>CM065052.1:62513617-67468617 GCA_032883995.1 Coronaproctus castanopsis | reverse complement strand
ATAGTTTATTTATTTTGCCTTGTTGTAATATAGTAATTGAGATCTTATTCTGTATTTATATTGCTCGTTGTATTTTGATTCGCCATTAGTATTTTATACGTATTCTTTTTAAATAATTTTATTTTTCATATTAAATTTTTGTTAATTAAGCTTCTTTTTTCATTTTAATTATTATTTGTTTCAACTTAGTATTAAATTTTAAAATAGTCAAATTTAAAATATATAATTTTTTTTTTAATTTGATGTAATCTATCACTTCCAAATCTACTACCGTGAACTACTTTATAATCTGAGCAAAATAAAATTATGCTTATGTTTTTATACATATTCATTGAATTCAAATTTTTTATCTCAAACATCAAAGTATCAAAAAATATCCATCGTATTTCCCAGTAAGTTTCGGATAAATCGTTTGATATGACTTTCAAAATATTTAGTTCTTTGTTGTTGCACTAATTGCATATAATAAACTATTCTGTTATGTTGACTCTTTTCATCCATATAATAATGTTCTATGAACATTTTAAACTATTTTATTTTATACTGATTTTGTTTAGTTGTCTACTGCTTCCTTTTTAAACCATACGTTGATTAGCTTTATAATACATATGTCCTAAAATTTTTTTTCTCTAATATCTAATAAGTTTCTGCATTATGATGGTATAAGACATAATAATAAACTTGTATTATCAAATATAGTAATTATTTAACAAATTATATCGATAAGCTTGTCATTAGAAAAACAAAACAAAACGGTAGTCCATATATGCCTTAAAATGCATTCATAGATTACTAAGTTTTATACATGTCCTGTTGTTATATTATAATTACATTAGTGTGATTGCAGAAGGGATTCTGGTTGCATTGAAAAGGGGATGAAAGGGTTGAGTCGAGTCAATATGAATTATTGAATGGTGGATTAGCGTGCGTTCGAGTTGTGCGATTTGAAATAATGATCCATACGTAGCTACAGTCACTAACTTTGCCTTCCATACTCACTGAAAATCTGCGCTTATGAGCAAAAAACCTCAGATATATCGTGTTTAAAGAAAAAAACAAAACAGAACAAAAATCAGCGAAGAGTCTTCTTCTTAAGCTCGTTAGAATCTTGTGGTACGTGAAAGGTATGCGAGAAGCTATGTATAGTCACTTTGACCTTTAAGTGGATAAATTGTAAAGCTACCAATGCGGACTTGGTACACGATCTTACTATGGAACCTCCGGGAATGGACCTATCAAGAGGGATATGGTGCAGAGTAAACAGGTTTAGTACGGGACAAGGTAGGTGTGCGTACACTTTAAACAAGTGGAAAATGATCTCGGGTCCTAGGTACGAATGTGGAGAGATCCAAACCTTGGACCATCTATATAATTAGATTTTCTCAAATCATGATATGATTAATAGACACGATGTGCATAACATCACGAATAACGCGCTACAATGGCTGTCGGGATTAACATTAAACATCTAAAATAATTTAGTTTACTCGGCTTCATAAGATCGAACGAACTTTGACCTTAAATTTGTCGGATAAAACAGACTTTACACAAGATGATGTACACTCAATAGCTCTTAGCCGGACGACTATACTGTAAGAGTAACGGTTAGTTAGACAATGTTATGGAAAATCGAGTTCATAGAAATTCCACTGAACGCGATTTTAATAACGCATGAGACACATTTTTACTTGATCGGAGATGTTAATTAGGCACTCTAATGATGAAAATCCTAATGTTATACCAGGAAAGTCCACCTGTCTCTGGTTTGTTCTGGTTAATAATTGTGACATGGAATGCTATTGGTTCATATTGTTTCGAAAGCACATTTGACGGCGATCGTTACAATAATAAATGTTGATTGATTATGTGCAATCTCAATTGTCGAGACGAAGGAACTTGTCACGAACTTTTTTTGAGCGAGATGTCACGATGTGTCCTATAACGAACTAAATGATGATTATTTTTAATAACGTTTAGTAACCGTTCAGTTTATCAAAATGTCAAGATAGTTTTGTAATTTTTCGTGGGTGTTTAAAATCGAAAGTATAAAAAAATTAACCTCGAAACCTATAAGAGTTAAAAATGTAGATTCATCATTATACCGAAGCTATTCGGACAAAGTTTACGGAAATTTTATTTCCAGACTTTGAAAACATATTGAAAATGAAGGTCATCATTTAAGTGATGCTATCATCAAAATTAAAAAAACTACAAGTATACGAAAATCTATTTTCTCTTTTCAAAGTGACCAGTACTGTTAATCAATATGAATAAAGAGCGCCCTTTAATTTTTTTTAAATAAGCTGTTCTACCCCGTATTAAACTTATCTTGAAAATAAGTTACATTGTATATGCATCTAAAATAGTAGTAATAAGTTATTTTTGAGCTTTTATTTCAATGATTATGATTTGTTATATGTTAGAAATTACATTTAGGAGCTTCTGAGCAGTAAAATGTAAGCTATATACCTAGTCTACACGTATGTATTTTAAATAAACATTTCATCGAAGTTGTTAATAAATTACTATAATCTCGCACATGTAACCATTGAGCGCTGTAAATAATGGGATTTACGCAATGTGATTAGCAAATTTATGTTTTAGGAAAAATATGTTTGAACTTACTTGAATTATTATGGATATGAATGAAACTGATACTATTTATCGATGTAATATCTGTTTACTTGGAGTAATTATCATATATATGTATAGCTATGATTTTTTGTTACATAATGATTAAAAATATGAATGTCAGATTTGATTATGTGTTCTAAAGTTATTTTTTCTATGAAATGTCTTCAATTTATTCAATCGATTAATAAGCAGCATTGGTTTTTTTCGTATGTAAGTGATTTACTATGGTCGATTTTAGATAATTATTTTTATATACAAGATAAGTAATTTAATGTTTACACAGTTGATATTTCATTCTTATCTGTCTTTCAACTCTTTGTGATAATATAGGGGTTATAGTTTAGGACAAAGAAATGAAAGGGATGATTGGCTAATACAGTTCTGCCAATACATATAGAGAGATCGACATGCAATTATAAATAAGGTAGGTATATATTGATCAATAAACGATTCAGAGGTAGAGTAAAAAAATGTTAAAAATATCCAAACAGATATTGGCTTGGATTTTAATCTGGTAATAGATTATTTGGAGCTCCATTTTAAATCAATACAAAAAGCTAAGCAAAAAAAGCTTGTTTCAATAAACTGAAAAGTAATGAAATAAGAAATTGATTTTCAGAAAATCTTAATGAAAATATGTAAAGTACAATATCCGGTAGAGGAAATATGGAGAATTAAAGGAAAGTATGAAAAAGATTACAGAAAAGTACATAGGCTCCTATCAACAACAATATAAACAAAAGTAGATGACTAATAAAATCTACCAACTAATGAATAAATCAAGAAATTATAAAAGGGACAAGAAGCAAGGTGAGAGGAGAGAAAGAAACTGGATAAAGAAAAAATTAAAGATCTTTAAGAGACACAATTTACTCAGTTTGAACAAAAAGTAAATGAATTTATATATATATATATATATATATATATATATATATATATATATATATATATATATATAATGAAATGCTGGCGCATAATGCTGGGTATAAAATGGCACGATAAACAAACGAACGTCTCGATCATTAAGCGTCTTAATATAGATAAACGATTGTCACAAGACATACGCGATAAAATGCACAAATTTTTCGGTCATATAATGGGTGCACGAGACTTAGACAGGACAGTCACACTAGGAAGAATGAACGGACATAGAAGAAAAGGTCGGCCAATGACCCGATGGACGAAACAAATATGCCGACGTGTTAAACTGTTAATACCAGATTTGGTACACTCGGCAGATGATCGACAACCGTGAATGAATTTGATTGCTACATAATGGTCACGACGGTCAATTATGATCAATATACGACTGTAGATATATATATATATATAAAAAGCATACGATATAATCAGTATAATAAACTGATCAACAAAAACAGTTAAAAATATGGAAAGAATGTGCAAGAATTGTAGAACAAATTAACGAGTTCTGCCATTATAAAAGATAAACTTCAAAAATCAACTAAACAGACAAAGGTTGGCAAGGCAACTGGAATGAAATTAGTGCAGGATTTTAAAAATATGTAAACTATGAGAACTTACAACTGTATAACAAAATTTACAGTACAGGTAGCATTTAGCTGAAATCAACTTTTATTCCAATCACAAAAAGATCAGTGACCAAAAAATCGGTTAATAAGTCAGGAATCACACAGTAAAAACACTCCTAGAAATTATCTAGGACTGAGTGTATATAAAAATAAATGAAGAAATTGGGAATACACAATTTAGATTTAGAGGCAGGTGTGGAATAAGGGAGGCATTATTTTCAATACAAATATTAATTCAAAAATATATACACCAACAACAATCAGTTTATGCATACTTCATTAATTTAGAAAAGTGATTTAAACATAATAAACTATTAGACTTATTTATGAAGACAACTTTAGGTAACAATGATATAAGGATGTGATGATAATAAACAACGTATAGTATATGGATGATGTGCTATTAGCAACAAGAATAGGAGACAATATACATGCCATAAACATAGTTTCAGACTGAACACTTCAAAAAATAAAATAATGATTATAAACAAATATGTCTGTATTCAAACTGCTATCTTCTGTTGTAACCAGGCTGGTAAGTTTGTTCCTGTTATTTGTTGATAATATTTTACTATTTTTTTCTATTTTCAATATTCCGTTACACATGTATTGTGCATTTACCTGTTGTGTATGTGCTGCTGTAAACATTGTAGTATTCATAATACGAATGATATTACTTCAAAGATAACGACGATTACTATACGTTAAAATGGAAATTATTTATCACAACCACTATTAGTAAAAGTGATGAATGTAATTGACAAGTGCCGTAACAACTTTGAATTTTGAAAACATAGACAGTCATCTGGAAATGCAAATGAAAAATAACCTAAATAATATACCTAGAAAACGCAAACATTCTAACTAATAAATTAAATTGTACCAAAAATGCTAATGATAACTTGAACAAAAACAAGAAGCCCCTTTTACTTCTTAGTGGCATTCACGTTTCATACAACGACAGCGGTCATTCTTATCGGATAACGATAGAACCATTTCGTGTTCGGAAGGGCATAATTGTTCAGGATGAATAATTCCACGATCGCGTAAAAATTGAACAGCCTTTTCTTTACTATCGATTGAATCTAATTCAAACAAAGACGACATGATGCTCACGCAAAACAACGGAAATAACTGAATTTAATAAGCCAGGAGTTTATTATTCGAAAATATTTGGAGTGCTCGATGACAAAACACAATAATATTCCAGTTGAAAAATGCTGACATGCGTTTACCAACTGCTTCATATTTTTACGCGTGTGTTTTGTTTTATCAGTAATTAGAACGTTCTAATACTGAAATCGGATTTATTTCTTAAAATTTAAAGGCAGCAATAGATAAATATTGAAATCGGTCTGGTGGGGAAAAGCAAAAAAGTACCTATATCGGTAATAATAACGGTAGGTACTCTATTAATAGTACCGATCAGTTGGTATTATAAGAGCAATTAATAAAGAGAACAGGAATTCAAAAGAATGGTTAGTATAGTTAATAATTTTTCAACTATTTTCGCCCATCAGAACTTCCAAGTCATTTGCGTGTCTGTTCAATCGCCAATCCTTTTTATATTTATTGGAAAACTGGAAATTGTGGAGATCAGAAACTACAAAAAAATAAAAAAAATAAGAGAATTGTGTTTTTTATTATTCATGGGTTTTATTAGTTTTTATTTAATTGAATATATGTGTTTAAATTGAATACAATGATAAGTATATGTGGTCGAACAATGTTTACTCTTTGTATTGGTTTAGATTATTGCTTTACATAAAATATTTCCCTGGAAAGTTTTTTTATGTAGATATTAGTTTTTAGTTCTTGAAAATTTAATTGTTTTCACAAAGAATTTTCAGTTTAGTTCAAATTAAAAAAATTTACAACCTTCAGTCTGAGTATACGAAGCTAAAAAAAAATTGCCGGTTTTTGTTTTCACGTGTTTATTTTAAATTGATTTATTATTTTAATTTTAACTACGTTTAATCATGGTTCGCAAAAAAATGGATAATAGAATTCGTGTACTGATCGAAAATGGGGTGACTTTAGGTCATAGATCGGTGTTTGTTATAGTTGGAGATAAAGCTAGGGACCAGGTTAATATATCTTCATGTTCTGTTATCAAAAGTTTACTGTTCATTTAAAAATCATTTCTTGAATTTTGTTTCTTTAAATATGATTTATTTTTTGTTTTCAGGTTGTTATTTTACATCACATGCTTTCAAAAGCTACTGTTAAAGCAAGACCAAATGTTTTATGGTGTTATAAAAAGGAGCTAGGATTTAGCAGGTAATTTATATTTAAATGTGACAGTTAAATATAAATCTCAAATTAGGTTGCTTTATTTAATTAAAAAACGGGGTACAATCAGTTAAAAATGATATTGGAAGTTAATTTGCCTCCATTTCTGTAGTCAAACCAATAAAAGTTTAAATTACAGAATATGTTATTTTGATTGGGTCGAGAGGAGTATGTAACATAAGAAAATAAATGTAAAATGAATAATCAATGATACATTTTTTATTTCAATTTGTTTGATTTTTACGTTACGAAAAAATTATTTTATTTTGAACGTAGTTTTTATAAAAGTGTCAAATATATAACAGTAATTAGTTGTTATTAATCAAAATGATGTTATACTTGACTATTTCGAAACCATATTAGTTTCTTAGTGATGTTAGTCATACATTTTTTTTATTAGAAAGTACCACTGTTACCAATTTAGCATCTGTTCCCCCTGTTTTGTTTTCAATTATTGACAAAGTATGGTATTAATATAGTGTCATGGTGAATCGTAATTGTTTTAATACAAAAACAAATGTATACTGATGTATTTTTATTATATTATTATAAATGACTGCACTTTCCGAGTACCATACATATTGTAGTTATAATGATTACGTAAAATTCACATTATTTCATCGTGTTATTTGTAATATTTTTAAATCTTATTATATAAGCTAGGAAGTTTTTGGACATTCACGTTTTGTTACCTCGTTATTGGGCGATTACTTCAATTTTTTATGATTTATGAGAAAATTAAATATTTTTGTTGCTAAATTTTTACGTTTACTTACTGTGTTCTAGTCATCGTAAAAATCGAATGAAACATTTGCAGCGAAAATTAAAGGCCGGAAGAGTAAATTTAAAAGATGATGACCCATTTGAAATATTTGTTTCATCAACTAATATTCGTTATTGTTACTATTCCGAAACGCAAAAAATTTTAGGAAATACCTATGGCATGTGTATATTGCAGGTATATAAGTTTGTATATATGATTGATTTCATGGTTATTACGTAATATTGATGCGTATTTTGATACATAATTTATATTATTAACAGATGTAAACCTTAAATTAAAATTTACTCTTTTTTTTTTATGAGGAAGGACTTCGAAGCGTTAACTCCAAATCTGCTAGCCCGTACTATTGAAACAGTTGAGGGAGGAGGTATAATAGCTATCCTATTACGTTCTGTTGTGTCGTTACGTCAGTTATTTACTCTAAACATGGATGTCCACGAACGTTATAGAACTGAAGCTCACAATTGTATTGTTGGGAGATTTAATGAAAGGTACAGTAACTTATTTTCGTTTATGTAAATGAAAAAATAGGTATATTTTGTTTTATGTGCCTTTTTTTAAAAATTATAAACATGGTCTCTTTTTAGATTTCTGTTATCCCTGGGGTCGTGTTCTAGATGTCTAGTAGTAGACGATCAACTTACAGTTTTACCAATTACGAGCAAGAATGTACTAAATGTTTCACCCGTCGATAAGCAGTCTATTGTTTCGCCGAACGATCAAGAACTTTTAACTCTTAAAGAAAGTTTAACGGACACACAACCAGTTAGTGCTTTAATAAATTGTTGCAAAACGTTAGATCAAGTAAGTATTGATTCGATAATATCTTCGTTTGATAAAACTGACTGAAGTGGGTGATTTAAATGAAACATAAAACGTTATATTTTGAAATAATTTTTTTAAAAGAAAATTTCAGTGTCTTCAGAAACCTTCAAATACACATGATTTTTATAAAAGAATTATTGCTACACCTGTATTAATGTGTTTTTTATAATTTTTATTCTTTATTAATGGAAAAACTAAAGCCTATTCGTGTTTTTTAATAACCGCTGATTGAAATTGTCGTTATATATTAAGGAATGAACTTTAAATATAGTAAATAGTAATTATGTACAACACAATAAATCGTTTAAGTACAAATTATTCTTTTAATCAATGGTATTTTGTGTGTTTTTAGTTATTATTTTAATTTTCATTGAAATAAGTACATGGATGTAATGCAACTGATTAATACGTGTTTGTTGTTTACAAAAATACCAACAGCATGCGTCTATATAAAAGTAATATCACGGATTAATACAGTTTATTGAATTACGGTTTTAAAAATAATTTTATAGGCTAAGGCTTTATTGAAATTTGTGGACGCTATATCGGAAAAGACGCTTACATCTACAGTATCTTTGACAGCTTCTCGGGGTCGTGGTAAATCAGCTGCTTTAGGACTTGCAGTGGCTTGTTCAATTGCTTTCAGTTATTCGAATATATTTGTCACGTCTCCGTCACCTGAAAATTTAAAAACATTCTTTGAATTCGTATTTAAAGGTAAATTTCTGTTTCTGTTGAATGTATGTTTTAAGTAATTATAGGAAATTAATTTTTTATTATCTAAAAAATATCTCGTTAAAAAATTAATAAAATAATGTTATGCTAATTTTTTTATGGATTTTTATTATTGATGGGGGATGTTCGAATGTAATTTGTATAAATTTATAATTATTTTATAAACTTAATATTTGAAATTAAAAAAACTAGTATTCAGTAAGTCATCATCATCGTCGTATTATTCGTTGCCGAATGTCGTGACTAGCTACGGTATATTTATTTTTATGTACAAAATGAGCTAGCATTCAAGGCACTATTTATATGCGACGTAGATAATCGTGCATATGATGTTATACGGAATGGGTTGCCACTGCCTTCTGTGTGATAATTAAGAATTGAATAATGATGAAAACTTTCTATGTCGCGTATTGATTTCGAACTCCGACCGTCGAGTTGACAAGTCGAGCACTATAGCAACTACGCCATCGCGACAAACGATTGTAAAAAAAAAACATTTGTAATTTAAAAGTTTCTTCGGTTCTTATATTGTATCAAATTGAATATTTTCATTTCAATTAAATGATGGTATAACAACTGGTCTTCTGGCTTCCAGTATCAGTTTTTCTTGATGTATATTTCTTTTGATAATATCCCCGAAATAGCGCAAAATTCATAATAGAATTTTAGATAATTGCTTGCCTATCCTCCGCAGGATTATCTTATTCGTGATATATATTACGATGTAATCACAATTTCCTAGATATTCAATGTAGTCAAACGCGATTTTAAAGTTTATTTTTATTATAAATACAGTAATATATAAAGTGTATATTTTGTTTTGTTTCTGTTTTTATTTATTAATAGGTTTAGACGCATTGGCTTATCAGGAACACTTGGATTATAGTGTTGTGCAATCGACGAATCCGGAGTATAATAAAGCGTTAGTCAGAGTTAATATTTACAAGGATCACAGACAAACAATTCAGGTGATTTGCATTTATCATTCTTAAGTAGTATCGTGCAGGAATACATGGTGATTTTTTTAACAAATGCTTTTATCAAATTATACTACAAATCAGTTTCGGTTTTTTCCATATTTAGAGAGCATCAAATGCTGCAAGTATGTACTTGTCCAATTACGGAAGATAAGTGCGTGAAAATTTACTATGCGAGCTTTGTGAAATTGTATTTTCAATGATTTTTTAACATTCAGTTTCATATGTGGAATACTATACGTTATTCTGAATTTCGTTATAATGTATTGGAAGTTATAATTTATACATAAAAATTTAGTAAATGAATAGAATATGCAATTTGTTTATTATAGTTTCGTAATTTTGACGTTTGATTATCTGTTTTTTTTTTTTTTTTTTTTATTGTTTACTTTATTTTTAAGTACATACATCCAACTGATATTCAGAAATTGAGTCATACCGAATTATTAGTTATCGATGAAGCTGCCGCTATACCTCTTCCATATGTAAAATCGATGTTGGGTCCGTATTTAGTATTTCTGGCTTCAACCATTAACGGGTAAAAAAAAATATTTTATTAAAAATTTGTACTTTCCCTGAAGTAAATTATCGTGTTTTTTTAACTTAATCAGTAAAACGATCGACTAATTACGTATGTTGTTGTGTTTTTGAAAGGTATGAAGGAACAGGCAGATCTCTTTCACTTAAGTTACTACAACAATTGAGAACATATGCATGTCCTTCCGGTTCAAATAAATCTGGGAAAATTGATCAGTCTGCGGTTACCGGAAGGTCGTTATACGAAGTAAACCTCTGAATTCATAACTAGTTTGTTTATTTAATTTTTAATATAGTTATACTTTTTATCTGATTTTTATTATTTATCAGAGATATACTAAACAAAATATTTCGTCGTAAATATATCGCCATTATAGTTAGATTTCGAAATAAACATAAATATTTTGAAAATTTGTAAAATGGCAAATGTATATGCAGAAAATATTTCTTTCGAAATAAAAAAAAAAAATGTTTTATGTATAGTGTTATTCCTATGTTAGCGGACCAATAAGTTGGTGATCCCAGAGTTCGTATATTACACTTGTTGGAGTCTATTGTTTTTTGCAATTAATTAAATCTCCGGAAAGTATTTTTAATCACCACAATTATATACACGATGCCAAGTATATTAATAAATGTGTGAGATTGTTGTTTCAAGATGTTACAACAGACATAATTATGTTTCTATTTATGGTTAGAATATTTACATTAGTCTCTTGTAGATAATTTTGTAGAAATCTAATAATTTCACATTATTAATATTGGTATTAGTCATTTCTATATTTGTTGGTTACGTAGGTTAAGACGGTTTATTTATATTGTTTGGTTCGTTTGATAGGTGCAATATTTTATTTTACCTATTTAACAGCTTTCGATATACAGTCCTGTCCTTGAAATTTGCTGTATGTTGCCTCGCATAATGTAGATGTAGTCACTAAATTTTTGATTTTATTGTATTAGTTTCGTTATCGTCATCGTATATCTATATGACCTGTACAATAAGCTCTGCGTGGCTGGTACACTTCAATCTTGTACATTAGGCTGTAATACTTTTTTTCCTTGGTTGCTTAAAAGAAATTTCATCATTAAGAAGGCATTGAATATTATAAATATTTTTAAATTATGAATCAATAAATAATAAAAGGAGCGATAATTTTTTTGTTGCGTATTTGACACTAATATTTTACGTCGCTTGCATAAAAAATAACTTCAGGATTGACGGTATATTCATTAGAACAATTTTAAAGACGTTTAACGTTTCAAGCTTCTAATGATGAGCGTTGCAAGTCCGTTCGAAATATTAGAAGTTGTTAACTTGCGTACGTGGTTTTCACTGAAAGCAAATTTTATAACTACGGGAGAAACAACCGTGAAAGTTTTAAAATGATATATAATTTTAAAAACTAGTTAATTTTTTACCCGATCATCATCATCGTCGTATTGCTCGGTTTCGAGCGTCGTGATCCATCATGTAATTTTTCGTATAATTCGTCGCCAGTTCGATCGTCCACGTGAGTTCTTCAAGTGACAACTTTGTCCAGGACTTGACTTGATCTATATATCTATTGGGAGCACATCCTCTTCTTATTTTTCTATTGCGTCTCTTCTGATCATGTATCCAAGGAAACTTAGTATTTGTCCACGGATTGATGGTAATAAACGGTCTTTTTCTTCGATTCCAAGCTCCTTTAGTACACATATGTCCATGGTATGTTGTCTCAAACCCTTCGATTCGTCTTTGGGCAGTTTTATTCATAGTCCACGATTCTAGCCCATATGTGGCCACTGAGAAGACGAGCGTCCAGGTAGAGTTTTGTTTGCTTGCTTATCTAGTGATCTCTCCATATTTTCTCTAGATTGGCCAAAGCATTCTTTGCCATTCCGATTCTTCTTTTTATTTCTTTTTCATATTGTCCTTTTTGTGATATTTGGACTCCAAGGTAAATTGTTTCATCTTTTATTGCGATGTCCTATATATAGTGAAGTGTTTTAGGGATTATATTTTATCTGTCTATAATCATGACGTTGCCTTTGGATCGGTTAGTATTAATCCAGCTTCGTTGCTGTTTTTTTCAACCCGAATGAAAAGTTTGGCCATTTCTTCTTATGATGACGACAGGAGTGTAATATCATCTGCATATCTAAGTTTCTTCTTCCTCCTATTATAATACCACCATTTCAGATGTCTATACCCTTTCTGATTATCTATTCGCCATATACATTGAAAAGTAGTGGCGATAAAATGCAATCTCATCCGTTCTTATATATGATTTATTATTTATGTATAGTGAAGCTATTATTTGTATAATCTGGTTTGGAACTCGTACCTCAATGATATATAACTTTAAGGACTGGTTAATTTTTTAGTCGATACTTGCCGTATATTGCTTTCTCTGTTTCAGTATTCTTATTCTTGTTACATCTCTGTGTTGGTCAGGATCATTTGCAATTACATATTTTGATCATTACTGTGTATTGATTTGTAGACAAATCCTCTTGTACTGAAGAATTTCAAATTACTTGCGTTAACTGCGAGAAATTATTAACATTAAGATTAGAGGAAATTTTACAATTTTCACTTTGTTAACTTTTTAATGGCTGCCGTCGACAGACCTTTTTTTCACTATGTACTCTTTGTTAAATATTAATTAAGATCCTAATTGATTGAATATAAATATAAGGTTATTTCCTATATGTAATCTATGTTTTAGGTTTCATTGTCTGAATCAATACGATATCAAGTAAATGATCCTGTTGAAAAATGGTTAACCGAACTTTTATGTTTAGATGCGACATTGGTTCAACCTATATTATCAGGCTGTCCGTCACCGGATGCTTGCGATCTTTATTACGTTAACAGGTAAACGATTAAGGGATGGTATTAAATTTATGTAAAATATTTTTTTATTTTATTTTTTTATTTTATTTTTTCTAAAGGTATCGAAGTGTTTTGTAAACGATTTTTGCGGAATAGGCAATATTTTGCGAAATATTTTATAAAATAATTCCCATTAACCCAATTAAAGTAGATATGTTGCTAAATACGAATTCTCTGAATATTAAATATATATTTTATTCGTCTATCTAATTTTTCCGTATATATTTCGAAAAGTATATATTTTTTCGTCTATTTGATGAAATTATTTCTGTTTATTTTGTATCATCATTTTTTTCGAAAAAGCATCTGCATTTGTTAACGAAGTTCCGATATAATTGGTTGGAAATGAAAAATTCCGTACATTACACGGAAATATAGGAGTAGATTTATAATAAATTTTTCCTAATGTTTGAACGAGGTAAAAAAAATTTCATTGGAATTTTATCTATCATTTTTTCTTCAGTAACAATCGTTTCGAGAAATCTTTGAATATTATGAAACTATGAAATTCGATTTTGGTTTTCAAGTACGCCTAAGAACATATTAGATATTTTAAAGTGTATAACGAAATTACATTCGAATCACTTTTAGCGAGTTAAATTTAATTAATTCTTTTAATTTTAAATTTAATTACGTACATTTTTTTATTGCGCAACGTTTCGGAAACAATTACAGTTTTCATTTTCAAATATTCACAATCATTCTTGGTTTGAAAATGAAAAATGTAATTGTTTTCGAAACGTTAAGTAGCATTAATTATTATCGGATTATTGAATTATAAAAACAAGTAAAATTAGTTTTCAGGTATTTTCCAACAGTCGATGAAAATATTTAAGTAAGGCTTTTAATGCGAACGGATTATTTAATAAAATTTGTTGGTTAATTAAGAAATATCGTAGTTGGTATTTACATTAAATTTGATATAATTTAATTCATATATTTCAGAGATACGTTATTTTGTTATCACAAACTTTCGGAAGCATTTTTACAACGTATTGTCTCACTATTTGTTGCGTCACATTATAAGGTATGTATCGAATTTAGAGACTGATGTAATTCGCTATTTCGTCATTTACGATTTAAAATGTAATTTTTATTTAATTTTGTCGTGTTTTAGAACAGTCCTAACGATTTACAAATGTTATCCGATGCTCCTGCTCATCATTTGTTTTGTTTGTTAGGACCGGTTAATCTGAAGACAAAGTCATTACCAGAAGTATTGTGTGTAATTCAGGTAAAATTATGTACGCACAGATAGATATATTTTTTCATGTACATTTTTTTTTTTTAATATATATAATAATATCGACACTCGTGTCCGAGTTAAGTCATTTGCATAAGGGGTATATAGAAAAGAAGGGAATTAATTATGAGTACGAAGGTGTGAGATCAGACCAATACGCGCTTGAGAAATACAACCACAAATAGTACAGCTGAAAGGTACTGACATTTTTTAAGCTTACCAGTTTTGCCTGTTTATTCCGATTTTCTATTATGGCCTCGCAATTTCTGAAACAGCTTGTTGTTCTCCATGATAGTCTGTTGCCATCTGCCCCCAGTTAATTTTTATTTCCTTTAACTGTACTAATTCTAATATTTGATATTTGTATCTGCTGCGTGGTCTTGCTTGTTTTCGTTTGCCTTGGATTAATTCTCCGCGCAGTATTATTTTCTGTAGCCTGCTGTCCTCCATTCAAATTACATGGCCTATCCAGCAAAGTTGTTTTGCTGCCAACAATTTTTCAATGGAATTACTTCACGACGGAGGACGTCCCGATTTGGTGTAAAATCATTACGTTTGGTTTTTAAAAGCCGTTGCACGCTTGTTTAATTTAGCAATTGTTGCTGATGTTCGGTTATATTTGTAGTTAATTTCTTCATCCAATTTTGCTGTAGACAATACATAACTTCCCAGATATGGGAATGAACTCCTTCTATAGGTATGGAATTTAATTTCAAAGTAGTATTATCTTGTTTATGTACTTAGAGGACTGTGATAAAATTTTTGTTTTATCTATACATTAATCTTCAGGCCTAATGCTTCATATACCGAGTTGAAACACAAAAGAATGTCGTATATGTCTTTTAAATTGTGCGCAGCAATAACACAGTCGTCAGATCCGTAATGTGGCATGTAGCGCATTTCGACTTCGACTTAAATCGTTTTAAGTTATTAAGACCGGCGTTTAAACGAAACCTTATATCGATACTACGCTGCAGTAGTGAAACAAGTAAATAGAGTTGGTGCCAAAACACATCCTTGTCTAAATTTACCTTTGTTCAAGTTTTATCCGTTGCAGAAGCTGAGACGGGAACCCATGTATTCGTTAGGATAAACGGGGTATTATTTTAAAATAAATAAATAGTATAAATTCGACGGATCCTATAAATTCATACGTACTTAATGGAAATAAAAGTATTGTAATTCCATCTTATTTTATAGAACACAAAATTGTTGCCGATTTTTGATCAAATTTTACTTGTATTCCTTAATAATTGTCCTACTCATATATATAGAAACAAATCAAAAATGTCGAATATTTAGGTAATATAAAGGAATAAATAAATAAAATGATAGATTTAAAGAGCTTGAAATGCATTTTATTAATTAAAAATACGCGGTAAATATTTGAATGTAGAATTCAAAATGAGACATTTTACATATTTTCGGCGTTATTATGTGGAGTTGGTTGATAGCTAGAGATGTTAGGGAATTAAAATTCGCTAAATTAAGAAAAGTAAAAAAAAATATTCCAAATTAAAATAATCGGAGCGAATAATCATCTTTTACTTTTTGATGTGAAGCAAGTTTTTCTGTAATTAACGAACAGTTCGGTATTATACAAATAATTTTGATCATTTGTTTCATGCGGAAAACCGGAAATTAAATTTTGAATAGGTAATAAAAATAAATAGTAGGTTATTGCGTAAAAAATAACAAACTTAAAAACCGTTTTGTATATTAATAAAAGTTTTTAAGCTAAAAAAAAAAAAGTTAGGTTCTTGCGTAAAATAATAATAGTGAAGAAAAAACAAAATTTAAAATGTTAATAAACAGTTGCTAAACTTTTAAGCTAAAATAATTAAGCTGTTAAAATAGTTAAAGCAAGTATAGCAAGTTTTTACATAAAAATAATAATAATAAAAAAAAAACAAAGTTAAAACTGCTCTATATTAATAAACAGATGGGGATTGCAATTATTATCTAAATAGATTTAAAATATCAGAAGTGGATACATGTGATCAATGTAAAGTAGTGGAAAATATGGAACATATATTGTGCCACTGCTAAAAATATAATAAAAGAATTACCAACAAAATGGATATTAATAAATGGGAAGATTTTGTTCAACTTGTTAATGATACATTAAAGAAAAAAATCAATTCCAAATTTAACTGCAAAAGGTGATGGATTATGAAAGTATTTGGATTTCTGGATTGTTATAATGATATTTATGTAATTATAGATAATTGTCGGTATTATGTTATTTCGTTTTAAATATTTCTTAAGTATCAGAAAATTATTGTGTGTATATATATTTATATATATATATGTATATATATATGTATATATATATGTATATATATATGTGTGTGTATATTATCTTTATTTTATTTTTATATTTATATTTGTTAGGGTGTACAATGATGATGAAAGACTCAGCATAATAGAAAACCAGTTATAAGGCCACTACGATTTTTAACCATGGCTTTTTTGTTGTTTCTTGAGTACATCTGAATAATAATAATAATAAAAGTAAACAGAGGTTTTAGGTTGAAAACACGCCGTTCAAATAGTTTAACCGAGCGTAGTAGGTTGTTGCGTCAAAATAATAAAAAATAAATTTAAAATCGCTGCCTATTAATAAACAGTTGTTAAGCTTTTAAGCATTTCAGATAGTTTTTGAGCTAGTGTAGCAGATTTTTGCCTAAAAAATAAAAAATTATAATAAACGAATAAACAATTGCAAATTTAAAAACGGATGTACAATTAATAAATAGTTGCAAACTTTTTAGTCTATAAAAATAAGTCGATATACGTGCTTAAAAAATCGAAAATAGTAGTAATTTTTTGTTTATTTTGTAATTAACTTGTAATGGGTTAACAGTTGAAAAGTTTTTTATGGCGATTTTTATTAATATACGGTGGTTTTTGTAATTGTTTACTGCTTTTAATTTTTATTTGTTATCAAATTATATATACATATAATAATAATAATAATAACCTTTATTTAGCATAACTAAATTAACAATTTATAAATATCTGTTACAGCTAAAATCAATTTCTAAAATTAATTTCGAATGTAGTCATTCTAGGCCTTTTCGAGCAAAGGTCTCTCCCAATTTTTTCCAGTTGCATTTATTGTGTGCCAATCTATACAGAGCGCTTCTGGAACCCAGGAATTTCTTGAAGTCGTCATCCTAACGTGTAAATGGTCGCGACTTTTTTCTCTTGCGGTACGCCAGGAACCATTCCGTTACTTTCTTCGTCCACCACTGATCTCTGTATCTTATGACAGAGGCCACTTCCATTTCAGCGCGCGGATTGAAGTTATGACATCCGTATTATCACCCATTTGTTCCTTAATCGTTTTTAATTTGACTTTATCTAGTTTCTTGATTTGTAATATTGATCTTTCTAAATTGTTTTGGCAGGTTTTTAGAATATTTTCCTGTCTTTGCGTCATCGACCATGTTTGGGATCCGTAAGTTAAGGATGGTAGCAGGCAGCTGTTGAACGCCACGCTTTTTAGATTGAGCGGAATATTGCTCTTAAAAATTGATTTCATCATCCAGTACTTTTTCCATGTTATTGCCACTCTGCGGTATACTTCGGCTGTTAATTTGCTTTAGTTCGGTGACTTGTTCTATATTGCTATTTCTTATTGGTATAACGCCTCTTTTTTCTTGACATAAAATTTTAGTTTTTTCGTTATTTATTTTTAATCCCGGTTTATTTCCTTCTAGCTGCAGAGAGAGAAACATTTGCACCAATTGGTTGAAGTAGGATGCAATTAACACCACGTCGTTTGCAAAGCGTAAGTTGTTCAATAATTCTCCATTTAAATTAATGCCCATGTCCGACCAATTTAGCGCTTTGAAAACTTCCTCCAAGATGTAGTTGAACAAAATTGGAGATAATGGATCTCCTTGGCGTACTCCCCGTGCTAATGGGAAATATTCTCCATCCACATGTTGTTATACA
Source organism: Coronaproctus castanopsis (assembly GCA_032883995.1). Lineage (NCBI taxonomy): Eukaryota > Metazoa > Arthropoda > Insecta > Hemiptera > Monophlebidae > Coronaproctus > Coronaproctus castanopsis. Next base: position 67,450,199 of record CM065052.1, on the reverse strand, counting down.
TTTTCATTATTAGTCTTATTAGCTTTCTTTGACAGCCTTGATTCTGTAGTGCTTGAAATATATATGATTGTTTTACCGAGTCAAAGACCTTAGTATAGTCTATAAACATAAAAATAACGATATATTGTACTATATACTTTTCTCTGTTAATTGATTAATAACATGTAAGTGATCTATTGTTGAATACGAGGTACGGAAACCCGCCTGCTCACGAGGCTGGTGTGGTTCTAGCTGGTTCCGTAGTCGCGACCATATTAGGGTAGAGAAAATTTGTTGTATTGTTGTTATAAGGCTTATTGGTCTATAATTTTCTCTTTTATTTTTTACCTTTTTTATGTACCAAGAATTATGTCAGATTTTTCCATTCACTTGGAATTCTTTCTGTTACAATTATTTCATTGAATAACTTTTCCAATTCTATAAGTAACCTTTCTCCTCCATATTTGATACTTTCATTTATTAAAAATCGAATCCCGTTATGATGTCTACGTTTATAATTGATGGCATGCTCATTGGAGTATTACATAATCTATTTGCGTTTTATATGCTTTATTTGGCGCTAGCCATGTCCACCTTTTCCCCCGTCTTTTTAAAAAGAGTGTGTTCATTATTTTAAAGTGATTTTCCTGACAAAATTTGATCAGATTCCAGCCTCTTTCATTCCTTTTACCGTAATATATATATATATATATATATATATATATATATATATATATATATAAATATATATATAAATATATATATCATCATCTTCAGTCGTAATCCCCCTAAGGGATGTCGTGACCATTTTCACAGCCTCTTCAATTTTTCTTCTCCATTGTATCCGGTTTGCAGCTTCCCGTTTACAATCAGCCATTGACTTTGCAAGCGCTTTTGTGATCGTGTCTGTCCATTTGATGTGTAATCTACTAGGAGGACGCGTTCCTTGTATTTTCCCTTCAATTACTAATCGCTGCATGGAGTCATCGCTTCGCATGATATAAAATCGTAATATTCTGAAAAGGACATCGCTGGACAATCTACGCTTAATGTTGAGTAATATAGAAACGTTTGTTTGCTTCGCTGTCCAGGGTATTCGTAACATACGCCTCCAAATCCACATTTCGAAATTATCGATACGTTGCCTATCTTTGGCTTTCAGCGTCCATGTTTCCGCCGCATATGTGAATGCAGAAAACACCAAACACTGCACTAATTTCTTTTTTACCGCATTTGTAATTGATGCGTCGCGTCATATATATATATATATATATATATATATATATATATATATATATATATATATATATATATATATATATATATATATATAAATTTAATGATAAATACTACAAACAAGAAGAAGGATTAATGATGGGCTCACCTTTATCACCTATTTTAGCAGAAATATATATGAATAAACTAGAGAACATAATATCTCAAGAAAATAATATATTTAAAAATAATATTAAATTTTGGGGAAGATATGTAGATGATATATTAATTATTTGGAATAACAAATTGGAAACTTATGAATTAAATAAATTTGTAATAGAATTAAACAACTTTAATAAAAACATTAAATTTACAGTAGAAATAGGTAATAAAAATATAAATTTCTTAGATTTAAATATTAATATAAACAATAATATATTAGATATTGATATATACAGAAAACAAACACTAACTGATGTAACAATTCCAAACGATTCTTTTCATGCAAAATCACATAAAGTAGTTAGTTTAAGAAATTATTGTAATAGAGCCAAAATTATTTTAAACTGCAACAAAAACAAACTTAATAAAGAAAAGAATATTATTAAACAAATTGCCATAGCAAATAAATACAATCCGAATATAGTAGATCAATTATGGAACAAACCAAATAATAGTTCTTTACAACATAAAAAAGAAAAAGAAAAATATTTAGGATCAGTTAAATATATAGGAAAATACACATACATTTTTAAAAATCTTTAAAAAGTACAATATTTGATAGCAATAAATAATAATAAAACATTATTTAAATCAATTTGCAACAATAAAATAGAAGATTATAGGGCATTACAAAAATCTGGAGTATATAGAATAAACTGCTCAACATGTAATAAGTTTTATATAGGTGAAACAGGACGTCAAATAAATAATAGACTAAGAGAACACTTTAATTCATACAAAAATGAAAATGATGATAATTCACTTTATGGTAAGCACTGTAGAGAAGAAAAACATTTTATAGGAAACATTACAGATAATATAAACATTTTACACATAGAATATAAATTAAAAAAAAGAAAATTATTAGAAAAACTACAAATTATAAAACATAGAAGTAGTAATAATTTATTAAATAATATGATTAATTTTTTTAAAATCGGTTTTATAATTACATGTTATTGTAAAAAATTTTTTTATATCTGGCTATTCAATGTGTCGATATTTATAAGTTTTTAGTAATATCTTTGGTTTATTTGTAACATTTTTAACAATAGCTTGAAAATGATGTAATAATCGAAAAGCTTCGTGTTGATGTAATAAATTTTAATTTCGATTTTATTTTGTTTTGCTAAAAAAAAAAAAATTATATATATATATATAATATGAATTAATTATGTGTAAAATATAAAATAGGATACTAATTTTCTTTCGACATGCAAAATGTGTCAATAAAGGTGTGCTTAGAAGGTCAGATATCTAAAAATTCAGTTACCGAGGGATTATCGCGTGGAAAACGCGCGTCTGGTGATTTAATACCTTGGACGATTGCTCAGCAATATCAAGATGAAGAATTTCCTTCTTTAGCTGGTGCGAGAGTCGTTAGAATTGCGACGCATCCGGATTATCAGAGTGTAATTATTTTAATTATAATATGTTTCTTTATAAATTAAGCGAATTTATCGGAATTACGTTTAGCGCAACAGTATAGATGCTGTTCGATTTAAGCGACGATTGTAGTTGTATTTTACGAATTAAAAATTACTAAAAAGTTATTTCTTCGAGAAGTTTAGTATTAAATAAATTTTTTTTTAAATATATTCATATATTAGAAGACACATAAATGTAAATTTTTGATATGCACCGTAATTAAATACTACATGCGTTAAATGTTTTGAGGAACTTTACATTTTGATTAGAAATATGATTTAACATTTTTTCAGTGTAAACTATTTAAAATTTTTTCGCTTTGTGTCGTTTCGGAAAAACTTATTATTTTTGAACTGAAAACGGTTATCTACACATTAGAAAAGAAAAATCCGTTAGCGAAGAAAAATTCGTATCCAATGTAATGGTGATAGGGCACCATACAGAACTGGCAGAATTTAAAAAAAAAAAAAAAAAAAAACGAACAAAGTTATACCAGTACCCGGCACCAGTAAAAAAAAATCTATATATACAAATTATAAATGATTAGTTCCCCAAAGTTTCGGATATATATAAAATTCAACGCTCGTGGGGCTCAGGGCAAACTTGTAGAAGCGTACATCGGAGATTAAAAAAAATACGAAACAGACTGTAAACGTAATTAAAAAGGTGCGTTGGTATTGGGTTCATATCAAAATCGCGAAATATAATTTAGTCATTTTTAAATTTTGTCCAAGATGTATAATTGTAAAACTGTAGAATTATTATTGGCATTTTTAAGGATCCAAATTTTAACGAAAAAAATTGATACCATTTAAATTAATGTTAGCTACTGGTCAGTTTCTGCATACACGAAAAAAAAAACCCGGGTTAACATAAAAATAACGACTCCCGATGTAGTAAACAAAGTCGGTTGCCCATATAATAATAAAGAAGACAAAAATATCGACTAACAAATGTGTACGTAGCGGTTGATTTGATTAAATCCGGACAATATTAAGTCTAGATTGCGTTCTTTCACACGTATATGTAAATATACGTCCACATCGATAACCTGTCAGTATGAAAATCAAAACTTCCAAACGCCAAAAAGTGAATAAATGAACACGATTTAAAACGAAAAAAAAAAAATTAATCGTACGGAAATCAATCGTGAAAGTTTAAAATTATATACACGAGCTAAGCTTAATATTTTGCGCAGAGTAAAATTTCGTTATTTAGAATAATATTCATTTGAATATATTATCTAACAACATGCGCTCATTTGTATCACTTTTTAAATAATGTATTTCCATATGTAAAGGGAATCGTATAAGAATCTGAAAATATAAATAATTAAATTCAAAGATGAATTCTATTCGTAATTTAGTAAAACGATTGGCTAAATAATTAAGTACTCGACAGAAATCTATAAAAGAAATTGTAACAATGTTAAAATAAACAGATTAACGAGAGAGAGAAAAAAAATCAGAAATACACCGACAATAAAGATTTTAATCGGTAAGTAATGTCTTTCATTTATACAAAATACACCACCGTACGATGTAAGGAAAGTAAAAGAAAGAAAGTTGTTTAATTTAAATGTGTTTCAAAAAAATTTGAAAAATTCGGAAAAGTGTAAATCTAAATTAGTTACGATCGAAGCGAGTTTGTACTGTTCGCGTATGATTATTAATATTAAAATTAAAAAAAACTTTAGGTCGATACTACGTCGCTGAAAAAATCCGATGTTTCGAACGTGTTTACACAGTCCATTATCGAGGCAGAACATCAACCGATTGAGCTATCGAAGGAATGTCTGTACACGTTTGAGCGACCGTGCTGTTTCTCAGACTTTATCCGTAACTATTATTACCACGACAGCTAATATGGATTCGATTGGTTCACCGAAAAAGAGAACAGAAATCATTAATGGGAATAAAACATTTGTTTCTAATGTAGTCCTGTCTTATATAAAAGACATTACACGAAAGAGTGTTACGCAGAAAAAATATTAAACCCGTGTTTAATACCGAAAATTGAAAATATGATTAGAAGCGCTAAAGATGACTTACCATAGGGATAAGTTCCAATTGTGTATCATATTACATAAAGTGTTATATTAGTCAAATGTTCTTATTAAGGAGCCTATAGCAGATGTAAAATACCGTAGAACTAAAAAAGTCTACTGTGACCGATCGTGTATGGTAAATCAGATCATGATATCGAGTTCAATGACGTCTCCATTTTGGGTAGAGTTGATAAATATCACATACGGTTTGCACAAGAAGCTGTTGAAATGGATAAATATCGAGAAAATTTTAACAGAGAGGATGGCGTTTGCTCGAATGATATTTGGAATAATCCTATCTCGTAAGTCAAATTAGGGGGAAAAAAAAAACAAGAAAAATGAAAAAATAATGTGAAAAATACATACCGCCCAGAAGCCGGAGGCGGTCCTTTAACAACCATTCGAATCCATAATATTGGTAGTAGTGGTAATAATGATTACGGATTTCGCACGAGAAACAGCACGATCGTTCAAAGGTGTACGTTTGTTCAACAGCTTAGTCATCCGATAATGGACTCTGAAAACACGTTCGAAACGTTGGTTTTTCTTTTTCAAAATAGTGACGTGGTATCGATTGAAAGTTTTTTTAATATTAGATTCTGATTGAAAATTTTGACGAGTATTTAATATCGCCTAATTATAGGCGAGGTTTAGATTGATTTATATAATTTGCAGTTAGCAGAAATAATATTTCCCAATTTAAAAAAAACCTTAAATAGTATTAAAATTGTTATTTTTTTTTTTTTTAAATTACGATCGTCCTTTCGTTTGTTTTTGCAGATGGGTTATGGAAAGCGTGCATTATCGTTGTTAAAAATGTATTACGAAGGCAAAATTCCAAATATCGAAGAAAACGCGTTGCTACCGGAAAATGTTGAAAGTATTCCAGAAGACAAACTAGGCTTGTTAGAAGAAACGATAGGTAAATTTCTTTAACGGTAATATTGTCGTTTACTTATAAAAATCACCGTTAAAATTCGAAATTTAATAACTTAACGAAACGATTAAAAATAGTCTAAAGAAAAAAGTTCCGATTTAGAAAAATATAAAACGCGACCAAGTGTCGAAATAAACATTTTTTTTTTTCATACACTGAAAGCAATGCCTCGTTTGCTGGAGTCATTTTAACTTGTTGGTAGTCAGCGTACAAGGTTCTTGATATTTACTTATATTCAAGCGGTCGTAGATATTCATTACATAGATGTTCTCGATTTTCCTCTTGACCTTTTGTCTGTAACTTTACCATCTATTATATTTTTTACAAAACTATTACGTATCCTAACAGTTTTATCGCTTTTCTATGCGATTTATTAAACTTCGTTCTTGTCATGTATTTCTTCTAGGATTTTTTTGTTTGTTCTCATTTTTACTTCCAAGGCGTTTTCATTATTTTGCCCCACATCTACATCTTCATCGCATTCGGTTTATTTATTTCGCTCGCTGTTACGCACCAACTTTCGCGGCATTACCCAATTATAATCGTTAACCTTGATCCGTTTTTAACATTTAATTAGTTTTGAAAAATATGTCGAATTATTAATTTCTGATATACCTTCGAGTTCTGTTATAAATCGCGATGACTAGTATAAATATTAATGTAAGCTCCGTGATAAACATGTTAAATAACCACTTAGTTAATTATTTGCCTTTCACGCTGTTAAAAATCAGGATAAGTAAAAAAAAACATACATTATTAAAACGAGTTTTTGGGGGTTGACATAAATATATATAGTTACTTTCCTCGTCTCTGATTAACGTCATTTGATCTGTGGCATTTATTTATATACATATACACGACGGTTCGCGTAAATAAATATACAAAGCATTGTAAAATACAAGATTGAAAAGAAACGACAAATGAAGGAGTTAAAGTAATAAAAAAACAAAACAAAACAATGAACATATGTACATATACAACTGCCTACCCACGATAATTTACATATACAACTGCCTACCCACGATAATTTACATATACAACTACCTATTCATGATAATTTACATATACAACTGCCTACCCACGATAATTTACATATACAACTACCTATTCATGATAATTTACATATACAACTGCCTACCCATGATTGCCTATATATATAATTCACCATAAAAACACACTGGAAATAATTTATCTAAAATACACGCACACGTCTTACCATCTATTAAAAATTACTGTCTTTGATAATTTAAGTTATTTTTTTCATTTTTCTAATTTTATTATTACTTTTAATAAAATTTTGCTTCATCTTTAACACCTTATGTGCAACATATGGGTCTCGTTAATGTTTGAACGTTCTGTTCGCACGACTTGAGTTCGAATTCTATCCGAACCAGGATGTTTCATAATTAAAATACCTCTAGCTAACTTGACCATCCGGATAAATAAAATTAATTTTCGAGTATATTCTAATGTAAATTAGCACACCACTTTTTCTTTCGTTTTGGGCTGGTTCTTCAGCTTTACGAGGCGACAGCACAACGTTCGAGTTTATGAAACTTTCAGTGCTGCGGGACGAGTTTTATTCATTTTGAATCTAATAGTTTTCGACGTTTTATTTCATCGTAATAAACGGAATACATTCTGTAGTTTAGATCGCGGTAATAAGATTGTGTAGAAAGTTTAATAACGTACCCGAAATGTAATACGATCGAATAAACATTCATTAGTCCGTCATTTTTATATATTGTCGATTAATTCTTGAACATCCGTTTGGCTTATATGTTAGACGTCTTTTAATCTGAATAGGTTGGAATGTAGTGATTTGAAAAAAATAAAAAGAAACAACGAAAAATGTTATTTATATAAATTTTATATCGTTGAATGTTTCAATTTATTTTTATTTTATTTGCTATTATGTTTTTGTTTATATATAAATTTTATATTGCCAATTATTTATTATGCTGTTTACCACATTCACTGTCGGATTATTTTAAAATACTGTTTTATCACTTTGGTTAATATTTGTAAATTGTGTATCTAAGTAATTTTTTACATTTTATATTTTTATAATATATATTTGTTATACTTAATGACTCTGAGAAAAGTTTTGTGATTTTTTTCATAAAAAAAAAACTTTTAGCGATTTTTAACTCCTTTTTTGTTGTTTGTCTTATGTTTAACGGGTAAGTTCGTTAATAGTTTTTAAATGTATTTCTACGAATAATTCTAAAATCTAAGCACATTTTTAAGATGACAACATTTTTTTTCTTCTTACTAACATTGATTATGTGCGTTCAAGTAATATGCAACTAGAACACTTCATCAAATATCCTCTGAAATGCTCCGCAATTTCACATCTAACATTTAAAAACCAACTAATAGAAATTTATTTGGTAATAAAAAATATTATTTCATAATTTTCATCACTAGAATCTAAATGAACACACCGCCCAAATTTATATAGCTACAGATTAAGTATCATTTTTTCGTTATGTTCTAAATATAATTACAAATTTATGAAAACACCGCGTTTGTAACTTTCAAAGTAATGTAGCTTTTATCAACCAGCGAGTTTATGTCATCTTTATTTGTATATTCGATAATAATTTGAAATCTTCTATACCGTTAATTGCATATTAGATGGTAAAATTTAACGTTTGTGTCGGATTAAAAAAGTTTTTGACTATTATTTTTTCGAACACTAAAAGATGCAATTCATAATATTAACTTTCAAAATTATTGCTTATTAAAAAAAAAAAAATAAAATAAAATTGGTTTTTATTTATAACACGATATTATTTTCGATGACAAAACAATACGTGTTAGTAAAGAGTATTCATATATGGTCGAATTATTTCTGCGTTCCAAACTAAAAGATTATACGTAAACGTTTAACGAAATGATTATTTTTATTATGTTATTTCGGTAGAACCTAGAAATAATTTGCCACCGTTATTATTGAAACTGAGCGAGAGAGTTCCCGAGTATTTGGATTATATCGGCGTTTCTTACGGAGTGACCGCAGCTTTACTAAAATTTTGGAAACGCGCCGATTTTGTTCCCGTTTATATAAGGTAAGCCTAAGTACTATCGAAAAAGTTCATTAACAATACCAGCCGAAGATCGTACTAATTTATTTTAATTTTTACTCTCGTGAATTTTGAAAATTTTAATTGTAACTTATAACGTTGTAAGATCGATTATTGTTCGAATTTTACGGCGCTCATTGTAGTTTCAATTAATTATTATATGCTGTTTGAAAATTCATTTTCACCTCTTTCGACGGTGACCTCATTACTCGTAATTATTATTTCATTCGTGATAATTATGACGCGTTCATTTTGGTAGATAAATATGAATTACTTTGAAATGCTTTTCGTTAAATATTTACGAAAATACCATAAATTTATTACACGATCGTTAATTATATAAAAAATCAATTGAAAATTGGTTAAATCACTAATATTTATTTTCTTAAAGAAAACACAAAGCTTTTCGGCATTTACGCCATTATCAAGTGAAATATTTTAAAACATCATAATTTTAAAAATATAAATTAAATATAATTACTTAAAAATATCAGATTTTTAATATTTATTTTCATTTTACTTGTAAAATTGTGTTTTTTAAAAAATTTTTGTGTTTGTATATTTTTATATTTTATATTTTATATTTTATATTTTACTTTTGGACATCATACATCGCAATAGTAAATGAAAAATTTAAAATTCCACCAGTATACAACTTTTACAGAATCCGGAAAATAGTATTGAAGAAAAAATTAATATAAAAAAACAAAATTAATAAACAAATATATTGATATTAAATTTCGACAAATCAAAAAATAGACAGAACTGAAGCAGACAGCATTTTTGGATCATATTTTCACAATCATCATCACATATTTTTAAGTAATTATATTTAATTTATATTTTTAAAATTATGATGTTTTAAAATATTTCACTTGATAATGGCGTAAATGCCGAAAAGCTTTGTGTTTTCTTTAAGAAAATAAATATTAGTGATTTAACTAATTTTCAATTGATTTTTTTATAAAAAAATCACTACGTTCCACATTATAAAAAAAGTTAATTATAATAGTATATATATGGACGCGAGAACGTTAAAATTTTTTTTTCTTTGATTGTATAGAGTAGGATTATTTATTATTTTTAAAAATGATAAAACTAATTTTAATATATTAGTAACAACTGCCGAATGTATAACGTCGATTTATTGATTATAAAAGTTAAATCATTATTTCCTGCTTTATTTCTTATTAATTCGTAACGAAGTAGAAAATTTAAATTATTCCCATGAAAGCTGCAATTATTTTATTTTACTACAAAATAACACTAACAGCTTTTGAATTTTAAATGTTCTATTCATATTACAGTTATTTCTCTCTTACACACACATAGGGTGACCCAGAGAAGGCGGACGGTTTTGTTTTTATTTTTTGAACACAATATTATTTAGACGACCACCATTTGTAACAATAACATTCGTTCAGTCGTTTTACAACATTTTTCAACACTTTTTCGACCATAGGGCGCTGAATATTTGAAAATTCTTCAGAAATCCGAGTTTTCAGGTCTTCCAGATCGCGTGGACGTGTTTCATAAGCTCTTAAGGTATTCACATAAAAAAAAATTGAGAAATCCGTGCGACGCGACAGTATGCTGGTTACCAAATACTTCTTTCAGTACTGCGAGCGTTTCTGCCGAATACGTCGCACCATCTTGTTGAAAACCAATCTCGATATAGCGCGTTCCGTTGACTGTACCAGTGAAAAATAAGGTCTCACTGCTCCCCACTTCGCCGCTCTAGCCCAGACGGTTACTCGTTCGCTGTGTGACGGCTTCCGTTCGATTGAATTCGGATTAGATTCGTACCAGTAGCGGCAGTTCTGTTTGTTTATAGCTGAAATTGAGTTTCATAGCTCATCAAATGATTGTTTAAATCGATCTCTTCAGCATGCTTTCGGCAAGAAGTTTTCGTTGTGCACCGTCGGTACTTTTTAATTCCTGAGTTATTACCAGTTGAATTATTTTCGAAACTCTATTTGCATTGTCGCGAAAAGTAAGGTTCCACGCAAAATGCACGCTCTTTCTCGTTATACGATATCTTGATAACTAAAATTAGACAAAAACGAATCTTTTGTGTGTACAATAAACGTAGTACACGCTATTTGCGTTACAACAGTGTTACCTGCGCTATTCAAAAAAACGAAACTGTACGTTTTCTCTGAGTCACCATACATATATATATATATATATATATATATATATATATAATGTTGATGTATTGAAGAGTAGTGATTTTTATGAATTAACAAAACAAAATAAAATCAAAGTTAATAACTAAAAAACTGTAAAGTCATTTTCAAGCTATTACCAAAAATAACGTTTTTGGTAATAGCTTGAAAATGACTTTATAGTCGAAAAGTTTCGCTTATATAATAAAAAAATTTTTTTTAGTGATTAACTTTGATTTTATTATATATATATATATAGATCAGATAATTAATATTGGTTTTAAAATACACAGACAAACACCTAACGAATTAACCGCTGAACATTCGTGCATTATGCTGGCCGATTTAAACGTATCGGATGATATCACTGGAAAAGAGCCGAATAAATGGCTTACAGCTTATTGGATCGATTTTCGACGTCGTTTTTTATCGTTATTAGCTTATCAATTCAATTCTTTTCATCCGTCGCTCGCTTTAGGCGTTATCGCTAACAACGCTTCGGTATTGAAAACCGATAAATCAGAAGGTAAAACGAAATATTTTTAATTTATTTTTATTTAATCACACACACACACACACATATGTATATATATATATATATATATATAATTGTATACCTAGAGCAGAAGGGCACGTCGGATATTTAAATAAATCAAATATAGTATAAAATTAATCAAAAAATATAATAATAGGAAAGAAACGTACGTGTAGGCTTAAAACACTATCGCGCGTTAATGTGGTTCATCCTCGTTCTTCAACGACGGAAAATTAACGAAATCGAATTACAGATGAGACTTGGTAATTTTAGGCCTAAGATGGAAGTAGTAAAGTAAAATTTTTGTAACTTTTTTGTATTGCTTGAAAATGACGTTCAAGTCGAAAAGCTTTGCATAAATAAAATAAATTTTATATTGATTAACATTGTTTTTATTTTGTTTTGTTAAGTAAAGTAAAAGATAGACATATTTGTACCGTTACGTAATAGTCGATATGTACAATAGGGAAACGCGTGTATCGTATGTTACGATTATGCCTATACTGAACGGATACGACAGATCGCTATATCGTTGTCTGGTTTATTTGTCTTCTATTGCTAGACTTAAAAATTATAAAATTTTAAAATATGTTTTAATATCTTTTCTCAAGAGTATACCATTTCTTCAATATGGATTTAGAGCTAAGCACTCTACAGTTCAACAGGTACACAGGGTGGTACATGAAATTGAATCAGATTTATGAGTGAAAAGGTTTTGTTGATGCCGTATTCTTAGATATGTCAGGTTTTTGATAAAGTGTGGCATGGCGGCTCGTTGTACAAGAATAAAAAGATATTTCCAAACCGTTATTATGATTTCTTTTCGTCATATCTAGATGAAAGGTACTACTAAATCAAATATGGCAATGAATTATCCAATATATATTCGATAAAAGCAGGCGTAAGTGTCTTTGGAGCGTCATTGTATTTTATGTTTACAGCTGATGTACCGGTTGATGATACATCCCGCACTCTTGAGTTGAGATGTAAGTCAAACAAAACCAAATCGTAACTTGCAAAAAGCGGTGTATAAAATTATGTAATGGAGCAAGAAATTGCGAATTGATGAAAGTAAATCAACACATATACTCAAATCGTCATAGAGCCATTAAACATTAAAATAGATGAGGTTTTACCCTGTAAAAAAGATGTTAAATATGTACGATTGTGTTTAGATCAAAAGTTAATATGCATATTGATACAAAAAGGACTGAACTCGGAAATTAGTTGAAATAAAATAGTTCATACATATGATATTTAAAATAAATTTGCTACCGCGAATTTAACAAATATATAGGTCAAGAATTTAAAAAAAATATCACACACACACACACACATACATATATATATATATATATGTATGTAAAATAACGTGTATTTTCATTTAAAAAGTGAATTACATATTTCTAAAGTAGAATTTCTTTATGAATAACATGGATGTGTCATAAACCTGGATATATGTTCATTTAAATTTTCGCGTTACGTTTAAATATAAATGTTAAAAATTAAAGAAATTTTTTATGAAAAGTTAAAAAACGAGTTGCTATATATATATATATATATATATATATATATATATATAATATATATATATATATATATATATATATATATATATTGTTATATCTCCTTGTTTCTTTTGGTTTAATTATTAGATTAATAGTTTCCGATTTGTTCTTTGACAAAAGATGAATTTTTTCTATTATGTCAAAAATATATAAGAAATAAAAATTTTGATGTTGATTTTTCCAAGTTCTTTTTAAGTTTTTGTCATTGCGGCGTGAACTGAATATATGAGAGAAATCATTACCGTTCGTTTTATATATGCTTTTCATAACGTATAAATCTAATGCTTGGGAAGATAAGAAATTTCGATATTCGCTGTATGTTGTTAAACAAATTTTTTTTTTGTTATATATATATATATATTATGTAGCAGCTTATCTATGCTGTGATATATTTCATATTATTTGAGTTTAAATTAAAAAGTTAATTAAACAAATTTCTCAAAAGACAATAAGAATTTTTGTTAGTTTGTACTAATAAAATACAATAAAAATTTTCATCGATTTGTTTCCTATATTTTTTTAAAAAAGTTAATTCACATCAATTCCTTTATTCAGTTTTTTTCTTTTAATTGAAAATGATCTGTACTTCTTAACAACGTAAATTATTTCTGTTTTATTTATAGAAACGCAACTAACTAAATCAGAGTTATTAATGCATATGACGACGTACGATATTAAGAGGTTGGAAATGTATTGTCATAATCTAGTAGATTATCATCTCATAGTCGATTTGATACCCACATTATCAAAATTATATTTTTTGAATAAAACGCCAGATGTTCATTTATCGGCTGTACAATCGGTAAGATGAAAAGTCATTTATACGCGTCTATTTTATTGCTCTCTTAAATTATTACGTCACTACGTATTTTTGATGTGAATATCGTAATTTAAGCTAAATTAAAAAAAAAACTAAAGTCAAGTTTCAATTTCGCGTTGATAATTTTTATACTGGATTGCAAAAACCACGAATTATGAGTATATTTTTTATTTAGCGTTTAGCGACAAAGGTGATGCGGTACAAAATGTGTAAACAGCGTTTTGATTGAATCATGTAGAATAGTGGCAGTAGGAAGCTTTCAAATAATAGACAAAATGTATCAGCTAGAGTTGTTACATCAAGCATACGACGAGAAGTTGCATCAAATACTGGAAAAAATAGTAATCGAATTATTGTACGGATCTACACTGTTCTATGCCCATTTCGAAAGGCAAACTGATTTTAGGGAATAATATTAATTATTTGATGAATTTTGATTAATCTTTTCAGTGACTCTGCTAGAGTTGAAATAGATTTGTATGATGTTACTTTACTGCAATCGTTGCCGGGCACGGACTTCTATACGGAAGGTATCGCGAATACGATCGACGATGCAAAATATCATTAGAAAATAAAAATATAAATAACCATAATATTCTCGCGATTGCAAACCACCACGCATAAATATGCGCGCTAGTAATAATATAGTACACTACATAAACACGCGTGGCTGCATTGACAACGAAGTGATTACAGTCAGTTCGTGTGTCTATGTATATTTAAATGCGCTGGCGCTATATTATAATTGCTTTGTACGCTAGTTACACTATATAAAAAAATATATATAGGTATACACGTAAATTACCCACCAACCTAGCGGTTGAGGATAAATGATGACGATCTGATTATTGATCAATTTATTTTCATTTATCTCTTCTATTGTTTCACTCAATTCTTTTTTATATATTTTATCGTAGCAATATTTAGCTTTGATCTTGATTTTTTATACATAGGTATAATTGTATTTGTCTGGTGTTTCCCCATTAGCATTTTAATTCGATTATTTCTAAAGAACCAGCTCATGATTTATCGTACTCATCAAGATTGTTATATTCAAAAGTTACTTCGCTATTATTTTTCGTTATTTTGAATGATTTTTGCAGGCCTTCTTCGTTTAAAATTATTGCATCGCCGTCGTGCGTTCGTTCTACCATTAATTACATGCCCTTAATTTTGGCATAGTTTTGTAATAATGTCCTATTTCTCTCTGCTTAATACCTCGATATTGAATGAGGTCGTTGTGACGACTGACACCAGTAAGATTTTTTTCTGATTGAATGAACCGGAGTAATTATCATTTGCATTTTTTTGCAATTTTTAGATTTTTCGAATATTTCGGTATGATGCTGCATTATCGCTGGTTCCAAGGACACACTACCTAGTTGTATGTCCATTCGATTCAAATACCGGTAAGCCATATCCAAATGGAGCGATGTACATACCGAATTGTTGGCTATTAGGCTTTGATCTTGGGATAAAAATAGGATAGCGTCTGAACCGTATTTGAAACTGGTTCGTAGTAGTCATATTCTGACAAACTGGGGTTTCAAAACTGTGACTGTGAACAAACTAGGGCATCATCTTCCACGTGTGTACACGCCTTCAGTAGTGAATGGATTATACGCGACTATCACCTAGTTATGAAATTTAACATGCAGTTGTTTATTGTATTCTTATTTTTAAATATGTATATTTTTACCGATTGCTGATAAGAAAAATAATATTTCTGACTTAGTTATAAATTTCTTATTACGGACTACATTACTTAAAGGAATTCTATTTTCTATTATAATTTAATTTATTTTGTAATTTAATTTTGTAACTAGATACTTTTTATAATTTTTTTATTTCATATGACGCTCAAACGATATTCAAGCAAATATTTTATATTTATTTTTAACACGATATTTAGCTAGCTTTCGATTCGAATACAAATCAACATCTGAAAAGCTAATGTTTCTATATCTAACCTAGTAATATTTTTAAACGTAAAATAAACATGATAAGTCTTAATTTATTAATATTTAATCAACATCTCAAAAATAATGTTTCTAGTTTTTTTTTTTTTTTTTTATGTAATCTCGTTATATTTTTGCGTTGAATGTAAAATAAATATAAGCCTTAATCTCTGAATATTTTAAATATAAAATTTCAGGGATTATTGCTAGGTTTAGGATTACAACATAAAACCGTTGATTTTTTAACAACCGAATTAGACTTGCCATCATCTCAACTTCTTGGATTGTTTAATCGAAGCATTCGTCGCATTACTCAACACATAACGAGTATTTTAGAAGTAGCCGTTGGGAACACTTTAATCGAACCGTCAGTTCCGTCTATGACGCCGTTAAAGATGACATTAAATCAAGAATTGGAACAAACTGCAAAGGTAAATATTCGCTCTTAATTGTGAATTTAGTCGATTAATCATCTTTTTATAATATATCGATTGTTAATTTGAAGAATGTGAAATGTAGCGATTTTTTTCAAAATAAACAACAAAAAAGAAATTAATAAAATTTTTCTTTATGAAAAATCATAAGGACCATTATCGAGTGAATATTTAAAAAAATAAAAATATAAAATGAAAAAATACTAATTCTTAGATTACAATTCACAAAAATCAAGCGAAATGAAAAACAGTATTAATAAAACAATCTAATAGTGAATGTGGCGCATATTCAGAGAATAACTAATAAAAGACTGATAAATCGAATCTTTCAGCATTTCGATAAGTTGGAAACCAGTCCTGAATATGAAAAAAAGGACCCGAATGAAATGCAAATAGATAATGCAACGATTTATAACAGAATAAAACTTATAAATAAATTTAAAAATACAGCGGATTTAAAGGGATCAAAAGCAATAGAACCGGATGGATGGACGATAAGAGGAAGAAAAAACATAGTGAAAGTATAAAGAAATACTGTGGAAAAGGATAAGAAAAAGTTTTTTCCACGTACTCTCCATAAATGGCCAAATTGAAAGAGAAGACGATTAATGTGTGTGTGTGTGTTTGATTATTTGCATAATTTTATGCACATAGAGATTATTCTTCTACTTTCTTCCTGTTTGAGATGAATCTGATCAATGCGGGGAAAAAGAGACAACAAAAGAGCACTTTTCAACCTCATTATAAGGTTTGTAAACACTGTTTAGCTGATATAAGCAGCGGGTTAATTGGTTAAAATTAGCAACATTAATTTTAAGTAGGCTTCTACTATAAATGAAATACCCCTGAAATCCCGAAATAGTTATCATCTAAGAGTGTTATTCCGTTGATCTACATCTTTAATGCTTGTTTACGATTGAAGTTTGTCCTTACTGTCTTTATGATAACATAAGTAATCATGTCCAATTACTTCATATTGCGATCTATCTCGTCAAAGCTCTTTGAGGAACTATTATTAAAAAGGTTGTTGGCGCTTATTGAAGACAGTTATATTTTTATCAGTTCGGATCCAGATGAAAACATGTCACGATCGAAAATGATCTCATTGATATTCGCGAGTTTGCGAAAGCGTATATGAACACAGACTTCATTAAACTTTTTAATCTAGTCATCATATTTGGTGACTAGGACGCTATCGTCTGAATAATTTATAAACTTGTAATAGTTTGCTTATTGTGGGACACAACCATTGGCTTATTTTTTCACTCTTATTCAGTTTTGTTAGTTAAAATATATTTTGTCATTTAGTAGAAATACTAAGATTGTATTTTTGCTACAGCCTCTTAAAGATTATTGAAAAAATGTTATATTTATTCCGGTCGGAATAAATTTATTAAGTTCCTCATAACATAAATTTAGGACACAAACTTGCAGTGAAACAAGCTGTTTTTTTTTTTTTTTTTTAATATTACAAGATTTATTGCACGACAAGAAACTTCTACAAATACTTTAAATATGACTTGTAAGCTCTAAAATTTATATAATACGATTTAACGGCTATTTTATTACGAAGTTTAAACGAAATAATAATGTTAAACTGTATCTCTAACTAATTATAATTTTTCAGAGTCGGCCGAACTTGTAAATCTTGCGTGATTCGTTTGATTCGAATTACCTTATATGTTTCGAAGTTGTTGTCTGTTTATGTATTAAAGATAAAATTTGAATAATATGATCATAATAAATACATGAAAAATGATAACCATTAATGCGTTTGGTTATTTATTTATATAAAACTGTAATGATAAATTACATTTTAGGTTTTAGAAAGGAAACAGAAAGCTGAATTAGAAAAATTGAAAGCAGCAGATCTCGATCAGTACGTTATCAAAGGTTCAGAAACAGAATGGGGTAGTGTTCTCTCGAAATCTACAAACAAAAATATTGTATCCATAAAAAGGTAATATAACACGTGGGTATATATATTTTTATTTTCAAAAAATTATATCTTTTATTCGGTCGAATAATTTAATATATTCCTTACTGTACATATATATTTTTTTTAATTAAAAAAATTATTGTTCAATAATATTTTTTAGACATTTTATACGAGATTACGAAAAAAAAAAACCGCGTTTATTTGGTAATTTTTTTGTTAATAATGTATTTGAAAAATATATATTTAGTAATTAAGTAATTTAAAATTAATTCGTGTCGTATTTGAAAATGTGGTAAATTTTACTAAATGGTCGATTATTATTTTTTAAAAGAGTACATTTTGATGTAAATCAGTAAATAGACTAATTTATCCATCTGTTAGCACTCTCTTTTCTCTTTCTTATCTCAACTTTTTTTTTTATTATTATCATGTAATGGTTAACGTATATATATATATATATGTATATTATATGTCTGGATCCGCGACTGCTTATTTGACTGTCTCATGTTATTCGCAGCTAACCTACACATCTGCAGTTCGTTTTACTAGCCACGGACGTGAAGAGTTACGCTCTGGGAAGGAAGCATGGCACTTAAAGGTTGTAGATCTATAGCTTAAACTCCCTAGTGAAAGTCTGCAAAATTATACTACTGTTTTATCCTCAGTAGGGTTCGCTTCTGTCAGAGACTTACACGGACTTCTTAGTGGCAACCTGCTGCCTTCTAAAATGTAGTCGAATATCGAAAGAAGCGTGATTAAAAGTCTTGAAAATGTCCACAGATAGCTGCCTTGTATGCGATCGTCTGTATACAATTAGTGTTTTAATTACTGGCTTATTTTACCGCAAAAATAACGTACAATAAGTTAGTCACTATTTTCAGCACGAACGATGTGACAATCTGTGGAAGGCAAAGCGCTATTTCAAACGCCCCGTTGTTAGAATACCACCGTTGAACGTGTTTGGCAAATGGCTTCGTTGTGATGAAGAAACGGCGGAATTATTCGGTCGACATATTTCACAAATTTCCAACCGTATGACATGCAGTCAAGGATGGTAATTTATAGAGTAGGATTGCCTGAACAACCCATCAAATTTTTCACAACACTTGAAGTTGCAGGTGAGATTGATAATAATGTCACTCGGTATTGATGAACTTTCACCGGGGTTATTAAAGCAGCTGTCAAGGAAAAGTGTTATATTGCTCACACATATATTCAACGCTTGTATACGTTTAGAACATGTACCAAAGTACTTTAAGTTAGCAGAAATCATTACGCTCAAGAAGCCAGACAAACCAGCAGATGCAGTTAAATCATATCGCCCGATATGTGTCTGTTGCCGGCTTTATCAAATCTGTTTGAGAAATTACTTCTAAAACATATTATACCGTTTGCGAGAATAACTGATCATCAGTTTGGCTTCTGCAGGAAACATTCAACATTTGATCAAGTGCATCGTGTTACATCTGTAATAGAAAAGACATTTGAAGAAAGGAAATATTGTGCAGCTGTATTCCATAGCGCAGGCATTTGATCGTGTGTGGAATCAAGGACTTATCTTTAAACTAAGTCCAAGTTTACCGATGAACTTGTGCCATGTTATACAGTCGTATTTATATCTGATCGATGGTTTTGCGTATCGCACGAAGATGCCACATCGATACTTCATCCGATATAAGCAGGTGTTCTGCAAGGCAGTGTCTTAGGATCTGTTACTTATTGTACACATCGGACATCCCGCCATTGCATAATACAACAATAGTAATATTTGCGGATGATACAGTATTACTATTTGTCAATCATTTTCAAGCTACAGCGAATAGTACATGTTCGCTCTACGTAATTGCAATCCAGGTTATGTAGTCCATGTTAATAATAAGCAGGTTCCAGTTGCAAATTCTGCTAAATATTTAGGTATGCATCTGGATAAGTAACATGGAGGACACATATCGAACATAAGGTTGCTTAAATGCGATTTAAAACACGTCAAATTTATCGGCTCATTGAACGGCACTCGAAATTTTTAATATATATAGAACTGTTATACGTCCAATATGGAACTATGGAATACAAATATGGGGATGTGCTAAAGCATCGAATCGGAAAATAATCCAGACGGCGCAGAATAGGTTTTTTCGGCTAATTACTAATGCTCGTTGGTTTCAACGAAATGAAGCTCTTCACAGATTTGCAGATTAAATGGGTCAGTGAAGTAATTCATGATTATGCTCAACAGTATCAGAAGTGGCTTCACCATCACTCTAATCCGGATGCATTGGCACTTCTAGCTACAGGCCGGTATGTCAGAAGGCTTAAACGTTTCAAGCCTCTTGAGTTGGTCAATAACGATAATGTGATTAACCTTAGCCACTGGGCTATACCTCTGTGCATGTTAAACTACATATTTATTATGATTACTGCTTATTCAGATATATCTAAGATTGCCGGTTTAGAGTATTCTTATCAGGACCTACATTAAAAAACAAAAAAAAAAAAACGTGACAACGATGATATATAACGCGTATAAAAATTTGCTTTTCACTTTTTAGTGACTAATTTTGTCTAGTCTAATAACTCAAAAATCTACTGTTAAATTTATTGTGCTTCGAAGAATTTCTCGTAATAATTCTGAAAACTATTTTATATTTACATTTAAGAAGATTTAAAACATATATATATATATTTCTAGTTTAAAGATGTCTTATAAGTGCTAATTTGATGAGAGTTTTTTAAATACCCCAAAATATGCTTAATAGTTTGTGCAACTAAGAAGTTTTTCTCTTAAATTCGTACATATACGTTTTGAAGACTAATTTTAAAATATGTATATATATTTTGAATAGGCCGTTGTTCTCTAACGTTATTTACGTAGTACTATATCAAGACATTATTATGTCTTAATGTATACTCTGAGTTTGTAGTTAATATTTAGTAAATATTTTATATTTTAAGAATGATGATGTAAGTTTTTTGTTTTTTTTTTTTAAAAAAAAATCTTTGTTGTAGTGGAGAAAAAAAAAGAACATTTGAAGATTCTGTAATTAGTAATGACGGCGATATCAACGAAACAAAAGGAAACAAACAAAGAAAAAAGAAAAAGTTGTTTGTATCTAATAAATAAATTTTTAATTCGCTATTATTGACTTATTATTATTATTCATTTGCACGCATGGTTTTTTAAAGTTGTTTTTTGGGAATAGCGCTGGGATAATTTCGCAAGAAAATTATTTATCTATATTCTCAGTAAGGGATTGATTAGATTATACTAGAGAACAAAGTTTAAAGGTTAATGTATCAGACAAGGAGATTCGATGTCACCTAAATTGTTCATTGCGACCTTACAATCAGTATTTGAGAAATTAAAATGGGATAGTGAGGGTTTAAAAATTGGACAAACGTATGTCAACCTATCTTAGATATGCGGACGATATAGTGCTCCTGAGCGAAGATATAGAAGAACTAAATGAAATAAGAACTTAATATAAAAAACAAGGAAATAGGACTAAAAATCAACATTGCCAAAACAGTTCTGTTGCGAAACAAATTCACACACGTCAGTAATATTATGATAGATCAGAGGAAAATACAGGAAGTAACATCGTTCAATTACTTAGGACAGATTATAAAAGGCGACAATAGAATACAGGAGGAAATAACGAGAAGAATGACCGCCCTAGCATGTGGAAAACTAAAAAATATTTTACAAAATAAGGAGATTCCTGTAAGTCTGAAAAGAAAAACGTTTAATCAATGCGTGCTCCCGGTAATGACCTATGAGAGTGAAACGTGGAATACAGCAGTAGCAATGGAGGAAAGGCTAAGAGTAGCGCAAAGAAGAATCGAACGGAAAATGATTGGCATAACACTGAAAGACAGGAAAGAAAATAAATTAGAGAAACAACAAAAATAAAGGATATAATACTAAGTATAAAAGAATCAAAATGGAGACGGGCTAGTCATCTGGTAAGACACCAGGAACTCCTTGCAAATAAATTGACAATGTGGACTCCAGACGGAACCCGTAGAATAGGCAGACCACTGACACGTTGGGTTGACGATATAAATGAAGTTCGAAAAGATTAAGCGGCTGACAGGGAAAGATGGAAGGAACTTCGAGAGAGCTACATCCAGCAGTGGATTGAAAATAGTTGATGATGAAGAAGAAGAAGATGATTTCTTAAAAATATTTTGTGACAGATTATACGAAAGAAAATGAATTGGGATGTGAGCAATTGTGGGAAGAATAAATTAGAATTTGCAAATTGGAGTATTTTCTCTATTAACAATATAGGAGTGGTTATCAAAGCGGCTTACTAGTGCGCAGATGACGGAAAATGACTTCGTTTCTTCATCCAGCTATAGTACATGATATTCTTCATATTAGCTTTTCAGTAAGCGTATGATTTTCGTTAAACATTGCGTACTCGTATCTATGATTAACCGTCTATATAAAAAGTTAATTTATTTTCATCTTTATTTTGTATATCATCTTGAATTCGTGATAGGTGGACTTTTGTCCGTGGTTTGGTATACATTCGAAGGATTGATGTTCGTCGTGATTGAAATCTGTGGTGCGATATTTTTGTTGTTTTTAACCATTGCGCATTACATTATTTTCGTACAGTCCAGCAAAAAAGGTCAATAATTATGGGTTATTAATTCTCCCTAGCAGAAAATTGAGAAGTTAACGCCGACGTTAATACGCTTAAGTCGATACGTAGGCACTCGGTAATCGTTGGATTTGTTGCGGTGCTCACCACAGTTGATATAAAGAGCCAACGTTTAAATTTTTCAACGCCGATTGATTTACTTTGAATATTTACAATGTAATTATAGATTGATTATACAACGTCCGTAATAACTCGTTTTGATTTGAAGTTTCTTGTTTATAATTATACCAAGCTATTTTTAACAAAGTTTACAACAGATATTGTCCGATCATAAAGAAATTGATATATTATATATATATATATATATATATATATATATATATATATATATATATATATATATATATATATATATATATATATATATATATATATATAGTGCAAAACTAATATATTCAATTTTGTACAACAATTTTTCATAGTTTTGTGAACGCGGGAATAGACTAAGGGGTAGTGGCTTTAAGATTAAAGAGTGAGAAACACCTCAGCTTATGTTATTTTGAACAGGCAAGTTATCCATGTTAAATTTAGATTTTTTCTTTAGTCAACGATTAAATCGATAATTGTACTGTTAATATTGTATTATTTGAGTATAATCTTGGTTGTTTGCAATTATCGACAGCACCTCTGATGTTAATTCTCTGCGTTGATTTTTTAATTAACTTAGTCCATTGATATAACTGTATAAGTATGTGATAGTATTTCTGATGGATATTCGCGACGGAAACATAAATTGATTTTTGTGAAGAATGTCTCGGGAATCAATGTCGTTAATAATTTTTCGAACATTTTACTAATACTATTTAGTAATCATTTAGTAATGTAATTTACCTAATAATGCCCATATATGAAGTCTTTATTTGGCTAAGAAATGGGAGATATCGCCGGTTTTACAAGCTGCTGTAAACATTTGAAATTTTATGCAGCTTTTCCAAATTATTTTGATTATTTTTTAAGCTAATCATCTTAATTATTTTGTTAGTTATTCGATCAGCAGCTGATGCTTTTTTCTTTGTTTATTTTTTGAATTTAGTAGTTCAAAGTTATGAATATTGTAATTTATGTATGGCAGCTATACTATTATTAGTTCTTTTGATATCAGCCTATTTTTTATTTGAAGAAAAAATTGTTGAATAGTACCGTATATTCATCGGACACTTGTAAAGATAGAAATTTAAATTTTCTAAATTTATCAAAAACAACTTTATACGGTTTACTCCAAGCCTCACAGTTTTCACTGAAGTTTATCTATTAAATTTGGTTGGCTCAATTTTTTATAATTCTTATTCAACTCTGTAGTATAATTTGATTTTTTTTTTTTTTAAATTATAAGTGCAATTGGGTGTTGGTCAATCATAAAAGTGTTGCGTTGTGTGGAATCGTCATCCATTGATGACGAAAAGAAGATCAAGGAAGGTTAGTCGACTTAGTAGCCTAATATCCTTGGTGTTATCTAGTAAATTAAATACAAGTGCGGATTACTATGTTTTTCCATTCTCGTTAAGAAATGTGCACGGCCTTAACTGGTACATTCGAATCGCGATGCACCAGTTGAGAAACTCAATTGGAATCGTTGTATTATTTTTATGTTTGAAGTAGAAACAGTACCACACAATGATAAGCCGTATGTCCAGACAAATTTAATCACGGTGTTATCTGCCCAGGAGCCGATATGAATTTTATTAAATCTGAGTTTTAATTTCTTATTTTTCTTAGTAACGCGCTGTTTCCAACACAACTGTCGATTTAGCCACATTCCAAGATAATGGACTTTTGTTTGAAATTGTTCAAAGTTCAATTGCCGCTGTGTCGCAACGTTTTGGTTCGATGTCTTCTGATTTCTTATCTGAGTACCAACCATCAGATTTTTTCTTACTGGTCAGGCGTTCTAGCGTTGGTATAGAACCAGTCTGTTTGAAGTCTTTTCGAAGTTAAGACGTGTTTCTGAATTGACGTTCGTTTTCATTATTTATCACTTCCATTTATGTATGTATCATGTTCTGGGCAAATTTGGACTCGGTGTCAGAAATGAGCGAGGTGATCAGCTGATTAATTTCTGCGCGAGCACAAAAATGTTTATATGCAACTCGGGTTTCAAGCAACATCCCAGACGACTTTATACGTGGAAATCTGCAGGGGATAGATATATAGAAATCAAATTGACTATATCTTGGTAAATGAAAGGTGGAAATCATCAATAAAGGATACAAAAACATATCCGGGAAAAGACTGTGGCAGTGATCAACAAATGTTAGTCGCAAAAATAAAAATAAAACTACAGAAGTGTAAAATGAAGAACAACATTCGTAACAGATGTTATTTAAAAGACAATATTATATATAAAAACACAGCAATAATCGAACTGAAAAACGTTGTACAATCGACAGATCCGCTCGAGAAGGCCAATACAACCTGACAATACACCAAAAAAGTATTAGAAAACGCTAGTAAAAAGGCTAATATTATACCGTACAACAAAAGAAATCCTTGGATTACAGAAGACACATTGATGGAGATAAACACACCCAAAAGAAATTAAAAAGAAAGGTAACAACACAAAGATACCGGTACATAAGTAGAATAATTAAACAAAAAGTGTAGACGGGATAAAAACAACTTTCTAAATAATATATGTAAGGATATAGAAGAAAACAAAAATAAAAATGAAGTAAAAGATCTGTTCCAAAAAATTAAGCAAATAACGAGACGATTCGCAACATTTGGGTATTAAAAATGAAAACGGAATAACGTTGACTAATGAAACTGAAATATTGACAAGGTGGAAAGAATATTGCAAGAATTTAATGGAAGAGATAGGTGAACAAAATAGATGCATAACATTCAATAACGCTTTTGAAAAGGAACCACCCTTATTGAAGATGAAGTAAGCTCAGCCGTACAGAAGCTAAATTTAAAGCAGCGGGAGAAGATCGCATTGTATCGGAGATGTTCAAATATTTAGGGGAGGCATCAATAGATATTTTCTATAGCATATGTCAAAATATATAGAGTACAAACATATGGCCAAAGGATTGGACAACATCAATATATGTCCCAATTCATAAGAAGGGATCGCGAGATATATGCAAAAATTATAGAACGATCGCCCTTGTATCGCATACCAGTAAGATAATGTTGCATATCATACATGAGAGGCTCAAGTCGTACATAGTACCACAGACGTCAGAAGAGCAAGCAGGTTTTATTCCAGGAAAAGGTACGTGAGAACAAATTCTGAATATGCGACAGATAATAGAGAAAAGTCGCGAATTTAATATTTCAGCGTACATTGGCTGTATAGACTACTCAAAAGTATTCGACTGTGTACAATGGAGGATATTATGGCAGATATTAGAACAAATGGGCGTACCGCGACGTTTAATAACATTAATTAAAGCGCTGTATGACGATAACATTTGAAAAGTAAAAATCAATAATAAATTAACTGACGCATTTAAAGCTGAAAAAGGTGTCCGTCGAGGATGTATTCTGAGCCCCATTTTATTTAACATTTACAGTGAATGGATACTTAGGAAAGTACTCGATAAATGGTGGTATGAAAATAGGGGGAAAAATTATTAATAATTTACGGTATGCTGATGACATAACAATAATCATCAAAAGAAAAACTTTTCACCCTTTTACATAAGCTTGAGAACATAAGTAAACAAGCTGGATTAGTAATAAATCGAGAAAAAACTAAAATAATGATTGTCGACAAGAATAACTGCAGTCGGTATACAAAAAAACTGCATACGATGCAAGTAGTTGATAAATTTGTATATTTGGGATCACTAATTACTAAACATGGTGCATCTACCGATGAAATTAAAAATCGAATATCAACAGCTAAATTGGCACTGGGACAACTACAAAAGCTACGGAAAAGTCACGACATCTCAATGAGTATGAAAATTCGCTTAATGAATACTCTAGTCTTCTCTGTTTTTCTATATGCTGCGGAATGCTGGACACTAAAAGCAGCTGATATTCGGCGCATTGATGCTTTTGAGATGTTCTGCTCGCGACGAATGTTGCGAATCTCGTGGACAGAAAAACAAACCAACCTCTCTGTTTTGAACGATATAGGATCGGATCTTCGCTTACGAGATATAGTAATACAGCGCGTAATGAGGTATTTCGGACACGTGATACGTCGGAACGGAATAGAAAAATTAATTCTTGAAGGTATGGTAGAAGGCAAAAGGATACTGGGAAGGACAGAAACCAGGTACACAGATAGGATAAAATAATTAACTGCGGCCTCATTGCTCCAGCAAGTTATAAGATTCGCGGAAAACAGGGACATATGGCGAACAAGTTTGAAAAGAATTGAAACTCATAATTTCACGATGTTCGGACCGAGCTAACGAATATGATGATATATATATATATATATATATATATATATATATATATATATATATATATTTGTGTTATATGTATATATGAAAGTTTTCGGCTTTCGTTTTATCTCAGTTCTGCACATTTAATTATCTTGTTAATTTATTCGCAATAAACTGATTGTTCTTACGCGGTTGTTAATCTCTGTTCAAATCAAATATCAGCATTATTTTTGCGTTTTTGAAGATTACAACTTTAGTGTCTTGTGATAAAATATTATCCATTCTAACTGGCGGACAAGTACACTCTCCTTCTAGTTGTTGTGAAGTAAGGTGAACGGATTTTACATTATATATTTTAACCATTCGCTTGTACGTTCGATTTTAGAAGGCTTCCACGCCAGATTGCCACTTCTCAGACGCTACATGATCTATATCGTTAGAAAAAAATTCTATATGTAACTACCGTATCTTATTTTTGTATTTGGAAATGACCGTACAAAGTGAGGAAAGAAAATTTCGAGAAAAATTTATCAGATTTAAAGATTTCGTGAAAAGCGCGAACAGACGCGTAGGAAAAAAGCTCGACAAAATGAAACAATGTTATTATAGAGGACGGACAAGAAAATTCCGCCATCATTGGTTTTTTTTTCCACGTACTGGGCAGTAAAAAACTGATTAAAATTAATTAAAATTAAATAATAATAACGATCGATATCTAGATGGCTATCGTAGATCTCGGCTGCGCGCGTCGTATCTGTTTTTAATGATATCGGACGCTTTTTCCGACAACATAATTACGGTGGCGTTCGCGTTACGAGACGTAATTATCGGTATGGCGGACGCGTCGACTACGTAACAATTTTCGCATGCTTTTATCCGCAAATCCGACGATAACGGAGCGCTGTTATCGTCATATTTTAACCGTACCTTGAGAATGGTAATAAGTTGTAGCGATCTGTTTCAACGCGCATACGTAATAATAATAGTCGTCACTGCCGCCGTCGTTATTACGACGACAACCCGGATAATCGATTTGACGTAATCGATATCCGTTTTGTCGAATGGCCGAAGTAAGCGATAATTTTTCGATCCATTTCAAACCTTCGATCATCGTTTTTAAATCGTCCGGATGGTTTAACAGATTAGTCTGTATACGCGGATAAATTAGCGGATCGAGACTTTTCAACGTGATAGATCCGCTACTTTTTACATCGACTAATATCAACGATAAAGCGATCATTTCCGTTTGGTTATTTATCGCGGCGAATAAATTACGTACGCGTGCGTTCAGGCCGAACGGATTATTCTTAGACCATGTTAGGCTTCCTTTCGGATATTTCACTATTTGAATTTGCATATGTATTACCGATATCGTTAATATTACTATTATTACTACTACTACTACTACTGTTAAGGCGTGTGTTAAAAAACGCGTTCAATTGCGTAATACCGGCGCTAGCTAGACCTTCGTTTAAATAGTCGGACGAACTAGTTCCGGTCGTATCTCCGTCGTTACTACTACTATTACTATTATTATTATTATTATTATTATTATTATTGTTATTGTTATTATTGTTATTAGCACGGGTAAACAGATTACCATTGTAAAAAGCGTGATCTTTATAATGGCGACCGACTCCCGGTAAATCGATTATCGTCTGAATGCCCATTCGACGTAAATGTTCGGCCGGTCCGACTCCGGATAACATTAAAATTTGAGGAGTACGTATCGCTCCTGACGATAGTATTATCGCTTTTCCGGCGTTTATCGTACACGTACGACCGTTAGGAGCGGTTATTTCGACGCCGACAGCTCGGACAGGTTTAAAATCGAACAGAATTTTACGTACTAAAGTACCGCGAGCTAAACGTAAATTCCGTCTGAAAATAGTCGGCGATAAATATCCTTTAGCCGTACTAACGCGAATACCGTGCGCGATAGTACCGTCCGCGTTTCCGTACTCGACGGATCGGCCGCGATTTAAATCGGACGTAAACGGTAATCCGATCTCGTCGAAAGCTTTTTCGAATACGGCGATATCCGGATCGTTCGAATGAAATTTCGAAACGTCTTGATAGCCTTCGGTTCCGTGATATCGTCGATCGAATCGTTGGTCATCGTGGAAATTTTCCGATTTGACGGTGTAACGTTTATTATCGGCGTAATTCCAACCTTTACAACCGGCCACCGTTTCCCAAGCGTTCGATTCGAATTCGGTCAGCGTGAAATATTGTTGTCCGTTTATAGCCGCTGATCCTCCGACCGCTTTACCGGCCGGTATAACGGCCGCGTTATCGATTAAACCGCGAAAAAAATCTCGATTCCGTTCGGACGTATAATGATAGTCTAATCCGGTGTTATTGACTAAAGAAAGCCATACGCTCGGTACGTAACTGTAGGCTGGCGGATCGTGTCCGTATTCTAATAGTAATACGGTGAAACGTTTAATTTCGCTCAAACGAGCAGCTACTACCGAACCGGCAGTTCCGGCGCCGCAAACGATAAAATCGAATTCGATTTGATCGCTGCCGTTGCATAATCGGTCGCCGAAGTCGACCGGATAAACCGGATACGGTTTCGTTTCATCGATATCTTTGGCCAGTATTATTACCGAGTAAAACGTCGTCAAAATTATCCAATCTTTGAAATAATAATAATTTTTATATATATATATATATACACAAAGTAATATAACAGCTAAAAACATTCAAATATTTAGTATAGACTATGACAAATAATATTGATTGTATTTAAGATATTATATAGCTATGGGAAAAAATTATCTGTGCCTCAGGGCGCAAGGAAAAGTGAAACTTAAAAAAAAAAACAATAGACGCTTTTGGATTTTGGTGTGGGATTAGGTTTATAGCGGCCATACTCACTTTGACACGATACGTTTAACGGCTTTATGCAGCATTTTTTAAGGAAAGCTTTCCCAAGTCTTTCCCACTACACCCTGATGCAATCGTCGCTCATGGTTCGTAGTTGTTTATTTGTCAATGTTCGCAACTAACATCGATATCTGAAGGTCGTTCCGCTATCCGCCACCTGCGGACATGTCCCTTCCCCTAAGCTCGGGTTCCCTCGGTTACACAAATCTGTGTACCCCTAAGGGATATATATAATATATATAGACGAGTGTTTGTCATAATTTCTGTGTTTGTATATGTATGTGTGTAAACTGAATATACACGTATATGAGTACAGCATGGAAAAAAAGAAGAAATCCAAGTACACTGTGAGAATAGGCTTGTTTATGTGCCTGTGTGTATACGCCTTTGGCTCGCTCACTCGTTTTCTGTGTTAACAAGTCCCCATATACAACGCGACAATAGAAGTTTCACTTCAAATAGCTTTCAGCGATAAATATACACTAATGTCCGTTAACGTACACGAAAAATTTGGTTAAAACTTTGGTATGGTCAGTGCCACTATATGATGCTGAAACATGGACAATGAAGGAAAGAGATTGAGGTGAATTATAAGCCTTTGAAACGTGGTGTTGGTGGTATTTAGAAATTAGTTGGACAGAGAAAATGAATAACAGACTGGTACTGAAAATATTAAATGAAAAAATAATCATAAAATATTCCCAAGAGACGACTTGGAAGTTCGATTATTGTTAGTTGTGTTCTTCGCGTTATCTAAGTATAGATTACAAAGTGCGATGAGAAATTTATAATAATAATAATAGCAACGTATGAAGCACGTTTACACACAAGAATATTATCCTCATTCGGTGATATACTTTAAATTACTATATATACGTATATAAATTATAAATATTTATTTATTTCGTATTATAAAACTGAGCGCCGGTTAAAAAAAACAAAAGGAAAAAAAATGGTACGCAAGTGTGGCTAATAAAGGAATAGATGGAACATCCGGTTATTTACAGTGCTTGCAATGCGAAAAACAGTATTGCGAAATAAAATGTAGCGGAGAAACGGAAAATTTATTAAAAACTAGAGTGGAAAAGAAGAAATGGAGATTGTTGACTGCAATGAAAAGCATCAAAGGTTTGAAAATAATACAATCATGGACAAAATAAGTACAGTTTTAGAAACTGTTCAAAAGATACAATATAAAGTGTCAAAATTAGACGAAATAGAAAGGTCGGTACGTTTTTCGCGGAACAATATCAGAAGATATCTGAAGAAAATATGAAATTAAGAACAGAATTAAAAGAAGTGAATCAAAAAGTTGAAAGAAAGGGACGATAATATTAGGAATTTAACGATAAAAATAAATCAATTGGAACAATACACAAGAAGAGACAACATCGAATTGCATGGAATAACGGAAAATAAAGACGAAAATATAAATGCTATAGTAATAGCTGTAGCAGCGAAAATGGGAGTAGAATTAAATTGCGAAAATATTCACGCGGCACATAGGCTATTTAGCAGAAATGAAAATAAACCGAAGCCAATAATTGTAAAGGTTGTTCGTCAGAAAGTAGATGAAATTTAAATAAAATAAAAGAACATCAATGTACGATAAAGAGATAATAAAAAACGGAGCGAATGGGAGGAAAATATATGTAAACGAAAATTTAACACCATGCAATAAGCAGTTACTGTATAATACTAAAATTCGAGCTCGACAAATGAACTACAAATATGTATGGACAAGGAATGGATTACGCGAGAAAAGAAGAAGGAAGCAAAGCTATTCAAATATTCGATAATGAAGAAATCGTTAGGAAATTATTTTAACTACATCGGTGATCAAGTTATTCTACATCTATCGGTAGCTTATTGTAATTATTAAATGTTTATCATTAAGTATTATAATGTATTCATGTAAGGATATGTGGGAATGAAAGGGTATCTATATAGATAGATAAGGAGCTTGAAGGAAAAAATGTGAATGGCAACATTGAATGTATTTCAAAATATAGAACAGTGGATGGAGAATGATAAGAACGAAGGAATTAACATATTGCATTTGAATGTACGATCATTAAATAAAGCCTGTTCGAATTAGAAGGGTTTTCTGAAACATGCAAATATTCAAATAATGATAATGACCGAAACCAATATCAGGGAAGAGGAGAATTATAGAATGTATGAATTGGAAAGATATGAACAATATTATATTAAAAAGGAAAAACATTATTGAGGGGGAATTATGATTCTCGTGAGAAACCTATGTGTGTTTTAGTTAAAGCAAGTTAATAATTTTGAACAATATCAAGTGCTCATAGGGGAAGTAACTACAGAGACGAATAGAGCAATAACAATTATAGCATGTTACAGAACACCGAGTAAAGATAAATGGAAATTTATAACAGAATTTCAATCAATATTAGAGACCTACGGCATAAGGAAGGAGTTATTAGTGATCGGGGATATAAATATAGATTTAAATAAAGTAAATAATATAGTTAATAGATATGAACATATAATTCCGGAAAATGGATTAAGCCATAATAAGAGAGAATACAAGAGAAGAATACGTAAAGGATAGATGTACAAAATCTTGTATCGACCACATAGCGGTAAGAGTCAAAGAAGGAACAAAAGTAAATTCATTGTTAATAAACGCAAAGATAAGCGATCATTATCTAATAGGATGCAAATTGGTAAAAATGAATCAAAATATAAAGGAAGAAAAAATACAGAAAAAAAGTATTGATGAGGTGAAATTTGGGAAATAATGGAGAACTTAAGTCTCGAACAAATATATACAAAAATAATGGATAAATGGAAAGAGATATATAATGAGTGCACTAATGTGCATAAAAGTAATACAAAAACTAGGAGACAAGTTGCGAATAATGAATGGATGACTAAAGAAATTTTAGAACTTATACGAGAACGAGATATTATTTTATTTCAAAAATGGAGGAAAAGACGTAGGAATAAGAAACCGCAGAAATTATATAAATCAGCGAGAAATAAAACGAAAATTAAAATTAAGGAAGGAAGAAATAGGTACTAAAAAAAAAAAAAAAAAATTGGTGAAGTAAGTGGCAATGTGAAAGAGACATGGAGGACAATAAAGAGTGTATATTAGGCGGTCATCAGAAAGTAATAGTGGATGAAATAATTAAAAAGTATATAGGAGATGGTGAAGAAACGGCAGATAAAATATTGGATACTTTCATAGAACAAGTCAGTAAAATCCACAGTTGTGAAGAGAAATTATGCAAAACGTACACAGATAACAAGCCACCGGAAAGTGAAATTTATATATACGTACAGCAACGGTAGAAAAAATTAAACAAGTAATAAAAAAAAATGAATAAAAAAAAAGCTACAGGGTCTGATAAAGTTAGGATAAAAGATTTACAAATGTATAACGATAATTTCTACATAGTACTTACAAAACTAATAAATAAATCTATCAGGGAAGGAAATATACCGCAAGATACGAAAACCGGAATTGTAAGGCCGGTGTATAAAAAAGGTAATCACAAAGACTTAATAATTACAGACAACGATAGGAACATCCTTAAGCAAGGTACTAGAAAAATATGTAGGAGAATATTTAAAAAATTATTTATCAAATAACAGTATCATAGATTCGTGTCAGTATGGATACCGAGAGAATAAATCTACGACAACATTACTGATAAATTCTTCTGAGTTGATCAATAAAAATGTTGGTTCAGGCAAGCAATGTTTAGTAGTATTTATAGATTTTACAAAGGCATTCGACACAGTTAGACATGACATAGTAGTCAAAGATTTAGAAATGATAGGAGTAAAGAAAAATTATTTAGAATGGTTTAAAAATTTCCTAAACAACAGGCAAACTGTAGTAAAAGTCTGTAATAATATGAGCAGTAAGAGAATAATGGAAACAGGAGTACCGCAAGGTAGTATACTGTCACCAATATTATACTTGATATATACGAATGAAATATATAAAGTACTTAAATATTCAACAGCATTTGGATATGCAGATGATATAGCTATAGTAATACCACACAACGATATAATAGAAGCTGCTAACTTATTAGAAAAGGATATAAACGAAATGAACAAGTGGGCTCTCACGATAGAGGATTAAAAATTAATATAGGAAAGACAAAACTGATGTGATAAAAAAGAAAAATAGTAAGATTATAAGAGAGCCTGAGGTGATAATACATACTGAAAAATGTATACATCAAATGGAAAGGTGTAAATGCGTAAAGATTGAAAGAGTAAAAACGTTCAAATATCTCGGAATAGACGAAAACTTCAGGTGGAATGAACATATACTTCACATATAAAAAAAAATTAAGATTTGTGATCCCGATAATGTATAAGTTAAAACGTTCAGTGAACAAACACTGAAAGTAGCATATAACGCGCTATGGCAATCACATGTAGAATATGGTATATTAGTAAGCCAAGCGGAAAGAAGTAAGTTTAAAGGAATAAACTACTTACAAAAAAGGTGCTTGAAAATTATATGTAATAGTAACAAGAATGAATAAATACCTATAAAAAATCTTCTGCTAAGGTTAAATACATTATTACCTAAAATGCTATATACTGTTGTATTGTAAAGTTAAGGAAATAGAAATAAATAGTAAACAGAAAAACTATAATATCAGAAAAAGTAGAAGATATGGAGAACAATGCTGGACAAAGGAGAATAATAACTTTATATATTATAACATACCCGTCGTCTTGGTTTATAAAGACAACGCGTTATATTACGGTGTTAACCCTATTTTCTGTTTTTCTGTTTTTTTAATAATGGTCGCCAATTTGTAACGTACTAGTCGTCCGTCTTTTTAAATAAAGATAATACGCTACAAATAAAATTGATCTTAAAAAATTTATGAGTATACTAATATGATCGAATATATTTATACATATAAAATACCACAATGTGCAAATAAACAAATATGGTGGATTGAATCACGAATAAATAAAAAAAAATATGTAGATAACATATAAGAAAAATATACATACGAAATTTATATAAATCGGTATACATACATATTTATAAACATATCCACAAGTGCACATATATACATATACTTATTTTGATATCTGGTATACTTCACGAATTTCGATATATTTTAATAAATTTACTTGTGCGCTCCAAATGTCCGCATCGATGTGAATTTTATTTTTTATAACATTACTGCTTAATTTGATAGTGTCCAAATTTATATGGTAGCCGAACTATCACCGAAAGTTTCCTTCTATCAACCGTTGCGAAACTCCGAATTTGATATATATATATATATATATATATATATATATATATATATATATATATATATATACATATATATGACTATGTTTGACTAGACGTATTGATAACACGAATACTTTATTACAAACGGATTAAATAAAATTAGAAATTAATGTTACCGCATATGATATAGGAATTGGCGCGACTAGTATTTTCTTAATTTTTATTTTCACTTATCTGTACGTTTTGCGCGATTATAATAAAATGAAAAACGAAACTGATCAATCTGATCGTGTGGTATCTAAAAGTAGACTAAAAAGAAACGAAACTTTAACTAACTTGTTCCGTAAATATCGTTCAATATATTATTAACTTGAACAATAAAATCGTAGACTTCGATCAACGAATACGGAGCAGCCTGCGATATCATCAGCCACGACCAAAGGTAAAAACTAATATACGCTTTTTTTCTCGTTCTCGTCACCGTCGTCCGACGAATCCGTGGCTCACGGCAAAAAACAAATTCACACTTCGCTGTTCTAGTACGCGTCTAATTTCCCAAATTCCGCGAACATCGACAATTGCTACATGCTTATCGTAATTTTATATACGCACATATATACATATATATATATATATATATATATATATATATATATATATATGTGTATATATATACTCCGTTAACATTTATCTGACCGAATACGTTCGAACTTCCTCATGAATATACACATAAAGTTATATTAGTATATTAATTCTCTTAACACAACAGAGAGTATATCCTTCGGTTGGCACACCATAATATAGAACAGATGAGTATATATTGCTTATATTATATAATAAAATACCAGCCGAAATCATGAACGAAAGGAAACTAGGAGATTGGAAAAAAGAAATTAAATTATGGTTGATAAATAATGAGAGGATAACAATACCTTAAGATGAAGAAGAATTTGTTTGTAGTAAAAAAAGAAAGAAAATCGCCGAATGAGGAGAAAGAAAAGAGAAAACGAAAAAGTGATAGCCGATTAAAACGTTCATTACTTTGTTTTTTTCATTTTTTTTTTTTTTTTTGAAATGGAGAATTAAAAGAGCGGGGGATGATATTGGATTAAATAGATGTATGGAAAGGGCGAACAGAAGAGGAAAAGGAGAAAAGAGAGGAGAGAAGAAACAAGAAGCGTAATAATTGAAACAAGATAGTTTTATCTATCTATGTTGGATAATTTTGAATATGCACGTATGTATACATTAAATTTATATGTAATATGCTCGTAGTATAAGGAATTATGCAACAAACGAAAACACCCTTTGTATGTCGGTCTTCCGGTTCGCAGCAATATAATAGTAGTAGTACATAAACACATTTCACACAATAAGAACACAAACCCTGGTAATACACACAAGAGGTCACATGACATATCTACATTTTCACAACACCCACAGTAACATAAACATAACAACACAATCATAACACACAAAAAAGTAGAGAGTTGAGAAGTAATGAGAATATTCATTTTAATAACATAACATATTTCACGCACACCATGGTAGTACATAAAGAAGAGGGAAAAATAATTAATAAATATGACAAAGGGTTGCCTGCCGACGGGTAAAACCGGCGGAAATCCATAATGGGAAAGGGATTGTTTAAAAAAAAAAAGTTGCTAGGTCATGCATTATGCCAGAATTAAAATATCCCGAAAGATGTTATTGAAGGCGAGATAATGGGGAAAACCACGTAGAATATTCATCGACATAGTAAAGTGGAATACCGACTTATCCGGAATTAAAGAAGAAAATTTGCGACAGACTTGAATGGCAACGATTTGGTGCGAACTCGGGCTGATACACTGATGACGATAAAAATAATTGCGTTTATTTTAAAGATTCGTCCAAATTCGCAATAGACCCAAAATCTCCACATTCACGTTAGTTTATCGTTCTTATTCGTACTAATTTGTAAATTGATAAGTGGCAACGCAGGTGGGATGATGCTGAAACTGGTAGGAAGACGTATGCATTTCTGCCAGATATATCTTTACGGTTAAAAATGTTGAGATTCGACATCAACTTCTACAGTGCTCAGGTGTTGACGGGTCATGGCAGGTTTGGTTCTTATCTTTATAGGTTGCGGCTTGCTAGTGGTCCTGTTTGCACTTGTTGTACGGTAGGTGAGGTTGATGATATTTATCATATTATGTTTGTTTGCCCTGCATTCATTGCCCTTCGACATAAATTTGGTATTGACTGCGCTGATGTATATCCTCTTAATAGAGAAGTTGGAAGTTTCCTTTTGTCGGCTGAACAGGTCATGCGATTAAAATTCAAATTTTCATAGTATTACAATTAACGCTTAAATCAACCGTGATCCCAATACCATTACAGTGTTTTGCAGTTTTTTTTTTGTTTTTTTTTTATATATCGTGGTCAATTTATGTTTCAATATCTAATTATATTTTATATCTGACTATTTTAATATTTAAATTTAACTATTTATACAAACGTATTATTAATTTTTGTTTTATTTTATTTTGCTACGAGTAATATCTTTTAAGTTTTAAGTTATATTGTAAAGTCTTCTTGTTATAAGATTTTATTTTATTGCGCCTTTTGTTTGTTCTTTGAATTTAAGATAATATCCGTATTATCAGTTTTTGCTTTTTTAAATTATGAATAATACTTTTTAAACTTTAAGTTACATTGTAAAGTCTTTTTGTTATAAGATTTAATTTTTGCTATTTTTATATGTATATATTTAGTTAATGCATAAACTCGTTATTCTTAGTTTGATGGAAGAAGGGACTATGTATACTTATCCTTTCATCGCAATAAGCTAATTTTAAGTGTGGAGGTCTCTTCATTCTCCCCGAGACCTTCATCTTATTATTTAAACTCCTTTTTTTTTTAGTGTGTTTTATAGAGGGAGGGGGTTTTTAGTTGGTAAAAATTCCACACGCTGATTTTGGATGTCTTGCAGTGTATGCTTGTATGCGCTGCAAAAAAAACCCAAAAAACTAAAATGTCAAATTAAAAAACTTGCGACTTAAAATCAAGATGTTAAAAATTTACTTTTTTTTTTCGAGCTATCTACAGGAATTATCTCCGATGAAGCGGACAAATTTGAGCCTGTCGGAAGCGGCCAAAATGAAGCTTCAAACGAGTTTCATACTTTTTCGAAGCTATATTTATTACTTCGTTCACCGAGAATGATTTCGAGATCTATCTTTTACCGATTAAACATTATTATTATTATTTTTTTAAATTTAACTACGCTTCAAATATTTCAAATAAACCTTCCCCCAACACCAACTAAAATTCTTAATTTTATCTACAGTGCCAAATAAGTTTTCTAGCCGTAAAACTAAAATCAACCGAGATATTTTTCATACTTGTGTTATACCTTATTCCAATATATTTTTCACACATGTGTTATACCTAATTTCAGTTTGGTAAACATTTTGAATAATTTTTTTTTTTTTTTAAATATTATGTAAATCTCCATATGCCTAACTACCAGGGTTATTACAGCATAATGAGACGTGTGTCTAGTTTATATGTATGTTAGGAGTCCGCTTTCTCTTGCAAAAGCCAGAATACTGCCTATTGATTGAGGGTTGTTTGAGAGTATTTTGTGTATCGGGCTCCGTATTTTGTATTTCAGCCTGCGTAGTGTGTTTGACAGTTGTAGATTAAGTGTGTGACAGTTGGTTCTGTTAAATGTCCGCATAGGGGGCAGTTTGTTGGTGGAGGGCTTTTGGTATAATTGTGCGATATGGCTGTATGATCTATACGTAGACGGTTTAGGATACCATATTATTTTCTGCTTGTGCCATCTGGGGGCCACTATGGTTGATTTTATGCTCCTAAGGAAGGTTGTTTGTGAGGTCCAGTCGGTGGTCCATTCCTGTTTACTGTTATTCATGAGTACGTGTACTAATGTTGATGGAGGTGGTACACGCATCTATAAAGGATTTTTTTTGTAACACTATTGAAATGTATACGTTTATTTTACCTTTATCATTATTTAAACGTATTTCGGTCTGCATTCGATCTCAACGTAGAGTTTTTTGTTTTACATTAAGATGTGTCATCGGAAGTTTATAAATTACTTTACTTAAAAAAAAATAACTCGAAATTAACCAAATATTTATCTGACGTGATATTTGTTCGATCTACAATAAACTGTTAATTATGTAGTAGTGTTGTTAGCTTTCATTAAAGAAAATATATTGTCGTTACCAGGATGTTGTTCGTTTCCGTTAATTCTCGTTTTTTATTGACTTTTCGTTTTCTCTTTTAATAATTTCGTAAATGGCGCGTAAATTATTATATACTGTTATACGATTAATTCGAAACAGCATTATCGTATAAAAGTTATTATTAATTTTATATTTATTCCTACATGGCTTAAAAAAAAAAAATAAAATTTAAAAATTTAAAATTGTTTTTTTCCCCACA
The DNA here is from genome assembly GCA_032883995.1 of Coronaproctus castanopsis. Lineage (NCBI taxonomy): Eukaryota > Metazoa > Arthropoda > Insecta > Hemiptera > Monophlebidae > Coronaproctus > Coronaproctus castanopsis. Next base: position 67,410,237 of record CM065052.1, on the reverse strand, counting down.
AATTAATCTATCAAAAATTTCGTTTACCATCGAAACCCGTTAATCATTTACGAAATAACAACTCCTGCGTTATTTTCGTCGAGCGTATAAATAAATACAGATAAACATGAACAAGGTCGTATTCAAACGTTATGATTTATGTCGTGCGTGTCGTCAACATTTGTGACATGTAAGAATTGTTAAATGAGTTACAAAATGAAAAAAAAATAAATCGACTATAACGGTGTAGTAAGATTACGCTAGCAGTGCCGTATTAAATAATTCGAGGTCCACGAGCACTAACATAATGCGGGGGGGCCCTTTATAAGGAAAAAAAAAATTAGGAATTTAAAAATATACATATAAAAATACTTTTAAGAAATTTATTAATTTAAACGAAATTATTAGTACCGTTGAAAAATATAGGAATTTATTTTAATTTATTTCGATAAAATTAAAATACATCGAATAGGTGTAATACATTTATACCGACGAAAATACTTATACAGAATATAAAAACTTATATATAAAGAAAACATTTTCCCATTTTTTTTTCCGTGAAATTTTTTATAATATCTATTTCTCGTAATATATCTCGTTCAGTAATCGTGATTGTCGAATAATTTAAACGATCTCGAGCCATTGGTGTTCTTAATAGATTTTTCATAATAAATAATTTAGAGAATGATCTTTTGCAGCGGTTACGTTGCTACTCAGTAACGTGTTAAATATAAGGCCATTTCAACATTCGGAAAAGATTCTCGAACTCCTTTTTATCCAGAATTAAAGAATACATCGCTTGCTCTTTATATGAAAAAAATTTTCAATAGTGTAATTATTTCTGCTAGGGTCTCTGTTAGTGCCCGAAGGACCCCTTGTGCAAATCCGGCCCTGTACGCTGGTAAAATTTACAAGAAATGATTCAACTTTGCTATTTTGAAAATTAAAAACGGGAAGTTAATTTTGACGAAATTCTTTCTACCAATACGGGTACTTAGATTTATAAAACGATCGCTGTGGCGAAAAATAATAACAGGCACAACGAAAAACGAAGAAGAACGAAGAAGAACGAAGAACGAAGAACGAAGAACGAAGAACGAAGAACGAAGAACGAAGAACGAAGAACGAAGAACGAAGAACGAAGAACGAAGAACGAAGAACGAAGAACGAAGAACGAAGAACGAAGAACGAAGAAAACGAAGAAAACGAAGAACGAAGAACGAAGAACGAAGAACGAAGAACGAAGAACGAAGAATGAAAAACGAAAAACGAAAAACGAAAAACCAATCGTACGCCGAAGATTTAAAGAAAAGGCGATTAGTTAAAATTTTCTAATTCAAAAAACGATTTAATTTAAATATTGATAGAAGCCTCAAAATTTCATTTATATTACATATATATTTAAATAATTAAGGACTTTTTTTGTGACAACTTTGATTTTAAATAAGCAACTCTTTTAATATAACCACTCAACACAGTACGTATCTTGTTAGACGGTACAAACATGAGCAATTAATCCAATGGTTCCTCTTTGGCGTATCAGTCCGTGGACTGGTTCGCTGCCGCTATAATCCTATTTTCCGTTATACTCTATTCTGGACTGTTCTTTTCAGGTTAATCTACGTTTGTAATTCTTGCTTTACGCTATTCAGTTTAATCTTTGTTTTTCTACTTTTTAATTTTTGCCTGGCGCTTCTCCTCCAAGGACAACCGTTAATGAGTGTTTTAGAACATGTCTAATCCAATTGTATTGCTTTCTTCTACTCTGTTATAGATATTTTTGCTCGTGACTTTGTCTTTCCACGATACTTCCAGTGCACCACCAAATTTCCAGCGCTTCCAATTTCTTTTTATCCTTCATCTCAGCCCCATACAATACTATCGACCAAACGTATGCTCTTTAGCATATCGCACTTTTTTTTGTTTGAATGCGTTTTTTTTTTTTGGTCAATTTTTATGAACACTACACGACGTATCTTCAGTTATTAACTATCCGAAATATTTAAAAGTTATGATCTGCTGTAATACTCTTCCTTCTAGTTCAGTTTTAATTATGTACATCTTTGTTTTAATTTTAATCCGCATATTTTGTTGTTGTATCGTTGATTTTTGTCATTGGAGATCTTCTCCGCACTGGCCCCGCTAACAGCGCTTGATCATAGGCAAACTTCATTATTTTTAGTCTGCATCCTCAAATTGGATATACCGCCTTTTGTATTTGCGAGCGCTTCATTTATTCTCATTTATGCGTATGCATTCACATAGTATTGGCGACAATATTGGACACTCTTGTCTCACTCCTTTAGTGATGTACACTCAGTTCGTTTTTCCACCTTATGACCACTTTCTGCTTTGAATATAGTTTTTTTGTATCGGTGCTATCAGTTTTGGCGGTATACCTATTTGTTCCAATATCGTGAAAAGGCAGTTCAACTCGATTGAGCACTTTTTTGAAATCTATGGAGCAAAAATAAAAAGCGTTCGATTCATCGCTATCGCTTTTAAACAAATGTAGCCGAACAAACATTAGAGAAAATCAAAGATGGAATACCGAACAACTCGAAACTAATCGAAACGTGTTAGCAGAATTTAAAACTGAGTTAGAAAGAACATTGAATGGATATAGATAGTGGTCTGAAAGTATGCAGTGATAAAGGTAGCGGATGAAAAATGAATATCTAATACCAATAAAAAGAAATAACTCAAAGAAGAAAATAATAAATATGATAAATAGCAGAAGATAAATAACTGAAAAATCAAGCACATATGAAACCTTACATAAATTGCTAATAAAGCGATTCAAACGGGCGACCTTAACTTCAATCGCTAAAGAGTTGAACGATAATCAACATCCAATTACTAAAGATATTATTGAAATAAAGGGAATCCTCTCGTTGACCAATGTCTGGATTCCGGGTCATTTCCTAGGAAATGAATTAGCTAACCAAGCAGCAAAACAGGCACCTTCTATGTGCCGGTACATCAATTTATCCGCACCTTGTGAAGACGTATATCATCGCCACTAAACTAAAAAGCAAACGGAAATCTATGCGAATGTTCACACCTAACTCGAACAAGTTAAGAAGAATTAAATCGGACACAACTCCTAATTTATCTAGAAAGTTTGAGACATTAATAACACATGTATACATTTGTTAAGGCGTTAACCTCCTGTCAGTTAATCTTGCGGATACCGGGTAATTACTGTCCGACATATATAGAGTATTTTCATCTCTCAACGTTCTCGACTAGCATTACCAAAAACAATTAGAGGCTGGCTAAAGTTCGCTTCTTGCACGATACTGCTCTTCAACATGATCTGAGCTCTTCTCATCTGTACTTCCAGCTTCGCAGCAGGGTACATTGCACATTAATGGGAAAATTAATCGATCAAAATAGTTACATATGTAAATGATAGAAAAAAAAACCGATTTTATAAAAAAAAAAAACACGAGAAAAAGCTCGGTTACGACCTCTTATTTAATATTAACATATTCATTCAACGACGTAATACTGTCGCGCGCCCGATATTTATGTCTGGTAGACTTTCAAAAGGCCTTTGATCGGGTGAAACATAACAAGATGATGGATATATTAGAAAGTATGGCGAAGACTATTGCGAGCCGGCAGCAAGCATCGGAATTGGTTATATTATAATAATACAGAAGAGATACTAGTATATAAAAAGGTCGGAGAACTTTGTCCCTAATCCGGTGTAACGTATACTACAAAAAAATATTCGAAGAAATATTGAACAAATTTAAAGGATGCGGCAAATGAACATAAAAAGTAAATCATATTAGATATAGATACGATCTTAATAGCGTAATAATTTAAAAGAATTACGATTTCCAGATACTGTCGTGTCTGATGAGTGACGAATTGCAGCTAAATGCTTCGAAAACAAAATATACGGTAACTTGGAAAGAAATATGAAATCACCGGGAGAACTCGTGGCTTACCATAGAGAACTGGAGAAAATTTACCGATTACACGGTGTAAATTTGACACGCAACGAGGAGTAAAAATTCGAATTGTATAGTCTAGGAACGCATTCCTGAAACTAAAGCGAATATTATTATTAGAAATACGAAAAATTAGATTTGAAAATAAGATTAATAAAATGCTATATTCTCAATATTGTACCATTCCGAAAGCTGGGTAATCGCAAAAGCGAAAACTGGATGCCTTTTTATTACTTTTTTTTTTTTACTCTTATTTTTTATATTGCTGTAACTAACGAGGCTACTACGGCACTGGCGACTTAACAATTAGATGTAGCAGATGAGGTTAGAAGAGGAAAGAAATTGTATAATTGAGAGAATAGTTGAAGGACTGTCGAAGAGGAAATCAAATAGTTTACGCGGTACGGAGTTGATAGGAGTAGAGTATATAATGCACTGTAGTAAATAAGAGAGTGGTTTGGGAGTAGACAGGGGGCAAAAATCAGGGGTTTGGAACGTTGGAGTAGTCACTAGCGTTATAGCCGGATGGGATGGCATAAATCGTTTCATATGCTTTCTCAAAGAATAGAGAATTTGTTGCTTTGCCGCGAATGCGGTTAAAATTTCTCTCTGTAAGGATAGAAGATGGTCGACGGATGATTTACTTATACGACAACGCGTTTGGAAGAGAGAAAGTGGTTTAATGATTCCAAGATGTATAGGAGTTGATGGTTAACTATTTTTCCATAAGTTTACCCCCCTGAGTGTAAGCGATCAGTGAAATGCGGTAAATGTATAATTTGACTTTTTTCCTCTAGGGATCGTCACTACAACTGACAGCTTCTATAAAAAAAAAAAAAAGGTATGAAACCTGTTGTCCATGTATGACTTTAAAATGCGATTAAACTGTAGAATACTTCAGATAAAGTATGCAACACGGAAGTAGCGCAACGTACGAATAAATGCGAGGAAATTGTAAAAGCAAGTATCTCATAAACTGAAGTATTCTCGACATGTGTAATAATGCGACACCTAGAACGATACGGGCTGTCACACGCGAGTTAAATCGGGGAAAAATTAAGCAAATATCGCGGGGAAGAAAAAGACAAGTTACAGAATTCGTCTGATCAGTGGTAAGTTTGTTTCGAGCAGTTTTAAGCCAATGTTAGTCAACGTCCCCCCCATAAAAGACACGTCACTATAACGAATGAATACATATATATATATAAAATACTTACTTTTATAAGGAAACATTTTTATACCCGTTGTAATCTAAAATATCCGTACTGAACGTACCCCACTAGTAAACTGAAGATCCGATATAGACGAACGGAGGATTAAACTTACTCGGATTATATTTTCATTTAAAATTTTGTACAATAGCCGAAGTTAGAGAAGACGAATAGGATCCGATGGAAGTTATCCCTTTTTTTAGTTTAACGTAAATAATTAAAAATAACACACGCGTTAGTTTAACGCATTCGGTTAACGCATTTACAAATGAATTATCGCCGTTTACGTTATACGTAGATAGTTGAAATTTTCCGAGTATTTTTCACTGAACGAAAATAAAAACGCCTTGAAAGTATCAACAACGGTTTGATTTTTTTTTTTTAAATACCAAGAAGTCGAAACGAAGTCCATTATTACGATGATGATGACGATTAGTAGTAATTGTAATAAGTATAATATTAGAGATAAGCAATCTTAATATTTCTAACGAGGCTATTGTAGCGCGGTATTACTTCGATAAATAATATTCGCGTGGAACCGAAATCGGAAATTGTTACAGATATGTAATATTAATACGGACTATAAGAAACCTCGAGTACGAGTCACGATATCCCCTCCATCGGCTTTCCGAACGATTTTCAAGGACCTGTTATAGTTCTGATAAAAATAATAATATAAGCAATCTTCATGCTATGTCGTTGGCCAAGTTACTTCATAATAAACTGCTTCTTCTTCTTCGTCGTTGCCTGTTTCCAGACGTCGTGACCGTGATAAGCATTTTTAAACTATTTTTCGTCATTCCGATTCTGGGCCGTTTCCGTCAGTTGATATGTCGATGATAACCTCGCTGTATGTAGTCATCGAGTAGTCGGTGGTCGTCCTCTATTTCTTTTGATCTGCCAAAATTGATTTAGATCGATGCGCAGTCCACGGTACTCTGAGCATAACGGATCATTTCGAACGCTTCTAACTCACGACATAAAGTTTTATTTAGGGTTCGTGATTCAGATCCGTAGCTCACTATCGAAAATATTAGCCTTTCAATTAGTCTCTTCTTAGTTATTATCCGTATAGAGTTATAGAGTGGTCTTTCCGTGTATTATTTCATTTTCCTAGGCCACTTTTAGCTATTCCGATTCGTATTACTCGTTATATATGCTCCGAGATATGTGGTTGAAGTCTGTTTTTCGATGTCCGGTATAGACGTAAATGTTTCAGGCAGTTTCCCAGCTCTATCGATGGTGATTACGGTGCATTTCGAACGATTTAATATTAGCTTTTCGACTGAAGTGTTCTACTCGTTTTAAAAGTGTCGCTCAGTTCATTCACTCCTAATAGTACTGTATCATCTGCATATCTCTTTTTTTTGTTTTTAAATGGGGTTGCCTTTACAGCTTAACCCAACGTGATACTGTGGGGACTATCTACATCTTAATTAAGCATGCTGACTTCTCTAAAAACGTCGCTATATGGGGGAACAATTGTAGATTATGTAAAAGGGACGATAATACGGAGGTGTAATACTCGCGAAGAACGTAACAAGATAAGGTAAAGCTCCGAACGCGTGCTACAGCAGAGCATTCAAAAAAGACATGATCGGGGCTGCAGACTGCCTGTTCAGAATGGCGGGGACAGAAGGGACTTTCTCTAAGCTGCATACGGAAAAGACGGTCAGGCGAAACAAATGATGTCCAAATCGCAATCTGCTGATGAGTACAATTCCCTTACGACTAATCTTTTTAAAAAGATATAACTACGGGAGTTTGGGGGAGAGACGGCTGGCGGTGATAGTAATAAGTGAGAAGTGATTTGCTCTTAGTGTACATTAGCTCGATCCCTATGCTCTAGCTGAATAAAGTGAATGATATCTTTGCGAGTTATTAATCTGCATATCTTAAATTACAGATTTTTCTTCCACCAATCGTTATTCCTCCATTCCAATTTTCAGTTGCTCGGCGCATAATCCATTCACTATATATATTATAAAGTATGGGTAACAGTATGCACTGCCCTTTTTTTGTTTGAAAACTTTTACATAGGTGTCTATCTATTTTTATATGCGCAGTATTATCTTCGTATAATTTTTATTATCATTATTCAGGTAATAAAGTTAAGGGTCTTAAATGTATGACAAGCAGTGGTCGTAACCGAGTTAGATTAGTTTTCAACTCCGTAGTTCAAGCTAATATGTTTCTCCTGGCAGAAGATATTCATAAAGAGCTTAATATTCGTTGTTTCGTTCCTCAAACGTTACTCTTTCGTTTTGATATTGTAAGGGACGTTCTTCCGATCGACCTTACACAATCGATGAACTTATTGTACTGCAAACGCTAAAATAAAGAAATCGAGACATTTTTTTTTCTCCAATTTCACTTATTGAGATAAAGTTCTGCGACAATTTATTACCCGATTTCGTTTCTTCGATTATTACTCGTGTAAAGTCGAACCTAGCATTAGGAGACCGAAAATAATTGCCTAAGGTTCGGCCATATTATCAAAAACTTTGTCGTAGCAAAACTATATGCGGCTTTTGCTCTGGTAGTCATAAGTCATCGGATTGCCGAATTCATCGTGAAACTTCTCCATCAACTCTGTTTTGTACTAGATGTAAAGGTAACAGCTTACGATATCGTGGCTGTCCAGTTAATCAGGAACTACTCGAGCTGCAAAAAATTATGGCGTTAGAAAATGTTTCATTCTCCGAAGCTAAATAAGAAATACACTTACTATATATGTACTGTGAATTTTCCTTTAACATGTGCCATATTCTGGTATCTAAAATGAACTGGTTACCCCGATAAGTTTACACCGGTAACTATTTATGAGCGGGTATCGATCAATATTGGTGGTGGTGGTGGTGGGAAGATTTAAATTTATTTCGGTTAAGTTGTAAGCACGCGTAACATCATTTCTATATAGATTAATATAGATCGCTGTTCGCCGCAACCTATGCGCATTAGTGGAAGTTAAGCGTATAGTAAGAATTTTGTTTCATTTCACGTATAGTAAGAAATATATTTGTGATTTGATTATAACGCCGTTATCGAATGTTGGATAACACGCCGGCGCAGTTTTACGTCAATTTAAAAAAAACTGTCCGGAAAAATCTATTATATCATTTTTTTTTTAAAATGGGGTGCCTTTACCCAACGTGATACTGACTACATGCATCTTAATCAATGGATGCTGACTTCTATTATATCAATCCGACAGATTCTGTGACTGGGCTGTCTTTTTCTCCCCGTGATATTTTTCTCGCCTAATTTTTCTACGTATTAACCCGCGGGACAGGTTATATTGCTCTAGGTATAAAAATACTTCAGTTTACACGAGATACTTGACTTCTTTTGCAACTTCCTCGACAATATGACAATATACTTCATTATGTCTGTTCCTTTTACGCGAATTATTACAACAACATTTCAAATACATCCAGTTTATGCTGCTTCGCTTTTCCAATTATCTATAGCATTCAGAACCGTAACCGAGAATATGTAACGTTTTATTAAGCTTATTTTAAAATATTTATTATATTTCTACTACGTAATATATTTGCCCTAGTTTTAGGAATGCGTTTTTCAATTCTAATTTTTATCTCTCTTTTTAAGCGTCCGATTGATAATTTACGTTGCAACCGAGCTAACCGGTATTTTTAATGTTCTCAAATTTTTTTTTTACTGTAAGCCATGACTATCTTCGTGTTCGTACTTTTAATTAGCGTGCATTTTGTTTTTGGGAATATTTAGCTGCAATCCGTGTGTAATCATCACCCGCGGCAGTAACTGTACATCATCGCTGTACATCTAGTATCTTCCAGTTGCTCCCTGATTTTACGTTCGTAAACGATCGAATCGATTAAAATCGCTCCATTAAAACGCCGTAATCGGGTTAGTACGTTTTATTCGAAATTAGAAACGGAATTAATGATTATTGTTTCTTTACGTGTTCGTGATTCGATTTTCCTTCAACAAATTTCCATCGATCTTGTTGAAACTTATAGGCTCATAAAATCATTTTCTCCAAAAGAACCGTGGAAAGTAGCTGTCCTCTTATGCTATGTTTTTAAATGAAGGATACTTTCCGAGCCGCTGAAAAAAATCACGTTATAATCACGATGCATAAGGTAGAAAAGCCACAAACTGACGTGTCTTCATATCGTCCAATCAGTTTACTCTGTTCATTATCAAAGGTATCGGAAAAGCTGATTTTGAGTCGTGCAGATTTGATTATAAAAACGCTAAATATAATTCCAAATCATCAGTTTGGAATTTCAACAATATAACAGTGTCATAGATTAGTTGATGCGATATCATAAATGCTGGAAAAAGGATGACGTATGCTCAGCTGTTTTCCTGGATGTAGACGTTTGATTGGGCCTGACTTCCGGGATTGTTGTTTAAACTAAAACGATTTTTAACTACGGGCCCCCTTATAAATTTTTCGTATCATATTTAACTGGACGAACATCTGTTGTTAGAATAAATGATATCTTCTCCCAAGAACACAATTAGCTTCAGCGTTACAAGGTAGTTTGCTTGGTCCAATATTATATAATATCTATACTGCGAATATACCTATCTCGAGTCGAACAATATTAGCAACATGTGCTGATGATATAGCTATACTATCTGCTAATTCAATTACAGAAGTGTTCAAAATCACGCGGATCGATTTGTAACATAAATGGCGTATATAAGCCATCCAAATGCCAGCGTACCACCCTTTACTAATAGACGAGTAACATGTCCTCTCCAATTTGTATCCATGACAATGAAATTCAACAAATAAAATGTGCAAGATATCTCGGGATGCGTATTGACCGACGGCTAACACATGGCGGTGTGGCTCAAACAAAGAAAACTTCGATTTCGCGAACCAGATTGCTGTATCCTCTTCTAGGAAAGATATCTGAATTTAGCTTTAAAAAGAAAAATTTATCTGATAGCTCCGATCTGGAAATATTGAATCGAATTATGTGGAACTGCATGTAAAAGCAATATACTAAGAATACAGCGACAACAAATCTGCACCAAAGTATGTGCCTAACTTAACCCTTCGTAATAATCTAAATATACCAAATGTCAATTTTATGTAAACCAGTACAAAAAGGATAAATTGAAGTTTAATATTTACCCACATGTCCGCAGATTGCATTTATTTACAATCCTACAAGACGATTAAGAAGCAGGAGATGGTTCGTGCTCTTCTAATAACTTGAAAAAGAAATATAATGACAAGAGTAAACGATTTAAATAATTTGGATAAAATTTGAATAATAAACTTACGCTATAATAATCAAATAATCCAATAATTCGGTTCTACAACTTTGACGATACTGTCACTGAGAATATAATTGTCTCACTGGACAGGTTACATTAATGATAATTTTATTACTTTATTCATCGCTATTATTTATGGTGCTTTAGTGCCGATGAGAAAAAAAGTTTTTCTTTCACTGACACTTGCTTTATGGGAGTTAGCCTACGTTATAATCTACTATTTCTCGGGACGTCTTTTATTATATCTGCCACTTTCTTCCTTTTTCCAAAACCAGTCGTTATCACTTTTATATATTTTCCCTCCGGCGCTTTTTCTTCAATTTTCCCATATAAAGCAAGCTCAAAAGACGCTCCTTTTTCTAACTTTATGCGCGAGATATTTCCGTTTCTAGTTTTCCACTATATATTTATTGTTTCGGTGTCCTTGAAATTCATCACATCCTTCTCGCAGTACTCATTTAAAGATCTACCGCCTTTTTATGTATTCTGCTTTCATTGTCCGTGCTGCTGTATACGTGTATTAACATCGTTATGGCGTAATACATTTAAAAATTATTTAATATAAAACATCTTATTGTCCATTTAGTTGCATAAATCTGTGATTGGCATTATTTTGATGATTTTCACCCATGGAGTTCGAATACGCATTTCAATTTTATTCCGTTATTATCCTAGACTTATAATGAAAAGTATGAACTTTTGGATCTTCTGCAGTATTTGCCAGCAAACAAACAAAATGTGGTGAAATGGCAACGTTTTTCATCCAATTTCTCTCGATTATTACACACCTAGTGAGAAACGTGGAAAGCTTATTTACGAATCATTTAAATTCCGAATCATTTAAATTCCGAATCATTTAAATTCCGAATCATTTGAATTCTAAAACGTGGAAAGCTTATTTACTAATTTTCGAATGTTTATTAATTTATTTTAAATGAAAAATATAATTTTCTTGGTTTTTTTTTACGTGTTGAATTGTTAACAGTAATCATTTTAATTCTTATTTTTAAGTGTTTATTTTCGTTTATAATTGTTAATAGTTATCATTTTAATTCTTACTTTTAAGTGTTTATTTCGTTGATAGTAGTTTTATTTTTAAATATTCATTTTAATCATATTCCACGTTTGCAGTTATTTAATATTTAATAAATATGAATTTTTCTGAATTGGCAGAAGAAATAAATACTAAGGATCGTGCTATATCCTTTTTACAACAAAAAGGTTTGCTACATAATCAAAAAAAATGCAGAAATAACCATGATATGAAATTATGCACTGGTTCTCGTGATAGATGGATCTGTTGTAAATCTACATGTCGTGTAGAAAAATCTCTACGATCTGGTACGTTTATATCGAATTCCAAGTTAGATTACCGTACCATAATTCTATTTATTTATGCATGGAGTAAGGAATATACCACCCTTCAATATTACAAAGACGAATTGAATATGAGTGGCAATACTGCTGTTGAATGGAATCTGTACCTTCGTGAAATTTGTGAACATGCATTGAACAACACAGTAAAAATAGAAGGACCGAATCTACATGTAGAAATCGACGAATCATGTTTTTCGAAACGAAAGTATAATCGAGGAAGGATTTTACCCAATCAATGGGTTTTTTGGAGGAATATGTAGAGAAACAAAAGAATGTTTCTTAATGTCAGTCCCAAATAGATCAGCTGCTACGTTACTGCCGTTGATAATACAGAATGTTGCTGCTGGAACGACAATTATAAGCGATGAATGGCGAGCATAGCAGAATGTAGCCAATAATTATAATCATCAGATTGTTAATCATAGTGTGTTAATTTCGTAGATCACATTGGCTCATACCCAGTCAATTGAAAGTTTATGGGCCAAATTAAAATCTAAAAATAAAAAGCGTTGGGGAACGCATCGCACAATGGTAAATTCATACTTTTGCGAATATATGTGGCGTATGAAACACCAAAACGAAAATTTATTTGATAGAATATTATAACATTAGATGAATAATATTTTATATATTGAACTGTTGTTTATTCTTTATTTATTTGGGGATTTATAATATAAATTTTACGCGCATGTCATAACGCTAGATTAATAATATTTTATATGTTGAACTGTTTTTTATTTTTTATTTCTTTTATAGTATAAATTTTAATATTTAAAATTATTTCTTTTCAAATATAAAAAACGAAATATCACGCTAAAGGTTCGAGTTTTTAGAGGACTGAATGGGAGAGTTGTGTAACTCGTGAGTGAGTGATTCAAAAGAGTTGCTCACTACGATGAATTCGATCCGTGCGTTTACAAATTACCGTTCGTCGTTCAGTCGTTCACTCAGACAGTATAATTTCCGTAAGATGGCGTCCGGAAAACGAAGCAATATCTGGAATTACTTTAATGAGACAGAACCAAAGAAAGCTAGATGTAATTATTGTAATCAAATAATAAGTATATCCACATGGTAGTACAACAAATTTAGGTAGATATATTAAAAGTAAACATCCCCTAGTTCAGATTAATTTTGAGAGACAGGAATGTTCTATAACGAATGAAGTTGGTAATGAATTATTAACATCAAACATCGACAACAAATTATCTACCGAGAATGTCGAAAATACAATTTTACCAAATAAGGAATTTTCGAAATTAACAGCCGCAGGTACATCAGAGACGTGTTATACAATTCAAGGACAACAATCAACTCTTTCAAACTTTGTTCGAGTAAAAAGACCTACTTATGTATATCGTTCGCAACAAATCGATCGACAACTAATACGAATGGTTGCAAAAGGACATCATCCTCTAGGCATTGTCGATGAACCATACTTTAAAATTATTGATTGTGGAATGTAGTGATTTTTATTTATACTTGATTACTAAAAATAGTTAAAATCACTAAATTTATTTTTAATTATGCGAAGCTTTTCGGCAATTACGCCATTGAACAGGCCTAATAAAGTTACACAAAGAAAATAAACCAATTAGACCATTAGTAAACTGTATAAATACACCAGCTTATAAAATTTCAAGAAATATAGCAAATTTTTTAAAAGAAAATTATGAATTTGAAGAAAAATATTAATAAATTGTCTAAAAGAAATAAAGCTTCAGAACAATGATATACTAATATCATTAGATGTAGTTAACATGTATAACAACATTCCTACAGACAAAGTAATAGAATATATTAAGAATAACAATTTAAATCATAATATTCATAAGGATCATTATATAAGAATATTGGAGACAGTACTAAATCAAAATTATTTCCAGTTTCAAAATAAATATTATAAACAGAATAGTGGTTTAATTATGGGATCTCCTTTATCACCCATTCTAGCTGATATTTATATGAACAAATTAGAAAATAACATTAAAAATAATAATATATTTATAAATAATGTTAAATTATGGAAAAGATATGTTGATGATATTTTAATAATATGGAGTAATAATGATGATAATGATCATAAGTTGAATAGTTTTGTATCCAATTTAAACAATTATAATAAAAACATACAATTTACATTAGAAATAGGAGGTAAAATAATAAATTTTCTAGATTTAAAAATCAACATTATTAATCAAAATATTGATATAGATATATACAGAAAGCCTACACAAACAGATACATTAATACCAAAAGATTCATTTCACCCAAAAATGCATAAATTAGCAAGTTTAAGAAGTCTTATTAATAGAGCAAAATCAATTTTAACAGACAAGGATAAATTGAATAAGGAAAAAAAACATTATAAAACAAATAGCAATAAGAAACAAATATAACCCTACTACAGTTGATCAAATATGGAACAAAACTAAAGTTAATATAAATATAGAAAAAGAAAAAAAGAAGTATTTAGGTTCAATAAATTATGTAGGTAGTCATACATATAAAATAATTAAAATATTTAACAAATACAACATCGATTTAGCAATAAGAAATAATAATACATTATTAAAATCAATAAATAATAACAAAATAGAAGATAAAAATATATTAAAAAATTCAGGAGTCTATAAATTAAATTGTAACCAATGTGAAAAAGAATACATAGCAGAAACAGGCAGACAATTCGTAACAAGATTTAAAGAACATTTAAACTCATACACAAATAATGATGAAAAATCATTATTTGGAAAACATTGTATAGAATTAAAACACAAAATAAATAATATTAATCAAAATTATAAAATTCTACATACAGAAAAACATTTTAAAAAAAGAAAACTACTCGAAAAAATGGAAATAATAAAAGAAAGGGATAAAAATAATTTATTAAATTCAATGGTAAAGTTTGAGGAAGAATTAATTTTAAAAAGTGTATTTTAAAAATATTATTCCTAACTATTAAGTTTTTAATCACATAAATATATATTTTTCATTGTTCAAACACATATTTTTATAAAATAATTATTTTCTAGCTACTGTTCTGTAAATTTTATATTACTGACAATTGATTGTGTTGTGTACCACAGTCAGGGTCAGATAGTTTAAAGTATTCATAATTGTAAAATTGTAAACTTAGTTTTAAATTAATATGTTATGATTTTATATTAATTAATTTTAACTGTATATAGCTTGACAATGGCGTAATTGCCGAAAAGCTTCGCATAATTAAAAATAAATTTAGTGATTTTAACTATTTTTAGTAATCAAGTATACTTTAAAATACTTTTAGAAAGGTATCACAAACTCCCGGCTATAAGTTACCATCTAGAAAAACACTTTCAAATACTATCCTTATAAATGCGTATAATGAAGTAGTGGAAATGACAAAAGAAAATATCAACTTATGCAAAGCTGTCTGTATTACAACTGATATGTGGACATCGGAATACGCAAAAGACAATTATATATCAGTTACTGCGCATTATTTAAATAACAATACAGAGTTTGTGCTCCTTACTGTTGGAATGTGTGCCACTTAGAGAACAACATACCAGTCAAAATCTATATGAATTTTTAACAAATTGCTTTAAAAATGGAATGTGTCACGAAAAGTAACAGTAGTTGTATCACATAATGCTGCTAATATTACTTCTTTTCAGCTATACAGTTGGGAGGATGGAGATCTGTAGGATGTTTTGCTAATATTTTGAACCTTATATTGAAAAAAAAAGTTTAGTAGAAATAAGTAATATAATAATAAAAATTAAACGAACGGGAATTTTATAAACAAAGTTCTCAAGCAAAATTGAAATTACTTAATATGCAACAAGAAATGGGCATACCACCACTAACTTTGAAATAAGACGTTGAAACTCACTGGAATTCAACATACTTGATGTTACAACATTTTATTGAATTAAAAGACGTAGTCAATGCCTGTACCGCTACATTGAAAACAGAACTAATAATACCCAATGAAGAAATATTAATTATTTAACAGTGTCTTCCTGTACTCAATTACAGAAGAGATATCTGCGCAGAAAAGTTGATCACATTGTCTAAAGTAATTGTATACTGTAAAATGATGAAGAAACACATATCACAACACTTGAATCATAAATTATATCCTAATAGTATCCAACAGTTATTAAAAATTTTAAACGAACAAATAAATAAACGATTTAATGATATTTAAACATCAACGATACACGTAGAGGCAACAATATTAGACCCTAGATTCAAAAAATATGGATTCATAAATCAGGATAAATATGAAACAGCATTAAGGCAATTACAAAAAAATATATCGGAAGGCATAAGATGTTAGTAAATCAAGTGTTAGCCTCCAAGAACAAACAACAATAGTAAAAAAACAAACTGATGTTCATTGGGTGCACTTCGATGATGAGGTGCAGTTGCATGTTCCTGAAAATTCAACTACTCCAGCTATTTCGGAAATTGGTAAATATTTAAAGGAAGAAATAAGTAGTGGCATGAAAGAAAAAATATTTACCCTAACATTTATAATTTTATTTTCCGAAGACATTTTATCATGACCACATCTGTACCTAGTGAACGTGTTTTTTCGAAATTAGGCCAGATATTAAGTTCCCGTCGTACACACGTTTATAAGATTCTCTAAAGTATCTGAGCTGATATTTTTACACCATAACATTTTATAAAACAATAATTTTTAAGAAATATTATAAATATTGTTTTAAAATTATAAACTGTCAGTATAATTTTAAATTATAAGTAAAAAAATATGTTAAAATTATAATTTTAAGTATAAAAATAAAATAGCAATAATTTTAAGGATAATTTTAGGAAAGATTAATGCACGCATTGCAAATGATCGAGTGAACGATGTTGATGAGTTGATTCATTTTATTGATGAAGAGTTGTTGAACGAGTCTCTAAATTGAACGAAAATGCCCGCGACTAAACGGAATAAACAATCCAATGTTGCCATATCTCTTGTTTGCTGGCATATACTACGAAAGGTCCGAACTTTTAAATTTTAGTTGTAATTAATATGTTTAATTCGATAACATTGTTTGGACAACCGTTACATTTCATCAGTGTAATAAATGATACACACGCCTCAAAATATAATAAATAATATACACATCAATCTGAAAGTATATATTTAATAACATCATTAAGATGGAAATTCCGATTTTTATTTTAAATTTTTTTACGGAACACTTTCCATTTTTCATTTGTTATAGCGTTGAAAATTTCCACTCTAAATTGATTTGGTGAAAATCGGTTATCAGAAAAATCGCGATATAAAGCAAATTGTTTTGCATGCCAACAAACAATAACACCGCAATTATAGCCATCGTTCGATATTTTCGATTCTTTAGTTACGCGTTTCATTCCCGTTTCAGAAGGTCTATTCATTTTTTTCAAAAGGAAACGAGTAAATATATTTACCCGTTCCTCCTCTTTATAACTGACATGTCCACCTAGTATGGCATACTTTTTCAATTGTAATCGTATAATCATTATAATCCAATGACTACCTCGATTGATCGGTACCACATAATGAGTTTTATCTCGTACATTTAATTCTGGCATTAAATACGATTCTAAATATTGTTCGGTATATTCACCGAAAATCATTTGTGAATAATTTGTTTCGAGATAACTGAAATGAGAGTACTGATCTGATAGTGTATACAAATAACCACTGACAACACCATCAGTCAACCATTCGCCTGTGACGTAGGAATATAAAGAGGAGCTCACTGTTTTATAGACTATTAAACTCTTCAAATCTTTATTAATGATGTGAACATGCTCGCCTAACTTATATAATATTGTTTCATGTTCCGGATAACGGATTGCCACCACTGTTGCAATCTGCATAGGACTTGTTATGCTGGTTAAAGTTGAGTAATCGGATACCTTGAAAGAATGCAACATGAAAACACAAAACACATTTATGAATTTGTACAAATTAAAAGTAATTTTATACGCGTATATCCTAGAGATTAAGAAAAATATTATCATTGAAAAATATTAATCTTGTTTTAATTTATTCACACTTTATTTATTATTGAAATCAAATTTTTCTATTAAATATTAGAAAATTAAAATGAATTTAATACACAAAAATATAAGTACATTTATTTAAAAAGAAAAATTAATATAATTCATCTTAATTATAATGTGGAATGTAGGGATTTTTTAAATAAAAAATTCAATTGAAAAATTAGCTAAATCGCTAACATTTATTTCAAAAAAGCTTTTCGGTATTTACGCCATTATCAAATGATAATAAATTTGAAAAAAAATCATAATTTTACAAGTAGAAATTAAAAATAATTACTTTAAAAATATCTGACGGTGAACTATATTCTACAAAATGTTATCCTTCTTGTTCTGTTATTAATTTATTTTTTCGAATTGTTGAAATTGAATATATTAACATCGATATATTTGTGATTTTCTTTTTTTATTTATTTTTTTACGATATTGTTTTCTGGACTCTGCAAAAGTTGTATACTGATGGAATTTTAAATTTTCATTTACTGTCACAAAGGATAACTTTTTATCGAATTCACCGTCGCCGTCAGATATTTTTTAAGTAATTATTTTTAATTTATACTTGTAAAATTATGATTTAAAAAAGAAATTGTTATCACTTGATAATGGCGTTAATGCCGAAATGCTTTGTGTTTTCACAAGAAAATAAAAGCTAGTGATTTAACTAATTTTTCAATTGAATTTTTTAATTCATTTTATACGTAATTATATGCATAGCTGATTGGCCACAGAGATAATATATCAGGATTTTTGTATGAATTAAAGAATTTTTGTTGTCCTAATTTTTTACGAGCTGGTGGCTTTCAGTTCTGGTTCCAAAAACAACAGTTGAATGTACAGCGATTACCGTGTGTATAAGATACTGCTATATAGTGGGATAGTAATCAGTTTATAATTATTGAATAAAAATGAGTGGTGATTAATTCCTTTAGATATTTTCACATTGTGATTCGTCATATTAACGAAGAAATTTATGAACAGTTTTTATGTATAAATAATATGTTCCTGATTGGAACCATATGATTTTAAATTCGACAAATGTGTGTAAAATCTGTATGAAATTAAAAAAAAAAAAAAATTATTTGACTGGATGTTATACTTATTTGAAATATTTTAAAAATAGTAAAGTGTACTCAGTGCATGAATTATATTCTTTATTTGGTATGTTACATTTTTACTCATCTTATTGGATAACCATTCAATTTCACGATAACTCGAACCATATAAGAATTATTGTTAATAAATTCTTAAACTGAACGTAAAATTTGAGAAAGGCCCTGTTATGAAGCTTTTGTATGCATAATATAATCTGAAGAAATCTGTAAGAACAGTGATCTACCGGAAGTCAATCGTAATTAGGGAATGACCTAACAGCGTAATAAAGTTCCGCTTAACCCTGCATTGCCGACGTTAATTTTTATCGTTCATTGCCAACTGATATATCTCAGAGACGTACATAGGATTAGAATTTAAATTCTAGCAGGTTGGAATATTTTTATTGTAATTCCGAAGTCTGTATAGCATCGTTTTAGGGATTTAATTTTCAAAATAATTATTCAAGTGTAAAAATTCCTCTATTTTTCGTATTAAGACGAAAATAATATAGATTTATGAAAGAAATGCGAAGTTGTTCGCATAAATATTAATGTGTAAAAAAATTCTTGTAAAAAATGCAAAAATTACTTCAAAATATGATAATTTTTCAATAAATATAATAATACCCACGAATAGAGAATACGTATCTGATTAAAAATTCAACATTTACTTTTTAACTAAACCAGTAAATAGCTCCATCATTATATTAATAATCCCATTTGGTTTGTAGGGGGTTTTTAGTGGGTAAAAATCCCGCACACTGATTTTGGTCCCCTAATAAAAACAAAAACAAAAATATTTTTTATTATCAGGTCTTTTGAAGCTTTTCCCTCTCCCGCTTTAAAAACAACAAAAAACTATAATAAAATTCTAACGGTTCTATTATTTATTAATTATTGCTATTAAAATTTTCTTCACAACATCGTACGCAAGCTCTATAATGATCATCACCACAGACAGATTTTATAGACAATTATAGCATTTCATTTTTGACATTCGTTTCTTAATGTAATGACAATAAGCACAATATTTCCTGTTCGATGGTTCACTTTTGACGAAGTGTCTATTTCTGAAATTTTTAAATACTTTCGAATCATTCAACTTATTCGGTATTTGTGATTTTAATCGTTTTTCTAACCACGGGTTATTTGGTAAACCAAGGCTCAATATGAAGTCGGATCTGTTTATCGGCTTAGAAGTAGAATTTTTCTTGAAACAATAAAAATGTACGACTTAACTATCGACCGTAGTTATATTAAGCATATTATAAAAAAAATGACAATGGCCACCTTCTCGTCTCTCGTCCACAATTCATACGTTGGAAAAATCGATCGAAGGTCAGCTCCTTTAGTCGCATTATAATTTTGATTCCCGGCTTACTAATTGAAGCATTGATCGCATTATCATCATGTAACGTTGTTATATTAAGCATATTATAAAAAAATGACAATGGCCACCTTTTTCTCGTCCACAATTCATACGTTGGAAAAATCGATCGAAGGTATTTCCTTTAGTCGCATTATAATTTAATATGATTCCCGGCTTACTAATTGAAGCATTGATCGCATTATCATCATGTAACGTTGACAAAAGTGTAACCGTTTTATTTAGCTTTATATGCTAATGACATCTGAGCTAAGAAGAAAAAGTGTAATTGTCCCTTGTCTCACTAACATCAAATTGTAGCGATGTTAAACCGCGATTTCGAAAACTATAATCATTAAACAATCGTTCTGCCGAAAGATGTTCTTCATTAATCCAGCTAACGCCGTTATAGTTAAAAACGCGAACAATTCATCTTTCTCAACACCCGCCAAAGTCGTGTTGTCATATTTGTATTTTGTTCTGTTCTTCGGTATCTCCCCATTTGTACCCCAAATATACACAGTTCTTTCCCAACACTGTAGGATAATTCGATCTGTAACCTTATGTTCATCCTTTATTTTATCCCCGCTGGGGTGTAACCTTCCAGACCAGAGTTCTAACGGGGCGCGTCCACAGGTGGTGGATAGTGGAACGGCCTACAGACATGTAGGTTAGCTGCGAATAAGACGTCAGTCGAATAAGCAGTCGCGAACCAAGAGTGGCAGTGGCGTGCGGTGAGTTTTTCTAACATATAAACTGTGTCTGGGTCACAACTACTGTCTGGCTGCGACTACTGTCACCGTACAAAGTGTAATATCAAACGAAAATTTATTGACGAAAAACACGCGATGATACATCTATTTAATACTTAAAATACAACATCCATTCGACGATCTACTTTGATAAGGTCAGTTATAACAAGATCGTAAAACGTACCCATCGGTTCATTTTGGAGCTGATTTTACAACGATTTTTCAATGGATATTAACTTAATCGGTCCTGTCCCTGTGTCGATCTCTGATATGATTTTATTCGTTTCAACGCTGAAAATGACCTCTCTCTATACTAGCAGTTGTACTATTGTCAATATGAATCACCTAGTTTGTAAACTTCAAGATCTCACCAAACTTACGATGCTTTTAATTGCTTCAACTAATTCATACGGATTCATTTTATTGAAGTCGACATCCGTATACACGGATAGTAATTGATTTTTCAGATTTACGTCATCGAAAAATTCGAAATTGGATTGTTTTAAATTAAAAAAAAATTAATTTTAAATTTTTTTTGTACTCTTCATATTTACTTGTATCTAGAAACGATAAAAATTTCAGTTTATCAAGATTTGCAAAACGATTAGCTGAGTTGGAACACTGTTAAAAATTTCGTGGAATGACGCACGTGAATGAGTTTCTTCATTTTCTAGTTCTGATAGTTTTTGTCTTTTTCTCACAACAAATTCTTCGTTCTCTTTTGACTTCACATAATTCCATATGTTTTCGAAGATCGCATCGTTTTTATATTTTTGGCTTTCTACATGAGTTACTTAAATTCATACAACATAAAATATCTAATTGGCTTTTTTTTGTGAATAAGACATCAGTTAGCGCGAATATTCTGGAAAAAATAAAACAATACTGGTTGAAACGTAAACGGTTATGCAGTCGTGTGATCCATACGCAAGAAAGATTAGTAGTACAAACAAGAGAAGAAATACGATGTACACGGAAAAAATATGTAAAAATTCTTTACAAGCAGCCAGCTTGGAAACTGAATGGCAAAAATTAGATAAAAGGGGGAGGAGACGATTTTGCCAGCAGAATTTGATGCGGCGCTACGATTTCTAAAGGATAACAAGGCGGCTAGATCTGATAATATAAACGCAGAATTATGGAAAAATAGCACAGTTCCCGGGTTAAAAGAAATGTTATTCAAAATTAATGTTGAGAGGAAATTATCGCACTATTAGCTTGGTCTGTTATGTATCAAAAATTTTGTTGTTGCTAATAATTAAAAAAAGATTTGAAGGGATAATAGATAATTATTTAGATGAAATGCGGCTTCTGGAAGTTCTGACGCGATAGCGATGTTGCGCATATTAGGAGAACGTCGAATAAATTAAGGTAAACGCCTGTATGTTGCTTTCATCGATTATGAGAAGGCTTTTGATAAAGTATCGTGGAAATATTTTTTTAGGCTCTTGCAGCAAATTGTTTGTCCCGAAAACTTGAATAATTAATCATTTTTACACGAACTAAAAAGCTGTAGTCCGTTTTAATGGAACAGAAACGGAGAGGATAAAAATAGCAAACGGTGTACGTCGGGGTTGTTTATTTTCGCATGGAACGAGTCGTTTAATGAACAAAAAAAAGATAGTGTAAGGATTGGAGATTACATTTGCAGACGACCAAGTATTATTAGCAGAAAATCACTGCAAACTATGATTAGTAAATTATATAACACCATAGCGAAACACGGAGTGAGTCATTTCAAAAACAAAAGTAATGGCCGTAAGTAGGAAACATCATCAATTCACCAACAGTATAAATGATACGGCACTAGAACAAGTAACATCGTTCAAATATTTAGGGTTGACCCGTAATCTCGACTTTACACCGGAAATACGCTAAAGAATAGCCATGGGGGTAAACAAGCGTTCACAGATAAACACTCGCTACTAGTGCAACGATCAATGTCGTTACACGTAAACAGCTCATGAAAACATTCGTTCGGTCGACTGTGTCGTATGGCGCAGAAACGTAGGTGCTGAAACAAGTAGACTGTGACTCGAAGCATTTTAAATGTTGTGCTGGAAGTCAACGAATATCCAGGACGGAAAAAATTAGTAATCAAACCGTAACAAACGGGCGAGAAGAGAAATATCTTAGACCGGATAAGGAAAACACGACTGGTTTGGTTTGGACATGTACTAAAATCAAATCAAAGCGTATTATCCGCAATTATTGAATGGAACATTGTTATCGACCGCGTGGAAGACCCAGAATGACGATTATAGACTCTGTATTAAAAGACACTGGAATGCAAAATTACGTGGACTTGCAGAGAACGGTAAGTGATCGTTTGCGTGGCGCAATATTGTGTTGGGGCGAATCAGCCAGATGGCTGTTATATAATCATCATCATTTTTAATATTTGTGAAGCTGACACCAGATTATTCGAACTGGAATTATCTCGTTTAATTTTCTTTTTCTATTGGAGAAGTTTCGAATATTTTTGATGTTTCCTTCGATTCGATTCAATTTCAAGGCTGGTTCATAATAATCAGGATCAACATCGGAATCATCGCATTTTCCTTCTGAAAAATAATCTTCCACAGGCTCGTCCAAATTCGCTTAGAATTTCACCATCGTTTAAATTTAAAATATTAATTTTATTAATTAATTTAACTTCGTAGAAAACAAAAAAAGTTATACTGCAAGGGAAAAGATTTAAATCGTGTAATGTAATTGCTAACACGCCTCAAAGACGTAGTAAAAATTAAAATCAACACGATCCTCAGACGTGTAAACATTTATAGCGAATGCCATACACTTCTGAGGCGTGGCGACTTTTAGAAAAGTGAATTACTAAATGAGCACGAAGGAAAACTGCTTCTTTTACACACTTAACAGAGACTGTTTACACAAGGCATATATGAAGGATGAAAACGGTACTGTGTGACATCTGGAGGAGAAATATTCAGTTTAGTAATAGTAACGATACGCAGGCTTCAGGAGCGTATGGGTGGTAATGCAGGGTTTTAAATTACGTTCTTACTACTTCAGTAAAACAGGAATTTACTTGGATAATTAAATAATTGTCTATTGGCAATCGGTAGCGATTAATATAATTGAGTAAAAAAGAAAAATATTAATTTATTCATTTATAATAACGAAAGATAATTACGTTATCTAAATATTTATAAAAATGTGTTGTTATATTTATTTCAGTTTTCTCTTAGTCTATTTATAATTGGGATTACAAATAGGTAATTTGAACAGTATTTTCATATAATATATTATAAAATATCGAAATATAATAACAAACAATCGAAACAAATATTAAACGTTAGAAAAATTTATTAATATAAATATACCTCCTCAACAGGTTCAAGATCTTCATAAAATTTCCTAATTTCACCTTCCTCATGATCTTCTAAATATTTTTCAAAAATAATAAATATCGAAATAAATTATAATTAGCGGTAATGAATAATTGGAGAAGAATTAATAATTACGGCAACGCATGTAATTTTATTCCCGCGATTTAAGCGCGATACGAAGAATTGATAGAATGAATAATCTGTATTATAGGAAACACGCAGTCTGGAAACTTGTAAGCGGTGTCGCGTAGTTTTAATTATATATGCTTTTAATTTATTAGAAAACCGCGGTTAAAAAAAAATAACGAATACTTTTGCGCACAGGTAATGTAAATAAAAATTAAAAATTAAACGAAAAAATTGTTAAATAGATATTAATTAGTTTCAAGCGCCGTTACATATTTGCTTTTCATATTTCTACCTAGCTTCAAATTTATCTAATAATAATATCGGATAGTTCAATTTTTTCTCTAGCGAATTCCAAATGTAAGTTATTTCAATTTTTTTATGACAAATCTCTTAATAATTTAATTAGTAGTATTAAACTAGGTTATTTGCGGCAGACCTTTAACAATCGACTTTTCACTTATTGTCAAAGCAGTACTAGTTAAACGAGAAAATAGTTTTGAAAAATAAAAATAAAACGGATAAATTATTATCTCAGGCTAAATTATTATTTCCAGTCATTTGCATGGGTGGTTTGCCATTGCTCTCCACCCGATAATATTAGGATTATTTATATGTATATTTTCCCGTGCCGTAGCCAGTAGGCTATGAAATTATAGAAAAAAAAAACCGACGTTACGCGATGACTTAAAAAGTTTCATTTGTTACTTCTTAAAATATGAAAATGATGAATCTTCTCCGAGTGTTACTATAGAGATATAATATAGTATAATTTTTTCGTTTTCATTAAAAATTGTAATCTTACCGTCTAAAGAATTATCGATAGTAGGAACTTTACTACCGCCGAATGAAAATTTACTGACATCGGTCGGATTTTCCGACATTGATCTTGGTTTAGCGAAAGCGACAACATTTTTTATAGGCAAACTCGCTTCTCCGAAACCGGCTTTATTGAATGCTCTAATACGTAAATAGTAATAAAATCCACCTTGTATATTTGGAATAGTAGCTGATGAGACGTCACCGTAAATTTTCTTCATAGACATCCAAAATATCTCGTGGGTGTACTGAAATGATGTGAAATTAATAAGTTATTAATGAAATGTCGTTCAAAACCTGTAGATAGCGCTTACTCTAGAAGTGGGTAATTTCGGAACACGTTATATTTATTCGGTTAACATTTCGACGCGTTGATAAATTCATACGCCGATGAAATAGAGAAATTTGTTGATCGAATAATTTTTAATTTATCAGCGCGCTGAATTTAAGGATGAAATGTTCGGAAGATTTTTCATTGAATAAAATCCTTTTTTTTTTGACGTGAACTTTCTATTATTGTATATGGGGAATTAACTCATAAAACGAGCGATATAGGCACATAGGCCTGGACTATTAGTGTATAGTCAGGTCTTTCTCTAATGCTGTACTTATATATGTGTATATTCAGTTTACATACGTATGACAAACATATATATAGGGAAATTATGAAATATTTTTTTTGCGCGTTCGTATTCTTTTTCTTGCGCAATTCGTTATTTCGTTCAAATTTTCACTGCACGAAGGATATATATGCGACGTAGATTTGAGAACGAAAACATTTGAGTCATCGCCATGTCGACTTAAGGATAGCGGACAATGCGTTCGCTTTCTTTAGGGGAAATTTCTACCAAATTGTGAATTTATGCGTTTTTTTCGGAAATTTTCGGCGCATTTTAGTCCATATTTATTTTCACTAAATGTTTCTTCCATCATTAAAAACGTCAATAGCAAACAACCTTGCTCCTTACTCTCTTATATTTATTCTTTCCGATTCAATTCCATTGAAGCGAATCGCTGCTTCTTATATAAATCATATATTTATTAAGGTCGTAATAGTGTAAATAAGTCTTTCCACTTGTCGAAAGTTTTTTCCTAGTCAATAAAGGCTACATAGTTACGCTGTAAAGTCGATCGTTTTCGTTCGATTCAGCCTTTTAATAAAGACGTTGTTAAAAAGAACAGCAGGATTTTACACAACTTTCGGAGGTGACGCTGTTATTCCGTTGCTTCTGTACAAAAATCTTTCATACGTAGTATCATGGATTATGGTAGTTTCATGTTTGGCAATTCTCCAGCCAGGTAACATTTCCACACTGGACAAAGTTCAAACGTATGTGTCTACGACTATCCTTACGAACACATGTCTCTACTCCGATATCAGATTAAATATATATATATATATTTGTGTCGGACATATTTAGCTGACAGATTTTTAATATAAATTGTTTTTCATCTTGTATTATTCATTTATTTTCTCGATATTTCCTAAAAATGGAGATTTACTCTTAGTCGCCGTTCCTTTGCCTCACCGCGCATTATCGTAAAAAATAAAAAAAAAAGATAATTCGAGCGCTTAAAAAATATTATGGAATCAACTCGGATTTTCTGTTTCGTCTTAATTGGTATACACACCGCTACATAAAAAAGAAAAAGTACAAAATACGAAAATTATAGAACTATTTCAATAAGCGAAATAATGCTTCGCATAATATATACAAACGATTAGAAGGTTTAATGGTGATGCAGATTTCTCTGAAGAACAAATTGGTTTCATGAAAGAATGCCTGATTTTAAGGCAAATAATCGAAAAATGTCGAGGTTCTATGTTTTACAGACTACTGCGAAGCATTTGATAACGTAATAAAAGTATGACCCGTATTGACTGTACTAATGGTAAAGAATCTATATAACAATGTAATTCGAATGGAACTTGCTGATACACTAAGAAAGGTGTTAAGCAAGGATGTACTCTATCACCCGTTCTATTTAACCTTTATGGAGAATGAAAAAGGTACTGCGTAAATGGAATGGAGGTGTATTTATAGACGGATAAAATATATTCAACTTACGATATGCCGACGATGCAACGCTTATGACCTTGGCGAAATGAAAATAATAAGACCGAAGTAACGATTATAGACGGAGGAAGACGATTAAAATTCGATGGCGAAACGTTTGCAGGATAGGAAGTAGTAAACGAATTTGTGTACCCAGGATCGCTAATCAATAGGGGAAGGACTGTGGAAAAAAAGAAATAAAACGTCGCATTGAAATGGGTCGCTGTGCCATGGTAAAACTAAGCCAAATATCGCAGGATAAGAAGTAGTAAACGACTTTGTGTACCCAGGATCGCTAATCAATAGGGGAAGGACTGTGGAAAAAAAGAAATAAAACGTCGCATTGAAATGGGTCGCTATGCCATGGTAAAACTAAGCCAAATATCGCAGGATAGGAAGTAGTAAACGACTTTGTGTACCCAGGATCGCTAATCAATAGGGGAAGGACTGTGGAAAAAAAGAAATAAAACGTCGCATCGAAATGGGTCGCTGTGCCATGGTAAAACTAAGCAAAATATCGCAGGATAGGAAGTAGTAAACGACTTTGTGTACCCAGGATCGCTAATCAATAGGGGAAGGACTGTGGAAAAAAAGAAATAAAACGTCGCATTGAAATGGGTCGCTGTGCCATGGTAAAACTAAGCAAAATATGGAAGGATGGCTCTATTAATAAGAATGTTAACGTAAAATTGGTAGTTTATATTTTCGATAGTAAAATGATTTTTCTATTTTTATATTTCGCACTTCGTAAAAAACCAACGAAAATTTACGGAATTTTTCGTTGATTTAATTATCGTAATTAGTAATTGTTTCGACAGGAAGCAGAATTGTTATGAAGCATTCCTAGATGTTAGCTAAGCGTTCGATCGTGTACGGCACGAGGGACTACTTTTGAAAATAAAGATATTACACGCTATTTTTAATACGCAGATTCTTCCAGATTAAACTCGATGGCGGATGTATCTGAATTTCATCCTGATGGAGCCGGCGCTCCACAGGGTTCTATTTTGGGCCAATTCTATTTCTTCTGTATATGACGCTGATTAATTGTTTGCAAGTGACAACGATCCGATAGCTGCGTCAGAAAAATTTCGGTTTAAATTATCTAGAAAGTCGGGCACGACAGTGATTAAGGTCAACCCACGGAAGGTCAGTACATGTCGCATTCACAAATGGGCGTGATACACGCCCACCCGTTTATCTTAATAGTCTAATTCCACGGGAAAGTATCGGTATTTGGGCATTCGGCTTGATCGCCGTATGGCGTGGAAGGGACGCATTAAGATAAATATTAAGGAAACAAACATGAAATTGAGAAAGATGTAATTGCTACCGGTGTCTAATATTAACACGATGCAACGATGCCAGTCGAAAATATTAAGAATTATAACAGATGCGAAATGGTACATGCGCAACAACAACCTGCATCACGACGTCAATGTACCGGATGCGCGCGAGGTAATCTAAACAAATAGTGAACGTTATTGCCTGAACCGATAGCCAGCTGGCTTGCTAGATAGTGGCAACGGAGTCACTGATTAGACTGTCCACATCGGTTTTATTGATTAGGTAACTGCGAGTATCATTGATGAATAATATCTCCTATTCTGGCACTACCGATATAGATAAATTACTTATTGCCTATGTAAGCCGGATTGTTATTTTATTAAAATGTATATATATAAAAAAAAAAGAAAAAATTTCATTATCGTGTCGATCGTTCGGTTTTAAAAATTAAATTATGCAAATCTCCATAATATGCCGTTTGTAACTAGCAGGGCTATTACAGCGTAAGGAGATATGTGTCTAATTTATGAGTCCGCTTTCTCTGGTTGCAATAGTTAGTATTGTAACTATTGATTGTTGTTTGAGTGGATTTGATCGTTAGTTTATTTAAACGTTTTTCGTTTTTATTAGTTGTATTTCATTGCGTAGAACAAAGCAAAGTTGTATTTGCAATACCTTGAATTCTGTTTGGTATCCGAGAATTTCACCTCCAAAAAGTGTACCTCCTGGGCTATCCCACGATAATTTAACTATATCCTTCTTATTTTCGAGTAGCTGTAAATTTGTCGGTGGACCCGGTTTACCTGTGTAGGAAGATTAAACATATTTATCATCTCGTGCAAAGTACATTCGGTATATATATATATATATAATAATTTAACATTTTTGGAAAAAAAAAATCGAATAGAAATACAAAAAAGAAATCAGTTGGAATAAAGGAGGGAAAAAATTTAAACGGATAGATAAAACTGTTCCATTTTATTTTTAAATTATAAAAAAAGTTCGAATAAACGCGAAAAATGATAAAAATAAGATTGAGGTAAATAATTACGAAAAAAAAAACCCCTAAAAATTAAAAATTAAGATAATTTTATAATAAAATGTAACGAAATACCGAAGTTTTCTTAAAAAATCGAATAGAAATACAAAAAAGAAATCAGTTGGAATAAAGGAGGGAAAAAATTTAAACGGATAGATAAAACTGTTCCATTTTATTTTTAAATTATAAAAAAAGTTCGAATAAACGCGAAAAATGATAAAAATAAGATTGAGGTAAATAATTACGAAAAAAAAAACCCTAAAAATTAAAAATTAAGATAATTTTATAATAAAATGTAACGAAATACCGAAGTTTTCTTAAAAAATCGAATAGAAATACAAAAAAGAAATCAGTTGGAATAAAGGAGGGAAAAAATTTAAACGGATAGATAAAACTGTTCCATTTTATTTTTAAATTATAAAAAAAGTTCGAATAAACGCGAAAAATGATAAAAATAAGATTGAGGTAAATAATTACGAAAAAAAAACCCTAAAAATTAAAAATTAAGATAATTTTATAATAAAATGTAACGAAATACCGAAGTTTTCTTAAAAATCGAATAGAAATACAAAAAAGAAATCAGTTGGAATAAAGGAGGGAAAAAATTTAAACGGATAGATAAAACTGTTCCATTTTATTTTTAAATTATAAAAAAAGTTCGAATAAACGCGAAAAATGATAAAAATAAGATTGAGGTAAATAATTACGAAAAAAAAAAACCCCTAAAAATTAAAAATTAAGATAATTTTATAATAAAATGTAACGAAATACCGAAGTTTTCTTAAAAAATCGAATAGAAATACAAAAAAGAAATCAGTTGGAATAAAGGAGGGAAAAAATTTAAACGGATAGATAAAACTGTTCCATTTTATTTTTAAATTATAAAAAAAGTTCGAATAAACGCGAAAAATGATAAAAATAAGATTGAGGTAAATAATTAAGAAAAAAAAAAACCCTAAAAATTAAAAATTAAGATAATTTTATAATAAAATGTAACGAAATACCGAAGTTTTCTTTCATTCCATTTTTAACTGTAACCGCTGCTAAGATCCGAATAGTACTATCTCAAAAAGTAATTACCGAAATACAACTTCTGCGTTATGAACGCTTAGAAATCGTCGCAATATACAAGGTGACCCGGAGAAAAAAGGGGGGTTTCGTTGTTTTTTAAATAACTCGAGCAAAATTTTTGAATGAAATTTTATTTAAAAATAGCAAAACGAGAGATTAGTTTACAATCATTTGTGGAACACAATATCGTTCAGAAGATCGTGCAATACATTCATTCAGTTTTTACAACATTTTCGAGCCTTTTTTTTTTTCGAGCAGAGGTCGATGAATTTTTGAAATTTCTTCAGAAATTCGAGTTTTCAGGTTTTGTAGATTTCGTGTACATCTCGCGTAATGTTGAGTTTTTTTTTTCGAAACTCTCTTTGTACTGTCGTAAAATTACGTTCCACCACTTTTGTCATAGGATGCCGTCATAACTGAAACTAAACAATAACGCACTCTCGTGTGTACACTAAACGTGACGCACGTGTTTCGCGTTGTAGCGGCGTTACCAACTACGTTTATTAAAAAAACAAAAACGCTCCGCATTCATTTTTAATTCGTGATTCATAGTTGACCGTGTCACAAGTGACGTGTCAAACTGATGAAATTAGAAATTAATTCACGGTGCATTTATCTGGAGAACTTCGGTATTTTTCTTCGAGTAACCAGTTTTACGGCAATCATTTTACGTTCTGATGAAAATAAGAAAACTAATAGGAAACCGGTCTGCCGGAGAAAAACGGCAACGTATTAATTGTTATTCGCCGTTCAACAATTTGTACGACCAAGTACGAAATAAATTTAAAAAAAAAAAAGAAATTAACGATTACAAAATTCGGATGATGTAAACTTGTGAAATATGCCTTAAGTAAACCACTACCGTATCTCATAAAACACTTATAAACAGGTACTTTTTAACATTTTTAACAGTATAATAAGACTGAGATACTTTCTAAAGAGTTGGGAAAAAATCTATCATGATCCTTGTAAACAGCAAATCATTCTCAGATCGACTGATTCCTGCTTCGCGGTCGAAAATTCAAAAAAAAAAAAAATAGTATTACATCGCATTGAACCATCGATTCGAAGAATTAATACTTTCGGTTTTTGCACTGTGCGCACTCGACAATACAGCACAGTGTCACAGACTTTTTGACGATATATCACGAACACTAGAAAAAATATAAGATATTCGGCAGCCTTCTTAGACGTCTCACGTATCACTTCCTATAAAAATGTCTACGAGTTCTTTATATGGTATTTGTCCGAATCTGTAGTAAGGTAAACAACGTGCTTTCTGAATCGTCCGAATGTAGTTAGGTTGGACCATTACTATACTGGATTTATTTACACTGACGACATACGTCGAATCAGACAATTACGGCTCTAATATTAATCCTAACTAGGCTAATTTAGCGGCAGAGAATCATGGAAATAGAATAGTCGAATGGGCACAATAATTAAAAATCAAACATATTACCTTCGCGGACAAGTTACGTGCCCTAAATTAAAATTGTACGGTACTGAAATACCGCAACCAATCTGTTTCAAGTGCCCTAGTATGTATGTAGATAGACGGTTGAAATGGCGTTCCCATCAGGTTAAAACTATGAGAAATATTATAATTACATTAATATAAAATTGACGTTAAACTTAAAATTCAAACAGGACATTTTTCTCCCAGTCTTGACGCTAAATTGGAAATACAGTATAGAATTATACAGGAACACGTGTAAAAGTAACCTTCTACGAATACAACAGCAGCAATCAGGGGATTAACACTATCACATTTGCTCCGAAAATATGCCTCAAACTTTGTTTCATTTCGATTTTAAAATATTATATGTTAACGATGCGTACGATCAGTAGTACCGTAAATTCTTCGATATTTGAGTCCAAATATTAATCTATAGCATACCCTTACCCTCCAAGCGTTTCAAGAAACGGAAATGTTGTCGCTACGTTTC
The DNA here is from genome assembly GCA_032883995.1 of Coronaproctus castanopsis. Lineage (NCBI taxonomy): Eukaryota > Metazoa > Arthropoda > Insecta > Hemiptera > Monophlebidae > Coronaproctus > Coronaproctus castanopsis. The sequence continues at coordinate 67,377,455 of CM065052.1, read as the reverse complement.
GGCAATCACCCGAAGTTAAATGTGTTCGAATCTGCTAACGTCATTACACACGTGCCCGATACTCCATTTTTAAGTGGTTTGTGAGGAACATCCTGAACCACCTTTGTTTGTTTTATAGTTGATTTACAAATTCTCAGTAATTTCATAATCAGAGTGTATATTTTTAAACAGGAATCAGTCTTCTTCTTATCGCATCGGTCATGTTATATGCCTTTTTTCCTCCTAATATTTCACAATCTGAACTGTCTCGTCTGAGATTCCATTTATTCTGGTCATATCTTCCATCCTGGATTGTATCGGCAACAATGCCCAAGTTAGTAGGTGCTCTGAATCTTGTACCATGCCACATTCACATCTGTCGTCATCATTAATTTTCCATCGTTTCATGTTCTTTGCCGTTCTTCCTGTCATAGTTATTCTATTTAGGGTGTCCATGTCGACCACGGTAAACTATTACCGGGAGGTAGATGTTCGGTTTTCAACCTTCCTTTCCATAATTCCATCCGGGTAATTTCAGGCGTTTGTTTCAAAGGGTTTGTTGTTTTAAGAAAACTTTTCCTTCACTTCAGTCGACTTATTGCCACATCTTTCTTATTCAATGGATGTCTTATGTCTTGTTCTTGTTTTGTTTTTTCTTTTCTAGCCATCACTTCCCGCCTTATATCTGATGGTGCTATGCCGCATAGTATTTCTATTTTATCAATCGATGTCGGCTTTAAGCATCCTGTAATTATTCGATCTGTTTTGTTAGTGCTACATCGATTTTTTTAACATGCGCTGAATTCCGCCATACTGCACTAGCATATTCACCTGCGATAGATTTCTTTTCCAACAACACGCTTGCCCTTAAATTGAGAGCGTACACTATTAGTCAGCTGGGAAAACTACTTAAACTAACAACGCTTAAATTAACCGTCGAGTTTATTTATTTACAGAGTTATAACATTTTTATTCGTTCATTATTCTTTCTCTTATTTATGTACAATTATAGATAATTTTTTTTATTTTTTTATTAATACTTTATTATTCGAATACAGTTTGTTACATTTACAGAGGTGCAATACGCTGCACCGCCAGTTTAAACTTAATCAGTGTACTACTCCCCTTTACAATGCTCTATATAGTGTAGAATAATATATAAATCACTTTTACACTCACATTTACACGGGCTGTACGCCAATTTCATTTGCAGTTATCAAAAGTATACATGCATGCACTTGTAGCTTCTTATAGGAGGTAGTATTTAAACTATAATTTAAGTGTACTAGATGAATTATATACATAAACGCAACTTAAGCATTATTGCACAGAAAGTTAGGTAAATAATTAACGAAATAGAGGTTTAATAAAATGCAAAATATTTTTTTTTTTAAATTTCCGCGTGGTCTAACATCAATTCTTTAATATAGTTTTAAGTAAAATTGCAAAAGTTCGTAACAATTTACGAGTGATGTTTAAAATTCACACTCACCTATCAACGGTAAAATCTTATGTTGTATACTGTTACGTATGCCTGGAACAAAATTATCATACGGATACATTATTTATATTTTCCTTTTTAAAACATAATAACTGGATTATAATATTAAACATCCATTAAATAATATGGATTGTAAAGGAATTCGGATAAATGGAAAAGAAATAAATACGATAAGATATGCTGACGATATTGCCATAGTAGCAGGAAGTGAAAAAGGATAACCTTCTGAACAAGTATAACATAAATATTAACAAAACAAAAATCACGGTGTGCTACAAAACAAAAATTAACACGGCAATTGCCATTAAATCAGAAAAAATAAACCAGACGGAGAGTTTCATGTATTTAGGTAGCAGAATTCAATGGAATGGAAATTGTTCAACAGAGGTGAGGTGTTGAATAGCGCAAGCAAAATCAGCATTTAACAAGAAAAGAAAATTGTTAACATAAAAAAGAAATAGATTTAGCCGTAACAAAAAATTTCGTAAAAACATTTATGTGGTCTACGGTGCTGAAACTTGGACAGTGCGGAAAGTAGACATGCTGGAGGCTTTTGAAACCTGGTGTTGGTGAAGAGTGCTTAAAATAAAGTGGCCGGATAAGGTTACAAATGAAAAAGTTTATAAATTAAGGAAGAAAAACATATTATGAAAACTATCTCTCAACGAAGAAATAGATGGATTGGACATGTGTTACGGCATAATTACTGACAGAATTGATAGAAGGAAAATTGGGCTGAAAACGTACAAGAGGAAGACCGAGAAGAAGATTCATAGAACAAGTTATGGATATAGGAACAAAGAACTATCAAGAATTAAAATAAGCAGAAGAAGAGAGGAATGGAAGAAAAGACTGCGGATTTGCTCCATTAATCGACCAATTAATAGATTGAAAAAAAAATATATTAAACATGAAAAATATTACTTAATAAAACGTCATCATCGTATATTATATTAATTTACATACAGGAAATATTTTGGTACGGCATCTGCAAGAATGAAGGAGAGCAGGTGGGCACTAAGTATTAAAGTCTAAAGTGGAGTATGGTTATGTGTTTTACCGATCGGCGTCTGCATCATTATTAATTAAATAAGCTCGATCGTGTTCAAAACGAGCATGTTAGACTCTGTGTGGGTGTGGTTAGGAGCACTCCGACACCGGTCTTAACGGTAGAATATAAGGTTACACTTCCTTGCAATTTAGACGACGATATTTAGCATTAAAACTTTTAATCGCTTTCCGCTATATAATTCATTTCATCGAATTTATCCGAGATGGCGATTTTCAAATAACAAGATGACCCCGCTCTCTTCTATTATACCTAGATTGGAAGAATTTCCGGCACAGATTATGCAAATTTATACGCATTTTCAATTTATAAAAAAACCATCTTTCTTTCCTGAGTCCTTTTATCCACCTCCGCTCACCCGTACTGCATTCGATAATATTATCTTTGAGAACTTCACCGCCGAGTGTGTAGCTGTGTTATTATAAGCCTTATCATTTTTCATTGATACGAAGCTTCCTAGTAGTTATCTTATTATCATCATTTGGAGGCTATTTTCCAAATGGAATGCGCCATATACATTGATTTCATTCGTTATGTTAAAATTTAATCATCCGGAATGTTTGTGCGTATTTGTATCTTTCTTATAGGTACCGTCTAGGAATCCCCGACAATGAAATTGTCGATTCATTAGTTAAAGCGGGGTCTTCTAATGGTGTCTTTTTAGTTTTTGCGCATGACATCATACGTTTCGTACAGTGGGAACATAGGAAGCTTTGGGAATTGACATATTTGGAGAATATATAGACCGCTTCTTCCACTCGGGTTACCGCTTAATTAGTTTAAATATGGGCCGAAACTAGATTACGTTACTTTGAGAAGTTTTCGCTAACCAAACAAGATGATTTTATACCAGGTGTAGTAACTTGGAGCGATGGATATACATGAATCGAATTAAGTACAGTGATCCGGTGTTATCTACACTTTAAAATTAAAGTATGAAATAAACGTCTAGAAAATCGAGTACATTGAAGTGTAGAAATCGGAACTTTTTTTTTTTTTTTTGAAAGTGGGAGATGAAAATCTTCAAAACACACTGATATAATAGGAAATTTAGTTTTTATTAACGCAGTGTATACAAGCATGCACTGCTAGGGAGCAAAAATCAGCGCTTGGGATTTTTTCCCACCAAAAACATACTTCTTCTATACAATAGAAGGGAGTTTTAATATATTGATGGACGAACTTGTACTAAACAAAAATACGTATGTTCGTAAAGAATGTAGCGAAGAAAATTTAGGTTGAAAGTAGAAATATGACCATGCTGTAAGGGATTAAAGGGTTAAATTTCGTACAAAGAGTTTGCAATAGTCGCTGTTAAAATTTTCAATTAATGTAAAACAATTTGAAGCTTTTATTAATTTTTTAAAAAATATTTATTTCATTTTTAACGCAAAGTAAATATTTATATCATACTAAATCTGGTAGTAATCATCTCGGTAGAATCGCTTGGCTCTCCACGGCCAGATTCATTCCATGCTATAATGCGAAATTGACCTTTAATTTTTTTAAGATCGGAAATTTTAGTCGTCAGTGCTTGACCATCAACAAATTTACAATTTTCCCATTCCTTGCTTGTTGACGTCTATATATATATATATAACATTAATATTAACAAAAATACGCGATTAGGTAATCGCACACAATTAATAGACCAATTCTTAACAGCTGCTATGGTTTTTCCTTTTTATCATTCGTCAATAATTAATTAATTAATTTAATAATAGCCAAAATATGAATAAACAAATCATCGACAGCAGTTTTATATCCTATATATATATATATATATATATATATACATGCACACATACATATATAACGGCAGAACAATTATGGTTAGGCTAGAAGCGGTACCATAAGATACAGTAATAATGCAGATATACATGCCAACGTCTAACTATACAGAAGAAGATAATGACGAGCAAGTAGAAGACATCATAAATAACTACATCGATAAAAAAAAGAATTTCAAAATCCTCGGCGACTGGAACGCAGTAGTTCGTAAAGGACAAGAAGGAGAACAAGTTGATGACTACGGTATTGGAATCTGAAATGAAAGAGGACAAAGCTTTACAGACTTTTGTGTAGAAAATAACATGATAATAAGCATGTTCAAACAACACCTACGGAGAATTTATATATTGCCGGATATGTAAACAGATAATAGACTATATTATAGTCAGGAAGAGATTTAAAAATTAAATGAACGTATGTAAAACATACCCAGGAGTGGACATAGATAGCGAACATGTGTATGCGTTTGTGTATGTGTGTGAGCGCGCGTTAATGCTCATAAATATAAGATGAAAAATAATATATTAAAAAGTTGAAAATTATTCCGATTTTGTTTAATTATGTACTGTTTATTTTTGATTTTGTATAAATCTAAAATTTTACGGTGGAAAATGATGCTGAATCCTCATAGTTTCACATAATTATATGTGCGGCGGAATTTGTGAAAAAAAAATATCAAAGTGAAATATATATTTTTTTTATTTATCGCTTTAAAAAGTAAAATTTATATAAACTAATAAACGTTACCCTGACTTCGATTTCGTATTTGATAATTGGAGAACCGCCGTCATGAACGGGCTTCGTCCATACTAAGTAAACATAATGACGACCCCAATCGTAAATCTTCACGTTCCTAGGTTTACTCGGTCGATCTGTTTTAATTACGTACGTCAATTCAATTCAATTCAATTCAATAAAGTATATTTATGTTTTTATACATCAGCAAATAATAAGTAAATAAAAAATGCGCATACCGAGCAGCGTTAACGCTCTTACTACGCGTCTTAGGAAATAGTGTACAAAGAAAATTTAAAATTTATTTTATAATTATACAATAATTATAACATACAACTAAAAACCCTGCGTAGCCGAAAATAGAGAAATTAATTAATTATAGTTTGATCTTAATAGTACAATAAGGATATGGGTAAAATTATACAAATTATATTAAGGTTAAACAAATAAATAAGAGGATGGAAGAAAGAAGTACTGATACAATAGATTACATGAGGATAGTGACTTATTAATAACGACTTAAGTAGTTCGACAATCTGGTGCTAGAGAAGCGAATGTTTAATTCTTTTGTGTTTATATTTTTTATATTTTCTGGTCAGCGAGTCGCGAGTATAGTTTCCAATTCGTTGTACGATAGGGTAATGGCTAGTCAGGCATTTGCTGTAGAACCTATCTGCTTGTTCCTGTACTAGCTCAGGAATAGTACGCTGATGAAGAGCTGCATGCATGTCAGTTATCTTAGTATAGTAAGGGGCATTAGGTACAATACGCAGACATTTATTTTGAACAATTTGTAATTTATTTAAGGTGGAGTTACTAACACCGGACCAAATTGGGCAAGAGTATAATAATATCAGGAGTATGTATGCTTTATATATTATTAGTTTGTTTTTAATACTAACTTTAGAGCGTTTGTGAAAAATGGGGAAAATTTTATATAATCGGGAGTGCGCTTTGTCCGTGATGTGTTTAATGTGTTCATGGAACGATAGTCGCTTGTCCATTGTAAGGACCAAGATATGTTACACGAGGTTTCCACGGTAGTTGTCTGTTGCTTATTTCAATGTGGTGAGTTATTTGCGGCCTGCGTCTCGTAAATAGTATAGCTTCCGTTTTTTCGGTGTTAATTTTAATTTTCCACTTTGTGTAATATTTGTATATTTTGTAATAACTTTTGGTGAGTCTGTTTGTTATTGTATCGATTCGATAGGAAGCTGTAAATAGAGCAGTGTCATCGGCGTAAAGAGATGTATCAACATCCATCAGCCGAGGCAAATCATTAATATATAAAATATATAGGAAGGGTCCCAAGATACTACCCTGTGGAACTCCAGCTGTTAGTGTTTTAGTACTAGAGTAGGTATCATTTACCTTAACAATAAACTGCCTATCAGTTAGATACGATTTCATGATCATTATAAGTTGCTTGGGAAAGCCATAATGAATCATTTTGTATATTATGCCATTGTGCCACGTAGTGTCAAATGCCTTTTCTACATCTAATAACAATAGTCCAGTATGTTTGTTCAGGTTAAACTGATCCAGAATGTGATCAGTAAGGCGCGCTAGCTGCATGACGGTTGGGAGTTGGGGTCTGAATCCAAACTGGGTTTCGTTTATAATACTATGTTCATCTGAGAATTGTTTTAATCTTTGAAGTATTACTTTTTCAGCTATTTTACTAATGTTACTGATTAAACTAATAGGCCTTATATTTTTGGGTAATGAACTATCTTTCCCCACTTTTGGAATGGGAATAACAGTTGAAGTTTTCCATATTTTAGGGTAATGACCAGTGATTATAATAGCATTAATTATATTTGTCAAGTATACTATGGCTATTTTAGGAAGGTTCTTGAGCATTAATGTGTGTATTAAGTCTTGTCCTTAAAAGAAATGCACTTATCGTATCGATTTTTACTTATTATTCCGTTGGTTTTATTAAAAATTATAATTTACATACTCGGACGCGTTTTGCGAATGTTGTTGCAATTCCATTACTTTCAACTATATGGTACACGAAATGTTAATGTTAACAAAATTTTCGATTTTTCGGTTGAGGTGAAATGTATCAATTTTTAAAATATCCATCAAAATACAATGAAAAGTATCTATAGTTCACTTTAAGAAGCAGTATTATATAATAGACACTTGTATAAAATTAATAATTTTATCAAAAAATGTTTAATGTACGACTGAAAGGGTCAAGCGAATAGAGTAAAGAATAAGACGGAATAATAAAAAAAAAAAAAAAAACCGAAAATAAGAATGGGATTAAGTTTGATCTGATATCTCCGACGAGGTGAGTACAATTGCGGATGATGCTGGAAAGCACCTTTTATAATTTTTGCTGTTTCTACGGTGATTAGCAAGGGACTACAACACCATGGCTTATTTGGCTCGTTCGTCCGTACGGAGCTAAAAGAAATATACTTAAATATATATCGAGAGTCCATATATGTGATGCTGTACAGATCGTGTCTATGTTACTTTTATTTGAAGAGATTTTACAACTATACAAATAATCGAGAGTTTGAAATTCCCCACATTCACTTAAAGGATTCGAAGCCATTTTCCATTTATTCAATGTATAGGCACATCTACCTTGTCCCGTTCAGAATCTATTTATTCTGCACCATCCCCTTCATGATAAGTCCATTCCCGAATGTTCTATGCTGGAATTTTGTACTATATCTGCGTTAATAGCTTTACCTTTTGTCCGTTCATCTTTTCACCTTTCTTTCTAGTTTCTTGAACGTGTTCTCGAAATATGTACATCCATTTTCTAGGGTGACTGCCTAGATTTCAGTTCCCTTATTGGTTTCTAGTCTTTATCTACATTCATTAAGCAGTTCTCCGTATGTGTAAAATTTTCCCAAAGTTTTCGGAAAGCCCCTCTTCTCGTCTGAATTTTGGAGGAGCAATGTGAGCGAGAACAGGAAGCCAGTTTTTATTCGTCAACCTTAATGTGCCGCTAATTATTCGCATTGCGGCTTTCAACTGGACATCTATTTTCTCAGTATGCGCACTGTTCAGTTAAATAGGTGCGCAATATTTCGCCGCTGAATAGACAAGCGCTAGAGTTGTTGTTCTCAATTTGCAGCTGCTCCTCATCCTATAGCGGGAGGTTTCCTTAATAAGTTCACCCCTATCTTTACTTTCTGTGTCAGATTCTCAATATGTGGCCTGTATGTTAGCGTTCTATCCAGTATCATTCGAAGATTTCGGCGTTAAAATTTATTTTATTATTTTCTAACGTAATGATAAGTTCGGACTTCGCCATCTGCGTCGTATGATAGAATGACGATGACTGTTTTGCGCAATTTAAAACGTAGTTCCCACGACTGAAAATATCTGTTCAAGGTTCCTTTTGTTATTACTTTGTTACATTTATTCACGGATTCACTTTAGTTAACGTAAGCATGCGAATTCGATTGTGGTTCGGGTTTGCATTTGTAGAAATTTTATATATTATTAATATACGGTATTTTAAAATTCCGAATATAAAGTTCGAGACATATTTTGAAGTATATGCGAGACTTATTGATAGACTTTTATCTGGTTCGAATGAGTTAGCGAGAAGTATAAATTCTGTATGACATATTTTTCGGCTATTTCTGATTTAAAAAATTTTGTGAAATTATCAAGCCAAAATAAATCTGTATTTCTACAAACTTTATTATATACGATGTAATTGACGAATTTGCAGAAATGAAAGCAGTAAAACTAAAATTTAAAGTATACGTTAATTAATTAAACTTGCTAGGTTTATCATTTAAATAGGAGAAGTAGTATGTGATGTGTATGGTTAGAAAACGTTTTTTTGTTATTTTATCATTTTTTTTTTAATTACTTGTAAAGTTTGTGAAGGATTTTTTATGTTTCAAATTTATGCGTACGTAGTTATTATTGTTTGTAAGATTTGCGATAAAACTATCTGTGGTTTATATTCTATTTTTAAAGAAATAAAGAGTGGAAACGTGTATTAATTTGTAGGACCCTGTCGACAAGTTGCATAGCTTGGAGGAATTCTTGAATCCAACACATATAAATATATATGTAAATAGATCTTCTTCCTATTTTTCTCCTCAACCTTTAGATTGGTGGGAAGTTACATCAAATGAATCCTGTTGCCGGCCATATTCATTATTTCTTGATATCTTCTCCCTTTCTAACATCATCCATATACTTTTTCCGGAGTCTTCCTGGTCTTCCCTCCGTTTCTTTGGTATTTGCCACCATTATGCTTTGTTTAAAATCTTCCGGAATTTGCCCTGTGTTATACATATAGCTAATCAAGTTGAACAATACAGATTTTGTCTTGTCTCCTAGTTCTTTTAAAATTTCACTAGAAATCTGATCGACAACCGCTGCTTTCTTTGATTTTAAATCTTTTAAGGCTTTGTCAAATTCTGACCTTAATATAGACGGTCCTTTTTCTTCTTCATCCACGCACTGTTCTTCTTCTATAGCGTTATTAAGTATATCATCACCATTATATAATTCCTGTATGTACTCTGCCCATCTTTTTCCTAATTCATTTTTTTCTATCAGTGTATTTCCATCTTTATCTTTTATTGAGCTTAGTGTTTTCTTTCTAAGTTTAAATTGTCTTTGTATATCATTGTACGCCTTTTCCATATTACCTTTTTAAAAATTTTTGTCTATTTCTTCACATTGTTCTTGAATCCATTTTTCCTTTTCTGTACTTTTTACATTATTCTTCATTTCTTGTAATTTGTACTTCCTTCGTTTTTCCATTATTTCTAATACTTCATTTGTTATCCAAGGTTTTTGTATATTCTTTTTATTTCTTTCCCAATATATTTTTCTGTGGTTTTAATTATTTCATTTTTTAATAGCTCCCATCTTTCGTGTACGTTTCCATTAACATATATGTTTTCTGAAATTTCTCCTTTAAATTGTTTCTTACTCTTTTCATCATTTTTTAGTTTAATTATATTCCAGTTTCGGTTTGTTATACCGTCCTTCTCATCATTCTTAATTGGCTAGTCATAACTACTGGTATGTGATCGGAATTCACATCAGCGTCTGCATATGCTTTGCAATTCTTTATTTGGTTTCGATATCTTTTCCTTACTAATATTTAGTCTATCTGATATCTGCCTGTGTCTCCAGGTGCCATCCATGTGTACCTTCTTCTTTTTGGTTATTCAACCAAGCGATTACCCTTATTGTTTCTTGTTCCTAGATCGAATTTCCCTAACTTATTCCTCTATTTCCCCCACTACTGCATTCCGATCATCTAGTATAATTATGTTTCCATCATTACTTCCTCAATCTGTTCGTATATTTCTTCCACTTCCTCGTCTTTATGCTTTGTCGTGGGCATATAAACCTGAGTTATAGCTAATTCTTTTGGTTTAGTTTCCAGTTTTATTAAAATTATTCTTTCACTATATCCCCAAATGCTTTTGACTCTTTCTGCTGTCTTCTTATTAAACGAATCTTACTCCATGACCATTTGTTGACCCGGTATGTATAACTCTATAATCTCCACTTTATAATCGCCTTCTTGTGTCCACTTAATTTCACTGATTCCCGTTATGTCTGTTGTCAATCTATTCATTTCTGCTTTCAAATTATCGAGTTTTCCACATTGATTAAGAGATCTTTACACGTTGCAGTTTTATATATATTTTGCTCTTTTTTAATAACTTCAACCTCTTGTGGCTACTCTCCACCCGGGTATATGAATGGGAGAGTATTTTACGTCCGGAACTTTTTACTTTAGAGGCAGACATGTCATTTGAGTTCACTTTTATCTTGGAAAATATAATGGAGTGGTTTTCCTTTGCCTTCTCCATCGCAGTCTATTTGTCGATTCACATGGTTCCCAGTGTCGCTAAATAGTATTCAATCTACAGCTGTTCTAATCTCTCTGATTTCCACCTGTAGTTGACACTGAAAGAGCTGCTGCCCTCTTTCAGAGTGAGTGCTTATTTCATGGCGGCATGACTCGCCATGCTACAATTGTGTCATCGGGCATATGTATGGTTTTGATTTAGACAAGTTTTACTATTCCTTGCCTCCATACATTCTCTTTCATTGCCGCTCTTTGTCCGCGGCTGTTTTTTGATTATTCACGGCTAACCTACATATCTGTAGGCCGTTATCCGCAATCTATGGACGCGCCCTGCTCCGTTTAGAACTCCGGATACTTGGAAATACAAGTATAACATACAAGTACCTCCAAGGGGCGTATAAATAAATAGATAAACAATTATTTACATTTGGGTTTCCGACTAAAAACGTAAGGATAACGAGATTTTAACCTTTTATATTTTTGGTTCCCTTTTTCATCTGGTGTCCGGGGTAATTTATCCCAGTTGTTCAGTCTTCGGTACGGTTTATAAAATGTTCACCTTTCTGAGCGTGAATCGCTTACTTTTACGATGAACGATCGATTGAACGAGTGTGAGGTAAAGAATTTGTATAAATTTTAACGTAGGAACGAGGGAGTTAAAAGAGAAAAATCCGGATGCTAATGAAGCCTGTCTAACGATAAATGAACATGCAAGAAAGCGGCAAAACGCACTTCTTATTTTTTAAATATCGATCATATTGTGTCAATGTACTCTATACGTCGGACATATTAAATTCTTTGACACTCAATGTTTGAATTTGATCGCTCAACACGTGCTCTAATAAATACTAACATTAACTACGAATTCGCAGTCTTCATTTGAGCTGAAAATATAGACACACTAATAATCATGATCTTTCCAATGAATAAAGGAACTCACGACTTCGTAATTTTTTTTTTTTTTTAATATACTGCCTTTTAGGAAGGCAGTTACACAACTACAATCTTAACCTATAGGTTAAATAATTAGTGACTTTGATCGTTTAACATGTTGTGTATGCTGATCCAGTGATCAGTTTCCACTAATACTAACTAAATATTAATTATGAAAATCGTGTTCAATAAAACTATAATTATTATTTATCTATGAACTAGGTCTACTGGATGTGTTCGCTTAAGGCGTCTCACATCATTTGAAGTATCCAGTAATCGAATAGCTTCTTTATTTGTGTGACCATGCAGTCTCTTTCATGTTTGACTGCAAAGTTGTGAACGACGTCATCAACCTGTTGAATCTTCAGATCACAATGAATATTAGCGTTCCGCTGGAACCATCGTGCGTTAACCAGCGTCCGAAGAATTTTATTCTGTTGACGCTGAATGATGGCTCTGTTGGAAGCAGAAGCACAGCCCCACACTTGAACTCCATATGTCCAGATGGGTCGTAGAATAGTTTGATAAAGTAACCTCTTGCTGTACAAATTTAGAGGTGACTTTCTACCAATTAACCAGTGCATCCGATTCATTTTGAGCTGTAACTGGTGTTTCTTTTGCTTAACATGTGTTTTCAATGTTAATCGTGAATCAAGATGAATGCCCAAATACCTTGCTGAACTAGCAAGAGGTACTTGAACATTATTTATGTATATATTATGATTCACGTCGATAGGTCGAAGCGTGAATACAACATGGATGGATTTTTGTTCGCTTAACTTGATTTTCCAATCTTGCATCCACTTAACTATCTTGTCAAGGTGTCTTTGAAGTACATCTATTGCCTCTATTTGGGTGTCTCTGGTTACCATGATGATGCGAGTTGCACACCAGAGGGAGTAATCTTTATCCTCATTCGGGCTCAAATTTTCCAAAAAGTTATCAAATGTTCTTTTTTTTGATTTCTTTTATTAAATGATTTAGCTGATTGCTAACACGGTTAAAGATATTTTTATCTTCAGGTTTTCTTGTTCTATGCGTAATGAAACAACAGTTGTAAGCTACATTTCCGAAATAAAAAATTCTTACCGGAAAATTGTCCCGATTCGCTACTAACGGAAGTTTTTTCCGCAACGTCAGATTTATTGTCTGAGCTCGGATTTTCTTTATTTTTTTGATCCTGATTTTTAACAGTACCCGGCGATTCTGAAAATATTAACAGAATTACCATATTGAGTTTTACATATTATAGTAAACGATTTTGTAGCGATAATTTTGAGTGATATCATCGTATTAGCCAAAATAGAGTTGTTTCGCTTTGACATTAGCTTCTTTTATTTTTTTTTGACACGCGTTTTACTCTTCGGTGATCTTATTCGCTTTCCTTGAGAATCATCGTATTGTCGAAAATGAAACAACGATATAAATAAAAAATTTACAAAATTATGCGTATTATAAAATAATGTAAAACTGCGTTCCAAAGATTATATTTGATCATTTGGTTGTTTACTGAATAATTATCGGGAAAGCGATGTTATCAACCGTCAGAAGAATTGCTCATACAGCCACAGATAATATTCACACAGTTCGAATGAATGCTTTTACGAATTTTAAAGAATTTATTTTCAATAACTAAATAAGTATTCGATTGTGATGTAAATTATCGAAACGTTCAGTATATATATAATATATGTACCTGGACTGCAATTTATTGTAATAGAGTTCGCACAACAGTTAAAAATCTAATTATGTATTAAATAGTATAATGAATAAATTAAATTTATGAATAACAAAATCACCTATTCACAAGTACCCATACACCATTAAAATACATATTACTCTATTTACATAAAAATACACGTACGTATATTCCTCAACAGATTAATTAAAACAATATAAAACTTTATTTACATACCGATGTATATGAACAAAAGAACATGCACGCCAAGTATCCATTACATAATACAAATCTGGGAACGATCAAAAATGTAATATATAAGTAACATCACGCGCACACTGAATATTTAACAGATATTAACTAAAAAATTAAATTAAATAAAAAAATATATATAATTACGGAGTGGAGAACGCCTCAATATTCTAAATAAAAGCGATGTTCGGGAAGTAATTTATTAAAGAAATATCCGTTATCGAGATATACGATCCATAAAGTAAAACATGTTTTAAATACAAACAGAAAGTTGAAATGGCAACCGGCCTGTTTCAACAACTACAGTTTCCGTATCTGTGCCTCTGGCTTCGTAGTAGTATACGGCATTCATCGTAATTTTTTTTTATGGCAACGGAGAACCTAAACCTACATTTTGTTCATGCACACGGTTCACTAAAAAATCGATTAGATCATCTATTTAGTTTCGGTACTATGTGAAAGATTGTCGAAAAAGAAGACTAGATTAACGAATAGAGACTGGAACGGAGGAGTAAAATAGGTTGGAGAAGAGGAGTTGTATAATAAGGGGAATAGTTGGACATTGGGAGAAAAAACCAGATAGTGTACGCGGACGTTTATGGGGTCGATCGGGATGGAGTGTAGGGCAGTGCGGTAAAATATGCTGAATAAGAAAGGGGTTCGGGAGTAGACTAAACAGGAAAAAAAACAAATGGAGGGGCACGTTCGAGTAGACGGTTATAAGAGAGTGATATGCGGGGGGCCAAGAGGTTAAATTAACATTGGGTTTAATTAACGGTGGTATGAATTCTATGTTTTGTTAGTCGAGGTGAATGAAGTATTTGAGGGCTGTGTTTAATACTGGAGATAGCGGTATAGGTTGTTTCGGAACACAGTTTATTGTCAGATTGTTTTATTAATATTGTTTTTCATTTTGCTGATTTTTGTGAATTTTATATTTTTATTTTTTTACATGTTCACTTGATAATGGCCTAACAGCCGAAACACTTTGTTATTTTTAATAAAGAAAAAAACACTTTAGTGATTTTAACTTTTTTTTTTTTTGTTGTTCATTTTTCTCTAAATTGATTTAGTACACAACAACATGTTGCCATTAAAAAACAAAATCATATGAAACGACACGAAGTGAACTTGTGCGAAATAAACAGTTAAAACTGCAATTCATTAAAATAAAGTAGAAAAAATATATAAATATAGGATTTTTGTTCACTTTCAGATAAATTGTATAATCTATCTGAAACAGCTAACAAGCAATTGAGATGTGGGAAATTATAAAGACCATGACGCGTAAGGAACGATCGCCCACTGGCGACATTCTACCAGTCAACGAATACATTGCGTGAGATCGAGGGGAGTTAGCCGATTGATTCGCCTGACTTCGTCACTATTTCCAGCAAAATTAATAGCCAGCGAATTAGAGTGCCTATCTAGTCTTTGCAGGTACCGAACGCTGTACATTAGTATTTTGACCTCTGGTACCTTCAGATCGCTGAGAGGATGATCATTTTGAATGAACCGGGGTGCGTTAACCAGTGATTTCAGTACTTTAGATTGGGATCGCTGAATAATTTTAATTTTTAAATTGCAAGCAGTTCTCCATAGTTATAGTCCATAAGTCCACACCCGTTTGAGCATGGTGTTGTAAAGTACCAATTAGAATTCAGAAAAAGCTCAGATTTCCTTTCTAAAAGCTAATATATCTTGTTGAATCTGAGTCTTATTAATTTTCTTTATGATCTTTCCAATAGAAGCGTCGGTCTAACCACATTCTAAGGTAATTGACTTTTTTGTCTTGTGGTAGCAAGCTAAATAAGGACAGGTGTCACGTTTAGTCGTGAAAGTCACCTGCACCGATTTAGAAGTATCGATCTTGATTTTCCATTTGTGGGTCCAGTCCTGGAAACAGTCTAAGCTAGATTGCAACCGGTCGGATGTTTCTTCTGCTGCGTACAGGCTTTTTGATAGGAAAACTATGTCATCCGCAAATCCTGAAGTGGCATGTCGTGGGCGTATATGAGATAAAGAAGCTGACTTAATACAGATCCCTGTGGCACACCTGCATAAATGGAGTGAAAGTTGGATGTTTCTTCACCGTGTTTAATTTGAAAATACCTATCACCTAGATATGACCAGAATAAATCGAAATATGTGTGCGGTAACGCTTAATCTTAAGCAGTAAACCAGCGTGCCATACACGGTCAAACGTCTGACTGATGTCCATAAAGGCTGCCGAACGAAAATGGCGATTTTGAAAATAGTCGATGATATATCTCTGAACACGATGTATTTGTTCTATTGTGGCGTGATTTGAACGCAATCCAAACTGATAATCAGGTATTACGTTGGAGTCTTTAATTATCGGAAGGAGTCTTGACAGTAGTAATCTTTCAAAGAGGTTTGGACAAAACAGGTAACAGACTAATGGGTCGGTATGATGATGTTTCACTAGGTGGTTTGCCTAGTTTAGGGATCATTACTATCTGAGCCACCTTCCACTGTGATGGAAAGTAACTGAGGCGAATGATCGAATTAAATATGGTAGTGAGTAGTACCGATTAAAAATTTTTAAAACTTTAAACGAACCACCCAATACTGTAAAAAAAAAAAGATTTATCCGCTGAAACGCATAAAACTGCTTACTAATAAACAACACCAATCAGAAACAATAGGAAACATTTTATTGATAGTTACTTGTGTTTTTAAGTTGGTAATGATACAGCAACATCATTATAGCACTGTATTGAAGATGTTTCAATGTAATGGATGTAAAGTCCTTACAGTACACGCGGAAAATAGCTGCAGGAAGACGTTTATAGGACAGATGATCGAAATGGCTGGTTACAACAAATACCAAGTTTGAAGAGGATGACCGTGGAAAGAAGTTAAAATTCACACCGACAAGGCCAAGCCTTTAGAACAGAGAATGTGCACAAATAAACCGTTTGAGTTTAAGTTCTCCATTGCCGTCAGCTTTTCGTTTGTATAATTATCATTAGACATGCTTCACCCCATGGATCATATATTTTGTAAACATTTCATTAATAAATTACTTCCCCAACATGAACACGTTTTACAATAAGAACAGGTGTTTTGTTTTTATTTAAAATATTGAGGTGTTCCGTAATTATAGCGGATGTATGCTGTATGTTTACCATGTGTGTTTCTTTTTGACCGATTCACGTTTATGTTGTATTTATTAATCTGTTGAGGAATATACAAGCGTACAGTAGGATTGTGTAAATGGAGCATAAATAATGTGCTCGGGTACTTGTTAATACACGTAGTTCTGTACCTGTATTTTTTGTTTGTTCCTTATATTTTCTAAATTATTGATTGTACTCTTTAATATAATTATAATTCTACACTATAATTGGATTTTTAGCTGTTGTTTGGGCTAATGAACAATATCGAACCGCGTTCGACTTTATAATCGCCAACCCCTAGCGAGTGTATTTAAGCATTCGTTTATAACTTCGAGATTATTATATATTTGTTTTTCACGGGCGCAAATATAATTCAATTAAATGATTATTTCAATCTGTGTAAAGAATTGAAAAAAAAAACAATAACTGTTATTATAGCTGAAAATAGAATGAATGGAATAAAATTAAAATTACTAAAGAGAAATTGGCCATAGTTCCGGCGAAATAATAAAATAATTGAGAATTTGAAAAAAAAAAATTAATTAATTGGTAGAAATGCAATCTAAAAGCGTTCAACATCTCTATATTTAAAATAGGCATATATATATATGTGTGTGTGTGTGTTATATATATGTGTGTGTGTTATTTAATAATGCATACCATGTATGTGTTCTTCCTTGGGGAATATTTTGAGTAAGTTCAATTTATACATACGCGTTACCTGATGTTGATGCCGTTGGTGATTTAATTATTACATCAACGACATTACTAGCATCTCCTCTTCCAGCTTTATTGATGGCTTTGACACGGAAATTATACACGATGTCATCGCTCAGATTATTTAATTTTTGCGTAGTCGTGTCTGCATTAACTAATCCAACTTTGAACCATAAATTTCTGACATTTTTCTGCAAATATTTATATTATATTCGTACTCTCTAAGTTATTTCTTTAAAATATTGTCAATTCACACACACACACCGTAAAGTTATGATATGGCTTACGACGGTAATAATTATTGTCGAAAATTAAAAAATTCCAAAGTAATTCAAGGATGGCATACAAAAAGTTTGCATGTGAACACGTTAAAAAATAGGGATATTAATTCACATGAACTTAAATATGTTAAAATTATAAATATACGCATTGAGGTAGACAAAATTAAACTTCTGCTGTGAATACTAAACGTGGAGCACGCGATTTGCGTTGTAGCAGTGTTACCGACTGCGCTATTCAAAAAAAACGGAACCGTCAGACTTCTTTGGGTCATCCTGTATTACACGGGTGGCCGAAATTAATTTAATAAAATAAAAAATAACTTGTTGAAACGCAATATTCCACCTACGTGACTTATTCCTTTAATAAGCTTCTATCCTTCGCTGTTATTCTCAACTACTCGAAGTACCTATCCTCACTTTTGTAAACTATATCACTTTGTGTTTTCGGTTCTTATCGAAAATAGTGCCACGTAACTTTTTTTCAATATCAGTTCTTTTCAGATTTTTTTTTCTTCTTCTAATCTAGAACTGACGTGTCTAACCCGTCATCTACCAGATGTAATGAATGTGAAAAAAATAAATATTTTTTAGACGGAGTCGATCCAGCGACAGAACTCTCAAGTTATGAATGATGACAGCCCGAGAGCATTATCTGAAGTCGGTAATACGTTTTCGCTTCAGTTGAACTTGCAAACTTATTTCCAGCGGATTTTCGTGAGTTTCCAATCTCGCCAGGTAATCGCTAGTAGCTCGTTGGATTACTTGTTCCACATATCGTATCTGAAGATTCTTATGCAATGTGTAGTTAGTGACATACAATGGAGCGCCACCTATCCTTCGTAGTATCTTATTCTGGTACCGCTGTAATGTTGCTCTTAGAGGAACATCCCCATAGTTCGTAGCCATATAGAGCCAGATTGGTTTAAGTATCGCAATGTACAATAAAAGTTTACTGCTTCTAATAACCACTTTAATTTTGCTGTTTTGATATTTAATTCAGTCCTTTTTGCCGTTATATGTGATGACCCCCATGTTAAAGACTGATCAAGATGGATTCCCAGGTATCTGATAACCGCAGTAATTTCATTTTTTTTTTTTTTTTAGAATATTGTAACATACATTTTTTGTTTTCCTATTAAAGAAATATACTTTTTATTTATTGCGCCGTCTAAATCATCTGACAAGGTTATTCTGTTTCGATTTTTATGTTTTGAATATCCTTAATTTTTATGAAATTTCCTCATTTTTGAATTAATTTCTCTCATACGTTATTAATAATAGCCGTATAATTTCTTAAGGTTTATGGTAAAGGTTTACGATTATTGTAATGTATACATAAACCGTAATATTATTGCGCGGAAGAAAATGGCAAACCACCACGCGTAACACACTATACGCGCTGGTAATAATATAGTACACTACAAAAACACGATGGGCTGCACTGTGACGTGACAACAAATCGATTACCATTAGTTGTTCCGGGTGTTTCCGTGTGTGTGTGTGTGTGTGTGTGTGTGTGTGTGTGTGTATTTACGCTAACGCCATATTACGATTGCCTTGTACGCTACACGTAAGTAGTCGTCTACCCCCCGATACGGAGACGGCACTTTATGATTATACACATCTTTACCTTATATTCGATAACATATCTGGTAATTGGAGCACCGTTTTCGTTTTCCGGCCGTTCCCATCGTAATACAACGTAATCATGATCAGTTTCTGCAATAACCAAATTAAGCGGTTGACTAGGTTTACCTACGAGTAAAAAAAATCAACTTTTACCACTATTAAGAAATTGTACGAAACATTATACTATATTTAGCGAAAATCATGAACTTTACAATCAGATGACTAAAATTCCTCGATTAGGATATAGTAACGTTATAATATGTATCTTATTTATATATTTATTTAAACATTACGAGGGATGCCAGATAACTTTATCGTCTTTTTATATTATAGATTATATCGTAAACGAAACGGGAAAAGATGCCTCTGATTGCTTCAGTTATACCTAGATTGGAAGAATTTCAGATATAGACTGTGCGAATTCATATCCCTCTCCAAATTATATTTCGTACAACTTCTCCAATAAAAGAACAACCTTCTTTCCTGAGAAGTACGTTGTTTATCTTCCTCCGCCACTGATCCGGGCTACATTCAATAATATTATCTCTGAGAATTTTCGTACGCACACCCTTATTCGTACAGATGGGTCAAAGTCGGTTCAGCGAACAGTTTTCATCCTATTTCTTAATATTAGCAAGGCTTATAAACTATCCGATCTCCGCATTTACCGTTGAATGTATAGCAGTATTACTTAATCATTCTTAATTGATGCGAAGCTTCCGGGTAGTTATCTCATTATCACCGACTCACGAAGCATTTTGAAGGCTACGGAAAACCTTTGAATACAGTCAGATATATTGATTTCTTTCATCGTATTAAAACTTAATCATCTAGAGAGCTTGGGTATATTTATATCTTCCTTATGGATACCGGAAGATCGAGGAATCCCCGACAATGAAATTGTAGGCTCATTAGCTAAAGAGGGATATTCTAGTGATTCTCTTAAATTTCTGCACTTGATATCATTAACTTTATATAATCGAAACATAAGGAACTTTGAGAACAGACATATGTGGAGTGTATACAGCAGTCGTCTTTTACTAGGTTGGTATCAATTACAACCGTCTCTTCTTAAATTTTCATGATTCTACTTTTTTTCAAAACATTAAGCGGAAAGGAATTGTACTTATCAGTAGATTGCGATTCGGGCATTACTTGTTGCCTGACCGCCTGTTCCTTATGCAGCTTATAGAAATTCCTTACTGCCTCTCCATACTGGACGTGAAATTTGCAATCCTGATCAAGTGTTCTTCGGATACACATCTTTAATAACATTACGCTCGGAACTGTACCTTAAATTACTGCGCTCAGCATGTAACGGTCCTCTGTGTAATGTATCGTCTCCCTTTTTCATCTTGAAAATTTACATCTATTTCCAGACATAACGATATTTCTAGAAAAGGTGTCCTCGTTTGTAGAAACACGAGTTAGTACATCGTTGGGTAGGCTGTAAAGGCATCCCTATTTAAAAAAAAAATATATATATATATAATATTGAAGAATTATTTACGGTTGCCTATGCATATTATGTCATGTACTTGATAAATGAGATGAGGGAAAAGAAATTTGGAATGTAAAAGATATTACGTAATAAATACAATTAAAAAAAAAAAAAGATTATTCTCGAATACCGAGAAAATATATGTACAATCGAAAAAGTCCAATAGTAGCAAAGCATAGACGCACCAAAGTATCATCTATCCAGTTATCATTGATGTATTACAGTACACTAGCAGTGATGACATGGGATAAAATTGATTAATGGTGTGATTAAACACATTTCAATTGCCCATCGGAAGACCAACGATGAAGCTGTTATACTTTTGAACGCTAGCGCAGTTACGCATCGTTTGAAAGAATTTAAGCCGCGGGACGTTTCATTGTGGTTTGAGTAATAGACCAAATAATCTCAGTTATTTTTTTATCAGACTTCGCTACAATTATAATTAGTAATTATTTAATTATTTAATTAAGTTTGTGCTACTATGTCCTGTAACGAGAATTCTGTAATGATTACACGTTGTGTTCCCATCATGTACAATTGCTCTTAAATAAAAATGTAGCTAGAACGTATTCTCAACCTCATAAACTAGCGCAAGAAATTATGAGAATAAAACACTATCAACGTGGTCTTTAACTATCTTGAAAATCGGTTTATTACATTTTCCGGAAGCTGCTACCTACAAAACTTGTAGCAACTTTTTATTTGAACGAAAGCCCACCTATCGGCCTGCTGACAGACTAAAAAACCTGCTCTTGACTTTTTGTCGCTAAGGCAATTACAACCACTTATCTTGAGATTGAAAACACGGATGATGTCTATCTTATCATTCTCTAGTTCTCTTAACAGCTTCCGGTGATGTAATCCGGAAAGAAAACAATATTTTTAAGGAAAAGTTTTACATGGAAGTCGATTAAAGTATAAATCTGAAGGTGCGGTTTAAAACTTCAACAGAGATGGATAGGTTTATCATTTTGCTAGAATAATTACCTCGCAGGAAATAACTTACTCGTTTGCAATTCGGTTTATGATTGCTGGACGAAGGAATGGCAAAATCCAATAAACTGACGTGATATAGATATATTCAATAATATAAGTAATCGTCTTAATAGGAAGATTAGAGACATTAAACGTGAATCGTTTGTGAAATTTCTCGATATAAATATTTAAATCTTAAAAAGTTCCAGTGATAGAAGAGATATCATCATTTCGGGTTGGTCACGTAAAACTATTGTTATGTTCAATGCCAGTTTAAAATTTTAATATGTTCCTGTTGTTTTTAAAATGACCGAAGTTATCCAGGTAAAAAAACAACACAAAAAAAACAACAGGCAAACTAGCGGAAGACGTGACATCTTATCGTCGAATATCAATGGTCTAAAACTGAGCGCTTAAAACCCTTATTTGATCTACTTTTCGAGATCAACATTCTACCGCTGTCAGTTTCATAGAATAGTTTAAATAACTGAGAAGACTTTTGAGGAAAAGAGCGGCTTTTCTTAAGCAAGCGTATAATAATTGGAAAGAGAGAAGAACAAATAAAGGAGTGCTTCAGAAAAGCGGAATCTGGTAGATGACATCACGAAGAAGAAAATAAAATAGGTGGCACATAAAACCACAGAGGAAGGATTATACACGATGGCTATACAGGGGAAAATCAAAGTGAAGCCTTCGCGAGAAATGAGATGTCGGGAAATGATAACATCAAGAACGAAGCCAAAAACTGTTAGTGGATGGCGCGAGTAGCAGACGATTATAGGGACAGCATAGATGTTGGGTGATGCAAACTTCGGAAATCAACAACGTGATGATCATGATGATATATATATATGTGTGTGTGTGTGCGCGCGTACTAATTAAATATTTAATTATTAACTTCGTTACTTAAATCGAGACTAATTAATGGGTATCGAAAAATTATGTAGAATTCGATTTTCCGATGATGAGAATACAAAATCCAAAGACTTATTTTATCAACTTATTCTTCGACAAAGATACGAAGTTTTCGAAACAGTCCAGTTACAATGGGGCAATGACGTACTGTAGGACATTTCGATATTAATCGTTAATACTTCACTCGGCTTTCCGAATCCAATTTTATTTTGAGCCGTTACGCGAAATTGTATTCTACCGTATGGAACTCCAGTGATACGGATGTCTCTGCGGGCACCATAAATCGTAATCGCTCTAATCCAACTAATTTCGTATATCGACTGCGAAACAAGAATAATATTAATAATTGTTAAGATAATTAAATATTCATATTTAAATTTATATATATATATATGTATATATATATATATATATATATATATATATATATATATATATATATATAATCACATACTTAAGGGGGTACATAAAAAATTTAAATAAATTAAATAAAATATAAAATTAATAAAAAACATAATAATGAAATAGAAAAAATGCTTAGGTTAAATAAAAGATGTAAAATATGTGTACAATCTTGTTGTGTGTTTGTATATGTCTTCTGACGAAATCGATTAAAAACAAATATTGGAAAATTTTAAAATAAGACAGACATAGTGATATAATATATATATATATTATATATATATATATATATATATATATATGTAGCGTTATGTAGTAGTCGATGGTAGAGTAGGAAAACAAATATTGTATCTTACAAATATGCCTATGTTATCGACTACTGGGTATTTTTTGATATATATAAAAAAAAACTAGTTGGATAAGATATATGTCCAGGTAACAGATCTATACGTTCTATTTGCCGTGGAAAGTTTGCAACCGACGTAACAGGTTTCGCCTTGATAGTGAATTGCTGTGATGAATCACTTCATTATTGAGTGCCTACCATTCGTTACACTTTGTGCTAAATATAATATTAGAAACATGAACGCCCTTTTACTCTTTAATAAAATTCAATTTAATCTTATCAAATTCCGTGTAATGCTATGCAACACAAGTTTCAAAATATTCGATAAGTTTTTATTTATGAAAAATAAACTCAAACAATTATCAATAATTTAAACAAGCCGGATTAACTTCTGCTAAATTGCTATCACTCTAGTGCGTCTGTATATCACATGATGCAGTGTTAATTGTTTCGTTACTTTTAATTGGGAAAAGTAAAAAAAATACACTATAATTAAAGCAATATCACTAGTCAAAGAATTAAATTTAATGATTTAATTCAACTATGATACCGTCATCATGTAATTGTTCAATTTCATTTAATTTTATATTTGATTATTTTGGATATTACAATACCTGCTATTGTCATCTCGACTATTGCCTTTAGTCAGAGGGCTACAATTGCACATACAGGTGAATATTCATGTTTACGTCAAAGTATGGTCTTATAATTTTATAGTTAACGCACGTCCTGCCTCTATTATACATAATTTACACAGTAAAATATTTTTTAAATTGAAATAAAAAATTATAATAACGAAAATAATAATAATAACCAAATCAGATTGAAATATATATTTCCTACGTTTTACATAAGCCATTAATAAAATGAATTAAAATTAACCCGCACTGCTTAATACTGCGTGAACATGGGATACATTACTGTAGGATAAACGTACTAGTACCCACACTTGCTAACTCGTAATATGTTCACTTGCTCACTCGTAATATGTTACGCATAAGCATCCATATTTATACATAATATATATATATATATATATATATATATATATATAGAAATAGATGTATACATATAGTATATAGTGATACTATATCAGCTGTAACTGGATGTCTAATGTGGACTCATATGTCGATACGTGACACATAAATATATATTCGCGTTAAAAGAGCAATAAATATATTGATAATTACTTTAAATGGTCGTAAATCTATAATTCATAGACATACGGGATCGGACACATATTGAGACATGGCGAAATGTAAATGAAGCAATGGAAGGCAAAATAGCTGGGAAAAGACCGAAAGGCAGACGTAGGTTAACGCTAATGGACTCCATAAAACAGGAGGCAGGAGTACAGTCGTATGTACAACTCAAGAGAAGGGCGGCAGATCGTATACTGTGGAAGAGTGATGGCGTACCAGTCCTAGAACTGAAAAAACCCGAAAGAAGAAGAAGATATTGGATACGACATGTATAATATTTGCAATTGCATGAAATTAATTTATATGTATACACATTTATGTTAAGATACTATTTCAATGAAAAAAAATTATATACAATTATTCACCAGTATGTGTTCATACACTAACAAAATATATATCCATAAAAATTTACTCGGCAACAAATTACCTTATTACTAAAATTTAACTCCCTTGCGTGTATAAACAATTTTATTTTCGATATACTAATATTATATATATTTTTTTATTATTATCATTTCGTATTTTTCGTTTTATTGGTTCTCGGTATTGTTTCTTTCTTGACATTCTTGATATTATGATTCGAGGGCCCAGAATCATTTTTTTTGTAAAAAATGATTTATCTACACAACGTCCATTGCAGGAATACTGACTATGTTCGAGACCATTTTTATCACTGATTTTTTACCCTCGTTAAACGTGTATATTAATGCTGCTGTAATCCTTCTTTGCTTTAGGAAAAATTTCCGCGATACTCGGAGGACTTAAGGAGACTTTCGTAAATGATCTCTTATTGCAGTTAAATCTTGCCAAAGCCTCGATAGTGTATGAATTTTTCCTGCCAGATGTTTTAAGTCTATATCCTTGTTTCGAAATAGGAGGGTCGTTATATGTAGGAATATGAAGTTTAGCAGATTTGGGAGATTCTATCAGGTCGGGGGAAATCGATATAATTATTTAAGACATGAAATCTATTCGAAAATTTAGGGCTATTAAAATTTGTATACGGCTTGCCTTGTCTACTGTCTTGTTCTGAGATTAAAACTCTATGAGCGCATTAAAATGACTGATTAATCGTAGAAATTTCTGAAGCTACTTCTGCATAACCTAAATTCTTGAATGCCATGAGTTTTTTATGTTTTCCTGTCTACGCCTTCCTGGACATGATTTACATAATGGAGAGTGATCACCTTTACAATTAATGCAAAAAGGTTCCATCCAACAATAACTATTAAAATGCGAATCAAAGGAAAACCGACTACAACGTTTTTTTTTTTTTTAAATAGGTTCGCATTAAAATATATCGAAATACATTTATATCAATAAGATTTGAATGTAAACCTTCAAAATATGCGGCAATGTTTTTCGTATTTTTTTCCATGTATTTATGCTACATCATCATCATTATATTTTTTGTCGGCATATAAACTTATGCAACAGCCACGTTTGTTGGCCTCATTGTCAGTCTAGTACTGATTATTCTTTCATTATATTCTAGGTGAATTATGACGTTGTTTCCAACATTTTTCCTAAGAATTATTTCAACATCTGCTATCCGTATGTATGATTTCATCACTCCGAAAATCCCCTTGTTTAGGTCGCTGTTTTTCGCTTGTTCATGGTTTATCTATTCTCATTCTGCTCATTTCTTTTATTTTTAACTTTCCACATTGGTTCATAGTTCTAATATTTCATGTTATTATTTCAATATTATTACTATGAATTTTAACAACATTGTCTGTAGTACTCTCCGCATGGACATACGAATGCGATAATATTTTACATCCGGAATTTATTTTTACGACAGAAGACGTCATCAAAACCAGAATGAAAAATGATTCGTCTAAAATAAATATTTAAGTGGTTTTTCGTTGCCTTTTACATGATTTTCTGGCAGGGTTTACTCCCTTAAACTAAAGGGCCTGGTCTGGAGACGCTGGATTGATTGTGTGGGTTTCTGCCAGTATTAAAATATTCTTTTGTATGTTCTAAGTATTGTAATTTTCGTAATATTGACCATCAATCGAAATTTTTAAGATAGAAAAGGAAGTAGATATAAAAAGAAAATATAGTGAAAGAGGATACTTTTGCAATGCTATAATCTTAACCTAAACCTTAATAAATAAATAATCGCATTATTTGAGAGCAGATGAATCATGTTTACTAATTCACCCATTTGTCATCATATATAAAATAATTGTTACTAAACTTATGTAGTTTAAAGTATATATATAATATGAGAGAATAGAGTAATATTTATATATATATATATATATATATATATATATATATATATATATATATATTCTAACTTATTCTAACTCACTCGTTGCCAAGTATGAGTGCCCTTTCTAATAATGATATCTGTTTCTGTTAAATAATTTAATGTCTGAATCTTATGTGTGATATTAATCCAATTTTATAATTAGATTTATAACTGCAGTGTGCACATTCATACTGATCTATGCTCCTTCTTCCTCCTTTTGAGCTATTTCTGGCGGTGTGAACACCTAATAATCTCACAGTGTCATCGATGAATTTTCTCCATTCAGTTCTATTCAATGCCCATTTTCCCCAAGTTTTAATTTTCTTTGGATTAATACCGTTCTTTTTGATGGAATTTGATAACACATTTTTAAATCTTAATTTTGGTCTTCTACAATATCGTTCACCAGTGTGTAATATACCATATAATAATCGATTCGGTATGTGATTGTTATCCATTCTGATAATATTGCCAAACCACCTTAGCCGAACTTTGATTAAATATTGTTCTATTTTATTACAATTTGTCATTTTCAATCTTTCAATGTTATTATTAAGAGTTGTCTGAGCAATCCCATCTGACAAATTTCAAGGGTTTTCATTTCATTGCTTCTGATTGGCCACGTCTCACAAACAAAGTTGATAATATCACTTGTTCTATAAACATTTAGTTTCGTATTAATATGTAAATTTCTATTCCTAAATATACGTTGAGCCAGCTTGTTATAGCCGATCATTGCACTTTTTATTCTATATTTGATCTCATCATCTAGTTCATTATTATCGCTAATTATGCTTCCAAGGTACTTGAAGCTTCGGACAATTTTTAACCTCGACACCCGTTTATATGAAAATTTTCTTCCGTGCCATTCAATATCATTATTTCCGTTTTATTTGTGTTTAGTATCATGCAGACAGTTTAGGGCGAGCTGTATTCTGCAGAAGTTTCACCCAGTATAACACAATCATCAGCACATTGTAAATGTTGCAGTACAAACATTTTCGTCCTGTTGCTCGTATTGAATTTTTATAGGTTATATAATCCCCCCATCAAAACGATATCTTACTTTTATACCTATTTGTTCAATTTTTCGTTTGAATGTTAAGAAAATCATTCCCATATAAAGATTAAACAAAAACGGTGCAAGCACATACCATTGTTTTATACCGATTGTTACCACAAAAGGTTCTGCCAGTTCAGTGTCAAAATTACCGAACTTTCCATGCCATCTGCAGCTGTTTGAAACAAATTTTGATGGGTTATTTCCAAGCATCGCCACAGCGTATTTCTATTAACCGTATCGAAAGCATTTTTGACATCTATGAACGCCATATACAGAGCTCTATTTTGCTCTCTAGCCTTCTCCATAACTTGTCGTATGGCATACACCACATCTATTGTGTTGCACTCCTGCCTAAATCCACATTGTTTCTCCGGAAGATAAGTATTCATTACTAGTTGCAGGCGTTACTGCAGAATTAAACTGAGGATTTTACTGACCGTGCAAAGAAGTGATATACCACGATAATTTGAACAATCCTTTTTGTTTCCTTTATTTTTATAAATGGCAAAAACAGCTGCCATCTTTAAAGTCTGGGTACAGTTGAACTTTCCTATATCTCCTGAAACAGTTTAATCGAGTTTGTCATGAGCACATTTTCACCAACTTGATAAATTTCGGTTGGTATGTAATCTAACCCAGCGGCTATATTTGCTTTCAGCCTTTTAATGGCATGTATAATTTCTTCCGCAGTAGGTGGGATGTCCAGATCATAGTTGACTTCCTGTACAGGTAAGTCATTTAGTACTTTTCCATTTATCGAAGATTCATTGTTTAATAATGTTTCAAAGTATTCTTTCCATCTAATTTTTACTTTGTTCCTATTTCTTATTATATCTCCAGATGTATCTGTGATAGCAATTTTACGTCTAGTATTTGGGGCATGTATTAACCTAACTGCTGTGTAAAAAGCTCGATTATCATTTTTCTTGCACTTCTTTTGTCTTATTAATCCACTATTTATTCTTGAGTCTCCTTGTTTCCCAGCTTTCAGGGCCACAAATTGATTCCGTTTGTTGTTATTTTTTCTATCATTTTGCCATTCCATAAAGGCCTGTCTTTTTTCATTTATTTTTAATCGTATTTCTTTTGAACTATCAGTAAACCAGTCTTTCGAGCGTTTCTTATTCCATAATGTGCTGCTGTATTTAGTTAATAATTAAATAGATATACTGACGTTTGATCCATAATAGTTATTACTTATAATGTGACTATGTATTTATATCACCAACACATATGCGCAAACACACATACTTATTTTTCGTTAGTTGAACGGAATCCACTATATTCGTGTTCGGATGTGGAGTGAGTAGCAATCCATTATATCTATTCGACATACCTTATATTCCACAAAGTATCCAGTTAACGGTTGGCCTCCGACGTAATTGGGTTTTTGCCACTTCAATCTGACGTAATTTTCATTCCATTCTACGAACATGAAATTAGTAGGTTCACTCGGTGTATCTATACATTGAAAATCATATACAGCAAGGTAAATTCTACTTAACAAATGCGTACGAGATTTCGTATCTACGGGAAAAAGTAATATAATTGACGAAAAGTTCATTTTCTTCCGTTTTAACTTGGGAAATTTCTTCGAAACTTTCCAATGAAGGATTTTCTTTGAAAATTCATATCGGGGTTGTGTGTTCAAAATTGTTTAAAAGTGTATTGTCCGGAATGTCCCCTTTTTTTCACGAAAACCCCGAAAAATTTATTATTATTTTTTTCAAATGTATATTGCGTGGACTGTGTAGTTTTTGACAACAGCAGTAACTAGATTGCTACATTTGTAGGAAGTTACACTTCCAATGAAGTGACTCCGAGTTAATACATTATTTCACTAAGTCATGTGATTTTCGACGTTTAAGCCGCATCGTATCTTCAGAATTGTAGAAAAGTTGTACGTTGTCTGAAACCAACACTACCGGCTAATTGATATTCCGAAATATCCTCTAGACACCGAATCTCACAGATTTGATCAGATTCCAGAGTTAATTACTCCAATTTTATTACGAAGTGGAAAAGTTAACGCTTACAAATAAAAATACCATCAACAAATATTGTAGGTGCACGAATAATTGAACTTTAAAATCTTGTCTACTGTTTTCTCTCGGTGTTTACTCCTTTAGTCTTTGGATCAATAAATTAACCGCAAGGCACTATTTTTCTACTGGGAATGTAACCGATGTGACATATTTATACATATACATATATATATGTACATATGTGAGGTATGCATAAAAATACAATTTGTTGTATATTGAAATAACGTCAAAGTATGGTGCATCGTTTTGGCGATTTATATTCGAGTTGTGTTACAAAATTTAGTGTACGATAAATGAAAACGCCCGTTCTCCACTATATGCTCTATTTTATTTAAATTTAGCAGCCGTTATAACAGATAGAACGATTTGCTTTATCTACTTATTTACATACTTTGTTTGTGCGCATTTCCTAACCCAAATTAAACAATTAGATTCAGCAAAAGTAATTATGTAAATGAGGAATGAGGTCATCCGACAGATTTGTCAATATATATATATATATATATATATATATATATATATATATATATATATATATATATATATATATATTCATTTTACGTTTTACTTAAAATTAAATTCAAATATTTTTACACATACATACATACATATATATATATATATATACTTGATTACAAAAAACAGTTAAAATCATTAAACATTATTTATTAAGCAAAGCTTTTCGGCAACTACGCCATTATCAAGCTATATATAAATAAAATTAAATATATAAAAACATAAAATATTAATTTAAATCTGAGTTCACAATCTTCACATAATAAATGAATTATAAATACTTAAAAACTATCTGACAGTGACCGTGGTAAACAACACAATCAAATATCAATAATATAAAATTTACAGAACAGTAGCTAGAAAATAATTATTCTATAAAAATATGTATTTGAACAATGAAAAATATATTTTTATGTAATCAAAAATCAATAGCTAGGAATAATATAATTTTTACAATATACTTTTTAAAATTAATTCTTCCTCAAAATTTACCATTGAATTTAATGAATTATTTTTATCCCTTTCTTTTATTATTTCCATTTTTTCAAGTATTTTTCTTTTTTTAAAATGTTTTTCTGTATGTAAAATTTTATAATTATGATTAATATTATTTATTTTGTGTTTTAATTCTATACAATGTTTTCCAAATAATGATTTTTCATCATTA
The DNA here is from genome assembly GCA_032883995.1 of Coronaproctus castanopsis. Taxonomy (NCBI): domain Eukaryota; kingdom Metazoa; phylum Arthropoda; class Insecta; order Hemiptera; family Monophlebidae; genus Coronaproctus; species Coronaproctus castanopsis. Next base: position 67,346,022 of record CM065052.1, on the reverse strand, counting down.
TTTGTATATGAGTTTAAATGTTTTTTAAATCTTGTTATGAATTGTCTTCTCCTATGTATTCTTTTTCACATTGATTACAATTTAATTTATAGACTCCTGAATTTTTTGATATATTTCTATTTTCTATTTTGTTATTACTGATTTATTTTAATAATGTATTATTATTTCTTATTGCTAAATCGATGCTATATTTGTTAAATATTTTAATTATTTTATATGTATGACTTCCTACATAATTTATTGAACCTAAATAATTCTTTTTATCTTTTTCTATATTTATACTGACTTTAGTTTTATTCCATATTTGATCAACTATAATAGGGTTATATTTGTTTCTTATTTCTATTTGTTTTATAATGTTTTTTTCTTTATTCAATTTATCCCTGTCTGTTAAAATTGATTTTGCTCTATTGATAAGATTTCTTAAACTTGCTAATTTATGCATTTTTGGTGAAATGAATCTTTTGTTATTAATGTATCTGTTTGTGTAGGCTTTCTGTATATATCTATATCAATTTTTTGGTTGGTTAATAATGTTAATTTTTAAATCTAGAAAATTTATTATTTTACCTCCTATTTCTAATGTAAATTGTATGTTTTTATTACAATTATTTAGATTGGATGCAAAACTATTCAACATATGATCATTCTCATCATTATTACTCCATATTATTAAAATATCATCGACATATCTTTTCCATAATTTAACATTATTTTTAAATATATTATTGTTTTTAATGTTATTTTCTAATTTATTCATATAAATATCAGCTAGAATGGGTGATAATGGAGATACCATAATTAAACCACTATTTTGTTTATAATATTTATTTTGAAACTGAAAATAATTTTGATTTAGTACCGTCTCCAATATTCTTATATAATGATCTTTATGAATATTATTATTTAAATTGTTATTCTTAATATATTCTATTACTTTGTTAGTAGGAATGTTGTTATACATGTTAATTACATCTAATGATATTAGTATATCACTGTTCTGAAGCTTTATTTCTTTAGACAATTTATTAATTCTATATTATTTTTTATACTAAATTTATCTTCAAATTCATAATTTTCTTTTAAAAAATTTGCTATATTTCTTGAAATTTTATAAGCTGGTGTATTTATGCAGTTTACTAATGGTCTAATTGGTTTATTTCCTTTGTGTAATTTTATTAAGCCTGTTAAAATTGGTGCTTCTGGATTCATTTCAGTTAGATTTTTGTGGAATAATTGCATACTTACATTATTATTATGATCATTTGTTTGGTTAATATTAGATTCTAATTGATTGATAGATTTTAATTCTTTTTTGATAATTTCATTAAATCTAATTGTTGGATTTTTTATTTCCTTTAAATTATTATTATTTATGAAGTTATACATTTTTTATAAATATTCATCTTTATTTATGATTATAACTGTATTACCTTTGTCAGCTTTGCATATCATTAAATTATTAATTTTAAATTTTTGTTTTAATTCTATTATATCTTTTTTATTTTTGTTCTTATTATCTGTTTCTTTTTTAGTATTTGTTTGTTTTAATTTTATTAAGGCATTACTTATTTCTACTCTCAAATTGTTTTGTACTAGTTGATCAGTATTTTGGATTATATTCTCACAATTTATGGCTAATTTCTCAATACTTTTTTGGTTTAAATGATTATTGTTATTTATATATATTTTAATCCTTTGTTAAGTAACTTTTTATTTTTTCTGTTAAACTTACACTTGATAAATTAACTACTCTATCTGCAAAATTGTGAAAATTATTTTTAATTCTAGGATTTTGGTGCTTTAATAATTTATTTAGTTTTTTATTTATGGAATAATGATGTTTTTGTACTTCTTGTTTTATGTAATTATTTCCGAATTCTGATATAATTAGTTCATATATTTCTTTTATATAATTATTTTGTATAATATGAATTAGATTATCTTTTTTGTTTAATAATATTTTTAGTTCACTATGTAAATGACTTATTTCTGACTTAATCCATATTATTTATACCTTGTGTTTAACCATTTATGCTACTTTACATTTATTATTAATAGTGACTAAAGCTTTGCTTAATAAATAAAGTTTAGTGATTTTAACTGTTTTTTGTAATCAAGTATAAAAAATCACTACATTCCACAATCTAAACTTTATAATATATATATACAGGTATTGAAGATAAAGATTTATAAATTATAAAAAAAACTTGTACTGGAATAAAACAGCAAATATTAAAATTAGATACTATTATAATACAAAAGATGGTAGCGACATGAAAAAAGGTGTGCAAGGTTGTTCTTGTCACTATTGTTATTTAAGATATATTCACAAAAAACTTTTGAAGAAGCACAAAAAAAAATGTGCTATTAAAGTAAACGGAAAAATAACATCGGAGATGACACAATTTTAATATAGAATAACATAAAATAATTGTAGTTCACAGATGTCTTCACTGCAACTTGCAAAGTATACAGATTGCTTTTAAACGCATCTAAAATAAATAGTTGATTCATTGAAGAAATAGAAATTTAAGGATAACACCATTGATAGCTTACGGTGAAATAGTTGAAAAAATCTGCAATACCGACAATCTAGATATAGTAATATAAATGAACAAGTATATGAGCGAGGAAATCAAAATACGAATCGAAATAGCGCAAAATGTTTTTTTTTTTTTTAAAGTTAAAAGTAATACTGCGCAGTAAGAGTAGAACAATAGAATTAAAATTAAAATTAATAAAATGTTACGTATTTTCAGTATTACTATATGGCGTTGAAAGTTGGAACGAAGGCATTAGTGAAAAAGTTAGAGGCCCTCAAAATGAGGCTATATCTTTCAGAAACATAATGAGTTATCTGGAACAATATACCGTACAGTAAGATCGCGGGAAAGAGACCGTCAGGATGAAAAAGGATAGTCATGAACACAGAATTTGACGTAGTAGTATAACTTCACTACAGTTGAAATGTTCCAAAACATATTGGACAGAAAAAGAATTGGTAAAATTTTAGAAGACGTTCGATAACGGACATATATGATCATGATTTTATATTTATATATATATATATATATATATATATATATATATATATATATATATATATATAAATGTGTATATATATACATAAAATTCTACATTTACCATCTGTTTTTCACTTTATTTCAATTGTTTAAGTTTCCCCTTAAATTATCGCTATATTTACTAGTGCTAGTCGCTTTTGTTTTCATATAACTTTATCGTAATACGATATTATCCTTTGTCGTATGATGAAACAGATATCGTCATAAATATCATAGTTAAAATTTATTATTATTATTAATTTATTTGTTAATTATAGAGAAGGAAAGAAGTATACTCGAGAAATTCGTGCATGGAAGAGGGGTGCTACTACTCACACGACCTAATTGGAATCTCACCAAGACTAACATTTTTAATAATAAGCTTAGATATTCGTTTAATTGATTTCTAAATGAGTATGAGTTTAATGGAAAAGTAAAGATGCCGGTAAACGTAATGGCAAATGATCCCATATTGGTTTGCTCATATTTTAGATAATGTAACAGCTTTCACGTTTATGGAGCTTACGTATATTTATGATTATCATTATTATCTATTACACGTTCTTCGTAGACTTCATTTTTCGACGACATTACATTTCAGTTATTTCGACTTGGTTGTTAACGAGTTAATATCTGATACGAATTTCAGACTAGTTAAGAGTGTTAGATCGTCAATTCATTATGCAAATTAACGCGTACAAATTATTATCATACCGAAGGCTGAACTGACGGTAACTATTTCAGCCGGATGACTCGGTTCTCCGACTGCAAATTCGTTTTTGGCTACTATGCAAAACTTGTACGTTGAATATTTATCCAATATGCCTACTTCATAATCCAATGTGTATCTGTCAACAGTTGCTATCGTTGTCCAAACGTTATCTGGTACTTTCTGAAAAGTATAAAATTCAAATTACGAAATAGAAAATCATAAAAATAGACGTCACAACTTTATTATTATAAAAAATCAATTGAAAGTTAAATCACTAATATTTATTTTCTTATAGAAAACACAAAGCTTTTCGGCATTTACACCATTATCAAGTGAAACATTTTTAAAAAATCATAATTTTAAAATATAAATTAAATATAATTACTTAAAAATATTTGATGGTGATTGTGAACATATACTCCAAAAATGCTGTTCTGCTTCTGTTCTGTCTATTTTTTGAATTGTTGAAATTTAACATCAATATATTTGTTTATTAATTTTGTTTTTTTATATTAAATTATTCAATTTTTTAATATTTATTTTCATTTTACTTGTAAAATTGTGTTTTTTTTTTTAAATTTTGTGTCGTATATTTTTATATTTTATATTTTACTTTTGGACATCATACATAGCAACAGTAAATGAAAAATTTAAAATTCCACCAGTATACAGTAAAATAATATTGAAGAAAAAATTATAAAAAAAACAAAATTAATAAACAAATATATTGATGTTAAATTTCAACAATTCAAAAAATAGACAGAACAGAAGCAGAACAGCATTTTTGGAGTATATTTTCACAATCACCGTCAAATATTTCTAAGTAATTATATTTAATTTATATTTTTAAAATCATGATTTTTTAAAAATGTTTCACTTGATAACTGCATAAATGCCGAAAAGTTTTGTGTTTTCTATAAGAAAATAAATATTAGTGATTTAACTAATTTTCGATTGATTTTTTATAAAAAATCACTACATTCCACATTATATAAAAAATTTATTATTATACACTCTGGTATTTGGAATGTTAGGGAAATTTTTCCAGCGCACTATGCGTATGCCTATTTCTTTAAAAATGAATTAATCGAATATAATACTTGTGCAATAAGTTATAACGTTTATTTTAAAATAGTTTCAATCACGCATTATCCGTTTTTGATAAGAAATTTCAAATTTCGAATTATGAAGTAATTAGTGGCTCCTTAGTAAAATACAGTTAATAATAGTCCTCACATTGTTTCAGTCGTATGTTATTAATTTTGATAAACCATTATTTATTTCTTTTTGTCTATTAATATGTATTGCTGCTATGGCTGGGAGTAACCGAAAGTAATTATTACATGTTATATTAAGTTAATCTCATATCTATATTTGGGAGAAATGGGAGAACTGTTTGTACTGCAATTGGGTCATGGATAAAACTTCTTTTAATGAATTACAATTAAATTTTCGAAGTCGGTATATGAAGTATTGTAGGTACCTTAGAAATAAGTATCTAAGGTTGTCTGGATGCAGTGATCGCACAATAGTAGATCTGTTTTATTTATAATGTAGCCATAAGATAGCTCTAAGGTGATTAATTTTAGGATAGTATTCCATAGATCACAAAAGGTTGTATTTGTTCTGTATTTGGTGGAAGCGTAGAATTTAATGGATGAGGTTGGATAGTAGCTGTCTGTTTAGCTGTCTCGTCTGCCAATTCATTTGATAAACCATTAGTAATTAATGTCTTCTAAGTAAAATGTAATTAACAGCATATATTTGTATAAATATAGTAAATGCGTATATAATAATACACACTTAATCAACTATAAATTTTTATATATATATATATATCTCAGTCACAGGTTTGATCCTAACTAGCGACATAAAAGTTTTTTATCACACAGAAGGCAGTGGTACACCACCCTGTATAATATTATATACGTGGGCAGCTGCATTGCATACAATTATTTCCTCGAATACTAGCCCATTTTGTTCGGAAAAATAATGTATAAGGATCTAATGAAATTAAAGAAAAACGTAATAATTTTTCAACCAAATACATAATGGAAGTTAAAAACCGCGAAATAAATTTATCTCGTGATAAATAATAATAATAGTTATAAACGATGATAATAGTTATAAATAATAAAAACAGTTATAAATTATAATAATAGTTATAAATAATAATAATAAGGTCGAATGAAGTTGCAACCACAATATAAAACAACAGAACAACTCGATATTAGCCTCAGTAGCTTCACTTTTAATCTCATTTCCATATGGTGATAATTCGAGAGGCATATGCTTGTAGGCGACTAACACGAAGAGAAGGGTGCAGGAATGCGCAGCTATATTGTCCCTACTCCTACAGTAGTACATTTTAAGTAACATTTAAAAATAGTAATGTTAAATCAAGCGATAAATAATAATAGTAATAATAACTATATTAATCATTTAAATAATAACGGCAATAATGTACGAATATAAGATAAAGCAACAGCAATAATAAACTGATGCCTACCGATAGGTGTAAAATCTCAAATATGGTGAAAAGAAAACGTAAAATGCAAAAAATGTCGCTCCCCGAGTTTATCCGTGTGGAGCTTGTGACGGACCTGACAACATGCGATCCACCAATAGCAGGCGGATTTCTATTAGGAGTCAATGACATGGACAGAAGGAAACGCCTGAACAAACCGTTGCTCACCCGGAAACTGAAACGCAATAACATCAACAACAGCTTTCCTGTTGAAAGTGTTTCTTTAATGGATAGTTGGAACTACTAATACAGAAACAAACACATCAGATGGGCAAACGAAATTAATTGAAATGTAATACTTCCTATTTTTCTATCACTAGACTAGAATCGGATATGGTACTATAAAGAACTAGATTCGCCAACATTCTACAAGTGTTTATTCAGAATTCAATGAAAGAATAACTGAACGAAATCTAATGAATGGAAAAGAGTTATTATAAAACGTTGGCGTGCAGAAGAAAATTAAGAAAATTGAAGGCATAAATGAGGAAATTACCGACGAATGCAGTAATATAAACAATAGTAACAAAAATGAAATGTCGCTATGGCGTAGTTGCTAGAGTGCTCGACTGTCAACTCGACGGTTCATCACTACTTAATTTTTAATTATCACGGAGAAGGCAGTGGCACCTCACTCCGTATAACATCATATGCGCGCTCATCTGCGTCGCATATAAATAGTGTCTTGAATGCCAGCTCATTTTGTACGTAAAAATAAACGTATACATAGCTAGTCACGACGTTTACCAAGGAACAATACGACGACGATGAATAAAAATGAATAGTATCGTATAAATGATACGAATGGGAAAAGTACAGAAGTGTACTGGAACACTACTTTAATGAAGGAGGCTTTTAAAATTTGATGGACTAAAACTTAAAGAATAAAAATGTCAAGTAATTAGATAAAATAATTTCGGAATAATCGCGTACAATTTTGAAAAAAAACGATTTATTAACAATAAAATAAAACAATACATGAATATTAATAAACCCGAGTTTAATATATTGTTAATAAATCGTTTTTTTCTAAATTGTACGCGGTTATTCCGAAATTATTTTATTTAATTATGAATATCGACCGAGAAAATAATTTTAAAAATCACATAATGTCAAGTAAATTAGCGAATATTTACATATTTAAATCAATGGGCTGCCACAAAACAAGTAAGACGTGGACCTAAAATACATTAATACGGTTGTATATTACGTTGCGATTTCTATAACAAGAACATTATTAACTACCAAAATATCTCTGTAGAAATACAGTAAAACTACTACAGCAACTTTCAATGTGGAAAATGAGAATAGAAAGAAGATTTTTTGAAATCAAAGTGAAAATAGAGAAAAAAATTAATGCCATATAGAAAAATGTAAGAAAATCAAAATTAATAAATACAATAAAAAACATAATCCAATCCTACGATTTTAAATGAATTAATAGATTAAAAATTCGCTAATCGATGCGCATACAGAAAAGCTAAATATTTACACAAACAGGATAAAAAGGTAAAAAACAATAGTGCTCGTAAATTGCGAAACATTTTAATAATCAGAAAAATTTCTATAGAAACCTTGAAAACAATAAAATTACCAATTTAAGTGCGTTAATATGGAAGAAATCACCATGTACAGGTAAAATATGCGGGGAAGAAATTAAACAGCACTGGTTAACAGAAGACAGTGAAAGGAAAAAATATAGTCCTAAGATGGGGAAAATATTTTTATGTACCAAAGATGTTACCGAAACCGTTAATAGAACATCTAATCGAAAAAATCTTGGACCTTATCCGATTCATAATTTCTGGTATCACAAATTATCTGTAACACATGATACACTGAAGCTTTAACCAAGTTCTGTAATGCCCCCATATAACACCTACTTTCTTATACGAAGAGAGAGAACCCTCTTGCTGCCGAAATAAAAAAAAAAAATGCACCATCCTTCTAACTTCAGACCAATACTCATCTATTACGTATAAGCTGCTATTAATTATTCAACAGAAAACACATAATCATTTGCTAAGCCGTACGATATATATATATATATATATATATATATATATATATATATATATATATAATAATTTTCCTTTTACTCTTATTTACTTGTAATGTAACATACTTTAGATTTATACACGGTCCCTGGTATCTTTATGTATACATTATTTACTGAAATATACGATTGTTCGGAAGACAATATCAATAGTAGTAGTAAGAATAATATTTTATTCAGATGAGTATGTAATACCAAACGTTGAATATCGTACGCTATAATTGGACCGATGCCTTCGTATCGCGGTTCTGTCCATCTTACCCAGATACGATCTGTATCCCAGTCGTCTACTATTACATTTGTCGGTTTTCCAGGACTATCTCCTGTAAAAGATAAAAACAATTTGAAATATTTCGGACCCGGTCAACAAGCTGCATAGTTTTGGAGCATAGATAATAGATAAACGTTCGAGAGAAAGGTGCCCGTTACGATTGGCTGATCGAATTACGGTATTAACCGGATACAATTAGCGGAGGCATTCCACATAGGAGTGGATCGAAATAAATGGAACGAATGTGTGAATAAAATATGATGTCACCACGTCCTTAATGGACTTCACGATTATACACATCATCATCATTTGTCATCATATCGAAGATTGTTTTGTAGTATCGCGCTATTATTTTCTTCATTCTTCCGACATCTTTAATTCTACATACCTACTGCGCTGCAAGTTTTCCATAATATATGCCCCCTATGTAAGAAAGTCTTCTTATATTCATATATAATTTTTCTTCTATTATTGTTTTCTTTAAGGAATTGTTTCTTCAATATGTGGCCAACCAGTTGATAAATACATACATATATTTCAGAACCTCTATCCTTATCTAGGTTCTAAATGTTTTTTTGTTTTTTATTGAAACTTCTTCCTTTTTTAATTCCACCTCCTCCAACTATTGTAATCACGGAGGTGTAGCACCGTAGTATATCCGTCAAAAATTGTTCTCTCCTTTGTTTTATTATTTCTATCAGCTTACATTATTCGTCACGATTTCCAGTATTCATAAATTTTGGTTTCTTCTGTGTCCACGAGATGTCCATCATGCGACGCTAACCTCACATTTCAAAAAGTCTCCAATCATTTTTTTAAAGATTTTTTTGGCTAACCCATGTTGTCGAGTCGTATAACATTATACTGCATATGTAAGTTTCCATTAATTTTTTCCCTTGTAACTTATTAACTTTTTTTTCAAATAATTCTTTCTTTCATGAAAGCTTGTTTAGCGACTTGCTATTCGTGTTTTTACTTTGATATTAGTTTCTTTGTTATTAAGTTTCCTTCATATTTAAAATGACATTCGTTACTATATTTCGTTGTTCAGTTTTTTCACTGTTTGCACCGTTTCTAACTAGTAATATTTTTTGTTCTGTTTTTCTTATATTTGTTTTTAAATTTACTTATTCTATAATTGTTGTAATGTTGATATTCGTTGTTGTAGCTGTTGTCTGTTTTTCGCTATTTAAGCAATGTCATCTGTAAATCTCGTGCAATATACTTCTCCATTTGTTTTTACTCCCGTGCTGTTTTATTTCATCTTTATAATTGGTTCTACTGTGATTAAGTTAAAAAGCATTTGCCATCTATATATGCCTCTCTTTGTATTTTTTCATTTTCTCTCTTGAATTGCCAAATCTTATTTCTGCCGTCTGTTCTAAATATAAAACATTCGTTACTTAATGTTTCATTTATTCGTCTTATATATATATATATATATATATATATATATATATATATATATATATATATATATATTTCCCACTTGCTTAACTCCCTTTTATTATCGATCGCATAAATTAATAAATATTAAGATAATATTGTTTCCTGAAAAAAAACTAGCTATTTATGTAAAAGTATTTAATTACCTATTTCAACTGTTGCATCACCTTCATCGACGTAGTTCACGTCTCCGTTGTGAACACCATTTCCTGTATAGCGAGAAAAGTTAGTTTATTAAAATTCTAAAACGCGAAACCGTTTTAAAGCTTTTTTTTTTTTAAATAATTACAACTGGCCGCGAGGAGATCTAGCAATTGTTATGAAATGCGAAGTAGTGTGAGAGGGGTCAACACTCATTAATGCTCCCCAAAGAATTCCAGTAGAAATTAGGATAAATCAAACGTCCTGATTCGTTTCAACCGGCGTGTCTGAAGACTGCTATCTGGTAAATTGATGTCCAGTGTATTTTTATGAGACCCCAAGCGCTTTTTATACTGCTGAACGGCGTGTTTGACTTCGTCTTTGACATAAGGAATGAGAAGGTCATGATGTTATAATTCGAAACATATCAAGGTGGTGCAATGAGTAGCCCCTAATGACCTTATTTTGTAACCGTTGTATCTTATTTATATGGCTATTTTTTGCGCAGGCCCACAGCATCAGTATGTGTACACAGGCGTTTACATTATTTTATAAATTAAAAGCTTATTTTCAAGAGAATGACTGGAGGGTCTGCCAAGAAGCCAACAGCTGCTTCAATTTTATGTTAAGATGTTTTCTTTTTCGTTCTATATGTCTGCTACATGTTAATTTACTGTCAACATGCATCCCCAGTAGCCTGCTAAATTAAATGGAGAATTAATCTCTTATATGTTAAAAATAATAAATATAACCTTACGGCGAATTACGGTAGTAAGCGAAGTAAATTTTTTATTAGGTTCTTGTCATAAGTATAATTTTTACACGTTAGCTTGTAAAACGCATGTATAAACATACCTTTCCTGCAAAAACTTCCAAGAACTGTTTTCCACAATCGACTTAGCGCTAATTGACGAATAAAAAATCATACATATATTATTGAATTCTAAATTAATAACGACATAATTGAATTATTTATTTTGTTAAGAATAAATTAAAGTTTAGATTGTGGAATGTAGTGATTTTTTATTACTTAATTACAAAAATCAGTGTTTTTTAAATCTTTATTTTATTCAAATATCGTTTGATAATGGCGTAGTTGCCGAAAAGCTTTGTGAAATTTAAGGAAATAAACTTTTAGTGATTTAAACTGATTTTTGTAATTAAGTAAGAATAAACTGACAGACTAATAATGTAATCGTTATTACTTATTTAGTATTTTTGCCTGAATGCCAAATTATATTATTTTATTAATCAAATCGATGTGATTTCTCATTTTCTCATGACAGAGTTTTTTTTTTTTGTTTTTTTTTATTAGGTAATACATGAGCTTTAATTTGAAAGCTGTGATCCTTAGTTATATTTTTACGAGAATAAATTATTGATTTGTAAAACACCGATTATATTCATGTTGTATTAAAACATATTAAATTTATTCATGGAGTTCTAAAAACCTGATTTACTTCACGAAGTTCATACAATTTTAGATTATCTGTTAGTTACTCTTCGATTGAAATATATTTTTTAACTTTATTTGAAATACATTTAGTTTATTTTATATCTGTTATTCGTTATATAACTTATTATCAATTATAAATGTTTTCATTTGTTATGCTCTGTTTACATTATAAAGAATTAAAGTACACCTGACAAATAAAATCCGAATAATTAGTAGTGTGTTTTTTTTTTAGAAACGATGTAATTATATGTAGTAGTCAGTTATGGCCATCACTACTTTACATGTATTTTTCATTTAGTTAATTGGTTAAAAGAAAAAGTGTTTTAAATAGTGTCCGACCGAAATAAGATTTTCAGCCGAAACCGAAACCGAAACTTATTTAGACATATTAAACTTTCTATTGTATATTAAAATCTGGTGCATTTTATACACAAATACAGACAATTAACTCATGTAAAATACAATAAAAAGTAATAGTTGCAATATTTAACAAAGATAGTTATTATTTATGTTATATTCACAATTTGACATTAAATAATAAATTGAAATTAGATTTAATATTCGTAATTAAGAAGTCTTATATTGTACGCTAAGAAAAGTAATTTTTCTACGGTTTCGCCAAGCAGGTTACTCCGACGATCTGCGTATATTTGTCCAGCGGCACTAAACAACTGCTCGCTGGGAACACTAGTAGGTGGAGCAGAAAGATACTTTAAAACGGCTTTTCTCAGGGTAGGATATGGACACTGTTCCAATAACAATCTATGTCAGCATTGCGTCGCAATAATGGTTCCGACAGATAAGATTGAATTATTTTTTCCAAAACAGTTTTTTGATCTTCAGATATGGTTGCCTGCATCTGTTTAGGAATATTATCGTGTATATCCCAAAGACTCTTTGTTTATTGCTGTAGGTTGGAGGCTGGCAATATCAATTCTGTAGAAACTGAGGGAATATTTTCTCCACCACCAGAAAGTATAAGATCCTCTACGTCGTCGTCATCCTCTGTCAAAAAAAAGATATTATTTCTCTCATTGCAGCATCCACTTCATTGGAATAGAGATATTTCGATTTAAATCTTGGGTCCAGCATTGTCGCAGCCATCAATGAAGGGTGCCTTTTTATAAAAGAAAATTTGGTATTCAATGACTCGTACAATGAGTTTTTCATATTTGTCAGCATCTCATCTTCCTTTTCGGATCGAACTTGTAGCTTGCGCTTTAATAATGATATCAAAGGTATTACTATTGATATGCATGCGCCATCAAATGATAAATCAAGTGTGGCCTCATAGAAAAATTTCAAACAGGCTGTGAGGTTCATTAAAACATTCCATTCATTACATAAAAGAGTATCAATTTTATCATAAGTATATTGGTAATTAAACACAAGTTATAACCGGAAGTTAGCCGAACGACGCGCGACAATTAATGAGTCATAATTACACTAAGTTTCGGCGCGGCCGAAGTTTCGACTAATATTTGGCCGAAACCGAAACTGTGGCCGAAACTCGATTTTTTGGCCGAAACTAGCCGAAACCGAACCTTCGGTCGGTCTTTAGTTTTAAAATGATTTGTTTTATATTAATTATAACTTTTTTCTTTCTTTTTATAATTAAAACATGATTTGAAGAATGAAAAGATTAGAATTAGTGTATTAATATTAAATAATTTCGATAGTAAGAATATATAAAAAAAAACTTCGGGGATTTGAACTTTGTTAAAATACCTGACACGGCTTTGATCTGCGCAAGTTTACGAATACGGTTTTAAAGTCAAATTTGACCGATTTTTCAAACAAGTATGGACGATATTTATAGTTTTTAAGGAATTCAACTTTTCATTCGATGACGTTTTTGGAAAATTTTACGGAGTTATTGAATTACTTTAGTTAAAAGTTGTGTGCGAAATGAGCTTCACTTATTGACAACATGCTTATTATATGTATTACTTCGTGCGAACGTATCGTTTTAATGAAGGGTTTTACTACTTGCGATAATTCGATGGAGATTATAAAATTCTATATCTGAAAAACTATTAAAAAAAAAATGGTTAGAAATTATTTAATCTATTTCGGCTACAAACGAAAATTAATTATTAGTATCACGTAGTGACATTATTAAAGCATTTTGAATACATTGCATTATTTTGTATCGCAACGAATTTTTTTTTCAATTTTTTTTTTTTATTTTTATACGTTGTACCGACAGTTTCCCGTCTTAAATAATATCGACCATGAAAAGGGAAGAATGAAGGAAAGAGGAGAAGAGATTGGCGTGGCATAGGAATGACAAAATATATATATATATATTTTTTTTATAACGGGGCGCCTTTACAGCTTACCCAACGTGATACTGTGGCGACTATCTAAATCTGAATCAAGGATGCTGTCTTCTCTAGAAATGTCGCTATATGGGGGAATAATTGTAGATTATCGACGATATACTGAGGTAATACTCGAAGAACGTAGCAAGACAAGGTAAAGCTCTGAACGCAATGGCGCCACAGACGAGTATTAAAAAAAAACATGATCGGGATTGCAGACTGTCTGTTCTGAATGGAGAGGAAAGCGACTTTCTCTGCTGCTTACGGAAAAGACGGTCAAACAACAAACGATGTCCAAATTGCAATCTACTGATGAGTACAATTCACTTATGACTTATTAATCAGACAATTCCAACGAATTGCTTAATTCAAGAAAAAACTGTTCATTTATCTTTTTATTCTTTTTTCCTGGCAGTACATAAGATTTCCCTGAGGATAGTTCACCCTACTTCTTCCTTTTCAGTCATTTGCTAGGTCTGTCTGGAGAATCGATAGTGCACATTTGGTATACCGGTGGATTTGGGTTGAACCAAAGTTTCTCATAGAATCTTACATATGGAAAGTTCAAGTCCGCATGCAATGTGTCGTTCGATACGGCGCACGTAGAATTATGGGCTGCTGTTGTATTCTGCGAAGGTTACTCCCCCTCAGACTAGTCTAACACAATAAGTTTATTTTTTGTGTAGTTTAATCATTTAAGTAAGGAACCATTATTTTTTTTAATAAGCATTTTTTTTGCAAAAGTAGAACAGAACGTTCACATTTGATCTTTTATCTAAATTTTCTTATAGCGAATAAAGCATAATTAAACGAATATATATTAAAAAAAAAAGATTAAACTTTAAAGAATATAAATATTTTTTACGATTTACCGCGATTTCAAAATTGTGATGAATAAATATTTCAACTTTTAAATGTGACAGAGGCTAAAATAAATGCGCGGAAAGAATTAATTCTGATAGATTTAAACAATTTTTCTTTCTCGTATACAAATTTTTAATTACGTATAATATTTGGCATCAAATCGTTTTCATAGTGTTCATAATAAGTCAGTCGTGAGTAACAGCATAAATGTAATGGATGATTTTTTAAAATTAAAATGTCGCGAATAAATACCGGATTAGAAAACGATTATTATTAATAAAACTATATTTATATATACTTACAGTTTGTTATTATAGCACTTTTACGTTTTGGAAAAGCCAAATCTGTAAGAACGATATATTTATAAAGTAATTTATTGTAAACGTTTGATTACGAAGTGAAATTAAAAAAAAAAAAAAAAAGGAATAAATGAACCACGGAAAAATTAAAACGAAAAAACCTGCCTACCATAATTAATGTCTGGTGGATAGTACTTTTAATATAGGGTGACTCAGAGAAGACGGACGACTTTTTTTAAAAGCGTAGTTGGTAACACTGCTACGACGCAAACCGCGTGCTCCACGTTTAGTGTACACGCGAGAGATTTGTTTTTGTCCAGTTTAAGTTATTATGATATCCTATAACGAGAAGCGCGCGTTTTACGTGAAACGTTATTTTCGGCGTTAATCGATCACGGCAGTGCAACCGCTTCCCCTAACAAATTATGAGTATGGAGTTGTTCTTTAGTATCAATGAAAAGAACATTAATCACAGAAAGAAAATAAAGTAACTTGTTGAATAATTTTAAATACCAAAATTAAAAAGTGTTCGAAAAAACCCTGCTAGATAAAAAGCATCCACAAGTGAGTGATGTGAATAACTACAAGTCTAATATTTCATTTTATTACTTGCCAGAGTTGTCTCCGAACGATCTGCGTATATTAGTGATAACTAAAAAACACTGCGCGCGCAATTGTAAGCGCTAGGCTCTGCCGTGTTCGAGATCACATATACAGTTATATATTTCCCCTCCCCTTTTTTTTTTCAATTTTAAATAAAGATACGATCGTCTTTTTTTTCTTTCTTGTAAATCCATCTCCTACCAGAGGTTGGTGACCATCTGACAATATATTTCTTTATCTCGTGCCGTGTGAACCATTGTAGCCGTGTTAGGCATATTGAACCAATCTTTAAGATTTTTCGTCCATGACCTTCGTCTGCGTCCTCGACATCTGCTACCTTCTATTTTACCCTGTATTATGGTCATGTTTCTATTGCACAGTAATCGTTTCATTTTCTGAAACGTGCTTCGCGCAATTTCTATTCTAACTTTAATTTCGTAATCAGGATTCCAATCATCCGTTAGCCAATATGCTAAATATTTAATTGTATATCCTGTATGTATGTTTTACTAACAGTCATAAATTTTGTCTTTTGTGTATTAATCTCAAGTTCCATTTCTTTACTAGTTTGATTTATTTTATTCAACATGTACTGTAAATCCCGCACATTATCAGCAAAAATAACTGCATCATCTGCATATCTAATATTATTCATCCATTTGCCATTCATTTTTATTCCCTTTTCTACATTATTCAGGGCATTTTCAAAAATTCTTTCCGAATACAAATTGAACAGTGTTGGCGATAAAATACAGCCTTACCGTACACCTTTAAGTATTTTGATCTCTCTAGTTTTCATCTGATTGGTTTTAATGTGGGCTGATTGATTCCAATATAACTATTTAATAATGTTAATATCTTTGCCATCAAGTCTTATATCTTCTAATTGCTTTAATAAAATGTCGTGTTTTACGTTGTTAAATGCCTTTTCATAATCAATGAAACAAACAAAAACGGGTTTTTGTTTATCTAGGCATTTTAAGAATTTGAGCAGCTACCAGTGCTTCGCGAGTTCCAAACCCATTTCTGAAACCAAACTGCGTTTCCCCAAGCACCTCATTTATTTTACACCATATACGAGCATGTATAATTTTCAAAAATATCTTGAGCATATGACTCATCAAGCTTATAAGTCTATTGAAAATGATCTTTTTGGTAATGGTATATGAAACTTGCTGTTAACCAATCATTAGGATTTTGTCCCGTATTATATATCTGATTAAATAATTTTAACAAAATGTTGTTTCTATCTATATCAATAAGTTTAATTAATTCGGCGCTGATTCCACCTGGCCCCGCAGCTTTACCATTTTTTGACTGCTCCACTGCTTTTCTCAACTCACTTTTCATTATTTCAGGACCTTCTAGTACTATTTCTGTTTCGGCTATTCCTTTCGGGTGTCACTGTATAATTGGGTGATATATGATTCACATCTATTTGTTTGTCTTTTTCTATAATCACTTTATTATGTTTATCCAGAAGTTTGCTAAACTTCTTTTGACGACCCCTATGTGTTATTTCTTTAATCTTTTTATGCAGATTAAAACTGTCATGTTTCTTTTCTAATTTCTCAATATCTTTACACTTGTCCTTCAACCATTCTTCTTTCGCATGTTTTATTTCCATTTTTATCACTTTCTGTACATTATGGTATTCCGGTTTATTCTTATGTTTCCTTCTTTCCTCCATTAGTTGTAATATTCTTTCATTCATCCAGTCTTTCTTTTTTGCTATTTTTTGGTAACCCAATTGTTCTTCTGCTGTATTTTTGATTACATCCCTCAGCTGTGTCCATGTATTTTCGATATCATCCGTGTTTGTGATATTACTAATATTATTATTAAGTGTATATGCTAGATTACTTCTTTGTATTTCATTTTTTAACCTGTCAATATCCATTTTCTTTTGTATTGGTGGCTTAATGACTCTTTTCAATCTTAGGAACATTTTACCCATTAGTAAGTTATGGTCTGAATTTATATCAGCTCTTGGGTAGGCTTTAACGCTTGATATAGAGTACCGAAATCGAGAATTTACTAATATAAAATCTATTTGATTTCTAATTATTAAATCCGGTTTATCTCTTGGTGGTCTCCATGTATAAAGCCGTCTTGGTGGCAGTTTGAACCATGTGTTTGTAATAATCAACTCGTGTTCTTGACAGAATTCCAACAGTTGATCTCCTCTAGAGTTTCGATCTCCTAACCCATAATCGCCGACAACATTTCCTACACGTCCCTTCCCTATTTTAGAATTGAAGTCGCCCATAATGATATTAATATCTGCCTTTTTGATGCTTTGAAAAAGTTTTTCCAATTCTTTATAAAACAGCTGAGAATTTTCCTCACTACTTTCCGCTGTTGGCGTATAGACTTGAATTATGTTTATTTTGCAGGGATGACCATTAATTTGTATTAACATGCATCTTTCTGAATAAGGTACAAAACTGTTGACATATTTGGCGGTTTCATTACTTAAAAGGACAGCTACTCCGTGTCGATGCTGTGAATTATTTTCTGGACTCCCATAATAAAACATAGTTTTATCTTTCATTTTATACTTTCCATTGCCAGGTCAACGAATTTCACTTAGTCATAATATATCAATTTGGATTCTTTCCATTTCAAGGATAACATTCTTCATCTTTCCTGCTTGATATAAAGTGCGTACGTTCCACGTCGCAATTTTCTTCCATGTGCCAGTCTTGTTCTTATTGACCAGTCATATAGTTTCCATGTGAGGCCTGGTTCCTACCTCAGCATGGCCGGTCGCACATTTCACACCACTCGGCCCGGAACCCGAATTGCGCCGATTGCTAGTCGGATCACCTGGCACATTTATACTTTTAATTTAATTGCCATGATGGTTTACTAGGGAGATGTAATGAGGTAGTTTCCCGTTGCTTTTCTTATCATAGTATTATAGCCGTTTAAATCTTAATACTGATTATCGCCTATAAATATCCTTATTTAGACCTTGCCGACATCATTTGTCTTCAGCTCCAAAAAGGTACTGGTGTTGGCTGCTGCCCCGCACCAGGTTTAAAACAGCCGCACCTAACATGGGAAACCGACGCTGACCAGTAAGCCGCTCCTAACATGGAGAACAGACGCTTCTGGATTTTATTGGGAATTAAGCTTATAGCGGCCATGCTCGCTTATGTGTTTAACGGGTTTCTGCAGCATTTTTTAAGGAAAGCTTTCCCAAGCCTTTCCAACTGCACCCTGATACATCGTCGCTCGTGGTTCACGGTTGCTTATTTGTCAGAGACTTATTCGCAACTAACCTCCATATCTGGAGGCAGTTCCGCTATCCACCACCCGCGGACGCGCCCTGTCGCCTGAGCTCAGGTCCCCTCGGTTACACATATCTGTGTACCCCCGAGGGGGGATACGATCATAACTCGTTGAAATTAAATAAGTACTAAATTTAGCAAAGTGCAGCTTACTAACAACATATCATCCTGTTAGCCAGCTTATGGGTTGAAGTCAGTAGTCCATTGACCATGACTACGAAAATTAGTTTATATGAATATATTTATTTATATAAAAGAATTTAATAATTTCATACTGCCGGGTTTAAGACGCCTGATGTCTTGGTTAGTATCCAGTAAATTGGTAGCTTCCGCATTGACAAGTTAGTGCAACCTCTTCCTGTGATCTCCTCGTTTACAATCGGGATGTGTAAGTCTCGATGAATATAATCATTTCTCGAATAACGACGTGCATCGACAATTGCTCTTAGTATTACGCTTTGTCTAGCTTGGATCTTTACTCTAGAAGACTTGCTGGTATAGCTCATAACTGCAGACCAGAAGTCCATATTGGCTTTATGACCGATACAGTAGACATTTGTATTTTACGTCTAGAGGCGATTTCCGTCCAATAAGTCAATATAACTGTTGAGTTTTTTTTTTTATTTGTATACATTTCATTCTAGCACGTATTTGCCAAGTCAGCCGCTTATCCATGTGCATACCAAGGAACTTGACTGAGTCGACCTGTGGAACAGGTTTACCTACTAAGTGCACTCGGTAATGTATGTCTGTTCGATGTGAATATACGCTGATTTTCCTTCATTGATTTTAACTTTCCAGTTTGATGCCCATTTATGTACTCTGTTCAAAGAGTTTTGCAATTTATTTATAGCTTCAGAATGATTACCGCTAACAGCTAATATAGCTGTATCATCAGCGAATGTAGCTGTCGTCGTTTGCGCATCCGTTGGTAAGTCTTCATACGAAATGGGACCGAGAGCGCTTCCCTGCTGTACTCCAGCTCCTATGTTGTAGGATGCAGAAGTAGCATTTACTTGCTGTACTTGAAATTGTCGTTCTGATAAGTAAGACATGAGCAAACGGCAGATGTTATTTGGAAGAATTTGACTTAATTTATAGGTCAGCCCTTCGTGCCATTGTCGAAAGCTTGCGCTACGTCTAAGAAGACGGCGGGGCAAATTGCTTAATAAATCTTTCGCCTTTTACAGTTATATTTGCGCGAATTTTTATCCATGCGATCGCACAGTTGTGTGTATTGAGAGTGAAGAAAAGATAGACGTACATGTGGATTTGGAGGCGATAGAGCAAAACGTTTTTCTGATCACATACATTGGTCAACAGCGTGATTTTTATACACGACCGTCAGTATGTTGCGTATGTTCATATTGTTGTAGTTGCGATACGTTATACTACGCCGTTTACTAATAATGGAACTGGAAGCGCTGGTCGGCCGCGCGTCTCGGTCTGTGACACCGTTACAAAATAAACTGTACCGGCTCGTTCGTTTCCAGTTGCGGCAACTAGTAATGCACTAGCCCGTTCAAATACAATCTCTTCCGAAATTGGAGTTGTATATATTGCGTTACTGGTTAGTTTTAGAGTATTAAATTTTCAATAGAAAATTAATATTATTCAAAATGATAGACCAACGCCTGGTTCAGAAAATTTGATTACAAAATTATGAGGATACGAATCATTTAATCGCCATTTTCAAAACAAATTTATACACAACAAATGGTTATGCGGTTGTATGAAAATATTGGACTTTTTATTTAATCAAAAAAGAAATGTATGGAATGCAAGTGACTTTGATGATCTGAATAATCTGAATAAAGTACAGAAACGACATAAACTGTCTGTTAACCAGATTATTTCTTTAAAACAGCTTAAACAATTTGGAAAAATTTGTATTGAAAACTATTTAAGTGAACAGTTCGGTTTTATGAAAATGTAAAAAAAAAAAAAAGAAAAATTCTTAGTTGTACGATAAAAGTTGCATGCTTTTTAGGAAAAGAAAAACTTTCTTTTATAGGGCATAATAAATATGAAAATTCAAGGGGAAATAATTTCGAATTATCGAAAGAATTGAGTGAATTTGACAGTGAAATCACTTGACTGATTCAACGGTTTTTCCTGGATTATCGCCTGGGGATATTCAAAATGACATTACATCCGGTTCAGAGGCGATGATAAATGAAATAAAAATTGAGCTATCAAATTTATTTTTATATATAATGGATGACGCAACAGATGTTGCTACAAAATCTCAATTATCAACTGTACTTCAACGAGTAACAAAGACTAGTAATGTCGAAGAAAGATTTTTACATTTTCAGAATGTAAGTAATGATCGAAGTGCTCAGTATTTAGCGGGAAAACTTTCTGAAACTTTAAAAGTCTCTAAATGTGAAAAAAAAAATTAATTGCTCAAATTTATGACGTCGCAGCCGTGATGGCTGGTGTGCATAACGGTGTTTAATCACGAATTAAAGTAAGTATCCTCAAGCCATTTTCATTCACCGTTATGCTCTTAAATTGAATTTAGTTCTCTCTCAGTCTGTTAGCTACATAAAACCGTGTAAAATCTTCTTTATTTCTCTTTCGAGTTTTGCTACTTTTTTTTTTTTCAAAATCCACAAATAGAATTGACACTGAATTAAAAAACCGGTTCCCCACTTTATCGCCAACACGCTGGGATTACAACAGTAGATTAGTGGAAACAGTAAATGAATATAAAAAGGAATTAAAAGATATATTTACACGATTTATTGCACATGCCGATATGTGGGATTCAGATTTGCACAGCACGTGGGTTGATGTCATATTTAGAAGACTTTGATTTTAACTTTTTTCTGCTGCTGCTATTTTCTTCCATATTTCCACACTCTCATTTACTGTTTCAAGTGTAGAAAACAAAACATTTGACATTAGTTTTTGTCTAAAAAAAATTTCGCGATTATTTTTTAGAATTCCGCGAAAAATTTGATCATGTTTGGGAACAGTTAATTAGCAATTGTTTTAATGAAGAAAAAAACGTGTCATTAGCTAAGATATAAGACTTGATTCCATGTTTGCGGAAGACAGAAAGTTGTCACATAGAAGAATATTTTTCGAAATTATCGATGTAATGCAAACTAATATGTCTAATAGACTTACATAACAAAACTGAAATTCAAGTTGTGGAAAATTAAACCAACCAACTGATATATTTTATTCTCAAGAAATATACATGAAGGATTTGCTGTTCAGCTAAGTAGAATTTATAAGTATAGATAAATGACCGGATGTCAGAAAGAACTATTTAGCTTTACCACAGAAATTACAAACAATTTTTTTACGTTCGTCTCAGTCATTTTTTACAATACTATATTATTCAATATAACCTAGGCGGCTAACTCTTTTCAAAACTAGTAAGTACATTCTGAAAATTGGATTCAAAATTATTACTGCATGTTTTTCTTTGCTCTTTCGTCATCGAGGTTATTAGAAAAATCACTCGTTAATGACTTTAGTAGCGAAATAAAATCAAGAAATAAAAACAATTTGTTAAACACGATAGCAATATTTGAAAAGTGTATATATATAAACACACACACACACGCACTCACGCATATATATTAAAATAAGCCTACCTATGTGTATAATATATCGTCGGTTATTTCCGCTCGCTAGCTCACTCTCACGTTTTGCGGGTTAACTTCCCATATAAACCGCGCCAGTAGAAGTTTCACTTCAAAATTAACGTTAAAATGTACGTTATAAATCGTTTTATAAATTTATTTATAAACGTAAATTAATGTGGGTAACAATCTCTTTCTTAAAATATTTAAGTCTGGTACTGAATGTTCTACAAATTATTTTTGTCACTACTGTCAGATAAACTATTATTAACGTAATTTACCTAATGAACAAATAATTTTTTTACTTATATATATTAACGAAATTAATGCTATAAGAAATTTACATATATACTAGCTGACCCGGCGAACTTTGTATCGCCCCAGAATCAAGAAATGTATTAAATTACTAGTTGAATTAATTAAAAAATACTCATGGAGAATTAGGAATTGCACAAAAAACTTAAAAAATAAATTTGTAAAGAGATACGATATGGCGATACATTTTTATTTTTGTTGATTTATTAAACTTAATAAAAAAAGTATATTTAATTCAGCTAATAAGTTAATACATTTATTGATTCTTGCGCGATACGAAGTTCGCCGTGTAAGGGAGGTCTAAATCGTATTTTATATACATACATACATATATATATATATATATATATATATATATATATATATATATATATTACCTAACGCCTTACACCCTTGCTAAAAGCATTGTACAATCGGCTTATCAAAAATCGGTCGAAAAATTTTTAAAAATCGAAAATCAAATTTAAACTCGTTAACGGTTAATTTATATAAAATTTATGTTATTACGTAAATGATAGACCTCCACGTCTACTTTCGTCTAACGTTAATTCCAACCTACTATCTATTGGCCTTAAAAATGACCCAAAACCTCTAAACCATTTAACCCCAATTTTCTCGGTGGGTATTTCGTGTAAAAATACGATTATACTATCGTTAGACGCTTATATTAATGCTACATAACTTTAATTTAAACTATTTTCCCCGATTTATCGTTCGCGATTTATTGCTGAAAAAATCGCAAGGTGTCCCCTCCCCTTTATAAAACTTTTGGGTTATTTGAATTTTGTTTTCGCGGTTTTTTGGCTTAATCCGATAGATCCTATATAGAAACTGCTATTTCAAGAGGCGGAATCGTTTAAAAATATTTACGTCGTGCGCTATGCCCTGCAAAAGGTGGCAAGTCGGCAATTTTTAAAATAAACAATTTAAATTAGACCGAATTGTAAATCTAAACCATCCTCGAATCCACCTGAAGACAAACAAAGAAGTTCATTAAAATCAGTCCAGCCGTTTAGAAGGAGTTCAATGACATACACACGCACAGAAGAGTTTTATATATAAAGATATAATAAAAAAGATCGATCCAATTTTTTGGGCTACCACATAGCGTACGCGTTGATATATATATATATATATAATGTATATATTGATGATTACGAATAAAATAAAAAAAGGTTTGCCAAAATCCGACCATTTTTTATGGAGTTATCCCTGCCAGTGAAATATATATATATATAAAATACCTAATGGATAGTGCTCATTGTACATATATAAACATATAGATGTATATAACGATATATGGATATATAATTAACATTACCTATGCTAAAAGCATTGCGTATATATAACGATGTATAGGTATATAATTAACATTGCCCATGCTAAATGCATTGTGAAATCGGCCAACCAAAATCGGTCGAAAAATTTTTAAAAATCGAAAATGAAATTTTCAACTCGCGATTTCTCGTTACCGACTAATTTTGGTAACATTTACTTAATAACGTAAATGATCGATCTTCACGTCTACTTTCTTTTGTGGCCAACCAGAACCCCCTACCTATTATAGAGGCCTCAAAAAGAACCCAAAACCTTTTAAACCCAATTTTCTTGGCGAGTATTCGCTATGAAAATACGCAGCTACCATAGTTAGACGCGTATTTTAATGACAAATAACTTTCGTTTGAACAATTCTTCCAAATTTCGAATCGTTCGCGAATTATTGCGAAAAAATCGAAATTGAAAAAAAATCGAAAGTGTGCTTTGAAATTTTCAGGTTGGTTTGAAATTTTTTTTCGCAGTTTTTTCGCTTTATACGATTGATCTTATATAGAAAACACATAGTCAACCGTTAAAGTCGTTTAAAATTTTTTACTACCCACGCTACGCCCTGCCAAAGTTGGCAAGTCGGTAATTTTGAAAAATTCGTAACTCAAAACCTATTGGTCGTATTTGAAAACGTTTTTTTGCTTTGAACTTATCATGCCATTATATATGAAATCGGTTCTTACGAAATGTTACACAAATCTAAATATATACAGTCGAATCCGCTATATACAGTCGAATCTGCTTATAAGGGACACATTGGGCGGAAGTCATTTATCTTTTATAACCGGTTGTCCCTATAAAGCGAATTTTTTAAAACATCTTATTGAGGCGAGTGGGTGTTAGAATATATACAGTTTAGTAAACAATTAACATACTTATAACCTTATTAATGCGTAATATTTATTTATATGGAAATTAAGAGAAAAATACAGGAGGCATACATAAGGTAAAAGAACCTGACCTGATATTTGTAAAAATTGTTCATTTACTGTAAAAATGCGATATAGTTGTTTGGTGTAAATTCTTCATCTGCTGCGTTTGAACAAAATCTGCACAGTTATCTAATGATGCTGTAGGAACACCTTCATTATTCTGTTGCATAAAATACCGCTGGAGCTTTTCAATACATTTTTTCGCCTCTGTAGTAGACACAGGAGGTAAGGAAATGTCATCCGTGTCATCATCACTTTCTGATTCTTGTATTTGTTTCTTCTTTGTGATATTTTCCATAATTTCGTTATCCAAATCTTCAATATTATTGTCACAGCATGACAGAATGCCGTCAATATCTGAAAATTGTTCACAGTTGGTCACACGTAGTAATTCATTCGGTGTTTCATTACTTTCCATTTCAACAATTTCATAATCGGGCTCCTTGAAACGACAATGAGCAAAGCAGTTCTGAATTGTCATAAAAGTGACTTTTCTTCAGCTATCAGCAACAAATTGTATAGCCTGCAGTATTGTTATTGTGGAACTGATATCTTTTGCCATTGTAGAAACTGTTACCAAGTCGTCTTCAATAGCTTCTAAGATATGCTGCGTCAACATCTTCCTATATTGCACTTTTAAATTTTTTATGACACCCATATCAAGTGGCTGAATTAGTGAAGTAGTGTTTGGAGGTAAGAATTCAATTTGAATATTCTTCAGTTCAACGATAGTGTGGTGCGAAGTTGAATTGTCAATAAAGAGTAAAATTTTTCTAGAATCTCTCTGTAATTCTATATCCCAGTTTTCTAACCAGTTTGAAAAAATAGTAGCAGTCATCCATGCATTTTTGTTTTCGTAATATGTTACTGGCAGATTACTTACATTGAGATTTTTAAAGCAATGTGGCTTTTTAGTTTTACCAATAACTAAAAGTTTTTTTTTGTCACTTCCAGTTGCATTGCAACAACATAGCACAGTGATACGATCCATGGCTTTTTTCGAATCAATAAGTTGATCGTGTTTTTGTATACTAATGACCCATCTGGAGTGGCTCGATAAAATAAACCAGTTTCATCCGCATTATAAATGTCATTCAGGCTGTAACTTTGCAGGAATTTGGAAATTTTACTTGAACTCCATTGTTCAACTGCTGTCAAATCAGCGCTTGTCTTTTCTGCATGAGTTTTTTTGAATTTGATATCATGTCTCCCTTTCCACCGAGCAAGCTAACCATTCGTAGATGCAAAGTCTTCATAACCGATTTTTTTTTGCAAACTCTTCAGATTTTAATTTCAACATTGGCCCACTGACATGAACACCTCATTGTGTTACTGTGCTAAACCATAAATTAAGAGCTTCATCACCCTCTGAGTTTTTACCTTCTCTTTTCCGTTTCCTTTCCACCACCTGACTGCCCTTTTCAGTACTACTCCATTTTTTACATAAGTTCTGTTCATCTGTTTTTAAACGGGAGATGGTGTTTTTAGAGACGCACATGATTTTTGCTAACTCCCGAATAGGCGTATTGGGAGGTTGAATTTCGATTTTGTCTAAAATAGAAATTTTTTCCTTTAATGATAAACATTTACACGACATTTTATTCATACAAAAAATTCACCAGAACTAAAAAAAGAAAAGAAAATTTGCGTAAGAAAAAAATAAATAAAACCTCACGAGGCACTACAGTTTTTGCAGAACTAAACTAATAACATAATGAGCTATCGGAGAGTGCATAATTAATAAACGTACAGAGCAAACAACAGTATAGCGTCAATGAAAGAATGTCAACACAAGGACATTTCAAACAAAACGAAGAAAAAACAAAAATGTTCACTTAAACAAAAACGAATTGTAAAAATGACTAAAACATTTTTATTTAATTTTTGTGTATGTGAATATTTTTACGACCGTAAGTGTCATTTTATATGGACTGGCTTATCGCCTGTCTCACTATTTATTGCTTTGAAAGTCTATTAATCTTTGTCCCTTATAACCGAGGCGTTGTACCACTAAAGCGAACTAAAATAACCTTCATTTGATACGTTTGATTCAGGATTTTGCTGATTGTCCCTTATAAACGGCTGTTCCTCTTATCCGGAGTCTCTTATAAGCGGATTCGACTCTATATATATATATATTCAATTAGCGAATACTTACCCGATAGGAGAAGTGCAACTAAAATGAACACCAAAAACGGATTAGATAGATCCATCGTTTACGTTGAACATAATAAACATAAATAATCCTTTTTGTTTGTAGAAAATAAATAAAATTGACGTAACCAAAGTTCCATATGTTCTTTTCAAATACTAACAACTGTGTGTGTGTAGATGAATAATTTAACAGCCCATATGTTTGCTGTATATTGTTTTTTATTCAGTGTATATCATTGTTAAATGAATCGATCTTAATATTATAATTAACACCGCCATGTTCATCTATTTGCATATATAATGAATATTTTTCATTTTCAAGATAAATAATGAATCCACGAAGATGAGGCAAAGGAATTCATGCAGAATTATTTAGTTTACGATAACTATTGTGAAAGAGGTGAAAAGAATTTACTTGAATATTTTAAAAGTAATATTATTATTATTTTTTTTACCCAATTTCGAGATCACGAATGAGGATATATATTTATTACAAAGTGTGTGTGGCTAACTGGTATCGGGCGTATTAATGACGAAGGTTTAAGCATGCAAAAGGTTCAAGTTCTTTACAGATTTTCCGTATATGAGATGTAGCTGTCATACTTGCCCGAGAAATTCATACCTCTAATAGATACAGTTATTAAGAACGAGGAAACTACCTCGAGTATCCGTAATAAACGTCATGGAATTTAATGTTAATTACTGGAAACTGAAAAGAAAGATAGAATCTCTTTTATACGCATCAGTGTAGAAGGCCTGAACACATGTGATATCTATACATTACAAAGTTGTGAATAATCATACCTGTTTCAACTATAATAGTTGCCGATTTTAATAGCGCGAAGGATATAGCAAAAATAAAACTACTGAAGGAGGTCTTGGATAATTGGATAGATCGTAATGATACATTACCTCAAACAACGAGACAATGGATTTCAGAAATATTAAATACCAGTTTGGAGTGCTAAGTGCACTAAACTTTATAATATGTACAAGACAACAAGTAACGGAAATCTGACAAATAAATAAAATTAGAGAACTAGATATTGTTGTCAATATTAACCGGAAAGCATGGAGACCATTATATCGACTATCGGACAGGTCACTAACTAAAACTGAACAGTTATAGCGCAACTTCTCCAGATGCTATTGCAAACCGTTTGATGGAAAGCGTTCGTGCAATAATTGTTAAACACTTTAGTATTAAAATCGTGAACTCTAAAGGCTAACACCGGTCAGAACTCGCTGGAAACCTTATGCATGGATGAATTTGTAACAGGAGTTAAGACTATTAAGGAGAGAAAGGTAGGGTCGCATGTAAACTGCAATTCTGGTAAACTTAGAAGTGATGTACGCTAAAACTGAATTCAATAAGGCTCACATTGTTTCTGCAAAGGCAATGAAAAAATGAATTTGCTTTAAGGTGGTGGTTCATTAATCAAGTAACTTGTGCAGGCATATAGATTTCGACGTAAACGGGGTGACCATATAAGGATTGTGCTATACTTGTGATGAAGGCAAAAGTAGCTCTCCCTGACTTATTTATTTTTCATAAGGATAAAATGGATGAAGTTATCGTCTCTGGTTGTGTCAAGATTTGTATTAGTAGTACAGAACTGGCTACAGAAGGTTAATAGATACAACAACAACAACAACGTATATTTCAGCATAATTTACAGTGAGTATACACAAACCAAAAATTTTAAATAATAATTACGTAACGCCCAGGATGGCTCGCCGTACATCAGAAATAATAATACAAAGACCCGTAATAAATAAAAGAAGTAATTATACTTATACTTATAATGACAGCAAAAAATAATTAAAAAAAAACCTGTACAGCAAAAAACAAAAAGTTAAGATAGTAATAATAAAACAAAAGAAAAACACGTTAGACATTAAAAAATAAATAAAGAAGGAATATTAATTTCTAAAATAATCGCCATATAACGTTACAACAGGTTATGTTTGAGCCTTCTATGTTTATACTTTATACATAAATTGGAATTAATCGTAATTACCAATGGTAGAAATTAAACTATTATCGTGGACTAAGCAGTCATCGCAGAACTTACGCGTTAAATTTAAGATATGGTCCTTAATATAAGGCATGTTTCAGTATGCGTGTCAACGATTTTGTGGTATCTAGGGACAACACATTTGAGACACCTATTTTGAAATACTTGTAACTTATTAAAATTTGTATTTGAAATAAAACTCCAAGCTGGACAACAGTACGTCATTATGGGACGTATAAGTGTTTTATACAGAATTAATTTATTATTTACATTAAGAAATAATTTTCTGTTGATTAATGGATATATGGCAGATATACTCCTGCTAGCTTTTAAGGTAGTATGACTGACATGTTCAGAAAAATTTAGTCTGTTATCCGAGACTACCCCGAGGTATCGAACATGTTTTGACCAACTCACAATGGTAGAGTTGACTTTAACTTCAGCAGGTAACGTGGGACGCCTGCGGGTGAAAAATATAGCCTCCGTTTTATCACAATTAATATCAATTTGCCATTTTCTATAATAACGAAAGACACAATTTTTTATTCCTGACTGTAATTTATTAGTAATTGCTTTAGGTATATAAGAAGTACAGAAAAGAGCTGTATCGTCTGCATAAAGAGCAGTCTGAATATCAGGTAGGTTTGGGAAATCAGATAAAAACAAAGTAAACAGAAAGGGACCCAGAAATGTGAGATTTATATTACAGTTTAGATTAATTGGGTTGATTTTTCAATATTTTGAATATATTTGTAAATAAAGTTAAATATAAACTATTTAAAGAGTTCTGTTCTGCTAAATTAAATATAGAAATATCAAATTTATTGTGTTGACGGCTAATTGAAGTATTATAATTTCCCTTAAAAGAGATAAGAGTACAATGAAAGTAACTGCACGTTTTCATAGTAGACCTTGAATCATCGATGGTAACGTAAAATAGTCTGTTTGCTAAATAGCTGCTAATAACGTTGATTACATAACGAGGAAATTGATATTTTATCATTTTGTAAATAATACCTTTATGCCAAGTAGTATCGAAAGCCTTCGCAACATCCAGGAGAACCATACCAGTATGTTTATTACGATTAAAATTATGTGTGATAAACTCCGTGATTCATGCTACTTGCTGGGTAGTGGAATAACCTGGACGAAAACCAAACTGTGTATTAGGAATGATTTTTTGGTTATCTGCATGAAGTCTTAAACGGGATAGTATAATTTTTTCCGCTATTTTGCTTAGATTGCTCAATAAACTAATAGGACGTATGTTACTTGCACATGAGGCATCCTTTCCGGGTTTGGGAAGAGCAATAATTTTGGCTATCTTCCAACTGTTTGGATAATAACCGAATCTAAAGATAGCATTAATTAAATCTGTAAGTTCAATAATAGCTTTTAGCGGCAATTTCTTAATAATGGGAGTAGAAATATTGTTATCCCCTGACGAACCTTTTACTTTTATAGCTTTAATATTGCTAAGGACTTCACTTGGGGTGACAAGAGGGAAAATATTGGGCAGTAGATTGGCATTGAGGAATTTTTTAACAGCTGAATGAATTTTTCTCACTTGATAGCCAGATGCAAAATTAAAATTACGATTATGAACTTTGGAATACTCTGATGCTAAAAACTCAGCTTTCGCTTCATTTTTGTAAACATAGTTATTTAAGTGTGAATCGTAGAGTGGTGGAAGAGCTGTATGCTGTCTCGTGTATGGTCTGCAAACTTTCCATAGCCGACTATCATTAGGCTATTGAAATTGTAATTTTTAAATTTACGCAAAAGAAAACTAACCAATTTATTAAGAAAATTAAACATGTTTTTTAAATTTTGAGAACGATTAGAGAAACGATGCTTAACGATCTCCTAATATAATTTTTAAATTTGATGAGAACCACGATACAAGTTGGTATATGCGGATAATTATTAAGTGGTTTATTCGGAATAAAAAGTTCCGACGAAGAATTAATTAACTTCGTAAGAGTTGGTAAATGATGGTCAATATCAGCAGGACTATGTAGCTTAAGAAGCAAATTAATATTATCGTTAATATACTCCTATCTAATAGATACATCAGAAGGCCCATGATAGCGTGCTTCTCTTACCAGCGAATTCTTAAAGAGGACTAATTATAGTCAAATTATTTATCTGCCAAATAACGTTGTTTCAGGTTAAAGTCATGCAGCTGATAAAAAGGTTACCATCTATGCTTGTAACTAGTGTTCATGTTGCCCTATTACAGGAGCCTTTTGTTTATCTTGATGTTTATTTTTGTAAAATAAGGATTTAAATGTAATAAACGTGTTACAGAGAATTACGAAAGATTCTCCTACAACGCCCATTGACAATTTATAAAAATAAGATTAAATATTATAAAAAGATATTGGTCCAAATTGTCTGTTTTGTACTATTTTTCCTATAATATAATGTATGAAAAAGAAACTGAAAATTATTAATCAGAATATAAATGTGAGGTTTATACTACAGTTTAGATTAATTGGGTTGATTTTTCAATATTTTGAATATATTTGTAAATAAAGTTAAATATAAACTATTTAAAGAGTTCTGTTCTGCTAAATTAAATATAGAAATATCAAATTTATTGTGTTGACGGCTAATTGAAGTATTATAATTTCCCTTAAAAGAGATAAGAGTACAATGAAAGTAACTATTAGTGCAACAAGTAAGACCCGGGGCATCATAATGATTCTATTGTATGCGCAACTGCAGGTAAACAATTGTGGAGTATAGTGCTAACTTGTGCACGGACTACTAATGAAATACCTCATTGGCAGTTGTCTGTACGCAATTCTGGGAGAATTAGATATGTTGCAATCTTTGTTTATTCATTCGTTTTGGAAAATAAAGAGTAAGGACTGTTCTACGGCATGTAAGGATTTGAAGATAAGTAAAAAAATCTAGTAAAGTCCAATATGTTTCTATGAATATTCTATCCTGTTATTTGTTCAAATATTAAAAACACGAAAATGGGACATTGTAAATGTGTTAGTGACCTGTTGAACCAGAATTATCTGAAGGTGGATCATTTCTACATTAAACGCTGTCTTCAGAAATTACTCGTTTGAACCAGCTATGCCTGAAAAGCTTATAAAGGCTACATATGTACACACTGATTTTCATATAAGCACGGTATGAACCTCTTGAAAACTAAAACTGTGCTACTGTGGTAAAATTCAAATAATTTATGCGCAATATATACAGTTTTAACGATGATTTGACGAATGTGAAACGTATTAACAAATGTTAATTTATTAGGTTTTGATCTGACAACTTTTCAGACTACTGATGGCGATTTGTGATCCAAGTCATACGCTAGCCTAATTTGTTAAACAAATTGTAAAATTAAATTCTATAAAGTATTGTAGCCAGCGCTTTTCTAACCACTTTTTGAAAACCTTTTGTGTAGTTTAATGAGTCAAACACTTTAGGGACCATCAAATTAGGCTGCTTCAGTTAAGGTAGCTGCTGCAGAATGGCGCACGTCTTGTACTTCTAGACATTTCGCCGGATCTGGGTGATCGAATCTTATTTAAAATTTATTACAAAATTCTGGAACTTTTAAAAAATAACTTCATTCTAATCTGATAAACGATGTTAAATTCGAATGTTAAGATTATGTAAGTTTTGGGTTTTATTTTGTTTATTTCGACTTAAACTTTTCGAATCTTCGCGCCTGTGTGTAAAGTATAAATTTATGTTGTGTGAATTTTCATTAAAATACATTTATCAATATATTGTTACTGAAGAGTTTTAGCAATATTATTATGAAAGGATATTAAGTTAATGTCTAATAAGAAAAATAAATCCTGAAAATAGAATCGGCAGAAGGGTTGAGAAACATTTTGGATAATTTCAATTGTTTCCAATTTATTACGGCTGGAAGGAAGAGGTGAAAGACTTTTATTTGACCAGTATTTATTATGCCACATCGAATTTGTTTATTAATCAAATGGGTTTTTCTCTCTTTAACTTTGAGATAAAACTTGTTCGCTATATATTCCTGCCTAAGTTTTAATAGCCATCTCCGCGTTTAAAGTCTGTAGGGGCGTGGAGGATATCGCTCCTAAGCATAATCGAAGAGCTTTGTTTTGCACAACTTGTAAACTTGTAATTTTTCACCTGTATTATGTTGAGATTTATGAATGGTACTATATAGTAATATATTCTCTAAAGTTTTACCTACACACGACAACAGGGAAATAGGTCTGTATGACCTATAATTATCCAGAGACCGACCTGGTTTCAGCACAGGACAAACAATATGTTCTGTCCAAACAGGAGGAATGTATTTCAAATTTAGTGAAGCTAGTAAAAGGAAATTTTACCCACTCCGACAGTAGAGCCTTTCTTATGATCCAAACTACGAAATGATTCCCCTTTTGAGATGACATGTTCTAGCTCTGGTATAGAGTTAATATGGTTAACAAAATGGCCTTCCGAAATATGAGGATCAACTGGACTTTCAAACTGTTGTGTAAAATCATTCATCCATTCAGTGTTCGTAGGATTTATACAAGAACAAAATTTTTTTTTTTTTTTTTTTTTTTAATATCCCTGCTATAATCTACGCCTAGCCTGTCTAGGCTATCAGTAGTTGTTATCATAGGTGATTACAATTTAGTCACTTATAGCCCCATCCATTGATGTTGTAGCTAGTTAGTGTTCACATAGCGGTTTTTCATCATAGTGTGCCATTAACTAGAGTAAATCTAGTGGTTTCGTCCGTTGTAGCCGGCGAATCTCCTCCATATTATCCAGTAGGATAATTGCTGTCCAGTTGGTATGTTTATCCAACCTATCAGCATGCTTCTTAGCTGCGTTTTTAATGACACCTTGCACATATGGTACAGCTAAATCACGGTGTAATGTCTCGTTGCTTACGTACCAAGGGGCATCTGCAAGTGTTCTCAGAGTTTTATTCTGGAATGTTTGTATTATTTTTACATTACTTTTTGCGCTACATCCCCACAACTGGCATCCATATGACCATACTGGCATGAGTATCTGTTTATAAAGTATCACCTTGTTATTTAAGGTGAGTTTCGATTTTCTTCCTATTAGCCAATACATTCGCCTTACTTTCATATTGAGTTCTGTTCTTTTAGTTACAGTATGGTTACGCCACGTTAACCTGCTATCCAGATGTAGTCCAAGGTACTTCACTTCGGTTTTAATTGGTACTATGTTTTTATTCATAATAATATCTTTTGTAGTAATTTTTCTGTTTGTAAATGTCACATGAGTCGATTTTGCTTCATTAATTTTAATTTTCCATTTCTCACACCAAGAGGTGATGAGATTTACGCTTGTCTGTAATATTTCATTCGCTTCATTAGGACAACTGCTTGAACATAAAACGGCCGTATCATCAGCAAATGTAGCAACTAGCGCGTTTTCGGATTTAGGCAAATCAGCAGTATAAAGCAGGTAAAGCAACGGACCCAAAACACTCCCCTGAGGTACTCCCGCATTAGCAGGATGTATTTCAGATACTTCATCGTCATACTTCACTCGAAAGTACCTTTCGCTTAGGTAGGATTCGAATAGTTTGCAATAATGATAAGGAAATATTTTCCCGATTTTATGCAACAATCCCGTGTGCCAAACTTTATCGAATGCCTGACTTATGTCCAGGAATACCGAGTCACATATTCTTCTTTCCTCAAGATCATTTTCTATTTTGTTCGTTATTCTATGCACCTGTTGTATGGTGGAGTGTTTTGATCTAAACCCATATTGGTGATCCGGAATAACTTTATTGTCCTCTACTATTGGTATTATGCGTCTATAAATTAGTTTCTCATATAGCTTGGATAATACTGGCAATAAAGAGATAGGCCTGTATGACGTTACGTCAGTAGGTGGCTTACCAATTTTATTAATCATTATTACCTGTGAGAATTTTAATTGTGCCGGGTAATAGCTCAATCTAATTATCGCATTAAATATGTATGTTATCATTACTATTCCTTTACTTGGAAGCTCTTTTAGTACTCTAGCTGTTATGAGATCGTAACCAGGAGATTTTCTTGGATTTAATTTTTTTATTACAGCTTTTATTTCTCCCGGAGAAGCAAGTTTAATTCGAGGATACATGTTCATATTATAAACTTCTGTTAATGAACTTCCTTTACCTGTGTGAGGCTGAAATACTTTAGCCAAATATTTAGCGAATTCATTAGCTTTATCTTTATTATTATGTGCCCATGCTCCATTATCTTTGCGAATGGGGTGAACAGGTAGCTTTGGCCTTTTTAAATTCCGGGTTGCCTTCCACAATGAATAATCCGGTGCTAAAGGAGATAGTGCAGATACGTGCTGTTTAAAGGTATCATTTTTTAATTTTTGTAGTAAACTTTTTACTTTTTTGGTTTGTTTATTTAATTCTCGTTTAAGTAGTGGATTCCGGAATAGCTGCCATTGTTTCCGTATAGCTCTCTTTTTTGAAACTTCATCGATTATTTCTTTCGGATAACATATTACAGGAACAGTTTTCTGCTTTTGAAGTGTAGCAGACCACGCCGCTTCCTGAATTAGAGAAATGAAGTTTTGGAGCGCATTCTCAATATCCACTTCAGTCTTAAGAGGTATACGCAAATTTGTATTTTTATCGATTGTTTCTCTGAATAACTCCCAATCAGTGTTGGCAGTGTGTATTTTTGGAGTTGTTTTTCTAACTATAATGCTATTATTTAATGTCATAATAACTGGCGAGTGATCCGATGAGAGATTGTAGTCTGACTGAATTTTGATATAGGATGTAGATAATCCTCGAGTTATGAAAAAATCAAGCAGGTCTGGCTTTTTATTTTGATCAGTCGGCCAATATGTCGGCGAACCAGTTGTTATTATATCACATTTATTTTGATCTATAGCTTTTTGTAATTCTCTACCTTTCGGCGTGATAAGCCGTGACCCCAGAACAAAATGTATATTTAAACCATTTAACTCTTTGCCATATCATCCTCGTGTTTAGACTCGTATTAATACTATTACAAAAATTGCGAAACGCATTCCGTTTTTGTGCTTTTAAATATTTTTTCGTTTCATCCTGTTGTTTTTTTATATTTCATAATTGAAAGTCGCTAATGTTTTTCTCCTTAGCGCAACATATCGATTACACTCGGCACCCCACCACCCATATCGGCG
Source organism: Coronaproctus castanopsis (assembly GCA_032883995.1). Taxonomy (NCBI): domain Eukaryota; kingdom Metazoa; phylum Arthropoda; class Insecta; order Hemiptera; family Monophlebidae; genus Coronaproctus; species Coronaproctus castanopsis. The sequence continues at coordinate 67,309,445 of CM065052.1, read as the reverse complement.
ATCTAAAGGTATAGTATCGATGAATATTTATTAGATAGTCACAATTGGCTAATTATGAATTAAGCGATCAACTAAAATTTCCTCGTTCATTTCTTTTACATTTATTTTTTTGTAATGTAACGGATGTATTTTAAATTTAATAACAAAATATGCAAACGTTGTTTAAAATTTCTATAATTAGGAATTTTTTAACTTATCTCGTAAAGAGAACCCATAAGCACCCGTTCATATCGAATAAATCAATTTTTATTTGTTTCTTCCGCTACTTAATCAGAAACATCGATAATAGCACTACGAAGTCTTGATCGATTTTTAAGAGTTCATCCCGTAAGGAGGTTCTGATTTAGTCTGCAAGTAATACGTACCCGAAGCGCTGAAACAACCGTGTAAAATTGAACATTTAACAAGAAGAATATTGCATTAAACTTAAATCACTTTCAACGTGTAATTTTATTATAAAGCTTCATGTATAAAAACTTTCTTCAGTAGTTTTTTAAAATTCCGCTTGTTTAGTTAACAATTTCACACATTTTGAAGCAAATAACGACAATTAAAAAATTAACATTAACTGCTCCGGACCAATTCCGAATAATATAAAAATGATTTCTTCGGCGGAAGTTAAGGAACATATAAACATTTTAAACGTAAAGAAATCTTCTAGCTTCGATATGATCAGAGCGAAGATGTTAAAAGAATTACTCTGAAGGACAGTAATGATGATAACGAATATATTCAACGCTATTTTACGGGCATCATATTTTCTAAACCAATAGAAGTTCTGGCAGATATAGATTATATTGAAACTGGAAAAAGATTACATCATATTAGCTTCGTAAATGTCCCTATTACCTACGGTCGCTAATTTATTTAAAAAGTTAATCTATGCACAAATTAATAAAATAATTCCCGTGTTCACTCGATTATTTATTCCTCGGCATCAGTTCGGATTTAGAACTCGGCACTTTATTGAACAGCGATTGCAGTGAACAGTAAACCTTCTTGAAGATGGATAAGTAAAAAGTTAACTGGTAAAACGAGCGAGCGAATCAGCCAAGGGCTTTTACACATAGGCACATAGGCAGGCCTATATATATATATACATATATATACATACATATATATACATACATATATATATATATATATATATACATATATATATACATATATGTATATATACATATATATATATATATATATATATATACATATATATACATACATATATATACATACATATATATATATATATATATATATATAATAATAATAACCTTTATTTAGCATAACTAAATTAACAATTTATAAATATCTGTTACAGCTAAAATCAATTTCTAAAATTAATTTCGAATGTAGTCATACTGAGCCCTTTCGAGCGAAGTCTCTCCCAATTTTTCATCTATACAGAGCGCTTCTGGAACCCAGAAATTTTTTGAAGTCGTCATCCCAACGTGTAAGCGTTCGTGACTTTTTTCTCTTGCGCTACGCCAGGAACCATTCCGTTACTTTCTTCGTCCACCGCTGATTTCTGTATCTTATGACATGTCCTCCCCACTTCCAATTAATAAATCAAATTGCTACATATTATTATATATATATATATATATATATATATATATTATTAAGTGCTGACTACGTATCGTTGGTCGGCGACTACTTACCATTACATAACTTGTTGCACATTGTAAGCAGCATACAAGGCAATCATAATATCGCGTTAGTGTAGATAGACACACATACACCCGGGAGAACTGATTGTAATCGCTTTGTTATGACGAATATTTTTATAGTGTGCTATATTTTTAATAGCGCGCATATGGTGTTGCGCGTGGTGGTTTGCCATTGCCTTCCTTGCGATAACATTAGAATTATTTATATTTTTATTATCTGATGATAACTGTTTCGTCGCTGATCGTATTCTAACTCACTACTTTCCGTATTGAAGTCCGTGCTCTAACCACCAGGCTATCTCGACGACCACACACTGTAAAAAGGCTTGAACTTGAATCATCACGTCAAAAGCAAGAGCCAGGAACTTCGCCTTCTATTGGCTGCTTGGATACCATTAACCTGTTAGTTTAGCAAACAAACGACTTATTTATTTATCTATTCTAATGTCCACTTGGTGTTATGGCATCCAACTCTGGGGCACCACGAAGAGATCGAACAGGCTCATTATTCAGAGATTTCAAAATAAAGTATTTCCCTTGATAGCTAAAGCCCCTTGGTATGTCCCCAATGCTTTGCTCTACATCGCGATTTAAAAATTTTGGACGTCGACGCAGCTGTTAGCCTTCACGCCAGAAAGCACGCGGCAAAACTTTATGGACATCCGAATACAATTGTTGCTGAAGTCCTCAATACAGAAGGAGACACTCGTAGATTAAGGCGGACTAAACTACACGATTTATTATAACTTATTCTTTTATTTACATATTCATATTAAAATTTAGATTTATGTAAAACACTAATTATAATCTTAGTTCGTGATAAGGCATTGGCCGAATCCGTACCCTCGCTTATGTATTTTCCTATGTTAAATTTATTGTGTGTATGCCTTTGGGCAGTTCAATATTACAAATAAAAAAAAAAAATTATCTGATGATAATTTTAATTATCTGATGATAATTTTAATTATCTGATAATAATTTTAATTATCTGATGATAATTTTTTCGTCGCTGATCGTATTCTAACTCACTACTTTCCGTATTGAAGTCCGTGCTCTAACCACTACGCTATTCCGACGACACACACACTAATATATATATGTATGTATATATACGCGTAAAAAGTATTCTTTCCTTTGCGCATGCGCGCACGACTATCCGTTATCTCGTTTAAACCTTCGCTGAACAAGGGTGTATGTGCGACTTAGATTTGAGAACGAAAATATTGAGTCATTACCATGTCAAGTTAAGCATAGCGGACAGTGCGCTCCTTTTGTCTGTGAAATTTGTATGAAATCGTGAGTTTATTAAATAAGTGTGTCCTTTTGGGAAAACGTCTTTAAGTTTCACGTCTTCCCTGTGGCCCGAGACCCAGAGTTGTTTTCGACATCACCAAGGCTATTGATAAAATCTGACACAATGGTTCCTTACACAAACTTAAATCTTCCTAGAAAAAAAATTACTATTCATTACTATGGTCGTAAAGCAACAAACAGTTTCAGATTAAATATGACAATGGTCGATTATATTTAGCTGGAATTCCACAGTGTAATCTTGAGACCGCTTTCACACAACCTATATACATCAGATTTACCAACAAATTATACTGTTTAAATATCAATATTTGTAGATGATACCGGGCTAATATAACCAGGTGAAAATGTTGACGATGTTATCGAGGAGCTACAAAATGGTGTAGCCCAGTTTTATCGGTTGACGCAAATGCGAAAACTAGTTACGAATGCGGAAAAATTATAGTCCTATTTTATTCTCCAAAAGAAAAATCACACTACAAACGTGTACTAATCGATAGAAAGAAGAAGTTTAAAGACTAATATGTATGATTGTCATTCAAAAGAAATGACGATAATCTAATGTCGAAGTGAAACAACTGTACTAGCTAATAGGATACCATTCTAAATGATTACTATAAAATCGTTTACTAACATACAAAGCTGTATTACGATTAATATTGTGTGTGGATGTGTTTTTTTTCAATCTATTGGTTGGTTGATTAATGGAGCAAACTCCGCAGTTTTTTCTTCCATTCCTCTCTTCTTCTGCTTAGTTGTTTTAATTCTTGATAGTTCTTTGTTCCCATATCCTCCATAACTTTGAATTGTCTTCCCAGTCTTCCTCTTGTACGTTTTCCGCCCAATTTTCCTTCTATTAATTCTGTTAGTAATTATGCCGTAACACATGTCCAATCCATTTCTTCGTTGAGAGATAGTTTTCATAATATGTCTTTCTTCTTTAATCCGGTTATAAACTTCTTCATTTGTAACCTTATCCGGCCACTTTATTTTAAGCACTCTTCGCCAACACCAGGTTTCAAAAGTCTCCAGCTTTGCGATGTCTACTTTCGCAATGTCCAAATTTCAGTACCGTAGAGATAGACCGACCACATAAATGTTTTTACGAAATTTTTTGTTACTGCTAAATCTATTTTTTTTTTTTTATGTTAACGATTTTCTTTCCTTGTTAAATGCTGCTTTTGCTTGTGCTATTCGACACCTCACCTCTGTTGAATATTCAATTGAATTCTGCCACGTAAATACGTGAAACTTTCCGTCTGATCTATTTTTTTCGGATGTAATGGTAATTGCTGCGTTAATTTTTGTTTTATAGCACATCATGATTTTTGTTTTCTTTTTGTTAATCTTCATGTTATACTTGTTCAGAAGGTTCTACTACGTTTAAAATATGTATTAGTCCTTTTTCACTTTCTGCTACTATGGAAATATCGTCAGCATATCTTATATTTATTTCTTTTCCATTTATCTTAATTCCTTTACAATCCATGTTATGTAATTCTTTAATAGCGTGTTCCATGTATAAGTTAAACAGATACGGTAACAGGTTGCATCCTTGACGCACTCCTTTCCTTATTATTGCTTCGTTTGTATATTGTTTGTTTTTATAATTGCAGTTTTGTACAAATTGTAGATTACTCGTCTGTCTCTGTAGTCAACTCCTATTCTTTTTAGTATATCGAACATTTTTTTCAATTATCGAAAGCCTTTTCCAGATCCACGAATGCAACGTACGTTGGTTTATTTATTTCCATCCTTTTTTCAATTATCATCTTTAGCCATAATATAGCTTCCCTACATCCCATTTCTTTCCGAAATCCAAATTGTGTTTCTTCTAGTTCGGATTCTATTTCATCAGATATTCTTCTACATGTAATTTTGGTTAATATTTTCGAGGTCTGTGATAATAGACTCAGTATTCGATGTTCACTGCAACTAGTAGTTCCCTGTTTCTTCGATATGGTTACGATTAAGCTTTTTCCAAAATCCTTGGGTAGCTGACCATTTTCGTAGCATTCTTTTATTATAAGGAATAGTATAACTTTATTATATCTCCACTAATTTTATCTATTCCCGGAGCTTTATTTGTTTTTAATTCTTTAACTGCCCTCTCAAATTCCCATTCCATAATATCTGGTCTCATGTTGTCTTTTTCAACCAGATCATCCTCTTCTATAGTATTTTCATCTAGCTCTTTATCGGCATATAGTTCTTCTATGTATTCCTTTCATCCATCTGCTATTTCTTTAGTTTCGATTATTTTTTTCCCACACTTGTCTCCCATTGTATTACTTCTTTGGGCTCCGTAACAGAAATGCTTTCTGATTTCTTGATAGGCTGTTGTATTTGTTCAAATGATCGTTTACAATGTGTGAAGATATCTAATTAGCTAGTTATTTAGCGATTCCAGAACAAGGTGTTACGTCTAATTTATCGCGTGGTCTGGTGCGTGTCCTGCGAAGTCATATATTTACAAATAGACGCAGTGGAAGTAATTATCCAGAGTCTCTCGCACAAAAGCAACTGACATTGTTACATAACGGAATTTCCAATATGCGTCTATATGTCCAGATTGTTTTTTTTCTTTACTTACTTACTTAAACGAGACCGTATCGCCCATGTATACAGCCGTCGATAAATCTGAACATCGACCATTTTTCAGATCGTTCCACGATTCGCATTTAAACGCTTTATAAGTAGTCGGGTGTAAAATCGAATCGGCGTAATATTCGTAAGCGCGTCCGTGACTGCAACCGACTAGCGAGAAAATAATATATTTATCGTCGGTTTAGATTATAAGTATGCAAGCGATTTTAAAAAGTGCGTATTCGCCAAAGAATAATTGTTACAATTTTAAATAATAATATTGCCCCTTAAAATAATAATAATAATAAAAAAAGAAATAATACTTTATAATCGCAACTTAATAGATGGTGTAATGGAATATGGAGGACAAACGGCGAATGATATCGGTTTATTAAAAAATATTTGTCTATTATAATTAAAGTGAGAACAATTAAAAATAAGGTAGTTTATATGTTCCAGGAAATTTGTGGAAATATGTCTAGTACATTGACCGTGATTATATAATTTAACTATATACAGGAATGAAACCTACAAATTATAGTAACAAATCTGCGAAGTTGATGAGGAGGATTGATATTGGGATACGAGAAATAACATGGAAATACCGGAAGATACGTCTGTACAGAATGCCGGAAAGAGTAGAGGAGTCTAACTACACTACCGTCAGAATACGCCTTTAACTCCCCATATACAAAGTGCCAATAGAAGTTAATGTAAGAAAATACTTAATTTAGATGTACGATATTAGAAAGAAAAGTAAATAACAAAGCTCATGTCTTATCGTTGACCTTCAAAAAGCCTTTGATATGACACAGAAACAGAAAATACTAAATACACTAGGGGACTGGTCAGTCACTGGAAATATGCTTTACTTCGTGAAAAACTTCTTATATGACAGAAATTTCAGGTTCGTGTTGGTAATATATATTCAAAAGAACATTCATTTGAAAATGGCTTTCCACCGGGCTCTACATTATTCAACATTAGGATAAATAATATTTCATTATTGATACAAAAATTTGTATTTTTTAGTGTATTTGCAGATGATGTTGCACATTTTTTTACCATGTCAAAACGTTTCAGCGGGTGAAAAAATTTTACAGGACACTGTATAACAAACTGAGCAACAGGAAATGATCTATTCGCTGAGTCAAAAACTGTGGCCGTTCATTCCGGCCGATGTCCAAAGAAATTACAAATCGCAATTAAGAATCAACCTCTAAAAAAAAACTTTGTGAAATATCTAGGTTTACACTGGGATAACGAACTAAAATGAAAAGTACACATAAACAACTTATTAGTTACAGTTTCTACAAACACGAACATGCTGAAAAGATTGGCCCATATTTCATTCGGAGCAGACGAAAAATCCTTATTATATCTATTTCTCGGTGTCTCATAAGATCAAAGTTGGATTATGGTAGCATGATATATAGTACAACTGCTAAGAAAACTACGTTGAACTCAATATTCCGAATTTCTTACATATGATTTGAAACGATACTACTCGGGCTCGTTTAATCCGTTTCCTTTACATCTTTCTAAACTTCATAAGACGATATTTTAGATGGAAATTATCGGATAAGATTGATTTAAAGATCGAGGAAGTACAATTTACAAATAAAATACAATAATAATAATGATGATTATAATAAATGTGTTTTTTATATTGTGGTGATCGTCGTATGTATCTACCTATCTTCTTCTTCTTCAACTCATCCATTAGCAGACTCCATTAATTCCATCGTCCCTATCTCGAGCTATGTGAAACAATTCTTCAACGCTGAAGTTTGTCCATGTTCGTAAGTTTTTGAACCAAGACATTCTTCTTTGCCCAACTCAGCTTTTTCCTTCTACCTTCCCCATTATTATACTGTGTAAAAATTTTCATTTAGGCGCACTCATCACACGACCGAAATATCTCATTTTTCTAGCACTTATTTGTCATCTTTTAGTCCACGAGATCTTAAGTGAACGGCGATAGTACCAAAATTCGAAGGCTAAATAAATTAATTTATTAAAAAAAAAATACTAATTTTAAGAATTTTTATATAATAATTACTTTAATTTTGTTCTAAAACGTTGGAGAAGTTATACGAACGGTGTGTATTATATAAGAATATATATGTGTATGTAAATATGTCGAAAATCGAATAGATATCGCCTGAAATCTTGTCGTATTTGCGAGTGGGTTAGAATAGTGCTATATAGAGTACTTGAAAAATGGCGAGAAAGCGCAAAATTGCGCACGCATCTGTGAAAAAAAAAGCTAGAGTTGGTTGATCGTGAGGATAGATTTAGTACTGGTGCTGGTCCGACTGCTAGTTCTGGTGATGGTCCTAGAGATTGAAGAAAAAGCAAGCTGATGGTTAGATAAGGAGAAGAGATTGAAAATTAATAAGGGAATTAAAGCGGTAACATTTGTGTTGGTGTTAGGATATATATAATTGCACAAAATTCAAAAAGATGCTGAGAAAGTACGAGTTTTATATATAGGCATTAAGTGCGATGCCGCTTTGAATTCTAATATGGCCGGGTTTTTTTTTATAATATGAGCGACCGAGATTTTGCTCGATATTTTTTGTTGTTGTTGTAAAATCATATTTTTTGCGAAAAATATCTTTAGATAATGAAGTATTATTAAAAACAAACCGTTACATGCATAATTACAGCTATTTTAATTGTATAGAATTTCGTTTTACAAATTCCCGGAGCTAAAAATTTCAGGTTTGACAAATATCAGTCCGTTTACTGTTTTTCCCCTTTGAAAATAATTTTTTTTCGATCGGGGTTTTTCCGTAAAACGGTTCGTTCGTAGATTAAAAAAAAATATATATTTCCGGAAAATTCGTTATCTTAAATCGAAACGGTACCAGAGATATAAAATTGTAATTATTAATGATTATTAATCTAAATTAACGTGCGCCGTGTGCAGCAACTAAGACTGCAGACAGAGGAAGTTAAATCAAGGAGTACGTAATATGCTTAAGAACATGATTAGGTTAGTTAGAATATTCATCTTTGAAGAGAAGAGTAAACGGAGAGGGACAATCTGAGTGATGAGTACAAAGGGCGGTTAATAAGGATATACGAGACAGACAGAAAGCGTGGGATTACTAAATTTTAATTATATTTATACTAATACGTAAAATAAATTTCTAAGCTAATAACATTCGAATGAAATTTTGAGACAACGAGAAAAAAAATCGAAATTTCTAAAATTTTATTCAGAGATGTACTCGGGTTAGGGGTTTAAAATTTATAAATTCGTAATTTCCATATAGGAAATTTTTTCATTACTTGATACATTATCGGCCTGTACAAAATTACTACCAAATCGTTAGAGCAGTTTCCGAGATAGCCCGGAGAATCGCTCATTTAATATTATTATTATTATTTGATGGTACATTTCGGGTTGCTACTGACCTGTTCTGTAATATTAAATAATCGATTAAGTAATTAAGTTGTCCTTCGTCGTTAATCTGCGCCGTACCTTTGGAGCCGTGTCAGCTATTTTCCCTTGTACAACAGTTTGAAAGAGTTTGTCGTGTTTCATCTTATTTTTCAAGAATTTCTTTTTCTCCTCCGATATTATTGACAACAGGATCTTTTCCCATAGTGTCCGTCTCAGTGCTTGGTCGTTGCTAATTTTGGGTAGCATCACAATAGCGTGTATATGTTCTTTTAGACGGATTTCTTCATTATCTCCGAAGCATAGCGCACCATGGACCATACGTAATATTTATGTATTTTTATCTTTTCGTATATCTTATTATTAAAAGCACATATTCAAATTCTTGATCTTATTTCTTCGTCGCCTTTTCCGTCGTTTCTAATAAGAACTCCTAGATATTTGTATTTGCGCACTTTTTCAAGTTGTACGTCGTGCGCATAAATGCACGCAAGGCGCATTTTGATGCGACCCTCGCTATCTGCATGACTTTTGTTTTGGTCGAGTTTATTTTCATCCCTTATTTCGCCCTTTCTGTTCGTTAGCCGGTGTATCATTCTGTGTAGCTGTTGAGCGGTGTTTCAACAATTAGCACCTTGTCATAAGTGATACTGTCAAGTTTTTTTACCGTTGGTATAAGATTTATGCAAAAAAAAAAAAAATGTCGAATCGAGTCGAACAATGACTGTTTTTAAAATTTATAACATTATATTTAAAAATAAGAAAAAAATAAAAATTTGACTCATTCGCGCGAAATTATCAATAAGAAAAAAAACTAAAAAAAAAGTGGTTTAATGATGTGCTTCGTCGAATGTATAATTTTAGACAAAAATAATTTTGTAAGAAAGTGGTTAGATGCTGTGAAAGTTTATTTCATAAAAAAAGAAAATTTAAGAAAAGAATTAAATAAAAAATAATTCGAATCGATACGTTTAAAAGAAAAATTTCATTACCGAATTTCAAGATATCCGAAATCGATTGCGTTTCAACGCAACCAGGCTGCGGCGGAGTTCCCCCATTCGGGTAAAAATCCGCATGACCGATGGTACCGTAATAACCGGCAATTCCGCCCGCCGTATGAATTACATCTACAAATGCAGCATTCGACTTATCTAGCATATTACCTACTAAGTTATAGTGCTCAAACGCCGGTCCAGCCGGATCTAAACCTACATCATAATAATAGCCCGTTTTTTAAATGAACCTAATACTATAAGGAGACGTAATTATAATGAGTCTAAAATCACACACACACACATATATATATATATATATATATATATATATATATATATATATATAAAAGAACAAAGCTACAAATTTCCTTTGAAAAAACCAAATTTATAACAAATATTACAGCCGCTCCTGATAAAATAAAAACTAAGTTTGGTCAAGTGCTAAGAGTTAATAAATTCAAATATCTGGGAAAATCAATCAAATACAAAATAGATCGAATGAAAGCAACACTTTATGTAACAAAAGAAGTATATAATAAGAAATTTTTATCAAGAATATACAACTGTGATCAGACCAGAGGCGTTATATGCAGCGGAGGGCGTAAAAGTGAACCAGAAAGGATTAAATGAACAGCTTAAAATCGCAGAAAGTAAGATCATAAGAAGAGTAATAGGATAAATAGAACAAGGTGAAAAATATATAAAACGAAGTAATCAAGAAATATACCAACATGTGGAAAAAATTACTACCGCGATCCGGAAAAGAAGAATTCGATTTTATGGTGCAAAGGATGGAGGCCATCACCGGAAGATTGTTTAAGTACATGCGAAAACTAAAAATGAATGATGTACACAGAGACTAAAAATGACATGGCGGAACTGAATATTATGCCTGAAGATGTAGAACAGCGATTAATATTAAAGAAGAAACTATTTAATTGTAAAGAATTCGCAGAAAATATATATATATATATAATATAATATTATATTATTGTAGATTATAAAATTTTGACATAAAATTATAAATTTTATACGGGTGTTTATTATGCAATGTTAGGTTAACTGTACATAATTTTCAATGCATTTGTATAAACACTTTTAAAATTAAGATATTTCGCGTCAACCAGAAAATAAAATATTTTTTTAACATTACAATTTCACTTACCATATAGTGGACATCATGGATGAAAGAGTTATAAAGTTCGTATTTATACACATAGATATATTCGGTTATGACAAATAATACGATTAAGCACGTGCGTACTCGTATAATGGAATAAATTTTATTTTCTAATTATTATCGAGTATTTACTAATTTTAAACTACCTTTAATTTTTGTTTTAAATCATTCTTTAATCATATTCCATACGCTTTGCATTTACTGGTAACGCTACACCAAATTTTTAAAAATCTACATCGACAAATTAAAAATAAAACATTTACTTTTATTTACATTAAAATACGTTAAATCTATTAAATATATAGTAACTAATAATTATAAAATGATACGTTAAATTTTGAAATAGAAACATTATAATTTTAAAAGTTACAAATATCTCCTTTATTGTTCAAGTCCCTATTTCCCGACGATTTGACAATATTTATCCGATGTAACGACTTCAGAACAGGCGAAACAGTCCTTCAAGAAATCACTAATAAGCTCAATAACTGGTCAAAAGAAAATGGATTATCCTTTTCACTCACAAAAACCAAAAGTAATGCACTTCCGATGTATTCGCCATTGTGCTCATCAGTTTAATATTATCTTAGATAACAAAATATTAAATTTCTAGTAGATCACTCTTGTCTCAACTCTCTCCCTACAACGGGTCGTCGGTCCATGTCGATCGCCAAAGTAGGAGTGTCACATCCTTCAATCCCTTACAATTTTTTCCAAACAATTATGAGAAAGTTCCAGCATCTCTGCGGAGGATAGTTCATAAATATGTTATATGCACGGAAATTCTTTTAAAATTGCATTTTTTTCTTTTATTTAGTTAAATTTAACAATTTTATTTTTCTCGAAAAAACGCGTTTTTTTATTTTATTTATTTATCGGTCGTGGGCCATCCCACGTGACACCGGGTGTAGGAAAAACATCGGTAAATTATATATATATATATATACATATAATTTTATACTCTGATTTTTTTCTTTCGGAATAATAATAATATAATAACAATATAATAATTATAGTAATCATAATAATAATAAGTGGCGTCGCACAATTGCTTTTATGCTAGCAGGGGTGAGAGCGGCGTCAATATTATATATATATATATATATAAATAGGTAAATTAATGAGTAAAAAATTATCAACTGTAATAAAAGTAAAAAATCGAGTAAATTTGATTAATTAAATTCTAGTTTTTCGCGCGAAGCCAGATTATTTTCAAATAAATAAACGAGAGGAGGAAATATAAATTCGGCCAGCATCGGTTCTATCGATAGTGAACCCCACCGCCAGGTTTTCTTTTATATATATTTTTGTTCCACGTTTAATTATCTATATGTATATAATTGAGTGTCTTTATTTTATTATATGTATTTAAATTTGAACATAGTATAAATTCAGATTTTTACGTGTTTTTTTTTTTCAATTAATTCCCAAATCAACCATGTAATCGATTTAAATAGTGCTCCTAAAAATTATTTGATCATGAGGTACTAAATAGAAATATTGTATTTAGTTCTAAGATGTTTATACTTATCAGCTGTGAAAATTATGTGATTCACAGTTTCAAAATAACATTGTCCGTACAGTCCGTACAGTTAGCTAAATATTTGAATCCATTGTTTTTAGTTTATGCAAGTAATAACATTTGTCAATATTCGTTGAATTATTAATACGATCAGAGACGGTTGGAAATTTTTTTAGAAATTAATCCGTCTTATCAAATATATTATATTCAACAGTTCGTCGTAATTAATTACAGTCAGATTATATAGGTGCGCTGATAACCTATTACTAGTTTATAACTTAATACATTCGAATAGAATATAGATATGGTGTATTTATAACCAGCTTAATACATTAGTACTTTTCTTAAACCTTTCATTTGAGATATATAAATCTGAAATTATTGTCGCGTCGTTACATGTTATGAAAATAGGTTTAATCAGCTTATATATAATAATATCAAAATTACCAATATTTATTAATTAAAATTTGATTAAATATCTCGATGCATTATTCGATAATAAAAAGTTATATCGAACGTATACAGTGCGAGAAAAACAACAAATATTACTATATTTGTAAATCTTTAGGCGCAAAATTATAGAGCGTAACATGTAAATCTTTAAATGTGGTGTATGGAATAGTGAAGAATCAGGCTACTTAATCCGCCCTTAATATTGGATGGTGCTCCTGTATAAACTTATGTTCTATAAAGCTGCATAGTTCAATCGTTGTATCGCTATTGTCGTTTGTACATTATCCTGACTTAAAAAGAAAACTTGTTTATAGGATAATTTCAAACTGTAGAAAATTTCTAATTGATTTAACACATTCGTGTTCCATTGCATCTAACATTTCAGTACAGATATTGCACGTGTCCTTCCATTTGATTTGTATATATTACACGAAGTTATCTAATTTCTAATGATAACAACTTTCCAGTTAATGGACATTAATTATAATAAACGAAATAGTGTTTACTTAAGAGAATTACCGAGTAATTTACCTGTAATGCGCGATACAAGTCCCGTCTTTAATCTGGAACCAGCAGCACCGGCTACATGAGAACCTAAGCTATGACCTATTATGTGGACACGATCGGACGTAATCACTTTTTCTCGTACTAAGTTATCGATCATATTCGCTATTAATCCGCCGACTTGACCGGTTAAATAAGCTGGAACCGGGTATAGTTTCCAAGAAGCCGGGTCAGACCAATCTACGGTTATTATGTTTATGTCCATTTTCATTAGGTACGCTACGACAGCAATTTTAAAAATCAGAAATAGATTTAGTTTTAACCCAAAGGAATATTATTTTACAGTGAACGAGGAATTAAGAAAATTGCCGGTGTAGAGATTAAAAAAATTCTGTTCCTTTTTTAAATTATATATATATATATAACGGAGGCCTACCGGACTTCAGCACCCAAGAGGGAGTATAAAATACATATTAAGTAGGCGCGCGTAGCTAAAATGATAGTTGAAACAGAAGAGAATGTTTGAAAGAGCTCACGTTAAAACTAATAATGCCTCATCTTGAAGAGCGTGCAAAACAGAAAATATTCCTTACATTCTGTCTGTTAATGACATTGAAAATCCAGCTGGCTGTGCAACACAATGAAAAAAAAAATGGCCGTTGGTTGGGCCGTTCGCCATTCGAATCTGATACAGGTCGTGAAGAGTGCATTTTTGTTGTTGTAGTAGTTATTATATGTTTCGTCGTTGTTCGTGATCGTTTATAGTTTGTTTTGCCTGTCGAATTTTGTTACACATTCAGCTGTGTATATTTTATTCATTTTTATTACGAATTTTTTAATTTTTGGGGGGATGTTTGAGCCCACCCCAGATACAAATCCTGGATGCGCCACTATATACATATATATATATGTTAATCCAGTTCAAGGGAAGATGCTTGGATAAGTAACAACTGGAAGGAAAAGAATGGAGTACATAACAAGGAACATAGGGATTGGTAGAACTTATGAAGTAACAAATTTAGCTAGACACAGAAAGATATGAGACGGTTAATGGTTTTTGATGTGCAACCTTCTGATATACAATGAATTAGCCTTTGAAGGAGTACACGATATCAACTAGTCTTGCCATTTTTCATACTTTTTTCATTATATTTTTCATCGCTACTTTACTACCTTTCTTCGATACATAAAGTGCGAGCTCTTCCTTTCTGTTTTCCCCTTAAATATTATTACTATTTTTTTTAATGGGGATGTCCTTACAGCCTACCCAACGTGATACTATAGTTACTAACTCATATTTCAATAATCTCCGACAGCTACTCTAGAAATATCGCTCTGTCCGGAAACATATGTAAATTCTTAAGGTGAAAAAGGGACAAAACGTTAGGGGGAGGTCATTACAAGATGCGCGCGGTAATTTAAGGTACAGTTCAGAACGTATTGTTATTAAAGAAGGGCATTCGAAGAACACGTGATCAGGATTGCAAATTGCACGTCAAGCATGTAGAGGGCAGTATGGAGTTTCGATATTTTGTGCGAAATATTGTTGTTCAAATAATTGTTTTTCAAATAACTTTACGCAATTTGTAATGTGTAGTATAAATATTTTTGGAATCGAACAACTTAATTATGAAAAACAAACAATTTTGTTAGCAGTTGTTCTATATAGGGAAGGCTGCGACTGGAGGGATTAAGGGTAATTCTGTCATTTTGCTATCTCGACAGTATCCGATATTATAAGTTGAATATATTGGTGAGTAGTGATTTTTATTAATTAATTATAAACGAACAAAATAAAACACAATCACTAAAAGTTTTTAATCGCGAAGCTTTTCGACAGTTACGTCATTTTCAAGCGCGAACTAAAATATTACATCTTTTTTTATATAAAAAAGATGTACGCGAACTAAAATATTACATCTTTTTTTATATAAAGCTTCGCGATTAAAAACTTTTAGTAATTGTGTTTTATTTTGTTCGTTTATAATTAATCCGATATTATTACTGGGTTATCTGCAAAAACTCAACAATCCCTTATTAAATTATTTATCTTATACGCGAAAATAACCTCGACTGGCAAGGTGGGTAACCGATGTTCAAAAATTTAAACTCGCTAAAGTAAAAGCAGATTTTTCTACGGATTTAATTAAAATCATATATCGTCAAAACTAGCACAAAAAAGTGACGTCACATTTTTAAAATTAACTTTATACAAAAAAACAAGACCACTTTTTTACCGTCTTTTATACCGAATACAGAAGGTGAAAATCCCGAGGCTAACCATCCGTGGGTTATCATTTTTAATGATGCATCTTTTCGCCAATGAGCCAGTTTTAAATTATTTGTCGCGTTTTCGGCGAATATCCTTACACCGACATCTTTTATAGCTCTAGGAAAACAAATTAGAAACTAACGATATCTTACATGGTAACTTTGTACAATGTCGAAATATTATTAACCATAGACTGGATTTAGTAACGACGAAGCGTTTTCAATATATATGCTCGGCGGTCAAGTGGAGAAGTGGCGATGGGTGATATTATATATATATTTTTTTAAATTTTGTATTTGCTAATTTAAATGCTAGTTGGATAAGTTTTGTAACTATTTCCTCATAATATGACATGAGAAGCATTCCATCCAGTGGCGGTTGTTTACACTTAGTTGTACGTATTAATACATAATATAAAAATTCTGTGAAGCACCTAAATATAGATAGAAAAAAACCACTAGATTTAATGCGCTTCAGAAAGGAAGTTCGTTAAAGTCGGATAAAAGAAAATTCAATACCGATAAAAAAGAAAGATCTCAAGGAAATGAATATGAAACGATTACTCCAGAACGTGCCAGTTTATCGTTCTTAAATGTGAGGAACATACATTATTGCACATATATCAGAGCACTCAGAGAGAAGAGATTCAAAAATCCTTGATGTAAAGGACAGATCGGATGGTACTGTAAAACATGTACTATTCATTTATAAACATTATTTTAGGAAATATCATTCTCAACTAACTATATATAATTTACATACATTTATCAATAAGCGTATCTCTTACTTTCACAAGGTATATATATATATATATATATGCTATTACTGGATATGTTTATTAATATATCTTTTAAATTTTATATATATTTCAATTTTTTTTTGTATGATGTATTTGGTTATGTCTAAATATTTATTTGATCACATTATGTATGTTGTGTCGTGAATACTTCCAATGCATCTGTTCCAATATTTTTACGTATTTTTTCTCTGTTGAGTGATTTTTATGCCAATTGGCAATATAATTTTTTGAGCGATTGAGTACACTAAAATTTCTAAAAATCGATTACAAGTATCATTTTTAAACTACATTAAATAAATATTAGATTGATTTTTTAATAATACCGAAAAATCATGACTGAATGACGTACAATACGAATTTAGAAAAGGATCATCAACAAGTATGGGATTGCAGTATACGAAGTATTTGTAAAAGAATAACAAATTAAAACGATAGAATATTCGTGTGCTACGTTAGTAATGTTAAAGCACTTGATAGAGTACGGGAAAAACTGTTCAAATCATTAAAAGTGGTAAACGTACCGAACAAACTGATCACATTAAAACAAGAGCTGTACGAGAATCGAATGGCAGCTATAAGATTCCGAAATAAATCATCTGAAGCAACGGGGATTTTCGAATAAGTGCGTCGGGGATGTGTACTCCCGTCAATAATTTATTGAGAATAAGCGTCAGAAGAAATTCCGTGAGGTGTAAAAATGAGAGGACGATGTGTAAAAATCATAAAATTCGAAGTCAATCAAATATTAACTGCAGACAACCAGAAAAGATTGTCAAAAACATAGTAAAAAAATTAAACGTCTACTGTAAAATACGGAATAAATATAAGTATTAAAAAAAAAAACAATAGAACTCCACAATAAATGAATATATCAATTAATGGGAAAAATCCAGAACAATTTCGCACCTTTAAATATTTAGGGCATAAAATAACACTATAAAGAGATATGGCTAAAGGTTTCAATAATTAAAGAAGGAATTTGTGAAAAAAAGACGTGCAATCACGCAGAATATGCTATCTGTAAGGCTCCGAAAACATATTGTTAAATTTTGTGCAAGGGCAGTGGCAGAAACGTGGCTTTAAATGAGAGATAAACAGAAAATTGAATCTCTTTAAACATGGTACGATGACATATGCAGAAAATCTCGGGATAAAATAATAAATGAAGTTTTTTACGGAGTACGAGAGGAAAGACCTGAAAACGATTAGAAAAACAATGATATTAATAAGGCACGTGTTAAGACGTGATAGGTTACTGGAAGATATTGTAGAAGAAAAAGCACTCACATAAAGAAAGACCAACACAAACGCCGATGAACATAATTAAGAACGAAGCGTACGTCAAGAGGTACGTTGAACTGAAAATGCTAACAGCGGAATGGAGAAGAGGAAGATTTAGACGATAAAGGTGAAATAAACAAAGGACCGATACATCTATTGATATTTTTCTTTTGATGTCTTACACTATACAGTAGACTATTCCCAATGATTTCTCTCCCTTGCTGTCTTAAAGAGGGCCCACTGATATCATTAATGTTACTCCATTTTTTTATGTTTTTATTTTTATCTATGAATTCCTACTTCTACCAATAGTTTTTTACCATCAATTTTTCCTTGTAATGTCATACGTTTCTCCTTCTAGAATATAACCTAGATATGCCATTCTTTAAGTTTTTACGATAAATTATTTGAAACTTTTTTTAGTTTATGAAATTCTTAAGTCTTCTTAGAAAGCTTCTAAACGTCTAACAGTGCTAACTTTCAAGGTCCACGTTTCCTCCACTCCGTACAAAGATATTTATTTGCTAGGAATATTGGAAGTTGATCACTAAATAATAAGTCCTTTACATATTGTTTCCACATTTCTGCTAGTTTTTCTTAATTTGCAATTTACTTCACCTTTCTAGTTTCTTACAGTTATTGGTCGAATTATTTTTTGTGTGTTTCTTATTATTTGTTTATTTAATTTTCTTGTGGAAATTGAAGCTATTATGTAGGTGCAGAAGTTCTTCAGCTACATTGTTTCTGTATACAATCCAACTTAGCATTTCTATACTTCCAGATTATCTTATACATACTCAAGTAATTTCCAATATATCCTTTAATTATTACAAGTTTTCCACTCATTATCTTTCACACTCATAGTTTACCTTTTTAATATTTAATTTTTCCTATAATTTCAACAATGTCAATTTATTTTATTCCAAACATTTTCAATGTCTTCTGTTTCAGTTGCCGTGTCTGATGGTATTTCGGCTTCTAAATCAAAAATTAGTTTATTTCTAATACAAAACGTTCTCGATATCTAACTTTTGATTTTCATTTTCTGTCTTCAGAGTATCGAACATAATTCAAACATTTGTTACTACCGAATTATGATCGGAACTAATGTCCGCTCCAGCATGTGTATATTTTTATAATTCTGTGGACGGGCACTAACAAAAATTTGCGACCAACACAGATAACTTCAATTTAAATACACTGTATTATCATTATTAGATATTGAAAACGCTTTCGATATTCTGTACAAGTTAATTAAATATGGATTCGCTCATGATCTTTATACTGAAATTCTACTTATCAAACAGAGAAAAATTATGTTCAAATTAAAAATCAAAAATTTAAAATAAGACCGTAACAGCAGTTGTGCCACAAGGAAGCATCCGTGATCCATTTTTATTCATAATTTACATAAACGATATTCAAACAATACAGTTTATTTTTACCTTTATGCGAATGACACAGTCTCACATTGATACTATCAGTAACAGATTAACCGATGCTATTAATAAATTATCTACCTCGACTCTAGGCTTAAATTCACGAAGCATGTATCGGTTTTTCAGAGCACATAAAAAAATGAGCATCCTGTATATTCGATAGAAAATCTTCACTCCTTCCGATAAACAAGCTCTTAATATATAAACAAATTATTTTACCGAGAATATTTTATGCCTACCCCATTCGGTTGAACACGAACGTTGTTAATATTAACAAATTTCAGCGTTTACAAAATCAATGTTCGAGAATCGTAATAAACTTAGGTACACGCAAAAATTATCACCATGTACGATATACTGCACTACCCTTATATACAAGACGTCATAACGGATACATCTAAATTTTTTAATACTTGTCGCACGTCTAACAATGTAACTATTGACGAAATAGCTGGTTATGACTATAAATCTCTACTACACAGGTACAAAAGTATAAATATAGGCGCATAAAACATGTTTTACTCATGCCGCAAATTAATAAATAATTATCTTTCTTATTGTTAGCGCACAAATATTTCTATTTTAGTTCGTTACTTTATTTATTATTGTAAAGTTTATATTTGTTTCTGCTTATCTATGTATATATATATATCGATATTTTATTTTAGTCTATTGAAGCCTGTGCGCATATACACATTAAACCACTCTTATTTATGGGTGCAGATTTCATAAATAAAATTTTTCCTGCATTTTGAAATAAAATAACATTATTTCTTTACTACTTTGTGTGCTACAAAAAAATTATCGCTAAGTGTATCGGTTATAGAACCTTGTATCTTTTCGAAACGATACAATGTTTAGTTCAAGAAATGTGTCGTTTATGCTCGTAATTTCTATTTTCTGTAAAATACATTCTTTCTTATTCCTTTTTTTTTTTGTGGACACGAGAAAGATAGGTTTGTGCTTTGAAAAAAAATAAATGCGCGTAGGCGTTAGAACATTAAGATAATAGTGAAATATAATTAGATAAACTAATAAATTAGAATTAAAACTAGATAAAAAGTTGAATATATTGGAGAGTAGCGATTTTAGTAATTAATTATAAACAAATAAAATCGATTAAAAAACTTTTAGTGATTGTGTTAAATTTTGTTTGTTTATAATTAATTAAAACTAGATGTTTCGATCATAGTAGCAATTACGATCTAATGCGGCGTCCTAAATATATTACTTCGTCGCATCTACTAGGCTAAATAAACACCTTTCGAAGTTCTCATTAAATAATTTTTATGTTCGTATCGTATACTTGATGTGAAGGTATTGGAATTACGTATATAAAAATTAATCGGTAAGATTTATCGTATTCATGTAGGTATATATCTTGTCAGATTGGGAAATAAAGATTGAAGTAAATTGAAATTTAAACGTCCTATACTACTGTAGTGATTTTGAATTATTATCGATAAAAAAAGTAGGTAAATTCACTCAATTATATATAATAAGAATAGTATTGTGTATTTAGATTAAGTATTTTATTATATTTTATTTTAGTGATTTTGAATTATAACAATCAGAAAAAGTAGTTGGAAATCATTAAATTTTATAGAAGCGTATAGGTTAGTATTGCGTATATAGATTAAGTATTTTATTATATTTTTTATTTTTAATATAAAAATGGCTTAATAGATGAAAATCTTTGTGATTTTTAACTTATAGAATTTAGTGATTTTATATATATATTTTTAAATTATTATTATTGTTTATACTATAAATAAATAAAATTAAGACAAAAGTAACGAGCTTTCCCGGGATCAGAATCAAATAATAAATATAGTGATTTTATCTTTATTATTATTATTATTGTTTATACTAAAATAAACAAAATTAAGACAAAAGTAACGAGCTGTTCCCGCGATCAGAATCAAATAATACATATAGAACTAATAAGAATAACTCAAGTAAAATAATTTATATACTTGGGGAGTATCATAACAGCAGATGGAAGAAATGAAATAGACATAAGAGCAAGAATAACCCAAGCAATTAATGCTTTCATAAGTAAGAAAAGCCTATTGACATACAGAAACATCTCGCTGGAAAAGCATTTTATTAAGACATTTGTCCGCAGCGTTGCTCTATATGGAGCGGAAACTTGGACCATGTCTAAAGCATATATTAAAAAAAATTGAAGCGTTCGAGATATAGTGTTGGAGAAGAATGTTAAAAATAAAAAGGACGGAGAAAGTCACAAATGAACAAGTGCTAAAAATAGCGAAAGAAAATAGAAATATTATTACGGAAATAGATAGTAGAAGAAATAGAATGATTGAACAACTGCTTAGACATTTAAGATGGATCACAAATATAATTGAAGGAATGATGCAAGGAAGACCAGGAAGACTCCGGAAAAAATATATGGATGATGTTAGAAAGGGAGAAGATACCAAGAAATAAAGAATATGGCCGGCAACAGGATTCATTTGATGTAACTTCCCACCAACCTAAGGGTTGAGGAGAAAAAGAAGAAGATACTATACCATATATATATATATATATATATATATATATATATATATATATATATATATATATATATATAAGTTCAGATTTATATTAGTCCCAATTTCAATATGCGTTCAAAATTGTATTATAAATAAATACGTGCCGGATAACGAAGATCCTAAAGTGTTATGTTTGCGAGGTATAAATAAACGATTTTCGTTTAATAACACTAATTTGGTAACGTAAATCGTTATATTTATTAAATAATCATTTTGTTTTTAACGTCTTATCGATATTAAATGATCTACATAGTCTACCCTAATCGACGATTAATTGTTTATATAATAATCCGGCTAAATACCCGATGTTACATCTGGACACATGAAATGTATGTATCGTTTTAATTCTTGCACGTGAGTTTGGAATATCTTATAATTAAATATTTAAAAGTCGTTTAATTTATTCTCAGTATTAATTTAAAATTATATATATATATATAATTATATATATAAATATAAAATAGTGTGTAAATATATTTGTCTTAATAATTCAGTCATTCTTTTTACAAACCCCTAGTTTCCAGACGACTCTTACTTATTATAATAGCGAAATATAACGTCATTTTCTGTAATAGTCATTATTCGATTGCCGGAATTGTCGTCATATTGAATAGCGTTATAATCTTCTACAGTGTCTCTGTATAATGCATCGTATTCTAAGGAGAAATAACGCTATACATTCACACGCATTATAATATATATGACAAATTCAAATATATGTATATTATAGACAACATTGTGATTATTATAAGATACGAGTTTATCATATTTAATTAAAGATAAATGAATAAAATAAATAACCTGCGCACACTCCGTAAGAATAATTTCGACTCACGAACAACACGGCCGTAAAAAAAGAGAGAAAGAAATATTTCATTCTAAATTTTCTTTTCAGCGCGTGTATTGCAATTTCCCGTTAACGGAACTTTAACGAAGTCGTTTAATGAGAATATTTGTAAGCTAGTTTAAAAAAAAAAAATAGAATTGTATATTTATTATCTTAAATTTAACGACCACGTTAAAGAGATACATATTTAATTAATTCTATTAGACTTGTATTCCAAAACGTTTATGTTAATTTCGGATAAAGCTAAACGTCAATTTATTTAATTGTCGACGCGTAACGGAATAATTAGACCAAAGAACACAGCGAGGAGAATTGATTTAGACAATTATTTAGTTTATCCAGTAAGCCTATAATACAAAATTAACCCTTCGGGGGGAATTCCTATACATCATTGTATTAAGTCAATTGAGAATCTAAAAATATATTCGCATAAAATTTAACATTTTTTTTTTTATTATAATTCCTTGCATACCGACTGTTAGGGCTTCAACGTAATCGGTAGTTATTCTATTAACCGATTAAGTAACGACATATTCCAATAGATGAAGCCGCTTAGTTATATATTCTTACTTATTACACAACTGTGTACTACTATGGCTAATATTTTAAATTATTATTAAGTTACGGGTGCATCTCCGACATTGTTTTTTCCTCAGTCTTCTGGATGGATTGCCAGGAAGTTCAGTGGTATACATGCGCGATATTAATGAATTTAAATTTTCGCTGAATGCATTATGCGTTTTGTTGTACCGCTGCTTATGTACTGCCATCATCGTAGGGACATCCAGATCATTATGTATTATACGATTAGTATGGCGCATCGGTCATTATCCTTAGTATTTTTGATATTTTTTTTTACATGCGTTTTAGCAACTGATCCATATATTTCTAAAGGCGCATTTCCAATACACAATAACTTTGTCTGCGAAGCTGAGCTTAGATTTTCTTCCCATCAGTGGATACAATTGCGTTAGTAATAACTTTTAGTTTATTCCTGGTATTAAATACATGCATGTTAGGCGCCTGTCGATGGTTATTCCGAGGTATTGTACAACTATATCGTAATTTAATGTGGAACATGTTTCCCATTTAGTTGTAAATGGGACATTGCGATCACTTCTGATCATTAATTATTTTCCATTTGAAAATTTAATATTAAAAATATTTACCGTTAGCACGTCTTCCTTCTAGCTGGGAACAGTTAATTTTATAGAAATTTTTTACCCCGGTTAAAGTATTTATTTAAATAAATAAAAAACTAAATCTTTTCTAGACAGTTCGCCAATATTTCTGAAATCTCGAACGAATGTCGCGCGTTTTGTTCGAAACGAGAATAATATAAATTAATTCAAAAGTAATTCGACGTAAAATTATAATTTTCCGATTTTGAGAAAATTAAAGTTTATATATCAAATCGTTGAGTCCGCGTCATCGATGACGTAATATAGAGTGATAGTTACGTTAAATCGAGTGATTTTTCAATAATAGCGTTCAAACGACCAGAATAAATAAATCCGTTGTAAAAACAAGATTAATTATTATTGTGTTTTTTTTTTTTTATTAAGTTATTTAACAAAAAGAAATTACATCGTGTAACGCTAAGTACATGACGATTTTTTTGTGCCGTATCTTTCAAAGAATTGCAATTATATCCACCTTTCTCTTATACTCTGCATGATCTTCTGGACTGAGATGACATCAGTTTTATATTCTTGATCCAACTTATTCGGCGCTTTCCTTGCGTTTGTTTTCAACTTAATTTTCTCTTGGATTGTAAGTTGTAAAAATTTGTATCGCTGTCCTCTAACAATACGTCCCAAATACTCTGTTTTCCTCTTTGTTATTCATTTCTTCAACATTCCTCTTTGACTTCGCTCTTTCTAAAACTTTCTAGTGTGGTATTTTAAAAGTACACAAGAGATCTTGAGCATTCTTCTATGTAGCCACATTTCTGTTACTTCATACTGTTTAATTTGTCGTTCATTGAGTATGGTTGCTTCTATACCGTGCAGCAACATAGAGTAGGATAGATTCTTCGTGTTATTTAATGCTTATCCGGTTCGGGCGCATCCACTTTTAACGTCAGTATCCAGGTCTATAGTCTGTTATGATACAGCTGATATATTTAAATTTACCCACTCTCTTCATCATTTCATTAAATGTACTGAAGCCGGGTCAAGTTTTTGCTAACTATCGTCCAATTTGTGTTTACGTGTATGCAGTGTGCGAGTCATATATCGTATACGCAACCTCGGTATTTTGCAATAGTATTTTTCATTCGTATTTGTCGTCGTAACGTTAATTCCATTATCTAATGAAAATTACGAATTTTGAAATTTTAAGCCCCGGCTTGTTACCCGTAAAATTTTGGATATTTCGATTTTTTCCTTGATACTTATCTAAATGTACGTTGAAAATTTCATCTCTATCGCATTAGTCGTTCGAACGTGATAAGTTTGAAAATTTGCTTTTTACTGTATATGTTCGGAAATATAATAAAAATTTTAGACCGACCTAGGTTACCGCTTCGAATTAACAAATATTTTTTAATCTTTGAAAGAATTATTTCGAGGAACAAATCCGATCGAAAAATTCCATAATGCATTTTCGAAAAAATATTAACGGATGATTTTGCGTCAAATCTGAAATTTTTGGTTATAACTCTGGAAATTTATGAAACAAAATTGTACGCGCGATTAAAATAGTTACGTATGCAACGGTTTTTAATAGTATGTGATTTTTACGTAAATATATTTTCAAAAAAAAAAAAAAAACAAAAACAAAAACAAAAAAACATAATTTAAGAAAAAAAATTATAAATATCAACCAAAATTAGGCCGCCTAGGTACTAGTAATTAATATTGGTAATCAGAAATTATCAGGTAATTCGTTCAACACCTATAAATTTTTCACTATTTTATTTTTGACAAATAACCGCCAGAATAAAAAATGAAACGGCTGTATTGGCGTGCAAAATTAACGCGAAATATCAATTACAAGCAGTAAAATCATCCGAACGAAGTAGCGAACAAATTGAATGAAAATTTTAATAAATAACTTCGGTAATTACGATTAGAACCTATTACGTTAAATATAAACCAATATATACGTTTGTAATAACGTCAACCGGCATTAATTTGTACTATTTTTTAGATTTTATATTAAAAAATAATAATAAAAAAATACTCGGATTAAAAATAATATTTTTAATAGAATCGCGAAAGGAACTAAAAAACATATTTATATCAAAATGCAAATTCGCATTTCGATCGTAAATGTACTCGTTAAACAATTTTCATTCTTATACACGTACGTATAACGGATATGATGCTGATTTATTCATTACAAAACATCGCGATAAATATTAAATATTACACTATTATAATCTAAAGGAATATATAGAAAATCGTTAACTAATTTGCGGCCATTTTAATGTACACCACCTTCGGACACTTGTATGTACATACTCAAAGCGATCAGACTTAATACCGAAGTAACCGACGCTTTAATAATAAGTCCTAACCAAGAATTCAGTGTAAAATACGTTATAATTAATTCGACGATAAAGTATTTGTACATATTTATCGATAGTAATCCCACGCCTAAATTATAATTCCATTTTAAATCGTATCGAGATAAGCTCCATATTAACGTCGCTGTCGTAATATGACCGATCTGTCGGGAATAAAGAAATAAATATTAATAAGTATCGGTTATTTGGAAATACCAAAAAGGCAAACAACAATTACTTTCGGTCACTGTCTCGTACTCTGATTATAAAAGAGAGAGACGATAAATAAATTTAAATTTGCCGATTTCGTTGATTTATATAACTTAACGATGTAAGAAATTTTCACGAAAACGAATTAAAATGAGGAACAGACCCTCCACTTTGTCTCTTTTGCCAAGTGTCACAACTGCTTATGCCACACATACTAACATCCTGTCATGCTCTCACAACATTTAGAATCCAGCACAACCGTCCTCCTTCATTACCTCAACTGTTATCTGAATCTGACGACCGCATTCGTAATGTTTTCCTGTTCCTGGATTCATTGAACCTTTTAAATCAGATCTAGAACCACAGTCAATGGGTGCATATGGCCCGTTAGTGCAGCCGTATTATCAAATAATAATAATAATAAAATTAAATAAAATCATTCGTAAAAATGAACATGTAATGTTACAACATCTAAAGTTTTATTTATTTATTTTTTCCATCGAGAAATGCCTCAAGTAAACTTAACGTTTTTCGTTTTAACTAATATTAAGATAGAAATTTAATTTTCGCAAATGGTGAAATTATATAGAAAATATGTTCGAAATTGTTTTTTTTTTTTTTTAATTTCAATTTTGTTAAACGCATTTTATTACGTTTTATTGAAGTGTAATAGTATATTTACCCATTATAGTAGCGAATAAATTTCGAATAATCACCATAATTTACTTACCAGATTTATATTACATTCCAAACTATTTTGTATGTATTTCCAATCGAATTCTGGTCCTCTAGCACCAATCCAAAGCAATAAGAACTTGGTGAAAATAATCTCAGCTCCCGCCCATCCGATACTAGCAGTTAATATTTTAATATGTCCTCTACCAGGTATTGTAGATAATATAAAATAAAATCCGATAAGGTCGATTAAATCAACTGTATACTTTAAGAATTCCTTAAAAAAACAATAATAAAAATGTAACAATCTAGAATTACTTCAGTTTTCTGCACGTTAGAAAAACAAATTCTTAGTCTGGTACAGAACGTATATATTTTCGTTATTATTTAGTCATCGATGTTTACTTATTACGAAAATAGTACACGAAATTAATGTAAAAATCGTACACATCAGAACAACTTTCGAGCACCGAATATGAAACGATATCTGTAAATTAGAATTCCGAAGATTTATTCACATCTAGCTGTTAAGTCTGCAACATTTAAAATGTAACAAACAAATCGTAAACAGCAATGGAAATGTATTCGACAGCTTATATTTATTTTATATCGAAGTCAATCTATTTTCCGTTATCTATCACAGATACATCTTCATTTCGCTGCGTTTTCAATGTATATTACATGTTTAATTTATGAAATATCTTAATTTTTCTAGTTTTATTATTATAATTGTTTAATTATCAAAAAGTCAAGTTTTATTTTACTTTCTTATATGTAGCGGTTTACAACATGCTACAAATGTGCGATAACGCACGAGTGAGTAGCAGCATAAATAATATACTTATTTTTTTAAATATACGGTGTTTATTACGAAAAATAAAGTAATCAGCTTATAAAATAATTATGCGATTAAAAAATAAAAATAATAAAGATGTTATAAATGTTGGATAAGCGTAATCTAATGTAGTTTACTATATAGGTGTACGTGCATATGATATTAATTAAGCTAACCCAGGTATTTTCAAATGTACACACATGCCGCAGTACTCAACATACGCATACATATAAATTTGTAGAAAAATCCTAACGCCAAAAAAAACCAACAAAGTTCAATTTTTTATTTTTTTTCACTTTATATTTTTCATGTACTTCATTAAAGATTCGCGAGTTTCTTAAAATTATTTAGGTCCAGGATACGTGGTGAAAATTATAGTAATTACGCTTAATAACAGCACTCTCTTGCCGATTTTACGCGTTATATTTATCGTTTAACATTTTTATCTTACATATATCACAAAAAAAAAATTATTCCATCCACTTATTTTGATTAATGTAAATTTACGAGAAAATAATTCGGATAACAAGGATGGACAGATATAATAAGAAACAGAAGCGGACTGGCATTACGTCAGTGCATGCGACGGTATGAATACGGTATTTTATATTGATCACTAAATGCAATACTTGTCATAAAAAATAATATTAATAACCATTAGGATATATATATATACACATATATAAAACTATTGTTTACAAATATATAGAATTCTTAATATTCCAAAACAATTAGTGCATTGTGAAATGTACTTGCCCCAATTAAGTTGTAATTATCTGTAATTATTTTTCCTTCCGGGAAAAATGTTGCTAATAAAAGTAATTTACAAAGTTGCGTGATAGCATATGAAATTCCTGCTTGAATACATTTCCAATAAACACCATATTCAGATCTAAAAAATGAAAAATAACATTACGTTGAGACGAAAGCGCGTGAAAATATGCGTAATCAAGCTTAACGTGTTCACAAGATTTTATGTTTACTATTTTACTCGAATTAACCGAGTTCGTTTCAATAAAAGTACATGAATACAAATTTCAACAAACCATATAAATTAAACAATTAAGATTTATTAGAGACGTTTCCTTAAAAAGCTATTTGATCGGACATATTTTAGAAAAAAATAAATTTATTACATGTCAAAAAAGTAATTGATAAATGATTTCATATACAACCATACATCAAATTTTCGCTAAATAATAACTGAATAAATAATACTCTAAAACAGGATAAATTTTTTACTCAATCTAAAATATGTTTTTTTTACAATTCATCGGAAAAACCTGGAATTAAATCTAGTTATATGCGTCCCATTAGCTTTCAGACATTTTATAAATTGTATTTTACGCATACTAGTTGTCTATCAATTGTGTTTTTATATGTTTTCCACTAATATATTATTTAAAATTAGCACGTAATAATTTTGCCGAACTGTAATAAGAATTCCGATATCTTCAGAGATAGACAGACTGCACAATTTCTGCATCATTGGACGAGAAAATCGTGACGGATTTAATTTTTTGAATGTGGATGGATACTAAAAATAGGTAAAAATGAAGATAATATTTAAACGTAGATTTAAAATCAGTAACTATTGTATTTTTTAAAAATTAAAATCATAATTTCTTCTTACATACTGTTTGTCACGTGATTGTACACTCATAATTAGTTTTAAAGTGAAACAAATGGTTTTAATGAATTCAGTTTGATGATTAAATCAACTCTTAATTTACATTGTAAATACAAACATAATTTAATGTCCTAAAATCGTACAACGAACTACACTGAATAATATACATTTAGACAATTAGTAATAGCAAACTTCTAACCTTTTTTTTTTGTTATACTAAAATGCATTTATTGTTTGAATTCAAACGGAATTACAAATAACCTCAATAAAAATATTTTTGTGTACAACCGTGCCATATGGTTCATTCTAATACGGAAACAATATTCCATAATTTTATACGATTTGAATGCAATTTTTATACAACATATTCTATAATTAAGTTTTAGATATTTACAAAATGGTATAAGAATACTTACAGACTAGAATATTTATAAATAATGTAATAGGGAGCGTAAATTAAAGCAACGCAGTTACCGAAATGATATAAAGTCATTTTTACAACAAAATTGTATCTAATAAAAAATTTCTTTTCTTTGCTACCTTTACTCGTTAGTACAAGACCGGTACGGGTAGAATAAAAACACAACAAATTTTTTCAACTTGCTAAATATTGGTACTTGAATGCAAAAGCGTCATATTATCGTTTCGTCATAATTCGTACAATGGGTTACTTCGACTATTGACTTCATTATCCAATAACTTATTTTTTACGCCGTTGTGAATGCGATTTTGAAATTTCTTTTTCTTTACAATTGATGTAATTTTTTGTTTTCTAATTTTTCAATTTTATGTTATGCACTTTTGTGCTTTTTTATATGTTTAGATATAATGTCTGGATTGAACATTACAAAATTACAATATCGTTTAAGCCAATAATATGTGTTAATAAACTCATAAAATTATCAGAAGTGACGCGTAAACTATTAATAAACTTATTTATATAACTTATTACAATTGTAAATATTTAGCTTGAAACATTAACATGAGAATTTCAAATTTAATAATTAAAATATAGTTTTATAAAAATACATTGTTGCGTTTAACATCACGATGTTTATTTAAAAACAAAATAACAGATAAATGTTAAGAAAAAAATATTAGATGCGTCAAGCAGGTGTTGAAGAAATTAAAAAATCAACAATTTGCGAAGATTTAAAAATATTTTCTACTAAATATATATTCAATCATATGCCGTCTTGAAACATATAGATAAAATTTCTAAATTTAATTTGCAGTAAATATTACAGCGTAACCATATAATTTATGCAAATAATATTACTGAACTTATTTATATATTTATAACTACCCAAGTACCCATAAAATATTTCCCGACGTCATCATCATTTTTTTTTGAAAAATAAGAATACGTCATACGTGTGGACTTTTAAAAATATTAGTCAAAGATAAAAATAATAGATGTATTAAAAAATTACAAGGAGTTTTTATTAATTAAATGATTTTAAAATTGTTTAAACTTGTGTAATTATTTTATGTACTTATTTTATTTTTTAAAATTTAAAAACATATCCATTCTAATCAATGGCATTCACCGGTTTAAACGCCGGTTGGCCTTGCTTGCATTCCTGAACATGCTTGTTATTTGTTGCCGAATCTTGTGAAAACGTGTTTGTTTTGTGCCGATATACGCGCCAATTGATTGTATTTTTAGTTTACATTTTATATTATATTAACGACATATTTATTTGTAAGATACAAGTTTTATTTTTTATAAGATTCATAATATTATTCTTTTCAATAAAATGCAGTCTGACGAAATTATAATTTCAAATGTAAGTAGTATTTGTGAATTAATGTTCACCTTTATTATGGAAGTTGTAATAAAATATGATTCAACTATTCGGATTATTACTGTAATATAAAAGAATGATTATTTTAAAATATGAAATAAAATTATATTCGTTTTGTACGTTACAGTTATAAGGAAAAAACCTACATAAACTTTATAATGTCAAATATGAAATTACGCTTATTTGAAAAAAATTCGATTATATTACCGTTATAAAATTAATATGGATGGGGTGGATTTTTTTAATGTGCAAGTAATATTTTGAAATCTTTAGTAATATTTAGTCCTGTATCCATATAGGAAGAGCACAGTTATTCTGATACTGATCTGGGTTATTGCTCGGTAGTTTATGAAGATGCTGATCGATTCGAAGATTCTTCTGGAATTTTACCTGATACTGATGATTATGCTGGACCATTAAATTTTCAGTTGTTCTTAAATACGGAGGATAAGCCAAAAAAATCTTGGCTAGTAAGTGTAAAAATATGGACTACAATTTTTGTGTGTATTTAAAATAGTGAACAATAATAAGTTGTTATATTAACATTATATCAAATAAATAATAATTCCCATATCTAAGCATGCAACGACATGAATACGGTATTTGATATTGAAAATATTTGTCCGGTTTTGGAAGTTAAATTAGTTTAAATAATCCTAATTATCATTAGGATTTCGTCGCTTGAAATACTAATTTTGCTTATAATATAAAGTACCTTTATGTTTCAAAATAAAATTTAATATGTAGAGAATTCATTTATATTTAAATCATTTTACAACATCGAGCTGTGTTATGGAGCTCTTAAATTGGGATTAAATAGTTACAATATATTGACATTCAAGAAATTAAAAATAAAGTTTCCTTTTGAAACTATAATCCTTCAAAATGTTAAGAAACAAATAATTACCGGTGTTTGTGTAAAACATTAAGACTCATTTTTAATATATAAATAACTGCATTTTAGGAAGGAGGTTACACTACTACAATCTTAACCTATAGGTTAAATAATTAGTAACTTTGATAATTTAACATGTTGTGTACGCTGATCCACTGATCAGTTTCCACTAATATTAACTAAATATTAATTATGAGCATGGGGTTCAGCACAACTATAGTTATTATTTAACTATAAACTAGGTCTAATGGATGTGTTCGCTTAAGGCGTCTCACATCATTTACAGTGTCCAGTAACCGTGTAACTTCTTTATTAGTGTGATCATGCAGTGTCTGTTCGTGTTTGACTGCAAAGTTGTGAATGATGTCATCAACTTGTTGAATGTTCAGATCATAATGTACATTACTATTCCGCTGAAACCATCGTGTGTTAGTCAGCATCCGAAGAATTTTGTTCTGCTGTCGCTGGATGATAGCTCTGTTGGAAGCGGAAGCGCACCCCCACACTTGAACTTCATATGTCCAGATGGGACGTAGGATTGTTAGATATAGTAACCTCTTGCTGTATAAGTTTAGCAGTTAAAATATATATAGGATGTACTTTATATAAATTAGTATTTTATTAACTGAATACTAATGTAGAAAATGATATGAAATTTCTTTAAATTAATAATTTATATAGCTGGAACGTGGAGAAAGAGGAAGTATATTTTAAAATATGTACATATATATCAGCGTATAAATTTATTTTAAATAAAATACTTGATTTTTATTTTATAATTTTCATATATATATATATATATATAAATGTATTTTTCATCAGAATTTCGAAATAGTGGAATGTCCGACGTAATTTTTTGTTTATTGAATTAATAATGAAATTTTAAAGAATTCTCTACCGCTACGAACGGACTTAACTTTATATACGCATACATATTTAAAATTTGAATTGCTTAAATGGAAGAATCAAAGTATAATATGTTTTTAGTAAATAGTTATGATGTTTATTGATTCTGGTTGATGCATTTATAGATTTATTTGTTTGATGAGATGTTCTGTTACAACCCAGTTAGCGGCTTATATATGATTTGTGTATATATATATATGATATGATATATATATATAGTAATATTTTTGATTTGAAAATTAAGTTGTATTTTAATTATTTGTTATTTAATTCTATAGTTTTCGACGCTTTTGAAAAAACTTTACATCGACATAAATAAAGTTGTCTGTATCCAGTTTAAGTGTAAGCAGTCTAGAACACCTTTATTAATACGAGCATTGCCAGTTTATTCCACTCCTGAATTTTTACAAGAACCCGTAACTCGTTGTCCAGTCCATATTATGGCTGATAAAGCAAACGGTACATATGCTACGTACTTATTTTAATTATTACGCTGTGAATATTTCATATTGTATACGTATGTTCAGAATAATTATTTTAAAAGTATTATTTCGGTCATAATTTTAGCATTCGGATTTATTCTTTTTCTGAGATATTATTATCGCGTAACGAAGATATTTAAATAAGTTTTCAAGGTTGGGTATGGATAAACTTAAAATTATTTTCTTTTCAGTAAACATTTGTGATGGACTTTGTCATGATTTTTTTTAAAAGTCAAAAGAGGAAAGAACAAATACGCAGATAATTGCTATTTTACGATAATATTCGAATCTAGTTCACATAGCATTGGGACTAAATGTTTTGTTCACGCTAAAGATTTCCTTTTTTTTTTTCATTTTTACATAGTATATTTAATAATACGGTATTAATTTAAACGGATATTTTCGTTAAGGTAGAATGTTTTGAGCGAATTTATGGAACTTTAAAAATGTATATTATTATCGTATATATAATTATCAAATTTAAATTAAAGGTTATAAAATTGTTCAGGTTGTTTTTGTTACCTATACAAACACACACACATAAACGATGAACTTGGAGTAAGTATTAAATAATTTGTTAGAACGTTACAGGCTTAATTGTAAGCATAGAATTTATTAAATGGTATATGCTTCCTTGTTGATACTCTTGAAAATAATATGAAAATACTCTATACAGTATCATAATTACATACTTTATAAACACAACCATATTCGACTGCGTTTTTATTTTATATATTTTAAGGTATTTTATTAATTTATCATTCGACACGAATTTGCATTTTATTTGCGGTATTAAACCTCTATTGAAATGTATAAATTTGGTCTTAATATATTCTAAATAAAAAATACACAACATAGATAGTTAATATATTTATATTTTTTTTTTGCAAACAGTCGTAATGAGGTTGAACGAACAATACCTTAAAGTTTTATTGATAATAATTTTTTCTCGGTATACTGCACTTTGATTAATTTAAAATGAACATATAGGTTTTTTAAAACATTTTCATGATGTTAAAATACGAGTCTAAAATCGTATATTTGTGTCAAATACAATCGTGTGCAAAGTTTACGACGAATTTCATTAATTCCCGCTTTTATCGTTAAATCGTCTAATTATTCTTCTTATTAATAATTATAAATTAAATTAGATTTTATACCTTATTACTAAATCCTCTCGGATCATTGCTTCGCTAATTTTAGGACGTCCGTGTTTATAACATTCTTCAACATTCGAAAAAAAAAAGTAGGGTTCCGTAGTCTGTATCTCGCTGTTAATTCCCAATCAGGGACCACGTTATTAAATTGTGTCTGAGTGCACTTGGATTCGGTTCAGGATTCTCCATGTCAGCTCTGGTTGAAACCTTGCGTTGCTTTCGCTTTTCTAATTTATTCCTCCGACTGAATTGTACTTTGCCATCTTATAATTCGTTCTTTCTGCACCCTAGTGGGTGAAATGATATATTGCTTATCGAAAATAGAACGTTTTTTACACTTCAGCTGTGGAGTTTTCGCAAATGTCGAGGATCTTGAGATTGCTTCATTTTTTTCTACATCTAGTCACCTTCTTATATTTTTAAGGGCAATATTAGTTAGTAAATATAAGTTACCTATCTTGTTGGCTTGTGAATGCGTACACGGTTTCATTTAAGGCTATACCTTCACAGCGTGGGTCGATTGTGACTATATTAGATAGTTACATAGTCGAAAAAATATAGTGTGACAACCCGTACGCAGATAAATAAATTTATTTTCGAGCAGTATTATTAATTATCGACAGTTATTTTTTTTTGTTAGTTATTTCTGTTCAAAATATATGTCGAGTTTTCTTCGATTTTGTAATATTACTGGTTTATTCGACATGTGATACATTTTTGTTCAGTCCAGTATTCGAGTAAAATATAAATACAATGTACGGAAATTAATTTATATTCCGTTTCTTCTTTTGGTTCGTATTAGTTCGACGAGTGAGTTATTATTGTTTTTCTTAAATTTAAATTTACTTGGAATCAACACTGATGCGTTATTTATAATATTGTGATGTATCCCCCCAACGTAATGATTTTTGAAATTGTTTAGTTCAATAAGCGCAATGCGTGGCGTGAACAGATGATTTATATATTTTTCTTGTTACATATAATTTATTTATTATTATTTAATTATTTGAACTCGAAAATAGTATATTGTTTTTTTTTATTCGATAAAATGCAATGAAATTTTCAATATTTGAATGAAGTAAATGTAAGGCTTGGGATGGAAAAATAAGAAAGTTGTGCATATTGTAAATAATTCAATAAATTGTACTCGTTAAAAAATGAAATCATCTAGAATATGCGATTTTATTTTTGTTTATTGTTCAGCGCCATCCTATAAAACTTAAACATAAAATCCATAAAATATATAAAATCTATTGTCGTTGTATCCCAGATCTGTCATTCAGTCGATTATTTCGGATATTTCTCAACAATAAATTTAACTGTGTGGAACGAGGTTCCCAAATCTACCGTGTATACAAATTCGTTTATTGAGTCCTGTATTAAGTAGACAATATGAAGGTTATAATTTTGTGTATATATATAAATATATAACGAATGAAATGATATTGACGTGTGAGAACATTGATGATTTTTTTTTTTGTTAAACAGAAATGTTATAACATTATTATAAAGTTTAATTTATAATTCATCCATTAACGTAATAAACTAAACATAGAATTTAAATGTATGCGAGACAATGTATGGTGCGTAATAATTATCGAGATATAATTTTTTAAATAATACAATTTTATTTATAATGTCAATAAATTCGCGTTATTTATTCAGGTTATGGAGAAGCAACTTGGTTGCATCATGTGTTACGCGCTGAACATCACGAAGCGATTTATCATATTAACCGACAAAGCAAGAGACATAGCGTAATCGTTCCTTTACGTAATCCCGGTTTAGGATCGGAATTTGTTACCATCATGTACAAGTTTACATGTAAGACGAGTTGCGCTTATGGATTAAATCGAAGGCTTATTCACGTTATATTTACTTTAGAAACACAGAGGTAAACAATTGAAATTGCGTCGTCTTTATTATTTTAGGTTGCCAATATGTTTCTTTTTTTTCATTGTTATTTTTTCGGAACATATTTATAAATTTATTTTTGCGTTATCGTCATCTTATTCGTTTATTCTCCGATAGAGTTAAATTTGATCAGTGGCGGTTCGTGGCTAAAAAATCTAGCGGTTGCAATTACACTTCCCCCTCGAAACGTATACACACAAAAATTTTGTTTGTTTCACGTAACATCGCAAAGTAACATTATTAATGTCAAAGTCGACGAAGTGTAATACAAATACAAGAATAATTTAAAAGCCTAAAAATTATGAAGTTGTATTATCGATCTCAAGATAAAAATTGTAATATTAAACCGAAATAAATTAAAAATTTATTATTCTACGTATATTTAAGATAGGCCAGTAATAATACGAACAACGTAAACTAGAGAGAGTGGCAATGAAACAATTCACACGCGGAAATGTACACGTTAAAAGAAAGAAACACCGATTGAAATTCGAAGAAGGTTAAAACTAATCTCGGAAAGAGATGAAATATAAGTCGTAGACTCGTTCGTTAGTTGGCCGCTAGCATGCGCACGCAACCGCACCCGCGTATTATGAACAACACAACGAGAAAAACCTATTCTGTCGCATCAAGTATATTGTAGCCAGTAGTCGCCAATGTAGTTCTATGTAAACTCTACACACATAGTAGCATTACATGCAAAATCTCCATATAACGCCGTATAAGGGTTTCCGATGCCTTCTTCAGGTTGCATCGAGCGCGTAATTAACAACCGTTGTAACTGAGCGTTTCAAAGCACTTTTTAATTAGTATTTTATTACATCAATTTTCACGCTGTTCTGGATATTTCTGGCGGTTGTGCACAATCATGCAACCTTTTATGTACGAGCCGCCAATGAATTTAAAAATACGATTTCACAGTCTAAAATTAGTTTCGTCTCTCGCTTGTATTAATGTTTAAATTGTTTCATGTTTCATGTTTCATTTGTGGAAAAACTGATTAACGAATAATTTTCACGATATTTTAAACTATTGCGTACTCGCCTCATCTTTTCTATGCACGTACGTTATGGTGGAAATACGGTTTTTGTCTAGTTTACTTTCACGTTATCCTAAAACGTCTATTCGAGTAAGAGGAAAACATAAATTATTGTATTTGTGTAATTATTAAGGTAAAAATTAATGTTCCTGTACGGGAAATATCGCATGTAAACATTTACATTTTATGTGTAGGTGAAAACGGTGTCTAATAGCACTATATTCGTTGTTTCTCGTGTAATAAATGTAATGTATTTATCTCGTTTATCGATTAATTAGTCGAAAAAATCGTCCCAGTAAACATTTTAACGCACAGTATACATCTATATTCGACTTTTCTCACGTAAAATATCTTAATTATCGATTAATTATTACGGTTTATCTTTCAGCGGCGAAGTTCTCGGCAGAAGAAAGATTTTGGTGAAGGTATGCAGTTGTCCAAAACGGGATTTGCAACGAGACGAAATGGTATTACAATGCGACGCTGAAGAAACGCTGAAGAAAAAACGGAATAAAAAAATCGAACATCACCGTCGTAATAATAATGATGAAGGCTCCTCGATGGAAGTTTGCTCTTTTCCGAATAAGGAAATAA
This sequence comes from Coronaproctus castanopsis, assembly GCA_032883995.1. NCBI lineage: Eukaryota > Metazoa > Arthropoda > Insecta > Hemiptera > Monophlebidae > Coronaproctus > Coronaproctus castanopsis. The sequence continues at coordinate 67,270,957 of CM065052.1, read as the reverse complement.
AATTGTATAACTGTTCGGAAGAAGATGAAGATTCGGATAATGCGATATACACAATTCCGTCGGTACGATTTTGTTTCGTTTAATAAGCTGAAATAAACTTTATATATAAATATATATATTAATGGTTCCCCAATCTGCACTTATGCGGTGGAGTAAATGTATTAAATAATTTGGGATAAAGGTGCAGGGAACTAGTGTACTTAATAAATAACTGTGTGTAAGCGTTGCGTAGCTAAAACAAAAGAAAAACAATCAGTATCATACAAAAGATAAATAGATCTGTGTGATAATTAAAAAAAAATTGGATGGTTGGGGATGAGAAGCATAGTCCCTTAAACTATCAAGGATCTGTGTAATGAAAGTTTGTGTCTTAACAATAATAATAATAAGAATATAATAATAATAAGAATATAATAATAATAAGAATATAATAATAATAAGAATATAATAACAATAAACAAAACATAAAAATAAACCAATTTTTTAAAAATAAAGGAAAATTGACTGTTCAAAATGTAACTTATACTTAATGTACAATATAAATATTGCATGCAGATTAAATATGTAACAATATAAAATGATGCAAACATTAATAACGGACGTATTTAATTTAGGCTAAGATAAAAGTAACATGCTGCCCAAACAACAAACTGTAATAATTTAACGGTTGAATTTGTCTTAATATAGTCAATGATCTAGTTTAATGATGCATATAGCTTTCTCCATAAATTGGAGAACAGAAACATGTTTGGAAAAATAGAAAAAATATTATCATGTTGCAAATTAAAGGTGGATCTCATGGCAGAAAAAGCAGAGTAATCAAATAAAAGGTGTTTGATATCATTATCAGCGTTAAGGGAACGACAAGTGCAAAACAAAGACTCAGAAAGCTTGAACCGAAATAAATAAGAACCAAATGTACTATGTCCAGTAAGCACTTGAGCATTATAGAAATTAACATTTAAATTATTAAATTTTAACCTAGCAAAGATACTAGGGAAAAATTCATGTTTTTTTTTTATCAGTTATTGAAGTATCCCACCTTTCCTGTCACAGATCGACCAGTTGAAGAAATACATAATTTCTGAATTGAACAGGAGTTAAATACCGATGGAGAAAAACGGTTCATGAGATAATTAGTGTATTGTGGTCTCGATGTCTGTAGTGCTTAAGGATGCAATCATTATCATATATGTTTTATAACTTTTAGAACCTTTGTTATATATACATACATACATATACATATATATATTGTATGGAAGTTCATATTTGAGTAATTTTGTCGGTCAAAAGTTTATTTTAAAAATTATATAATTGTATCAGGGCTTCGCGGAGTAGCGGTAATGCTGTAGCATTCTACTCGCACAACGTGAATTCGAACCCGATCGAGGAGAATTTTTCATGGTAAAAAAAAAGCTAATCGGGCTATCCATCATTCCAGGTTTGCTGGGAAAGTAAAAATGCCGGGCAAGGAAATGACAAATTATTCCATATTGGCTTGCCAAAGGCCGTCGTTTGACCGCTGTCATATTCGGGTTGATGAGCATCGCTACTTTTGAAGTTGATATGACGTTGCTTCTTTTTTAATCAAATACAACGCAAATCGCTCCTTTAATATGTATTTTTTGATCGCGCAATGGTTGTCTATTAAAATTTTTATTACAATATACGCGGGTTACAACTGTAATCCATAATCTCGTATGATAGGTTAAAATGTTATAAATCAAGAAAGATTGTAGTTGAATTTAGAAATGCTTTTTTTTTTTTTATTGGGATTGCGTAGCGATATTGATTCGGATATATTCACTATACTTAATTATTTTTTTTGATCTGCATAAATATGATCCTTTGAAGTTTTAAGATATTAATGTTTGTTTTTTTGCACTTATGAAACTAATCCTCGATGTTGTTAGTATTTTTCGTAAATGTTATGTATAGAAGTAGTTTAGAGATCCATATATTTGAACTTTACTTAAAAATTGCTGGAATCCTACATTTTTTATGCGCTTTGGTATTGATTTGTTTGTCAAACTATTAGAGTAATTAACTTATATTCTTGGTGATTTGAAAGTACAGAATATAGCTATAATATATAAATATCGTATAATTTGTGAATTAATAAAAAGGAAAGTGACAGCAAGAATAAACATAATACACAAATTAACAGGAAGTAGCCGTGGAGCAGATGCGCACACTGATAACTTCAGCAATAGTACTGTGCTATTCAGTTGGCGGATATGTACTTCCCATATGGAAGGACGCTTAAAACAAAATCTATGTATCTCTAAACGCGTAAATTGATAAGTGATTATCTAATACCCCCACCATTTCTATATACGAATTCTATGGGATTCCTCCTCCTACCATCAGACGTGATATGGTTGCAACTATCAACGGAAAAGAAGAAACTCGAATTATGGAATCAAGGAAGGCGCGATGGAGCTAGGAAAGAAGAACTGTAAAGCGCAAACTTTTGTGCTATTAATAATAATTGTTACCTCGTCATTGATTGGAATGTGGTCTACTATATGTTTTTTTATTCTATTTGAAATAAATATTCCTGTTACATTCTCATGTTTTGAATTGTTCTTACCTGAATAGTAGAAGATAGTACTTATGTTAATATTGTCAATATCCAGGCCATCTAATCACGCTGATACCTAATATGTTTGTGTTTAGCCGTTTTATTTTATATCCAGGTTTTTTAATTTATCAGTTTTATATGAATGTTACATGTACTAATTTTAAACTCTGCTAAATATTTAGTTTTTGCCGTTGATCCCAATCACTCATTTTCTACGCTTGACCCGAAACCAATTATTGCATGACCAGTCGCGTACTTCACGGATCACATTTCAACACATTGCTGTATTTATTCAACATTAGTTACTGAAGTAGTTGGTGCTTGCCTTCTGCTGGACTTTCTATCAGGTTTAAAAACTCTCTTGACCAAAATTATTTATTTTTAAGATTCATAATGTTCTGTAGTTTATATGTGACTGGTACACTTTCTCACGAGCAAATTACTGGTGATTTGCTAGTATAATGCAGTAATATACGAAATGTACACATTTGGCAAGTGAATCCCTCGCTCACCGGCTGTCGTCGATGTGAACTGAGCACTGATTGAGCTTCTCTAATCAGCGCAAAGTCGGCTGAAATGGGAAATTACCACTCCGCACGACGTGGACGTACAAAAGTTACATGATCTTTTCGTTTTTCCGTCTGCTTGAGTAATATCTGTTCAGTCAGAAGTATTAATTTCAACAAGTATTTGTGCAAGGCTTTTTTTCGTGATACATATTTTAATTGAAATAGAATAAAAATACTCCTTATATTGTATCACGATATATTTAATAATAATAAACGCAGTCATCATCAGGACTGAAATTTAAACTAGTAGACCGTTGTGATACAGTACAAAGAGTTTTTTTGTTTGATTTCAAAAGTAGTAAATTTATTCATTTAATTGTATTTGATGTTTATCAAGATAAATATATTTCTACCGTTTCGGTCACAAATTCTGATTCTCTTGAAGTTATTCTGTACGAAAAACTCAATTTTTTATATGAACATTTTATTAAAATTAATTGGATTATCAGTATGACCGTTTGAAAATCGTGAAAATTTTAAAATGTTGTGCACTTTTATACATATATTAATGTTTTCGTATTGATATCATTAAGCTCTGCTGTAGGGAACTCCATAAGTCGATAACGTCATTTTTTTCAAAGATTCGGAAGATTTTTCACATTTTACGAAACAAGCACTGTGAAGCACGAAAGACTCACACATATTAAAGGAAATTGGATTGGACGAATGTGATAATCAGAATTATAACCAATTTATATTGGAATCAGAGCTCGGCTTTAAGGAGATACGATATCATCAGATGAAGTTATTATAATGAAGGTGATTCCACAGGAATGTATCTTTTCTCATTTTCTATTCAATATATATTCCGAAAAAGTTTTCGGGAAATATCGAGGCCTAATAATTAACGGAACGAGATTATTAATAATATCCGGTACGCGGATGAAACAGTAGATAGATAAAAATCGTTCCGTTAATTATTAAGATGATACCGTGTTGCTGGTGTTAGCGTTTTGCAAGAATTCATAAATTCGGTAAATGAGAGTAGTACACGCATAGGTTTACGTACAAATGCTATAAAAAACAAAATAGATGGCTATTGGGAATGTACAGAATATTGACAGTACTCCACAATTCGATAACGTGTAGATCGCGGAGACAGTAATTAAGATATCATATTAATGACACATTTACCAGAAAATGCAGAGTATACTAACGAACCGCGACTCGAAGTTAAGTCTTCGTATATGTCTCCTTTGGTATTATGCCTTTAGCATTCTGCTTTATGTCGCTGAATCGTGGACTATATCTGTGGCATCGAGTAAAAAATTGGAAGCCTTCGAAATGTGAGTTTACCTACCGAAGGATGTTGAAAATTCCTTGCACAGTCAAAATGAATATCATTTGACCAAGCAGACGGAAATTATTAATACTCTTAAAAGGAGGAAATTGGAATTATTGGTCGTATAATAAGAAATAGTAAATACGGAATGCTTCGTGTATTAATTTAAAGTAAAATAAATGATAACAGCGGTCGTGATCGTCCAAGAACAACGTGGAAAGATGATCCGAAGAAGTGGTTTAAAATGGACGCGATCGAATTATTCAGGAGGGTTGTTAATAATGATTAGGTCGAATGATTGTCAATGTTTTTGGAGGACAGGATACATAAAAAAGATGATTCCGAAAATATATTCTGCGCGCAACTTTTTCCAGTGTGAGATATCCTAGTGTAATTAGTAGAGTTCATTGATTGCTTATTATGGCGGAGCTTTTCTAATATGTGAATTATGCTAGACTTCACGTGACAAACAACGAATTATATTCGATTAACCGATACACGAACAAATAGTAGAGCTCTATGAAACGTATGGATATGTCGAAAGAAATGTGAAACTAAAAATGGAATTATTCGCGTTAATTGCTCAAGAATAGCAGAAAATTTTTCATTTGGCTAACAAAATTAATAATTTAAACAGTATGGAATGTAGCGATTTTTGAAAAATAAACGACAAAAAACAGTACTTAAAATTATGAAATTTTATATAAAAAGATCACAACGCTTTTCGGTTATTAAGCCATTATGGAGCGGACGTAAAAATATCAAAATATAAATATATTAAATTTATAAAAATATTAAAGGATAAAACAAAAAAAAAATAAGGAAATACTCAATATTACGAAAAATAGCAAAATGATAAAACGCTTATTTATAAAATAATCTGATAGTTCTTATTTTTTTGCTTATTTTTCCTTTTATATTTTTATAAATTGTATATTTTCATATTTTATTTTTTCATGTCCAATTGATAATGACGTATTAATCGAAAAACCTTGTGGTCTTTCTATGTAATATTTAGTGATTAATTACTTTTTTGTCGTTTAAAATTAATAGTTCTTTAGATATCCGTAGAGCGATATTAATGGATTTATTATGTTCTTAAATTCGTTTAAAAAGTAACTCAGCATTAAGGAGATATTTTCTTCATTACTATTGTTACTATTATTATTATTATTACCATTGTTATTATGTATTCTATTATTACGATTATTGTTATTGTGAAATGTTATCGCGTATTTCGACGAGTTTCATTCTTTTTTAGTACACTTAGTCAGAGGGAAAAACAATATGTATAAAAGTGTTATTATAGCTATGATCTTTTCCCGCTTTCAGATTAACATCGTCGGTAAAAGGCAGTATATTTCAACTTTGGAATTGTTACACGGTCATTTTCTCGGCGTATCAGTTAGAAATGATTGCTTAGTCGACATGCATCCGATTATTAGTCAAATATCGGAATTATTAGATAAAATTAAAGGTAAGTAAAATTTATTTCCGAAATAATGAATAATAACATATTTATTTTTATTTAAAAATTCAGAATTCTGTTAGTTGAGTTTTGTTTTATTTTCGCTAAAAAAATCTACGAAAAATATGAATGATTATTTCTATTATACGGTAAATGGTAAAATTCCTACCGACAAAACAGCCCACGAATTATTGATATCATCTAGTGTCAAAATATTAAAATATTTCTGTATACTGTTTTTATTTATCTATTTTTTAAACAATTTTTATTGACGTGTTATTTAGTCTGTTTTTATTCATTACTAAATCTATATTATTTCTTTCGGGTGAAAGTTGTTTGCACAATACGTACGTAAACGTTTATTTATTTAATTTTTAATTTATATTTCCATAAATTGTAATTTTAATTAAAATTACGTCACTTAAAAAAATTTTCAACGCTATGAAATGATAATTATTAAGTGAGAAAGGCGAACACATACATACGGCTCAACTATGACAAATCATTGTCGGGTTTATTTTAGTGAAATTTATTTTTAACGCTGATAAATGAAGAGTTAATTATGGATTGCCTAATTATTTTACGTTCATTTTTCATCCTTCTATCAAGTTGATGAAACCACCTCTCTCTCTCTCTCTCTCTCTCTCTCTCTCTATATATATATATATATATATATATATATATATATATATATATATATATATATATATATATATATATATATATATCATATATCATCAGGTCGTTCACCACGGAGGGATATCGTGATCATGTAACAATCTGAATCGTTTCGCACTAGCTGCGAATGACGTGCCCGAAATATTTCATCACGTGGAAAACAACAATATCAGCTAACCGTTGTGTGAGATTTAACTTAAGCACCATTGATTCATTAGTTGTACTACATTTCAAAACTATTGAGTCGAATTATACCTATCTTATCTAAAGCCCACGATTCAGCTGCATATAATATTACTGATAATACCAATGTCCTTATGTTTTATTTTCGTGTGTTTAGTAATGGAACCATGTTTCCGTATTTGTTGTATGGCGAAATAACATTTCTAACATTGCTAATCATGATTTTTAAGGGAGAACTCCCGTTATCTGCTAGATGATTTTCTATAATAGTTTACTCCCTTCGATACTATATATAAAATATTATATATATATATATATATATATATAAAATATTATATATATATATATAAAATATTATATATATATAAAATATTATATATATATATATAAAATATTATATATATATAAAATATTATATATATATATATAAAATATTATATATATATAAAATATTATATATATAAAATATTATATATATATATATATATATATATATATATATATATATATATATAAAATATTATATATATATAAAATATTATATATATATAAAATATTATATATATAAAATATTATATATATAAAATATTATATATATATATATAAAATATTATATATATATAAAATATTATATATATATAAAATATTATATATATAAAATATTATATATATAAAATATTATATATATATATATAAAATATTATATATATATAAAATATTATATATATATAAAATATTATATATATATAAAATATTATATATATAAAATATTATATATATATATATATATATATATATATATATAAATATATATATATATATATATATATATAAAAACATATTAATGAGAGAAATATATTAATATTTCGTAAAAATCGTTTTATATTTAATTCTTATTTCGAAAACGGAACTGAGACACGGAGTCTTACTAAAAGAACAGTTAGAAAAACTATCAAAACTCAAATGGCACACAAAATAATTACTATTATTATCAGAATCAAGGATCACAAGACGATTCATAGATAGGACAAAAATTACTGGATGCGGTGAAACGAATCGTCAGACTAAAATGGAATTGGACAGGGAATATCGCAAAACCAGACGATGATAGATGGAATTGACAATCGTACGAGGAAGATCTGTGACAAAAAACCCGATTAAGGGTTAATTTAATCTAAATTTTTTAAAATTACTAATTTATAAATTGTTTATTTAATATTTCGCGATAATTATTTATTTGCAGGAGCTTGAAAACGGTGTTTTAATTATTTACCAAGAGTTTTGCATTAATATTATTCCTCGGAGAACATATCTGTCGTGTAGTATTTCATTGTCTGTTATCGATCGTTGTTATTTTTGTTTTGTACGACTGTTGTTACTTGAATTATTAAAATTATTAAGTAATTTAAGTTAATTATGTTCGAAGTTAATTAATTTATGTATTTTACAAACGGATAATGAACATTTTACGTTTAGAAAAATGATTTCGTTTCTAATATAATTTATCCTGTGATATTCCAGAATACCCCATATGCGATAATAACGATGATGATGACGTCTTTCCTACGTGGCAATTATTGTTCGTTTTTTTTTAATTATTATTACTACAGTAACTGTAGTGCAATAGGGTAACATTTGTGACATTTACCCTATTGCGTATTAAACGAACAAAATATTTAAATATATCGGGCCACTTTTTTTCTTAAACGTATTTTTAGTGTGATTGAGATAAACGTATGTTAAGAATTTCAAACAGAAAATTTAAATTTCGTCCTTTATTCGCTTTTAACGTAAATAAACGTTTAGTAAATTAAATTTCGGATAACGCGTACGATTTATTTGATATTTAAATTTAATTTCGTAGCGTAAAATTAGTTTTTAATATTGAAATTCGGAATTTTACTATTTTTAACTTAACCCATGTAGCGGCAGTAAAATATATATATTTTCTAAAGCGAAGTTCGCTCGTTTTATGGATAAAAAAACAAAGATGATTTAGAACTTTTATTTAGATTTTTCGACAAAAAAATATAATTATAATTAGGCTCATCGAGATCTGTACTCGGGGTAATGATCGTTTTTAAACCATATTTAATTTTACAAATTTTAACCCTTTTAGTCACGTATTATCAATTTTTAAATTATAAATTTCGGTTTACAAAGTAATTTTAGGAAAAAATAAAAAATACGGTTAATCCTATTTTGATAGGTACTTTATCTATCTTTGTGATGCGGTGCTTTAAGAATAAGAACGTATATTTTTATATAAAGTCAAAAAAATTATATATATATATATATATATATATATATATATATATATACTGAGTTCTCATACCGGAACTATAAATAATAAGGTTACTAGCAAAAAGTAAAAGTTAATAATTAATTAAAGTACATTAAATGTAAAAAGGTACCAAAAAAAAACTTTCTAACAAACACATACAAGTAGTAAAGTAAATTGTTACAAATGAAATTAGTTAATGTAAAGTATAGTGAATACGTCAGCAGTTTATGCTTCTGTCTTTTATGTTTGTATTTTTTATATATTGATGTTAATGATTCGTAGTCAAAGTTTACTATAGCTCCGACAGCGATAAGTGAATTACTGTTCCGTCTGCTGTGGAAATTTTTGGAATATATATATATATATATACACACAGTATCTTGCATACAGAATAAATGTTATATATCTTGCGTTTTTCGAATTTTAGTTTATCTGGGTGCGTTTAATATAATGGATTACTGTTGCATCTGTTGTAGGGAACTTTTGGAATATATATACGTAATATTTTCCATACAGAATAGATGTAGTGCATTTTTCGAACTTTGGTATATCTAGATGCGTTTAATATAATTCGATAAAAGTTATTTTGGACTATTTGAATTTTTTGCATGGATGTTCAGATATAGGATTTCAAACGGAATATGCGTATATAAGTATTTGACGAATAAAGGATTTATATAAGATTAGTTTATTATTTATACTCAGTTTAGATTTTTTATCGAATGGGGGAAACATTTTTATTCTTGTTTTGTTTATATTACGATTTATACGACTTTTAAAATTTATTCTTTCGTCTAAGATAACGCCTAAATACATGTTTCCAGTTTTTATAAGGAGTTGCTGAGTATTATATAAGGTATACAAAATGACTTGATATTTTGCGGATAATACTTTTTTTTCTAGATGATAGGGTAATTTTCATTTCTAGAATTAAAATTTTCTAACCAAAAATAGACAATTTTTAGAAATTATTTCTCTATTTCTTCCATATATATTTAAATTAAACGAAACAAAATATAAATATAATTTTTTTTCAAAGCGTATATTTATTATAAAATAATAATACAAGAAGTAAACCCAATCACACACACCCACATCATTCTTTACTTAGATAATATACGTTCCGTCAAGCTAATGTCGACGGATCTACACCATTTTACAATATGTACATCTAAAATAGTACATACATATATCGTTAATTTTGAATTTATAAAATTTACATACGCACTCCCACATGTATACGAAGTTACAGTTATAATATTCATTTCCAAATACACTCTCACCCAACACTCAATATATTTTACTAGTTTCACATCGTCAGGACTGAATTAGTGAAACTGAGTACAGTGCGTTTCATAAATAAATTACATCGTGATACGGTATAATAGTATTGTTATTTTAACACTTTTAAACTTTCAATTATTTTTAAACGTTAGATAATAAAAAAATTATCACGATTTACACCGAATTTAATTTATTGTTATTTTGTTTAATTAATTTAATAGATAATTTTGTCAGTGTTTTAGCGTGAAAAGTATTCACCGTGACTGAAAGGGTTAATAATTTTTTAAATTTTCTCTATTTTAACGGATCATATTTCTCCATTATAGAAAATTGACGTTTAAAATTAAGATTCTATTCTAAAGTTTATACGGTATAATTTTATTATTCGAATTTATTCTGTTTATTCGTTCAAGATTTATAATTTTTATTTATTATTTTTATCGTTGCCTGTTACGTACCGGGAACATTATTTATGGGAAAATATTAAATAAAAATTGGCCAACGATATATATATATATATATATATATATATATATATATATATATATAATTATCCTCCTAATTTTAAATCATTTATTATTACGTAATGCGGAAAATACGGGAATATTATATTCGGATATTATTTTTTGGCAAGCATTACATTTGACGAACAGTAATAATTTTTTTTTTCTTTTTAATAATGTACTAAATAAAGTTATTAATTTTTAAACAACGTATTATATGGAATATTAATACTATCGTTATTATATATGTATAAAATTCGTGTGATATAAACGCCTAATATAAATCATTTTCTATTTTAATTTAAATTAATCGAATCAATACGTGCCGTTTTATTCCATAAATATTTTTTTTTTTTTTTTTTTTTTACGTTAAGTGTATTTTTTACCTATTGAGATTTAGGAACCGTATCGAAATAGCCAAACAAGTGTTCAGAAATTTAGAAACCATACTGAAAGACAGGAAACTAAAAATTAATATGAAGATGATAATCAACCAGTGTTCATGTTCGTCCTGAAATACGCTGCTGAAACGTGGACGCTAAACGCAGAAAGTGTTAAAACAAACGCATTTGAAATGTGGGCTCTTAGAAGAATATGGTGGATACCGTGCACGGCAAAAGTAACGAATTCAGAGGTATTATACAACGGACGAGTGGTATGGAAAGAATGAACGTCGTCGAAGACATTGAGAGAAAAAAGCTAAAAGAATAGCTTGCGGAAGAAAGAATATTTACCGTTCGAGGAAAAATACTAGGAAAGAAAATGCGACGGAGGAAAAAACAAGAAAATTGACGAAATAATAGAATCAGTCCGGGGACGAGAACTATAAAACATGTTGATGTATCCCATCTTCTGACAAGAAGAAGCTACTTGATGGAATGGAGATTAAAAAGTTTCTTCGGTAAAAGTAGGTGAGAGGTACTTTAAAAAAAATCATTTTAAAAACCAAAACGTCTATAACAAAATCGTCATACCGACCATGTACTATATATATATATGTGTGTGTGTGTGTGTTGTGTGTGTGTGTTGTGTGACAAATAAATTTATTACTTTAAAACAAAAAGTTTTTCTAGGGATATTCGTCATTAAATTAAATAGCGGAATCATAAACGTCGTGTTCCATAATAATCTCCTTGACAACCGAGTAAATATCTACGCTGTAATTTATAACAAATATTTTCCGGTGGAAATTATTATGAAAAAAAATGAATCATGTAGATAATATAAGTTTCTTCGAGTTAACAACTAAATTATCTAATGATTTAAAAAGTTTGCCATTTTATAAAGAGTTTTATGTAAAACTGCAGGTTAGTATCGTTTTATGAAACAATTTTACGTTTAAATAAACTAAAATGACATTTGATGTTGGATATATATATAATGTACGTATATGTGTGTAGTCAGTGTAAATATTATTTTTCGTTGGTCAAGTTATTGCAAAATGAAAAAAAGTATTTTCTCCATTGGCTAGAGTTGTCGAATATGAATTCATAATCCCGTAAATCCAATCGTCTGACGTTATTTTTTTTTTTAATCTTCTTACCGTTATTTAATATACGACCTAATTTGATTTTTATTAAATTAAGATCTAAAAATGCTCGAATAGCTAGTGTATTTGTTTTAGGTTGTCTCAAGCAGTAACTTGGACCAGTAATGCACGTGATGCATGTACCCGTTTATCCTCGCTAGTTAATGTTTACATTTTCTGACGACATTATAATATTATCGAAACAAGAAAAATCTCGTTTTGTCGCTATCTAGCAGCAACGTGTTAACCGATTTGAGTCGTGGTTTAGAAAATTGTGAATTACGGGGGTTATTCTATACTCAGACCGTATCCGCTATTTTGGATTTTATTTTGAATGTCGTAAGACGTAGTGAAGAATTTAGAACTGCGCAAGATGTATTCAGCACAGATAACGCGCTGATTATTTTTTAAAACGTGTAACATTTTTTACGAGTAATTATAAAAAAAAATCCGAATAATCATACCCGGCCATACGTAATGGTAACAGGATATCGTTGCGAGCGACGAGGTAAATGAAAATTGTTTCGAAAGTTCTTTATTAAACGCTGTTAAAAAATCTGGTTTGGAAACGCAAGTTCGAAATGAAATTTATCACTGGTTCAGAGAACGTAATGTTATTCGCAATAATATCATTCATCCGATTTGTTGGTTGGCTAAAGAACCGTTCGGATACTTGAGAAAAGCTCAGGTAAGTTATATATATATATATATATATATATATATATATATAATATAAATTTTGATATCAACCAGAAAATTCCAGTCTATTAGAATTAATTTTTACAGATGCAGTGGGAAAGAAAGCTGTACAAATCTTTGAATTCAATGTGCGCTGAAATAGGAGTATCCTTGTCGTGTATTCGGATGGTAGCTGATCACGACGAAATACTGGAAAAATGGAATATGCTCAGCACATACGACATCGGTACATATTTAACCTCTTGGAACGTTTAAAAAAAAATATATATATAAATATATATATACATATATATAACTACGTGGAACGTTTAAAAGACAATAGTAGTCAACATATAATGAAAAATGTGAAGTATTACACGGGTGTAATTTTATTGCATATCTGAATGTATGTTTAAAAGGCAGGTGATCACGATCATTTACTGAGAAAAAAATACATGCTAAGCACATACGGCTTCCTGTATATATATTTAACTTATATATATATATATATATATATATATATATACGTGTGTGTATGTGTTCACAGATCACGATGAAATCTCAACACGTACAACATTCGTATATAGCATTTTTTTCTAAATATCTGAAAAAATGTGTGACTTTTTAATTTTATTATATATATAACTTCCTGGTACTTTAAAAGTGTGTGGAACTTAACGTATAAAGAAACGAGCCGAATAATAACGATTAATTAAAAATATATATACATTTGAAATTAAAATATTTCGCTGTTTTTTAGCGTAATTTAATTAGAATTTTTTCGTTACAATTTGGTATTCTTATACTTAAAATATGACACACGTATCGTTATATCGAATGAATTTTCAAGTATATTTTAATAATCATTTGCATATGTTATACGTAAATTGAAGAAAAGCTTGATTATTATTATTATTATTATTATTTTGGCAATCAGAGTACTTGTTTATGATATTTCGATTAAGTGCAGCCATTTATTTCCGAAGATTGTATCGAAGATACACTTGTAAGAGTACGATAGTATCGTATGTTTATAGATTTTTGTTAATAATTTAATGACTTGTCGATTATAGTAGATTTAAATCAGTTCAGACCCGTTTACGCGCCTAAAGATTTTATGGAAGTATTACTTTCGATAGAAAATCCGAATTACATACCTGACGTGTAAGTATTGCCATTTTATCGAATTTGAAATATATATATATATAGTTAAAGCCCCTCCGAAAAAAAAACCAAGAAAATGGAATGGCATGTGATTGTTTCTGCTCTAAATTTTTTAACACTTATTTTTCGCGATATGAAGGCAAGTTATAATTTATTTATATCAATTTTTATTAATACGATCAAAATTAATAAGAAAAAAAAAACAATATTTGACCGGTTTTTTTTTTTGAGGTGTTTTCCAAATTGCATGTTCAAAGTTCGGAGAATGTGCTTTGCTAAGTGCTATTATTTTATACAAGTTGGACTCACGGTGTTCTTGTCTAGATGGTGTTATGTAGGAGCGGTCTCTTATTCGTCGGTGAAAATACTTAGTAATTACTGATAACCGTCGTCATTTTTCTTTTCAATCATATCCGGATAATTCGCTAACGTTTATGATTTTAGACTTGCAGTATGTACAGAATTATGTTTATACCTGTTAACTTCTACATAGAACGAAAATGCAGATTGGTACTCGTGTAAAGCGCGAAACATAAAATCTGATTAACCATTCTGAAGACGTAGTTGGAAATTCTAAATTTTGAGAAAAATATTTTCCATTTGAGTAAAATAATAGACTTTGGGTATGATTAATCTTTTCAAGGATATAGTTGAAAATTTGAAATTTTTGAGAACAATATCTCATTTTCGATTCGTCCGAATGAGATAGACTTTAGGTTTTACGTTTTACATTTTCTTTTCAACACAATCGACTATTATATTCTGTTGAACATTTTTTAAGCAATATTAAATCCGTTCTAATTGTTCGCTCAATCCAACCTAACCTAACTATATTAAATCATTTTTATCGTATGAGAATTTTGAACAAGAGAAAAAAATATGGCCATGAATTTTTCCTTTATATTAAAAAAAAAAATTACTTATTTCGAAAGATGAAAACGTGTAGTTTACGTAAACGAGAACGAACATTATATTTTCCAATTACATAAATGGGCGAAAAATTATATCGTGTTGAATACACAAGTAAATTTCAATATAGGCTTGCACAACTACAATCATAAACAGAATAAATTTGACATGTATCGAAATGTCATCGTCATAAATATTTATAAATAAAATACTTCGAATAAAAATTGCGCGATTAGCCGAATTTATAAAAATATATTTTTTTAGTCAGTGCTTGATTATAAGAATAATTATTATTATGAAATAACTTAGTAGACTTCGAAATGGGATTACTCGTGATAATTCTCAGGTTCGGAAATAATGAAACTTTATAGAATAAAATACTGTTGTGGGTTTACGCAACGTGAGTATAGGTTAGACAACTTTTTGAATTGAACCTATATTATCTGCAAACACGAGTTTGAAATTAAACTTTTAGCATAGTAAAAAAAAACACGTTAAAATCACTAAACTTTATCTTTTTAGAAAAACCACGAAGCTTTTCAGCTGTTAAGCGATTATTAAATGATCCAATTTGTGTAAATTGTATATGTAAATCAGTATTTTTTGCATTTTATACGTATATATTTTTATGTTCGCGTGATAATGGCTTAACAGTCGAAATGCTTTGTGACTTTATAAAAAAAAACAAAAACAAATAAAGTTTAGTAATTTTAACTATTGTCGTTTATTTTTAAAAATTATTACATTCTACGCTTTCAAATGTTAGCAAGTTTTCAAAATGTTCATTTTCTACAACTTATTAATATATTCGTTTTTCAGAAATTGCGGAGTTTCCAGTTTTTCTCGAGTACCGTTGAAAGTAAAATCTTTTCAAGAACTGGTAAGTAGCCAGATCCGATTTTCCCCTTTATTAATGTTTGCGTTCTTTCGTTTCATTCAGAATTATTTTTGACGTTAAATAAACTTTCGAAGTTAGTTCACTAAGAAAGTGCATAACGTCTAAGTTATAGGTTAACGTTTTTCTTTAAGGTAATCTAATTACGCCGACAACATTTATGCAGATTTTCTACTTCTTACAGCGTCGTCTCTCTGGCAGAATTGGCGACATCGTGAGACTATTTAAAATTTTTCATCTCTGCCGACCCCCGTTCCTTTTATATTGTTTATTTTTTTCTAGTTTCAATTTTACTTTGTAGGATGCGTATAAAAGACGCCATTTGTTCTTATCTCGCGCATGTTAAATATAAATCGTATTCATACACAAGAGTTAGTTGTAGTTTAACCTTCTTATATTGACTAAAGTGGATAAATATTAGCAAAGCGTTGGCACGAGAAGCTGTTGAAATTAGTAAATATCGAGATAATTTCAATAGAGAGGATGGTTTTCATTCGAGTGATATCTGTAATCCTATCCTAGGTCAAATTAGCTAAAAGAAAAATTAATGCGAAAAATGCAGACCAACCAGCAGTTGGAGGTGGTCTTCAAATAACCAGTCATGTCCATGATATTGGTAGTAGGAACAAATATCGTCCGAAAAGCAGCTTGATCGCTCAAAGTTATGTTCTCGCGTACGCTATGTATTATTTAACGGATACCAGTCCAAGCAATATACAATTACTTCCGGAGCATTACAGGGGTCTAATTTAGGACCACTATTATTTAATATTTTAATAAATGATACAGGAATTAACTTACATTCAAAATTTCTATTGTTTGCTGATGATTTAAAATTTTTTAGGTCAATTAAAACTGTTACTGATTGTGAATTGTTGCAGGATGATTTATGTAGATTGGCGACAATAATTACTTATCTTTTAATTATAGGAAACGCGTTTATATTCATTTTTGTCGCATAAAAAATAAATATTTCTTTTATTATACTATATATGGGTAATGTTCCAGTTTGTAACGGTGTTCGGGATTTGGGGGTTTATATTGACAACACGAGCTTAAATGTGCAACTCATATTGCCAATGTTACCAAAAATGCTTACAGAACTATGGGTTCAGAAATTCATGCGTATTTCGTGATCCTAGGACTCTGTTGTTACTGTTCAACACGCTTGTAAGATCGCAAATACGCATCTGTGGTTTGGGATCCTTTCTACGCCAAATTATTCATATGGTGGAAAAAGTTCAATTTAAGTTTTTAACTGGTGTCTATCCTACACTTTTGAATTATAATATTTTATGCGATTTCTTACATATTAAACTCTCGAATGCTAGAAGAAAGATAAGTTGAGGTTCCTACACGATCTTTATAACGCTTGCATAGATAACAATTATTTATTATCTACGTCACATTGTGTTTTCTATGAACTACATACTCGTACAAATCTAGGTTATAGTTCACCACTTCTGTTTACCTAGTGTCTATATAATGACGTACTAAACATTCGTCCACCATTAGATATTCATTTTGATGGTAAATTCATATATAATAAATTTTTTTAAACTCTATATTTCACTTGTTACTTTTCAGTAAGATTGTTTTATTTTAGTCATAAAAAGTCCTGTTTATCGCTATTATCGATTACGTTTCCTCTATTGATTTGTATTCAGTTCTGTTTTTTGAATTTGTGAATCAGTATGCGTTTATTTGCGTGTCTCGAGGGAGAGTTTGTTTACATAGGAATATTATGGTATTTCTGTTTTGTTCGGATGTGTGCTTGTATGTAGGTATTGTATTTCATTAGACACATTATTTTTGTTTTGTTTTTTTTTGTATTAGTAATTTATTTTTACATATTATAATCGACCAGTTTCATTAATTATTTAATTAATATACTTGTGTAAATATTTCACTTTATATTCCTTCTTTCACATTTTTTTGGTTCTTCTAAATGATTTTCTCGGAAAACCTTGTAACTTCATTTAGCAAGTATAACTGTTGACTATTATATCTATTATGGTTTTATCTTATTGGTGTTTTTTTTTTTTTTGTTCACAGCAAGAACTCTATCATGATTTAAATCCAAAAGAAATATTATTAGGGAATTGTCCGGATAATCCTTTTAATTCTCAATATAACCATTTAGAAACAGAAATGATTGCGAAAGGTAAAAAAGGTAGGTGATATATATACATTTTGTATGTATGTATGCATATATGTAATTAAATTATAAACCTAGAAAATTATAAAATATTATTTAACGCATTACCGAAAAAATAATTAATAAAATCGGGTTAAAAGATGATATACGTGTGAAAATTACAATGTGAGAAATTTCTGGCTCTATCAACTATCGTAAGTATGAAAAATTGAATTACATTACAAATACACTCATGAACATGTTACTATTAACAACGGTTTAAATATATGAGTTTTAGTACTTAATGTAATATCGGATAAACATGAAGTGGTGTTTCTGTGTTTATCTGATCGAACATATATAAAGTACTACAAAGGTATAGAATAGTCAGGTGTTCAGTAGTGAGTAGCGAGTATCAATGTGATAACATACATGGTGGTGTTTGTTTTCTATATCTAAAGTAGAAAAATTTGAGACTCACGTTTGAGAAAAATATTATTTTATTTGAATAATTACAGCTCAGTATTGCTGAATATTACCAATTTATTTGAACACTAATTAATTATAAATATAAATATATTGTAAAAATTTATTGTGATTCATGGTGTTTGTTAAGTTTTATACTGAAATATTGCTACAATCGTCATAAAACGTGTATTTTATTAAACGATAAAATTAAAATATCAGCACACTACTTGAAACTGTTGTAGATGTTACTTTATCTAGAAAATTTGAAATGAAACGAAGTCACCTACAGAAGTCTGGAATAATATTAGATGTCTCGAGGCCAATAAAACATAAAAGCCTCCATCAACAATTATCACTAAAAATAATTACTTTGTAATATCATGAAAATATGGGAGTTTTTCGCGCAACACTTCTCAGATTCGAATAAATATGTACACGTTAAACACATCGATCCAAAATATAGAATACAAGAACCGTACAATTAGCAAATTACAATCAATGGATTGATGCAATAAGCAAAATACGTTCAACAACCTTTAACCGCTTTCATATTAATATGTTAAAAAAAGCTGCTGAACAAGTTGCACTCATACTTTTAAAAATTATCTAACGATGTTTGAATGGCAGGTTCCTTCCCATCTTTTTGGCGCACTGCTATAGTTATATCATTACTAAAACAAAAGGCAGAAATCCATTCTTAGTGGACAGTTATAGACCAATTTCTTTGACATAATTATGGAGAAGATAATTTAGACTACAATAGATACTTCACTCACACATTCATTACTTTCGAAAAAAATCGGTGGTTTTATGCCTACCCGTTCAATTAATGATCAGTTACTCTACTTGTAGAACTCAGTTATAAATGCTTTCGCAAAACGTGAACATAACAAAGTGGTATCTGGCCTTATACCCTGTCAAAAACTGATCCTCCTACTTACTCAACCTGCAATGTTCAGATCATTATAGCTCCATATCTGACTCTATTTTTTCTATATAACTCCATTCAATTTTCATTACACTTTCCTGACACACTTAATGAAATACTTTTATCTAAAAATGAAAATACTCATAACTTTCCTCGTTCGCACTAAATTATCTTCACATTATAATAGTCCGTGTTTTTAGCCGTTGTAGCAGTACATGGCACGGGAAAAAGAAGAAAAAACATTTATTCCGTTACAAATTAATTCAGACTTATCGTACATTCTCCATCTTTCAAATACATTTCCAGTAAATGGGACTGTTCAGATATACGACGAAACACAGTAAAAATTAAAATTTAATAAATGACCCTGCTTCCTCATATGTACATGATATATACGTGTGTGTGTGTATGTTTGTACTTATTAGCTTATGTAAATTTTATTTTCAGTATTGGAATATGGTCATACTCCTATTACTCGAGAATTTCTCAAGAAACCAGTCCCCCACTCTTTACGTGGAGATTTATGGTTACAAGTTTTAGGTTGTAGCAAAGTGGGAAAATGGGTAATCATTAATTGAATTATTGTTATTATTATTTTGTAAATGTATAGGTAAAATTAATTACGTGAATTAGTTTCGTGCTACAAACCTAGAAGTGAAATATAATTTTAGATATTGCGAAATACAAGGGTAGAATTATAAAATTATTAACAGAATATTTTATAAAATATTATTTATTTCGATTAATTCGTTTAAAAATCAACTACGTCCAAAAAAGACCTTTAGTTTCATGCAAATATATACCACGAAAAAAGTATTTATATGGTAAAGTACTCATTTTTGTACAAGTTGGTTGAATGGATATCATACGTCTATGTAACGAATTTTTTTATCTCTGTCGTGTTTTCTACATTCTTCTTCAATCTAAATACCTCTGTTCGACCTACGAAAAAGGCATGGCGCGGCTTAAGAGGTTTACAATCGTCCACGTAATTTCGATTACTTTTCTCGAATTTCTTCGCTTTTTTCCACTTACACTTCTACATTTCAATCAACTCGTACCCCGCTCTTCTAACGGCATCAGTTGTTTCGTTTTCGCGTACAAGTCCCCCATACTCTCCTGTTTCACATTATTAATGGTATCCTCTTTATAACACTCGGGACAACCGTACCAGAAAATATATATACGAAGTACAAGTATTTCGGTACTAATGTTAAACATTAGATTATTGACTAGCTGACATTACTATATTTTGTAAAGGTTATAAATTTCTAACTGATAAATGTAAAATATACTAATTTATAAATGTTTCTGCTTAATTTGGTGGTCACTGTCAATGTGAAAATGTAATTAATATGATAAAAGTGAAGTTTATTAATTATTAAATTCCTTTTGTTGCATTATATATAGCCGCATGTTTGTATCTACATGTATTATTTACTTTATCAATGATTATTTTTTATAGTTATCGAAGCAGTATTGTAAATGTTCACATGCGCTAATTATGATATTTTATATGATATTTTATTTTCAGCATGAAGAATATTTTAACGAACTTAAACAGCTTGTAGCACGCTATAACATGTTGGTTGATAAATTGATCATAAAGGTATATAATACAAAATAAAATTCATGTTTTTTTTTTAAATTAAATTTAGTTATTCTTTCATTATTTATTCAAATTTTACAGTTTATTAAACCCTGCCGTATAGTGTTGAATTGATCAAATTCTTCACAGGAAGTGACATAGTTATTTTTAGTTATAGCGTCTTTTATTATATCCCCTGTAGCTGGCAGTTATCATTTGAAGGAGATTCCTGCCTCTTGGAGTTCCCTCTTCGATTTTTCCTTATAAAGCAAACATAAAAACATGATTTCCTCCGATTCCGTGTCCTATATATTTACGTTTTTGGTTAATATGTCCTGTACCATTGTCGATGTTTCCAAGCCGAAATTCTTCAGCACATATATTTGTTGGTCATTTTTTCGATCCTAGGAATTCTCCATAATCTCAGGATATCAATAGATCAATCGAAGTTTTAATTTGATGTTTTTTTTTTTTTTGTTTCCATCCTGTAATACAGCAGTGAGATTTTCAAACACTTGTTTTGCCATGTCGATTTTTGTTCTTATTTTTTCTTTTAAATTTCTTCCATCATTGAAAAAGAGCACCCTGGAATAACGAAACTAGTCCACATTTTCTACAATGGTATCTCTCGTTTTCAAGGCTAAAATTTTATCATTCGATCTCGCAAATTTTATCATTTTAGTTTTATCCGCATTGATAATTTTACCTGACTTATTTAGTTTATTTAGCATTGTCTGCATTCGCTTCTAGATCTTGTTACTATGATTTCATCGTCGGCGTAACTGATACAATTAATTATTTTATCATTTATTTTACAACCTTAAATGATCTATTTCGACATTCTTCATTATTTCTTCTATATTTATATTAAACAGTCGAACTGACAAAGGACAACATCTTGAAAAACAACATCCTTCATTATCTGACATCGTTTTCTGGAGTATTTTTATTTTTACGTTCGCAGTTTGTTCCCAGTGTAATATCGTCAATAATTGCGGGTCTTTATTATCTACATCGTATTTTCTTAGTATCTGAAACAGTGTATCATGATTAACTCTGTCAAACGAATCTCCTAATCAACGAAGTCAACTCTCGCGTTCCCTTTAATGTTCAAAGCTAGTTCGATGAGTTTAGTTGTATGTCCCCAGTTTGTTTTCGATTGTCTCGTTTATTATGTTAAGGAACAACTTGAAAGTGTGACTCATCAATGTAACAGTGCGATGTACTTAGCAGATCTTTAGTTTAAATTTATCGAATTCCGATAAAATATTCGATTTTTTTTCCAATTTCGGGACTCAAAATTAATGTAACTCGTTCATTAAGATTCTACTTTATATAAATTTCCTCGAAATAGTTCATTGTCCTCTACATTGGTGTATTGATTGTGTCCTTTACATTGACATTTTAAGTCGTTTCTCATGCAAATACGCAAAGTCCCTGATAACTTTAATCTAAAAATCCTACCGATAAGTGTGAAACTTTCTATATAGACACGATTTTATTATATCTGTACCTAAATAGAACGAAGCTATTTTGAAAACAAGTTCTGCGAGTGAAAATTAGTTTATATTTTAAACTAAATACGCTATAAATTATTCGAATAGCCGTAATCGAAAGTGAATTTTTACAGTTATAATTATTATCCACAGGATATCCGACTAACGGTCAGCAATGATGATCAATATTTCGTGTTTGAAGATTTAATTTATCAGGTATGATGCGTTAGAAATTTTTTGCAACGTATTATTAAAGATTATTAAATTTATCAATATGAAAAAAATTGATTAAAATTCCACATTTCGTCGAATGTCAATTATCAGGGACGATAAATTATGAATTTTTTAGTTCGATGTATTGTTTTAAATTCGAATATATGATATAGATACACTATTGGATCGAAGCCTAATAAAAAAAATCGAATGTTTCTAGAGCGTTCCGCGTAAAAAATATATACGTTTTTTTTTTTTGTACCATACTTTCAACTACAATTACGATTTCCGAATCGTCTATATATTTTTCCCTATCTACCCGACTATGTCACATATTTCCTTCCAGCCAGCAAGATGTTGAGAAACAGCAAATATCTCGCAGGGAAATTCTAGACGTTCTTAGTGAATTGTATACTACCAGTTTGAGTGAAAACGCGGTTGCAAAAAAAAGATCTTGTGCATGACGGGCCAATATTTTACTGTCTATTATTCTGGTGCTTGAATGAGCTAAGTTTAGTTATCCCTTGTTTTTTTTTTCTCAATTAAAATTAACGTACGGGAATAACATGGAATATGACGTCTACTGTCGAAGTTAGCTACTCTGTTAATGTTACCATATATAACGGAGTATTAAAAATTGGATTTTTCTCAAAACAAAGACAAAAAATTAATTATTCAAAAACCAGGCAAGTCACAAGTATTCCACACGTCGGGGACGACATACACGTTGAACTTTACAAGCATCTATTCGGTAAGTTCAAAGATAGTAACTAATGTCGCAGACGATCTTGCGGATAATTTAGGCTAACATCTTCGGATATTTTATTTAAATAATATTATATCTTTTCCCTAATTATTGTACTCGGTAGTTTATATAATTCAAACTTGTAAGTTTGGTAACGAGATAGTTTTTCGTTGCTTTCCTCATCGCAGTTATGCTTCGTGTTTACCAACTACCTATTCTCCGGCCGTATCAAACTACTGTTCACTGGTAGTTTTGCTGCTTCCTGTAGCAGGGGCTCACTTTTTTTGTCTGACTCCTCTTCTGAGATCTGTCCAGCTTAGCCCTTCTCAGAGTATACACTATCGCTGGTATAATTTTCAAACTCTTCGGAGTATACAAACCCCTCAGCCACGTTAAGGCGGTGGTTCCTCCGATAAAAGAAAGAAGATATAAATGGTAGGTTATATTTTCAGATACAATAAACATATAAAATGAATAATTGAAGGCATCGTCGAAGGGAAAATATCAAGAGGAATGCCGAGAATGAAATATGTACACGATGTACAAGAAACAGGATATAGTAACGTGTAAAAAATGATAGTTATCCGGAGAGTTCTGTCATTTCAAATTAGCTGTCTACGATCTTAACGAGATTTAGAAATTATGAGGATGAATTCGTATAACCATTACTTTTTTTCATTCTAACATCTTCGTGTTATTTCTTTTTTTCTTCGTAATTAAATGTCTCATTGAAGTTATTGGATTAATATCAAACTTCCACGATCAACGTCGTTGATGGCCAATACTTCCACTATGTTGTAACAAAAAAAAAAAAAAAAAAAAAGGCCGAACTCGGTAAACATGTTTTATGTATATGTTATGTTTATGGCTCGTTGATGAAACAGGTCATGCTTTGCTTTTGGAGGGACACCGCGGTATTATCTACATTTTATCGAAATACGTCGAATCCGCTTGTGACGACTATAAAGAACAAATCACCTACAATCAACAACTCCGTCATTTATCCTCCAAATGGTATAATACCATTCCACGGATTTTCTATGTATGGTAATATAAAAAAAAAAAATCTATGAAATGTGTATTTATTTACATATGCGATAAATAAAATAAGCGTCGAATAACGCGAATTTTTTATCAAAATTTTATTTTTATAAAAAAAATGGATAGTGCACTTTTTTTTTTAGCTGGGTCTTGATAGTTACGTGATCGCTATTTTAAATTATTTCACGTATTGATAAACATTTAAATATCGCTAAAATTATAAATACACTTACTAAGTTATAGTAGTAATGTGTGCCGAATATAAGTTATAGAAAATCAATGCCGGTCAAATAAATAATATGCAAGTTTTACGTTTTATTAAGTTTGAGTAATTTAAATAAACGAATTGAATATTTTATAAACGAATGAAAAATTTCGACATGATTATTATTAATTTTTTTGTTTGGCACGCGCAGATTTTATTTGAAAAATTATTTAGACCTATGCATTTATTTTCAAATGTGACTTTTCTGAAAATATTCCTGTTCCATTCAACTTTTTATATGATATTCTAAATATTTTATCGAGCTAGTCTTCTCCATCTTTAAATTATCGAAGGGAATTGTATCGTTAATCGTGTTCTTTAAATTACTACCACCCGTGTTGTTTTTTTGTTGCATTTATTTATAAAAAATTTTTTGTAAATTGTTAAGGATTTTTCTAATTTTTCGATTCTTTGAAAATCTTTTCTGAATATATATTTATTTTTATTTATTTAATTTTTATTAGGCTCCCACGGCGGTGAATAAATATTTAATAAAATGGAAAGAACCTATTTTCGCAAACCCATTAATAAAAAAAAAAAATCAACTTTAACAATCTTGATCGAATTTGATTTACTTTTAGAATAAGTCCATTATAGGATAATGTACCACATCGATATTTGTAGATTCGTATTTTCGATTTAAAATATTTTTATATCTTTCTCGATATTAATGTACTTTTGTATTAAACATTTCAATACATTTGTAGCGGCTCCGTTTTGCTATATGTATAGCGATCCGATAAAACTTTACTTCTCGATAAGATCGTTCTATACGAATTACTTATTTCGACTGCACGAAGCAAGTTCTCATCCACAAGCTATTCTGTCGCTGTGCTCGCTCTTTAATCAACTTTTACAGCAACACGAACAACAACTTTGGTCGCATTTTAAAGCTATCAACGTCGAACCGTAAGTTATCTGCATTCAAATATTCTTTTTCTTAAAAAAAAAAAACTAATATAATTTTTCTAACACATAAATAAGGACGAATATTACCAAGAATATACTTCGAGATTGATAAAATCTGAAAATTTTAGAGACATAAATGGTATATATATATATATTATCTCATCATTCCATAAAGTCTATCGCCGAATGTAGAACATATCGTAGATTAATTATTTACTACTTATAACACTGTTTAGTTTATAATAATTTTTCTAAGATTTAAAAAAATTATTATAAACTAAACGAATAGTGTTATTAAATGATTTTTCTGTAATTTATAAATGACCTTTATAGTCAAAAATATAATAAATAAATAAATAAAAATCAAACCTGAGAGATGAGAAGGTAGATGAAAACTGATTCGGTATTAATGGGCGTAATTAGAAAATCTAAAACAAATTTCTTTGATTTTACGAGAGAAGCAAAGCCATAATGGCGCGCGAACTGTAGGAAGGAAAAAGAACGAGGAAGAAGGATTTTTGAACTCTAAAATATTAAGACACGGACTGGAGTCGCAAGTATATAAAATTGTAGGGGTTTTTCTTTTTTTCGAAATTATGCCACTAGCTTCAGGCTATCTAGCAATCTTTTTGAACAGAAATTGCGATTGACTTGTGAAGTTCCTTACCCAACGGTAAGGACTTTCGCTAATTGTATTTTAGTACTTTATATTATTGATGCTTATTCAAAATAGATCTGTAGGTTTAACTCGTTTTAAACGCCGAGTATCTGTAGAGTTGTCCAATAAAGCAACAGCTAAAGCATTCGTGTGATAAGAAAGTTTGTCGCCATACTTACGGGCCATTTGTTGAATTTTATCTTTAACAGATGTAACTTCTAGGTCTGTGTGTAATGTAAGATTGCTTACATACCCCGGGGGCATCTATTATGGTTCTCAATGCTTTATTTTGGAAAAGCTGTATTATAGCTGTATTACTCTGTTTAGCACAGCCCCAGAGTTGACATCCGTATAGGCCTTAGAATTTGTTTATACAATAATAACTTGTTCTCCAGTGTTAATTCGGATTTTCTTCCAATAAGCCAAAGCATATTCCTATACTTTATATTCAATTCATTTCGTTTGGCTGCTATGTGGTTTTTCCAGGTTAGTTTTTTATCCAAATGGATTCCCAGGTATTTTACCGAGTCTTTAGCTGGAATTTCCTGATTATTGATATAAATATTTTTGATGCTAGTTATTCTCTTATTTGTAAATATTACACGAGTTGATTTTTTTTCATTGATTTCTATTCACCACTGCCTGAACCATTTTGAAATAGTATTAACTCGGTGCTTTCTAAAGTATACGAAAAGCTAATACTAAAAAGAATGAAACCCTTCTTGGAAACAAAAAATCTAATACCGGGGAACACCAATTTGGTTTTAGATCTGGTCATGGGACTGTGGAGCAGGTCCACCGTATAGTCAGCATTATTGAAGAATCTTTCGAATCTAAAAAGATATGTGACGCGGTTTTTCTCGATGTAAAACAGGCGTTCGATAGAGTAACGAAGGATTGCTTTATAAAATTAGGTGCCATCTTCCGTATCAGTTATTTGAAATACTCAAATCCTACCTTGAACGTTATTTTGTAGTCAAATATGGAGATGAAGAATTTCAACTTCATCCGATTAGTGCCGGTGTACCGCAAGGTAGCATACTGGGTCCGATGCTTTACCTAATTTATACAGCAGATATACCTGTACCAAATAATACAGAAATCGCTACCTTCACGGACGATACAGCTGTGATTTGTTCTGACTCGTCTTTTGAAAATGCAGAAGTTAACTTGCAATCAGCAGTTAAAATTATAGGTGGCAACTAAAATAGTATAGTTCGTGAAAAGTGATTAAACCTCTCGGTCACGCATCAATTCTTTGCATAAAATTATTCATTTGGGCGTATGTAATAATTAAATTACTAGATAAAATTAAAATATAAAATTTCGTAAATTATACCGCTATTAAATAATTTTTTATGTCTCGTATAAATATTGTTAGAGTTAAAACGTTCTATGTTAAATAAATGTGAATTTAGATCATTTTTTTAGTGTTAAAACTTTATGTATCATACATAGAGGATAATATTTAAACGGTGTTGATGATAAGAATTTTATTAAAAATTGAATTTCCGGTTTAGCTGGTTGGACAAAACAATGGCTAATATTCGTGCGCGATGTCGAATAAATTAAAATAATCGGTGTAACAAATCTGTGCGTTTATTCTCAGTCGTCTAAATTTCGAACGTCATCATCTTTTAGAATAGCAGCTGGTAGATTAACATAACCGGATTTATCGGATGTATTCTGCACTATGGTTCTTTACAGCTGGTATCTGTTGAAGATTCCAATCAATAATTTGATAAGTGTTGTACTGATTTTTAAAAAATAAAAATGTAATTAAAATCACTAAATCTTTTATAAAAAATCACAAAACTTTTCGACTTTTAAGCTATAATTAAGCGTAAGAAATAAAATTGAAAAATATATACAATTTATAAAAATATATAATACTAATTTAGATATACAATTTACAAAAAATCAGCAAAATGAACTGATGAAATAACAGCGCATTATTGAAATCAATTAGTAACGACAAAATAGAAGATAGAAATATACTAAAATATTCAGGAGTATATAGGTTAAATTGCAATCAATGTGTAAATGAATACATAGGAGAAACCGGCAGACATTTTACAATAAGATTTAAAGATTAAAATTCATATATAAACGATGAAAAATCATTATTTCGGAGACATTGTAAAGAATTAAAATACAAAATCAAGAATAACCGAAATTATACAATTTTACATACAGAAAAACATTATATATAAAAAAAAAACCTACTAGAAAAAAATGAAAATAATAATTGATAAAAATAATTTATTAAATTCAATGATAAATTTCGATGAATTACGTTCTAAGAAGTATATTGTAAGTTTAATCATTTTTATATTTTGCAATTATGGTTTGATTTTTATTTTACTGTTTATGTATAAATTTTATATTGTTGACTGTGTTGTTTACCACATTCACTAATCGGATTATTTTATAAATACTGTTTTTTCACTCTGCTAATTTTTGTAAATTGTGTATCTACATTAGTATTTTTTTTACATTTTATATTTTTATATTCACTCGATAATATTGTGAGTTTTATAAAAAGTTTAATGATCTTAACTAATTTTGATTCCAGTAATAATACTTGAAACATTTGTAAACGTATTACTCGCTGCTCCATAAATTTCTATTTGATATATCAATACTTCAGAATAACCTTATTTCCTGTAGAAAGTGGGGTACCTATTCATAAGCCGGTTGGTTCTTTGACCTTTGAGATCCAGTTGCTTTCTTTTCGCTATATGACGATTTCAAGTCACACGTTGATCCAAATGCGCCGATTTGAAGTACTTTATCGCACTGAGGAGGGAGGGGTTGTTTAATTTTTTATCGGTGTGTATTCGCGAGGGTTCTCTATTTAATGTATAAAATAAATTTAACATTTCTATACAGATCTTTGAAAATACATTTGTGTACAAATAAAACGATTCTACATTGATCTTGACGAATATTTTTTGTTTATGTATAAATTTAATATTGTCGGATGTTTTTATTTTTATTTTATTCGCTATCGCGTTATTGTTTATGCATAAAGTGTATATATTGCTGATTGTGTAGTTTAACACATTCGCTATCGGATTATTTAAAAATACTGTTTTTCCATGGTTGATAATTTTTTACCGTTTAAATTTTTATAAAGTTGCATATATTTTTGTCCAGTTTTTTAAAAAATCACTGCATTATAAAAACTTTTCAAGTTAAAAAATTAATTCACTTCTCGTCCCAACGTAAGAACGATTGTGTTAGTCTGCGACTACATTCTGTTAAATACGTTCCTAAAAATATACGAAACAGATATAAATTCTCTACGATCAGAATTCAATATTTTCGATCTATTTTATCACATAGCCATTATTATTTATTATTATTATGTAAATGTTTCAATTCATCACTCGATAATATATATATATATATAAAATCACGTTATATTAAGCAGGCGCTTCTCTGAACTGCATGGTTATCTAGCTCGAAACCACGCTATACATTAAATTTTGTTTATTATCTTAAGCTATATAATAAGAATTATGTACACGAAAATATGGATATGTATAAGAAGATGCGTTATGTGTTTCACTATATATATATCACTATAGATTAAATAGATAAATTAGTAAAGTTAAGCAGGGTTTTTATTTGTATTTTTTCCCTGCAGTTGATTTTATTTTCTTATTCCTATATTAGTATTAATATTAAATCAAATATCGCACAGTATGAGCAATTATGTAAACTCGGTATGTGTACATAAATAGTAATTGTAATTTATTTATTAATCTGAAATATACTTATTATTATTATTATTATTGACGATGGTATTATCGATAATTTATTTCAATATTTGTGTACAGTTAAAATTTGACGATAATCTTTTATACAAATGTATTAATAACTCGACATTATTTATCTCTCGCTTTTTTGTTTCAGCATAAAAATTGTATTCAAATGGATTATGAGATGTTTTAGCGGTTACTTACCGCCCGAGCAACTGTTATATTTGTGGGACTTGATCCTCGGGTACGATTCGTTGGAAATTGTGCCTCTATTAGCTGTGGCAGTTTTAAGTTTACGACGTGATAACCTTTTACAGGCTGATTCCATACAATTAATCGAGGTTCGAGGACACATTTAACATATATAATATTAAATAACATTAGATTGAAAAAATGAAATATTACCTCAAACGTAATAAGCGTTATACAGATATTGCAATATTCCGCTTTAAATATTAAATTCCGTTTTGAATAGTTAGGTAACTGATGTATGAAATTAATTATTTTGAAAAATCCTATTGTTAAATGTACACATAAAAAAAAAACACCCTGGTGTAGGTATAAAACCACGAAGTTCCAACAAAAACATTGACATTTTGATATCAGCAACAAGTTTCCCTATTTTTTTTTTTTTGCGAATCGTAGTAATCAGTTTTATTCAAATGTTCATGCAACTGAATTGGTTATTCCAACTGGAAAAAAGAAAACCACAGATTTAGTAAAAAAAAAAAAAAAGAATAGGTAGACCTAGTGGCCAGTGGAGACGCTTATTTTTACGATGAGATCACTATATAAAATTAAAATTGAACATTATCATTCGTTATAAACAGTTGATTTTTCTATTAACGTCATAACCGTTTTAATTAATTCGTAAGTGTTTTATATCAGGTTTATTATTATTATTTCTTAAATTTATGTGCCACGAACAGCTATTACGGGCTAGAGAGGTGCGAATAAATATCAATTAGGTTACCACGTTTCTTATATTAAATCGTATCAATTCGAATGATGAAGGAATGCGATTAATTTGGATAAGGAGCTGATCATCGGAAAATATTTCATTTAAAGAAGATGGAAATTTTAAATAGAATTAAATTGTACACATTCTGTAGGACACTATTACCGGAAATATTAATATTACATGTACTACATATTGGAGCCGGTTTCTTCTGTAAAAAATGTGGCGGCCACGCGTTAATTGAGTATGACATAGTTGGAGCCTGCTAACGATTATTTCACATAGATGTCGACTGTCGAACATTATACTTAATTTGTGGTTGGAACAGCTATCCGCCGTTGATTTCGCCGAGCTTCGAGGGCTTTCTTTGAGTAGCGGGTGAAATCTAAAGCTGATGTTGGAGTGTCAGGAACGGGACGGATCATAGCGGGTTCTTTGGCTGCACTGTCGGCCAGTCCATTTCCAGTAATTCCCGAGTGACCGGTAATCCAGAGGAACGTTATTTAGCAATATTCTCGAAGCTTGAATCTATTTCCTCAGCAATAAGGAGTTGTATCTTATTGTGACAATCGGAGATGGCTTTTGAGTAAATTAATGCTTGGTCGAATCGGGTTTATTTTACATACGCCGAAGCACTTTTTATAGAAGAAATTTTGAAAACCTATCAAAGCGTACTCTTTATTTGGTGTTTATTGTTATAGGCTGTACTAGCTGATTTATCATCATTACGTGTAATTCCGCTACTACAAATTTCTCTGGGAAAAGTCTGAACTTCGTGACACCGTTGATTACTGTATATAATCGATGTTTTTGTTATTCTCAAATGTGCTGGTTAGGTTAGATTGGTATATTGTTATTGAAATTTAATATTTCATTTATCGACAAATTTGCGACAATTACGTTCTTTTAAATCAGTAATATATCTATTAAGTGAATGTTCACAACATTACGTACATTTAAATCTTCACATTACATACATTCTACTATTTTAAATTCTCGCGGCGATGCATCAAAATTCTTGTTTTTAAACCGTTCCGAATTTATTATATATCGCTGTTTTACATACGTTAAATATAATTAAATTTAAGATTTCGGCAAACTTTAAACGAGTTTTATTTTGGAAAAATATTACAAATTACTCAGATACCAGTTTTAAGCGAAATCGTATTTTTCCTTACAAAAATGATTAATATACTTTTATTTATAATGTAAATTTTTTTTTTTAATCGAATACCAGCTGTAATATTTAGCCGTTAAGTCTAAAGTCGAATTAGAGAAAACGGCTAATGATAAATAGCACAGCCAACTATGGGGAAAGTGTTTCGTGTATTAAAATTGTAGCAAAATTTTAGCCTTAGAAGTAATTGAAAAGTAACGGAATAATAGGTGCGACTAATGATAGTAGTCAGGATCCGATAGAAATTCGGGTAATTCCTAGTGTACTTGTACAATAGTCGTTCGGGATTGGATAAATTGATGTATTTTCCTAAGCGCGATAAAAAAAAACTGCGGAAAAATTGTTTAATGTAAATCACGCCCTTTCAAATTTTACTTATAAGTATGTTTAAAATTACACTCTTTGAAATTTTACTTATATGTTTATAGAGTCCAGATTTTTCGGCATTCATAAAATGAAAGTTTATATTTCCCATAAAAATTTATTTATATCATAAATTATGAGTGTTGAGAAGCTAAGTAAAGATAGTAAATCACTACAGTACGCGGAATTATTTATTAACTATACACATAAAATACGACACTTTTATTTAAATAATTTGGCGTTATAAGAAATAAATGTTTTTCAAAATTTAATTCGTCAAATCGGTGACGTTTATTACTTAGAATATTTTTAGATGAGAAAAGCTTCTTTCCACATTTGCCGACACAATTAGCGCGTATTTGTATGCGCTAATTTCGATAGGACTAAGTGTCCTTATTTTTCCTGTTTCAACACAAAAATTACTTTAGTCAATATATCCGATATTCTTAACTACCACAGCATTCTTATATTGAAGATTTTGCTCCCACTTGCCATGAATTTCGCCAATGCTCTTAAATGCGTCTTCCGCGATTTCTATCTGTTCAAACAGACAATCCTCGCTTTTCCAATTTCGTAATTGCGACTTCTACTAACCCGGACGTATACGACTTGATGAATGCCGAATCAGCCGCTAAGTTGTCAACATTTTTTAACATAAACGCCAAAAGTAAAATGGTAGTTTACACGATTTATAATTCTAGTCGTAGACACAAAATATGGCATAAAACGACCTTACAAACTTTTCTACTCCTTGGATCTAAAACAAAAAAAAAAAATGTAAAAGTTTAAAAGAATCTACCAGAAGTCCGATCAATAATCGCATAATGTTGGCGTGACATGTTTTACGAATATATAAAGCTCGTGGAAAAAGTATATATAAAAGAAATTTCGAATTAACACATTTAGAACGTACAAAACTATTCCTACAAAAAAACTCGTTCAGATTTATAATTTTTATACCGTTATGGTTAAATATACACACCGGTAATTAGTTAAATTCTTACGGAAAATCAAAATTGATATTTTCGTCGAGAATTATTCGAAATAATGCGATCGCAGTTTTAAGCGAAATATATTTTTCAAATCAAGCACGAAGTTGAGATATCGAACAGGCGTACTTCAAAGTATTGTCCTGGGATCACTACTGTACATCATCGTGTACAGCTGATATGCCGACATCATCAAGAGGTAAACAATCTATGCTGACGGCGCAGAAATTTTGTGTACAGGCGTTTGTCCTGTAAATGTTCGTAATTACAGTGATCGATAGAATTTCATCATAGCGAACTAGTGAATTTAACTAGACGCGCGTAGTTTCCAGAAAACTCGAACCGTCGGATAATATAAAATATAATCGTTATTTTCCGACGAAAATATCAATTTTTATTTTCCGTAAGAATTTAAATATATATATATATATATATATATATATATATATATATATATATATATATATATATATATAACCATAACGGTATAAAATTATAAATCTAAACGTGTATTTTTTAGAAATAGTTTGTACGTTCTAAATGTGTTAATTCGAAGTTTATTTTATATATCATATCCATTTTTAAATAATCGTATATAAATACCGAACATGAGGTACGAGTTGAAATAATTAAAAGAGAAAAGTAAAAAATGACTCGAAAAAGAGAAAATATAAAAAAGTGATAAGAACAAAAACGAGAAATAGACGATATGTAGAAAAATATTCCCACTAAATGTACATACTTCGCTAATAATATCTCCTTATTACGTACATTTTAACACATGAACATAAATCATTATTTTTAAAAAAAAAAACCAATTTGAACAAAATACAAAAGTTCGTGTTATTCTTCAAGCTATTGGTGATTTATCGGTGGTGATCGTAAATTTTGTAATCGGCTACAAGAAATGACCGTCAGCGCAGCAAGTGTTCGACTTGTGGATGTACATGGAGATATAGGATGTCTTAAATAGTAGAATCTCACTCTGTAGATGATACTTTTTACGTTGGCTTTTGCCACAGGATTAAATGACTTCCCACTTGCTTATTTAAACATTTTCTTCTCAATTATTAACAAAAGTTAACTTATTAAGTTAATAAAGAAAGAAAAAAAGTTAAATCACTAAATTTTTATAAATATGACAAATTTTGATGAAGAAGTACACATTATAAAAATTCAATCAATGTTTATATTAGAAAGTTTTTATTTTTTCTGATATTTAATGTAATCGGTTGTGCATAAGTTTTATATTGCTGATTTGTTGATTGTGTTGTTTACTACATTCACTATCGGATTATTTGATAAATAAACTGTTTTTTTCACTTTGCTATTTTTTGTAAAATATTGTATATCTAAAAATTAAATATTTTCTTACATTTTATATTTTTTATAAACTGTACATATTTTTTTTAAAAATATTTTTTTATGTTCGCCTTTTAATGGCTTTAAGAGCCGAAACACTTTTTTATTGTATATTTAGTGATTTAAACTACTTTTTTGTTTATTTTTTAAAAATCGCTATATTCCCACCGTTCAACATTGTTAAGATTGTACTTTTACACAAAATTTCGAAATAGGGTGTTCTACCAATGTTGATGGTAACTAGATTTGTGTACTGATATTTAACGATGAAGCTGATCAAATTTATACTGAATCCTACAAGTAGTTTTTAAAGAGTGTCGAGGAATTAACCTCGACGTGTCGGATATCTATTCGCACATATATCTTCTCTTCTTTCTTCTTCGTATCGGGTGAAGCGAGTTACGGTAAGGATTTCTAATAATCCAAGAAATCAATTGCATTGCCTTCCAGTTTCACGACGTCTTCGAAACTGCATTTAACCACCGGACATGCCAAAACAAGTTAGCGATAGACTGCTCCTCGTTACACAATGAACTTTCTGAAATTCGCCATTTTTAAAAATTATCGCCGGTTCGTCCAACTTGTGTCCGCAATCTGTTGAGAGATCCCCATCGACCATAGTTTAGGTCTGCGTTTACGGAAAACTCCCCTGTAGGTTTAAGCCATGATTTTACACTCTTGACATTCTGTTTGCCAAGCGTTAAGTCGTGCAATTTCGGGTTTAACATTAATTGCCTTAGTCGTGGCCATTACACTTCTACGAGACTTTAGTCTTCTTCGCTGTTGTATATAACCATATAGCATATGCCGGTCATCGGTTTCTTGACTCATTTTTTCTACTTCTGCCGCAATACGACCGTCTTATTGGTGGTGGTGCTATTCCTGTTAAGAGCTCTCATTTTTGCGATAGGATTTGGCTTCAAACATATATGTTCTCTAATATCTAGACTGCGTTCGTTAAATATAAAATGATTCGCTAAAGATATTTGCCGAATTATTACAGACAAATTAATATGGTATAAAAGCAAGTACATTAACATTTATTTTATATAAACTTAATACAAAATGATACGACGAATTGTAGTAAATCATTAAGTATACTTTCATCAGTTATAGCTTACGCATAGATAATTTTAGTCCGTTATATAAAACAGGAATTGTTGCATTTAAAAATAAAAATAATACTAATTGCGAGCAGCAGCATTATCCGTCTTCCCGGTTCTAAAATGAAACAGAGAACGGAAAAAGTGTTAATATTTTAAAAATATGCTTAAAAAATGAATAAATCGTAAAAGAAATTTTAATTCGGGTATTTAAACGTGTTAAAGTCTCGTGTGTTTTTGTCACCAGAGATAGAGGTTTATATATATTTATTAATTAATTTACATCTAATTTCAAATGTCGAACAGCGTAATATTTTTCGTATATAATTGTTGTTGAACTTACAGATTAAGTAAACACGAGCTATTATAAAATTCCATGTTTATGTATAAAATTTTTGCAATAGGTGTCAGTCGATGTTGGCAGCCTTCGACTAACATATTGTTTTGCGTAAGCTCAATCTGTTGTTTATTATTCTGTAAAAATTCTAAATATCCGTGTGAAGTTTGACGGCACTACGAGCCATGCAGTAGACGATGGTACGATGGATGTTCTGCATTAACGATTTACAGCGATATGACGCGAATTAGTTTGACCCGCAAGACTTTTTTTTTTAGGATTTCCAGAAGTCGCATGTTTGTGCCAATAAACCGCAATCGACCAGTGTCCTTCAAATTCACAATGCCGACACTACATCCTTAAATTCAGCCAGATCTATGCGACGGAGAAAAACATTTTTCCTTAATATACGCGGCTTGTTTTATTCCATTTCAACATCGACCCGACTCAACCTAATTAGAAAACCGTGCGCGTTTCACGCACTCAATGCCCATCGCTCCTTTCGAATATACTCGACACAACGAACGACAAATGTTAGGCATAGTATCACTATTAGCCAATGAGAGCTGGATTGCAGTTTTCATAAGACCCATGTGTTTTATTTCGTGAAAATTATTGAAACATTAATTTTAAATAGGTAAAAATACTTACCGATACGCGGAAATTCGTAAATGACAGTTTTAAAATAACGCCTTTGGAAATTTCACTCATAATTATGTTTACAAACATGAAATAGAGCGAAATTTCACCATTGTGGTGGTCAACTTCCAACTTTATCGGTCGGTTAGGTAAGTACATTCGGTCAGGTTAGTTTCGATTAGTTAAAAGTATGATTAAAGAAAAAAAACGAGAATAGCAAAATAACCTGGTTAGGTTAGAATCGGATAGATTTATATCGGCTAGTTAGAATTCAAGGAAAAAACGGGGAAACGGGAATGGAACATTAACCAGACGACAGATAAATCGAAATTTACAAAAGATCTAGTTTTCCAAAATTTTAATTTTCTCAAAAAATTGCAGCTAGCGCAAATTTTTTTTTCAACACTCAAAAATGTGATTTTTGAAAAAAAAATGAACACAACCGTATCAACTGCTGGTAGTCTCCTGTCAATAAGGAACGAATAAAAACACCATGCACTTCACAATGGCCGGTGTTCCGTTGTTACAATATTTTCATACTGCGTTTACACTAAGATATTCAAAATTTCCTTCGTATATACATACATACATATATATATACACACACATATATATGAATAGTTTTTATTTTTATTTTTTTTTTAAAGAAAGGAATATGATTTTTAAGGAACTATGTTAAAGCATAAAACTATATCAATTAATTTTGTAATATGGGAAAAGATAGAAAATTTAATTTAACAGTATGCAAATCACATTGTACGCCTTTATTCACATCGTAAACGTAACTAAAGATATTAACATTGTTAAAATAAAAATAATACTAACCCAGCAGAGGAACGAGATTTAGAGATCGATTTAGAAAATGACTTCTTATCGTCGTACGACCGTTTATTCCGATTTGTACCACTACGACGTTTAGGGCTAGAAGATGATGAAGATGAAGATGTTGAATAACTTCGGCGGCGAGAGTAGGAACGAGATTCGGATCTCGTAGTGCGACGTTTTGAATTAGATCGCGAACGAGTATACGAGCTGCGCAAGAACGTATTTAAAGATTCAAATAATGAACATAATAAATACGCATATAATATACATATATATATATATATACATATTAATATATTAAATTCTAAAAATTAATTTTAAAAACAACTATAAACAACAGCATCCCCATATGTACGACGTATTTAAAGCGTTTCTATACAATACAAGAATCTGCTATTTTTTACAAAGTTTTCATGAAAGTACCATTTTTTTACTTTATCAATTTATAACGTTTATTTTTCGAAATAAATGAGAGTTCATTTGTAATTTAAAATAATAACGAATTTTAAGTGTATAACTGTAAATTGAACTAATAAATTAGCCGAAGATATATAGAATGGTTACGCGTATGGTTTCGGCGAATCACAATTCAAGTTTATATATATATATATGTGTATGTGAGATTCCTTACGGGATTGTTATACAACGACTGATTTAACCCGGTATTAATTGAACGCGGTGTATATTTAAAATTTAATAATTTAATTTTAGTTTTCGATTTATATTAGTCATTTTTTCCCCTTAAAGACAACCTAAATGATACCAATGGGTTATGTAAAAAAAAAAAATTAGCTACTAAATCTGATGAAACAGTATATAGTAAATAAAAATCAGTTCCAAATTTTAGAACTGATTTTTTCACACGATTAGCATAATACTGATAGAAATTGCAATTTGTGTGCTTATAAGATTGAAATTAAAAAAAAAATAATTAAAATATTTTAAAAACTTAACTGATACATTAATAATAATAGCGTAAGGCTAACAAATTCGGAAATTTTTACCATAAATTCAGTCTCAATCGGCAATTACAAAAAACTGAAGCAGCGTGATATCATTCGTCAAATAAAGTAAACGTAACGAATATCGATTATGTATCTGTCTACACAGCTCGTAAATACCCTCAATTATATTCTGGGCTCGAGATTGACGCGTCAATTAAATACGTAATACAGATCAGCGAATAAAATCAACATTTTTAAATTCGTCTTGTAATTCATTTCGTAATAACGGACGGCGGTATGTAAATGTTCGTTACACAATTATTATATAAGTTAATTATCCTGGAAAAGGATTACCTCGGCATATTAACTATATAAAAATTTTTGCGATCAAAGATCAACTCTTAAAATTATATAACCGGATCGCAAGGAATAATAATAATAAAAACACCGTTGGCGCTAAAAAGAGAAACAAAACAATCACGATTTAAAAAATGTACGTAGAAAAATAATAAGTTTTTCACGCTTTTAATTGCGAATGAGCGTAATTTGTTTATATATATATATATATTTTGTTTAAACACGTGCGCTAATTTCTACGTATACGCAACTTAATTGAGAAATTAACGTATTCGATATTAATCTCAACTATGAACGTCAAATTTCGCATAGATAAAAATGTACATTTATACGACGTTAACTTTTAAATCATTTATAAAACAAGTAAATATAAAATGATCAGGAAAAATTAATATTAAATCAACCAGAGTTGGTATAAATAAAAAATTTACCGTCTATTTCTTCCACTTCTGGAACCACGTCTGTTACGCCTATGACATTCTCTGGCATAATGTCCTCGATCACCGCATTCGTAACATTTGTCAGAATTAAAAGGACGACCGTTACCGCGACGCGAAAATCTGTTTACAGATGAACCACCTCTGCCAAATCTGAACTTATCACGTCGAACCCCAGCACGTTCCACCCTAACCCGTCTGCCATTTATGACGCGTCTAGGCACAACGAATTATTTTATACATTTATATTATGTCGTAATTATATTATATTAACATGATTATATAATTCGTACAACTTTATGTTTACTTACCGTCCATCTATTTCTTTTACAGCATCGTTAGCGTCACGTTCGTCCTCATATTCGACAAATGCAAAGCCGGGAGGATTACGGGCAACCCACACGTTACGTATTCGTCCATAGTACGCGAATGCATCTTCAACGTCTTGTTTCAAGGTATACTCATCTTCCGGTCATAAAATATCACATCAATGTCGGTTGTGTATTTACAAATAACGAATTAAAGGCGATTTTAATATAATTTTTAACTTTATACATTTTTTAAGTTTATTTTTAACACGCCCACTTTTTATTATTCTTCGCCTATTTCATTGATAAATAAGACTAATTTTGTTTCTACGACATTTGTTACAAATTACCTCTTTCGAAAACAAAATATTCGTATATGGAAAAATGTCTCCCGTGTTATAAAAAATAAATGTGTTAATTACTAATGCATTTAAAAATTGGGTGTTTTATAAACTAACGCGATAGTTCTGTTTATAAGGATCAAAAAATGTACAATTAACAAATATTACGTATCGAATCAAGGAAAAGTTCAAAGTGTTTTACCTAAAAATAATGCGAGATACTAAAATCAATTAATTGCGTTTTACAAAGTGAAAGAACACAGCGTACCCTCCTATACCTATTGATAGTAATAACAATATCAAATGTACAATTAACAAATATTACGTATCGAATCAAGAAAGAGTTCAAAGTGTTTTACCTAAAAATAATGCGAGATACTAAAATCAATTAATTGCGTTTTACAAAGTGAAAGAACACAGCGTACCCTCCTATACCTATTGATAGTAATAACAATACAAAAGGCAGTGATTTTTTTATATAATATTGCATTACGTTCAAATTATACATAAAATTCACTAATTTATTTATTTTTTTTTTAAATAATATTTGA
Source organism: Coronaproctus castanopsis (assembly GCA_032883995.1). Taxonomy (NCBI): domain Eukaryota; kingdom Metazoa; phylum Arthropoda; class Insecta; order Hemiptera; family Monophlebidae; genus Coronaproctus; species Coronaproctus castanopsis. The sequence continues at coordinate 67,230,042 of CM065052.1, read as the reverse complement.
TGAAAACATATACTTACTTAGATCTCCAACGTAAATTTTGCATTCTAAGTTTTCCCCACGACGCCGTGACATGATTACATATGTTCCGCAAACAGAGTATTACTACATATAAATTATGTATATTTAAGAATTACAAAAGATTAACTTATTAAAAATGAATTTGTAAATTATTCTAAACTGATTATTAAATGAAAGATCAACCCAATTTAAACCGAAAATAACCTAGACGTAAATAAATTTATATTTAAAAGCCTCACTCCGAAATCAAATTTTAAAATGGCTATGTAAAAAAACCAAATCAATATTGAAGTTATCACTGGCTTCGTATAGTTACAAATTGCGATGATGCCAAATACTTATTGCCAGTAAAATATATTTTTTTTTTTTTTGTAAACTGTGGTAGCCATAATAAATTGATTCAAATTAGTTTTCCTTTTTAAATGAAAAATTATAATGTTGAAAACTACTTTTTTTCCAAACTATCTCAAAATTTTCCTATTTTTATTTTATAAAATTATCTTGTATAAATATTAAATGTGAATTATAATAACTCGGTCAAACAGAAATTAATAATAATGATTTCTAACTTAAAAACTTCAAATAACTTGAAACTATGATTATTTAATTTAATTCGGGTTTAAAATGTGATAAAATTTATCATACCGAATCGTTTGTTTAGTGTTTAATATTTTAAAAATCACATCAAGTTTACGCACTTATTTATAACCTGATTATTACGTAAAAACATATAAAGCTTATTCACACGCGATTTTTCTTAATTAACCATAAATGCCTGATACGATCGTATAGATATAAAAATTCAATTTTTTGGTAATTTCTAATTTATATTGATATTTTATAATTGTATTTTGTTTAGAATGTGAAAGTTTTAAGAATAATGACGTTACTTATTACACGTGATATTACAAAGTAGTTGTTTAGTGTGCAGTTCGTACGATTTATTAGAATGAAACTATAATGTTTTTTTATGTCATGCTTCATAATTATCTAAATATTCAATGTGCCATAAAGTCTAGATTCATAAACATATTTGCGATTTAGTGTATAAAAATTGTTACATCGTACAGACAGCAAAATAATTAAAGATATTATTGAAAAAAATACTCAAAACTAATAAATGATTATAAATTAATTATTAATATGCAGAATACAGTATATTTTTTAAATACAAGTCATATAATTGACGCAGCACAAATCCAGTTTTACTAAAAAATTTCTTACATTATTATCTGACTTATTCAGCTTTAGTTATTTTGAAACGATTATTTATTGCACCATTTTTTTTAGGAACTTTAACCAGTTCGTTCCGGTTTTCATAAATTGTTCGTGGATAACATATACAATAATAATACCTAACACAAAATGAGCGTTGTGAACTGGTAATGACTGTTTTTTTTTTTTGCTACTTACAAACTATGACCATTGACTAGCATGTTATGCCCTGAAGACGTAACGTAGTTTTAAAAATGTTTTTATTTGTACCACGTTCGTTGCTTGGTAACATATTATGAATTACTTTTCTATTTTTACATTTATACAACAGCTGTAGTGGTTACTACTTTAAAATATTGTGTGATTCGCACAAATTTCGGTATCCAGTATATTTCTTTCCGGATTGCTAAATTTTAAAATTAATTATAAATAATACGAACAATGATCGATCTTTATATAGCTTTTTTAATTTTCAAAAGTAAGTGTTCTATATTTAATTCTTTAAGTTACCGTGTTCTCTCGGTAAACATTTTTAATATGCGTAAGATTAGGTACATAAATAATAGCACTAGATCCATTAAAATAGGGTTCGCTTTGTAATTCGAAATTGATGATGTTTATCGTTTCGCTCATACTGTACATTACAATGTACAATACTTTACACAGTAATTTTAAACTAATTAACTTGTTTATGGAAGTTAACTCATGTTGTACATTATAATGTACACATCCTAAACTATGTAGAATAATTTACTTTTACATATTTGTTTTGTAGTGCAAAATTTTGAAGTGTTTATTTGTTATATTTTAGTACATTTTGTAATACCTGTTTTACCACATTTTTAATACAGAATACCGACAATATTGATATATTAAGTAAGTACAATGTTTAAAATTTAATTTAGTTATGCTTATATATATATATATGTAACTATAATATTTTACCTACAGGATTTTTTAAAAAATTAATGTACACCATAAGTAAACAGTTACATTTGTGATAGTAATATAAATAATGATTTTCTTTGATTCTTTATTATTGCAAATATTTTACATTATTATTTGATTTATATTTTATGAGTCATAGACAACTTACTGACGAGCAGGTTCTAGAAATGTTAGCTAATTTGTCCGAAATTGAAGGTTTTTCTTCTGATGAAGAAGAATGTTGTAATGAAAATGAAACAAATAATGCTGAAGATACTGGTAATAATTACATTATTTACTATTATACTATGTAGATAATTATACATAATGATACACGTGTATTCAGTATATATATACTGTAATAAGCGCTGAAATTTTGATGTTTGTAACAGGAATTTTGGACAGTGATGAGGAAACAGAAATAATTTATCTATCTGTCGCAGACTCTGAACAACACCAGAAGGAGATTCAAAAGACTGAATCAGAAACATATTTTAAAGAAAATAGATTAACTGTACGGAATAAAGTTTCGTGGATTAAAAATGCTTCATATGAAACACCTCCGATTCCGAATTTTGTATTACATAATAATATTTACTCGCTTCCATCTCCCATAGATTATTTCAAGAAATATATAACTAATGATATAATATCAGAAGTAGTGTATATGACTAATTTATATGCCGCTAGAAAGAATATTAATTTTTTTGCTACAAATACTTCTGAAATTACTGTTTTTATTGGAATTCATTTATTAATGGGTAATTTATGGTTTCCTAGAATTAGCATATACTGGAATAAACAATTAGGAATTTCATTAGTAAATGAAAATATGACCCTGAATCGATTTTATAACCTAAAGAATATGGTTCATCTTGTGGATACAGATAAAAAAACCAAACAATAATGATTGTCTGTGGAAAATTAGACCGATATATGATGCAATTAGATCACAATGTATAAAATTACATTTAGAAGAAAATATATGTATTGAACAAATGGTACCATTTAAGGGTAAAGTGAATATAAAACAATATGTGAAAAATAAACCTCATTCCTGGGGCATAAAAGTGTTTTTACTTGCAGGACAAAGTGGTTTAGTTTATGATTTTTTAATATACCAAGGAGCAACTACTAAAATAGAGAAAAAAAATACATGAAATTTGGTTTAGGAGCTGCTCATGCAATTAATGGGTCAGATTATAAATTCTGGCCATAAGCTTTATTTTGATAATTATTTGGGAACTTACAATCTCTTTCAACGGCTAAAAAGAAGAGATATATATGCTGCTGGAACTATTCGTATAAATCATTTTTGCAATCCACCTCTAATGTCTGATAAAGATATGAAGAAGAAAGTTCGTGGATGTTTTGATGAAGTCATAAGCAGAGATGGAGATGTAATTATCACCAAATGGTTTGATAATAAACCAATAACACTTGCCTCAAATTTTGTTAGTGTAGGTAAATTAGACAAATGTAAACAATGGAATAAAAACAACATGCATATGTAGACGTTTCCAGACCAGAAGTAGTGCAGTTATACAATAAAAATATGGGAGGTGCTGATAAGTTTGATTTTCTTCAAGCTATTTACACAGGTGACATAAAATCTAGAAAATGGACCATAAAAATGATAGTAAATGTATTTAATATGGCAGTAGTAAATAGCTGGATAGAATATAAACATGATGCAAAATGTTTAGGAATTACACCTAAAAATATTTTAGACGTGTTGCATTTCAGGCAATATGTTGCAGAAGTATTAATTTTGCAAAAAAGTAATAAAAAAAAAATAGGTCGGCCTTCAAGTGATACCTCTTCAACAGTTCCACCTCCAAAATGAAATTCAGATGAAGTGAGGCCATTGGAAAGCATTCGTTATAATGATAACCATATGCCAAATATGGACAACAAGAAAGAGGCAACCCAGTGTAAAGCAGATGGTTGTTCATTTCACATTCACTTTGAGTGTCTACCTTGTAATATACATTTGTGTATAACAAAAATAGGAATTTTTTTAAAGATTTTCATTGTAAATAATTATTTTTATAAATAAAACAAATGAATATGTGCAACTTTTTTGTGTTAAAAATTTTCTTCATTGCAGTTTATACAAAATGTTTATTACTAAACATTTGTAACAATAATTCACAATGTGCATTAAATATCTCTAAAATAGGGCATACAATTAAAATTCTGTAAACATCAAAAGTTCTCATATTTGTCAATTAGTAAGCTCTAAATATCAAATTTTTTGTGAAAAATTAAAAAGTAAAATTTTTATTACTAAACATTTGTAACAATAACTCAGAATGTACATTACAATATGTACATTAAATATCTCCAAAATGGAGCATACGATTAAAATTCGGTAAACATCAAAAATTTTAATATTTTTCAATTAGTAAGTGTGCCAAATTTCAATTTTTTTTGTAAAAAATTAAATAAAAAGTAGTGAAAGGGTTAAAAAATTATTGTTTGTAAAATATTGCAGGACTGTTATTTTAATAATTATAACGTGTAAAATGAAAACTAGTAACTTATTTTCTTAAACGAACGGTGTAATGATTTCTGTTACCGTAAAAAAACGGTCCTACATTAAAAGATACATTTCAAGAATAACATTATTTAGAAATGAGTTGTTTAATTGTACAATATTCTTTATATGTTTTCGTTTAAACAATTGTGAACAAAACCACGTATAAATTTCAAATTCGTTAACTAAATTTGTTGTGTGAACAGCGGTGTTCACCTGATTTTTACAACTTGCGTACTTAACTTGGAAATACCTCGTAGCCGCGAGAAATATGAATTTCATATTATTTCGGATATTAGCAATACGGGAGACTTCAATATGAGTATGAAAAACGCAGCGTACATTTTACACGGAAATATATTCATAAATACTGTTAAAAACTTAACTGTAGAATTGAAACAGTTATTTTAAGCATTGCAGAGGATAAATAAAATGAGTCAATTAATTGATTTTATTTTTTACAGATTTAAAAAATAATTAGAATTTACGTTCTGTTTTTTTAATAAAAAAATCAAGCTTTTATGTTAAAGTTTTTTAAAAATGTTTGTAAAAAAATTATTAAAACAAGTTTTTCTTTAATAAAAAGTTTTTATGTTAAAATTTTGTTTTTTAAAAGCTTTAAAATTTTATTAAGAATTTGTTTTTCTTTTTTGTGTTTTTTGGCATATTTTTAAATTTTAATCTTTTGCTAGTTATATTTGAGTTAGGTTATATATATATATATCTGTATATTTAATTAATGTCGATAAAGTTTCTAATAACATAGTGTTTATATTTACTTTAATTTAAATGAAAAAAAAAATTTAATATCTTATTATTTACATCGTACAGTTGCTTCTTTTAAAAAAAGAAAGGCTTAAACCAATATAGTTTTACATTTCGAATCTAGCGAATAAAAGCGTTTAAAAAAAATAATCGTATTTATAACGCAATAAATTAATCAATATACAGTTTTTTTGTTAACGGATCAGCCGAAAATCGTTTTCAGCTCCATCTGTGGTTCGCAGTTGACATTATAACTGTATATGTTGTGTATGATAATTTTTAAATGGGTAACCGTTTAGAATTATGTTTAGTTTCTCTTAACCTTTTCAGTCTCGTAATATCCACTATATGGTACATAAAATTTTAATTGGAACCAAATGTTTTATTTTCTGGTTGAGGTGAAATGTCCCAGTTTTAAACAATATTTATATAAATACATGTAAAATTATCTATAGTTCATCTAATAAAAAGGGAGTACTGTATAATAAACTGTATAACATTTATACTATTGTGTCATGACTGAAAGTGTTTAACGCCGGAATATCTTATGAATTGGTGTTACTTATTTTTATAGAAAGAAATTTATATATATATCAAAATTTATGAAAATAGTACCGAAAAAAGAAAAATAATAAAGAAAAAAAATCAATGCACATAATTTTTCTACAGAAGTTCGTTATTTTGTAAAATGTAAGCGATTTACGAAATAATATCCCGGTGATATTAATTAATTAATTATTTAACGCCGAAATATCTTATAAATTGGTGTTATTTATTTTTATAGAAAAAAATTATATATATATATATGAAAATTTATGAAAATACTACCGAAAAAAGAAAAATAATAAAGAAAAAAAATCAATACACGTAATTTTTCTACAGAAGTTCGTTATTTTGTAAAATGTAAGCGATTTACGAAATAATATCCGGGCGATATTAATTAATTAATTATAGAAATTAATAATAATTCCAATTGGAATTGTGTGAGAATTGAGGACAAATATAAAGCTTGAATATAAAATAATACGTATGTGTATGTTAATATGTGTAAAAATTCGAAGCGTTTCTCCGATTGCGTATTATTAAATATCGATAAGATTTTCTATTTGAAAGTAATTTTTCGAATTTTTAGGTGCCAATTCGTAAATTTGTATGGATTTATTGGCAAATGGTGTGATATTAGCTGGTGGACCTAGACATGGTAATATTAGCGACGGCAATATTACAAATAGAGGTAACGATGATCAAAGTAGATACCAACGGAGTTTATCGTTAATAAGTATCGAATGAGCGAAATTTCGCTGTGAAACCGATTAAATCTAGTAATGGTTATTTTTGATTATATGGCATTACATTTTGTTAGAAATAGTACAGAAAAGTGTATTTGATCAAATTACAATATGTACACGCAATTATTTACATAGCGCAGTTCCAGAGTGAGCCTCCCCGCAATAGTAATACTAAAATAACAATACTATAGTTAAGCGCATAATAAGCGGGAGAAAATTTGTTAAAAAATTCCAAAAACAATAATAAAGAAATACATAAAAATAAAAAACACGATAGGAAGACAAAAATTATAAAAAAACATCAAAATTAAAACGTAAAAAATGTAAATAAAAATAATAAAAAATACGAAATAATAAACTCGCTTCGAAGCTTACGATAAAGACAAAATTATAATAACACGTACAAGAGGTGATAAATGAATATTAAAATATCTTAACTACGTAGGAATAATAACAGTTGGACACGTTATCAATATAATAATAGCGTGCATTACAGGGTTCAAGAGGGGGGTTCAAACAAAACTAAATTATAACAGTAAACTCAAGTTTAACTTTAAGTAAATAACCAAAACTTAAGTAGGTTAAACCCCGAAGCAATCCAACTCACCGGAGCTATTTTTATACTTATTAGACGTCGAATATGTAATTCTATTAGAAGCAATAGACGGCAGAAATATTCAACGTCATTGGGACACATTAATAGTATGTTATTGAGGACAGAGGGAGATGGTTACAATAAATTCCGCGAAAAAATAATCGATAAATAATGATTTTATATTTTTTGAAGGAATAATACGCAGTAATAATTTAAATTTAAAAATTTAAAATTTATTCTTCGCGTTTTTCTACAGAATTCTAGTACCTCCTATATTACAACACTTTTTCTTTACTTCAAAAACGACGAAATTAAAAAAAAATAAATGAAAATAAAAAAAAATATGTTTAACAAATGTAAAACTTCATTTAACAACGGGTATATATTTTTTTATTATCAGATTGATTCCAAGGGGGGGTTCAGGCCCCCCCGGCTACGCCTCTGGTGCATTATAACATATTACGTTTCATACAACGTGGTTGTGTATACCGTTTTAATAACAGTAACACCTGCATATTATTAAGGTTCGTTCGATTAAAATATCTTTTTATTTATTTGTTTCCTATTCCGAAAGATAAAAAAATTCGTGCAATTTAAGAAATTTCGAAACCAATAGAAATTAAAATTGTCACATGCGCGGTAAAACAGTAACCTTCTAAAAGAAGTAGCAGAAAAGACTCTGGTCTGCAGATTTCATTCGAGAAGACGCAATACATGACAAACATATATATATATATTAGTTCTATTTAATGATAGATTTTAATTTAACGGTTTATATAATCTGTCGTTACTTATTGATTTAAGATGTTTCAATATCATCGCTAAATAAGCGTAATTGGATGATTTACGTCGAATATACGAGAAGAGATTTGTTAGAGTGCAAAACACTCATTAAAGACGAGTTGAACACAAGCAACGGATATAATGAATTCGCAAATTACATGCAGGTAAGGCTATCTATATATATATTGCATTTTTCAAAATGAAAATTTGAATGAATAGAATATTATTTGTCGTTAGTTTATAATAAAGCAGCTGTCGATATGATTTCATGTTCAAACATTTGAAGACGCGCGATAACGTGTATTTTAAAAGATATTTGTAATTTTTTAATTTGTAACACTGTAGGGTAGCGTTTCGGTGATGAATTTCATAACGTTTGTAAAAAAATAATATTTTATTATCGATTATTGTAAAATATACGATATCTAAAAATGCTAACAAATTTTGAGAATTGAAATAATAAGATTTAAAATCAAAATGTAATTATATTTTATTAAATACTTTCTGTATTTTTAAATATATATAAAAAAACCTTATTTTTCTAAAATATATATACTAATTTCTAAAACAGATATTTTCGATAATATAACAGAGTGTGTTAGTTTTTTTTCTCATTTTTTCTTTTTTAATTAAATAAATATTCTGAATGACAGTTATTTTCAATTTCTCTTACTTTTATGTTATAAAATCTTAGAAAGAATTGTAAATATGAAAAATGTACTAATTAAAATCGGCTGCATATGTACGGACTAATTACTGATACATTGCAACAAGGAGTCGCAATCCGTACTCGTCGTAATATAGTTTTATATATTGATGATTTGTAGTGACATTCTATTAGACAGTTTATTAGGCAGTTGTTTTATATTTTGAATGCAAGTCCTCGTTTCAGCCTTTGATCCAAGTACATACCCTAGATATCTTTTTTATTTTTTTTTATTTTTTGAATCATGTTATCAGTTAGTATTAGTTTGTTGTGTAATTTTCTGTTGAAAAATAAAATGTGAGTAGAGTTTTTACGTTTATACTTTTTACATCTGCGTCTACTAATAAAACTGGTCGACGTTATTTCGAAATGTATTGATAGCACTATCAATATTCGTATCTTATACGATTACGGTAGTATCATCTGCAGATGTTGCTACTTGGACACTCTTTCTCCGGTAAGCCTGGTATGTACAGTTTGTAAACGGTGCTTTAGGGAACTCAATTTAGAAAGGAAGATGTCGTCTTATTTAGTGTGTGGTACTGTGCATTTTTCAGGGACGATTTGATAACAAGCTGTCGTTGTAGATTTTTAACCAAAACCTTGGCAAAATGAGAAAAACGCTTTGTTATATTTTTTATATTCGATGTCACTTTCATAACTATGCGATTACTGTTCGGTAGAGTGCCCAGTAATAAATCGGAGGATGTTAGGAATAATCGATGGTTCTGAGATTATTATATTAATCTGAACGCAGATTAATTACACGAGTAATGAAATCATTTTCACCCCATTTAACGTTAGTGTGAGGCAGTTAAAGTGTTGTTTATCATCGTTGTTTCATTTGATTGAAATATGTCACATAAGCATTTGATAAATGCGTTAGCTTTTTCTGTGCTCATTCTTGCTCAAGATCCTTCATCCTGTCTTATTGGCCGATTACATATAACTGACCTTTTTTATCTTTTTAGGGACTTTTAATATATTGTAGACTGTACCGTGAATAGCGGATAAACGATGACACGTTTATTTTTCAGAATATTTATTAACTTGTGTACCATTTCGGTTGATATGTTTAATTCGTGTTTGATTGATTCAATAACATTTTACGTAGTCGTTTTTTCTATGCTACAGTTTCCCGATATTTCACTTGGAGTACCTCCATGTACAACTTTTCCTAATAGAGTTAAATTCCACACCGCTTTTTGCATAGTGAAATTGTTGCATACTATGTTTATTTTTTTCTTCGGGTTTTTGGTCGAACCTATAAATTAATTTGTTTCGCAAGGAATGATTTTTGCCAGTTCTAGTCTGATTCTCTATTATATAATAACTTGTTTTGTTGTTTTTCTTGATTGCCTACGGTTACTTATTTTCATTTCACTGTCAACTTTTTTTTTACCATCGCTATTTTGAAGAACATTTTTGCTGGGTTTGCATTTAACCCATTCTCTGTGTGGTATACATCATGCTGTTTCAGCGTGTTACTTAACGTGCCTTCCAATATGTCGAATTGATTGAGCAGCAACAGTAAGATAATTCGTATATATAAAATGGCGTGCATCTTCTCTTATAGGTTGATCATTTTTGTAGAGGAAGGGTCATTTTTAGAATTTCCAGCGGCTTTGTTTCCTATTCAGTTTGACATAGGAACATTCAATTTTTCATAATCGTCCCTATTCTTTATTATGTAAATAGGTAAAAATGTAACTAGTTTATAATCATGTACGAATGATGTTAATTATAGCGTTTTTAAGTATTTTATATTGCGTAAAATATATGTATGAATTGTATATTACATTATTGTGATTATGTACGTGTTACTGGATCTCATCCGTGAATCGTACAGGTTGTGAGATACATCAGAAGTTGGTACAAAATAAAATGAAATCCCGCCCCACGTAGTAAATGTAACTGTCGACGATTAACTGTAACTTATTAATAAAATGGACAATGACAGGAATAAATGAGAATCGTGTAGAAAGTTGCGATTAAATCTTTATTTATGCCTAGCTGTCGAGTAATGTAAGGAATGATACGCAAAATATAACTTTTGTGAATCTAGTAGAGTTTTTAAATGAATTTATGACGATGTTACATTAATTAGACGGGAAAAGCAGCATATTAGTTCAAAAGGTAATTAAATAAATTATACCTCAGCGAACGAAATTTGTAAAACCGAATTAGAATTGTTCTTCTATTCTAATTCTATGGGTATGATTTTAGTCGCTGAAACCCACATTACAGACACGTTTTTTTTTTTCGAAATATATCATTACAATACATATTCCTGTACACACTTATTTGAGAAAATTGGTTCGGAAGTATAAAAGAAAATTAACATTTCATACTACGAGCTAAATACCTTCAGACAGGAATACAAGAGGCTAATATCAGGTTACAGACAATGGGTGGCCAGTTTATGTTGTCGGCTGCTTATTATCGACATAAAATAACATTAGCACAATTGTGTAAATATATTACGATGAATTTAAGAAGTAGATTTGTGTCAGGAGTAGATTAGAACAGCAGACATACAATGCGGCATATCAAGACAACAGTGAAATCAGTTTCAAATAGGTACTTAAAAACCAAAATGAAAATTACATATCAACATAGGAACCAACCTATTAGTTAAACGATGAGCATAAAATACCAGATCTTTTAAATTTTTAATAATAATAATGGACCATCCCATTTTATTGGGAAAATTGTACAATTATGGATTTAGGGGAAACATATTTAATTGGTTTAAGAATTATCTCTGTCAAAGGAGGTACGTTGTAAAAATAAATAATGTATGCGGTGATAGTGTAATGCAAAGTACTGGTGTGCCACAAGGCAGTATACTTGGTCCTTACCTTTTTCTATTATATGTAAATGATTTGTGCAATTTAAATGTAAGAGGACGTTTATTTAGTTATGCAGATGATACGGTACTTGCAATTGACTCCCGTTTTCCGCATATACTTCAAAAATTACTTCAAGATGATGTTAGTTGTGTTCTAGATTGGTTAACTAATAATAGATTAATTTTAAATGAAGGCAAAACTAAGTACATGATTTATACAAATCAAGATTTAAATATTTGGAAAAGTTTAGAGGTAAAATTGAGAAGTAGTGTTCATATTGAAAGGGTAAACGAATTTAAATATCTTGGAATTAAATTGGATTCTAGGTTGGCTTGGATTGGACAGTCGTTTTATATTGCACAAAAGTTAAGAAAATTAAACTATGTATTCTATTATTTAAAGCGTTATTTTTCTTATGAACATTTACTTCAATTATATCTAGCATTATATCAACCAGTCCTATCATATGGAATAATACATTGGGGGGGCATGGCTGATTGTTACGTAACACCTATTCAAGTTTTGCAGAATTCAATTTTTCGGCACCTAGGTTTTAGCCATGTAATTGGCAGTCAAAAATTTATAACGGTGCGAGAGTTGTATAAATTGCATTTACTTAATTTTGTATTGAAAAATGGGACTAAATTTAATATATTACTTAATGAGGGTATTACTAGGTCTCGGGGTGTGTGTCAAGCTAAAGTGCCACCTTTTAAGAAAACAAGGATTCGTAAACAATCTGCTTATGCCGGGGCTATGGCGTTTAATGTGTTGCCTAGGCAACTTAGAATTGATCTGATAAATTATAAACGGCGAAGGAAAAAATTGTTGATCGAATTTCTGTTAAGTTATAGAATTTCAAGTAAATATTAGATGAATAAGTTACTTTAAGTATTGATGTTGCGTGTGTATATATCCATGTATATGTATATATTTATGTATGTATATGTATGTGTTTATTTGTTTGTGGTATGTACGAGCTTGTTTGTATATGTTTTGTATGCTTATATGATTATGTATATAAAATTTAAAATTTATAAAATTTACTAATGTATTCTTCTTTTACTACACTTTTATATAAAATTAATGTGTGTTTATGATGTTCGTATGTTTCATGGGTATGTATGTGAATAATATTTATAATTTTGAATATTTTATTTTGGGTTATTTTATTTTACACCGCTATTTCATGTTACGTTTATGTTTGCGGTACTTACACATTAAGTTTGTATATATTTTGTTTTTCGGGCGTTCTACATAAAGTTATCGATTAATTTATTAATAATTACCTGATACTAGCGCATTTGTGCGCATAACGGGTTCTTCGGCTATAATTGTTGTGTGAATGTTATAAAGTACTATTATTATTATTACATTGCAGAATGTATTATTTTGCTTAATTTGTACGTTGTAGCATTTACATTGAAAATGTTTGAATTATCTTAAAATATATTTGATTTGATTTGATTTGATAATAATAATAATACCATTGTAACTTTCATTTACTAGGGAATCGTGTTGCGAGACGAAGGACAAATACAGGAATCGTTAAATTGTTTCAAGAGATGTAATTTACTGAATCCGAGGAATCCTGAAAATCTTCATCAGATAGGCCGTTCTTTGTAGGTTCTATATAAAGTGTTTTAATTAGCCGTTAAGATTATTTTGTTTAATACAAATTTACGATAACATTCTTAACGTTATTTTATCGTTATTATGCGGTCAATATCAATCGGACGTCGATATCGATTAATTTATTACTCGATCATTGCTACTACCTTCTACAATTTTTACAGATTTTTATTAGGACGTTACGAATTAGCAATTGAAGCATTTCTTAGGGCCGAGAAATTATTACCTACCGTGGATTGGAACATTTTCTATAACTTAGGTAAGTCGAAATATGTTTAATGTAGATTTTCGGATTATATATAAAAAAACAACAATGTTCGTCTGTTCGTATCTGTTCATCCGATTGCAGCAGTGGCGGCTCGTGAATTTTTCACATGTACTCGCTTAAATTCGGCTAACGCCTAGCGAACATAAAAGAAATAAAAGTATTTACTCCAAAAATTGTTTTCAATACAAAAATTTACAGATAAATAAATTTGCACATTAAAAAATTAATTACAAATAAATAATTTAAAAAATAATAAGTATGCTAACAATTAAGTAGGTAGGTTTTAATCTAAAAAATTATCGATAAATGAAATCTGCTCTTCTACCATTTTTAACAAATTCGTTTATAACACGATCGTGAAAACGTCGCGACGCAACTTACTCAGGACATCCTTTTCAATGGAAAGAACAGTTAATTCGGAAAGTCTTTCTTTTATTCTTTTTAAAGCTGAAAAGGAGCGCTCAGTCAGTTGCAGTTGTAACTGGTATATAATCAGAGCACATAATCTTTTAACTTCTGGCAAAGCAACAGAAAGACCAGAAATTTCTAAATGTTTATACAGTTCGTGAACTAAATAATGACGGAACTCCGGTGTGCTGTATACCACAATCAGTTCGGATTTTAACTCATGTCAAAATTCTTGCCACGAGAATATCTCATTAAATAAATTATCAGGAAATTTTCTTTCATATCGAATGAACTTATTTAACAATGCTAAATATTATTCCAGTTTTTTAATCTCTGAAAACCTTTCCACAATTTGCATTGTAATATTGTCCATGATTTCATGAAAAAGTCGTCGGTATCCTACAGCCAGATCTTCATCATTTGAAAAATTTCCAGTTCGTCGTCTTTTTACACTAATAGTGGAGATGCATTCGTTCGAAGTTTGATCATAAATTATCTGAAATTCATCTCGTAGTTTGTTCAAAAAAGTTTTCAGTGTACTTCTTTAGAAGCTAACTGAATATCGAATATTTTTTTCTGTAGGATATCAAAAAGTTTTGTAGCATGTGGAAATATCTTTTCAAAAATTTTTAGTACAAAATTGAATTCAAAATCTTGAAGATTATGGTGAAATCCTCGAGCGTATGCTCTAGTTTCGCTGTCCCACCCATCAGACGCATCCATCATATTTTCGAACAATTTTACTAAGTTTTGTTTTACTGAGGAAACTACTTCAACCAATTTGCTATTAGAATTCCATCTAACAGCAGATGTAGAATCTTCGTTTTATTTGTTCATTTAAAAAATGACAATGTTTCGATGAATTTGAAAAAAAACCCGCTGAGAATCCATTTAAAGTTTCAAAAAAAAACTCTACATTCGCGAATAGAATTGACGCTCTGTTTTAACACCAAATTTAGTTGATGCGCATAGCAATGCACAAATTAAGCTTGTTCATATTTATCTGTTATCAGTTTCTGGAATCCATTATGTTGTTCAGCCATCACAGCAGCTCCATCGTAAGTCTGCGCAATTAATTTCCATCCACGTTCGTATTCACTTATAAACTTGGTGATATGATTATACAATAGCAGTACGAGCGTTGCTAACGTCCCGAAAAATCTATAAATCTTTCAACAGCTTGATGTTCATCCGAAATATAGCTTACCGTTGTAGAAAGCTGAGATTTTTTAGAAAGATCGACAATCCAGCATAATAGATACGAAGGTAGACTTAGTAATTTCGGTTTTTATTTCATTTTTAACAACTGTACTAATTGGATCAACTCGTTTTGAATAGTTTTTGACGTGCCGCTAAAAACCGGTAGAGAATTTTAAATGGTGCGCCAATTTTTCATGTCGTAATGCTAAAAGGTTCAATAATTCGACGTAATTATTCGAATCCACTTTTTCATTGTGATCGTTATCTCCTGTTGTGACAAATAACACGTTCTATTAAACATTTGAGAATATACCTGCGTAACTTTTTCATTTTAGTAATTTCTCCTTGACGAGTTTTATTAAAGCGAAATTCTATTCTATTCTTAACGTAACTAGAGAAATCATAGCATTAACATGGGAAACCAACTTTTCATGTCTGATTCTTAAATTATTAAAATTACTCATATCGACATTGATTCGGATTTCGAAATACATCTTCTTCTTTTGTATTAAATAATAAACAAGGCCAACAATATAACTTCTCAGGGTTTAAACATCCGTATAACCGACTGTAATCTTTGTACCACTGCGCTCGAAAATTCCGAAAATATTTCTTTTTACCATCATTTACGTCGGTTTTTAAACTTAAATATGGTTCGGGTTTACCAGTTTTTATTATTGCAAGTTTCTCATGAAATGGTCGAGAACTAAATAGTTTTTCAAATAAAGGTTCCATAATTATGTCTTTTTTATATAGTTAATAATTTTAAAAATCACAATCCTAATACCGCGAAATTTGTACAAACGGCACTACGCGACGACGAAAGATCAAACCATATACAGGCGCGCGCCTCTAAATCCAAACAACGTACATCTATACTCGCTTAAGGAGAGCGATTATAACTCCTACAAATACAAACTAATCGAAATATGCTCCAAGTAGTCAGAAAGAGAGAGAACTATTACTGCCTATATTCCGCTTACTCTGGCTGATGTATAAGGTCATGCGTTATTATACGGTACTTTTCAAAACGAGTACAGGGGCGTTGTTATTATACATCGTATGATTTGATCGATCCTATAATCTACAGCACAAATTGAAGGCGTTTCAACCTAGCGAACTGCGTTCTATTATGATATTATAATCGTCAGCTAGTACGAGTACAGTGCATCATTCAAAATGTAAGGTAAACGTCTATATATGCGCCGTTACTGTTGAAGATGAATGTATCCGCACTGGTAAACTTTTTTGCATTGGCAAATGTAATTTAGTTTCATTTTGAAGAAAACAAGAAAGCTAGAATAAAATTTCATAAGCTGTATTCTTACATTTCTCTACTGTACTCTGCGAGTACAGCGATTATGAGCCGCCACTGGATTGCAGAATCGTTTTTTCAGCACTTGCACGAAATTACGATGATTTTTCCCAACGTTTGCTTATAATTCCGTCGATAATTTGTCAGTCTTTATTTAAATTCGATTGGCGTTTTTAATTTTTAAGTTATTTTTTAAATTTCCGAAAAAAAATATTAAAAAAAAAATAACTAAAAATTTATTAGCGATGATATATATTATATTGTTGCGCGTAGTTCGGTTCTAATTCTTGAATTATAACAATTTTTAAAAACCTTTCAAGTTGGACAAGTATGAAATCATTTTCGACACTCGTCAATTACACGTGGATGTTAAATTCAGATAATATTAGTAATATCAAAGTACCTAACCAAATCTGATTATAATTTATAGAAACTTTATTGGCTTTGTTGTTGAGTGCTTTCTTCCAATTATAAATTAGCGGTAGTAGCCATTTTCGGAATTCGAACTATAATAGAGAGATTTAATATTTTTAGATAATAATGCTATCGAACTAATGTTATTAGTTTATTATTATAATTTTTTTTTTTGCGTGCGATCTGTCGTTGAACAGGACAATAAGTAGCGTTGATGTTTTACAGTGTTTCAATGCTGCAATCCATTTGATAGTATAAATTCTGTGGAATTACTCTCGAAATCGGCTAGTCGCTCTATTATCGTGTATTGCTAACAGTTTATTTTACATTAGATATCTGGAGATCCTTGCGCAGGTATTGCAAATATACTGCGGAGCTCCAACAATGTTTTGTAAGACCTTTTTTGTAAACGCTAGATGATTTCCAGCCGGGAGTTGCTGGCTGTTCCTCAGA
The DNA here is from genome assembly GCA_032883995.1 of Coronaproctus castanopsis. Taxonomy (NCBI): domain Eukaryota; kingdom Metazoa; phylum Arthropoda; class Insecta; order Hemiptera; family Monophlebidae; genus Coronaproctus; species Coronaproctus castanopsis. The sequence continues at coordinate 67,212,663 of CM065052.1, read as the reverse complement.
TTTCAATCTCGTACGCAGATATAGGTTTTAAAATAATTCTATCTATTAACAGTTTTAACTGTTAAGAACGAGTTCCGATTCATTAACTAGGTCATACTGCGTAATTCGAGTTGAAATTGCTCTCTCTTGGCTAGAACACGGTTCTTCCAGGTTAACGTTCGATCCATATTAATATTGATACGAATTTATGAAATGAATTAATGTCTAAAAAAAAACAAACCGAAATAAATACGGAAAATATAAGGTAGTGGTTTAGTGATAAGATAAAGGTACTAGAATAAGGAGTAGTAATAGGACGATGGAATAAGCCAAATGGAACGATTAGTTAGTGAGAAAATTATTGTTCTTCGACGGCATCACAGAAAATGATAACCAATCGTACAGAAAAGAAGTTGAAAAGAAAGTGTTAGCTATTAAAAATATAGGAAAAACACGCGGTGAAATGGAATTCGTCAAAAGGAAAAAAAAGTAGACGATATTTATACGACAGAATGTTAGATTTTAGAAACGAGAAAGCAACTAATTGCAGAAATGCATAAACAAGGTGAAGAGCGAAAATCTGCCACGATTAAGTACAATAAGTTGATTAGGAATATGTCGCAATTTAAGCAAAAAAAAATATCAAACTTAATAACGCTGGATAGAAATAGTAACTGAAGCTAAAAACCCCAAATACAGAATTGAATTTCTAAACAACGAAAACTCAATATTAAAAGCGTAATTTTCAACAGTTGCTCGTTTCCCCGTGTTTGAACCCACAAATATGTTCGTGTCAACCTACTAGAATAATTTGGTTAATACTAGACATCGAGAAACTAGATAAAATTAAATAAAGAAAAACTAGCGGAAACATCGTATCATCAATCCGCACTTTAAAATGGAATTGGGTACGACACGTTATTATATGCAAAATCAGTGGACGAAGAAACTAATGGGTTCTTGGCATATCGAAAGAGGAGAGAAAATCGAGACTGTATACACTTTGCGACCGACGATTTCAAGAAATTTTTGGGCAACAGAAGATATAGGCGTAAATATAATCGGAAATAATTTGGAGAGACTTTCGCTCGAAAGGGCCTATTATAACGATTATAACGAAAAAAAAACATTTTAGTTTTAATAATATCAATAACATTAATTATATATAATAAATATTAAATGTCGATAAATATAGTTATACTAAATAAGTTCATTCTAATAACGATATAGTATTTTGACATTCGCTGCGCAATTATCGTATGGTATTTTATCGTTCTTTTTTCTTTATATTTAATCGCGTATATTTTATCAGGAATATGTTATACGAAAATTTCGAAATTAGACAAAGCCAAAGAATATTTGAGTAGAGCGGCGCAACTGGGAAAAAGTGAGCGATCGTTTATGGCTTTGTCGAACTTGTATCTTTTACAGCAGAATTTGCAATACGCCGTCGATGCTTTAAAATCCGCTCTCAGGTAATTTTGTCGATAATTATAAAAATATAAAATAATTTGTGTAAATACCAATTTGAATCTTTCACGTTTTTCTTTCCCCCGGTGAAAACCACGTCAATTTTATTACTCTACGACGTTTCGAAAACACTTTTTTCATTTTCAAACTGAGAGCCATTCGTTAAAAAACCACCCGAGTTGAATTATTTATTTTATTAAATTTAAAAACCGATATATATATATATATATATATATATATATATATATATATATATATATATATATATATATATATTCCTCTCTAAACCATTTGCTTCGTTTGTATATTATACTAATTTGTTCGCGGAACAGCGGAGGAATAATACCTAAAATCCATTATGTTAATTGAACTTCTTACGGTTTTTTTTTAAATAATAATTTGGAATAAACTCGTTTTAAAATTGTACGAGTTGGACATTCTAAATTTCGTGATGAAATATAGAAATTATTTCAACGTAGCAAGCAGGGAAAATATGAACCGCCGTCACAGATAATAAAATAAAAGTACATCAATAAGTCGCATTGTCGCTAACAGGCAAGCGTGGCCTAAAGTTTAATTGCGGAGCCTATAAAAGTAGACTCGGTTAATTACGAGATACGTTGGCTTTTTACGGTGTAAATAAGAGTTAGTATAGAAAAATAGTTTTATTAGCTTGTGTTTATAATTAAAAACAGTACGAATGTAGTCTACACATTGCTCACCCACAAGCAGTTATTCACTATTAAAGACCAACCTAAATGTACCGCATGCAATGTTCCTTATTTGCTTCTCCTCCGCAACGTTCAATCGCAAATCTTACAAATACTCTCTCAAATGTTTTACAACATTCTCCGACATCCGAATCTAGAACTCCTTGCCTTCCTTCATTCATTCGAAATCTACTCGTTAATTTAAAGTCCTCCCATGCCTCCGGTCTTAGTATACGGCGCACGATTAACAGTGAAAAGAAGAAGTAGTGTACGTGTATGCGCGGCGATAATTTTTTCATTGTTGTAGAAGTGTATTTTTTAACGGTGATGCCTTTACCGGCCTAACCAACGCGATACTGTACGTACTAACTCATATTTCTATAAACGAGGACAACTAGAAATATCGCCATGTCTGGAAACAGATGCAAATTCTCAAGATGAAGACCGTACGATTTCATTTGCCGAATATCGTTACTAACTATTTAAAATGGGCTAATATTACTAATTCAACGCGTCTCCTTATGGAACGTGTGGTGCCATCTCGTCTAACTCACCAGGATGAAAGCGTCCAATTTGTAAATATACGTGCCAGTGTGACCATTTACCATCTCCATGAACATAGTTACTTCCAGGGTTTCCCATTACCCTGTATTTTGTGCGACGCCTATTTCTGACTAGACAGATTCATTATGTGTCTATTCGTTCATAGAATTCGCAAAAGTATTTCCTTGCATCATCCGTTAGGAATACTTTTTCTATTCGCTTTCTTTAATGTACCAGCCTTTGCTTTATAAAGTATTATGAATATATATTATATATATATATCATCGTTTATCCACTCGTGTCCGAGTATGGACTACCATCCGTTATTGATACTAAGTAGCCCGATTCTCGCAGCACAATCCTTGCTGCATACGCTACATTTGAAGGTGCCAGTGTTGCTGGATATTATTCCTGCCCTGAGCAGACGATTAGGTTTTTTCTTATCTGCCACGGTTTGAGTTTTTTATCCGCACATTGTAGGCTATTATATATATATATATATATATATTCAAATTTTGTTCGCTAGTTATCTAACTTTGTAACGATTGTTTCGTAAATCTTCGAGATCTTAATATTCGCTAAATTTTGCGGGAAAAACCCGTTATACTAAAAATTTATGCGAGAATACTTTTTCCAATTTTTATTTTAAATCTATTTTTAATATTTGAAATATTTTTAATTTATCATTATTATTATTTACAATTTCAGACTATATCCATCTAGCGTGGATTTATCGATCAATTTAGGTTTAGTTTATATGAAGATGTCGGAGCATCATAAGGCATTTAACGAATTCGGAACTGCTCTAGCTTACGCTCCGTTAAATTCGAAAACGTTATTTACATTCGCCGCTGAAATACAGGTTAAAACAGTTTGCTTTGTATCTTTATAAAATTATATACATATTTTTTTTATAAAGAATAGCACAATGATAAATTAGATAAAATCTAATAAGAAAACATAGGTTATTTGTGACCACTAATAAGGCAATTGGTCTTACGGATTAAAACGTTTTAAGTGGCGTATATTTTTACCAGTGCCTGGAAGTTGGGGAAACTTTAACGTTAATAGTCTCTTCCGATGGGTAATTGAAAAGTTCTCGATCATGCGTTGGCCAAGCATTCGATAGTGTGTGTGGCATGAAAGGTTAATAGGAAAAATTTGTCAACAGTTGTCCGACAGCTGTTGTCGTCTGTTGGAGACATATAATTTTGACAGAAAATTCCGTATTGAGATTTAGTTTCATTGAAAAAATAAATCGAAAATATTTTCGTCCTTTTCTATTTTTTGATACATTTTCTTGTTCAATTTTATAATTTTTTAAACTAAATTACTTTTCTTTCTCACCTTCTTGCGTTCTACGTCGGTTGAAGTATGTTCATAGTAATAACCTGAACTAGTATTGTACATCTAAATTAAGTATTTTCTTAGATTTTATTTCATTTTTGTTCTATATTTTTATAATCGTTTATATGTATACTTTTTATGTTCACCTGATAATGGTTTCGAAAAGCCTCGTGGTTTTTTATATATAAAAATTTAACGATTTTAACTACTTTTTTTTTTTTTTTTTTTTTAAATCATTACCTTCCGCACTTTAAACTTTATCCTTTAACTTTTTACAAAAAAATTACCACTCATATTTATAAATTTCGTATATACTTTAAATTAGTTTAACTGAAATCTTTACTCGTCGAAATAAACGAATAAAAAAATAAATAAACAAAAAAGTTTTTTTTTTTTTTTTGTAATATTGTACACATAAATTAAGCATTTTCTTTCATTTTCTTTCATTTCCTTTCATTTCCTTTCATTTCCTTTCCTGGTTTTTCATTTGTAATTTGTATAAAATATTACAAAGCTGAAGAACGAAATATCATACACGGTGTAACAATATCAATGATCAGGTTTGCGGATGATGTAGTAATTTTAAAGGGATCAGAAGCAGAATTTCCAGAATAAAAATACGTTATATAGAAATCAGTTTAGAAAATTTTAACGCGAAAATAAATGAAGAATAAAAAAAATCCTTGTAACGGCAGAAGGCGCATTTGCAACGAAAAACAAGATATTACAATTAATAAGTATACAGAAAAACCGAAGAAACGATGTATCTTATAGGTTTAATAATAGAGAATGGAAAAGCGTAGAGAAGATAAAGCGTAGGATTAGTCCGGCAAAAAGCGCTTTTATCCAGAAATATGCACTCGGTAAAAATACGGATATGAATTTGAAGAGAAAAGATTAGTTAAGTTATACGTATATAGTGTAATGTTGTACGCGTATGAAACACGGACGATGATTGCGATTGATATAGAAAAATTGGAAGGCGCGGAAATTTGATTCTGGAGGAAAATGTTAAAATTCGAAAATCGATTGAAAAGGTTAAAAAGGGAAAACGTTTTCAAAACTCGCAGTTTATAGAACACCATGGAGAAAGGAAGAGCTGTAATGATGCGGCATATATAATAAATAATGACGAAATGCTAACCAAAATCATAGAAGGGAAAACAAGAAATCGCTCTCTTTCTATTTCCTAGGATCAGAGAGAGAGAGAAAAAAGAAAAACCCGAAATAAAAACCAATTAATAATATGGTTATTATTATTATTATTATTCCACCTATGATTATTTCCATATCACAACCTGTACAAAGATAGAGAAAGACCGAGGAACAGTTGCAATTCAGAAATAATAAAAGATATGAGACGTAACATATATGTACGATGAATTAAAAACAACAGCACGGAATAGGACCGAATGAAGAGAAAACAAACCTATCGGTTCGATATATTTGTTTCATTTTAATTTTTCTTTTTATGTCCACTTGATAACGGCTTAACAGTAGAAAAGCTTTGTGTTATTGTTTTAATATATGAAAGTTTAGCGATTTAAACTGCGTTTTTGTTTATTTTCTTAGTAATAACGGATATAGTTTCACGTTTTACTTATAAATTTTAGTTTCAAAACATTGTTATATAATTTTATAAAATGATAATTTATTAAAGTTAAAAAGAAATTACAAATAATTCTCTTCATTTTCGTCCTCGAAAGTTTTGCAATTTCGTCAATTGCGCGGAAGTGTAATAATTGACTTATTTTTATAACAAAGGTCTTCTTCTTCTTCTAAGTATCGTATCCATTACTGGACGTAGACATTACAATAATCTTGATTGGGCGGCATGGAACAACTCCTGTAAGTGAACTCCAGTATGCTGTTTTATGTTGTCTATTCATTTAGTTTTCCTTCTGCCTGGTCTTCTATTACCATTAATCTTCCATCGGCGTATGATTTTTAATAGGCCATATTCTTGTCCTCTGGCCAAGTGACCGAAATATTTTATTTTCCTGCTCCATATCATGTCCCGTAGCGTACGTTTAGAATTTGTTAATTCTAGTCCTTTTATATTCGATACGGTCTACGATATTCGCATATTCTATGAATTCACATCTCAATAGTTTCTAATCTCTTCCGCTGTTTTTTGTTCAATGTTGATACTTCTGCACAGTATAGTAGTATAGAGTAAATGTAACATTGGACCAGCTTCTGGCGAGTATTCAAGTTGAAAGTTCTATCGCATAGTAAGTTTTTCATTTTGTCCAAGATCGTTTTATCTCGTTTTTATTTCCGTATCCGCATCCGAGTCGTCCGATCAGACGCCCGAGGTATTTGAATTTATCCGCCTTTTCTATTTTTTCCACATCAATTTCGATGGGTTTATTTCGAATATTATTTCTACTTACAGCCATCCATTCAGTCTTTTTCGCATTTATTTTAAGACTGTACTTTCTACCAACTTTGTATGGAGCATCTTCTGTAGATCACCGGCGTTTTTGGCAATCAGCGTATCGAATGTTGTTTATCGTTCTTCCGTTCTATCCCGAGCTTACTTTCTGCTAATGCGATATTGAAAACTTTTTCTGCATATAAATTGAAAAACAGAAAAGTCTATTATTTAAATAAATTTTTCAAGAACGACCGTACTTTGTTTCGAAATATTTCACCATTAATAACCGTACGAACGAAATTATTTTATACGTTTTAACCGCTCATTCGACGATTGGTCCGAAGTTGAATATATATATATATATATATATATATATATATATATATATATATATATATATATATTTAGTTTCTTCTAACCGACCCATTTTTTATATTTCGTTGTTTATATATTATTTATTTTTTTATATTTTTATTTATTTATTTCGACGACTAAAGATTTTACCAAAACGTATTACGATCGCTGCACACTAGTTTAAAGTATATACGAATTATTATTATATGTAAATAATAAATTAATTCTGTATAAAACACTTATACGTCCCATAATGACATACTGTTGTCCAGCTTGGAGTTTTATTTCAAATACAAATTTTAATAAGTTACAAGTATTTCAAAATAGGTGTCTCAAATGTGTTGTCCCTAGATACCACAAAATCGTTGACACGCATACTGAAACATGCCTTATATTAAGGACCATATCTTAAATTTAACGCGTAAGTTCTGCGATGACTAGTCCACGATAATAGTTTAATTTCTACCATCGGTAATTACGATTAACTCCGATTTATGTATAGTAAATATAAAACATAGGAGGCTCAAACATAACCTGTTTGTAACGTTATATGGCGATTATTTTAGAAATTAATATTTCTTCTTTATTTATTTTTTAATGTCTAATGTGTTTTTTCTTTTGTTTTATTATTACTATCTTAATTTTTTGTTTTTTGCTGTACAGTTTTTTTTCCAATTATTTTTTGCCGTCATTATAAGTATAAGTATAATTACTTCTTTTATTTATTACGGGTCTTTGTATTATTATTTCTGATGTACGGCGAGCCATGCTGGGCGTTACGTAATTATTATTTAAAATTTTTGGTTTGTGTATACTCACTGTAAATTATGCTGAAATATACGTTGTTGTTGTTGTTGAATTATTATGATCACTAATGCTAATAACTAATAACAAAGCTTTTCCACATTTATATATCATTTTGTCGAGTTTAATTTCTTTAAAATGATAAAAATATAAACTGAAAAATATTAATTTAAGGTTACAATTCACAAAAATCAACAAAATAAAATACAGTATTTATAAAACAACCTGACAGTGAATATGCGCCGAAACGCCGTATTAATAAAATAATCCGACAGCGCTGTCAGATTGTTTTATTAATATTGGTTTTTTATTTTGAATTGTAATTTTAAATTAATATTTTTTTTTTTTGAAATATTCACTTCGATTAAAATGCTTTGTGATTTTTCGTAAAGAAAAATGTTAGAGATTTTAACATCTTTTTTTGTTTGTTTATTTTTATGCAGTTAGTTTTGTCAAAGTTTGTCAACTTTTACCTATTTCTTTCGCTCCTGCTACTCATGGTAGTATTCGGGTGTTATTATTATTATTATTATTTTTTCTTTCGAATTAGACAACTACGGACCACGTAGTAAAATATCTTCAGGATGTTTATTTTTTCCCGTTCCTTTCACTCCAGTATTTCTTCATTGTTTCACTGTGTTTTTTCCTCCTTTCATCTGTCCATTTCGCACCGGTTTTCTTCTTCAATTTTTCTTCAAAACTTCGGAATCTGCTAATTGCACTTCTGAATCTATTTCTATCCATAACGTCAATTATTATTATTATTATTATTATTTTTTAAGCCATTACACATATATCTTGGTATAATATTAGGTTCGTCACCTATTTATATTTTTACCGTTTCTTTTGTCACATCTTTGGCGGTCGATGTCGTTCAATACAGACAGTCATGTAATTGGCTAGTATCATCAAGCATATTGTTTCATTCAGTATAGTCCGAGTCTTTTTTGTTCGAGTACTATTAAGTTACCGAGTGATATCGCTGATGTTCTTATACTCGCTCTCGACTTCCGTGATATATTAGATAGTTTCTTGGACGATGTTTATTCTGGTTTTCGTTTATCTGCCATCTTTTGACCATATATTCGCCATCAAACCGGGAAAAAATATCGTAGTTTTAAAAGTGTTGCAAAATACGAAATAATTTAATTTTAATTTAACAACTTAGAATAAAGGCACTTTTAATTTATATTTTTCGTTCACTAGAGACATGGAGAACACGATATAGCTATATCGAAGTATAAAATGGCTGCCCAGAGTTTGTCAAATTCGGCTGAATTATGGAATAATGTAGGGATGTGCTTCTTCGGTAAAAGAAAATATGTGGCGGTAAGCGGAGTCGGTACATATATATATATATATATATATATTTATTTATACATATATGTATATATACGTGTAACAGATAAAATGAAAATGTACGCTAAGGTATAGCGAAAATATTCAAAAATTGAATAAATGAGAATATTATCTTATAAATAAATTAAAGATACTCGACAATGGTCATTACGTATACACTTTTTTTCATTTATGACACGATTTTCTTCTTGAGTTTTCTTCTTGATTTATTTTTAGCTCGACCACATAAATAAAAACGATCTGGTGTTCTCTTTTCTTCAGGAGGAGTACATTCATCTTTATCAAACTTCAGTACGTGTTTCCTGATTTGCCTGGGTATCAACTGCTGGTTAATTCGTTCTTCTTCAATAGATGATTTCTTCGATTCTGTTTTCAAAAAATTGCTTCGAATTATAATATTACTTATATTATTATCTACGTATATATTGAAGACATTTATTCCATCAATATTCGATAAATTTAAAAATACGGTTAGTGGCATAACACGTACATTATATACGTGCTACACATTCTGTCAAACAGATCAACATCGCATTTAATTTCATTATAGGCTGTGACGATTTCAGGCTTTTTTTGTTTGTTTGTAGATTCTTCGATATTTTTATCAAAGTGTATTGATGTTATTTTATTTTTTTTTTTAAAGCGGAAGAGGTAGAGTCTTCAAAGAAAGTGATATTTTTACAAAAAAAATTATATTTTTTGAGAGCAGCACCTGCGCCTAGCACGTGCTGCTGAGTTCCAAAATCAGTGTGCGGGATTTTTACTCACTAAAAAAGCCCTAACCGTATACTTAAATAATGGCGGATGAGGTACCACCACTAGATATTAATACAATTAAATAAGATGAAAAAAGCATGTGAAAACACAATCTTTCAAACCATAAAAAAATCTGATTAATATCAGTTTCTAATAAAGATATACGCATAAAAAAAAAACAAAGAAAAATAATAAAAAGCGCTAATAGAGAGAAAAAATCACCACATTAAAAGGAAAAAGTTACACAATGGCAAAAAGGAAAAAAATTAATATCCACTTAATGATGACATAAAAAGATAGGAAGTTAAACCAAACTACCTTGGCATAAATAAATATATATATAAAAAAAACCCACAATACTAAATTAAACAAAAATATACGAAATTAAACTAGAATACATATTAAACTAAAGTATATATAAATAAACTTGTCAAATAAACACATAAAAGTGGAAGCAGGCACTGGCCATTCTTCAAAAGATAAGGTTTCACAATTGAATTTATTTTTCAAGAAACAAAATAAACGATAATAATAATGATAAATACAATAAATAAACTTCTCCTTAATAATAAAATAAAAGAAAATTAATAACCACTTAATAATGAAATTAAAAAAAAGAAAAAAGACATCCAGTTTTGAACTTTCTTAGCATAGATAGCTCTATAAATAACGAAAGACGGTCCGAAATTTGACTCTGCGAAAATGAGAGATTGAACTCTGCGTATTTGAACTTACAACGTGAATCCTCAAACAAAGTACAATCAAACAATAAACGCTCAGCATCATCACCAGGACCCGAGGAGTCAACAATGGAATTTCAAAAGGTATACCCAGGATCAGAAGCAAGATGAAACCTATATAGATAGGAACCAAACTTACCGTGGCCAGAGAGCACATAAGCATTATAAAAATTAATATTAAAGTAAATCAGAGAGGAAAAATTATTCACGTTGGCTATACAAGGGAAAGTCGAAGGAAGCCTCCACGATGAAGAATAAGACTGGAAATGATAACATCAGGAATGGAGCTAAAAACCGTTAAGGACATAGTGGATGCCGCAGGAGCAGACGATTATAGGGGGCAGATATTCTATTTAACTGCATATAAATGTTGGCGTATGGAATCTTTGGAAATTGAAGACGCAACGCGATGATGATGGTGATTTAATTTCATTGCTGATGGTTAGATTTTAATTGAATACTATCAAATTTTTGTTTTAATTTCATCTTGTGTTTCTTGAATAAAATTATAATTTAACGCTGCGATGATATATATATTCATATTTTTTTTTTACATGCTCAGGCAATTACCTGTCTAAAACGTTCCCATTATCTGGCGCCTTTGAATTGGCTGACACTTTTCAATTTAGGATTACTTCATCTGAATACGAGGCAATACGCGTCAGCTGCTATATTCTTGTCATCAGCCGCTAAACTGAACGGCCAACATGGATCGACGTTTACCTTACTGGCAGGTAGGTATAATTGCACCTTGTCACGAATATATATATAACACATTAGTGTAAAGTTCTTTTATGCCGTACCATAACATATATATATATAAATCAAAACAGTCTACTAGTTTCACTGGTTACAACATCATCAGGACTGAATTAAAAGGGTTACAAACCAATAACAACTAATAAACTTAACCTTTGCTAAACAAAATAATTCGTCTAGATTCCGGAATTCGTTTTTTAATCACATATCGTTCCTTCTCCCAGCCAAGAAAATTATTCCATAAAACTAAACCTCATCAACAACATCACAGCTCGTATCACAAAAATTTAGTTCACAATCTTATATTCAAGAAAAATAACCAGTTATCTCAAAAAGTAGTGTTTCCTTCTTATTCTGGTAAAACTCCTTAAAAAATTGTTAAAATTAATTTTTTCGGTACTATTTGTTATAAAATTAAAACAATATTCTTATAAAGTATAATTATAATACAGCGTTTATTAATACAAACAATCTATCTAATAGTTTATAGAATACTTAATGTTAAAAGTATTATTAATAATAGCGGCATATATAAACTTATTTCTAAAGCTAAATATATATATATATATATACCCCCGGGGGTACTTTTGTGCTTCTCGGGAGCCGGAGCTCTAACCGGAAGGGGACGCGTCCACAGGTTCCGGATGGTGGAATGGCCTCTAGATATAGAGGTTAGCTGCGAATAAGTCCAAAATGCTCAATAAGCAGTCGTGGATAAAGAGCGGCTACTGGCGGAAAGTCTGATTTGTAGATGATTCCAGTAGTGGCAGGACATAAAGGACTGGAGGGTGTGGAGGGACCATGAAGGGGATGATTAAGCTCCAACAATACCCGTTGAAAGTATTGGTCCTGGAGAGTTGAGACCGCCATATGTCTCGCCCTGCTATTACCCTAATTACAAAGGGTAGAACAGGCGATTTAATTGGTGTGTAACTGTTTTAGGAGAATGATATACTCCTAAAATAAACAACTCTCCAGTGTGCACTGCAGGAGAGTTCCCTTCTCACCCTCCTTCTTTTCTTTTTTCTTTCCTTTTCTAATTCTGTCTTTACTTGTCTTTACTTATCATTTTTTTCTGGACATTTCCTATTCCTGCCTGCAGTTTACTGCAATGAGTGAACTTCGTAACTTACATTTCAGTCAACACCGCAGTATGATATAAGCTATGCCGATGATATAATGTTGGTCTCAGGGACAGATAAAATAGAAGATATTCGCAAAATAAATGAAATAATAAAAAAAAATTTGGCTCAAAACATACAAAATTTATGCTGAACAGCATACGTAAATAAAGATAAAATAAAAATAGTAAATGAAATAAAATACTCGGGAATAATTATAGACAATAATCTAAATTTTGAATCGTCGAATATTTATGATAAATAAGATTAAGCAAATTTACTTCAGATTAAAGTCACTTTATTCAAACATTTTCAGTTTCACATGTTTTTCACATACAAACGAAGAATAATACTTTACAAAGCTATTTTTGGATCTATAACCGAATACTGTTCAACAGAATATTTCCTAGTATTGCGAGAGAAAGATAAAAATAAAATATTAAAATTACAAAGGAAAATATTAATAGGAACAATTTCCGAATATACTTCAGGCTATAGCAGGAATAATAGCTATATGGTTTTGAAGTTGTAAATGGGTAAATCAAATGAAAATATTGAAGCAAGAGGAAAATATATTTTAACCGAAAAAGTTACACGAAAACAGATCAGTGAAATTAAGTCAAATGGATTGCGACGCTGGCAATTCAGAGATCAAATCGATAACAGGCAAAGTGACACGGGAAATATTTCCACTCGTAGAAGAAAGATTATAAATGAAACATTTTTATACTGATTATCACAATTTTTAACTGGACACGAGGGGAATAATGGTGCCGTACTTGAAACGTTTTAAGATTGCTAAATCGTATATCTGTAACTGAAGGAAAATTAGATGATTCCTTCCATTCGATTTTTTTTTAAGAATATTTTTATAATCTCAGACAAATTTGAAGTGTGGTCCCGCTTTTCACATCAACGCAGTGTTCCAAAATTATCCATATATCTCTCATTTAATATAATTTTCAATGCTGAAGGTCCAATACACTTTGAATTCAGTTTGTGTCGCATTTTAATTTACACTCCTCAAATAAATCTAATTTTGACTCTGAAAAATCTGACTTGAATTACAATTCACGTTTCGTACTCTAAGCGATAAACCTATTTGCTACATCGCCGCGGTATCAATATTTTATACGTTTTGTGGTCCGGTAATGAGAGGACAACTATCTATACATACATGAAGTGCCTTGCTAATTTATGTTTTAAGAGTGGTCATCCTGGCTGGTCAATTCCTTATCATCTCGTTGTTTTTTTTCATGTTCTCGGGACGTTCGATTAAATCGTACATTTTCTATTTGCCACTTATATGAGCTTGAACAACTGTTTCATTAATTCACTCCAATAATTTCCGCATTTTTTTTATTATCATATGTTAGGGCAATGCCATATTACCGTATAAAATCGTAAAATAACTTTAGCCCCCGTGTTATCAAAAAAAAAAGAAAAAAAAAGTGTAAATTATTACGTGATAAATCTTTGAACTTTATGACAACGATTAATCCAGTCTTACGATTACCCTGTATGTTGTTTACGAAGTAGAAAAACGACCAGTTAAACGACACGAAAGCACAAGATTGTGGTTACATAGAAGAATTTGATCTTTAGTAAAGTCAAAGGAAATGTTGTGAAAAAATGGATAAAACTGGGAAGAAAATAAAGTGTTTTACGAGTTTGTACAACTTATAATTCCAGGGAAAACTGATGAAATTCTGAAAAGCGCTAAACATACTATAAATCCGATTATTTTATTTCGTTTTTTTTTTTCAATATTATTTACAAAAATTCGATTTAATTTTTCCTCGATAATGTTGCACTAAATGCGTCTCGTTGATTTTTTAGTAAATATTTTAATTTAACGCTAAACTTCTGCTGATGGTTTTATACAAGGTCGACTTAGTGAAGAATAAGATAAAAAATATAAATCGTTTTTTTTTTTTTTGACTAGTTGCTTTAAAAAATCTGGGCGATTTAATTAGTTGTCGAAAATCTTTGGACGAGGCATTGAAACGTAATCCGAACGATGCGGAAGCCTGCCTGAATTACTCCATCTATTTACACTCAGTGGCAGATACGGACAAGGCTATAACCTATTTCGAACGATATCAAACTATTATCACGTCGAAACCCCCGGCTGATAAAGAGGTAGGGTTTTATTGTTTTTCATTAAACAAGATTTTGTTTTATTTTTTCGTTTAAACGTCGAAATACGAAATGATCGAAAAATTGCGCAAGAATTTTTTTTTTAAAATTTAATTTATAGTTTTTCATTTTTTTAAGCTTATATAAATATACACGCTTACTTATATCATCATCATCTACCATTACTCGCGGACGATATGAGGACCCGCGACGGACTGTGGTCTATAATTGATTGTGATTTTCCCATCGCGTTGCCTTGGGTTTAACCAGACTGACAGCATTGATTTCAGTAAGAAATTTGATGAAGTCCGTCATGCTTTCTTTATGACAAAATTACATAATTGCGGATTTTGACGATTACACGCAGTTCTTTAGGTCGTACTTAAGTTCACATCTATCCGATGTATTCAGTTACAATTACACAATTGTATTATACAAATCACCGATTGAAAACGCACTTTAGCATATTGTTGCACCGTCCTATTCTAAAAGTTAAAACAGCAACGAAAAAATTTTTTTAGCTCTCGAAGAAAATTTCGAATAAAAACACGTAGGGAATGGAAATTTCACATAGCGCATCTGTAGTTATTGCTAACGTATTTTCCCTCGATAATCTTATGTTCAGTAGGCCGTTTAAAAACTTGGATTTCTTTTCACATCTTAATGAGCAGTTAATAGAAGGAACAAACGCCATAATCTCAAAATTAAATCCGAATTCTCACGGTGTGAACTCGATAATATGTTTGCTCTAAAAAGACACTACTTAGAAATTTGGCGAAACATATGGGAAGAAGATAATATTGTGTGGCGACACTCGCACAACTTGATCTCCGATATATTACATAGACAAAATCAAAATTACTCTTGATTTCTACACTACCGCCCGTGGAAAATTTGGTGAATTTACAGTTTATAATTCCCGCTGTTTATCTCTAAATTCCATTTTTCTATTTTGTATGCGTCACAATATTTAGGTATACGTGTTAATTTACTATACTTTAAATGTTATTTTTTCTCACTTATATTTCTAGGGGAGTTTATTTGCATAAAGTTAAAAAAAAAATGAAAGTTTTGCTTTTTATACGAATTTATTGGGGTTACGGTTAGTAGTATTTGAAGAAGAATGTTTTAAACAAGACGTTTACAATTTTTACAGGCAGTGGCAGCATCCACAAATAAGGAAATTTGATTTCGCCGAAGATAAAAGTCGCAATAAAAAAAACAAATTAAAATGAAAGAAACAGAAATTCAATTTAGTTTTTTCTATCCTTTTTTTTTTTCACTTAAATTGAAATACTTGCGAGTAAAAAAGAAATTGTTTTCATTTTACGCTGTTTTATTTTTCAAATCATTTTCAGTCAATAATAAAAATGTCGGTTTTATTAATTGCGTCTTTTGAAAAAAAAAACTTGGAATTTCCGTTAAGTCTGATTTCGCATGAACGAGTTCTCGTAATTTGCAACCTTTCTCACTATGCGTATATCACGATGTACATTATATTAAACGACATTGTAAATACTAAGAATTATCAGCGGAATAAGGTTCAACGAAATTACCATAACACAGACAATACCTTCAACTTTGAATCAAATAACCATGAACCCTACAACACGGAAATTACACACCAGGAAATATCTACTTTAATAAAACGGTCAAAATCATCATCAGCCGGACCTGATCGGATACAGCCCGAGATGATAAAACACCTACAAAGTCATAATATTGATGCAATTTTCTAATTACTAAACCAGAATCTGGAAAACAAATGTAATTGCAGACAAATGGAAGGAAATATATCAATCCTCGAGGCAAATAAAAACTAGTATGACCCAGCTAGTTATATATAGATCTTTGACCTGCGTTCTATGTAAACTAATGGAAAGTCGGAAACAGATTAACGTGGATCCCTGTAAGATGTGGCTTAATAAACAACCGGCAATGTGGCTTTAGAAAAGGACGGTCTCCTGTTGACGATCTAATACGGCTACAACAAGAAATACACGATGCATTTAGATCAACACGTTATTTGCGTTTTTTTCGATATAGAAAAGGCTTTCGGTCACGTATCTACCACATCCATTCTAAAAACAATAACCACGGTCTCCGCGGCAACCCACCTAAATTCCTCCGTTCCTTCCTACAGAACAGAAAATTTAAAGTTCGAATAGGAAATACACCGCATCAAAACGTCAATTAAACGGGAAATTCGAACAACAACGTAAAATAACTGGACTAAATTGAAGTGAAGTACTACAAACAGCGAGTAATTTACTTTCTATAAATAACCGATTAAAAAAAATTATTATAAACTGAACAGTGTTATAAGTAGTAAATGATTTTTCTGTAATTTATTGGCAAATGAGATTTGTAGTCGAGCGTCCTAAAATAAAAATAAATATTTATATATATATATATATATTGTAAATACTAACAATCAAGTAACGTATGTGCTAGAAAATAATTCACACGCTAATTTTCTGTTCAACTTGTAATAAAATTTTATAAATGAGATAACTAAATAATAGATTCTAACGATATATGAACTAGATAAAAAAATTCACTTATCCAAAAATTAACTTTTCATTAGAAAAAAACGCGCATAAATATAGATAAGTATATCAACCGTAAAAAATAAACAATAAAAAAATGAGTTCAAATCACTAAATGTTTTTAATAAAAAATCACAGTGTTGAGCCATTATTAATGTAAAAAATAAAATATACAAATATATAAAATTTATATATATATATATATATATGTATAAGAAAACATAAAATTTAAAACTTGGATATTTACAAAAAGTAGTGAAGTGAAAAAAAAAACACTATTTATAAAACAATCTGACCAGTGAATTTATTTTATAAATACTGTTTTTTTCACTTTTTTTTTTTTTTTTAATTTTCCGTGCCATGCTACAAAGGCTAAGAGCACGGAGTCTATCAAGGTGTGAAGATAATTTAATGCGAACGAGGAAAGTTATGAGAGTATTTTCATTTTTAGGTAAAAGTACTTCATTAAGTTAGGAAACTGTAATCAAGAATGAATAGAGTTATACAGAGAACAGTGGAGTTATGAGCTATAGTGATTTGAACGTTATACGTTGAACAAGCAGGATGATGTAAGAGGATCGGTTTAAGAAATGGGAATGAGTCAAACGAGTATTGTGCAGACACGCAACAGCATCACTTCAAATGAACACGTTGAATGGGCCAGATGTCACACTATGTTTAGGTAAACCGAAAAATCTGACTGTTACTTGTTCCTTAAATTTATTGAACATGCAGCGCGTTGTTAATTTTTTTAATTTGTACATATTTTATATTTTATGTTTTTTTGTAATGTTCACTCGATATAACTTAATCGAAAAACTTCTAAATAACAACTCCGGATGAACAGCTTTTACGCTAGCGTAGTTAGAAAATGCGATTCTTTCAACACTATACTGTTCTACAGTTCGCGTTAAGCCGTTACTTTCGCAATGTTTTACAAAAATAACGATCAAGACACGATTTATAGTTATTTTCACCGTCCAAGTATGTCGGTTTTCGACAATATTAATTAAACCGTAGGTAAATAGTTCTAACTTATTCTATTATACCGCGAAATTTCCCGTTGATATCGTTTTAAATCCTTAAAGAGTGACAGGATATTCTTTTCGAATTCGTAATTAACTCGATAAATCTTAATATCGGTAAATACCGATTAACTAATCGTCGCGCGAATTAACCGCGTTTCTCCGGTTAAGATTTTTGTATATGTTTTTACTACAGAACGTTATATAATGTTTTACGGGAACAATTGCATAATAAACAACAAAAAAACAAGTTAAAATCACTAAAATATTTTTTATCTTTTTAAATATTCACTCGATAATGGCCTAACAGCTGAAAAGCTTTGTGAGTTTTCATAAAGAAAAATTTTAACGATTTTAACTTGCGTTTTATTGTTTATTTTAATCAAAACCGTTACATTCTACATTTTTCAAATTAATCATATAATGTGTAGTCGTAACGATCACATTCGTCGGAATACAACCCCATGTTTCTGTTAATACTATAAGGTGACCCAGAGAAGACGGACGGTTTTGTTTTTCGAATAGCATCGCAGTTGGTCACACTGTCACAACGCAAACCGTGTGTTCCCCGTTTAGTGGACACGCGTGAGAGATTCTTTTTTATCCAATTTTAGTTATCGTGGAATTCTATAATCGAAAGGAGCGCGCGTTTTGCGTGGAGCGTTATTTTCGGCGTGATCTGATCACGAAAGTGCAAAGAGAGTTTCGAAAAGACTTCAAAGTTACGAGAATTTTTTTGTGGCGATACCTTAACGACTAAGTTTCATTGTATGCTCGACCATCTTTGTGAGGGATAGGTCTTTTCGCATCTGAAGGTTGCTACGAAGACTATGCGATAACGCAGAAAAATGTGACTAACCGATGAAAGAAAGATTATATATATATATGTTGCCATTCATACATACATACACATATATAAAACACATGCATACATACACACACATGTACATATAGGTATACACAGATACCTACATATATGCCTATGAAGAACAAAGCATTTGAATTATTCAAATGAGGTATCTGAAATTTGTTGTAGCGTGGACAACTATTCATGGGTGAAATATCTAATTCGAGACTCGTCGACTCGATCTGTGTATTGCCTGTTTATACTTGAGAAATATATGTTTTGTTACAACACTACTACAGGTCTTGTTTTATAATTTCTATTCACCGCGCGCGTTATTTGCACATGCATAGAAAATTTTGTGTAATACGTGTCGTGTTTATAATACACACAAACATATATATATATATATATATATATATATATATATATATATATATGGGATGCTGTGGTAGTATACGAGATCTGTATTGACTCGTTGATATCGACAGCGCACACGTTTCAAGTTCCTGGTAAAGACCAGTAGGAAGACCAAAGCAAAGATGGCACGATGTTATAGTGAAGGATCTCAGAGATGCAGATATATCAGCAGAACTAGCAAACATCCGAATTGAATGTAAACGGTCTATTTGTATGGCAGACCCTGCACCAAAGGGAAATTGCCGCTGAAGAAGAAGAAGAAGAAGAATAAAACGAGATCTGTACGGATGATGAACGCATTCCTAAAAGATTGTTGTCTTCAACAACGAAAAAAGACCATTGGAACGTCTGAAGTTAAGGTGTAAAGATTGAAGAAATTAGGAATAAACCGTATGGTATCTGGTGAAAAAGTTGCATTAAACCGGAATGAATGGAAACAATCACAAAGCAACTAAGTAACTGCGTCCGAAAGATGAAGAGCCAAGCGATGAATAGTAATAATAACGAGCGACAAGAATTTAAATGTAGCCATTGCAATTTTATATCTACCTGTAGCATAGGCTTCATATCGCACAGCAGACATAATCTGAGATAATGGACTGAATTCGAGCGAGTTCATATAAAAGAAGAGATAATCAATTAATGTGAAATTTCATTAAAATTTTATTAATTTAATTTTTATGTTATAATAAATACATTAAAAATTAATAATAATCCTTACAAAACATAAATTACCGAAATATGTTTATCGAGGGTGCGGCTGAATTGTTGTTTTATCAAAATTTAATATGACTTCTTGGTTTGTCACGATAACCTTCACACTAATTGCTTTATTTATCTCTCTTTGTGATGTTGTTTTTACTATATTGTATACATATATAATATATATATATATATATATATATATATATATATATATATATGTTTGTGTGTGTATGTAAATATATTCATATAATCATACGATTGTTACTTGTGTTGTGAATTGTCTTTATTCGAAACAATTAGGTTAAATGGTTTTGTTTGTGGTTACCGTTTTCATTGTTTTATTTATTTATTTTTTCCACCCCGTTCCTTGTTTAAATTTTTTCTTGTATTTCCTAAACGACAAAGAAGATTCGATCTTTCGCATTGCAAAAACATTCGGTAGAATAATTTTTTTCTGATTAAGATTATTGTGACGACTATGTAGTCTTTGATAATAACGAGGATGAAGTTGAAGACACGTGTGAAAAGTTACACTTCCAATGAAGTGATCGACTTATTCATTAATTCACTAAATCATACGGTGGTTTTCGACGTTTAAGTCGTCTTAAATCCTCACATTTGTCTATATATGACTTCAGCACTAGTGCGCTTTCGAATCTTTTTTGCGTGTTTGCAAGCAAATCTGGAAATTTTATCGATGACCATTATTGGAATTTCTAAGTTTTGGTGTATGCCATTATTACGTTCAAACCGATATGCGCGGATAATCGTACGAAGTGCAATATTTTCGGCGTCTTTATATGGAAACTATATTGGAAATACTAGAACAACCCCGCAATTGTATTGCATAAATCCAAGTAGGTTCAACAATGACCATATATGCAAAAGTCGTTTATTTTCAGTAGATAACGTCGAGTTCTTTCCTATTAGCCAATAAATACTTCTCAATTTTGTACAAAATATAAAACATCGGTCCCATGCTTTGTGTATAACATCAAACGAGGAACTTTTGAAACATTTACTGTTTAAAACGTTCGCTTCTAGTTACTCAGTGATGCCATCGACATCTTCTTTGTCCTAAATAATGTGTACCGAAGTTTCCGTAGATTGTAGAGTAACAGATTGAGAAATTGCATTTTCCTCATTCAATGCATATAACTATCAACACTATTAAATATCAACGATGTTCCGTTAAATACTGGAAGCCTATATGTATCAGTTTGAAATCAATCTTCTAAAATTTCCTCATCGAAATTTTTTAAAATTCTTCCGCACGTTCGAGAATCTTGTTATCAATTTCTTATTGAATATCCGAAGACGATTATTCATCAAATTATCTGATTTTATCGTGATACCATTTCACCTTTGATCATGCAGCTGATATTCCTATCCGCTGTATCCAATGACGAATATCACTTCTAAAATTGCGATAGCGTTATAATTTTATGAATCAAATTTTTCAAAGTTCGAGATCTGTAACGCTATTTTATTATCGAAATTACACATTGATTCCGTCATCAGAGAAACTTTCATTCGTATGTACTGTTTATAAGCAATACTGCTTTTTTCGGGTTTTTTGCTTTTAAGTGTTTTTCGATTTCAAAAACAAAGTATTCATTGAATTGTAAAAGAATAATATTCCGTTGTAATTCATGTTTCTTCTTCGACTGAAATAAATCAGCGGTAAAGTACTTTATCTTTAAATTTATCGTAGTTTTCATACTCTTTCCGATGACTACGATTTTCATTTTATGGACATCTTAAACATTTAGCACATAATGGTTCTACCATGATTTGAGGCTGCTGATTTCCGGTGAAGAAAGTGTTTTCATTAGAAGATATTTTCCGGTGCAATCCTATCCCACGACATAACATATTCTGTTTGATAGGTATACTGAGTTTATAAAATCAAATAATAGATTGGCCTAGATAGGTTCTAACTTGTAGGCAGCATAAGGAACGGATCATAATGCTATTCAATACTTTTTACGAGCACTTTTAATAATAGTAACGTCATAAATACAAGGTGTGTGACCAGTTAATACGATTGAACGATCAGAGGATCTGGCAGACGAAATGCGGCATTGGAATTTCCAATATTGGCTGAGTGACCACGAACCCGCCCAAAACTTAAATTCCGTATAAACATTAATGTTATATATTCCGAGTATATTTCGAGGAGAATGGGGATAAAATTACGAGCGTTTGAATTTTGTAAGATAACTTTTAAAAATCGTATTCAGAAGTAAAGAGCGAGGAGAAACGTAATATTGACAATTACTTAATAATATTTCAACTTTTTTTCCCGCATACAATCTGTACGTTTGAACATTAAGCAGCATCGCTATACCACGAGCAATGAAAACTTGTTGCTGAAAAAAATCGAAGACGAAGAGATCGATTTAAACGATCTTTTGATGTGCGATGAAGCTTATTTTCAACTATCGGGATTCGTAAATAAACAGAACTGCATCTAAATGGCCCGAATCTAATCTGAATTCCATCGAAAAGAAGCCGTCAAACAGCCAGTGATTATCCATCTGGGCTGGAGTGGCGAAGTGAGTAATAGTGGGACCTTGTTTTTTCACTGGTACTGTCAACGCAACGCGTTATATCGAGATGATAAACTCGTTTTTGCTTTCCTCGTTTCGTGGTCGGCTGAGGAACCGTCCATGGTTTCAATAAGATGGTGCGACGTGTCACTGTTCGGTAGAAACGCCTGAGTACTAAAAGAATCGTTTGGTAACCGCATATTGTCGGGTTTCTCGGATTTCGCATGGTCACCGCGTTCGCCAGATTTGACCTCTCCAAATTTTTTTTGTGGGGATAAAGAGCCGCGTTTACGAAACACGTTCACGAGATCTGGAATACTTGAAAACTCGGTTTTCGGAAGAAATTTCAAAAATTCAGCGACCTATGCTCGAAAATGTGTTCGAAAATGTTGTAAAAAGACTGAGTGAATCTATTGCTGCAAATAGCGCTCATCCGAACCATATTATGATCTACAGATGATTGTAATCCTCTTTTCGTTCCTATTTTTAAATAAAAATTTCATTCAAAGATTTTGTTCAAGACATTCGCAACACCCTACTTAAGTTATTGAAATGTGCTTAAAATTATGTTCAAGGAAGTAATGTTGCTATAATATGAACGAAGAAAAAGACGTGTTTTGGAATCTGACAAACTACAGAACGATACTCATAATGAACGAATGCGCGTAAATCTTCCAATTATAATAAATTTGTGGAAAAGTTCGAAACAAGGACCTATTACTTATAGAGTGACGATCTAACAAAAATTTTTCACTTAAGAAAGTTTTATGTTAAATCGAATTTAATTCTTATTAAACTATAATTATTCAACTTTATTGCCAGGGGACGTCTTACAAGTGTATAAAGTATAATATAGTATAAATAAATTACATGTATACGTATATATATATATATATATATATATATATATATATATATATATATATATATATATATATAGAGAGAGAGAGAGAGAGAGAGAGAGAGAAATTCGTCGGGACAGCTAAGTAGATAGAGTGCCTACTTCTATGCGGAAGGTGCCGAGTTTGAATATGATCAACGACCCAAAAATTATCATCGGGAAATAAAAATATAAAAATAATCCTAATATTATTATCGCGTGGAAGACAATGAAAAACCTCCACGCGCAACACCATATGCGCGCTAGTAATAGCATGGTCCACTAAAAAAACACGCGGGGCTATGCTGTGACAACAAAGCGATAATAATCAGTTTTCACGAGTGTCTGTGTCTACGCTAACGCCAGATTATGATTGCCTTGTACACGACTTACAGTGTACAACAAAATATGTACAGGTAAGTAGTCGCCTACCTTCGATACGAAGACGGCCCTCGATGATGATGATGACACACACACATACATATATATATATGTGTGTGTGTGTGTGCAGTCGTAAAAATCAGAATATATTATTAATCGATATTTCCGAACATAATGATTGTCGTTCGATCATATAATCTTTTGATCAGTTTATTAAAATTAATTGGTTGGTCGCGGTATGTTATGATGAAAAATTTGGTGGCGAACGTTTATTATTTATTATTATTAAATAATTGAAGGTAGTAATTACAAAATTATTATTGACCCTTTTTCTTATTAAATCAATGATATGTCGTTCGGGTTTCTCGTTTAATTGCCAAAATTATTGTTACTGTTCATCATAATAATAATAGTAATAATAATAATAATAATTATTATTATTATTAATAATGTTATTACCGACTTGATTTTGATTCAGCTATTTTTACTTCTACTCGCTGCAACAGGATTAATACGAATGCTGATTTTTATAGTAATTTCCGTTCTCGCATTTAACGTATAGCGAAGTTAGAAATACTCGCGCCTGATCGGATATATTCGATATTGAAAAAATTAAATACGCCCATTTTTTTGTTTTAATTTACTTTTAACTAGACTGAAGATGACTTAACGACCGAAACGGTTTTTTATTTATTTAATTATTTATTTAAACACGTACAAATTATTAATTCGTACTATTATGAAACGTAAGAAGTTATGTAATATTTCAAGAATTAATAATAAACGTAGAATTTTCCGTTTTAACGTAATATTAATGAATACGGGTAAAAATATTTGTTTACTTTTTTTTTTTTTTTTATATACTATGAATTTCATAGACATCGCAATTTGTTCGGCAGATTAATCCGAATCTGAATAATCCGTGTAATAAATGATGGTTTCGTTTTGTATGCAGTGTTCTTATCTGGTTTTATTTTATTTGATTTAAAATGAAATTAAATAAATCGCATATAATATTTAGACGGATTTCGATCCGCAAATACTTGAAAGAACTGCGACACCGAATGAGTTGTTCGAAGAAACGTTCGTATAAATTACGATTATTTATCTACAATTCCATTTACGGTCCCCGTCGTTAGTGATAGGTCACATCGTGTTTTCTATGAACATGTGGTTTAAAATATAATACTGCTAGATATTCATCTTGGGTTTATATAATAACATTCATCCGCTGCTACATATTCAATCTGATAGTAAATTTATATATATAATAAATTTATTTAAACTTTATTCTTTTCAATATATATATATATTCCTTTTTACTTCAGTTCTTAAAGTAAGTTCGGTTTATGCGATGAAACACATTTTAATCATAAAATGTCTTATTTATTGTCATAGTTTTTTTTTTTTTAATGGGCACAGGATTTTTCACCCAGATTGGTATAAAATTATTAAAATGGATATGTTAAACATTAATATTAGTTGATGCAATAATAAATAGCTAAATATACATGAATGCGATTAATAGTAAGTAAGTAAGACATATTTATTGGCAATGGTACTTTGAGAGATATAATTTGATTATATAATAAAGATTGTTGTGTAGTAAGAACATTCGAAAAATACATGATCCGCATCTGCTATTTTGTTGTCATCGGAAGGATGAGGGCAAAAAGTTATTTCTTATAAGGTCATTGTGACTCGATTGACTGCTTCCTTTCACGGGAATACCTGCATATAATTTGTATTCAGCTTTGTTTAGGTTTTTTTTTTGCATTTTTGAATTAGTATGTGTTAATGCGAGAGTATGTTTACACAGGGATACGGGTGCATGATTGATATTTCTATTTATTTTTACGCGTGTTTAGATTTGTGGCTTATCGTATTTAGTTGGAAACATTATTATTTTTTCGTCGGTATTAGTAATTTATTTTTCCATTTTTAAAATGATTTATATTAATCAGCGTTGTATATATAAAATTTTTCTTTTTTGTACGTACTTTATTAATTTCAAAATTATTCTCTAAATGCGTACAGTGTAAACTGACATCTTGTTGGTTACGTACGCCGTAATATACTGTAAATAAATAAATTTATATACACAATGAGCGAGAGAGAGAGAGAGAGTTTGAGATTTTTCGTAATCTTTTTTATGTTTCTTTTTATTTTTAGTTAATAATGGCCGGTTCCAGTTTAAAGAAATTGTTAAATATAAAACCACCCGATCATGAAGATGACGAAGATGTTCATCAAGGAAGATGTTTATCGATTTCGAACACGGACAACCTCGTCGGTGATCAGTCGATTAGTAAAAGTATAAGTGATGTTAATCCCTTAAATGACGACGAGTCTGATTTAGTTTAATATATATATATATATACATATTTTAGTTGTTTATTTAATATATTCGTTTTGATATAGTATATTCTCACGAGGACATGATTTATACTTATTTTATATGACGTGTCACGTATGTATGAAATTTTTAACACCCGGAGTTCGTTTGTTCGTTTAGTATATTCGGAATAGCGTATGAATTATAAATGCATGGATATTATTAAATACAGTAAAACTTCTTTTATTCGTCAACCTCGGGACCGGGCCTGTGACGCATAACTGAATAGACGGATAACAGAAATTTACATATATTATACCAGATTGTAAATCATTTAGGAAAGAAATTTAAAATATATATATATATATATATTACGGGATAACGTTTAGAGTGCTGTAGTTTTTCTTTAGAAAAGTATAATTATCAAGAAAAACTATTTTATTTGTGTAAAGTTTGCCTTCTATTAATCGATGCCCTTTGTTAACATTATTTCAGCTTCGGAATGTTTGATTTCTGAGTTTTCGTTGCATTTGCTTCTTCATCGTCGTCAATTTCACCATTATTGGACTGCTGAACATGTTAGATTATCTTCATCAGTCAAAATTTTAAAACCTTCATCTTGTTTATCACACTCTAACCAATCTGTTACTTCTTCAGTTATTAGAGTGTCATTGTTGAGCGGACCGTCTTTGCAAAGCTTCACGATTTCGTCCGCACTAACCGTTCCCGTTGTTTCGCTAGTGAGTAGTGCAAGTTCAAGCCATAGCCCATTCTGTAGGTTTAACAATGTTAGGTCGATCCATGCATTCACTGGCAACGTTAAAAATTGTATCCTAAATGTTGTAATTTTTCCAAAAAATTGTTGTATCGTCAGGTGACACAGCAAACTTTCGATAAAACTAGTTTTGTACCGATAGCGGCGGATAACAGACGATAGCGGATAAAAGAATGACGGTTAAAAGAAGTTTTACTGCATTTGTGTTTCTAACCCATTTTACGTGATTATTTCACACAAAATCGGCTAACATTCAAGACACTAATTATACGTTCAACGTATACGGAGTGAGGTGTCGCTACCTTTTTCCCCTAATATTAAGAGTTATACGATGATGAAACAGTTTATAAATCGAACCTCTTCAGCATCGCGGTATTACGCACAATGTACATATGCACACAGTGTATCACGCAAATATGAACGTATATCCTTCATAATCACTTCATAAAACACGTATAGACGTGACTGTACATGCTCATAGTCCTATATGTAACTTGTTTTAGTAATAATAAGGGACCGATTAACTTTTACATCGATCAGTGAAGATAAGGGTCGATATCATTGGCTTTGCTTAAATTGCACATTGAACGCAACTAGCTGTATCCGAGGAGAATCTATGAATTATTAAAATATTGATATTTAGTTTGTTAGATTTTGACTTGTCACTAATAGTTGAAAAAAAAACTTTTCCAGCCAGTCTGTCCGTGTCTTATCTGTTCTGCCAATTAATACGTTGTCTAATAATAAAAAAGCATCTTCTTCGCGTGATATATGTAAACGTACATTTAAAATTCAACTAAAGAACGAGTTTACGGAAGAAATTTAAATAAAACTGTTACGCTGAAGTGATAGCGCCATAGTGTACACGAAAGTCACTGGGCATCCTTGTGGGTCACCAATTGAAGAATGGTTGCAAATGACGATGATGCTGGTATTATGTTACTTATACTGTCTTTCCATCATAGGGCTTATCAATACTTGTCCACCTTCATTTAGGCGTCCACTTCATAATCCATTTGGTTGATCTCTATTATATTCTTCTAGCTATGTGTCGTGCACAATTCTACTTCGACTGCCCTCTATAACATCTAATACTCTAGTCTGTCGTTGGATCTACGTGTTTGTTTCGGATTTATTAGTTCAAGTTCCAAAAATCGATCATTCTTGTATACGCTTTGTCGTAATAAGTCTTCGGCGTATGATCCTGATGGAGATCCACGTTTTCTCGGTTGTATAATTACCTTTTTATAGGAACCTGTTTATTTCTGACGATAACACCGCCGGGTCTTCCAACTGAAATTAATGGGAGGGCGTATTCGTTTCTTTATTTCCGCGTGCATAGCGTTTTTATCCGTGTTAATTACTTGATCTAAATCTATAGTAATATAAAAAAACTGTAGTGTCTGTCTGTGATTTGCGGATATGTTCATTATAATCGCTGCATTGGGCTATTTTTAAACAGAAAATATATGTATTTTTAACATTTTTTGATTCACTGTCTGTCCTAATTTAGCTAGAAAACTATTAAAGCAATAATGATGAAATTCGTACAGCTTATATCCTATATTATCGAATTCGTTCTAAACTTGAATGTACCTTCACTACCGAGACCCGCAATACAAAAGTACGTTTTGTTTCGTTAGGGGCGTGGCTGTTAAAAGAAAGAGACAGCGAAGCCGTGGGTTAGTATATTTATATATATATGTATTTCTAACTTCTGGTCTATCTAATAATATACTAATTCGTTGTGGACGATAAAATAAAATTAGGTAAAATAAATTGGTAATAAAGAAATGTATTCATTAAAAAAAAAAATTAACGAAGAACAACGAACATAGACGGAATGTAAGAACGAACAATTGACGTTGTAATTCTGAGCCACGCGTATCGACTAGAATACCACCTTCTGTGTGTGTTTATGTTTATATAAGTATATAAATCAATAGGATTGTTGACCGTCGCGAGGAATCTCGATGAAAGGTAATCAGTTCCCGGTTTATGATTTACCTATCGAACTCTCGTTCGATTTGTACCAGAGATTTATTGTAAGTCTCCGGTAAATACACGTAAACGTAAATACCGCATAGGAAACAATCGCAAGCGAAAAATAATAATAAATACGGCAAACTGGAACTGTTCAATAGGAGAAAGAACATTTTGGTAGTGAGAAACGATAACAGATACGACCATATGCTTAACAATCCTATCTGATAAGCTCGCGTATTTTGCGATAATATTTCGGACGTCATCGTCCACGGCATATAAGCGTTACCGCAAGAAGCGGTTACTATATAGATGGATAGTAGAATTAACGTTACCCATCCGGTTATCGTGTTTAAAGTTCGAACGTAGTTATTATCGTTATTAATAATAATAATATTCTTACTATCGTTATCGTTATCATTATCGATTATCGTATCCGGTGTTAAGTAGTATTGCCAGACGGCTAACGAAGCTATCGTTAATAACATGAATACGGTGGAATAGAGGGCGATGATGCGTCGACGAAATTTATGTATTATTATCGGATTTAGCAGATTAGCGGAAAATGTTACCAAACTAAATACGATAGCGGCAAATTCGGCTTTTAACGGAGTTCGAAATAGTTCGTAGAAACAGATGGGATAGCAAATGATGAATTGTACTCCGTTCAACGGTAAGAACAGCATATAGATCCAAAGTATTAAGAACGGTTTGTAAACTCTTTTGTGTTTCCATAATTTCAGTTGAGTGATTAACGAACACAAGGACGATCGACCATCCGGTTCGAGTGTTCGATCGTTACTGCTGACGACGTCGTCTTTACATTTTAAAATATTATTATTATTGTTATTGTTATTATTATTATTGTTATTATTATTATTATTGTTATTATTATTATTATTGTTATTATTATTATTGTTATTATTATTATAGTTGGGTTTTTTTAAACTCAACATATCGTTCAACTGTTCTTCAGCCAGTTTTTCATTGCCGTTTGCCAATTTTTCCAACGTTCTTCTCGCTTCGACTAGACGATTTTTCTGTACATACCACGTGGGCGATTCTAATACGAATAAACGATGAAAGATGCAAGCGATCGCGCAATAGGTTCCGTATAAGATGCATAAATGTCGATAGTGTAAAGTCGATAGACAGAATACTAAAATATAACCGAACGAAGCGACAGCCGACGAACCGACCAGCATTACTCCACGATTACTCGGTTGACTAATTTCGGCCACGTGTTGATAAAGAGACGCGCTAAAACCTAAAATTTAAATCAACAGAAGAACAAATATTTCCAATGTCAGATATATATATATGTATGCTTAAAATTTTATTTCCGAAGTTGAATAAGATAAATTTAAAAATTAAAAAATAAAATAAATTATCCGATTTTAAAATAGAAATTCTATTCGATGAGATCTTTCGACCATATCGTTAGAATTCGTTAATTCTGTAGAAAACGATGGACTGAGATCATCGTTATTTTGTTTTGTTTTGTTTTGTTTTTGTAATATTTATATTTATCGTTTTCATAACTGATTGGCCGTATGGAAGTCTAGGCAAGATTTCAATGAATAACGCAGGGTGCCGCTTTGTCAGTTACTAATGCCTTATTCGGTCTCACGGTATAAATGATAAATTTCCTAGTTTTCTACACATTTTTACCGATGATCAAAGTGTCCTTCGTTAGTTCTGTTTTCATTAGCCATTCTTCAAATATTATCGAGAAATTTTTATTAAGACGTTTTTCTGCAATTTTTATTGGCCAAATCTGTGACGATTTTTCAATATCTTGAATATGTGCTACGCAACCGTCCTTCTAGAAATATCCTTACTCTTTCAGACTCTAAAAATTGTTTCTTACAACTTTGAAATGCGCATCATTTACTACTCGTTCTCTTCCAATTATACTTAGAATACGTAATATTTTAATTCAGTTACATAATAATGTTCGTATAGTATAGTACTCGGGCATTACGGGTAACTCCCTCGCTAACTCGACTGCCAGTTCTTTTGATTCTTTAACACCTTTTACTATCCTTTCAATACTCTCCTTTTATCGATCTACTTACTATTATCAATTTCGTCCGTAAAGAATATTGCTTACAAGTTTAAATCTACCCAGCCCGATGTACCTTCGATACTTCGGTTTCATAAATTCGATACTCCGATCGAACAGGATATGATAAGCACGTTTATTGTAACAGTATGCACGATACGTTTCGGAAGGAAGTAATCGGCCTCCACGTTCCGTATTTAAATATTCTTCCTTCTGTATATACATTCAATGTCGACATGATAGTCAATGCCGATCATGTCTTCTTCGAATGTTCATACTACCGTCCTCAACATGACAGACTTTAAAACCAGTTGATTTCCTTACATATTTCTTTTCCAATTAATATACGCTACTTCTTTTCTCTTAATACCATCCCAGTTTTGTTGTCTTATTTTATCGTTGATGGCAAATTTAATCTATCCCACCTCGTCATATATTTTCTCCTGCTCTTACCGAGATTAATTTTTACTTATATTTCAAGATATTTATATATAATTTCTACATATAGTAAATATAACGTCAGCGTAATCAATAGATATGCTCGATGCTCGATGGGGAAACTACTGCGCAAGTCCAATAAAGGTTATCAAAAAAAGGGCCACTTAGATCTTTTGTTTTATAAACAGTGTAGCGTGTGCATTAGACTGTTGCTCTGGCCGCCTAAAAGAATTGCAACGTTTTTCCGAACAACTTTTTTATTCAAAGTATTCACCGTTACACTGTATGCACATGTTGGCACGTTCTTCCAATTATCTCGCGACTTTTGAAAAGTCATCCTTCGGAATTTTTACCATCCTCGTCGCAGCCTATTCAATCTGTTCATTCGAAGTAAGACGGTTGCCTTTCAACTCTATCTTCAGAATGGAAAATAGTCCGAGGAATTAAATCCGGTGGTTAGAGGATGGTGGAACACCGGAACTATTTTTCTAGGCAAAAAATAAGTGTTAGATTTTTCCATAATTTAACGAGTGAAATTCATTTACAGAGAGGAAGTCGAAGACAGCTTAACAGAACGTTCATGAACTGCATTTGACATGCACATGATAGAAGGTCTCCGGCTTCTCTTATCATCTTCTACCGACTTTCTGTACTCGATGAAAATAAATTGTATCAATGAAACACACTACGATAAGAAATTGCGGAATGCGATTCTTTGCAATTGTTTTTTTAAAACAAAACTTGAACGTGACACGTTGATTAATTCATGTTTAGAGATTACCGATAACACACACCACCCAACAATGATCGGATCGACTGGTGGTAACATCTCTTAGAGAGATACGTAACCCTAAAATTTCATAAAGACGGCGTCTGTGGTATTAATTTTATAACGACAGCCTCATTAATTACGGAACGCTCCATATTGCCGTCCCCTCAATATACTTTCTACATTAAATGTTTCAAGGATTTTCATATTGTTCGTAATATATTTGAATCTATACATATATATATATATATATATATATATATATATATATATATATAAATAATATATATATATTTTATATATATATGTATATTATAAACGTATCGGGTATTATAAATTAGACATTTACCTACGGTGCAGCTTGAAATAACACGAGCGAAATAGATTTCCATCATATTGGATGAGACGTAATACATGACCCATCCGGTTATCGATAATATATACGAAAGAGTCAACGCGCACTTTCTACCAAGTTGATCGTTAATGAAGCCGGCAGCAAATGTGGCCACGCAAGCTGTTAACACTCCTAACGAAGCTGAAAGTAAGAATAACGAGAATATCGAAAAGCCGTTGAATTCTTAAAAATAGCATATACGATTTTTAGAGTACAAATTTTGAGTAGGTTGTTTTCAGATATCGCGTTTATTTTAAGAGGCGTCATCGGAAATTAGCTGGTAGAGTTGGGAACAAAAGAGGCGTCGTCATGCCTCCTGTTTCCAAATGTTCCAGTACTTCGTCGGACTACGCTTCATTAATGAAGTACTTGCTAAACAAGAAATGGTCAAGGATCTGAAGTTTCTACTTCAAATGAACTGCCTTCAATCCGTACAAATACTGGTGTTTGGAATACTTCATCAAGAAGATCCATCCGTAAAAAAGTAGTTACATTATGTCATCTGCGCATTGGCCACGCAGAAATCTCTCATTCGTTTTTACTTAATAAATCAGATCTTCCTACTTGTGACTTATGTCCTATTCTCTTATTTATTCATCATCTTCTGGTAGATTGTCCGAAATTCAATTTACTACGTACCCAATTACGCCTACCCAGTTCACTCCCTGAAATCCTCGCAGACAACGAACTGAAAGTTCAGCTGCTCTTCAAATTTTAATTAACATTTAAACTCCATTCATCCGTGCCTCTGGCTAAGGTTGCAGTACACGGTACGTTAATTGAAGTAAGTAGCTAAGAAATGGTTAAAAGACAATATATACGCATATATAGAATTTACTATTATACCATAGAGGACTTACTGAACAATGTAATGGGTACAAAATATATTAAACAATTTAGTAAACGAGTATTTAGAGTCTTCATAGAGTGAGCAATAAAAAGTAAATATAGGTGCAAGTTTTCTTCCTCCATTCACCATTATAAACACGTCATAAAAATTGTTACAATTCTTTATATATATATATACATATATTTATATTTATATATGTGCGTATATTTGTAATATGTGAATACAATGAAAATATAAAAATATACCGATATTTGATGATTCGGAGTCATCAGGTTTATGTATTCTGTGATCACCTTTTTGCAACTGTGTTATTAATATACCGGGGAATGCGTTCACCAATGAAAAATTTAATCCAGCAAGGTTCAGAAAGATGTAAGTGGTTACCTACAAGTAAAATACACCGTTCACTTTTCTAATCTTAAAAATTCGATTAGTCAATGAAACGAGTTAACGGTAACGCATTTGCTTGTAAGTTAATCGTGGAAAAATAAAACCTTCCGCATATACAACCATTTTCCCATTCCTCAATTTCATTTACCTAATAATTTTTTTATATGATACAATATACGAATTGGACAGTTAAACGTAATGTATAAATTATCTAATGTAATTCAATCGTTCCACTTAGATTAGCTTTAATTGATAAAATAAAGTAATATTTTTCACTCAAAGTATTATAATAATAATAATGAATAAACAGCAAAAAAACCAGTTAAAATCACTGAAATTTTTGTTCTGTATGAAAAATCACAAAGCTTATTTATGTAGAAAGAGTTTAATTCGCTTTTAATTAGTACAAGTTTCCGATAAAGAGTGATGTATTTTCAAATATGTTTTTGTTTATTCCACGTGCTTCACATAAATACGGCATGCGTGTCCCTTGGTGTTATTTTATTCACGATGCGCTGTGTATTATTTAGTATTTTTGATAGAAAACTATTATAATAAGCGAAATTCTGCGTATAATTTTAAATATCGATATTGACTGGAAAGTTTAAAAGTGAAAGTTACAACGTATACTAATCGTACCATTGTGCGCTACAATATCATTCGACGCATTTCGATTTTATATTCGTCCGGCATTTGCAATGATCATTAACAAGTCTCAAGACACCGGACAATGTCTATTTGGGATTAGAAAATTAATGTTTCTCTCACGGTCAATTATATGTTGCGTGCTTACGTGTTGTTGGTAAACCATCTAATTTATAAAGACAAATTAACTAAACATATCGTACGCAGAATAGCGCTTAATTAGATTTCAATAATAGATTTATAATTTAAAAAACATAATTGTCCGCAGCTAAAAAACAACATTTCTATAGCGTATTATTCGTAATATTATTATATGTTATCGATCAAGAATTTTGCTATTAGTTATTTGTCATTTATTACGGTTAACGATGAAATAAAAAAAATCTATAGAATTAAAGGTATACAAAAATTATCGATATGCACTCGGAATTTACCTTCTAATATTATATAGTAAATTATCTAAAACGTGTTATAATGCGTCGAAATAGATTGTTTTCATATATGGCTGTGATACGCTATGTCTTACCATTACACTAGGTACAAACATGATAGAGAGAGGAATTCAGATATTTTGGTAATTATAAATGGAAATAGGAAATTCATGAAAACAATGCAACAAAGCCGAAAACAGTTCCTAGGACATAGCGCATTTATGACAGTCCCTAATCGGAGGAAAATTGGAATGAAGGAAGAAAAAGGGAAACCTACTGGGACAACGAGAATACACCGAATTAAAAAAAAAAATGCGGATGACGTATAAATTTACAGCTACAAGACAAGAGCAAGTATTTTAATATATCAGGGTCATGGCGGAGCGGTAGCAAGTAAAGATAATAATTATATATTACAATTAGGTAATTTATTTACTTAATGGATAGAAACTATTTAATATTTTAAATCTTTCACGAATTCAATAAGCAGGACATTTCATGTAGGCAACCAAACTAACCCTGCTTTCTGCCCTTTAGATGGTAGGCCGACTGCGATGTCTAGAGCTGGACTAATTAAGCATTGTGTGTAATATGTATGCATGTTATGTGTTGACCTTCATACGTACTAGACATTTAGCCCGCCAGGTCTGCACCGGCCGTGGGGAAGTACTTGATCGACGCGGTGTTTTTTGCACCGATTTGCTGGCGCTCGTTGAATGGAATGTTCGGTTATTTTATTTCCACATTAATTTTTTGATATAAAGAATTTTTATTTTTACATAGTAGTACATCAATATCTCTACATTATATAGATATTGTTAGTTATTATATTAACTTTAGTCTGAAACTTAATATAAACGTATGAATTTGATAAATGTTGGCTTTTCAAGTTGCGTTGTCTTATTTCTACCGTATCAGCGGTATCGATTGAGTGTTAATTCTTCAAACCGATTAATACTTTCGTACGCTCAACCTAGTCGTAAGGCAGAATGAGTAACGTGCTTTATCGATAGACAAAAAGTTATTCGGTAATCTTAAAACAAAATCAGAATTTTATGATTTAATAATAATAAAAAAAAAATTGTAAATACGCGTGGAAGAGCAGATTTGTTGTTTTGATAGGAAATGGACAATTTTATTATATGGAGAGTTCTGTATTTTATTATGAATTTTAAAAATTACAGATATTTTTACACGAGTGTGGCATTTAGGAGGGGGGACAGTTCTCTTGATGTATACGCAAAGCACAGAACGTACTTCAGTTTATTTTTCATAACATTGCGCAGTGACACTCTACGAGAAAAAGATCAGGATTAGCTCCACTGGAATTTCAAACATTTTGTACCATTTTTAAAGATCGTATGATGATACTAAGTGTTAAATACGTCTGATAATTCTACACGAATTTTACGCGGAAGCTGAACATATCGAAACAAAAGTATTAAGAATAATGGAGCTTCCTGTGATATTTCTCCAACGATACTCTACAAAGGGATTTAATACATAAACGAAGAAATTCATCAATAGTCAAATATTTATCCAAGTTATCATAATAATCCGCTGGCAATCAATATTCTTAAAAAAAAAAACGAACAGATAATATCAGAAGATTCAAACGCAAACGGACCATAAATCATATATAAATTCTTTTCTAAATTAGCTGCTTCAATGAGCAGATGGTTGCAGGTTTTTTTTTAAATTTTTTCCTGTACTTTAAATTTTAAGTTTTAAATTTTAATTTTATCACATATACATTAGATGTCGTTGTACACTAGTAAGTTAACATTTTAATATATATATATATATATATATATATATATATATATATATATATATATATGAGGTACTTAACATTCTTCATTATTCAATTATTCGTGTATTCATGATTTTTTTTGTTTATACGCTTTGTAAATGTATATTCCTTCTTTGATTTTGAAGCCTCTCAATTTCTTTACCGCATTTAGTTGTTGATGAATAACGTATCAGTTTAGATTTGAAGCGAAGAAAAAAACCAAAAAAAATATTTCATAAAAATACGTGACGATATTCTTCTAGTTATCAAACTTGGCATTAGTGCGAGTATTACTTTCGATCTCAAATTAAGAATGCGTTACATATGCTTTTGACGATTTTAAACACCCGCATCATATAATATATGCATTGTACGTAGTGTGGATGTGTATAATAGTCACTACAATGAATAATTAAGTTATTTTTAATTGTTAAAAACCTTGATTATATACATAATTAGTGTGTATGAAAGATTACTAATATGTGATTATATTTACTTACCTCGTGCGTAGGAAACTTCGTGAAAATATTTTTGAGTCGTTTGAATGTTTGCATTCTGTAATTAGAAAATATTGAAAGTTATTGATTTCTTTATACGCGTTCAGTATGTTACTCATTCATAAATAAGAGTTTTTCACATATCTACTTACTAGCAGACTTAGTGATGCTTCGCTATTGCTATATTTGAGTGCGTATACACACACACACATGTCTAGTGTGAAAAATGTTTAACACGAAATTGGGAGGGACTGAAATATAGGGTGACCCAGAGGCGACGGACGGTTTTGTTGTTTTTTGAATAACTCGAAAACTGCCGGATAAAAATTTTTGAATGAAATTTTATTTAAAAATAAAAGAAAACAAGCGATTAGCTTTCAATCATTTGTGAAACACAAAATATCGTTCAGATGACCGGCATTTGCAACAATTTCAGTCTTTATAAAATTTTCGAAGACTTTTTCTAGCATAGGTCGCTGAATTTTTTTCAGAAATCCGAGTTTTCAGGTATCCCACAAAAAAAAAAATCGGGTAACTTTGAATTTTTTCGAAACTATCTTTTTGCGTTGTCGCGATCGATTCACGCTAAAAATAACACGCAAAACACGTGCTCCTTGTTGTAGCATGTCATGATAACTGAAACAGGACGAAATGAATCTGTCATGTGCGCACTAAACGTGGCAGTACTTTACATTGTAGCGATGTTACCAAGTGCGCTATTCAAAAACAAAACCATCCGTGTCCGTGTTCTTCGGGTCATCCTATATATTTTCGTGTTTAAAAAAAAAAAGTACACATACTGGACAAAATAATAATTCGAGTACATTTTATATACAATAGATACGTGTGTATGCAAGAATTTTGATAAAAATCAATAAAACAACATTATTAACGAGAACTTGACGAAATTTAATACATACGTAATTTCCAATCTGTTTTTTTTTTTTTTTTTTTTTAAAGCAAATATAAAATATTTATCGATTTTTTGGAAAATATAATCTGCATTGTATTTTTAACATCAAATTTTCAACAAAATGTTCGATATCATCTATTTTGTTATTCATTACACTATTAGAATGTGTATCTAAATAACTGCGCTTTGCATGATATTGCATATTTCGGATGTTGTGGGAACAGGAAAAGCATCGTTCATTTCATTAATTCCTGATCGAAAAATCTACATCAACGATATTTTTTGAGCTTTGAACAATTTCCATAATCTCCTTGTCTGCCGTAATTGGGGTTATATCAACTCCGTGCAAAAGATCTCCAGGAGTAGACAAATTAACCGGGCGAAATACTGACGAGATTACCACAGAAAACCGCGGTGCTACCATGTTACATATTTAATTCTACTTTTTACGTGAAGAATTCTACTCGGAGCAATGGAAAAAATCAACAATACTAATGGTTTTGAAACCTGGAAAACCTCAAACTTCCTTGTGATCTTATCGGCTAATAAGTTTACTTCGTATCCAAGGTCTTCGAGAAATTGCTATTGAACCTGTGTAATTATAGATAAGAAATAAGACCAAATCATCAGTTTGGTTTTCGACCCCCAATATTCTACTACTCAACAATGCCACAGATTGGTAGATGCCGAGTCATCAGCAGTCTTCCTGTATGTGGAACAATATTTCGATCGTGTTTGGAACCTAGGATTAAAATTTAAATTGAAGCATCTACTTCCACCAGACATTTATCTACCGGCTGTGTCGTATGTAACAAATAGTCTTTCCGATTAAAATCGACGAGTTTGTCTCCGAAGAAAGGAAAATATCTACTTCTGTTCCCCAGGGTAGTCTGTTGGGAACAATTCTCTATTCAATATATATGGTAGACATACCTATCTCGAATTGGACAATTCTGGCTACATTTGCAGATGATATAGCGATGATGGCCTGTAATGAAAATCCAGAATTTGTCAGCAATCCACGAACATATAGATGAAGTACTAGCGTGGACCAATAACTGGAGAATAAAGTTCAATAATAAAAAATGACAACACATAATTTTTACCACCAGATCTTTTACCTCTACAAATGTAATAATAAATAATTCTTAAAAACACCACAAGTCACGCCGGTGAAATATTTGGGAATACATATGGATCGCAGACGTAGCATACTCATGTTGATCAAATTGGTGGTACGAGCCAACATACTTTCTCCGTTAACACTACAGTGGTCGCGCGGACTACTATTGCAGTTTACCACGATTTTTCTTTTTTTTTAGTGATTTAAATATGATTTGTATTATTTTCTTTGTGCGCATCATATTTTAACAGTTTTTGACAAGAAAACTCATATTTATAAACCCCAAGATTATAATATGAATAACAGATAAAATGAAAAATTATACTATGATATGGTGAACATATACAAAAATCGACTAAATGTGAGAATATTATCTTATAAATAAATTACAGAAGACACGTCTACTTGGCTGTGGTTATTAAATATACAGTTTTTGCATTTATGACACGATTTTCTTGTTGATTTATTGTTAGCTCGACCACACAAACGACAACGACCTGGTGTTGTTCTCTTTGCTTCAGTACATTCGTTTTTATCAACCTTCAGTAGTGGCTGACCACGTTCCCTGATTTGCCTGGGTATCATCTGCTGGTTAATTCGTTTTTCAATAGCTGTGGTTTCATTAATTCTAAAGCTAATGTTTTCAAAAAATTGCTTCGGCTTATAATATTACTAGTATTATTATCCGTGTATATGTTGAGGGCATTAATTCCACCAATATTCGATAAATTGAAAAATACGGTTAGTGGCCAACGACGGGAGTTTCTAGATACATTATATACTGACTACACATTCTTTCCAACAGATCAACACTGCATTTAGTTTCATCGTAGGCTGTGACGATTTCAGTTTTTTTTTTGTTCCTTTGCAGATTGATCGATATTTTTGTCAAAGTGCATTGATGATATTAGAATAACTGATCTATTCTTGCTTGGGACGTAGGGAACTAGCGTACAGTTCTTTTGAAATCCAAACAGAGAGCTATTTATTTCCCTCAGTTTATGCGGTAGAAATTCTTTTGGGAATTTCGGGCTTATTTTTTCTCAGGGTGCAAACAAAAGTTAATTTTTTTCTAATAAAAGACTATGTATCAATGGCACTGAACCGAACCAATTACCAGCAGTTATATTCCGATTTGGCTGCACTAATCGTTTTACAACATCTTCAGGTTTATTACTTTTTCTGTAAGGACCTTCCGGTTGAACATCAACGTAAATTTCCAAATTATGCGTGTAAATATTTTTTGCTCCAACGAGTGCAAATATTTTGATGCCATATTTACTAGGTTTTGTTTGAATATACTGTCGGAAGGTACAATTGTCACGGAAACTTATTAGTTGCTCATCTATCGGCAAATAGTCCATCGCTGTGTAACACTTTTGACAATTTATCACGAATTTTTCAAATACATCTCTTATTGCAGCTAGTTTGTCCTTTTCTCTGCGAGCATTTCTATCTGTAATATCATCAAAACGCAAACAGCGCATGAGAAATCGAAATCTATGTTCACTCATTGTTACATACATCGCATCTACACCAGTACCGCAACTGTTATCCCACATATCCATAATATTACGTCTTCCTGCCTTC
The DNA here is from genome assembly GCA_032883995.1 of Coronaproctus castanopsis. Classification (NCBI taxonomy): domain Eukaryota; kingdom Metazoa; phylum Arthropoda; class Insecta; order Hemiptera; family Monophlebidae; genus Coronaproctus; species Coronaproctus castanopsis. The sequence goes on along the minus strand of CM065052.1, from coordinate 67,171,856 downwards.
AAAACATCAGCCATATACAATATACCAATTAGTGATCTTATTTCACATTCATCCGTGAGCTTTGCATCTCTTTCTCTTTCATGTTTGTAACTTTTTCTTGAATGTAGGATATTGGTGCATAATGTTATTTTACTTACTACGGCATCATCAAATAGGCATTCAAAGCAATAGCAGTTTTAGCACTTTCAGCTGGACCCGGTCGATGAAACACAATATTTTGTCGCCGTGTCCGAGAAGTCGGAGCTATTACAATTTTTGATTACCGTATTTTTCCCAAGATAAAAGTAATTTTCATCAGTTGTTGTTCCTTCATTTTCTTCATCTATGCCGCATGCATCATCATGAAATGTTTCTTCTTCTACAACATCCTCTTCATTTTCTTCCCCATCTGCTAAGCCAAGAATTTCTTCCGAATCAGAGACAGATGTCTAACCACTTGCGTACTTTATCAAGGGTGTAACTCATATTTTTTACTACACAAAGCACGAAGATATCATGAAAAATATACAAAATAACTAAAATAAAATTCGACGCTGAATACGAAAAAAAAAAAATGCTAAAGATACAGTTTCAAATACCGAAGTCAACACTAACAAAAGTGAACTATCATGTTACTGGTCGCGCGGACTACTATTGTAATAATTTAAGAACTACGCAGAAACTGATTACCAAAGCAAGAACATGTTATGCATTAAACTGTTAACAGGAAGGTAATAAAAATCTCATCCTCTAAACTTACACAATTTAAAAAAAAAGTAACAAAAGAAAAGTGCTGGACTAACTATTGTAGTCCGCGCGATCACTGCAGTGTTAATAGGAAGAATATAATTTTTTTCAATTATATTTTTATTTTGTAGGACACTTGACTACAAAGGTCACTTACGTCCACGGAAATTGGATACAATAAATTACAAGAAAAAAAATTATTTTCTACTTATAACACTATTTGTTCAGTTTATAATAATTTTTTTAAATCGGTTATTTTTACAAAGTACATTACTGGCTGTTTTACATCTTCATTGTAGTACTTCACTTCAATCTAGTCCAGTTAGTTTACGTTGTTGTTCGAATTTCGGACATTCTGTACATGTTCTACGATAAGCGCTGAAAAAACTTGCATATTACTTAACACACATTCTTCTCGATTTGTGGCCCGTGCGTTAACCTCTTATGGGCGATTCGTAATCGGGCTCATCTCTTCGTGTCTACTCGGTATGACATTATTGTTTTATTCGCGGTTTGATTTAATTTGTTCTGTGTTAATCCCGATCACGACTCTGGTCGAATAAGATTTATCGCGAATTTTAATTGTTTGCTTATCCGTTAGCCGGGGTTTCTAGTTCATGGCTTTTGCCCTGGTGGGTACGAGGAGGCTTGTCTGGTACAATCAACCGTTCTTAAATTAAGGTACCGTATGAAATGTTTACAACGTAATCCAAATTCTATTTTTACTGTATTTGTTTTCTAAGTTTGACTGAAAGGTTTTGTAATAGTTTGGATGGGTTTTCTTCATACTCAATCCGAAATAATATTTCAACGCTAACCAGATTCTTCGATCTTTGAGTGTTGTTATATTAGTTTCGGCATGTAGGCTTGATACTGGACTAGTACAGAAGGCTCCGCTGCAAATGCGAAGTGACTGATTTTGAATTACATCTAATTTATGTATCACTTTTGGCGATGCTCTACCATACACAAGATCTAACGTGTGTACCATATAGACGAAGTAACGTTCTTCTGTCTGAGCCCCACGATTTGTGGTGTACAGTTTTCAGTAAATTAAGAGCCCTTGTGCATCTAGCTTTTACCTAATCTACATGCGCCTTCCAGTTTAATTTTTTATCCACGAGTATTCCCGGGAATTTAATTAGATCGGTGTGTATGGTCGTACTGTTTAATTTTAATTGAACAAGACGAGTATACGACGTTTTCCTGCTGAATTGTACCGCACATGTCTTTTGCGAGGAGAAACGGATATTTTTTGTAGAAGTCCACTCTTCTATTAATTCGATATTTTGTTGTAGTTTTTTTTCCAGGGCAGAAATATTGTGTCCTCTGATATATACAATCAGGTCGTCGGCATAGATGGAATATTTCACAGGTTCCCTAATGCGCTCTTGTGAGTCAGATAGCGTGAGTATAAATAGTAGGGGGCTTAGCACGGATCCTTGAGTAACTCCGTTTTCTCGACATTTTGATCGAACTTTAAATTTTCTGTTCTGTCGGAATGAACGGAAGAATTTAGGTAGGTTGCCGCGGAGACCGTGGTCATTGTTTTTAGAATGGATGTGGTAGATACGTGACCGAAAGCCTTTTCTATATCGAAAAAAAAGCAAATACGTGTTGATCTAAATGCATCGTGTATTTCTTGTTGTAGCCGTATTAGATCGTCAACAGGAGACCGTCCTTTTCTAAAACCACATTGCTGGTTGTTTATTAAGCCACATCTTACAGGGATCCACGTTAATCTGTTTCCGACTTTCCATTAGTTTACATAGAACGCAGGTCAGAGATCTATAACTAGCTGGGTCATATTGGTTTTTATTTGCCTCGAGGATTGATATGATATTTCCTTTCATTTGTCTGCAATTACATTTGTTTTCCAGATTCTGGTTTAGTAATTAGAAAATTGCATCAATATTATGACCTTGTAGGTGTTTTATCATCTCGGGCTGTATCCGATCAGGTCCGGCTGATGATGATTTTGACCGTTTTATTAAAGTAGATATTTCCTGGTGTGTAATTTCCGTGTTATTTGATTCAAAGTTGAAGGTATTGTCTGTGTTATGGTAATTTCGTTGAACCTTATTCCGCTGATAATTCTTAGTATTTACAATGTCGTTTAATATAATGTACATCGAGATATACGCATAGTGAGAAAGGTTGCAAATTACGAGAACTCGTTCATGCGAAATCAGCCTTAACGGAAATTCCAAGTTTTTTTTTCAAAAGACGCAATTAATAAAACCGACATTTTTATTATTGACTGAAAATGATTTGAAAAATAAAACAGCGTAAAATGAAAACAATTTCCTTTTTACTCGCAAGTATTTCAATTTAAGTGAAAAAAAAGGATAGAAAAAAATAAATTGAATTTCTGTTTCTTTCATTTTAATTTTGTTTTTTTATTGCGACTTTTATCAACGGCGAAATCAAATTTCCTTATTTGTGGATGCTGCCACTGCCTGTAAAAAATTGTAAACGTCTTGTTTGAAACATTCTTCTTCAAATACTACTAACCGTAACCCCAATAAATTCGTATAAAAAGCAAAACTTTCATTTTTTTTTTAACTTTATGCAAATAAACTCCCCTAGAAATATAAGTGAGAAAAAATAATATTTAAAGTATAGTAAATTAACACGTATACCTAAATATTGTGACGCATACAAAATAGAAAAATGGAATTTAGAGATAAACAGCGGGAATTATAAACTGTAAATTCACCAAATTTTCCACGGGCGGTAGTGTAGAAATCAAGAGTAATTTTGATTTTGTCTATGTAATATATCGGAGATCAAGTTGTGCGAGTGTCGCCCATAATATTATCTTCTTCCCATATGTTTCGCCAAATTTCTAAGTAGTGTATTTTTAGAGCAAACATATTATCGAGTTCACACCGTGAGAATTCGGATTTAATTTTGAGATTATGGCGTTTGTTCCTTCTATTAACTGCTCATTAAGATGTGAAAAGAAATCCAAGTTTTTAAACGTCCTACTGAACATAAATGATTACTTCCCTAGAGACTTTTACTTGTTTGCCACTGTATCCGGTGATTAATTGTAGAGCTGCGAAGAGTTAAGTCGATAACTGATGTTGAACCATTATTATAAATGTCGAGTCTGGTTGCTCCTTCCTGTTTAATAAGCTTATAATTCGGATCGTTTAAATTTTTTTCTATCATTTCACCTTTTTTTTTTATCTATCGTTTTAGATCCCCACTGCAGGTTCTAATTCTTGTATAAGTAGTTGTAGAAACGGTAGTTTGGAAGACATCAGTCGAATAAACAGCATGGCAAATAGAACAGAAATTACAATTTCAAGTTTTAAAATATCGTTGTGTCTCTTTCTTTTAACAGTTTGAAATATTAGTATAGTATACAGGTACCTCGTGGGATCCGGAGCTCTAACCGGAGCGGGGCTTGTTGAGAGGTGGTGGATAGTGGACCAGTAGATAACCAAGAGCGGCTTTTGGCAGAAAGCCTCTAGCAGACGATTCCACTAGTGACAGGGCAATGAGACACGAGAATGAAGATGGGCAGCTTGAGGACCTGTCCACTAAAAGTCTGCAGAAATCCTATGACTGTCTCTCCCTCGGCAAAACCTAAAATCGTTACCTCCTCAGTAATAACTCGCTGCCTTGCTGTTAGAATGTTGAACGCTCTTCAATATAATAGGGATAAACAGTTAGCAGGACTTACCTACTATCTTGGCAAAAACATGTAAAAACACAACTAAACATTTTTTCTCGCTGATTATTGATTGCGTTGTTATTCACTATCAGATATATAAAAATACTGTTTTAACACTTGTATATCTAAGTAATATTTTTTAAATTTTATATTTTTATAAATTTGTACATATTTGTATAAATTTCTATACATTTTTATAAATTATTTTTTATAATCACTCGATAATGGATAGCCGAAAAGCTTTGTGATTATTCAATAAAGAAAAATAATTTTTTCCGTGATTTGTTTGTTGTAATAATTTTAGACAAAAGAAACTAACTACTACACCATTTTGGACACAACACACGAAAAAGGAATTTTAATAAACGACGCGAAGAAACGAAATAAGGTATAGGACATAATAATTTCATTTAAAATAGAAAAGAAAATTAACTATTGTAATATATTGTACGTAAGAACGAAAATAAAAGTCGTCGGGGATGACAATATGACGTAATCGTTTTATTAAAAATATAAACAAAGTTACCGGCAGAGTGACGAGAGGCAGGTAGAGAATATTTATGATGGACATTGTGGGTATAATAAGACAATACTAAGGAATTCGGACAATGCATTTCAAAAGAACAAGTAGCCCAAGGGAAAAGACATTGTCTCTAATGAGTAATAATTTTTTTCATGTCCTATGACTCTGTATATATATAACATCCCATTAGGAAAAATAAATTTCACAAGGAAAATGCGAACGTCCTACCAGCGTGCGACAACTGTATTTGTACAAGAAGAAAGTTAATAATAGCGTTAATGATATACATCTACACGCATACAGATGTATATACATGTAATATGTGTGGTGATTTCAAACTTTGTTTAGTTGGATTTTTTTAAAAATAAAATGGGGAAAAAGATCTTTCTAGTTTCGAATTACTGATATATATATATATATATATATATATATATATATATATATATATATATGTATATATACATATATATACATATATATATATATATAATATATATATATATATATATATATATATATATATATATATATATATATATATATATATGTATGTTTTTGTGTAAAAATATGTTTAAATTTAAAATTCTTCATTTTATTAAAAAAAAGAAGTGAACGTTCCTTTGAAAACCGGAATGGCCGCAATTTTCCTTGTTGATGCGAGTGATGTATATATGTAAAATGTTTACGAACGTTACTATGTTGTACATAAACTTTCAAGATACACAATTTTATTTTTAACAATTCTGTATAACTTTCAACTTCGTCTCTGTAAAACGTATTTCGTGCGATTATTTTGGTATGTATTACGTATGTTGTTCACCCGTTTTCCAACTAATTAAATAAATAAATTACATTACATAAGACATTTTCGTCTTTGACAGGATTTAAAGTCAGGTACGCGAGGCCACGCCAGTGTGAGTTAAGCCCCTCCATATATTAACATATGTATTGTACATATATAGATATAAATATGTAAACACATAAACACGTATATGTACACACACATACACACATACACACACACACACATATATATATATTCTTCTTCATCGTAGGCTCGATCCGAGCATCGTGATACTATGAAACCTTGATTTTATGCAACTGCGTCCGCCATATGTTTCGGTCCTCTGCATATCGAACCGCTTGCTGGAATGATGTAATGTTTAGCAATTCTTTGATTCCATCCGTATATCGTGTAGGCGTTCTTCCTTGTTTTCGCCGACCTTCGACCATACCCTCCAAAATTAACTTTGCCGAACTATTTTGACGTATGATATGACCGAAGTAAGTTACTGTTCGCTGCCTTACTACATCTCGCAGTCGTATTTTTGGACAGATTTCCTTTAACACCGACAGATTTGTTCTCTTTTCGGTCCAGGGAATCCGCAGCATCCTTCTTCAACAGAACATTTCAAAAGCATCTATTCGCCGGACACCATTTTTTTTAAAGTCCAGCATTGCGATGCATACAGAAAAACCGAAAAGACTAAGGTGTCCATGAGGCGAATTTTTGTATTCTTCGTTATGTCATGGCTCTTCCATACTCTTGTCAGTTGAGCCAATGCATTTTTTGCAGTTCCTATTCTTCTTTTAAATTCATCGGTCGATCCTCCATCTTTGGTAATTACTGAACCTAAGTATATGAATTTATCAACTACCTTGAAGTCAGGCCATTGCTGGGATGTTATCAGAGTTGTTTCGATTAATAATCATTATTTTAGTTTTATCTTTATTTATTGTTAAACCTGCAGCTTTGCTTATGGTTTCCAACTTCCGGAGTAAAACCTGTAGATTCTCTTCAGTTGAGGCAAATATGGCAGTATCGTCAGCGTATCGTAAGTTGTTAATGCATGTTCCTCCTATTTTAACTCCATCTTTCCATCCATTCATGGTCTCTTTGATTATCCATTCATTGTATATGTTAAATAAAATAGGACTTATTATGCATCCCTGACGTACTCCTTTTTCAGGCAGAAATTTCTCAGATAGCTTGTTATTTATTTTCACTTTTCCGCTTGTGTTTTTATATAGTGAATTTAATTAATTCTATCAAATGTTGTGGTACGCCAGCTTCCTCTAAAACTTGCCATAATTTTACCCATCTTACACAATCGAACGCCTTTACGTAATCTATAAAGCATATGTAAATTGTAATATTGAATTCCCGACATTTTTCAATTATCTGTCGTATATTTAGAATTTGATCCCTTATGCCTTTTCCTGGCATAAACCCTGCTTGTTGCCATGATATTTGTGGTAGTACATAAGGTTTCAGCCTCTCAAGGATAATATTCAACATTACTTTACTAGCATGTGACATCAATGCTACAGTTCTGTAATTTTGATATATGTCTCGAGGACCTTTTTTATGAATCGGGACATAAATTGACGTTGTCCAGTCCCTTGGCCATATGCCTGTAATCCATATTTTTTTGCATATGACATGTAAAAATATATATATATATATATATATATATATATATATAGACTGTAGACAGAGGAGAAATACATTCGGGAAGTTATGCAACATATTCCGGTACAAAATTTTATAATCAATGTCTCTTACAGGTATTAACATAAGGACCCGGAAAATGCAAACAGCTAATGGTTTAAAAGACAAAAATACTATTACTTGGTTCAGAATTGACCGACGCAGTGGAGTGATTAGCAAAATTTAAAAGGACATGGGAGGGACACGTCTCGCGTAGTCTCCATAGCAGGTGGACAAAATATATCTTGCAATGGAGGTCCATTGAATTCAAAAAGAAAGAGACGCAGACGGACAACGCGTCGGCAGGATGACATTGTGAAAAATACAGGGAAAAAATTGGATTCGAGTTGCACAAAACAGGAATCGTTGGAAATGTCTGGGACATGCCTATACCCAGCTGTGGGTTGATAATGGCATAACGTGATAGCGTGATATGTACCTATCTATCTATATATCTATCTATCTATCTATATATATATCTATCTATCTATCTATCGATATATATATATGTATTATATATATATATATATATATATAAGATATATATATAAGATATATATATAAGATATATATATATAAGATATATATATATATAATTTATTTATTTATTTATTTAATTATTTATTTATTTATTTAATGAAGCCACACAACAGCTAACAGCCAATTATAGTGTAGGCTTATAAATAAAATAATACAATGAATAATTTTTTCTGAATTATAAAATTAAAAGTAAAAAAAATAAAATACAAAAAAAATACATTGAACACATTCACCAGCCTCACACCCATTAAACACACCAGAAAAACTACACGCATTCACAAGTCCCACGCTCATTAAAACATACATCATTCACATCCCATTCACACAATCTTACTCGAAAAAACGGACGAATAATCTTCAACAAATTAATAAATACAAATAATGAACACGTATATGTACATTCAATATGTACACACACACATGTCTATCTATCTGTATGTATATATCTTTATATAGATAAATATATTTCGCAGGTATTTAATTAACCGGCGTTTCACTCTTCATATCGAGTTTATTGGTTTTTCATATATTTCGATTTATATATCTTTTATTAATTTTATTACAGACGTAATTGTGAAAACCGGTACGTTATATTAGATACTATTGTATTAATTTTTATTTTATTCATGCAAAACAGGGGCTTTCTTTGTTATTAATACATACACACACATATATATATTTATATATATATATATATATAATTATTATTATCATTATTATTATTCTATCTCCCTTGTGGGAAAATATGAGGTCCTGTGAGGAGCCCCAAAATTAGTGATTTTTGGAACACAAGTCAAAATTGCATAAAAACGGCTAGTGAAAAAAAAAATTTTTGTCGGAAATGAATTTTTATTTAAAAAAAATTGGAAAATGAAAATGACTAAAAACAGACCGTTGTAAATGTAACGGTTCAAATTTCAAATTTTGGCGGGAAAATTTTTCATCACTAGCCGTTGTTATACAAATGTGACTTGCGTTCCAAAAATAGTAAAAAATAACGGTAGATTCGAAGAATACTTGTACACTCCCGATTTTCATTGTTTTTTTTTTTTTTAAATATCAAAAATTATTATTTTTAACGAATTACGAAGTTAAAAATCCGCGGAAACCATTTTTGTAGGTCTCGTTTTTTCTTTTAATTCTACTGCTATACAGCCGAAATAAACGCCGATTCTAACAACTGAATCTAACCTAACCTAGGTATTTTGTTATTCTGGTTTAAATGTGTCATTCTCGTTTTTTCTTTTAATTCTACTGATACAGCCGAAATAAACGCCGATTCTAACCTAACTGAATCTAACCTAACCTAGGTATTAATGTGTCATTCTCGTTTTTTCTTTTAATTCTACTGCTATACAGCCGAAATAAACCCCGATTCTAACCTAACTGAATCTAACCTAACCTAGGTATGTTTATAAACATACTTATAAGTAAAATTTAAAAGGTTGTAATTTACAATTAAAAATTTTTTCCGCGTTTTTTTTTATTTTTTACCCCGCTTAGGAAAGCAAAACTCATCAATTTATCCAAGTCCCAATCGATTCGGAGTTGTACAAGTATGCCTCGAATGAGCCAATAAGGTAACTAAACGAAATTAAACAACTAAATTATAAAAAACAAGATAATAAAATATAAAATAATATACTTGCAAGAATACAATCCTTATCATTCATCGGAACTGTCCTCCTCGTAAATATCAATATCGTCCATTAAAAAATAATATTTAATAATAAAAACTTAATAAAAATTTAACAATAACTTACGAATATATGAATAAACAGACAGCCATTCCTAAATGGCGCTAGCTAAACTAACTATAAAACAATAGAATAACCGTTGTATTCCGTAACATTGCATCATATTACATCATATTGCATCATCCAACGAAAACCACCGTAGATACCATTGACTTGAATTAATTAAAACACTATATATAAATAATATTATTACTTTTTTAAATTATATTATTATTTTATTCAACAAATTATTTAAATATTATTTGCAAATAATTATAAAATTTATGAATGTTAATTTAATATCGCTTCTCGGCCTGTTGGGCAACCGATCAAAGTGAGTTATGTTACCTGTTTTCATCACCTTAATATCTAATATACTCCGTTACATTACCTAACTTTTTATATATAAATATATATATTTATATATTTATATATATATATTTATATATAAAATTAATTTTAAAAATAATAAATATTTAATTTATAATCGATAGTCGAGAGTTCCAATCGACCAATCGATTATTCAGGCAAATCATAGATTAGCATCAAAGCTTATCTATTATAAAGATTAAACTAAGTTTAAAAGAAGTATAATTTGTTTGCAAAGAGTTAAATTATCTTACAAAAATTTTTTTTTCGTATTTTAATTATGTCCATTGTTTTTAATAAATTTAGCTAATCATTTTAAATATAATATGCGATAAATAACCGCGTTAATACCGGTTTTTTGTTACGATCTTGTAAATTTCGAAACACGGTTCGAAAAAATTGAATTTTTTCGAAAATTTTCGACGTCCGACGAAAAATTTTTTCATTAGTCATCATTTTTATGCGAATGAAGTATGTTGAATGGACACGGGCTGAAGCTGAGCTCCTCTCAGGAACTCATCTTCATCCCTTCCTTGTTGCCGAGTATGAGTTTTGAAACTGTCATTTATATTTATGACCAATATGGGAAGCAAGCCGGCACGATATTTTGCCTTAAGGAACCAAGCTGGTTTTTCCTCTTGTTTTTAGCACGAGACCTTCTGTGTTAGTATTACACTATCTACGATAGATCTCTATTTATTTCTGTTTTGTGCGTTTTCCCAATCAGTTTTTCTCGGGTATATATAATATATATATATATATATATATATATATATATATATATATATATATATATATATATATATATATGTATGAGAGCTAGAGGTATGTTCACATTGGCAAAAAATAATAATTTTTCTATGCCAGGAAGTATTTCTGTACTGTTTTCATGGTGGTATATTTTTTTAATTCAAAATTAAAATTAAAATATATATTTTTACTGTATCACAATATATACGTGATATCGTATAAAATTATTTTTATTTTATTTAATTTTTAAATTTGTTATTTTTCGATTCATTTCCAAACGAGTCCTGTATCCCTTTATTTATGAAAGTGAAAACTAATTTTTTTCCTGCTCATTGTAATATTGTATATTTTTATATATTTTACATATACATGCACAGATACATATATCTTGTATATACTTTACATATACACACACACATATATATGTATATATATATTAAATGTACTTTAAATGCATACATATATATATATATATATATATATATATATATATATATATATATATATATATATGTATACTAATGCACATAATGCATACGTATACATGTATTTTAATGTATACACATAAAAGCTTTATGATCATTTTATATGTAAAAACTTATTTATTTTAATAAATTTGTTTTTTTTTTATATTTTAATATACACATATGTTCTTTTTAATATATTATATATTTATATATATATATATATATATATATATATATATATATATATATATGTATAGTGCTTGTTAATTTGATTTTTAATTATGGATATAATCAAAATAGGTAGATAAATTTAAAATAATAAAGAAATAAGCAAAAAAAATTCCCGAGCAGGTTACTAACCTACGAAATCGTTATCGAAATTTTGCTAGACCGAGTACCTTAGAGCGTGGAATTATTTTAGACGATCATTTTCGATAACGTTTCATTATCATCCCGGTCGTCTGGCGATTTTTTTTTTTTACTAAACGGGAATCGACCGCGCCGAATACCGCCAACGATACTTCATCTCGCGAATAACTGGCGATAACGATTCGAGATGTACGGCGGATAAATTAAACCTTTTTAAATTTAATTTCAGTTAAATTCGTCCGGTACAGCAATTGCTGCTGCTGCTGCTGCTATTACTGTTAGTGTCGATTAGCGTTTGTACGTTTTGTCTCTGTTTCGCTAACGCGTTAGCTTAATCGCTTCGAGAGATTATAATTTATTTCTGTCTTCGTTAGTTCGTTTAACGAGACAAGAGCAGGAGAGAGCAAAAAGGCGGAGGAATTTTTACGATTAACGCATGTGTGAGCGTTATCGCCGTCGTCGTAATAAACGGTTATTTTAATTTAATAATGACAATTGTTACTTAACAATCGCCTGGTTACTGAACGCGATCGACTCGATGATAAGACGGCTTAACAGTTTACAGCAATAAATTTGAAAACGTATGCGTGTATTGCATCGTATTTTCGAAGAAAAAAGGTGATAAACAATATAAATATATATATATATATATATATGTATCTTATATATATCTTTTTCTTCGTAATCGGTAATTCATTTTCCGAGTATAGTGACCTCTATTGCAGTACATCTGATATTATCTTTCCGCATCTATTTTTATTTTTGCTACAAAGTATTGCTGTTTTTTTTAAAAATGATATATAGTAATAAATTTCTTCAAATCCATCATTCTTGGTAGATTAAACTATGGGTATGATCCTATGGCGTCCCAAAAACGACTAGATCTTATCCAACACCCTGTTTTCCGTCTAATCCTTGCCACTCATCGTACATCATGGCCTGCGAGCATGTTCTACATGTTCATCATAGAGGATAATTAACATTTAGACAAATACTTCCTTTCATCCCTAATACGTGGCTCTTATCCAAAACTCTAAATGAACTAAATATTAATTACGGTACTTATGCAACGATCGAACTTAAATTATCGAATAATCCTTCCAGGAAAGATTTTTTTTTTTTTTTATATTTTTACTTTTATACGCGCAACTGTTAAGAAACAATAAGTGCGTTTGCTGAGTGACCATAGCTTATTATAAATGTAAGAAGAAGCGTTCCAATGAACGCACTTCCATAGCGTCGTACAGTTGTTAGCTAATCGTGGGAACTCAGTATATCAAGAGCCCATCGGTGTTTTAGTCTTCGTAATTTTCTGCTAAGGCTGATATTAGAGCATTACTATTGTAGGCCAACTTGTTGTGAAATTTTTTATATCTGGTCTTGACACAACTTCTGCGACAAGCGATATGTTTAGATCTCGATGAATTATTTTATTCGAAACGAACCACGGAGCATTAATTATCTTTCTTAATATTTTGGATTGTACACTTTGGATACGATTCGTGTTTGATGATTTAACTCCATAATTCGGATCCATACAACCAAATGGGTTTTAGTAAGTTGTTATATAGAATGACTTTGCTTGTAGCATTTAATGTGGAAGTATCCGCATCAAAACAGAGTGTATCTCTTTAATACATATCGATACAATCTTCCTGCAATATAAGAATATGACCGAACTTGATTTTGAACGTAAATAACTTAATAAGCGTATATTTATCGGTAATGTTAGTATGCTTTAATAAAGTCCCTGTGATATTCTATTACTAAAGCGCATTCTCCATGAATGTTTTAGGCTATCCTATCCGGCTATATGATCCACGATGCAGAATTATACTGTTCCGTCTTCAATATTTATTCCTAAACCCTAGTGGTGTCGAAACACTAATTATATTAACGGACTTTCTCGCAGCTGCATCACAGTTCTTGAGAACAATTTTTTTATTCGATTCCCAATACAATAATTACGTTGGATAAATCGCGTTGTCCGAATAAATTAATTTAACTCGAGATTACTTATTATTAAATAATTAGACGACTATGATAATATAAACTTTACATATAAGCTCTTTTGGATTGCACATTTTTGGTTATAGTTGACACGATAAATAGAATTCTTACTTTAAATTTTAATGATTTTTTAAAAAATCATTTAAAAAAAATGGCCTCCAAATTAAGAATAATTATCTTCTTCTTATCCGTGTCGGTCATTTATATTCCTTTTTTTTCCAATATTTCACTATCTGGACTACTTCGTCCGAAATTCCCTCTATTCTTGTCATATCTTCCATCCCGCAACTTAATAAGTGCTCCGAATCTTCATGCCACAATCACATCTGTCATTATCTGTAATTTTCCACCGTTTCATGTTCTTTGCTATTCTACCTGTCAGAGTTCTTATTCTATTTAGAGTTTTCCATGCTGACCATGGCAATTTATTACCGGGAGGTAGATGTTCGTCCGGTTGTTCCCGTAATTTTAATCGGTTTTCTTTCAGCCTTCCTTTCCATAATTCCATCCTAGTAATTTCCGGCGTTTGTGTCAGAGCGTTTGCTGTTTTAAGAAAACTCTTTCTTGACTTGAGTCGACGCATCTTTTGCATTCAATGGATGTTTTATGTCTTGTTCTTGTTTTGTTTTTTCTTTTCCAACCATCACTTCCCGTCTTATATCTGGTGGTGCTGTACTGGATAATATTTCTATTTTATCGATCGGTGTCGGCTTCAAACATCCTTTAAATATACGATCGGTTTCATGTAGTGCTACATTAATTCTTTTTACATGTGCTGAATTCCGCCATACTGCATTAGCATATTCACCTGCGGAATAACACAGAGCTAAAGCTGATCTTCTTAATACATTTGGATCTGCACCCCAGGTGGAGCCAATCAATTTTTGGAGTAAACCGTTCCTTGTACCGATTTTTCTTTTGGTATCTTCGCAATGTTCTTTAAATGTTAAGGCTCGGTCCAACTTAACGCCTAAGTACTTTGGGTTGTTACAGTATTCCAGCGATATCCCTTGCCATTTAACATTTAATTTGCGTTTTGCATCCTTATTTCTCAAATGAAATGACGATATTTGGGTTTTATTGCTAGCATAGTATTTTTCCATAGTCTCCAATATTCCATTCAGATTCTTTTCTACCTCGCAAAACGTTTTCTCTTGATTTATAATAGCTAAATCATCAGCGTATATAAAGTGTTTTGTTGAACTTCCAATTGGTTGATCATTAGTACATATGTTAAATAACATTGGTGCGCTTCCTTGTGGTAGACTGTTGTTCTGTCTTTTTGTTTTGTAGCGTTACAAAGAATCGCCGATTCCTCGATAATGTGCTAATCATTTTGGTTAATTTGTAATCGGCAGTAAGCTCGTATATTTTTTTAATTAGTATTCTATGATTTACTGTGTCGTATGCTGCGCTTAAATCTATGAACGTCGCCCCTGTTACCATTTTCTTTTCATATCCATTTTCTATTTCCTGGACCAGGCTTAAGATTTGCGCTGTGCATGACCTTCCAGCTCTAAATCCGGCCTGCTGTTTAATAAGTTTGGAGTCTATTTTTTCACTTGTTCTATTTAATATTATTCGTTCAAATATTTTACAACTATGACACACTAAAGAGACAGGCTTAAAATTATTAACAGCGTACATAGCGGTTTTTCCCGGTTTAAGTAATGCAACCACGTGCGATTTTAACCATTCTTTAGGAATTCGGTCCATGATAATGCAATTATTAAACATATCTAGAAGCTATTCGTTTAGCTTTAGGTCCTATATGTTTAATTTGTTCCGTCATTATGTTATCGACTCCGGGTGCTTTCCTATCTTTCATTGTCTTAATTGCCCTGTCTAGTTCATCCAAACTGAGCGGTTCATTAACCTGGCTCATATTATCATTTTCACTATCAGTTTTGGTTCATCTATTCTACCTTTGATTTTTCCATTCATTAATAATTTATTCGCTATTTGGTCTGGTGTAATATTTATATATTCTTTTGCATGTTTTTTATCAGCTTACAAGCTTTGTAACTATTTTTCGACATGTCTAGATTTTCTATTGTTGAAATCCACTCTTTTTTCCTTTCTCCTGCTATTATTCCCATGAGATTTTCACCCATTTCAATGGTAGCTTCGTCAAAATGACCTGTTTCATACCTTTTATAGTATTCTTCTAGATTGTCTTGACATAATCCTTTTACATAATTAGTGCGACATCCTGTTTGTAGATGCCTTTTAGATCCTTTTTTTTTAAGAGCTCCACAAAATGATGATAATTGGCTGGTGTTGGTTCTATCGTTCCTACCTCATTATCCAAGTCATTTGCAAATTCCGTTCATTTTGCTTTTTTAAAATTAAATCTTCTTCTAAATATGGTATTTTTCGCGGCACTATTGCTGCATTTACTTCACATAGAATTGGCCGGTGCTGTATTGTCGATATGGGATCCAATACTGCTTTAGTGGTCGTATATAATTATTTTACCCCTTTATTTATTCCTCCAATTAATATTCACATAAACGACGGTTTTGTACGTTACACTCGAGGAAACCAATGTGTAAAATTAAGCGTGCAGAGCAGTCTTATTTCCGCGTTATAATTTATACGTCAACAGATATATCAAGAGATATCGGGCCATCTTTAGTAAATTTTGAAATCACAACCGCTGTTGGTTGCTCAGTTCGTCGACTAGTTTACACAGAAATTCGTGCAAAATCGATACACGCCGATGAAAGAGGACGAGCATTCAATTAACGAGCAGTATCGCGTTTAATCAACGTAAAAAATTCGGACGAATTTTGTTCCAAGTGACGCTCTCGAAATTCAGCTGGTAACCGCATGATACACTATACGCAACGAACACGATTGGTCGAAATTAGAATTTCCGGCCAAGTATCAGACTGTTTCGAAATTCGGAAATTCTAACCCGGACCGAATAAAGGTGCATAGACGGAAATAACATATTTCCGTTACGAGTCACTACGGAAAAAAACACCGATCATACAGATTTATTATCATTTTGGCGCGATGAAGAAACACATGATTGTTGGATTTCGAACTACGATTAATCTGCGCGCAATTAACTAGCCATAATGTTTACCGTACGTACACGATGAAAGAAGATTTATGCGGGGAGCGCGATTAAACTTCCGGAAGGTGATAGAAGAGCGTTATCGTTTGAAAAAACAAGAACAAAAAACAATTTGTATTTACGTCGGTGTAGAATGTATTTTAGAGCCGACGAATTCGGATAAAGAAAACGCAGATATCGACGACAATGACGATGTCGATGACGAAGAAGGGTTGCGCACGCATCGATGAGATAGGGCTAGAGTTGATCGATCTTGAAGATATATATTTAGTCCTAGTGCTGTGGTGCTGTCTCGAGTCCTAGTTCTGGCCTGGGTGCTAGTGATTCGACGAATAGAAGCTGATGATTAGCTCGGAAGCGAAAATTGATAATTAATAAGATAACGTTTATGTAAAACGTTAAGAAAAATAATTATCGAATATATTCGACTGAACGCCATAAAAATTATAATTTACACATTAATGCACTTTCTAATCGATCGTTCGACAAATAATTTTTATTCGAATTTTCTCATTAAAAATATCGTATTTATATATTTTTCTTCTATGCGTCCTCGAAGAACGTTGACCATCATCTGTTTGCCTTGATTTTTATCCATTAGCTTTTCTAAATATTTCATCTGTATATCTAGTATGAGTCATTTTTTAAAATTTTCTAACCATATTATTATAGGACGCCTGCGATTACCATTTATTTTATCCTGTATAATCAGTTGAAGCAACTTTGTTTTTCCGCATTATGTGCCAAAAATATTCTAGTTTTCTTACTTTTACTGAATTAATAATTTCAGTTTTTTTCTTCTTTTTCAATCGTTGCGGCAGAACTTTATAATTTGTTATTTTAGTCGTCCGAGGAATTTTTAATATCCTACGGTATGCCTACATGTCAAACACTTCGAAGTTCTTGCATAATGTCAACGATACCACTTAGGATTGTATATAGTAGAAGGCTAAAAAAAACATAACATCGTAGTAGGCGTATCGGCAAATCTTCGGATTATCAGAACTTTATTCATTTTTCGAAAATGTGTTCTCGCCTAATTCTGGTTCTTATCACAGTGCATATTTCCCATCTGTCATTTACACGACATCCAAGATATTTAATCGATCTAGTCCTTTCGATCGTTACATTTTCGAGAAAAAGTGTGCCGCTGTTCTTTGCACTACTAGTCCATTCGTAGCGGTTTTCCAATAATTGACCGTTTAAAAATTTTTTACGAATAAATATGAAATAAAAGAAGGAAAATAACGCATCTTTGACGCACCCCTTTCATTATGATGACCTCTTCTGACATTTGACCATCTATACAATCGACGCGCTTCGATTCCGATATAAATTAGTTTTAATTTTTACGGCACTGGTGATTTAACAGTTAGGTGTAGATAACTATAGTTGAAGAACTGTTGGAGAAAGCAGATAGAGTACACGGATGGATATTGGGCAGAAAAGAGAGGGGTTTGGGAGTAAACAAGAGGGGCAAAAAGCCGGGGGGTTGGTACGTTAGAGAAGATGGTCATAGAGAGTGATTTGTAAGCGGAGCTTGCTGAGTGCTATGTAGTTGGGTTAAATTGGCAGGTGGTTTCCAGAAGCCTACATTGGATTTGATGGCAAGAAGGAAGTTATGTACGAATTCAACTTCTGTTGCCATATTTAACGGCTGTGTAAATTTTGATGTTTCTACTATCCAGTTCTATTTGCTTTAATATCTGAATGTGATCCACGAAACAGGCGTATATGTCACTTTAGACCGCACGGCATAGTACTTGAACACTAAAAAGAGATTCTCCCGTAAGCCATTCATTTGTATACGCGGTGTTAAAATACACGTACGAAAATATAGATGAAATAAAATACGTTTTAAATAATATATACGTTTAAATTTATTTAAATTAAACCATTTAGTATAACGCGTATTATATAATTACGATGTAAAAATCATTAATTGTTGCTTCCAAAAAAAACCAACAAAAAACACAATAAGCTTTATATAGGGGGAGGCAACCTCGTCATATATATGATAAGTTGGTTTTGTGAAGTAAATAGAATCATTTACTTTTAAACTGTGATAAACGCGTCCATTCGAAATAAAAATAAGGATAATTTTCATTTATACCACGTAGGATAAGCAGATAATTAACAAATCTGTGGTACGGGATGTGGGAGTTTACAACGATGAAAACTTATGATTTTCTATACATGTAAACGATGTAGTTAGTCGTTCTTATAAAATGATTAGATTTTATTATGAGAAATTCATACGCATTTAGACGTCCTTGAGCGCAATTGTTGCTTTATAACGCACTGGTACGTTATAGTCCATTACTCATCGATTGTTTTGGATCCGTATTCATCATCAATCATCGAACCCGTATTTCTCCATTAGATCGTATTCCATGGTATTGTTTTTAATCGGTTATACCTTGTACATTTCGCGTCTTTTACTATTTGCGATATGTAACTGTTCCACGGTCTTCCTCGGTATTTGGTATTCCTTGTTTTCCCTTTTATTCGTTATAATTTCGTCATTCCTTATTATATGCCCATCATTACACAGCTCTTCTTTCCTCGATGGTATTCAATAAACTACGAGTTTCCGCTACCCGTTTCAAAACGTCTTCGTTTCTGACCTTTTCCACCCATTTTAAACAACATTTCCGCACCTGCCAGTTTCTTCTTATCATTTGCATTTATCGTCCAGGTTTCGCACCCGTAAAGCATTACGCTCCATACGTACGACTTGATTTTCCTTCAAATTCCTATCCGTAACTGATTAGCATCGCATATTTCTGCATTAAGGCACTTTTCGCCAGATTGATCCTACGTTTTATCTCCTCTCTGTGGGTTTTTCTATTCTCTGTTATCAGACTTCCGAGATGTATTGCCTCGTTTTGGATCCGTATTATAATAAATAAATTAGGTTATTTTAAAATATATATGTTACCACATGCCAGGTAGTAACCCTAAATATATGGTTTACGATATATTGCGAAATGTAACGGATGTGAACTCCTTTCACGAACAGAAGGAAAGTAGCCGAATTAAGGTGTTTCTTCGTGATACATCATCATCATCAGGTCTCTCATCCGAGAGGGATATCGTGATCATGTAGCAATCTGAATTATTGCGCGCCATACCATTCGATCTTATATCGATGCTAATCCAGATTGTTTTATTATCATATCCGTCAAACGCTGTGGAGGACTATACGGTTTTTACCCTTCGAATCTTGGATTGTATTGTTTCTAAATTTTTCATCACTCGGAGAACAGTAATTTCGTTTTGCTGTTGCAATCTTCTCTAACACCGCTTAATGATATATGTGACGGTAAAGTGATAAGTGAGTATGTAAACATCAGGAATTTCCTACGACCACGTTGACGATCAATTCGGTTTGTTAGCGTATTTTTCTCATTCATGTTTTTTTTTTTAATATTTAAATTATTCATTGTATTATTTAATGATTATAAGCCTAGATTATAATCGGCATTTTAGCTTTCGTGTGGGCTCCGTTACAATAATAAATACATAAATAAATATACACACACACACATATATATATATGCATACGCACACACATATATACACGAATAAGACGTAGAAACCGGTTAAAACGTAGAAGAGAAAATAGAGACAATATAGAAATTAAAACGAAATTAAGAATTAATAATTACTCAACGATATTTCGATTAAGTATAGCGCACTTCGCTCATTTATTCTAGGCTTTCGGTCATTTTTAACGAGCAACAAGTCATATTATGTTCGCCGGGATGTATATAATAGAGACACATCAAACACCTTAAGTAAGCAATTTTTTCGCGTGTGGGTGATTATTGTGTGTATGTACGTGTCCAGACTGGGAATTACCGTTATTCTAGCATAGTACGCTATGACGCTAGATGGGACGTAAAAGTGTGTCCAACACGTCGTTGGACGCGATTCTCTACACTTCGGAACTATTCAGTCGGTTCGCCACCAGCTTTTGGTATTGAGCGTACTTTTAGGGTATAGACGCAAAAGTTGCGCAGCATCTCAACCCCTCTAACTAAATTGCGAAAATATAATTTTTACGTAATTATATAATGTCAATGAATACGCGAGTGTTTCGTTTAGAAATTAATTAAAGAGTTATATATAACAAAATATTTTGTTTAAATTTCTCGTTATTCGGTTTATTTTTTGTTTGTTTTTCTTAATTATTATATAAAATTAATGTGGATTTTCTATATTCGTTCGGTACGCATAATCTTCTCCGCGAGAATTGCAACGGGTAAGCGAATATTTTCTTTATAATACGATTTTTCTTTAAATAAAATTGATATTTAGCCATTTACGGCTTGTGTTCAGTCGATAATTAAATTTGTATTAACGTTTTACGTTACCACACACACACACAAACATATATATATATATATATATATAACTGAACGGAATTATAACATTCCACGTCGTGGCTACCGAGTTACAACGAATTTATATGTTTTAATATTTTAATTTTAAATTTGATATAAAATTTAAACGTTTTTTATTATTTATTGCTACTTGTTTATTATGTTCGTATATTAATTTTTATAGTCGTGGTCGCCTTGTTAATTATCCTCATGTGGATCAACCAGGTCGTGACTATCAAAACCCTATTGTAATAAATAAAAGAGAGTGCTTGAATACCCAAAGTACTATTCTGGTAGACAACCTATCTGATCATATTTAATATTTTTATTCATTAAGAAAATAGTCTTTTCAATTTCTTAATACGGCGTATTAAAAAATGGAAAGAGGCCGTTAGGCTGTCCTCGTTTGCGCTAACAAAGATGTTATTGCTGAAAGATATATTAAAAGAAGAAAATTGAAGCCGCTAGCAGCGAATAACAATAGTACCGTGCCCAAATTCTCAAGTGTTCATTGTGCAGCTTTGCAACAAGTCACAAAATAGGATTAACATCGCATAACTGACACACACATAAATAGAGACGGCTGGGAAACGAGTATTCTAGACGACGAGGATATATGAGCAAAAACATGAAAATAGTACAAGACATACATTATACAATTTCGGCACTGTAGATAATTTTTTATGCATTTTGTGTAAATTGAAATTTTCCACCTTAAACGGAAAATCAAAAAATTCAGGTTCAGAGAATTTTCTTCTCAACGCAATTGTACTTCCGGACCAAACTTCATTGTCAGTTAATAAATTAACATTATACTAAATTGTTCGACATAATTTAATTACTAACTATTTAAATAAGAACGATATAGTTATTAATATTTATAAATAAGAACACAAATTAACGTCAAATTTTCAATTACATATATATTTTTGTTTATTTCATTACTAAGTATAAAATTAGTAACGAAAAACCAATAGCAAAATTCTTAATTGATAACAATAATTATACGAATACGCTATGGAAAGGTTGTTAACTGAAACAATTACATTTTTTAAATTATAATTCTATTATTGAAATTTAATTAAGTGCTATTCTGTGTACAATATATTTAGTTAATTCAGAAACATTAATAAGTCCATTGTCGAGTATCTTGAGACTTGTTAATGGTCATTGCAAATGCAGGACGAATAGAAAATTGAAGTCTATTGAATGATATTGTAGCATATGGTGGTAGGATTGGTATACGTTGTAACTGGGCGCTTTCTCTTTTAAACTTTCCAGTCAATATGGTAGTTCGCGGTATTTAATAGAATTTTTGTACACAATTTCGCTTATTATAATAGTTTTATATTACAAATACTAAATAATACACAGCAAAATGAGAATAATATATTTTCCTTTTATTAAGATTATTGTGACGACTATGTACTCTTTGACGATAACGATGACGAAATTGAAAGCACGCGTGAAGACTTCCAATGAAGTGACTCCGACTTAATTCATTACTTCGCTAAATCATTTTTCGTCGTTTAAGTCGTCTTAAATCTTCAGAGTTATCCAGGAGCTGTATGACTTCGTGCTTTTCCAATGTTTGCATGGAAACCTGAAGGTTTTATCGATGACCATTATTGGAATTTCTAAGTTTTTTGGTGTATGCCATTATTACGTTCAAACCGATATGCGCGGATAATCGTACGAAGTGCAATATTTTCTGCGTCTTTGTATGGAATCTATATTGGAAATATTATTACAAACCGGCAATTGTATTCGATAAATCCAAGTAGGTTTAACAGTGACCATATACAAAAGTCTTCAGTAGACAACTTTGAGTTCTTTCCTATTAGCCAATAAATACTTCTCATTTTTGCTTTTATTTCCAAACATTTCTACCAGACATGGTGCTTCCATATGCATCCCTAGGTGTTCGACTGACTCTTTTTGTGGGATTATCCGTTGATTCAGTGTCATTGGAATATTTTCCGTTTTCCGCAAAGTGAAGTTTATATGCACTGATTTTTCGCTGTTAATAATAATTTTCTAACATTTCGATCGAGCACTTAATTCATTTATTGTTAGGTGTATATTTTCAGTAGCACGCTGTTGAACCTATCTGTAGCTATAATGGAGCACAATTGTTTGTTGGGATATCGTCTGTGTAAAGGAGATAAAGGACAGTCCCTAAGACGCTAACCTTTGGTACTCGTGCCAATATATTTTTCCAGACAGATGTCGTTTCCTCATACCAATTTCTAAACTGTCGAGGTATGATTCCAGAATAAAATATCATGGATATGAAAACTGTTCATGTTTATGAAATGCTTGGGCTACATCTAGGTATACAGTAATGTTTCTTTTCTTCAAGAGCTTTGTGTATCTTATTTAAGACGCGATGATCAATTGTACTATGCTCGTTACGGAAACCAAATTGATGATCTGGAATTAGCTGCTTTGTTTCAAAGTCGCTTTAATACAAGTTTTTCGAATAATTTGGACACTGGCTTCAACACCATTATTACCTGTGCTCTTTCTTCCTATGCGTAATATAGCATTGAATATGTTTAGAATTATTTTCGGTGAAAACCACGTCCTGATTATTCAAAAAACTTAACGTTTCGAATGGGCTTACACCACTCATCATCAGAAACGAACTAAACCACAAACCCTTGAGTTATTTCCTTTTATAGGCACTTCTCAATCGGAACTTAATATTTCCAGGGCTGTGATTGGTCCTACCGTCAGCTGATACATCACCTGATATTACTGTATGGTGATTGGTCAATTCTTCTGTAGTCATTATATTTCCAAGGCTATGATTGGTCCTACTATCAGATGATATTCCTGTATTGTGATTGGTTAATTTGTCAGTAGTAATTATATTTTCAGGGCTATGATTGGTCCTACCATCGGCTGATTCATCACCTGATATTCCTGTATTGTGATTGGTTGGTACTTCTGTAATCAATGGTTGGTTGGCCACTTCAGTAGGGTATTTTAATTTTTCTCTATTGTTAAGTAATACTGGTTTCCAAGCATCAGGTAGCCGAAATCCATCTTCTCTGTTGAAATTATTATGCTTTTCTATTTCAATAGCCTCTCGGACAATTCGCTTCCCATATTTTTGCTCCTTTACCAATACCTTCCTCTCCTCGAAGTCTATAGAGTGACCCGCTGTAATTAGATGTTCTGCTACTGCTGATTTACTTATGCGTTTATATTTACAATCTGCAGCATGCTCTTTAATGCGTGTATTAATAGACCTTCCAGTTTGTCCAATGTAGTTTTTGCCACACGAACAAGGAATTTTATACACGCCAGCAGTATGACCATCGGGAATTTTATCTTTATTATTATTTAACAGGTTCTTATTGGAAATACTGGTATAAGCCCACAATTGTATTCCATAAATCCAAATAGATATAACAATGGGCATATAGAAAGTCGCTTCCAAACATCTCTGACGAACGTGGTGTTTCCAATTTAGACGCGAATCGATGTCCATTCCTAGGTGCTTGATTGACTCTTTTTACGGGATAATCTGATGATTTAATGTCATCGGAATATTTTCTGTTTCCCGCAGGGTGAAATTTATGTGCAACGATTTTTCGCTGTTAACTTTAATCTTCCGACGTTTCAAACGAACACTTCGTTTATCGTTAGTTGTACATTTTCAGTAACACGCTGTTGAACCTTATTAGTAGCTAGAACTGCTGTTTCATCAGCAAACATAATAACTGTACGATTGTTTGTTTGGGATACCGGCTGTGTGAAGGAGGTAAAGGATAGGCCATAAGATACTACGTTGTGGTATTCGCGTGAATATGTTTTTCCAGTCAGACTTCGTTTCCACGTACCTGATTCTGAACTGACGGTTAGTCAGGTTTGATTCCAGAATGAAATACCATGGATATGAAAACTGTTTATGAAATTTAACAAATAAACCGGCATGCCAAACTTTATCAAACGTTTGAGCTACATCCAGGAATATTCCGCAGCAATATTTCTTTTCCTCGAGTGTTTTGTGTATCTCAATTAGTACTATGCTTGTTACGAAAACCAAATTGATGGTCTCGAATTAGCTGCTTTGTTTCAACGATAGATCTAAGCCGCTTTAATTCATGTTTTTCAAATAGACATATGGAGGTAAACTTGGCGATTTACCTGGCTTCAACAGCATTATTATCTGTCCTCTTTTACATCGCCTAGGAACACTTCTTATGCGTAATATAGCATTGAATATGTATTAAAAAAAAATCGCATTTCTCGGTAGTTCCTTAATTATTTGCGGTCTAATCTCATCATATCCAGGTCATTTTTTAACATTCAGATTTTTGTTAATTTCATTAGCTGCTTCCACAATGGAAAAGAGCTTAATATTTTACTTTATTTTTTCAAATAACCGGTTAGTATCTAAATCCGATATAATATCATCTGGCTGAAAGATGATCACTGAACGCTTTCTATTTCACTACGTGCCCAGGTGCCATTTGCCTTTCAAATAGGTGGAATCTGTATCTGCGGCCTTTTCATTTTCCCTGCTACATTAAAATATATGAGCTCAGTGTGATTATGAGGTAATCTGATAACAGATCTGTGAACCCTTCAACTTCCATATAGCTCAAGAATGTTCGCAATAAAGAAGTAGTCATTTTGTGATATTTCCGCCAGTATGTTAGTTTCCTTGTTGAGATAACATCTGCTCCAATTTTTTGTATCGATTTTAATAGAGCTCGCGCGTTGTGAATTATAATCACCTCCTGCTATAAATCGGTTGCCTAGTGAAAGAAAATAGTCTGTAAATTTGTCTTCATCCATTCTAGATCCAGGTGGGCTGAAAGAACACAATTATGATATTACCATCAGCAATTTGAATAAAGTGTGTCTATGATATCAGGGCTGTATCAATTTTTTTCTCAAGCAGAAGATATTCAAGTTCATTCTTGCGCCGGGTTAGCCCATTGGCATTCCGTGTCATTATCCTTAATGTAGTATTCATCTCTGATTCTTTTGAACTTTGGATGTGGAACCATAATGGAACATATCAGAACCATATGGGGGTGTTAAAATGGAAAGATAAATTATCTAAAACAACAGAAACTACTAAAGAAGTGCTCGATAGATGTCTGTTATCATCGGTGCTGTTTGATATTTATTTAGAATCCATAGTAAACGAGGCGCTAGAAGAAATCCAACAAGATGTAAAAAAATAGGATGACGATGTATAAAAATAGTATAATTTGCAGGCGACCGAGTATTAATCGTAGACAAAGACAAAGTATTATTAATAATGACAGAAAAATTAAACAAAGAATAGACAAATATAGAATGAAAATAAATATTGAAAAAACCAAAGTATTTGCGCATCCGCTAAACGCCAGAGGAAATGAATATATATTAATCAATGAAAAAAATCCAGAACAAGTTGACTCCTTCGAATAACAAGAGAAAACGTATATCGAAACAAGATATCAGGCGAAGAATTGCAAATAAAAGGAAAATACATAATAATCCACAACGCGCTGTATAAACGATTACGAACACGTGTTGTCAAGTCATGTATATATATATATATCGCTAATGAATAGAATAACACAACAAATTGATTTCAATCAGCCAAAAGAAGAGGTTGGCTTCAGATCAGGATTTAATACGAACGAACACGTGCTGACAATTACAATGTTAATACAAAAATGCGAAGAATTTATACATGGCATTTATAGACTATGAGAAGGGAGATCTGGGTAGTACTGAATTCATTAAACCTAATTGATATCAGTTGCATGTACATACAAATTATGAAAAATATTTATAGGTCTGCTACAAAGCAGATAAATTTATGTAATAAAACTAAAAAAATACCAATAAAAAGAGGTGTTAGATAAGGAGATACGCTCTCACTGAAATTATTTATCTGCGCTTTGATTTAAAAACTTAAATTGAACTACAACCGGTGTTCGAATAGACGGTGGATATCACCTCAGATTCGCGGACGATATAGTTCTAGTAGTAGGCAGAAGTGCAGAAGAAGTACAGATGATGATAACAGATTTAAATGTTCACTCGAACGTAATAGGACTGAAAATAAATTTACATAAAACAAAAAAAAAATGAGAAAGTGTACAAATAGCAGTAATATCGGAAGAGATAGAGCAGGTAAATAGTTACATGTATGTAGGTCAAAAAAAAATCATAACAAATAAAGATACGATAGTGAAAGCAGAAGTGGCAAGGAGTATATCACTATCGTGGGTTGTGCTGGGAAAATTACGCATACCGCAATAAACGAATTAGTCTGAAACATATATAACCAACGTGTACTTCCGATTGTTATATGTGGTTCGGAAAGATGGCCATATACAAAAACAAATTTAAAAAGGATAAGAAAAGTTCAGACGGCACATGAGAGAATGATTCGAGGATATAAGATTATCAGATCATAAAAAGAATGCACGGATACGTGAATAAACACGGTTGGATGATGTAGTGGAGTGGATGGCTATAAAAAAATGAAATTGGGCTGAGAACATAATAGATGATCAAAGTGCATCTTACAGTGATGGAGAATGGACAGAAAAAGAAAACGGGAAAGGTCACGCGGTGGCACAATGATGTAGCAAAGGTAGGTTGGAAAAATTGGTTGAGGAAAGCGCAGGACAGAAGTGGGTGGAAGACGTTTGGGAAGGTCTTCATCCAGCGGTGGACAGACTAAGGTTTATCGTGATATATATATATATATATATATATATATATAATATATATATATGACCAGTTGTACGCGTGGGAAACATGGATTTTAAACAAAAGAGATTTGCAGAAAATTTAAACTTTTGAATCGTGGTGCTGATGACTCATGTTAAAAATTGAAGAGTTTATAGAGATTTACTTATTTCATTGATTTGTAATTATTATTTTAATTATTCGATTAGTAGCTGATAGAGTTTTTTTTTACGGCGAGTTAGACTAATTTAATTATTGACAGTTCGTTTACATTCGTATAACATCCGTTGCAACGAACAGTGAAAATATTAGCTTCGAAATTCCAGTCAATTCTATGCGTGGTTGCTAGTTTGACAACAACTCGAATAAATTCACGCGTCTGTGTGCGCGAAAAATACACCAATTTATATTGCGCGATATAATGTACGTTCGTTATTCGTGTTAATCGGTATAACGAGGAAAATAGGCTTACACATACAGTCCTGCAGGGAATACCATGGCCATCGCGAAACCGAAGTGATCGTTGTCACGTGAAAGATGTCACGTGGAAGCCGGAAGTTGCGATTTAAGGATATTCTATCGAATGATATCAAACAGATAGACGTTAACCCGAGAATGAAGTAGTCCCGAGAGAAATGTACAATGAATAAAACTGAATGGAAAAAGTTCGTCGATAATGTTACCCAATCTACTATTAGACCGACGGAAATGGTACAATAGAAGTAAGAGGACACGCAATAAAACGATATCAATGTTCGCATTGCAGCTATATATATATATATATTAATATCACGTTCAATAGTGTTCTTTTCCAGTGATAATAAATTATTATTGTACGACATTATTATCAAATTTGTCTGGATACGCGGCTTATCATCGTGGGTTTTAAATATAAAAATAACGATATAACGCTTCTAGTCGAAAGTTTCAAGATCATTGGTCAAATCACCCTGCTGTTAAATTCGTAAATATCCGTCGCAACTTTCCAATATAAATACTGTAATTCCGCAATGCGCAGTGAACATTATATATAGGGAGACTTGATGTTATGGGTAAAAACGATTATACTCGGAAACGAGTAAGATAGAAGAAATTTATATATACGTACACAGAAATACATACATACATTTATATATATATATATATATATATATATATATATATATATATATATATATAAATCAATAAATGTATTAACCTATTAGTTGAATTAAATAAAACACAAATACTGATAGAGAATTAGGAATTATACAATGAAATTAAAAACAAATTTGTAAAGAAATTTAAATGATATGCCGATAGTTTTTAATTGTTGTAAATTTATTGAATTAAAAAATATATATATATATATATATTTGATTTAGCTAATAAGTTAATATATTTATCAATTGTTGTGGCCATATGAAGTTCGCCAGGTAAGGGAAGGTTAAATCGTATTATATGTATAAATAAATATTTTAGAAAATGAAATTTAAAGAACTGCTGGGGTATTTACCTCATCCAAAATGTAACAGTTATGATTCAATTTAGTCAAATTGGCGCCAACTCGGGTAATGTTTGACACTAATAAAATGTATTGGATTGAAAATATCACATTTTTCTAACAAAAGACTTAATGTACTACAAGGCATTTCGGGAATAAAGTGGGTTGGGTGCTCAATAAAGCAACTAGTCAGACCAAAAATAGATTATATCGCGTCATTTATTAATTTTAATAAAAATCACAGCAAAAAAATAACAACCGATTCAGAATGTTGCACTCTGCATATATTTGGGCGTCGAGCCCTTCATTTCCTCTTGCATGTGGAATCTGCGGAGTCTATCTGTTCGTTAAGATAGAAATTCACACCCGATACGATAAATTTTACCTTAAAGTTAGGAAGCGTTACCCCACATAACCAATAAACAACTTACATTCGTGTAAATAGTTCGCAATAATAAATACTTCGCTGGTAAAAATGCTGTTTCTTCTATCAGATTATTATATACAATAAAATATATCTTAATACTTAGACTCCTTGAGCGACTTTTCACAATTATCTAGACTCGCCGAATTTACAATGAGATATTAGAACTCACAATATGACAATAGGTGGTTTCGTAAATTCATAAACGTAGAACCGGGGTCATTGTGACGTCTAACGGATGCGCTTACTCGAATGGACCTGACTACACTCATTGAGAAGACTGTTCAACTACAATGGAGAAAATTAGTACCAAAACTTGTGGAAATATCTTACTGGACCAGTAAGTCGTTTTAATCATATTTCGAATCTGAAAGCTCGCTAAAAGATATAAAATATACTGTTATTCAAAAGAGCTCCATGTATTAAACAAGGGGGATCACTTTCATAAAGATTTTGTCTCTGTTCAACAGGTGGTCGCAACTGTAAGCCTAGATATCGACCCAAGTTAGGGATCATTAGAGTGGAGTTTGTGTTATATGTAATATGGAAAATAATATCGAACATCAGATTTTTTTTTTATTTTTATCGGCTTTAACACAGCTATGAGGTTATCAAGCCGAAAGTATAAAATTATTTATATGGCAGGGTTTGAGGAATAGGAAGAGATCGTTTAAATGAGGGCTATTATTACACAGTAGTTGGGATAGATTAGCGGATAGGTTAAACTTTTGACACGGATAAACGGTTGCAGCTTGTTAGGATATTCCGAAGAGTGAATTGAGGAGTGTTACAGAAAGGACAGGAAGGGGTGGTACGTTATTGAATAGGTGTGAGTGGGTTACAGTGTATGACCAAGTCTTAGTTAAAACTATTTCTTCTTTTCGAGATTTTCGATCGGATGACTTCCATTCTTCTATCTTTCCTTTTATATTTCTGAGGTGGTTTGTGGATGAGGTAGATGCCCATTCGGAATTCCACAGTATTGTAATTTTCTTCTTATGACTAGTCTTTAGATCATCTGTTGTTAATATGATTTCGGCATGTAGATCTGAATGTAGCGATATTGAGCTTTTTTGCTAATTTATCAGTAATTTCGTTGCCTCTTATTCCTTTATGGCTCGGGATCCATATGAACTGGATATCTATTCCGGCTGATTGTAATTGTGATAAGGTTTGATGGATTCTTTGTACAATTGGGTTGCTGTTGAATATGCTTCGAATGTTTGTGAGTACATTAATCGAGTCTGTTAATATGATGAATTGATGAGCTGCGCGCGATTTCCATATCTCCTGTAATGCTAGGTGTACTGCATACAGCTCAGCAGTTGAAATTGAGATTTCTGGTGGTAGTTTTTCGGCTTTGCTTATTATATCTGAAATGAAGAAAACCACTCCGGTCGCTGATACTGTTTTTGATCCATCTGTGTAACAGTGTATGCTGTTCGGGAAACGCTCCAAAATTTTCTTTAATCTTGACTGAAAGTCTACGATGTCCACGGAATGTTTTGTTGACACCGAAAGTTCGTCGATGATTTGAATTGGGGTATTATCCATGGTGCAGGACGTATGAAAATATGATGGAGTACGGTATGTTTTCGAAGTATAAGGGGTTTGGGTATTTTCTTCAAATTTCAGTGCGATGTGCTGATCGCTTTTGTTATTCAGTTTGAATTTCCTTCGGTAATAGTCGTTAAATAGGAGATTATCTGATGGCAAGTTTTGATATAGCCGCAGCGGCGATAAGGAGATTTACTGTTTGTATCATTCTTCGAAATTTGAGAGGCGGTTCGTTAGCTTCTACGCAGAGACTTACCGTGGGTGTGGTTCTGAATGCTCCTGTTGCTAATCTTATGCCTTGGTGATGGATGCTATCTAGTTTTTTCAATGTTGATCTGTTTGCTAAATTATAAAGCTGTGCACCATAATCCAGTTTTGCACGAATGAAGGACCGGTATAACTGCAGTAATGTTCTTCTGCTACAACCTATTTCGGTATGGTTGAGCATCTTGATCTTTCCATGATAGCTTTTTATCCAGCACGATTCCTAAAAATTTGACTGTTTGTACCTCTGGAATTGGTTTTGACTGCAGTGTCAGAACCATATTTTGTCGATTGCTATTGGTATTTGAAAAGATTATGTAGTTTGTCTTCTCGGCGGATATTAAGAAATCCGTGATCATGGCAGCAGGTGTTGATGTTGTTTATCGTTGGCTGTATTATTTGTTTAGCGATTTCAAACGACGATGCTTGAAGAGACACGCTGATATCGTCAGCGAACATTCTGATAGAAATTGGTTTCTTGGCAATCATGGCGACATCGTTTACCGCTAGCAGGAATAAAGTAGTGCTCAAGGGTGATCCTTGCGGTACTCCGTTAAATATTACTTTTTCTTCTGATAGGATGTTGCCTACTCTGACGTGAATATGTCTTTTAGTAAGGAAGTTTTTGATTACATTTGCTAAATTACCATCTATTCCAGTTTCATGTAGTTTTTTGAGGATAAGGTAACGCCAAACGCGATCGTAAGCTTTTGAAAGGTCGAAGAAAACTGCGATAGTAAAATTTGAATTTACGAATGATTTTTTGACATTCATGACAAGATCACTTATTGCTAGCTGTGTTGATCGTTGCTGTCTGAAATCATATTGATGTGTTGTAGTTCGAGTGTCCGCGAGAGTCTTTTGCTTAGTAGTTCAGAAATTTTACCTAGTACGCTTGTGAGAGTTATTGGTCTATAGTTGTTAATGGAAGAGTTTCTACTCGATTTAGGAATCGGGATTATGATAGCAGTCTTCCAGCAATCGGGGAAAATGGAGTTTTTAAAAGCTTTATTATATATTGTTAATAGATATTCTAAAGTTGTAATGTGTAGATGTTTCATCATGATTGGGTGAATATTATCTGGTCCAGGAGCAGTATTGTGAATATGTTTATTCATGGAATACATTACTTCTTGCCACGTCAAATTTCTATTATAACGGTTCTTCATTTGTATTTCTGAATGGGATCGTGTCCCCCGCATTGAATACAAAAACAAAAATAGAGACAGCCTTCTTTCTAAACTTTTATTAACAAGGAATACGCTACCAACATTACTTGAAGAACGTATTGTGGATCCCACCTCTTCGGATGCGTGTAAATTATATAATTTATTAAGGCTCATCCGAAACAGTTCGTTGAAACTAAAGCTGACCTAAAAACTGGGACAAAAAAACAAAAAAAAAAAAACCAACACGATTATCCTTCTGCAGTTATACTTATGGACGAATCGGAGGAAATTAGACACGTCTACAATGATGGAAATATATTACTTTCAATTTATATTCAGAAGACGTTCGTCGTTGCTCTGGGACCGGGAGATATAAAAAAAATACAGTTGCTGATGAATATAGGTGTAAAAATTGGATCAATTAAGCATTTTCTTTCAAACAATAAATGTTAGTTAATCGCAACATTTCACTCTTGAAAAGGGAATATCACGTGATAATGTTTTAAACATTATTTCAAATATCACTTCGTTATCGCCGGATAATTTTTTCCTTTTGCAAAAATCCCTACATAAAATACTGTTACAGAGTACAAAATCATTGGTGTTCAGTCTCGAAAAACGACGTGCTATTTTTACTAGAAAAACGATCATACTCGATATATATTTAGGTTTAACGATAAATAATTTTCAAGAATGAACCAATAGAGAAGGTAATACCAATTCCATGTATTAAGATTTTGACTCGAATCTAACGTGGCGGAATCGTGTTCGTACAATCGAGTACTACTGCTCAGAACTGTATTATATAATAATAGGGCGAAGAGAGAAAATTCTGAGAATACGCTTGGTATCGATGAAATAAAATTACCGAAATAACTAAACAAAATTTTTACAAAATATTAGGACTTTGATTAAAGACGAACTGTTTTCAATTTTCATACACAATATAAGCCTGCAGTTCCTGCAGCAAAAATATTACTCGTACTTTTAAACAAAAACCATATAAATGTTCCACGTATAGTCGTGAGAAATTGTGTCAGTTAACTGGTGTTTTGTTTTTAAGTATGGTTCTAAGTACGTTTCGTTTTATCGGTCATGTATTCATACGTTTATGATAATATGTACGTTTTCATTAATTGAATAAAAGAATTTACTTGTTAAAATAGATACTAATCGTTATCTTTCCTTTTGTCGTGTATATTTACAATTTATATTTCGAATATCCTATTTGTCCCTCGTGTTTATTTATCAGTTATCCGTAGTATAGTTACTATAGTTACGGACAATACTGGTTTTATGAGGTTTATTCCGTAATCCTTATCAGCATTAATCTAGCGAGACCTTTTCGTTTTTTAATAACCACAATAATAATACGTTATCTCATTTAAAATTGACGATAGATATCTCTCGTACTAATGCCCACGCACGTGCGTGTATATTTTTATTTTTATTTTTATTGTTTAGTCAATCTTACGTTTGTTAGGTAGTGCTTTCTATCCTCTAATCTATAATATTGTCGCTTCCGGGGTAAAAGTAAGTGTCAACAATTATGTTACGTTCGCCACAATCACCAATTAAACAACAACAAAATCCTGTTAACGATGAGAATTCCAGTTAACCCCCCATAGTAGTAGTAGTAACGAAAACAGGAAAAGGAAAATATTTTTTCATTAAAAGACACTTATCGAATAGCTATACTGAGAACAGTTCTAGAAAAAAAATTTTCCCTATCTTATAAGCAGGATTGTGAACTAACTTTGAAAAGTAGCGACGCACTTTTTCAAGTGATTAATTCAATCAAGGAAGAGCTTAAGGTTCTCAGAGAGGAAAATACAGTTTTGAAACAGAAATTAGCAGTTGGAGGAAATCCAGCATCACATATTTCTTCCATCAAACGTCTGGATATCAATGTAAATATTAATATTTCACAAACATACCAGCCCCGTAAAAAAAAACAAACATTTTTTATCTCAGAATTGAAATAATCTATGAACGATTTAAATCATACCATTGACATCGCACCATTTGAAATGAAATCCTTAGCCAGTGACGAGCTTAAACTTGCTACAATCTCGCCTGATGACTATCGAAAGCTCCAAAATGGGTTAACAAACATCCCAAACTTACTTAGACAAAAAAGAACTTGGTCCTATCACCATACCTATCGTTTACTGGAGGATAAGCCATTCACTAATGAGTTATTAGCAGCAGGTCACCACGTACTTAATATAATTAATGTACATATCAAGTAAAACGTTGAAAATGAAACAATTGTTATTAAATTGCCATTATTTAAGGTGGAAGTTAAAACTAGTGCAAATAACCACATATTTGATATACAGACTCTCTGCCATTGTCGTGTCTCAGTAGAAATGCCCCAAAAAATTCCTCGCCTTTCTCAGTATACTCGCTGTCAAGATTTAGGTTAAGCCAAAAATGACTGTACAAAAACTCCTAAGTGTGTCAAATGTGGTAGCTGTCATATTTCAAGCAACTGTCACTTCCACAACACAACTCCACCCAAATGTGCAAATTGTAAATACAGCCAATTATAAAGGTTGTTCTTACTACCAGTCAAAAATTTCTGTTGAAAAACCTGCTAATAAAAACACTGCCCTAGAACGAATTAAAAGCAATCCAGTTTTACCATCTATTTCCAGACTTGTCAACCCTCAAGTATCTTATGCCCTTCTGTGATAACTCCAAACATTTCAACTACTCCTACACCTACTCCTGCTGCCCCTCAATTTTCAAATGATACAAATTTATGGAAATTCTTCAAAGGCTTGAGGCCTCTCAATAAGCTCTTATTCAAAAACTAACAACTCTTGAAGAAAAAGTCTCATTTCTCGAAGATCTTCAAAAAAGTACTACCGAAAAATCCCAGGTAATAAAGTGGAAAAATGAATCCTGTCTGGCATCTTAAAATTGTATGCCGGAATGCAAATGATCCACTCCTCAGGAAAATCGAATTTAAGTCCTTCATATGCATGATATTGATGTGGCTCTACTTTCACATTCCATAACTACTCCGTCTACCTTGCTAACCACCCCAGTGGAATGGCAAGAGGAGGGCTGCAGTCATTGTCAAGAATTCAATTAAGCATTATGCTAGTGTTACGTTTGACAGTGACAGTATCCAGTCCTCAATTATATCCATAGAATTAAAAAACTATCACACAGTTAATGTCGGTAGTATTTACTGCCTTCGCTGTCCTCCTTGTGAAGCTGACTTCGATGCATTATTTAATTATCTAGGCAGATATTGGATTCTTGGATGAGACTTCAGTGCTAGAAATCCAACATGGTGATCAAGAATTTGTACTACACGGAGCGAGTATTGTATAAGTCAATAATTCGTGCTGTCAGGTTACTTCACCAGGAAGTCTACGCACTGGCCCTCAGACATCAACAAGATACCCGACATTATTGACTTCTTTCTTACCTAGGGTATGCCGATACATCATTTTAAGGCTGAGTGCATAGCCAATCTTAGCTCCGATCATTTAATATTCAATATCATAGACACCATCAGATATCGATGCAGCAGCTGGAAATTTCTCATCACTGCTATCACACTGCTGTGTGGAGTCTAGTACTCAGTATTTTGAACAATCCCCAGCTGATGTCAGATATCCTAACTTCATTCGTCACTTGGTCTATCGAAGACGCCAAGCAAGAAAAGCCTGACGAATGCATCGTACCATTGAAAATAAATCTGTTTTCAATAAATTGTCTAAAGATACTACACGTGCCATTCGTCAGTGAAGGAACAATTTATTTTCCAATTACCTATTGTCCCCTGGCTCCACTAAAGAAGCTAACTACTCATTATGGACTGCCGCTAGGCGAATTCGCCGTCCTATTCGGCCTTGTTTTCCTTTTGAGGAAGGAAGATAACTTATGGGCTCGGAGCGATTAAGCATATGTTTTTGCCAAATATTTTGAACATGTTTATAATGATAATAGCATTCAATCCTCAATAGTTCCTTCCTGTCCTATTACATGTAATGGTAGAATTAAACCAACTTCTCCCTCGAAATAGCCAAGATTATTGATAGCCTAAAGTTTAACAAAGGTCATGATAGGTTTTCTCCTGTTGTGTTCAAAGAATTGTCAAAGAAAAGGATTTTCTATATATCGACGATGATAAATGGCTGTATTCGTCTACGGTTTATACCTTGCAGTTGGAAGATTGCGAAAATGATCATGATTCACAAACTAGTGAAACCAGCCGAGGATCCTGGGTCTTACCAGCTCATTTTCCTACTGCCTATCAGTGCGAAAATCTTTGAAGATATTATTTCACAGCGACTTCGGACAGTTATTGTAAACAAACATTTGGTACCAGACGTTCAGTTTGGATTTCGTGAAAAGGATGCATCCGTTGAGCTCATCGTGTTATACATGCTACAACTCAAGCACTTGAGAACAAAGAATTTTCTACAGCAGTTTTTCTAGTTGTCAGTGCTGCTTTTGATAAAGTTTGCCACCTTGGCTTAATTCACAAAATTAAAAGCTATTTTTCACTGGGCTGTTGCAGACTATTCATGACATACTTAACCGATTGACAGTTCTATATACATCTTGGATACACTACATTATCATTCGCGCTGGTATTCCAAAAGGCTCTGTACTTGGTCCTATTCTTTTCCTATCTTATACTACGGATATTCCTCAAACACATGAGACAACAAGTCTTTTTGCCGACGACATTGCAATAATTTCACATAGTCACAGTTATGATAGAGCTGCATGTAATCTTCAAACAGCTGTAGACAATATTTCAACTTGGGCTCATACTTGGAAAATTAAACTAAATGACAGCAAGTCAGTACGAGTAGACTTTTCTCTCCGACATGATGGATACATTCCAACTTAATTAGATGGTAAACCGGTTCCAGTTTCTAACTCTGCTCGCTACTTAGGTCTGCATTTTGTCTGTAAGATCAATTGGCATGAGCATATTAGAAGAAAACGCACAATGTTGGATCTTCTGTTCAGGTCTGGGGAAGCGCAGCCAAAGCTCTCGAAATTCTTAAAAATTTCAAAACAAGTTTACGCGTATGATTTCAAGAGTCTATCTCGAACGTCCAACTTCGCACCGATCTCAAAATCGATCCGGTTCCTGTTATTATTCATCAGAAGTCAAACAGCTACATTAATCGTCTTCACCTCCATCCGAACGTTGAAACAGTTTTACTATTAGATGATTC
Organism: Coronaproctus castanopsis; assembly: GCA_032883995.1. Taxonomy (NCBI): domain Eukaryota; kingdom Metazoa; phylum Arthropoda; class Insecta; order Hemiptera; family Monophlebidae; genus Coronaproctus; species Coronaproctus castanopsis. Next base: position 67,133,890 of record CM065052.1, on the reverse strand, counting down.
TAATCACACCCGTCGGCTGAAAAAGGAAACATCAGCTGGATCTTATTAATATTTAATTTTACTATTTTTTATAAAATAATTTAACTACCAGTGAATTCCTCCTATAATTAGTGGTGGTAAATGTAATTAGTTTTACAGTTCCAATAAAATTTGTATAAAAAAAAATATTCGTAGAATGTCCTAAAAAAATGTGGCTTGGAAATGAAGGTACATAGGGAGTATTAACTATTATTCGGATCGATAATTCAAAGAAAAGATATAATTATGGAATGATTTAAAAACGAAACATTCTATTCAATGAGAACATGTTACCCCAACAAAATAATATAAATGAACAAACCGGAAGTATAAAGTATTGAAATTATCACTTACAATGTGTAAATTAAATGTCGTAGAAATGGCCTGTAGTAAAATTAAAAGGTTAAGGAAGTAAATGTAACTGGAGATTTATGATTATAAAAATTATAAGAGACGAATGAGGGAACTATTCTTTTAGTCACAGCTCTATGTACGCAAAAGACTTCGTGAAGCATGTAATTCCTTCGTTTGAAGCTGAATATGGAGCATTGAAGATTTCATCGTATCTACAACGACGAAGGACATGATGAATGTGATAAATTTAAACTTTAATTTTTTTAAACTACTTAAGATTTTTATGTAAGTTACTTATTTCCGATTTAATGCAAATTAGTTCTGCTTTATGTTTTATGCTTTATAATTAAGCTAATTTTTATTCGAGTAATCGCGATTAATCGAATAAATTATATAAATGAGACATGGTAATATTTATTTAGAACGTACAAACTCAGTACCTTTGAGAACCGGCCTTTCTCGCGTTCAAGGGTGAAAAAGTGCCATCTTACACCGCCGACTACTAGCACTGGAAACAGCCATAAATATAGTACATCTTGGACACTCTCTAATCACTCACAACGGCCACCATATCTATGTAACGTCTCGGCATAATGTCACAAATTGTCAAAAATACGCTGAACATTGTACTATAGAGGAATAAATACATTTATTGCTGATGTATAAAATCTTAAACTCCTTATATATTATCTTGTTGAAATTAATGTTATCAATAATATAATTTATGTATATTATATTATTCATCCTGAATTCGAATCGTATCAGGGATGAGAACTTTTGAGGATACAATAACCCGTGGCTAACTTAGATATCCATCCAATTGATCGGTAAATGTGTTTGGAAAATAAATAAGGCGGGGGAAGGAAAAGCATTACGTATTGACTTAGTCTTTTGGATGATCCCTCATTAATGTTTAATTTAATGAAGATTGATAGGTAGCGTCTTCTACCAAATTTTGAATTTATGGTTTTTACTTTACTTTTTTTTGTATCATAAATATATATATGTACAATGCGTTGTACTTTTAATAACTATTGAGTCGAAACTTGTGTCATTTCGTTTAGTAGTAAATTATTGTAGAATATGGGGGAACGAGAGTAGCCTCCACGAAGATTGCGTACATAAAGTGGAATTTAAATTTTAAGAAATCGGGCGCCTCCTGGAAACGAAAATATGACTGGCCAATCCTCTCAATCACGGATATAATGTGTGAATTAATTAGTCTAAGAAAAGTTCCTTTTCAGCGCAATACAGATAATATAATGGAAGAATTCTGATATTGGTTTTGTGTCGCCGAAGGAAAAACTACGGCTAAAAGGTCAATTAAACTTCAATGGAGAACACTGAGCAGGTTACGTACCGGCTGACGGCTGAGGCAAAACAAACGTAAACGGTGTCACAATGGAAAACAAGCGCCGATGATAAATATGAATGCGCTGACCACCGACACCTGTTCAACTGCACACACATTAATGCTAGTATGACATATTTACGGAGTGCAACTTGTAATGACGATGTATTAATGCATGGATATCTCATATATATATATAGGAAAAACGTCTCGGATTCGATAACTATTTACTGACTGTAGTCAAAGTAATATGTCCAATTATTTCACTAAGAGTACTGAACAAATTAATCAGACGGATGTGGTTGATATCAGAAGGATCTAGGACGAGTTTAGGTATAATAATAATTTTAGCAGTTTTCCATTCCATTGGAAAGTGTTAAGAACACCGTTCGTAATGTTTGTAAACTAACCCCCGTCCTTATTTACTTTATAGGAATGCGTGCGAAGAACGTTTTCGTAACCGAAGCCCATGTCGGATAAATGTGGAGCCTGTTTAATTCTAGCTTTTCACTTAAACAGGCCGGTTTGTTATCGGATTAATCATTGTCGGTAAAAAATTGAGGTAGTCTAAATAAATTTTTACTAGTTTTTCCTAAATTACTGTTACTTGAAGAAAGCGACGTTAAAAAGGTGCGTTCCAATTTTTTTTTTCAATTAACATATACGAGATATAAGTCAAGAAGAAAATTTCATATACATACACACATAAACACGCATGTATACATATATATACCTATACAATTACACATGAAAAAATCATTAAAAAAAGAACCAAAAAAAAAGAGTGTTCGGAGAAAAAATATCAAAATACATAATTCGAATAATTACATATTATCGTAGAAGAAAAAGTGTGAACGAGAGCAAATTTGTTACGTCATAGCTGATTGAAAATGAAATAGCTCATCTCTAATTCGATAAAAACTTACTGGGGCTACAGACCGAAATATTGCTTAGTAATAAAGAGCTGTTATTACTCTCAGGATAAAAATAGTTGAATAAAATCCGAGAAATCCCATATGGCAATAATAAAATTTTAAATATTTTCGTTATTTACGTCATTTTAGGAGAATAAACGTGCCGCTATTGCGAATGGAAAAATATTGCTATTAAAACTAGTACTTCATCAGATTAGAAATATTTTCTTAACAGGATTAATGACGTAAATGTTTGAAAATTTCGGATTTTATTACATGTTTTATTACTATCATCGCATTTTTGAAATTTTTGTTTATAGTCGTCTTTACTGGAATATGATTATTTACTTATTTTTTTTTAGGGGGGTATAATAATTTCTTTGCCAGTATTAAACAATTGTGCATGCGCATTTATATACGTACCCACGCACACAGATATCCATATATATATACAATATACATAAATATTTATATATATATAATACATATAAATATATATATATACATATAAATCACTTAATTTAGCGCAGTTATTACCGAGTTTTGTTGTCATCTCTACTTTCTGCAGTTGGAACATTTTGTAACATGCCGTGAAGTTGCACAAGGAGTATTTGTTGCCCGTTGGTGATGTGATGCTGCTGTTCACTAGAGTCAGTTTTACCCTGTTCTTATTTCTGCGAGATTTTCGTCCTTATTTTGAAGTTCGATCCAAAGTCCATCAGCTATCATTTATTCGGGAAATTTACTGTTTCCTAATATTATCAGGAACGACGTATTATGTAACACAGGAAATGTCTGCGCAATTTTCCTTTTCATCAACGGTTAGTAAATTAACTTAAAGCGATAAATCTTTGATTCGATCATTATTAATAGTAATCGTAATAATAACAATAACCTATTTTTAGTAGCCCAAGAACCACGAGTTCAAGCGGACCGAAGCGACGGTACAACGGTCTTCAGATATGGAAAGTCATCGATGAAGAGGCAACCGTGTACCGTGAGTGGTAATTTATCACGGTCCAGTGAGAAAGACTTGAAAATCGTTCGTTTAGAATACTGACATCAAAGCCTGGTTTACCGCTGTCACGGAAAATTTCTTTTTAAATTCCAGAAGCATCGAAAATCCGTTTTAGGAGTGGCTTCAAATAATTGCGTTTTTAACGGTATCAATTCTGTACGATAAAGTGAAAATTGTTTTGTATCGTCAGTGTACAATGAAAAGCTTTCTGCAATTGTTTATTGATGTAAAGAAAGAGGCCTATTAACCTGTGGCACACCGAACAGTGGAGGTCCCCTTGGTTTGGAGTAGGTATTACACAATCGGAATGTGAACGATCTGAGGTAATATTTAATGTAAAATGTCTAAATAGAATGCTACACTATAATGCCGTGTTGCATCGATAACTTTTTCGATATCTAACAAAAACAATCTTTTATGTTCTTGTTTAAGTTCAATTGATCGGTTATCCGTAGATTAAACTAATAGACCGCGTGTCGGGTACAAAAGACGAGTGTTATAGGTGAGATGATGAAGTTTTTCTAATATGCGGAACTAAGACAGGGAGTAAAGCTCAGAACGTAAAGACGACACAGCGGAGAATGTGATCGGGATTGCAGATTGCCCGTTCAGAATGGAAAGAAACGATGAGTACAATTTCTTCGCGATTAATCTCCTTAAAGAGAGATAGAACGACGTAAGGTTAGAGAGAGATACGGTTGGAGTTGATAGTAATATCAGCGAGAGACGATCGATTAATGCCGTCGGTATATATCAGTTTTAATCGTAATGAGGTGTGTATTAAATCCGTACCAGCGGAGATTTACTTTTTTTTTTAAGGTTTTCAATGTACGTGTTTCATTGTACGAAGCGAGGGAAATATTTGATACAGTTGGTAGGCGTTATGTCCCGGCATCAGTGTCAACCTTATTTGCACGAGTAGATCGAGTAATTAAAAATTTAATAATAAACGTTTTTCGTCTAGTTGAAACTTTTTAAGTTCGGATATTAAATAAAATTCACTTTCGTCTTCTCGGCCGATAATTTTCCGCATTTTTTTTTTTTGTTAAGATATCTGGAAATTTTTCGCTGGAAAAGTAAACGGATTAAGACGCTTAAGAAGATTAGATTTTATTCAAATTTACGAAAGTTTAAATAGTTCTCCCTACCCGCTTCCCTGTGTACCGAGGTAACGATTTGTTGAATAATTATTAGATTAACACAGACAGACGGCAGATCAGGTAGGAGTATTTAGAAGAGTTTCCCGTAATTAGTTTAATAGCGAGATAGGGGATTAACGTCGACTTACGAACGAGAAATAATTACGTCGCTCGATTTTAAAGCTATGTTCAGTCTATTAATTAATTTTTATCAACGGCGATCCGTTCAGCAGGTCGAAAAGCGCGCAGATCGTCAAAACGTCTATTTAAAGTTATCGCTTAACTTTTATTTTTTTATTTTTTTTTTTATAATAATTATAGTTATCGGATACTAGATATTTCGTTTCGTTATTGTAATTATAAAATCGCGTTAAAATATATTTAACGACGTACTCTTAAAAACAGGTTATATACATAACTATAACTACTATTCGTTTTCGTAAATTTCCGGAGTTATACAAACAATAATGCCAGTTTTTTGTCAAATATTATAATTACATATTAACCATTCAACGCGTTCGAAATTATTTTACATGAATTAAAAACCAAAAAAAAAAAATCTTATATAAAAGTGTCAGTCGTATACGACTCGTATATATTTCTTATTGTTATTTCTTTTTTCGTCCTTCTGAAAGACTGGGATGATATTATGCCCGCTTGTCGAATTTTTCATCCCACATCGTTCACATAGTCACTACTTACAGAAGTAAAGATTACGTCGTCATGGTACCACCATCGTTATGACAAAATAGGTTGTTACTTTTTATAACATGTATACGGTATAACATAGTATATATATATATATATAAACTATAGATGTGTATTATTGTTTTATTTTTTATTTAAAAAAAATATATATATATGTATGTATATATAAAATGTTTAAAAAGTACAGCATCAAAGTAACGGTAGGTAATAATAAACCGCTATTAACATCTATTAAAACACATAACGCAATAGAAAATAGTAATAAATATTTTAAAAGAATGCGGGTATTTATAAATTAAATTACGATAATCGTCAATAAATGTATATATAAAAAATTAACAGATAAAAAATTTTAATTTCTACTTAACGAACGTTTAAAGTCGTATAAAAAGATCGGTAATAATTCATTGTTAAGAATTTAAGTTTGAAATTAATAAACATTTTACATAAAACTAAAAATAAAAAAATTAATTTATTCAGAAAGTTAGAAATAATACAACTACAAAATAAAAATAATTTATTAAACCGGTGACTTATTTTTAAAGAGCACATTATTATGACTATATTTTGTGTATAGTATCAAACCGTTGTAAATAATTGTAGGTTACAATGTATAGTACAAGCAGCTTAGTTCTCAACTAGATTCGCTAGATGTTAGTTTTTTTCCTGTAAAAATATTTTTTTAAATTATTACTTTTATTATTTGGATTATATATTTATTTATCATTGTGTATTTTTACTTTAACTTGAAAATTACATAACTTCCGACAAACGTCGTTATAAATTATTGATATTACTGATAGTGGTAGAAGGAACATGGCCTAAAGAACTATATTTATATATATATATATATATATATATATATATATATATATATATATATATATATACTAGCTGACCCGGCGAACTTCGTATCGCCAGAAAATAAATAAATGTATTAACTTATTTGTTGAATTAAATAAAAAAATACTGATGGAGAATTAGGAATTATACAAAAAAAAATTAAAAGACAAATTTGCAAAGAATCTTAAATGATATGCCTATACTTTTTTAATCGTTGTAGGTTTATTGAACTTAATTGGAAATTATATTTAATTCACCTAATAAGTTAATATATTTATTGATTTTGGGGGCGATACGAAGTTCGCTAGGTAATGGAAGGTTAAATCGTATTATATATATATATATATATATATATATATATATATATATATATATATATGTATGTATTACCTAACGCCTAGTGTATATTCAAGATATCCCATACTTAAAGTATTATAGAATCGGCCGAACAAAAATCACTCGAAAATTTTTCAAAAATCGAAAATAAGATTTTTAACTCGCGATTTCTCGTTACTGTTTAATTTCTGTAACATTTACTTTATTACATAAATGATAGATTTCCACGTCTACTTTCGTTTAACGTCAACTCGAACTCCTTGTCTATCATAGGGTTTTTAAAAATGGGCCAAAATCTCTAGACCTTTTAACTCTAATTTTCTCGATGGGTATTAGATGTAAAAATACAATACCATCGTTAGAAGCATATTTTAATGCCGCGCAACTTTTGTTTAAACTATTTTTCCAAATTTCGAATCATTCTCGAATTATTGCGAAAAAAATGAAATTAAAAAGACCCTCGAAAATTTCGGGTTCTTTTTAATTTTTTTTTTGGAGTTTTTTCGCTTTATACAAGATCTTATATAGAACTGCTATTCCAATATGTTGAATCTTTTAATAATATTTACGTCGTGCCCTGCCTTGCCAAAGGTGACAAATCGGCAATTTTTAAAAATTCGCAGCAATAAACAATTTAGAAACCATTCTCGAATCTACTTGAAGACGCAAAAAATTTCATTAAAATCGGTCCAGCCGTTTAGGTGGAGTTCAATGACATACACACGTACAAAAGAAATATATATATAAGATGTATATATATATTTATATTTATATATATGTATGTATATACATTTTATATATATATATATATATATATATATATATATACATATAAATTGGCGTTGTGTGAGAATGACGGTTGGGCAAATCGCCGCGGAGTTCCAATATATATATATATATATATATATATATGTATATATATATATTTAAAAAGAATGACGATGATATTATTTCGTAAACTGTTAGGACGAAATAATCGGTTCTTCCTTTATATTTTTATGTGACGGGCGCGTTTCTACATTTATGTTCACTGTATACATATTCTAATATATGTATCACTTAATGGACGATTTACAAACATGTAGGAGAAGGTTTTGCGTTATATGTAAATGTGGGTTTGCAAATGTATGCGAATGTGTGTGAATAATTTTTCTAACGTGAATGAACAACAGAAAAAAGCACAAACAGTACTACAATTAAATAATAAACAAAATAGTAATTACCTACGCGTAATTTGTGATCCTTATTTTTATAGAGTGAGGAAAAACATTTCAATTTGTCATTATACACTAAATTCGTTGCTTCGAGCAGTAACATTAAGAATGTCAATAGCGCTGTAATCTCAGACTACATGATTAAAATTAACGAAAATGATATTGTAATTTTTGGAATATATTTATGAATTATCAATTCTGAATGATTTTAAGTCAAGGCTTTAATGAAAAACAAAAACTTCCAACATGCGTCCGGAAATGCACAATTTGGAAAGCTCGCGTATTCGCGGAAGTTGTTAATTAAAAATGATATCCGTGTTTATTTTCTTCTTATTTTATTGCCATATCCGCTCAGCGGATGTTGACGACCAAACCGTCCCATGCGTATCGATCTTGGCCGTATCTGTTAGTCTTCTTATTTCTCCGATTCCTGTCCAGTCTTTTATATTCTGCATCCAGGATAACCTCGGTCTACCTCGACTTCGTTCCCCCGCTATTTTTTCCTGCAGTATTAGTTGCAGCAATTCGTATTTGTTTCCTCTTAAAACGTGTCCTAGATATCGAACTTTACGTTTTTTTTTTTTTTTTATAATTGCTAGTAGTTCGCATTCCTTCAGTAAACGCTGTAGTATATATTAGTTACTTATTTATTCCGTCCAGCTAACTTCCAGCAAATGCCTATATACCCACATTTTGAACGCTTCGATTTTCTTTTGGTGTAGCTGATGTGAGAAAATCATCCGTGTTTATACTTTTCAAAACGGACAAAGTCTGATTTAAGTATAAGTTATCAAAGATTTTGGTTAAAGAGTTTCTTTTAACTTTTAAGTGATCGTCAATAAGTATTGATATTTTCGATGCTAATATCAATGACCAAAATATAGGTAAATTTGTCAATAATTTTAAATTTTAAAACAAATCTTATTCTTCCAAATACCGAATCTCGCGTAAATAATATTGCCGAACGTCTTGCTGATAGCCATGTGTAAGCCGTGAAAAGTAAACGGACGAGTCCCGATGAAATGAGGATTTAGATTATTTTAAACTTCTCGTTCGAAGACTTCATAATATTAGACATAAAAATATCTTATAAATAAATTAATTATATAACGTAACATTTAAAAATGATACAAACCGAAATTAGATATTTCGAGCAACATGCCTGAAGACACTATTAATACTACTCCTTCTAGCAGTGATGTCAACATCAGCTCTCAAAGCGGAATGTGAGATTTTAGTTTCACTGCGAACTGAAAAATTTGTAGGATGTTATTTTTTATTGCCTTTACATAACTTGGACGTTCTTTAAAACTGACAGGATGTGGGCCCTTGCAATTAGCGCGGGTCATTTTTTTTGTTCGTATGATTTTCGTCACAGTACGTACATCTAAGGATCATCCTACAATTATATGCAACACGGCCAAAAGACTGACAGTTACAAGATTGTAAAACGGTTTTGTATTGTGAAATTTTCCCCAAGTTGATAATCCGTCACAAAATAAACAACGTAATAATAAATATATCGTTATCTTATTTGATATAAAATGAGCTTTTAATGCGATCGCCTTGTTATAACGTTATCAAAAACGTGAATTGGAAATATCGAAAGGATATCGCAGATGTTAGTAATAATGTTGGAGTCGAACGAGGTTCGGTTCTTGGACCGGTCTTGCGGCAGTTTTAACAACACTCGTGTAGGCTTATGTTTGTACAGTTACCTTAATATATAATGTCCATTTATGTAGCAAATCGAAGTTATTAATTAGGTTCCGTATTAAGCGCTTTAAATTTCAAATTTGAAATTACCCCATTTCAAATTATGGTAATATCTGGTCGATAACATTAAAATTGATAATCATGCGTTCAGTTCATACTGATCACAAAAAAAAAAAAAAAAATATTTAGGTTAGATTATAGATAATGAATATATCAAACGTATATAAATAATAAAGTCGATAATAATTATTATATTTCTATAACATTTGGAGATAAATTATGGGGGGACTAAACTATTAATCTAAGATAATTCTGTGTAAATGTTTAGTACACAGTCATTATACGCATATTGCGTTAATGTCTACTTCAAAAATTTAACTAAACAACAAATGTACGATGTAATCTGCAACTCTCGTCAATTTTTAAATTGATTTAACTAAACGTTATGTATCACATAGCACGCGGATATTACCTATTGATCTTTATATTAAAAAAAAGCTTTAATCTTTAATGCTAAAACAGAAATATCTAATTGTATCGTAAGTAAAATAGTTCTTAGTTCGATATATAAATTTTAAATGAATTTAACGTAACATACGATTAACCAATGATAAATTAATAAATAAATTCCTTCTTAAAGTCACAAATCGTTTTAAAAATAAAAAGATTACAGTAAATTACCTAAACGACTCGGATACTTTCGGGTTACAGTTCTATCGGATATTATTTAAATAAATTAAATATAATCGCGGAGATAACAAATGTCGCAACAGTAATGAAATAGGAGATGTTCAACATATACTATATACGTGTAATAAATGTGATCGCAGAATTGACTGTACACTTAAATTGAACAAAATTTTTTCATCAAACCAATTTCTCATTTCTATCTCGGAATTATTGAAAATTAAGTACGTATGTAATTTTAATCGCTACCGGTATAAAATTTGCAGGCTAATATAAAATTTTGTTTCATTTTTTTAATACTAGATTAAATAAATAAATAAAAAATATATATACATACGTGTACTTTCTTAATGAAGATTCTAATTTTATGGCATTTGAAATCTTATTTTCATATTTTCACCGGCAAAGACAAATCATTCGCATCTAACACGATGTTTTTCAATTTTCTTATTTAATTTCATAAGTCTGTATTTGAATAAAAGTATAATTTATTCTCAATGTATCTTTCCCGCGTCCTTCACTAATAGCGATATTGTTGGTATATCTGTACACTTAATTTATTACATTCGCCGTTTTTAATATCCGTCTAATTTGACGCGTATGTGTATAAATTTCTTCATTCGTGTAGTACGTTCGTTTCTAATTATCGACATTATGATTTTTTTTTTTAAATTTTATATAATACTGCGAGCTGTCCACCAAGGGGACATTTAGCAGTACGTTTAAGAGAATTGAATATGAGTTATCCAACGATACCTACCCGATTATCACGACCCTAGACGAGATGTTACAGTTTCTGACGTTTTAGTCTCCTTATGGTCACCGGTGGTATCAAGTAATCCCCTAGCAAGAGTGTTCAGGTGGCTATCGGGTCTTCTTGCGTGTCTTTTAGCGTGAACTTTTATGACATCGGTCACATAATCTATACGTAAATCTCGATGCAAAGTTCGATTTGTTTTACATATCACAGTGTCTTGGTTATCACCCGAAGAATTTTATTTTGTGACGTTTGTATTATTTTCAAGTTCGATGGTTTAGCACAACCTCAAAGTTGCACCCCATCAGAGAGGCCTTAGAATCACTGTATATATGTATATATATATTAAGCGTTTATTATCTGTCGTTAGTATACTGTTTTAACTCGAATATCTAATTTTTTTTTTCATCTGTACGCGATATTTCAATCGGCTATCCAGGTGTAATCCAAAGTACTTGTTGATCGCACTCTGACAGATCGGTGCTATTAATCCTGACGGGTGCGGTTGTAACTTTTCTGTGGGTAAAATTGATATTCACAGATTTGTTTTCATTGATTCCAGTTTTCCATTTTTTAAACCATATCTCCGCCTTAGTAAGAGCTTCCTGTAGGGTGTACTGCTAGCTATCTTCGGATCCGTATGTGTTGAGAGCAGTGCAGTGTCATCCGCAAATGTAGCCACCTGTACGTTTTGTAGTCGGCCGTGTATAACAAGTACAGCATGGGGTACAGAACCTTGGGGAAGGCCTGCTAAAACAGGATGTATTTCTTAATAGGCATGTTTGTAACGAACTTGAAAGTGCCGATTTTCTATGTATGATTTCAACAACAGGTAAAAATTTTTCGGCAATAGACATTTTAATTTATACAATAGGCCATCGTGCTAAACTTTATCGAAAGATTTTTGAACATCGTGCCGCGGTATAAACTTTTTTTGTTTCTAAGCTATTTTCAACTACACTAACCACCCCTATGTAATTGATCAGCGGTGTTTATAAAACCGAATTGATGTTACGGAATTATATTATTAGATTGTATGTAAGGCTGTAATATTTTTAATATTAATTTTTAAACAGGTAACAAAGAGATCGGATGATAAGATGAAACAGAATACGGATTTTTTCGGAATCGTTATAATTTGCGCGAATTTCCACTGTACTGGAAAATATTGTACGCGTAATATTACATTACGTAAGTCAGCAATACTATAGCTTTTCGCGGAAGTTCGTTCAATAATTCAGCGCTTATTAAGTCGAAACGCGGATTTTTCTATTTTTTCAGCGTTTTAAGTAAACATTTCACCTCAGAAGTTGACGCTGACTTAATCGAAGGAGAAGTCATACGGACTATTCATACAGTCATATATTTCCCTGTCCGTGCTAGCCGTTATGTTTGGCTGGAACACGGTTGCCAGGTGCTGAGCAAATAAATCTGACTTCTGTTTATCATCCCTCGCCCATGTTACCTTGTTTTATCGGAGGAATATGTGTATTGAAATATTTTTGGTGCAATTCCACAAGGAATAGTCATCTATTGCTAGGGGTGAGAGTTCAGTTACATAGCTATTAAGGGTTTGGTTTTTAATTTCTGCCAATAATTTTTTTAATTTTTTAAATTCTTTTACTTTGCTGTTGAACAATTTTTTATCCCAGCGATTCCGTGTTTGGAACCACTTCGTCTAAACATTCTCTTTTCCAAGACTAGCTTTCGGACTGATAGTGGATAATTATTACTATGTCAATTTCTCTTTTTAATGGAATTTTTAGATTTAATTTGGTATCTAATGATTCTCAATCTGTTTTGTGGTTACACAAATATACTTTTCCTCTCGGCATATAACCGAATCGCCAAACGTTAAAATGATACAAGAGTGGTCTGATAAAAGATCGAAAAAAGAATTTATTTCCGAGTAGTAACTAGCAGTTCCTTTCGTAATGAAAAAATCCAACAGATCCGGTATTTTATAATTGTCGGTTCCCCCGTTGATAATTGTGTTTCAGCATAGGCCCCTTGTTGTCGTTAACCTGGAGCCCCCACGCTGTATTTTTGGCGTTCCAATCAGCTCCTGAAAACGAATGTACTTCCCAAATATTTTATATATCTGCCGAATTCGATATTGTCTTGTGTCGTGGCGGGCAATACACAATTGATAACACAAGCTGGCCACCCATCATCTGTACGCTAATATTAGTTCCCTGTAGATACTCCTCTTTAAACTGATTTAATTCATTATGTACAAAGTCAGTTTTTATTATTATTACTGAACCACCATGTGATTTCCCCGAGGGATATGTACGCGAATACGTGTTATAATTATTTATTTTGAAATTATCCTTATCAGTAAGGTGAGTTTCAGAAACTAAAATTACATCGATTGAATTAATATTTAAGAACAACTCCACGTCGGCTTTATGATTTTTTAAGCCATTCGCGTTCCACCGAGCAACTCTTAGATATTTGGGCATTATTTGTCTAGTTTTCGAACTAACGTGGTAAGCACGAATAACATCATGCTATTTTGCTCAGCTAATTGGCGGAATATTTCCTTAAATTCGTCGAGAAACTCCGTCAAGTTCACCGTAGGCATATTTTGTCCCTCAACGTTTAGATTACTCGACGATCTATTGCTGTCGGAGATTTTCCCGGAAGTGCGTACATGGTTCATATTTGCTGTAGTATTATTCATTTTGACCTGAGGTGTTAGCATTCGTAACTTGTGAACAGCTTATATGGTCATCGATAATTTTGTTTGATCTTGCTCTAAGTTTTATTTTGTACTAATTTTTGATATATCTCACAACCTTTATAATTCGCGAGATGAGATCACACAGTCCGCATGTAGGAGGTGATTGTGGATTCTTTTTGCATTCGTAGGTTCTGTGTCCATATCCACATTTCACGCATACTGGCTCTCTTGTACAGTAGCCTTTCGTATGTCCCCATTGTTAACAGTATTGATGCTTTCTTTTTAGGCGATTCTTTATGATGTGGCTTAAAATTCGAGTGTTATTTACATTAATTTATTTTATCGTGTTTAAAACGTCAGTTTAAATATTATGTTCCGTCCGTGTTTACGTTATTATTATTTTTTAATTTATGGACGAACGTCAATATTTTAATAGCTTTTATATATGTATATAAAGTATATCCGACCTGAATTGTTTTTTTCTCAACAACATTTTTCAACGTTCGTACGTTATACTTCTTCAACTTTCCCTATTATCACTTTCTCTAAATAACTACCCTTTCGATAGACGCCTCTGATAAATTTAAAGCGTACACTAAAGCTACAAAAGAAAAGGCACATTATTTTTTCGTAAGCGTCTTAAAACCATTCGCGATGACGATGTGTTAATATAATTTTATTAACTTCATTTATACTGGAAAACGAGGTCAAGCTATGAGAAAATATGATCGAGATACACTTCAGCATGTAATTTGACGAGCGATGAGCGGCAAATACTGCGAATGATATTATAGACCGAAATACGGATGATGTAGAAATCAACGCATTAGCGAGGATGAATGACGAAGTAAATAAATGTAGTAATCCATACAATAAATCGATAAATACATAAATAAACGTACGAAAGTTGTAACACTTACTTTGAGTTAATAAGTTGCGAATCACCGAATGCCGACTTATTTAATTATGCAGTTAAAATTCCGCGATTAATCGATAAAAGTATCGCGCGAATATGTGTTAGTTTAGTTAGTTAATAAATTAAGTATTAAGACATAGGTATTGCGTTATCTCGTAAGCCGTGCTTAATCTTAGCGTTCTCAATGCGTCACGATATGTCACGATCGTGCGTTAAAATGCATGCGTTATCTGTTTTTTTTTTCTTATTTTAATAACATAATTACAACCGGACGAGAGGTCATTCCTAGCAATTGTTATGAAATACGAAGTAGCGTGAGAGGGGGTTAACATCCATTCAACGAATCCCGGTAGAAATTATAATAAATCGAATGTCCTGGTTCGTTTCAATCGGCGTATCTGAGGACTGTTGTGTAATAAATTGATGGCCAGTGTATTTGTACGAGACTCCGAGCGCATATGCCGTCTTTAACATACGGAATAAGAAGGTCACGATGTAATGCGTAGTTCGAGACGTATCAAGGAGGAGTATGACCTTATTTTGGAATCATCGAATCTTATACACAACATCAGCTCGTTATGTCCACACTGGGGCTTTAGCGATATTTTATAAATATATTTCAATCGAAAGACTGGCTGCAATCTTTAAGCGCATTTTTTATTTAATCCTGCGTGAAAGAATGGTGAGATGTTTTATCTTTCTCGTTTAAGTTGGCACGTGTGAAAATTTACGTCTTCACTTTTAAATGTAGTGATAAGTTTCTCATAGTTGTCGATTTTTTTTGGTATTTACTTTGACCGTGTTTAGTTTGATAGTTTTAGCATTACAGCTATTTTCTTCATCATAGAAGAAGAGAAATTTAGAACAAAACAACCGTGAACCAGTTGAAAATAAAGTGGGAGAAACATTACTATTCTCGTTACCCACATTTTCTTCACTGTGTAAAGGATTAAAAAGCATTTCCTTTAGACCTTGGTACTCTGATAGTTGAGGAACAGCGCATTTTTTTTTATTTTCCAGTCATTCGAATCTATTTCACTTCCCTTTTTCAGAATATGCGCTTTCTGTTTCATGCATTGTACGGTCGACAGACCCAACTTGTTCGTATGCTGAAGTAAATGATGTAAAATTATTATTAGCAATTAAGTATATGATTTATATTATCAGATTGGGCGGGTAAAAGACAAATTTGTCCAGAGACACGTAAGTCGTGACCTGAGGAGGAGGAATAAAGGCGCTTGTAGTAGTTGTGTCGTACGTGATGTGGTATTATGTTGCGTCGTTGGTGATGGCATATTAGATGATGATGGACTGCCGTCGCTATGAGCGGCCACAACACTATCGCCCGTGATAGTGTGTTATACGTACGAGTGTGATTATGTGCATGCGTATTGCAATATGTATTAAACAGAGCAGATATGTGTACATATATTACATAATCATGAAAGTAAATATAAACGGTTATTATATAGATAAGATAAATAACAAACTTTTATCTCATCGTTCTGCAGGCTTCCCGTGGGTAGATAACCTTATCTAACGAGGAGTAATTGTTAGGAAATGATAACAACAGAACACGAATAAATACGACTAGTATGTCCGACACACACTTTATCTAATGCAATTTTTTTTAATGTACCGACGTTGTAAAGAGTATTCGTAATAAAGTTGTAAGATTTAGAAGTTATAAAATGAAATTCGTATATAATTATATACATAGAAAAAGAAAAAATATATATATATATATATCTATTACGATAACGATACGCTTATATCGATCCACTGCTGGATGTAAGCTTTCCCCTTTTCTTCCATCTACGGAAATTACCGATCTATTCTATCCAATGTACAATGGCTGACTTTTTCATTATCCTGCCATCTTATGTTCGGCCGACTGCGACTTGTCTATACTTCCCTGGGCAGTGTCATTTCGTTATTCGTTTCGTCCATTGTCATTATTTCTTCTCGCACATGACCTACCCAGCTCCATTTCAGTTGCCATAATTTCTCAAAACTTGTTAAGATTAGTGGATAGTTAATTTGAAATGTCTCAGAATTTTCTGGATAGTGTCATACACGCATTCATGCATATATGATATATATATATATAAAATATATATCACAATTTACGGCATCCTACGATATGTATTTATGCGAAACAACCCGATAAATTTCCACAGTTTCAAGATTGACAGTCCTGTTGAAAAATATTACGTTGAAAAAGGTTTCACACCGAGATTCGAAGTATAAATTTGTGATTTAGTGTATTCAATTACTGAAACGACAGCTACTGTATATCGATACTGTATGCGATGACGAACAAATTGACAATATTCTCGACGTTATGAGGAAATTTTTTATTTCCCATGAAAAAAAAATATATATATATATATATAGATATATATAATCCTATTTTATCTGTCTATAATGTTCAACGAAACGAATAACGCCAAACTATATTCCGATATATTTTTCCATATTCATTGTATCTGCATTAGGCTTATCTTTTGACTAAGTGACACAGCGAATTTGCACACGCTTCAATGGCTATTATAAAGGAAAATCACTCCTATATCATCTAAACCAATTTTAGAAAATATTACAGATGTGATACATATACACGTTTGCATATTGTATATTATAAAAATAAAAAAAAAATAAAAAAACGCTATTTGTAAAAAATTACTAATCCTTAATAATTTGCAACAAAGCTTCGAAAACTATTTTACATATAGAAAGGAAAAAAAACCGAAAAAAAATATTATATATTAGAAAAATTATAAGCGATAAAATAAAAAATAAAAATAATTTATTAGACGAATTAATTAGTGACGAATTAGTTTTAAAGGGAATGTGAAAAATTGCAAATTATAATGTATAGAGCACAAGCATTTCAACCTTGATGTGTTAATAAACATCAAAAAAGTAGTGTATACAAATAGTTATAGGCAGATAAGTCGCAATGAGATTTAAGTAAAATTCCTGCATAAAAAGTCGCGTGTCAACTTGATGTTGTTTGTAATGCTCGTGTGTTTTAAAGTTCGGGTGCGATAATAGTATTACATTAAAATTCGATTGTTTTTCGCGCGTCACGTTAAACCGTCGCGTGGTTATAATAATCGCTTATCAGCTCGGGTAAGATCGTTTCTACTAGTTAGATAACATTAATAAACGGCACGTGTTACATCATGACGAGCACACAGCCAACGTATAGTGATATCGTACAAACTGAAATTTTTCCCAATCGCGATCGACCAATTATTTTACCTAACATTAAATTCGTAGATTAACGCTCTCAGTGAAATTATCCATCCATCTGGGCATTATTTTCTCCTCCCGAATATCGAACAATCGTATTTGTGTATGTTTAAAATCGAAAGAAATTGCTCATAACCTCGGTCAAAATCACTATTCCGGTTAATAATTTACTCATTTAAGTTAATTAATCCGTCTAAACGACTCGTGATTTCAAATGTTTCCCCGCATTTTTCCCCTATATTATAATTGAAAAAGTTCCAACTTCGTCTAATTTAAATTTAACCTCTTCGATCTCTTTTACGAAAGCCGGACTTAACGATAACGATTTTAAACATATTAAAAGTTTTAGACGGTAGGTGTACATACAATCTCCTAACTGATGATATGGACAATGTCCCTGAATCCCTGAGTATAAACTACGAAAATGAGACCTTTACAATTTTCTTATCAACTGATGAGCGATGGTGCAGCCTTTGCAAAACGAAAGATCATTCTAACAACAACTGCCCAGAAAAAGGGGAAAGAGAACAGATGGAGGTTTTAGGAAATAAATCCATTAGCTATTATTAGGTAAAGAAGAGGTAGTTTAGTAACCGAACGCCTTTCTAATTCAGATATAAGCAGAAGTAACGATTTAGATCAAAGTCAGACTGATCAGATTACTTCCCGCAACTTAATCAACAATCCCTCGACTTTAGAAGAAGCTCAATCGAACCTGACTGATCCAATATTATTAAATACGAAAAGATACAAACGCAATTTATCTGATAACTCTACATCTTCCACTAGTAGTGTTCAGAATATCCCAGCGACCAAAAAAGAAGAAAGAAGAAAGTAATGAGTATAAGAAATTAATAATAAATTTATTTCCGGCTAAGCAATGCATAGAATGTAATAAAAAACTCTTTAAGGATAGTATACCCTTCGAAAAAATAGTTTCATTAATCCGTGATAACATAAATCCTCATCTGTCCAAGAACTATTTAACAAATTGAATATCCCACTTAATTCAGCGTATACAGTATTTATCCAATTGAAGTCGGCTTATTCCGCCATTAATGATCATTCTAAAAAAATACGAATAACAAAACTGACCAACAAAATAGCTGAGGAATTAATAGTTAAGAACAATGGTGATAGATAACTTCATTCTTCAATGGAATATCAATGGTTTGCAACATAATTTAACAGAACTTCGCTAATTGTAAAGAAAAAATCTACTATTATCTGTTTACAAGAAACTCACCTTCAACCAGCTCAATACTACAATCATTTCCGTTATGACCATACGTCAGGGTTACATGCGTTCGGTGGAGCAGCAACTTTTATCCATGAATCAATACCAATAACAAACGAGCTTCAAATAAATACGTTAATACTTTACTGTCGATATTCAGTTTTGTAAATCAACTCTTTTCCGTCAACTTACAGTCTGTAACATGTATTTGCCCCCTGACTCCAAACCATCATTCCGGGAAATAAATCAATTAATATCTCAGTTGCCTAAACCGTTTCTCTTACTCGGGGACTCGTTTGCCAGTAAACGGCTATTAAATATACCGGGTATGATACAAAATACTGGATTTACGATTACGCCGAAGACATTCCCAACCTCACCAACAGCTAACCTTCAGTATCTCAGAGGTATTCCGCCTCTCTGCTACTTAAGGAAAATTCTTGCTATTAAGTACGCAATGACTAGTCATCAGCAGCATCCAAATCGCATTTACCTACAAAAACATCTTGTTACCGGTACAATGTCAAAAAAAAAAAAAAATTATAATAATTGATAATTCGAGTAATAGGATGAAAAGCCATTATTTGGAAAACGTTGTCAAGAATTAAAATACAAAAAAAAAATAATATTAACCAAAGTAACGATAGAAACGCGTTAATAATAATAATAATAAACTTATCGGTTTTATTTATACGTCATTGAAAAACGGGAAACGGGGGTCGGTGGTTTTGAAATTAATATGTAAATTATAAACAAAATCGATGTCCAATTATCTCAATCGGATGGACAAAAAAGAAAATTATAATCATTTTATCAAATGTAACATTTTCACAAATTACTGAATACCCGTTTAAAAGGATTTTGACGATCATTCGCGCGATAAGTAGATTTCGACTACCGTCCTCTGTATGATTTAACTATCCACGTGTGCCGGAACTTCGTATATTTCGTAACAAAAACGTTGAAATCTCGAAAGTCACAATTATTCGGATAATATTAAATAAATAAATAAATGAATATTTCATTTTTAGATTACCAGAAAGCGTTTGATAACATCAAGTGGATGAAAATGTGGCGAATATTACTAGAAATGGGAACACCGAAGCGTTTAATTTATTTGATACAAAAATTGTACTTTAATAATAAAGGCTTCATTAAACTAGACAACGAAAAATCGAAAGAATTTTCAGCAAGAAAGGGAATCCGATTTTCTTCAACATCTACGGGGAATGGATTGTAAGAAAAACAATGGAAAGATGGCAAGGAGGAATATCTATCGGAGGGGAAAAAATTACAAATATCAGATTTGCAGACGACACTGTATTACTGGCCAGCACAGAGCAAGAAATGTTTGAATTACTATCAAGAATAGATGTGGTCGGCAAAGAGGCTGGATTAATAGTGAATAAATATAAATGTTCAATGCTTATCATCGATAAAGAAAAGACAATCCAACAACCACTGACTTTGCTGCGAGATATTGAAATTAAAGATAAATTAATTTATTTGGGTGCGTGCATATCAAAAAATGATCGATCCGAAGAAGAAATAAGGAGACGGTTAGCTCTTACAAATGTAGGGATCGGGAAACTAAACTGTATATGGAAAAACCATAAGATCTGTAAAATAACAAAACTGTTACTCCTTAAAACGTTGATTTTTTCCATAGCGACATACGGCTCAGAAACCTGGACGATTAATAAATCGATGAGGAAGAAGCTTGAAGCTTTCGAAATGAAGGGATAGCGAAAAATCTTAAGGATCCCATGGACAGCCTACAGAACAAATGATTCTGTTTTAAAAGAACTGAAAATCGAACCCACCGACCAATTAGTACCATCCATTGAAAGACGCATGCTAGGCTTCTTTGGTCATGTAATACGAGCAAATGGACTGGAGAAAACAATTCTGCAAGGAAAGGTTAATGGAAAAAGGAGTCAAGGTAGACCGATGAGCCGTTACATTGATCAAATCACAAGGTTACGTAAATAAAAATTCGAGAAATCAACTCGGACAGAAATCCTGAGTTATATTACATAAACTTCGTCCAAAAAACTTCAAATAATACCAAATAACTGTTCCCGAATTATATTACATGTTCATTTATCATATATACAAAGATTGCGCGTATATATTCGCAAAAAATTTCTGCAGCAAAAGCAATAGTAATTCACTTGTTACTGTCAGAGCTATAGTAAACTGTAATCATTATCACGAAGATATCGAAAATAAAAACATAAAAGTCTGAAGCTTAATCACTTTATTATTAAGATATTTACCATTAACTTCGTTAGAAGCTTTCTCGTTGATATATATAAGGTTATATTCGCAATTTTATTTGTAACAATTTACTTTACTACTTATCTATATATCTAGAGCTATGCGTATATATAACAGGCTGTATGTTTTTGCTAGCAGGGTTTTTTTTTTAGTTATCCCAATTTAGTATACTTTAATTAATTCTTAGTTAGCAGATAGTACACTTGTTCGAGATTCTCAATTTAGACAGAATATTGACGTTCGTTAAACACGTAAACAATACTAGTCTTAAGATAAAGCCATCTGTTCCATATACCCGTTTTTTAATCGTAAGTCTTACCTTAATGTTAACGACAAGATGATAATAATCTACAAGTTATTAATCCGATACCTGTCCAGCATGGAGCTCAGTATGTACAGCTACTTTTAATGAACTGCGAATCATTCAAAATAGATATTAAAGATCTATTTTAAACGCGTCCCGTTACACCAAAGTCGATAAAATGAACGTTTACCTTAAAGTTACACCCTATATTAGGGGAATTTTATTTTAAAAGTATCGAGTGACTTTTTCCATAAATGTTTGTAACACGATAATGTGCTTTGTTTCCTCAATCGATAGTTACGATTCGAGGTAAGTAAAATTTATGTATACTAAGTATAAACGTAGACGCATGATTATTATTATTTTGTAAATTTTTAACTTTTTTTCTTTAAAGTTGCAGGTATTTTATATCATTTTTTTGGTATATATATATCATCATTAACTTTCAGATATAATAAGATAATTTTGTTGATTGTGGTAAGGATGTATCCCGTACACAATTACCTACTTGTTAACAACATAAGTTGTGTATAAACTTTTTCCAATGAAATATTTGCCCATTTTATTCAATTCATTCTTAACTTTTACATTTTATTATAATATATAGTTCACGAGAAATAATACTGAACCACCCAGGCAGAAACCCTCAGTTATCCTATAATTTATACGTTTGGAATTATATTAAATACACCTACATATATCAAACTTTCAAAAAAATGCGGGATATATTACATTTATCCCGTATACAAAGTACTGCCTATATATATATATATATATTCTAAAAGTTTCTACTGCAAACGCAACAGTAATCCACTTATCACTGTCACAGCTATAGTAAACTATAAGTACGAATCGTTATCACGAAGATATAAAAATTCCAAACGTAGAAGTCTAACGTCTAAATCTACTTTATTATTAAGGTATTTCCAATTTACACTAACTCCATTAACACAGGCTTTCTCGTTGATATATATATATTTTCAAGTTTATTCGTAACAATTTACTATTTATCTATATATCTATAGCTTGTATAAATGTATGTATCTCGGATTTTATGTATTTGTTTTTTTTTCAGTTACTTTTTATCGCAATTTTCTAGTATATATTGTTCATTAACCGAAAGCAACGACTTGCAGCCTTCGCGTCTTCTAGTCATTATACGGAGTTATTTATTTGTAATCTATCCTAGACATCGTCCGTTAAAGACGACTTCAGTCTGCTTCTTAACCTTTCACCTAAGATTCGGTTAAAACTTCTCGCAGTGAATTGCGACTGAACTTTTGAGATTTTGGACGCTCGTGAAATAAATGTCGGAAAAAGATCTGCAAACATAAGATTAGTTATTTCCGTAGATTACAATAGGTTTTATTTTGTTTTGTGTTTGACGAAAGCGATTGCATCGGACGAGTTAATGGATATGGTTGAATAGTGGCTTTAGCTGTTTTGTCTGCTAGTTCATCTGGCGGATAATCTTCTGTAGGTATCGTAATAATATTATGTGTAGAGTTACGGTATAAGAGATTCAAGATTTCTAACGTCAATAGGATTTAGTAGAGTTACAGTTGAAACACATGCTAGAAGGGAGACGGAACATGGATAGATGATTTTTGTTTTATTGTTAGTTTTTCGACGCGAGTTTTTGAAGTTCTTTGTTGAATTTCGTTTAGGACTCAGTAGCCGAATATACAACTCTAACGAACTGAGTTAATTATTTTTTTTCCTAGCGCCAATTTTCGTATCCAATTTCGTTCGTCATTATTAATTTTTTGAATGCGTACCTTTTTTTCTTATCTATAAATATTTATTATACAGTGAAATTCGGTTATAACGATATTGAAGGGACCAGACAAAATTGATCGTTATATCCGGAAATCGTTATATCCGGAATGAGAGGGGGCGACTGAAAAAAAAACAGTTTTATATTATACATATTTATTGTTTTAATATGCATGTACATAGGTACATACCTAATTCAATTTTTAACGGTTAAAAACATGCCTTATACATATTATTATGAATATATGTACACACATATAAAAAAATCACATAACTTACCTAATAACTAATAATCGGCATTAGTTGCTGTGTAATTTTATATTCTGTACATTCTTTAATTTTTGATAAAAAAATCTGTAATTTTAGTTTGCTTGTTCTTTTTTAAATACAAATTTTTGCTTACATACTCGTCAAGTTCTTTTAAAGATGCTGTAGTTTGAGGTTTATTTACGTCATCATTTAGGGCGAGGAATGTCCTAATGACATCAAGAGCGCTGTAGACTTGTGATAGAGTCGGTGTACGGAAAAGGAAATCTTCAGTCTCATCGATATCTTCATCATCTTCCCCTTTATTCTTATTTAAAGAATCCACGATTGATTCTTCGGTCGGTTCCTCTGATGTAATGACGTTGTCATCGACTTCTGCGTATGATTCTGCATCGCCGTGAAAATTGAAATCCAGCTTTTGAGCCCATTCATTAAAATTCCTCGAGTCGTCTTCATGGTCGATTCTCGTTTCGTGTTTTCCAAAACCATGTCTAAAACAATTTTGAATGGTTTTTTGATTGACGTCATCCCAGGAATCGGAAATCATTAGGATTGCATCAAGTACAGACACCTTAAAGTTTTCTGGCTGGTCCAACATTTTTAATACCAAACGTTGACGAAACTTTACTTTGAGGTTTTTGATTATGCCTTGGTCCATGGGTTGAAGCACAGATGTCGTATTGGCTGGTAAAAAATGAAGTTCGATGTTTTTCAGGTTTGGGACTGCCGGGTGAGAAGGACAATTATCAACACTGAGAAGAATTTTTCGTTTCTCCTTTTTTAGCTCTTCGTCCCATTTGCGAAGCCAGCCGGAAAAAATTTCGCTCGTCATCCACGCTTTTTTATTGTGAGTATAATCAACCGGAAGTTTTCGAATATTTTTGAAGCAACGAGGAGATTTCGATTTTCCGATGATTAATAATTTCTTCTTATCAGTTCCCGTCATGTTGCTTGCGACTAGGACTGTAACTCTCTCTTTTGAGTGCTTGCCACCATGGCACGATTCTCCTTTAAATCGAAAGGTCTTGTCCGGCGTCAATCGGTAAAACAATCCGGTCTGTTCGAAGAAAATTGAGGAGAACAGTAGGATAACATTCAGTGAAAAAAACAATGAGTCATATTCAACGAGTAACGACGGGAAAGAAACAAGACTTATTTACGTTTAAAAATATAACTAGGAATTCCACGAATTCTTTGTTGTGTTAAATCGTTACAAAAGGAATAAAAACGCTAGTTTATATCGTTATAGACACAATACCGTTATATCCAACATCGCTACAACCGGATTTATTTATTCACTTTTACATAGCAAACCAAACTAGCCACTTGTTTTACATCGTTATATCCGGACTATCGCTATATGCGGAATCGTTATAGTCGAATTTCACTGTAATTCTATTGTTTCTACGCATCCTAAAATAATCGATGTTACGTTTATTCGCGTTTTTGTCTTTCAGTCACGATGTCCACACCAGAGGGTACGTGAAATTTTATCGTTAATTTTTCGTTATCCGGTTGTCGTGAAATGTCTCGATTTTAATAAATATTTACACAAAATACATCGACAATTATCTAAAGATGCAGTATTGAAACGCTTGTATAGAATTTAAATTGTCCGTCCAAATTTGATAATTTACCGCCAAAAGAGTTTGCTATTTCGTCCGATGGTAAATTTTTATTTTACGAACGATTTTACGTATTCAAATAGATTACTCGATTTTTTCTTCTATTGTAGAAACGAAATTCGATTTTCCGAACGATGACGCGAATTTCGTTACGACGTTTAGTTAATTTAGCTGGTCGTATAAATTACTCTTATATCTGAAAGTTCGGAATTTCTAGAGACTTAAAGAAGAAAATCTGAAGCTGACGAATAAATAAATTGTAAGCTAGCGGAGATGGATAAATTCAGACGTTATGACAAAAATTAAATTTACAAACTTGCTACGTGCCGTCGGGTGATACGCTTAATTCATTTACCGTTCGGCGACTGGAGAAAAATTGAAGCTAATCCGTCTTGCGGAATAGATGATTAATTCTTTTTAAATTGTCTTACTCCTGCTAACTTTGCAATAATTGGCGCTAACCGTCACCAATTTCTCAAATAGCGTTTTCATTTCGTTCATATTGGAAGCGATCAGCAGATTAGAAATTTGCGTATTGACTCAATGCCCCGTCCCCTGAGCTCGAGGTCCCTCAGTTACACATATCTGTGAACCGTCCGAGGGGAGGATTTAATATTTGAGGACACCTATATACAGATATATATATATATATATATGCACATAACTCTTTTAGTGATAGTGTTCTACATACGGCACATAAATGTTTAATGCTAAGAAAAGTAGAAATTATTTTTAATCGAGTAGATATTGTACATAAAATTTTATACGTTTTGCTTCTTGGAATGATAAAAAAATGTATAATTTTCATCGAAGATTATAAATATTTTAAAAACGTTTTTTTACCATTTTACGCTCATAATTGAATTGAATTCATTCTAATTAATTTTAATTCAATTAATTCTCGAAGCGTAGTGGTTAGTACGCTGAGAAAAGCTGATATATATATATATATATATATATATATATATATATATATATATATATATATATATAAACAAAATAAAATCGTAACACAGTTTAATAACTATAAAAGTATTTTATTGCAAAGCTTTTCGACAGTTACGTCATTATCAAGCATACACGATAAATATTACACGACGAAAAGCTTTGCAATAAAAAACTTTTATACTGATTAAACTGTGTTATGAGTTTATTTTGTTTATAATTCATAAAATCACTACCCTCTGATAGATTCAACATTATATATATATATATATATATATATATATATATATATATATATATATAGTGTACATATATGTATATAAAGAAATACATTTATTATATAAATATATAATTTGATGGAGTAAATGAGAACATTACTTTTGGATTAGTACTGACTATTCCATTTCATTAATAGACTTTTTAAAAGAAGGTATCATTCGCATAAATAATGTATAAAGTTTTGTTTGGTGTGCAAGCTTGCAATTTTCATCGTGTAAGAGATATTTCAAACTATATAAAAGACACGCACGGTCTTGTACAAGGTTTCCCCAAACTGAAAAACAGTTGCAAAAAAGGGATTCGATTTTTCAGTGTGCGAAATTTTATTAGATTCTGGAATTATAATGTGTATTTTTCTCTTCGTCCCTTAAGAAAATATATTCACATGTATATATATATATATATATGTGTGTGTGTGTGTGTGTGTGCATATAGAGTGCAAATTTTTAGTAGCTTTCAAGATTTTTGATATTGCGCCAAAAATTTAGTGCAATGGAAGTCGAGTCAAATATAATATTTTGTTTATGGTCTTTTTAATTCAAGTTAAAAAATAAATAAATTTAAATCATCTTTTTTTTTGTTTTTTACGGGAAACGTCATTTAATCGTTTTCAAAACTAAGTTTTAATATTAAAAATAAATATTTGTATTATTAATATATTTATTATTATTATTGTTCACGGGAAAGATGTAGCTAAGTATCAATTAATACACCCGCTGGAGCATTACAAACGTCAGTCTTAAAATATATCCCGGTCTCGGTGGAAAATAAACACTACGAATGAATTTGCAAATATGATATATATATATATATAAAATGGAACTATTAAATTATGAAATAAACAACAAAAGAGGGATTAAATTCAATAATTTGAAAATCGCAAAGCTTTTTAGTCGTTAAGTCTTTATCTAGCTAATATAAAAAATGTAATAAAACAAATGTATATTATTTGTAAGAATATAAAATTAAAAAAATATTAATTTAGATTACAATTTATAGAAATTAGCAAAATGAAAAAGATAATGAACGTGCTGAACAACATAATCAGCGAGATAAAGTCTGTACATAAAAAATTATACAATAGCCAGAGTAAAATAAGAAATAATTAAAAACAAAAAAATGTAAAGAAAAACAATAATCAATATCGAATAAAAAATAATTAAAAAACCGGTTGGCCGGTACAAAAATTACGAAATTTACAATTTAGAACTAATTCTTCGTCAAAATTCATCATAGAATTTAATAAATTATTTTAATCTTTTTTTTTTTATTATTTTCATTTTTTTCCAATAGTTTTCTATTTTATAATGTTTTTTTTTCTGTTTTTGCGAAATTATACGATTTCGATTAATATTATCGATTTTTCGTACTTTGTTTTTTTTTTCAAATATCGACTTTTCATCGTTGTTCTTATACGAATTTAAATATCTGATTACGCTGTTTACCATAATCGCTATCGGATTATTTTGTTCATTTTCGTAAATTGTTACCTAAATTAATAATTTTTATATTTTATATTCTAGTAAATTCTGTATATTTTTATATTCCATTTATATATATATATATATATATATATATATATATATATATATATATATATTTGTTCGATAACTTTTTGTTTTTAAATTTACGTGCGTAGCTAGAGGTACAAAACTAAATAATTACAAAAAAAAAAGTATTAAAGTAATTACAACAAAGGTATTAAAATATTTACAACGAAGGTATTAACATAATTTATAACAAAGGCATTAATTTGATACGTTTTAAAAAATCGAAAAAATTCTATCAAATATGTCCACCTTATCACTTAGCCTTGCAAGTCGACCGATGCGATCTCGTACTTTTTTCGATATTTATCGTATATCGGACAATCTATCAATAGATGCTTAACGGTCAACTGACAGCAACACTGTGAGCATGTTGGTGACCTACTCTATTCCGATAAATTTACCTCCTCCGTTCTGTTACTACGATGTGCTGAGTTAAATCATTCTGAATACGAATCTGAAGTACTGCGGAACGTTGTAGAAGTCTTTGTGCGCTTTTAGGATCATATCATACTTCGAAAGTAATTGCAAAAGGTCTATATAATTCCCACGATTATCGGAATTATCCTTTTCACAGTGGCCATGGAAGGCAAGCTCATGAACACTTGAGGTATCATACTGCATCAATTAATCTTTTTAAAAGGTTTTTATTTCGTAGTATAATTTCATTATGTTTCATGACTTCGATTAGATCATTTAATTGTAAATCTATGCGCGGACTTAACAAATTTCATAGATTTCATGGAGGAAAAAATATGACTCTGAGAACATTCATGCTTTTTAACAGCATTGATCAAATTATTCGAGTTATCATATCCCTGAGTAGATCATTCCATAAACATTTCATTTTTTTTCACTGTCAAATAATAGACACGGCCAACAAAACAGTTTTCCACTATCTTCACAAACCAGTTAACAACAAAATGTTTTCATATTGAGATACTTTTAAATGTCGGGTAAAAGTTCTACTACCTTTCTTTTGTTCAGCTTTTAAAGATGGTAACTCTGATTTTGGCTTAACACCATTTATAATTTCTAACTGTTCATTAAAATTAAATCGTGAAAATGGTCTTTCAATAAATTCCTGAACACGCATTTTTTTTTTTTAAATTGACTGTACAACCTCATTAAACCACGTTAAACTCCATCCGAAAGCGATCTTACGAGCACTTACCGTCCCTGTTTATGGGTATAGTGTGTCTTTGTGTTGGTGAATTATCCGTATAGCTGTCTAAAAGCGATCTTACAGGTGCTTACCATCAGTGCCATTTCGTCATATTTACGCGTCGTCTAGCGTGTTCTTGTTCAAGGTCACAGCCTATAGCCCGTCATCTCTGTTCACGGATCCTAATAGAACGAATTCTCTATATAACCAGCTAATATACGACGCGCCTGTATAAAACAATACATACACTAAGTATAACACTTCAGTGGGAAGCCATGCATAACACGCAGTTTTTCAAATAAAAAGCGCCAATATAATCGCTTTATGTTTTAATTTTCTTATTCTACATCTTTATAAGTTAGGATAAAAAAATTATTTTCTCAGGATTTTTCAAGCGGCTCTTAGCACCTCGCTTACCTAGAATGCAAGCCACGAAATATACATTATAACGTACTATCCTATCGTGTTGGTCGGCCAATTTATAAGGTACTATCGGGCTAATCCCGACGTCCTGGTTGCCAATTTAAAACGTATTATTACGTTCCACTTAAGAGAGCGAGTTACATATACTCTGTGATTGCGGACAATTTGCAACGTTCTCACAAACCCTTCTCTTTTTTGTAGAGCTATGAACTTGGAGGCTGGTAATGTATCAGATAAAGCTAAATAAGAAATGCCGCAGTCGCCAGCACAGAACACTGTGCAAGAAAAAAGTATTTATTTATTTTATTTACCGGAAACTAAGCTTCTTGGCGTGGAGCCAACAACTAACAAATTTCCTTACGGAATGACTAGCGTACGTTACGAATTTAATACTATTTATTTTAATTATTACGATGGCTATTTTAATTTTACAACATAAAAACAATTTACTAACAATTATTCGCATTACCATATAACATAATTCACAAAATATATACATAAAAAATTCATTAAGACGTACAAAGAAAATATAAAATATAAAATAACGTAATTCGGTGGTACCACCGGTGAGATCGATGGCGGCTTTCAAATAGTGGTGACTTATCCGATATTCCGCTCGTTGTATCTCCGCAGTAAGATAGTATTCAGCTGTTCGGAATTATTTTTTACTATTTCAAATTGAATTCATTATTTTTATTTTATCTGATCGCGGACGAATGTACTATGCGATAATTATTATAATTAAAACAAACAATTATTTTCTTTATTATTCCGTTCGATCTCGTAACGGACGAGCAGTTCGATCCATTTACAACCTTTCGGACGAAGGTACGATCTCTTCCTAACAACGATACCGATTCTAATATTAAACATATACGCTTACTTACACATACATACATATGTCTATACATATACATATGTATACATACACATAAAACGCGATTATCGGTTGCTGGCTCCACGTGCGACTTGTTTCCTGAAATTTCCCCGTTAATCTGGGATTATTATTTATTTATTTATTTATTTACAATAATTGGGCTTAAGTCTAATAACCAAAATTACCCATTGTGTGCACTATAAAAAATTCAAAACAAAAAAAAAACAAATTCAAAAATGAAAAGAAAAAAAGACTTAAAGACTAATTTTAGAAATAAAGACGTAGGTGGCCAGAGCCGTGAGGATATGGTTGTTATTCAGGGTCAATAAGTAAGCCACCGAGTAGGGGGGTAAATATTTAATTGTAACATTTTTTTGATAAAGGTAATCTCTGGAATACAAATCACAAGCAAAAATCACATGATTAGCATCGGCTATATTTCCCGCACGCACAGGGCAGTATAAAGATCGAGTGAGATTGATAAAGTACAAATGGCTAGGAAGGCAATTGTGGTTGGAATGAAGTCTGACCAGGATTGAAAAGAAAAGTCGAGCTGAGAGATTTTTAGGAGGCGTAAGAGCGTGAATGGATGTGGAAGGGAGGTTAGGTTGGATGGATCTATAAAAGTTAAACCGTCTTTCACAAAACATCTGGGATTGATCATTACTATTATGTTCTACTTGTAACTTAATAGACGAATGATACCGATATATATATATATATATATATATATATATATATATATATATATATATATAGATATATATATATATATCTATACTAATATGTCTCGCACGAGCCTATAACCATCGCTAACCTGTATTATTTTCCAAGACTTATTTTATTTATTTTCATTTTTCTTATTTATAATAAATTTCTACAATATCCTCTAGTTCTTAATACGCCATAACATATTTATGTAAATCGTTCTATGCGTGTGTAATGTTGAATACATCGCATCGATAAATTTCTGAATACGCTTCGGTTATTAGTTATTTGTTAATTATTTCAAATTTTTATCATTATTATAATTCTAGCCAGTCTAAATTATTTATTTTTCTACGATATACGCTCAAATCTCGATTCGTTGTAAACTAAATTTTCTCGATCGATTAATTTAAATTTAATCGTTCAATTTTAATTACTTTCGATTAATTCTTTCAGTCACAATGTATACGGTACATGAAATTTTAATACCAACAACTTTTTTCATTTTCTTCTTAACGTGAAATATCTTAATTTAAAATTTTTTTTTGTATAAATTACCTATAGTCACCTATGAAGCGATATTATACAATAAACACCGCGTGTAAAATTTATAATTTTGTATCGAAATTTTATAACGTGCGACTGAACGGGTTAAGCTGTATGTAAAGATGGATACTTATTTCCTTTTTAGCAATTTTTATTTACTTAAACCGGCGCCGCTCGTACAGTTTTGCCACATAGTCGATTTTATTTTTACCTTTAATTTCATGATTATTCTTTTTCTATATTTCTTATTTTTAATTACTCGGCTGTTCACCAGTGTCATAGAGTTTTTTGCAGCGCAAATTATACTGTTCAGCGGTGTTTCTGGATGTAGCCAGGACATTCGATCGCGTCTGGAATGAAGGGCTGCTCTACAAGATAAATGAGATTTTTCCGCTTGAAATATACTTTCTTTTAAAATCCTCAACAGTATCATTTCAAGTCAAAATAGATAAAGCTGTATCTACTCCGCGAATGATTATGGCATCAGTCCCTCAAAGAAGCGTCCTAGTCCCTCTTCTATACGACATATATACGGCAGATATACCGACCACAATGTTCACTATTCAGGCTACTTTCTCGGATGATGTTGCTATTTTGGCTAGTCACGAAGACCCTCGCGAAACGTCAAGATATATACATAACTCAACAATTGGACCGAAAATGGAAAGTCGAAATAAATAATCTTTCATCGCATGTCACTTTCACAACTAGACGACAGAATTGCTCGCCAGTTAGATATTGCGGTCGAATGATACCAACAGCGCCAGAAGTTAAATATTTAGGATTAACATTCGATCGAAGATTAACGTGGGGACGTCATAAATACGCGGAAAAAGCTGACGCTTCTACTGCGTCAGTTGTATCCGTTAATAGGGCGTAAATCGCAACTTCGTCTTGCAAACAAAGTCCTCTTATACAGCACAGTAATTGCTCCTATCTGGAAATATGGTCTCTACGGTTCGACATCCAAAACCAACCTAAATAACATACAATCGTTTCAGTCGAAGGTTTTTAAGTATTATGACAAATGCACCATTTTATGTTCGTATATAATTCATCATGACCTCGGAATATCGACAATCACTGACGGCGATACAGGAAAAAAGTGAAAATCCAAATCCGCTAATATCACGAATGTCGACAACACATCTTCCAGATAACCCGGTCAGCCGTCTTAAAAAAGGTCAATGTCGGGATGCACTTACGTCATCATAAAATGGAGGAAGAATAAATATAAATCGCTATAACAAAACAATCCATCGGGATATGTTGTTTATTTGATATTATTCTCGTTTTTTTTTCTCGCAGTTGTGTTTATAATCTTCGTGTAGATTGGTACACACTAAAAAAAAAAAAAAAAAAAAATTATACTAAATGCTATTTTTACTGCTATTTAATTTCATGATTATTCTTTTTCTATACTTTTTATTTTTAATTTATACTAAATGCTATTTTTTACCTGCTATACGCGACAGTTATTAAGCCAGTGCGGATATATGGCATGTTACTTTGGGGAGGTGGGGACAGCATCAATATCGAATATCAAAATGGCGCGGCGATCCCAATCAAAAATACTAACGGTAATAGCCGGTGCTTCCTTGTATATGAGAAAACGATAATTTGCATCGAGATCTAAACTTACCAAATGTCCGGGAAGTAGTTCGAGATAGCGGTAAAGATTACACGCACAGGTTAGACGGTCATCCTAATTAGCTGACGGTAGATTTATTAGATCGTGTTAATCTGACAGATTACACCCTTAGAGACCTTCCCCACCGGTTTGAACGATTGGGGAGGTAGACATCTCCTATTCTGTCACGTCCCATATCCCAGTTGCTTATTGGCCACATCAGTCAGATTGCAATTTATACGTATATAAATTGTATAATGCTTGTACAACGAGACGATTAATATCGAAATAATCGAATATTATCGTTATTATTAGTATCATTCAATGCCGCCGGTAAATTTAAAATTTCATTCGATAACAGTAGGACGAGAGCATACGGAAAGAGTTAAAAATTCCACCTGTAAATAAATCACCTAATAAGAAGACAGACCCTTTGTACTGGATCGAATATAATTCCCTACCGCGTAGAGGAATTTAAAAATCGATTTAACGAATTGTATAAACGACGTCGTGGGAATAATGACGATATTCCACTTTCACCTCGATTGCGTCTTAACTACATTAGAGGGAAATTCCCTTTTATCTCGTGTTTCATTGCTCTAAAAACGTGTACCTGCAACCGAAGCCTCTTCTTACACGTTTAAACGTTATTGTATTTTATAAGCTCATTCGGCGTAACTAAATTCGAATTTGAATATCTTCGTTAATTTTCAATATTAATAGTCATTATAATTCGTTGTTCGTTATTCCACGATTTCTCTTCTCCTTTCTTCGAATTGGCCAGATATGGACCACGTGGTAAAATATCTTCACAAATTCGGTATTCCTTCATTGTTTCGCTGTGTTTTTCCTTCCTTTCATCTCTGTAGCAGCAGTTTTCTTCTTCGCTTTTTTTTTTCAAATCTCTGGAATGTATTAATTTTGTTCCCTAACCTGCTCCTCTATTCGTAGCGCCTTTTCCCGTGTCGTTCATTTGCTCAAGATCTTTCTATATTTACATTTATAATAATAATAATAATAATAATAATAATTTTTTTTTTCAAATCAAATCAAACTTTTATTACTATGCACATTTTTATAATCACCATAATAAATATCAAATAAAAATACCTGTAAATGCGCAATAATACGCGAACAACAGACTTACAAAAAAAAATTTAAATAAAATATTATATTTATACATACACATATATACGCATATACATATACACATACACATATAAATAAATAAAAAATGAGAATAATCTTAATTTATAGTCGCGAAACATTATATTTATCCATACACGCCCACATATACTTGAAACCACAATGTAATAAGTAGAAAACATAAACAACAATATTTTATGACTGAACGCACTAATATTACTGACATACATACATACATATATCGCGATCAATACGAGAGCTATATGTTGAAAAAATAAATGAAGGAGATACACCACCGTACATTTATCGTAGGATGTGATCCACATTTCTTACAGATATCAAAAATTTGATCAAAAGTTTTCTTCTCCGTCGTTTATAATTTAATAAATCTATTCTTAATTGCCTAAGTATTGCACGTAACGGCTCCTGCATAAATAGCTTGCATACGAGTTCGCGATTTAATAAATCGCGGAACAACATTCGCACCTCGTGATCTTGTGTTTCCTTCGTAGAATGATAGATGGAATTTATTTTTGTGTTCCGCAACAAAATTTAACAGATGCAATTTATACCGTTCTCGCACGCTGGTTAATATGAACGTGTCAGTTTGTACTATTTAATTGACGAAAAATTGAATTTTGTAGATTTTGTAGAGATGATAAGTGACATTTTGTCATACTACCCCAATGTAGTATCCCATAGGATAGAACTGGTTCATATATTGCTGCGTACAAACGTATTAAATGATCAGAAGAAAAGAATTGTTTTAAATAAAAAAATATATAATTTAACTTTCGTAACTTTTGTGATAAGTACAGCGAATATCTACTCCACAATAGTCTGGAATCCAATAGAATCCCTAGATATTTAATTTCATACACCCTGTCTATCATGACATCTTATAATAATAATAATAATAATAATAATAATAATAATAATAATAATAATAATAATAATAATAATAATAATAATAATAATAATAATAATAATAATAATAATAAATAATAATAATAACAAAAGATGTTTTCTAGAAAAGCGAATAGGCGCGAAAGAAAATTTATATATATATATATATATATATATATATATATATATATATATATATATATATATCTGTAATCAAATATATATCTGTAATCCACGTTTTTGTAGAATAATAAAACTAGAAAAGTTTCTAGGAACACATACGTACATATTACTATATATATATAATTTATATATATATACATATGTATATATATATAAAAATACAAGACGAAGAAATAATTATAATGGTGCGAGGCCAAAAATATAGAATGTGGCAAAGGATGAAGATGAACCTAAAAGTATTTCAGTGAAAAAGCGATTTAATTATTTAACAGAGTTGCGTAACGAGAAATTTATTTTAAACGCTATAAATTACAAAGAGGATTTCGATTGAAAAATATTTCAGTGAAAAAGCGAATTAATTATTTAACAGAGTTGCGTAACGAGAAATTTATTTTAAACGCTATAAATTACAAAGAGGATTTCGATTGAAAATATTCTCCGTCAGCGGGCGATTTTTATTCGCGTCCAATAAAACGACCAAAAATTTATATTCTCGTCTGTTTAAACTGGTTTATTTAGGCAAAAGTAGGATTATATTATGGCCGGATTAGGGCAAAAAGCGCCCGAAATTAAATCCGATATAGAAAACTTGTCGGTAAATTAGTGAGATGTACGTAATAATTCCGAAGTAGATACGGACGTACGACGCGCGTAAGTAATCTGTAACCGCGATGTTTAATGATTAATTTTATTCGGCGAATTCGAGCCAAATTACTAGGCCAATGACGATTTGCACGCACGTGTGCGTCGTCAAGAAGTTGATTGACTTTAATTATATTCAGCTAATAATAATCGTGAGAATTAATCGGCATTTAATCTCGCGGATAACAACGCTATACGATTCGATGTAGTCGTCTGGAACTTAAAAATCGCGTTTTTTTTTGTTTTTTTTTTTTAAAGGGTAAATACGTATTTACAAATAATTTTATGCTTCTTGCGTATCCTATACAGGATGTTGCACAACTTGAAACGGTTCGTCGCTTATAATAAATTCCATTCCCTCGCTGAATTTATAACATTAGTGATTAAGATAAGATTGCTTTAACTAGAGTAAAATATTCTAGTAAATAGTCACTCGACCGTCGTACGGTGCTCGCGCACAGAAGAAGTAACCAAATAACAATCGTGTGAGTTCTGTATGTCCGCGTCATTTACAGTATTCGTCGGGCTTTCCTTCTAGTTCTTTAACTCCTGTGTCCAATTCATAAAATATCTATTTCTTCAACTG
This sequence comes from Coronaproctus castanopsis, assembly GCA_032883995.1. Taxonomy (NCBI): domain Eukaryota; kingdom Metazoa; phylum Arthropoda; class Insecta; order Hemiptera; family Monophlebidae; genus Coronaproctus; species Coronaproctus castanopsis. The sequence goes on along the minus strand of CM065052.1, from coordinate 67,096,903 downwards.
GTCGACCTGTGACAGGAAAGTTATCTCAATAATAATAAAAAAAAACTTACGAATTTTCGTATCTTCGCTAGATTAAAATTGAAGAATTTTTAATTTCTATAATGTTCAAACGCTTACTGGACACGGTAAGTTTCGTTCCTATTTATTTCGGTTCAAGCTTGCTGAGTCTTCCTTAATGCTGAGGATGATAACAAACACATTTTAATCATTCGCGTATATTAACATGCCCGTCTATCTTCCATCACGAAACGAGGCCGTAAATTTCTTAGCAATAATTTTAATTTGTCATTAACACGAATTTCTGATTAATGTTACATGTTTTCCTTTTTTTTTTTTCGTTTTTTTCAACCCATTTCGTAAAAACGACGGTGTAAGTATTTAAAAGAGGTACAAATGCAGTAGAAATAACAGATTGTCTAGAACCCGTCCAGTTAAATTTATGTAACTCTGGACAAACCGTTTTACAATATTATAAAATTTAATTTGTATACATTTAGGCGTGCGCATTTATTCTACGATGATTTATTTCTGCAATAAAATTTTAAACAGTTTACTTACTAATTGGTTTGCTCTATAAAATCTTTATTAAAATGATTACAGCCGGTATCAGTTTACCTATTAAACTATATTATATAGACAAGAAAAAAAAAAAGAATTATCTTAATTTTAACTATATGGGTATGTTACAGTTAATAATAAACCTATATAAACATATGTATATGTGCATGTTACGTGTGGAGAGTAAGGAAGGAATATTGACAGGAAAAGGAACGTTTAGAGATATGAGGTGATTATAGAAGGAGTCACGAGTGGAGCGGTAATATGAGCACTCCAGGAAAATGTGATTTTTGCGTTTGCGATACAGTGGATATCTGAAGGATGTGAACAGAACGGAGAAGCAACAAGATGCATTTGAAAAAGTGTAGCCGGTAGACGATTTTTTCAAAAAACGTAGTCGACATAAAGCGACAATAAAACCACGGAGCAGACTCAATTGTATTTCGATATTATAGAACCATGGTAGCAGGGGCGTATTACCCCCAATGCCAAGAATGCCATGGCATAGGGCGGCAAATTTTGGGAGGGCGGCATGTAGGACCAAAAATAAATTTTGTTAACAAAAAAAATTAATTTTTTTAGTTTTAAATCAGATATATTTATCACAAAAAATACAAGTAATTATTTTATAGTACAATTTTTCTTGACTTTCTTAAGGCGAATTCTTCGGTCAAATTTTCAAAATTTATTCGTCGATTCAAATCATTTTCGATGCCATGCCCTCTATGCGCATGCCCTCTATGTAACTCTATGCAACTCTCAGTTGATAGGTCGAAACAAGAAACGCGCGCTTTCAATCAAATTTGTAAATACTTTGTAAGTTATTGTAGGTATAGAAACTTTAAAAATATATGACAATAAATTAATTGGACGGACATCATTAACTTTGCTAATAAACATCATGACTTTTTTCTATCAACTATAATTATTGAAACAGTGTAAAGTTTTCAAATGTAAATTATTTATTATACAGTAAATACAAAAATGGATTATTTTTAAAAAGTTTTTATTTTACTCATACCATAGACTTTAAATTTTTTATTTTTGTGTTTAAGAATAGTAAAACACTTTTCAGAAAATAAAATTTTGTAACCGAACCAACATATTTGAGTAACAAAATTTTGGAAAATCGATGGCCTTACATGGGGCGGCACCACTTGTGTGGCGTAGGGGCGACAAAAATTGAAATACGCCCCTGCATGGTAGACAAGGAAGATCAGGCTGAAGCAATTTATATTTTGTAACATTATAAGGATTATTCCAAGTAGCTTTCCAGTAGAATTAAACACGTTATACCTATTTTGTTATGTTAGTAAATTATCGAAAGCGTTTTTATTATAGGTGTAGAATAATTCGAAATAGATTAATTTATAAGCCTCCCCGAGCGTTATATAGAAATAACGTATAATTAAGCGTAGGTTATACTTATTTAACTTGTGTCTATGTCAATAATCTGTATTGTTAATATATTACGTGTGTGCATATTGTGTACGCATGCGTATGTATGTGCACATCGTGTATATTTGTTTTTTTTCTTCATTAATTTTCTACATTTATAAGTTAACTTTATGAATCGCTTGTTACATCATTATGAAATGAAGCTTCTTTCTTCTTAATTCAATCTCTCTCTCTCTCCATCCATAGAATTATCTTGGTAATGATAACATTATCTAACGACCTATCCTACCGATCGAATAATAAAAACCTCGATCAGGAGTCATGCCGTATAATCACTACAGTTAATCTTTTCCCGTCCAATCACATTTATCTCTTCCTTTTTTAGTATAAAGTATTGATAAAAACGTTATGCTTTTCGCATCACAATTTATAAGTGATTACTTCTGCTGACAAAAATCGAATTTCGGTTAAAGCCTGCCTTAGATTCATTTCTTCTTTCATACTCGTCCTTACGATTAATAACTTAAAAAGTTACATTCGTATTAGTTTCACTCAATGGCGTAAACACCGACATGAACATGAATAAAGATGACATTTTCGAAGGCTTACAACGTCGATGCAAAGTTTAATTTGTAAGACTAAATAGAAGAACGGACAAACGACGACCTATTTTTTTTTAATGGAAATTAAATTTTTCGAACGATTTAATTTACCTGAATTTTTATATATATCTGTAGAATGAGATTTAGAGTCGAGCCTCGTATTAGTTCAATCCGTTGTCTTAGATTCGGTCATAGGAAGAATAACTGCAAAAGTTAAGTTGCGTAAAATCTAGACCGCGTCGAAAGTGATCGTCTTGCTCAAATGTTCTAATATACGCTCTAAGACAGGGCTCGCATTACCGACCATTGCCTAGAACGCAATGAGTTAGATTATTATTTACCGCTGTTTGATAACGCTGAAATTAGACATAGTTCAGAACTCATGCGTCGGATTCTTGGTACACTTTATTCATCTCCAAATCCGGCATTATCTTTCAGGAATAGCCTATTCATCTAAATCTTTGTGAAAAAATGGTTCAACTGATGGATCTGAATCGGAATTCCGTTGGCTCTGCTTTTGTCATATCAGATTTAGAAATTGTGCCGAAATATAAGCTACCGTCGCCATGTTTAAAGCAGAGTCGTTCGCAATTTTGAAAGCTCCATCAATATTTCGTTCTACAGGGTTAGGAGATTCTCTCTTTTTCCTTGAAAAAATATATTAAATTTGTTCGGCGAATTTATATCGTGTTTATCAAAATATTACGATGCTCAGTAGGCAATATATATATATATACATATAAATATAATTTTTTAATAAAATTTTCATGTTTCAAGAATATACTACTTAATAACCTAAATTCTACGAAGGAAAGGTATTTATGTATATTTTTTCAACACAGGCACGAAGCATTATTTCCTTTTCGTTGTTAAAAATATGTCATAAATACGAATACATACGTATATGCAACATAAATGTTAGCTCGTGTACACACGCATATAATATATTAGATATAGATATATATTTAGAAATAAGCAAAATAGTAATAGTAACACCTAGCGATATGCTATTAAACTGGACCGACTCGGAAATACAAAACGTGACTTAAATATCTTGTTAAAAAGGGACGAAGGTATTGAGATTCTTTGTCAGTCTTTTGCCTTCATTCTGATAGGTGTAATTTACGTGGCAGGAATAACCAAAATTTCTTAGGTTCGTTTAAAGTTGATATAACTGATTTTGTACTCACCGTGTCGTGTACCAGTGTATAGTCTACATACATACATACATACATATATATATATATATATATATATATATATATATATATATATATTATGGCGATCTAAGACGATGGGGGTACCGAAGGAAATATTAAATAAAATAAATATAAAAGTAACAACAGTTAACTTAATATATCAATTTATAACAAAGGTATTTCCATCGTAAGAGATTTAGATCGTCAAAACTGATAAAGTTACATCGGAAAGCTATAATGACAAGCATGAAAATAGTAATAACCTGGGAATAATAAGCACAATTTAGCTAAATACGAATAACGCCACGGTATTAAGGGAAATCCGTAGGTTAACGACGGGTAGAGTCAGGTTTATATATATAGATATATTTTATTATCGGGATATGTTCGTTAGTGATAAGTCAGTCTCTAGTCTAGTTATTACTTTTACGTGTAGAAGATGGTAACGGCTGGTCAGATTTTGCTAGAATTTACCGCTCGTACATCACGAGATCGTTATCAGTTATATAGGAGAATTGCTTCACATTTAGATTAGAATATTGAAAGCAAATACTTCGGACGTAATAAGACTATAATCCGAATAAAAAAAATTAAAAAATTAAAAAATTAAAAAATTAAAAAATTAAAAAATTAAAAAATATTTAATTTAATACGTAATTATTCACGAAAACCGAGATATCGTCATAAGTACGGAGTTAGGACGACGGCGGACGGTTAGGAAATATCATCACCATCCGGAACCAGCCATCGCCGAAATCTGTGGTCGTACTTTTTTTTTTTTTTTGTTATTTTTTATTACTTTTATTAATTTTGTTATATGTCCTTAAATTGTGTATAAAAATGTCTATGTGTTAGTGAATGATTTGTGTTGCGTCATAATTGTACATCATAAAAGTATCTGTTTAATATTATATTGATTAATCTTTGATATGTGCTTAATACTAATTATAATAAACCGAAATTTAATTAAAATATTCTAGTCATTGAATTATAGTGTCACACCGGCTGCTGGTTCTACACGCGGAGTTTCACTTTAGGCACGAAATTAAATATCATTCGGTTAATCTCTTAGTATTTCCGATATATTAAAATAAGTAAGTTAAAAATAATAAAAAAAGAAATATATAAAAAAAAAGAGAAAAGAATATTGCAGAGTATTGGCGACTACGGCTTTTTCTTTTATAATATATATACAACACATACGCGTATCGTGCATATAGGTATGTTGACTTGTATCTGAATCAGGGTTTAAACGTTTAAACGAGATTCCATTTAGTTGAAAAGTAAACATACAACGCACCAAGAGGGTTTTTGAAAAGTACATCTCGATGTTCGAGTCGTCTTTAAATAAATCTTATATATCGGCGTTCGGTTCCGGGATGGGTGGCCGGTCGATTGAAGGAAAACTATGAAGGTTGTTGTCAAGTTCATCAATCTCTTTTTCTAGCTCCGTCCGACTTTATTTAGACGAATCCGTTTAAGCGGAAAGATAAAAACTTTTAATTTCTACCTACCGCCATTACTCACGGACCGTTTATTCCGGAACGAACGGGTACCTCCGTGAAATTGACGAAGTAGAGTTTCGAGTTGGAAATCTCAGAGACGAACGGTATCTGTTCGAGGAAATTTTCGTTTCTTCTTACACCTTGTCTCAGGAAGAAACGGTGTTTTCTTTCTTATTTATTTGTACTGGTGTCGCTAATTTTTATTTCGACGTGCGATAATATAAAATTCAGATTATTATATTTCTATTATTAGACAGACTCGTAGACTCGTGCTAGTTGTTTGTATGTATTTTTTAGCACTTATTATTATTGTAATTTTTTAATGGGGTTGCCTTTATAGCTTACCCAACGTGTTCGGACTATCTACATATTAATCAAGAATGCTGACTTCTCTAGAAACGTAGCGGTGACCAAATTTTGCTCGGCATTTTTTTCCAAAATCGCATTTTTATATTTTTAGATAAGAATGATGTAAAAAAAAAACAACATCGCGTATATAACTACAAAACTATTTCAATCGTGTAAAATTTCGTTTCGTATATTTCCCGAGTTATAACAAAAAACACACGTTACTTTCGAAACCCGATATTAAAATATTAAAAGACGAGGCCAACGTTAATGTTTTTTTTTTTTTAATATTTCTGTCGTAAACTGAAAATATTTCCGTAAAATCCGATGTTGTAAATCGAAACAGTGTAGCCGAGATGTAAAATTTTCTTTATATTTACCAACGCGAATTTCTAAGCTGGGGTAACACGTTCAAACGATTAATGTGCGATCGAGCTGAAATTTTAGATAAGTATAGAGAAAAGAAAAGAAATCTAAATTTCGTGAATCTTACGAGACGGCATGTACTCGTGTTCGGTGTTCGAAATGTCAAAATTCGTCATTTCCATACAGGCCATCTCTTGAATTACTTAATAAGTTATGGGTATATACACGAAATTTCATCTAAATCGTTACAGCCGTTTCTCAGATAGTCGTGCAAGACATCCGGACTTTCTTAAAAATAAAGTGATAATGTGAACACCAGACGGAACTTGTAGAATAGGCAAACTACTGACGCGTTGGATTGATTATGTAAATAAAGTTTCAGAAAATTGGGAGATTGGGTAAAAAAAGCTGTCGACAGGGAAAAATGGAAGGAACTTCGAAAGAGCTACACTCAGTAGTCGATTCAAAATAGCTGAAAAGAAGCAGCAGTCTTATATATATATATATATATATATATATATAAAAGAATTGCTCGTTCAATAAGATATATAAGATAAAATTAGCCATTTATACGAATAATTTAATTGTTTTCTTTTTCTATTTCGATATTGTCGTTGTATTTTTTCTTTGTCATCCTTGCTTCTCTCTCTTTTTTTAAATAGTTCCAAATTTTCGTTCCGTTTTGAAGCAACGCCATTTTTTTTTTGTAACTACTTTTCTTGATTCAACGACTCTCTTTTTCATTATTACATCGCCTTCTCCTTTCTCTTTATCAATTTGCGTTGCATGCTCGACGACTAACCATTTAATTACGGCCGATGGACTTACGAGAATTCGTCGGACATAGGCGTTACTGGTTTGTTATATTACATTATATATATATATATATATATTTGTAAAATTGGAATCGGGAGATGAATTTTATTTTCAGCTTGCTTCACTGTTGAGCAGGAATTCTCTCGTTCTGTTGGTATCTTCTTAAGCACACGGACCAAACCATTTGCGCGTGTTAATCGGACGGTTGTTTGTGTTCTTTTTAATTCTTTCAAGAAACGGCCAATTTCCGTGATAGCCGTCTTTCTTCCATTTGACGTATTTTCTTTTTTCCAAAAGTCTTGACTTTACATTTTAATTAATTATTTATTATAATTATTAATTAAAAAAATCTCGTCTTTGTCCGTAACTCTTCCGCTTCACCGCGATGCGTTCAATTCGTTTTCCACTTTTACGCGTTAAAATTTATTGTTGCCAGAGTCGCAGTTCGTTGCAAGTAGCCGCGTTTAGAAGGAAAGTTGAAAATTTAAATTTTGTAACCGTTTGTTTGGAAACTGTAAAACGTTTAAATTTTCCCGTATACATGACGTCCATTTTAACGCATAAAAAAAGCTTCTACGTCATAATAAGAGAATGTACACCAATTTTTTTTTTTTTTTTTTAATGTAACAACCTGTAACGCGGGATGTAGTGGATATAATTATTTTGTTTTATTAATTATTATTTACACATTTCAACTGGCCCATTTTATGGTCATCTAGCAATTTTTATGTAAATGAAAAGCGGCATAATGCTCCATGATGGAATTTTAATTAATTTATTCTGTTACGTTGAATTCTTCATACTTTTCTGTTGTTATCTTATAGGTTTATCGCTAGTGTGTTATCGCGACTCGTCAGCCTGCTTACACGTACTTTTGTACTTGATTTATGAACTTATCCGTGATATATTTTAAAGTCTCTGCGATAGCCGTGTCATTGGTTACATACCGAGGGGCGGGAGATAATTCGACTTATCGCCTTAGTTTGAAACCCGTTATTCTATTTACACGAATACACTTAATTAAATACGTTAGCTTGTCGAAGTTAAATAATAACGACCGCATATAACGTTCTAAGAGTAAGGTAGTTCATTTAAGCAATTCGGTCAGTTTACGACAGACAGAGCGAGCAGAAAAAGCAAAAAAGAGAAGGTGGGAGAAAATACGTTCACGATCACGATTGAAGTCAGTCAGTTAGTAGAAGTTAAAATAAGAATAAAAGATGAGTTATGAGTTAGTTTTTCAGAGCTCAAGAAAAGAAGATGGTTGGTGAGTTCGATTTCAGGAGGTAAATAGAAAGGAAAAAACAGTCAGCGAGTTTATTAATGGAAATGCTGAATCGATCAACAGAATACCAACACCACAAACCGGGCTAGTTTTCAATTTAATTTAATATTAACATTTCTTAATCGCTTAAAACGAATTTCAGTAGTTTATATTGTTCAAATTATTCGCAGAAAATTCAATTCAGTCGCACTTTGCACGGAATTATTATAATTATCGTTATTTGAAATTAAAATTGATTCTTGCATATAATTATTACTGCGATAAAATAAAAATAAAACAAATTAGAGTGTTTTATATGCATATATATTATATATTTGAATGGGGTTTTGTGATTCCACCCAGGGCTCTAACGAACGGACGACATGTCTTATTAAATATTTATGTTACATGCTAGTATGTATACGCTATTATTCTGTGAGCTGAGCAAACATGTGAGACTACTTGGGAGAGGGATTCCTTGGCTTATAATACGTGACAGGAACTTCGATTAATACATTCTGTAATAACTGCAGCTGAAAAATAGGTGGTTTTCATCGGCAATATATATATATATATATATATATATATAATTATATATATATATATATATAATTATATATATATATATATATATATATATATATATATATATATAATTATATATATATATATATAGTCGTTCATATTTCCGCGATTAGCAAGTATTAAGAATGTAAAAAAAGAACGCGTATAATATGTTTAATACGTGCGGATTTTAAGGTATAAGAACGAAGCCTATATATCAGTTAGGAAAGCATTGGGTTTCCGTAATATATATAAGAAATAAGTTTTGAGTATGCTCCCTATGATTTCAGTATATATTACATTAATTTTAGTTCTATATATTTTATTTAGGAGATAAGATTCAAAACTAGCTATATATATATATATATATATATATATATATATATATATATATATATATATATATATATGTATAATATATATCAAACAACTAACAAAATTACATAAATGAAATCATGCATAAGGCTGAAGATCGGTTAGCGTAAAGAAATATTACGAATCAGTTTCCTTCTTGACTGCGCATGTGTTAAGTCTAGACATCTGAAATCGGATTAACGCATATAATGATGATGATGATATATATAATTTCATTATTATTAGTTTAATTGTTTTTGAGTTAAATCGGAACAGACAGACTGACAAAAATGTTAAAATTGGATTTTCTGCTTATATGTGATAAAATTACCCTAGTGCAGTGATTATAATGAAAATATTTGCAAATCACCGACAGACATTACAGTTTTGATATATTAGTATACTAAATGCGCAGCGTATAATTTTTCAAACAAATTTTGAGGGTCTAACGTATAGAACGTTTTGCAGATATCGAAGTAGCTGTTACAGAACACTCTTGTTTTTCTGCGATATACGTGACACGATTCAGTTCTTTTAACTGGCTAGCTAGGAGACCGTGCTGATTAACGTTCAAATATTCAAAGTGTAACGGACAGACCTTTTTAACGCATTTCTAGAAAATCTTAGAAAATGTCGTGAGAATGCAAATTAGTCGGTAATTTGAAATCTCTGTTCTATCTCTATTCCCATAGACCGCTGTTAATAATATCAAGTTTTAGTATGCCGGGAAAATCCAGTCCTGAAATTTATTCGTTAAATAATAACGGTTCGGTAAATTTCTTTTGTCGGCGATAAAATTATTATTCCAGGGTCAGCCGGTGTAGACGGACCTTTTCTTTTTTTTTTTTTAAAAACTACTCGACCAAAATTTTTGAATAAAATAAAAACGAGAGATTAGCATACAATCATTTGTGGAACGCGATATCTTTCAGATGATTGCACTTTGCAACAATACGTTCATTCAGTCTGTTTTTTTAGCTGTCTCTCGAGTGTTTTCAATCCACCTTAAAATTAAATGGCGAGGTGGTGAAGGTTTATAGCGCGAAACTTTGAATTCTTTTTGAAACTATGTTTGCATTGTCGTGATCGATCAAAAAAAAAACGTGTTACCCGCTCATTTTCGTTATGGAATGCCCTGAAAAATGAAACTGGTGAAAAATGGATTCCTCGTGTTGGAGCACGCGGTTTATATAGTATCAGTTGCTATTCAAAAAACAAAGCCGTCCGTCTTCTCTAGGTCACCTAGTATCAAATTCGAAACCGGATTTAATGAAGGAATCGCATTTTTAACATTATAGCGAGTGAAATCGGAGAACGCGAAGATTGACATATTGGGTTTGACGGATAAGGTGTTTCTTAATAACACCGGAATTCAACAGACTAATTTTTGAAGTGAATGTTAAAATTTTCGGATAATAATTTACTTTACCGTGTCTAACACACGTTTTGATACAATTTTTCGAATTCCCTTTAATTATTCTGCTTTTATTTAGTTTCGCAAGCTTGCGTAATATTCTGTTTTCTTTTTGACCATCTTTCGCATGTTTGTATAATTTTTATAAATCATTTTTTTATACAAGTTAATCGAATTATATTAATTTTACTATTTCTTTCATGTCTGCTACAATTATTTTATATATATATATATTTATTATTATCAAGTATGCATAAAATCTATCATAAGCTTAGCGTTGACGTTAAATTTAATTTTACGAGTAGATTTATTATTAGAATGTTCCCAAATGATCGTTATTCTTCATTTGATGAACTTAAAAACCGGAGATGGACTTAATTAAAACCGGTCAAACAATTATAGTTGTGTAGAACTTTTAAGGCGTCGAACTGTACGTTGTTATCTTCGAGATCGGCATCTAGATAACTGACACGGTGTTTGAGAGATATCTACGATTATCAATTCTGAGGGTTTACTTTACATTCTGTATATGTAAATCTCTGCGTAGGTCATCATTGCGAATATACCATGGTGCTCCAACAATGCTTCGCACGACCTTCGACTGGAAACGTTGGATAACTTTTATTCGCAAGGCACTCACTGCCAAAGTCCCAAAAATTTATGATTTTTTATAAGATTAACAACCAACTTAGACGGCTTATTAAAGAAGTAAACTATCAATTATTTATCACCTATCTCCAGGAGCTTAGTCTTTTTATGCAGACAAGGATTACTCATTACGGAAATCTACACGCAAGATTAAACGACCGTTTGTCAGAATTCCTCCCATTCGGGATGAAACTGGCAATTGGACAAGATTGAGAAAGCTGAATTATTTGCACGGCACTTTTCACAGGTGTTCCAGACTCATGATATTAAACTTTTAACAACTTATTCGAATAATCAAACCACATTCACTCGATAACGGATCGAAGTTTTCTCTATAATGAAGTCGAGTTCGACTTAACTGCTCCCTTCCAAAATGACTCTTCTAATAAAACCATTTTCCTCCTTCCAGATTAAGAGAGTGATTATGGGTAATTTATCAATGCACAAAGTTCCAGGGTATGATCTAATCTTTGATTACTAAAAATAGTTAAAATCACTAAATTTATTTTTAATTATGCGAAGCTTTTCGGCAATTACGCCATTGTCAAGCTATATACAGTTAAAATTAATTAATATAAAATCATAACATATTTGTAAAATTGTAAACTTAGTTTTAAATTAATATGTTATGATTTTATATTAATTAATTTTAACTGTATATAGCTTGACAATGGCGTAATTGCCGAAAAGCTTCGCATAATTAAAAATAAATTTAGTGATTTTAACTATTTTTAGTAATCAAGTATAAATAAAAATCACTACATTCCACAATCAATAACTTTATGATCTAATCGTTGGAAGGATACTTAAATTCTTACAAAGAAAGGGCATAGTACTATTAACCACAATATTCAACGTTATCATACGGTTGACCTACTATCCATCACAATGGAAAATCGCTCAAGTATAACTATAATACCAAAACCAGGCAAACCTACTAACTGATGCTTCGTCATATCGGTCGTCTACCGAAAGTATCAAAAGTATTCGAAAAATCATTGCTGCCTAAACTAACAAAACAGCTGCAGTATACGATTCCAAACTATTTTGTTCAGGTTTCGTCCTGGGCATTCTGCAATATAACAAGTTCATAGAGTGCAACAGTACATTGGTAATTGTTTTGAAAAGCAGCAGTATTGTTCTGTAGTCTTTCCGGATATCAATTCGTGTATGGCATGAAGGGTTACTTTCAAAAATAAAACCCACTCTGCCACATCCTTACTACACGCTACTGTCCTCATACCTCTCGCATAGATTTTTTCAAATTAAATTCGGTAGTGATGTATCACAATTTTATCCTGTCAAGGCTGGGGTTCCTCAGGGTTCAGTTTTGAGATCAATCCTTTTTTTTTTCATACATATGTTCGACCTTCCCGTAAATACAAATGTGGAAATTGCGGCATTTGCCGTTGATACAGCATTATTCGCGAGAGATAATGATCTGGTAGCGGCGTCAGAAAAATTACATTGCGGTCTTCGACACTTGGGCACGACAATGGAGGGTTAAAATTAACTCATCCAAGTCAGTATATGTTACATTTACAACTAGGCTGAACACATGTCCACCTGTTGATCTTAATGATCCGATTACACCGGAAAAACCACAGGATAATAAAGTCCGATACCTGGGTATGTGGCTTGATCGCCGCTTAACCTGGAAGGAACACATCAGGATAAAACTTAAAGAAATAAAACTTAAACTGCGGAACATCTACTGGCTCCCGGGGAAAACTTCGAATTACTGCTAAAATCAAAATTGTTGCTTTACAGGGCAGTTATTGGTGTGGACAATTTTCTTTTACCGGCACTCGTGCATTGTTGATATAGTCGGTTGTTACCAGAAAGTGTTTATTTTTTAGGTATTATTTTATTATTCTTTTTATATAATTTTTCTTTTTAATTTATATTAAGTGCTACTTTTTTCTGCTATACGGGGCAGTTATTAAGCCGATGTCGACATATGGCATGTTACTCTGTAGGGACAGCATCAATATCAAATATCAAAATGGCGCGGCGATTCCAATCAAAAATACAACGGATAATAGCCGGTGTTTCCTGGTATATAGGAAACGATAATTTGAATCAAGACCTAAAAGTACCAAATGTGCGCGAAGTAGTTCGAGATAGTAATAAAAGTTTCTTGCACAGGTTAGAGGGTCATCCTAACCAGCTGGTAGATTTATTAGATCATGTCAATGAACCTTGCAGATTAAACTATCGCACACCATTAGACGTTCCCCACGGGTTTGAATAATTGGAGTGGTAGTTCGGAGTGCCATTTCTGAATGATATCTCCCATCCTGTCATTACATCCCAGTTGATTATCGGGTACGTCAGCCAGATTGTAATTTATATATATATATATATATATATATATATATATATATATATATATAAACAAAAAACAAAATGAAGACATACGATACTAAACGAAATAAATGCATAGCCAGTGTAAGACACGAACAATAACTATAAACGGAATAGTGTTGAAATGATGTCCATTATCTTAGCAAAATAATACCTAAGAACTTAGCTGGTCTGTCAAGAACTTGAAGTTGGAAGTCTGCATTTATGTTCTAGTACAAGTAAGTGCCTTATAAAAAGTAACCGCAATAGTGTGAAAGTTTTTTGGAATCGAGCGAATCTCCTCGTACAAATGTTCAAAGTAGCATGTAATTGAATAATAATAATAAATTTCTACCAGAAGAGAAATGTTGAAATGTCATCATAACTTCTTTTATTTCGTTCTGACCAGGCAAATTCTGCTACTACGTATATTCTATTTCATGCGTTTGAATCATAGATGTAGTAAAATGAAGGAAAAGTGAAATGTATTATTACTAAAAGGTGTTGGTGTGGTAGAATGCTTCAAATTTTGTGCTTTGTAAATAAATTATTCAAAGTGTCTTCCGTTATACAGATCCCAGTGGGAATAATGTTCATTAAAGTTAAAGGTTTGTATTTAGCATCTATTTATGCGCAAGTATATATGTCTATATATACATATATATGTGTATATATACACATACATATATATATATGTATATATATATATATATATATTATATATATATATATATATATATATATATATATATATATATATATTGGAACGGTATACAAAAGTTACAGTCCTTTTTTTGAAAACAACAAACTTTTCAAAACTTGGATTTGAGAAATTTGTTGCATGAATATATTATTTTTCGTATTCAACATTATCCCTGAGAACTCTTTGACCTTGTTTAAATCACGATTTCTCTAACCGTATATATATATATATATATATATATATATATATATATATATATATATATATATATATATATATATGTAGTGTGCATACGTGTATGGCTTTCCATGATTTACCTGTCCGTTTTTTTAATTATCTCTATATGTATTATTTGCTATTTTGTTTATTTACCTTATTTACTTATGCATAAGTTTTTAAACATAGCTTATAACGGTAGATTATCGATTAAAATACTAATAATTATTTATTTTGTAATAAATCGGTTCTTTATTTTATTATTATTCTTTATGGTCACACAAATTGAGTTTAAGTTATAAAGCCATTACTACTCATTAATTAAAATAAACTAAGTGCTAACGCTAACAAGTGAGTTATAAAATAGAGAGGTAAACAACTGAACTAAAAGGATGATACGCTGTACATGAATGTAACAATTACAAAAAAATATTAGATTTATATATATATGAGTCCAGTGCTATTAACACAGAAGGATTATTTAAGCATAGGAGGTATGCAATAGAGTACGGAAGGAAGATACCTAACTGTAGTAATATCTTGATTGAGGTTTCTCTGTGTGCATCATATAGATTGCATGAAAAAAATGACATGATTAATGTCTGCTGTCGAACCACAGTCCAACGGGGACTGACAAGTACTGGAACTCACCAGCCCTATCCGGTGGTGATGGCTGGGCAAAAGATGATGTCCTGACCTAATACGAATTAAAATGGAAAAAAATGTACGGATCGGTATTGAATGTGGAGGCTTAATTAGAAAGAGAGATTGTTTGGGTAAACTTGTTTGAATTTGTTTATAGAAATTGTTCCGAGTAGCACTAAAGATGGAGCTCCAGCGATGAAATAGATCCGCCTTTGGAGACGCGACTAAACATGTGGATGGAATTGCAGGGATCAGTAGGCCTACGGGGGCCCCCATTTTGGCTGCCTGATCACAAATTTCATTATCTTTGATCCCGATGTGAGCTAGGATTCTTGTAATTTTCACATGGACATACTTTTGTTGTAGATACATTATATTTTCTATTATCGCCAGAATAACTCTATTAGTTTTGAATGTACGATTGGGATTTTGGATGGCATTCAGCACACTTAAGGAATCAGATAGAATAAGTACATTTGCATGTGTAATATTGACTCGTGCAAATTGCAAAGCTTTAAGAATTGCATATCCTTCTGTTATAAACACGATGGAGAAACGGTAAGGCGTTACTCTTAGACCCATCTGTATAAACTAACAAATGATTAGGCCACTTATGCATGATAACCGACCTGAAAAAGCTATTAACTATCCTAGAATTACCCTGTCCGATTAGGGAATGAACCGCATTGATATGTACCTATCGATCTAAAAAACTGCAAGGGACTTTAGGAATGATAAGGTTGCTGGTCAATAATTAGCCCTCAATGCTAAGAGAGGAATTTTATGATGATAAGAATTTATTGTCTATGCTATCCGGTAGTCGCTCATAGCCCTTTAGGATATATTGGTCTGCAAGATAAATTGCCCTCAGCTGTAGAGAGGGGGGGATAAGAACTTCAGATTCTAATACAAATTTAGGGGTTGACACGAAGACTCCAGACATTAACCTCAAACAGGTATTTTGCAACACATATTAAAGATTAATAAATGTAATTGCGTTCTTCGGGAAACCGGTACAATATAAGATGAAAATAGATAGGATAGAACTTGAGAAGGTGAAAACTATTAAAATATCATCTCGGTACTCTGCTTGATGATAGTTACAACTGTAAAAAAAAAAATCAGATCGCGTATAGAGCAATAAAGAGCAATGCTCATTAAAATGAAAAACCTGCTCAACAGAGGCAAATTGAATGCTAAAATGCTACGTCTTCTTAATCCTTCTTTTACGAAAGTGAAAGTTGGTACTACCTTGGAAAAAAGGATAAATTCGAATTATATTCGTACCGACGCATGCTAAAAATTTCGTGGATACTAAAAATTACTAACGGAAAAGTTGTGAACAGAATGAATTTAAATTTGATTGAAGAAAAAAACAGACAAATACGATATTTAAGCCGCATCGTGAGATGGCATAAACACAAAATTCTCCTTCTCATTACGGAAGGAAATCTCTTAGATAAAAGATGAAAAGACCGTCCTCAAAACTCGTGGTTAAAGGATTTTTATCGTTGGTTCCACACCA
Organism: Coronaproctus castanopsis; assembly: GCA_032883995.1. Lineage (NCBI taxonomy): Eukaryota > Metazoa > Arthropoda > Insecta > Hemiptera > Monophlebidae > Coronaproctus > Coronaproctus castanopsis. The sequence goes on along the minus strand of CM065052.1, from coordinate 67,080,432 downwards.
TCCGCCTGTTGAAATGTTCAGGTCTACCGTGTCAAGAAAAGACAGCCACGTTGATCGCCAACCTTCGTGATAGGGAAGGCGAATAAAGAAGAAAAAGAGAAGAAGTCACTAACGATGGCAGAGATGATAAAGAAATAAACAGGCACTTAAAAACCGGAGTAATGTACCTAGAGAATTCGAGATTACATTTAAAATTTAAAAAAAGATTATCGCGTCGTTATATTTGGTCAATAATTCGCGTGCGAAATTAGTAAAAAAAGAATAAATTCTTTCGACGAGTGGTGAGCGGACTATTAAAAATTCTTTAGTCAAACTCGGTCATCAACAAAATAGTTCTAGTAACATACAAAAGAACCTCAATATCAGTCGATAGTATTGAGAAAATGCATGTGAAGTGCACAGCTTTGCAAGATACAAAAAGACGGTATCTTGATGTTTGGCTATACAAGGGGAACCCTACAGAGGAAGACGAAGAAGAAGGCTGGAAACGAAAATATGCCGAATTTATCGGATAACATTTTTAAAGTGTAACCGACGTCAGAAATCGGATTTAACGATTTTGCACGCTATCTCTTAATAACAGTTGCAACTATTGCGTGTAATTACTTTAAACAATAGAATATGCCAGAAAAAATGTAGGCATATGCGGACGACTATAAGTCAAAATTAAGCGCGGTATAAATAAATGAAAATAAAAGTCAAATAATATATATATATATATATATATATATATATATATATATATATATATATATAATATATATATATAAGTATCATGCGTTACTTCATAAATATGTCGACGTATTTCAATCTTTCAAAATGAACCTAAAAAACCCAATAATATAAAATCACTAGGATTGTTTCTAAGGAAAATCAGAAAGTTTTTCGGTTGTTAACATTCAGCGATTATTAAAAAAAATATATATATATTAAAAAAAATATTTTTTTTTTTTGGCCCTAATTCGTAATACATAATAGGGTAAATGTGTTATGTAATAACCTGAAAAGAAATTTTGTGTTTATGGTAATCAGTTTACTTTACAATAATGGTATAATATATGTTATTAATTAATTAGTATAATTGAAAATTTATTTTTCGATTGTTTATCTCAGATAAAAGCGTTAAAGTTTATATAAATGCCTTATTGACTAATCGAGTAACTATCACTGAAATCAGTACTACTATAGTTACATTCTAAAAAGGTAGGTTGCATATTTCTTATTCGAACGCGCTATTATATAATTGTATAGATATTCTTTAAACAAACCACGATGTCCGTTCTGTACGTGAAAATAATGTGATACAAAACACTAGTTTATTTTATCGACCGGTGTCTATAGTAGGGAAATATTGTTTTGTTAAACCAACGTATTCGTCCCCAAAAGCATTTGTTATTTTTCACTATATAGTAATCACTGAATGCAGTTTTAAATTGTTTCGTCGTTAATATTTTTTCATCGTGAAAATAATAAGGACGTTGGTATTCTTTATTAAAGAAAAATATTTATTGGGTTTCTTCATTTTTGAATATCAGTGGTTTAAAATGCAACCATTCTCTGAAAAGTCTTTAATTTCTTCTGAAATCGTTTTATGTTAAACGTATCGAGATATATATATATATATGTTAGGCGAAATTACACTTTTATATAATCATAGTTTATTCTATTATCGTTATCTTATAAATTTACTAATTTTATTTGTAATATAGTTAAAATGATTACAAAATTTTAAATTGTCGTCTATTAATACCGCGAAATATTTAGTTTATGCGACATATTGTATATTTAAATCATGTCGCATTAAAGTTAATTTCTTGTGTTTTTTTTTTTTAATATTTTGCCGAATGTAACTTGACTTCGTCTAATTAATATTCGGGTTAAACGATTGTAATCGAATGTTTATTGTTTGGTAAACTTCGTTCAGTTTCTGTTCTAAAATGTCGACCAACTATTACGGTTATATCGTCAACGAATGTATACGTTGTTCGGTAACGGTATGTTATAGATTTGACAAAACACCATATTCCACAAATACGGCCCTCTAATACAGAACCTTGTGGTACTCCCATTACAATTTGTTGTTTTTTCCAGTACGAACCTATTTCTAATATGGTTGATATCGAAATATTGATTTATACGAGCGTGCTGTAATAATAATATAACAAACACATCTTCCAGATAAAACCCGGTCAGGCGTCTAAAAAATGTCAATGTCGGGATGCACTTACGTCAACCTACAAATGGAGGAAGAATAAATATAAATCGCTAAAACAAAACAACATTGTCCATTGGGATATATTGTTTATCCGGTATTATTTTTCCCTTTTTTTTTCTCGCAGTTGTGTTTATAATATTCGTATACTGTTTTATCACTTTGATGTATATATTTTTTATATTTAAAGTAATATTTTTTATATTTTTATAAATTGTATATATTTAGATATATTTATATTTTAACTCGATAATGGCTTAATAGCCGAAAAGCTTCTAGATTTTTTGTAAAGAAAAAAATAATTAATTTTAATTACTACTTTGTGGTTTAATTTTTTTTTTAACCGCACTTTTAAAAAAATCTAGTTTTAAACTAGTCACGTACTCGTCAACAGGTAGTAATATTATTAGTGTTAGAAATTAATATATTTTTTTTAATATATAACTTTCGTTATTATTAATTAATAATTTATTTTAACGTCTCTATTATAATTAATTATTTATAACAGGAAAAAATGACGTAATTGCCGAAAAATTTCGTTAATCACCTGACTTTTTTTTTTTAAATCTATTTTTTTGTTTTTTTTTTTAATTTTTTCTTTCTTTGGAAATCTATTGTTAACGCCATAAAGCGGCGGAATATTAATTTTCAAGTCAATGGAAGCGCTGAAATAGAAAAATCTGGTTTCGAAATTAAATTCTTTATACACAAACACACACACACATATATGTATATATATATATATAATTCTCTTGGATGTTTTTACAACGCAATTACGACGTTTTACGGAATTGACGGAAAACATCGAAGATGAATGAGCAGGAGTTGAAAGAAAAACGCTATTGAAATCACTCAGGAACAACTTCAACTTTAAGGTGAACAAAGAAATCGTCCGAGACGGTTCAGTCGTATGTACGCTTACGTGTGTGTGTGTGTGTGTGTGTGTGTGTATATACGTGTATTAGTGTATTGGTGCAACTTGTATTAACCGTTATTAGTAATTTTAATTAGTTACAAACCGATTGAAAACACGAGGGTCATTTAAATTCCAAGACTATTCTCGGAGTAATAATGGTGTATAAAGAATTTTTTTTTATCAGTTCCGTTAAATAAAAAGTCGATCAAATATTTAAATATAAAAGGGCTTTTAAAATGAAAAGAAAAAATTAGGTTTCTCGAATTTTATCAATTAAATTTTTCGATAGAAAATTTATGAAAACAATGGAAAGAGTGTCTTGGACGAAAATGATAAGAAAAAAAAAATTATAGTCGACGAAAAAATGAGTCCAATAATGACACTAAAAACAAAGGGGGGACTGAAATGGATTGTACATATATATATATATATATATATATATATATATATATATATATATATATATACATATACGTAAACAATAAATACCTAGTAGAAATAATAACCGTGTTAGGAAAAAGATCGAGAGGATGACCGAGGAAGAAATACGTAAAATAAATACAAGGAAATGCAAAAGCCCGGAACCATAGGTGTGTGAAAAAAATGGTTCTATCCAGAAACTTTGGTTGTCTGCCGATCTATTCATAGATTGATGAATTAACCCTCAGTTAGGCGCGCCTTAAAATGTTACGTAATTAGGCGCGCGGCGTATACAGTACGCCAGAACATTTTCTGTCCGGAAAGAATGAAAATTTGCTACTTTTAATAATTTTTATTTATCGATAGTTATATTTATGTATAATTAGTGCTGTTCGTTAACTTTGCAATTCGTGCATATAGCTGCATTGTGCGCTTTGCAGCAAAATTTTCTACATTTGTAACATCTACTAATAGTAGTGTAGTTATTTTTAGCACGACCACACATGTAACAACGATCTTTACTTTTTTTGTAGAATTTTCGTCTATATTTATTCCGCTTCGATTTGTTTCAGAATATTTGGACACCGTAGTTTTTAATTTGGAGCTTAAATTTGTCAAACTACTTCGCTCCTGTATAAGTCACTTTACTAATATGAGCGATAAATTTTTTAGGAACTGTTTTCTGGGTAATTGAAATTTATTTTTTGTCCAACAATAAAGAATATGGCTATTGATTCCAGCAATGTTCAATAACGCAAAAAATAAAGCCGTGGGCCACCTTTTTGTTCTCCTGGAACAAGAATAAACGCTACATTTTTGATCAGCCGAATCAACGGCTCCTTTTGTCATATTATAAAATGTAATTATTTCAGGCTTAGCATCTTCCCCAGTGGATTTATCAATAAGTGCATTGTCGATAGTAAAATAACGGATCTATTCTTTTTTGGTGTATATGATACTAACGTCATTTTATCCTGGAAACCAAGGATTGTTGTTGTAGGTTTTCTAGATATATCAGGCAAAAATTCCGCTGGAATTTCTCTTTTATTTTTTTTTACAGTGCCCACTAGGGTTAATTTATAATTCAATAAATCATACGCTAATGGGTAACTAGTGTACCAATTATCCACGGTCACATTCCTTCTTGAACCTTTTATACGTTGAACTAGCCTTTTCACTATATCACTTGGTGTATTCTCATGTTTATAAGGCCCTTCTGGCTGTTTCCCAGCGTAAACTTCCAAATCACAAGTGTAGTGAGTTTTAACATCGCACATTGCGAATATTTTCAGACAATATTTAGCTGGTTTTCTGGGTATGTACTGTATGAAGCTACATCGTCCTCTATATGGTTCCAGCTTTTCATCGATCGTAACGAATTTGCCGGGTTGGTAACAAGTCTTACAATTTTTTGTAAATTCGTCAACAACTGTTCCTATTGCCGCAAGTTTGTCCAATTTTCTCCTGTCCTGGCGATTAGCAGCATCATCGAAACGAATACATCGTAACATAAATAGAAATCTCTTATACGACATACACGCTCTAAAAATTTCAATGCCAGTACCATCATCTGTGCAAAGTTCTAAAAAACTAGTATGGTTGGCTTTCTTTATACCTGTTAAATACAGAAGCCCTAGAACGGCTAACACTTCAACTTTTGTTGTGTGCGTACAGTCCCGTTCTCGAGCAAAACTGGACTGTAAACTGGATATGTATTTATTAGTATATGCTACGATTTCATTTATTATGACATCATTAATTAGTTTGAAAAATGCAGATATTTCATCTGAAATATTGTCACACGTTTTCGCTGGTCCTGGGAATATGTTCTTCAAAATATTACACTTGACTGTTTTCGCATATTTACTTTTAACAGGTGTAGCAGCCCAAGTAGTTTTTTTGTCTTTCCCAGTATACATTTGTTCGGAATTTCCATTTCCGGCTCATCTTCAGCGTCTCCTTCTTATGCACTACAACTATCATGATCACTGAATTCTATTTCTTCATCGGATAAATCTAAATCACTATCATTAATCTCGACTTCCTCTTCTTCTATTATAGCTAAAATCTCTTCATCAGTAATATTTCTAACAGCGTCCGTTTTCTACAAATTGAAAACCGAAAGTTTTGGATGAAAATCATTTCTAAATTATTTATAATAATTTATCATATTTGTAAATGTATTTCTCGAATAACGTAAAAGTGTGAAACAATATCAAAATAATAAATTATTATTAGATACTTACAGAGGTTATGCAGTATATTATATTTACAAAATCAAGTTTTGACCAAGCAAATTATGTAAACAGTAACAGAAATAAACTCACATTCCACAAATACGTTCGACTACTGAAAGAGGTTAAACCAACGCACTGGACAGCGCGGTATAGAACATCAAATAATTACGTAAATGGTCGCGTGGCGTACTGTATACGCCCCAAAACAGTTTCCGCGAGATTAATCGTTAAATAACTTTTTAATGGTACTTGGAAAAAATACCATACTCGGTAATCACATTCCATAGACTACGGTTAGAGGTTAGACTGACGTACAGCCTTGAGTGAACTGTGGTTAAGCAGATATACGTGTATATATAATCAGTGGCGTACTGTATACGCCACGCGTCTAACTGAGGGTTAAGAAGAAGCCGTACGTTATGAAATGTCGACACGAAATTATAAATTTCGTATATGGGTGTTTTTATACGACAGCGCTTCTTAGGCGAGCAGTATATAATTTTCAGCGTATTTATATCAAAAATATAAAAAATTTCGTTCGTATTAAAATGTCACGTACCATATAGCGGACATCGTGACTTAAACGGGATTAGGATGAAACAAAAGATTCTTGATGGAGATTGTTGTTTTCCGATAATTCTGTCGAGATGTTCGAAATTTTCGATGTATTTATATGAGGAATACAAAAAATTTCGTTCGCATTAAAATGCCACGTACCATTTAGCGGACATCGTGACTTAAAAGAGCGCGTGTGGGACAGGATGAAATGAAAGATTCGTGACGGCGACTGAGGGTTGTATTCCAAGAATTCTGTCGAGATATTCGGGCTCGTATATAAAAAATCGATAGATTCGTTTCTAAACAAATAAATTCGCCTCTTTTGACTTCACCAGTAATTGAAACGCCTTTATTGTCGATAAGAGATCCCAAATATACAAAACAAAATTACTAGAGTTTTGAATGTAACTTGCCCCGATATAATTAATCTTATTTCTCCATTATGTCTCGAATTTATTTAATATATCCGGTTTCGTAGTGCCTTATTATACGATAGATATTTTGAGACTGTGCTAGGTAGTGAGATTCACAGGACGCTCTAGGTCGTCATCAAGAGAAACCCCGTGTCTAAAAGTGGGAATATGGATTGATTATGAACCGAATTGGAAAATTAGGAATGACGGAACCAGTAATGGAGATTTACTAGATATTATAGCGATAAATAAAACACGTTGGAGAGAAGAAGAAGAATGATGAAGAATATAAGATTATACACGGTGCAAATAGCGACGGTCAAGGCGGTGTAGCGTTCGTAGCGAATAAGATATCTGCACAAGCGCTATTAGATATAAGAACTGTTCGAAGACAGATTCATGTTGGTACGCTGTGCATCGTCTCCAATTGACTTAGTAATCATATTGGCGAATTGACTGTAAACGACGAATAGGCCGAAAAATTAATAAATTTCGGACAATTAACTTTATTTGAAAAAAAAAAAACACAAGCTAAAAATACAGAATAATAGTACTATCGAGCTTTAAAAGACATTTTGGGGGGTTTAAAACATACATTATACCAGTCGTTACGGTTCAGAAACATGTTCGTGTAGTATGAAGGAAATAAGTTATAAATTTCTCAGCGGACGATGGAAGAATAAACAAAAGAACTCACTAAGAGCAGACGATCAAATAGAAATAGCGAGAAAACTGAAGTGGGCACGACGTAAGGCATGTCTTTGCGGGGTCAATCAGACAGTTGGGCTAAAAAAGAACAAATTCTATCGGACAAGAACAGAGAACTCAGTTTTTCATAATAATATTAAATATTAAAACTTTTGAAGTAATATAATTATCCGCCAAGGTGATTTGCCGTACTTGACTATAATTGTTGTTTCACGTGTAAAATTAATCAAATAAATGTTTTTTCTTCCTAGAAGACCGAAGACACGTTAGAAAGATGATATCGCTAAATATGTGGGAAGAACGAGTTAAATGCGGAAAGCGAGAGATAGAACGACTGGGAAACGAATGGATTTCGGATGGATATTAATTACGGAAGCGATAATAAAGAAAAATGAAAATAAAATAAAATACGTAATAGGCCTTTTTGCTCGATGTTAGGCTAATATAATTGCGTAGACGTGAGTTAGAATATGTGTTAACGGTTCATTTGCACGCGACGAGGAACGTTTCTCTCTCAGGAAACATCTCGTCAGTGTGTTTGCGGAGCCGGAACGTTTACGATCAGTCACCTTTTGAACGCAGGAACAAATATGCCTGAAGGTGTACTTGTTGCCGAACAAATTCAACCAGGGAAATTGCCTTCGGCCGGTATCACCAAATTTCTGGTGTCCTAGTGGAGGGGTGGACAGGTTTCTTCCCGTCAGAAGTCTACCTGGTCAATCGGGCGAGATCTCCTGTGTTTCCTTTATAGGATCGCACTTGAAAGTGGAGACGAAGTTTGCAATATACAGTAGCACAGGGCCGCAAACTCATCGCCAGAGATGATGTCATCTAGTACCTGACAAGTTGTGCTTCTTGTTGGGGGTAGTGGCCCTTAGCGAGGGTTTAATTGAATGATAATTGTCGTTAGTAGCAGTTCGGTTTTCGGACGACCCGAGACAATGTTAAGTGATTAGTTTGGATAGTTGACAGCTCCGCAACTCCACAATTGCGCCACCAGATCATCTGGCTGCAAAGCTGTCTAGGTCTTTGGAAGGACCGGCTCGGCGGTATAAACATAAAGGGACTCGTCCTAAGTTGAGGTACACCGGCTCGGGGAAGGTGGAGGGCCTTTCAAGTGAAACAAATCACTGCTGTTCTTCCTTTCGTCTGTCCAATTGATACTAGCGGTTTTCTTCTTCGGTTTTTCATAAAAACACCCGAATGTATTAATTTTACTTCTAAACCTCTTTCTATTCACAATGTTAATCCTCCTTAATATTATCTCGAGATGTCTTCCTTAACTTCTGGTTAGCGTTCTAGGGTTCCTATCAAAGTACTGAAAAAATCGTTTTGTTAATGTCTCTATTCTTTTCAGGTAACCGTAATAGCGTGATCTACTTTATTCTTTTTCACGGTATCGATAAGTAGCTTCTTTTTGATGTGAAACTTCTATTGTCGCGTAGTATATGGGATGTTAAGCCCATAAAATGAGCGAGCGAGCCAAAAACTTATACACATAGGCACATAGGCAGGCCTATTCTCACAGTGTAGTCCGGTTCCTTCATCCCGCATGTACTCTCGTATACGTGTATACACAGTTTACATACATACGTAACACTTACAGAAATTATGAAATAATATTTTTTTTTGTGCTTAAGCACTTACACACTCGACGTGTTCGTACTCTTTCTCTCGAGCATGCGTGCACGGCTATATATTATACACGTTGATTCATAAATTACCAAAAAATAAATTTTATTAATAGAATAATAATAAAATATAAATTCGATTATCGATTTTATTTTTTATACCTTACACTGTATTGAAAAAAAAAAAACTCCGTATCGAATTTTTTGGTCCTTAAGTTTCACTTCTTTTGTGCGCCCCCAGGGCACAGATGTTCCATATTTCACGATATCTGTTCCAGAATTTGTTCTTTCGTTCATTTTGATTTGTTCCATTTCTTTAATTATATTCGTTGTTAAACACTTCGACGCATGCAGACATTCCGTTTTCATCGCTACAGTATAATGTCTTTTATTTTATAGACATTATCGACAATGTGTTTTTTTTTTCTTATCACATATATATATATATATATAATATATAGTCGAAATTCGAACTTATTATTATTATTATTATTATATTCGTCGATTTGAGTATGTTCTTTTTATTCGTATTTAATTAAATTTATATTAATCTCTCTGAGGAAACCTATTAAATAACGAATTTAAAATTCAGGATGGAAGAGTTATTTCGGATAGAAATCGTGTCAATTTTATCACGTTTTGAGAATAAACGTAATTTTCATTTCGAAACACGTGTCGGAAAATGAATGTCCACGAGTAATTTCGCAACATTCGGAATTGAAAATGTCGACGCGGTTAGTAAATACGTAATTTATTGAAGAAAATTTTATGGCGTTATCAAACGTGTACGATGCCAGTGATAGTTCTTATATCCGGGAAACCATAACGTTCACACACACTATTAATATATATATATATTACTAATCTCGCTGCTATAATATTGGATGAGATGACGGTTTAGTTACAACTTTCGTGACAACGCGTTCAAATTTCATGCTGGAACTTGTCTCACGCTATTATAAACATCCGAGATCCGATTTGATGTAGGAGGTTTTACTTCATTACATTAATACGTGATACCATTTGCAATTGCTTATGCGACGTACTCTATACATACATCGGTTAATTAAATTTACGCACGTCTAACGTCCGAATGTTAAGAAAGCAGTAATCTGACGTTTGCGTATAAATTACTAGAGCAAGTCGTTAGATTCGCCGATGAAACTTACGATATTAAGCGTGACCAGACGCAAGGTTCCGATTAATATTAACTCATTCAGTTGTACGATAGAAAATTTTCATGAAAAAAATTTTAAATATTATATAATACCGTTTCTCGAGAGCGAACTGTAGATGATCTTCATCGTGTAAATACGTTTAAAATTCAGACGTTTTAATCCGGGAAATAAAAAATTAGCGTTATAATTTCACCTGTACCATATTATAGTGAACAACACGACTAAAAGAGTGAAAAATGGTACACTATATGGTAGTAGATAAATTTTTCGGAAAAACCGCAATATAAATGTCGATTAATTTTTCGAAAAATATCCCTTAATCTTATTTTTTTTTTAATTTTGTTTTATTAATTTATTCAGAACGTTTATTTGTTTATTTGAAAAGTTTAGGCACATTTCACGATTACGTTTAATTTATCCGAATTATAACCTAAAGTGTAGAAAGTATATTCCAATAAATATTTCATATAGTCCAATGAAAACCTCGATCTATTTTATAAAAGTACCGTCGGACTAAAAAAAACTAATAAATATACTACTGTTCCCGCACTTTATGCAGATAAGAACGGTTGATGTCGAATGTAAATTTACTGTATATATGTGTGTGTGTGTGGGGGGAAACCCCCCAGGTTATGTGCGTTTATGTTTGGTATGCGTGCGTGCGTAAACTTATGATCGTTGTTGTAATCGTATATATTAGACACAGTCGAACTGGTACCGGTCGCGAGTATTGTCGTACGTTTTTCGTGTTATACAATCCACTTTTTCGTTGATATTACACTTTTTAAAATATTTCGCTTTGTATCGTTCGTGTTTCTTTAGTAATTACATGGTCATCTCCGGGCCGGATTTTTCTTTAGTTATAAGACACTAGCCGTAATAATCGTTAGCAACATTTGACAATATTTTAGTTGTGGTAACATCTCTCGTTGTTCGTATCGCGGTGAGTTCGTTCCGATTTGTTAATAGTATTATTCAGCGTTATTTATTGATATAATTTAATAAAATGGAAGCAAACGAAAGACAATTGAAAGCGACAAGGAGAAGTATTGCTAATGACAGAGACAAAATAAAGCAGTTCGTAAGAGTTCGTCGTCACGGAAGTAAAAATTCATTTAGAGGTATTTAGAGAATCGGTTGAAAAATATTATAGCATTCGTGATAAGATAATTAGAAGTTGTGATGAAAAGTGTTGCTTCGTTAAAGAGTATCTCGGTGCCACGTTTGGAATTATGCGGTGCGTTGTTATTGTCGCGGTTATTATCAAAAATCTTATCGGGTTTATCTAAGAAGGTGATTCTGACTCTACAATCGTATTGGCATGGTTAGCTAAATCGCCGAGTCACTGGACTACATTTGTGGCAAATCGGGTTTCTGAAATACAGAGTTTAAACCAATACGTTTACCGTGGAAACATGTTCAATCTTGTAATAATCCTGCTGATTTAGCAACTCGCGGTATGTCGATTAGTAATCTGGTAGAGTCAAAACTGTGGTGCAATGGCCCTGGATTCTTGATTAACGATGTAACTGATTCGTATCAAGAATTTACTACCATATTAGAGAAAAGGAAGTTGAAACCTGCGTGTAATGTTATTATAGATGCCAATTTTGTTGAACATTTTTCAACTTATACTCGGTTGCTTCGCGTTTTATATGTTGCGATTTATTTAGTGAATCTTATGAATCTGTTACAATTAATAATTTCGAATATCGACGGGCCTTGATCGCATTCTCAGAAGATATTAATCGATTACGCAAGAACGTGTTGTTGAGAAAACGCAGTAGGTTATCATCACTGTCGCCTTTTATCGATCAAGAAAACGTACTTCGTGTCGGCGGTCGCATTTGTAATTCGTCGTTATCGTACGAGAAACGACATCCAGTTATTTTACCGGTTCAGTCACATTTTTGTCGAATTTTTGTGAGGTACATACATGAAAAATATTATCACGCAGGACGGTCGTTTATCAAATCATACATAGCTGCTAATTATTGGTTTATCGGTGGTTTTGTTTCAGTAGTAAAATATACAATTCGAAGTTGTGTACAATGTATATAAGCACAGACAAGCCAACAGTTGATAGGACAACTGCCTTTAGAAAGAGTCAGAATTTCTCGACCTTTTGCTAACACTGGAGTCGATTTTGCTGGCCATTTGTACACCGCTCGATTAAATCCAATAAAATATATATAGCTATTTTTGTGTGCCTTGCTATTAAAGCGGTTCACATAGAAACTGTGTCAGAATTAAGTTCATGTAAATTCATTGAAGCTCTGCAGCGATTCATCGCGCGTAGAGGTAAACCGTTAAAAATGTTTTCGAATAATGGTACTAATTTTGTAGGGACACATAATTATCTTAAATTGAATAACGATGAGTTACAAACGTTTGCTGCTGCTGAAAGCTTGGACTGGCATTTTAATCCGCCTTATGCCCCACATTTTGGTGGGTTGAAGCGGCTGTAAAATCTGCAAAATGTCATCTATTGCATGCGACAAAGGGAAATGTCCTTACATTTCAGGAATATGCGACATTATTCATTCGTAAGCTGTGTTAAATTCGCGCCCCTTATGTTGCTTATCTAGACGATTACGATTGATTAATACTCAGATGTCAAACTTTTGAAAATTGTAGAGCCGTGATTATTTGAACCAGTTACGGTAACGTGGCAAACGGCGTATCATCAGTCCTAATTTAAATGTTTATCAAGTAGTATTGATCAAAAATATCGCTACCAGACCGTTCGAATGGCCGTTGGGAAGGATTGTTAGAGTTCACCCTGGATCAGATGGTTTAGTTCGGGTTGTAGATGTACAATCAGCTACTGGAATCCTGAGAAGACCCGTATCTACTGTAATAGTTCTACCTGTTGATTCTGAACCGTCGGTTCAGGGGACGGAGTATGTTCCTGCACTTATGCAGATAAGAACGGTTGATGTCGAAAATTTACTGTATATGTGTGTGTGTGGGGAAACCCCCCAGGTTATGTGCGTTTATGTTTGGTATGCGTGTGTGCGTAAACTTATGATCGTTATTGTTATCGTATATATTAGACACAGTCGTACTGGTACCGGTCGCGAGTATTATCGTACGTTTTTCGTATTATACAATCCACTTTTTCGTTGATATTACACGTTTTAGAATATCGTTCGTACGTGTTTGTTTAGTAATTACAATACCTTTAGCACAAGAGAAAAAAAACGGTAAAAAAAAATGAAATTAAAAAAGACGGATCAAAAAACAAAAAAATAAAATAGGATTATTATATTGTAGACGGGATAGCCTAGTGGCTAGAGCACGGACTTCTATACGGAAGGTACCGAGTTCGAATACGATCGGCGACGCGAAAATTATTGTCAGAAAATAAAAATGTATAAATAGTCCCAATATCATTATCGCGTGGAATGGCAAACCACCACGCGCAACCCCGTATGAAATAATGATATAGTACAAAAACGGGCTATTCTTCTTTTGAGCCATCTTGGTTATCGAAGGTTGATTACATACTTTACTGCTTCAAATCATGCTCGTGTATATAATAATAATTAAGGACCGCACATGATTATTTCGGTCGTAATTGACAGGTTTTACGGTGGTCAGTTAAAAAAAAAAAAATTAGATTAACGTGTATCATAGACTAACCAATGCGGGAATTTATACAAACGTGTTACGCGAAACATCCTTATATTAGCTTTACTCCTTCCACACTAATATCCTATAATATGTAGGATTGAATGCATCATTCACGCTGACAAATATATATAACCGAATCCTATATGCAATCCAATCTAAAGGTCTGCTTTCTTCATTCTAATTATATTCGTGTAAAAACATTGAAAATTATCTAGAGTCATCTATAACAACCATCGAAACAGCCTGTATAAAATTTATAATCTTCCGTCAAAATTTCATGCGCGACTGTTAAACAACACGATTGAAAAGCGAATAGAACGTACCACGAGGAAACACTTTAACACAGCCGGTTATACACATAGACGAACTTGTACACGCATAAAATTGACGTTAAAATGAGATTAAAATTCGATTTTATAATACGTTATAAAAGCGCACGACGCGTTCTCCCCAATTTGATTTTTTAATTCATTTTAAAAAAGAAATTAAATAGTTTATTATAATTTTTTTTCCTTCGCTACGATTAAGTACGAGGTAACGTCTTGTGATAAATTTAATTCCGAGTTCGACTACTTATGAGGTACAAAATTGGAATTTTTTTTTTTAAAATATGAGATTAACTAGAAATAACGATAATACAATCGTTATCATTCTGAATAATATATATATATATATATATATATATATATATATATATATATATATATATATATATAAATTATGAAGAATTTATATGTACATACACATAAAAGTCACCTTAGCAGTTAAATACAACCAAATGTTATTACAAAATTAAAGAAATCATACAGAAAATAACAGTAAAATAACAATAATAAAAATTAAAAAAAAAAAACTATTAGCTGGTATATTAAATTTAATAGTGATTTTATGAATTAACAAAACAAAATAAAATCGAAGTTAATCACTAAAAAATTTTTTATTATATAAGCAATTCGACTATAAAATCATTTTGAAACATTACCATTAACGTTTTTTGTAATGCTTGAAAATGACTTTATAGTCGAAAAGCTTTGCTTATATAATAAAAAAATTTTTAGTTATTAACTTCGATTTTAATTTGTGTCGTTAATATTAAATTTAGTTTAACTTGTATATAAATAAATAAAAACAAAAAATCCTAACACAGATCGGATCGTATAATGTTTATAACGTACAAAATTGGAAACTTATTATTATTTTTTCAAATATGAGATTAACTAGAAACAAATACAATCCTTATCGTTCTGAATAATATATATATATATATATATATATATATATATATATATATATATATATATATATATATATATATATCGATAAAGAAAAGAGAATCCAACAACCACTGACTTTGCTGCGAGATATTGATATTAAAGATAAATTAATTTATTTGAGTGCGTGCATATCAAAAAATGGTCGATCCGAAGAAGAAATAAGGAGACGATTAGCTCTTGCAAATGTCGGGATCCGGAAACTAAACTGTATATGGAAAAACCATAAGATCTCTAAAACAACAAAACTATTACTCCTTAAAACGTTGACTGTTTTCCATAGCGACATACGGCTGAGAAACCTGGACGATTAATAGGGATACCGAAAAATGCCCACAGAACAAACGATTCTGTTTTAAAAGAACTGAAAATCGA
Organism: Coronaproctus castanopsis; assembly: GCA_032883995.1. Lineage (NCBI taxonomy): Eukaryota > Metazoa > Arthropoda > Insecta > Hemiptera > Monophlebidae > Coronaproctus > Coronaproctus castanopsis. The sequence goes on along the minus strand of CM065052.1, from coordinate 67,064,877 downwards.
ACCCACTGAACAATTAGTACCATCCATTGAAAGACGCGTGCTGGGCTTCTTTGGTCATGTAATACGAGCAAATGGGCTGCAGAAAACAATTCTGCAAAGAAAGGTTAATGGAAAAAAGGAGTCAAGGTAGACCGATGGGCCTACATTGATCAGATCACAAGGTTATGTAGATCAGACATACAGCAAATCATGAATCTAGTGCAGAATCGATATAAATGGCGACGTCTCGTAACTTGCATCAAATAAGGTCACGACATCCGGATCGGATAACGAAACGAGAAGAAGAAGATATATATATATATATACATACATTTTTTTGTTACTGTTATAGCCTGCCCAGCCTGTCTAGGCTATCAGTAGATGTTATCGTAAGCAATTAGAGCTCGATTATTACGCTCTGGTTATATTTTGTAAAATATACACCGAATTAATAGTATCCGAAAAATCGATAAAATCTAAATTATTACAACTTACCCTCGTGTGTCGATATCGAATTATAACTTTATAATTAATCGAAATTATTTAAAATCATCAATTAATAAATAAACGCGGCTAACCGACCGAAGGCGAAACCGATTTATGAATTAGCCAATTACGCGAAAACTGCCACATTTCGAAACAGTTGTTCGAACGATATTTAACGTTCGCAAAGTCGTAAATCAAAAATAATCGTATACAATTATAATCTATGACATAGCGCATATTTATTGACGTTTAATGCATACGTGAGCATTAAGTGTGTTTTTTTTAGCATATGTATGCATATATATATATTAATAAAAAAGTAAAATAATAATAATATAGTGGTTTCTTTAATAATAATAATAATAATAATACAGCAATAAAAAAGCAACAACAACGAATAAAAAACCCAATAACACTATAATAATAAAACTAATAATAATAATAGTAATAACAGTACAGTATACTAATAATATAAGGAACGCAAAAAAAAAAAAAAAGTTGTTAAACAATAATTTTTCTTGATAAAATATCACGAAGCTTTTAAATTGACGTATAGTAAATATTATTATTTATTTGAAACAAAACTCCAAGCTGGACAACTGTAGCTGATTACGGGAAGAATGAGTATTTTACGCGGAATTAATTTATTATTATATCGGCAAAAACTTCGTTTACAGTTAGCAAAAGACCACCTTAAATGGTATCCCTAATAAAAAAAAAAAAATGTGTACTTCTTTTCGAAGCTCATCGTTCGTAGTAAGCGCACGACTGTTTGTCGATAATTCTGTTATGATCCAATCTATATAACGTCCTACATCGGAACGGACCCTCATCGAACTACTTGCCTGCGACGTTGGACGTTATTACGAAAGCAACTTGTTAAAATGAGGAACGGTAAACGACGATCTCCGCGATTACTGCAGGGATCATTTCTTTTGCTGTCTGTTCACAAATTGAAATGAGTAGAACAATACAGAAGGCGTGTTAGTTTTAAGAATAATAAGACTGATGAAATCACCGAAATATTAAGTTTACTGAAAATCTTTCAGTCATAATCAATTTCTTAAACAAAATTACACCTTTTAGTTTACGAAATAAAATTATAGCAAATGACCGGAATAGTAAAAATATAATGTTTTGTTTATAACGCTTTTTACATAAGTCGAGAAAATTCTTGAAGCGTTATATAAATATTTCTAGAATTGAATCAGCACTAAAAGTTGACGTACCGCGTAGATGACAATAGTGTCGGATTGAAATAATTAAGAAAATCCCGACCTACGATTATAAAAGAAGGAAGAAATTTCGATAAGAGATTCTTAATCGTCGATATTACGAAATTTGGCCGCGACCATCTCATTTCTAATAAGAACGTTAAAAGTGTACGCGATTATATAAACAAATTAAAAAATGCGTACAATAAAATTGTAAACATAAAAATATAACACCGGTTACAATTATCGTGTACCACCGAGGACATCATCTTCCCGCAATAACGAAGCAAGACCATTAAACAGTAACAGGAAAACAAAAAGTTGGAAAAAATACAAATTTAAAAACTGCGTCTACGAAATAAAGGAGTGTTTTAAATTGCAAATTAACCAATGATAACTGTTAATATTGGAACTTAAAAATACATCGTCCGATTGTTCGATTCCTATATATTAAGAAAAAATATGAAAATGGGTGACACACGTGTATTCATACTTAGTAGAAAGGGCTTTTATTATTAACCAGTTTTATTAATCTTTTCTGTGTACATCGAATAATACGTGTGCTTAATAATAAATTAACTAACGAATATTAATATTTATAGATTGAATTGTAAACTTATAGAATAACACAGAAATTACTTCAAATTGGTTACATTATAAAGTAACGGTGATGATTAGTCACCATTACCATATAACATAATAATGAATCAAGTACATATTTACATTATTAAAATAAATATTATTAATAACAATACTAATTATTTATATCGTAACTACTATTCAAACGTTAGTTGCAAAATATCGAATACACAATGTAATTCTTACAAGTAACTCAATTCAAATTATATATATATATATATACATATATATACATATATATATATACATATATATACATATATATATACATATATATATATATATATATATATATATATATACATATAAATATATACATATATATAAATATATATACATATGTATATACATATATATAATTTTTTATAATGTGGAATGTAGTGATTTTTTTATAAAAATCAATTGAAAATTAGTTAAATCACTAATATTTATTTTCTTAAAGAAAACACAAAACTTTTCGGCATTTACGCCATTATCAAGTGAAATATTTTAAAACATCATAATTTTAAAAATATAAATTAAATATAATTACTTAAAAATATGTGATGATGATTGTGAAAATATGATCCAAAAATGCTGTCTGCTTCAGTTCTGTCTATTTTTTGATTTCTTGAAATTTAATATCAATATATTTGTTTATTAATTTTGTTTTTTATATTAATTTTTTCTTCGATACTATTTTCTGGATTCTGTAAAAGTTGTATACTGGTGGAATTTTAAATTTTTCATTTGCTATTGCGATGTATGATGTCCAAAAGTAAAATATAAAATATAAAAATATACAAACACAAAAATTTTTTAAAAAACACAATTTTACAAGTAAAATGAAAATAAATATTGGAAAATAGTATTGAAGAAGAAATTAATATAAAAAAACAAAATTAATAAACAAATATATTGATATTAAATTTCAACAAATCAAAAAATAGACAGAACTGAAGCAGACAGCATTTTTGGATCATATTTTCACAATCATCATCACATATTTTTAAGTAATTATATTTAATTTATATTTTTAAAATTATGATGTTTTAAAATATTTCACTTGATAATGGCGTAAATGCCGAAAAGCTTTGTGTTTTCTTTAAGAAAATAAATATTAGTGATTTAACTAATTTTCAATTGATTTTTTTTACATATATATATATATATACATATATATATATACATATATATACATACATATATATATATATATATATATATATATATATATATACATATATATATATATATATATATATATATATATATATATATATATATACATTTTTTAAAAAATCATTATCTTAACTTATATTGAGATAAAATAACATTTGTATTACTGAATTAGTTAATACCATCACTTACTTGAAAATCACTACCATTATGATAACAACTAATATTTATTAACAATTTCAGTAAGAAACTTTTCTATTTTATAGTTTTCCCTCATTAAATCATGAAAAAAAAATAGCATTCTGTCTGCATTATTTCTGTCTAAGATTAATGACGTATTTGGACACATATTATACTGATCTCCTGAAACGTTTACATTCAAAAATTAAATGTTGCGCATTGTCAATGCTCATTGATCTGCAAACAAGACAGTTTGGAGAGTTTACTAATTTATATCGATGAAGGTACTCTCTAAAGTTACCATGTCCCGAGAGTACTTGTGCATTAAAAAAAGGTGATAAGTAGAAGGGGCTAGTGCCAATTATAGCTTATTACTGCATTATGTTCAAAAGTTCCTCGTTGTTGACGATCGAGGAGATAAAGACGTGGTTTTTTGATGTATGCGCTTATTTTTAGAATAAAATTTATAATGTAGGACAGGTTAATTATCAATTCTAGTATAGCGAGGTGTATTGAGAATACACCTGAAACCTTACAATTTAAATTACTTCTAATTTATTAAAGGTAGCTTTCGACATCGGTCTCCAGGCAGAGCGTAACTGGATTTTATCTTGCTGTTAATGTTAAAGACTTACGGTTAATTAGAGGATACAAGGAATAAAATTCCATATTTATTTTGATTGCAATTTACATGCTTAGTGTAGCATATTGTCGAAGATAACGAACTTCCTCGCAGCTGTCAGATTATCAGGTAGTGCTGTTATGCTATAGGTGAAGAATATAGCTTTAGTTTTAATCGGATTTATGCTAATTTGCCATTTGCGGTAATATTTAAGTAGGCGCTATATTCCGGGCTGTAGTCTGTTACAGATCGTCGCGCTAAGTTTGCGGGATATGCAGAATATTGCAGACTTATCAGCAAATAGTCTGACTTGCGTGCTAAGTAGATTCCGGAAATGGTATAGATGCAAGATAAACAAAATTGATCTAATTACGTTGCGGCACACCTGCGGAACAATCTCTTCGAATCTGCGTTAGGTTCGGAAATCGCATATTTCGTATAGAACGCCCACAGGTCACGTATGCTTTACGTCAAATAGTGGTGCGCTTGTTTAAATTGAAATTATATATTTTACGTATTCGTCGAGTCGTCGAGTGATTTGAATTGAAAATTGGGAATTATATTATTATTGTCAACGTGAAACTTTAACATTAAAAAGCTTTTTCAATAATTTTACTCGAGTTACTTAATGAAAAGTATTTTGGAAATCTTCCAAGCGTCCTTTTTCTCCTTTAGTATAGCGGATCGTTACAACAATTTCGATTAAGAAATATATGAAGAAAAATACTCCGCAATCTAGCAAACAGGAATGTAATTTACATCACTCACTGAATACTCTGTAAAATTTATACGTCCGATAGAGATCGACAATTTATTACCTGTACATCTGCCAACGAACAGACATGTCCATTTACATTTTTTTTTTTACAGCAGAATTTATCATGCCCGACGAGCGGATGAAATTATGAATAGTCGACATTAGACGATTGACTTAATTTAATTTACCGCGTCGGACGGAATTTTCTTTAGAACTAAAATTCGTTCGAACCGACTATCGTCATTTAGGTGGTTCTATTTGAGGATAGGTCCCGGAAATTTGACGTGTCTTTTTGCGAAGCTCCAAATTCGATTAAGACTTTAGTCGATAGAACGACGTTTGCAAACTTCTCCACGCAGAAATCAGGATGGTAACAGCTGACAGGTAGAAGAACTGCCAGATAATTTATACTTTGTATTAAAGCAAGCTTAAGTTATTCGCTACAGGCAACAGCTGTCCGAGTCGAAAGTGATCTCTATACTTTAAAGATAATTTACAGTGAAATCTCGGTTTATGTTAGCGAGTATTTATCGTTAAACTTTCCATCTCGCTATAAAGTTCGCAATACCTATTTAGGTTAGAAAGTTGTAAGAACAACGTACAACATACATCTGTCGGTAATTCTTGTATTCTCAAATAAACGTGTGAACTATAAAACGCACTTTTATGTATATATATATATATATATATATATATATATATGTGTATATATATGGCGTAGTTGCTAGATTGCTCGACTGTCAACTCGATGATCTGGGGTTCGAAACCAACACGCGACGCATGGAAAGTTTTCATCATTATTTAATTCTTAATTATCATGGATAAGGCAGTGGCACCCCACTCCGTATAAGATCATGCATATAAATAGTGCCTCAAATGCTAGCTCATTTTGTATGTAAAGATAAACGTACAAAGCTAGTCACACGATCACGATGATAATGATGATGATACATATATATATATATATATATATATATATGTATATATGTATATATTATCGGGTTAGAGATCCAGAGGATGCTCCGAAGAATTTATAAAACATCATTAGACGAATTATCTAAAAATAATAAAGATGGTAATAATTAATTTAAAAAGAAGGGATAGCAGGAAAGTCCGTAGTAAATCAAATAACCAGATATATGAAACGCCATAAGTACAAAATTTAGTCGAATTACAAGTTTAACAACGATCAGACTGACAGTTCGTACTTTTTTTTGAATAACTCAAAAACTAGTCTGACAAAGTTTTTGAATGAAGTTTTATTTAAAAGTAGAAAATCCAGATATTAGCTTACAATCATTCGTGGAGCACAATATCGTTCAGACCAGGCGCCATTTACAACAATACATTCATTCAGTCTTTACAAATTTTTCGAATACTTTTTTGAGTATACGTCGCTGAATTTTTAACATTTTTACAGAAATCCGAGTTTTCAGGTCTTCCATGATCGTATTTCGTCAACGCGGCTGTCAAGGCATGCCACAAAGAAATTTTGTAACTTTGAATTCTTTTCGAAACCCTCTTTGCACTGTTGTGATCGACTCACGACGAAAATCACGCTCCTTCTCGTTATAAAATGCCGTGTGATAAGTGAAACTAGACAAAACCAATGCCTGGTATGTACACTAAACGTAGACTACGCGGTTTGCGTTGTAGCAGTGTTACCAATTACGATATTAAAAAAAAAAACTCCGTCCTCACTGGGTCACCCTATATATATATATATATGTGTGTGTGTGTGTGTTTTGTACGTGTGAATTATAGAGTGTATATTAAGTATACACATTTATATACCAGGTACCTTATTACTGATTAAAAAAAAAAATTAAAATTACAATAAGTATTAAAAGATTGTACTCGTTTTATATATATTCAGCACTCTTCAAATAGTTTTAAATGCAAATTTTAAATTATTTAAACTATAAAAAAATCTCACAACGTGTTACCTACGATGTATCTCAGTCGGTCAGTTTTCTATTAATTTTCTGATTAATTAGAATCGTCAGGCGACACCCCGTTCCCATTAGCGAGTTGATAGGCCCTTATTTACTTTCTTCGTTCTTAATGAGTGCAATAATGTAAAGTAACATAACGTTACTAAAGAAGCAAAATTCGAAAAACACATAATGTGGATTGCAAATTGCACGTTCAGCATGGAGAGGTAAGGAGTTTCTGTAGTTGCATAAGGAGTAGGCGATTTACGTTTAATATTAAAAAAAAAGTAAAACCCCGAAAATTTCAGAAGAGACGGTTGTAATTGGCAGTCCTTAGTGATGTATATTTTCTAAATATGTCTGTTCCCAAATTTTCCTACGTTCGAAATATATGATACCACGTGCAAAAACTAATCACACGATTAGAAGCCCCCGCTGGAACCAACGAATCAACAATTTCATTGTCGGGATATTACTGGATGTCCCGGTACCCATAAGAAGGACACAAATACATCCAAGCATCCACGATGATTAAGTTTTAACATGATGAATGAAATATCTGACGCGTTCCATTTTTTTTCCATAGCCTTCAAAATGTTTATAATGCTTCATATCGATTAAGAATGATAGAGCTTCTAACAGCGGTGAATTCGAAACAAAAATCGGATAATTCGTAAGCGTTACTAATATTAACAGATGGGATGAACACTGCTGCTCCCGTTCCCTAAGCCGACTTTTATCCATCCGCATAAATGTACGTATGAATTCGTATAATCTGTACTTGATATTCTTCAAATCTAGATATAACACAAGACAGCTGGGCATCTTGTTATTAGATACAACTCACTCGTACAATCGAAGGATATATAATATGCAGATGTTATTTCAGTTTATATTAAACAAGATTAAAGAATATTTGGCGGAGATTAAATATGGCTGATCTTGATAATCAACTATAGCTGAGCATATTTACACTCATTCGAAATCGGTCGAAGTGGACAAAACTCGTATTATCGCGGCGGAACGTAGATGTAAACGACGGATTATTAAAATATCATCCAAAGAATTATAATGGAGGGAATGATTACCATCAGATACCACAACTGCGGATGACCGTGATTGGGTTTTTCCGGTATAAAATAATTTATTAGAGTTGAAATTTATTGAAAAAAAAATCTGGTTCGAAAATAGGAAGAAAAAATTGCCATCCGTTTCGGTTTAGAAAAAATTTCTCGGAATTACTTTACTTTACTAGTAACGACGCCCACACCGTCGCCTATTCAGAAATACGAACGCACTTGTAGAGAGTTTGTCATTGACAATACTTACCGAATTGGCTAGAGACCAAAAAGGGAACGTCAATTTCAGTTTTTTTCCCCTATTATCGATAAACGGAGAAAGAGATAAAGAAATAGAAAGAACGGAAGCGAGAGAAACTCCTTACAGTTTTTCACCATCTCCTTTAACGCGTGTCCACTTAGATCAAATCTATAACTAAAAGAAACGAATTTAGCGAAGGATAAACCAGCTTCGACAGTTTCAGTTTGGTCGTAGGAACGCGATGTCGCGTGTTAGAATACGAGAATAAATTAAGAAGCAAACGCTAGATATCCATTTAGGTTATTAAAATTGTCCCACTTGTCGGCGAAAATTAGCCGTTTTTAATAAGAACTGCCACCGATTGCGGGACACGTTCTAACCGAACATCATGTACGGTACATTTCACGGCATTTTTCTCTTTCTCTATTGTTACAAGATTTATTTCTCTTTATTTATTTTATTTTTTAAAATGGGGATGACTTTACGGCTTACCCAACATTTATATTTTATCAAAGATTACTTAAGTATAAGTTATAAGCATAAACTCTGCGAATTTTTATTAGATGGAACAAAGGACTATGTTATCTCGTTCCTTGTTCCACCGCAATAAGTTAATTAAAGCGTCGTATGAATAAATGCAGGAATCTTCATCATTATATTAATAATCACATTTGTTTTGAAGGGGGAGGGGTTTTTTAGTAGGTACAACTCCCACACACTAATTTTGATTCCCCAATTAAAAAATAATTATTTTTTCTCATTACCGTCTTTTGAATATCCCCCCCCGGCCGTTAAAAAAAAAACGAAGATGCTGACTTCTCTAGAAATGTTGCTATGTGAGGGAATAATTGTAGATTAACCAAAAGGGGAAAACGATATATTATTTAGAGATGTAAGGAGAACGCAGTTAGATAAGGTAAAGCTCAGAATGTAACGGTGTCACAGCAGAACATTTAAAAAAAAACACGATCGGGTTTGCAGACTGCCTGTTCAGAAAGGAGGGGAGAGAATGATTTTTTCTAAGTTGCATTGGGAAAAGACAGTCGGGCAGGTAACAAGTGATGTTCGAATTGTGAGTACTGGGAGTAGTTCCGATATTGACGCGTATTCCGTGTTGCTCTATTCGTTAAGAGCGCATTTAAAACGAAGATCAGTTTGTAGTAGTAAGTGTTACATGATATATGATATTATTATTATTTAACATATCTTGTTACTCGTCATAATCGCGCGATATGTCTAACTTGTGTAAAGAATGCGACGGTGAATTACCCACTAACGGACAGTACATCAAATGTAGAGGGGGTTGCAAACAGTGTTACCATTTCGACTGTACAACAATATCGCAACAAACGTATAACACGCGATCAAAAGCAGATAAAGATGCGTGGCGATGCCAGAATTGTCGTAAAGAAAAAAAACCCATACAAAAGCAGACTACGTTGTATGAAGATAAAGAAAATGAGTCGATATTAAAAGAAATATTATCTAGGGTCGCGCAGATGCAAATAGACATAAAAAATAATTACGATGCGCTAAAAAATGAAAATGATGAATTAAAAAATAAAATAGATAAATTAATTAAGAACAACCAAGAGAAAGATGCCAAAATAATCGAATTAAATATTAGAGTAAACGAGTTGGAACAGTACAGTAGAAGAGATCAAATAGAAATTAGTGGAATCGAGGAGCGTGAAAATGAAAATCTACAAAATATTATTATACAAGTATCAGAAAAAATTGGCGTAGAAGTAAAAGAAGAAGACATACAAATTATACACAGAATGGGAAAGATAAAAAAAGATGGGAAACCGAGGACGATAATAGCGAAAATACAAAGAAAGAAAGTGGAAGAAATAATTAGCAAGAGGAAGCCGATTGGATCACATGAAAACAGAAACAGGATATATATAAACGAAGCGATATCACCATTTTATAAAGACTTATTGTGGAAGGCAAAAAATCGAGCCAGGGAAATGGGATATCGTTATGTGTGGTTTAAAAGGGGTAAACTACTTATAAGGAAAAATGAAGGATTTCGACCTAAACGTATACAATCGGAAGAAGATATTGAGAAGTATATAAGTTAACATACATAATGAATAAAGCAAAAATCCTATATATGAAGATAAAATTTATACGTATAAATATACGTGTTAAATTAATGTATATAAGAATAAAGTATAAGTGTGCGAATGTGAATGCGAGTGTAAAATGTGGAAAGAGAAAAAATATAAATAATATAACAAGTTTTTTAAAATTTAAGATAAAATTTATATATATTAATATAATTGTTAAATATTTGTGTATAAGAATGCGGTATGTGTGTGTGTACGTAAGTGTAAAATATGGAAAGAGAATATAAAATAACCAAAAATGACTGATATGGAAATTAAACTTACTATAGTGTATGTGAATGTAAGATCATTGAGGATGAAATGGAATGAGATAATGATACAGTGTAAAATAAAAGGAATAGATATACTAATATTAGGAGAAATTAATGTAAATAAATACGAAATGTCCTTATACAACATCGAGGGCTATGACAAATATCACAATTTAGAGGAGATAGGTAGTAAACATGGGCTAGTGATCTATATTAGACGAGATGGAAATATAAAAACAAATGTGATAAATTATAACATGAGGACGGCGGAAAGTATTCTAATGAAATTAAGTGTAAACGAAGTTAAACTATATGTGTGGTCCATCTATAGACAACCAACGTATGATACAAAGGAATATATAAATGAAATAGTCGAGTTAGATAAAAAATTTCTACGAAAAAAAACTGTAGTGTACATAGGTGATATAAATATTGACACTGCAAAAAATGATTTAAGAGCATTAAATTACCAAACTACACTGGTAGAAATGGGATATATGAGCGGAATGAAAGGGTACACTAGGGAAGAATGGAAGGGCGACTGTTACACACAAATCCAGATAGACCATATTTATACTAAACAGCTAAATAAATCGATTAAAATGAAGCATAAAAATCTTAACACTAAAATAGCCGATCATAATATGATAAAATGTGAGGTGTGTATCAAGGGGTACATAAAACAAACAGCTCTAACGTGTAGATACTATTACAACGAAAGACAAATTAGAACTAAATTGAATGGTATAAATATGAATAGCGACACAGACTATCAAAATGCCGACGAAGTATACGAAGAAATAAAAACAACATTCGACAAAATATACTCGGCATGTAAACATAACAGGGGAGTAAAAAAGTGTAGGAAAATAAGTGCTATAAAAAATTGGATAAACAAAGAGATAATTGATATGATAAACCAACGTGACCGATTATACAAAAAATGTAAAAAAAATAAAAATAACACATCACTATGGAAAAAGTACAAAGCGCTGAGAAATAATGTAAACAAAATGATTAAGACGAAAAAGGATGAGTTTAATAGAGAAAAATTCAGAATATCTGGAGGTGATATTAGAAAAACTTGGATAAATGTTAGGAAATTAATAGGTAAGGAAACCACCCTTGGGGTTGATGAAACAATAGAAAAATACTTGTGTAAAAAGAATGGTATACATAATGTAATAAAATTATTTAGTGAGGAATTTGAGCATAATATAGAAAGAATAGAACACAAGTGTAACATAATAAAATTAAAGCCAAATGAATGTTATGCTCGTAGTAATATGTGTATTCCTAAAGCAACGGTAGAAAAAATAGGAAACATTATTGACAAATTAGTAGCTGAAAAATCTTGTGGTAACGATAATATAAGAATTAAGGATATGAAATATGTGAAGGATAAAATATCAAAGAAAATAACAAACTTAATAAATAAAACGTTAGAAAATGGAATGATACCGCAAGGATTGAAAACATCACTAATAAGACCGATATATAAAAAAGGAAAACATAACGAAGTCACAAACTATAGACCTATTGCAATAAACAATGTTATAGCAAAAATAATGGAAAAGTATGTAGGATCATACTTAGTAAAATACTTACAGGAAAATGATGTTATTGATAGAAATCAATATGGGTTTCAGAAAAACAAATCAACATCGCAAGCACTTGGCGACTTTGCTGAAGAGATAAGGACAAATCTGGAAATGCGAAATAAAGTGATAGTGACGTTCATTGACTTATCAAAGGCTTTTGACACAGTGAACCACGATAAATTGTTAATAAAATTGAATAACATAGGTGTAACGGGTAAAGTCTGGAATTGGTTTAAAAATTATCTGAGTGATAGAAAGAGCGTAGTAAGTATATCCGGAGTAAAAGGAATTGAATTTAAAATGAGAAATGGTGTACCGCAAGGGAGCAACTTAGCCCCGATCCTATTTAATGTATATGTAAATGGTCTGCAAAAATATTTAAATTATAGTAAAATATATGCTTTTGCCGATGACATAGCGATAATAACGACAAATATAAATATAAAAATAGCCGTTGAAAATATGCAGAAAGACTTAATACAAATTAGCATATGGGCCCATGACAATAACCTGATAATAAATACTAAAAAAACAAAATGTATGTTCTTCAAATCTATGATGGATATAGAAAGATACAAGCCTATATTACAGATGCACTCAAATGATTGTGCCCATTACATGAAACAGGACAATAAGTGCAGTAACAAAGATTGCGAACAAATAGAAATGGTACGAGAACACAGATACTTGGGTGTAATTATTGACGAAAATTTAAGATGGAATAAACACATAAGTTCTGTGGAAAAAAAATTCGAGCAACATTGCCAGCATTGTATACATTACAAAACTACGTTAGCAAAGAAACATTAAAAATAGTATATTACGCGCTGATAGATTCACGATTAAGATATGGTGTGCAGGCATGGGGTTTAGCTAAGAAGTATTATACTGTACGTATCGATCGTTTACAGAGAAAATCCTTACAACTAATTACAAGAGATAATGATAGTGAATTACATAAACTTCTGAAGGAGGAAGACATGCTGGATATAAAAGGACTGTGCTTAATGGTTAGAATGTTGGATTATATTAAAAATCGGAAACCTGTAAAAGTTAGGGAAAGAAAAGAAATAACATATGATCTAAGGAAGATACAAAAATATCATACTCAAATACCGAAATCGAAGCATGGAAATCAGACAGATATGTACATATTGCCGCGTATGATGAACGAGATACAGAAGAAATATTGAACGAAAGGGTGGAGAGGAAACTAAAACGTGAATTAAAAAAATGGTTACAAAATAAGGAAAATGTGGATAAAATACTATAAGAATAATGAAATGACGAGGATTATGAAACACAAATATAGAATGATACAATGCGGATGTCAGGGTTCTACTACCGATTGGAAAATTAAAATTTTGGTGTAAATGGGAGTCTATATGTGAATGATTAGAGTGGAAATATATTGTTTGCAAATTGAAAGTTAATATGAATTAAAACTACTCTAACAGATGTATAAATGAATTCTATGTGTGTGTGCGTGTGCATGTGTGTGTGAGCATGGTACTGATCAGTACTTAAGCTCACTTTGGCAGTTAAGTTAGAGAGTATGTGAGAGTGTAAATGAGTTATAATTATATAAATAAACGGTAATTAAAGAAATCAATATAATAAATGTAATCAAAATAAAAATTTATATTAAGCGTAAATGTATAATATTAAATCATAAGAAATGTAATTACCCGTCGACAAGCGAAAGCTTGACGGGATAAGTAGTATTAAAATAATTGTATTATGTCGTATGAGTGTTGTTGTGTTGTTGTGTGTATACATGAGGTGTGATTATGAGTGTGTTATTGAATAAGTATACGTATATTTTTTAACATTACTTTTTTAAATTTTCATTTTTTATAAAATATATTAATAAAAGCATAGTAAATAAAAAAAAAAAAAAAAAATTATTAATGAGTACAATTCGTACGCGCTTAATCTTCTCAAAGAGAACTACGGTAATAGGTCAGAGATTAATGCTCTTCGTGTACATCAGTACGCGATGATTCTTATGCTCCAGCTGAACAAAGTGAATGATATCCTTCTGAGAAACCAAGGAGCGTTCTATCAATGAATACTGCTGCTCAACTTCCTCGAGTTGAATTTGGTATAAAGAAAAAACTCTACCTATATTCTTAGATACTTCCCAGTATTTGATCAATTGTGGCATCAAGGCGTGGTTCACAAGTTGAGTACTCTACTACCAAGAAATTTTTATTGCATATTGAAATCTTATTTATCAAATCGACAGTTCCAGGTTGCGCATGGAGAGGCAAGGTCGTCTTTCTACTTTATACAAGCGGGTGCCACAAGGTAGCGTCTTCGGACCTCTCCTATACCTGTTATATACAAGAGATTTGCCTATTGATAACAAAATAATAACAGCCACATTTGCAGATGATACTGCAATCTTAGCTGTAAGTGATAGCCAATCTGATGCTACAAATAAATTGCAACATAGGCTCGACCGGATTAAAAAATAGACTGTAGATTGGAAGATTAAACTAAATGAACAGAAGTCTGTCAATGTTTTGTTTACATTACGACATGGTGATAATATGTATCAATTGTATTTATGAAACCAAGTCATTCCACAGACTAACTCAGTAAAGTACCTACGCATGTATTTGGATTCATAATTGACCTGGAAAGTTCATGTTAAAATGAAGGCTCAGCAGATCAAGAATAAAACTCGTAAATTATATTGGTTAATAGGCAGGCAATCGGAGTTAGATGTTTCCTGCAAGCTTCTGCTTTACAAGCAAATTATTAAACCTATTTGGACGTATGGCTTTGCTCTGTGTGGCTGTACAGCCAAGTCGAATCGGGATATAATACAACACTGTCAGAACATAATCTTATTCACGATAATGATGTTAATTAATGATGTCATTAAGTAATTCGCTGAATTGCACAAGCACCGGTTGGACAGTCACGTCAATGCAGAAGCAAAGATAACTGCTTGGCATTAAACATGGAATTAGACGACTCGTTCGTCGCCAACCCGTAGATTTAGTCTTATAATATGTAAATTTATCTATAATGGATGCGTAGCCAATGGGATACGTACTCCACACTCGTTTAGTTAACTACTAAATAATCATTAAGTTAAATATGACAATTATTTAGCCAAAAGATTGTATCTTCTTTTTCTTTTTTGTTGTCATGCCGCGTACTGCCGCCTAGGCCAGAGGCATGAATATTGTATTTTAGTAATAGCCTAAAGGGCTGTATTAAAAAAATTATATTAACATCCATCAGCAATACAGGTAATGAAACAATTCGCACGCGGAAATGTAAACAGTAAAAGAAAGAAACACCGATTGAAATTCGAAGAAGAAAAAGCTTATCTTGGAGAAAGATGAAATATAAGTGTTGGACTCGTTTTTTTGTTGGCCAGTAGTACGCGCACGCAACCGCACCCACTTGTTATGAACGATACAAGGAAAAAAATCGATTCGGCCGCATCAAGTGCATGTAATTCAATGAACCTGGTTACAATACAGCCCTGTGCAAACACTACATCCATAGTAACATTAGGCGCAAAGTCATCATATAACGCTGTATATGATTTTTCAATGCCTTCTTTAGGTTGCTCGAGTATGCAACCATCAACTGTTCTAACTAAGCATTTTTTAAAAGATCTTTTACTTTATTATACGAAAAATATAATTAAAATTTACTTATTTTGTTTAATCTCCATAAAATAATTAGTACCTTTAACTATTTCATTACATCATCAATTATTATGCTGTTCTGGATATTTCTGGTGGTTGTGTAACTATACAACCTTTATGTACGAGTCACCACTGATTTATATACGGTGATATATATATATGTGTGTGTGTGTGTGTGCATATATATGGAATAAAGTACATCGCCGCAATATATATATATATATATATATATATATATATATATATATATATATATATATATATATGTATATATAATGTATTACCTGGGCAAATAAAACTCAAGGGTGTTTTACATCAAGTACATTTTCTTTCTGGTTAGGTTCGTGGCCTCCTAAGGCGTTAATAAATACTTCCCAATTGACTTTTCAAAAAATTCATCGTGGTACATGTTCTGATCTAATTGAGTTTAGTTCAAAGCTAACGTTTATAATAATTAGCCGACGTTATTATAAACGTTAGCTTTGAACTAAACTCAATAAGATCAGAACCTGTACCACGATGGATTTTTGGAAAAGTCAATTGGGAAGCATTTAGTAACGCCTTAGGATGCCACGAACCTAACCAGAAAAAAAATGTACTTTGATGTAAAACTCCCTTGAGTTTTATAGAAGGAGCGCTTTTTTAGTGAGTAAGAATCTCACACGTTGATTTTGGTTCCCTAGCAGTGCATCTTTGTATGCACTGCGTCAATAAAAACTAATAGAATTTCCGAGTGAATTGTCTGAAGATCGTCTTATCACAGATTTTAATATTAATGCGCTTCTACTTCATTGTGTCCTTTATAAAAACATAATCAAATTTTTCGACACAAATAATCAACTATGTTTCAAACATTGTCAATTGTAGGGCATTTTCCAAGGTGGCCCACATCCTATATTGCACCATATTCACATCTATCGTCATAAGATTATTCCCATCTTCGCAGGTTAACTTTGCATCCTCCTTCATTAGTACTTATTCTATTCAAGATTTTGTGGATATTCAATCGTGTTACTCATTGTCATTTGTACAAACTTTCTGTACATTTCAAGATCCTTTTTCAAGATTAAGTCTCGATTTAATAGATTTTTGACCATACATGGTGTGTGTTTTTTTCATCTATTTGTCTATTTCTTTCCATATTTGATACAACTTCCCGCTGTATGTTTGGGAATCAATTCCAGTTATCTTATATATTTTCTTTATATTTATAGACTTTAGATATCTAGTCACCATAAAGCATTGTCCACATATTTTGTATGTGCTGATCGGCTCCACGATGGACATGCATATTTCGCTAAAAAAAAGCATAGTGCCAAAGCAGATCCCCGTATAGTTTCTGGTTTTTCGTTCCATGTATTCCTATACAATTTCTCCAATATAGCGTTTCTGGAACTATTCTTCTATTTAACATTTAAACAGTGTTGTTTTAAGACCGTGTTAAAAGTAACTCTCCAGGACATGTAGGTATAGTAACATTTTCTAGTCTTCCCTTCCCATTGAACATTTACGCCTCTTTTTACTTTTCTGTTTCTGAGATGAAATGGTTATGCCTTTTTTGGATTACGTTTAAGCTTATTTCCATCATAATAATACGGTGCGTAAAGTTGATGGGAGTTATTTTTCTACTTCCTTAAAAGTTGTTCCCTGAATCGTGATGACTAAATCTTCTGCACACAAAAAGTGTTTGATTTATTTTGGGCGCGGCTGGTCATTAATAGAACATTTCCCCGGGGTAAGCTATTATTTTCCATCTGTTTTTTTCCGCCAATTGACACATAAAATTTAGTGGTTAACTGTATCGTATACCGCTCTCAACTCTATAAATACAGTCCCTGTAACGAGGTATTTTTCATAGGAACTCTCAATATGTTGAGTAAGATTCAGTATGTACACGATCGTCCAGGTATAAAATCGGCTTGTTCATCAATCAGTTTGCCATCAATAATATCTATTATCTTGTTCAGTAATATTCCCATAACTACAAAATCGGTTGGAAGCTTTTAAGGCTTCACAAAGATTTCGCTGGTTTAGGATTGCAATTACAATAGCTTCTCTCCATAATGTTGGTAGTTTAACCATTTTCACTCTGTTGGACCAAGCTTCTTTAATTGTTTCTTTCTTAGATCATCGACTCCTGCTGTTTTCCATCCGTCATTATTCTTATTCCAGCCAAGACTTTATCTGTAGCAATAGGAGTAATACAGCTTTGTACTTTTGTTTCAGCATTGCGGGCAAATCTATCCATACGTTTTATTTTGTGGTTAGACCTACACGTTTTACAATTAATTAGTAGTTGTTGAGCTACCTGATCAGAGGTAGTCTTTTTTTTTCTATAGCATTTGAGGGATCGATTGAGAGTTTCTTTGATAAACATGCTTGCCAGAGTGTCGAAAAGGAATAAGGAGAACGCATTTACCAATATATGTCAAATGTAAATTATTCAACAGTCATAAAGAAGTGTAAAATTTTTTGAAGTTTTCAAAAAAAAAAGTTGTTGGATCGAAGGTATAACTCTTTTCGCATTCTTGCAAAATTTATAAAGATATATATATATATACACACATATACACACAAAACATATACGGATTCAAGAATGCATATATATATATATATATATATATATATATATATATAATCATCATAGTTGGGGAGTGCTAGCAAAGTTTTCAAGAGTTTCGAATCTAAGTTCTTTCTTTCACGACCGAACAAGAAAAGACCATTAATTCTGTAAACGGATTTCGTACCTGCAAAAATTATAATAATCTAACCCGGAAATTTTAGACAAATGTACTATTGTTCAACTACATACATACATACATACATACATACATACATACATACATACATCATACATACATACATACATACATATACACATATATATATATATATATAAAAATATATATATATATATATAGATATACACATATATATATATATATGTTTCTGGGGCTAAAATGCGTAGATAATTTTCTTCTATTAATATACGTTATAATAATTGCGTCATCTACAGGGGATGATAGAAACAAATGTAATCACAACCCGTGTCTGTTTAGCTCGTAATGTTTTCTGCTAATAATAATAATAATAATCATAATAATAATAATTAAATTATATATATAAAAGAAAAATATTTTAAAAATATATTAAAAAAATTAAAAATAAAATGCGGTAAACAATTTCCTCTGCGGTGTTATAAATGAAAGACAAATATCTTCGCGTACATCTTAGTGTAGCGTACCTTTACATACCGAAAAAAATGTATCCACTTTGAAGTATCAGCAGTGACATATTTTAAGTTTTCCTTCGATATAGTATAGTATCAAAAATGATGCACATTATAATCGAAATTGAAAGCAATCTTCGAGACAGGTTTCATAGGCACGAAATGTATCTTTTTAGAGTGATGCTGGTATTACTATTATATATATCACGTTATCATCAACCTACTGCTGGGTGTAGGCATGTACCAGACGTTTCCAACGGTTCCGGTTTTGTGCCACTCGGTTCCAATTGATCCCTGCATGTTTGGCAATGTCGTCTCGCCACCGTGTTGTTTGTGTGCCCCTTTTCCTTTTTGAATACAATGGACAACATTGTAGGATTTGTTTTGTCCACCTGCCGTCATGTCCACGCGCCACGTGTCCAGATCACGTCCATTTTAATTTTGATATTCGCTCCACCGCGTCAGCCAATTTTGTGCGTTCCCTGATCCAAGTAATAGTCTTTCTGTCTTTAACTTGTCGTTCAGTATTATCCTTTCGTGAGCTGTTTGCGTTTTCCTGAGATTTTCATAATTACTCCAGTTGTGAAGCTGCACGTTTCTGCTCCGTATGTTAACACCGGTAAGACACATTGGATATAAATTTTGCTTTTCAAACTGTTCGGTACATCTTTGTTCGGAAATATGTTGATAACATCCCAAATGCTGACCATGCGAGAGATATTCTCCTTCGTATCTCTCTCTGCATATTTTCTGATTTGTCTAGTTATTTCCTGTCCTAAATAAATATACCTATGTACCTATTCAATGTGCTCCCCATCTATCTTCACTGACATACCATCCGTGTTATTAGTCAAAACCTTCGTTTTTTTGTTTATTTATTTTTAATCTTATTTTTCTAGACTCAGTTTGAAGTTCGTTCAGCATAGATTCTAATTCTTATCGATTCCTGCTTATTATAACGATGTCATATGCGAATCGTAGATGATTAAATTTTTCGCCGTTTATGGTATGAACTTCGTTTTCTGAATACACTTTCTAAGGCTGATATAAATAATTTTGGTGAGATGGTATCACCTTGTCGCACACCTCTTTTTATAAGTATTTTCGCAGTTCTTTTCCATAGCTTGACTTTCATTGAAGCTGGTTCGTACAGTGTTCTGATAATGTTCACATATTGCTGTTCAACTCCGCAGTTACATATTGACTCTGCCCATATTTGAACCGAGTCAAATGCATTTTCATAGTCTACAAACGCCATATAGAGTGGGATGTTGTGTTCTTCACAAGGTATTAATGTTCTAATTGTTAACAAATGATCCATTGTGCTATAACCAGTTCTAAATCCTGCTTGTTCCCTCGGTTGGTGATATTCTATTATTTGTGTTATACGGTTTGTTATTACACGGGTAAATA
Organism: Coronaproctus castanopsis; assembly: GCA_032883995.1. Taxonomy (NCBI): domain Eukaryota; kingdom Metazoa; phylum Arthropoda; class Insecta; order Hemiptera; family Monophlebidae; genus Coronaproctus; species Coronaproctus castanopsis. Next base: position 67,044,285 of record CM065052.1, on the reverse strand, counting down.
TTTTATATATTTGGAACAGCATACTGATAGGTCTATAGTTATGTAGCAATTGCGTGTTCCCTTTCTTATGTATCAGGATAAGCTCTGTTTCCTTCCACGTTGTGGGTATCATTTTATCAATAAGGCACTGGTTGAATAATGATCGAAGTGCATCGACCATCATATTTCAGCATTTCTGGTAGTATGCCATCGGGGCCAGGTGCTCTGCCTTTTTTTCATGATTTGAGAGCATACTCAACTTCTTCGTATAATACTTCTGGAAGAGCATCTTTGTCGTTGTTTTTGTTATAATTGTTGTTATTTTGCTTGAGGTCATTGCTAATATGGTTCATCTTCTTTAGTTATCTCATTTTTGGGCGTTATTATTTCTCCTTGTGAATTTTTATTAGTATTTTTATACCATTCGTCAAAGCTTTTTTAAACACTTACGGACCTTTGTTTCTTTCAATTGTTGTTTTTATTACATTAGTATTAAATTTGCGAATTTCATTCCGTATTTCTTTTCTTATCAGTTTATTTAACTCGGCCCATTCGATTAAATGTTCGTCCTTCGATTCTTTGATATGAGTTTGTGATTTGGGGATATGTTTTCCGCGCATTCTCGCATCATCCTACTAATATTAGTAGTTGCTTCGTTGACTGTATTATAGCTTATTTGTTTTAATTATTTCTCTAATTCCATCTGTCATTTCAACTTATTTTGTACAAGTTTTTCGGGATCAGTCCTTATTCCCTTCATGACGTTTTTATTAGGCTCTAAATTGATTGTTAGTTTGGTTCTTAATAGTTTATGATCACTGCCCGTTTTAACTCTGTTTATCACAGACACGTCACGAATTATGTGCGAATTATTAGGAATTATAAAGTCAATTTCATTTTTATATTTGAAGTCCGCACTTCTCCAAGTCCACTTCTGCTTCGGATTCTTTTTAAAAAAAGTATTCATTGCATATAACTTATTGTTTGCTAGGAATATTTGTCCTCGTTCGTTTCTGTTGCCGATGTCATGCTCTACAAGTGCGATTTCACGTTCATCTGCCGAGAACCCACATTCGCATTAAGGTCTCCAATAATCATGATTAGCTTACAGCAGTCTTTGTCAAGAGATTCCTGTATCTGTTCGTAGAATTCATCTACTAGTTCGTCTGAGTATACATCCGTTGGTGCATAAACTTAGATGATTTTAAGGGTTTTATTTGGTGTCAGTTGCACCAGTATATATTCTACCCTATTCGATATGCCGGCGTACTTAATCACCTTATCACCCCATTTTCTATTGATTAAGAAGCCTACACCGTTTATATGTTTTGAATCATGTCCCTTGTAATAAAGCATTTGTTAGGATCTTAACTGTATGGTGTTTCCGCCAATTCTTCTTGCTTCACTGAGTCCAACTATGTCCCAGTTAATATTATTTAGTTCTTCTTCAAGTTCTAATAGCTTATCTTCAGCTGCTAATGTTCTAACATTATATGTACTTATATACATCAAGTTCGTCCTGGTTTTGTCCCTTATTGTTATACAAGAGGTTACGTTATATCGGGGTGGTTGTTGTCTAAGTCGGTGGTTGCCTCCTTGATTTATATTTAATCTAAGCGGTAAGGAGGCATTTGTCAAATCTGGTTGCCCATTCTTCTACGACCTTTCTTTCTTACAGTCATGTCTGGGAATGAGTAGTCTAATCTCCCGTGTTGGCAAGACAAATTTGAGGATGCATTTTATCGCTACTGCCAGGTTAGTCATTATGTAACTTTATGCATTAACTGTTATGAATATTATTGTAATTATTATGGTTATCTGTTTGATTTTATTGGTTTATTTATCACTTTTCAAATTATTTCTTTTTACTTTGTATAGTATAAGTAGAATTATTGCAGGAGCAGAGGTAGTAAGGCTATGTTATTCTGTTACCTGATTTTCTGTCAGGGTTTACTCCCTTAGTATTTGGATAAAAATCCTACCCGCAATATAGCGGTTGTTTTCTGTCAGGGTTGTTTTCCTTAGCCTTTAGATAAATATCCAAACAGCAAAGCAGCGGGCTGATACTGAGGAGGTAACGATATAAGGTTTTTACGGCGATCTAAACCCGCCTAGGGAGAGACAGTCATAGGATTTTTGCAGACTTCTAATGGACAGATCCTCAAGCTGCCCATCTGTATCCTCGTGTCTCCTAATCCTGTCACTACTGCGATCGTCTGCTAGAGACTTTCCGCGAGTAGCCGCTGTTGGTCCGCGGCTGTTTATTCGACTAATGTCTTATTCACAGCTAACCTACATATCTATAGGCCACTCCACTGTCCGTCACCTGTGGATGCGCCCCTTTCCGGTTACAGCTCCGGATCCCGTAAGGTACAATGGTACTCCCGGGGGTATATATTGAGCCTCGTGGCGTAGTCGTAATTAATTTTCGTTGTTTCTGAACGATCTGAGATCCAACCCAAATGGAATAGAATTTTCCACGATGTTCAGGGCAAGTGAATTCTATTAGTTGTTATTGACGCAGTGCGTACAAGGATGCACTGCTAGGGAACCAAAATCAGCGTGTGGGATTCTTACTCACTAAAAAACCGCTCCTTCTATAAAACTCAAGGGAGTTTTACATCAAGTACATTTTCTTTCTGGTTAGGTTCGTGGCCCCCTAAGGCGTTAATAAATGCTTCCCAATTGACTTTTCCAAAAATCCATAATGGTACATGTTCTGATCTTATTGAGTTTAGTTCAAAGCTAACGTTTATAATAATCAGCCGATGTTGACTGTGTGGAAAACAGGTAAGATTTTGTGACTTGTTCGAATTGGTCATATCTATTTATTTAAAGATATAGAACATAGATCAGAAGTTGAGTCTTTTTTCCCAAAGGCTGAGTTAAACGTGCCAATCTGCTTCGGATCATATACTAAAAACTTGTTCGCCTTGTTCATCCAATTGACGACGGCTTTACTAGTTGGGTAGTTGTAATTATATCCTCACATTGTATGTTGACTGTTAATGTTTCCGGCTACAACTGCCGGTCCAGCCACATTCGAGATTACATTGGCAGGCCATGTGCGACGCTTAGGTTTATATATACGTTATATATATGTATAGGTTATCCGACGTTTAGAATGAGTATTATCGTCAGTAAATAGAGATTTCATTTTAGATGGAAAGTCAGTTATTTTCTTAAATAGACGACCGAGGTTTGCTAGGTCGTCTATATTAAGATGTACCCACCAATCTGGGTAAAAAAATAACACGGTGAATTTGCTCAACAGTTGTATGCTTTTCACGAAATCCAAACTGAACATCTAGTATCAAAAATGTTTGTTTACAATAACTGCCCGAAGTCGCTGTGAAGTAATGTTTTCAAAGAATTTCGCACTGATAGGTAGTAGGAAAATCTGGTTTCACTAGTTTGTGAATCATGATCATTTTCGCAATCTTCCAAGTGCAACGTATATATCATAGACGAATACAGGCATTTATCATCGTCGACAGATAGACAATCCCTTTCTTTGAAAATTCTTTGAACACAATAGGAGAAAGCCTATCATGACCCGGTGATTTGTTAAACTTTAGCAATAACGTTGGTTACTTCGAGGGGAGAAGTTGGTTTAAATTCTGTCATTAGATATAATAGGGCAGGAAGGAGCTATTGAGTATTGAATGTTATTGTCCTCTCAAAAACATGTACAAAATGTTTAGCAAAGACATATGCTTTCTCAGAATCGCTCCGAGCCCATGAGTTATCTTCCTTCCTCAAAGCAAAACAAGGCCGAGTAGGACGGTGAATTCGCTTAGCGGTAGTATATTATATGAACAGGAACATTTAGTGGTCTTTTCGATGCTTATTTTAAACGATATGAGTGAAGATTTACAGCAACGTTCGCAAAAACCGATTCGATATAAATTATTAAATCACTGCACATAACGCAACATCAATGCTCAAGTAAAGATACTCTATGAAGACACTTCGATAAGTCCTGGAAACGGCTAAAGTTATTTCAAATCAAGTTGAATATTAACTGACAGTAAATGGCAAATCAGCTTAAGTAATCCGAATTCAAAAAACATCTGTGCCTCAGAGTGCAGGGAAGAAGTGAAACTTAGACATTTTAACTAAATTCGGTACAGTTTTTTTTTTAAATTTTTACACCTGTGTATATAAACACACACACACACACACACATATGTAAGAATAAGCCTACGTATGTGTATAAGTCGACGCGCCCAACACTACAAAATGTTGTTTGAAACACGGGTATTAGTAGTGCAGTACATGCGAACTGTATATATATATATATATATATATCTCCGTCCGTTACTTCGTTGACATGCCTAATGCAACAAAATATTGTTTAATAGGCGCATGTTGGTAGCGCGGTACATGCGAACAGGATGTACATATATATAATCATTTCTAAGCAAAGTTTATGTAACCGGTGATTATAAATTTACAACTATCATAACAAACCTAGTCTCAAAGGTATATAGTCCTTTTCATCTAGGTTGATGAAATAACTGCTATATGCAAAATAAATCCTTTAAATCAATTGAAGAAGTACTTTCCATCACTTAAGAACGCATGGAGAGTAATAACTAAACATCCTAAAGTAAACTTAATGCGCCGCTTTTCACTTGAGAAACAGATACGCTAATAGACGAAATAACGTGGTAAGGGACAAAAATGTACATTAATGAATACCCCATACGATTTACCCTCGACAGAACGGTATCTTTCGAGAAATACTGCCTGAACACAAAAATTAAATTTACACATCCAGGAATATTACTCAAATTACCAGGCAGTTCATGGACACCGGCCATCACACATTACACACATCAGAATTGGCATTATACATCCACGGAATATGCATGCTCGGTATAGCTTAACTCTGCACATATAAAACATATTGACACCGCGCTGAACGAACGCTACCGCATTATTGCAGGGTGCCTAAAACAAACATCTCTATCCTAATAGTACTATATAATCAACTTACCGCAAATTAGTAATTTTGTAACCTCCTATTGTTCACATTCATCGATTACTTCTCGCATTATATGTTCGCTATATACGTTAAATGACGCAGGAGACTTCTTTAACGACTGCTTCAAATTTAAATGGTTGCTAATATATCTAATACGATCGACTTCGAATGTAATATAATTCGTAATTAACGCGAATTATGAAATGATCTACAACTAAAAAAAAAAAAAACCGTTAACTTCTACTAATAAAAAGATACTTTTTTTTTGTATTTTTTTAAATATATTTTTTTAATCATGGGCACAGGATTTTTCACCCGGATCGGTATAAAATTATTAAAACGGGTACGTGTTAAACATTAATGTTAGTTGATGCAATATAATTTTACTTTTTATTAATCTACTTCGTTTAGTGAATGCTTGTATTCTGTTAATCGCCGCTACGCGAACAGTAATTAGCTACATCATCAACGGATGGGACTATAAGTGATTAAATTGAATTTACTCATGATAACATCTACCGATTGCCTAGACACAGGCTAGGCGTAGACCATAGCAGAAAACAAATTTAATCAAATACTTTTCAATTTTCTTTAAGTAATACAACGTGTTTCTAAGTTGTAACAGTTTTAAATATGTACCATCTAAGCTTTTTCTCTGAAACGTAAACGAGAATAGATTATTATGAACCTAGCGAGTTTACAGAAGTACACATGCGTACTTATATATTTATATATATATAATATATAAATATATACATACATATATAATATATATGCAGCTTGATTCATGGAAGATTTTCTTCTTCTTGACATATCTAAAAACACCCGATGGCAAGTAAATTCTTCAAGATAATCTACAACTTAAACACAACGGAGAACTCATATATGTGAGTAGACACGAGCTCTCTATTCTTCTTTCAACAGCTACACTGGCCGTAAATCACTTTATTTCCACCGATATAAAGCTAATTTACCCCGTTAAGACCACGGCTTTTTCCAAAAATACGACCACTCGTAGTCGACGGTAACAGAGGCCTTCCATTTGTTTTTCAATATTTGCTTCTCTTTTTGTTTTTCACATTTCTCTTTGCAACTTCGACAACTGTAAGACTCGTCAGGTAAATATATTTGTCTCGCCTGCAACCAATTTTTCTTTTCGATTTTGTAACAATAAGTTTTTCACTTTTTACATTTTATGTTTTATTATTATTTATTAAATAATAATAAAACATTATTTAAATCAATTTGCAACAATAAAATAGAAGATTATAAAAAATCTGGACTATATAGAATAAACTGCTCAACATGTAATAAGTTTTATATAGGTGAAACAGAACGTCAAATAAATAATAGACTAAGAGAACACTTTAATTCATACAAAAATGAAAATGATGATAAGTCGCTTTATGGTAAGCACTGTAGAGAAGAAAAACATTTTATAGAAAACATTACAGATAATATAAAAATTTTACACATAGAATATAAATTTAAAAAAAGAAAATTATTAGAAAAACTACAAATTATAAAACATAGAAGTAGTAATAATTTATTAAATAATATGATTAATTTTGATGAAGAATTAATTTTAAAATCGGTTTTATAATTACATGTTATTGTAAAAAATTTTTTATATCATATCTGGCTATTCAATGTATCGATATTTATAAGTTTTTTAGTAATATCTTTGGTTTATTTGTAACATTTTTAACAATAGCTTGAAAATGACTTCATAGTCGAAAAGCTTCGTGTTTATGTAATAAATTTTTTAGTGATTAACTTCGATTTTATTTTGTTTTGCTATATATATATATATATATATATGAAACAAGCCTATACAAAAACGCAAGATATTTCGAGGTTCAGTTATCGTAGTTATTTAATTATAAAATGCGTAATAATAATAATAAATGACAGACAAAAAAAATATATATATAAAAATTCGAAAAACGAATTAGAATAATAAAATACGGTTTTTGATTAATTAATAGTCGCGATTCTGAAAGTAGAAGTTACTTCGTGTTTTTAGTTGTAGGTAATGTAGAAGAAATAAGTCGATTTTATACGATTATTACTAATCTAAATTAACGTTTCATGTGCGGCAACTAAGGCTAGGGGCATCAGGGAGAAGAAGTTAAATCAATAAATAGAGAGACGTGACACGCGTGTAAGAACATGATTAGGTTAGTTAGAGAATTCATCTTCGAAGAGAATAATTTAGGAGGGAAGGTTGAGAATCTGAGTGCGGAGTACAAAGAACAATCGATAAGTATATGGAAGACGGAAAAGCCTTACATACGGGGCACCGAGGAGCCGGAGTTCTGTTGATCAGGTGTGAAAGATTATAAGAATAATTTATATTCGAAAACCCGTTTATATACTGTAATTATATAATTGCTCAATTTTTTCGTTATCACGACGAACTAATCAGATAGAAATTTTTGTCGAAGAACCATATAAAAACGAGTACAGAATTTTAGTGAACTTATTAAAGTTTAAAAAGAAAATGCTCGTTTCAGGGGAAAGAGAGGAAAGTAGGAATTATATGGCGAGCTGATTATAAAACGATCTTGTAAAGTCTATTTTATGTGTCTGACTCTGTCTGATACATCGTGAACTTTAGAAAGTAGAACAAAAACGTGTCGGAATTTCATTAGACCGTTCGAATATTTTCTTCTGGTCCGAATGTTTTTGTAAATTTCGGTTTACACTTATTTAGGCACTTTCGTCCTATTTCGACATTGCCGAAACAGTAATAATAATAATAATAATAGTAATAATAGTAATAATAATAATAATACAAATGGCGAATAATAATAATACTAATAGAAATGAAGAGGAAAATTCTTGGAATCGTAAAATCTTTTTATGGAAATATTTTATAGACCCCAATCCAATTACGGGATAGACCGCGCACGAATTCAGAGATTTCGTACCGGAGTAAAATTTTTATTGCAAAAAACCACGAAGAACTAGTTACGAAAAATTATATTCGTAAATACGTAAAATATATGCAAATCCGCACACAAACATATATATATATATATATATATATATATATATATATATATATATATATATAGACGTAAATACGTATTTAATAACGCTTGTAGAACGGACAACAGTTATGTTAGTAAAGTGGAAAGGTTAGGTAATGTTACGTGAAGTCTTTTAATAAGCCTTAACATTTTTTAGTGGCAGTCACTAGTCGAATTCTCGTACTCCTTTAAAAAAAAAAACGGGCGTAATTTTTTTTTCATAGTAAATATTCGTCGTGTAGTGCCCTGTCATCAGTATCTGACAGTAGAATAGTGGAGTGATTTATTTTTGTACGGGTTTTCGTTTATTATCACTAGCAAATACCTGTCTGTTAGATAAGATTTCAAGATATTGAAATACCGAGTTGGTAACAGTATTTTGTTCTTGTGAAGAATTCCCGCACGTCGTACTTTTTCAAGTGCACATCGAGGAAGGGAGCCGGGGTTACTGTTTTTTTTATTTTTTTCAAAAAAACGTTCCTTCAATCTTGTTAACTAGTCGGTGCATTTGTTTCACGTTTGAATGCCCAGTTTTAGGCGTTTTTTTCTAACCCTTTCAGTCACAATGTCCTCTAAACGGTACATAAACTTTTAGTATATATATATTTTAATAACAAAGGACATTTAGATGTTGATGTATTGGAGAGTAGTGATTTTATTTTGTTTTTTGGTTAAAAAAAAGCACATTTAGAGTTGACATTATAGGTTCCACTTCTAGCCATATTTATATAGCGCATTAAAAATTCTATAATGTCGTCTGAAAAGCGATATTATACGCGAAATATTTTATCATTCCTTCGAGTCGTTTTCTAAAATTAATTCGCAAACCAAAATATCTAATTTCGTATCCAAAATCGATAATAAAGGTTAATCTTAACTCTTCTTCGCAACTTGCGTTACTCGCGATTAAAAATCTTAAATAATTCTGCTTATACGTAAGCGATTGATCAAAAATATATTTATTTCTAAAAGAAAAGAATATATACATTAAATTATGTTTATTATCGTTTTGTTCTAATACGGTATCAGTTTTAAGGTAACTGTTAAAGTGTGAGTTAAACAAATGCTGTTGTTACATAACTTTTTAAATAAAGCTCTTTCTTACCTACCTGTATATTACCTGCAGATTTACGTGTCTTGTACTGGACCTAGACCAGAGGCACGGGAAATTAGAGAACGTAAGGCTAGTAAGAATGAATTGAAAAGCTGGAAGAATAAACGGGAAGGACGGATTTTTAAATTAGATGATGTAAATTGGAGGATTTAAGCAAATTTAATAAGTTATTGGAAGCATCGTACGTGTAGGAAAGAATGTTTAGGAGGCTGAGCGGTTTGTCGAGAACGTTCGGAATTGAATTGCACAGGACGGTAACGAGGACATTACAGGTTGAACATAGAGGAGGAGGAAAATTATTTAGGATATAACTGTGCGAGATATTAGCGTGACCTAGGCGCAGACGAGCAAGTACAACATTATACCTTCTGTTTGTTAAGTGAGACAGAGTCCGGAGGAATGTTGAATTTCGAACCGATCGTAGTTTGTTTGTAAGTGGGACCATGAGGATTTTATATACGTTCGGAGGTCTTTTATTGGTGTAGTCAGGAGTGGGAATAGTTGAAGCAATGTGCCATCTCTGGTTGCACTGTCCACTTGTTTCAAAAGATCTTTCTTCTATTTATTTAGAGTTTATTCATATAAATCTCTAAATAATAAACACACCGGATAAAAAGAAAAACGAAATTTATAGCACTTTTTGTATAATAATGAATCATCATTATCGTCGTATTTTGTATCGAACACCCTGATCAGCGTACGTGTAGAGCACTTTAGTAAAAACTATGCCACCTTGATATTAATTTAATTTATCATAAGCAATATTGTAAATTCTTCTTCGTCATTCGTTGTATCCATCTCGAAACTTAGCGATCAACATGGATGTATCATCGAGATTGACGTGACAATTCGAAACATTTCATTCGGCGAGCGGTTAAACTATTTACCGGTCGGTCAGATATACCGCGTGTTTCGCTTATCAGCTGGCAGTAGACGGTCGAATTATGTTTCGCTATATATAGAATGTTAGCTGATGACAGTAGCGAGGATGATGATAGTTTTAGTGTATTTGATAATTCGGATGCCGACCCAAACTTTGTCAAATCTGATAATGAAGATCGTAATAAAGATCAAGTTGAATGAAGTACTAGTTCATCTGATGACGAAGATGATACCAATCCGCTTGAGGAAGGAAACAATACACAGAATGCATTAAATGCAGTTGCTGAACGCGTTAATCTTTTCCCAGAATATTTCTTAGATCATGTTCGAAAGAAAGAAATCGGACCTCCAAACGCCTGCAGAAGGCCTATAAGAAACGTAAGAATTCGAGTCGAAAATCTAATTGCAACTAGATTACCGGCAAAAACCTTAGGCAATAATCTTGATAAATATAAGGTTTGAAATCATTTTTTTTCGACGATGACATAATTTTGACTATAGTTAATATTACTAACATAAAGTTGGCCAGCGTTCGTCTAAATCTGTCGGAAAACATAAATAGAAGTAATTACCGAGATACCATTGCGCGAAAGGTAAATGCCCGATGGTTAGGTCAAACGACAGATGAAATCTTTATTCACGAATTTGCAGTCGATACCAAATAAGATCATGCTTTGAACTATGCTATAGCTAATATGGATGAAGAAGATTCGGGTGATACGGTTATTATATAAACTGACTGTTTGAGCTACAATGTTTACTTTAAGTTGCGTGCAATAATATTACTTTTTAGTGTAGTATTATCAAATAAAATATAATAATAATATAATGTCCAAATATATTTAAAAATACTAAAATATCATTATATTTCCTGCATATGCCTAATTATGTAAATAAAAAAAATGAAAAAGCAGAGGGAAAAATTATATGAAAAGAAACTGTAACTAGATCAAAATGACCCTATGTTTAGCTTAGCGTTATAAATTAATTTCGTTCGACCTGTATGTATATATATATATATATATATATATATCTTCTTCTTTCGCGTTTTTTCAGTCCTAGGACTGGTCCGCGATCAGCCGGCCTCCTCTTGAGTTGTACATACGACTGTACTCCTGCCTCCTGTTTTATGGAGTCCATTAACATTAACCTTGGTCTGCCTTTTTTCCAGCTATTTTGCCTTCTATTGCTTCTGTTAGCATTCCGCCATGTCTCAATATGTGTCTGATCCATTCCAACCTTTTTCTTATGCTTCGTAGGAAAGAACGTCGTTCTTGTACTCGATCAAAAATATTACGGTTTTATACTTTGTCGGTCCATGATACTTTCAGCAGGCGACGTGTATAATTTCATTGTCGGGTATTCCTCGATGTCCCGGTAAAATACACGAATGTTTTCTAGACGATTAATTTTTAACACGATGAATGAAATAAATATATCCGAATAATGAGAGAACTACCGAAGCTTCGTATCAATTAAGAATGATTAATAATACTGCTACACACTCAACGGTAAATGCGAAAATCGGATAATTTATATACATGCCTCATATTAAGAGATTGGATGAAAACTGCCACTCCCTGAGTCGACTTTCATCTAATATTCTTCTTCTACTTTCTTCGCTTGTATACGACTAATTTACGAAATATTTCTGGTCGTCGTTCAAGTCGGATCTCGTTAATACTAATATAATCGTCGATTCATCTATTCAGACATCTCATAAAAAAAAGCTTGTGTAGGTGGTATATCCAAAATATGAAAAAAGAAAATAACATTTTTAGGCTTTTCCTTTTAATTTAATAAGGGCAGAACGCAGTTAGAATAGTTTGACTCCGAGGATTTTTTATTTAAACCCATAGAACGAATAAAAATAAAATTCCTCCGGCAATTTGTTTACTTTTACGTTATTACTTTTTTTTTTTTTTAAAGAAGAGAAGAAACAATCCGAACGACTTTGACAATCATTGTTGAAAGGAGGAAGTGATGAAACTTGAACTCTAAGATTCGCCGCGGATATACTCCGAGTAGAATTAAATTACTGCGCGTTATACGTTTTATTTATCAAAATCGAGGGATAATATAATTTCGCAATTTGAAAAGTGTGTGGAATGTAGTGATGTTTAAAAAATAACGCAACAAAAAAAATATCTAAAATCGCTAAAATTTTTTAATGAAAAATCACAAACCATTTCGACGATTAAACCGTTATTATTAAATTAATATAAAAATTATTAAAAATATATACAATTTATAAAAAATATAAAAAATACTTTGAATGATTAAAAACAAATTAACAAATGTGAAAAATAGGTATTTAGAAAATAATCCGATAATTTATCAGCGGATTAATTTATAAATGCTGTTTTTTTTTCTTTTATACTGTGTTCGTTTTTGAAAATTGTATAGTAGAGTGACTTTTAAAAAATAACACAACAAAAACCAATATAAAATGGCTGAAATTTTTTAAAATCACGAACCATTTCGGTCGGCTGTTAAACCATTATTATACGAATATAAAAACATATAAAAATATATACGATTTATAAATTATACTAATTCAGATGTACAATTTTTAAAAAATATGTGAAAAACAGGTATTTAGAAAATTTATTATCGGATTATTTTTAAAATGCTGTTTCGTTTTTTTACTTTGCTCACTTTTGTATATCGTATACGAATGTAGTGATTTTTTTTTAAATAACGCAACAAAAAAAAAAACAATATAAAATCATTAAAATTTTTAATGAAAAATCACATAACTTTTCGGCTGTTAGACCATTATCAAAAATGTCAATAAAAAAAAAGACAAATAAAAATATATATACTATTTATTATAAATAAAAAATATAAAAAGCACTAATTTAGATATACAATTTAAGAAAAATTGTCAAATGTGAAAAAACGACATTTACGGATTATTTTAATTTTTTTTTTTGTATATATTTTATATTTATGGTATTATATATTTTTATCGTTTATTTTTTTACATTCGCTTGATAATGCCTTAACGCCCGGAAATATTCTCGTTAATTAATATTGAGGTAAGGTTTGGCGTATACGGAATAGATGACATTATTTTGGTATTATTTACGGATTTGTCTGCTAACATCTGGATAGCGTACCTAGTTACTCGAACCTGAACAGACTATGGCACCGTTTAACTTGTTCGAGTGAAAATTGTAGCCTCTTGGGATTTATATTAATTCGTAACGTATCGCGTAATAATAAACCTTTTCAGTCGCGAATATGACACGTGAAATTTTAATGCTAATAAAAATTTTGATTTTCCGATTGACGTGTGAAATGTTTTAATTTTAAAAATGTTTACGTAAATTTATTGAAAATCAATTCGTGTCTAAGAAGCCAAATTGTATAATAAACATCTGTACATAGAATTTTCTGTCAACATTTTTCATAACGTATGATTGAAAGAGTTAATTATCTGCTTGATAATGCAATTTTTTTAGTTCTACCAGTTATTTATGGGCATTGATGAATCATATATTTACTTATCTCTGCCTCATCGATGGGCACAATTAGCATTGACAATATTTACAATTTACACGTATACATATAAGAAATATATACATATATACATGTACACAGAAGATATAAGATAGAAAGGAAACTATATTGTTAATCCTTAATATGAATAATTATCTGTAATCTATAATTAAATATGTCAGACTTATTATTTACCTTCGCTGTAACAACATCAGCAATATTGATACGTTCACTACTTTACGAAATACGTAATCTCATCCAGGGTACAGTGATCGGATAAAAAGAGTCAATTAATACTATTATTTATAGTAGCTACCGGTATCTTCCTGTGTGTTCTTTTCACAGTCAGAAATCGATATCATCATTCGTATGATGTATTAAGAATTAATCTTAAAATTGATAACATTCAAATTTAAAAACACACCGATAGTAGTATAAACCGTTTTAAAAATGTTCACATGGAAGTGCATTTTTAAAATTTTAAAGTTATTACTTATCAAATTCGTTAAAAAATGTATATATATATGAGTAAAAAATGTATTACAGAAAATGTGAGAAAATTTAAACTCGTCTACTCTGTTGATATAAACAAGGCATACACAAACATAGACGTCAGACTGTTTCTTACATCAATTTATAAATCATCACCACTCCGTGTCCGTTACCGAACGTCGGCTAGTTAATATTTTGCCAATTCTTCGTCCATCTGATGCATTCCAAGTACCGTTCAACTGTATTTGCGTTATGCCACTGCGCTACATTCTGCACCCATGTTGTTGTTGTTCTTCTTCCCGGCGACGGTCTCTTTCCTCCGCGATGTTTTCTTGTATAAGACAATGTAGTGAATTATACCGCTTCGGGTGGCGCATTCGATGTCCAAAATATTTTAATTTTCGATATTCGACTTCTTTTACTATTTTTCTACTTTCATTTAAACGACTTAATATTTCACAGCTAATTTATAAATTATGGATGCGTACCCAATTCCACACTCGTTTTGTACTTAGTGGTTAAGTTAACTATTAAGTAATCATTAAGTTAAAGATGATAATTATTTATCCAATAAGATTGTATCTTAGTAATAGCCTAAAGGGCTGTATTAAAAAAAAACAACAAAATTATAAATAAAAATGAAAAAAAATATATAAAAGAAAATACAAATTACAATTAGATTCGACATTTGTAGAGGTGCAAATATATAAGAAAATACGGATAATATATATATATATATATATATATATATATATATATATATATATATATATATATATATATATATATATATATATATATATATATAATGTATGTATATGTATAAAGAGTAAAGGAAAAGTAAAAGCAAATTTACAATTTAATATTCCACGTCATAAACTGTGAATGTACACGTATTATATATATATGTATGTGTGTGTGGGTATGCGTATATATATATATATATATATATATATATACACGACACGTAAATTTGATATAACCGAATTTTCTGCTTCATTAGCACGATTGAATTTTTCCAGTTGCGAAATTTGTGTACATTTTAAAATTTCCAATAAAAGCAATCATCTATATTGCATTCTATCATGTATCCTTACGGAAAGAATATTTTTGCTTGTATTTTACTCGTTTAAAATCAATTTGAAAGTTGAAAAGAAATATTCGTACGTTTTACGTTGATTATAGTGACTTTATGTTTCTGCTGTTAAACACGCTGAAAAAAACTTACATAAAGAATATCAAGGTTTGTGTGTTTTTATTTCGTTTTCTAAATAATATCAAAACCATTTATAAAAATTAATAATTTAAAGGTCACATACGTGAAAGTATCCGTAACCTCATTCTAAAGAAAAGGAATGCTCTATTTATTTACATTTATACATATATATATATATATATATATATATATATATATATATATATATATATTTATTTATTTATTATTTGAGGCTAGAATTTAATATACACGAATTCCTGAAAATATGAAAAATCAAAATATAATGACCTATACATAAATTATATCACACAAGAATCAGTTACACTAATGTACTCAAATATAATAAATTAGACTAACGTGCGAAATTAGATTAGGGTGCTAATAGTAGAGATTATCTATATACATGTTGAATTTTAAATGATCCAGAAATGAAAACAGGAAACCGCTGCAATAATATAATTTCATTTAATTCAAGTGCACGGTTAATCTTATGCAATTGTCGCAATCATACTTACCGCCCATATACGTATTATATGTTGAACGCTTTCAATTTCAACCCTTTCGCAATTACAACATTTACTATCATTAAAGATTTTTAATTTATGTAAATAGTAGTCAATAGAACCATGAAAAGTAAGTATCCGAGTAATTTGGTAGTTTAAGGTAATGTTTTTATATATATATATATATATATATATATATATATATATATATATATATTATAGTCGTACTTCGCAGGGCTGGAACTCTAACCGAAATCGGGCGGTCCACACGCATGCTAAAAATTTCGTGAGTTGATAAAATTCGACTTTTTTTCCATTAAGATCTTGTGACGACTATGTAGTCTTTGACAATAACGGTTAGGAAGTTTAAAGCACGTGCGAAGAGTTACACTTCCAATAAAGCGACTCCGAATTAATTCACTACTTCACTAAATCATTCGACGTTTATGTCGGCTTAAATTTTCAAAGTTGTTCGGGAGCTGTATTTAAGTCTTGGTGTACGTAATTATTGAGGCGTCTTTGTATGGAATCTGTATTGGAAATACTGGTATAAGCCCACAATTGTATTCCATAAATCCAAATAGATATAACAATGGGCATATAGAAAGTCGCTTCCAAACATCTCTGACGAACGTGGTGTTTCCAATTTAGACGCGAATCGATGTCCATTCCTAGGTGCTTGATTGACTCTTTTTACGGGATAATCTGATGATTTAATGTCATCGGAATATTTTCTGTTTCCCGCAGGGTGAAATTTATGTGCAACGATTTTTCGCTGTTAACTTTAATCTTCCGACGTTTCAAACGAACACTTCGTTTATCGTTAGTTGTACATTTTCAGTAACACGCTGTTGAACCTTATTAGTAGCTAGAACTGCTGTTTCATCAGCAAACATAATAACTGTACGATTGTTTGTTTGGGATACCGGCTGTGTGAAGGAGGTAAAGGATAGGCCATAAGATACTACGTTGTGGTATTCGCGCGAATATGTTTTTCCAGTCAGACTTCGTTTCCACGTACCTGATTCTGAACTGACGGTTAGTCAGGTTTGATTCCAGAATGAAATACCATGGATATGAAAACTGTTTATGAAATTTAACAAATAAACCGGCATGCCAAACTTTATCAAACGTTTGAGCTACATCCAGGAATATTCCGCAGTAATATTTCTTTTCCTCGAGTGTTTTGTGTATCTCAATTAGTACTATGCTTGTTACGAAAACCAAATTGATGGTCTGGAATTAGCTGCTTTGTTTCAACGATAGATCTAAGCCGCTTTAATTCATGTTTTTCAAATAGACATATGGAGGTAAACTTGGCGATTTACCTGGCTTCAACAGCATTATTATCTGTCCTCTTTTACATCGCCTAGGAACACTTCTTATGCGTAATATAGCATTGAATATGTATTAAAAAAAAATCGCATTTCTCGGTAGTTCCTTAATTATTTGCGGTCTAATCTCATCATATCCAGGTCATTTTTTAACATTCAGATTTTTGTCAATTTCATTAGCTGCTTCCACAATGGAAAAGAGCTTAATATTTTTGTTTATTTTTTCAAATGACCGGTTAGTATCTAAATCCGATATAATATCGTTTGGCTGGAAAAACCTGTTCAATCACTGAACGCTTTCTATTTCACTACGTGACCAGGTGCTATTTGCCTTCCAAATAGGTGGAATTTGTATCTGTGGCCTTTTCATTTTTCTCGCGGCCTTCCATAACGAATAATCAGAATCACATAAGGCAGAAAGACTACTTAAGTATGAATGAAGGTTTTGATTTTTAACCGCTTTAATTTTTTATGTACTATCTTGCTAATGCCGTTCCACTTAGACTTATCTGTTGAGTTTTATTCTGTGCTACCGTTTCCTTGCTTTTCTTTCCTGGTGTACCAAATCTCTAATTCCTATGGGATATATATGCCCTCCACATTCATCTGTTGCTACTGGAGGTGTTGCCATTTTTAACAGCCTGTGTAATATATCTTTGGTAAAATTCTCGACTGCAGATAAGATCGATTCGATATCGAACGAACAATAATACAAGGTATCGTATATGGCAAACGTCCACAGGGAAGATGTCATACATGTTCGATTGATCGAGTAAAGGCATCAACAGAATACACTACGTAAAAGAAGTGCGAAATAATGGAGATTCGTGAAGAAAAACTGTAATGAAACTCGCATAAGAATAAATGGTGTCCCTTACGTAGGATGATGTATAACGGGTAGTAGGCGTATACCTCAAAATTTAATTAATAATCTATACTATTTGAAATATACTTTTAAATAAATTTTTTAAAAACACCTATTTGGAAGAATAAATTTAATTTCCTAAAATTTATAATGATAGATTATTTTTTTATAAATCCGTCGACTGCAATTATATATATATATATATATATATATATATATATATATATATATATATATATATATATATATATATATCGTTAATTGAAAAATTTTTGTCACGATGATATATCCTAAAATAATAGGTCATCGGGAAAAATAAACTCAATTAACGAACGACTACTTTGTAATTGTCTTATTTTTACAATCAAGCACTTTTATTATTACTCATCTTTATCGGCGATAATTGAGTGATTCATTCATCCATCCGTGCGAGGTATTCTTATTAAAATGAAAATGACTAATGACGAAAGAACAAAACTGCGGAAATAATAAAAACTAACGATGTCCAAGTAAAAGATTAATATGGAATTTGACGATTTTTAATATAAAAAATTCCGTACTAATGAAATTTATAAACATAATAATAATTGAAACCAACAATACCCTACATCGCTAATTTATTAATAAATGAGGCTACTGAAATAAATAAGAATAAGTAACGGTGTATTATATATATATACATTTTTTTTTCGAGTGTTAGAGTTGGCTGTTTTCCGGCAATTAAGCCTTATCTTTGAGAACAGAGGCGAATATAATGGAGGAGGCCAGGACCCCTCCTCGAAATGAGGAAATAAAGCGAATGATTCGAGGTCCACGGGTACAAACGACCAATTATAAGGAAGAAAAAATTGGTAACTTAAAAAATATACATATAAAAATACTTTTAAACGATTTATTAATTTAAACGAAATCATTAGTTGAAAAATATGGGAATTTATTTTCATTTATTTCGATAAAATGAAAATACATCCAATGTAAAATGTAAAACGCGTATATTTGGCATTATATTAAAAAGTTATTATTAATATTTAATAAATGTACCGGAACAAATGCCCTCTCCGTTTATGAAAGTAAAAATTCTAATAATATAAACTGGTAAATAATAAATATACAAGATGAAAATAGTATTGATGGAAAAATCAGACAAAAAACCATCACAAATGAAAAGGGGTAATTTAAAAAAATAATAAATATAAGTTTAATTGTATATCATTTATAAGTAATGGAAACGAAAGCAAACAAATTATAACGTTATGAGAATAATACATTATGTTTAATGCGTCGATGCTTATACTTAGTATATCTAATACTTAGTTCCCTGGAATCGTAATTTCCTATTGCTGGAAGTAAATTATTACGGTGCACACTACAACTGAGAAAAAATTTTTGGGATAGTTTGAGGATATAGTCTTTTACATGTGGTATCTGCAGAGCACTATGCATATTTGAAATTTTTCGTGTATACGGGGATATTGAGGATACATCTAAGACATCGATTTTGGACTAATTGCAGTCTATTAAAACTAGCGTTTGAGACTGAAGACCGAACTGGGCAAGAATATGTTAAAATAGGCCTAATGATTGACTTGTAGATTATTAATTTATTATTATTTAACGGTGTAATACATTTATACCAACAAATTATCATCATCGTCATCATCATAATGGTGGCATCTTTTTGTCGAAAGATAGCGTACAACAACTTTGAACCAAACCAAATCATATTTTTCTTTTCCTGGCTGCGTCTATTATTTCGTTTAGTTGCAGTTTTAAAAATCCGGCTGTTATTATTTCCATTCTTGTTTTCCCGCTGGCGGCTTTCCTTCAATCTTGCCCTGTATTGCAAGAGCAAAAAATTCCTCCCTCTCGTATCTGGTGTCTCGCGTATTTTATTTTTTATTTTTCTGTATATCTTCTATTACGTCGTGGTCTTAATTCTACTTCTCTGGGGAGTATTTCCTTATTCGTTATCTTCGCTGTCCATGGTATCCTCCACATTCGCCGTCATGTCCACATTTCGAATGCATGTAGCCGTTTAATGCTGTCTGCATTCGATGTCCAGGTCTCTGATGCGTACTTTACATTACGTAGCGTTGATTTACACTGATTTTTGGTTTCCATTTTTAACTTGCGATCTGTTAATACTGTCTGTAAATTGATAAACGATTGTTTCGTCAATACGCGACCTAATGTTCCTTGATGTCTCGTACCGACAAATACTTATACAGAATACTTATACAAAATCCTATACAGAAAATTATAGAAAATTAAAGAAAATATTTTTGCCTTTCCCCACCCTCCCTTAATAAATTTTTCACAATAAATAATTTAGAGAATGATCTTTCACCAGTTTTAACGTTAAGACCATTTCAATATTCGGGAAAGATTCTGGAACTACTTTATGTAAAATTAAAGAATACACCGCTTTCCTTTGATATTAAACTTTTTTTTTCGAAAGTGTAATTATTTTTGTGGCGCTCCTAGTTGCGTGGAGGCCCTGGGCCAGTGCACCAAGCGCCCCTATGTAAATCATTTGACCGCGCGTTCTAACTCGAGTTATGTTTTCTTTTTGTTAGTTGTTTTCTGTGTTTCGTATCATTTTTGCGGGCGTATTAAAAAAATAAGTAAATAAATACTTACCTTAAAGTAATTATCACGTTTTTTTTTTTCCTCGGTAAAATACTATATCCGATCATAAGCGTTTTGATTCTCCCGAAATGCTATCATTGAATTCGAACGATACGTCAAATGATTTCACGGACGTTCTGAAATAATTGAAGAATTTCGAATCATCGTCCCTATGTTATCCCTAAATGTAATTTTTCTTATGACTCCTCGGTGCACCGTATGTAGCGTCAAACTTTACGTCTCCCATATCCTCATTCACTGTCCTTTGTATTCCTTCTGATTGTTACCTTCCCTCCTAACTTCCTCTTCAACGATGAATACTCTTCTATAACTAACCTAATCGTGTTCTTACGTCTCATGTCTACTCTTTGATTTAACTTCCTCTCTCTCTAGCACATCTAATCTTAATTGCTGCACACGACACTTTAATTTTATTATTATTAATAATAATAATAATTCCTCGTGCGCCATTATTGACGGGAATAATAGAACTGAATAGAATTACGTCGAGTTGAGGAATAGTTGTTGAAGTAACCCACGTAAATACGAACACTTTTTTCGGTGGTAACTTTAATTATTAACGAATAATACTCGGCTGAGGACATTTCACGTAAACAGGACATAGCGATGTGCTTCAGCAGCCGATTTTCATAAAGGTCACGGAAATCTAAAAGAAAAAAAAATATTTTTATATTATGAAATATCGTTCGACTAGTTTTCTCCTATAGACTTCTAAATTCGACTGAGTTCGTTTTCATCGTATCAGGAGACACGCTGCCGGAATTTCGAATAATAGCCTAAATACGAAACGCACACACATGAGAACGCGTACGTATGTTTACGCACACTACGTTATAAATGAAAATATATTTAAATCGAACTGAACGAGGAAATAACGTTTCGAACTATTATATAACTTTACTTTTTCTTCCTTTAAGTAAATAATCTAAAAACTTTATCTATCGTTATTAGCTGGCATTCGTTCTTACTTATTATCTTTTCTATCCTAATATGTAGGCGTATATTTCGATTTCAGAACACATTGTTACAAACTTTCACATCGATTACTTTCGATCGACTGACATTCGAAAATAAATCACAAAAACGAGCATCAGTTTTATATATATAAATGGAAACCACTTTAAGTTTGTAAATAAATTTAATTTATATCGATTTTCACATATATATATCACGATGTGCCTATATCAATCCACTGCATACTCCATGGAAAGCATGGGAGTGCAGTTTATTCACGTCCGGGAATAAAGATTTCCTTCGTTTACAAATCTCGTGAAAACAACATGAGTGGAACTCGAAAAGTGTACAACTTTTTACATAAGTTTGAAGCTTCATCAACTGATAACATTAACAACAAAGAGATACAAATCGTTGTTGGAGACTTCAATAGCCATGGAACAGAATGGGGGTTATGATACAAGTGATGAAAATGGAGAAAGAGCAGTCTCATTGGCTATAAGTAAACAAATGGAGTTGGTGCATGATGCAAAGTTACCTCATTCTTTTAAGAGCTGTCGGTGGAAGAGATGCCACAATCCGGATTTAATATTTGTTTCAGAAAAATTCCTCCAATGTGCTTTAAAGATGTTATGAATTCAATATCTAAAAGCCAACATAGACCGATCCAGCTGACAATATTTCCAATAATACAAAGAATAAACTCTTTGCCAAAGAATCGAATTAATTTTAAGAAGGCAAAATGGAATAAATTCAGAAAAAGCTAGTAAATGAAACCCTAAACAAAATAGATGCTGTAGCTGAAAATTATATAAACTTACAGAAGCTATCTACAAATGCTCAATCAAAGCAATCCTCAGAGGACATAGGAAACAGTACATTCCAGGTTTAAGCATTGAAACTCAGCGAAAACTACAAGAATATATCTAAAGCTATGAAATATCTCCGTTTAGTGATACCACAATGGAACTCTCAGAACAAGTAAATGAGTTGACAGCAAACCAACAAACAGAAAGATGGATCGAATTGATAAACTCACTGCATATGAAGCAAATCAGCGCTAAAGCCTAGAGACTCCTAAAAAACTTAAATGTGAACGCACAAATAAAACTGGTCTAGCAAATGTCACGGCTAATAATATAGCCAGTCAGTTGATTGCAAATGGTAAACCGAAGAAGAAAATAAAAAAGGTGAAAATCATCGGAGATGAAACCAAAAAAATAAAAACCATTTTAAAGAGCAAATTACATCACATTGAGATACAAGAAGATATAAAAATTATGAAGAACCGAAAAGCACCTGGACCCGATGGAATTATGGCAGAGCAACTAAAACAGTTAAGTGGCGAGGCAATAGTCTGGGCTGCAAAATGTGTTAGCGATATAATTAAAAACGTAAAAATACCAGCAATATGGAAAAACATTAATATCATAGCGATATTGAAACCTGGTAAAGATCGAGAATCTCCTGCCAGCTATAGACCTATTTCTCTACTAAGTAACGTGATGAAAATATTTGAAAGAATCATTCTTAACAGATACAACCGATCGTTGAAAGTAAATTAATAAGAGAACAAGCTGGTTTCAGACTAGGAAAGAGCAACAGCGATCAAATACTGAATCTGACTCAATATATTGAGAAAGGTTACCAAGATGAACAAATCACAGGAGTAATGTTTATTGATCTAACTGCCGCTCATGATAGAGTGAACCATAGCTTACTGTTTAAAAAAATATACGATATGACAGAAGATTATAAATTAACCACCATCTTCCGAGAACTCCTCACAACCAAGAAAATTCAAAGTGAAAGAAAGTATCTGCAGACTACAAAGAAACGGCCTACCACAGGGTAGCGTATTGGCCCAAACACTTTTTAATATCTACACCAACGATCAGCTAAAGACATTGGGAACAAGAAGGTTCATATTCGAGGACGCATCTACAACGAGAGATGATTACTATAATGAAAATGTTTTAAACCCCAATCCAGGGAAAACGGAAGTGTGTGCCTTCCACTTAAACAATGGAAAGGCAAGATATAAAATGAATGTCTACTGGAACAGATACGGCATAATCAAACTCCAAAATATCTATGTATTACCCTAGACCGAACACTTATATTTAGAACGCATTGCGAAACACTCAAGAAAAAAATTGAAACAAGAAATAATCGATTGCAAAAACTCGTTTCTACGAAATGGGGTGCTACGCCAGAAGTGCTTCGAACATCGGCGCTGGCTTTATCATTTGCAGCGGGAGAGTATGCTAGCACAGTCTGGAGCAGATCAGCCCACACAAGAAAAGTGGACACGGCGTTAAACAGCGCTTACAGAATCATTACCGGCTGCTTAAAATCAACAGCGATTGGAGATCCGTATAGAGCCAGTGGTATGGCTCCACCATCAGTACGTAGGAAAGTATCACAAATGAGAACGAAAACACTAGCGCTTACAGACCAGCGCCACAGCTCTATGGATAACTAAAGAAAGACTTAAATCTAGAAACGCCTTTTGGAATTTCACCACACCACTCTTACACGAGCCAGCAAAATAACGTAAGGAACTATGGCAACAACTGGACGTGGTTGGTAACGAGGGCATATTGCCACACACGATCAGCTGGAAAAAAAATTGGAAAACCCTAAATAAATTACGAACAAGATACGGCTGTACAAAGAAAAATTTTTAAAAAATGGGGACTAGATGCTGATTCAAGATGCGAATGCGGGGACGAACAAGACCATATTGTCCAGATGTCCACTACTAGGAGGTGAAATAACAATCGACAGCTTTTGGGCTCCACAGCTCACTGACGAAGCAATGAAGTTAATTGATTTCTGGGAGGGGAAAATATAAAGCGCTATGGATACGATACGACTACGAATCCACTGCTGAGTGTAGACAGTCCCCAAACCTTTTCAACAACTCTTATGAATTTTTGAACATCAGAAATCCTACTTCCAGATCTTCTAGATCTCGTGGATGTATTTCGTAAACGCGACAAAGTATGAACAGAAAAAAAATCTGGAGCCGTCAAATCTGGCGAGAGTGGCGGTAAAGCGAAATCCGCGCGACGGGACAATATGCGGTTATCAAACGCTTCTTTCAGTACTGCGAGCTTTTCTGTCGAACAGTGACCCGTCGCGCCAACTTGTTGAAACCATGTACGGCCCAGATCATAATGAAAACGAAGTGAGGGAAATGAAAACGAGTTTATCATCATTATATAGCGCGTTCCGTTGACAGTACCAGTGGAAAAATAAGGCACTACTATTCTCCACTTCGCAACTCCAGCAGTGACGGTTACTCGCTCGCTGTGTGACGGCTTGTGTTAGAATTTGAACTAGATTTTGATGAGTAGCGACAGTTCTCTTTATTTACGAATCCGGATAGCTGAAAATAAGGTTCATCGCTCATCGAAAGATTGTTTAAATCCATCTCTTCGTCTTCGATTGTTTTCAGCATCGTTTCGACAAAACGGATTATGATCAGTACTGAAGAAGAAGAAGAAGAAGAAAAGTATATTTTGATTGATTAAATTTTACAAGAAAATAATAACTTATAATACGAAATATAAAAATTTCTTAACCGATAAAGTTAATAATAATTTTAAAAAATATACACGAGTGATAGTTATAATGGCTTAATGAAATTTACAGGAAAAATTCCGCAAAAAACCTGCAACGTGTAATTCATAAGTAAATTTTAAACACAATGGTTAAAATAATTTATAAAATTAAAGAAAAAAAAAATACAAAAATATATCAAATAAAATTTATATATAATATCATTGAATTTTAAACCTAATGTTTAATTCGTCTATGTTTATACTTTTTATACCTGTGTCGTAGACTGATAATCGTAGTTTCCAATTTCATTGACATTTCGGTCAGCAGACATGCGGCATGCATTAAAGAATTTTAAGGTCCTGTTTTTTATTATTTCTTGTATATAGGGATAGTTTAAAATGTCATGCATTGTTTTAATGGGCGTGTATCTGGATTTGTTCAACACTATTCTTAGGCAATGATTTTGTAAACGTTGTAATTTGTTTATATTACTTAGGCAGGTGTTCGACCATACAGGACTAGCATAAAGAATTTTACGTTGAATTACCTGATTATAAATCAAAAACTTGTTCACCGGTGATAGCGTAGATTTCCTGTTAAATATTGGAAACAGTACACTCATTTTTTAATGTCCTCTGTAGATACACTCGTTAATATGTTTAGTAAAAGTTAGCTTACTATCTAGTGTTACACCGAGATAATTTACTTTAGATTTCCAGTCTAGATTCTCAAATATATTTCCACCGCACATCCGCAGAGAAGAAACATTCAAACGAGAATGGGCTAAATACAACAGTATACACTCTCACGTAGAAAAATTTATCAAAGATCCCCCACCTACACGTCTCTGCAGCAGGAAACCAGCATGGCTGACGGCCAACGAGCTACAGAGCAGTGTCGACGCACTTACAAAATGGAAGGAAATATGGGTTAGGCAGACTCCAACAAACGGACAATTAATATCAAAACCGGCTAGCAGGGTGCCAGGATTTGGTCTCAACAGAAAAACATGGTGCAATTTAAATCACATCAGAACCAACCAGGGTCGTTGCAAATATTTAATGAACAAATGGAAACTGTCGGAAACGGAGCTGTGCAGCTGTGGCGAGATCCAAACGATGTCACACTTTATAAATTCGTGTAAAGTAAATAGCTTTAATAAAGGACTGATTGGGCTACATTCAAGAAGGCGCAGAAGACTGGCTGTCGAACGTGAATTTATAATGCAGGATATCTCTAAATAAGCGCGTAATTGATACGATAATAAATATAAAAATTATGAATTCGAACAAAGTCATTTATAGCCGGTTTACGCTTTGTGAAAATAATAGTCTCTGTTTTAATATCATTAATTTTAATTTTCCACTTATGAAAGTATTTGGACATTTTGTTAATTGCAGCGGTTAATGTGTTGCTAATCGTATCAATACGGTATGATGACGTCAGCAGAGCAGTATCGTCAGCATATAAATTAACATCAACTTTTTTAATTGTACTAATATCATTTATGTAAATAATAAACAAGAATGGACCAAGGATGCTGCCCTGAGGTACTCCTGCCGATGAATATCTGACTTTAGAATTCTGATTTTTAATTTTCACATAAAATTTCCTATTATGTAAATGTGCTTTAGTCATGGAAACTAGTTGATATGGAAAACCATATTTTATTAATTTATACAGAATTCCATCGTAGCAGTGTCGAAAGCTTTTTCAATATCTAGCAGAGCCCAGTGTGCTTATTTTTATTAAAATTATCAGTAATTAGATCATAAATTTTTACTAGCTGCGTGGTAGTGTTTAAATTCGGTCGAAAGCCGAATTGGAACTTATTAAGTATACCATTTAAATCGCTATGTTTTCTAAATCTAATGAGTAATATTTTCTCAAAAATTTTGCTAATATTACTGAGCAGGCTAACAGGTCGTATATTTTTCATCAAGGAAGCATCCTTGTCAGGTTTAGGAAGAGGTACAATTAAGGACAGTCTCCACGACAGAGGGTAGTAGCACAAACGAATGCAGGAATTAAACAACACTGTGAGAGCAACTACACCTTTACGAGATAAATTTTTAATCATTTTTACGCTAATTTTATCGTGTCCGGTAGAGTATGTATTTCTTAGTGATCTAATGCAGTTCTTGTCCTCTTTCGGTGAGGTTAAGTCAGCATAGTTTAATGCAGGTACGTTATTTGTTAAAAATATATTTATTGTTTGTTTTAATTTCCGTTCGTGGTATCGTGTGGACATTGCTTTATTCTGTTCATGTATATTCTCAGTACTGTTTACTTCCTGAGTTACTACCAGTTTATAAGGATGAAATTTCAATTTTCCGGCTATATACGTACAACAGACACTCTCGACAGGTTTAAAGAAGTAGCATGACGACGAGCAGAGCGTCCGGGACACCGATTAATCAATCTAAGAGCTCTATCGATGTTTGTGGGGGTATAAAGGTTTTGTTTTGTCCAGGACGTTTTTTATTAGTTGTATATCTCTCGAATGTTTCATTGAATTGCGAAACGGTACAGGTTTACAGCGCGTAACTTTGAATTTTTTTCGAAACTTCCTTTGCACTGTCGTGATTCACGATAACGTTCCACGAAAAACTCGCGCTCCTTCTCGTTACGGGATGTCATGATTAGTGAAACTGGCCAAAAATAAATCTCAAACGTGGAGCACGCTGTTTATAGCAGTGTTACCAACTGCGTTATTTATAAAAAAAAAACGTTCGTCTTCTCTTTATCAACCTTTAGAGGGAAAAAAAAGGACAACTATTTCCTTTTCAATTTGAAAAACAAGTAAATAAATTCACATATCTCTACATACTAAATCATTCTGAGAGCGAGGAAAGTTGTTATTTTATATTTTTAAATTATATTTGCATAGAATAACAAAAAAATATTTCTTATGCACGTGGGAAGAGTTTGTATTAAATAGCAATCATTTTTCCAACGTTCTTGTAACGCGTTATTCCTTATGTATATTTACATATATATATATATATATATATATATGTGTGTATACAAACCTATCCTCTGTATAAAGCCTTCGACTAGGAATGGATAAATAATAATATCGTGATCTATACACACACACATAACATATGTGGATGGATGTACAGACATAATACGTATATTTATATACAATGTTTGACGCAGATGCAGCCTATAAACTTTAAAAATAGAAACGTGTGCCTATTTTATTTCGACTTTTTCAATTTTTTCCTTTAATCGCTGGGGAATTTTTCTATCGGAAAAATTATTTTAAATTTAAAACGTCGACGACTACTGCTACTACTATTACTTCTTTCGCAGGACGCGCTAGAATCTATTAAGGTTTAGCCGCAGTCACCAACGTGGGCAGCTCGCGCGGCTAAAATGTATTGCAGAAAATACGGAGAAAATCTTAATTCTCTTGAAATTCGATATTGTTCGATTTTTTTTTTTCGTTAAATCGATATCGATGTATATAATATCGACTTTTACAGCCGTGAGGAAAATACACGTTCGACGCAGAAATGGTAAATGAATTCCGTTTCTTAATTTCGTCCTGAATATTTCGATAGGATACAAACCTTCCCCTTATTGGTTTGTTATTATCGTCATTCAGATGAATTTATATATTTATTGCGGAACAAAAAGGAATCGATAAAGTCATTCGTCGAGTAGTGGTTATAACTGATGCGTTTAATTATCAGCCCATGCAACTCCTAAATCGTAGAAAGCATATGAGACATTTGAAAAAAAGGACGAATACTGCGCATAGCAGTAGCGATCTCGCGGTTTACACCTTATGCACCGTACAAACATACAAACAAATTTTTTATTTCGCACATCACAAATTAATAATATCAAAAAGTCAACAAATCAAAATCGGGAAAACTAAAAAAAAATATTTCTTCACGATTTACATAAAACAATGTTCTGAAAATGAAATGATCAATCGCTGTGTAAATAATAATGCTTCAGTAAGGAAAAAATACTAAGGTTTATTAATATCGGTCAATTGAAGAAAGACAATGAAAAAGTTCACACGCGGAAATGTGCCCCGATAAAAGAAATAAACACTGATAGAAATTCGAAGAAGAAAAAATAATTTCAGAAAGAAATCAAACATAATTCTTAGACTCGTTCGTATGTTATAGCATGTGTATGGAACCGCACCCACATGTTCTGGACAACACAATGAGCATATACAACACAATGAGAAAAACCTGTTTTGCCGCGTGAAGTGTGTGTGTACTTCAATGATTCTGGTTGTAAAACGATTGTAACTAGTAGCTGCCTAATACAGCCTTATGTAAACTCTAGGCGCTTAGTAACATTAGGCGCAAAATCTCCGTATAACGCTGTATATGGCTTTCCAATGCATTCTTCAGGTTGTATTGCGTGTGCAACCACCAACTGTTGTAACTAGGCATTTCGAAGCACTTTTTATTTTTTACTATTTACAATGTATTCTAAGAAACATATCATTAAAATTCCGCTTATTTTGTTTAATGTCCATAAAATAATTAGTGCTTTCAACTATATATATATATTTCTGATGGTTGCGCAATTATGCAACCTTTATGTATGAGCCGCTACTGGCGCATAGTTCAGTTATACGTAACATTTCATATGCGGATGGATTAGTCGCATCGAACAGATTTGGAATATAATGGAAAAATTAGTTGCGGAAACAGTAGTAATAGTAAGGAAATATACGGTCCGCACTTGCTATATTATCTCCCCGGAAGGGTGAGTAGAAAATTTGAAATTTATAAGATTGTATCGGTACAGAGATGACGGCGGTCGATTTCTTTCAAACCGCAGTCTACAGGTAGTAGCGATGAAATGATGTAGCATGTTATTCAGAATGTTTCCGTCATAGAACTA
Source organism: Coronaproctus castanopsis (assembly GCA_032883995.1). Taxonomy (NCBI): domain Eukaryota; kingdom Metazoa; phylum Arthropoda; class Insecta; order Hemiptera; family Monophlebidae; genus Coronaproctus; species Coronaproctus castanopsis. Next base: position 67,014,317 of record CM065052.1, on the reverse strand, counting down.
TGGATGTCTAGATACGAAAGGTTCTTTCAATGATGATGATGATCTATTTACGTGCCGTATACTGCTACAGAGGCACGAACACGGAAACTGTAGTTGTTGAAACATGCCGGTTTCACATAGGAACGGCTACTGTTGGACCGGCTGCATTTGGCTGCAAAAATCGTTGTAATGCTGATGGAACACTATATCGAATACGTTCAGCCTTGTACTTTTGACAGTGTAGCAGAAGGTGTTCTATTGTTAATTTAACATCGCTGCAGGAAGGAACAAATCGGTGGTGATTCTGTTGTGATCAAGTGACTATGAGTGAGAGTCGTATGTCCTAACAATATACGACGAATGACTATTTCTTCATGTCGTGTCAACGAAGGGGGAGATATGGCCATAAATTAGTATCAGGTTTGAATGAGCGTAATTTGTTTCTAATTGGTGTTGATAACTACAATATATTTCATTTCGCGCGAAGTTGTCCGTTTATTATGCTGCGTATATCTTTGGATCTATTGGAAGATCGGGAGCAGGCCGCATATAAGCCGCCTCTTTAGCTGCTGTGTCTGCTAGATCGTTCCCAGCAATACCAGTGTGACTTGGAGGGTACTGATTTTTGCGCCTATAATTATTGATGCTGGTGATTGCTGAAAGAGAGTCGATGGCAATGACAGGCTGCTTAGAATTTCTACCAACAGAATGTTGTATATAAATTACAGCTTTACAGCATAAAGTTCAGCCGAGAGGATTGATGTGGAGGTAGGGGAAATCCGATTATTATTTCGTTGGAGGATGCACATCTTACACCAGAATTTGACTCAATTTGTGGTCGCAAGTTGTCTTCTTTGTATCATATAATCGTCAGTTAGATATAATTGTACAAAGTTCCCATCATAAGTCTAACTTAAACGTACAGGTGCAAATTCGCCATAGTCTTCTAATATATGCTGCATTGTTTGTCTCGGATTTCCGCACTGATACGCAACAAATGTCGTTATATCTCATTCCAGCATTAAATATCCGCATCTTCCCTGTCCAGTTCTAATTCTATTAAGTGTCTTCCGTTGTTTGCTAGTTAAATGCATTCCTCGGGTCTACAACTAATTGGAATATCTCATCTGTTCAGAGATTAGCAGTTCGAGGTGAAATTTATTTCTATCTCTAAATAATGTTACCTCCGGTCTAATTGCAGCTGAAGATATATATTAGAGCTAATACAGGAAGTCACATAAGTTGTGTAAATTTAAACGTTCCTGATATGATTTGCAGTGCTTCGTTTAATATTGTATCGACTTTTTTAACATGACAACTATTAAACCCGGCTGATGAACAATATTCCGCTGCTGAATTATGCCGAGAAAGCAATTCTGAATGTTCTGACATTTTTTAATGAGATTTATACGTGTTTTTTAATATGGACCTAACGGATGTATATTACTCCGCTATTTCTTACAGGAAAATTTAATAAGAACTAGAAATTCTGTCAGAGCGGTAGACGGTATGAGCATAATGCCGCTGAAGCAGTTCTAGCTACAGCATCAGCCGTTGTTATTACTGAACATACCATAATGTTACGGAATCTTAATAAATTCGACAGAAATGCCGTGTATTCCTGTAACAAGGAAAAAGCGAATTTTATATAAAACAGCCAATTAAAAAGTAGTTATTTTAAAGCGATGCTTTTAGAATCAGAAACAATAATATAAGCCTGACCATGTTGATAAATATGTTTCAGTTAAACTGTAACGAATATACGTATTTTTGAAGTCTATTCTAGTCGTTCGGGGAATTTGACGAAGAAATAAAAGAACATAAATTTAGGTCAAAATTAAAATATGCACATCGAACATTAATTTATGTTACAGCAGAAATACCGCATGGAAGTGTATATTTCAGTTTATTATATATATATATATATAAATGATATTCCAGCTAAAAAACATGTCTGTTACTTATACTCCGATGACACCGTCTTACTGACGTTATCACACCGCATAGATATTAAGTGGCAGACTAACTGACGTAACTGTGAAAATTTTATAAAAATTAACGATGGTAAAAATGTATAATAATATTCGCAAGACGAAAATCGGCTTTATACAACCACGTTAAAATTAAAAATTAGTACGTGGCTTGAAATCGGACGTTAGATATTTTAGTGTTATACTACTTAATAAACTGACGTTCGCTTAACCGTGTAAATGAATCTGTATTTAGAGAAAATAAAACAATTAAATTTTAAAATATTTAACAGATCAACGCTATCATATCTATAAATTAACTATTAATGTGGAAACAAGTATTTGTACCCAAAATGTTATAATATATACGCATAATCGTCAGCGTATTAAAATCGTGACCGACTTATATATTATTTTTTTATCACACACACACACTCTCTCTCTCTCTCTCTTACACACATACACCCACCCATATATATATATATATATAAAAAAGACAATGAAATAAGGAAAAAAGGACAATTACGTATTACGTCACGCAACACAGCTCGCGTATTTCAAGGATGTAATATACTATCCAGAATGTATTATTTTCAATCCTAATAGGGGTGTCTACAAGTAAAATATAGGAATGTGGTTGCGAAATTCCAACCGTAGTTAGAAGATAATGCCGAGACATTATCTGAAGGCGCCACATTGACAAAATGCAATAAATTAAATAATTTTCGAAGTCTGATAATGGAGGTCGCACTTTCACAACATATATATATGTATGTTTTATGTGGAACGTGGTAGTTTTCGGTAAACAAAACTTATTTACCGTCATACAATGCTCGTGTTGTTCTAGTTTCAATAAGTCTTTTGTACGATATGTGCCTCCCCAGGCAAGTTCAGATAATTTACGTTAGCACATTTTACAAGCTTACACATGTAGCTTTGAAATATGCGCAGTTCGTAACACACGCATCAATGTAAAATATCACACACACACATATGTAGATATATATATATATAATGTCGCTACACACATATATACTGCATATCATTTGCTTATGTAACTTCTACGTCACATATGCACACAGCGTACGCATATATTACGGTCATTGTGAATATACTTTTATTTACTGAGAGTACTTGATAGAAAAAAATTCTAAGCTGCTTGCTGGCCATCTAGCTAAAATATTTCTCTCTGACAATACTTAATTTGTTATTGCGCCACGTATTAATTTGTTTGAATAAATTTCAATTTGTACCATGTCAGAATTCATGGAATTCAAAAACAGACCTCAGGTGTTGATATAATAACATTGGGTGTATTAAAACAACTTGCACTAAAAGGAATTATGCTGATAGAATACTTTCGTCCGGCATACGTAGTTCAGTGTTTAAAGATCGCGCAAATAGTTACGCTGGAAAAGCGGATAAGCCTCAAGAAAATGTTGAAGATACAAGTTTGTGACTTTACTAATAGCTGCCTCTGAGACTTTGAATAATTATTCCTTAAATGAATTGAACCCCTCGCAATGAACATGCTTGGTTTTCTTAGTTAGCCACACTACTTCCCTTGAACATTTTCTGTTTTGTTTATTACAATTCTAACTCTCAAACGCGATGTTTTTCGGTATATCAGATTTCCTGAGTTTCTCTTTTCATCTTATTCCGATCAGTTCTTTCGTTAATGTCCGGATTTCCGTTTTTTATCAGTGTACTACTGTACGTTATCTTCCCCAGTTCCTTCCTAATATTATGTTAGTAAATATCAATGTTTGTGCGCCGTATATAGGAACTGCTAATATATATTATTCGTATAATATTATTCTTGAAGCACATCGGTATTTATTTATTTCAAAATATATTACTTAATTTTCGGAATACTTCCAACGATAATGATTTCCTGCGATTTGTTCCATTATCGTGTGTTTATTTATTATAATTTTTTATCCTATTCATCCTTTCAAGGTTTACACCTTTCTAACCGGGTTTTGAAAAAAAATCAAACTTTTTTGGTCGCGGCCATTTGGGAACCGGATAAATATCTTAACGGTAAGAGGAGGAAAATATTCGACCAGTACCTACAGAAAAATAAAAAAAATAACGGTACATTTCCACTTCGACCATTTCCAACTCCACTCCCACGTCCAAAGGCCGCTTTCGATACTATCGTCCATACTCTATATAGTATATGTAATATTCCGTTGTTGTTTTCCATCCGTCTAAACTTATTTTCGGTGAAAACCACGTCCTGACTATTGATAGAATTTAACGTTTCGAGTGGACTCAGACCACTCATCATCAGAAACGAACTAAACCGCCGACCCCGGAGTTAGCTTCTTTTATAGGCACTTCTTAATCGGAACTTTATAATTTTCAGGGCTGTGATTGGTCCTACCGTCAGCTAATGTACTTCTGCATTGTGAATGGTCAATCAGTCCTACCGTCAGATAATCCATCACCTAATAATTCTGTATTGTGATTGGTCAATTCTTCTGTAATCAACGTTTGGTTAGACAATTGAATTGGATATTTTAATTTTTCTCTATTACTCACTAATACTGGTTTCCAAGCGTTAGGAAGCCGAAATCCATCTTCTCTGTTTGATGATGAGTGGTGTGAGTCCACTCGAAACGTTAAATTCTATCAATAATCAGGACGTGATTTTCGCTAAAAATAAGTTTAAACGGAGTGTATAAAATATGTATCTATCGATGTAAAGACTTAAATTTTATTAAAAACCGTTTTAAAGGCTTTAGCTTAAACGCACACTTTCAAATTTGTAAAATTCTTTAAACCGCAATTCCTTTGCGAACTTTTATCCAAAATGGAAGGTTTATATATCGAATGAAAGCTCTTAAAGTGTACTTTGAAAAAAATTGTGTACGTTCGTTATATAGCTTTAACGGAAAAGGAGATATAGGCGCCGGAATTAGAAAACATTAAAGAAAATTTTAGGTCCGTCGAACTTTGAACTTTTCTAAAGGCGGTACTTTATGTCGGATGGATTTGAGATAAAGTTCATACAAAAGTTAATATATAGTGATTTTCGAGTAAAGTGTTATGACATCTTTCCGAGATTTGCGCGTTTGACTAAGTCGCTTACGGAGATTTTAACGCGTATATATACTTACCTCCTGTGTCCAACCACCAATAGTATTTAGGGGTTGAAACCGGACTTTTTTACTTGGAACGTTAAAAAAACAAAAAATTCGAGACTTAAATCGAAAATATGTTCCCAAAGAATTTTCTAAATGCCCTAATGAATATTTTCCCGTAATAAATATTATCCCTCTATCTGTCTCCCAACAGCCGTCTAATTATTCATTCGATCGTCGAAAAGTATTCGTTTTTTTTTTATCTCATCCTATAGCGTACAAGTTTAATTATATATACCGTGTCTCTATATAGAATAGTATCGGAGTTACATTTAACGGATGTTGCGGAAAAAACGCGAAATTTTCGCAAATTTCCAACATCCGTTTCGCTATTTTAGATGCGATTTAGCGGAAAATCTCTTCCTTTGAGAAAATCAAGTCAGACTATTTCCTTTTAAACGACGTAACACTCAATCGTCTATACAGAACGGTATTGGCTGTAGCCGTAACCAAAATTCTCAACTCGTGATGTCTTTAAAAATGCTTAAACTCGTCTATGCCTTAAAGCCGGTTCCCTATCGTCACTATCGCAATTAACATTATTAGCTTTATTTTACTACCGACCAGTGCCTTTCGCCCAAATTTTACCTCTATTCTATCCGATGTATCGGACCGGCTGTAAGGAAGTCTGAACTTCGATAGATGTCGGATTTTTATATTCTTCGTTCTTCCGCCATTTGTAGTTCCGTTCATATTATTCCTACATTGTTATCGTACGTAACCTTTTTTAAACAGCGGATCGTAACCTTTCTAACGACGTTTAGATCTTCCAGTTCCGATCAAGGGGTGCGAATAAATCAAAGTTTGAAGACTTTTGCAATTTGCAAAATTCCTATTTAAATATATTAAACGAGCTTTAAAGCCGCTTTCTTAATTATTTTTAAGCGTCGTGCGATATAACCTTTTTTACTCTACTATATATCAATTCTTGTATGAACTTTATCTCAAAACCATCCGACATAAAGTACCTCCTTTAGAAAAATTCGAAGTACAAACTTTTTTTGAAAGTACACTTTAAGAGCTTTCATTCGATATATAAACCTTCCATTTTGGATAAAAGCTCGAAAAGGAATTGAGGTTTAAAGACTTTTGCAAATTTGAAAATCTGCGTTTAGGCTTATTTTCAAAGCCTTTAAAATGGTTTTTAATAAAATTTAAACTTCTAATAGATATATATATATATTATGTATACTATATAAAGTACGGCCGGTAATATCGGAAACGGTCTTTAGAGGCAGAAATTGAGTTCGAAATGGTCGAAGTGGAAATTTACCGTTATTTCTTTATTTTTCTTTAGGTATTAGTCGAATATTTTTCTCCTTATAGTTAAGGTATTTAGGCGGTCCAGAAATGTTCAGGACTAAAACATTTTTTTTTACATTTTATCGAAACTTCATCCCATACAGATTAAACTCTACGCTATGGCCTGTCTAAAGTGTATCTTGACTATATTCGGATCTGATGAATACCCGCCGAATAATAGAGGTGGCAAGTAGAGGCAATCCGCAACTTGGATCGAGAGTTTCCAGGGTTGTATGAACTTTCAAACAGTCCGGTCTTCTAATGTAACTGTATAAAATCTATTGTATAAAGCGAAAAAACCGAGAAAAAAATTTAAACCGAACCCAAAAGAGTTACCTTGCGTTTTTTTTTCCAATTTCGACTTTTTTCGCGATAAATCGCGAACGATTACACATATAAAAAGAGGATGACAAGGGTGTCGAAGGTGCTTACTAAGTAAAGGTGTTAAATTATAATTAAAAAATTAAAATTAATTACTACATAATGTTATGTTTAAGTCGCCTGTGTTTATATTTGGAATACACGAAACGAAGTTGCTTAGAATCGTAATTGGCAATCGAGGAGACGAGTACATTGTTTTGGTATGAGAATTTAATAAAAAAGTCAGTCGATAGCTTTAGAACAAAATCTCTAATATAGGGCACGTCAGTAGCTTCGTGCATACTGTCGATTCTGGCATAGCGAGGTGCATTGAGAATACATCTGAGGCATCTGTTTTGAATGACTTGCAACTTGTTAAAGGAGGTTTTTGATATAGAGCTCCAGGAAGAGGACAAGCGTAGCAAAGTATTGGTCGGATTAGTCCTTTGTAGAGGATTATCTTGTTGTTAATGTTGAGGAAGGACTTGTGATTAAGAATGGGGTACAAGGAACAGAAGGCATTGTTTGTCTTGATTGTGATATTTGTATGTGAATATGTGTATATATGTACATATGTGTGTATATACATAGTATTCATTTAAGAACTTACAACCTATATAATATATTTTTGTAGCTTAGATTTAAGTTTCCATACTATCATGTATTACTTGTAATTAGAAAACGTGTTTATTTTCTAGTCTTTTATTTGCTTTTTTTATTTAACGTTTTGTTTTGCTTTATTATTTATAATCTTACTGTGTTATCGTGGTAATCCTCGGTACACAATCTTTGTAACCCCCAAGTGTTATATTTTTCTTGTATGTTTATTACTTAGGCAAATATACTTTGTTGTTTTTGTTGTTGTTGTTGTTGCTGCGAACGATTAGAAATCACGGAAAATTGTTTGTACGAAATAATGGTAGGGTAAATTAATTTTTCTTGTTTACTGAAGAAAGATGAGAGCGGTAACTGAAAATTGGTGCAAGTATTCGAATGGCTTTCTCCGCGTCACCGATAGATTTATTAATGCGCGCGTTAAATGAAAGACGAGTAGAGTAACTCCTAGATAGTTAACCTGCTTTTGCCAACTGATGCATATTAATAGTAATATCAGGCAGGGAAGGAGGAAATCTTTTAGTAAACAGTATAGCGTGCGATTTATCGGTATTTAATTTGTTATAGTACTTGTAAATAATATTTGCCGCTTTTTGTAGCCTATTTGTAGATTGTATCAGTTCTGAACGATGTGCAAAATAGCGCCAGATCGTCAGCGTAAAAACCCGCATGAACGACGGGTATATTAGGGAAACCGTTTAATAATATTAAAAATAGGTAAGGACTAAAATACGTCCTCGCGGAATAAAAAGAGAGTTTTAGGTGTTTAAGTGTAGGTGATGAAAACGTTCTATCGCTTAAATAGGACCTAATTAATTTAACGAGATGATAAACCGAATTTCGATTAATTTGTACGAGATCCCATTGTGTAAAGCTGTATCAAATGCTTTCTCAATATCAATTAATAAAACCAGTGTGCTTATTATGGTTAAAATTATCGGTGATGAAATCAGTTATTCTGGCAACTCGATGCACTGTCGAATAACCCTAAAAGGGAATTGTTCATTTTGGAAAATGTTTTGAGTTAATAAGAACTGGTTCAGTATAAAGTTTTCGGCGACTTTGAAGTACCGTAATAAGCTAATGGGACGAATATTACGAATGTCACTACTAATATCTTTACCTGTTTTTGGGAGAATAATAATCTTTTCTATTTTCTTAACAAAATAAAATAAAATCGGAGTTAATCACTAAATAATTTTTTTTATTTTTTTTTTTAAATTATATAAGCAAAGCTTTTATAATTAAAAAATCATTTTCAAACATTAGCAAAAACATTACGAATAAATTAACAAAGATAAATATACCTTTGTTAATTTATTTTTAAAGTTTTTGCTAATGCTTGAAAATGACTTTATAGTCGAAAAGCTTTGCTTATATAATAAAAAAATTGTTTCGATTTTATTTTGTTAATTCATAAAATCACTACTCTGCAACACATCAACATTTTTTATTTTTCACCGAGTGGAAAAGTAAGTAAATTTAAAAATGCTTTATCGGTTAATTTAGTAAGATAAATTATCGCTTTACGAGGAATGTGCTTAACAGCTCACAATAATATACATTGTATGTATAGATGTGTATATAAGTTGTTGTGTATCTTTGTTTAATACTATGAATAGTAATTGATAAGATAGCTTAGGTTACTACACTTGCAATATGATGCAGTTCGGATATTTTACGTTAGAATTAACCCGTTTCTCTTTGTTCATTTAAGTAAACGTTAAATCTCGTATTTCCATATTTAGCGAAAAGTAATTTACTATAAAAATACTAATAACCGAATAAACGGGTAAATTTTTTAATTAATCGATTCTGTTTTCACTAATTTATCGTCGTCCGGCTAGTGAGTTAGGTTTTGATAATGATGTTCGAAATGAAAACGTACGCTATACGATTTAGCGTATCAACGGCGAAGAAGAGAATTTTCATTTGTAGATAGCGTTACGATTGTAGAATTTTACAAAAAATTTAACAGCGAAATATTTATTGTTATACAATTACAAGTGTGTTAGATATATCGTTATCCTTCATGGTCGTTTACCCTTTCGGTCATTCATTATAACATTTCGACACAAAATTATAAATTTTATAGCGATGTTTATGTGCTTCCTCTCGGAGTTTATACCGACGGCTCTAAAAACAAAAATGAAGTGGGAGGCGCTTTCGTTTCATTCCGGGACTCTATAGTTTGTTTCTCCACTCCGCCTCACTACTCTATACTATTGGCGGAATTATATGCCATCAAAATGGCGATTACGGATATTTCAAACATTAGCGTTGATTAGTCGTTCTTAATATGCACGGGCTCTCTTAGAGCAATACGGTGGCTTAGTGATCTTCATGATTCCTGGCTCAAGAAATTGATCATTTGATTATAACATCTAATAATCACGTAGTTCTCGCATGAATCCCATCGCTTGTTGACATTAATGACCAAGCGGACAGTACATCCAGAGACTGCCAATGAAAGTCCTCCAGATTTATATAAAATTCACAGTACGTAAGTCATAGAACCTCCACTTTCACTTATAAACAAACTTCGATTGGTTCGAGATTCAGCATTCCTCCTGACTTCCACTCGCATAGTTATATCCTAAAAAATCTTGATCCTCCCCGGTAATGTCCTCATTACCGACTACCACCGAGGGAGACATTTCCGAAAAGAAATAAAGACATTATTAACGATTTGAACCAGTTCAGAATGCCACGGAATGTGGAAAAATTCGGATTACGATACAATCACTATATTACGAAAAAAAAAAAAGCAATTCAAGACATATGGATATCAGAAAATGTACCATGACGTTAATTCATCCCCTTCGTAAAAAAAAAGGAAATAGAACCGATGTTAATAATTACTGAGGAATATCGTTTTTACTGGTAACGCGCAAAATTGTTTTAATTGCAAACTAGATTGGAATATGAAGTAGACAAACAGCTTGGAGAATATCAGGGTGGTTTTAGAAAAGAATGTTCAAAACAGATACTAAATTTCAACATTATTTAACATATTAGACCTTATTGCCATCGTTAAACAAAAAAACATCGACGAACACAGTAAGTTAAAGTTCGAAATAAGAACAGAAGTAAGACATCAAAGAAAAACAGAAGGAAAAAAAGTGGACTGGTGAAAGAAAATATTACGTACATCGGCAGAGGATGATATTGGCCGGAGGAAAGAATCGTGCATAAATTCGTGTAGATACTTATTACCATCATTAAAGAAACATCGACGAACACACTATCTAAAGTTTCCAAATAAGAACAGAAGTAAAACATCAAAGAAAGACAGAAGAAAAAAACGAATATGGACTGATGAGAGAAAAGAAGAACTTCGGCAGAGGATGGTATTGGCTGCAGGAAAGAATCGTGCATAAATTACTTCACCCGCTCCTTAGATGGCCTAATTCAAAAGAACAAAAAAAAAAAAAAAACGATAATAATATTAAATTATTTTATTTTTATACGTTATTAAAATTACAAAAGGAACGTATAATCCACGGAACTTTCGCTGATGCACATAATTTGCGCAACCGGCGGATAATAATTAAATACAACATAAAACAAAATAACGACTACCGATAATAATAAATCAATTTTCTCAGAATTCCGCCAACTTTATAACGTCCTCGTCCGCGTCAATGACATTCTTCATCGTAACACCAGTCAATGTTCAAGTAGGTGTGCCATGCATCTCGCCGCATTCGCAGTGTCCGTCCCTGGCCAGTGACCACCTTGTTAGATTATGTTTTGTTCGGGCACACCCTGATCGGATCCGATTAAGAGTTTTCCATATTCGCCGGCTTTCGTTGAAACTTTCCGCTGGTTAAATATCGAGATTGAACTTTGTCATATTCTAACTCGCGCTTGTTCTGCATTAGTATTTAACGTCATACTGCTTGTCGAAGTATTAACTTTATAAGAGTACATGTACAAAGTAAATCGTAACAAACATACACAGACATGTATAAGCACTTATGCAGATCGAAGTATGGACATTAAACACGTATAATATCCGTGTAACATCAATATTTTAAGGTAAGAAAAAAAACCTAAATTCACATTTGTATCCGATATAGAATAAAATTTAATAAAAACAATTCTTTACAAATATTAATGTTAAATTATAAATTTTTACTAACAATATAATTCGAAACATACTCGTTTAAGATTTATTAAATATCTACCTTTAAATACATTCGGCAACGAATTATTATGCAGTACAGCACACGGACTTAGTGTGCATTCTTGTACGAGATTTTCGAAACAGCTGAACTAATGCTTTTTCAACAACATCCGAAATTCCAATTTAAAAACACTTCCTATTCTTACAAACGAAATTTTGAAATTGTGCAATACAGACAGAAATGAATCTTCGACTTATTTACCCTAACCCGGTTATAATTCTATGTATTATCGAATTTTGTATAATGTTCGTAACGCTTTAATATGATACGTTCCATCTGCTCCGCAGTGAATTATAGCTTATGACGAGACAGGTAATCGACGAAGATGAATATACTTATCGTCTTAGATACTGAAAAGAGATAGTTGAATTTTTTCAACTTTGTAGCGAGATAAATTGGATAAACGTATGTGAACCATCTTAGATATGCGGACGATATAATGCTCCTTAGCGAAGATATAGAAGAACTAAATGAAATGGCGCAAGAACTTAATATAAAAAGCAAGGAAATGGGACTAAAAATTAACATAGCCAAAACAGTTCTGTTACGAAACAAATTCACACACTTCAGTAATATTATGATAGATCAGAGGAAAATACAGTAACATTGTTCGATTACTTAGGACAGATTATAAAAAATAGAATAGAGGAGGAAATAACGAGAAGAATCAAAATGACCGCCCTAGCATGTGGAAAACTAAAAAATATTTTGCAAAATAAGGAGATTCCTGTAAGTCTGCAAAGAAAAACGTTTAATCAATGCGTGCTCCCGATAATGATCTATGGGAGTTGGAATACAGCAGTAGCAATGGAGGAAAGGCTAAGAGTAGCGCAAAGATGAATCGAAAGGAAAATGATTGGCATAACACTGAAAGACGAGAAAGAAAATAAATTAGAAAAACAACAAAAATAAAGGATATAATACTAAGTATAAAAGAATCAAAATGGAGATGGGCTGGTCATCTGGTAAGACAGCAGGAGCTCCTTGCAAATAAAGTGATAGTGTGGACTCCAGACGGAAACCGTAGAATAGGCAGACCGCTGACACGTTGGGTTGACGATATAAATGAAGTCCGAAAAGATTGGACAAGTAAAGCGGCTGACAGGGAAAAATGGAAGGAACTTCGAAAGAGCTACATCCAGCAGTGGATTGAAAATAGCTGATGAAGAAGAAGAAGTCCAAAGATATTTAGACTGCGCATACTAACATAAGTTACTATTCAGCTATATAAATTTAGCAAACTCTTCCCAATTTTGAATTATTGTATAAATTCATCATCATGAAGTCCGATCGCAACGGTCTCGATTATTGTAAATAACATATTTAGTTTTATTTTGATTTAGAACTAACCGAATAATTCGAATTTAAATTCGAATTAAAAATTTATTTCCACATCATTATTAAGACATGTTGTCACAAGGAAATAATAATAATATAGTAATTAGAGATAGTTAATTTAGACAGATAAAAAATAAAACTGCGCGAATGATATAATCTTTTGTTCACTCACGTCACGAACACATCACACACATTCATACACATACATACTTGAAAACCTATCTACAAAAAACGCAATATTTTTATACAATGAATATATAAATACAATGAAACTTAAAAAAAATCTTCGAATAAAGCTGATTATATAAAGATAGTGCAAGTTCAATGATTTATTTAAATTCGTATAAAAATAAGTGTTATTAACAATTTCCTACGACGTCATTTATAATTCGTTAAATCGATTTTTAAAACTTTGAGCCCCTCTCCGTGTCAGTCATAAACAGCGGTTAAGCCAACCCAGTTTTACTAACTACGATTGTTTACTCTCCCAAAATGAATGGTGTTAACGGTTTTCCGTTTAAAGCTGAGAAGATTAATTTTTAGTTCAGTGGGTAAATTATTGAATACAACAGCTCCTTATAGCCATGAGTTTTATAAAGGCATGTATCACCTTAAATTTATGTTAGTTCTTTAGTACAGTAAAGTTGCGCAGTTCATATAGTTCAGATATCATTAAGATCCTACTTTCTAATAACGCATCATTATTTCCCGTTATATGACGTACAACAGATTTGTCTAACATCTTTACTTCTTTAATGTGGTATCTAGCCATACCAATTAGAACAAAACCCAGCTGGTACGATGCTAAATACACAATCGTCTGAAATGTTCCGGTGGAAAAAACTGCTTTAGCTAATAAAATAAATAATTCAGTTTTCTTCACGTTTTACGAAAAATAAAGGGATTGTGCGCTCCGACGTAATCTTTTAAATACTCCGAGGCACGGTAAATAGAATACACGGTAGGGATCACGCGCAGGCTGCTTAGAAGCTATTACGTCATTGGTGTCCAGTCGAGCTGGACGATGTACAACGTAAACGCTACTTTCGGCTCCTTACTCTAGCTGTGATTATATTTACAATTTTGCATTCCTCTCTTTTCGATATAATTTATTTTAATTTCATAACAATTACATTATATCTATTAACATTATTTAACGCAATTAGTATATCGCTGTTTTGTTTTTCAACTTGTTTAAACGCAATAATTTCGTTAAAAATTGTAGTATGAGGTTTCATTTAAATTTTTGAATATTTTAAATAATACCAAAAATATGATAAAAAATTATTTATATAAGCAAATATTTCACTCACGAAATTTTAGTTATTGCAATTTTATCAATTTATTCGTTTTTTTTTTTTGTCCATCGTCGGTATTTTTGCTTCTGTAGATTGTTCTTTTACTGGACTTATTTTTGTTTAGCGTCTTAATTCTGACGAATGTTCGTGTTCTGACGAAACAAGAAATGGCGAATTCATCAATCCCGATGCTGCTGTATCTCAATTTTAAAATGTTGATCAATGTTTTCATTACCTCTGAATTCCTATTGATGTTATCACTGCCGTGGTAATTGCTAAAATCTTTTTCCATATTATATACTATGTCTGTCCGCTGCTCGGTTGGATTCATTAACGCACCCCTCGATATTGTTGCCAGCCAGTCTGTTTGCTTAGGTGGATTTATTTTTGTTGGATGCCCGTACTCAAAAACAGTATCTAGTCATTTTTTTTTTACACGATATGCAATGTAACCAGCTAGCATTTTTAACAGATCTTTGTTTTCACCTTCTACTTGGCCCGACTTTTCTTTATCATCCGATAATGTTTCGATCACGCGAGTAAAGTCATTTTCTTCTTCGTGAAAATTTATATCTTTTTCTAATTCTTCGCATTCCCATGATTTACTTTCGCTACCTTTTTCAATTTTATTTATTACATCGGCGCTTAATGTTACCAGCGCTTCATTCCACGAATTAGCAGTTTTTATTATCGAACCCGCATTTTTACTAAAAAGAAGGCACTTAATTCTTCGATTTACAGCAGTTGGCGAGGGATGATCATAAAATTTACCCAAGCCTCTAATCAAAGAAAAATAAGATTCAAGAATATCTCGGTTGCATCTCGCCGACATTATGTAAGAATATCCTTCACAATATAATTCAGAGAACATCCGCTGAAGACTTCGAATAGAAACCTGAAAAGCAATTTGAAATGGTAACAAATTCGATCTACCGATTACCCTCATCGATGTGCACAAATTATACAATTTTTCCAATGTCTCATTCTGTTTCACTAAATTTTTACCAAATGCGTTTTTCATTTCATTAGTTGGATGAAAAGGAATTCTCGAATTCAGCACATCGAAACCGTCATTAATTGTTTTTAAGAATTTTACAACATGATCGTTGCCCGGAAGTGTATAACTAATAGCATCAGCTACTGTTCTTGAAAGTAACTCAGCTGCTATCCGGACTTTTTGTCTCTCGATCCCCGAAAGAAGTAAATGATTTTGATTAATCTTATAAGCAAATTTAAGATCTCCTTGTTTCTGTAATTCAATTAATTTTAGAAAAATGTCTTTAGTTACAATTTCACCGCTAGATAATTTGTATCCTTGATCAAGAAGATGATTTCTCAATAGTTTCAACGCATGAGGAACATCGTAAAAAGCCCAGATCTTACGATTTCCACAAAGCGGATGCGTAATATTTGTTTTAACATTATTAACACCACGGCCATAAGTTTCCTATTTGATGGGCCCATGTCACATACAAACGCACGAACTTTGAATCCTGTAGATTATATCATTCTAATGACTTCAAAAAATAAATTTTTATCCACTGCACAGTCAAAGTTCTAATATATGGGTTGTTTCCATTTTCCAACGAGGCTACAAATAATCATAACCTGCACGTAAGAATGAGGACCGCGGATTATATCCGAAATGCTGTCGTAACATATATCAGATTGAACTTTCATTTCATCGAATGAAAGTACAACATCTTTTTCAAAGTCCGTAAATACTTTTGAATGTGATGTCAAAATATTCAAACTTAAATTTATAAAACCCGGGGCAACTACAAATTCGCTCAAACGACGTTTTATAGTCACTTCACTTGGAATGGGATACTTATAGGCTTCTTTTACGAAGTTGAAAGATTTTTTTGAAATACACCTTAACGATATTGCCTTCGATATGTCGTCAGAAGACCAGCTGGAACATTTTCCACTAACGATTACTTGTTGTTGACACTTCGAGAAAGTTCCTTCAAACGCTTTTAGCCGAACTTTTAAACTCGTAATTTCAGCCTTCGCTGTCTCCAAATCCTTTAAAAGGCTTTCATTAGTTTGTTTTAAAGAATTATTTTCTAACTGTAATTTAATAAATTTATTATTATCGCTAATATCAGAGTTATTGGATGAACAAATTTCATTATTTGTTAAACCTATGTCTTTAGCGTTGCTTCCTAACAAAGAATTTACAATTTTTTTAGACTCACGTTTGTTATACCTTTCACTTCGTTCATTTTGAATATCTGACTCGCATTCAATTAATGTTGGTATTCGCAAATGAGGAATCGAATCCTTTTTTAAATTTTTCTTCGGTTTATACCCAAGCAATTCTGATCTCAAATCACGTTCAAAATCATTTTCATTAAAGTGACGAGAACAAACGCGGGCAGTTTCAATATTAAAGTCATCAGCTCTTTTGCTCATATGTAACCACTGTTTCCGTACAGCTTTATCTTTGGGAAACCGATGAAAACTGATTCCTAATTTATGAGCGTTTCTGCCATGATTAGAACACCCAGCGATGACACAACAAGGCATAATAAAAATATTAATAATAATAATATAGTATCAAAACGATCTAACCATTTCTATGTTGATGACGTAATATATGTATAAAAATTGATAACATAGGCAGTATTAAACGAAAAAAAAAACCACATAAATTGCATAATTTGTTGACCGTAATAAAAAATAAATAAAAAAATACTCGAACAAGCGGCGACAGAAGCACGAAATAATACGGAAGAACACGCGAAACAACGGAACGACTACTACACTACAGTCGACTGTCTGAACTAGTGGGCACCGGTGAGGTCAAAATTTCGTTTGACTACTGCGCAACTTCGTGATACCTACCATTTACCGTGCTCCGAGGTATTTAATTTCGTTAAAGTCAATATTGTATTCATCATCATAGGTAGGCGACTACTTACCTATACATATTTTGTTGTATAGTGTATAGCGTATACAAGGTCATCAGAATACGGCGTTAGTGCAGATAGACGCGCATACTCGAAGGGAACTGTATGTAATCGTTTTGTTGTCACGACACAATGCAGCTCCTCATGCGTTTTTGTAGTGTACTCTTATGTTGTTACTAGCGCTTTACGGTGTTGTGCAGTGCTCTGTTGCCTTCCACGCAATATTGTGTTATCCAATTTTATGTGTGTAATCGATCCCAGTCTACCGAGTCTTGATTTACCATTAATTTATTGTTACTTAACTAGTTGGATATTACGTCCACGTCAGTTTGAACGGAGCGTTGTAATGATTATTAGTATTCAGAGTCCACCGTCAACGCAGTCTCGTCGGCGTAGCAAAATTATTTTCCTTGTAGTTGTCAATCGCGTAGATCACTTATATAAACTTAGTAAAATGTTCTTCTTCTTCTGGTACAACCATTCGGGTAATTGTTTAACCATCAGCATGCATCGAATGGAAAATCTATTGTAGCCGGTTCTTATTTCTTGCTATTTTGACCAATTCTTCTGTTTCATTGATTCCGGTCCATTTTTTTACATTCCCGGTTTCCTTTTTCCTTCAATCATACCCAATGCTAACGTTTGTAGTAGCTTGTACTTTTCTCTCTCATAAAATGACCAAAAAAACGTATCTTTCGTTCTTTCACTTCTGCCATTAATATTCTGTCGGTTCACATTAATTTTAGAACCTCCTCATTTCTGACCTTTTTAGTCCAAGGTATTTTCCACATTCTTATGTAGCACCACATTTCAAATGATGATATCCGCTTCTTCATATTTTCTCTTATAGTCCAGGTTCCGTTTCCATATAAGAGCAGTAACCATATGTAGCATTTCAGTAACTTATTTTTGACCTGCAAGTTTAATTTCCTATTGCAAAGGGTACTTCTTAACTTCATAAATGTAAGTAAAAGGTTAGGACCCCCCTAATGTTGTACATTGAATATTTTTACTACGCTAATATTTGTCACTAAATGTTGACTATGCTAATAGTAATAATAACAGTAATAATTAATAAAACATAATAATAATAATAATAATAATAATAATCGAGTGCAATTTTTGTTTTTTGCCTTTTTTTCGTTTCAGACGTACGAGTAGTAGTCATCTAAAAATCGATATCCCGTAGATTCGATTCGTTCGTACGAGATGAGTCGGTTGTATCGAATTATGAATCGATCGTCATGACCGAATTGTGCCGTTATAATCGTTCGTACGTCGAAATTTACGATGGATCATCATCGTCCGACGAACGTTGTTATTACGAAATGCTCGAAAACCGATCCGGATTCGTTTCTAAACGAACGAACTTTGGAGTCGTTATTGTCATCGTTCAATCTGACCGATCACGAGTACGACATTTTGAAGAATATATCGAATCCCGGTTTAATATTTCCGTATAATCCGCAGAGTAACCCGACGTTTTGTTATTGCGAAGGTTTTCGCGAATTTTCTTTATTTTACAAACGTCTTCACGGTTATTTAGGTCTGGCGGTTTGCCTGTTCGGCGTGCTGTCGAATTTGCTAAACATCATCGTGCTCAGTCGACGAGAAATGGCCGTATTGCCGATCAATCGGATATTACGATGGTTAGCCGTGACCGATATTACGTTGATGGTCGAGTATATACCGTTCATATTTTTCTATTACATAAGATTATATCCGAATTCGGTACACAGTTACAAAGGAGCCGTTTTTACTATTCTACATTTGAATATCACGCAAATATTGCACACCGTATCGATTTTTATGACGTTGGCTTTAGCATTCTGGAGATATACCGTAATAAAGTAAGCGAAATTCAAATTTTGATAAATTAACCAGTAAATTCACTAGCGTATTTCGCCGCGTATAATAATCATAATAATAATAATAATAATATTAATACCGGCTATTACTAATTATAAGTTTAGTTATTTTTTAAGATTAATTATAATAATTTTAACAACGTAACGATTTTTAGAATATAATCATCATCGTATTCCCCTTTACAGGAGATTGCGTACATCCTTTCTCATATGCTGCGTTTCCTGGCGTCTTTAATGATCTCCGTCAGGATTCTGCTTGGTGAGTCATCCGGTGGATTTGCCGTCATCAACTCCATCCGCTTTCTTCCTCTTGCTGGCTTTCCCTGTATTTTTCCTTGTACTGCCCAGCAGAAAGACTCCACCTTCTCACGGATTTTATGTGCTATGTATTTCCTTTTTCTGATCTTAACATCATCTACCATGTTTTTCCGTTTTTCTCCTATTTTTGATAAAACTGCCCACATTGGTTATGTAATCTTTCCATGAAATCCGGAGCGGTCTCCGGTAACACCACATCTCAAAAGCAGCAAGTTTTCACCTCGCGCTCATAGTTCACGTTTCACAGGCATATTTCAAAACGGACCATGTCCGTTGAATGATTACTTTCAGAAGGGCTATAGCATCTCTCGTTCCTTTTTTTTACTTTCAGAAGGGCTATAGCATCTCTCGTTCCTTTTTTTGCTACGAATCCGTACTGGGTTTCACTTAGATTTCTATCTAACTTCCTTTCAATTCTGGCATTAATGATTGACAGTAACAATTTAAGCACATTACTCATTAGCGCGATGGTTCTATATTCTGAGAGCATTTTTGCGCATTATTTTTCTTTGGTAATGGCACGAGGTTTATCACTTTGTAAGTCCTCGGGCAGCGTTCCTTCATCATATATTTTGTTCAGTATGTGCAAAATCTCTTTTTCATACGTCGGTGTTATGTGTTTGATTAAATATACAGGAATAAGATCTTCCCCCACAGCTTTATGGTTTCTGGCTCTTGTAACAGCGCTTCTTGATATCTTTGTATATTATCGTGTATTCAGTACTAGTTCGGTTTACTTTTCTTCTTTTCTCCATCATCATATCCAATATGTCTTGGTTCATTCACATTTTGTGAATTTTCTTCCCTTTGAGTGGGATCGTATTTTCTGCTGCTGTTTTAACCTTTCGCTTCCATGTTTGCCACATCGTTTCAATGCTTTGGTCCTTTGTTTTTCCAACTCATTTTGAAATATTTCCTGTACTTTTTTTAATTTTATTTTTTTTAATATCGAGTTGTTGGTACCGTTCTTTTGTTTTCTTCTGGTTCTTTAAAACTATTTTGTATTTTGCCACAAGCTGCTTGTGATCGGTATTGCAGTCAGCACCAGGATATGTATGGCAATTCTTGACCCCGTTTTTATATCTTTTATTTCTAAGTACATAATCTATTTGATTTCTAAACCGATCTCCAGGGCTAACCGGCGTGTATAATTTTCTTTTACGTTGTTCGAACCAAGTATTACATATAATGACACCATGTCTCATTTGGCCCCTTTCCTTTTGCTTTCCACGAGCATGCTTCCCAGCTACTTGGCTAATCCCACCATACTTTCGCATTAAAAACACCCATTACTAACTTCTTCCAGATCCTTGTAGAACCGATCAATTTCCTCCACGCTGCTTTCTGTTGTTGGTGCATGTGTTTGTATTATCACAATTGGCTTAGGTTTGTTTTCTATTCGAACAAAAATGACCTTATCTGATTTTGGGATTATCGTGCTGATTGACTAAGTCGAGTATGAATTATTATACCCACTCCGTGTTCGTTTCGTGTCTATCCTTTCCGGCATATATAATTTCATAGTCTTTATCTGTTCGGAATCTTCCGTTTCCAGTCAATCGGGTCTCGCTTACCCCTAATATTTCAACATGTAATCTCTTAATTTCTATGACTACATTGGCTAGTTTTCCTACCTGATATAGCGACCTTACGTTCCACGATGTTAATATTGTTCCGCCTGGCTCCGCAGATTCTTCACATCCTGTTCGACTGTCTCGGCGGATGAGATGCAGTCGAACGGAGATTAAGGGCCTTTGTAATATTGACGTTCATTGATGTAATTCTACGGATAATTAATGGCGATGATATCCCGTTGCCTTTCGCCATAATTTTCTGTCAGGGTTTATCCTTAGCCTTTGGGTAAAAACCCTAACCGCAAGGCTGCGGTTTGTTATTGAGGAGCGGCGACCTAAACCCGCCGAGGGAGTGACAGTCGTAAGATTTATGCAACTTTTATGACCAGTTCCTCAAGCTGACCATCTACATCCTCGTGTCTCTTACCCTTTTACGACTGGAATCAGGTTAGCGACTGCTTATTAGTTATTCGCAGCTGGCCAATATATCTACACTATCCACAATCTGTGGACGCGCCCCGTTCTGGTTAGAGCTCCGGGACCCCAGAAGGTACGCAGAGAATATAAATAACGGGAAAAAAACAATAATAATTAAAATGGCGAAATTTTTATTTATAAAAAGACGCCAGTAAACTTTTCGGGGATATTAAAAGCCGTTATCGAGTAAAATTGAGTATAAAAATACTGTACGATTTATAAAAAATATATTAAAAATATAAAACAAAAAAAAATTAAATAAAATTTAAAAAGAAATTCGATTTAGTTTAATACAAAATGACAAAGTGAATATACAGATTTGATTATTAAAAAAACCCGGACAGTTTTAT
The DNA here is from genome assembly GCA_032883995.1 of Coronaproctus castanopsis. Classification (NCBI taxonomy): domain Eukaryota; kingdom Metazoa; phylum Arthropoda; class Insecta; order Hemiptera; family Monophlebidae; genus Coronaproctus; species Coronaproctus castanopsis. The sequence continues at coordinate 66,992,614 of CM065052.1, read as the reverse complement.
TTATTTAATCGTATATCTAGGGTATCTACATTTTAAATTTTTAACCTATACTAATCACTTCGAATTGCTTCCTTGTACCGGACTACACCTACCTCTGCTGCCTGTGTTCTCTGTGGAGTGCTGCCACTTGATTTATTTCTTGTTGGTAGTGCTCTCGTTGGTAAGCACAGGCTCAGGGGGGGGTGGTGTGGTACAGTTTTCAAGCATTCGAACCTGCTAGATGGATTCTCAGTACAGTCTATGTGTTACCGTGAGTTTAAAAAGTATATTTCCTCCTTATTAATTGCGAAGTGGCAGTGCAGATGGGATGAAGCTCAGAAGGAAGACTTATGCCTTCCTGCCTGATATTTCTTTGCGATTGAAGATGTTATCATTTGATGTTAACTTTTATAGTTCTCAGGTGTTGTCAGGTCATGGCAGGTTTGGTTCCTACCTTCATAGGTTCCATCTTGTTGGTGAACCTCGCTGCACCTGCTGTAACTTGGGTGAAGTAGATGATATTCATCATACGCTGCTTATTTGTCCCGCATTTGATTCAATCCGTCAGAAACACAACATTAGACCTACTGATGTATTTCCTGTTGGCAGGAAAGTTAGGAATTTCCTTTTGCTTGCTGAGCAGGTCATGTTGTTAAAATTTAAAATTTCTTAATTTCTCGGCAGTCTTCATTTGATTGTAGCGGGGTCAATGGTTTTTGTTCTTAGTTATTCATATGTGCATATGTGTATGTACATGTCTTTTTATGTATATTATGTTTACTAATTATAAGTATGTAGTTAAATTTAATAATCTTTTTTTCCTTTTTTTCTTAGGTATGAGTTATACCTTTTAAGATAAGACTATTTTTTCTTTTACTTTGTTTTTATTTTTTTTTAAATTTTTGTACAAACTCAATACTATTTACTTGATGGTAGAAGGGACTATGTATTCTCATCCCTTCTTCCATCACAATAAGTTAGTTTTAAGTGTGGAGGTCTCTTCGTTTGTGTCGGGACCTCCATTTCTCTACTTTAACTCCCTTTTTTTTTGTTAGAGGGAGGGGGTTTTTAGTGGGTAAAAATCCCACACGCTGATTTTGGTTCCCTTGTAGTGCATCTATATGCACTGCAGCAATAAAAACAAAATTCTTATATATCAGTGTCTTATGAAGATTTTCCCCCTCCCGCTTTAAAATAAAAAAAAACAAAAACCTGTACTTAATTATATTTATATGATAACATCAAGCTTTTGCAGATAATCCACTGCTTGGTCAGCTAGCTTGCTGATTTCTTCCTAACCGTCTTTCATAGTTTCTCGCATCCCGTCAGGATGTGCTCCATTGTTCGCTCTGGTTCCCCGCAGTCGCAGGCTGATTCGTCCCCGAGTGCATATGGCTTCATTTTCTTTCCACACCTTCCATGTTCGGAAGCGATTCAATTTTGTCCAGATATTTCTCGGCAGGTCGAATCCAAGCGGTCTGTCATCTGGGTTATCTCCTATCCGGATTATTACGACACAATTTCTTTCTCCATTCTTTAATTCCATCAAAATCATCCTCTGTTAATTTTGTTATAGTCTTATATATTGGTTTTCTCGACTTTAAACTATTTGTTCTTTCTGTGTCCTTATGTATCGGTAATTCTGCACTTATATTTCGCCCATTCCTTAATCGTCGCTTCTTTTCGTCGGTATTCTGGTGGCATAATATTGCTTAACACCGGAAGCCATGCTACTGGTGTGGATTTCAATGTATATGGTTCTCAGTGCTGAATTCAATTCCACCTCAATTTTGTGGACATGGGCGCTGTTCAGCTACACCGGAGCTGTGACAGTGAATGTGGTATATAGAACGGTCGACAAATCAGCGATATAAAATTTATAGGTAAACAATTGCGCTAACATTAAAAAAAAGTTCCTCTCTCTGATATAACAATTGAATTAAATTTATAATGTACTTCTTAAAACTAATTCTTCGTCAAAATTTATCGTCGTATTTGATTAATTATTTTTATCTATTTCCTTTTATTATTTTCATTTTTTTTCGGTAATTTTCTTTTTCTTAACGTTTTTCCTTATAATTTTTATTACGTTGATTTTGTTTTTAATTTACAATGTTTTCGGAAAAATGATTTCATGATTTTTCAATTACGATTTCAAATATATTTTATTTTTATTTTTCCTTTTATATTTTTCATACATTTTTTTTTATAAGTTGTATATTATTTTTATACATTATTTTTTCACGTCGATAATGACTTACTAGCCGAAAAAACTTGCTGGTCTTTTTATATATGAAAAAAAAAAACAAAAAAAAAATGGTGAACTTAGGCTACTTTTTCTGTGATTTATTTATGAATTATAATTGACGCTAGAGGCGCGTGGTGAAGGTCTTAAACATCAAACAAAAAATCTAATTGGAAACAGGAAAAAAGGAATGCAGAATTTTGTAACCGTCATCGTTCGAGAAGTAATTAGGTCGTGTATGCATCTGTAGAAACGATTAATGCGGTGGTAGATAAAAAATAGGGCTAGAAACGAAGATTTTAAACAACGCTACCAGTCTGTGTCCGTTTTAGATGGAAGTTAAATTATTTCTCTATTCTTTCGTATTAAAAATTAAATATAATCTTTTAAAAACATTTTCCCAGCCCAATATTCATAATTAGATGCAATAATTTCGGAATAACCGCGTACAAAAAAAGAAAACGTTGAAATGTTAATTCGAGTTTATTATTAATATATCGTTTTATTTTTATTAATAAATCGTTTTTTGTTTTTATTTTTTGGACGAGGTTATTCAGAAATTGTTGTATCTAATTAAATACTCGTTTAATTTGTTTAACGATCTTCATCATTATCACCATGTGGTGCGCCAAATACCGAACGTCAAACACTTGACCGATTCTTCTTCTGGTTTCTCAACCGTAGTTAACTAGAATTCAGTGTCTATTAGTTTAATTTTTCGCGCGGTGACTTGAAAAAAAAACAACAAATTAATTGCGTTTTTTATAATTTCGCGTATAAAAATTCGGTTGTTTTAGTTCGAGATAGTTTTCGAAAATAATTTCCAACGGACGTTCGAAATTCGAAAAAAATTCAAAAAAAAAAAAAAAAAAAAGAAACGTATTATTCGTAAAATACTTGACGTACAACATTTGGAACGAGACGAAATGAAACTGGCGAAATTGTTTCTCGTCTAAAATTATATACTCGACTAGAAACGACTTTTTCTCTTTTTTCCCGGATAATTTCGCCGAGAAAAAAATCGAGTTATTTTCAGGAAAACGTAATCTCGTAAATTCTAAAAAGTCAACTTTTAATTCGATTTATCGATTTTTTTTTTTAAATTAATTTATTCATTCATTTATACACACGTTGACTAATATAGTTCGGAACGAACTTATCACTGCGGTAAATTGCGCCAATCGGATATATTCTATAATCGAATTCCCTAGTGTAATTTTTTCCCCATTAACTCACGGAAAATTCTGGAATTTAGGAGATACTGGAATTTCTTTTTATTTATTCGTACATTGCGGATACTTCATCCGTTCGCTTTATGCCGGGTAGTACAACCACATTTCATAGGCGTACACAGTTTGTGCTCTGTCATTTTTGTGATTATCCCGCTTAATATTTGATTAATCTTATTTCCAAAACTGATTAATGAAATATATTCTTAAAAAATATATTACAAAAATGGATATCGACGTATCAAGAGTTGGGCTAAAGATGAAGTAACCGTGAAAACTTTAATACAATCCGACGGGAAGTTGTTTTATGGAAACAGTTTATCAATATTCGACACTCTTCAGGTATTTTGAGATACATGCGACCAAGCGGCAGTCTCTGCCTTAACACCGAGATCATTGGCGTACGAAATTAATTCACGCGTGGTTTTAACATCATAACAGAATTTTTCAACACAAGCCCCATCCCGTTTTCGAATCTAACATACTGCCGCTTAAATACAGAAGACGAATACTCGTTTTGAAATATTAAAGTAAAGTGCTTTCAACCCAGAGCTTATACCAATCTACGAACAAGTATGTTCCAACATTTATTTCTAAACAAACCTCGTGCATGTAAACCTATATCGGAACGTGCAAGAAACAATACAAAATCTTCAACATATGTTAGCAAGTATTAAAATAAGTAACCCTTCAAAACTTCCAACTTTGTGTAAAACAATAAACACCGAATTAATCCGATGATGGGGCGAGTTTAGGAAATTCGCGTAGACTAATCAAATTGAACAAATAAAAACGATATTTTGAAATCGATTTTTAACGATAACGGTTGTCGTAAAAGTAGTCAGCAAAGGAAAACGATAATTGTACGGAACGAGGGAACGGATAACAAATCAATCTTATGCGCAAGTTATGAAGGAAGAAAATTTGTCTAAAAGATATGCTATAATAATAATAATAATAAAAAGTTATGAACGGCAAAATTAATATATAACTTTTAAGAAGTGATGAAAAATAGCTTATAATTAAATGAAAATCAAATGGGAAAATTATAAAGATGACTAGAAAGACAATAATAAATCAAGCCCTAGACTATAATAACGTAAACAATAATAATAATCGATGATAAGAATATTAAGAACGACCATAGGCGCCGATATAATATAGATAATAGTGAAAAATGCGAACCGATATACAAAAACGAGGCGAAATATTACGATAATGGCCAAAAACTTTTGTATCCTATAAATACACACACTGCTGAGACTGAAATTATAAACAAACTAAGATAAAAAGTAATAAACGACAAACTTTAACGTACAGTTCGCGATTATAATAAAAACGACTTATTTTCTAATTATTTGTTTAAGCGCTTTCGTAAATTTAAGTAATGTCTCTAAAACGCTATTAAGCGGTTTTCTTTCGAATTAGTTTAAAATTTTATTGTTTACACGTGAACCTAAACTTACCTTATCTATATTTTGTACATGTACATGTATATATATATTCATGATGATTTCTACAGGCCATTATTTAATTCGTACAACGTACAGAGACGCATCTGTGTCGTGTTCCTCCTATTCTTATCTCCCGAATAACATCTTCTCTGGTAATTTTTCATTCTTTTGTGGGTTCGTACCCTCGGAAACAACACATTTCGCGGATTAATCAGGAATTTATTATATTATTAGCGTCTAACTACGCGTTTGTTTGTTTTTTTATTATTTCCCCGATTTTATAAATCTTTCTCCCCGGGTAGCCTAAAATATTTTCTCCTGCGCGAATATGAAGTATATACGTCGGATAAGATCCGTAGGTAATAAAGTGAACTTGCGAGTGTTTTATTGTTTCCACGTGTAGTAGCAATATATTCGACTGTTGAGAAAACCAATGATAGCGACTACGTTTCATCCTTCCCATTGTCCCGGATATCAGCCACCGGTTTTTAACTTCTTTGCAGGAACTCGCTGATAAACGATCGAAATCTAGAAACAGCAAGGGAGCCGAAGAATCTAGATAGGATACTGAATATGCTCCCAGCGGAGGTTAGGATCTGAATTATAACTTACGGAAAACTTTAAATCGAATTCGGAGTGGAACAGCGTGTACAAAATTCAACCTGCATAGGTAGGAGGAAATGACTTTTTGTTTTACTCGTCTCGAACCCTAAATTAGTCGCCATGGATTAGAAGTTCACATACTATCGTTTGTAACACCTTTCGTATGGGATGTAATTCATACAAAACGCAATTTTCTCCATGTTAGAAATCATCAGATGTTGATGAAATTTGTTTTTCTCATATTAAACCCCTTATATAAATGTAAAATGTAGCGAAAAATAAATGTTTAGTACTTCCCAATTGCAGACTTCGTAATAAATAAATAAAAATCGGCTAAAACCCTTAAGACCCCTTAGGAAATTCCGGAGACCATTAAGCGGAACTGCCTCGTGGGTAGCAAGCTCAGGTAGCAGTAGCAACCCCTAGTTTATTATAATCGAAATAAGCCGCTTCAGTTTTCATCTGGTTACAGGTTGCAGATGTACTTTTGTACAAGTATACTAACATTTCGAGAACATCTTCTGTGGTAATCTCGCGCGTATTTGTAAATTTTAAAGCTTATACGATCCGCATATTGAAAATTCTTATAAATAGTTTTCCGGGACGTTGCAAGTGTATATATTAAACAGCGAAATAATATAGATATCTCATATTGTTGATGCTTGACAAAGAAAGTGGGATACAAATGCTACTGGTAGGAAAACATAATGTTTTCCTGCCGTCGCAAAGATTAAAAATCAATCAAAAATATGCGAATTAACTTTTACAACTCGCAGGTGCTCTCGGGGCATGGTAGGTTTCAAGTCTGTTTAGGTTTAATCTTGTCACTGCTGACATGTGCATCGTGTGTTCTAACGATGCTGTTGATGATACTTATCATTTTATCATTGAGTGTCCTGCCTTCTCTTCACTGCGTGACACTTTCAATATTGATAAATATGAAAACTCGCTTATCTTGAACAGAAAGAATCTTGAATTTGTAGAGAAAGTCACGCGTTGCAAATTTACAATTACAAATTAATGAAGGACAATTAGCTAAATTCAAACGTGAATCCAATATTAGCTCCTGATGGCGTGGTCCCCTCTCGCCAATACTTATAATTCATTTTTCTAATTTACCTGACTTATATTATTAATATGCACAAATATGTAATGATGTTCGTAACTGCTTTAAATTTAAAATATTTTAATCTTGACCATAATGAAATATGTTTTTCTTTTAATGAGATGTATTTATATATTCGATAGGCTTATCTTATTTTTCTAAAGATGTGTTTCTTTTTTTTCAGAGAAGTAATCTTTTTTTATTTTATTTTACTAAAGATTTTTTCCTATATGTATTTTTTTTAAGTCTTATATTTTTTGTATCTTCTAAGATTTTTATTTTTGAAATTATGTATTATCGGCAAGATATATTTCGGTATCTTTGTTCCTGAAGTTGTATTTTTTTTCTATTATATTTTTATTATTCATTACTACTATGCACTCGACTCCTTTCTTCATGCACACAGGTAGTCGATGGGACTATGTTTTTCATCACTGCCCTTAGATTAAGTACACAAACGGGACACTATTACATGCTTTTACTTACTTTTCAGCTACACACTACTTATATGCACTTCTATAATTAGTTAGCTTTAAGCACACTAGTCCCCTGTTCTTTATAATAGATTTTAAGAAATAAACTAGCACCACCCGGTAAATCCGGATGAGGAACAAACTAAAACAAAATATAAAGATCTCGTAGAAAGGTCGAAATTAACCTATCGATCGTCTTTATAGAGAAATATTCTAAAATATCAGTCCCCGATTACTTTTTATTTATCAGACGAATAATAACAAAATTTTCTTTCAGGAGATCAAGTCTAATTTTCGTATTAGCGTTCATCTCTAAGAAGTAAAATCTATAATTTTTTTTTTCCCCTTCAAACACACTGCTTTTTAGTATTATCTGCTCTCGATCGAAAATACACCCTTCGGTCATCGATTCCATCGAACATCATCCGTACTGAAATTTTGTAAAAAAAGACAGGTGATAAATAAATATAAACAAACAGATAAATAACATTTAATAAATATTTATCTTATATATATTTATAATCGTTGCAAATAAAAACGTAGTATAGAAATCACCCAACAAACTGCGGGATTGGTTCAAATCGCGTATAACGCATGCTGCCAGAAATCTATCCAGAACCTCGAAGAACGCAGAGATACGGCAAGAATAGGTTGCAGGGTGGAAGAGAAATTCAGCATGGTTAATAATGAAATAAACAGATATCTTTATTTGTCACGATATACGAGAAATTATAAAAAAACAAAGTCCGATTTGTAAGTAGGGAATTTAGACCAAAAAAAAAAAAAAAATTGAACAATGTAGAATCAGCAAGGATGACTGAAAATGGATACTTTGAAATTCCGACAGAATATCGCCGGAACTTATGCTCTCATAAAGATAGGTACTAGAAAGCCATCGATGTATATTCTGAGCAAGAATCCGTCAATTCTAGGTGAGACCATAAAGTTATTCAAGAATAATAAGGCAACCGGTGTACGGTGGAGTATATAAAACTATTAGAATTTATACCGAATATAATTTTGTTCAGGTAATCGATAGATTGCACGTACTAGGCGATACTGTTAAAACAACAAAACAGAGTCGCATTATCAAAATTCATAATATTAACGAGATAAACTCATTATCGTGTATACGAGGCAATCATCTAAAAATTTACGGCGACATGTTAAGAATGTTTTAACACGGCGGAAGTAATTTCAGAATATTAAGGCGTATAATCTATTCTAGTATAACGGCGAGCATTTAATGAGCTGCAATTTATTACAACTAGCGCTCGATATCGAATAAGTAAATAACGGATCTATTAGCGTTTTTATTTTATTTTTTTTATAAATAATAAATTTATATTAGATTTTCTATGAAACATGAGTGATATATGGAATAAATGGATTTATTAGATTTCGTATTAATATAGTTAATTAGGCTTTAGTGAAGTTAAAATTGTTGTCAAAAACATCTAAATATCTAATCCGATATGACTAGTTAATGCTGTCTCCCGACACCGTAAGATTATTTGGCTATCCAGAACAGACTTTAGATCGGCATATTACGTGTATTCTCGGATATTACAATAAGTGAAAAATTAGTATAAATCCATCGAAAACCGAAAGTCATACTAAAATTGTGCAAATTGCTAGTAATCGGGACAATTACCAAGAATCCGAAAGTTCCAGACTACATCTAAATTGAATAAATTTGAGCCGAATAATTGTTATTACAGTGTTAAATTAAAAAATGAAATAAGTTAAAAAATAAATAATAAACAAAAAAAATTAAATTTAAATTTAAGAATACTCTCGCAAGATCGCGTGTAATAATTATAAATAATTGATTAATATTCATTATTTAAATTACGAGGAGCTGTTTATAATATTACCACGTTTGGCCACTAAGGTGCAAACCGTGGTGTTGAAATATGTAGCTGATCTTATTCGTACTAATATGTATGTAAAAATTATTTTGATCGCAGAGGTCGTAATGATACGGTGGATGATTTCCGTAACAGAACGTTATTAATTCTTACTTCAGTTAGTCTAGTTAAATTTTCTTCGAGCGCTTTTTCGAATGTCCGTATAAAAGGCTTTGTTAGGTGAATATGCTTTATTTAAAAATTAATTTAGTATATCGAATATAAAAATTTGTTTTTTTTTCATTAAGATTATTCTGACGACTATCTCTAGTCTTTGACAATGACGATGATGAAGCTGAAAAAATAATTACATTTCCAATGAAGTGGCTGCGACTTGATTCAATACTTTACTAATATGGGGTTTTCGACGTTCAAGTCGTCTTAAATCTTCAGAGTTGTCCAAGAGCTGTGTGACTTCAGCATTAGCGTGTGGTTTTCCAATAAGCAAACCTGGTAATTTCATCGATGACCATTTGAATTTTTAAGTCTCGGTGTATGTCATTATTGAATTTAAAATCGATATGCGCGGATGATCGTACGAAGTGCAACATTTTGACGTCTTTGTACGGAACCTATATTGGAAATACTAGTACGACCTCGCAATTGTATTCCATAAATCCAAAATCAGTTTAACATATACGAAAGTCGTTTATTTTCAATAGATAGCGTTGGGTTCTTTCCTATCAGCCAATAGATACGTCTCTCTAAACATTTCTGCCGGACGTGGTGTTTCCAATTTAGATGCGAACTCATGTGCATTCCTACGTACATGACTGAACTATTTTTGTGGGATTATCTGCTGATTCAGTGTCATCGGAATATTTTCTGTTTTCCACATAGTGAAGTTTATGGGTACCGATTTTTCGCTGTTGACTTTAATTTTCCTTCCGACGTTTCGACACCGAGCGCACTTAATTCATTTATATTAGCTGTAGATTTTCAGTAGAACACTGTTACATCTTATCTGTAGCTATAATTGTTGTATCATCAGCAATCGTAGGAGATAGAGGATAAGCCCTAAGACACTACCTTGTGATGATATTACTGCCAATATGTTTTTTCAGTCAGACGTCGTTTCCTGAAATATATATATTTAATGCACGCAATCTGTATTTATAACAATAAGCACCACTGAAGACATGTTATTATGAAAACTCCGAAGGAGGATAAGGGATGCTGATCTTAGTTGTTGATAGTTACTTTTACGTTAAATTAATCTATAATTATATAATTATTGAGTGATCAAGATCGATGTTGAAGCTGGAGATGATTGAATCTGTGTATATGATAGAATTTTACACAGTCTGTCAGCAGGTTATATTTGCTTTTTAAGTGTTAAGGAAATCCTTATGTGTTGCAATTGAGCTTCGGATTTCTTCTTTAACAGAAATTATCTTCAAGTCCTCCGGGATGTTTTCTTATAGACCAGTGCGCGTTAATAATCCTACGTAGAATTTTTGCTCGTGTCCTTTCCACAAGAGCTATATTTGAGTTAGATGCAGTACTCCGTACCTCAATGCCATACGTCAAAATAGGCTTTATTATTGATTTATAAAACTTTATTTTCTAGTGATGGAACCGAATTTCTTTCAACCATCTAGTCTATATTTCTCAGTGTCAATCTGATCCGTGTACGTTTAGCGGTTATGCGTTTATTCCCAGTCAATCTCTGATCGACACGTAGACCAAGGTATTTGGCACTACTTGCTGTTGGAATCTGCTTTGTGTTGAGCTATATCTGCGAGGAACTTATTTTCGTCAACTTTTATTCTCCATTGTTTGAACAAATTTGCAAATATATTAGGGTAACTACTTTTCCTTATACCCATCCTGTATATCAATTGCAATACTTTTCCATACGATAGACGATAATATATGTATGTCTATATGTGTGTATGTACATCAAAGTTTTCATTCGGTGATAAAAGAAAAAAACACGTTCGTATTTCGGCGTATCTTTATTGTATTTGATACGACGCGTCGTAAAAAGTAGAAGAACAATATTCGAATTTCCTCGAACCTTAGGGGGTGAAAACAATTTCTTTCGCTCCGACTTTTAGTATAATGAAAATTTATTGCAACCGAGTTATTCACCTAACAACTATAGTCGTCTCTCCTTTTTCCGCTATAGTCGTCACCTCCTTATCCTTTTCTATCGTATGTATCTGTATACATTTCCGTGGATAAAAAACAAAACAAAACTACCCTTTCTATTATATTACTCCATTCACCACTACCAATACTATTACTGTTATTGTTATTATAACTACCACCGTATCGAACTTAGTTAATAAACAGCGTCCACTGAAATGAAAAAAAAAAGTACGTGCACTTAACGGGCTGTATATCGAGCCGGGTAAATCCCAATGTGGCCTTCATGTTATTTAGCTTGAAGTAGTGTGGCGGCCCAAATATTTCGGTTTAACTAAAAAAAAAAATACATAAGAATTTTTTCATTTCTTACAAGAGTACTTGTCTCGTGCTTGTCTCGTACTCCGGTTTTTAGGGTAATATTTTATATATATATATATATATGCGCATCTGTGTCTTTTACATCAAGCCCCGCGGGAACTATACTGGAGGAAAACTCTAAAATTATCTTAAAATTTACATTACTCTGTGGTTATATTTTATCGTTTTACCATCCACCTCCTTGCGTCTTAAGTCTTGTAGATACTTTTTTTTTTCGATTTTCTGCCACCCATTAAACCACGCGTATCGGTGTTGTTCTACTAAGGAACTTGTTTAATAACCGTCAAATTTTAACGTTGATTGTGCCGAGAAATTAATTCGTAATTCGATATTACACAGGTCCTTTGTCGCGTAATTATTACGTAATATTTTTAAAAAATCTCTGTCGATGGCGTTATTTAGAAAGCGCGTGCAGGTAGTCGTGAGACGCAGCTGCGTCAACGCATTAATGAGGAGAAACAACGCCTTCCTAATATTTGGAGCCAGAATGTCAGACGTTCGAATGTCTTAAGCGTAACGAGGTGTGAAATCCCGACGTAGATTATATAAAGACGTTTTAACCATCGTCTTAAATCCTACGCAGCATTCATTTTTACATCCATTAATAAGGTACTTTAGTCGAATAATATTACGAGCCTTCCTCGCGTTATATATATATTTTTTTAGAGGTGCCATATACTGCTATTGTGTCCGAAGACACCGCTTGTTGTGATATTTATATAGAGGAACGAGTTTAGTGCGTTTCAGAAATTGGTATGATCGATCATATTGGGATTATCAAAGATAGTGGATGAAAATGAAAAAGGTCGGATTGAAGGGTAGGACACTAATGGAACTACGTTTATAGTCGATTGATACGTACGTTGTTTTCTGTGTTATTTTTAGTTGATTGTTCGTTCGTATCTTATCGGTTATAATTCGTAGAGTATATCTGGTTTCGAGTAGTCGGGTTTAATTTTATCTTCTGGTATTAGTGCGCGTACGATGATAACGGACTCCGGCGGAGGGGAGTTGCCCTCTCCCCCAGTACATAATTTACCAAATAAAGATATACTATGCGACATCACGGACTGCTCGCCTCCTGCTGTTTGTAATTGTGTTCACGTAAGTACTAAATCTTTTATGAAAAGATCTCTCTCACATAATTCTGATGATATAGAACATCTCTCTCCATCTCTACGAAGAAACTTGGATGATTGTAATATTCAATTATACAATCCGAACGTGCATTCTGCCCCTTTCATTGCCATTGTGCAACACACTGCTAATAAGAATGTCGGTAGTTTACATCCGCTAGCGCTATGTAAATTACTCTCATCATTCTCTGATGTTGAATGTTTCGATAAATTGCGAATTAATTGCGTGAAAGCAAATTTTGGTTCGGCTGTTCAAGCAAATAATTTTATTCAATCGGTCAATCATAATACTAACCACGCGCTTAAAGCATATATCCCGAATTCTCGTTTGTATCGGTATGGAATAATTAGAGGAGTACCTTCAGATGTTTCTGAGGAAGAAATTAAACAACACACTTCTAGTATATTTCCGATCATGTCAGTCTGAAGATTCATTCGTAGAAATGGTCCAGATTTAGTTCCCACTAATACAGTTGAAATCGGTTTCCATGGGAATGAATTGCCAGAATTCATATTCATTTACAGATTGCGGTTCCAGGTTACGTTAAGCGTAAAGCCGCCGAGGCTTTGTTCAAATTGTAATCGATATGGACATATCGCAAATCAGTGTAGAAGCAGACCACGGTGTATTAAATGCGGAGATTGCCACTCTGTCTCAGTTTGCAAAGCTGAGGTACTGTCAGATGTTTGTCTCAACTGTAATGGAGCACATTCAACGTTAAATAAGAATTGTCCCTATTATGTTAGTCAGTATGAAGTCACCAAGATCGTGGCATTTGAAAATGTGTCGTACATGGAGGCCAAAAGAAAACAGTCACTTGGGGAGGTGACTAAAGCTTCTTCATTTGCTGATCGAGCCAAAGTGCCTTATAATCCTGATAAACATTCTAATGATTCCGATCAAAACCATTTTAACTCTAGACACTTTCCAGAATTACCCAAACGTAAATTTCCTCCAAACCCTATTCCAAAACTAAACCTTGAACAAGTACTCATCTTCCTCTCTGGAAGAACCCCTTGTATTCTTAATTCATCTAGTGATCCTCTTTCCAGTAATAAGTCTGGACCTTCAACTACTCAAATAGTCTCTGAGGTTAAAAATGTTCCAACTTCTCTGAAATCTTCTACCACAACTTCCTCCACTATTACTAGTAATAAATACCCCCACAAACCACTTGATTCTCGAAACTCCACTCAAGCTAATAAACCTCCTAAAGGGAAAAATCACAATCCTCCATAAACAAGACCTTCTGTTGGCCTCCATGCTTTATTTCTGTCCTTTGGTGTGTGTAGACGTGTGTGCATGTGTGTGTGCGCGCGTGTGTGTGTGTCTGTTGGTTATAATTCTTTATATTATCAGCATGGTTGTTCTAAAAGCTTCATTGTACAAACTTTTGATATGCACCTGTTTAATCTTATTCAAAGTACACATGCGTGGCTTTACCCCAAGACACATGTGCATGTGGTTTGGTGGTTGATTAGTGTGTGGGCATGTGAGTGTGTGTGTGTACTGACAATTGTGTATGTTTGTGGTACTTCAATCACTTACTTAATATTTGTATTCAGGCCAGTGCTATATATCACACGTTATTATTTATATTCAAAAGTTTTCCATCTCCCTCCCCTTTCCCCCCCCGTAACGGTAATTGATCCCTATGTTTAAAATAATGCAGTGGAATAGCCGCAGCATTATAAGTAATTGGCCTCTATTTGAGAAATTCCTTCTTCTTAATAACTTTGATATAATCTTATTATCGGAAACATGGCTTGGACATGATACAACCTTCTCTATGCCAGGGTATAGATGTTTTAAAGATGATAGACCTGATGGTTATGTAGGATCTGCAGTCTTACTGAAAAATCACATCCAATATTCTGAAGTCAACTGCTCCCCTCCACCTGATTTGTTCTATAATACTCTTTGTAATTGGATCTGTGCACAGGTGTTTTTAAACACTAAGTGGATTAGGATTATCTCGATCTACTGCCCTCTACAGGCAAGAATTAGTTCTCAGTCCTTCTCCTCCTTTTTATCAGCCCAAGATTGTGAGGTGATAATTGGAGAGGATTTCAATGCTTATCATCCATCTTGGGGGTTTATGTACTAACTCTATGGGTAATGATATATTTTCTCTACTATCTTTTTGTAATCTGTGCTTACTTAATACAGGCGAACATACCACAATCCCAACTCCACATAAATCATTCTCTGCTATAGATCTTACTTTTATGTCACCTTCATTGGCCATTCAAGCGCACTGGATGGTTAGTCCTGATATCTTGGGAACAGATCATTACCCGATCATTACTACTCTTACGAATTTGCCCTGCAGTGATGCCCCTAGTCACTCTACCAGAATATGGAATATACGGAGAGGGAACTGGACATTATTTTCTACAACACTGGATCATAATTTGGAGAACATGAATCTGCAAGCAGATGCACATGTACGGTATGATTATTTTGTTAATGCTATGACTGATGCTCTACAGCAATCTACTCCAGTAAGGAAGATTGGTTCTCGAAAGCGTTCTCCTCCATGGTGGAGTGCTGGATGTACAGACTATGTACATAGGAGATATCAATCCTTTTTGGTATTTCATAGGTCGAGAAACATGTGTGATTACCTTCATTTTAAGAAAATTGATGCTGAAACACGGCGCTATTTGAAATACATTAAACATCAATCATGGCTTTCTTATTGTAAACCTTTTAATAGGGACACCTCAATCCGCTGTATTTGGGACAGATGTAAACGTTTTCGCAATTCCTCTTTAGAAGTACACCCTTCATTCCTCAATTCATCTTGATTCCACGAATTTGTTGACAAAGTGTGTCCCTCCCATGTCCTTACTTTGGATGAATTTTATGCTGATCCTATCCCATCTAATCAATGTCATTTCATAAATTCTTTTGTACTGCTTAGGGAGATCACTCTACCTGAATTATCTAGAGCACTCTATAGGAAACCAGATACCACTCCAGGTTTGGATGCTATTCCATATTTCGCTCTTCAAAAATGTTCTAATTTTGCGCTTAATACTCTATGTGATATTTTTAATAAATTGTGGCTTTCTGGTACTATTCCCAATGATTGGAAACAGTTTATAATTATAGCAGTTAGGAAACAAAATAAACCTGTAGGAGACTGCAACTCTTATAGACCTATTGCTCTTGCCTCCTGTATTAGAAAAGTTTTTGAAACAATTTTCCATAATCGCCTGGTATGGTGGTTGGAAGCATATAACAAGCTCCCCAGTGGACTGTACGGATTTCGCCCTGGATATGGAACAATGGACTGCATATGTCAGCTCACGGCTGATATATACACATCATTCATCAAGAAAGAATTTGTTCCAGCTTGTTTTATTGATATTCAAGCTGCATATGATAATGTACATATATCCACCTTATATTCACGGCTACTCAACATTGGAGTTCCGAAATTTTTAGCTACTTATTTATATAAATTATCTATTAATCGAACTCTTCATTTCTCCCCCAGCGCAGCTGGAAGTGCTACAAGGACGGCATATACTGGTCTACCCCAAGGATCAGTGCTGAGTCCATTGTTATTTAACTTATATCTATCACCACTTTTTTCGCAGCTACAACCTTACTCCAACTGCATCTCTTATGCAGATAACATACTTATATACTCTAAAGGTAGTGACCTCACCCATTGTATTACTTCTCTTCAATCTTCCTTAAATTCTGTTAATTCCTTTTTATCCCAATCTTATTTAAGTGTGTCTTTAACCAAGACAGTATTTACTATATTCACATTGAAACGGTGAAACCCTGATCAACACTCCCTTATTTTGGAAAACGTGCCTATTGCCTTTGTCGAGTATCATTCCTATTTAGGTGTCATTCTCGACCAAAAATTACTATGGGGGCCACATATCAAAGCTACATTAGCAAAAGTTAGTAGAATCATAAATATTATGAAGTTATTAAGTCCAACCTGGTGGGGTGGGGATCCAATCATCCTTCGTCTTCTCTACATCTCACTCATCCGCTCTCGATTGGAGTATGGGATCTACCTGTTCCATGCTGCATCTGCTTCGCATCTTAAGAAAGCTACAGTGTTGCAAAATACCTGTTTGAGGTTAATGTCTGGAGCCTTTGTGTCAACCCCTAAATTTGTATTAGAATCTGAAGCTCTTATCCCCCCCTCTACAGCTGAGGGCAATTTATCTTGCAGACCAATATATCCTAAAGGGCTATGAGCGAGTACCTGATAGCATATACAACAAATTCTTGTGGATTTACACTAATTGGAGATTTTCTCATCATAGAACTCTCCTCTTAGCATTGAGGGCTAATTATTGGCATCCTTACATTAACATTATCATCATTCCTAAAGTCCCCTTAAAGTATACCTCCATTCCCTTTGAATGCAGTCTTTTAGATCCAGAGGTACATACTAATGAGTTTCATTCCCTAATCGGACAGGGTAATTCTAGGATAGTGAATAGCCTTTTCAGGTCAACTATTATGCATAAGTGGCCGAATCATTTGTTAGTTTATACAGATGGGTCTAAGAGCAATACCTTACCCTTCGCAGGCGCGGCATTCTACATACCTCAACTGGCAATCACCAAATCATATCGTTTACCGAGTTTTTCCACTGTCTTTATAACAGAAGGATATGCAATTCTTAAAGCTTTGCAATTTGCACGAGTCAATATTACACATTCAAATGTACTTATATTATCTGATTTCTTAATTGTGCTTAACGCCATCCAAAATTCAAATCGTACATTCAAAATTAATAGAGTTATTTTGACAATAATAGAAAATGTAATGTATCTACAACAAAATAATGTCCCTGTGAAATTTACATGGATCCCAGCTCATATCGGGATCAAAGATAATGAAATTTGTGATCAGGCAACCTTTGATTTTTTACTGATGCACATGATTTTGGTCATGTTCAATCCATATTTCTTCGTCGCATGTTGCAGCCTCGTTAATATTTTTTCTAAATCTTCTGGTTTATATATATATCTATCCCGGCATCACGCGATTGGTGAGTGTTTAGTTAACATTGTTACATTTTCAGTGAATTACTGAGCAAGTGATTATCTTCTGTGCAAGAAACGAAGCGCCATTTCTTTTCTCCGTCCTTGTAAACTACGCATATCTGATAGCGAATTGTAATTTTAAAGTCTTCTGAACTACGTAAGTTGTGGCATCGCCTAAACAATCGCCGTTGATCCAAAATTTTTTGGGAAAAACCAAAAGTCGTTTGTTCATCAACAAGAAAATACTAGGTGGTTTTGTGACATTGCCTTCCTCACCGTGAGCAAGTTTATTTTACCGGCCAATTAGGTGGATAACCGATTTGGTTTACCGTAAAGTGTACGTTGCGCATTATAACGAAGAATATGTATTATTCTTTTTAATAGAAAGGTAGTAGTACAAGGTGGCCGTAGTATACCGCTGTATTGAAAATGAAGGATAACAAAAAAAAAAAAAAAATAAGAAAATGAAATGTAGAAATGAAATAGATTTAAACAAAAAAAAATGGTATTGCAAACAAACGAAGAAAATGTAACAGTAACGAAGTTGTTAAACATACTTCTAGAAAATATAGTGGACGAAGGGAAACATTGAACATTTGAAACAACTACTGTGAGAATATTCGTAATGTAGTGAAACCCTGTGGTACGTAAATTTAATTGCCTCAGGCTGATAACTCCTTGGTATGCAACGAACCAAACGTTACATGTTCAAGATAGAGTATGTAGCTAATGTAATCCAAAAATACGCTAGAACACGTAGAGCAAGGCTTCACATCCACTAAAACGCACTTGTTAGGAATCTCTTGGATACACTTCCGATGAATTACGGAGATTGAAGCGTCTGAAACCACTAGACCTCGCATAGGTTGGGTTTATCGAGAGTGTGCCATTGGCTATTTAGTGTAAATTTTATATTATTGATCGTTTAGATCAGATTATTATATAATCAAATCTGTTTTTTTTTTATTTTGATATTTTTTTGTTTTACATTTAAATTAAGTATTTCTTACATTTTATATTATTTTTTTCTTTTTATATTTTTTTGTGAATTGTTTATATTTTTATATTTTATTTTTTTATTAACGAAACAAAATAAAAATAAAGTTAATTACAATAAAAATTATTTTATTAAAAACTTTTCGACAATCACATCATTTTCAAGCATATAAAAAAAAAAGTTACATATAAATTAAGCTTGAAAATGACGTTAAAGTCGAAAAAATTTGCATCAATAAAATAATTTTTAATAGTAATTAACTTTGATTTTGTTTTGTTAATTCACAAAATCACTACTCTCCAATACATCAACATTATTTTTTTATGCCCATTTCATAATGGTTTAGAAAAACTTAGTGTTCTTTTTAATATAAAAATTCAGTGATTTTAATTTAATTTTCTAAAATTTATGTTTCAATATGTTTAGAAGATTGTGTGTTAGAGTTATTAGCAAATCGTACGCATTACTCGAATAGCGAACACTCGATTCGGACTGGAAATATCGAATCAATATTCTGAAATATACATTATTACTTCGTTACTACTACCAACACTGTACGTACTATTATATTCGAATCAAATCCGTACGTCTGGGCTTGGATATTTTCGTTAACCCTCCGATATTTTTATATTTAATCACGCGCGCGTGTGTGTGCGACTTTTTACACAATCTTCGAGTAAAGAAAGAGGGGTGAGCTAAGGCTGCAACGAGTAAAGAGCAAGAGGAATCGTAATAACAGATGCATATGTACGAATACCAATACGCTAGTAGGTTTAAAAGTAACAAAAAATTAACAGAGTAAAAAATATTCAGTAACGAGTGTAACTGATACAATGGTAACGAATATAAAAAATCAACTGAAAATTAGTTAAATCACTAATATTTATTTTCTTATGGAAAATACAAAGCTTTTCGGCATTTACGCCATTATCAAGTGAATAAAAATTTTTAAAAAAATCAAATTTTAAAAGTACAAATTAAAAATAATTAAAATATTTGACGGTGATAGTGAAAATATATTCCATAAAATGTTGTTCTGCTTCTGCTCTGTTTTTATTTTTTGAATTGTTGAAATTCATCATCAATATATTTGTTTAATGATTTTGTTTTTTTATATTTATTTTTTCATTTTTCTTCAATATTATTTTCTGGATCCTGAAAAAGTCGTATACTGGTGGAATTTTAAATTTTCTTTTACTGTTGCGATGTATATGATGTGCAAAAGTAAATTATAAAATATAAAAATATACAAACACAAAATTTTTTTAAAAAACACAATTTTACAAGTAAAATGAAAATAAGTATTTGAAAAATCTGATAAATTTTTGTTCACTTGATAATGGCGTAAATGCCGAAAAGCTTTGTGTTTCCATAAGAAAATAAATATCAATGATTTAACTAATTTTCAATTGATTTTTTATAAAAAATCACTACATTCCACCTTATAAAAAATTAAGGTAACGAATATGTTGGAATTTTCACATTTTCTCGTTATTTTTACAGAACTAGTGTGTATATAGTTATAACGAATATATCGGAATTTACTTATTTCCTTATTATACTCTTACTGAACTAGTGTGCTATATGACCTTATAAATATTGCGCGCCGGGTTGTGTGTGTGTGTGTACTTGTTTGTGTATACCGACTGAAATTTAATTATACTATCGTTTGAACTTTATGCTATAAAACTAGCTGTAATTTATATACAATATTCTGTTGGTAGAAATTTTAAGCAGTCTGTCATTGCCACCGACTCTCTTTCAACAATCACCAGCATCAGTAATTATAAGCGCAAAAATCAGCATCCAGTGGCCAAGGAAATAATCGCCATTCTATCTACCGGTCTTTCCCCTCAACCATTATTTACATGGGTACCAAGTCTCACTGGTATTGCTGGGAATGATCTAGCAGACACAGCAGCTAAAAAGGCGGCTTATATGCGGCCTGCTCCCGATCTTCCAATAGATCCAAAGATATACGCAGCATAATAAACGAACAACTTCGCGCGAAATGAAATATATTGTAGTTATCAACACCAATTAGAAACAAATTACGCTCATTCAAATCTGATACTAATTTATGGCCATCTCCCCCTTCGTTGACACGACATGAAGAAATAGTCATTCGTCGTATATTGCTAAGACATACGACTCTTACTCATAGTCACTTGATCAGAAGAGATCACCACCGATTTGTTCCTTCCTGCAGCAATGTTAAATTAACAATCTGCTACACTGTCAAAAGTACAAGGCTGAACGTATTCGATATGGTCTTCCATCAGTATTACAACGATTTTTGCAGCCAAATGCAACCGGTACAACAGTAGCGTTCCTATATGAAACCGGCATGTTTCAACAACTATAGCTTCCGTGTTCGTGCCTCTGTAGCAGTATACGGCACGTAAATAGATCATCATCATCATCATTGAAAGAACCTTTCGTATCTAGACATCTATAGTTCTATGACGGAATGCTGTATTTGAATTCTCGAGATTCATAGCAATTCTCATTTATTATAGTTCTCAAATATATATCATGATTAACTCTTTCTATCTTTTTGTGTTTTATGATCAACTGACTGCGGAGTATATATTGTGCTAGCTAATGATCATGTATTTAGTTTCGTTGAAGTTCAGTTACAGACAAATTTACTGCTACTTTGTTCATCAACGTTTGAACACCTCTAGAGTTGTCCGTACGGTATTAACTGCGTATCAGACATTGTTCAGGCGCTCTCCGTTAACTAGTAATACTTCAATTAAGATCATGTAAACTATAATTGTATAAGAAAATCTGTTGGCACGCATATACGTGACAGAATAATTTTTAAATATTTCTTATAAGACATGTACAATATAACACGCATGTGTTGTTTGTACATTTAAAAAAAACATACGTTTCAAACTGTAACATGTGTATTACTATACAGAAAAACATCGAAATTAAACAGAGATAGAATTAATTAAATTTGATTTAATTAAATTAATTTTTTTTTTTGTAGAATAAATCGAAAAATTAAATCCTCGTCAGTTATTAACGTGACAACAAAAAACAATCTATTCATTAAGCGTGATCGTCTTCTTAATTTATTTCGACTTAATCTCCTTTAAATACCACCACGTCCATTGAATTTACAGCGGACCGAATTATGAAAATTTCAGAATGAACTTTGAATTCGAAGAAGAATTTTAATTATAAGTATATATATATATATAGTACAAATGGACATGACGAAGAAGATGTGAAAGTTCGTTTTAAAAGATAAAACGATCCCCACAAGTAGAAACTAGAAACGATCGTGCTAGGAATTAAAATGTCCATCTTTTTAAAACTACGATTAAGTAATAAAGGCTGACGTTGACATGGATAAGATTAAATTAAGAATTTTTCCAGCCACTAGATAAGATTAAATTAAGAATTTTTCCAGCCACTAACTATACATACACAATCGTATATATATATATATATATATATCATCATCGTCGTATTGTTCGTTGCCAAACGTCGTGACTAGCTATTGTACACGTTTATTTTTGTGTACAAAATGAGCTAGCATTTAAGGCATTATTTATATGCTAGTGAATATGATTTTATACGGAGTGGGGTGCCTCTCTGCTTTCTTCATGATAATATCGTATCTACCACACTGCGCTCTTGTCAGAATCCACACTGATCCTCAGACAGTTATATATTTATCAACATCTTTACTCTTCCTTGCAAAATTTTAACGAAAATCTTATCTGCTGTACGTAACACTGCTATACCCCGGTAACTATTACATTCCGCTTTTTATACTTTATTTATGTACATGGGAATTATAGCAGCTTCTTTAAAATCTTGGCGTACTCTCTCCGCAAACCGTATTTTATTGAATAAGATACGTAACCAAGCAACCATATAATTCTCATCGATTTTGTAATTATCCGCACTGCAGCTTTATTATTTTTTAATTCACTTACCGCCTTGCGCACTTCATCTTCTGTATGTAGTTCATCGAGCTCAGTAATTTCTTCTTCATTGGGAATGTCACGAAGTACTCGTGGGTTATCTTCAGATACGTTATTTAATAGCTATAGGTAATATTCGGCCCATCTTCTTGTCATATCTTACTTATTATGCAACAGTATTGTATCTCTGATGGCTATCTTTCGATGGTAACTCGGGCCACATGCAGCTTTTATTGGATTATAGAATTCGCGATAAGTTATTTGCTTCATTCATTGATTGAATTTCTACCGACTTCCATTTCCACCAGTCACAATCTTCTAATTTCTGACTGGGCCGTCGACTTTACTTTTTCGTACGCATTCTGTTTTGATTTGTTTGCCTTTATCCCAATGATAAATGCTTGTTTCTTTTCTTTTAAAAAGCGGTTCCACCTTTTCTAATCGTATCAATAAATCAGCCTTCTTGTTTCGAATTTCAGTATCCCAGAACTCATATTCGATGTTAATTCTTTCTCCGTATCCCATTGTACACGCAGTTATCTATTAAGTACACTAGTTCCCTGCACCTTTACCACAAATTATTTAATCATTTACTCCACCGCATAAGTGAAGATTGGGGAACCATTTAAAAAAAACAAAACCTTTTTAGTCTTCTGTTGGAATTTCCGTGTAATGACGAATGCTAATATTGGTGCTAATCTTCAGCTCATTGGAAACCACATTTTAGCGTCTGACGCGGTATTCATGTACGTACTTTATGAAGAGATAATTATGAAGGGTGCCGTTTGATATATGAAACGAAGCGTCGACTTGAAAAGTAGCCCCGGTAATATTAAACAACAGTAATAAAAAAGCGTCAACGATATTAACAACAATAACAAGAAATGGGGCAACGGCAACAATAATAATAATGATAGTAATCTTAATGATAATAATTCGAAAATTGTGGTATGTAGTGATTTAAGAAAAATAAACGACCAAAAAAAGGAGTTAAAAATCATTAAACTTCATGAAAAATTACAGAGATGAACGTAAAAAGTAGAATGTAAAATTATATATAAAAAAATATACAACGTAAAAAATATCAATTTAAATATACAATTTACAAAAATCGGCAAAGTGAAAAAAATGGTATTTATAAAACAATCGAATTTGTTTTTATAAATTGTATATCTATTGTTTTTTGTATATATATTATATGTTTTAAAATTGTGTATATTTTTATACTTTATACTTTTTATGTTCATTCGATAATGGATTAACAAGGAAAAAGCTACTTGGTTTTTCACGAAGAAAGTTTAGTTAACTGCTTTTTCCTTTTTTATTTCTTATAATAATAAATGATAATAGTAGTTGTTGATAAAAAAAATAACGCTATATAATGATGATAATTAAATAATGGAAAAATAGCGGCGACAAAAGGCATCTAAACTTTGAAAATTTGCTACTTATGTGTAGGGTAGCATGTGGAAAATAGTTTGAAATGAAATATGGTATTTTATACTTTTTACGTTTATGATCGCCAGAAAACGGCAGATAGAAAAAGACACAAAGGGAAAGGATAGACGGCTTAAAAAAGAAATTACAACACAGAGAAGATTGTTGAACTGAAAAAGATATTTTATCAAAATAATAATGGCGTTCTGTTTAAAGGAAGAAGAATATCTCAGAGAATTATGATCCTCTAGTTTTTATAGTTTCCATTTTTCGAGGTCATTCTGATAGCGTATTTAAGCTTGATATATATATATATATATAACATATATACACGTCCAAAATAATATCTTCAAAGAATTCCAATCAATTTCTCATTTGAAAAGAAATACGCAATCATATCTAGAATTTCTTATTAATAAATAATTATTAAAAAGAAAAAACCTCGGGCTAAATTGACTTCGGGAAATGTCATTTAAAACTGAAAAAATTCGATTATTGTAATTTTTTGGGTTACATGTCTTCGAAGAATTTATAATGTACAAAAGGATGATAAAACTAAATACTCTGGAGGAACCACAGGGTGACCCAGAAAAGACGGACAGTTTTGTTTTTTTGAATAACTCCAACATATTGCGAGGTTGAATTTCGATTTTGTCTACAATAGAAATTTTTTCCTTTAATGATAAACATTTTCGCGACATTTTATTCATACAAAAAATTCACCAGAACCAAAAAAAGAAAAGAAAATTTTCGTAAGAGTGAAAGTAATTGATTGGTTAGTATAAAGAAGACGAAGGTTTTGAAATTTTGATATTTTATGTAATGTTCAGCAGCCCAATAATGGTGAAATTGTCGAGAATGATGAAGAATCAGAATCCAAAAATCAGCAAGCAGCCTTTCGGAAGCTGATGTTAAAAAACTACATCGATTGAACACAGATCCTGCATCTAAAAAAATTCTGATCATCACTATAAAGAAAGCTCGAGCTACACGAAGAAACATTTTTTTTTGAAGATGTAAACAATTTGACGTAGAGAAAATTTTATTAAACATATATATATATATATATATATATATATATTTTAAGTTTCTGTCCTAAATGATTTACAATCTGTTATAGTACTATATATGTAATTTATTTGTAAAAGAATTTCCGTTATCCGTCCATTCAGTTATTCGTCACAGACCCGGTCCTG
The DNA here is from genome assembly GCA_032883995.1 of Coronaproctus castanopsis. Lineage (NCBI taxonomy): Eukaryota > Metazoa > Arthropoda > Insecta > Hemiptera > Monophlebidae > Coronaproctus > Coronaproctus castanopsis. Next base: position 66,967,400 of record CM065052.1, on the reverse strand, counting down.
AGGATGAAGTAGAAAATAAGTTCTACTGCATTTATGTATATACTTATATATGTATATATATATATACATATATATATATACATATATATATATATATATATATATATGTATATATATGTAGTTATATATGTAGCATTTACTTTGTATATACATATATAATCGGATATTTTTGTTTCACGCGTTTATTTTCAGAAATTATCTAGGTGAAACATAATCGCGCGTAACATTACGGAAAACCCAATGAAATGTGTTCGTGGAAGGAGGCTTGATAGTATTTTTAATGATAATCATCCTCCCACAGTCCTAAGCGACAGGCTGTATGTCGCCTGCCTATTATACGTCATTGTCAACGTCGACAACAACGTAATGTAGGAAGCGAATGGCTTTTCTGCGTTTTGTGGAAATTTTCGGCTCATTTATTCGACATTCTAAAAGATATAACGGTTCTAACGTAGCAGTTGGCCAAAGGCGAATTATTCGGCTCACTGACCGGTCAGGATGGTGGAAAGATAGCAATAATCGTTTTTATTACTACTTCCCATTGTAATAGCTGTAGGCTGACCAATGGTTACCTATGTGTATTATATATATACACATATTTATATGTTTATATATATATATATATCATAATAAATACATACATCACATTTTATATATATATATATATATATATATATATATATATATATATATATATGTATTGGTATGTAAAGATATAACTTTTTAATCGTAGGAAACTTTTCAATTTCAATGAATTTTCTTTCTAAATAATTATATACATATATTAAAATTAATCAACAGAGAAAATATAGGGGACATATTGAATTTTATACATATATATATAAATCAATAGCGATTAATCTATATCAGTCTACTGCATATTTTCCCTACATTCTTCCAAATAATTCTATCCTTTGTCATACAAGTCCAGTTTTTCACCACTATTCTGGCTGTCATATATCATGTGCTTCTTTGCCGCTTCCGATGCTGTAGACAGCTTTTTACTATACATTTTGTCCATTTATGATACGTCCTGCGTGCAATATTTCTGGCTCGGTTCCTTTTTTTTTTTAATGCGTCAATTCTTTCGCTGTATCGTGTGACGAAGTTCATCAAAATATCTCAACGAAATTCTATTCCAGTCTCTTTGTCTAATGTTCGATATCGATTATTTATGCGCTGTTCAAGTTCTTACGTCATCGTTACATTGACCTGTATTTTTTTTTTTAAATTCTTTTTTGGCCTGTACCATAGGTCGCTTTGGTCATTTATAGGATGATTTTCTTGTTTTAAACTATTAAAGTTGGGTTATTATATTTGTATATTATTCTGGGCTATGAACTTATGATTTTGACTGGTTCTGCATTGTTTAGATCACTTACTATTGATTCTACATTTAGAAGAAGTGTGTTTGTATTTTAATAATTCCCGTATCATATTATTTCGATTTTGTTTGTATTTCTCGCATTTCCATGCAAATACTGTAGTTCTTTAGAAAACCTGAACGGAGATCTGGCAGACGTATATCTGTCTGCGACATGCGTTTGGGAAAATCTATGAAACGATATCGAAAACTGAAATGTCGACACTTCTTGATGGAATGTGAAGTGTTTATATTTGTTCTGGAAAAAAGTCGAGATAAGTTCTCTTATATTGATGAGCGTGCTCAGTTGACTGAATGAGTTTATTACAGTAGACGATCGAGTTACTCGCTAACGATATAACTAAATAGAAGATCGGAAAAACACGTACAAATATGAAGCAAAACGCACGCCAGCATTTTCCAACCAGAATATTATTGTGTTATGCCATCGCGCATTCCAAATATTTTCTAATTCGAAATATTGTTGTTACTGGCCTAATAAATTCAGTTGTTTCCGCTGTTTTACGTGAGCATCGTGTCGACTTTATTTAAATTAGGGCGTTCAATCGATAGTTCAGTTTTTACGCGATTCAGGAATTCTTCACCCTCAACGATTATACCCTTCCGCACACGAAATGATTCTATCGTTATCCGATAAGAGTGACCTCGGGCGTTGTATGAAACGTGAATGTCGTTGCGCAGTAGGTTTAAGAGTCGGAATGTGGTTACAAAGCAGTAAGTTATCACTTAATATACTACGACAACATTTTTAAATATTGATTTTTTTTGGGTAGGGGGTAAATCTAATGACTGCAAACACATCACTAATAAAGGGAAGAAGCAACCTGGAAAAATGTATTCCAATCGGACCGACAAAAGGAACAAGACCGTAAGGAATATTACTGAGAAGACGGATGGAAAAGGTAACAACGTTGATCGGTCAAACTCGGATCACGGCAATGAAGAGGAATCAGAACAGATATTTGTGGAGGCACATTAAAGTAGGGAACACGATGAGTAGTCATTGCGCAAACAACTATGACGAAATGACCGCGTGAGTCGCAAATGTAAAAAACTGAAAATAATTACCGGGAAAATTAGACGTCGAAACAGAATGCCTATTTTTATTAATACTCTATTAAAATTTTCCACAACTATGGAATGAGTTAATTATTAAATTAATACTAAAACCTCGTAAGAATCTGCAAAATTTAATGTCTACAGGCGAATTAGCCTCCAAAGTTAAACTAATTGAAATGTAGGTTCAGGATATAATATTATTATTAGTCATGTTAATTTATAACAATTTCTAATACTTTATACAACTCATACATACATATTAGTATATATATATATACTTATGCATATAATATTTACATACATACACCGCTACATTACTTATAATGATAATTATTTTCTAGTCTTGGTAACGGGCAAATGACTCCCTCAAAACGGGCCCCTTCATGTACAAAAAATTAAGTATCCCTAGAGAGTCGATATATCCACTGGATTTCGAGATGTGTAATTCCGATCCTCAGAATTCTATACTAGGTTCTCGTAATAAATTAACGTTGACTGCTTTGTTATTTGCCCATTTATTTATTAATTTTTTCATTTCTCCTTCAGTTTTTTGTCCATACGTTCTGCTGTTCACCAAGGTCACCATATAGATTTTAGTTATCTTGTTTGTAATTTTTATCTATGTGCATTAAGCAGTTCTATATATCTGTAAAAAAATTCTCCCAAAGTTTACGGAAATCATCTTTCTCGTCTTACGAATAAGAACAGTTATACACGATTTGACACTTTGTTCGCTGTTTCGATGTTGGAGCGTTTTTTCGTTTTAATTAATATGCATACGTTATTAGTCGCCCCTTTATAGCGTGCTAGACCGATGTAAACAGAAAAGTGCTGAAAAAAAAGGCAACCCCGGTCCGTTTAAAGTCTTACCAGCGCGTGTAATCTAATGTCTCCAGGGTGGTCTTAACAACAAATAATTTGAATTACAGTATTTACTAACCAGATATTTTGAACTAAATAGGACACCAAATTCAATTAAAAACACATATTAAGCAAAAGGAACTTTTCTAATTTAAATATTTAAATTTTGTCCAAATATTTCTTCATCAACCACCAATAATCAATCAATTATTACCGTTAGTATCACCGTCAAATATCGTAAATTAATTATAAATAAATGCGCATATATATATATATATATATATATATATATATATATATATATATATATATATATCGCATTAGTTTATTTTTCTTGTTCCTTCCGATTTGCTCTCGAGTATGACATAAAAGCAGTTTGGAGTAGTATGTGTCCCAGAAGCTTTTTTCTTTTTTGTCGCGTTATTTGTATTCCCCCTTTTCTGCGTGCGTGATATTTTCATTGTACGACGCCATCCCTGCATTTCGAAGGATTCCAAACGTTCCTTTAGATTTTACGTATGTATAATTCTGAATAGCCGAGTCGATTGATATAGCTCTCAGGCGCTTCAATTCAGTTATGAAAATAAAAGTTAAATTCATTTAACCTGTACCGATTTTTGTGTCGTACGTTTCGGTGTGGTCGATATATATATATATATATATATATATATATATATATATATATATATATATATATATTTGATGAATATACAGAGTAGTGACTTTTTAATATAAACATAAACAATAAAGTTATTAAAATAAAAATCACCGATGTTAATAGTTTAAAAATAAAGCCTTTCGATAGTTAGGCTATTTTCGAGTTAAACTAATAGTAAATAAACACATAATAACAATAAGTTAAATTACTATTATTACATACTTATTGCCGAAAGGTTTTATTATTAATTATTTACATAAGCGATTTTTACTAATAACTTTTTTGTTCAAATCTTCACTTGAAATCCAACTACGTAAAGTACAAAAGAAAAAAATGTATCTATCAGAAAAAGACGGAAAATTTTATCCCTTTTTACGTCTGTTCTTTTCGTTCCTTTATTCGGTTGCTTACTCCGTTTTCGTCAATCTTCCCCGTCCCATGTTACGTCACAATGTTTCGGCTGATAAATTTATTTCTTCAGAGATATCCTGTACCTCTACCCTTAAATTGCTTCCGAAATTACTCCACATTTTCCAATTAATTGAGATTCTCGACGAAATTGTACCATTAACCTACAGTGCGGTTCTCATCTTTTTACATCTTTCGGTTCCTTTTTCTTCCACAAATTTTTCTCATCCGTACCTTTTTTGCCGGACTATCCTGTGGATCTGTTCGGAGAGAGAATAATAAATCGACGACCGTCATGGAAGTCTAATTTATACGTATATATTACAAAAAAAAAAAAAAAAAAATTTAGATTGGGTGGAAGAAAATATAACAATCTTACTTAACATAAGCAATGACGTAGTGACTGGAGCACGTCCTAAGACACAGAGGCATTCTAGCCGATATTTTAGCAGAAAAGACACAAGATGAAATCAAAGACGAGGAAGTTCACGATTAAATATACTGGATAGTTTAAAGGAACAAACGTAATTGGCGACTTGAATAAAGCAGCCCAAGACGTTAAGCGAATCAGTCCGTGGACTGGAAATAGTGTCCTCAGTCCTTGACGAATACCGAAAATTTCCTTAGTGTATTCTACTAATGTACGTACCTTTATCGGGTGGTGGTAAATTTTCGTTTATTGGTGGTTTTAATTTTATTATTATTTTTTGAATACTTGCCCGATGATCATTACTGACCAATCGAAAATCTTTGTAACCGTTATAAATTTGCTTTTTTAGTCATCAGTTAATGATTTCACGATCATCGAGATTTTAATAGTTTACACAGATCAACTCGTAGACGATATCTTTTTTCATCGTCGGTCGTAATAATATTTAACACCATGTTTACTCGTAAAAAACTATTATATCGTGGGGCTTCGGTAGCTGTACTTAGGACAACAGCGTTGGTTTACTGTGTAGCGGAATATGTAGCTCATGTCTAGATAAACAGTTATCACCCCCACCAATAAAAAAAAAAATTATAATCAACATACAACTACCGCAAATAGTTGTAGTACCTAAATCGGATAAAGCACCGGACTCGGTCACATCATATAGACACATATTTCCTTATTACCTAATCTTGTCAAAAGTGCTTGACAAAATCATATTAAAGCGGTTAAATCCTATCCTAGAATCGAAGATTATTCTCGATCATCAGTTTGGATTCCGCAAGAAACACTCGACTATCGAACAGGTGCACCGAATTGTACATACGATACAAAAAGGCTCTCAAGCAGGTGTGTCTTGGTGTTTCTAGATGTCAGGCAAGCCTTTCGTGGCTATTATATAAACTTAAAAAACTCTTCCTTATCCGTACTTCCTTCTGCTTAAATCGTACCTCGAGTATCGTATATGCCAAGTAAAATTCGCAAAAGAATACTCCACTATCTATAATGTTTTCACTGATTCAAGCGAGTGTCTTCGGTGCTTTATCTATTTTCCAGTTAGTAATTGCCACGTTTGCGGACGATGCAGCCATTTTAACCGTAGCCAAAGAGTAAAATCTAGTTCGCGAAACTTTGCAGCGGTCTTTAATAAAAATAGAAACCTGGCTGCGACGTTGGCGTATCGCAATTAACGGAAGTAAGTGCACGCAGGTCAGCTTTACTTTGCGAAACTTTGTCCACACACTACATTAAATGGGGAATTAATCTCTCAACAGAGTTACGTTAAGTATCTGGGGATGCATCTTGATAGTAAACGTGGAGCAGACATTTCGAACAGAAAAGAAAACATCTTGACATAAAATTGAAGCAGCTGTACTGGGTATTTAGCAGACACTGCAGTCTTTCTCTTGAAAATAAGCTTTTCATTTATAAAATAATGTTAAAGCCTGTGTGGACATACTGATGCTGTGGGCCTGCGCCAAAAATGGTCATATAAGTAAGATACAACGGTTCCAAAATAAGGTCATTAGCGGCTACTCATTGCACCTCCTTAATATCATTCCTTATGTTAAAGTCAAACACGCCGTTCAGCAGTATAAAAGGCGCTTGGGGTCTCATAAAAATACACTGGCCATCAATTTACTAGATAGCACTCTTCGGATACGCCGATTAAAAACGAACCAGCACGTTTGATTTATCCTAATTTCTACTGGAATTCTTTGTGGAGCACTCTAATGGGTGTTGACCCCTTTCACACTACTTCGCATTTCATAACAATTGCTAGATTGTCTCTCGGCCAGTTGTAATTATGTTATTTAAAAAAAAAGTTATTAAATACAACATCGGAACGATGACGTCAAAGTCTATTCAATTGCTCTCTGTATTAAATAACATCACGCCTCCTGACATCAGCAGAAAAAGAACTGCTATGAATGATTAATGTATAAAAATAATCCGATTCGTAAATAATTGTGTGCTCAAAATAAAACTATTAAAGTCAATCGGCATTTATTATAACAAATAACTTAATAACCCGAAAGTTTGCTGATGTTCGACAATAGCGAATATAAATATAATAATAATAATAAAATATATATTTTTTCATTTGATTTTACATGATATAAAAATTTATACAGTGGAGTACATATATAACAACCTCGACCGCATTACAAATAATAAATAGTTACTTAATCTATAATAATAAATAGCTAAAAGTTAATAACACAGGAAAAGTGGAAAAAACCTACACAAAAGAGAAGATAAAAGATTAAAACTAGAAAAAATAAAGTATTAAGTAAGTAAAAACAGTGGAACGTGTCACTATCGAACTGAATATTATAATTGCGAAATATAAATCGTAATTACTAAAAAAAAAATCATCTGTGTATCGATCCAGGAAGATCGATGTCCATGTATCGATATTTCTATTTGTTCCATGCGCAGTAATTTTACTGTAATTAATCCCGTCAGTATATTGCGACTTTAAGTAGTTATTATAATTATCAGGTTTCTATTTCTATTCGGAATGTTTTAATTTTATTTTATCGTTACTTATAATTAATACGGCACTCGTGCAATGATGCACGCATAGCCGGTAATTACCTATATTTACATTACGTCATTTATATATGTTTGTAATGGAAGTGAAATTTTAAATAAATAAATAAAATAAATAAATAAAATATTATCGTCATTATTAACAGCGTAAATTGTGTGTTCGTGTGAGTAATTTTATATTTTATTCATTTTTACGCGTTTACGAGCGAACGTAATTATACAATAGTTTTCTTAATGTATTTTTCGTAGTCTAAAATTGATTTTATTAAATTCGAAAATTAATAAATGTGTTTTTTAATATTTAGTTATTCACGACACGTCACACTTCAGGGCGTATTTACGTCATAATTGTATTTTAATAATTCTCCGAATTTCGCAACGAGATAATAAAATTAAAGGATTATTATTATTATTATAATATATATTGACTTATGTAATTTAAATGTTACGGGTAAAATAATCAGTTACGCTGATGATATAGTTCTCTGAGTAAATTCGCGTTTTCCAGATATAATGCGGACATTGATTCGTAATAATGTGGATAAGATATTTAAATGGTTAACTCGTAATCGATTAATCTTAAATGTAACGAAAACGAAGTATACGGTTTACAGTAATCAAGAGCAATGCCTGTGGCAGAATATAACTGTAAGCAACTTCGTGATTGATAGAGTTGATGACATTAATTATCTCGTTATTCAATTAGTAAATTAAACTGGTACACACACACACGCTAAGTATGTCGTTAAAAAACTGAGGAAGTTGACTTATTTTACTATTTAACGCAGTATTTTTCATCAAGACCCCTGCGCCGATTTTACTTAGCCTTTTATGAACCCATTTTGTCACATGGTATAATATACTGCGGGGGGAGCTAAGTGTCATATTGCACCATTACAAGTTCTACTACAATAATTCGTATCAACGACATAACGCACAATTCTCGACCGGCTAAAACTTTTTTTTTTTTATTGATCGTGACCGAACGAGACTAAAGTTCAACTTGAGCGTACTGATAGTGTGAATGATAACATTATTTCTCATTTCAGAGAATATTTTACCGGACCGAGACCGGAGTGTGACCGTACCGACAGAGTGAACCAATATTCCGTCGAGCTTTTAGCTATAACATATTGAAAGTTTCAATACATGCAGATGCATAATCGATAGTTCTATTAGTGGTAATTTCGATTATAAACATCGCACCCTCGTTTATGATTTTTGATTTTTGCGCAATTAATATGTCGTCGGATGTGTAGTCGTACTCAGCGGCTAAAGGAACCGGTTTAGAAGTTGTTTCATCGCCAACAGAAGGATTCAATCTAGCTTGGATGCTGTTCGAGATTAGACATACAAGTAGAAGGTTAAAATAAATAACGCAAAGTCCGTTCGTGTTTCTAAAATAAACGGGGTAAATTTTTTTTAACGTGGTGGAAAATCCGCCATGGATACGAGGCCCAAGGACCTGGTTATGTGAGACTAAAAACCACCATGCTGCTCGTGACATTGACTATATCAGTCTGTACCATTAGGACTGCTTTTAGCATTACTGACAATTCAACAGTTGTACGAAGTTCACCTTCTAAATGGACCGTTTTAATATAAGAATCTTAGGAGGAAAATCGAGATTTGCCAATGAAGAAAGAGCGTTTCTTGTTTAAAAAATATCACGCGAGGATGCAGGCTATATATGCAGGAGTTGCACTCTATAACAAGTTACCGAATGTAGTTAAACACGATCTTATAAATCGTAGGCGGGGACGGAAGTATTTGTCGAAGTACATTATGAATAAGTAAATATGTAAACACGAGTTTGAATACATTTTTAAATGTGTTGGGAATGTTCGCACTCGATCCGCCCTACGTTTACGGGTACCTGTGTATGTGTATGTATGTTTAGCGAGCCGGCGAATGTGTATTTGTTTCAACGTGGGTGCATGTATGCCCAAATACGAAAGAGTTTATTTTTCAGTGTATTGCGGGCATGCGAGTGGGAGTGAATCTACACGTTTAAGTGCGATTAAATTATAGATAAGTATTTAAGTATAATACAGCAGTAAGCGTGTGTATACATGCTTAAGTATATATATGTCTATTTATAAGTTTACATTTGCAATCTATTTATTGAGCGGGTATATCAATATTTGTGGCGGGAAGATTTTAATTTATTTCGTTTAAGTTTGTCGTAAGCATAAGATCATTTGTATACAGATTAATACAGAGCGCTGTTGAGCGTAGTAAAATTTTTTGTTTTATTTCATGTGTAGTATTGATTTGATTATAATTAATATTATTATTCGCGTTAATTCGTATTTTATCGTTTGGTACATATTAATCGAAAAATAATCGTTTTATACTGACGAATAAAGTAATTATAGTTAACCGTTTGTTAGAATTTGGAAAATTAAACAAAACTTTTTAATTTTAATTACGAGCCGTGAAATTGTACCTCATTCGATGCGTACAAACCAACCTAACGGACGTCCCAAAAACTGACTACGCCAGTAGTAAAAATAAATTCCCCAACACGGAACTACGACAGTTACACCGGAATAATATTATGTACACGTTGCATGTATATATATATATATATATATATATATATATATATATATATATATTATTATAATATGCATATTTGTGGTTTGTAATATGTCTATATATTCGCACGTCTCGCTCATTGATTGTTTATTAACCATATTTTAATTTCTCTTTTCCCAAACACCTAGTTTACTTTCATTCGAGATTTCGCTTGCTATTTTATTATATAACATAGACAACATATAATCCTCTATTCTGTGGACAATCTTCTTATGGAATTTAACCCAGTATGGGCTTATGGCTAAAAAATCAATGGGTTGCAATTACATCTTACACCCATCCACTTTTTTATTTCACGTAACATCGTAACAGTAATAATATATAAATTTAAAAAATAGAACCTTTTAAAGCTGTAATCAGAAAAACTAAAAATTATGATTATCAATAAAAAATTGTAATGTTAAACTGAAATATATTAAAAATTTATTTCTGCGTGAATAAGTACAAAATGTATACTAGTAGAAAAAAGTATAAAATTTCTTAAAATACTAAAGCAAATTCGATAAACTTTTACGTATAATAGTTAAGTATTGTTATTTGTTCACAGTTTACACCAAACAATCCTCTGAAAATGAAATGATCAATCGCCGTGTAAATAATAAAGCTTCAGTAAGAAAAAAATTCTATGTATATCAATATCGGTCAGTAATAATATAAACAATGTAAATTGGAGAGAGAGGCCATAAAACAACTCACACCCCGAAATGCACACAATAAAAGAAAGAAACGCCAATAAAAATTCTAAAAACTAATATGAGAAAGAGATGAAACATAAGTAGTAGACACTGTTGGTTTGTAGACCGAATGCACACGTAACCGCAACCACATATTATGAACAACACAATGATAAAAACTAATTTTTTTTTTTTTTTTTTTTTTTTTTAATTTTAAAACAATCCCTTTCCCATTATGGGTTTCCGCCGGTTTTACCCGTCGGCAGACAACCCTTTGTTATATTTACTAATTATTTTCCCTCTTCTTCACGTGTGTATACTACCATGGTGTGCGTGAAATATGTTATGTTATTAAAAAATGAATATTCTCATTACTTCTCAGCTACTCTACTCATTTGTGTGTTATGATTGTGTTGTTATGTTTATGTTACTGCGGGTGTTGTTAAAATGTGGATATGTTATGTGACCTCTTGTGTGTATTACCAAGGTTTGTGTTCTTATTGTGTGTAATGTGTTTATGTACTACTACTATTTTATTGCTGCGAACGGGTAGACCGACCTATAAAGGGTGTTTTCGTTTATTGCAATTTTTCAAATTTTACAATAATTCCTTATACTACGAGCATATTACATATAAGTTTAATTTATACATACATGCATATTCAAAATATGAAATTATACAACCTAAATAAATGAAGCTATCTTGTTTCAGTTTTTACGCTTCTTGTTTTTTCTCTCCTCTCTTTTCTCCTTTTCCTCTTCTGTTCACCCTTTCCATACATCTCTTAATCCAGTATCATCCCCCGTTCTTTTAATTCTCCATTTCCAGCGAAAAAATAAAATAAAATGAAAAAAAAACAAATTAATAAACGTTTTAATCGGTTGTCGGTTTTCGTTTTCTCTTTCCTTTCTCCTCATTCGGCGATTTTCTTTCTTTTTTTACTTCCGATTTGTCAACAAGAGATTTATGTAGATTTTTTGCCGTTTTGGGATCTACATGTAATGATAGAATTACCGTCAGCTAACGTAGCTACCCGTACGCCATTACTGGAGGGAAGGTCGGCTGTGTACAACGAGTAGAGTGTAGGACCTAACATCGAACCTAGAGGCACACCGGCTAAAATGGGATGTATTTCCGAATATTCATGTTCATATCGTACTTGGAAGTATCTGTCTTTTATGTATTACTTTAAATGATAGACGGGAATAGGCATTTTAATTTGTATAGTAAGCCATTATGCCACACTTTATCTAAAGCTTATTGCACATCGATAAACGCTGCGCACACACTTTTTTTATGTCTAAACTATTTTCGATTTCACTGACTACCCTGTGCCATATACAAGTTGAAATACGAGAATTAGATATCCGTGTAAAGAAAATGTACCTGCTCATAGGGAAAAACAGTGTGCTACCAACGGACAACAAACTTTCAATATACACAGCTATTTTAAGACCAATCTGGACATACGGAAAGCCCTCAAACCATCGCGCGACAAAATACTCAGGCTGATAACCAAGGCGCCTTGTTATGTAACAAATCATTACATGAAGATTTGAAGATAGAGTACGTAGCTGATGCAATTCAAAAATATGCTAGAACACATATGACAAGGTTTGAGAGCCATCCAGACGTACTTGCTAGGGATCTCTTAGACACTCGCGATGAATTACGGAGATTGAAGCGTCAGAAACCATTTGACCTCGCATAGGTTGGGGTCATCGGGAGTGTGCCAGCGGGTGCGCCCCTTAATGATTGATTACTTTGTCTAGATAATTGTTTAATGACCACGATGGTCCTAACAATAATACATTTATAAAAAAACAAAAAAATTAATATAGTATTAGTAAGTGTTTAATTTTATTTCTTATACGTCGCTGCTTAAAAATGTTTTAAATATGACAAGTAAATTACACGAAATTAATGCAAATTTAAATAATTTTTAATTTCTATCGATTAATTGATATATAATTATTATTATTATTATAATTTATGCGTGCGAGAAAGTTTTAACATTTATCGACCGAAAATATAAACCATTAATTAAATATTTAATTAATTTAAAATACGAACGAATAAAAATATTTTTTATTAAAAACTAAATACAACCGTATCGTCGGTTCAAGACGGGCCGAAGCGTGACACCGTAAGTGTGAACGCCATACGAGCCCGTAGAGTGAGCGGAACGTGATAGTTGTGAATCAAACCTAAGTGGAAACTATTCCATCAATGACCTGCCCGACCCGATGATATTGAATTTTATCACGTTCGTATTATATATATATATATATATATATATATACTTACCGGTGATAAAATTCCTGATTATTTATCTTGATCGTTTTTCATCTCGCAGTCTATAAAAACGAAAGGTTGTTTAGACGGTCTTATAAAAATCGGAATTATATCGAAGCCGAGCCTAAAATGTACGGTCCGGGGATGAGCCCGACGATTAGATTAAAGACGATGGTATTACGTAGGCGACTGTTTACACGCGACAACAATTGTAGCCGGCAAGGCGTTCTATCCTATTTTACGTTAGTCGATAAATAAATTTTACGATTCGATTCGAGAAAAACCAACCAACTCGAAAAATCAATCGCGGACTTGTCGTATTGTATAAAATCGCCCGTTAGGAATCGCGGAAAATCGAATAAACCGGTCGAAATTTATATTTTCGAAGTTTTAAGTTTCTCGTACAAAAATTGATAAATTGAAAAAGTAAATACTCGCGACGGAAAACTTCGAAAATTAATTTAATCGATTCGAAAAGACGGATACGAATGAGATTAACAACGAACATTTTAAACGACACGACAAATATCCGCGACGCGTATTCGACGATTCTAATTAAGAGATGTTTAATATGAACATTTGACATATCACTATATGGTGTCGAAACGTGGACTATAGGACAAATTGCAAACTTCTGAAATGTGGTGTTGGAGGAGAATGAAGATAAGATGGACGGATATATAACGAAAAATGGGGATTAATTGATCGAATACGGAAAACGCGGTTAACCCGGATTGGGCATGTTACAAGACATCGAGGAATACTTCGAGATATTTTCGAGGGTAAAATTCAAGAGAAACGAGGACGTGGAAGACCCAGAAATCGATTCATAGTAACACCACGAGACACGAGGCTCGATAGGTGTAAGAAGTTGAAAAGAGCTGCGAAAAATCGGGAATGTCGGAAAAATATCATCAACCCGTCTTAGGACTGAACTAAAAGAAGAAGACGATTTGAAAATGTGTTTGTATATACATACTTATAGTTAGTAAACAAGTTGAAACAAAAATATTAAAAAAATATTAAAACGAAAATATATAAATGAAATTAGTTAGACCGATGATAAAACGGATAGAAAAAATGACGGATAAAATAAATAAAAAGCTCGATTAAATTCGCGAGTATTAAAAATAATGATGTATGTATTAACATCGATAGAGAATAGACAGAAAGCGCAATTGAAATTAGGCTGTTTAGAAAGTCTAATCATAGTCTAGTGGCTATGGATTTCTATACGGAAGTTACCGAGTTCGAATACGATCGGCGACGCAGAAATTATCATCAGAAAATAAAAATATAAATAATCCGAATATTATTATCACGTGGAATGGCAAACCACCACGCATAATATGCGCGCTAGTAACAATCTAGTACACTAGGAAAACATGCGGGGCTGCTTTGTGTCGAGATAAGAAAGCGATTTCAATGAGTTTCACCGGGTGTGTGAATCCATCTACGCTTAAGCCATGTTAGCATATTAAGATTACCTTACACGCTACATATATAGGTAACGCTTACGCCCGATACGAAGGGCACTTAATGATGATGAATCATTAATGATGCAGACAGGACGAAGAAATTAAATCGGTATATTGTCGAGCGATGTTCCATTGAGAATAATTACGTTTCATGCTATCACACCGTAATGAGCACTTCATGCTGCGCAGTTATTAATTGATCGACCAGTACAGAGAACTCCGGTGCTTCTCTTTCCCGCGGTCGCAGCGGCGAATTCTAGTTGGATATCACGCAGTGGCGCACCCAGAATTTGTATCTGGGGTGTGCTCAAACATTCCCCCACCCCCAAAAAAAAAAAATAAAATTCCTAATAAAAATAAATAAAATATACACAGCCGAATGTGTAACAAAATTCGACAGCAAAACAAACTAGAAACAACGAAACAAGTAATTATAAAAACAAAATTAACGCGCTAGTCACGATCAGGGTCGTGAATGCCGAACGGCCAACGGCCATTTTTTTTATTTGTCTTGCACAGTCAGCTGAATTTTCATTGTCAATAGCAGACAGAATCTAAGGAATATTTTCTGACAGTACTTTTTGCAATCTGTTTCGCATCTTCTTCAAGATGAGATTTTATTTCAAATATTCTCTTCTGTTTCAACTATTATTTAGCTGCGAAATTGTTTGAAGCTTACAAGTTACGCGCCTTCTTAATATCTGTTTTATACTATTCTAGGCCCTCTGGGAAGCTTAAGCCCGGTAGCCGGGTGCGCCACTGGTCTCATGGCATAAAACTCACTTTATTATTCATGATTGGTTTTCTTGGAACTAAATTGCGGTGAATATATGTGTTCACCTAATGAAGACGGGCTGACTTGTTTTTTGCATAACTCAAAAAACTACTGAACAAAATTTTTTAATAAAATTTTATTTAAAAATAGAAAAAACCAGAGATTAGCTTAGAATAACATCGTATCGTTCGGATGTATTTCGTAAACGTGTCGAAACTCCATTTGCACTCTTGCGATCGATTCACGCTGAAAATAACGTTCCACGCAAAACGCGCGCACCTTCTCGTTATAGGATACCGTGGTAATTGAAACTGGACAAAAACGAGTTTCTCGTACGTACACTAAACGTGGAGTGCGCTGTTTGCTTTGTAGCAGTTTTACCGACTACGCTATTTAAAAAAACAAAATCATCCGTCTTCTCTGGGTCGTCACCCTATATTATTTGAAAAAATTCGCGATCATAAAATTTGCATTTAATCTTTCGATTCGTATACAGTGGTCGAGAATGCTGTACAAAGGATGACTTTTTCATTTACGAGCAAGTAGTCTTTCCTACGTTACCTCGCGAGGAAATGCGAAACTTTTAGTTCTTCGAATTGCGAAACGTCTTTTTACTGGTTGCCAATGACGTAATAAAACTAGTTGGTAGAAATCAGCTGAATGAGCGTTAGTGAACACCGAGTACGGAATATATTACTTGAGGAGAGGACGTTATAATTTTTCAACGTACTAAATGTTTAAGACGATCCGAAGTCAATATTTCGAATTTGATTTCATTTTGGATATACTAAATCCCCGACACGACTCGAACAACTCCGATAATATTTTGATGGCTTTTCATTTTTTTTTTTTCAAGTTGGAACGACGGGGGAAACATTTTTTATTTTTAGGAATTCGTTTTTCGTAATCTACTCAGAAAATTGAACTAACACGTTCGCAGTGCGTTACTTGAATAGGTTATTGTACTTCTCCCAAAAAAATTTCTTCATACTAAATCCCTCCGTTACTAAGCCGAAAGAAAAGAACCGAGACGCTACATCATCGAACCGGATCACTTTTTTAAATCCTCGACTAGTTTAATAGAAAAAACCCGGTAATTGTTCGGAATAAAAAACGATTATTTATTTTCGTTCATCTCCTTCAGTTGTACAATTATCCGGACGAAATTACTAAAAAAATTTTTCAAACAAAATAATTTAAAAAAAAACAACCACTCGAACGAGTAAATATTTTGTACGCGATAAGATAAATACCGCTGTTGACTGTAGATAATTTTTTATTGTAATCAACGTGAAAAAGAATCATTGGAGAAATAGATAATTCGCGATAAGATTTAAAGAATATTTAAAATTCATCAAATTCGTTTTAATAAAAAATATTTTTATTTGTTTATATTTAAAATTAATTGAAGATTTAATGAATTTTTTATATTTTCCGTCGAAAAGTGTTCTCGACCAGCTAAAACTTTTTTTTTTTTTATTGATCGTGACCGAACGAGACTAAAGTTCAACTTGAGCGTACTGGAATAGTGTGAATGATATTATTTCTCATTTCAGAGAATATTTTACCGGACTGAGACCGGAGTGTGAACCAATATTCCGTCGAGCTTTTAGCTAACTATAACATATTGAAAGTTTCAATACATGCAGATGCGTAATCGATAGTTCCATTAGTGGTAATTTCGATTATAAACATCGCACCCCCGTTTATAATTTTTGATTTGCGCAATTAATATGTCGTCGGATGTATAGTCGTACTCAGCGGCTAAAGGAACCGGTATAGAAGTTGTTTCATCGCCAAGAGAAGGATTCAATCTGGATGCTCTTCGAGATTAGACATACAAGTAGAAGGTTAAAATAAATAACGCAAAGTCCGTTCGTGTTTCTAAAACAAACGGGGTAAATTTTTTTTAACGTGGTGCAAAATCCGCCATGGATACGAGGCCCAAGAACCTGGTTATGTGAGACTAAAAACCACCATGGTGCTCACGACATTGACTATATCTACCATTGGAACTGCTTTTAGCATTATTTCAGTTGTACAGACCTAGTCAACGCAGCAATAAATTTATGCCACATGGATCCTATCTTTAGCTACTAGATGCTCTAAGGGTGACTAGAGCTGCCTATTTTCGAGCTGTTTATCAGCTTATTTTTTCAGAACTGCCTTCTTTGGCATTGTCTATCAGCCCATTATTTCGGATTCTTCAGCGCTGTCTTTCAGCTTATTTGTTCAAACGTAACTATGATTACAACCGAGTTCTAGTTGTCATGCAAGTGTATCGTGGTTATCAACATGGTTGTTCTGAGCCACAGACTCAACTTCTGTAGCTAGCAGAGCAGCACAACGCTGTTCAGCCCATGCAGGGTAACTGAACAGCATGTGAGCAGCATCACCTTCTATATTTTGATTACAATGCCTGCATCCGCCACTGGCCAGTTTTCCAATTCTCTGTAGGTAACTACTGAAGTAGTCACGGTGGATGAAAATCTACATTAGATAGAAACAGGTCTCACCATGATATTAATCATACACGTAGGTCTGACATTAAGACGAGCGCGTCTTGCTAAATTACGCACCGTTGGTCAATGACCTTGTGCGCCAAGATCTTCCACGCATCGTGGAGTTTCTTTCGGCTTTGAGTCAAAATCTCCAATAGTGCGATACCACTCAGTGTTAGAACAATACAAACAGTGCAGCGTGAGGGTGATATCCTGAGTGGTGATCTTTATTGAATTTTTCTTAATCGCTTCATTGTCCCAATGCACTTGGTTCTGTGTGCCCACACAGGTGCACCATAGAGGGCAATTGATAGCCCAGTACAGAACTGAATAGTCGCCGCCTGGAAACACGGAGGGCATAGAGCTGTCTATATATGAGTGTACTTGCGCTGATTTATATGCGCGAATGTACCTTTATAAAAAGTTACACAAATATACTTTTTTAAAAAAAATATATATATATATATAAAATAATTAATAAAAAAAATTAAATAAATAAAATAATAATTTTTTTCTCGTTTTCTGGTCGTTTTAAGTTTTTACGAGGAATCTCGCCACCGAAGCGACTTATTACATACCATATAATGCATGTCGATAGAAGAAAGTTTCATCGTCTGAATTCATTCGCTGATAGATTAATATTCGTTTCAACACGTAACATTTCTTCGACTTATTTATTAACAAATTTCTCTCGTTAATGTCAGAGGTAAGACTGTCCTCTTCCTACGACTTTCGTAAAACCATCGGTTACGCAATTTTGCCTGCGGCAGAGAGAAATACGACTTCGGGTTAAATTGTTTTCAAGGAGAATATTTTAGGAATGTAACTTCATTTTCGAAATTAATTAGCCTATACAATGTCCCTGTAAAATATTCCGAGATTGATGAGTTGATGAAAACTTTCCGTAAATAAATTTCCCAACTGCCTAATTTTCACGAAAACGTAACGAAAAAAAAAAACACATAATGAACCAGATGGATACAAAAGCATCATTCCTATTTGCGTAAGGTTGTACGGATATACATACATAGTACATATATATATGCACGTACAACACACACATATATATATATATATATAACGAATAAACAATTCGGTAATACCGTACTATATATACAGACCTTTCTGTAATAACATTTTGTACACATTAGGGTCTATTCGTTCGGAATTCCCCTAGTTCTTAACACAGTGAAAATTTAAACGTGAATCTAATTTTCCCACGATCGTTAAATTAGCCGTCTGTTCCGACACCACGCCACTAATGCATAATTATATTTTATATTTGTATATATATATATACATATACATGTTATTTATAAAATGAAAATTTGATGTACCAAGGAACTAACATAAACTTTGGACAATGCCCTTAATCTCGACGGTATATATCCAAATCTTAATTATTTCAAATGATTAATCAAGAATATTATTTATTATGATCGTTATTATGGTTAAGAATAATCCTTCACTCTTATTATACAAAACCGACGCTAATTAACAAAACTATTCAGGATTAAAAATTGCCACGATTTCTTCTTTCTTCATCAAGCAACTCAAGTCGGAGGATAATTAACCGGTTTTTCTCTAGCAACGGTAAATACACAAACAGATCATATCGTAAATATATTTCTCTTGTCCCGTTGACATACAGCGATCTTGACGATCTAAGCTCAACTCGACCGGCGCCAAATTTAAAATAAACGATATTTATGTGTACTTTTTTTTACATTTCGCTCTAAACTAATGCTTAGTAGCTATTCCGCGTGTCTGGAACTGAAAGAAAACTAGAAATCATACTCCAATCACGACCAACTGGAATTTGTTTTTCTTCATTATTACTTCGTGTACTGCGAGTTCCGAAACGATAGTGCAAACTCGATGGAAATACACCATTTGCTCAATCGAGCATATGACAACGTCATCATTCAGCGATAAAGAGCTTAAATGATGTTTGCGATATCGGTCAGTCATTTCAATAAGATTCGAGACGAGTTGTAAGAGAGTTGAAAATATTTACTTTAACTTTTGTCTAGGACTGGACGCGAAGATGAAAAATCGACAGGGTAAATACTGGTATCTGGTCTTCGTGGCTGGCACAGTACGTATTAGGTGTAAACAGATGCAAACAGAGCGGAAAGAACTTCGTAAGTCTGTCAAAATTAAAGAGACTGTTGAAAAGAAAAATGATCAACAAATCCCTTAGGAGCTTTTCGACTAAAGAAGAAGACACGTTTATACATACATTATATATATATGTATATGTGTGTGTATATATGAAATATATATACATGTACACATATACATTTTCAAAAATCTGTTACTGCCAGTTCGGCGCTGATTGGGAACAAACATTCAACAAAAACAAGTACGGCTTGACGAATGTTTAATTTTCCAGAAAAAAAGAATCACGAAATTCAATCCCCTAAACTATCCGGCAAAAATTATCGTCGACGGACTGCGTGGTTGACGGTAGAATTATTAAATTCGTTCAGTTGACATTTTCCAAGGACAACGAAAATATATCCGAACAGCAAGAAATAGTGGAACAATATGAACGGATTGAAAGATAGACATCAAGATATTGGGAAGAAAGAGAAAGAAATACAAATAGAAAAGCTTACCCAGAAACGGTCCACAAGAACAGAAATTAGCAGAAAATGACGAAGGGATGACGCAGGACCAAGTATTACCGAAAAGGTTTTCGCACGAAACGGTCGGTCACTTTAGAAATAATTCGAAGCAAATTCCATCGAGGTTACTCTCTAAATTTCATCCTAACCATAATTACACGTACCCTTCATTATAACGACGTGAAATCAAATGCATTCATATATATATATATATATATATATATATGTGTGTGTTACACGTAAACTACATATCCATATCTGTATACATACACGCACGCACACACACACGCACACGCATATATATACATATATATATATATATATATATATATATATATATATATATATATACGTGTGTGTGTGTATTATATGTGGCGTGTATTTATGAAGAAAATATCTTTATTGTATATTTACATGTATACAATATGTATATTTATATGATACACACACATATATATATATGTACAACACGTATACTTATTATACATATGTGTATGTGTCTATTACATATGATGTATATATATCCTCATATATACATTATATATATATATATATATATGAGGATACTACATTTCACAGTTATATTGTCAAAAATTCATGGATGAGTCGAAAATCGTAATACGAAGTGACATTTTTCGTTCTTTAAATCTCCATATCTATGTACATATATTTTATATATATATACACACATATATATATATATATATATATATATATATATATATATATATATATATAATACTTAAAATCGCTAAATTTTTATATATAAAAAGACCACAAAGCTTTTCATTAACGAGTGGACATCAGAAAGTAAAATATAAAAGGGGTATATAAAAAATGTAAAAGTAAAAAAATTAAATGTAAGAAAATAAAATAATTTTATAATGAAATCTGTTTTTTTATAAATTTACTATTTTTTTTTTATTTTTTATATTATACATCTACATTAAGTATTTTCTTATATATATATATATATATATATTTTCATTTATATACATAATGTTACATTTAATTTTTTTTTTATGTTCACTTAGTAATGGCTTAAAAGCCATAAAGCGTTGTGGTTTTTTTATATGTTTTTAACTACTTCTTTGTTTGTTATTTATTATAAATGTGTGTGTATGTGTGTGTGTTTGATAATAAAAAAAGAAAACGGTATCCGAAAGTGACAGCCTTTGGGTATATTTAATTATGGTATTGTAATTTGTTTCGATTTCGGAGATAGTTTAAATAACTGGCACGAATCAATAAATAAATTAATAGATGAATAGAAAGGTGGAAAAATATGTATTTTTTTTTTTTAAATTAAAAGAAGAGAAAAATGCGAATTAAAACCGAAGAACCAAATTTATAAATTTAGTTGATTTCGGAGGAGGAAAAAAAAATTAAATTTTAATCGTTCGCAGATGAAAAACTTTTCGCTAACTCTTACTTCATTATTATTATTATTATTCTTACAAGTACCCCACCTTAAATTTTTCAAATAATTTAATTTTCCACCGCCACCATCCGACGGTATTCGCCGCTGGCCTATTTACACGTTATTCACGTTGTTAACCGTACGCTTCGTTACCCTCCAACGAATCGCTTACGATTAAGATGAAAGCTTCCTCTTATTATAGAAAAAGCTGTTCCCCTCTTTACCGAAAAATGCAATTATGCAGTGTAATTTTGAAATTTAATTCACTCTTCGACCCTTTTTTTCTATCGATAAAACGAAATTTTAATTAATTTTTAGAATAGCACTACTAACTCTGAACACGTGCCACCCAAAATTCATACATCATGCATATATATATATATATATATATATAAATGTTACATATAATCAAGTAATATATAACAAATCATTCAAATTGTATAAAACACCTTATTGTAATTAAAAACATCAGTAAATTAAATTTAACTAAACACGTTCGGTAAGTTAATGAAAAGCGGACAAATATTAACATATTTTTGTAAAACATTTGGTCATAGGTATTGATTATATTTCTAAATTAATCTTGTATTACGCTGTCGCTTGGTCTTTGTATCCCAATTCCTCACTTAAGCAATTCAACGATTAATCACCGAGTGTAGAACTTTTTTCTTTTTTTTTTATTAATTAACTTCAATAAGCAACAAAGGAAATTCTTACTAAGGATTTCCTCACTGTACAATACATCAACGTCGGCAACCTGCGTGATCACTTTCGTTCGGCCGTTATATTTTATATCTAGTTGATATGACGGGAGAACATAGATTTGTCTGTCAGATTAAATATACGGAATCGCTAACCGTCTTAAATGATGATTTCATCATTTTCCATTTCAAATAAAACCCTCAGAAGTATGGCAATAATTTGATTGTTAGCACTTGACAGACTAGATGCGACGCGGTTGTAACTGGCAGAAAAACTTATTTCCTCTCAGATTTTGAAACTTGAAATCAAAAATTTTGAAAGTTAACTTTTATAATTCGTACGTGCTCGCGAGACATGGTACAATCCTATTTGTTTAGGTTTAAACTTGTTGATATCTCAGGAGGCAATTATCAAACACCCTATACAAATAAAAAAAAAAAACACACATATTGCCTTCCCGAAGTTTGTAGAAAGTACAATGACCCTACAGATTATACCAGCAAGCCTAAAAATTTCTTATCATAATTCAATTCAGTAATCGTAAAATAATATATATTCAGAAAGAATAAACGGAGAAAGAACAGAGAAAGGAAAAACGAAGAAAAAGGAAAAGAGATGAGAAAAAAAGGAAGTAAAGAAGAAAAAAATTAAGTTAAATAAGGTTAGTGCTGTTGTTACAATGCGTTCTTTACAGACTTAATTACGCATACAAATTAACGGTTGTCGGAATTACATTTTCATCCCATCACCGTGTTAATGTAAGCAATCACCTTTGAGAACAAAAATATTTGAATGTATGTTTCCTATTTACAACTACTCTACACTTACACACACACCTAGTTTTTAAGAATCGTCGGTATAATTAAATACGAATTTTCAAATATATCTAACCTATCGCGAAAATACGGATTGAGGTAAATTCAAAAAAATAAAAACTAAATTCAACGCCCGTGTTCTGACAATTAATATACAATATATATTATCGATGGCCACTAAAATTCGAATAATGAAGTCGTTAATTTTCTCTATTTTCACATATGGTTGCGAATCTTGGGCTATTAATAGAAAAGGAGAAAATAAAATACAAGGTTTCGAGCTACGGTGTTAGGCTTTTAAGAATATCGTGGACCGAAAAGATCACGAATGAGATAGTATTGCAGAGAATAGGGACGAAAAATGTAGTTTATTGTCTGCAATACGGATACGAATTTTGCGCTATTTTGGTCACATTACTAGACGAAACGCTCTGCAATTAGAAAAACTAATATTGTAAGAAGAAAAGCCGATAAAACACAAAAAAGAAGACCTCATCGAAGATGGCCGGATCAAATATTGGATGTAATGTGTCCAAAAATAACAACATTAACAGCATGCAGCAGGTTGGCAATGGACAGACGCCAGTGGAAAAAAACGATTCATGAGTTAATCGGATTATCATGATCACGACATCCTATGGGATATAACGGCCGTTTATCATCATTATATATATATATATATATATATATATATATATATATATCAAAAAAAGATGTCTAATATTTATTAATAAAGCATATAAATACGGTAGCATCAATAAAATAAAGTTTAATAATATAAGAGCAACCGTATTATTGAAAGAATACCAAAGAATGTATGAGCACGTAGTAAATAAATTTAAACAATTTTTACAACTTACTCTGGTCGTTTAAACAATTTAACTTTTAACAATTACTATGTTACTTGATCATCGTCGCATATTACTTACTTTAATTAAAAATAATAGACTGCAACATTAATCCACTTCAAAATTTATGAAATTGCGGATCATTTGTTTTTCATATGTAATTAGTATAAAGATCTTAGAAAGTAATTCGTTACTCCTGATCATTTTGGAACATTTTCAAATTCTATCCTTAACGTCTTTAAAATTAAACACATATAAAAATAATTTGACTACCATTATCTAACTTTAATTATGTTTTCTACGGAATTTTCACCGCTTATGTGCATATTTCATGAATATAATATGTTTTGTTAAGAATTTTATTTTTCCTTTGTATCAATTTGAATTTATACTAAATATAATCATGTTTAAAATAAATATATACATGTATATATATATATCTGTATATTCTATAATTACAAAACAATGTTGGACAACAGGACTGAATTTAGCTTTTTAAGAAAATTGTTCGCATATATTTCTTATTTTACCAAAAATGATCTGCCTCTTTTCTGAAATACTTCAAAACTAATCCACAATTTCAAGCTAGAAAATAGTTTTTGAGCCCTACAGCATGAATGGGATCATTTGCTAACAAATGCGACAATACGGTGTTCTAAACAGCGTTAAACATTTCATTCGGTTTATTTATCATTCAAAAACAACTGTGTAAATATTTACCTAGTTGAAACGTTTTCCCATTTATGAATTTGTATGTTGCTCCCAGATTATTTATCCTTGTCTTACATCTGTCACAGATTTTTTTCACTTTCTTTTATTCGGTTAATAACGATTTTGCCTACGTGTAGTTTTCTATTATATAGAAGAACCATGAATGCGATGAAATGACACGGCTGGAATATGTTGCATTAGAGTGTAAGGACGGGAACTCCAATTTATTCGGTGGTTTTTGTTACCTCGATCTGTAAATATTTATACGCGTCTAATCTTATCCCGCGTTGCTTACGTGTTGACAATAGTGTTTTGCACAATGTATCATCGAGTAAACGTATTTCGTGAGTTTTAATTTATAAAAATTTGTACACTATAAATTAAACAATTTTTCGCGTAAACGGTGATTCCGGTTCAACTGACTAGGAACAGATTGGATCGTGGATACGGTCAAACAGCTGTGTAACCCGTTGTTACAGGTCTCTCAGATCGCGAATAATATTTATGTACAAAATTAAAAAGCAACGTGAACAGGCTCGAAAATAGAAAATTGACACGTCTAAAAAAACTTAATACGCCAATTGTAGAGCCCTCCAACATTGTTCTTGTCAAAAAATCATACGGAAATACAAGTTAAAAACAAACTTATAGTAAAGGACAGCGATACTATCGATAAAAAATTGCAAAGAAAATGTCATCCAATAAGGTGTAACTTTTCGATACTTCCCCTTAACAAGAATCCCAAAAACTTAATCTCTCATTAATGAAAAAATCCATAATGCGTCTTTAAAAGAACAGACGTTACTGCAACCCACTATTATCGTATTTAGAATGAACAATATATCCGAACGGGATATTCAAGAATATTTGATTTCAACCAGGAACCTGATCAGTAACCCAAGTATCAAACAATAGGGCAAGCCGCATATACATATGACTTGCTCCTATACCGTAACTTACCGCTAACAACCGATTATGTCCGCAGACTCTATAAGCCCATGAATATAAATGTTGCTGTTTCAGACATTCCGATATAAATACTGTACAGCTGAACTGATGTATTTACACTTCGTAAATCGACATAAAGGCGTAAATTGCATTAATCGTCTCCTTACAACCTTGCAAATGTTTGCAAATAGTGTAACTATATCCGTATAATAACTCCAGCTTCTCAGTAAATAATGACATCCGCCTTTCTCATCAAAAGTAATATACTATATTGCTTGCCGTTGAAATAACTTACTTTTACCAACTATAATGGCGATAGTATCGTTCACTATCTCATTGTCCGTGCCACAATCCAAAAATTGGTTACCTTTCCATTAGAATACGTTGACTTTATACCATACAGAATCATTATTTTCAGTTAATATTCGCAGAAAGGAAAACAACATCATAGACTGGACACGAACCTTTTCTCTAATAATATTAACCGCATATATATATATATATATATATATTAATAACGTTCTAGCATCGACAATTTTACAAATGGTAATCAACTAAACCATAGAATTTCCAAGTTAAATTCCAACTTATACAAGATTGTTGTAATGTTACATTTACTGACACAAAGCGGACTGGTGGAACCTTAGCCTTGAACAGCTTAAGTATTAAATTGCTTGTGTAAGAAAAATAAAGAATAAGTATAAAGATAGCATATTTTTAACTCTCAAACAATTAAACAAATAATTTGAATTATTAATCATTAATTTAAAACTTCTTGTCTGGAGTGCGTGCAAGCGTCCATATAAATTAATCTTTAATAAGCTGAAGCGTTTTACCGTTTCCAATATAAATGACAATAAAACAATTTTAACAAGCAAACTGCAATAACCTGATACATTGTCCATAAACTTAATAATACACACGCACCGTCTCAAGATAAAATTAATAAAAAAAATATTAAACTTTTACAATGTAACTGTACTAACTTACTCATCATCATCATCGTATTGTTCGTTACGGAACGTCGTGACTAGCAATTGTACACGTTTATTTTTACGTACAAAATTAGCTAGCATTCAAGGCATTATATGCAATGCTGTTATTATACGGAGTGAGGTGCCACTGCCTTATCTGTGTTAATTAAGAATTAAATAATGATGATAAACTTTCTATGTTGCGTGTTAGTTTCGAACCCCGACCGTTAAGCTGACCGTCGAGCTGACCGTCGAGCTGACAGCCGAGCACTGTAGCAACTACGCCAGCGCGACATACTAACTTACAACCAATTTGAATTATCTCGATTGTTGGAAGGTAGCCAAATCAATTTACTTCCCAAGCCAGGAAAACATACTACAACTTTCTAAGGATTATCGTATCAGAATCAGTTTAAGAGGCGATTTTTTGCTGATGTGTCCTCTACAAGCTGGTTTCTGACATTGAAACTTTATTACTAGGTGACTGTAATTTTCTTTGATATTCAAGAAGCTTTTGGCAGAAATATTAACATTCTTAAAAATTACCCAATATAAGGTACTGCGTTTTAAAATTCGACGAATTCATCGCCGGCAGGAGGCCAAAGTATGATGTTCCACAAGGCTCTATTCTTAAAAGCACACTTTAGAATTAGCCACAGAACTGTGTCAGATATCTCGATCTTTGGCCACATCCGTTGATTTTCTGATATCATTAATTCCTGTACAATTTTGCGTATGCCGTATACATGATATCTTCGATCTATCGCATTTTCTTCTGTTATTATCCGCAGAAATTCGTATTTCCTTTCCCTCAAGTTGGGCCGCCCCACATATTGAATTCTGCGCTTTTTAACGACGGTCATCAATTCGTATTCCTTCTGCAAACGCTGTACTATCTTCTTGTTGCTCATTTTCTCCGTCTAAATCACCTTCAACAAACGCCTATATACGCACAGTTTAATTTTTTTTTTTTTTTTAATGGGTATGCCATTAGAGCCTACCCAACGTGATACTGTAATTCCTAACTCATATTTCTATAAACTCGGACAGCTGCTCTAGAAATATCGCTATGTCCGAAAACAGATGTAAATTATCAAGGTGAAGAAGGGACAAAACGTTATCAGAAGGACCACTACAAGACATCCGCAGTAATTTAAGGTACAGTTCAGAGCGTAATGTTATTAAAAAAGGGCACTCGAAAAACACGTGATCAGGATTGCAAACTGCACGTTCAGCGTGTAGTGAGCAGTAAGAAGTTTCTCTAATCTGCATAAGGAATAGGCGGCCCGGCAACAAGCAATGCCCAAACCGCAATCTGCTGATAAGTACAATTCCTCTCGGCTTAATGTTTTAAAAAAAGTAGAACCATGGAAATCTATGAAGAGACGGCTGCAATTGATAGTATCTGGTATGAGGCGACTGCTGTATACACTCCACATACGTCTGTTCCCAGAGTTTCTTTAATACACGTTGTCGCAGGAGTGGCGGAAAACAATTTAACAAAATAAAGTATCGGTATTAGTCAAGTTGGATAACATAACGATCGTAATCACTTTAACTTAAAGGATTTTATTTATAATTGAAACATTAGTAATTCAACAAGCAAGATCACATATGTACACTCACAATACACACATACTCATGCACATGTTCCCACATATACATACTTTTGCGTGTATACACAAACATATTACATGCATATATATTATATATATATACACCTAGACATAGACACAGAGTCAATGGAAACCTCTACCCAAGTACCCGTTCAACCGAATAAATTTTCCTAACAATTGTGTTTTACAGTACTGTTGGAAAAAGTAGGAACTCGTATGGCACACTATATTTCGTAATTTCCTAAGGCGGTGTATTTTCTATTTCGTTATGTCTACTTATTTTATTTGTGCATATATAATAATTTTGTAGTTCCATGGTACTACGTGATAACTTTAATATTTATATTCGTTATTTCTAACGATTTAATTTCAAACATACTCTTTTTTGAAAAAAATTAATAAATATAGATATACACTAATATGTATCATCATTAATTTATCCTCCCATTCGCATACACATACATACTTACATAATGATCTAGAAATAATAAAGTTGTGTTTGACTGTTATATATGTATATATACATATAATTAAATTTTCATTCGAATTGTTTAATTCCATCCGGCTTTATTAGATTTGAATTATATTAAGTATTATTCTGTGTAATTACACACACACATCACATGTATATATATATATCTAGGTGTGTATGTGCGAGTGTTTAAATATGTATATAAGCAACTCAAAAAATCGTTCAGTTAAATTGTAAATTAAAATTTAGTTTTATCCTATTTATAATTAGCTCAATGCTTGTTACATTACAAAACTGTGTTATACATCTTCTAAAGTGTCTTTATGCCAGCTTGTACGGAAAAGTCCGTTTCTTATAAAACTTTTTTCACTTAATTCATTGTTTAACACATCATTTCTTAATTATTATCTTCGAAGAAGGACAAAAACTTTCGATAATTTTTCTTTCAATCGGTATGCGTTTGTGTTACGATGTTAATGTTCCAATTTTTCTTATGATAATCTAGAACGAGAATGAAACATCCATATATTTATTTGGTTTTTGCTATAACACGTGTAAATTTATATATATGCATATATATATATATATATATGCATATATATATATATATATATATGCATATATATATATATATATATATATATATATATATATATATATATATATATGTATATATATATAACTGCGTAAGCCGCGGAATTCGAACGTTCTAACGTTCTAAGTTTATTATGCTTTTGTTATGGTCACTGTCTGAAAACTTTTGAATTGTCGACGATAACAGTTTTATGTTTATTATATATAGTATTCTCTCCCAATTTATTTATATATATATATATATATATATATATATATATATATATATATATATACATGAAAATAAAGAGAAAACGAGTTCAGATAAAAGAACAATGGCATATAGTAGTAAGACTGCTGAAGAGTGGAAGAAACTTTCGCGAGCGTTAATAAGCACCGACGTACAATAAAGTGAAAGTTCATAAAATTTCTTGCGTCGAATTTTCAAACTTTCACTTAAGATGAAAATGTAAGAATTCTTTGAAAATTCAATCAACATCTCACCACCGTTCCATTTGCGTTACGAGCGATGTTCCCAATATTCGACTATTTCTATGATTTACCTAAAGTTTTTATGAAAATTTTAAACATCATCGTCATAGTAAATCCTTTATGAAATACGCTAATAAGAATTAGGACGGATTAATGTTTTTGAAGTGAAACTTTTAGTGCCGCGTTATATATTATGAAGGCTTACACACATAGGTAAGCTTATTCTTATATATATATACATATATATATATATACACACCATGATGGTGTAATTGTTAGAGTACTCGATTGTCAACTGAACGGTCGAGGGAGTAAACACGCGACAGGAAGCTTTTCATCATTATATAATTCTTAATTATCATGGAGGTGGCAGTGGCACCCCATGCCGACTAACATTATATGCGCGCGCATCTGCCTTGCATATAAATAGTGCCTTGAATGCTAGCTCATTTTGTGCGTAAAAATAAACGTACAATAGCTAGTCATGATGTTCGGCAACAACGAATACCAAAATGATATATATATATATAAATTTTCGGGTGTTTATATTTTTTCTCTTGCTATATTTCGTCCAAAAAACTTTGCTGCACAACGGATGTATGTGTAACTGACGTAGATTTGTGAATGAAAACATTTGAGTCATCGCCACATAAAAAGTTGATCATAGCCGTTCTTTTATTTGTACGAAATCCGGAGTTTATTAATAAGCGTCTTTTCATTGTGCCTAATTATGTACACGTTGGGTTTAATATATCGAATTAAGGTTTATGTTCCACGGTATTGCATTTTATATCGTATTTTAGTTTTACATTTCTACCCTGCGCCCGGGAGCGTGGTAATTTTTCATAAACAATTTTTTTTTGTGATTTTAACTCGTTTCTGTTGTTTATTGTTTTTAAAAATATTATATATATATATATCTATAAAAATAATAAGTTTTTGTTTAATTAAATAACGTTACAGTTGATAAGGTTCGTTTGTTAAAAAAATGTCGGTTTTTTGTTTTAATCGTTCGTCTCTGTAGGTATCCTCAACGAAACGCCACAATTGCTAATCGTCGGAAGTGTAATCGCTGTTTCGCGTTGGCCTACGCCTTGCCGATTATCTTCTGTTTGCCGACCTACTTCATCTTCGCCATCAAACGATACGACATCGTCGAAGATGGTCGACCGGTGACAATTTACGCCGTTCATTTAAGCGATAACGCCGAAAAAAACGACGAATTATTTTTCATCGTTTATTTGTGGATTTACGCGGTTATCATCAAATTAGTACCGTGCGTCATATTGACGTTGATCACCTGTTGGCTGATTAAAACTTTAAGATCGGTCTCCGAACGTAGAAACGTATTAATCGGAGTCGCTAGAACTTATTCACCTACCACCACTAATACAACTAATATTACTACTACTACTACTACTAATAATAATAATATTAATAATAATAATAATAAATCTAATACTAATCCTAATAACGATATTAGTTTAAATACTGTCGTCAATTACTGCTGTAACAGTAGTAATAACGCTAATAATAATTGCGAAGAAACTTTATTGGTACAACAAAATTGCGACGAAAGATTCAATAGTAATAATATAAATATCAATAATATCAATAATAATAATAATAATAATAATATGACGACGGCGGTAAATTTAAGACAGCATAGAATCGACCGAACTACTCGTATATTGATAGCGGTATTGGTATTATTTATTATAACGGAATTACCGCAAGGTATACTGGGACTGTTGAGCGGTATTTACGGTAAAAAATTTTTCACCACCTGTTACGTATTACTGGGCGATCTGATGGATTTATTAGCTTTATTTAACGGAGCCGTTAATTTCATACTTTACTGCTGGATGAGTAAACAATTTCGTAAAACTTTCGGCCAGTTATTCAAACCGACTTTACTGCTTTCCAATCTAATACCGCCCACGCAAGAAATCGAAATGGTCACGACGAACGTCTGACGACATATAAACTATCAACCATCAGTATTTCGTCTACATACATATATATATATACAGTGAAAATTCTTTTAACCGCCACTCCGTTATCCGTCACCCAGCGGCAGCTACGTTAATGACCTTTAAGTCTTCGTCTGTCTAACTGCGTTGATCATGTAAGTCGGCTTAACAGATTGGTTAGAGTGTGCTAAACAGGATCGGGGGTTTTGAAATGTTGACCGATGAAGATATTTTTATAATGTTCAGCAGTTCGATAATGATAGAATCCGAGCCATTCGGAAGCTGGAACAATGTTATTAAAATCGACTGGTTTGAAAGATAAGTATGCAGACTGCTAAAAAAAATACAGAATATAGTCCTAATGAAAGCTCGAGCTACAAAAATCTGAAGAAAATTGCCGATTTTTTAAAGACTTATTGTGACGGTAGAGTTTTCCTAGGCAATTATACGATATTGCGTTATGTTATAATAAATCTCTAAATAAAAATACCTAATTAAATATAGATTTGTTTAAAATTCCTTTTCTAAATGATTTACAAGTCCTATATGCTATATATATATATACATAATTTGCAATGGAATTTCTGTTATCCGCCTATTACCCGTCACATTCTACCGACGGTGATGAATAAAAGAAGTTCTACCGTACATATCGACCAATCGGTGTACCTTGACTCAGTTCGCCTCTATCGTTAGAGTTATCAATTTACACCGTTTCGCTATTAACCTTCTTAATTTAATGTAGCTCTCGACGCTCGTTTCTTTTGCCCATCTAGGTCTGCGTACGTAGCTATCTTTCCTTCTACAATATCTTTCAATACGCCAACGTTACTTGAAACGTGCTCTATCCATTTCGTTCTTGTTTTTCTAATCGTTTAGCTCACCTCTTGGTTAAAATTCGAAATTTTATCAATTCGAGAAATTTTTAGCAATTACGTTTGTAAAGTGTCAATTTTTGTAAATCTCTTTCCTTTAAAATCCGCGTTTAAGTGCTACCGCCCGTATAATACGACTAATGACAATACGTTTTTGAAATCTTATAGCGTAGCGGGTTCTACGTTATATCGTCCTAAATGGATCGAACGAATCGATTAATTCGCTAGATTTTTTTGGCCATCGATTTATATGCCTTTATACATGCGTCGCACACATTTATACGAAAATATTGTACCTATGATATATATATATATATATATATATAAATTTTGTCTTTACGGTTAACAAGGTTATTCGCATTAATCTGTCTATATATAAATCTATTGTAAAGTAAAAATATTTTTATTAATCGCGAAAGAAATGTATAAATATTTCTACCTATCCTTGTTTTCTTTGGATGTAACGATATTTAGAAGAAAAAATCTATTAGCGATTTTCTCGAATGTCGCAATTAACGTCGAATGCGTGAAAATGTTCGAATTTAATATTCGAATAATACAAAGAAGTGAAAGATTTATTTCGATTAAATTACAAACAATTTAAATGTACATAAAACCAACTATCCTTTAAACAGCTAAATACGAACGACTTTTTGCAAAAGTAAATAAAGAAACGATAAACATTATTAAAGTAAAATAGCGAAACGAATTTAAAAGAAAACACGTTAATTCGTATATTAAGTTGAATTTAATACGCGTAAAAATCGTTATATATTAAGAAATAATTTTAAAAAACCATCTCTGATCCTATAATAATACATTAAAAAATCAACGCTTAATGCCAGGAACTCGTGCGCTGAGATTAAGCCTATGTCTGAATAAAAACTATCGTCACCATAAGATAAACGATTGAAAAAAGAAAAATGCTTACGTACGTTCTCGAATGTGAAGCAATGAAGGTGAGACTAAAAGAAGGACCAACATTAAAACGAAAAAATCCACACCGCGTGGATACGAAAACTGTTCTAAATACTAGGCCGCGATTTGGACAAATGCCACGTGTCTTCTTAGAGAATACGGCAAACGAAGGAATGGATCTATTTTATACAGAATCGGTACAACACGCAAACAAGCGTCATTGAGAGCTGTGTAAAGTTTATTAGTCGCACAATGCGAAGCAAACGCAGATGGAAAGCGAAGAACACTTTGAGAACCGACACTTCGGCAACATATTTGACAACACGCAAATGAAAAACCTGCGCCGCGTTCATACACCATCACTCACTGAATACGTGTGGAAAGGCAAAAGTGTAAAATTTATACAATTTTAAACGAACCTATTATGGTAAATGCATCTGTTACATAATACATGTATATATATATATACATATATATATATATATATATATATATATATATATATATATATATATCGACGCAAGTTATATTTATTAAAGTTACATTTATTTAAACAAGTAATTTTTGTATATGAACTTTATCACAAAAAAATTTGTTATCCCATACTATTTTACTTCTTTCCAACTTGCATATATTTCGCCAGTGCGATAATGTCTATAAAGATAATACCATATTTAAAGTAGAAATTATGTTTATAGTGTATATATATATATATATATATACATATCACATGCTCATTCATGTACATAAATATAACACCTCTGCTCGATGTAATAAACCTAAAATGGCTTCGTTAACATTATTGGATATTGTGTATAAATTCGTTATATTTGCTATTTATTTGGAACAATAGATATTTTACAAAGCATATGCATATCATACATACATACACACATAATTATTTACAAATACTAGAATATTATAAGGTAGAGTAGCCTACAGAAATTGCTTAGGGCTACTAGTAACGATTATGTATATACATGTTTAATTTTAAATAATTCAGATATGAAAATAGGAAATTGCTGTAATCATATAATTTCATTTAATTCAAGCGCACTGTCTATCTTATACATCTGTCGCAGGTGAACATATTCACTGCAGTTGTATATTATATGTTGAACGCTTCCTATTTGATCGCTTTCACAATTACAACATGTACTATCATTAATAATTTTTAATTTATATATCGAAACTGTTTATTTTTTTAACATTAGAGATTAAAGATCTTTTCTTAATACGAAGATCAATAGGTAAAATTCGTGCTATGGTCTGGTTATCGCGATCCGTGCAGTTATATACGAAGAAGTTAAATCAATTAGGAACTTCCGACAATTAGAGTTTACGTTATATATATATTTGTTGTTTAGTCATATAACTATAATAGACACCTGCGCAGTATGAGTACAATGATTGTACTAACCGTTTGTCGAGTATTACCTTGGATTTATATATTTATATATATATATATATATATATATATATATATATATATATATATGTATATATATATAGTTATTTAATACCACAGAGTGTGAGCTTTCAGTTTTTATTTTTGAAGTAAAACTTCTATTGTCGTGGTTTATATGGGGAGTTAACCCGAAAAACGAGCAAGCGAGCGAGTGAAAATAACAGACGGATATATATATACACCAACACCCGCCTATCGAACCATGTTTTGTATTAGGTGGATCAACTAGGTAACGGACGGATATATATATATATACATATACATATATATCCCGTTCGCATTTATTACGTTACCAACACTCGTCGTAAAACCACGTTTATACACATAGGTGGGCTTTTATATATATATATTGGGTGCATGTGTGTGTGTGTGTTGCGTATGTTTATATATATATATATATATACACGCGTAAAAATTAAAAAAAAAAACTCTGTATCAAATTTAGTTAAAATAAAGTTTCACTTCTTCCCTGCGCTCTGAAGCACAGATGTTTTTTTTTATTATTTATGTATCCATATACAGTTCCGGTTTTACCTTTGTCTATCCTCCATCTGTTGGTCTTGTGTCTTGTTTTGCCAAATTATATATATATATTTTTTTATTTAAATTTACGTGCCGTGTACCGCAATTATATATTTGTTTGTTGCAATTCTAGCTATAAATATATTTATTTTACACATCGTAATTTCTGATATTTAATCTAATTCCCAGTCATACGCGTTAAATTTGTATATATATATATTTTTTGGTATTTCAAATTTTATTGATAGTTCCTCTTTTCAGAACCAAGCTCAATTCGATGGCATTGATTAATAAATTTAGGTCGACTGCCAGGACTAATTTTATTTTGTCGAATCTACTTTCATAAACGCTATCCATCTAGAATGTGTTCTTCTTTTCACTTATTGTCTAACACCATTTGGTTCACTTGTAAATTTCTTACCCAAAGTCTTTTAGGTAGTCATTATTTTAATGTATACTTTTTCATTTGCTTCGTTTTTTCCGTATTTCATCATCATGTTCGTTTCCTCCAGGATTAACCCAAATTCTTCTTCCATCGGTGTTTTTTTTTATTCGAGCATAATTTTATGATGTCGTGTTTGATTTCGTACTAAGTACTACATCCTATCAGCAAAATAACGATTACTTGCGTACGACTTGATTGTAATTATCATAATTGTTTCTGATTGCAGTAGTATTCAGTAATTTCAGCGAAATAGAGTCACCATATTTCTTTTTGTTTGTTCTAGAATTATATATATATATATATATATTTATTATACAGTTAAATAAATAATAAAAAAAAGCATACAGCGAGGTACATAATTTTATTTTTTTGTAACGATTTGTTAACAATAAAAGTAGTGAGAATTTCAAAATTAGTGGAATATATATATATATATATGTGGGTATAGGTGTAAACATATGTAATGAATAACTCGGATGCCATTCTAACTCGAATTATTATAACCATCGTATAGTAACCATCCTAAATCGGTCACCAGCCGGATGAATTTCCATTTCGACCGACACTTCTGCATCTTAACTATTGTAAATTGAAATTGCGAATCGACGAATTTTACATAATTCAGACAATAATCAAACTATCCACAATTTTCAATTTAAGGTGATCGAATCCCCTTGTCATTTACCGCTTTGTTTTCTCGATGACACTTACGAAAGGTAACATAACCCCATTACTTATAATTATTTCGCTAAATATTTGTGTACCATTAATCAGAAAAATGTCATATAAAAAAATATATGTATATGTGTATATATAAACACATATACATATACATGTATATATATATATATATCCTGGGGTTTTCATACCTCCAGGGATCCGGAGCTCTAACCGTACGGGACGCGTCCACAGATTGCGAATAGTGGAATGGCCTACAGATATGTATGTTAGCTGCGAATAATCAATAAGCAGTCGCGGACAAAGAATGGCAACGAAAGACGGTTTATGGAAGCAGCTAGTAGTAAAACCTGTCTATACAAAACCATATATGTATCTGAAAATACTATACTGCGACACGTCGGCAAATGTGAAAATAAATGGCAAATACTCCGAGAAAGGGATACAAAATAAAAATAGTTTATTAAATTCGATGGTAAATTTTGATGAAGAATTAATTTTAAAAAGTATATTGTAAAATATGTTGTAATTTTACTGGCTATTAATTTTTATTATATAATATAAGTATTTTTCAATGTTTAACTACATGTTTAAATTAATTATTATCTGGCTATTGTTTTGTAAATTTTATATATTGATAGTTGATTGTGTTGTTCACCACGGTCATTATCAGATTTTTTAATATTTATTTTCATTTTACTTGTAAATTTGTGTTTTCTAAAAAAAATTTTGTGTTCGTATATTTTACTTTTGGACATCATACATCGCAACAGTAAATGAAAAATTTAAAATTCCACCAGTATACAACTTTTACAGAATCCGGAAAATAATATTGAAGAAAAAATTAATATAAAAAAACAAAATTAATAAACAAATATATTGATGTTAAATTTCAACAATTCAAAAAATAGACAGAACAGAAGCAAAACAGCATTTTTGGAGTATATTTTCACAATTCCCCATCGAATATTTTAAAGTAATTATATTTAATTTATATTTTTAAAATTATGATTTTTTAAAAATTGATTCACTTGATAATGGCGTAAATGCCGAAAAGCTTTGTGTTTTCTATAAGAAAATAAATATTAGTGATTTAACTAATTTTTTCAATTGAGTTTTTATAGAAAATCACTACATTCCACATTACATAAAAAATTAAAAAATTAAAAAAAAAAAAAAGTAAATATACATAAATTATATAAAAAAATAAAATAAAAATAAAGTATAACGTAAGAAAATAATTCATTTAGATGTGCAATATTACAAAAAATTAAAAAGTGAAAAAACAGATTTGATTATAAACTAAGCTGAATATGGTAAAATTCACCGTCAAAAGATTATTTTCTAAATAACTGTTTTTTCATTTTTGCTAATCTTACATTTTATATTTTCCTTTTATTTTATATTTTTATAATTTAAATATATATATATATATATATATATATATATATATATATATAAATATTAGGTCCACTTGATAATAGCTTAATAAACGAAAAGCTTTGTCGTCTTTTATATATAAAAATTTTATGATTTCAGCTTTTTTTTTGTTAACTATTTATATGTGTGTATGACAATATGGTCATTTATATTCTTATTAAAGACGATAATCCCGAACAATATCGAACTGGAAAGTCGAATCGGTTTTTTAAATTTTCCGAAATCTAAATAAATTCGGAAATTTAAATATTAATTCCTTTATTATCATTTTTTCATAATTTCAAATAAAAACTGGAATAATAAGCTAGATTATATGTTCTTTTTTCTTAATAATAATCGATCGTTATTGAATGAAAATTATTAAATTTACGAAATTCAATTTTCGACTACCTCGTTAAATATTCTGCGTCGATAAAATTTCGATTCGAACGTAGCCGATTTAAACGATTTCCCCATTTATTAACCTCACCCTTCCCAACCGCAGTTTTCCAAAAACTATATTTCCCCCTAATATATCGAGAGACGGTAGAGCAGTGCTGCCCCTTATACGGTACGTAAACAACCTCGAACGCTAACAAAATTATCTATTTTCCTAAATAGGGGGACATTTCATCGACGTGTTAAGTCCAAAAAAAATGTTTATTTAACGAATTAAAAGTTATCCGTAGTAGTCTAAAAAAAAAAAAAACCGTATCGTGCGCTAAATATTAGTTCGAATTTTCACCCTCTGTTCGTCGTTTCCATTTTAATTCTTTTAGCCGTAATGTCCTCTCTACGGTACATTTTTAAGATGTTACGGTCGGTATCTAGAGAGTAGTCTAAAAAATAATCTATATCGTTAAATATTAGTTTTTGTGCTTTCACCCTCTGTTCGCCGCTACTAAGCCTTTCAGTCGTGATATAAATATCTAAAGTACAACTTTTAAAATATATACTTTCGCAAAAGTTACATTTGGTTGATGGTAAATGTTTCAATTCTAGAAATATTTCTATACGATCCGTTGAAAATTATCTGAAAAGCGATATTAGATTTATATTTTCACCTACCTCCGGTAATTTTATTTATTTCGTAAACCAAAAAATTTATTTATCAGAATTGATGACCCCGTGCAACGGATAAGAAGATAATTATTAAATAGTAGAATGAATAATTTAAACATTACAAAAAGAACAAAAAAAAAAATACAGATAAAACTAGACGTATTCGTAAGTCTCGAGCACGTGTTACAACACGCATCATTTACTGCATAATACCCTAAATATATAAATGTTTACCTATGAATACATCGACAAAGGAAAAATTGTATAATTTTGTGTAAATAAAAAATCGATAAAAAGGGTTAAAAATATTTCGTATCGATATTAAAATTTCGGAAAGTTCTATTCGCGCTTTTTAATAAAGTTCGATATTTCAGTCATTTTCAAAATTAAATCAAATAAAAGAAACGAAGTAAAAAAATTCTAATTCTATCGTCGTAATAAAAAAGAACATTTTTTGAACGTTAATCAAAAACTGGAGATCGGTAAACGAGAATTTTTTACTTCGAAAGTCCACGATGGTGGACGGAAGTAATGAACGAAACAAATTTTCAGACCACGAGAGAACGTTGAACCGGTATTGAATATAAACCGTGTTTCACAATTATGAGAGAAAAAGATATGACGTAAGAAAAAAATTCTATAAATTACGTAACGATCCCTATAATTCAATTCGATTCAATTCAATCGCATTTACAAGAAACAACAAGACAGGTTAATCAAAGAACGCGGAAATGGGGAAATTATTTGCGCGAGCAGCGGAAAATAAATTCATACGTAACTCGGTTGTCATAAATTATTGCATTATCTCGAAACAGAAATGAATTATAGGAAATAAATTGTCGACATCGAATAAAAATAAAAACCAACGACTGTATGCTGCAGGTAAGTAACGTAAAAGAAATAAAAGAAGAAGAAAATATAACTACATACACTTACACCCATCCACACATATTTACACACCGACGCATACACATGCAAATATATATATATAAATATATATATATATAAATATATATATATGCAACAACTGCCCGTACACATGTATTCGCGTATACCCCATCATGCAGACGTACCAACACATATGTAAACTGTACTCATTGATAGATATAATTTTCACAGGTGTCTCTTATTAATGACATAACGAATTAAGGGCTTGCAAACAGTTTTTTAGATGAATTTTTAATAAGGGTTTGAACAATATTCACCGCCCCCCCGTATATGACGACTGTATCCGACATTACGCTATAGCGAATTCCATTGAACACATCCCAGTTTTACCACTTGCGAAATCAACGGATAACCTAGAACAGGGAAACAAAATATAAAAACTGCACTTCGTACAGCTGTCGAATATTTCACGTCGTCAAATTTGCCAGGAAATTGATTATAATCTCGGGGTAATTCCATAATGGATATAGTGTGAGATACAAACCGTGTATATAGGTTTATTAGAAAAATACTTATTTATAAATAATAAAATGAGTTATTCTCAATTACTCGCTTTATTAATAATAATTATTGTTTATTGTTACACAAATTAAGTTTATAAAGCTATTTGTATATACAAATTAAACTAAACGCTAACAGATGAGTTATAAAATATAAATAACTAAACTAATACATACAGGGATAATACGGTATACGTGGATGTGAAAATTACAAAATAATATTAGATTTATATATATAAGAGACCACATGAACACAGAAGGATTATTTAAGCATAGGAGGTATGCATAGAATACGGAGGGAAGATACCTCTAACTGTAGTAATGTCTTGATTAAGGTTTCTCTGTGTGCACTATATATAGAATGCATGAAAAAATGACATGATTAATGTCTGCTGTCGAACAACAGTCCAACGGGGACTGTGAAGTACTGGAACTAACCAGCCCTATCCGGTGGAGATGGCTGGGCAGCAGATTATGTCCGGACCTAATACGAATTAAAATAGAGAAAAATTTAATAGGTATCGAATGTGGAGTCTTAATTAGAAAGAGAGATTGTAGATTGTTTGGGTAAACTTGTTTGAATTTGTTTATAGAAATTGTTCCGAGCAGCGCTAAACATGGAGCTCCAGCGATGAAACAAATCCGCCTTTGCAGACGCGGCTAAACATGTGAAGGGAATCGCAGGGATCAGTAGACCTGTGGAGGCGACCATTTTGGTTGCCTGATCATAAATTTCATTATCTGTGATCCCGATGTGAGCTGGGATCCATGTAAATTTCACATAGACATTCTTTTGTTGTAGATACATTATATTTTCCATTATTGCCAAAATAATTCTATCAGTTTTGAATGTACGATTCTACATAAATGTGCACTCCGTGTCAATTTACTGTCAAAAAATAACCCACGATACTTTATTTCACAAACTCTCTCCGCTGCATTATTATTTATAAATATAGATAAAGTATTACCATTGCAATATGGCTTACAAATACTCGTATTTAAGACTAATCCGTTATTATTATTCAACTATTTTATGATACTATCGATACCTTTCAGAATTATTTTTTCTAAAATATGTACAAAACTCGCCACGCAAAACTATTGTCCGCATAGATAAATATTCCAGGTTAGAGTTTTAAATTACGTAAATCATACAAAAATCTGACGATTTTACTAAACGTTAACGAAGAATTTGAATAGTTGATTACCAATGTTGTTAAGATCTCTACTATTTCCTTCCTGGGGAGGAGTTATGTTTTTTGTTGTTGGGGTTATTCGCGTCACATGGATTTTTTTGTTTTTTTTTTTAATAACAATCATATATTTTGGTAAAATTGTATGTATAAAGGTGCAAAGGACCGGAGGAGAATTATATATCAAACTACACATATATCGACTGTATATTCATAAATAAATAAATAAGTATTTCAAACTTGCGTGCGAGGTCCTTTGCAAGTGTACTTATATTTATTGGCAACAGCTAGGATGACATAATATAGTCCCAACAATTACCGTGCAGTATTATATCATATGTACAAACTTAAGACTAAAGAATATTATAAATTATTTTATATTAAAAAATGGGGAAAAAATCTTTATATAAATAATTACAATTGTTGCAAACATTTATTGTTATATTTACAAACTTAATTTTTAAACATGTAATGAGTGTAGTATCAGAAGATTGATCAGTTGCTCCAGATATCACGGTTGAATTAGTTTTATTATTTTTTTTTATTTTTATTTATTTATTTATTTTTTATTTTTGTAAGATAAGAGCTAGCTCGTGATATTAAATTTATGTCACATTGCACTTTCAGAGAACTTGAGGAATGCTGAATGATTATTGCTGTTTAAATGAAGGGACTGCATGTGTTTCCTACTTTATACTTAAGTCGCTGATTAGCAAAAGCAGGACATTCATAGATAAAATGTTCAAGGTCATCTATAATATCTCCCGAACAACAGGTACATCCCGGGAACATTAACTAGATGGAACCTGTATAAATAAGCTGCAAACTTGCCATGGCCAGATAAGACCTGAGAGCTGTAGAAGTTAATATTTAACTTCTTCAATTTCATTCTGTTAGTGACATTAGGAAAGAATTGGTATGTTTTCCTTCCTGCGATGTCGGCATCCCACCTCCTTTGCCATTCTGTCAAAAGCACTTTGGAAACATGCTTTTTAAACAGGTTCATTGGAATTGTATGTTGAAGAGCTTGTAGCGTGTTATTATCCACAAATTTAAGGGTTGTTAACAAATTCAAGTCACCCAGTATACGAAATTCACTTGTGACTGCTCTGCCTGCAATATATAGATCTAACGGGAGGACACCACTAATGACACAAGCAGCTGAGGTGGGAGCAGTTCGATACAAAAATGACATACTGAGAAGAAATTTTCTCTGTTGTTTATTCACATTTTTTAAAACATTCGGTGTGTGATATATGTAGCAGCCCCATAACGATAGAGAGACTGAATTAATCCCTTATATAAAATAAGTCTCTGTGTATAATGGAGACCCCAAGTATTATATTGCAATCGACTCGTGTTTCTAAAAAGTACATCACATCTTGAATGAATATGGTTGAGATGATGAGGTATAAATGTGTGAGCTTATCATCAATCAGAATTCCTAGATATTTTAAGATGGCTGTGTGCTCACCAGAAATAAGCTTCAATTTTTTAATTATGTCTGTAATCTTTTTGTTACCAAAAACAGTAAATCTGCATTTTGGTGCAGAAAATGTCAGTCCAAAATTTGTGATGGTAGCCTCAAGAAATTCAATTATCATTCTTATTTGTTCAAAATCATAATACTAAAAATGAGACAGAGGTCAATATGAGATTAACTCACAATTGTTATTTAGGAGTTTACAGAAATCCTCTACCTTATAATGAACATCGGAATATAGTAAATTCCATAGTGTAGGTCCCAGCACAGAACCTTGTGGAACTCCACAACTAGCTTTCCTTGAGCTACTTGCATCTCCAATGTTGAGGTGAGCAACCCTATCTTGAAAATAGCTTACTAGCACATTAATTAAGTATGGATTGAATTTGTAATTTTTAATTATATCAAAAATTGCAGACCACTTACAGTTATCAAATGCACCTGCAATATCGAATGAGAAAACAACTGCAGTCATCCCTGCATTCAGTGTATTTCTGACTGCGTGTACTAATTTATAAACAGCAGTTTCAGCAGAGTGCCCTGCACGAAACCCAAATTGATTGCCATGTAATAAACACTGTTCATTTATTTTGGATAGCACTAGATGGTTAACAACTTTCTCAAACATCTTACCAATGCAGTTGAGTAAAGAGATTGGGCGATAAGCAGTGATATCAGAAGATATCTTTCCAGGTTTAGGGAGTAATTTCAATTCAGCTGTTTTCCAGCATTGGGGAAAGACTTGAAGATCTATGCATTTTCTGATAAGTGATGGGAAAAGTTCCTTAAATTTCAGGTTGAGTTGTTTAATTACCTTATTGTTTATTTTATCCTGAAGAGGTTGCCTTTTTGTTTTTAAGCCTTTTTATTA
Organism: Coronaproctus castanopsis; assembly: GCA_032883995.1. Classification (NCBI taxonomy): domain Eukaryota; kingdom Metazoa; phylum Arthropoda; class Insecta; order Hemiptera; family Monophlebidae; genus Coronaproctus; species Coronaproctus castanopsis. The sequence continues at coordinate 66,923,157 of CM065052.1, read as the reverse complement.
TGTCATTAACAACTTGACTACTGACCTCTGGAGGATGCATACCAGATGTTGGTACAGATATAGGCGGTGTATCAAGTTTATTAGGCAGAAAATGTTTTAAGAAAGCATTACATTTTTCATAATCATCACTAATTGTTTGCTGAGCAGAGACTATGTTGGGGATACTAACTTTTGGATTTTTTTTTATTAATTATTTTATATGGTTTACCCCATGCAGTACTTTCGCTCACAATGGTCTTCCATTGTTGTAATTTTGCCCTAACTATTTCATGTTTATACTCAACATTCAATTGCTTAAATGTATTGTTAATATAAAAAAGTTTAACTGAATTTCTACATTTAATCTTCTTTTTGCGAACTCGCGTGGCTAGTCGTCGTTAGTATGGTAGATATAATCAAGAAAAATGATCGGAACGAACGATGCATTTTTATCATTAGAAATATAAACAAACTGCGAATCCGGGTAAGATTAGAAAATTACTTTTGGACGGCTAAAATATAAGTTAGTAATTTGAAAGATTGAAAAAAGATTTTTTATGACAAGATCAACTTAATACTCGACGAATGGTGGTAAATGTACAGTTATAGGTAAACACGTAAAAATAAATTCAACTTATAATATAAAAATTGATAATTTTTCAATAATATACTTCTTAGAACTAATTCCCAATAACAATATATCATTGAATTTAATAAAAATGTCTATGGAGAATAAATAAATACTTCTGCAAGAGTCAAACCGAACTGCCCCTATAAAAATCCCAACCAGTGCAGATATGGTTGCGTACGCAATTGAAGATAAAGTAGAAATCTTAGTTGAACACTTTTATTTATGGCCAAAATGATCACATGTCAACTAGATATCACGAAAGGAAAATTAAGCAGACAATAAACAATTATTCACTTCATACTTCTGCAACAGTTTTACCTAGGAATTTTACAACACCTAAACAGATCAAAAGAATTATCTCTACTCTTAGACAAAACAACTCAGTTGGTCATGACCAAATTAATATAAAAACGATTAAAAATCTACCATTCAAAGCAATAGCCTTAGTCAATATGTTCAACTCATGTTTACGTCTGTGTTATTATCCTCTGTCGTGGAGATTGTCGGTAACGATACCCATACCAAAACCGGGTAAGGATGCCTCTCTGGTACAAAATGTAAGGCCAGTGAGCTTACTTAGTAATTTAAGTAAAATATTTGAGAAAGTACTCTTGGTCAGATTAAGAGATTTCAACGTGAGTCGATCTATCATATCTGACTCACAATTTGGGTTTCGGCCAAAACTCAGTACCACAATTCAATTAACTAAAATTTGCGATAAAATTACCGATAATTTTAATCAGAATAAACATACAGGAGTAGTCTTGATGGACATTGAAAAAGCGTTTGACACAACCTGGCACGATGGAATTATCTATAAATTAATCAAATATGAATTTCCTCCTTATCTAATATTCACTATTAAATCTTATTTAATGAACAGGAAGTTTTACGTGAAAATAAAAACCCATAAATCTAACATGAGATTTATTAAAGCTAGGGTACTTCAAGGGAGCATTCTAGGTCCTTTCATTTTTATACTCTATTTGAATGACTTGCCAACCATTCCGGAAGTAGACATAAACCTTTATGCTGATGATACTTCTTTAATGGTATCCTCTTATAGAATTGACACAATCGGTAACAGGCTAACAAGTGCAATTGATAAAATATCAAAATTTTTCTACAAATGGAAAATTAAATGATGAAAAAACTGAATCAATCATTTTTACTAGACGTAGGCCTCTACTTAATCACTTCGTTCGAGTCAAAAACAATTACCTCGATTGGAAGGAAAATGTAAGATATTTAGGCGTAACTATGGATAGACTTACATTTACGAGGCATATTAATGATTGTGTAAATAGAACGATGCGCAAATTGGGTTGTCTATTTCCAATATTTAACAAAAGGTCTGCATTATCGGCGCAAAACAAATTCCTCATTTATAAAAAAAAGTTATTCTACCGAAATTATTGTATGCGATCCCGGTCTGGAGCTATAGCAATAGCAGTATAAATCAGATGACTACAAAATCATTGTTTAAGAATTATCTCGAATAAACCAAGATTTACTCAAATTAAATCTATGCATGATATTTTAACGTTTTCTTACATACAGGAAATCATTAAAAATACAGCGAAAAAAAATTTTTCGCCAACTGCAGCTCATCTGATAATGTACTAATACATTCGATAGGAGATTAACCAGTCTCTGCGACACAGATATAAGAGGTACAAGCACAGACGTATAAAACATATCTGTTTATAGTAAGCCGGCTATTAAATTCTAGTTCTAGTATCAGCAAATAGACTAAGATATTTTTAAGATATTATATTGTGATAGAGTAAGTTATAATTTTATTCTAATATATTGGAACAGGTTTTTTATACAAATTTTTCCTGTAAATTATACATTTGATATTTATAAGCCTATCATATAAGCTTTTCTATTTTTTGTTTAGAATTTTTGTTTTATATTTCGGTACGGGTAAATTGTTCATTTTTAATATTTAATATGCTTATGTGCATGTAACTTAATAATATACAGTGCTTCTTCTTCTAAAAAAAATAAAAAAAAAAAATTATTTTTATCGATTTCTTTTATTATTTCCATTTCCTCTAGAATTTTTCTTTTTACGTTTTTCTATCGTGGCGCTCTCGGATTATGTTTATGTCATGTATAAATTTTATATTACTGATTCTAGATTGTATTATTTACCACACTCACTATGAGATTATTTTGATACGGGGGGACACACACACACGACGGTAGAACTCGTGAGTAGATTTAAGTGAAAATGATCGCTCCAGTAAATGCGTACAGTGTTGTGATGATGATGATGATGATATATATATGAAGACGTGCATGTATATATATATACATGTATATACATGCGAATGTTAGAGTTTAAGAAGATACTCATTACTGCATTGTACGAGTTGGAAGGAAAAGCTGTATATCATGCTGAACTGAAGATTGCTCAAAACTTTATAATACATTTAAATCTTGAGATAATCAACTTATAGCAACTGAGTTATTAATAAAACTCAATTAGAACGGAAAAATTGATGGCTCGAGTCGAAAATATTAATTTTGCTCACAATAGTATAGAAATATAGACTTTGCTTAAAAAACTTGGAACTAACCCTCAACAAAATAAGTAAATCCAACATGTAACCAGATGCGATTGCATCGAGGCTTCTTAGTAATGACAAAGTTTCTATTAGAAAAATAAGAAACTAGAATGGTTAACGTTGAACTAAATAAAAAAAAATACCCAGCGGAAAACAATAAAGCCACTAGATTTGATGGACTCTACCCGGAGTTTTTAAAAAATCTGGGACAAAAACCAAAAACCTATCTCTGTTGAATGTTTAATGTAATAATCGAAACAGCCAAATTACCGAAACAGTTTCAAAAAAACATCTGTACCTCGGAGCGCAGGGAAGAAATGAAACTTAAAGATATTTTAACTTTTTTTTTTTTTTTTTTTTTTTTTACTGTACCGACAGTTTCCTGTCATAAATAATAATGATCGTAAGTAAAGAAGTAAGGAGAAGGAAGGGAAGGTCGGAGTATGGAATGTGAACAAGAGGAGGAAAGTGAAAGAATATTATTAAGCTGTATTAATTTTTTTTTTATTATTATTACTATTATTATATAATTTATTTCTCGCAGAGTTTAACCATTACATGTAGTGTCCCTAAGAACAATGTAGCCACTTAGGTATTGGAAGTGCATCACGGCACCACTTTCTTCGTTTTAGCCGACTGTTGGATCTGACTGGAAAATCGCTAGTAAACATTCGGTGTACCAGTGGATTCGAATGGAACTGGAGCTTTCTGAAGAATCTTCTATATTGTTCCGTATAAACATCCTTCACGTATGAAACGTTCACATTGTCATGTAATATGTCGTTCGATACAACTAAATTCGATAAAGGTTTTTTTTTTTATTATTTTTTACGGTGGTTTGATAGGCGGGTGTTGATACCGTCCCTTACTTCGTTGATACACTTAACGCTACAAAACGTTTAGACCGTACCTTATCGTATTACGAGCATCTACCGATTTTATCCAAAAGTTAAAAATATGTGTAAATCTCATTGAAAATCTCGCAGGTTCGACGTGGGGTGCTGATGCGAGAACATTCAGAATGTCTTCTTTGGTATTTGTATACGTAGCAGTCGAATATTGCTCAACAGTCTGGTGAAAGAGTTACCATATTAAAAAAGCGGATGTAGTATTGAACGAAGCAATCTGAATCACATCAGGAACGCTTAAGTGTTCACCACTTATGAATTAGCTAATAATATAGCTTCAGCTGCAATTAGACGGGAGATAGCGTTATTCAGGGATAGAAATAAATTTCAGATATACCCCGAGCTGTTAATATCTCAAAAGAGATAAGGTCCGCATTAGTATCGATACATAAATCCGAAAAATCACCTTGGATAATGGAATGGAAAACAACACGGGAAAGGAATGTAGAACATATAACAAATTCTAATTTAATGGTCGACCGAGATTTACCTAGGAAACAATAGAAGACACTTAATGGAATTAGGACTGGACGGAGAAGATGCGGATATCTAATGCAAAAATGGGGCATAACGACATGTCTTGCGTCAAGACAAACAATTCAGCATATATTAGAAGACCGTGGTGAATTTGCACGTGCAGGTTTAACGTTAGAAGATTTAACAATCTTACTGACATGGACTGGCTAACAAATTTAAAGTTGATTTATAATGAGAATTTTGTACAATTGTATGTAACCGACGATTTAGTGATAAGAAGAAGAAGTAAACAATTTTATAAGTACATACAATATATATATATATATATATATATATATAATGTAAAAATAATATTAATTTAGATATACAATTTACAAAAATTAGCAAAATGAAAAACAGTATTTACAAAATAATGTGATAGTGAAAAATTTACCACATTCACTATCAGATTATTTTATAAATACTATTTTTCATTTTGCTAATTTTTGTAAATTTTATATCTAAATTAGTATTTTTACATTTTTTATTTCATATATATTGATATATTTTTTATTTTAATAGCACAAAAGATTTGTAATTTTTTATTAAAATTAAAAAAAAACCTTTAGTGATTTGAATTTTTTCTCGTTGCTTATTTTTAAAAAATCATATACTTTTAAAATTTATGAAAATACGTTGAATAAGAAGCGATATTGTACAATAAGCACATGTATAAAATTTATATAATGTTAAGTCAGAATTTTATAATGTGTACGACTGAAAGGGTCAAAATTTATAATTATATACACGAAATCGATAGCGACGACTGAATCGAATAAACAAATTTCGTTTTAATTAGTTTCATATATATATATATATGTTTATATATATATATAAGTCCGGTTATCAGCTTTTCAAAAGAAAATAATTAAAATAAATTCGAAATTCGTAAGAATACCGGAGACACTGCATCCATTTTCCACTGGTCCGATATTTTATTTTCTATTTTCTATTTTCCATTTTGCCCCCCTTTTTTTTTTTTTTTGTCTCAAAGCAGAACAGAACTGCAGGTTGTTTTCAAAACAACGTAGTAACATTAATCATAGACGGAACTAGGACAATGGGTAGAAGGTTTTGTTCTTAATGGGTTCATCGCTTTAGTCTATTCATTAAAGCAACTCGCCTAAATCTTTCGCATCGGTATCAACTAAAACCAACGCACACCTTTAATCGTTTTCTTGGAGAATATATTCTCAGGTGGAAATGGCACGCGTAAAGAAATTATCTTTGAAAAACGGCGTCCATCTTTGAACTGTCTCTTATCGAAGGTCGTGCGAAAAAAAAAAAAAAGACTGATACGTTTAAACCTTAAACACACACACACACATGCACACGTAAACTACAGAAAATTCATACAATAGGTATATATACACGCACATATATATATATATATATATGTATATATATATATATATATATATATATATATATATATATATATATATATATATATATATATATATACTATATACGCGCACACCTAAAACGAATACTATACCAAATTCAGGTTCTAAAGAACGAAATCCAATTTAAAACGCACGATAAGCAGCTTGCGGCGAAATAAACGCAGGAAAACAGAGAAAAGCTTTAACTAAAAATTTCCAATTTTCCGACTGATAGACTAACGAATAATTTCTATCAAACTTCTTATATAATAACGATTTTCCAAAAAGTTACAAAACAAATAGATATTTCTCGATACGTAGGTAAGGTTGTGTAATATCTGCGACTTCGGATAATAGACGCGATCAAAAATATACAATAGAGAAATACTAAGCAATATATAAGATTGAAATGTTTCCATCGTGTATTATCAATTTTTAAAACTCTAAATTACAAATTTCAATGTCCGACGTAATAATGGAAGACTATAAAATAAAGTACATTTAGCCTGGTACTCGCAATTTTGTCATTACTTCATATATATTATTCAAAAAGGTGAAAAAGTTAAGTGACATTTCATGTAAGATGTTGAATTGAAGTTTTGGGGACGGTATACGGAATATTGCGGGCAGTCAAAGAATAAGTGTTGGAGTGTTAAGGGCGTCTAGATGTAATGAGTGCACAAAGGTGGATTTGTTTTATTTAAAATATGACCACGAGTCAGTGAGGTGTGACCAACACGGATACGGGACAGTACTACCTGTTCCTTTCTACTATGCACAGAATACTTTCAAGGAAGAGGAAAGGAGCGAGTAGTTCTAAGATGATTTGTTGTGGGAATTGCATTCGAAGGATCACGAAACAATTCATTTGTTATATATTTGATGGAAGCAATTGCATCTCTTTCGGATATAGGGATTAAAGGTCGAATTCGAGCTTCCTCTTTAGTCGCTTTATCGGCTAATTTATCGAGCGTGACTCGAAATCCATGCGAGAGTTATTTTTAGAGTAGGATATTGGTATAAGAGATTTAAGATTTTTATAGCAATAGGATGAAATTTGGATTTGAAACACATAATGGAAGAGAATGAATCGGAACATATTAGAAGATTATTGTGGTTTTCAGTGACAGCAGTAGAGATATAGCACGGTAGATTGCGTATAATTCAGCGGAAAATACCGAGTATTTTAGAGGTAAGCTGTAACGAAGATGGTCATCCTCCGAAACCAGCGCACAACCGCAATATTTATTAAATTTGGATGCGTCGGTATACATCCGTATTTATTTATAGATTGTTCAATGCGGATGTTTATTTGATCTGTAGAGAGTGAATTACTGTGGAAGGAGTTAGAGATGTGTCGAGTTGGATGGAAAAAGAATGCTAGGGAGGATATTGCGTGTAATTTTTATAAATTAAATTATTACTATAGTGCCGTGATCGTTATCGAACGTTGGTTAACATGCTGACCACGTCCGTCTAAAAGTGCAACAAACTTATCGCTGGTAGTAAATTGTATAGAATCCGACAGCAGATTCTATGACCCGTTTGTATTTTTTCATTCTTACGTAATTTTCCCCTACATTAACATCAGCCTCTACCGTCCCGGGTGTCGCTTTACATGACCATAAAATACTTCAGTATGCCTTCCGTTACAACTTCCTCGCATTTATTCGTACGTTGCAGTAATTCCGTCTTTGCGCGCGAAGTATTACAACCACATTTCGAAAGGCATTCGATATTTGATCTGTCGCTTTAGTGATTTTAGAAGCGTACAACAATATCGAGAATACCCGTAGCATTTTTATTCATCTTATTTCCAAATATAATTTGGTTATATTTCTACTATATAATATTTGCTTCAGTTTCAGGAATGCACTTATAACTTTTCCAAATCGAATTTTTATCTCTGTTCACGTGTTCTATTGTTCATTTATAATGCAACCGGAGCAATCGGTACTTCTAATTTTTTCCAATTTTTTTTTTTTTTTCACCGTAAACCCAATCCGTAATAATCATACACGGAAGTAACTCATATCTAGAAATCGGCGTAATTCTTTATAAATATTTTTAAAACTGATAAATTCAATACCGACAAAATATTCGTTATTTAGTTAACATTCGAAATATGTAATATTTACAATCGAGTAATACGAAAGTGTAGATGTCATTTTTTACTTTAAATCAAATTCAGATCAGTTTAGATCATAATAACTATATATATATATAAAACAGATCACGCGTTTGGCTCGTTGTGAGTTATAACACGATAAATCAATATTATACTAAATCGTTCATACACAGTGTAATAAATAACTAATAGTAATTGATAACATTGTAATAATTATATGAATAAGGTATCAGAGTCCTTTAACTGTAAACAAATGATTTTTTAAAATTATACGAAAACGTGTAATAATTATGCGAATAAGATACAGAACGGTTTGTTTTTTAACTATAAACAACTGTATTTTTAAAATTTTAATTATTTATTAGAATTTAATTAAGCGTTGTTCTATGTACAATTTTTTTAGTTAACCTGTTTTTTTTTTTTTTTTTTTACTAATATATAATATATTAGATGGTTTACTAATTCACCACGATAGAAACACAGATTTTCTAAATCCAATCCGCTAATATACATTTTCTGGCCTTCAGACTTGTTAATGGTCATTACAAATGTCAAACGAATATGGAAATTGAAGTGTCCTGAATGATACAAAACGAAATAAATAAAGAGAAATACATTTGTATTACATACAAGGAAATTGAAAAATATTTAAACGAATATAATTTAAGTATTAATATATCCAAATCAAATTACTATTCAATAGAAAATTACGTAAGAAAACATTAAATTTATTACAGTATTATACCTTACTAATTATGTAACAAATATAAAGTGTATCTGGGGGTAACGATTGTTAATAACCTAAAATTTTATAATCATTTCAATAATGTAAAAAATAAAATAAACAAATTCTTACGCATATCAATAAATTATACAATAATAATAACAGAAATAATTATAAAAAAGGAATTATATTAAATAAATCTCTAATAATGCCAAATATAATTTATTGTAGTAGTATTTATTATGTTAAAAATTAAGAAGTTTATAACATTAATAAGATCATATCAAAGAATTTATCAGAATGATCAAAGCATACAAAACAACGAGTTTTTGGTCAGATTAACCCACTGACTTAGAAATAAAGAAAAATATCAGTTTATTCTTAATTAAAAATAATATTAAAACGGAAGATGAATTTAATCAAGTAATACATATTAATAATAAATTTATATATGAAAGTAAACAAATCAATGTTAAACAGTTAAATCAATATTATATATTACACTATCGAAAAATTGGGAACCAATTGGATTAGATTAGAAATATATTCCAGATTTAAGTGTAAGACTAACATATTTAAAAAGATTTGGCATAGAAGAAACAGAAAATTGTGTTACACGTAATTCTGCGGACACCTCTTTTCATGTATTACAAGGGTGTGAAATGTCAATGGGACAGTGTTAGATTGTAGTGTGGAAGATTTAGTAGAAGGTAAATTTAATGAGTTCAATAATTTAGGCTATAGAAGAAATAAACAATATAATTTGTTATAATAAGAATAGCATTTGTTTAGTTAATGAAAATATTAAATTTAAGATACAATTGTCGTATATTGGGAAGTAAGTTGTCAAATTTAGATTGAAATTTTCTAATATATAAATTTTCAATATAATTGTATTATTGTTATCATTAATGTAAGTGGAGTTTGAAGTGGCATAAGGCTTGATTAGATTGTCGCTTTAAATTACATATTATAAAATGTAATTTTTTAAATAAATATATTCTTTCGAATGATAGTGTAGCACCTGACGGTGCCATATTGGGATCCGTGGTAATAGGACGTTTTCTCCATTAAACTTTCCAGTCAAAATGGCACCTCTCGGTATTTAATAAAAATATATATATATATATAATACTAAATAATACACAGCGCAATGAGAATAAAGTAACACAAAAAAAAAACCTAAACACGCTTGTTGTTTATATCGTACTTCGCGGAAGTGTATATCAAATTAAAACGCAGCCCCATCTATTGAAAACTTGTAGAATTTAAAAGTATATATAAAAAACATTGTCCGAACGAGGGAAAAACATGATTACTTTATCAGATAAACTAAATACATTTACAGTAAAGTAAGAGTAATATAAAAATTTTGAAAATGACTAATGAGAAAAGTTGAAAAGATCCTGATACCTGATACATAAGCTAATCGCCGATTTAAGTTATAATAAACTTGGCATAAGTATAAGTACATTTACGATGAAATTATATCGATAGAATATACCAATTCGGAGGGGAACAAAAAATGTAGTTAGGGTGCTTAAAAGCAATATAGCTATAGAGTTGCATCACATAACACTAGACTCAATGTAGCAGCAAAAAAAAAACGAACGCTATACATAACCATACAGAACTTGCTAACGGTAGACTAAAATGTAGCCTTTTAGAAACAGTTGAAGAGCTGACTTAGTAATGTAACGGAATATCTTCCAACAGGAAACTATTTAAATTTTACTTTATGACGCATCTTAGAATAAGACGTAGAATGACACGAATCGTGTACAAAGTAAGGAGTGCTTTTCTCATAAATTATATGTTTCAAAATATCGGAACGATGTATGTCGATTTCGAAAATGTTTACCAGTTGATCTAGGTGAAATTAATCTAGACTAAACAGCTGTAGAATCTAGTGTCGTTTCGAACGAATTTCTAAATAAAAATAACATCGAACGTGTGATCTTGGGGTCAACCTAAAAAAATAGACTAAAATCTATTTCTACCCTCGCGATTAGGTGGATTACGGGTGCAATTGTGTGAAATAATTTTGAACCTGGTTTCTCTTAATTATTATTTTTTATTAATTGTCGAACTTATTATTGATGAATAGATTAGTGTTAAACTCGGACTAGTCAAATTATGAATACGGAAGTAAGGGGAAAAAATATTTGTGTATATAGATAAATATTTATTCGCGATCATATTGTCCGTAAAATTCTGGTTAGAATTCCGAATTCTGAAAGTATGGAGTATTCACGAGTGGAAAAAATATACGTATGTACTATTTTTTCCGTTTTCTTTTGTATATATATATATATATATATATATATATATATATATATATATATATATATAGTGAAATTATAACAAACGAAAAATAAGGTGTGAAATTGGTTTATCAGTGATTATTTTACTATTATATATAATATCATAAATGTGTGCGTGTGTCTGCTGAGTAACAATTTTGATATACATGTGAAACTATGTTCCCGGATGACGCTGCGATACTATCTACTCATTATGACGTTGTATCAGCATCGAAACTATTACAAGATCAGTGGCGCACCCAGGATTTGTATGTGAGTGGGCACACAAACAACCCCCTCAAAAAAGTATAAAAATGAATAAAATATACACATAGCCGAATGTATAACAAAATTCGACAGGCAAACTATAAACGATCACGAATAACAGCGAAACAAGTAATAACAATAACAACAAAAAATGGTCATGGGTCAGATCGTTGCCACCGAGATAATAAGGCCTGATGGCTCTGACGTCACACCTACTTGTGTCGAACGAAGTAGTCATAACAAACTAATCTCGTTTTGAAGTTTTTATACCTATTCCTACTAGTGTGTTATGTATCCTTCATTCTGATGTTTGTTTTAGTAATTTTTTAAATGTTAATTTGGGATTATAAATTTTTTATTTATAGCTTTCGATATGCTTAATTAAATACGTACTATAATTGTTATGTACATTTTGCGGTTCTTAATTTCTTTTAATATATAAGTAAACATTGTTTAAAATAACTTTTGTTCGGTTTACGGGAACATTAATAATTATCTTTTTACATTTTTTTATACGGTTTAGTGTTTTTAAACTGCTTTTTATTTGTTTAACGTAATGTATTTGTTATATTTTTCTGTTCGTACTGTGTTAACTTGTTTCAGTTTATATATTCTTTAAACGTTTTGTTTTTTTCGAAATATAATTTTGTATTATAGTTACTGTGGTATAAAACAAATTTAGCTTAAGATGCCATATAGATGTTGTGTTCCTAATTGTACCGGAAATTATGGTTACGGTGATGCGCCAAAGGTAACAGTTTTTTCATTTCTCGATAATGAAGATTTAAAAAAACAGTGGCAGACAGCTATTCCAAGACAAAATTTCTTACCCTCTAAATGTAGCAAAGTGTGTGAATTACATTTTAGGAATGAAGATATTGTTCGAGTTAAAGTTGTAAAGGACAAAACAGGTAATATTCAGAATGTACCTTTAAAGCATGTTCGTTTAAACAATAATGCTATTCCATGTATTTTCCCGAACTGCCCAAAATATTTATCTCAACCTTGTCAGTTTAACAGAAAAAGTAGAGATGTAAAACTACAGGAGAATGAAAACGCACAGTTGTTATTGGCCTTAGCCGAAAGTAAATCTACTTTTGACGAATATCAGAAATCAAACTGTTTCGAAGATTTTCATCAATTAACCAATATTTTGGAATGCTTTTCTGAACCAAAGACATGGTTCCGTGTAAATAGTACAACAGACATTTCGTTTTTTAAAATAGCTTATGAACCTGGACCTTGTACAACTTACACTGTACTTATTAACAATAAGTTAGAATTAAAAACGTTTTTATTTGGACACGAATTTTCGGTAGAATTTGAAAAGTTAAAATCTCCTTGTAAAATAAATAGCTTAAGTAGTCTTAATAATTGTTTGAATAAACTTGATGAATTAACTTCTGAAAAAATTAATAGAACGCATGACGTTATTAATCATGTTATAAATATACTTGATTCTATGGAACAAAATGACACTAATGATTTATGTATGTCTTTTTTATCAGAACAGTTGAAACGTTATTAATCATGTTATAAATATACTTGATTCTATGGAACAAAATGACACTAATGATTTATGTATGTCTTTTTTATCAGAACAGTTGAAACTAATTTGTTACCTGTAATTACATATTTAGTTGGTTATTGTTGTTTTAAAATAATACAACATTTTAAGTGTGAAATATGTAAACGTAACTTAGTAACCGATAAGGAATTAGTTACAGAAGAACATTATAATTTAATATCAACTTTAAGCAGGGGTAGTTTGTTATTTCCTAAAAATAACATTGTGTATATAGTTTTAATTACTTACATTATCTTTAACAAAATTTTGCAAGTTCATGAAGATGAATTTTTGCGTATTCAATAACAAAAAACATTTTTTTATTAATTTAGTATTGAATTATTTTTACGATCATGAATCGGTAACTGGTGAACTTAACTATTGTGAAAGTCATCAACATGAAATTACTTTACGGATGATTATAACAAGTGTAGTAAATACTTTACTAAAGAATTATTGTGAAAAATCAAATGATGTACAAAGTAAAAATAAGAAACGGAAACTTCAGACATTTGTTTGTAAATAAATACTATCGGACATAAATTTTTTATAATTCTTTGTGTTTTAATTATGTTTTTTTGTGGTTTTTGCTTTGAAATTTCGTTTTCCATAAAAAATAAAGCGAATGGGGTGCGACTGAAGGCTCAGTTCATGGCTGGCAGCCCCGTTTAAACAGGAAGCCTTCAATTAATTAAAAAAACATCGACTGAATTCGCAGTTCGTAATTAATTCATATAGCGTATAGCAAATGAGCGCTAGTGTCGCAGTTTTATAGTATGACTACTCCTGAAACGGGAGAAATCGAGCCATCAGGCCTTATTATCTCGGTGGCAACGATCAGATTCGAATGCCGAATGTCCTAATTAACGGCCATTTTTTTTCTTTGTGTTGCACAATTAGCTGGATTTTCAACGTCATTAACAGGCAGAATGTAAGGAATAATTTCTAACAGTACTACTTTTTACAATCTAGGCCGTTTTGCACGCTCTTCAAGATGAGGTTTTATTAGTGATAACTTGTGAATTAATTTATGCACCGACTAACTCATTTAATCCATTCAGTTGTCCGCTATACGGTACATGGAATTTTAGCGCTATCGCACAAACAATTTTTTATTTATTGGTTTATAAATTTATCCACGTAAGAAGCGGTATTGTATAATAAAATAATAAATACTGGGAAAGAAAGTACGAGTAAGGAAAAGACTGGAAATGATTAAACTTTAAAAAACGAGAGAAATATAAAACACGTTGATGCATGACGTCTTCTGCCAAGAAACAGTTACTAAATGGAATAAAATTTATAATTACGTTGCAAAATTTTATAACGCATCACCGAAACGGGGATAACATTGTCGTTTATTGCTTAAATTAGACAGGCTGAGTGCGAGAACAGAAATATAAATACAAAAAAAAAAAAAAGTTTATACAATATACAGTTGGACCATTGTTTAGGAAGTATTTAATAGTTAAGTACGCACACACACATATACAATATATATATATATATATATATATATGTGTGTATTTATGTACATGTGTAGCAGTGTGTATGAATAAAGAGGGGCGAATTCCAGACGGCTTTATAAGTATAAGAAAAGTTAAGACACTTGTGTAAAAGTCCGGTCGATATATAACGCAGAATGTTTAATAGAAGGTTATCAGATCGGGAAAAAAAAGACATACGAAAACAGACACGTTTGGAGGATGCGAATGACGATGGCCGGATTTTAAAATAAAAATGGGCTGTTCACGTAGTCCAAATAAACGACAATAGCTGATCGAAACGGGTTTTTACAGTGCTGGCCAATGGACAGAAAAATAAGTAGCGAAAGCACATGACGCGGTTGATGTAGAAAAGAACTGGTTAAGGAAAGCGCGAAACAGAAATAATTCGTTGGAAAGTCTTCATCCGGCAGTGAATAGATAAAGGCATATCGCGATCGTCGCGATTGTGATATAATGCGAACGATAAAAAAAAACACAACCGTTTATTTATAAATATATAAAACGAATTAAATTAATTATATCGATTTACTTCGTATCGGATTATATTGTCGTTATTTTAATAAAATGAAACGGGAATTTCTTCCATCCTGACATTCCGCCAACAATTTCTAGAAAGGGGGAAAAAAAGGAAATCTTTTCAACCTGACGTTTATAATTCGATTCTGCGTTCCTACGGCGTTATCCGGGAAACTGTTGAAAAGTCCTCAATAAACCGAAGTGTTCGTTGGTTTACCTTCACCTCTCTGAGCGTGTTTATTTAAAGAACGAAATATCAAACGGCCATTAGGTCTTCTCTACCTTACATACGCGTATGTGTATTTTCGTGTGTTTACAAGTTCCTTCCGGTCGACGATTGTCCATCCATCAATTTTCCCTCAGTGTTTCCCTTTTTATCGGGGGCATTAATATATATATATATATCGAAAGTGGTTTTCAAAACCAACCTAAACGTAAGCCAGTTCTTTCTCTTTCTCAACTTACATATATATACATATATGTGTATATAAAGTACGAATACGTGTATGTTTACTGAAATCCTTATCAAGCATTCGCCAGTTCTCCAAATAAAATTGTTTACTCCGGTGGTCGTCGGATTTTTCAGGACGGTATATTTATTTTGGTTCATTTTCCGAACAATTTCGTCCCCTGATTTCGTTGTTACGCGCATTTTAATCGTTACAGACTTTTCACGGTAGTTTTCGTATTAGATAACAACGAAGCAAAGACGAGAAATTTCGAACACGGACCTTTTTACGATTGCTATAACGAGGAAAAATTCCCGGAAAAACACCTAAGGATGGAAGTGTTTTTTTTTCATTTCTCAATGTACAAATAGACAATAAGCGGTGAACACGTGTAAATACGTACGACGATGTTTCGATTATTTCGAAGATGGGAGTTAGTAACGGAAACAATACAAATGGCAAGGCAGAATATAACGGAAAATCAACGCATCGCACCAACCTGCTGGATAGGTGATAGGAAATGTTGGATAGTTTCAAAAATCTTCTCGATCGTGTCCGTAACGATAATTAGGACGAAGATTATTATTCGTTAACATATCTTTATGTTAAGAAATACTTTTCCTTACGATTTCTTCTTATATACGTTATACCGACGGTATTTGCCGTTGCAACTATAATCACTGAAGGAAGTCTTGACAATCGACCCAACACCGACTCCTACGAGATGTGTTACACCGTGAGGAAGGAAATCGAAATAATTAATCCGATAAAAAGAATAATTTTGCGAATATAACGATTTGAGCGAAGGAATGATATATGTTATTTCGATAAAATATATTCGAAGACGTTAAGGTGATGGTTACGTCACCAGTTTCTTCTCGAACGCGTTGGACCATTACTCGGGTTAGACCGAATATATTGATTCCAGTACGGAATATATCGGATTGTTTGTTACTATATTCTTCTAAGATTACGTTTTTGCATATATTTCTATATAACGATATTCCGTAACGCCAAATCAAACGAATAATGACGTACGATATCGTCAATAGATATTAAGACTGTGTTTCCCCTTCCACTCACACGTCGCGCCACCTCACCAGCACCAAGGTAAAACTTGAAGTATGACTCTAAATGCAAACGTTTGAAAAGCCTCGTGAACACAATTGATGAAGGAAACGATGTCGTACAGATTCTTAGAAAAATTAATTTGAAACATGTTGCATAGATAATTGCTGAAACCCCTACTCTTCAGAAGTCGTGGAAAAAGTTTCATAAAAAATCAGGAAACTTCTTCAACAGAGCATGGCGATGAAGACGACCTCAGCTGTGCGCAGCTATGATTGGCAGGTGAAACATTCACTAAAACGATGTAGCTGAGTGTGTCGATACCAATTTACAATTGGAAGTGACTGATGAAATGATAGTAAATACAGTAAATATAGAGATTTATGAAAGTGAAAGTGATGATGCAAATATTGAAATAGAGGACGAGGGAATCAGCCACAGTAAAGGATACAAATTGATAGATCGTCGAGTAACTACAGCAACAGTCAGAGACAACCTCAACAAATCTTCTATCGTCACAATAATTATGTGATACGGATTATATATATAGGGTGACCCAGAGAACATAGACGGGTTTTTTGTTGTTTTTTGAATAAATCAAAAACTACCCGACCAAAATTTCATTTGCAACAATATATTCATTCAGTCTACAAAGTTTTCGAAAACTTTATCGAGCATAGGTCGTTGAATTGTTTAAATTTCTTCAGAATCCGAGTCTTCAGTATTCCAGATCTCGCGGACGTGTTTCGTAGCGCGGTTCTTAAGGTGTTTTTTTTTTTTGGTTCCCCAATTCCAGTAAGTGGATGGGGCAAATATATTTATGAAATATGTTTATAAAAGAGCAAGCAACTAGTGTGCATTATATCAGTTGTGTGTAATTGTTCCTTGCCAAGTGTACTTAAAAATAGGGTGGAAGGGGGATGAATAACATAGTCCCTTCAACCACGTGTGTGTGCAGTAATTAATTGTTCCTTAAATTTATATACAAGCTTAGAGAAAAATAATATACAAGTTTGTTACACGCTTATAATAACTTATTCTTAAGGTATCCCCACAAAAAATCTTGTAACTTGGAATTTTTTCGAAACTCTGCACTGTCGTAATCGATTCACTCCGAAAATAACGTTCCACGCAAAACGCGCTGCTTCTCGATATAGGATGCCATGATAACTGAAACTGGACAAAAATGAACCTCTCGTGTGTATAGGATGTACTCTTAAGAGCTGTGCGTACGTTTCACTATTTGTTCTTATTACATCTTCCGCAGTTTCAACTTTTACTAATATACTATATTGCATTGATCATGGAACGAAGTGACTTTCATTTGAACTTTCAATTTTAAATATATTTGAGTTAGACGCCGTACCACACGGTTGTATGCTATATGACCATACTGGTTCGGAAATAGTTTTATATAATAATAATTTATTCTAAATCGAAAGTTTTTCATTCAACGACACAGTAATATTTACGGAATTTAATATTCAGTTTCACCTTAATACGTTTTTATCAGGTTAGCCCTCTATCCAGGCACGTGTCGAGGTATTTTACACATTCAACGTCTGACAGTTCTTTACCATTAGCGATGACTGATTCCGAATTATATTTGCATTTTGTAAATAGTTAGATGTTTCATTAAGACTTATTTGCAAGTTCTTTGTCCATTTCTCGATCTCATTTACATACTGCTAAAATAGTCGATTTCCTTCTACTGAATCTTAATTTGCAGACAGTATATAAAATGTAGTAGGTATAGTATTCTGATGCGTTAGCAAATCAGCTGTAAATAAAAGGTAAAATATAGGACCTAAAACCCTCCTTGAAGAACTCCTGACTTAATGAAGTCTCCTATCTGTACCGAGGACATTTATTCAGTAAAATGACGTAATTGTGTATATAGGATGAAAACGCTACATTTCAGTTAAATCCGAAGCGGCGTAGGTTCCATTACAAATTCTTTTCGACTGCTAGGCTTGGATATGGGACGTGTATTTACGTAAGAGACTATTAATAGAGAGATGTTATTTCCAGTTAACGCAACAGTGCAACTCTTTAATAATTTTTAACTGTGCATTTCGCAGCTTAGAGAATTTAACGATTGTAATGTATTTTATGCACGCATACGTTAAATGTTCGTGAGTATGTAGGGTTAATTGTTGCGAGCGCATTTGTATACTCGCACATTTATTGATGGCTGATCATTATTGATGGACGTATTTAATTATCTGTATTGTATATACCTGTATATGGCTGTGCGTACTTCAAACTTGCACATAAACGTTTGCAGTAAATAACTGTAAACATATTTTAAAAAAATTCGTAATATCGCATATTCGAATAAATTTGATTCGATTCGATTTAACGTTATCATCATTATTATTATTATTAGTAATATTTTTAAATTAAACGAGCACTCTCTGGTTACGTAAACGAGTCGATTAAAGGTTTTTCATCGAATTAATTTAAAAACGTTTTTTTTTTTTTTTAATTATTATTTATTATTACGGAGAAATATAATTAATAGCGTAATACAGGTTGAAATTCAAAATCAAAAATCGGTGCAGGAAGGTTCCTGTGTAATTGCGAATTGTTTGGTGCAACTTTGGACATTTTTCGATAAACCGTTTAACGCGCTGTGTATCGTTGATATGAGAGGATATTTCCCACAAGGACCGTCGCTCAGATAATCCTTGTCTATCGTCCACACCATTATACCGGCCAGATTATGTTTTCTAACGTAATTTGCCTGAAAATTTAATAATGAAAATCAAATAAATTAGAAAACGACCTCGCCTTAGTGAAACGTGTCACGTCGTGCTACGAAATTATGTACTAGCTAGGAATACGGAATAATAAATTCGGAATAAAAGTGTAAATGAGAAAAGTAATATAAGCGGACGATTGAACAATTGTAGCGGCGAGTCTTCTTGAGTAGAGTATGTTAGATGAACATTCTGCTGTAAGCCGAGAATGGTGGGTATTCGAATTAGTACATTCGAGACTAAATCAAACCATTATGAGTCATTTAAGCGTAAAAGATAAATTCATCGAGCGAGTTGCAGAAATATCTCGGATCGATAATAAACGAAAAAATTAGAGACAATAATGAAATAACAACATGTGGAATAACAAAATAAATCTTTTTTAAAAAAAACAAAAAAAGATTACGCTCGCTAATGATTTGCCACCCCGGCTAAGACTGCTGCTACGTTATTCCAGTACTTTTTTATGTACTGAAGACGTGGACCTTTTAAATGTCAGCACTGTTGCAGAAACGTGTGGCTTCTAAGATGGCTATTAAGAAGTTCACGAACCGAAAAAGTTTAAAATAATAATTTATCGAAGAGCGCTGGCGTACAAAGGAAGCCCGTAAAAATATTTAAAAAAGAAAGTGTCGTATGTAGGTCATATTTTAAGAGGTGAAAAGTATGACATTTAATACTGTACAGAAGAATTAACGGTAAAATACTCAATTTGGTAGAAGTGGCAATTCATGGATAATAAATATCAACGAATGGAGCAGTATTAAGGATATCGGTTAACTCCTTAAGACAGTGAGGGAGCGAAATTATTGTGAGTAGCCTACGCGCTGCATATTGTACGGCATTAAACGAAGAAGAATATATATATAATAATAATAATAATAATAATAAAAGTTAGGAATTACATAATTATATACATATATATTTTTTATTAAATTTATTTGTATTTAAATAATTAATTACGTTTCATTAAATCACTCGATACAAACGTCAGATGTATAAATTATATAAGTAATTTACGAAATAAGGAAAAATATTTAATATTAATGTCGATAAAAATAACGAATACAAAGTTTAATTCGACGCTCGCTAGTAGTAATTATACAAATGTACATACGTATAGTTACGATAATTACTATCGTCGGCAAAACCCGGTTTGAGGTAAGCGAGCTGTTATCGTCTAATAATAATAATAATAGTTAAGCGGTAACGCCTCTATGGTCACAAGGTGGGTCAAGCCGCCAAGGTAGCTTATAACCGGTTGATCGTGAGATGACAAGACAGAAGGGGTTAGAAATGATGCTGGAAAATATCAGAGCAAAATTTTTTTTTTTAAAAAGTCAATTTAAGTTGCAAAGTTGAAGTTACAAGTTGACGTTAACAGTAAGTTGCAAAAGTTAGTTTAATTGCAGGTTTTAAGTTGTAAAGTTTAAGTTTTAAGTTTTAGTTTTCAACTGATAGTTGTTCAGTTGCCTCGTGAAGAAAAAGGGAGTTAGAAAATGTTTATTTTTTTAAGGCTGAAAGATTGTCATCGAATTCGATTTTAAAAATTAGACAGAAACGATAATGGTCATCAAGTGTATCAATGAGAATATTGCTGAAACCATCATCGAACCGAATGCCTTAAATTTACCGTTTAAATTTATACTTAATATTTCTAAATCGATTAATTATTGATAGTTTTATTTTTATACTTTTATTTTCTCATATATAAAACTATATCTTTCAAATTACTCGAAATTTAAATAAATTTCTTTGCACATAATTGTCATCTCGATAAAATAGGAAATAAAGTGAAAATTAAATTAAATTAAATTGTTATTCATATATGCATGTATATATATATATATATATATATATATACATATTTATATATATATGTATACATATATTCGTCATTTTTTTCGCGATTTGTGTAAGGAAGATTAAGAAGAAATTAAGAGAATCTATTTACAAAGAAAGTGAGTGAAAGCTCAGTAGAGAACAAAATGAGTATATTCATTAATTACACGAGGATTCTAAACGAATAGTACTGAAGTCCGTAGATAGCCGTTAGGAGTGTATTAGGGAACTTGCAATATATATATATATATATATATATATGTATATGTATGTGTATGTTATAATTTGAATAAACGAAGATTATATATATAACATGACCCAGAGAAGACTGACGGTTTTGTTTTTGAATTTTAGCGTACACACGAGAGATTCATGTCGAGTTTCAGTTATCGTGGTATCCTATAACGAGGAGGAACGCGCGTTTTGCGTGGAACGTTATATTCGACATGAATCAGAGAGTTTCGAAAAGAATTCAAAGTTACAAGATTTTGTTTGTGGGTGTACCTTAAGAACCATGTTTACAAAACACGTCCAGGAAATCTGGAAGACCTGAAGACTCGGATTTTCGAAGAAATTTGAAAAGACCTATGCTCGAAAATGTCTTAGAACGTTTTATAAAGACTGAATGAATGTATTGTTGCAAATTCCCGAACGATATTGTATTCCACAAATGATTGTAAGCTAATCTCTCGTTTTCCAATTTTTAAAATAAAATTTCATTGAAAATCTTTTGGTCCGGTAATTTTTGAGTTATCAACTAGGTCACCCTATATATATATATATTAATGGGTATATATATATACATATATATATTAATGGATAGATAGATATATAAAGTTCAGAATAGTTGGGAGCAGATGACATCCTTTGTTTTAGTTGAAAATGTGATTACACAGTACATATATTTGTCATGTTCATAATGAAAGCGTATGTATGTATATATTAAAAATTAATTCATTATAAAATGAATTATTATAAATATTTTTTACCTTTCTAGCGACGTCCGGCAGATCATCGTAAGCCATCCACTGATCTTCTTTGGTCGCGAACGTAGTGTACGGCGTTTCAATTACCTCCCATCCACCTTCTTGTATAGTATCGACCACCTACGAACACGTGGTAATTAATATTTAACGATAAAACGATCCAACTGGTTTTTTTAGATGAACGAAAGAAGGATTTTCAACTTTTCATTTTAGTAAATTGCTATAATCGCCTTAAATTATTCGGGGTGTGTGATGTTCATAAAAATTCATACAAAATGTCGTTTTTCTTATTTTTTCTTATTGTTCGCGTAGATTATTTTTTTTTTACTTTTTATATATCGTAAAAAGGTGTCAAATAAAATATACATTTCTTCTTCTTACATACTCATAGTAGAACGTAAGAATGAAAAAATTAAAATGCTTTAAAACTACGAATATGAAAATTAATCAATTTAAAACGACTTTATTTTTTTATTTTTTTATTTTTTACAAAGAGATATGTCGCACGAAACAAATAAAATAAAAGTCGATGAAAACATGTCGAGCGAGCAGTTTACATTAGGTAAAATACGATTTACATAAATACACGATGAGCTATGAGTTTACTTTTTCGAATGTGAAGAAATCACCGAATAGAAAGAATCACAAATGTTCGTAACGAAAGAGTAAATCCCGGTAAAAGTTTTATTTTCCGAATGTAGTACGTGATAGAGCGAACCGCGATTTTATTCGAATTAAACTCGAACGTTATAATTTGAGCTAACTCGGAAAAGGAGTCGAAATCTCTCCGGTCAAGAGAGTCGAACAAATTAAGAAATTAATTAATTAAAACGTGCATATTCGGATTTATCCAAATATTCAGGGTAATTTCTTGTATTTTCTATATCATACAAGAAACGCTGTCGTTAAAATATTTTTTAACAAAAATTAAATCTGTTTTTAGTAGCAAAGCGCTTAAAAAAAAAATTACAACCGATACAAAATCACTAAAGTTATATTAAATCGTCGCAGGTACAAACAACTTAATCGATACCAATTCAGAATTGTACATTTCATAACTTAATGATGCAAAAAATTTAACGATATATATATATATATACACGAGGCTCGACAATTAAGTAATAAGACTGATTTTATTGCCGCGCATGTGGTAACACTGCGACCTTGAAATTTTTATGGTGTGTAGCGGCATCCTTCCCCTTTCCAACGGTATGTTTACGGTCGCTCCAGCTGCAGGCTGCAGTAGTTGGTCCGCTGTGTCGTTTAAGTGAACGTGTGTTTTTAGTACTTGTCACGAAAATGGAAGAACGAAATTTAGAGCAACGCGTCGCGATAAAATTTTGTGCGAAATTGGGCGAAACCTTTAAAGAAACGTATTCCAAAATATTGAAGGTGTATGGTAGTGATTCTCTTAGTCGTGCCCAGGTGTTTTTATGGCGCAAGAAGTTCAAGGAGGGTCGTGAGAGTGTGGAAGATGAAGAGAGACCAGGGAGACCAGTCGCAGTGCGAACCGACGAGAATGCGATGCGCGTGCGCGCCCTAATCCACGAAGATCGCCGTCTGACGGTTCGAATGTTGGCATCTGAAGTCGGTATTAATCGTGAAACCGTTCGTCAAATTATAACGAACGATTTCGGGATGACGAAGTTGTGTGCAAAAATGGTCCCAAAAACCTCACTACTGAGCAAAAACAGCATCGAATGGATGTTGCAGAATACTGTCTGACGCTGTAAAGTTAGTTCTTTCAATATGATCCAGAAACCAAGCGCCAAAGCTCGCAGTGGCTGCCTCCATCCGAAAAAAGCTCGCGTGAGCAAGTCGAAGGTGAAAACAATGATCATTACCTTCTTCGACAACCGCGGAATCGTTCACAAAGAATTCGTACCACATGGGCAGACCGTAAATCAACATTTCTACTGCGAGGTACTCGAAAGATTTCGAAAACGAGTTCTCCGGGTGCGTCCAGAAATCGCAAACATTTGAATCCTTCATCATGACAATGCACCGTGCCACACAGCCTTCAAGGTTTCGCAGTATTTGACCTCCAAACGGATCACCCTGTTGCCGCAGCCGCCTTATTCGCCCGATATGTCCCCCTGCGACTTGTTCCTATTCCCCAAAGTGAAATCGGCGGTCAAAGGGACCCATTTTGAGTCGATTGAGGAGATCCAAACGTCCGTGACGCGGGTACTCAAGTACATTCCAGTTGAAGAGTTCCAAAAATGTTACCAAGCGTGGAAAAATCGCTGGGCTTTGTGTATAGCTGCCCAAAGTACTTCGAAGGAGATTAAAGAATTGGTAAATAATTTTTAAATATACGGCTTTTATAACGTCAGTCTTATTACTTAATTGTCAAGCATCGTGTATATATATGGAAAACCATTAAATCAGAAAAAATAGATCAGACGGAATGTTTCATGTATTTAGGCAGTAGAATTCAATGGAAAATGTTCAACAGATGTGAGGTGTAACTAGATTTAGCCGTAACAAAAAATTTCGTAAAAAAACATTTGTGTGGTCGGTCTGTCTCTACCGCGCTGAAACTTGGATATTGCGGAAAGTAGACATCGCAAAGCGGCAGGCTTTTGAAACCTGGTGTTGGCGAAGAGTGCTTAAAAGTCGACGGATAAGATTACAAGCGAAGAAGTTTATAACCGGATTAAGGAAGAAAAACGTATTATGAAAACTATCTCTCGACGAAGAAATAGGCGGATTGGACATGTGTTACGGCGTAATTAGTTACTGACAAAATTAATAGAAGAAAAATTGGACGGAAAACGTACAAGAGGAAGACCGGGAAGCCAGAACTATCAAGAATTAAAACAACTAAACAGAAGAAGATAGGAATGGAAGAAAAGACTACGGATTTAATTTGCTCCGGTAATCAACCAATCCAATCAGTAGATTGAAAAAAAAAATGGAAAATTCATCAGAATAAATATTATTAAAGGAGACTAGGACGTGCCAAAGAATTAAAAACGTAGGTTATTTTTTCTAATAATAATTAGCGAATTGCTGATGCTATTTGATGATGTAAAAATTATAATATCAAAAAATAACACACAGCTAAGGAGTCGCAACAGTATCAAATGTCATTATTCTACGAAGGCTGTATATAATTCGAAATTGTTTTTGCTTACAGCGATAATCGAACGTAATTCGCGAATAAAAATAATATTACTATATTAAATTCGAAATATATTATTTCTTTTTAATTTTACAATTTCTAAATAATTTACCTGCTTAAATGGTGGCGTTACCAATTTTCCAACTCCTTTGGCCGCATCTCCGATACAGTGATTATTTTTATTGGCCAACGTGAATGATGTCGCGTAAAACGGAATTCCTACCACCAATTTGTGCTGTTCAGCTTTCAAATCCAACCACGCGCTTATACTGGCTTTCTAAAAAAAATCGCAGAATAGGATCTCAACATCGAGCACAATATTTTTGAGCGGCTAAACAGACTATGATTATTACCGATCGAAAAATACGCATCATTCCAGCGCGATTCGTGGAAAAGGAAATTTTAACACGAAGTCGGACGAAATTATTTTACTTCTGTAGCTATACGTCGTCATATTTTAAAATTCTTGGAAATTTACACACACACACATATATTATATATATATATATATACAATCAAATAAGCAGTTATGGACCAAGAGCTGCTAATGATGGTAATAAAGCGACAGGATGCAGATTGGCAGCTTGAGGAACTACTTACTAAAACTTTGAAAAATTCTACGATAAGGTTTAGCCAATATCAAATCCGAATATGGCTACCTTCTACCGTATTAATTACGGTCAGTATTTGTGTTCAGAGCCTAAGGTGTGATCTCGAAATAGTGGTATTTCCAACTTTTCGTTCTCTAATTCTTTCCTCGCTTCACCTTCGGCATAAACCGCATTATGTTAGTCTTTCCTTTAGATTACCACTGGATACAAACTTATATCCGCCTCATGTTCCTATACTCTCATTTCTTGCTTACATTTTTCTTTTCCTTTTAAATTCCATCCGAGTTCATTTTCCTTATTTTAAAGTGTTGTAGCGATGATGCATAACGTGAATACTGATGTGGCGCCACTGGTGTTGCATGCAAGGCGCATCGATCTTTGGTCGTTTCTGTTCCGGATATAAGGCGATCTAAGGCCTAGTGAAGATCAGATACTCGAATTAATAAAGGTAACGAAATTAGAAAATAATTGGGTTAAAGATAAAAACTAACAATGGAGAAGCACCGAAAGTCGCCTTAAACATAGTCTAAAATCGAAACAAGCGAGCACTATTTAAAACCGCCGAAAATATCCCCACCTTGTACTTCCGGACGTCTCCATTAAGTATTCGACTTATTTCACATCTTCGCACTCGCAATTGATTACTTATATTTCTGTTCGTTTTCCACGCAGACGACTAAACTATTTCATACATGTTTCCATTGTTAAGATGCTAATATATTGCAAAATAATCAGATAAGACGAAAACGTGAAATAATATTTTGTGCATGGTCTAGACTCTAGAGTTTGATTAAAACAAAAGAACGACCGAACAATCCTGGCCAAGAAAATGCCATTTAGTAGCTTTCCTCGACTTCCGAAGCTAGTACTCATTTATAAACCACTTAGTCGAATCGTTCAGTTAGCTAGATAAAACCTTCGTAATATATTTTATCCGCTATAGTTTGAGCGCGAGTAGTATTATTAAAAAAAAAATACAAAATAAAACAACAAAAAACCGCCTCCGGAATTAAATAATGTTCGATACTTAATTCGTCATATTCTTCAACTCTGTTATATTCGGGAAAAACTTTATCGTTGGAACATCCGATTTGGACGTTTCAAGAAATAGCGGATCAGTTATTAAGGCCGTAGTAGATATAAAAAAAAAAAATACCAGCACGGTCGACTGGAATATTTCATATTTTCTTCTAAACTCTATTCGAATATATAAAACATATTTCCGCATTAGTTGGAACGTATTTATTCGCAGAACTGTCCGCTTTATACGGTACATACGATATTTTAATATTAACGAAATTTTTTTATTTCCTAGTTGACGTGTACCGTGTTAATTTAAAAAAATATTCTTATAAATTTATATATCGATCTAAAGTACACCTCAGATAAAATCTATAATTTTACGTCTAGTAAATTAATTTTTATACAACTAATTACGTTTCTATAATCAAACCGCTTTAACATATTTTCGTAATCTATACGTAATCTCTATGTATTTTTTTATTTTCGCACTTCGTTAATTTATTCTTCGCCTAATCAGTGCCTAAAATATTCTTTCAATTAGTAATTCTATTTGCATCGTTTTCAATAATAAAGTCGTAATTTTAATGGACCCTTTTTAACATTTAAATTACATTATTGTAAACTTCGTTTCGCAGAGGACATTTATCGTCTCAATCGTCGGATGTGCTTTGTACTTCCGACCATGCGATGAAACTGATATATATATATATATATGGGACTCGATGTAAAAATACGTTTACGAAATTCAGAACGACGCACTGGATGTCGTTATCGACCGACATAAAATCGGAAAAACTTGAAATTATTTTTCTAAAACTTCAAAACCGAATTTAAATAAATAAAATCAATAATTCGTCGGTATCTTACCACGCTAAGTTCTTTCGACGATTCAGCTTTCGGTTTTGTAAACGCGGCACCGGGCATAACAGCCGACTCAGTTCCCACGTGCAAATCGTACGTAATCACGTTTATATAATCGACTATGGCGGACAGTTTTTCAACTTCGTAAACTAGTCGAAAAGATTAAGTTTAAAAATTAGTTTTTTTTTTTTTTTTATTAAAGTTGATCGTTTGGACTTTCTAAGCGAGCCATCTACCAGGTAATCGCAATTTTTACATATTTTATTATATGCGGTAGTATAGCTAGAACGGTCGCGTGTAAAGCCGATACGATCGCAGCTGCAGTTTAGAATTTTTCATTTAAATTATAACGGAGGTAGGAATAGAACATTTCGCTCCGTGTTATATATAATTAGAATCGTCATCTCAACTTTGGCCGGCCCCAACTTGTATAGATAAATCTGAACGAACAATATTCTAAAATAAGACATTCTTAATATACAAAGAACGCGATTAAAACTCCGTATTCGTAGAAAACTTTAAAAATTAGTTGATAACCAACCTTATTATTGAGGAATCTCAATGAATTTTGAAGAAGCGGAAATAAGAGATAAATTAAATCTTGAACATTTGTGACTTACACACGAATAGGATTTAGTTTTAGACATAATTCGAATGTACAAAATTTCATTTCGGTAATGTAGATATTTATCTCTCGTAATAAATTAAGCCGACTTCTTAATTGATTCATTAAAAAATAGTAAAATTATAAAAAAATTTTCTTACTTAGAGATAATTTGGATTTAGCCGGATATACGGCCACGGTTAAGAATAAATGTTCTCCCGTCTCCTCGGCTACTTTGTCAAGTTCGTTTCTTAACAATTCCAGCAGGTGAGTAAAATTTTCTCTATCTTTGAAGCACTTTTCGTCGCATTCCAGCTAGTTGAAAATAATTTTTCAAATATAAATTCATTTTATTTGTAGTTTTTTGATTTCGATTAAATAACGAAACCTCTACGCGCGAATAATAATGCTCGTATACATCACACATATTCATATATACGTACACACTTGTAAACTACAGCGTGACCCAGAGAAGACGGACAGTCTTTTTCAATAGTGCAGTTGGTAATCAAAACCGCGTTGTTTAATGAACGATATTCCACAAATGATCTCTCGTTTTCCTATTTTTAAATAGAATTTCATTAAAAAATCTTGGTCGAGCAGTTTTTGAGTTATTCAAAAAACCAAAACGTCCGTCTTCTCTGGGTCACCCTATATACATCTAAGCATAATATAATATTTTCGTGTATGTTTGTAAAACATGGAAACGTGTATAGTATATAAATGATAAACATGCCATAATCGTATACGATGAACATATATATATATATGTATGTATACGATACGGCTAACGCATTATGGAACAAAAACATGTAAATAAGACTTATTATATAAAGGACGAGTTCGATGAATTCTATAAATTCAAATTAAAACTAACGCAACAAATACAAGAAGATTCCTCTTATGTATGTGTAACAAATAGATAATAATAAATAAATTATAATCCGAATATTCGTGAAATACAATAAAGTTTATTATACGAAAAATATAAATATTTAAGCGTAGGTTACACGTTATTAGAATTGATAATACTGAGAAGGCTTGGCACAGACAGCGCGGAAGTCAATAAAAGTGACGAAATCAAACCAGACAAAATAGCGGAAAGATTCCTAAAAATAAGCAAAGTTAAATCCGATAAACAAGTGTGATTAGAAATAAAACGCAAGCTACGAAAAACGAATTACAGAACGATGTATCATCAAGTCCGTTCGATACGTCCGAATTAATAAGCGCGATTAAATCAATCGAAAATAGAAAATCCGCAGGACTAGATAATATATAATTTATCAATCATTTTGGAACAAACACTAGGACTTTCGCATTAAAACTGTTTAACCAAATACTCGAGACCGGCCAACTCCCTATTGAATAGGTCCTCGAAAATATATAGAACGATGGAAATTGAGGAGCAATATGGAGATGTAGAAAAGAATCGAGGAAATTAGCGACATAATGAAGAAAAGAATAGTCGCATTTTATGGCCATCTTCAACAAATACATAAAAGCCGTCTTACGAAACGAATTTTTGATTTCTTCGATGGGAACCCTAAAACCGAAATTCCATAGATTATACACAAGTGGAAAAAACACATGAGGATTTCTAAGGAAGACACAAAGAGACCGAAATAAATTTAAACGGAAGATCAGTTCGTTCTATCGGTTTAAAACCTCAGTGAAGAGGACTGGCAAAAGATGAACGGAGGAAAGGAAGCAGAAACATTTCGATAAAATGAAAGAATACTAATGAAAAAAAAACGAAGAAAATATAAAGTCAGTCGTCATCCCAACGTGCAAACAGTCGCGACTTTTTCTCTTGCGGTACGCCAGAAACCATTCCGTTACTTTCTTCGTCCACCGCTGATCTCTGTATCTTATGACAGAGGCCACTTCCATTTCAGCACGCGGATTGAAGTTATGAAATCCCTGTTATCGCCCGTTTGTTCCTTAATAGTTTTTAATTTGATTCTATCTAGTTTCTTAATTTGTAATATTGATCTTTCTAAATTGTTTTGGCAGGTTCTTAGAATATTTTCCTGTCTTTACGTCATCGACAATGTTTGGGAACCGTAAGTTAAGAATGGTAGCAGGCAGCTGTTGAACGCCACGTTTTTTAGATTGGGCGGAATATTGCTCTTAAAAATTGATTTCATCATCCAGTACTTTTTCTATGTTATTGCACCCACTCAACCGTGTATTTCGGCTGTTAATTTGCTTTCAAAATGAAATTAGTCGACCTAAATATATAAGTTCGGTGACTTGTTCTATATTGCCATTTCCTATTGGTATAGACCCTCTTTTTTCTTGACATAAAATTTTAGTTTTTTCGTTATTTATTTTTAATACCGATTTATTTCCCTCTAGCTGCAGAGAGAGAAACATTTGCTCCAATTGGTTGAAGGAGGATGTAGTTAGCACTGCATCGTCTTCAAAGCGTAAGTTGTTCAATGATTCTCCATTTAAATTAATGCCCACGTCCGACCAATCGAGCGCTTTGAAAACCTCCTCCAAGGCGCAGTTGAACAAAATTTGACATAACGGATCTCCTTGGCGTACTCGCCGCTCTAACGGGAAATATTCTCCATCCACATATGTTAGTATTCTAGCTTCAACGTTGTTATACATTTTCATTATTAGACTTATTAGCTTTCTTTGACAGCCTTGATTCTGTAGTGTTTGAAATATATATGATTGCTTTACCGAGTCAAAAGCCTTATTCTATAAACATTAACAATAACGGTATATTGTACTCTATACTTTTCTCTATTAATTTATTAATAACATGTAAGTGATCTATTGTTGAGTACGAGCTACGGAAACCCGCCTGTTCACGAGGCTGGTGTGGTTCTAGCTGGTTCCGTAGTCTCGACCATATTACGGTAGAGAAAATTTTTTTTATTGTTGGTATAAGACTTTTTGTTCTATAATCTTCTATCTTTTCTTTTTTTACCTTTTTAAATTGTATATATATATATATATATATATATATATATATATATATATATATAATATATATACATGTATATATACGTTTCCTTACCTGCCAACAGCAAGGATACTCCAAATCCATATCAATGCCTTGCAGTTGGTTATCCTTTATAAACTTTGCTACATTTTTCGCATATTTTCCGCGTTTTTCATCATCATTCAACATGTTAACGTAATCGCTTTTCGAATCGCCCCAGCCGCCAACACCCATCATTACATAGACGCCATACTGCTTTAATACAAAAAGTTTCTTAAATTCGTCTGAAATAACAAAAAAAAAGAAATATTTTTAAAATCTTGAACAAAACAAATCGAATCCAAAGACTTTTTTTTAATCGAAATATTTGATCTAACAACCATCAAACTTGCGTTTATAGTTGTTACATTTCTGCCAATTCTGAGATTACTCGATTTGAACGCATTCCTATAAATTGTAAATTTATATTACAAAATTTATTAGGAAAACGTTAAATGATAATTGTCTTAAAACACACGTACGTCTTATGTTTTTAGAATTCTTGTATAAATTACATACAGTATTTTGGGTTGTCGTCGTCTTTATTTTTACTAGCCGAGGTATAGCGTATGTTGAAGGAAGATTTTGTGCTCGCGAGCTAGAACTGCACTCAACGTGGGGAAATTTATATATTTTATCTGAGTCGTATAATACATTAAGTCGGAGTAGCATCCGATTGATGACGAAACAAGAATGTCGGAACACAAAATGAAAAAGAATTTTCAAACATATTATTCGAGATATCCAGGGTAAATGAATCAAACGATATCCTCGATTATATTTTGTATACCTGTATTGTACGTACAGACCATATCATTAATACGACAACGTGATGCATCGACTAAGGTGTACACCTTCGGGAATATACAGTTTGTGCGAACTCGTTCACTGCGGTCAGTTTACTTCGAGGAGTATTGCCGAATAATTCTATACCCGTGTTTACTTCAACAAACTTTTATAAGGGTAACGTAAACTATCCACATGTAATCGAGTTTAAACTCGTAGAGATATATTAGAGCGCATTGGACTCCAAGCACCCTATATAATGTTCCACGTCATTAACATAAAGAATGAAAAGGTCACGATGTAATCTGTAGTTCGAAACGTACAAAGTAGGAGCAATGAATAGCCTAATGACCTAATTTTGATACCGTTGAATCTTATTTATATGCCTATTTTTCACGCAGGCCGACAGCATCGCATGTCCACACAGGCTTTCACATTATTTTATACATTAAAAGCTTATTTTCAAGAGGATGGAGATTTTATATCGAGATGTTTTCTTTTCTATCGGACATGTCTGCTTTAAATTTACTATCGAGAATTAACTCTGTTCAGAGATAAATTCTCCGTTTAATAATACAAATACATTGGCCGTCAACTAATTAGATAACAGTCTTCAGATACGCCGATCGGAACGAACTAGGGCATTTGATTTATCCTAATGTTTACCTAGATTCATTGGGGGTGCTCTAAACACAACTTCACATCTCATAACAATTGCTGAGATGACCCCTCGGCCAGCTGTAATTATGTTTCAAAAAAAAAAAAAAAGCGCATTGAACTGATTCAGGCAAGTCAGGGAGGTGATAAATGAATAAAAATCAATAATAGTAGATAATTTCGGGGGTCGTTAATTATTAAATCAAAGTCGATCTAATATTCGTGAATCGAATTGGAAAATACTATGCTTCTTAATGAAACGCAGAAATATTTTTCAGCTGATAAATCAATCACTTATTCGACTTACGTATTAATTACGTAGCTGTAAATGAATCTAATGAGCTTAATTGAAATACATCATTTACCTACGCACGAACTTCGTTGGAAAGTTTCGGTCATTATTAAAAAATACAGACATCTGTTTCGACCTAAGCGATGGGGTGCTAATGTTTTATCTTGTTTTTAATTTGAATAAATGAGTTACATTTAACATTAATAAGTATTAATAGTACGGGAATCTTCATTTTTTTTTCATATTGTTTTAACGGTTATAATATTTATTTTATTTCTATTATTAATAAATAATGTTTTTATTTATAGTTGGATTATTTTTATTAGAATTAATATCAGTATTTCATCGAATTGTCATCAGCGTAAATATCAAAATTTATTTTTACGATAAATGGAAGCGGAATGAATTTTAGATGATTTCAATTACTGATACAACAAGACGAATATTGAAATAAGTCGGTTTTATATTTAAAGAAATTAAGTTCTGAGCCACGAGAAATTGTAGTTTAAATTTTCACACGTGAAATTACGATTTCATTAAGGTGTTTACTAACTTCTACGAAGAATATATAACATTGTTATAATAATTCCATTAAAAATCGTTTCCATTAGAACGGGTCGACAAGTATTTTCTATATGCAATGCCGTGTTGGTGGATTTTCGTTTTATACTTTTCTCCAACAAGCAACTAATTCGAGACAACAATTAACTTATCATTTTCCGCTAATAAGTTATTATTAAGGTTCGTTATTATTATTAACTCATTCTTAAGTTTTTTGTTATTTTTTTTTTTTAATTTACGTTATACTGCTACTAAATTCAAAGGCGCGGAAGGATAATTAGATTAAAGGAATAAGATTAGATAATGAAAGGAAGGTTGCTCAGATTCAGCGGAATACTGTAGGATTTCGGTTAGGAAGCAAGTCCAGTAGCAAGATGATGGCTTGCGTAGGAAGGACATGATAACAGGATGTGAGGAATAGGGCAGCTGCAGGAATCACAGAAAAGTGCACTCTGGTTTAGAAATAAGTATTTATTCGGTAAAAAGTGTATGCCCACTGCGTACGCAGAACAAGACGACTTCATATTTTCCGTTCGTGTGTGTTTGCCTTCGTTCGATCCGCCGTAAATTGTGGTAGTTTTGAAAATCTTGCAGCTGCTCGGCTATTCAGCTGGTCGCGTACCTGATCCATAAAATCCGTTGTCGGAATCGATAGGCTTGGCACTGGAGTTAAGATAGACTCTTTAGCCGCTTTGTCAACCACATTGAAACTTACCTCTTTATGGCATCCACATTATTACTGAAGACAATAGAGCTGAGAGAATCGGTACAAACGAAAAGGTTCGTGTCAGCAATATTATATACATTTTTTGTGTGTTCGGTTTTAACAGAATAGCGCAGATAACAAAATTAAATACGAATTTCAATCTTAAAAATTGACGAATTTTATACTTCTTGGAAATAATTCTTCGTCGAATTTAATAAATTATTATTTTTTCTATACTTTTATTTTATCATTTCCATTTTTTCTAGTAGTTATATTTACTTTTATAATAAATTCGACGATTCTTTATATTGAACCAGAGTTCTTATTTTTTTAGATATAAATTTTATATCGCTAATTACAGATCGCATTGTTTACTACATTCGCTATTCGATTATTTTATAAATACTGTTTTTTTTTTTGTTTCGATAATTTTTTCGTAAATTAAATATCAAAATTACTACTTTTACATTTTATATTTTTTATATTTTTTATATTGTATACTAGTATATAAAATTGTAGTGTATGTCTGTGATTTGCGAACATTTTCATTATAATCATTGCATTCGGCTATTTTTATAAACAGAAAATCTTTTTATTTAAATTATTGTCTGTCCGTTCCGATCTAACTCAAAAACTGTTAAAGCGATAATGATGAAATTCGCATAGCTTATTATAGTCTATATTATCCAATTCTAAGTTTTATTTCACATTGATATCGCAAATAGGACGGAAATTATAAAAATTTAACGTTTTAAAATATCGATGTCTCTTTCTTTTAACAGTTTTACATATTAGTATAATATATGTATCCGTTCGTTATTTCGGCCACGCCTCTAACGCAACAAAACGTGATTTGTATTACGGATGTTAGTAGTGGAGGTACATTCGACTCGGAAAACATTTTTAACGCTTTAAATTAGTGTAATTTCTGTCCTATTTGTGATATCAATGCGAAACAAAGCTTAAAAAGAACAATTACTCAGGAGTAACTTGTAATTTCTATATATATATATATATATATTATGACGATTGTCCTATTTGTGATATCAATGCGAAACAAAGCTTAAAAAGAATAATTACTCAGGAGTAACTTGTAATTTCTATATATATATATATATATATATATTATGACGATCTAACACGGTGGGGGGGGGGTACCGAAGGAAAAAATAGATATAAAAGTAAAAATTTAATAATAGTTAACGTAATATATAAGATATCGTTTAATAACAAAGGTATTTCCATCGTAAGAGTCTTAGATCGTCAAAACTGATAAGTTACATCGTAAAGCCTTAATAACCACAGGATGATAATAGTAATAACCTGGGAAATAATAAGTACAATTAAATTAAATACGAATTGCCAGGTTATGAAGGAAAATCCGGAGATTAACGGCGCGTAGAGCCAGCAACTAGTAATCATGTGTTTGTATATGTGTGTGTATTGAGATATCGATATCGATAGATATTCATTAACGTTAAGCCTCGTGTCTAGTCGAATATTACCTTTTACGAGAAAAATCGTAAAGGCTGGTCGGATAGTCTTTTTTCTTTTTGTACCTCTCGTACATGACGAGAACGTTATAAGTAATATAGGAGGATTGCTTCTTGCTTATATTAGAATATCGGAAGAAAATACTTCGGACCTAATAAAACTGTATTCGGAGTAAAATTTAAAAATAAAATTTAATAATTCGCAATCGAGTTTAAAATTCTAGTCAATGTATTGTAGTGTCACCGGTTGCGGGTTCTACAAGCAGAGTTCAGGTTAGGCACGAAATTTAATCACTTAGTTAATCTCTTTAAAATTTTTAAATCATTGTAATTTAATTGGTGCACTATAAGATCACTGGCGACTGCGACCACATAGTTCTTTTTATTATCGATCACGGGGTAAGGACTCGTGATAATATATATATATATAATTTTTATCTCCACTCAATAATGGCTTAACAACCGAAATATTTAATAATTTTTAATAAAAAAAAAAAAAGTTTTTTTTTAACTCCTTGTTTTATTGTTTGTTTTCATAATCGTTGATATTGATATTAACGAGAAATATTCAACGATTATGTACAGATTGAATACCTGCATAATTTAGTTGTAATCCTTCGTACGTAGTCCTATCTAAGCCGGCAAACGCGTACACGACGTGTGTAACGTATTCAGCCAGTAACGAATCCACAACGAGTTCCCCATTAACCAATTTCGATTCTTCGACGTAAACTGTGCGGACGAATTTTTTTTCACTCCTACTGTACAAATTATTTCTCACATTACTCGACGTCTATTTAAAATTATATATGTATTATATATATATATATAAAAAAAAACAAAAAAACTGTAACTAATATAGGGACGACTCGATGTTTGTAGCCCATGTTTTTTGATGACGTATTCCATATTGTTTATTATTCTGTTACAAATGCCAAATATCATGACGCTGCATGCCACGATAGATTTTTCTGTACGGTGTTTCTTGAAATCGGAAATGCCAATAAGTGCCAATCGATCGATGTTCTTAAAAGTCAACATCAAATACATTTATTGAGGTCAGACCACTAAAATTAGTGTCAAAAACCGCGGTGGACATTTAAACGATGTTACATCTCATACATAGTGGCATACAAGGGGAGCTTTTAAATAAAAACAGATTTAATACTTCATACACACAGCTACTTTTATTCCTTTTCAATGTCGACTCTAGGAAAACCATATATTATAAGTTTATATCCCCGTCTTCTAGAAGAAGAGGTAATTTATTAAGACTCTGGCAAATACAAAATTACAAATTCGGAATATTTTTAAATTAACCTCCAAGCGTAACAAAAAGTCGACGCGTTATTAAAAACTACTCTTTGAAATAATTTTTTCTCGTTTAGCATTCCTACCACGTTAATAATATTGTTAAGTTACCTAAATTTATTCTCTTGCGCATGCGCGCACGACTAACCATCATGTCGTTGAAACCTACGTTGCGCAAATGATGTATGTGGGACTTTGAGAAGGAAAACATTTGAATCATCGCCAAGTTTAAGCATAGCGGACAGTGTGTTCCTTTTGTTTGTGAAATTTGTACGAAATCGTGAGTTTATTAAATAAGCGTCTTTTTGGTATTTAAGGTTCACTCGTTCCCTGCCCCTGAGGCACAGAATTTTTATTTCTATTAGCGATATTAACGAATTACAAAATAACACGGTTTGTCAGGAAAGCTGTGATATAAGTATAAAATTGAATAAGACAAATTTAATATTTGTCGACTGAAGCGTATTTTTACCTGATGTTTCGTGGAAAATTGAAAATTATCACGTTATAAAAATTCGATAAAATATCGTCGTAATGAAACATTTACTACGTGGTCTGATCGCTGTACAACGTCATATTTCGATCTTAGTAATATTTTATCGATCTTTTGGGGAAAATTTATTCGTTTAACACTATTAAGTCTCAGTGTCCATTATACGGTACATAAACTTTTAATCTCAGAAAAGAAAATGCCTACTTTTATAATAAGGAGCATTCGGTTGACCATAAAGGATACTTTCTTTACCTACTTCGTCAGAATATATATAATTTTCTGCGAAACAAATTGACGTGTGACTAAAAGGTTAAAGGCGATTAATAGTCCGGAAATTGCCTACAGCAACTTCAACAGAAAATTAAAGAATTTAAAGTAATGTTCCAGCAGTTAATCCAGCAAAACAGCATGATCGATGCTTTCTGCAATCTTAAATGAACTAGTTCAATAAAAAACAAAAATCCGATATTTACTCTCATAATGAATCAATTCTGGCGAATTGCAATCTGGAACACCAATAACTCCAATACCGTCGTGAAATTGAACTATTTTTAACATTATCACGCTATACCATTTACCATACAGACCACCCTAACGGTAGAGGTCACGTTAGAGCAGCTCTTGTCGTAAAAACATCCGTGAAACAGTACATTATGAAGAAATTTAAGAAAGATTACATGCAGGCCTGTACTATAAAAATAGATACTCAGCTTGGTCCTATAGCAGTATTAT
This sequence comes from Coronaproctus castanopsis, assembly GCA_032883995.1. Classification (NCBI taxonomy): domain Eukaryota; kingdom Metazoa; phylum Arthropoda; class Insecta; order Hemiptera; family Monophlebidae; genus Coronaproctus; species Coronaproctus castanopsis. Next base: position 66,884,784 of record CM065052.1, on the reverse strand, counting down.
ACTCTCACCCGAAACATTTTGAATCACTCGTCAATAAATTCATTTGCGGTGGTAATGTCAACGCAAAACACGCCTCTTGGGGAATTACGATTAACAACTTCGCGCGTGGTAATCAACTATAAAAATTGAAAGGAAACATTATAACAGTATCTACGACGGTGAACCGATATACTGACCAGCGGATGTGGGGAAAAACCTCCGATTTACTAAACGTTTTTATTTGTAATGGAACCTAAATGTCTGTCGAAACTTCATTAGATGGTGGTCATTCGTCTGTAAGTATGAACACTGGTAGTATAATCATACAGGAAAAAGCCAATGCTGTATGATAGTAAAAATAACCGAGACATCTTTCGGCAGTTAATTGAAAAAATTAAATTGAATATCCTCTGAAAACGAGGGGCATATAGAAATTAGTGTAGAGAACCTTACAAAATGCATTCAAGAATCAGCATATCTCGCGACATCAAGAGTAAACCATAAGAGGAAAGAGAATAATACTGAAATTTCGACGTGAATTTCAGTAGTAATACTCAGGTATATTTACTCAGTTAACCCAGATGTTCTGCAAGGCAGTATACTTGGACCAGCCGTGTTGTATCAAATATATATATGCATACGATTTTCCTGTAAATGTTGATACAACAGCTGTGTTCGCAGATTGTCATTCTATCCTCGACTTTTGACTTCGCACCAGCATTGCAGCAACCACAAACTCACTTAAACGAGCTAGAAAAATAGTATAAATCGTGTAAAATTAATGTTAACGAATCCAAATAGTTGTATTTACTTTAAGGAAAAAAAAAACTTGATAATTGTCCGAAAAGCGATTTCGACTTTTAATAGTATAAAGTATCTCAGCTGGCGTCCCGGTCAGAAATTTACATGGAAAACTCGTATACATTCTAAACGGAAAAAAATGAACGCCATATTCCACAAAAAAACCTCATGTAGCGCATATTAAATACTTCACTCAACATTATCAAAATGCTTTCTCAACATAAAACCTAGAATTGATTATGGAGTCGAAAGTTCCGCTAGTAAAAAGGTCCTTTCACCCCTTAACACAATCCATCATACAGAAATCAGACTGACCATCGGTGCTTTCTCAACGACTTTGCAGCATTATATGCGAAGCTGGAGAATTTCCTCTTGATCTACACAGACAACGGTATCTACTTCTCTCCTTCATTCGCTTTTCCTCAAATCCTAATCGTCCCTCCCACTCATCGACTTTTGGTTTCAAATCTTCCTCATCAATTCTTACTTTTGCTAAACAAATATAGAATATCCTGTCTTTTCTTCAAATCCACCTTCTCCTAGTTTTTCTTTCCTCGCTCAACATTATTCCTCCTCGGAGTGAGCACAATATTCAAATAGGCCTCAGTCTCTCACCAAATTTTCAAAGAATTACTAAAGAAGGACCGACTTCCGTTGGGAAGCTTTCTATTAAATTACACCCCAAACATCGACACTGCCGTTTATTGTCTCAAATTGAAGACAGATTGGGTGCATTTAAAAAAAAGTAAAATAAATTTTCTATTTATAATGTAAAGTTACTGTTTTACATACGAGTCGCCATCTGGGCACATGTATCCGGTTTCGATAAAAGCTAATATCAGTAGCTGCAGCGGTAAAATATTATAAAACATATTTCCAGTTTATTTTTTGTTTTTTTATTATTATTATTACTGTTATTATTAAGTATTACTATTATTATGATTTCATTCAAATTCAATAAACTTTTATATATTCAGTATACTTATGAACTGGGTTGACAAGCAAACATATTTACATTAGTCTATACGTTTACGGATGACATTTACTTCAGCAGATGAAAATGATAATAATAATAACATAGTAATAATAATTATAATACTTAATAACAATAATAGCGATAATTATAATGACGAGGATAATAGTAATGATAATAACAATGCTGTAATTAGCGTATTGTAAAATCAAGTAATTGTGTAAATAAGTTTGACACAGGTGTTTCCCGATCGTTAACAGTTGCGAGAGACAGATTTTTTATAATTAAGCGTAAACTCGTAAATAACTGAAATTTCAACTAGTTAACATATTTATACAGTACGTATGTGTGTTTTTTATGTTAATAAAGGTTCAAAGGTCATAAAAATGTCAAATCCAACTACACTTGTCAAGAATTCAAATTAATATATATATATATATATCAGAAATAAAACTCCGGTTAAATTTAAAGAATTAAGCGTCAAAATTCTTTGATTAAAAATAAATTAAATTTTCGATTGTAATTTAACACGTTGATCGTGTGTTAGATTGTTTATAGCGACATACATATATAATCATTACTGTTTTAGTTTAAAATTTTCCATTGACTGAAAAATCATTTTCAAATTTTAAGCGTACATAATTAAATAAAAATCTAAACGCAAAAACATTCCGGCTGTAATGACTCCCTTGCGGCTCATAATTCTATATCCGACATTCTCAGTGATAACACACTATCGCGAACAAAATACTCAAACTTCGTGTCTCCGTCTCGTCCAGCGCGATAATATTTGTCTAGATCCGAAGTTACAATTCGTGCAAATTGGTTGGCTGGTAAAGCAACCGAAGAAACTGCAGCGATTGTTGCAGACACTCTCCGTTTACGGCCTCTTTCTTCGTTACATAAAACTGGTTTTTGGACTCACTACGGAAATGACTGTTCCCTCATGTATGAACAAACTTCGAAGAATGAAGCAGTACTTCCGACCGTAGAAATTACACGTAAGCTTAAGAAGAATGCAATCATTACTAGGATATCCTCTCTGATGACCGTACTATTCTTTCCAATATACTCGATCTAGAATTACTTCAAGATATTTCGGACTTTCTTCATACTTTAGTTTACGCTCTCCGATTGCGATATTTAATTTAGTTCTAGATAACTGATTATTAAGGTGGAAACACGATACAGCTGTCTTGTCACCAATGTAACTCGCCATTTTTTAAAGTAATCTGCTAATAATGATAGATGTTCCTGTTATATTTCCTACATTATGTGAAGCTTAGTATTCTGCGTAAATAAATTTCCGGACTTTTCTAGGTGGTAAATCAGCGGTATGTAAATTAAACATCAATGGGACAAGTATCGATCCTTCTGGTAGGCCGCTGTTCTACGCGTTTCACTTTGTTTTCTCCTTAAGTAAACTCTTATTCTACGATTATCGATCGTGTTGTTTAGTAACTAGTGCATTTTTCTACATGAAATCACTTCCAGTCCTCCATACAGCATCATAAGCATAAGAAAGGTCGATGAAAGCAGCCGCTGCTTTTCGTTTCTATTCAAAACCGTGCTCGATATGTGTTGTTAACGCGCTAATTTCATCTATCTTAATTTTCGGAAACCGGCCTGTTCTATTGGCATTTGTTTGTTAATAGTAACTCCTATTCGATTGTGTACAATAACCTTTCTAATATATGTCAGACGCTAGTAGCGAGATAGGCCCGTAATTTTCGACATTACGTTGGTCAATAAATTATGATTGCATAAATCGAACAATCGATAAGCGATAAATAATAAATTAATAACGCTTGAATAAATAATAAATAACTATTAAGAAAAACAGTAAATAGAGCCAAATAAATAAAACAAAATAAAACTATATGTATATGGGAAATTTCTAGAATTATGTTCAAACTTTATAAATCGGTAAATTTCGAAACAAAATATATAATTAAAAATTGTGACAAGACGGACGTAAGACACTCGAAAATTGCCCAGTGCAACTTCGGACGACAGTATATTTACCGCAAGGACCGTCTGTAAGATAATCTTTGTCTACCGACCACACCATTACACCGCCCAGATTATTATCTCTGACGTACGTTGCCTGCGAATTAATTATTAATTAATGTTTCGAGTATTAATATCATTATAATAATTTTTTTTTTATAAAGTTCAATGATACATCTACAGACTACAGACGTACACTTCGTACGAAACTAATTTATTCGCGTGAATTAATTTCCAAAATTAATATTATTATTATTATTAAGTTCAAATGATAAATTTATATGATAATGATTTTTCTTTATATTATTATTACCATCATCGATCATTTAAACATTCTCTATTTGTTTATCGATAAAACTTCAAAAATATTTTACAAAAAAAAATATATATATATAAAAACTTAGTAAAATAAATTAATGCAACACCGCTAAAAATTAGAACTTGAAACGTCTAACCAAACGGGAGTTATTAAGTATAATTATCGTAGAATGAAACACGGTTGGATTTCATAAACATTCGCAATTAAGTATATATTTTTTTATTATATTTCGATTAAAAAAAAATATATATTATTTTCTAATAAAGAAGTATATTTTTTATTTATTTTTTATGCGGTTTGTTTTAGGGGATTTTATAAATTATATTTTTATAGGATCATTTGTTAGGTAATAACATTTTTTAAAAGCACCGCGTGGTAAATTTAAAAATTTTTATCGTTTCAAACAAGATCGATCATCGGAATATGTAACAACTTCTAAAGTCCTGTTTCATTGACTATTGTTTCGGGTCGTTTCTTTATTATTTTCAGGAGGATTTTGCTGATAGTTTATTTTTAAAATAACGAGAACTTCACCTAAACGATTGCGGTCAGTTCAGAAAAAAAAATACATGCCACACCTTTGAAGAAGGAAATTGGATGTGGTTAATATAAATATATTATTATTGCGTAAACAGTTTGCATATTTTTTTTAATTTTTTAATACATATGGTATTTTCGTACTAATGAAACTTTTATTATTCTTATTATTGTTCATATAGATTAGGGCCTTCAGCTGCAACGACCACAGCCTAGTCTTCTTGTCAATTATATTTTATTATATGTGCCAATCTATTTCCTTTTTTCTGTATATTTCTCATAATCGGTAAGGATCTGTTCACGGTGTGTTACTAATGTCATGTCGCACTGTAAAATATACTTTTCAACCAGAAAAAATAAACACGTTTTTAAAAAAGAAACCGATTATTAAAAGAATTTTTTACAGAGTTCGAGTATATTAAGTAAATCAAAGACCGTACGACGTATTATTCAGCTCTAATATATTCGAGAAGCTATGAATAACCGTATCGTAATCGAACGGATGCTGGTTTTGTAAATGCGGCTTCAGGCATAACGAGTTTTTCAGTGGCTACGTGAAAATTGTACGTCATAACGTTGATATATCAGCTATATCGGACAATTTTTCTACATCGTAAACTGAGAGGAACGAGGGACATTTTAAAATTCCATCAAATTAATTCTCATTCGATAATAATAAATTAACTAATAATGAAAAAAAAATTATTATTATAGTCGGTGACTTTATTTACAAAATTAGTTTCACTTTAAATGGAAATAATGATTAATAATAATGAAAATAATAATAATAACAACGTAATGACAAAAACGACGGTGCTAGTAGTAATAAAATCAAATCAAATTTATTTCAATTTCAACACAATACACCCGTAGGTACATTTTAATATTAATAAAAAATTTAAAAACTAAAATTGAACTTGATAAGTTAAAATATTAATATTCAGCTCGTGACGAATATAAAATATTTGGGCGTAACGTAATATTTATACCTCTGGTGAGATACGTTCAGAATGATTAAAATCTACTTTTCTTCTAATTCCTAAGAAACAATATCGAAATGCGGTGATTACAGAACTGTTTAATGAGTCAATCATTTATCGAAGAATTAAAAGAAAAAGACGAACAATATCTATCGGAAACATAGTTTGGTTTTCACGCTGGACGTGGGACTAGAGAAGCATCGGCGGCATTACGCATAATTTTACCAGAAATCTAAGGAGATTAACGAAAATGCCTTCATATGTTTTATTGATTATGAAAAGGATTTTGACAATGTTCAGCACGACAAGTTGATAGAAATCATCCAAAACGCAGGAATTGATAACAACGACTTAAATGTAATAACAAACTTATAAACAAGAAGATTAGTATTAAATCGAAATATGCCGAAGATAAACTTCAAAGTTAAACGTGGTGTACGACAAGGTTGTGTATTGTCCCCATGATTATTTAACCTATATATGCTGAATAAGTCGTCAAAATAATGGAACCAACCGTACGGAATAAAGATTAATGGTAAAATCATTAACAATATCCGTTATATTAGCAGATAACCACCGAGACTTACAGTGGTTGTTGCAAAAATTGAATGAAACTGGTGTGATATGGCCTGCGTATAAACGTAAAGAAAACGAAGTGGATGGTGATAGGGAAACAACAAGTTCGTGGTCTCGTTATAAATATATAAACAATGGAAGTATTAAGAGTCAGTAAATTCAAATATGTTGCTTTTGTTATATAAATAAAAATTAAAGCGAGACGCAGTTACGGAGTTTTCAATAACATGAGACATTTATTATGTAATCGATCACGTAAGACGAGAAATTGTTCCACTAAATTTTGTTATATGGAATCGAAATAAATAAAAACAAATAAATCGATACGAAGCTGTAGAAATGTGCCCCCCCATCGAAGGATGATATCAAATAAAGATGTTTTGAAGAAGGCTCATACAGTAGAGTATTATAAAATCACATTATATAAAGAAATGTGTCATATTTTGGTCATATCGTCAAGGGCGAAAAATATGAAATACTCCCGATGATAATACAAGGAAACATGAGAAAGGAACGTCGTGGAAGAAGTAGAACGGATTGGCTGCAAAATATTATAAGCTGAACGAAACAAGTCTTGTCTACTACAGCAATTACTGACAGATGCGAGACAACGCAAAGTCTGATAGACCGATTAGTGATAGTCTACTGTGAAGAGTATGATGATGATGAAGAATTGAAAATAATTTATAATTTTACGATAATTTCGAAGAATAAAATACATAAATTTTTACCCGTATTTAAATAAACTATATAACTATAGCGAGGACTAATCTCGTCTAAATCGATAATAATTCCTTATTTAACCTCTATAAGCATTTACTACGAAACATTTAAAATCAAAAGAATAAAATATTTTCAGAGAATATTAGCGATATTTTCCTTATATATTTAGAAATGCAACCAACAAGATTATCAGATTTATAATATTTATTTTCATTTTACTTGTAAAATTGTGTTTTTTAAAAAATTTTTCGCGTTCGTATATTTTTATATTTTATATTTTACTTTTGGACATCATATATCGCAACAGTTAATGAAAAATTTCAAATTCCATCAGTACACTACTTTTACAGAATCCGGAAAATAGTATTGAAGAAAAAATTAATATAAAAAAACAAAATTAATAAACAAATATATTGATATTAAATTTCAACAAATCAAAAAATAGACAGAACAGGAGCAGACAGCATTTTTGGAGTATATTTTCACAATCACCATCGCATATTTTTAAGTAATTATATTTAATTTATATTTTTAAAATTATGATATTTTAAAATGTTTCACTTGATAATGGCGTAAATGCCGAAAAGCTTTGTGTTTTCTTTAAGAAAATAAATATTAGTGATTTAACTAATTTTCAATTGATTTTTCAATATTAATAGGTTCGATGAATTTAATCGACCGGAATATATAAATAAAAAATTCATTTATGAAAAAATGATGATAATAAATATTATTTAGAGGAATCATTTGCATAACCGATTGTCAATATTTCCATAATTTCAATGACGAATTCAATAATCATTTCGTTCCTATCTTTTATCATGTATAATTTATTACTGGTCGCGGCAGTTAAAAAAAAAAAAAATATCTAAAACGTTTTGACATAGCAGAAATTGAAAACTGTGTCGGTTTGCCGTATCCTGCAAGGATGTAAATGTAAAAGGATAAAAGGACAGTTCTCGTAACGGAATTAGTAAATACCGAACCGTAACGAAGTGAATTAGTTAGCCGTCGAAGAAATAAGAACTAATTATATTAAGAAGATAACGTTAATTTTATCTTTAGATATTATCTCATTTTAAGTTAAATGAAGTTTATAGCGGCAATATACTAAATTAAAATTTTCGTAACATAAATTTATAATTATTTAATAAATACACTATGTTAGATATTTAAAAAATCTTCAAAACTCAAATAATACTGGTATATTCAGCTGATTTTGATTTTAACAGAAATTAACAACCGTATAAGAACAATCATTTTTTAAAATTAACACGATACTTAAATGTACAAAATTGAGATAAAACGAAATTGAAAAACTTATATATATATACGCATAAATGAAATTACAATTAACGAAAAATGAAACACGTATCAAACTTCATGAATACTTCAAACAGACTGACGTGAAGGCCTATTTATACCAATACTAGAATGACTAACCGATAGTATGATCGAATGCCCGACAAGTAAAAGAAACCCCTGATTGGTTGTTCCATAGAACCATACTCAGATAAGAAATCAGCTGAGATCGAACCAGACGCTGCGGCAATTGAACTTCAAACAATTTCAAACACGCTATTACGAAATTAAAAACAAAATATACCTACTCTTCTTGTAAAATTTCTCACAATCGTTCCACCTAGTTGACGATACACACAGCCTCGTCAGTTGGAGATGTGATAAACATAATAACACGCTATCATCTCGAATCTTGATTCACTCGAGACGCCTCATCACTGGTTTGTTTGTGATCGCTGTCGGTAGCTCATTGGAGTGTCCGTGCAGACGCATCGTGTGATTTTGAATTTGCTTGGTCGATGACCTACGGTATGACCGGATTTCGATGGATCAGCTTATTGGTGACGTACCAAGGCATACTGTATATCAATCTGAGGGCAAATCGCTGCACGATCATATTCGATTCGGTTTTTTGAGGAAACCCCATATTAGTTTTAGCGAAGTATTGTATATTAAAAGTTTATTTCGTAGTGAATTCGTATCCTAAAAGACTATAGATTTCTCAGCTTTAGGTCAAATTTCTTCTATGAGCCTTCCAGTTTAGAGTGCAAAAATATATTTTTTAATAAAAAAAATTATAATTACTGGTCGGTCGTATTTTCGAAGTGGCCGGATATAGGGCGGCTAAGTAAAATCTTTGACCGGTAACGTCGGTCATTGCGTTCAATTCCGATCGTAATAGTTTCATCAGATCTGTAAAATTTTCCCTGTCCTCGATCCAATTTTCACCGTTTTTCAACTACTTATTTACAAAATAAAAAAAAAAATAAAAAATTATTTCGAAAGGAGAAATCAATTCATTTCGATCGTGATTGGTCGTAATTTGTATACATATATATATATATCGCATAAGTGTGGTAGTACCGGGAATGATGATGAATTCTAGGAATTCTTTACACGATCGTATAAAACTAGGCGCGTGAGAAAAAACATTATCGGAAATCAGATTTCTTATCTCGTAATGTTCGAATAAGTAATTTACGCGTATAATGCGAAGTAGATAGAATGAAATTTAATCGCAGCTATATTACGGGATGACGTGTTAACATTTAGAGGTTTTTGAAGAAATTTATCGGAATGCGAAATCCGGGTTTGTCGTCACCAATTAAGAAGAAAATTGTATTTAACAACTACCATTAATTACAAAATCCCTAACGTAAAATAAGGCATTTCCTGCGATTATCAACTCCGGGGGGGTGGAAAAATTATCTTCAGTCCGAATCGGTGAAAATAGTATTTTATAAAATCGACCAGAGGATTTATTTCTGAGTAGTTAAGACAGCCGGTTAGGCGGTCGATTATAATTAACGTTTAACATATTTCTAGGGTTATGGTAAATAAAAGGACATTCGCTTCTCGATGATTTATCCGTGCATTTAATTATTCTGGAACGAATTTACAATTTTTTCGTTTTAATTTTGTTATAATTTCGAACACTTTAACGAACTGATTATAAAAATGTTCGTTCGTTTTCACCTGTCAACGACACGGAAATTCTAAATCCATATCGACGCCTTGAAATCCGTCGATGAATTTCGCGACATTTTTCGCGTACGTTTTACGTTTAACTTTATCATTCAACATCACGCGATAATCACTTTCGGAATCGGTCCATCCGCCAATACCCAGCAAAACGATAACTCCGAATTCTTTTAACTCGAATAATATTGGTCTGCAGTGAGAATAATATAAGGCTAAATACCTAGAAATATTAATCATCAAAATTTTACAAATATTTAGAGTGAATAACGAAAAAAAAAAAACCGCGCAAGAAAAACAGAATATAATTAGAATTAATACTCGGTACGCATACGAGTAATTATAAATTACTATATAAATATAAAAATAATTTCAAATTATTATAATAAAAATAACTAAAGCATAATTCGAGACGATGTTCGAGATTTAAAGATGTTCCGTATTTATTTCCGTGTTAAATTCGTCTTCTACGTCTTTTATTTATCGATACGTAGTGTATTCGGTCATTTAATGACCGCCGTTTATGTCTCTAGGATGACGTTGGAAACTCAAAAATTACATCCGAACATTTCGGCGCTGACACAGAACTGCATTAAAAAATTCGCCTCTATTATTTATCGAGACCAAATTTTTGCACACTATACTACGTAATCTCCATTATGCTAAGTAATTTAGGTGTTAAAATCTTGGACTATTATGGTAAAGTGTACCTTTCCTCCTTAATGCTTTCTTTCCTTTTCTAGTTTTCCTAGCTCTATTTAATACGTGTACATTTACCGATTTCAATGGTTTTTCCGCATTTTTATTCCGATCGCATATTAATATCCTATAATATCACGACCGCTATCGCATATTTCACAATTCCCAGTCTGATAGTCGGATAGCGCCGATTGCTAAAATCGCATGAAAAAACATTCTTCTTTAATTGTAATAAGAATTCAATCGTCAGGAATAAACGAAAAAGGCAACATTAATTTTGCGCGCGAAAATAGACATAGGAAATAGGACACGCCTTCGGTAGGCGCTCTTTCATATTAGATACGCCAACTATTCTGACAATGTTTGTCTGGCTTTTCCAAACTGTCTCGCTTAGCTGATGCTGCTGATAATTGAATTGCTACTAGCCATAAGCAGCTTGTACGTAAAGATTACATCGTCGTTGCGCAACCGTCAGAAATGTCTAGAACAGCGTAAAAATTTACGATGTAATAAAATAGTTAAAAGTACTAATTATTATAAAACGAAATAAGTTAATTCGAATTAGATTTTCCGTAGAATATATTATAAAAAGTATAACATCTTTTAAACATCGAAATGCCCAGTTAAAACGGTTGCACACTCGACGATGCAACCTGAAGAATCCATCGGAAAGCTATATATATATATATATAGCGATGTTGCGTCTAATGCTAGTACGAGTGGGCAATTTCAGTTATATTTTTCGTAGAATATACTATAAAAAGTAAAACGTCTTTTAAAAAGTGCTTCGAAATGCCTAATTACAACGGTTGGATGCAACCTGAAATAGCCATCGCAAAGTCGTATATGGTGATTTTTCGCCTAATGCTACTACGGATGTATAGTTCACATAGGGCTGTGTATAAGCGACTGCTGGTTGCAATATCCTTCAGCAGGGTTGCGTTTTATCACCGACATTATGCAGATATTTAGAAAAGCATTAACAATTAAACTTGAATATATCAAAATTGGAGGTGAAATTATTAATAATATATATACACGGTGGTATTAACATTTAGGAATATTATCGAACGGATTAGAAAATGTGATAAATATGGAATTGAAAACCGAATTAATTACGGTAGATCTAAATAAGTCAAAAATAATATTAAGAGATACTGCGAATTAGAAGTAGTGAACAAGTATAAATATACCTAGAAGCTTGGCTTACCAACGCCGACGATTCAAACGAAAAGATTAAATGCGGATAGGACAGGCAAGATTAGAATTGATGAAAATGAAGAAAACATCGACATCGCTTGGAATAATTCAGTAAGAACTAGAGTCTTAAATTGCAACATACGGTCGGCTTGCGAAACACGGATGCCGAAGGCTAAAATAATAAACACTAGAGAAGCTTTCGAAATGCGGTGTTACCTACCGCCGTATACTGCGTTTATCGTAGGAAGAAAATAAGAAAAATGAAGAAGTATTAGATATATATATATATATAAAAGACATAGACGATTGATACGAGTCACTGAAGAAAAACAGCGTACTTTGGACACATATTAAGAGGACCACGTTATGTCGGACTATAATTGTGGGAAAGATAGAAGAAAAAAGAAGAGTTGGCGAAAGAGCGATTATCGATTATACACGGCTCGATAATATTCAAAAATGGTCATCTATGAAGTTAGTTTGTTCCACAAGGCAAGAGACCGAATACCAACGATCGAGAACAGTCAAACGAACAGTCAAAACGAACAGTCAAAACGAACAGAAAAGGAAAAAAACCAAGAAAATCAACAGCAGTAATAATAATCTAAATTAAGGGATACTAACACCGTACAGATATCTATTAGATGAATGTAAGTAAATAGAAAATTCCAGTATGCAGATGATATTGCGCTCGCGTACCAAAAATTAACCAACGAATAAATGTAACGAAGTATTAAAAAAACCCTTAGAAACCCTGAACAGGTATTTTCAGTCGTGGAAACTGCGATAAAGTCATCGTTATCCCATCTTACGACGCGGAAAGTCCGAACGGTTACGTTAGAAAATAATAAAATAAATGTTAACGTCAACTCGAAATATCTTGGAGTTATACTGGATAATACAGTCCACATATTCAGATTCTAGTACAGAAAGTAAAGACAGGGTGAACTTATTAAGTAAACTTGCCGGTACAGGTTGGGGGGAGCAGCTGCAAAGGTGTTGAGAACAACAACAACTCTAGCGCACGTCTATTCAACGGCGGAGTATTGCGTACCTATTTGACTGAAGAGTGCGCATACTGAGAAAATAGATGTTCGGTTGAAAGTGGAAATGCGAATAATTAGCGGCGCATTAAGGTCGACGAATAAAAACTGGCTTCTCCTGTTCTCGCTCACATTGCTCCTACAAAATTAAGACGAGAAGAGACTTTCCGAAAATGTTAGGAAAATTTGACACGTACGTAAAACTGTTTAATGCATGTAGATAAAGACTAGAAACCAATAAGGTAACTGAAATCAAGACAACGGCGGTAGAGAACACGTCAAGAAACTCGAAGGAAAGATGGAAAGATGGAAAGATGAATGGACTAATCGCATTTTTCAAAATACGTACAATTCGTCGCAGCCATATCCGACGATTAAAACGAACAGCGAGACAATGTAACACCACAACATTGTCCCGATTCGCGAGCAAAATAAAATAATTGTGTTTACACACGTGCTCGTACTCCGGGCGATAATTCTCGTGACAAACTAAAGTGTTGCCGACTAATGGACAGAACGCATAAGAGAACTGATGTTCGTTACGCGTATCACAAGTGTGTAAAACTGGCTACCAAAAATTTTGCACAAAACGAACAATTAATGGACGCGAAAAAACGTGTTCCTAACATTTAGCGCGTACTTAAGTTGACGGAAATTAAGCGAAGACAGAAGATTGTATTATCAAAATAAAAAAACAAGATGAAAAATAGTTCATTTCCGAATGATAAAGCAAAAGTAATAGTCGATTTAATTGATAGTTACAAAATTCTTTATTTAAACGCAACGTAATAAATGAAGTAAATCTGTTTATGCGCACTCACGTACACACACACACATATGTATGTCAAAAGGACTGCCTTCATCAACATATGCGGTAAATTATCACCATGTTGATAATTAGCTTCGAACACTATAATAAAAAATATAAAAGTAAAATAACATTTCTAAAAATACTTAATTAAGAACAAAAATCGAAAAGTGAAAACCAGTAATTTATAAAATCATCTGACAATCAATACGGTAAACAATATAATCAACAAATTAGCAATATAAATTTTTTCTACATAATTACATTAAAAGAACAAAAAATTAAATTTATAATATACTTCCAGAAATTAATTCTTCGTCAAAATTTATCATCGAATTTAATAAATTATTTTCAGATCTTCCTTTTATTACTTCCCCATATTTGTAATGTTTTTTTTTGTTATATATATATATATATATATATATATATATATATATATATATAATGTTTTTTTTTTATATGCAAAATATTATAATTTTGGTTAATATAATCTATTTCATGTTTTCATTCTTTACAATGTTATCTCTTAAATAACGATTTTTCATCATTGTTCGTATATGAACTTAAATGTTTTGAAATATTATTGTGAATTTTCAACTTGTTTCCCTTGTATAATCTTTTTTACATTGACTAAATTTAATTTATACGCTCCCGAATTTGTTCATATATTTATATATTACGTGTATATATATATATGTATGTATATCTGATATTACTAAATGAGCAATTCACACACACAACACACATATATATATATATATACTGGACTACCTGAGAGACGGTTCTATATATGTGTGTGTGTGTTATGTTAACATATATGTTTGTACTGATCACTGATTAAGCCGAAATTGGGGTGCTGCCTGCCTGTTTCACCGATGTATTCTTTTTCACATTCATCGAAATTTAATTATTATGCTCTCGAATTTTTTACTTTATCTTCTATTTTATTGTTTTTACTAGTCGATTTCAGTAACGCGTTATTATTCCATATTGTCAAATTTATGGCTTAATAGCCGGAAAACTTTCTGTTTTTTGATACAAATTTAGCGAATTTTAACAAAATTGTTTATTGTTAATTTTCTTTCAAAAATTACTACAATCCAAGTTAAATATATAACATATATGTAGTACGTGGATATTATTATATATATTTTGCGTGTGTATGCGCGTGTTTGTATTACACACGTTTTTCAATCATATATATATATACGTAGTTACGCGGAAAATTAAAAGAACAATAGAAATACAAGAGGTGTGCTCTGCTGTCAATTAAGCGTTCGATTAGGCATCATTGTTGTGTAAAATAAGGTGGTACTTTAACGAAAACGTTTATTTATTGTTAAAATCATATTTATACAACCGGTCGCTTGTGGTAAAAATAAACGATTCATTTTCAAAAGAACATTCAATCAGATCTTCTGTACCGCGAGTCAGCCTGCTCTAGACCATTGTTATTATATTCCATCTATACTGCCGACTTGCCTACATCCGATCAAGCCGTGTTTTGGATGCCGATGATGTCGCAATACTCGCGTCTAATTCAGATGCCACATACGCTAATATCGCTGCTGTTGTTCAAAACCATATGAATCGACTGGAGGAATTTGGTGCGTATCGTTTAATCCAGCTGTAAATGTCAACGCGTTACCTTTACAAATAAACTACCGAACTGTTCCGAGTTAAAAAAATGTCCAACACGAACATTCCGAAAGTAGAATCCGTAATGCCCGTGGATAGACGATTGATCGTGTGGATCGCACGAGAAAGTCGGTCGTGCCAGACTACTTTAGCCGTTGTTACGAAGTACATCCTTAATCTGGCTGTGAAGAGAAATATAATCTCGCGATCATAGCTCCAATCTGACGTCGTCATGTAGTGTCGCAGTATTAAAATACAAACAGTCGAAGATATTACGTACGTATACTATACACGCTGTATACTGAGTTTAAGATAGGAATATTCAGAAAAACTTCTTCGAGCAAATTCGAATTAATCCGTTGATGTACAAAATGTCCCGGTGGATCTACCAACTAAATGTAACAGGAGACTAAAAACTACATACAATTACCGGAGGAACGACGGTCTACATAACTGGTAGGCTAGATATTAACGCCCTGAAGAAAATATGTCGTCAGATGTTTTTCTATCGTACAAGAATCTAGCATATCGGTTGGAATTGTTAGATATATTTTCTTTATCACCGGTGTTTATGGTTAATCTTTGTCGGTAGAATAGAAAAATAGAATAAAAGAAATATAGGTTGTTTGTTAGCCTCAGGGGAAAGCTAAGAGATATACAAAATAAGTTCGTTACTTAAACGAGAAAATATACGTATGTTTTGTGAATTATATATTCGTTTTCAATAAAGTACATAGTTACCGAGGAATCAAAAAGGAATTGGCTTTTGTAAAATTAATATAACGCCATCGTTGGTAGAATATTAGCCAATAAATTAGTTCCTAAACGTCGAAGGCCTTATTAAATTTCCTATAATTGAAAATTAATAATAATAACGATTTCGTTAAGTTTACCGTAAATAATCGTCCCCCTGTAAATAACGAAATTTCAATATTGAAGCTCGACTACTAATTAAACAGGCGCCGCCTATATAAATTAAGTCGACGAAATAATTATTCGTATTTACTACGTATTGTAGAAGTAATGCGAAAACTAATTTTAACTATTAATAACTTACGATGGTTATTTATTATTAATATTATCGCCTGGTATATTTAAAGTAGTCTTCAAATTATTCCCGTTGAATTTTTGGTATATAAAACATTTTTGCACGATTATTTCAAACGCGTTAAAGTTTTTGCATAGGTTTGGAAACCTTTATATAATATACAAATCATCCTCCAAGGATATAACGGGATCGAGGAAGAAGAACACGTTGAATGAAAAATATACGAAATTGTTTGAACATCGGGAAAGCTTCGAAAATCATAAGGATAGGCAGCAATCGAGATCAGTTTCATCATATGACCAATCACCTTCGAGGAGAAGGCACTTATATATATATATATATATGATACAGATATGTCACCGCCGAATGAATATAATCCGGTTGCTAATCGGAATTTCGTTCGTCTTCTAAACGTTCTCGGCATCGCGTTAGCCGATCAACGACCGGAAACCGAATTAGCCGTTCGCGTTTGGTATCGTTCGTACCTGGTCAGCGTTCTGTTTATTACGTTATCGCACGTACTGGATTTAATCTATCATCGAAACGGTTTCAGTACGATGCAAATAAGCGGCGTAGCTTTTATGATTTTATTACATTTTCAAATCGTTTGGATGAATTATAAAAAAGACGTCGTACTATCGATGGTGGAAATAAGACGCGAATTTATTTCGTCCGTCTGTCGAAATCGTCTGGATAATTACGATTCGTTTTTAAATCGTTACGGTTATAAATTGACCGTCGTCTGCATATTAACGATATGCGTCGGTCCGTTTATGAAATTCGTTTCGAATCGTAACGATTTAACCGGTTTAATCTACGACGCGAATCCTTGGCCGATAAACGACGACCGGTCGACATATTGCCTTATATACGCGATTCAATTCGTCACGGTATTTATAACGTTGTTTACCGCTCATAGTTTCGTCCTGTTTCTCGTTTACGTCGGTTTCGAAATCGAAATTCAAAAATCGCGATGCGCTAAATCCATTCGAAATATTTCATTACCGTGCGGCGATAGTTACGACGATTCGTCTAAAGAAGTCGACGATCGATCGATAGTCGATTCCTTAATCGAACAGTTTAAAAATTACCAGATTTTAAACCGGTAACGTATGGAAATTTTACATTATTTTCTATACGATTATAAAAAACGAAAATATTCGAAAAACGATATACCTTAAGAACGTTGAACCCACACAACCAAACTCATCATTAATCCAAAATACGTTATCTATTAAGCTGTGACTATAACGTATCGTTTCTCATTTTTCTTTTTATTTTGAGCCGGAATATTATTATTTAAACTATGTAATACTTAAATTTGAATCTACTGCCCCCCCACCCCAAAAAAAAGGTGTTTAGCTTGAACTAGGAAAAAATAATCCTTAAAACTCAACTAACGAAACGGTTGCCTGATTATTTAATTTCAGCTTCCAAGTGTGGAAATATTATAAACTAATTATCTGCGGTACTTTACTTATTTTAAATTAACACATCGAGCCCCAAGCCGCATTTTGAACCTCGGTGGTAACAAACACGTATCAGTCATTTCTGACTGACGCTTACTTTTAATTTTGTTTCGATAAAAATTAAGTTTCTTGTTTCGAAACTAATAACGAGAATGCTTCGTTTGTGACGTAAAAGAAAAAAGTGTTAGTCGTATACGACTGACACTTTTACATAAAAAAAATTTCGCTATGCGCATTGAATGGTTAATATAACGGTGCCGAATAATAATATAAGTTCCAGATGAAAACTTTATACTTTCAAATATAAACATGTGTGACAACAGATAAAATGTGTCAATCGTAAATGACTGACGATTTTTTTTTAGGTTTTTTATTAAGAAATAGAAAAATTTTAAGTTAACCACACACACAGTGATTAGAAAGTGATATTTTTAAATACGGAGTAAAAATTAACAATCAGCGTGTTATCACATTTATACAAAAAAATTAACAATAGCTGACGGTAATGGACAACGTCATACGACTGAAACGGGGCTCAATGTGTTAAATGTCAAAAATGAGCGTAAATAATAATTACCGGGTTTAGTTTTAATTTTTAATGTTTTGAATAATTAAAAGAAAATAAAAGGAATGAAAAACGAGGAAAGGGAGGACGAAGGAAATGCAACAGCTAATGGAAAATCGTCAATTGTAGAGAAAATTATCAAACCAGTTTTAGAACCGAATATTATAACGTGTACCAATAAAGATAATACGTTACAAATAAAATTGATCTTAAAGAAAATGTTTATTCGTATACCGATATGATCGGATATATATATATATATATATATATATATATATATAAGATACAATGCGAATAAACAAATATGGTGGAGTAAATCACGAATAAAAAAAAAAAAATTGTAGATAACATACAAGAAAAATATACATATGAAATTTATATAAACCGGTATACATACATATTTATATACATACACAGGCAGGTGTACACGTATTATACTTATCTTGACATTTGCTATATTTCACGGATTTCGATATATTTGAATGAATCTACTTGTTCGCTCCAAATGTCCGCATCGATTTGAATTTTATTTTTTTGGTAATATTACTTCTTAATTTGATAGTGTCCGATTTTATATGCTGGCCGAAACCGAGAGCTTTCTTCTATACAACCGTTGCGAAACTCCGAATTTAATATATATATATATATATATATGACTATATTTGACTAGACCTATTAATAACGCGAATATTTTATTACGAACGGATTAAATAAAATTAGAAATAAATGTCACCGCAGCTGATATAGGAATTGGCGCGACTAGTATTTTCTTATTTTCACTTATTTCGACGATATGCGCGATTATAAAATGAAAAAGGAAAGGAAAACCCGATTTAATCGTGAAAGTGATGAATCCGATCGCGATATTTAAAAGTATACTTAAAAAAAAATCCGAAACTTTGACTTGCTCCGTTAATATCGTTCAACAATATATCGTGAACTTGAAAAATAAAATTGTAGATTTCGATCATCAGCCACGACGAAAGGTTAAAACTAATTAATTACTGTTCCGTATCTCGTCACCGTCGTCCGAAGAATCCACGGCTCACGGCAAAAAACCGCTTATCTTCCAACTACTATTCACACTTCGCTGTAATTTCCCAAATGTCGTGAACATCGACAATTGCTACCTCCTTATCGCAATCTTATATACACACACACATATACATATACTCCGTTAACATTTTTCTGACCGAATACGTTCGAACTTCCTCGTGAATATAAAGTTATATTAGTATATTAATTATCTTAACACAACAGAGGGTATACCCTTGTGTTGGCACTCCGTAATATGTAGTTCAATATAAGGCACGACAATCTATGAAAGATGCTTATAGAAGGAATGAAAAACGTGGAAAGGAAAGACGAAGGAAACCAATATATGCGACAGTTCGTAGAAGACACTGCTAGCAGCGCATAGAAGAAAACAGCAAGTCGTCAAGTGTAGAGAAAATTATCAAAAACCAGTTTTAAAATTGAATACGTAGTTCAACATTAATTTTTATGCGCAGTAATGTCTAGAATTTGTCAATTTTTAAATTACGCAAAATATTGTGTATACGGGGTTTATTCATTTATTTATTTTTTAAACTCATCATTCGTGAAACGTCCCTCTAGACGATGTATATACTATTGTAATATAAAATGCACGGTTTAATCATTTACCCATCAACTGGGGTAACTTTACATCATTTCTAACTTTTCCTTAAATTACTATATATTATTTTCGTTGGTCGTCGGTCAAATTAGTAGTCCTCTTTAAATGCGCTCTCTGTCTATCTTCATCCGTCGTATATATGTTTTTCTTTTACGCACTTTATTACATTTTTATTAATTTTTGATATTATATTTTCTTTAATTAAATTACCGACGTAACCACCCGTCCTAAGAATACAATAATGTATCATCATCGCCATCATCGTCGTATTGTTTATTGTCGAATGACTCTAGCTATTGTACGTTTATTTTTACATAATTCGAGTCACTAATTATACGCAACGTAAATGCGCGCGCATATGATGTTATACGAAGTGAGGTGTCATCGTGATGAAAAACTTTATTCAATTTTTATGTCGCCATGATGTTATACGAAGTGAGTTGACATCATGATGAAAAAATTTATTGAATTTTTTATATCGCAAGTTAGGTTTCGAACACTCGACCGTCGAGTAACAGTCGAGCACTCTAGCAATTATGTCACCGCGACACAATAATATATATATATATATACATTCAAAAAAACCTCTCTCTCTCTCTCTCTCTCTTTATAGCCATAAAAATGACAAGGTTGAATTTATATAAATTTTTTTGCTCGTTTCGTATACAATTTTTTTTTTTTTAAATTTCCATCATTCATTAAACAACGTATTATTTAATTTTATTATTTATTTAATAATAAATAATTTTTATTTTATTAGATTTCTAATTTTTTTCGGGCTGTTTTTCTTTTTCAATTTTTAGATACATCGCGAACGTTGTAAGAATTTATAAGTGGACGTTCGTTTCGTGTTTATTATACGCTATCATTAACATGGCCTCCGTCGCTTACATAATAATTTCTTCAATGGTGAGTTCAGTACATACATCGATTGTTATCGACAGAAATAGAATACTGATAACATTTTTGAAAAATATTGTTTTCATCGGTTTACATTTTCGGAGAATATTTCATAGAACTTGACAATTAATTAATGTTCGTCGTAATTTGCACGATAGTATAATATAATTCAAATTTTTATAATAGACGATAGAAATTTATTATAAACTTTATGTGTTTATAAATTAAATTGTAATCTAATTGTCAAAAGATATTTATACAAAAAAATGGGGGGAAACAATTTTCACTTAGATTTAATGAATATTTTAATTCGTATTAAAACAATAAATCACTGTGTCTGTAAAGATTTTTTTTTCAAATTCAAATTTTTTTATTTCAAGTTTCCGTTTGATTCAAAGTAATTCAAATACACTGCACGAATCTCAGAAAAAACAAATCGTTCATCTTCATAAACACATCAACACACTGATATACATGCACACCTGCAAACTCCCTCTACACGTAACACAATATTTTCCTGTAATGAAACGCGTATGATACGCATATCGAAATATATATATATATATATATATATATATATATATATATATATATATATACAATACAACTAGCGCGCTATTGAACAAAAATGCTGTAAAATTATGAATAAAGATTATAATATAAGGTATAGTGTAAAATCAAATCTATAAATTCAAATTCAAACTAATGAATACAAAAAAAGATTCCTATTACGATATATAAGAGATATACTTAATAGTCTCGTATAATAAATAATTACAGGTTAATAGAGTTAATAATGTAATACGGGTGAACAGAATTACACTAATTCGAAATAAGACGCAATCACGAAAACTGAATAAATGTCGTTAAGAATTCTCTAATTTCGACGACATATAAAATTTATACAAATTAAATTCGCTAAGCTGTTCAGTTTCACACAGGTACAAACAAATCATCAGTTAATAGGCATAAATTACGTGGACCCGTATGCGCCAGTAAATTGTGTATTTTTATCTTTCATATTTACGGAGACTTAGTACGGATTCATGGGTTTAACGTTCGTAAATATTCGTAATGATAAGTTAGAAAAAGTAACCAAATGTACTCATCGGAACAAATAAAAATCAATGCTCATGGAACTACAAAGATTCACATATAATTAAAACTAAATAATTTTTTATTAATTGTTCACTGTCAGCATTAACATATTTAAGATGATATCAGAAATATTACACTGCACCCCAAATTTTGCTTAATCAGTTAACATACTTATATGTTAACATAACACATACATATATATATATATATGTATGTATGTGTATATGCCATAAAATTTGTTCCATCAGCATACGACACGGTACACACGAAATGGCTACTAGTTAAAATCTTGGAGACTATTTCGAAAGATTAATGTCCTTTTAAACTTAGTGATCAGCAACAGAACACGTACTATGGTCTTACTAGGGAAAGAAAGCAGGAAAAAGCGGCCGCTTATAAATGAACCGCAAGAACTAACGCCAGCTCCATCAATGTTTAATTTATATACCTCGGATCTAGCCCATGAAAGCTAGAAAATTTTTCTATATAGATGATCTGATAAGAATGAAACGGTAATAGACCTAGAGCAAGATTTAAACATCGTGGCAGAATACTTCACGAAAAGGTGACTCAAACTTAAAATTAGTAACTTCATGTTTTCATCTCAGTACAATGATGAAACTAAGCATTCGGCTCAATGACGAGGTATTCAAATGTGAATAAAACTCGAAATACCACGAAGTAGTAATCTTAAGTTATCAACTTACGTTCGGTAAACATTTGGAAAATATGCGACAAACGTAAAAACACGAAATAACATTCCACATAATCTGTCTGAGGAGCACATGTTATTACCTACAATATCAGCCGAGTTTCTAACTTATTTCGTATCGGAATACGCAACTTTGTCAAACATGCGGAAAAAGTGAACATACAACTGAACACAAAGTTTAGATATAGAATTCTGATAAACAGCACGAAAACATTAAATAACAAAAATAAACCATAATCTCAGGTGTACTCACATTTATGCCGGCTACAGTTTAGCTAATTAATCAATAATAATTTCACTTGAAATAATTTGATACATGTACCTATATTGTTTACGTAGAAACTGTGTATAAAAAGTGCGATTCTTTAAATTATAAACAATAATGTCAATTATCGTTCTGAAGGTACGTCCGTTATTGAAATCTATCGTAAACCGCATTAAAAGTAAATGTTCGAAAATGTTTATAATTATTTCCTAAGTTACACATCATCATTATCATACTGTATCGCGTTATAATACATACACACGTACTCTTCTTATCCTAATTGATATTAAACCAATATAGGTATGATAAAATTTTCTCATGGTCCGTCAGTATCTGGTACAAGTTTGAGCGTATGTCTGTTTAACATATTAGGAATTACGCTGTAGGTGTGTTGCCCAGTACTGTATTCTTAAAACTTTTTCGCATAGTTTCGAAATTGTTTTTTTCTAAAATGTTTCCAAACATTGTTATATTCAAATTGTGTATACTTAAATGTTTCAGAATACTGGCGATTGGAGTAGAGTAGTACAAATGTTATTTGTTTTCTTTACGTGCGCTGCGATTATATCCGTGTACTGTTACTTGGGAGAAATTATCAGATCGGTGGTTAGTAAGCAATCAAAACAATATATATATATATATATATATATATATATATATATATATATATATATATATATATATATATAAACTTGTAACACAATGGAGTATAAAACAACAAAAAACTAGTTAAAATCGCTAAATTTCTTTAATATAAAAAGATCACAAGGCTCTTCGGCTAAATGTACATAAAAAATATAATATAAAAATATGCAATTTATAAGAAACAAAATGTAAAATAAAATATAAGAAAACACCTTAATTTAGACCATATTCACCATCAGATATTTTATAAATAACATCATCATAATTCTTCAATTTTGTTCAGATTTTTTTTCACTGCTACAAAGGTTAAAAGCAAGGATTAAATTATTCCGTTAGTGAGAATAAGGAAGAATATTTCCGATTTTAAGCGTGAATATTTCATTAAGTATGCTAGGAAAGTGTAACAAAGAGCGAATAATATAGAGAAGAGTGTAGTAAGATATGAGCTATAATGATTTGAACATTATAGGTTGAGCACATCGGTTTTTGATAGGATATAAGAATGTGGTACGAACATGAAACAACATCACTTTATTCGATCTTATGTGATAAATACACTGTATTATACCAGGTGGGCTGCTAATTTTAAATGTCAGGATTTTCTGGGACATTTTTTTCATGTCTTGGTCTTCCTCTTGATCTTTTCCCTTTGTACGGTGCATTCAATTATTTACATTAAACGTTCATTGTAGTAGCGGTTTTGTACATAAATTAATGAATTTTGAAAGAATCGACATTAATGTCGTACACATTCGTGAACGGATCCAAAGCTCGGAGATTAGATTTCTCAGTCAATACCTTAAATTTTAAATGGTGGCTGTTTTTATACAGCGCCATAATAACATCTGTAGAGTGAGAACACCTAGCAATATCTTTTTTTTTTTTTTTATGCTGGAAAACTTAAATTATCTCCATCTAGTTTGGAGGCCGGTACGAGCTAACTATCGATGATCATTCTACTGAACAATCTGCACGCATAGCTAATAACTTAAACTCGGATTTAGATTCCCCTCGTATTTCTGGTAAAATTGACATGGAAAGACTAGTAATCATCTACTGGTTTCAGTCAAAATTAATCTCTATGACTATATCGTTCGTATTAATTAGCTGAAGTATATTGTTTACCAAAACGAAATCTCAAGCTAGTGGTTTACATTATTATAAGCATATTTTTTAATCCGACCCACCGTGTCCGATGTAATCAGTATGAAGAATACGACAAATCGTGTACGCGAGGCTATTTTAAGGAGGGGTAATTGCCTAAATTTACAAATATTCAAAACTCATTTGGACTGTGTTTCAAAAATGTGATTATCCCAATAAAATTTTATATTTTCTGTGAAACTTCATTCGTCGAATAAATGAAACGGTTAAAAAATAAAGGGGGAAATGCCTACAAAGCATTAGTCGAACCTAAATTACTGTATGAATAGAAAAATAGATTATATTTATAAAGTCTTACTGATAGGAAACCTGCGCGCGCATACGTCGTTATACGGAGTTGGATGTCATTGTTTTTTCCGCGATAATTTAGAATTATACGATGATGAAAAGTCTATCAGTGAACGACGTTCCTCAACTTGGCATTAATGGACCATTTATAATTACACTGCCTACCCGTTCCTTCCAAAGACCTAGACAGCTATCCAGTCAGATAATCTGGTGCCGCAATTGAAGAGTTGTGGAGCCGCCAACAGTACAAACTAATCACTTACCATTGTCTCGGGTCTGAAATCCGAGCTAGTAATTAATGAGAGAAGTATAAATGCGACTTGTCAGAGATACTGGGTGACATCATCTCGGTGATGAGTTTGCGGCCCCGTGTTGTACAGTGCAAACTTCATCTCCACTTTCAAGTGCGATCTTATAAAGGAAACACAGGAGATCTTAGCCGATAGACCAGAGAGATTTCTCACGGAAGAAATATGTCCAGCTCTCAGCCGGCGCGCTCGGTGATCGAACAAGAACTGGTGCATTCAACGTGGTATGGGCGTTGGCACCAATTCCAGTAATTCTCCATTCCACGCCGTATATATTCATCAGTTCTTTCATACTGACGATTCCAATCAAGACTTTTATATTTTCCCGCTACCAGATTCTATTTTTACTTCCAATATTAATCTCAAATATTTCATGTTTATCATGTTTATCACGCCTCAATAAATAACTGCCTTTTAGGAAGGCAGAAGGCAGTTACACTACTACAATCTTAACCTATAGGTTAAATAATTAGTAACTTTGATAATTTAACATGTTGTGTACGCTGATCCAGTGATCAGTTTCCACTAATATTAACTAAATATTAATTACGAATACGGGATTCGATAGAAATATAATTATTATTTAACTATCAATTAGGTCCAACGGATGTGTTCGCTTAATCTCACATAATTTGCAGTGTCCAGTAACCGTGTAACTTCTTTATTAGTGTGACCAAGCAGTCTCTGTTCGTGTTTGGTGAAATCTCCGAGATACACGATTTCATGCTTTTAAAGATGGATAGTAATTCCTGTTTCCTTTTTAAACGTGGTAGAAATTTTTCGTTCATTATTTTTTTGAATTCTGCTGATTTTCAGAAGCCTCTTTAATTCAATTGATTAAATATTCCATAATACGGCGACTGTGATCATTCATGTTCCAGTCGCATACGTTACAATCGCCCAGATGTAGCATTTTTGTCAGAAAAAAATTCAATTTTGTGCTGATATCATAACTATGCATTACGCCTTTCAAATTTAAAAATTCTTTGCGTGCCATTTCTAATCTACATTTCAATTCCATGTCTGAATTCATTTTCTCTCTAATCCAGCTTTCCAGACATTTATAGGACGTGTCTTTTTCAGTATTTTACTTTTCTCTCGTAATAACGTTATTGTTCTCGAATTTTCCTCGAATATTCGTATATATTTAGTTTCATCGAAATTTATTTCGATTCAAAGTTCCTATCCGCACATTAATCGTTGTAATCCGTTCTGTGAGTTAACTATTGCTGCAGTGTCAATAGTAAAACTAGCGTTGTTCACTAGTACTGCTCCGCTGTATCTAGATTCTGTTCTGGGTAAATATTCGCCTTTCGCACATTCTATTTTTATATCTGAAGATATTTCATTGCCTAAGGTGACATAATTGCTAGAATGCACGACTGTAAAAAAGTTTATACAATTTTTTCTTCATTACATAACTCTGAATTATCATGGAGAAGATATGTGCGCGCATCTGTGTTGCATACAGTGAGTTGAATACTAGCCCATTTTGTACATAAGAATAAACGTACAATGGCTAGTCACAACGTTCGACATCGATGATGATAAATCGTATTGTAATCTGTCAATAGTATAGATTTCTGAAGCATTTCAAATCGTTTGCATCTATTGTTGTTTTTCCCGGTATATTAAAAATAAATCTGTAAAGCGTATATATATTTTTGTGCTAGTAATTGCACTTAGAGGATAACTCGTGTCTAAAACAAAATTATAGTTTTCCATATTATTTTTCAATTTTTTCATAAATTCAAGTTTTTTTTAGATAGTGTTCAGAAATTTCTTCAATGTCAATAAGGCTTATTGTTTTAAAATCACTTCAAATATATAGTTAATTGATAAAATTTGTAAATTAATCACTTTCAATGCTATATTAAAATTGTCATTATTAATGTTTTGTTTTTTTTTCTACTTGACACAGAATGACGAAATACGTTTGGAATTATACTTTTTACCGTGGTATGAACGCTCTCCAAAATTCCGTAAACACCTTCACATATTCATGTGTTTCACTTACGACCGGCTATTATTAAGAGCGGATGTGACGCACGCGGCCACGCTTAATATGTTTACTTCGGTTATTAAATTTTCCTACACATGTTTCAATATTTTGCGTAAAATGCTTACGCGATAAAACATGCGAATTCTCCGAGGATAGTCAAACTTTTTTACTGTCATCGATGTCGTTCATTCGAGTGTGTCACTTTAAGCTTAAGCGTACCGCGTATATTACAATGTTCATATATGTATCAATGATGTTTAGTTTATTATATATATATATACATCACGATATGTCTATATCAATCCACTGCTGAGTGTAGGCATTCCCCAAACACTTCCAACATCTTCTATCTTGAGCGGGTCGAATCTAATTGATTCCTTGTTCATATCACAATATCATCCCTCCACCCAGTCATGGGCCATCCTTGTGTACGACGACCGTCAATCGGCCACCACTATATCATGCGATTTTGTATTGCAATATGTGATGTCCAAATCAATTTTAGCCTGGCGATTCATTCTACCGCATTCAGCAATTATGTTTGTTGTCTTATCCATGAAATCGTCTTAAAGTCCTTGAGTCTGATACTAAGAATAATTCTTTCGTACACCATTTGAGTTTTCCTAATTCTTCTAATTGTTCCTTACTCCATGTTTAAGTCTATACGTTAAGACCGGCAGTACGCAGTGATTGTACAGTTTACTTTTCAGGCTACTAGGTATATCTTTGAAAACTTTAGTTTGCCAAATGCAATCCAGGAGGGAGATATTCTCTTTTTTATTTCTAATTGCACTATCTTCTTTTTCATCGTGATATATATATATATATATATATATATAATATAGAATGTTTAGATAATTGGTTAAAAATTCTGAATTACGGAACACTTCTAACAAATTACATGTAATCCTAGCCTTTACAAACAAAATCGTTTACTTAATTTTAAAAAATCTCAAATGAACATCAGTGTATGTAATATTTTTAAAACGATGAATTTGTTAATAAATAAAAAAAATGTATAAAATTCAACATTTTTAATTCCTCCGTGTTTAATTTTAATAAAAACTGACTTCATTACGTACTAATTTACTAAACAAATTAAATATTCTTTAAAAACACTAAGTTCTGCATCGTAATGCATTACAAGAATCATATCGCCCAGAGTAAAGTTCGAAATTATAAGCAAAGCCAGTTCCACATAAATAGAATAATTTGTAACACCACTTATGTGGCTTGCATGGAACATATTGTTTCAAATAGTGTGCTTTTTTTGTTGCACAAATTTGTTCGTCTACACTGAGACACTCCTCCAGTGGAATAGAAATAAATTTTTTTCTCAATGTTTCAATGAGAGGTCTTATTTTATATAATTTGTCCAAACCAAAATTTAATTTATTATTATTAAAATGTAAACAATTTTCGATTTTTTCAAATTTATTAACAGTTATTGCATTTTTTATTATATGGTTGCCAATATTATTAGACCAGTAGCTTCAAACACTGGGTAAGTGAACCACTGACATCATTATACAGATGCCCAAGAAACGTTCCAGTTCTGATCGCGTGATAACAAATGGATTGTTCACATTCATCTGAATACTATAACATAATGTTTCAGCGCAAATATGATCTAAGAAATCGTTATCAAAAAAATATTTGAAAAACTGAATTTTGGATACAAGGTCCTGCACCTGCTATCTAATTGTCTAACAATTAACGATTTTTTTTCTTTTAAACGTGCCAAAATCAATTCTATATTACTAACTTGAGTACTCTCATTAGAATTTAGGAACAATTCGTCATTCTCGATTACTTTATGACATTATGTAAGACCATATTACTAACTTCATCCTCGTCACTAAATTTTTCATCGTCCTCACCTTCAAATGGTATCTGCAATGTATGTATAATCTCTTCATCTGTTAAAGCAGACTTATTCACTTATTCATCCCGATGATCCACTTTGTTGTTTCGTATATATATATATATAAAGGAAAACAACACGTAAAAAATAGAAATAATAACAGTAACAACCAACCACTATATCACAATCCAAGTAGAATACAAAAACTTGATTTCCCATAAGTGCATGATGTAGCCTATAAGCTACATTTTATTTTCTGCCTCTCAGCAACCAGAAATAAGAATAAATAGCAAATCATGCATACCATTGGATTCCGATGGCATTCTAGACTATTAAATACATTTTTTTCTTGGGACATAGGCTAGTCGAGGTTAACATCCGGTAAATAAAAAATTGCCATATCAGTGAGAAATTATTCCGTCAGTTGGTCGCTGATTAATCGAATTCCACGGATGTCTATAAACTAAAATAGATAAAAAAAAATGGAAAGTAACAGAGGAACATATAATCTAAATGATTCGTCACATTTTTAAACAACATCCGCACAAATACCTCGGATAAAGTTAATTTTTAAAACGTAGCCTATAGGCTACACTATGCATTTAAGGGCTAACTAAGACCATAAAACTGATATTGAGGGGAAAAAATGATTTGCTGCTTAATACGATTATTTATTTCTGATGAATATTTATTAAATTTAAGAACAACTACTTGTAATGAAAATGAAAATTATATTAAATGTAAGTTTTCAATTTTTGTTCATAGGTTAACTTGTAAGAACAGTTGTAA
This sequence comes from Coronaproctus castanopsis, assembly GCA_032883995.1. Lineage (NCBI taxonomy): Eukaryota > Metazoa > Arthropoda > Insecta > Hemiptera > Monophlebidae > Coronaproctus > Coronaproctus castanopsis. The sequence goes on along the minus strand of CM065052.1, from coordinate 66,854,724 downwards.
CTGCTTTCAGTTGCAGTATTACTGGTAATGAAATTAACCAAGTATTACACTGAATTTCTTTTAAAGTTTTAATGTATGATTGTTTTATATTATTTTGTGATCATAAAAATTATCTATAATATATGCTTGTTGAATACGAAGTTCATTAAATACACTGAATATATATATATATATATATATATATATATATATATATATATATACACACACAGAAATCACTTGTTACTTTAAAAATATTTACCTGATTTACATGTATTTCGTATTAAAATCAAAACATTAGAAAAATTGAGACGATAAAAATTTTATATTTAATAATTAAAATGTATGCACATACATAAACTCGATTAATTAATTTCGCAATTTGCAAATTTTTTCATAAAACTTGATTTATTTAGTGTTCTCGCTTCAAGGATAAATGAATTATATTGACTTTATGGACGTTTAAATTAGTAGAAAACATTTTATGCAGAAATTCTAAGAATTATGAAAAAATTAAGAAATTAAGTTTTATTAAAGATTACAATTTATTTATAAAACGTCAAAAGAAATAAAATAATCGAGGAGTACACATATCAATTAGAAATTAAAATTAATTCATAATTTATGAATAAATAAGTCGAATAAAAAAGCAATACGGTTGTGCATTTGCTTTCATTAATTTCAAAAATTTTTCCATATTAATTAAAATTTTGTTTAATAAGAAAATATTGAATTTAAACATGCACTGCGAAAATTTGCGAAAATTACGTTCCTGACTCGTATTTATGATTTAAAATAATTTAAGTTACCAAAATTCAAACGAATTATGCACTATATATAATAAATTAATTCTATAAATAGAGCCGTATCAAAACTGAATAACTGGAAGAATCATTAACTTCGGTGTATTCATATATTTTTCTCGTTAAAATTCGATTACAAATGTTTTGGTATGGGCGAAATAATAAATCGTTTTTTTTTTAACGAAACTGAATTTTTCTTCAGGCGGATGGTTCTATATTAGCAATCGGATGGAATTAATGTTCGTTATTTTGAATACCTCCAGTTTGATTTCAATATGCATAGTTGATTCGTTATTCTGAAGATAATCATTAAATTATTACATAAACAAAACCAGTGATTATCAGGTTTAGATAAACAGATTAACTAAAAGAATTATTTCTTACAAAAATGAATTATTTGTAATATGTTGCTGGTTGTGTCATTTTTTAAAATTCCATTACTTTTGATCTACATTTATAAAACATCTAAAATATATTTTTTGCGCTTGTTTTAATTTAATTATATCTTTAAAAGTATGATGTAAATTTGTCAATTTCATACCTATATAAATATTATAATACTGACACGGCGTATACATGTTCGTGGTTTATTCAGTATTTTGTATATTAATTACTGTCCAACAGAAAGATTTATTTGTATAGCTTGCGGTTAACGTAATTGTTTAAGTGTATTTTTTGTGGAAAATACTTTGTTATCTTACAATTATATAAAAACAATAAAATATTAAATTTAAAATACGCTATAAATTTATTAGGTAATAGGTATAAAACTGTTTTTGATCACGTACAAAAGTACAAACTGTTTTCACATGTACGAATTTAATTTTTCTGTAGTCATTTATTAGTCACATTCTTTAAAAATACATTTTAGTTCATATTTTGTTTCTAGAACATTTGATACAATTATATGTTGACTTTTGCTCCAATTTAAGAAAATGTTTATCTTCATACTTTACAAAAATTTAAGTTTTATATTAGGAAGTATGTTACATAAAAAGTTTGAAACAAAAATCATATTATAATATTTTTAATAAAGAAAAATATATTGCCAATCAATACCGTTATAAATTTCTAGATTAAAGAATTCTGTGCGTAATGTAAGAAAAAAAGCTCGGACGTAATACTTAAAATAATAAAAATATTTGTATATTTTCTAATATAATAAAATCGATTTATTCAACTCGTCAAAGTTTATAAACTCCTCATTTAATTTCCACAATTCAAAACTCGCTATTTAATTCTTTACACAAATGTAAACATTTTTTAGGGTGTTTTGTTAATTTTCCATTAGATATATTTATTTGGATCCAAACGTGTGTAGAAGCCTTAAAACCGGGTTAATTTTTGTTAGAAAAATTTTATATTTGTTCGTTTTGAACTCAAAATAATATTTACAATCTATAAAATTTGCAAAATGAAAGGATTTATAGGCGTTCATGTTGGTAAGTTTTAGAATTTGAACATTTTGATAACATTTATTTGATTGCGTGTATGTAATTGAAAATTGTGGTATTGTTTTTCCGTTTGAAATTTGTCTGTATTCGACAAAACTTAACATTATTTAAGATAATTGTAAATATTCAAATCATTCTATCCGGAAAGAGATTCAAATATTGATTTTATAAATGGTGCTGAATTGGAATTGTAGACAGAACGTCTAAGCTAATAGATAGGATTTGCCGAAATATTCGAATGCTGGAGGTAACCATAAAATAGAACAACAAGAGATAGGAAAAGTTTTTTGAAAGCTGAAAGAAAAAAGAATAAAGATAAATAGGAATAGTTACATAAACAATGAACAGCAACAATAGTTATTAAAATAGTAATGATATTACGTAACTTCTCTTTATAAATGAAGGACTTTATATGAAATAAATTCAACGCGTGACCACTAAGATTTGTAACTATGGCTTTTTGATGTAAACAAACGGCCGGATAAAGAATAATCGTAGACGCATGATTAATGTGTATAAATAAATCAAAGAAATGGTTTAAATTAGATGTGATTGAAATATTCATATGTTATATTGTATGAAATATTCGGTAAGATACAAATAACGATTGCATCTAACAAATGAGATATATTTTTGGAGGATACTAGTTTTGAACTAGTGCTGAAGAGCTTTGTTATTAATTATTTTAGCAATTAATAATTTTTGCTAATAACTTGATTGCTTTTTCTGAAAAGAAAAGTTATGTACACATCCATATTTATATACGTATGTTTGTTTATATGTATGTGAACTACGTGCAGTTTGTAATATGGAAGTCTAAACGTATGCTGTTTACTTCATGTGTGTTAATTTTAACTTATTATATTTTCCTTCTGTGTTAATTTCATACTGTAATAACTAATTTATTTGTATAGAAAATTAATTTTTATGCAGTCCATATTATATATATATATATATTATATATCCGCAGTGCAGCATCCTAAAGGACACATATGTAATGTTAAAACAAATAAAATAAAAAATATTCCTTATACGGTACACGATTATATTAATAAACACGGTCAGCTAGCTCTACAGTATCCAACGAAACTAGTCATTAGTCAACTATGCTTAAAGATGTAATTGTGATATAGCGTAAAGTGAATTTTATTTTATTTCTTAATATTTTTATTATTAATTTCCTTTTTTTAATAATAATACACAAATCAAACTACAATTATAAGTGTTAAGGACAACATTCTCTTAACTAATATATTTTTACAATTTATTTGTTATTTTTAATATAATTAATTCGGTAACAAGGTATTTTGTTTCTTTAAAATTGCGTTAAAAATATAAAGCACCAAAAAATTATTTCAAATAAAAGAAAACAAAAAAAAAATACTTACTTTATAAATGAAATGAGAATAATTTATTTTCTCTGTACTGTTCAATGGATACTTTTATTTTCAAATGAATTGAGTACATCTGTGAACGCATAATCAACTCACGAGAACAGTAACGTTTATAAAAATAATAATTTTTGTTTCATTTTACAATTTTTAGGTGCTGGATCCTATAACGAAAAATATTTAGCTCGTTATAAGAAGACGTGTAAAAAAGCTTGTAAAAAGGTACGAATAAATTATGGATTCTTCTACATTAATTCCTATGACAAGTAACAATAGAAATTTTCTTTAAACATGATATATTATAAAATTAATATATACGGTTCAAATTTAATTAAGGAATATATTAAATGAAACGGAACTGATCGTACAATTTAGATTTTGATAATTTATGTAGCGGTCGTGAGTTCCAGGCTCATAATTTTCTTTTTATACATTTTCTGAAATTTTTATTTTAACTCGTCGAAGTTTGTAATTGTTGTAAAATATTAAGGGGTCTGAAATTTTGAATAGCGGTGGTTCGGTGCTCAGTGCTGTTACTGTTGCGACGGAAATTTTGGAGAACGCTCCATTTACTAATGCGGGTTACGGTTCAAATTTAACTTTCGATGGAGAAGTTGAATGTGATGCTGGTGTAATGGACGGCTCATCATTATTGTACGGTTCTGTTGGAGCAGTTTCAGGAATCAAGAATCCAGTAAAATTAGCGAAGTTAATATGCGATAATCAAATTATTAAAGAATTACCATTAGGTCGAATACCACCATGGTAATTATTTTTCGAATTATTTATTTTCTTCTCGGTGTGTGTGGGTGTGTAAAATATTTCGAAGTTAACGCTTAATCCTCGTATAAAATTGTATGTGGAAAATACTTTTAGGAGTTTCATTTATGTCTGTTAATTAGGATGGAACTATTTAACTGTGATTTTAACGGGATACATTTAAGTGAACGACTTTGGTGGTATCTAAATCGATTTAGAGCAATCTTGTTGCTGGCGGAGATAATGTTTCTTTTTTTTGCCTCGGATTTAAATCGCCACCTGCTGAACATGAGTGATATCGGAACGGTCGATATTTGTTGTATTCACCTTTAGTAATTATATTTCCGCGTAGTCTAATTTCTATTTTAATATTTCTTCTACTCCAATTAGGAAAGTTTTCCCACTATCTATTCGGAAATGGATCTATACGCATGTTTTCATCGTGACGACGATAAATCTGTAACATTTATTTACAACAGAACCTTATTCTTCTTCCGGCGTCGTAGTGCACGAAGCGAATTAGCAGTGACGCCTACTGGTAATCAAAACTTTCTGTCACTAGTATTTTACACGAGTTTCTCTGCTCATTGATGTTCAGTCAACACGTTTTGCTTTTTCTTAAAGAATTAGTTGCAGGGCTGTTGTCTTTTCTGAGTAGACAACTGAAATATTCTCATTTCCTATTTAGACTTAATATTATCATTCTTTCTGATTTAACATACTACAACCGTAAGAATGCGATCAAGAAAAAATAAATAAATGACTATGGTACGTAATCTTCAAATCGATGATATATATTGACTAAGATAAAAAAATAATAGCGAATATGTTTAGCGGAATATGTCCAAAAAGTAACGAAGACAATCTTAGGACTATCACGTAAACTATAGGTTGGCCCAGAGAAGACGGACGATTTTGTTTTTTGAGTAGCGCAGTTGGTAACACTGCTACAACGTAAACCGCGTGCTCCACGTTTAGTGTACACACGAGAGATACGTTTTTGTCCAGTTTCAGTTATTATGCCATCTTATAATGAGAAGGAGCGCGCGTTTTGTGTGGAACGTTATTTTCGGCGTGAATCGATCATGACAGTGTAAACAGAGTTTCGAAATGATTCAAACTTTTGTAGCGATATAAGAACCGCGTTTACGAAACACGTCTACGAGATCTGTAAGACCTAAAAACTAGGATTTCTGAAGAAATTTAAAAAAAAATCAGCGACCTATGTTTGAAAAAGTCTTCAAAAATCTTGTAAATACTGAATGAATGTATTTTTGCAAATGTTAGTCATCTGAACGATATTGTGTCCACAATTGATTGTTAGCTAATTTCTCGTTTTTCTATTTTTAAATAAAATTTCATTCAACAATTTTGGTCGAGTAGTTTTTCACAACCAAAACGTCCGTCTTCTCTGGGTCACCTTATATTATAAACAATTTTTAATCGAGACACTAGATTCATCTCAAACGTATTACATGTTAGTATTTATAACCTAATCATTGGTGAAGTTCGCACCTCGAAAATTAAGTGAGCGTGATAAATCACGAAAAAAAAAATTATAATAAAAATAAAAATACTGGTTATGAAAGTTATCTGGATTTATATTTTCCTCTGTACAACTTTCCTACTATATTTGACTTATTCCTATAATAGCATTCGCAATTATTGTTCCATCAAAAATGTTTATTTATTTATTTATTTTTTAATTATTTTATTTATAGACGCTCGATTGATCATTTGCGTCTTAAAGTCGGTTATAAACTATTTATTAAGTTAGTGTCTGTAAGATACTGTAAAAGATTTTTAACTTTGTTCGGGTTATCTTCGAGTATTGTTTTTATCATAGTTTAGATTCTATTTTATACGTTGGCTTCTGTATTTTGTGCATTCTAATAGTATGTGGTTTATATTTAATAGCGAATTGCATTCGTGGTAGACTGGTGGAGGGTCCCCGTTAAGTACGTGTTGTGGAGTAAGTAACGTGTGTCCTGTGCGTAGTCTAGCTAGCGTTTTTTCGGATTTTCTCTCTTTCGGGTCTGCTGTTTTCTAGTCTCCTAATCTCGGTTTAGTTTGATACAAGTGTGTATGTGCACATTCGGTCTTCCAGAATTTTTGATATAATGTTTTAATTGTTTGTGAAAGGACTGTATGTAAATCGGTAATGTGTGTTGATTTTATTGTTTTTAATTTGTAGGAGACGTTTCAACTATTCTATCAATGTTTTCATTCCCGGCTATTCCTGAATGAGCTGGTGTCCATAGAAGAAGTTCATTGTTCCTGGAGATAATGCTATTGATTATGTGTTTTAGGTTGAAAGTATCTGTATTTGTGTTTTCTATGTGTTGCTGAATATGTTGAAGAGCGCTATACAAATATGTGCATATTATATATTTATTTGGTTGCGCTTGCTTAAATATGTATTTTTAAAGCTTTATAGATCGCAAGAAGTTCTGCTGTAAAAACTGATATTGATTCGGTAATGATATACTTGGGAATGGTCGGGTGTAAGATAGGGCGATGAGGGTTGGTTTATAGACTTAGATGAATCAGTGTATATGTGTGTATAATTACCGTACTTTTTTTCTAGAATGTTGTAGAATTTTGATTTGAGAATATTTGTAGGTGTTAAGTGTTTCTTATATTTTTCCAATTCTGTGTTTATTGTAATTAAAACCTTTATCCAAGGTGGTAGTTTTGGAGAGTGGTTTGTTTTGATTTGTGATAATTGATATTGACGTTTTGTTAATGTATTGTTGCCAGACTTTATCACCCTATTATTCAAATTAAAACTTAAATTACCCCACGAGTATTACCAGTTAATGAAATCATACCTAACAGAAAGATATTTCCATGTTAATTTTAACGGGAATTGCTCACGAATTCATTCAATACAGTCGGGAGTACATCAAGGCAGTGTACTCGGACCAACACTATACCAGCTCTACACATATGACTTCCCAGTTAACGAAAGTACAATCACAGCTATGTTTGCCGACGACACCGCTATTCTCTCAACTCATCGTGATAATAATTTAGCGGCTGAGCAACTTCAAAACCATCTACTACACGTAGAAAAGTGGTTTAGACTGTGGAAATTCAACGTTAATGAAACAAAATGCAAGCAAGTTTTATTTACCTTAAATAAAAGCAAAAATTTACCGATTAAGCTAAATGGACAAACAATTTCTGAATCGTGTAACGTAAAATATCTTGGATTACACCTTGATAAACGGCTTACATGAAAAAATCATGTTATTGTCAATCGTAAACAGCTCAACATTACATACCGAAATATGTACTGGCTGATGGGCAGATACTCACCACCGTCGCATGAAAATAAAGTATTATTTTATAAAACAGTTTTGAAGTCAATTTGGTCACATGGTATCCAGGTTTGGGGTACAACGAGCAACTCTAATTCAGACATAGTACAAAAATGTCAATCTAAAGTATTGCGGAATATCGTGTCAGCACCATGGTATGTCCGCAATGACGACATACACATCTCCGTATACCGTCTGTTAAAGAAGTAATCAGAAGCCGAATTGAGGAAGCGACCGTAGCGATCAACTAGTTTATATAATAATACTAAGATAAATTAAGGGATAGCTACCATTGGGAAGCATCCCGTTATAGCTTTTAAACAGATCAATGTTGCCTATTGTTCAACCTAACAGATTGCATGCATCTACAAGCTTTTAAATTGTTAACGCGTTCTGATAGGGGTTTAGATGCATTTGGTTTGTTTAAGAATATATCATGAAATTTATTCCTTTGTAAAAACTGAGATATCCCATTGGATGGTGTGCAAATTGATTGTGTGTAATATTTTAGCGTTAGTATTTGTCTTCTGTATTGGATTGGTAATATGTTTGCTTCCACCTAGTATCTGAAGCGAATCTGACTTTTCTATTTGTATTGTATCCATGTTTAAGTTTGGTATAATTGTATTTCGTTTTTTTTGCTGAATGTTATGCGCTTAGTTTTTGATGTGAAGAAAGTAAATCCTTGAGTTTTAGGCCAATTATTTAAGTCATTTATTGTATTTTGTAATAAAGGTTTTACAAATTTTGAGTCTCGGTTTCAGTAGTATATTAATAGATCGTCAGCGTAGATGCAGTAGCTTATTGGAAATGATATATGTTGTTTAATATTAGTCATGACTATAATGAATAGCATAGTGCTAATTACGGATCACTCAGGAGTGCCATTTTCTTGAATTTTGGTATCTGATAAAATAGAATTTATCTTTATTCGAAATTTCCGGCGGTGTAAAAATTGCGAATAAATATCGGTAAATTTCCTCTAAATCCCCACTGATATAAAGCGAGAAGAATTCTTTGTTTCCAGAGTTTATCGAAAGCCTTTTCTAAGTCAAAACTAACAACAGTTTTAATTGTATTTTCTATTAAATTATTTTGTATATCTGTTGTAAGTTTGACTAATATATCCTGAGCGCTTTTTTGTTTCCTGAAACCGAACTGTAAGGGATCCAAAAGTTCTGAGCTTTCTAACTGTCATAGCAATCTATTATTAACAATTCTTTTGAGTAACTTACATAAGGTGTTTGTGAGAGAAATCGGTCTGTAGCTAGCCAGGTCTAATACATTTTTGTTTTGTTTTAGTATCGGAATTAGCCTCTCTCCACCCCTCTGGAAACGACTAAGTTTGTCATATTATATTTAAAAAGTGCAAAACGGCTTCTTTAGAGGATAAATTAACTTGTTTTATCATGGAAATGTGGATTCCGTCTGGACCGGTGGCTGAGGGTCGCATTGTCTTTAGGGCGGTATTAAATTCGTCTTTAGTTAGTGTAACGTTGTAGTTGAGGTTAGTTTTTGATGTGAAATCGGGGGTATTAGTACTTTCTTCTATTTCTTTGTGTTTTCTAAATTCGTCAGGATAGTTTTGATTAGATGATACTTGGTAGAAGTGGTCAGCTAGAACGTTTGTTATTTCTACTTTATTGGTTCGATTATTCGCGATTTATCGGATTTGTTTCCATAATTTCTTAGAAGGTGTAGATGCGTTTATCGTTTTAACAAAGTCTTGCCAGTGGTTGCTTTTCGTTTCGCGTAATTTTATCCGGGCTAGTGATCTGGCTTTTTAAAATTTGATTGAGTTTTCGATTGTTGGTTGACGTCTGTATTTTGATAGGATTTTATTCTTTTCTTTAATTAGTGATCGACAGTCGTCAGACCACCATGTAGCATATTGTTTTCCTTTAGCATGTTTTTTAACTTTTGGAATAGAACTGGCGACAGCTTCTCTTATTTGTTGTAAAATGTATTTACACGACTCATCAACATTGTGAGAAATTTTATTTTGTTCAATATTAACTATGCCAGTGTATAAAATCCAGTCAGATTTTGCTATGTTCTAATTTTCGGATATATAGCTTTCACTGTCCGTTTTAGAAGGCAAGTTGACCACTATATGTTGCGGGAAATGATCACTGGCAAACATATCTGAGTCTGTTTTCCAATGTATATAATGGAGAATGCTTGGACTGCAGAGATGCTTAGGTCGATTGCTGAGTCACTGCCGTTATTGTTGATGTGGGTCGGACTACCTTAAACATATATTTATTCGGTTTATGACGTCTTCGATTAATTTGCCTCTGGAGTCGGTATATTTTGATCCCCATGTAATATTATACGCAACTATAAAAGGTTTTGTAACAGGAAAAATTGGAGTAAACTTTGTAGGGTGATTTCGTCGTTTTTGTGCATGTATATGGAACACAGAGTTATCGTGAGGCCAGAGACGTGGGTAGAAGCTGTAACATTTTCAACATTGGAATTTAGTTTCACTTGCTCGGAAAAGAATTGATTTGATATTGCTAAAAGAACACCTCGGCAAGCTACAGACCCACCGGTGTAATCTGTTCTGTATATTTTATATTGTTTTAAGTGTACCGAGTCCGTGGGTTTTAATTTAGTTTCCTGTAGACAAATTGATATTGGATTATTTTGTGTAATTAATATTTCTAGTTCCGGGAGTTTGTTTTTAAGGCTATTTAAGTTCCAGGATATTATTTTATTCATCATTAATTTTATTTGTAGAGATTCTTGTTCATTTCTTGTTTATTGGTATTTAAATTATTTGGTACATCAATACGTTAATTTAAAGGTGACTGATTTGTATTTTTTGATTGATTTTTTTTATTAAGTTACCTACCCTATTTTTTAAAGAATGGTGATTTAGAAGAGGTTTAATTTCCATTAGTATTGTCCCTACACCCGCAATATCAGGAGTAAATTGTTCTATAATTTCCATTTGTTGGTATGGACGTTTTAACACATTTAACATAACGTGTAGGTTACTAAAAGAAATAGGATATCTGTGTTTATTTTCATGAAAATATTCTTTGCACGACTGAAGAAGCTGTTTTGTGTTTTGGGGCTTAGTTATGTCGCTTAATTTAATGAATGTGTCTTTATATTTTTCTTCTAAATTTTTATTACGGGCTTTACTATGTAAATCTGTTATGATTAAGTGGAACTTATTTGGGTCGATTTCATATTGTTCAAGAAAATTTATGATATTATCAGGGTGATCATACATATTGCAAAGGTATTTTAATGTTTGTGTGAATGATTGATTAGTTGAATTAATAGTATTATGAATTTCTGGTAAGCTGTCAGTTATTCGTTGATAGTAATCTGCTTTACATTGATAGTTTTCTTCGTTATTGGTAATTGTTCGCGTTTCATTTTTTTCGGTCTCTAGATGTGCATAGTTAGATATTGGTTCAATTTTATTTTCAGATTTGTGAGTTTCGCGTTTGGTTTTTTTTATATAGTTTTTTGTTTTCATTTACCTGAGTATTGATCACAGATTCATCTTTGCTTATAGTTGGTGAGTTTTTTGAAATAGCTCGTTTTATGTTTTTTTTTTTTTAACCTTCGGATGGTTCATGTTTTCTGTTGTGTCATTGAGAGCGGCTGTTATTTCTTTGTCAGTATATCTTTGTTTCCTTTTGTTCCAAATAAATTTTTTTTTTTAGAATAAAATTTTGGGTTATTTTTAGCATTATAACGCCGTAAAGTCGCTGTAACTTTATTCTTCCATTGCTCAGGTATTTTCTTCCCACTATAATTTATATTGCGTCGATTAATTTAATGAAATTGAGTTGTTTAATATAAATTGACTAAATTTCATATAATTATGACGAAATTATTAAAACTTAGGCGAATTTTTTTGAATATGATGATTTATAAATAGGATTAAAACTTTTTAAATTCCTCCCCGTAAATATTTAATTTTAATTATATAAAAAGATAATAAATTTAAGAAATTATTTTTTTGACATAAACTATTTAATATACATTTTAGAAAATAACTTAATCGCATATTTGATTCGTTTTTATTGTTTTTTAACGCTGTTACTATTTTTTAGTTCTTTAGTGGGTCGTGGAGCTCTACTTTTTGCGCAGCAAAATGCTTCTATTGAAATAGTATCGCCGCAGTCTTTAATATCTGGTAATGATGCAACTTTTTATTAATGTAATTTTAGTAAATGATGAATTTTATTATTTCGTAATATTGCAGGAAAAATATTAATGGTTATAGGGACGCTAGTGATATAATATCAGAAAACTCGGCGCTCATACATACATATATATTATTTGGCACCCCTCGCCTAACGCCAATGTGTTTCGCTTCAGTGTAAGCTTTTCGCCTAAATAGGTGAAGTTAGAGACAGTTTGTTGCTAAAATCGAATTGATTTAAAGGTGTGATTAAAAATCAGCTTTACATTGGGTAATTTTTCTATTATTCTATCGTTCTTCTAATCTGTCTAATTTTTAAAAAATAGCGGCATTATCAATAGCTACACAACATTAATAACATCATTTCTCAATGTACATCGTTCCAAACATCTTAACTAGGTTACTTCTACATGAATATTCCGGCATCTTATCACTATGATTATGTGCTTAATGAATTAGGTATGTTATTAATTATGACATAGTTTTTATAAAGATCAAAATATCTAATCGTTTTCTATAAAATTGTCAATTACATGGTTTATATGTTGAGTCGGAAGTTTGTAATTCTTCCTACACTACTTGTAAATCTTTCTGAATATGACTATTGTGTACATACTACGAAACGTAGAATTTTATTTTGAATTCGTTATATGTATAATATGAGTTTTATCCAACGCATGCTATTAAATATTGTACTAAGTAATTTCCTTTTTGATGTTAATACGATTGCATAATATTAAGGTTTTCTATTCGTGATTTATCGCAGAAACCTAAGCAAGAATTGTTTAATTATCGAGCATTATACATGGATTATTGATTTCTTTTTGTTAAATGAGATTGTATTAGTTCGATAATTTATATTTTATTTTATATAACCTATTGTGTCATATTTTGTCGAAGCTTTTCCGATATCCATAAGTGTTTGCATGCAGAATTCCTTTTTCTCGAAACTTCTGGATGTAATGTCAGTAAGTCGATGTATTTTTTAGTCCTTGAATTCAAATTGATAATCCCGTGTTACACCGTTAAGTGACGGTATATAGTTTTCAACTTTTTCTAATTCTTTATGGATTTTCAAAAAGAAAATTGGAAAGTGACTTCGGATATCTCTAATGGTTGCAGGATATTTTCGACTATTATTACATTGGAATGTGACTTGTTCAGAGTGTTGTGTTATATTTATTATATATAGCGAGACAATTGGAGAGGGTGATTTGCTAACCATTTTGTCAATTTGCATTTATTTACCTTCAAAGGGGGGTGCACCTTATTTAAAGGAGCATACTTATTAGAAACATTTTATATTTATGTTTCAGGCGACATGGAAATCAAAGGTATCGATAAATTTAATTCTTCGTTATTGTTATAGATATTCTTATAAATGTTCTATCATCTCGCGGAATGAATACTCCGCGAGATGATAGGATGGTCGGGGTGTGCTCAAGTGACCCCCTTACAACTCGTATAAGTTCAATTGTATTAATGAGTTTACTTTTAATAGAAAAACGGTACATTAAGAAAGTCGATATCGTCTGTATAAACTTATAGATTGCTTAAATTTAATAATCTATGGAATAAATGCACGGTCTTTGAAAATGTTAATTAATTGAAAGTGATAAATGATAAAGCGGCGACGTTGATGGGAAATTAAAATTCGCAGATTATTCCAGAATAAATTGTTCAGTAAACACCGTTGATTACAGGTCATATATAATTTTCGTGAGCTTGTTATATTGTTCTTAGATTCGTATTTCCACTATATATTTGACTATTTTTATCTTTATAGCTAAAGCCAGAAAATTGTATAATAAGTACAAAAGACGATTAGAAGCTTATAATGAAACTTGGAATACTTCTGTCAGTATAAACGTAAGTATGGTTTCTTTTTACATTTTGAATCTAAGAATTGTAACGTTAAATAAATATATATGTAACAAAATTATCGAAGTCGTTATAAATTAATTTTGTTCTACATAAAATGCTGAATATGTTGTTTTTAGTCGACCGATTACTTTACTATATAGAAATGTTTTAGAAATATGGATTTTTGAATATTATTTTAAATGTACTAGCCAGTAGATAACGCAGAAAACGCAACTGTGTCGCTGAATAACGAGTCACTTTCAGATACCGTCGGCGCGGTTTGTATAGATCAGTACGGAAACACAGCCGCGGCTTGTTCTAGTGGCGGCATCATTTTGAAACATTCCGGAAGAGTCGGGCCGGTAAGTTTATATATATATATATATATATATATATACGTATATATGTAATATTTATTTATTTATTTATTTACAAAAACATTACGACGTAAACAATAGCAAAGCGCCAATTACAGAGTATGCACTTACAGAATAATTATAAAGTAAAATTATGAATAAAAATAAAACTAAACAACACTCACACTACACGCTAATTAATATAATATAAATAATACTAAGAATGAAAAAATAAATTGCTAATACCAACCGAAAAATGATACATGTTTCTAATGAAATACAATACCTATATACAAGCACACACCCGAATATAATAAAAAACAGAAATGAAATACCAATCATACACCCATACTCTCATGTAAACAAACTGTCCATCGGGACACGTACATATGACCGAAATAAAACAATAATATACTGAAAAGTAATAACTGAAATAAAGAGCTTAAAAAAATTTATTATATACAAATTTACTATCAAAATGAATAACTGTGGATGAATGTTTAGTACGTTATTGTATAGACGCAAGGTGGATAGAAGTGACGAATTATAACCTAAATTTGTACGAGCATGAGATTCATGGAAAATACGATGTGACCTACTACTAACACTGGAGACCATAAATAAGATTTTAGGTAATAAATAATTGTCATCTACGCGAGCGTTACAAAGATCATGCTAAAACCTCAGCTTAGTTATCTTTCTTCTAGCACTCGAGGGTTTAGTATTTAGGAAATTACATATATAACTCAGAAGTGCAGGATAGACACCAGTTTGACGGTACTAGATATACCTCAAAAATTGAGATTGAACTTTTTCCACCATATGAATATATTTAGTGTAGAAAGGATCCCAAACCACAGATGCGTATTCTAATTGCGATCTTCCAAGAGTGTTGCATAGTAGCAGCGGAGTCCTAGGATCACGAAATACGCATGAATTTCTAATGATGAAACCCACAGTTCTGTAAGCATTTTTGGTAACATTAGCAATATGAGTTGCAAATTTCAGCTCGTTGTCAATATAAACCCCCAAATCCCGAACACAGGTTACATTATAAACGGGAATATTACTCATAGAGTAATCAAAGAAACATTTATTTTTTGTACGACAAAATCGAATATAAACACACTTCTTATAATTAAAAAGTAAGTAACTATTGTCGATCCATGTTGCCAATCTACACAAATCATCTTGCAACAATTCACAATCAGTAACAGTTTTAATTGATCTAAAAATTTTTAAATCATCAGCAAATAATAGAAATTTTGAACGTAAGTTAATTCCTATATCATTTATGAAAATATTAAATAATAGTGGACCCAAATTAGACCTTTGTGGTACGCCGCCGGAAGTAGGAGTATATCGCTTGGACTGGTATCCGTCAAATAATACATAGCACACACGCGAAGTTAAATATGATCTAAATAACTGTATATAATCGTCAGAAAATCCGTAATTATGCAGCTTAACCAGAAGTAAACTATGGCTGACTTTGTCAAAAGCCTTACTAAAGTCCGTATAAATGCAGTCAACTTGAAGACGCTCCTCTAACCAGCCTGTAATTAATTCTGTATATGTAACAAGATTAGTTATAGTAGATACCTTAAGAAACCATGCTGCTCAGGAACAACTTTAGGCAAAAAAAATTATATAACCTCTCGTATAAAATAGACTCCAATATTTTGCTGGGTACACAAAGTAGAGAGATAGGACGATAGTTTTCAGCTGCACAACGATCTTCAGACTTGAAAATTGGAACAACCTTAGCTGTTTTTAACAACACAGGCCATTATTGCGACCCAGAGATTTGTATTTTGAATAGCGCAGTTGGTAACACTGTTACAACGCAAACCACGTGTTCTGTGTTTAATGTACACACGACAGACTCGCGTTTTATCCAGTTTCGCTTATTATGATATCTTATAACGAGAAGGAACGTTCGTTTTGCGTGGAACGTTATTTTCGGCATGAATCGATGATGACAGTGCAGTGTTTTTCGAAAAGATTCAAAGTTATAAAAATTTTTTGTGGCGATACTTTAAGAGCCGCGTTTAAGAAACACCTCCACGAGATTTGTAAGACCTGAAAACTCGGATTTCTGAAGAAATTTAAAAAATTCAGCTACCTATGCTCGAAAAAGTTTTCGAAAATTTTGTAATGGCCGAATGAATGTATTGTTGCAATTGGCGGTCATCTCAAATCTCGTTTTCCTATTTTTAAATAAAATTTCATTCAAAAATATTTGTCGACAAGTTTTTGAGTTATTCAATCCATCTTAACTGGGTCATCTTTTATACGTGTATAATTTTACAGACTCTAGTTTTATATGCTATCGTCGAATTTTTTAAAAAAATGTGAAAACCGTATATCTGACCAATTTAGCTAAACCCGCACGAGCAAGTATACTTACGCACTTCCAAGTTTGAAAATGGAAATCGTAATTATTTTCGAAACGTTACGTAATAAAAAAATTGGCACGGTTTACACAAGAAAAAAAAAATGGTGTGGATATCAACTGTGAAAGTTTGAAAGCGTATTTAAGTAATGTCGTTTGTTATGAAAATAGACGATTATTACTATT
Source organism: Coronaproctus castanopsis (assembly GCA_032883995.1). Classification (NCBI taxonomy): domain Eukaryota; kingdom Metazoa; phylum Arthropoda; class Insecta; order Hemiptera; family Monophlebidae; genus Coronaproctus; species Coronaproctus castanopsis. Next base: position 66,838,044 of record CM065052.1, on the reverse strand, counting down.
AGCATTGAAATAAAAGTTCACTTACGGCGTAGGGAACATCGCGACCGAAAGCGTTAAATTTTAATTGACGTATTATTAAAGCAATTGACGAATTTGACATGTTATTGCGACGAATGTGATCGCGGATTGAAAGAAGAACAAATTCTCTCAATACGGACAGAAGTAGACGAACGGATAGAATTGCGGAGATTATGCGAAAGACAGATCCACTAATTTTTTTGGCACATATCGTTACAGCTTGATAAAGAACTCGGTGCGTAAGAAAAGGCGCAGAGTGCTTACTCGCTAGACTGATGGCTTACGGAGTTTGTTACACAGTCAGCAGTCGCTACAGCTCAGAACCGGAATCTAAGCAGAGCAAGCTGAATACAAAACGGATATGGATGGATTATTTGCGCTTAATTTATCGATAGTTTAATCGATATTATACGATTCGTTATACTAATGTGTTTATTTCTATATATTAGGCCGCTGTATACGGTTGCGGGTGTTGGGCTGAAAATCGGGAGAACGCTAATGAAGCGAGCGTCGCATTGACTACTTCCGGATGCGGAGAATATATAATTAAAACCTGTTTAGCCAGAGATGTAAGCCGTCGATTAAAAATTACCGATGAATTACCGTCATTATGTTTAAATTCCGCGATTAAAGAACAGTTTCTCGGTAAGCATTTTGAACGTGATGATACAAATTCGGTTTTTCGTAATAAAAAAAACCTATCGTTAAATAAATGTTGATCATCTTTCGTTAAGATCGAAGTAAAATCCTCTCTATAATTTAACACGTTAAATCGATAAACAAAAGCCTACTAATAAAACGTTCTAAGTACGTATAACTGCGTTCGCATATGTATATACATATCTATCATCAGCCGACTGTTGGATGTAGGTTTTCCCCGTTTATTTCTAGTTATTACGATTCCTAGTTTTTTTTATCCGATTTTCCCCCTGCGACTCGTTTTAAATAACGTGTTAGCGATCTATCCCTGTTTCTTTTCTGGTCAATTAGCCACCATTTCAACACCCGTTTTGTCCATGTGTTATCTATTCTTCTGGCTCTGTGTCTTGTCCATCTTCACTTTATGTTCACAATTTTCTCCATAGCATCATGGAGTTCAGTTTTCTCTCTTATATATTTATTTGGCTTTAGGTCAATTATGTTCAATAGTAGACTTCCTTGCGTTACTCCTGTCTTCCTTATCGTCTTAATTTCGTTTTTGTAAACGTCCATGTTCACGAACCATATATAAGAGCGGGTAAAACACATTGATATATCCTTTTATATCGGTATTTCTTCGTTTGTGCTGTTTTGTTTTCCAACAGCTACTCATGATAGTGATATTCTGGAACTTATTTCTGCTAGCATTAATATATTTCTGTCTATCGTAATTACTTGTCCGAGGTATGTGTATTCATATATATATATGTATATATATATATATAATAACCGTTGGGTTACCGACGCATATCAACTTTTCGTGGTATTTTTCTCCTTCCTGGATTCTGGTGTCCCTCGATGATACCATTCAGGAAAAGTTGAAATAAATAATGTCTTTCCGGAAGTCTATTTAATATTAATTTTCTGCGGCGTATGTTGTATAGTAGTTCTATTCGCTTTAACATTTTCGCAGCACATGTGCGTATTGGTAATATGGTTTCTGTATGAAATCATCGAACCTTTTCAAGCTTAGACTTGAGAATCCAACCTTCCATACCGTAGAGTAATACTGGTTAAGTACATAGCATCGGTCTTAACTGCAGATTAACGTCTTTACGGATCATCAGATTTTTTCATATTTAAAAAGGGTCCTTGTTTTTCCTATGCGTGATCGTATCTCTCATAGAACCTAGTTCGGAGATCCTGAAATTTAGGAACTATGTTCATGGCTTGATCATTTACTGTTAATTTAATTTTGTGATACTGCTCTAATATCGCTCCTTCTATATATTGTTCGCTATTTTGTTTTGCTTACATTGATTTCAATTAACCTTAATTCTTAAAATACGCAACACTTTTCGCAGCTCGCGACAAAATTTTTAAAATGAAATTTTTCGTCATTATTGAATTATCACTTAGAAGAAGGCGCACCGGTGTTATTGAAGTTTGCTCTTGTCCCGAATAGGCGGTTACGTTTTTTCTTTTCTACTACGACTCGGAACTTTTTGGTCCTAACATTGTAAGTCGTTCGTGTCTGCTTATTTCCATCTTTTTAGATATTCGACCAGTTTCTCCCACTTCTTAGGATCTATCTCGCAACCTTTTAATATTGCCTCCTTCCAGGCAAATACCGCCATCGTGGACGTCTAATACGACGCTTTCTACCCAGTAGTTGGCTATAGAAAAATATTTCTGAAATCTTTTCTTCACCCACTCTGATAACGTTACGTACGTACGTGTATAACGGATGTCTTCCGGTTTCTAGCATTCGCAATGATTTCTTCGAGGTTCTCAAAAAGTGTGAATTATTCGGTGAATTTGTTGTTATCAACTCTAATCGCTTTCTTCCTCTTGTTGGGTTTCTTTATATTCTTCCTTGTATTGCAAGCCTGATATGAGCCATCTCGAATTTTACGATATTTCGTTTTCTTGTTTTTAACATCGTCTACCATGTTTTTTTTTTTCTGATTTTCTCCTATTTTCCTTAAGACTTCCTCATTGGTTATGTAAGATTTCCGTAATATTCGTAACAGTCTTCGATAGCACCGTACCTCATAAGAATTTTTTTTTTCATAGTCGGCGTTTCGCAGGTATATTTCTATACAGAAATTTCGGCCGTACTTCATCCCCAAGATATCTGAATTCATTTACCTTTTTCAATTTCTTATATTCCGATCTTGATGATAGGCATTTTTCGTAAATTTAATCACTTTTGGTTTATCTACGTCGATTTTAATTCCACGTTTTAACCCGACCTTGTTTATGCAGTCGAGCATCTGCATTTTTACTGTGTCACAGCGATTGTCGCCATATCGGCCGCATAACTGATTTCATTTATTCGCTTGTCGTCGATCTTTCATCCCAGTTTTACAATTCGCGCTTCTTTCATAATTTCGTTAACGTGTGTTCGAATAGGTTTGGCGAAGCCTTGTCTTCTTTTATATTGAGAGTACATTGTTTCTCGAGTACTCCGTTTTTTAAGTTAGCGTTTACATCCGTTTCTATAGTGAGGATGTTATTTCGATCTTTATTTTATTCGAAATTTTCCGCGAAATATAATTTCCATCTTGGTCTGCGGGATGATGTGAATTTTACCGAATTAAACTTATGTATGACTTTAATTTACACTGATACACAATTTACTGGGAAAATTTTTTTTTTGAAAAACTTTAAAATAATCATATTGTATTTTACAGAATCGCCATTTTTAAAAGACGCGAATTATAAGCAATGCGGCTTGATCGCGATATATAGGAAACAGGATGAAGGCGAATTTTTATGGGCTCACACGACTACAAACATGTGTGTAGGTTATATGAATACGTCCGAAGCGAATTTCGTGGTTAGTATAATAATTTTAAAACTAATAAAGTTCTTTGCTCTTTACGTAGTGTTACATCGGACGATCGCTTTAAAAAGCTTCCTTAACCAATTAGCCCAATAATTCTTTCGATTACAGGAGAGAAATTAGGCTAGGAATTCTGTATATTGAATTATTTATTTTTTAGATAAAAAAGTAAAATCGATTTGAACCTCAATTTTTAACAATTTTTTTTTTTTAATCGCACGATGCATTACGTGAAATTTTAACGCTAACGATTTTTTTATTTATTTTCTGGTTGACGTGAAACGGCTCGAAAACATTTATATACACGCACATTGAAAATCATCTATCGCCTAAGAAGCAATATTATATAATGTACGTATAAAATTTGTTATAATTTACGATTGAGAAAGGTTTTTAAAAATTGAGAAGCAATAATTAAGTTCCCTTATTCGTTTTAATTTTGCTGTCTATATTACTTTTTCTCGGAATCGTACTTTTCGTTTATATTTTTCTTAAATTTATTTCATTCGGGTTATGACGATTTCGATTTAAAACCGGGTTTAGTATCGTTACGGATATTTCCCCGACGTTTTAGTTTAAAGATGCAAATATCTCTCGTGCGTGCGTGTCTTATAAATGATGTCGAGAAACGTTTAACCGAATTTACTAAGACGATAGCGAATGTAAAAGTAATGCAATTCTTAAAATTGAATTTTCGAGTAAGTCTATAACATTTTGTCAAAAGAATATCTACGATAAGGTACGTTGACACGACACCATTTTGATTTATTTACGATAACCAACGTTACACGAAGAGATGAAACTATACTTATAAACGTTACTGAAAAGTCGCGGATTATCAATTTTTAGCGCAAAATTATGACGAATTTTGCTATATTACTATTCTACGACTCCAACTCGCTTTTTTTGTAGTCTCCTGTATAGTTCCAGCATCGATATTATTAAGTCGGTTTTTCCGCATTAAAAGTATATAGTATAATCATGAACTGAAAGAAATAACGCGTTTGTTGATACTTAAGACCGGGTTTCGATCGGAGACTGCGTGAATAAAAGAAAATTTAACGCTTTCTGAAAAGTTGCAATTTGACATCATTTTTTTTTTTAAATAATAATAATAAAGGAATATAAAGTACGATTGTTTTGTATTTATAAATTTTTCATTCCACTAGGGTTGATTTAGGAGACAACTTTTTATCATATATTATTGCATTTTCCCGTATTGGAACTCAAAAGCTGTTTATATAGATTTTTCAATAATTATGTAATAAAGTGAAAAAAAAAAATTAATGTCGAGATAAAATTATTTTAAAACGCAATAAATAAAGAACCCGGTTGAGTTTATGATTAGTTTTTATCGTTTTCCATTCTGTCTTGTTTATAATCAGTAAACTTAGTAGACTGTTTTTATTTTTAAATAATTATTTTACGATACCGTATAAAAATATTTTAATTTTAATTTTTATTAGTTAGATAAAAAAAACAGCTCCGCTCCTTTATAAGAACCGAATAATCTGCCTGTACATATCGATGTTCGACATTGTACTTATATAAATTTTATTAAATATTTCGAACGTTTAATCGTCACATCCTGAAGGTTCGAAAGAAAATCGTCGGTTAAATCTTAATAAATTAGCATCGTCTCCGCACTAACGATTAAATAATATACAATAAAATTACTGTTAAAACAAACAACAAAAAAAGAAGTTAAAATCACTAAAAAAAATTTCTTTATGAAAAATCACAAAAAAGCTTTTCGGCTGTTAGGCCATTATCGAGTGAATATTAAAAACATATATATTAAGATTACAATTCACTTTCGGATTGTTTTTTTTTAAATATTTTTTTCATTCCGCTGATTTTTGTGAATTGTAATCTTAGATTAATCTCTTGTTTTTATTTTATATGTTTATTTATTTTTTTTTTTAAATATTCACTTGATAATGACCAATCTGCCGAAAACCATTCTGATTTTTCATCAGGAAAAAAAATTAATGATTTTATCTTTTTATTTTAATTTTAAAAAATCACTACATTCCACCTTCTTCAAAATAAAATTACTCTTATTATCGCGAAAGCAACGTCTTATCGCCCCACACATTATTCTGTTTATAGCCATGAAGTTTTATATCCGTCAATTTGCATCTTTAGATTGTAACTATTCGCGTACTATTATAATTTTGCCAAAATTATGACATGATATATATATGCACTAAAAAAAAGACAGTTTTATTTTTCCTCCGTCCACTTGGGATTTCTTTGTTTTTCGAGCGCTAGATCCGCATTTCCATTAAATTTAGTTTTTCAATTTCAAATTTTCACAATTAAACCTTATTGGGAGTACACGTAGCTAAATTTCTTCTTATATGCCAATATTTTTGTTAATTATTATTGAACGTCTATTAACGAATTTGTTATCAGTTTGTGTTATTGTGTATTATGATTATACTTACGTGTATTTGCGCTAATTGCACTCTACAAAATTTTTATCGTATATATCGATAGTTTAATTTGCTGTATTTTCAACTTAGATAATTCTTTCGATGAGATTCTAAATATTTTACTCGTGTACTTCTTTGTTGGCATGCCGTGTACTGAGACCAGAGGCATGAGAATATACGAATTAAATGAATTGAAATAAGTTCGAAGAAGGAGACGTTCAGCTTTAGCATGATGATCAGATAGGATTTCAGAAAGGGTGGACGATTAGAGAATTTGCGCTCGGTAGGAATTATAAATGGGGCAGCTAACGAGTAGATGTTGGATTGTAACATGGGAATTGCACTTGAAACAGAGTGGGAAAGGTTGATTTGATAGGTGTCTATGTGTGAGTTTTATGAACTCCTTTTGATTCCAGTTCCATATCTGTCGATTGGTTCTTTTATATGTACGTTATTTAGCTGTAAATATAAAATAAGACATTTTTGTCTGTTTTTATTAAAAACTTTCTTCAGTATCATTAACATCTGTGTGTTTGCCCGTCTTTATAGTTGTTTAAAGTTTTAAATCGTATTTTCCGATCGATGTTGTCGAAGGCTTTGAAAAGGTTACATTATTTATACGTTTAATCGTCATTTTCCAGTGTACGTTTTAAAACCGCTATCGCTTCTGTAATTTCTTTTCCTATCCAAACAACGCTAATTGAATGCGTTCTTGTTAAATCTTCTCTTTTATAATCAGGTTTTTATACTACATGATTAGTATGATTTCCAAAGCGTGCGACGAGAAATCAATTGTTCTATAATTCGCGCAAACCTTTATACTTCTCTCACTCTCGGGGAAAGGCATGTTTGTTCCTTATTACGATTTTTATGAAATATTCCATGCTGACTGAGATTTGAAAGATATTAATCGACGTAAGAAGTATACGTATCGTGCCAATAAAGTCGTAAATTCGAATGTAATAAGTTGTTTCGTAACCGCCTGTAAATTGTTTATTGTTATATTTCGTTGTTTCAGAGTCGATTAAGCCAGTTACCGAGTTCCCGAAGTATCGTAGTGTCCGGAGTAAATATATTTTCCTAAAAAAACTTGTTACGATGAAACAGCGTTTTTTTTTTTTTATACACGTATTATCAGTATATACATCTGTACCTGTACCTGTTATATGTGTATAGGATGAAATCGAACAGGTCTAAATTGAATGTTATTTTCGGGAATAATCTTTTCGTTAACGTACCACAGCGAGCAATAATTAAAGGTAACACAGATACGGTGGGGGCAAAAGTCAAATAAAGAAACAAAACCAGACCGATAAAGAAATGGAATTAAATTCGACAGAAAAGGATAGTCGCCTTTGAAGAGAATAGGAGAATGACTGACGTTCTCAGCGAGAACAATGATGGATAGTAGTCAACATAGGAGAAATAGAGGATAAGACCACACCCACATAGAATACAATGAAGCCCGAAGTTCTGTCGATAAGATGGGCGTAAGACGCGTATGGCTGTTTTGACGCGGAATTTTGAAAAAGTGCGTCCTTCGCTTTCAGTGATATTACAATATCGTGTTGTCAGGTGATGGGAAATACTAGAAACCTTTAGTACTAAGTACAACTAGTACAAGTAAGATAGCTATGTAGTATTTTATTCATTCTGTTATACATATGACTATCTAGTTATCTGGTATTTATCATCATTCTTGATCTCTATATGTATTTATTCTAATTTTTGAACACTACTTACGTATAAAAAATGTTATTAGTCGCTGTTAAAATGTGTAAGAAAATTTGTAAACTGAAAAGATAAATTTGCGAAATCTATCACAAATTTATAATAATTTATATGAAAAAGCTCAAGCTATTCAAAAAATAAGCGAATTTTTTATTCGGTTGAGACTGAAATAAATACATTTTGCAACTACCGTGTACAACAACAATATTTCTAATATCGGCTTTACAAATATAAGCGCAACAATTTTATGCGCTAAATTTCTGAGGAGCGATGATTTTCGAATATTAATCAACACGCACTTACCGGGAATAATAATGATAGTACAGCTAATAAATGTAAAACTTCAATTATCATAAGTTACATTCAAAAAGAAAACCGCGATTATCTATGTAATTACAAACATTCGAATATGTTACGAGAGTGAAACGGGACAAATATTAAGAAAATTTTAAATAACATACCAATTTTACAAAACAAAAAAAAAAAAACAGTAATTTTGTTGTAGAAACATTAGCTCATGTACGGTGCTTGCTCCTAACTTATTTTCTATTGGCAACTTGCCAATTATTAGATAATACTTGTGAGAATGGATCTAGTATTTTGGTACGTAATCGAGCATTCAAATTAGTTCGGCGCCAGCTAGTATTTGTACGAAGCGTGTAGACTATCGAATTACATCCATCTCTAACAGCGTAATAGATTTTTGTTCGTCTTGCTCAACTCATATTGAGCAACTGGAAATGTACGTTACAGATCTGGTTTATCTAATTGCGCGCGTAGCGCTACATACGTCAATCTCTGTCATTACATCAAAATACACGTCATCCAGCATTTCAGTAACAAATACTAAGTACTACGCGTACTTGTTTCGAAAAATATTTCTTATATATTTATCTGTTCTACTATATATATATACGTCTCATAACTATATTGTACGAACGAAATGAATTGCACAAACAATAAAATAACGAACAGTTTTCCGTTTATTCGATATTATTATTCTTAGAAAATACGCAAACGACATAAAAAATATTTTACAAAAAAATTTTAAGCTTAACATTATGCGATTATTATTTGAGAGAAAGAGAAAAAACAACGTTTTATTAATAAATAATAATACATTAAGTACGATTTATTTATCGTTTTAAAAACGTGTATATATATATATATATATATATATATATATATATATATAATTTCTCAGATCGGTCTTTTGACCATAATTGACATTGATAAAATACTGTCGTATTTTTATTAACTAATTTCTCAATGGAAAAGAGTGAACGACTATGTATACATTATCCCTATTACTTTAGCCAACTATGTAGGCACAGTGGATAGCACCTCCCAGCCCACATACACGGGTCAGGTGTGGAAAGCACAAGTATTGATAATATTGAATACCTCGTGCTTATTATTGCCTCTGCTATCAATTCACTGGTACCCCTACCTTACAACGTGTACAAGGGCGAAGGGTGAGTCACTTTTAAGTAGACATACTTACACGTATAACTATCGTAAATAATATTAAATATTTTTAAATAAAATAAAATAAAAAGTGACGCGTTAATTAAAATTAAAAAAAAAAAATGTTTATATTTAACTCGTAACGTGAATAATAAAAATCCGAATATTTTAACCGAAATCAAGCCATACGCGTAGGCGACGAGGGATTTTGCGATAATTTTTCAACAAAATTTTTATTCGAAATAGTCTCCGTTAACATCGAATACATACGTCGGAACATTCTTCCTTTTTTCTTGTTGACCTTTGAAAAATCATTTCAACCGTCATTAGCGACGTAGTGTCGTAACGCTGTTTTCACCGATTAGCCTGTGTCCTCATCGACTGACTCTCAATACCCGATAAAAATGAATTATACCAATAAAATACACTAGCGACATTACAAGCACTCATCGTTAGGACTTTTTAGACCAAAACATAATCGCGATACCGTTGTCCCTTTTTTTATTTTTTATTTTATTTGGAGATTGCACAAACAACATCTGCGAAAATAGTCATCGAACCGTGACAAACGATGCGCGATCGACTTAAAACTTGGTACAGATAGAGAGTAAGATTGCACTTAATAAACATAGAGCGACCCAGAGAAGATGGACGATTTTGTTGCTTTTCGAATAACTCAAAATCTACTCCACCAAAATTTTTGAATGAAATTTTATTTAAAAATAGGAAAACGAGAGATTAGCATACCCAGTTTTCAGGTCTTCCAGATCTCGTGGACGGTGTTCTTTAAACGTGGCTCAGAAGGTATCCTCACAAAAAAAAAAAACAAAAAAAAAACGAAGTTTGAATCATTTCGAAACTCTGCACTGTCGTGATCGATACACGCCGAAAATAACGTTCCACGCAAAACGCGCGATGCCATTGATAACTAAAACTAGACAAAAACGAATCTCTCGTGTGTACACTAAACGTGGAGCACGCGGTTTACGTTGGTGCAGTGTTACCAATTGCGCTATTCAAAAAAACAAAACCGTTCGTTTCATTTTCGCCAGTCTCATTACATACAAAATTCACCGTTTGTATATTTCGATCATGTAATACGAGCAAATGGGCTGGAGAATCTGCGAGGAAAGGTTAACGGAAAAAGGAGTCAAGGTAGACGGATGAGCCGTTACATCGATCAAATCACAAGTTTATGTAAAGTAGACACACAGCAAATCATGAATCTAGCGCAGAATCGATATAAATGGCGACGTCTTTTAACTTGCATCAAAAAAGATCACGACATCCGGATCGGATAACGAAACGAGAAGTGTATATATTTTTTTATTTATATATATATATATATATATATATATATATATATATAAAATTTCATATATTACGTTATTATAATGTTATAATTTTCATCAGTCTCATTACATGGGATTCATCGTATATAATAATCCGTATATTATGTTATTACAACGTTATTTTAATAATATTTGTCCAGTAAATCAGAACAGATATTATATTTTTTTTTTTGTCTTTCAGATATGCGTTTATTATCTCGTAAAGGAAATAAATACTGTACATGGCGAGGTTTGTTTATTTACACGTTTAAACGAATCGAATAACTTTATTATTATTATTATTATTATTATATACATTATAAACTTTCAATATTTTTAAAAATTTACTTTCAGCGAAAAATGAGTCTCGTCTGTTACATAATATTAACGTGTTTTGCATGAACTTACAACAACGCTAGTCATCAGAATTTAACTAAATCACGAGCTTCGAGAATATAAAGTTTCGATTAAGAATTACTTATAAAAGAAGAGGCTTGCAATTTAGTTAAATTCTAACGATGACTAGTGTAGATACATTCGAAATGTTAAAATTACAAATTCCTTTTTTATATATACAAAATTTTAACAAAGTATCGAGAAAAATAAAAACCGCGAAAATAAGCGAAATTTTTCTGTATTCTTTAATTATTATTAAACAAAAAAGTCATAAATTAATTATCGATATTTTCAAACTGAGCAAACCAGCACGTTTAACGTTTGTTATTGTTTTTTTTTCCACTTTAAAATCGACGCATAGTAGGAAAAAAATTACTCCTTTACGCAATTTAAATATATATATATATATATATATATATATATATATATATATATATATATATATATATATACGTATAAAATTTAAAACATTATAAAAACACGTTTACCTTTTTTAAAGTAAAATTTACACGCAACCGTATTCGAACCAAATTGGTTTTTCTACGTTATTATTTCCCGATGATAAATCGGGATTACTTCCACGAGGAGGGGTTGGACTACGACGTTCATTAATGTTACCTCCTAAATTAGCCGTAACTCTGTTGTAAACCAACAACGGTGGCCTGAAAATTATTAACAGAAATACACTTTATATATATATATATATATATACACATGTAATATATATATATCCATAATTGAAAAAGACCTTGGTCGGACAATATTGAGGAAAAATGATGTATATAGTGTTTATATAACTGTTCATATTGTTAGACTATAATAAAGTTTAGATTGTGGAATGTAGTGATTTTTTATACTTAATTACAAAAAACAGTTAAAATCACTAAACTTTATTTATTAAGCAAAGCTTTTCGGCAACTACGCCATTATCAAGCTATATAAAAATAAAATTAAATATATAAAAACATAAAATATTAATTTAAATCTAAGTTCACAATTTTTACATAATGAACAAAACTATCTGACAGTGACTGTGGTAAACAACACAATTCAATATCAGTAATATAAAATTTGCAGAACAGTAGCTAGAAAATAATTATTTTATAAAACTATGTCTTTGAACAATGAAAAATATATTTTATGTAATCAAAAATCAATAGCTAGGAATAATATAATTTTTACAATATACTTTTTAAAATTAATTCTTCCTCAAAATTTACCATTATAATTCATTTATGATGTAAAAATTGTGAACTTAGATTTAAGTTAATAATTTATGTTTTTATATATTTAATTTTATTTATATATAGCTTGATAATGGCGTAGTTGCCGAAAAGCTTTGCTTAATAAATAAAGTTTAGTGATTTTAACTGTTTTTTTTTTGTAATCAAGTAGACTATAATAATCAAATCTATTCGGTATAAATTGAGTCACTGACATATGTTTATAAGAATTTCAATTAAAATAAAAACGATCAGAAATTACGTAAATATATAAAAGTTTTAGTGTTTTTTTTTTTGTTTTTGTTTTAAATTATATAAATCGCCATATGCCGTTTGTAACTACCAAGCCTATTACAGCAAAAGAAAACGCGTGGCTAATTTATATATACGTTAGAAGTCTGCTTTCTTTGGCAAAAGCCAGGATTCTAACTGTTTATTGAGGATTTTATATATAGGGTCTTGTATGTTGTGTGTTTAGCAGTAAATTAAGTGTATGACTGTTGGGTCTCTTAAATGCCCACATAATGGGCACGCATTACGTTATTCGATATTATATCTCTCCTTTACACGCGTATAGTATTTATCCGAGGCTTTATGATGACCCATTTTTTTCGTTTTCTACGTTTGCACAATTTACACACACACATATATATATAACGACGACCATAGTATGTAATATACCCATGGGACAGAAGGGACTTTCTCTAAGCCGCATACGGAAAGGACGGTCGGGTAACAAATGATGTTCAAATCGTAATCTACTGATGAATGTAATTGTCCTACGATTAATCTTCTTAAAGAAATAGAACCACCGAAGTTTTGGGAAGTGATGGTTGAAGTTTACAGTATAAGTGAGAGGCGATTGACTAATGATATTAGTATGCATCAGTCCCCAATGATCCTCATGCTTCAGCTAAATAGAGTGAATGATATCTTTGCGAGAGACTAAGGAGAGTTCTACACCATTATATATATCAACATAAGTAAATTGCGCATAAAGTAAAATATTTTTTCGCGAAAAACACGATACGAAGTTCGAATATATAGGCGGACTTATTTTTTGTATTTCTAAATAGGGATCTCCTGCTAATATATTCAATAAGTTGTAACGTGTTCTCGTAAGATAATGCTCGGTTTTAGATTTTGTGTTTACCGTAATAAAATTTATTAATTACGGAAACAGTAGTAAATTTTACGAAATTACTATTAGCATCGTGTTCGGTCAGGTTAAGATACCGAGGAAAACATTTACTACGAAGGTCTTCTTATAATTCATATTTTGTAAAAAGTAAATAAGAAATATTTAACACTTGAAAGCGTTTTAAATTGAATGTGTACAAACGAAGAGTTGATAATGTTAGAAAAAGTTAATAACTAACCTTTCATCTTCCACCGGAGTTAAAGATCTATGTTGCTCTGAAGTTGTACTTTTACACGCTTCATCTTGATCCTGAAATATCATTTTACAATAACTATACATAATCGATTTATAAAAATTGCATTTTTACAGGGATTTTTTTTGTTATATATAGTTCTTCGTATATTTAGATCAACTTTTTTTCTCCGCAAAAAGAATATCGCACGTCTAAAGTTTGCGAATTAGATTAATTTTTGAACACGAATCATTATTACTTGCAAGATAATTTTTACATACTTTGTCTTTCATACTGCAGTTTACCATTATATTCATATTAATATACATGATAGAATATATATAATGCAATAAGATTTACCCACAATATAGTAATAGTAGCGGAAACTGAGAAAGAATTGCAAGAATTTTCAAACGATTTAAATAAATAATAAATATTCTCCCGAATCGATTGAGAATAAATTGTTTTTTTTTTTTCGCAGTTTTCACTCTTTGGTCAATAATTTAAGTGGACTCTGGACTATGGCCTTAATAAAATTATATAACCTACGCGCATCCAATGAAAAATTTGTACATGGATGTTTAACTATTTTAATAGTAGAAAGCTCACGATAAGATATAAAAAGGTAGACAATACGCCTCGATTTATTCTGACATATATACAACTCTTTATACGAAATCGATAGAAGAAATTCGAAATAAATTGATAGTGATATTTCAGTATGCAGATGATCCGGTGATAAGTGGAGTAGAAACTTCTACTTCTTAGTATAATATCATTAGACGGCAAAAGTTAGCTCTTGCGAAAAATGCTTTCACGGAAAAAATTTTCGTTTTACCGAAAAACCGATCAATAAAAACTGACGATGTTGAAATCGAACTCGGCCGAGTTAATGGCAAAGTTTTGCTAACACATAAATGAACAAGGCGAAATCCCGAATACGATCAACAGAAGAAGAAATGATTCGATAACCGATTAAACCTTCGCAATGGTCAACAAATTTAATCGAAGGAACGATGAACGTAAGATGAAGGGAAAATAGATCAAAACTTAGATACATAGATGAAGATAAAACCCTATGAAAGTTACACCATCATAAAAGAACGCGCATGATTCTGAAGATCATATCAACTATGGAGTTGGGAAAAGAAAGAAAGTACATCATGAACATCGTAACTACGTAACTAGTCAATGGCACGTTATTTTTACGTACAAAATGGGCACATATTCAAGGCACCGATTATATGCAACGCATATGATGTAAGAAGTGGGATGCGTGATGACTAATATAATGAAAAATTTTATGTCGCCAGTTGAACCCTCGACTTTCAAATTAACAATCAAATGTTCTACCAACTATTTAATCGCAACACATACGATATTATATATATATATATATATATATATATATATATATATATATGTTGCATATAACTATTATTCTTACGTTAGTTGATGTGGTTGAAATAGTATCTGCGTCAACATTCTCATTTCCGGATAAATAAACCGTTCTTCTGGTACCGGGAATACTTAAGTAACTGAAATTATCGTCGACTCCTGTTTTAAACCAAATGAATAACTAATAATTTAATTTCATCTAAGAATAAAAGCTTAAAAAAAAAGAGTAATTTATAAAGGCGATATATATTGAAAATTTATTAGACTCTAGTCATATGGCATCTATAAATAAGTCACACCCGTATGGTGATTACTTCCTATCGCTGTATCGCCTTAGTTGTTTATATACCTAAATCTGAGTGGATGATACAGCTGGTCATATATATATAATATCTATACTCGATATATTTGACGTAAGATTGTGTTCTGAAATCCACATATTTATTGATATTCCTTTTCTTTACATAGCTAACTCCGTAATATATGAATATCGGTTTCTCAGCGTGGTTTGGTACGAAAAATCAGTTACAGTGGTTTCTGATCTGGATGATCCTAGTAGCTAATGCATTTTTTTTTCAGCCGATTACTGAATGTAACACGGGCTGGCTTTTCTGCGTTTATTTCTATTAGTCAATATTTAGTGTAGATATATTCATTATTGATGGCTGTTTTTTTTTTTAATCCTCGTCTGATGTGAGGGCATTATTGTATCGTCTGTAAACGTCGGTACATTTACCCTTAATATTTTACTATGTTTACATTACAACTATTCTGCGATACTCTAGCCGGTATATTGAGTATATCTGATACATCTTCGCAGCTGCTACGCAGTTAGGTTTATTATTTAAGTAAACACGGCACATCAATCACGCTTAGTTTACGCCCTCGTGTCAAATTATGTCGAAAGACATTCATGGAGACGATTTCATTGTAATATCTATCTCTTTTATCCATTTCTGTATTAAGTTGACAACTACTCGATGTATTTATTTTGTTCGATAGAATATGACCTTAGCGGAATTCAAACTGATAATCGTAATTATTCTATTATACAAATTTACAAATCGATACACGGACGAACCTTGTTTCGAACGAACATCTTCGCCACTAACATCCGAATCAGTTCCCTGATGATCAAGCGAATCTTCGTTTAAAGATCTTGGTCGATTCTGTCGCACAAAACAATTATATAGATATTATTATTATTATTATTATTATGGATGTGCGATACTAGCGAAAGAGTGATCATAAAGAATTGATTCGTTATTACCATTTTAGTATAATAGCACTATCGCGCTATACTTACTTTATTTATAAGTTCCGAACCAGCTTTTTTCATTCGTCCGACAATTTTCGCCCCGAATCCTTTCCTAGCGGGCATTAAAACACAAGAAAGAATAAATACGAGCGAACGATCTTTTAATACCTTCAAATATATACATTTATAATAATTACACACAACTGACAAAATTGTACATTTATCGTGGACAAATTAATAATGTACTCTAATATGAAATTAGAATTATTTTTTGACATTGAAAAAAGTAAAAAACTTTGATATATTTTTCCCCTTTTCCTTTCGCATGCAATCTGCACGTATAACAATAAACAGCAATGAAGACATGTTCAAAACTCGGAAGGAGGATAGTATCCCGATGGATGCTGATCCTACTTATTGATGATTACGTTTACATTAAATTAATCTACAATTATATGTTTATGAGTAACCGGGGGTTGAAGCTGACGAGGATTGAATCTGTGTATTCGATTGAGTTTTACACAGTCTGTCAGCAGGTTCTTTGATAATATATTTCTGTGATTTTCCTTATATCTCGAACTTGAGCAGCGGATCTCTTTTTTAACAGAAATTATCTTCAAGTCCTTCGAGATGTCGTCATTTCCTATAAACCAGTGTGCGTTAACAATCCTACGTAATATCTTTGCGTTGTGTCCTTTCCATAGAGCTATCTTTCAGTTAGATGCAGTACCTACAGCTCAATATCCTATGTCCAAATTAGCTTTATCATTGATTTATAAAGCATAACTTTATTTTTTATTTTCTAGTGAAAGAACTGAATTTCTTCCAACCATCCAGTCCATATTTCTCAGTTTCAATCTGATCCGGGTACGTTTGGAGTTAATGTGCTTATTCTAAGTCAATGTCTGATCGAGATGTAGACCAAGTTCGCACTACTTGCTGTTGGAATTGGCTTTTTTTGTTACGGTATATCAGACTGACCGTTCCGGTTTTCAATGTAAATAATACATTAAGGCACTTATTTTCGCTAACTTTTATTCTCCACTGTTTAGACCAATTTGCAAGATGGTTTAAGAGTTCTTGAACGTAACCGGCTGCATTACCAAGGTCATTATGTATTGCTAAAATTGCAGTATCATCGGCGAATAAGATGGTTGAAGTATTATTATCATTTATCGGAACGTCATTTGTGTAAATCTGATATAATGTAGGAGCTAGGACACTGCTGCGGAACTCCTTTATCAAGATTTAAGTAAAGGAGTTTGCGATTTAGATAATTTTTTTTTGGTTCGGAAGTTGCAACTAAAAAACCTAAAATTTATCCAATCGGTGTATATGAAGAAAATTTCATACATTCAATCTATAGATTATTTTAATTTTCTCAATAAGAGTCAATACGTCGAGAAAATGAAATTATTTTGTTACTTCCTCGACTTCAACTCAAATGAAATTTTAGATCGTTTGATCTCCGAGATTCCTTGACGACAACAAAATATAATCATTTCTATCATCGAGGTAATTTTTTGCGAATTTCATTCAAGAACTTTTCCTCTTATTTATGTAAAGTAGATTTTCACCTTTTACAATGGCATTTTGATCGTACTGTAATAGTGATTTTCCGACATTTCAATTGCTTTTCCACAATTCCGGTACGATGTTTTCACCAAGTTGTGTAAATCCCGACTTCTTACGCTTCCTTCACGCGCGCCCAATAAATTTGCAAAACGCACCGTCATTGATTGCCGAACGCGCTAATTAATTATACTTCGTTAGTCAATTTGACCAAAATTTCAATCAGAACTTAAAAACCGTTAGTTATCTGGCCACATCCGAAACATCGGTAACGACCTGAGGTTGATCGAAAAGCTCGAAAAGACGAATTACTTTCATGCGAATTTTCATTACTTTCGAATATATTCGAATCGCTTTGAAATTTTTCAGAAACGAAAATCGTCGCTTGCACGAAGTAAACTTCAAATAAATACGTAAGTTTTATTTCCATTTTAAACAATACATCACGCATCAGTATTATTGCATTATTCAAGATGCATCCATGCTTAAACGAGATCATAGTATTACGGATACAATCTGTCTATATATTAAATTCATTAATTAATAATAATGCATGGATATTATATATTGAAAATTAATAGGAGATACCGACCAAACGATTCTCATCAACCAAACAATTTACCGAGTGGATTAATGATCTGTAAAATGTGTGAATAATATCACACATGACGAACATCTGACTGACACATAAGAAAAGTAAATCAGATATACTGTAATTGGTGGGTGAAGAAAGGGATTTATAAGATAATAAAGCTCAAATCTGAGGTACGCTATTGCAATAACCGAATTAAAAATTAAAATGGAGCGAAGTAAACCTCGCGGCGACTTACACGCGTAGATTAAGATAAAAATTACTAACGCAAATAATGGATAAGAAAACGTCAAAACGTAGCATAGAATAAGACTAAAAAAGACACGAGATGATGCACTAGTTCTTACTTTTTATTAGGGCAATTCATTCTTCTATACTGATCCATTATTTTATCTTCCAATTTTTCCTTCTGCCGATATAAACTGTTCACTTTATCCCTGTAAAATATTGAGATTAAAGACATGTTAACGGAGTTAAACGAGGTTGGGAATGAAGCGGATCTATGAATAAATATGGAAAAAAAATTATTACGAACATTAATGAAAAAATAGAAATCGAAATAGGCGGACAAAGAGTAGATTACGTAGACGAAATAACTTATTTAGGACAGAGAATAGAACTTGGAAATACAACGAAAGGTGATGTTCATAGAAGGATAGTACTAGCTTGGAGGAAGTATTGGTCGCTTAAAAGTATATTTAAGGGACCGTTTGGTATCAAAAATAAAAGTGATATATTTAATAGCTGTATTGTTCCATCGTTGACATATGACTCACAAACATGGTTAATAATCAAAATGGATGAAATTAAAATAGAGAGTAGCCAAAACAGTATGCTTAGGTCCATTTTAAATATTAGGCGCAGAGATAGGACTAGGAACTCGCTTATTAAAGGGAAATTTAAAAATGTAATAAATTTAGACAAGTAAATATAAAAGGAAAAATTGGTATTGAGCGGGACATGTTGCCAGGCTATCGGATAATAGGTGTACATATAGGATAAAAAATTGGTATATTGAGGACAAAAGATGCAGAGGGAGACAGTTTCTAAGATGGGAAGACGGAATAACAAAGTTTATTCATAATGAGAGAATTTCTCAGGACCGTAGGAAATGGGCAAGGTTGAGGGAGGCCTTTGCCAAGATAAGCGCTTTTAGTTTTTTAGTTGTTTTTTTTCAGTTAAATTATTTATTTTATTTAAGTATATATAACGTTAATAAGGTTATAATATAATTAAATTCTATATTTTTAATCGAAATAGACGAAAGTCCGACGTTGATGCCAATTTACGTAGAACAAACGGTATGTAAAAAATGACGTACATTTCGATAAGCTGCGAATATTTTTGTTTATAAACTCATTTAAAATATTAATCATGCGTTGTTGCGGTTCAGTATGATTAAATGGAAAACAGCGAAAAGTACTAACACGTTTTTCGAATATTTTTCATTTTGCAATACTGGTACGGGTATAAAATATTAGTATTTTTCATTTGCTATCTGTACGGATATAATTTTGTCGCCGTCAAAGTATTATTGTTTGTGCGAGAATAAATCCGTAAGAAAACGTATAAAATTTTAAAAAACTACTAAAATATAAATTTATGGTGAAAAACGGGGGCAATCGAATGAAAATTAACCGACACGCTGAATTCCAACGCAATAAGAAACTGAACCTGTTCGAATCGAATCGAATCAATCTTAAAATTTTAAATTTAAATACGTCGACGAGGCTCAATTACATCGAAAAATGCGAAGGAAATAGTTAAGAAACAAAGGGTAAAAAAAAAAAAAAAAAAAAAATTAATTATAGTCGAAGAATATATGGTAAACACCGATTCTGTTTAAAAGTATAATACGAAACGATTAATTTAAAATTTAAACAATATGTAAAAAATTATATCTATCAATTATTTTCTCTGATTAATCTCGGACCAGAAACGAACTGAGTATCTTCGATATAAATTTGTAATTGTAATTTCGCTACAGAAGGTGTTTGTGCCGCTGTTGCGTTCAACAAATGACGCTGAAAAGGGTTCTCAAAAATGGAAAAATATATATTTTTTTTAATGTGGGAATGCTTATCCGTTATTATAAATCTATATAATAAGTATATCATAATAGATCTGTACTTGAATGTACCGTTATTTTGAAATTTCGTCGACGAATAAGAATTTTCATTAATAAAGATATAATATCACTCATTCAGGAAATTACGCTAGTTATAGTTTTGTCTCTATCTTGCAACTTGTATTATCTCCGCTACTGACTTTCTTCTATCGATGCCGTGTACATTACTCCATCCTTCTTGGTCTTTTCCCCAGGATTTTTCCTTGTATCGCAATCGCATAAAGATCCTCTTCCCGGGTTTTATGTCCAAAATATTTATATTATTTTTGGTTCGTTAATTCTACTTAATACTGTTAATTTACTGACTTTACATTTAGTCAATCATTCCGCGTTGGTTATCTTTTCTTTCCATGATATTCTGCGCATTCTTTTTATAGCACCGCATCTCGAAGGCGTTTATTTCCTTTTTATTAGCCTCCTAAAGCATATCGCACTGTGAACCACGCTATTGAAGAATTCCCCCCCTTTTTTTTTAGATTATTAATTATTATTTTCCGTCGTCTTTCCCATTTCAAGTATTATTCGTTTACCTATTCAATCGATCCTCCATCTATATATATATATATATGTATTTATATTTCTAGCGGGGAATTTTGTCCTGTTTTCACTAATCTCATAAATCTAGTTTTTGTCGATGTTCATTTTCATTCCTAGCTTCTTCCCGGCTGCTGCTATTATATGCATTATTTTTTGCCGGTTCTTTTTGGATCTTGTCGTATATATATGATCATCAGCTTCTTAGTTTATATATGTTATATTTGTTTCTTTAACACTGAATCCTAGGCTATTATTATTCGCTGTTCGATTTCTTCAGCGTATACATTAAAAAGTCTCGGTGACACTTCTTTCTCTATATAGCGATAATCTTCGAATTCTTCCTATCCGATTCGTACAGTTGATTTTTAATTCCGATACATATATCTATAATTATATTTACATCACGTTTATCTAATAATCCATATTTAATGAGAATGTTTAAAACTTTTTGCGTTGTACACTGTGGAAAGCTTTTTCGAAATCGACAAAGCATATAATTCTCTATTTATATATATATAATATATATATATATATATATGTATTATACGACTTACGCGAATATTTTTTCTTCCATATGGTAATGTTCTTTATCTTCCAAGGAACGAGTCAATAATTCGTGGTATTGAGTGAGAAGTGTCGTCACGTGATCTATCAGCGAGTGTTTATTTTCTTCTAGATTATCCTTCACTTGTAAAAGTAACTGCGGGCGAACAAAAAACCAAAAATTAATTCTTCTAAAAAGAAACGGGGAAAACGCTAATCCTTAAATTTAATCGGGTAACGCGTGATTTAAAATAAAACGGGTTAAACAATCAGTTATTATTTAAAAAACCGGAATATAAAGTTATCATTTTTTTAAAGTAACGTAATCTAAACTCTTAACCGGGAAACAGAGAGAAATTAGAATCGAAAAAACAAAAGTTCTTCACGACAGTAGAAAATGTAAAAAGAAAAACTGACAACGGAACAAATAAAACACTACAAATGACGAAGAAAAGTGCGGTATAGTCGGGATAAAAAATAAATAAATAAAACACTCAAATTCGTTTTAGACATAGTAAATAGTGGTACATTAAATGTCCTTATATAAATCGCGGAAGATAGAAATGGCGAGAGAATACGAATTTTTGTGAGTAACTACAGATGGAGATTTAATATGAAGCATTTATGTGTTGAAATAAAAATACACGCAACATTACGACCGTCGATGTATATGTTGAAAAAATTTGTGTTAGTAAAAAAACCTTCGAGAAAAGATTGCTCAACGCTATATGAATTTGTTAAGACAGGAAATGTGTCGGATATAGAAGATTTATGCTTAACGACTATCTTAAAAAACGGAAAACAGTGAGCATTGAGTTAAGAAAGACACTTAAGAAATACGCTTATCAAATACAAATATCTAGAACTAAGTATGGAAACCAGACAGATAAATATATATTAGCTCAAATGAGCTCAACGTGTTACCATAATTATTAAG
The DNA here is from genome assembly GCA_032883995.1 of Coronaproctus castanopsis. Lineage (NCBI taxonomy): Eukaryota > Metazoa > Arthropoda > Insecta > Hemiptera > Monophlebidae > Coronaproctus > Coronaproctus castanopsis. Next base: position 66,815,615 of record CM065052.1, on the reverse strand, counting down.
GTTATAAAACATTCCTAATCGTTATTTTTAGTGTATACACGAGTAAAGCCATTACCAGGCTTGCAAATTGTAAACGATTTGTTTATAACCAGTTAAATAATATCTTCCGCGAAGGTTGCGAATGAAAAATTCCACACTTACTATAAACTTATAACATCTTTCTCACTGCAGAAAGGTTCATTTCAAAAATATGTCCGTCCATCACGAAAAACGTCTCGTTGATTTTTCGCGCAACATTTTCGATAATTTACTTTTGTCATAGGACGCGACGTTTTGAAATAAATGCGTTCTCAGTAGTGTGTTCTGTATTATCACGATACATGCAGAAGTTATCCGCGTATCGATGTATCTGCACGAAGTGTAGATACTCTTAATTTCTCTTTGTTTATTTTTATTTTTATTTTTTTTTGTAGATTTATTTCTTTAGAAAATACCTCGTATTTTTCATTTAAATTCGATATCTCCATTTCTAAACCAGTAATACGTTCGTTGCTGTTAGAAAGTTTCCCTCTTAAATCGGTTACGGTTAATTTCAATTGGGCCGCTTCCTTTCGAACGGTTTTATATTGTTCCTGCAACGATCGATATTCTCTATTCATAACTTCGCTGGACGCGAACAATTTTCTAAAATCATCCTGCCAAAGAATAAATTATTCGATACGGTTTAATTACGTAAAAACGAAACCATTACAAATTGTTAAGCTACATCAACTAAAACGACTAATTAATTAATTTCATACATACAAAATAGTCGAATAGAACACACGCATATGAGAAATAAAGATGAAACAATTTTTTTTTCTCTTCTATAAAATTCTAACCCCCGATGTATTCTATTAAGTTAGTTTAGTTGCATTTTTCTGAAAAAGAAACCAATATTCTTTGCACGTACGTCAAACTATGATAACAGTTAACGATAATGTGATTAGAATTGTCACGAGTCGACTATGTTACTTAGTAAGAACTAACACGCCAATCTGTTTTATTCAACTGGTATTAAGTAACGTTTTTTTTTTTAAGCATAAGTAATAAATTAATTCGTTATAAATTTAGATAAATAGTAGTTAAATCACTACATTTAATACGTTAAAAACCATACCATTTTCAAGCGGACAAAAATGAAAATTAAGACAAAAAATAACAAAATATAAATAAAATGTAAGAAAATAATTAATATCGATAGATAATGTTATACTAACAGCTCTGATTAGACTGAACTGTGTTAATAAACTAACTTGATGGTGAATGTGATAAACAACGCATTCAGTCAATCAGCGCATGTATCTAATATACATATAACCACACGCAATCAAAATAATCATATCCGATATAAAGGTGAATAAATTGATCAGATGCTTCTTGGAACTAATCCTTCTTCAAAATTTTTCATTAAATTTAATAAGTTAACTTTATTCTTTTATTTTCAATTTTTCAGTTTTTTTTTCTCATAATGTTTTTTTGTATGTAAAATTTTATATTAGTTAATATTATTGATTTTGTGATTCAATTCTTTACGATGTTTCCTAAATAATGATTAAAAACTACGCGGAAAACCGGAAACAATAAAATAGATGAACATAGCTCGTTAAATTCAACGACAAATTTTGTTCAGTAGGGTTTTTTTTCTCATCATGTTTTTCTGTATGTAACATTTTATAATTTCGATTAATATTATCGATTTTGTGTTTTAATTCTTTACAGTGTTGTCCAAACACAGCGATTAAAAACTATGGGAAAAAACCAGAAATAATAAAATGAAAGGGATAAATATAACTCTTTAAATTCAATAACAAATTTCGATGAAGAATTAGTTATAAGAAGTATATTATAAATTCATTTATGTGAGACACATAATTTGGTTCATTCAGATTGGTTGTAGAGCGTGGTTACTTGTAGATTATTATTATGAACATGCCAATTGCTTAATATTTATATCGGGCAGAGATTGTGCATTATTCTGTTTTGGGTGTGGTTATGTATACATTATTAGACACTAAATGTGTTGTTTATCACATTCACCATCGAGTTAGTTTATTGACACAGTTCATTTAATCACAGCTGTTAGTTTAATATTTTCTAATTATATTACATTTTATTCATAATTTATTTTAATTATTTTTCGTTTTTATTTTCATTTCTGCCCACTTCAAATTAATAGCAACAAAGCTATACAGTCTTTTAACATATTAAATATAGCGATTTTATATATATATATATATTGTTTACAAACATTTTTAAAAAATCACTACATTCCACACTAAATGTTATAAATTTTATTATCGCTCGTTGGTGTTTATCTAGCGATACATATATTGAGTTCTAAGTTTATAATTATCACGACTTCCGACGTTATATGGCCTCAATCGTTTTTATACATGTGCGCTGCGATTATATATTATATTCTACTACTGTCTCGCCTACTAGATGTTATAGTTGCGTTCTAGCATAGTACGATATATTTAATAACCCAAGTTAATAATAATTACCTTCAGTTTCGAATGTTCGATCCTTAAATTCGTCAACGTCTTAGACTCGGCCAAATAATTCTCTTTTTCGGTTTCTAATCGATCGTACTCTAATTTAATTTGATTATATTTTTCGTTCAGAATTCGCATCTCGGCTCTCGTATCTTTGATGACCGTCTTCAGCGATTCTTTTTCTTTTAATATGTGTTCGTATTCGACCGATAATTGTTCGTGTAACGATTGCAAAGCTCTTTGATCGTCGGATAATTGTTCGTGCGCTGATTTAACATCGTTTAATTCTTTCATAGCCTTAAAAAAACAAAGAGAAGAACTATATATTACATATATATATGTATACAAAAGTGCAATAACACCGCTAGTTTAGACTTAATAAGTTTACCACCTTCCTTAACAGTACTTTATGAAACATTTTATATATATAGGTATATACATATCTTCCAAACCGCGTTCGCGTACTAATCTTCGTTTTAATTCGCCCGTTGGTGTCTACTTTCCGTCTATATAATTCGTTACTTAAAACTCATCCGCGTTTAGATACACATTTTCAGATATTTATATGATCCGTTGGTTTAGTGACACTTCAGCTCTATGTAATAATACTGTGAGAAATTGTTCGTGGACAGCTTGTTTGAGTTATTGATTTTATAACTTGAAATTATTGAAATATACAAATACGTTCGAAATTTTCATCAACGCATACTACTCTACATATGTATTTCTGTTTATATGTAGCATTACGTAAGCACTTTCCAATATAGCGAGGGTGTGTATATGTGCATGCGCAGACAATGGTTTTTTCCCTCTGTGTGTAAATTCCAATGTGTATTATGAGTGATTGTTTTTATGTATTTTTTTCTTATATATATAATTTTAATAATTAAATATCTTTTTTTCAATTTTTTTTTTTTTTTAATTCAGTAGTATACTTTAATTAAATTATTTTTCCTCAGTATTCGAGTTTCAATTGTCATAAGCTGTTATGTGGACAGTATATATATTATTATCAAGTCCAGATATGTTAAAAATATATGTATTATCGTTTTTTTTTTTTACATGTTAATATTACACAAATACACGCTCACGCATGTACATAACATTATTACTATTATGTCTATTTAGACATAAAACAATTATGTTAATAATTGGTACAATCTAAATTCCTTCCTCTTCGAAACCGTTCAAATCGTTTTGTTGTTTTTTTCCTTTATTTGGTTTATACAATTCCAGTTCATTCGCTCTCTTCGTTCAACGAATCATTTAAATAGTATATTTTCTTTTTTAACGTCATTCGCTGTTTTACATCTTCAAGCAATAATTATTTCATCCTTTCATGTTACATTTTGTAACTTCGCATACAATTCAATATTCCATAATTATGATCCGGAGAACTTATTTCACTTTTCTCGATCCTGCTAATAAAATTTCTACCTAATTTCATATATTCTGATGAATAATTTTAAATAAAAAATGGATGAATAAAGGAAAAAATTCAACAACAAAGAAGTAGTTAAAATTACTAAATTTTTTTTCTTTATGAAAAATCACGAAGCTTTCCGACTGTTAGACCATTATCAAGTGAATATTTAAAAATATAAAAAAATATCAGTTTAAAAAATATTAATTTAAGATTACAATTCACAAAAAATCAGCAAAACGAAGAACAATATTAATAAAACAATCTTTCACTGTCAGATTGTTTTATTAATACTGTTCTTCGTTTTGCTGATTTTTTGTGAATTGTAATCTTAAATTAATATTTTTTCATTTAATATTTTTTTTTATCTTTTTAAATATTCACTTGATAATGGTTTAACAACCGAAAAGCTTCGTGATTTTTCATAAAGGAAAATTTTTTTAGCGATTTTAACTTCTTTTTTGTTGGTTATTTTAATAAAAATCACTACATTCCACATTCTTCAAATTAATTAAAAAATCACTCACGATATAATAACGGAATAATGATGGTTAGGTTAGAAACAGTACCAAAAGACATAGTTATAATGTCAATATACATGCCAACGTCCAACTATGCAGAAGAACATACTGAAATAGTATACGAACAAATGGAAAATATTATTAATAACTATGTAGATAAAAGTGGGAATTTGATAATTCACAGAGATGGGAACGTAATAGTCACTAAAAGAAAAGAAATGGGACAACTTGGGAAATATGGTATAGGATTCAGAAATCAACGAGAATAACGATATAATAATAGGTAATTAAATATTTCAGCAGCACCCATAGAGGATATATACAAGGAAAAATCCCAGAGACATAAAATATAAAACAATTGACATTGATGAAAGAAAAAAAATGTACAACAAATATAGAAACTTAAACGAGGAGGGCAAAAGTAGAATTTGTAGAAGCAGAATGTGTACAAAAAGAAGATGACATCAGAAAAATCGAACAAATAATATAATGAAACATTTAAAAAAATTTTAAAGTAAATATGATGGAAAGAAGATAAAAACGGGACGAACTATATAAAAAGACATCGTATAAAGGTGGAAAAGATATATGGCGGAATTAGCAGTAGGCCAATAAAAGAAACGGAAGATAATGTAACATTAACAGAGGATAAAACCGATCCACCTATAACAAAGGAAGAGACGAATTATGCCTTTTAGGTTGTGATACCAGATAGTAAATGCAAAGAGGACAGAACGATAAGTTCACTTATGCATAACAAAAATTATACTAAACAGAATTAACATAGAAGAAAACTTAGATGCCGATCAATAAAGATATTAAAAAATGGGAATTCGACAAATAGTAGAAAGAAAACTGGAAATAAACGAGTCAACTTTTGTACCACTTATCGACATAGAAAGAGCCTTCGATAAACTAAATTGGGAACTTATGAAAGGAACAGGAGTAGAGTACAAAGACAGAAGGATAATAAAAAAATAGCAATAATAAAAAATAAAGAAAACGGAATGGAACCCACAATAGGAACAGGAGTATCACCAGGGCTGTTCAATGTATACATGGAAAAAATGGTTCAGTTAAAAGGAGAGTGGGGGAATAAAAGTAGGAGGTGCACGATTGTTGATGTTCCACTTCGTCGATGAGATAGTAATCGCGGGTAACAATGAAAAAGAATTTGAAAAACCGACACAGTATGAATAATTGAAAGGTATAATATGGTATAATAAACGAAGAAAATACAGTGATAATGAAAATAAGAAACAGGAACAACAAATATACAAGTATAATGGAAAAACGCTAAAGCAGCGTTTCGTAAAAGCATACATACGGAGTGTAGTGCTGCATAGGTCGAAAATAAAGACGATTAATAAACAAATATACAATAGAATAGAAAACTTCGAAATATGTTGCTGGCGGAGGATGAAAAAAATCTGCCGGATGGGGAAAAGGTACTAGAAATAGCACGCGAATCGAGGACTATAAGGAGTTAAACGGAATAAGGCGGCGTGGATAGGACATCTATTCCGTCAATCAGACGCTAGCATAAATAAATCGAAGTTAAAATGGAAGGCAATACAAGTCACGGGGAAATATACATCTAGGAATTAATAAAAGATACAGAGGAGCACTATGTAGATTTAAAACGAAAGGTCAAACTAAGGGAGTTCTAATGGTAGTTTAAGATTATCCATCAATCTACAAAGGATAAGAAGTAAGAAGATATACATTAGTTTTAATATTCCACTCTTTATGCTCTATAATTATTACATAGATTTATCGTATATTACGTAATTTCGTAGTTTATCAGTACTATGTATTAGCTTAAGAATTTATAACCGTTACAATGATATACTTATGCATTAAAATAGTCTACCCTTTATACTTTACAATTATTATACAGATTTATTTTCTCGTATATTTTGTATCGGTTGTAAAAACTTGAGTTATACAATAATAATCATAATAATCACCTCTTCCTTTTCAGCGGCTAGTTGAGAATTTGCCAATTGCAAAGCGGTATGCTGCGACGCCAACGAATTAATTTGCGACTGTAACGTCGTAATGCTAACTTGTAATTTAGCGTTGCTGACGGATGCAATTTCATTTAACACGTCCGCTTGTTCTTGTAGTAAACGTTTACGAACAGCTTTTGACACTTCCGGATTAGAAACGATTCTAAAAAAAAAACCAAACACAAAAACAAAAAGTATTATTACTTCGTTTGAAACCTAACGGTCGAGTAATAAGCTCGATAATAAGTTGTACATTCGTTAAAAAAAAAGCAACTTTTGACAATTAAGGCGATAAAAGAGGAGAGATTGAAATAAATTCGTATTTTCCTTTATTAATATTAGTTAAAAAATAATAATTACAAATACCGAATATTAAATTGTATTAAACAATGACAAAGCTCTTCATTAGGCGATCTTCGCGTTAAAATTAGAAAATAACATAAATCATTAATTATTTTTCATTAAACAATAACAAAGCCTGTCTGCAGTTAGCCGGATTAAATTATAAAAAACAACAATAACAAACAAACTTATACGTAACAAATATGGCATTTCTAATTATAAAAGCGCATCTAGATTCGTACTGATATGTTTTTTAATATATCATATAAAGCGGTGACTATGCATTCAAGAACAGAAAACATGCTAGCGTCCGACAATGTTGGTTTTGGATTGAAGAATAAGCTATTCAAATTCAGAGTGCGTAGTGTTCGTTAATACAGGTGAGAAACGTGAACAATACGAAAGGCAGACAAAAATAAGTCAGGAACGTTTGAAATAAAATGGCTCTAGATAAAATAACAAATACAGAAGTTTTAAATCAAATTTGAGAAGGCAAAACAACAATAAAGAGAAGACGTAAAATGATAGCACGTATATTACACATAATAAAAACAACTGTTTCGAAAAAACCAGAAGGCAAACGAGGTAATGGGCGATATTAATCATTATCGTTGCTGTTTATATATATATATATATATATATATATATCGTAAAATTTTATCGAACCGCAATTTTACAAGACCGTCATCTGTCCATCGTGTCTTCATCAGCTCCTCAAATGTTACACCCACTCTAATGTATCGATATACCGGTTGAGACATCGTCCGTTTTCCACCTTCTATTCGTTATTCTTGAATAATTAACCTTTCTATCCCATCAGATCTTATTGGAAGCACAACTTTTGATTACCTTTAATATTTCATTATTTTAATATTTAATTCCTTTAAAATCCACGCATTGATTTTTTTTCCTATTCGTAGAATTCATAACATTCTGTTACGGACATAGTTCAGGTTTCTGTCCTATACAAGGCTACTAGCCTTCATTTCCGTACATTTAGGGACATGCTTCGCTGTGTAGTGAACGATATTTTTTAATGAATACTGTTATTGCTATTAAGATTCTGGCTGCTATTTCCTTGTGACACGATACATCCTCTGTAAGCCATTGTCTCAAATATTTGTACGCTTTCACCTTTTCCTTCCAGCATTGTGTTAACCTTCATTGGTTCTTTACCGATGCACATGATTTTGATCTTTTTTGGATTTATGCTCATTCTATATTTCTTCGCAGTATTTTGTAGCCTCGTTAACATTTTTTCCAAACCTCCAGGTTTTATATATATATATATATATATATAAAATTTTATCAGTTATTCAACGAGAAGCATTACAATAAATTTTCATTACATCGTTTCTGGATATATTTTTTTAATACATCGTATGTGTGTGTGTGTGTGTAATTAGATATAATTTTTTAACGGGGAATTATTAATGAAGGCGATAATAAAGGAAATAAATTATTCGTAACGGTAACTCTTCCAATAAATTATGTAATGTTTAAATAAAATTCGAATAATATATGAACTTACTTGTCTAAGACTTTTCCCGGATCAGCGAAATTATCGATCGCTAATCCTAACGTATCTAAGCTAACTTGTAATTGTTTCGTCTTCAACTTTTCCGAAACTAAATCGGATTCTAAAGCGGACAAAGTGGCAATATTCATTTTGCGTTGACTTTCTAATTCTTGCGTTTCTTTTTCCAATTCGTGAAGTCTTCATCGAAATTTAAAATATGACGTTTAAGTTAGAAAAAATAATAATAATAACGATAAACTACTGATTACATTGCGCTTAATTATTAACTGGCTGCCAAAACGGAAATACCAATTTAGCTTCCTCGAAATATCGTACGAGATTTCTTTTTACAATTTTTAAAAAATTATTATCGCGCTCTAAATTGAGAGGGGGAAAAAGAACTCGGACATTTTAAATCTTATTTTAAGATGCCATAGAGAATATGAGCTATATTATCTCTGCGTACTTCTTTATTAGCGTTGTAATTGTTAGTAATTTGTACCAAAAGTCTGCCTGAAGAAGCCAGTCTGTTCCCTCGGCTGGTCAAAGTCAATTTGTTGCGTTTGTTAATAATTTACATATTTCCGACAATAAGCTGATTGGTTTGTAGTTGTTCAAATTGTGCGCATCTTCATTTTTTGTATGTATAAACACCACTTCCGCTTCGATCCATGTTATCGGGAAAGTATCGCTTTCTAGCGGGCATCGATTAAAAAGTTTGAAAGTATCATTTATATCTCTCAGATGCTTAATTATTTTCGCCAAGACCCCATCTAGCTCGGTGATAGGTTATTTTCTAAAGCTCGAAATACGTTTCCTATCTCTTCTTTATTTTTCAAATTTCGATTCGGACTTTGCTCGTACGCGTCTGTGTTCCTATGTTTGGCTGTATATTCGAACTGTGCAGATCTGTAATTTTCCACTTCCTTCGCTATTCGACAATTAACAGGATTCCGGTAGCATCTTTCATTTTTTTATTACCGTACGACAATGCTGTTTTAATATTTTCGGGCCTCTTTTATTTTTAATTGCTTTTTGTATTAAAGATGTGTTATATTTCCGGACATATATATATATATATATATATATATATCCCAGATAACAGAAATCGAAAAATATTTAATAAGTAAATAAAAAACGTATTTTTTTTAAAATTCTATCAAGACTTGTTAAAAAATTTCAGGAATTTCCGATAAAACTTTATGAACTTTTCACAAAGGTATATATATTATACAGTAAGTGTCGTGTACTGCTTGGGGAGAATGTTCGTTATGTATCGGAGAATCTTCTGAAAACGCGAATAAAATGATTAGTACATGTGCGAAATGTTATTTAAAATACGCACGATTAAAATTAAACAGTAAGAGGTTAATGAAAGCACCAAGCTCAGGCAATAATATATATAAAATCGCAAATTTATCATCGCACGCCATATAAAGCAAAACGCAAGAAATATAGTGACCCAGAGAAGACCAACGATTTTGTTGTTTTTTGAATAACTGAAAAATTACTCGACCAAAATTGTTGAATGGAATTTTATTTAAAAATAGGAAAACCAGAGATTAGCTCACAATAAAACAATATCGTTCAGACGACCACCATTTGCAACAATACATTCATTCAGTTAAAATTTTCGAAGACTTTTCCGAGCATAGGTCGCTGAATTTTTGAAGTTTCTTCAGAAATCCAAGTTTTTAGCCCTTCCAGATCTCGTGGACATGTTTCGTAAACACGACTCTTAAGGTATCCCCACAAAAAATCGTATAACCTCGAAGTCTTTTCGAAACTATCATTGTACTGTCGTGATCGATTCCCGCTGAAAATAATCACGCACTCCTTCTCGTGACAGGGATAACTGAAACTGGATAAAAACGAATCTTTCGTGAGGACACTAAACGTGAAGCACGCGGCTTGCGTTGTAGCAGAGTTATCAGCTGCATACAAAATCATTCCGTCTTCTCTGGGTCACCCTGTATTTATTATTGGATGAGATAAAATTTCGACGTTTCACACGCGATAAAGCGTTCATCAGACACAGTAACGCTTACTTCTTATATCAAAAATTTTAAAAAACACGACGGAGGATAATTTTAAATTTGGATATCGGGTAGCGTAGATAAAATTGATTATATAGTAGAATTTAAGTTAAAATTCGATTTTTTTTTTAAACTTCAATTCTTACAAATTTTGAAATTTCTCGTTATTTAATTAAAGCCAGAACCATTTATACAATTTATAATATGCATATCCACTAATAAATGTCTCCCAGACAAAACAAGGAATAAATATTATAATCGTAAATAAATAAGAAATATAAAAATAATAATCGATAATTAACAGAAAAATTTTGTTAAAAACCTGCGATTATAAAAAATAAACTTACCGAAACAAAAATAAAAAAAAAAATATATATATATACACAATAATGTTGTTAAGAAAATTACAATGTAAAAATAATCAAAAGAAAACTTAAAAATAAACGGAATGAAACTTAAATATTTAGATACATTTTTATATAGCATTAACTTAAAGTGAAGAAAGAAATGAACGAAAATTTACAATTAAAAGTGCATTGTCCGTTACACATACCTAAACTTATAACGTATAGTTGAAAATCCATACGATCTCATTTAGACATTTTAACCTTATTATATTTGGTCCGCTGAATTTATATGTGATATTAATTATACACAGTAGACTTAATCCAAACGACCATAATTCATCTTATCAAATTCCGGCGTTTCAGCTGTATCAAATATAGGTAGAAAAACTACGAATCGATAGAACTGTTTAGCAGAAGCGAAACTTATTTATCGTGACCACTATAATAAACTGGCCAGCTTCGCTACGAAAGAAACTGCATTTCATTATATGCTCACTCGTGAGAAAAGCACCTCCCGAAATAAGAAGATAAGTAGCAGCAAATAAGCAATCAGCCTAGAAGGCCGACAGATATTCGCTTTGTGGCCACACTGTTCCAAGAAGTCGAAATACAACCGCTGTACCGATAGAACAACCAGCATCTATGAGAGAACGATAATAGAATACCGCAGTTGGAACTAACCCGCAGTCGTCAAGAGAACCTATTATCGTAGAAGATTTGGTGGCCTCTTAATCGATTGAGAATCGTGATAACAGGGTGTAAAGCTAGTCTGAAAGAATTCAGTATTATTGACGGTAATAGATGTGACTGCGGCGATATTCAAACATCTGCGCATATGTTATGCTGCTCACTGATGGACAAACATTATGATATAGCGGATTTTTGGCCGGCAAATGACAAATTTACGCGTCTACATACCGAGCTAAAAGTAAGTAACTAACAAAAATACCGAATATTCGAGTCACAAGACCTCAAAATGCTACTCGATAAATAATTTGAAATTATGAAATACTACAGAAATAAAAAGAATTCGATCATACGCTTTGGAAAACATCGACTCCCACGAATTGTAGGAACGAGATTGTCACATATACCTCATAAACTAGGAATTCTCGATTTAAGGAATATTAAATATATAAGACGAAACTGTAAGAAATACGATATACTCGTAATAATCATAATAATTAATTTTAAATATTTCGAATAATATTCGTTTAATTACCTAAAACTTGTGCACGTATTTATGATTATTTAGAAAAATATAATATTTCAAAATTAATAGATAAATATTCAATTTTATTAACGTTCAATATTATCATTAAAAAAACAAAAATATAACAAGACTGCGCGAAGATTACATTTGGCAGATATGCGAAGATACAGCTATATCAACATATTAGCATTAATCATATCCTCATTCAACTGATGCAGAATAACCGCTTAGATTAATATGGGAAAAATGCAATATGTAATTATTTCGAGCCAATAAACGCTTAACGATTGATCAAGAAACGGTTTATTTAACCTTCAAATTTTATTATTTATTTTTTAAAATTATTTATCATCAACAGTGTATCATAGGCTGATTCGCACCATGTATCAACCGCTTTCATTCTAGCCTGTCGCGAGTTTTCTTCTTTAATTCCGGATTAGTCGGTATTCCACTTTCCTTTAGAAATGTATCAATAAGTGTTGTTCGTGGTCTTCCACGTGGCTTTTTCCCCATTATCTTTCATTCGATAACATCTTTCAGGATACTTTGATTTTGACGTAATGCATGATGACCTAGCAACTTAAGTCGCCTCTTTCTTATACTGTGTAATATGCTTCTTTTTTCATTTATTCTTTCTAGTACAGTTGTGTTCTTTATTTTGCTACCCAGCTAATTTTCTGTAGGCGCCGCCAACGCCATTTCAAAAGAATTTGTTTCGGTTACGTTGCTTGATATGTTTCCGCACCATACAGTGCCACTGACAATACAAAAGTTTTTACGAAGTTTTTGCGTATATGGACGGACACTGTTTTCTGTGTTATAAGTGTATATTTATCGTTAAAAGCCTTTTTTCCCATTGCTATACGATGAATATCTTTAGTGCAATCCATATTATGCATTATGGTCTGACCTAAATATCTATGTTTTTACTTGTTCTATTATTTCGTTTTTTTAATTTTATCTTTATTCGGGGACAAATCTTGCCAATTTTCAAAACTTTTGTCTTTTTTATGTTAATCTCCATTCTATATTTTTTCATTACTGTATTTAATTTCTTAATCATTGCTGAAAGTGTTTTGGGACTATCCGCAAGTAAAACTTGGTCATCGGTGAATTTAATCACTTGCAATCTTCTTTCGCCGATTTTAATTCCTCGTTTAAATTTACTGAACGTTTCATTTATAATCATTTCCGCAAATGCATTAAATAGGTCAGCCCTGCCTTACTCATTTATAAAACAAAAACCTATATAAACAGTAAACGTAACGAAACCTGAATAAAAATCGCTTTATAAATTATTAATTCGATTAACGATGACATTCTTAAATAATTAAATCATAACTGACAGTCAATAAAAACGATCTTCCGTCGTGTTTATAAAATTTTGAACATATATGAGAAATTACCTAGAAAAGTTTGTAAAAATTAACAACAAAAAAGTAGTTAAAATCACTAAAAAATTGTTTTTCTTTATGAACAATCACAAAGTTTTTCGGCTATTAAGCCATTATGGAGTGAATATAAAAAATAATTTATAAAAATACATACAAATTTATAAAAATGTAATATGTAAAAAATATTACCTAGATATACAAGTGTTAAAACAGTATTTTTAAATATGTGATAGTGAATGTGGTAATAATACCTAAAGATTCGTTTCACCCGAAAATGCATAAATTAGCCAGTTCAAGAAGTCTTATCAATAGAGCAAGAACAATTTTAACACATACAATGGTAAAATGAATAAAGGAAAAACATAATAAAACAAATAGCAATCAATAATAAGTAAATCCTATATAGTTGATAAAATATGGAATACATCTTACAACAATAAATATACAAAAAAAGATATTCAATAAATTATGTAGGAAGTCATACATACAAAGTAATTAAAATATTTAACAAATATAAAATAAATTTATCAATAACAAATAATGACACATTATTAAAATTAATTGATAACAACAAAGCAGAAGATAATATATTTGAAAATTCAGGAGCATGTAAATGAAGTTGTAATCAACAATTCGCATTAAGATTTAAAGAACGTTTAAATTCATACGTAAACAATGATGAAAAATCGTTATTTGGAAAACGTAAAGAATTAAATCATAAAATACATAATATTAACCAAAATTATAAAACTTTTACATATAGAAAGACGTTTTAAAAAAAATAATACTGAGAAAAAATGGAAATAATAAAGAAAAGAGGTAAAAATAATTCATTAAATTTAATGATAAATTTTGACGAAGAATTAGTTCTAAGAAGTATATTGGAAATTACATTTTTATATTGGACAACTATTTTTTAATTTTTATTGTTTCTATTTTAATAGCTATTGTGTTTTTGTTTATGTAAAAATTTTATATTATCGGATGTTTTTATTTATTTTACTTGCTATGGTGCTATTATTTTGTATAAATTTTATATTGTTGTATTATTTTTATTTTACTTGCTTTGTGTTATTATTGTGTATAAATTGTATATTGCTGATTGTGTTGTTTACCACATTCACTATCAGATATTTAAAAATACTATTTTAACACTTATGCATCTAAGTAATAGTTTTTACATTTTATATTATTATAAATTATTTTTTATATTCACTCGATAATGGCTTAATCGTCGAAAAGGGTCGTGATTGTTCATAAAGAAACATAATTTTTTAGTGATTTCTTGTTTATTTTTAAAATTACTTCAACGACTAAACAGCATTGAAGCCGAAAGAAATTTTTTAAGAAAAATTAATAAAAGAATAATATAACGCGCGTACAATTAGATTTGTATGCGGAGACATTATTCTCTTATAAGTTAGCTTTTAATACGGCGAATTATTGGAAAAGTATTTTGAAATACGTTTATAATTAGAAGAAAACCATCCGAATTTTATACAAAATGATAAAGTGTCACCTGGTTAACTGAACATTCGATTCGTCCAACTGTTTCCTATAGCAGTCGTTTTCTTTACTATACATTTCGTTATCCGACGTCAATTTCTCGATCGATAACTTATTTTCCTATACATACATTACAAATATATATGGAGGAAAATTAAACACATTAATATTAAATTAACGCGATGTGAAAAGCGTATAAATTAACAAATCGAAATATATCTTGTAAATTAAGTAAGATATAAAAACTATTAAAATTATTAAAATTATTCATATACATACATATATAATTATAACAGTTTAACATTGTATACACAAACATCAAAACGTGCGTAATTATTGTCATTACATATAAACAGAAAAGTCGGTAATAACCTAACCTGTATCGTGCGTTTCAGTTTGGTAATTTCCTTTTCTAGCGACGTTATCTTATTACTTAAGTCGTCCATTTCGGTCTGTTTCTCATTATTTTGTATTATCCGATTTAACTCGTTCGTTATGTCCGTTACTTTATCGTCCGATTTACGTTTTTCTTTATTAACTACTTCTATCTCGTCTTGTTTAACCTTCGTCGATACAATTATTAATAGAAATGAAATACTTAAGTAAAGAATAAACTCGCGAAATAGATACAATACTTAAATAATTCTTATCTATTACAGTGAACTCCCGATTATCCGGATTAATCACCGGGATGGGTCGCACGGATAATTCGAAAATTGCTTTTTATCAAAGAAAAAATTAACATCAATACAAAAATATAAAAATGACTTAGATTTGCCCATGCTCTGTATATATAACATCAAGCTAGTAATTTTCATTTTAACATCTACCGCTTAAAAACTTCTGCAATACGTCTTTACTTCTGGTTGTTCATTTCTTGTCGTATCGACACATATTTTACGAACCGCAGTGATGTCACCGTAATAAAATCCGAAATTATATAACCCTTATTTTTTTTTTTTTTTTTTTTTTTTTTAGATTCCGGAATGAGCACGGATAATCCGCTCACGGGTAATCGGGAGTTCACTGTGTATATATATAACGGGCCAAAATAATTATATCCTTAGCACTCTGTGTGCTAATTAAAAACTATGACAAATTAAAACATAAAAAATACGGAGAAAAAAAAACGTATCCATGAAACGAGGAAATACACCAACATCCCCGTGAACGTTGTTTTATAAGTGTAACGAAGACAAATAATGTAACAATAATATATAATAAAAAATAAAAGTTTTATTTTCGATTACTTATTTTAACACGATCGGGAAATTATTTAAAAGCCCCGGTGACATTTATAATTATCTTACTATTACACAACATGATTCCGCCAAATGTCTGGGCATTCATCTTAAATCTCGTCTTTCCCGAAAGATTACCATAGAATGAAGAAAAAAATAACGAGAATTGTACTGGCTCATAGAAAGAAACTCTACTCTCGACGTATATTGTAAACATCTTCTTTATTAACAGATAACTAAACCTATTGACAGACTTGCATTGTGAATAAAAAAAGAATCAAATTATAACAAAGTACAAACTCAACAAAGTATTATCATCCGTACGTTAACCCCTATGGTTATTCTCCTAATGACGATATTTATCGAGACTCCGGAGTGAAGTTTGTCAGCAAAGTAAAAAACTTTACAACGCTGCCTACCAAATGAGACTTCGTTGATAGGTCAAAAGCTATTCAATTTCTGGATACAAGAGAAAACAGGTCATTTAAAGTGTTCAAAGCCACAAGACGTTATCGATTAGTTGTTAGAGGTTCTGATCATTGGACCAGATGACTCAGCATGTGTTTTATCGTTTTATATTTGTATAATTATTAGCAATTATTTAACGATTTAGTTAAAATTGTACTATCAATATTAAAAATAACAATAAATAAACAAGTAATTTTACCAAAATTATAATACACAAGTGGAATTTCTATCACAAATAAAACACTAAGAATATAAATTATCGATAACATAAATGTTCAAGATTCTATTATTATTTGGACAGGAAAGTGTAAACATATTTTTTTTTTTATATGTTGCAAGCTTAGTAACATTAAGAATATACATCGGATCCCGGAAAAAAATGCGGAACTTATTTTTTGCCAGTCACTGTTTAATATTTAACACGGTGTATCTACTGCTTATGAATCGATTTAGTTAGTTATATGTTGTAAATTGTTTCATTAATGTTTTAATTTATTTAATAATCTTGTTTAAATTTACAATTTTACGAGTGCTTTATTGTTTATTAATATATGAAAATATAAAATTACTAATTTCGAAACTTCTTGTCAATGTACTTTTTTGTAATATTTCAGTTTTTAAGAACGATATATTCGCCGAATCGAACGATGACGTTGTAATTCAGTTGTGAAATCATTTGGTTTTTAGTCTTCTACAACCGAACATTTCATATTTAGGGATTGGTCTTTATGGTCTTTCAAAAAGTTGACCGTTTAGTACTGTATCTTTTAACGTTTAAGTATGATTTTAACAAGAAACGTCCTTTACGGCTATTGTATTGTTTTAAGTTTATTTTTACCATAAATGTCATTTATGACTTCTTTTACGAGTTAATTACGACACGCCATCTTCTTATAAGTGTGATTGTATCACTGTTTCAATTTATCTTTCATATAAACATTATCTTTACTTAAAAAGCAATTTTATTTTAATTTTTAAATTTATTTTCATTTTTATACACGATCGCGTACGATAGAAAAAATCTTACTTCCAATTGTTGCTGTAAAAATTGATTAGAATCTTGCAGACGTTTTAAATGACACTGAACGTCCTTTGAATTAGATTCGACTTCGTTAACGCGTTGACTAAGTTTCCTTTTCATTTCTTCTAAACTATCAACCTACAACACACACGCGTAAAAAAAAAATTAAACCATACGTAAATTAATTAATTCTTATACATCCCAGTATTCTACGCTGCTTTTATGTACATATAAAAACATTTCAACGTTCAAAATCTCAATTTTAATTTCAATTTCTCTTTCAACGTTATTTTTCATTTCAATGGCAATTTTCTTTTCTTTTACTTTTTTTTAAAATAATAGAAAAAGATACCAGTAAAATATATTACAATGATTTGATAATTAATATACTAAGCTTTCAGTTAATTACATCGTCGTAAGTATTCTTCATAAATAATAAATAAATCATAGACGTTATTAAAACAAATAACAAATAAACCATAGATAAAAAAATAAACTGCGACTGAAAATATTACTCGTAATTAATAGTGTCGGATGATTTTTTCATTATATTATTGTTATTATTACTTTAATTACCTGTTGCTGATGATATAATTGCATAAAGGTTTGATTACAATTAGTTTATTTAAATTTACACACACACACACATATATATATATATAAATAAAAATACATGTATATTTTATATTATGAACAATCATGTACATGATATAATTTCTATTATTTGTTTTTATATTAAAGTAGTTACACGAGTAAACGTTTTGCGATTCTATACCGCGTAATTTAATCGTAAGTTTATTATCTAGCAACTCTAACACATTTTCTAATTTAAAAATTGAATAAAACAAAAATACTTTTTATACCGTATCATGATATATATTATATATATATATACCTATATATATATATATCTATATTGTATTCGCGTTGTGAGGAGAGGTCTGTTCTTTCGGGTTAATGTTATCGCGTTTAATTCCTATTCGTTAAATAATTCGGTTTCTTATCAGCCAGTAGATAACGAAGAATATCTATATTAGGTAAGATTACTTTATTACCGTTCTATTATTATATATTATAAATTAATCAATATATCGTACTTAGTAAAATCGAAAATGAACGAAGAACACTTTAAGCAGTTATTTGAGGCTATTAATAATTCAAAAAAAGAGTTAATGGATGAAATAAAATCAATTAAAAATGAATTAAACATATTAAATTTGCAAAATCAAGCGAAGGATTCAGAAATTTTAGATTTAAAAGAAAGAATAAATAATCTCGAAAAAAATGCGAAAAGGAAGAATATTGTTGTATATGGAGTTAAGGATGATGAGACTTTAGAATCAACACAAGATGCCGTTCTTGATATTATAAATAAGTGCAATATAAAATGTAGTTTGAAAGATATAGATTTTATAAGAAAAATAGGAAATCAGCAATCGAAAACGAGACCGGTGGTCGTATCTTTTTGTTCGCAACTTGTAAAAATGGAAGTTATGAAAAATAAAAAGAGACTTAAAGGTTCAAAAATTTTTATCGCCAACGATCGGTCAAAAGAAGAAATAGAAAAGGAGAAACCTTTAATACCTTTGATGAAAAATTTTAGGACGGAAGGTAAACATGCAATTATAAAAAACGGTGTCTTATTTGTAAACCATATAAAATATGAATCTAAAGACAATGTGGAAGTTACTACGGTTGCAAATAATCATCAACAGGGTAATGCAGTTGAAGTTTTTAAAAGAGAAACCAGGAAAACCTCCAAAAGTACAGATAAAAGTAAAAGCAAGTAGCATAAAATGCCTCCCACTCAACGGTCATTTATTTATTACACGAAAAAACTAAAATATAGTTCCGGTCTGCCAATAGGATTGGTCCCCATGGCAGGCTGTAAAGACCAAACCCCACCCTCGATTAGGTGTAATCAGACTCTTAAAGAATTAAAAAAGTTTTCAGCCGGTAATATCTATAAAGCAGAAAAGAACATTTACCTTTGCTGTTTAAATGTAAGAACATTAAAAAGTGAAGAAAAGTTATTGGAATTAGAAAATGCATTAAACGATATAAAATGGCATGTGATTGGTTTAGCTGAAATTAGAAGATCGGAAGAAATTATACTAGAGCGAAATCATGGTAATATTTTGTTTCATTCAAGCAGTATTAACGGGCAAGGAGGAGTAGGTTTTTACGTAAACTATAAGTTGAAAACTGCTATCGAGGAATTTAAAGCAATTAATGAAAGAATAGCGGTGTTAAACTTAAAAATTAATAACAATGCAATCAAGCTAGTCCAGTGTTATGCGCCTACAGCTGCTGCGAGTCAGGAAGAAAAAGACGTCTTTTATAACTTATTACAAATAATTATGGAAGAAAACGATCACGATAAAACAATAGTAGTAATGGGTGATTTCAATGGTAGATTGGGTAACCGGCAACATGGAGAAGAATTGATCATAGGAGATTTCACTGCTGGAGATAGGAATGAGGATGGCCAACGTTTGGTAGAATTTTCGCTAGAAAATAATTTAAGAATATCCAATTCACTCACCAGAATTAAACCAGCTAGAAAATGGACTTGGCGATCTCCTAAAGGTCAAACATTTGAATTAGATTATATTCTAATAAATTATAAAGTTAATTTTTGTAAGTTTGAAATTATTAACAGTTTAAAATTTGATTCAGATCACCGTCTATTGAGAATCAAAATACAGTTACTCAATGGTTTCATTCGAAGAACACCTCCTAAAGCGTTACGACCTGTATTGCATGATTCAAATATAATAATTAAATACAGAGAAATTTTAGACAAAGAATTATTATTGGTTAAAATGAAGGAAGATATTCATGAATGGTATAGTACACTGGTAATTTTAATGACAAATGCTTATAGTAAGGCAATTCAGGGTTATCAAAATAAAACTAAGAGAACCAAACTATCAAGTTCAACAATAAATATATTAGAACGAAGGGAAGAACTGAAAAAACGTTTAAAAATATACAATACGAATATAATCGAGTACTGTGAGATAAAGAAATTAGCCAGAAAACGAATTAGGGAAGATATCAGAACACATTTTGAAAAGGTTTTAGAAGAATTTTTACCATCTTGTGCTATGAAAAAAGTACAAAGGAAATTATTAGACGGGAAAAAGTGGATAATAGGAATACAAGATAAAAAAGAAATAATAGTTAATAGAAGCAAAATTATCGAGTTAGCTGCAGAATATTATGAAGATCTATATAAAGATGATGAATTAGATAGTACCATTTATGATCACGTAGAGGCTGATATGGTTCCTAAAGTTCTTGACAGTGAAATAACTGCGGTAATTAAAGAATGGAAGAAAGGAAAAGCTTGCGGATTCGATCGAATCTACGCTGAACATTTAATGGGAGCGCCGGATTGTTTCATAAAAATTTGTGCAGAATTTTTCGATAAAATATTCGAGTTAGAAAAATTTCCTGGAGAAATGGCTATATCCAGTATTATATTACTGCACAAAAAAGGATCTCGTAGTAATTTAGATAATTATCGACCGATAAGTTTGATTCCTGTTATGTGCAAATTGTTTATGAAGGTCTTAGAAAGACGCGTACATAAAGTACTAGACGAATACCAGCCGCAAGCACAAGCTGGATTTAGAAGCGGGTTCTCAACTATAGATAATATTCATATAGTTAATCAGGTTATAGAAAAATGTCGAGAATATAATTTGAAGCTATATATTGTCCTTATAGATTTCAGTAAAGCTTTCGATAGGATTAAACACAGTGCGTTGTTCGATGCTTTACATCATGCAGGCGTGGAAACAAAGTATATAAATTTAATTAAGGAAATATACAAATTAAGTATGGCTTACATTTCACTAGAAGAAGATAGTAGAATATTTAATCAATCCAGAGGAACAAAACAAGGCGATCCAATTTCTCCGGCACTTTTCAACACGGTACTTGAATTTGCTATAAGGAAATCAAATTTGGAAACTAAAGGAATAAATATAAATGGACAATATTTATCTAATCTTAGATTTGCAGACGACATAATTTTATTTGCGGGATCTGCAAACGAACTTTCCATAATGTTAGAAGAACTCTACCGTAATTGTAGAAATGTAGGTTTAATTATAAACAATAGCAAAACTAAGCTTCTTACTAATAGTACACCAGAAATTATTTGCCTAAATGGAGAAAAACTGGAATACATGCAGGAAGCAATCTATTTGGGTCAGTGTTTATCATTCAATGATTGGATGGATAAAGAACTAACAAGAAGAATTGCCGCAGCATGGAAAAAATTTTGGAGTTTAAAAGGAATTTTAAAAAATAGAAGCTGGAAAATTAACCTACAAGCAAAAGTTAACGTTCTGGAAAAATGCGTCGTACCAGTTTTGTTATACGGTTGTCAAACGTGGTCTATGAAAGCAGCACATATTGACAAAATCAGTCGTGTACAGAGAGCAATGGAGAGATCTATCCTTGGAATTCGAAGATTGGACCGAATTCGTTCGGAAACTATTAGGTATAAAACTAAAATGAAGGACATTGCGAAGTTAGCAGTCAGCCTGAAATGGAACTGGGCCGGTCACATGATACGTCGGGATGGTTTGGCCGCAGATGCAACCAGGTGGATTCCATATTACAACAAACGAAGTGTAGGCAGACAACCGTTACGGTGGGCAGATGACTTCAGACGGCGGATGGGTTCTACTTGGTTGCGATTAAGCTCCGATAGAGCGGAATGGAAGAAAATGTGTCAATTATATGGTGTCCTTAATCATGGTTAATTGTATGGGTATATGGTATTTTTGTTATGTGTTTCATCATTTTATTAATAGTTTCATGGGTGGGAGGCCTTCGGCCAATAATTGGCGAAATATAGGCTTATTTATTTATTTATTTATTTATATATATATACTTAACGAAATAGTCTACTACTAGTTTCACTAGTTACAGCATCATCAGAACTGAATAAAAAAGATAATTTTTTTTTTTTAATTCAACTTTGGTAAACGAAAGAGTCAGCCTAGATTGCGGAACTTGTTTGTCAACCAACTGCAGGGAGGAATTTGAAAAGGCTTATTATTTGCGGAATTTCCAGGGATTCAATGACCGATGGTTTGTAAAAACGTGTAAGATTTGAAAGTTAGAAGTGGAAATCAAGGGAGTGTCTCCATTATAGTTGGAAAATTTGAAAATCAGTTACTTCTTACGTTCTTTAATTCTAACATCAAAATCCTAGTAGTTTTTCCTATACATATAAATACAGTTAGAATCTTTACAAATAAGTTTACATAGGCCGCTATTGTTAATAATGTAGTATATTTATTTTATTTTATTTTTCAATTAAAAATACGTATTGCCAAGGAAGCACTTATAGATGATAAAATATTCGCAGTTAAAATTATTTCGTAACTATTTATAATTATTTATAAGGAGTTGTGTCAACGTAGGAAAGAAGTATAAGAAAAATCGAAATTATAACATACTTGTAAAGCAAGTTTCTTTTTATCTTTTTCCAAATCCAAAATTCGTTCGTTGTTTCGATGGAAAGCGCTATCTTGTAAATTTTCAATCGTGCATAGTAACTTTTTATTTTCAAGTTCCAATTTACGAACGCGCATTTGGACGCTGCTGCTTAATTGATCGGATAAACTACTATCGCTCGAAGCTATTAACAGATTAGAAACAAACGAAAAAATAATATCCCACCTTCACTAATATTTTCATTTATATACACATACATACACACATATATATACATACACACACATCATGCATTTTTAAATTGCGAATGGTTGTAATCGTCACAGTCACCTGTCGTCAATAGTAATAATAATAATTTTTAAAAACACTAAAATTTACATTTTCTCTATTGATTTTTCCACTTTTTTCAGTACTTACATAGAAATATCAAGTTGTACAAAGGTGTCTACTCTGTCTGCATATACATATGCTTTCAGTGGACAGATGAATGTACAAAAAAAAATAAAAAAATATACGATATATTAAACGGCTACGTGCATTCGAAATGTGGACATTACGGCGAATGTGGAGGATACCACGGACGGCGAAAATAACGAATATGGAAATAAGTGAAATTAAGAACATGGCGCTGATAGAAGATACACTAAGAAACAAAAAGAAGTATGTAGGACACAACGCAGCCAGGAAAAGAGAAATATGCTTTGGTTAGATTCAAAGTTGCTGTACCCTATCTTTTGTCAAAGAGATGCCACCATTACGATGACGATATCTAAAGAATGGTTAACTAGGTTTCTACTAATAACGATATATCGATTATCGTGTTATCACTAAGAGTTGCCAGTATATAACGAGAGCGTCCAATAAAACGATAAATAGGATACAAATTTTATATTTAAACCCTTATAGTAACCTACCCTAACCTAGAGTAAATTAATAGATGTGATCCGTTATATTTTAAAATATAATATACATATACACTTATATTTAAATAAGTTTTATCTAGTCATAGCCAGTTATCATTGTTCCGATTGATTTATACATGTACAAATATTTCGAATAAAAGATAAATATTTAGCAAATATATACGTTTATATTAAAATATAAAACAATCCGAAGAAAATATTCTCATATATATCGGCCTAGTATCTGCAACTTTAGTTTTATTATCACAACAATATAAAAATATAACTATCTATACTCAGTTTAATGTGTATTTTTGTATACATTTTTTAGTAAATCAATATATATATATATATATTCTTTAGACGACTTCCGATTTTGCGAATAAAAATTAATTAAATGGCATATATTAAAATATCTATATAGTGAAATTTTATCTTATTAAAACAAAATTTAAATCGACCACCCTATATTTCAGAATCGATTTAATTTTTACGAAAAATCTTAGTATATAATTACATAGGTGAGACTATTCCGCCTCAGCTATTATATTAGTGAGACAACTATAATTATAAAAAATAATAATTTCAATTGATAAAAAGTTCTATTATCGCTTTCCGTACCTCGCCGTATCAGTATCCTCTATTTACATACATACATATATAGCAAACACACATGATTCCTTGTACACACACATACAACTCACAGCGAACTGACACCATTTAAGCATTACATAATACAAGGCGATCCTTTACAACGCTTCAAATTGTTTACTTATCGCCAGTATTTCAAACGATTTTTTTTTTGTTTTATTTGAAAATGCTTATCGATAGTTTCGAGAATTAAACAAAGTTTAAATAATAATAATAATAAAAATATTAATAATATTTTATAAATACTATATAGTTTTTAAAACTATTTTCGCGGTCGTCGATATTCATAATTAGATACAATAATTTCGGAATAACCGCGTACAAAAAAGAAAAAAAAACGATTTACTAATAAAATTAAAACGATATATTAATAAACCTTCGTTTTACTTTTATTAGTAAATCGTTTTGAAATTATTGTATCGAATTATAAATACTAGTATAGATATAATTCGAAAATACCTGTAGCATTTCCAGTAATGAAAGTTTCATCGTAATCTTTCGTTATTGTAGAATCATTGTGCATGTTTTTGGTTAATAATCGCAGATGAGTATTTTCTACAATTAATTCTTGTAGTTTTTCTTGATTCGCGTCTTTTTCCTAGCGAATAAAAATTAATATATAGCCCGTACGCATTATATATTAATAGAATTAAACACAATTGGTGTTAAAATTTTATAATTGCAATTTTTTTTTTTTCGATAATTATATATCAAGCAGATTTATTCTATTGATATATATATATATATGTACACGTGTGTGTGTGTACCCATTAAAATAAAATATGTACGAATGCACTTCGTTTGCTTACCTAAAATTATAAGTTACGAAATATTTAAGATTATATTTACTCTTAATTTCTACTGCTAATCTGTAAATAGTGTAACAGCTTTGTTAATTGTTCGTTTAAATAATGTAAAACATTTATATTTAATAGACATCGATGGCAAACTGTAACGTATACAGAAGCCGATAAATGATAATGATATTCGATGTGATTTGTTTACTATATACTATATACATATTTATAAAAACTTAAAAAAATTAACTTAATCAATACTGAGCCGTATAATAACAATAATAAGTAGTAAAATTAGGCGGAAAACATACCAAAACAAGGAACTGTAAGCAATATATACTTATATATATATATATATATATATATGTATGTGTGTGTGTGTGTGTGTGAATGTAATAATATAAGTGCTTATGTTCGAATCTAAAGAATATACATACACACTATGATTTGCATATGTAGATATGTTTATTTTAGTCTCCTTCGACTAATAAGTAGCTTATTCGTTATTATTAGATCGATCGATTCACATAATAAAATATGAGATAGTTGTACGTACAATATCACGGTAAGTAGGCTATAAAGGCACCCCCCATTAAAGATATATATATATATATATATATATATATATAATGGAAAAAATGCATTTTATTTAATTAAATCCCGCCGTGTGGGTCTCTTTGTAATAAAATATATACAAAGATTTATTATTTATAAATTTGCTTGGTCAAAGTAAATTCCAACGTCGTGATCAGAAATTTATCATATAAATAGAGATTTATCTATTTATTTATTTATTTAATGAATTTAAATTAAACAGACTTTATGTAACTGTTTACCGATCGATTAACGTGATCAAATTAAAAGAATGAGACTAAAGGAATTAATTATAATATAAATAAATAGATATGGATATTTACGGTGATTTACATATAAATAAGAGATTTAATTTGTTTCTGATTTGTTATTATAAAATCGGAAATTTTATTACTATATTGTCCTAAATTTAGATGGAATTATTTTATAATTTGACCGTGTTCTTTTTATTAGTTGTACTTGCGTTTGATCAGATTTTTTTTTAAATTCTTTTTTGGCCTGTACCATAGGTCGCTTTGGCCATTTATAGGATGATTTTCTTGTTTTAAACTATTAAAGTTGGGTTATTATGTTTCTATACTATTCTGGGCTATGAACTTATATATGATTTTGACTGGTTCTGCATTGTTTAGGTCACTTACTATTGAATCTACATTTAGAGGATGTGTGTATTTGTATTTTAATAATTCCCGTATCATATTATTTCGATTTTGTTTGTATTTCTCGCATTTCTATATGATATGGTTGATATTCTCTTGCTCTTGACATTTATCGCATAAACTATTTTGGATTATGTGTATTCTGGTTAGATGTGCCGGTGTTTTATTATGTCCTTCCAGACCCAAAGTACATATATATATATATATATATATAAATCTCGTGTCACGATGTTAGTCCAGGCTAATCAACGAAACCACTAAACCGATTTCAATAACATTTTGTAGATAAGTATTGTTTGGGTCAACTTAAAAGATAGGATAGTTTTTATTTCGATTAATGATCGTCATTCTTTTTTATCGCGAATTAATGTTTTTTATAAAGGAAGGGTTGAATTCACTATTAAATTCTATAAGTTTTCAATAGATGAGGTTGTGTTTTAATTTCAATTTTTTTTTTGAAGCTCCAATTTATTCCACGTTTAACATAAATGCGATGTAGCGTGTTCAGATTTCTTTTGTTATTTAATTCTTATTATGCTGTTTTTATTTCGTATTTTTTATATACAAAACTACTGCGTATGATTTTTATTAAATATTGTGGTGAACTACCATTTTTACTGGAAAGCTTAAAGGAGAAAGCGTCCTGTTACCATGTATCTCAATTATATACCATCACCTGTTACAATATCATTCATGAGACTTCAGTTCCTTATTAGTTTGGCATTTGCAATGACTATTAATAAATCTCAAGACCAGATAATGTATATTTGCGGCTTGGACTTACGAATGTCCATATTTCTCTCATGATCAATTGAAAAAACGATATTGACATTTTTTTTACATATATAAATTGCTTTCGTTTATTATGATATAAATATATTTATGCATTGCATGTTAAATATACGTGTATTTATATATATATATGTAGTCAAAGTAAATTTCGAACAAGATCCATTTTAGTAACCGGTTTTCAGAATTTTAATGCGAAAAAATAAAAGCGTACTTCAAGCAAT
Organism: Coronaproctus castanopsis; assembly: GCA_032883995.1. NCBI lineage: Eukaryota > Metazoa > Arthropoda > Insecta > Hemiptera > Monophlebidae > Coronaproctus > Coronaproctus castanopsis. The sequence continues at coordinate 66,787,998 of CM065052.1, read as the reverse complement.
AATTTTCAAGCGAGAAAATCAAAAATTTTTACTAACCAACGTGATCTCGTCGATAGTCTGTTTATGACGTAGTATATCGGATTCAAGTTGTACGACGTGTTCGACTTTTTTTCGAGCTTTAGAAAGTTGTTCCTCCAACATTTCTCTAGTTTCTTCCAATACGCGATTATCTTGTCTTAGTTCTTCTACTCGACTTTTATAATATTCCAAATCACCTAATTTTTCTCGATAGCGACCTATTTCAGCTTCCAATCGATCGCATCTTTCCGCTTTTTCTCTTAAAGCGTCAACTTCATCTCTATAAACGTTTCCAGCACGTGCTTCTTGTTTCAGTTCTTGCACCTATTCGAAATGAAATTTAAATATAAATTTTCAAACGTTTATATTATTTTCAAGTTTCCAAAAATCAAAACCACCATGTGAGCTGAAATCACGTCACTAAGATATACATATATATATTATTAATCTAAATTAGTGGCACGAGGGAGAGGAAGTTAAATCAAGGGGTAGAGACGATACATGCGTAAGAACATGATTAGGTTAGTTAATTCATCTTTAAAGAGAAGGGAAGTGAAGAGGGAAGATTGAGAGACAATCTGAGTAAGAAGTAAAAAAGGAGGTAGTCAATGAGGATAATGGAAATGGAAAGCGTGGAGTTCTATTAATTCGGTATGAGTGGGTGTCTTGTATGACCCAGCCACAATCTGCTGAGAACGTCATCTCTGCGGTTCGGAAGTGAAATCTTCCAAGGTAAAACGGAATTCTTGATTGTCGAAGCTTATTTAATGAGGAGGTCGATTACCACTTTTGTTGCCAAGAAGCAAAACTCTTGATTTGACACAATCACGACATCAATAGCTGGAAACGGAACGTTTGGGATCGGCAACAAGGTAGCAGCCTCGCTTGCTGCTCCGACAGAGCAACCAACAAACCCATTGAATGAGGATGCGTCGGTGTGCAACACTAGTGGTAAGGGGCAGGATTTGTCGACTTTCTATTCACCGTGGTAGCACTGCGATTGAATGTTTTAATATTTGCAGTTTTAGAATGTTTATTTCTGATAAGATGTTGTTAAAGATGATTGTAACCATTTGAAGTTGTCACGAAGAGAATGAGATAGCAGATGGAAGTAATTCATGAAGGAATAATCCAGAAGCTTCTAACTGTATTATAAAGTTAGCTAGCAGGAACTGCCTACGGATATCGAGAGGCCATTCTGATGACTCCGAGAAGAGTGAAATCCGATTGACGCCATAAATGCTGTGGGATAGTTTTTTCATAATATTTATTTTCTTAATCGCATTTTCTTTTATGCAGATTAAGTGCTGATCCCACGACAATTTAGAATCTAGGACCTGACCTAAGTAGTAGACTGATGACTCATTTGAAATTAATTAACCATGATGATATATATGTATATCTGGAAAGGATATCGATTATACGGGTGTACACAAAGAACCGAGCAAGCAGGCTATGCTAAATTACATGTTAAAATTACTGATACACGGCACGTGGTGCATGGAGACCAAAAATAACACGGAGAGATGAAATATTTCACTTGAGTAAAAGGAAATTATGATAATAGAAATGTTTCCGTTAAAAGCGGAAAAGAAAAAATACCATACGAATCAAAAAAAAAAAGAAGAAAAGGCGAAGTGAAAGGACGATAATTATTATTAAAAAGAGAACAAAATAAAGGTGGCCAGCTAATAACGTAGTCAGCAGCTTGCAGATATGTATATACAAATATATATACATATATATATATATATATATATGTACGTATTATCAAAACAAAATCTGAACTATATACATAAATATAATACAATATAATAATGATGAAGTAGGATAATTTTTATAATAATAATGTTCAGTTATTAACATGCGCTATACGTGAATTCACTTATAATACTGCTTTCGAACGATATATGCGATATTTAGAATTTTAGCAGAGAGGATGATCTAGCTTTAGGCCGTTGAAAGTTTCGCTATAACTAAAGTAATAGAGCAGAAATTGAATTCTTCAATTCGTTAGATAAAAAAAAAACGGCGAAATAAGTACCTTAGCATACAAGAAAAAAAAATGAAATAAGAATATTAAAAACTTTCTGAAATACTTTTTTTTTGACATGTTGATCAACGTACGTGAATAGATATGGCATTTATATAAATCCCCTCGGGAATAAACAAATATGTGTAACCGAAGGGTACCGAGCTTAGAGGATGGGGCGCGTCTGGTGGTTAATGGAATGGCCTGTAGATGTGGAGGTTAGTTGCGAATAAGTTATCGCGAACCATGAGCAGCGATGCATCAGGGTGTAATGAGAAACTTAGGATAGCTTTCCTTTAAAAATACTGCATAAACCCGTTAAAATCATCGTATCAAAAAGAATATGACCGTTATAACCCTAAATCCTATTCAAAATCTAGAAGCGTCTGTTCTCTATGTTAGGAAGGGATCGGACGGCGTTCATATAATTATCATTGCAGTACAATTGTTAGTGATATGTAATGTATATAATCCGCTAAATACAAAATGGATTTCTACTCAGTGCTAGCACCATTGCTGTTCAACCAAATATATGACCCGCCAATTATAGCTAGAAAATTTATTTACGCTGATGATATCACACTCGCAACACAAACCACATATATCAGAAAAAGTTGAGATTCGATCTCAAAATATTAGATGACTATTTTTCAAGTTAGAGATTGAAACTAAACGCTGCTAAAACTGTACTATTTTGCTTCCACCTAAATATTCAACTGACGAAGATGAAATTCGAAATCAACTTAAAGGAAAACGTATTGAAATGTGAAGTGTTCAACATATATGGGTATAATCCTGAACAGGTCGCTCACACATAAAAGACACATGGAAAAAGTAGCAGCTATGATCAAAGCTAGAACAAACATCATACAGAAACTATTCGACATTTCATGAGGATCATCAGCAAAACATATTGAGGACATCAGCTCTCCCGGCTGTATATTCCATTGCCGAATATAGCTAAACAGTAAACATGCTAAGAGGATAGGCGTTGAGCTAAACGAAACAACACGACTAGTTACTGGCACAATAAGGTCAAAACTCACAATGTAGCATACTTAGTAACAAAATGGCTACAATGAAATTTGGTATTACCATTACATTAAGATACAGAGATCAATGAACGCTTTAAATCAAGGCAACTTGCATTCCTAATCGTCAAAGAATTAATTTCTGAAAACTATGGTGGTCAAAAGGCATGGAAGGATAAGTAGAAGTCGACAAACAACGATAAATATACTGATAAATATACCCGGAAAAGTAGAAATAGATCCTGATATGTCACGAAAAGGTGTGGTTACTACTTAACCTCATTCGTACAAGACATGGCAATACGGTAATATGAAATCGAAGTGGGATTTGATCAAACACCTAGCATGTGACTGTGGGCACCCACGTCAAACCGTGGACAGTTTTGTTTTTGAGTGCCAAAAAAATATGTATCGGCGGGGTTCAAGAGTTTTGTTCCTTTACTAGGTCTGCTCCGTCGTGGTTGCAGAAACTGGAATATAACTTGTATTCATTGACGCGGTTGTTGCCATACGAAAAGAAAATTTGTTAAAATGGATATTTGAATCAAAACTTCAAGCTGGACAACAGTACGCAATAACGTGACGAATAAGTGTTTTATACAAAATTATTTTATTATTAATATTAAGAAATTATTTTTTGTTAAATAATTAATATGTGACAAGATATGCTTTTGCCAGCGTTCACGATAACGTAATTAACTTTTTCAGAAAAATTTAGCCTATTATACAAGATTACCTCAAGGTAGCGAACATTTTTGATCAGCTAACTACGGTCGGATTAACTCTAATTTCATAACGTGGGACGCCTGCGGGTGAAAAATATATACTCACATTTTTAACGTAGATCAAATAAATATGCCATCTTTTGTAATAACGTAAGATGCGATTTATTTCTGTCTATAACTTATTAGCATATTGCTTTAAATACATAAAAAGTGCAGTCGTTAGACATTATATATATATATATATATATATATATATATATATATATATATAAAGCGGCAATTCAAAGTTAACTGTAAATGAAGTTATCAGATGTAAATTAAAAATTAAGAATACCTCCGACTTTAATTTGCTAATAATCAAATTACTTCTTTCCAGATCTTCTTTGACTTCTGCAAGCGATTCAGATTTCTCCTCCCTGTCAATTTTATATATCGAATTACGAACATACACGGTAATTAAAACACGATATTCGCAAATCGATATTTCGTAAATTATTGTTTTTTTTTTTTAACACAGTAGTGGTTTGAAATTATTTTTATTAAAGATTCAATTAAAATAAGTAAAAATAATTAAATAAACTTTGTTATCTGCTTCTTCCTTCTTTCCTCAACCTTACGGTTGGTGGGTTTGAATAATTTATGGCCATGTTAAATCCGTCTTCGGGAACACATTCGTGCTTTTATGTCGACATAACTTTCGCCATTTTTTATTTGTTCCATATATCCAATTCTAGGTCTTCCTTTACTTCGGCTTTCGTTCATCTCCCCTTCAATTAACGCCGTCATCCATTCTGAGTGTCTCTGATCAAGTGCCCAACCATTTCATTTCTTCTTTTCTTTATTGTATCTCCGATTTCTCGTCGTTCATTTATCTCTTGTAGAACTTCATCATTGGTAATCTTACTCGTCCAAGGTATTTTCAGCATTCTGCGCCAGCACCACATTTCGAACGCTTGGAGCTTATCGTTTTCTCTTTTCAAAATCATCCACGTTTCCGCTCCATATAGAGTCACACTCCAAATAAAGCTTTTTACGAAAAGTTTTCTGGTATTTAATGACGTATTCTTTGATACCAGGAACGGTTTTTTTATGAATGCGTTTTTCGCGAAAGCCATTCTTCTTCTTACGTCTTTTACACTTCGACGACATTATACTTCCTAAATAGGGGAACTCTGTTACTTGGCTAATATTCTGGTTGTTCAAGGTAGCGTCTGATTTCCATTTTTGCTACAACCCATGACTTTAGTTTTTTTGGTGTTTATGTTCATTTTGCATTTGTCCTGTATAGCTTGACTTAACACGTTTAAAGATTCCTGCAGCCCTTCCTCAGTTTCCGCTATTACTGCTATATCGTCAGCAAATCTTATTGTATTGTATATTTTACCGTTAATTTTTATTCCAGTATTATTTTTATTTTCTAAATAAATATCCATTGCCCCCTCAATGTAACTATTAAAAAGTAACGGTGAGAGATTGCAATCCTGGTGTACTCCTTTTCCTATCTTTTGCCTTTTGGTCACCTATGACTACAGATTGATTTTTGTACATTTGAAAAAGCAACCGTCGATCACTGAAGTCTATACCTTGCTCCTTCGATGAATTAAATAACATATTCCAATCCACATAGTCGAAAGCTTTCTCTATATCTACAAAAGCAATGTATACTGTTTTTCCTATTTCCAAAGCTTTTTCAATTATCAGACGTAGGGAGAGTATAGCTTTTCTTACGCTTTTGCTTCTTCTGAAACCGAATTTCTCATTTTTAAGGTTATTTTCGATTCTATCTTATAGTATAATATCCTGGTCAAAATTTTAAGAGCATGAGGTAATATATTCAGAGTTCTGTAGTTTTTACATTCTTGAGCGTTATGCTTTTTTGGTATAGAGACCAGCATACCCTGCTCGAAATCTTTAGGGATGTTTCCTTCCATATATATTTCATTCAGTAAATTGAATAATATGCGTTTGGTTTTACCCCCCTAATAATTTAAGCAGTTCTCCAGGTATTTTTTGTTATATATACAAAAAATTACACGGCTAATTTGATTATTAATTTCGACCGAGAACTCTAAATACCGTATCGAATTTATATTTAAATCTCGAATTTGGCTCGCATTTAATAAATAAACGAAAGTCAAATTGCGTTAAAAAAATACTTCAAAATATTTCTTACACGGTTTTTATAAATAAATAAATAGAAAAAATATAAGAAAAATAATTTAAACAGATATTCGTCATTTAAACGGATACGGTTCTTGTCACATTACAGTCTAAAACTACGTCCTGCAATTAGATCCTTGCAGGATATGGTAAACCGCGCCCGCAGAATTACACAGTTTTCCGTTTCCATTATGACAAAACATTTGCAATATTTTTGAAAACCGACATGACCAGTAATAAATTGTGCATTACAAAAATTCGGAATGAAACAATTATTTTCGAGTGTAAATAGGAAATACAACGAATTTAATAAGTTCGCCATCAAATAAGTAAAAAATAGGAAAAATTATACTTTATTTGTATTTAGAAGAAATAACATTAGATATTATCAATAAGTTTAAAAATTATATATATTGAGGATGTAAATAAAAGATTGTAAATGAAGTTTATAGTGGAAATAAACTTAATCGAATTTAAGATAAATATGTAATTATTAAATAAACACATACTTTATAAAACAAAAAAAAAATATAAATAACATACTAACAGTTCTTGTCTCAGTTTTCTGTGTTTCGCTTTCCAATCAGCTAATTCAACCACTAAATGCTGACTTTGACTTTCTATCGCATTCGCGATACTTATATTGCCGCTAGACGAATTTAGTTTCTTCTCTTCGAACACGGATAGCCACAACTGTAGAAATGAGGAAATTCACGTGGTTAAAGAAATATATATAATATTAATAATAATAATAATAAAACAAATCGTATTAACATGTCAAAACATTATCGATTCACTGAACAATTTGATTATAGAGCAACCGTTTATATTACATCGATAAACGCATTCTCTTCCGTAAACTAAACGATCGTAACTAGTAAACAAAGAAGTGTTCAACCGTTATTATTGCCAAATTTCGAGTTGATTTCCAAATTTTGTGTAAAAACATTCACGTTTAAAACTAACAAAAATAATATACATTACTACTAACAATAATACACATTGTTACTAAAAATAATAATAAGTGTTCTCTCTCAAGTTTTACTTGTACGACACCTAAGTTCAATTTCATCGAAGATACGAATTTCTTACGCTAAAAATACCTTCAGCCAACTGAACTATCCATCCAATTAATCGGTAAATAAGTACCAGGTCGCTAAATATGGAAAGTCTTTGGAAACGTCATCTAGCCGTTTCGATTTCAATGTTCATAATAGGAAACATCGTTTATAGGATATCTTCTATCGGCTTCCGAATTGATAGTATATTTTGAAATGAAACTTCTATTGACGCGTTGTATATGGGGAGTTAACCCGTAACACGAGTGAGCGAGACAAATTTTAATACACATAGGTACATAGGTACATAGGCAGGCGTATTATCACAGTGTAATCGGGCTACTCTTCTTTTTCCCGCATGCTGTACTCATATACGTGTATAATCAGTTTAAATATATACATACAAACACGTACAGAAATTATGACAGACATGTATCTATATATATACTAAAAATTTTTTGCGTTCGTATTTTTTCTCTTGGGCATGCGCGCATGGCTATCCGTTATTTCGTTCAAATCTTCACTGCGCAAAGAATGTATGTGTGAGGTAGATTTGACAAACGGAAATATTTGAATCATCGACAGGTCAAATTAAGCATAGCGGACAGTTCGTTCCTTTTCTTTGTAAAAAATCGTGAGTTTATTGAATAAGTGCCTTTTTGGGAAAATGACTTTCCCTTTGCCTTGAGGCACAGATGTTTTTTTTACTTCTTAACGATAAAAATAATAAAAGAATATACACATCGAACTGTTATTTTTATATCGGAATTTATAAAGTTCTAAACGGTATAAAATTAGAAAACAAACTACGTATACATTGAGCAAACTACAAAGTTAATTTCATTTTCATAATAATTATACGAAAAGCAAATAAATAAATCAAACAGTTATTTTGTTTATAAATATTTAATGCAATTAGTAGCGTGTCATACTTACACACACACACTAATATACATATATATATATATATAAAGAGTAATGACCGACAAGTCTAGTGGAAAACTTTAAATCAAATTCCAAGCGTTACGTACAAAATCGAATTTACTACACGAGAAATTTAAGACAACCAACGACGAATTTGTTAGAATAATGAGCACTGGCTTAATTGCGACATAATCAGAATCCCATATCAACGAAGAAACAATATTTTTACATTATTGCACGAGGAACAATCGTAATAAACAATCGAATGCAATATTACTATCGCTACTAAGTGTGTGACAAATCTATATGATAAAACTACAGTAAACAATATACGTGATTATTCGGCCTATACATCAACATAATATACATTAACATAAAAATTCAATTATATACGTAATCAAATGGTATTTTAAATAAACAAAATACACTTTTTAAAAAATATTATATATATATATATATATATATATATATATAATTAATAACGAAAAACGAATTAGACGCGTTTATTTTAACAATTTTTATCAACGGTTTATTTAATTATATGTTTAAACGACGAATTAAATATAAATTATAAACACTATAAAGCTTGTTGAAAAAAAGCCTAGTTCTGGCAGGTATCGACTACTATGTCACGTAATAAAATTTATTGAAATTGTGCTAAGAAGTCCGTTTTTAATGAAAATTTAGAACGCTTGTGAACATTTAGTGTATTCAACAAAATCATAATTCGAATTAAATCAAAGTACCATCACACAGCCTTTTAAGAAGTAATATCAAGAATGCACAAGTGAGTCTGTCGGCTAATTTTTTCAGTGTATTTAGACCAGCCACTATCCAGAACAGACTATCGGCATATTACGTATTCACAGATAATAGATTAAATTGTATCAATACATCGAAAACCGAAGCAATTTTCTTTACACGTAGACGACCAAAATTGGCAAATAATCTGATGGTGTCGAAAAACAGCGTTAACTGGTCAGATACGGTATTTAGGTGTTGTTTTTGACAACAAACATAACTTCACTAAACGTATTAACTTCATACGAACACTAATAGGTCCATTTGTTTCATATATCCCACGTTTAACAGAAAATCATTACTTAATACACGCGATAAATTTATTATTTATAAAACACTAATCATCCCGTATTTACTTACGCTTGTCTTGTTTTGTGTTCGATATCCAACGTTAATTATAATACATTGCAGCTCATTTCGAACAACTGAATACTCTCCGTTATAGTTAGATCATATGCTCTGAAATTATATTCTTAACAATGTTTTGATGATTGCCGTGGGCATGATGAGTTTATCTCGTTAATAGGTAATTACGATTACAGACGGGTAATGTTTGTGTATGGAAAATATAAGCGTAGAACGTATTAAACATAATTTATTAATATCGCTCTAATTATTAGTGTGATGTTACATTATTTTCATTTAATTGTTAGTTTCGATGTTTATTAATACGCTTGCTTCGTTTATTTGCGTTTTTTTCTACTGCGCTGTAATAGTTGTACATTTTTTGTTTGTTACTTACCTTAATTAATTAATCTTGTAAGCTATCGTGGTGAGTTCCGGTACACGATATATCTATAAATTATGTTTACTAATTATTTAATAAAATATTTGTTTATTTTCTAGTTGATACTTCCGAATTATTTACAAATTAATTCGTACAAGTATTTGACGCCGAGCGACAAATAATATCCGTGGAAGACTTCAATTTTTTTTTTTTTTTTTTTAATTTTGATACATTTTGCCATTTCGAATAATTCTGAGGTTTTTAATAAATTAAATCGAGCATTTCAGAACGCGTAACCTCATAACGGCGATAAGGGATCAATTTTAATACGGTCTAAAGTGAAAACAGATGCTGCTTTTTTAAATTTTTAAATCGATTTCCTATTTATTCACTATTAACAACAGTTTCGAAAAAAATCTAAAAACCGTAACAAATAGTCGACAAAATCAAACATATACTAATGGTATTATATATTATCGTTTGAATTATTTAAAAATATTATAAAGCAAAACGAGTTAATATTTCGTAATTTAAGCGTGTATCTATTAGTTTTATAAAATACGACGTTAATTAACGAAGACGAAATACCGGTTATTTCAATTTTTTTTAAATACATCTAACATCGCTGCACTTTTTAAAAATCAAAAATCGTACCTTCTCAATAAAGCTTATTTTGCGATTAAAATTTCTCAGATAAAACCGATATTTACTTTTTAAGCCGTTGAGTGATAATATCAAATTTAACATATAACTTGAACGTAATATAAAGGTTTAAAAATATTCAAATTTTTCATAGCTAACATCAAAGTCGTCTATAGTACATTATCTATTAATATATCTTATCGTTTATTTACCGTGTATTTACGTTAGAAAATATTTAAACAAAATTAAGTATTATAAGAAAAATCATTTGCAGATGTTTAATGCGATTAAAATTACTTTACGAAAGCCAACCTGAAAATAATTGTCGCGTTCTTTGACTAGCCTTCGAACGTGCGTTAGCAATAAATCGACGGTGAGTTTATCGCAATTTTCTGACGTCAACACGATTTCTTGACTCTCTGTTATCTGAAATTATAAACTGATATTATACGAGGAATATAAAAGAAAGTAAAAATTTATCTAAAAAATAACGTACACAGTGATCGGTCTATAACTACATAAAAGTAAAAGTTTTTCATAACTAATTGTTTAAAAATCTTAATAAAAACGTTTTTTAATTAGAAAAAAAAAAGTGTAAAATCTAGTAGCAGTTAACCGTTTTTGAGAAATAAATAACTATAATATTTCACAAGAACTTTAAAAGTGAACCAAATAAAAAAATCAAAATTATTAATTGCATATGTTTCCACTTTAACCTACTTTTTTTTGTCCTGCACATTATTTCACTATTCACTATTGAGATTGTATATTCATCTTTCCATTATTATCATTGTTACAGTAAGGGTACTAAATTAATCTTAAGAGATTAAGAGAATGAATTGTGAGCACATAGTGGATATGACAAGAAGAATCAGTCAACACTCGTGATAACCAAGGAGAGAGGTGCTTGGCTCTAAGTGGTATAAGAAAGTAGCAAGAAAGGATAGGAATCGAAAGTTGATTTGACAAATCGTACAGTCAGACAGTTCGATGTGTTGCAAGAGATAAGGTGGAAGTTATAAATCCTACACGTTTTCCTTCTCGAGCAACGAAAGAGGATTAGGTCTGATTTTTTTTTTTTTTTTAAAGGTGATTTTGTTGATTTAATCTCGATAATCGTTACGAAAGTTTGATTATAAGAGCTTTCAGAAAGAATTTCATATCACTAGTAGAAAAGGAATATGAAAATATGGAGGACGGAAGCAGGGAATCTTCTCCAGCAGCCTGAACGATGACCTCGCTAATATGGCTGGGGATTTACATAAAATATATAAAGATTTGTGATTATGTGATCGGTTAAAATTTTGGAGGAGAAGAATGCGTTGTATGATTGGATTATTGGAGTAAGAGTTACCGAGAGGCATTAGAACACTGAATCAGTAATGACACGGTATTAAGGATAGAGCAGAGGAGATGCATATATAGCGACGAATTCATTCGAGTAGATAGAACAGGGGGATTTTGAACCGAAAGCGATAGGTGGATTTAGCACGTTCGAGGGTTATGTGCTGATGGAGAATGTATTCTGGATATAGGGATTTGGATAGATTTGTTAAGATTAACATGTGGGACTGGAAAAGTCAAGAAGGAGAATTAGTGTATACATGGGAAAGCAAAGGCTTGAGAATAAGAGTTATAATTTGAGGAAAAGAGATTCAAACTTATTTCTGTGTGAGCTGTAAAGTTAGAAACATGTAGAGCATTCTGATCTGGAGCAGGGAGTTAAAAATGAGCTCATTAATTGGAAGACTTGGATTAATGAAGGTGGAAATAAGAAAGTTAGTTGTCAGGATTTCCATTCTGAAATGTAAAGGGTAGCTGTCCGAATTCACAATTAAGACTGACTGTAGTCTAGTGCAGACTAAAGTAGCTGTTCAAATGGCTGAATAGATCATACATAAGGATGGCAATAGATTCAAGTCGCTGAATTGAGATCGGATTGATTGATAAAGCAATAATGATATTTTCCTGTCGCTACCACTACATCTATTATTAATCCGCCCTGATACACTCAGAGCTTGGATGCATGTTTTCTTGAGCACTAGATATGTACACTTTACATAAACTTACTGTCAATTGTTATTCCAAAGTAAAAATGCAGTTCTATGCTGTTATGAAAAATTCGAGGCCACAGACAGTATCTAATGGTCCGATGACAGTCTATACATTTTGACATTTTTGTAAAGAATTCGGAGCCTCTCGCAAATTAAAAAAAAAATTTTGCTTGCTCTAAGGGGCGAAGAAGACTATCATCTGTGAACAGAGTGAACTGCACTGATGCTAGGACAACTAGTTAGATATCGTTGATTGCTAGAAGGAAAAGTGTTACGCTAAAGACACATTCATGTGGTTCAATTTTACATGCGAAATAACTGCGAAAAAGTTTCCGCTAATCTAACTTGAATTTTACTATTCGTTAAGAATCTTTCAATAAACACAGGTTATGCCATCATGAATTCCTGTTTTGTTTTGAATTTTACTATTATTAATCAACTAGATTGTCAACGATTCCAGAAGTCGTAGAATATAATTTTGAACCGATCATGCAGTACAGATATTTTAGGTACAAATAAAGTAATTTATAACTTAATCATGATTGTCGATTACAATGATCTACATTTTTCACAGGAGTATAGCTATCATAAAAATAAACGTAATTTATTACCTTTTGAATATAATGAACTAACGTATGCTGACATTCAACAGGTAACGTTTTAATACGTTCTATAAATGTATGTTTATTAGGACACTGTACAGCGCAACCCAGTAACAATAATAATAACAAACGCATATCCTCTAAACCTTCTTTTGAATCTGGTTCTTTTCCTAGTCGAACGCAATCTGGTAATAGAACCACAAGTTGACATAATTCTTCCTAGAATAAAAAAAGAGTGTACTTGTTACAACCAAAACACCAATTACAGTGGTAGTCTATTACAGCGGTATAAGATGTTCGTTCTCTTTTATACGAACTTACAATATCAATTAAGTAATTCATACAATTAGCAACACAATCGATTATTCCTTACCTTCTAAAAAATTTTATTACACTTGGATAAATAAAAATTAAATCACTTTTTTCTTTAAAAAAAAAAAAATATACGGAATAATATTATTTTCCTATTATTATTCAAAGCGTTCGCTTAAATAATATTAAATTGATCACACAGCGATAGTGCTCATGATATTTATTAAATATTAAGATTAAAATCGATCTATAAATTCTGATAATAATGTAAATGCAGATCAACATAATTTTTAATTTAAAATAAAAATATTAATAAAAAATAAAAAAAAAAAGTAAATATATGTTAAATTTAAACAGGTGATTTTCACAAAGACATGAATATATTTAACAATTGAAATTATATAGATATACTAACCATAATTAAATCCTTGAAATTTGTCGATCGTTGAATAGGTCAGCTAGAGAAAAAATGATTAAATAAACAGTTGGACAATAGCAGGTAAAAAACGATAATTGGAATGTAAAGGAAAATTATTATATGAAATAATTGTCGCAGAACGAGATGTCACAGAAACGAAATACGAATGAAAGAACAGTTCAGCAAATCTTCAATGCTAAGTTTATCCAGCTGCCAAATTCCACCAATTATAACCTAACCAAACCTTATCTATCTATTTACAACTGTAACGCATGTAAAATTTTACAAGTAAATGATAATTACTAATAATGTATCAATAGGTGTGGAAACGATACAATAAACTTTCATTTATATAAATACTACAATTAAAATTGTCTTCATTATTAATTCATCATCAAAGTTAATCATATTAATTAATAATTATACTACTATTTCTAAATTTAATTATTTCTATTTCTACTACTAATTTTATTCTCAATATTCAATACTTCGTAACACAATGTTTACTATATAATGGCTTATCGTCATATATATTTTTTAATCATGCTAAATGTTCTTTTAACTTAGTGTTTATTTTGCTACCTGTTTCGCCTATATAAAACTTTTAAAATTTTGTTCAGTTTAACCTATATACTGTTGACTTTTGTAACAGTTCATTATTTTATATATGATTATTAAATTTAAATACAGTTCCGTTTTATTTACTACTAAATTTGTTTTTTTTTTAGATTTTTGTGAATTTGTAAGTGCATTTTCTCCAATATATTTGATTGATTCCGAAGAATACCTATGTTCTTTTTCATCATGGTAATATTTTCTACTTCATCTGCTCCATAACTGATCTATTGTATAAAGACTATATACATTTCTCATAGCTATCTGTTTAATAATATTCTTTTCTTTGTATAATTTTTTGTTGTTTAAAATAATTTCAACCCTTTTGGAATAACTCCCTAAGCATGTCATTTTGTGCGATTTATAATGAGAATAATCGGGTTTCTTTATATATATATATATATATATATATATATATATATATATATATATATATATATATATATATATATATCATATATATATATCAATAATTGCACTATTTGTGTTAATTTTTAGCATATTATTCCAAATGATTAGTCACTATCATTTATCCTCACCGTTAGGTTGGTGGGCAACTTATGCGACTATTTACCTATTCATATTTTGTTGTATAGTGTAAGTAGCGTACAAAGCAATCAATGATATGGCGTCAGCGCAGTTAAACACACACACACACACCCGGAAAATTGATTATAATCGTTTTGTTGTCAGGACACAATGCAACCCCGCGTGTTCTTGTAGTGTACTATATTGTTACTAGCGTGCATAGATGCTGTCGTGATGGATTGTCATTACCTTCAACGCGAGAATATTATAATTATTTTATATTTTTATTTTCTGATGATAATTTTTGTGTCGTCGATCGTATTCGAACGCGGTACCTTCCGTATACAAGTCCGTGCTCTACCCACTCGGCTATTCCGACGACTCCAAATGATTAGTACTCGTAGAATTTTATTTTAAAACATATCATTCTTTTTCGAAATTATATTTTGTATTTCATCCATAAAAATGTCAGTTAAAATAGGTAATAATAAAGAGCTCGCCATCAGTTCTACTTGTTTATAATACTTATGTGGAAATTTAAATCAAATTTAGCTTAATATTATTTGAGAACATGTATAAAATAACATATAGGTACTGCACATTAAGAATAAAATTAGAAAAAGAAAACTATGTGAAAAAATAAAAATAATTCTACGTAAAATATTAATAAATTGTTAAATATGATTAACTCTGATGATGAATTAGTATTTAAGTCAGTGTTATAAATAATATTATTGTAGCACTGTATATAGATGGAAGTTTGTAACGATAATGAGCCTGTATGCAATGAACAAAATTCACAGACAGGAAGTCATTTAATTTTAGATTTAGTTTCTTAGTAACACTTAATTAAGACCGTTAGTTTATGTGTTTCATAACGACATAACGCTCAAAAATATTTACGATTAATTATATAATGTTTAGTGATTAAATTTTGTTCTCAATTTTTATATCAAAAAATCACTACACTATGCGGAACATTACGCTAAACTGAATTTTCACGCACGAATACTAATAAACATTAAACAAAATGATGATACATGATCAAAATGATAACATTATATAATTTAAAAGTTAAAAAAAAGTCTTACCTCATATAGTACTTTGATGTTTTTAATTATACAACTCATGTTTCTAATTCTAAGACAAGCATTCCTTAAACAGGGTGTAATTCCATGGTGAATTGGTTCGGGATCGCTAAAAATAATTTCTACTTTTGAAAAACAATTTAAATAAAATATTACTAATACGTACTATTTTTCTAGCTAAAATTAAAACGGCGGAGAAACTCAAATACATTAAAAAAGGTGAACAATGGTCACTTTGATCACTAAATAAGTATGAACACAATTCCAAATGAACATTAAAAAAAAAACGTTTTACATTTATATTAATTTTATCGATGTTAATTCCTGTAATTAACGTACCTAAGAGAACTTTTACATTTATTTTATTCACTCACCCTGACTTTTCAGAGAATATTTAATTTTGTACGAAGAACTGTTCACCTGATATTAGTCTAATCCACCTTTAACTTGGTATTAGCGTACAATATTTTATGCGATCTTTGAGCTTCAATAACATCATATCAGTGAAAAAGGTCAGTTATTTTTGTACACTATATACTTTCTATCTCGCGGTATATCAAATCAAAAGCAAAACTGAAACAGTATAATATGCCATTAGGGTTCCTGGCGGCAACTAGCGGTATTATTTATACGAGAAGTTACTATCGTAGATTTCATATTTGAATAGTATTATGATAAGATAAATTTTCGAAATAAAATTAATATATACTACAAATAACAAATAATTATTGAAATAACGATAATTGAAGCTTACATTAGCAACAAAACTTGATGAATTAAACTGCCATCGGCTAAAGCGTCATAATCTTGTAATCGTTCCGGGTTATCCAGGCATGACTGTAACTTTTTTGGGGGAAAGAACACGGAATATGAAATATGAGCGTGGAATTTTTGTAATAATCACAATATATTATACATTGTTTAATTTATTTTGATACATAATTATTTTCAGTTAATTCAAGACGTTTCTCAAAATTTTTCTACATTCCTCTTCACATGCGCACTCTAACGTACACGCATATATATATACATATAAAAATTCTACATGCTTAGGCTTAATAGAAATCAAATTAAAATATGCTAAATGCACTTTATTCGGGTAGATATTATTCCAAAAATTACATTAAAAGTTCATTAAATTTGAAAAAATAACAAGTTATAATTCAAAGGAAGATAAAAATATGTGTTATATAGAAAATTTGATAGATTTTACTTTTTTTAATAAAAATGGAACTTAAAAAAAATATACATAATAGTAATAATAAATTAATATGAAATGAAGATTAATAAAATATGACAGTAACAAATATCACAATAATAACCATAGATATTTGCATTGAGAAAATAAAGATCAATAATCCTGAATGCATAAATTGTCTTTTTTCTTTGTTACTCAGAATCAAAACTACATGTATAACGAATTTGGCATATTGAATTAAAACCTTCGTTAAAGATAAACTGTTACGAAGTATGTAAAGTTATTTACAAAATACGAATGTCCGATATAATGAATTGCATTCTGAAATTAATTTAACTTATCATAAATTTTGAAATATTTTAGCACTAAATAACAAATCACTATTGAATAAAAACAAATTACCCAAGTTACGAGAGGACTTTGCATAAATTCATCTATCTCTGTCGTGGAAGACATTTTGAAAGTAATCATAAATACCTTTGGAAAAACGAAACTTGTACGTTGGTGTCAAATTTCATATTTTTCGCAATTCATATAAACAAAAAATTATGTGCGAAAGAAACATTATTTTTTCAGTTGATCATGTTATATTTAAAAAATAAATTATTCATATTTATCATAAACAATTTACGACATAACAACATCAAAACATTCTAATTTATTATAAACAGTTTCATATCATTATTAGACATATAAACACTTTACTGTCAGTACCACAGATAAAAACTGATAGTTATACATGTACCAAAAACACTGCTCATTCAAAAGTAAATCATGTTGTTATTGATTCATAGCAGAATTTTCTGTTATCGGACAAATCATCATAAACAAAATAAATGTTTACTACAGGGAATATTGCCTTCTTTGATTTTTTCAGTAATACACTATAAAAATTTAATATAAAATTATGAATTTTATACAAGTGTATATTATACAATACTGCTTCTAAGGTGGGACTGTAGAATATTTTCAGTATACTAATAAATATCTTTAAAATTGAGACACTTCACGTCAACCAGAAAATAATTTTTTTTGTTTTAATTAAAATTTCATGTACCATATAGTGAACACCGTGAGGCTCGCTTCACATTTGTTCGGTTTCATTCGATTCGGTTTCTATTCGATTCGTTTTCGGTTTCCTCCTATCGTTCACACACACACGGTATCTACAAGGTTTTTATTTGGTTCGGTGATAACGAAACATACGAAACCAGTCCCATTTTACTAATATGGAGAAAAGTCAAATTTTAGCCATGTTGTTTCTTTATAGGAGAATTAAAAAACGAAGAAAAAGATTTAATCGTTTTCATTGGGTGCACCCGATTATAACGAAAAGGTTAAAATTTGGAGCATTTTACAAAGACAAATTTACGAATTACTTCAGGATGTCAATGAAATCATTTGACGAATTACATGTGAAGTTAAAGGATCATCTTCAACATCGAAATACATTATTATTCTGAATGCATAAATGTAAACAACCTCTTATATTCCACATACAAATTCTTGTCTGATAAAAAACCGAATAGAAACCGATTCGATTGCTGGGGGATTCGGTGACTAGACGGTTTCTGTTAGGTTTTAATTCGATCCGAATAGCGACCGAATCATCGGTTCACACTTGTTCGGTGCAACCGAAAACGAATCGAATAGAAACCGAATCGAATGAAACCGAACAAATGTGAAGCGAGCTGGACTGACAATGTTAAGGAAACTCTTAAATTAAAAAATTGTTAATAAAGTGAATAAATGTACGAGAACAAATATCCCTACCATTCATGAAAAGTAAAAATTCCAATGATATAAATTTAATAAGTAATAAACATATAAGGTATAAATAGTACTGATAAGAAAATAAATTTAATTATAAGGCGAATATGTAATGTAATTTATAAATATTGGAAAAGAAAGCAAACAAGTTGATGAATTATATTTAATACGTTGATGCTTACACTTAATATATCTAACTACTGGAATCCACGATTATTATAACAGGTTGTGGTTGTCACATTCAATGATATTAAAAACTGGTCGTGTGACGTAGTTGTAGATCAATTGAGCCCTCCATGGTACAGGGCGACCAACAGAAGACGGATGATTTTGTTCTTTGAATAACTGAATGAATGAAATTTTAAAATAGGAAAATGAGAGATTAGCATACAATTATTTGTGAGACACAATATCGCTCAGATGGCCGCCACTTGCAACAATCCGTTCATATTTGAAAACATGGAAAATTATTTGAGAAGAAATTTTCAACTTATCATGGAAATAGTATTAATATAAAGGCGTTGTATGCAAATTCGTGGAACAATTAACAAAATAAATGCCAACAGTTTCTGAAAAAGTTATAAAAACATCTGAACTTAATATAAATTAAGCGTATTAATATCGTTTTAGCATCTATCACTGAATGGTTTCAATTCCTTATGTGTGTTCATAATTGTTATGTCAACTTATTTTTGTTTTAAGTATAAACTTTGTCACCATTTACTTCTCTGTTGTGGATATATTTGATTCAAGGACATATGTTGTGAATATTACGTACAAAATCCGATAAATATTGGATGAATCGATGAAACCTACGTATTCGAAGTTAATATGTTAGCCGCCTCACAGAAAACAGGAAAAAAGAATGGCTGGTTGGTGGTGTTGAATTTGGATCATTGGAACAATAAATTTTCATTGTCCTCGTTCAGAATCGTGATACTAACATATTAATTCCCATTATTGCGATATATAGCTCCAGTAACAAAAACTGTTAATATGCCAGTATTTAACATAGAGATTAAATGATAATAGATTGTTATATTTGACAGTATATTGTTTCCGCGTTGATTATTTTATAATTTCTGTATATGTGTGCGTATTGAGCTTACATCGTAAGCCAGTATCTATAGCTTGCTACTAACTTCGTCAGTACCCCGTCGCGCTAGTGCGTCCATGTTCGGCTCGCGTTCGTTATATATGTTCGCCCGCGCCTAGACTGATATTGATAAAGTGAATGGCAACCCTTCGTTCCCCTCCACAAACTCGGAGGAATGCTATCGATAGAACAGTGGATGGGGAAAATCAATCGTTAATCGGTCCTGATAACAGTACCCACTACAGTGACAATAATAATAATAATAATAATAGTAATAATAATAATAATAGAGATTTATATATGGATACACAAACCGAGCCTTACGAATCCTCATCGAGCGATAAAGATGATGAAACGGAGGAACAACAATACGATTCTAACTGGCAATCAACTTCCACCAAAAGGAAGAACAAAAGCAGTCCGAAAAAAAGGAAGAAAGCCGAATTCGTTGTCGAAGTAAATAATAGATTTCAACCGCTGGCCGTTCATCCAGATACAATTACCGATAGTATTCATAATCAACAACAGCAGTCGTCAACAAACTCGGTATTTACTAGTATAAATAATAATCGTAAGAATAATAAGATACCCCCCATTATTCTACAGGGCCTAATACAAAATCATAATGAAACGATAAAACACATGAAAGCCTTACTTAAACAAGACATTAATTTAAAAGTAAATAGAAATTCTACAATTTTTTACACGTATAATTTAGAAGATTACGATACGGTAATCAAAATATTAAAATCAGATACCAATTCCAATTTCATACTTTCACTCCGTTAGGACGTAAAAAAATTAAAATGGTGCTGAAAGGACTTCCCCACAATATAACAATTGATGAAGTTAAAGTAGCTTTATATGATAATGATGTAAAATATGATAATATAACACAGTTTCAAAAAAAATCTACCGAAAACAATTCAAATATCTTATTACCATTATATTTAATTACATTCCCTGAAAATACTAAAATTAGTGATATACTTAAAATTAAACAACTATGTTATTGTTTAATAACCTGGGATAAATACAAATCCAAAAACAACATTACGCAGTGTTTTAAGTGCCAGGCATTCGGCCACTTAGCTGTTAATTGTCACAAAACACCAAACTGCCTAAAGTGCGGTAACTCTCACTTTACAAGCGAGTGTACTGTCCAAAATATTATGTGCGTAAACTGTAAAGGTGCCCATACTGCACACTTTAAAGAATGCCCAGCACTTTTAAGATACTGTCGTAATAAAAACACGACAACCCAAAATGTCCCTCAAGCAGTATCTAACTTAAAACATAATAGAAGTAACATCTCTCGAACAGCTGAAGGCATTTCATATGCTGACGCACTAAATCATAATATCGTTATTAATAATAGATTTAATAATAATAATAATAATGATAATGATAATAATAATAATATAAACACCGGTAGAAATAACAGTTCGCCACATGATGTTGAAACTAATAATGAAAACATAACTTCTATTACGGAATTACTTTCTTTAATTAAATTGTTTAATCTAAGTAAAATAATGTTATGTTTTAAAAATATATTATATCGAATCAAACGACTGGAAAACGCTGACATATTTGAAAAAATATCAGCGGTTTTAGAAATAGTCTTAAATACCTTTATCTAGGTAATGTTAAGAAAATAAGAATAATAGCATGGAATGCGAATTCCATTACAAATAAAATCCTAGAGTTAGGTAACCTTGCATATGAGAAGCAAATTGATATTATTTGTATAAGCGAAACTAAAATTGACATTACTTTAAGTTTTAACTGTCCCGGTTACAAAATATATAGACTGGATCGTAACTCACGGGGCGGGGGAGTGGCCATATTAGTAAACCATAGATTAATTCATCATTTACTACCTATAAAAACATTAAAAGGAACAGAAGCCATTGGTATCTCGCTTACAATCAACAATGAAAAAATTCATTTGTATTCGATATACTGTCCTCCGAATAAACGCTACTTTGAGCAAGACATCTACACGCTATTGCAATCTAGCAATAAAGTTATCATAGCCGGGGATTTTAATGCCAGACATAGAGGTTGGAACTGCCATTCCAACAACAAATCAGGTAATACATTACTCGATCTTTCTTATCGTCAGAATTTTACAATCTTAGCCCCAAACCGGCCAACTTATTATCCAGCATCAAATACTCACAAACCTAGTACAATTGATCTAGTCCTCTCTAAACACTTTCCCTATGTTTCGAAACCTATATCTCTCCCATACCTAAGTTCAAATCACAACCCCATTTACTTTGAAATTACTAAATTATGTCAAATAATTCCTGAAAAATATGTTTTTGACTTCAAACGAGCCGATTGGAATAATTATAGAAACTTCATATATAATACCTTAAACATATCCAAACGACCTAATTCAACCAAGGAAGTAGATGATGCCATCACTACCTTCAACGATACCATATTAAAATCTGCGCAAACTTATATTCCTCAGAAGTTATCTAGTAATCATCATTACTATCTCCCTGATCAAATAAAAATCCTATTAAAACTAAAAAACCACTATACGAGAATATATCAAAGAAATAGGTTGGCTAAGGATAAAATAATTTTAAATTTCCTAACACACATCGTAAAAACAAAAATCCTACAACACCGTAATGATAATTGGAACAAAAAACTCCAATCGGTATCGGTACGAGATAACAGTATCTGGAAAATAACTAAAAACTTTACACGAAATTACTCATACATACCACCCATATCGTATAATAACTCTACAGCCTATTCAGATAAAGATAAAGTCGAATTATTATCAAACTATTATTATCAGGTCTATTCTCAAAACTCACAGCTTTCTACTGTTTATCATACTAGAAAAGTTAACTCTACTGTTCGTAAATTTTGTAAATCTAATATTACGTCTGTTAATGAAATCAAATTGGTTTCGCCTAAGGAATTACACACACACATAAAAAACCTGAATAACAAAATATCTACTGGTACAGATTTTATACAGGTCATAATGATCAAGAATCTACCAAAAAAAGCAGTAGTCTATCTGACTAATATTATAAATGCAATCATATTATTAGGATATTATCCTAAAATATGGAAAACATCTAGCATCATTCCTATTCCCAAACCAGGCAAAGATAGTTCGCTAGTACAAAATATAAGATCAATAAGTCTAATTAGCAATGTCAGTAAAATATGCGAAAAAGTGATCTTACAAAGATTAAAATCTTATTCCAATGAGCGAAATATCTTAAATGAAACGCAGTTTGGGTTTAGAAATCACCTATCAACGGTTATGCAACTAGCCCGCCTTACAGATCATATCACTGACCAGTTTAATCAAAATAAATACACCGGGCTATTACTGTTAGACATAGAAAAAGCTTTTGATAGTGCATGGCACAATGGCATCATTTATAAAATGATACAGTACGGATTTCCTAAATATCTTATATTGATCATAAAATCCTATCTATATGCTAGACTTTTTACAGTACAATTAAGTAATACATATTCTAACCTCAAACTAATCTCCTCTGGCGTTCCACAGGGTAGTATTCTTGGGCCTTTTCTGTATATATTGTATATAAATGATCTACCACATATAAAGGGCACGAACACTGCGTTATATGCAGATGATACTGCAGTGTTTACTTCTTCTTACAGGATTGACACCATACAAAAAAGACTTGTGGATAGTTATCATAAACTATACAAATATTATAATAAATGGAAAATCAAAATCAACAACCAAAAAACCGAGACCATACTTTTTACTAAACGTAGACCTCAAACAGAACATTCTATAAAAATATCCAATGAACAGCTATACTGGAAATCATACGTTAAATATCTCGGTCTTATATTTGATAAAAACCTGACATTTTCAAAGCACATTAATCACACTATTGAAAAAGCCCATACGAGACTATATAAATTATTTCCTATATTCAATAAGAAATCAAAAATGAGTACAGCCAACAAATATTTAATTTATAAAACTTATTTTGTGCCATTACTGTTATATTCCTGTCCAATCTGGTGTAGCGTAAGCGAGACAACTTTGAACAAATTACAAGCATTCCAAAATAAGTGTTTACGAATTGTACTGAATGCTCCAATTTATATGAGAGTATCAGAAATGCACACTAAATTAAAGCATCCATACATATCTGAAATTGTAAATAGCCAGTCCAACAAATTCTATGTAAAGTGTAGTACTAACCCGCATCCCATAATAAGGAAAATCGGCAATTACACACGAAAATCACTCCAACTACAATACAAAAAATATAAACATAAAAGAATTAGGCATGCGCTTCTCTAAACGGCATGGTTACCTAGCTCAAAACCACGCTATACATTAAATTTTGTTTATTATCTTAAGCTATATAATAAGAATTATGTACATGAAAATATGGATATGTATAAGAAGATGCGTTATTTCACTATATATATATATATATATATATATCACTATACATTAAATAGATAAATTAGTAAAGTTAAGCAGGGTTTTTATTTGTATTTTTTCTCTGCAGTTGATTTTATTTTCTTATTCCTATATTAGTATTAATATTAAGTCAAATATCGCACAGTATGAGCAATTATGTAAGCTCGGTATGTGTACATAAATGGGAATTGTAATTTATTTATTAGCTGAAATATACTTGTTATTATTATTATTATTAAATTACACTCATAGTGTAGTTAATCATAGTTATAATTTTATTAATCCAAATGGTTCCACACTTCACACTGAAGGTATCGAACAAATGTGGAATATTTTTTAAAAATCCCACATGAACACTAGCAACGGTGTAAATAGCGGACTATTTAGAAGTTATGTAATCTATTTTATGTGAAGAAAGTTTTGGTAATAATGGTGTCGGAGAGTTATGTAATTTATGGATTCAAATAATTCATTTATACCCATATAATTAATAACAGCAAATGTTTCCTAAATTTATTGTAAATGTGTTTTTTCATTTTTTATTAACTTTATCTTATCTTAAAAACTAATAACAGTGTTTCCTAAATGTATTGTAAATGTTCCTTAATTTTTTATTAACTTTATCTAGGTTCAGATATTATCTGGGGTGACCTAACTGTAAGAGTATCCCAAAATTTATTGTAACATGTTT
Organism: Coronaproctus castanopsis; assembly: GCA_032883995.1. Classification (NCBI taxonomy): domain Eukaryota; kingdom Metazoa; phylum Arthropoda; class Insecta; order Hemiptera; family Monophlebidae; genus Coronaproctus; species Coronaproctus castanopsis. Next base: position 66,763,046 of record CM065052.1, on the reverse strand, counting down.
CTTAATTTTTTATTAACTTTATCTATGAACAGGTTCGGATATTATCTGGGGGTGACCTAATTACAATAACACTTTTTTTTTTATGTAGACTATACATTTTCTATTTAGTTGTAGATCAAATCAAAGTTAAAACTCAACCGAAATAAGTATATGTCATTAGGGTACCTGGCGGAGATTATTATACTAGAAGAACGTTTTACATGATTGGTAATTGCAGATTTATTATTTGAATAACGTTATCATAAAAATATACATTTTTGAAATAAAATTAATATAGCTATTACAAACAGTAAATAGTTATTAAAATAACGATAATTTAAGCTTACATCAGTAACAAAACTTGATGAATTAAACTGCGATAGGCTAAAGCGTCATAATCCTGTAACCGTTCTGGGTTATCCAGGCATGACTCATTTCTTTTTTTTTTGGTAAGAAACACTGAATAAGAAATTAGAGAGTACCGTATTATCATAATGTATCATACCTAGTTTAATATATTTTGATACTTAATTATTCGCAGTGAATTTAATAATGTTTTAAACTTTTCTATGTTACTTTACACATGCGCGCGCTGACATATACACACATACTACATCTTATAGAAATCAAATTAAATATACTAAATCCACATTATTCGAGTAGATAGTATTCCAAAAATTACATTAAAAGCTTATTAAATTTGAAAAAGATGCGTTACAATTAAAATAAAGATATGCGTTATATTGGAAAGTATATTAGATTTTACCTTTTTAATAATAGTGGAACTTCAGAAAAATATACACAATAACAGTAATAAATTGCACAAATATGAAATAAAGATTAATTTTTTACGATTCTAAAATATGGCACTAACAAATATTGTAATAAGAACTGTAGATACTTGCATTAACAGAATATGTACTTTTTCAATGCCAATTATATAAGCGATAAAGCTAAATTATAATCGTATAAATTGTTTTTTTTCTGTTACTAAGATTAAAAATTACATGTTTGACATTGAATTAAAATATTCATTAATGATAAACTTATACGAGGTATATAAAGTTATTTACAAAATATTAGGTGATCCTCGATGAAATTAATTGCATTTTAAAATTAATTGAACTTTTCATAATTAAATTTAGAAATATCTTAGCACTGAATAACAAATCACTGTTGAAGAAAAACAAATTATTCCAATCGCAACTTTACATAAATTTATCTATCTACGTCGTGGAAGACATTTTAAAAGTAATCATAAATACATTTGAAAAAACGAAACTTGTATGTTGATGTCAAATTTCATATTTTTCGCAATTCATGTAAATAAATAATTCTATGCGAAAGAAACATTCTCTTCTCAGTTGATCATGTTATTTTTTTAAAATAAATTACTCATCTTTATAATAAACAATTTACGACATAAACATAACAGCGAACACCAAAACACCAATTTATTGTAAACAATTTCACATCGTTATTTGAAATAAACATTTTACTGTCAGTATCACAGATAAAAACTATTGGTTATACATGTTCCGAAACACCTATATATCTCATGTGGTTATTAATTCCGAACAGAATCTTCTGTAATCAAACAACTATCATAAACGAAAGTAAATTTTTACTACACGGAAGATTACCATTTTTAAAGAAACAGATTATACGAAAATTAAAACAAGTTAATTTTCGTTTTGAATGAAAGGTGCAGAATATTTTACATGGTAATGAAAGTCCAATAAAATTATATTTATATGTTTATTAAAAAGTTTTCATGACTCCATATTAAGCCTTAAGCAGTTTCTCTCTCATTGGAATATTCTTAATTTGTATTAAAATCTAAAATTTGGTATATGACCTAATATAAACCTCTTGATTACAGAAAACTTAGCATCCCAGGACAACCGGCAGTAAAAATGTAGTATCACTGAGGAGCAACATTTCCAACTAGTAGATCAAAATTATAACAATGCTTTAAGCAAATTAGACAAAATAACAGAAAACAAAATTAAAATTAATAGAAAATATAAAAAATATTCAAATAAACATAGATAAATATTAACCATGATGTGTATGATACAATCTGACATAGTTTTTATCTTTGGTTAAGCATGTACAAACTTTACATCATTTACACTAACTACATACCTATTTAATGCATGCTTCCGTTTGAAACATGTACCAAAATGCTTCAAGATGGCTCAAATTATTATGTTGCTCAAACCGGGAAAACCTGCTCAAATAGTGAATTCATACCGTCCGATTTCGCAATTACTTTTGATGTCCAAGATATTTGAAAAGCTTCTTCTCAAAAAGTCGCTCGTGAATATTCCAGATCATCAATTTGGGTTCCGCAACAAAGTACAGCGAATAACCAGAAAAATAGAATTAGCTTTGGAAGAAAAAATTCTGCTCAGCAGTTTTGTTAGATATTGCACAGGCGTTTGATCGTGTCGGGCACGATGGGCTAATTCATAAAATAAGTAATCAGCTGCCAAATAATATGTGTCGATTATTAGCATCATATCTTTCGGAACGAACCTTCCGAGTCTCTCATTGAACAAGCAAATCTAATTATTACCCGATACAGGCGGGTGTTCCACAAGGCAGCGTCGTCGGACCAATTTTATACCTTCTGTATTCTGCTGATAATCAAACATCAGTTGGAACGAGTATTGCTGCATTTGCAAATGATACAGCTATATTGAAAATGGCGTATAAAAATCGAAGCGAATGTGGCATGGTGCAGAATAACGAACATTTATTCAAGTGTGGCCTATTCAGCACCTTTGATGCAGATAAATTACATTCCAATATTGATGAAGAAATTGTAAAATTTCTGGTATACTGGTCGCAGAAAGGTTTGTGACTGGATACGATATAATATTCACCGACATGAATTTTTGAAGAAATATGTATCAAAATATAAGATGCAGAAGTAATTACAATTACTGATAATTATTATTTATAGGGTCTATTTACTGTTTATGTAAAATGTAACACAAAAACTTTAATATGATAATGAAAATTACACTAAACTCACTACAAAATGGTTCACAAAATGAATTTTAACAAGTCGTTTTATTGGTTTTATATTTACTTTCTAATATTATAATGTTTGTCCCAATCAATCAGGGAAATTTTTTGTTTTAATGTTAAAGGATTTGTTTTCCTGTAGTTGTAAGGTGCTATATCTTGTATTAAAATCCATTCTATATATGAACAGCAGTAAATAGTAATATCCAGAATAGGACACTTATCCTTAGGAAGAAGCAGATCAAGCGACCTCTTTACATCAGCATCACTAGTAATGATTAAATCCAAAATTTTACTCAACAAATTAAACACATTATTTACCAGATTATTAATTTCAATGAAATTAGAAAGCAAATTAATATTCTTATGAAGACAATTAAGAGAGGCACTAGAACCAGAGACAGATAAGTGAAAATCACCAATAATATTCATTTTGATAGTATATTTATATATAAATATAATAAATTTCATTAAGCCCTATTTTTTTTAATATATTTCTTTCCATTTTAATTGATACTTTTGAGTAAGGGTGTGTATTAAAATACATTTTTGTCATAAAATACTATATTTATTGTAACTGAAAATTAGTATGTGTTAATGTGTATGACTCAATGGAGAGCTTGTTTTATTGGAAATAAGGGGTATCATTTTTTTTATTGTATCTAGATATGTGCTTGCATATAGTTACTATATTTTAATAGAAACGTTATTTCTTATTTTGGTATTAATAATTAATTTTTTTCTTTTTAATATATAAAGATACAATCTTAACTTATAAAGTTAAATAAGCACCAAATGATTTATATTAATAAACGAGGTGTGTGTGTAGATTTAGTTTTGTTAATCTTTAAATTTATAATTAATTTGTAAGTATGTACACTGTAATTATTATTTTGCTATTGTGTACGCAGTAATGTATTGTGAATAAATAATTATAACTTAAGTGAAAAACATTCTCCAGGATGAAATTTCCACTGTGTTCCAATTATTATAACTTCTAACTAGGCTGGAGTAGCAGTTATCTACTCTAGCAATAATAGATATTAAAATTATAAATCTTATAGTTTTATTGATGTAACATTTTCCACATGACTACACGGTACACCTCTGGAATCTGAACAATATGTAATTTAACTTTGGAGTTTGTGATCCCTATGAGTATCGAAGATGGGTCTAATTCTGTTCACATGCAACACATTCCCAATTTTATCTGTACATTTACATAAAGTAGGCAATATATTACTATATTTATTTATTTCCTGTTTGCCGCTTAAAATTAATGAACTTGATGTTGTCTTTTGTTAACACATTCATACAAAAGAAATTATGTATTATTAATAATTTATTGTAAAATAAAATTAGGAATATTAACATTAAGTACTAACCTAAACTTAACAAATCTTAAAAACAATATAATACATTTTTAATGATATAAATTATTATATATTTATTCTAATGGCAATTACTGCCAAATTAATGAAAATAATACCATGTATAGACAAAAATATTAATTGTGAACAAATTTCAGACTTTGCATTATTTTCGAACGAGATTAATTAATATAAAATTTACATGTCGTAGAACAAACATAGGTATACTGTACACATTACATTAAAATTTTATTTAAGTTGAAGTAAAAGGTCTTTGTTTACAAAATTTTTAATTTCTGAAATTACAAGTGAGTTTAAGCCAGTATTATTTGTTAATAATATTCCCAATTGTACGATATCTGTAATATCTAAATCACTAAAAACATTTTTTACTTTCTGAATCAGTTTTTTGCGCTGAGAATCTGTTAAATCATTGAGTATTATGTCTGCAACGCTTTTAAAATCATTGGTGACCATTGCAGCGGTTATTCCACCAAACACACCACCTAGTTTAAAAAATATTAACAATAAAGAATAATCTAATTCACTCGACTACGGTCGACAATTAAAAATAGAGCTAAGTTTAAGAGAAAAATAATAATCAAATTTATATAACTTGGTGATATGTTTAACTAATATTATTATAGCTTTATTTATTTGACCACACAATAACATACACCATTTTCACTCACCATGTGTATTTGATTAATAATCGTCAGAATAATAAAGGATAATGTTGCTTTTATATATTATGGCAAATGAGATCATTATTTGAATGCTATTTAAAGAATGGGAGGACGAGTGAGCAAAATGAGAAATATGTAATTAAAATGTAATCAATCACACTGTATGAGAATATGGCGTGATTGACATATGCTACAGAACCAAGGTGCAAGTTGTACTAATGTTAACTTTAATTAGTCACAATATATTTTTGTTAATCAAGATCAAATTTTTTTATCAAATAACCTGTTAGTGGTTACAGTATGTGAACAAAAGTTTCAAATAAAATTATGTATTTTGATCATTATTATATAATTACTTATTTTTAAAGACTATTCCAATTATAGCATTCAGTCAATTAAGAGCATCTTGAATAAAAAATTTTCACTTACAATTTATGTTAATTCGATAACTAATATTTATAGCCATCTACTACAGAATATACCGATTTATGAACTTTATATAATTACAAAAAAATTATTTAATTTTTGAAGTAACTTAGAATACCTTTTGGTTTTCACCATTATAACCGGGTGAATAGTGTAATATGTATTAAAACATATATATATTTAATTAAATTACCAAGTGCCAAACCAACTGGACCAAATACTAATCCACCCAACATGGTAGAAATACCCGCTATCGCACCTCCTTTAAGAGATTCTTTAACAGTGACCTGCAATTCATTTTCTCTACATAAATCTGCTATGAATGATAGTAATTCATCGTTGTTTATCGGCATGATTTTATAAACAAAAATTAAACACACCAAACGATAAATTCAACACGCACACTTCGATCTTGCTTTAAAATGTTATAATTTTTGAATGGTCATCAATAAAAGATCAACGGCGTTCATAGTTGACATTACTGCATATAAACAGATGTCGATTTTCAGTCGATTAAAAATAAACATTAGGCATTAGGATAAATTTAAAGTTTCAAAACTTAAAACTGTTAATATAAGAATTAAACTTGCAGTATAAAAACGGAACAAATAATATTTAAGTTACTGATAAAATATAATGAAATTATAATTCTGGAAAATCCAAATTTTAGCGTTCGGTGCTAGGCTATCCCAAAATATTTATTGTTCTTATTTATGATAAAAATTTTTGGTTTGTGTAATTCAGTGATTTGATTGATATCAGTTCGATTATTTTTGGTTTTAAAGTTAATACCAAATTTATTTTTATTCAGCACATTTTAATAATTTTATTAATTATATAGGTTAATAATTCCTCAATAGAAACATGACAGAATCTTATGGTTTGTATTTTATAAACTTCGATTACTGTTTCTATATTTAAGTGCAGTTTTTTGTATTGGGTTATTAGTTATTACCGAATTTTGTATGTTATAAACAATGTTGAACATATAATTTCCCCCCCATTTACTCGATACTTTATACACTTTAGATAAATAATTTAACATATTTTTCATTTTATTTGAAAACTTTTTGATTACACGAGTTTAAATCCTTATTGCCTGGATATGCTTGATCTTTTTTCAGATAGGGGCGCATTTTATATTTTTACGTGTTTAGTGTAACCACTCTGGTTTTGGATTTATCTCTGCAACTACTCCTAATTTTGAATTCTAAATTTAATATTTTGTTTTAATTTTGGAATTTAAATGTAGTTGCAATGTTAATATAATGCAATCAAAAATATTTTAATATAAGTATTGGAAGTATTTACATTCATAACAGTTTAACTTTTATTTTCTTCTACTTGCGTTGACATATTTTTATCCAACACTAAATAAGCGTGTAACCGTCGCTGGACATAGCTGTTTAAAAATTAGGTTTCTTTGTCCATTTATAGATATTTTGAAAATTATGTTCGTAATTTAGAAAACGCTTATATATATATATATATATATATATATATATATATATAAGGTGTATGTTGAATATATGCATAATTTATAATCGATATGATTCCCGTCCAAATCTCTGCAAAATATTTTTAAAGTTGTCCAATGTTTAGCGACTTACATGGCGTAATTAATACGTAAAATTATTGTTATTAAAATTTCCAGATAAAACTGTTATTAGTATAGTTATTACAATTATTGTTCATATATTTCCGAGATAGGCAATATGATAAAAATTGTTATTTATTAAGTCCACCGGCTAAAAATTAAATTTTTAATCTTAAAATAGAAATAAAATTATTAATTTGAGAAAATTATAAGTTTATTGTAATGTATTCGCTTAGAAATAATTTTTCGTACTAGACATTATTTATGTTTTGTTATTCGGTCAAACTACGACCTCAAATTATGAAATTACAGCGTATAGTATTATTCAAGGGTAGTAATCAAACCAAATTTAGGTCATCATACTGCAGGATATTTGTTGTATCATTATAATGTTTAATTTTGGGCGAGATAGAAATGTATAATTTTTGAAAATATTTAATACGACACGAATTTCATTGTTCCAGATTATATGCTTAAATTCTTGATAATCGGAAGTGCCGGAAGTGGAAAATCTTGTTTATTGCGACAATTTATTGAAAAAAAGTGTTAGTATTTAACGGCTTATGATAATTTCTATATAACTTTTTTTTTATTTTAATTTAACCCTGTCTATTATATAATTATATATATATATATATAAAGTAATAAAAAAGTACTCTTTTTATATACGGTATCACAATTATTTATATTTAAGAACACAGTCAAATAATTTCGGTAGCTACACAATCATCAGGATTGAATAATAAACGATAAAACTAAGTACAAGTAAAAAACGCAGCCTTTGGTAAATAAAATAAATGTATTTTTCTAGATGGAATATTTAGAAAGATAACTTCATTTATTTCTAAAATTTTGAGGTAATTAACAAAGTGTTTTGTTTAAGGAAACGTGTAGAATTTGAAAATCATAGGTAAGATTAAAGAAGTGTTTATTTAAGTTGATTAAAAAAAAAATGAAAATATTGAGGTTCTTTTGTTTTTCCATTGCAGTTTTTTTTAAAAATCTAATATTAAAATTTATCGTTATATGGGATGAATCAATCAAGAAAATTATTAGTGTCATTATTAAAGTGTTCTACAGAAAATTAAATACTATTCCTCATAGTAATAATCGCGATACTTGAACATTTTTATTCAATATGTATCACCAATGAGTTAGTACAGATACATTATTAGACATATAATTATTACAAATCATCTTTAGAATATACTTGTTGTTTAAATTGCATATATAGTTAAAAGTGATCCGAATATAATTTTTGTGACGTGTCTACATATTAAATTTTTATAAATACATACATATATATATATATATATATATGTTTTTCGTGCTATATTTACCATTTCTACGTACTATTAGGCTCTTTGATCTGTGCTAGATCTTCAAGTTGATGTAAGTTGTTTAAATTTTTCTCATGATGAAGGAATAACTGAAGAAATGTATATATTTTAAATGAAAAAGCTATTTTATTACCTTGCTTAGAGATCTATTGAACGTTACGAAGCGTTAAGAAATCGTATAAAGAGAATAATAAAATATACAAACAATGAAAAAGTAGTTAAAATCATTAAATGTTTATATATAAAAACCACAATAACATATTAAGAACAATGGTTGTAAAAAATCACTTAACAGAAATAATTGCAGACCTATATGAAAACAGCAATATGATAGTACGCGTAAATGGATAATTAACAGTACTCTTTGCACCAATGAGAGGCGTGAAACAGAGCTGCATCGTATCACCGCAATTATTTAACATCTATACGGAGTGTATGATGAGAATCGCATTAGAACTGGAACGGTGGTGTTACTACAGGCGGACGTAAAATATCAAACCTGAGGTATACTGATAACACTAACTTACTAGATACATCAGCGACTGAAGTGATCAAAATCATACAGAAAGTAAAAGTAGTCAGTGAGAAGTATGGGTTACGCATAAATATGGAAAAAAAAACAAAATAATGATAGTGAACGACGTTCTCAAAAAGTTTGAAGTGGTAGATCACTATACATACTCGGGTTCAATAATCGAGTCAAAAGGAGCCTCATCGAAGGAAATAAAGCTACGAATATCCCTTAAAAGAAACGTCGTTGTGCGATTGAAATCGATCTTATCTAGCACGGAAATACCCCTAAACGTAAGGAAAAAATTACCGAAGACGTTGGGTTTTTCTAATTGTATTATATGCGGCAGACACAGGGTCAATGAAAGAAACGGATAAAAGGCGAATCAATGCTTTCGAATTATGGACGTGAAGGAGAGTTCTGAAAGTACTATGGACGACACGTGTAACTAATGCTGCCAAAATAGTCGAAATAAGTAAACCAAATAGGCTCATTGCGATTTGTGAGAAACGAGTCCTTCAGTTGTTTGGACACATCGCAAGTGATAGAGATAACAGCGTACAAAAGATAGTATCGTTAGGAAAAATCGTCCCATTATGATGGATAGACACCATAAAATATCGACTGGGCAGAATAAAAAGAGCCCCATATTGGTGGCACAGGACCGAACACGATGGAGACGTATATGTCACGGGTCGCAACAGTCATGTTGACTAGGACAAAGAAGAAGAAGAACGTATACTGCGATTATCCAAAAATTCAGTCGATACGTTAAGAATATATTCTTTAACACGAAGTAATTTCAACATATTACGCGTATAATCTATTCTAGTATAACGGGAAGCATTCAGTATGCACCTGAGGCACCTATTTTGAATAAGCTGCAATTTAATATAATTACCGTTCGATATCGAACACCAAACAGGACAAGCGTAATAAACAGTCTCCCACGGTATCACGTTGGGTAAACTGTAAAGACATCCCCATTAAAAAAAAAAATTAAACCAAAAGTCTTTGACGAACGAATTACATATACAGAGATTCATCAACTTTAAATATCAAAATTGTGATTCTTTCTGATTGAAATGCATTCGATTAGTCGAATTTTTAAAATGCAAATATAAACACGTGAAGTTTTGTCATTATTGTTAGGAAGAATAAAGAGATTGCATATTTATTGTCATCGATAATATGCGATATTAATTGAAATATCACGTCGGTTTATGAAAATAATTCAATTAAATGATTAATATTTCGCATGTTTCTCCTTCCGGTAGCCGTATGAAAGTTTTATGTTTGAGAATTTAGAAATTTAAAAAGAAAGAGGAAGACTCCAATATCATCGGTGTAAATTAATGAAGTAACTGAAAAAAATAGGACGATAATCGATTAATATCGAGGAACTGATTGGGGGAGAGAGTTGCTCCTGTTAGTGTAATCGGCAAAGAAAATGTGGTTTTCATCGGAGATAATACGCGCATCGGAAAGATGGAAGCAGTAAGAGGAACTGCAAATGCCGATCTTGAATAAATGCGCACGGGAAGTCGATTATGTCTAGAACGTGACAATAAATTTGCGATAGTTGATAGGGCACTTTGAGTACCAGGAGACAGGATAGGTAGCGAGATAACAGTGCGGGGTGGAACAATTGGTTAACTATGGAAACCAATCATAGGCTACCGAGGAGTCTCTAATAGATCTGAGGAAGTAAACTTAAAAACGGCTTCTTTGACGAGTGCATCGGCAATATCGTTACCATGAATTGTGGAATGTCTAAGAATCCAGGCGTATGATACAACTACTAAATAAGTGAAATTCAGACTAAATTTTGACAAATAATCTATCTCTTCAATAAATTCATATGTTTATATATATAGTTCGGGGTGAAGGTGGTCACACAATTGGCGTTGAATTTGGTTCTAAAATAGTTACTGTCAGCGGAAAATCGGTGAAATTGCAGATTTGGGATACAGCAGGTCAGGAGCGATTCAAGTACGTATTTTAGTAAATTTATTGATTTCTACGTATGTGTGGATGGTTAAAAGAATCATACGTAGAAATGTATAAAAAATTATTTATAACTAAAAAAAAATTATGGTGTCCAAAACGTAGTTTTTTCCTTCAAAATATTAATACGGTATCTACGGAGTTTTTTTTTTTTTTTTTTTTTAATTTTAACATGTATAATTTTGCTAGCGATTTATTCAAACTATACGGAGGAACTTATTTAATTTTTAAAAGGATAACCGTGGATTTCTCCCTTTATCGTTCGTTTTAAATTGTTCATAGTTTGAATACGTCTACGCCCGCTGTACCAATCACATCGAAAATCGAATAACGTGGATGCGCAGATCTTCATAGGTTGTTTCCATGCATGTCCCTATTAGTTTTAATGTCAACACAGCCGCTGAGTGGCTATTATCTAAAGAAGTTATTCTAGTAACAAACTTAAACATGCCTTATATTAAGGATCATATATTAAATTTAACTCATAAGTTATTTGCTTAGTCTATGATAATCATTTGATTTCTATCATCGGAATTGCGATTTTATGCAATTTCAGTTTACGTCTAGTAAATATAAACATGGGAGGCTAAAACATAATAACCTTTAGTAACGTTATGCGGGATTTATTTTACGATTTATTATTTCTTCTATATTTACTTACTGTGTAACGTGTCATTCTTTTGTTTACCTTTTTCGCTGTACATTTTATATATATATATTATATATATATATATATATATATATATATATATATATATATATATATATATATATATATATATTACTGCCATTACATTATAAATTTACAAAATAAAATAAAAACAATGTTAATCACTATAAAATATACATCAACATTACATTATAAGTATAAATTCTCTCCAATACATCAACATTACATTATAAGTATAAATTTTTCTTTACTTTTATATTAATTCTGCTGTAGAGTGAGCCGTTACGTAATTATTTAAAATTTTTGTTTTTATTATTTAGTGTAAATTAAAACAATACCCGAATCGGGTTGTACGAGAAGAAGAAGAAGTGTAAATTATGTTGAAATATACGTTTCTTTCTTTCTTCTAATGGTAAACAACGTGGCCACTGCTTTTTCTCTCTATCTGTCTATCTACCTATCTATATTATATATATATATTTTTTTTTATTAATACTTTATTATGCAAATTAATAATGTACAACTTGTTGCATTTACAGAGGAGTAATACACTGCACCACCGCTTAGGCTTAATCAGTGTATTGCTCCCCTTTACAATACTCTATAGTTAACAATAATATAGTAACCACTTTTACACTCGCATTTGCGCGGGCTGTGCGTCAGTTTCACTCACAGTCATAGTATACATGTATTCCCTTATAACTGCTTATACTAGTTAATAATTAAAATTATAACTTAGGTATACTAGATGCATAAATGTACAAATTATCCATAATGACACATACATACACATATACATATACAGAACTTAAACATTATATGCATAAATTCCACGCAATCACCCCCGTATATACATGTACGCGTGCAGAAATACACTCGTTATACATATTACTGTAAACGTTTTATCACTGATTCACAACGCAAAAACTTCAGTGGCCATGGAATTTCTTATGCATTACATTAAATGCGAATAATTGGAATTGTCGAGCAGTGTATTTGTCTTGTAGGTTAAAATTATTTTTATTGTAAAATCTTAAATGGTCCATAGCGGGGCATACAAATAGTATATGGTTCGCAGTTTCTACTGCACCGCATTCACACTTGTCATCATTACTTAACTTAAGAAGAAATAAATAAGACCCAAATTTTCCATGCCCCGTTAATAATTGGGTAGTGTAGAAATCAGGAGTAATTTTAATATTGTGTCTATTTAATATATTGGGATTAGGCTGTGGGTGTGTCGGCCAGTATTATCTTGTTCCCATCTTTTTTGCCAAATTTCTAAGTAGTGTCGTTTTATAGCTTTCAGGGTATAGATATATTGAGTTCTGGTTTCACTGCGAGAATTTAGGTTGAATTTTGAGATTATGGCGTTTGTTTCTTCTATTAACTGCTCATTAAGATATGGAAAGAAGTCCACGTTTTTTATGGCAAACATGACTGCCCTTCTGAGCATAAGAAGATCGACAGGAAGTACATTAGCAATAACTACAGATGAGCTGTGTGAAATTGTTTTATATCCCCCGCAAGCGTTTATTAGATATTTTCTTTGCATACCAAAAAGTTTTTTCTTTACTGTTTTAACTTTTAGCCGGTTTAGTAGGACGGTGGAGAAGTATGCTACAGTGTTTTCAATCAGTGATTTGTATAATACAATTCTGTACTTGTAACTGAAGCCCCATGTATTTTGACAGGTTCGTAACATTTTGCAGTATTTGGTATCCATTTTCAATATTATGTTATCAAGATGGTATTTGAAAGTTAATTTGTTATCTATGGTAATACCTAAGTATTTAAAGTATTCAACTACCTTAAGAATAGAGTTCTTGAATCTTACTTTAATGTTGTTTCTCTTCAATTTAAATGAATTTGTGAAAAGTGTGACAAAACTTTTTTCAATTGACAATTTTAGTTTGACACTATCTAACCAATTTCCTAATTTTATTAAGGTATCATTCGCTATATTTTCTAGTTCCACTTTTGAGCTTCCGGAAATTATAAAAATGAGATCATCTGCATATGCACAGAGTTTTACATTTTTATTGTAGCATAATTTCAAGGCTCCATTAAAAAGTATGTTTCAGAATAGTGGACCCAGAACACTATCCTGTGGACAGCCCATATTGGTTTCTTTTCCTGCGGACGCATTTCCTACTTGTAAAGAGATCTTCCTGTTACTTATGTAATGGTAGATGATATTCAATAATCTTTTATTTCCAACTAGTAATATCTCTAGAGAATTAAACAGAGCGGCGTACCAGCAATTGTCAAAGGCTCCTTTTATGTCCTCCGTTATAGTGATTACCTTATTTTTACATTTGAGATTTTTTTGAATATTGTGTATTACATAGTTTACTGCATGTTCAGTTGACAGGCCTTGCGTAAACCCAAATTGCCTACTGTCTAGAAAATTTGGTCGCTTAATTTGACCCACAATTTCAATTTTTAATAACTTTTCAAAAATTTTCCCAAATGTGTTTAGAAGACATATTGGGCGGTATGAATGTATATTGTCAGAATCTTTCACCGGTTTTTGTATAAGAATCACACTAGCTTCACGTCAAGCTTTTGGGTAATAAGCTATTGAAAAATTTTTTGTACATGTTTTCGAAAATTATTGGATGGTGTTTGTGAATCAATTTTATTATTTTATTATTAATTTTATCAGGACCGGCAGCTTTATTATTTTTGAGATTTTTAATAATCATTGTTAGTTGTTCATTATTAATGAATGAGGGTTCTTCCATATTTGTTTGGCTAAAATCGGGCTTAAAATTATCGAATTTATTTCGCAATGACTTATGATAGCTATTGTCGGCGTCTGTGTTATCGCTAGGAAATAATGTGGAGAGACAGTATTTTAGATTGTCCTTAGTTATTTGATCATTGTCTTCATTTTTAAAAAGAGGAATATCATTGGTTTTCTTTAGCTTACTGAAGGCGATTTTATAACTTAGACCACATGGTTTTACATTATCTGTGCAAAAAGATTTCCATGACTTTAATTTAACAGATTTTATTTTATAATTTAAAGTTTTTTTGTAACTTTTGTAAACTAGTTCCCGGATTTTTCTCATATTTGGATCCTTTGTTCTTTGGAAAATACAACGATATTTTTTTGTGAGTCGGCTATGATATTGGATTTCATCATTCCACCAGTAGTTTGTTTTAGATACAGGTATGTAAGTACTATTTGATTCAATTTGTTGTTGTATATACTTTGAAAGATAATTTATCCATTCTTCACAGGACTCATGGTTATTTATGAAGTTGCAGCTTTGTACTAAGTTATTTCTTTTCTGTTCGAAATTGTTAAGAATATTGTTGTAATTTACTTTTCGAATAAGACTTCTTCTTGATATGTCCATACAGCACTTGAATGTTACATATTGATGAACTGAATATGCCTCCCCAGTTTGGACTTTTAGTTCTTTTACAAGTGGTTGAGCAATTTTTGAGGTAATTACAAGGTCTATTACACTTTTTCCATTTGCATTAGTAAAGGTAAAGACATTTTTTTGGTTTAGAACAATTAGATTATGGGACACTAAGAAACTATGAAAAAGTTTTGTTTTCTTCCCAGAGTTTTTAAGATCCCACATAGTAGATCTAATGTTCATATCCCCTGTAAGAAGTACTCGTTTATAAGGAAATTTTGTGAGGATATCATTTAAAGCTTGTATATATGGTTCTAATGGTTTATTTGGGGAGAAATGTACATTTATGACTAAGAGATTAGATAAGAGGATTGCTATAAGGTTATGATTTTTATCAATGAGAATTTTTTGGTAACTTATGTCTGATGAAATACAGATGGCAGCTAGATTATTGTTTATGATGTTGTACCCAGAAAATCCGTTTAACTTATTATTAATGATGTAAGGTTCAGAGATTAGAACAAGTTTATAATTTCCTCTTAATGCATACTGGTGTAACATATTTTGCGCTGTGAAGCAGTGACTAACATTGTTTAATATAAAATTAATTTCCTTATTCATAGCGGTAATTTATGTGGGATTTTAGCATTTCTTTTATTTTTACTACATGTGGACATTTATAACTACCTGGATGATGGTGTACATCTATATTTTTAATATTATTATTATTATTATTATTACTATTATTACTATTACTATTATTTCTTACCTTACTATTAATGCAGTTAGTGCACAGCCCGCTTTTAATTGTGTTATTTATTAATTCTATTTCTTTTTCTTCAGATTCACAATTTGTCGCCTTATGACCAGACTTCCAGCATCGAAAACATTGGTTAATTGTGATGTTTTCATAGATTGGACATCGTGTCCATCCGATGTTTATTTTTTTCATTTTAAGTAAGATGTCGAACGATTTTGCGGTCACTTCGCACAATGCCTTCTTTTTGTTGCCAACAGTTATTTTGATGTAATGCAGTTCCTCCCCTGTTACATCCTTGATTACCTGTGTAATATCTTCTTTATTAACATCATTCGGAATATTATTTATACCAATTTGTGGATTCTGTGGCTTATTTTCTATAACTTTCAGTGAGGTACATTTATTTTTTATTTCGGTTTCGATTTTTTTTTAATTCTTCTTTACTATCACAGCCTACTAAAATGTCGCCCGATTTTAATTTTCTATAAAGTTTAATGTTGACCCCAATACGGTGAGGAACTATATTTTTGGTTAGGTCTTCCTCTTTGACTTTAACTCCATCGGCTTTATTTTTTATGCGAATACAATTTAAGTTAGGTTTCATCTTCTTATCCGAGGTTACCTTTTTTTGTTGGTTTCTTTCGTTTGAGTTTACGCTAGCATTTGCCTTTACAATATTCGCTAGACTAACAGATTGAGTGTTAGTACTTCTAGTATCATCATCATTATTTCTTGTTTTATAATATTGTACCTCTGAACGTAATTTTTCATTTTCTTTTTTCAGCTGGTTTACTTCAGTACGTAGTTGTTTGTATTCTTCTCTGTTTGATTTTAGACGTGTAAGCTCTTCTTTTATATTCAGCACCTCCTCTACTAGTAGGTTTATTGTCGACTTCGTGCTGTTATCCGTATGTACGCTTCTTCTAATGTTAAAAATATCTGCTTCCTCTAAACCCGTTTGACTACATTTATCGCACTTGTACATAGGACTCTCTTTATCTTTTAAACAAGCTGTGTGAGTGTGTGCGCGCGAGTTCCGCAAGCACCCGCACAAAGCGTTGCTAAATGTCTACTATTAAAATTAAATGGTTTGTCGCAGTCAGAGCACTTGTCTAACGACACTACCATCTTCCCAGCGGGAAGTTAAGCCGCGATACTAAACACTTCTAGATTATATTTTACCATAAATTGAACACGAACGAAAAAATTATTATAAAAGTAAGATTAAAATTAAAAATTATTCACGTATGCTTCACAGTTTTAAATGTGTAATTATATATATATGTATACGTTAGAAAAAACGGATGTTAACTATATAAAATTCAAGTAAAGGTATTTAGTTAGAATTTTATAATTACAAAAAGAAAAAGGAGCTAACTAAAACACGACCGACCGAAACAGCGACCATGACTAAACCGAATCTATATTATATATATATATATATAATCTTTCAATCACACATTATCAATTTTTTTAACATAAAATTATATATTTTGGTTTCTGAAATAATTGTAAAAAATTACTGTAGTAAGTGAAAATATAAATACAGTATTATTGCTTTTTCTAGATAATTTTTAATGAGCTATATAAATATTTCTAAAATTGAAATTTTTAATTTCGACCTAAATGTCCCTAATTATAAAAATATTTGTTAAATGTTTATACACCATATAAATGACTGAAATGGTCGAGGTATGTTAATCGGACTTTGGTTTATATAAACTATTTCGTTATATACTTATACCTGTAAGAATGATAATTGAATAATATATATGGAGTGATTTTGAAACTAAGATTTTTTTTGTAATCGATCGTTCAGGTGGCTGGTCGACTTTTATTTTTTTTTTTTTACGCGAATTTACGTATGCGTTACTTGATATATTTACAGAGCCGTTACGAGGAGTTATTATCGCGGAGCAGTCGGAGCGCTGTTAGTATTTGATATAACGAACAGGAGTACGTTTAATGCTTTATTCAGTTGGTTAGAAGATGCTCGATCACTTGCAAGTTCTCACATCGTTATTCTTTTAGTCGGCAATAAAAAAGATCTGGATACCGATCGCGAAGTAACGTTTTTAGAAGCTAGTCGTTTTGCTGAAGAAAACGGTGAGTTTTAACGAGAGGTCTCGTAAATCGACCAAATTGACAGTTGGAATCCTTACATTTTTTATTCACTAAACACACATACATATATATATATATATATATCCGCGACCGAAAACAATCCGGTTAAGATACGTCTGTTATGCTTGGGTGTGTTTTAGTTTGTCGTAGTTTATCACTACATGGAAGGGTTAGCTTTAAAGTGGGTTTCTATTCATATCATTCGGTGACGGTTCGTGAAACCAGTGGTTATTTCTCTCTATATAAACATATGATTATCGATCATGAATGTACACGTATTCTCTTCTCCATCAACAGATCCGGTGTATACAAAATAATCATATTATTTTGACTAAAACCTAGTAAATATGACACATATTATTACGCTTTCGTTATCATAGAGTTCCATTTGAAATTTAAAATCCAACATCTAAACCTGATACATCCGTCATTGCTTACATTTTCCACCAGCATTGGCATTGTAACACAATTTACATTTAAAAAAAAATAATTATATTTAAATAATTTTATCATCATTGTCGTTTAAATGCAAAATCCAGGCGTCTTTACTTTTGGGAGGTAAACTTTAGGAATATTTGCGTCACTGTTCATCAAATCAAAACGCGATTAAAAAAAAAGAATACTCGGTGTTATGTCTTCGATTATTTGTTGTTCTGTATGCGTGCAGATACTACATTTAGTCACGTTAAACGTAACACGTGCAACGTTTCCAACTTTTATGACCACCCAATTGTATAGCGTAGTGAATATAAAATTTTCGATCTAGTACATCACGATCGCTAATAGTTTTACTTCGTAATAGAAGAACGCAGTCTAACATTTCTGGAACAGTTTACGCATTTAAATCTGTCGATATGAAACGTTTGAGTGCAAACCGATCGATCTACACTAACGATAAGTTCCATTCGATTACTATCGATATAAAGATAGTACGTGTTTTTGTTCTCACGTTAAATTGTATCGTTGTTAAAATTGTATCATTGTAGTTTATCGACGAGAGAGCTTTTTACATTCTTTCCAGCTGGTAACATTTTTTAAACTATGAGTTTAAAAATCGATTTAAACTATTGCGAAACAAAAAACAAATTGTCCAATTCGTATTTTAATGAAACATAGTAATTCGTTTGCTATAATTTGAGGAATTGGAAATTGCTTTGACAAAATCTTCAACACTGAGGTGATATAATTGTATCGTTTATAATTTCCGAATAAGTTACTGTCGATATTAAAAATTTCGTCGACAATATCGCAAGTGTACTTACAAAGGATCTACATTCAATTTTGAAATAATTATAATTTTCCTACTATTAATCATTTCTACCATACACTTTATTTATTTATTTTTTTAGTTATTAACGATCCTTTTTATACATACAATTTTCCTGAAATATAGGATTTTTATTGCATAACAGGAAAAAAAATATCGGATGATAGTTGGAAAGACGATATTCGAAATGAATTTTTGTTTTCTATCTCTTTTTTGATTTAAATATTTGATTGAAGTTTAATTCCCATAATTCAGTGAAATTTCGAACAAAAATCAAATAGTAAAGTGAAATTATTTTAATCTCAAAATTTTTCGAATAAGTGACATTTTCCAAAACACACGATAGAGCACAGATTTTGCAAGCCCTATCTTGCGAAGAAAGTTTTCATTACTAATCACTATGCGAAAATGATATTTTTATTCAAATTTTTTGAAAAAATAACATACCCATATTAATCGGCAATCGATACTTCTCACATCGTTATACAATTTCAGGGCCTGAGATCATTTTGGATAGTTGTAATCTCCATAACTTGAAAGAAAAAAAAAACATTCGTCCTCTACGTTGTTTAACGAAAGAAAGCCGCGCAGAATGATAATGTAGAAACACTACGTTAATAATAAACAACGGTTTATAACGGAAATTATCAGGCCACTAGGAAATAGAAATTTCTAATCAATCGGTTCGAACGGTTATATTTAAAATTTAGTTCAAAGTTGTATAATTCATCGAACAAAAAATCAATTAAAATATTTAATTTGTTTTATATACGCTACGAAATGATGAAATCGAAATATCATCTAAAATAAATTTACAATATCACAACAAATCTTATAATTTTTTTAATATACGATACGTCATAAATATTTATGTTATCTCCGATAGTAGCACTGAGTAATTACAATTTTGTTAATTTCTTGAAAAAACAGCGAAATTTGAAATAATATAAAAATATATAAAAATACTATTCTGTAGTATGTATATTTTACGTATTTAAAAGTTGTACCGCGATTATTATCACGAAATAAGGCGTTTCTCCTTTGAAGAACTAAACTCCAAATGAACTTCCGAACATTAAAATTTTCGTTTTTTTTTTTTTTTCTAAAAACGTATTCTATATATAACATCGACGTCGAAAAAATCAACTTAGATTTGATTCGATATCGTGCTATTGCGACCTTTGTAAAATTTGTTGACTACACGTATTTGAATTAAATATATATTTTCGAGTTTTTGTTAAGTATTTTAGAATAGATTCGAAAAGTACGAAATTGTTATTTAATTAATTTGCGTCAATATTTTCATTCAGATTTAGTCTATATGGAGACAAGCGCTAAATCGGGCGAAAATGTGGAAGATGCTTTTCTTTGGTGCACGAAAAATATATTGACCAAGATACAGACGGGTGATTATATGAATTATTTACGTATATTGGTTAATTCATCGATATAGTACGCAATAACAACAATAATATTAATGACAATAATAATATTAAATCTTATCTCGCTGAAAAAAAAAAGCAAAAAAAAAAAATTATGAAGCAAAATATATATCACACGATCGCTTATTGTGAGTAAAATTGGGCGAGTACATAATAATGCAAATATACTTCTCCTGTATAGTAAGTCTATAGCTAGACCGGCTGATTACATAATCGGCAACTTTAATCTTAATATATATGTATACGGGTTTATTAATAATCGATATTGAACAAGTTTTTGATTCGATAATGGTATCATTTTTAAACTTGTTAAATTTATATTTAATAAAGTTAAATATTATTTAAGCAATATAATGTTTTATGTTTCTCATCTTATATATAAGTCTAAAAGTTATCGTGTTCAGGTGTACCGCACTGTATTAGGCCCGTATCTATTTTTAATATCGATAAATGATATAAATTACCATATGCTGTAGGTGCATTATACGCCGACGATTTAATATTGTAAATCTTACAGGCCGAATAAGTAACAGATTACAAAAAGTTGCTAGCTCTATTTTTAAGTTTTATAGACGATGGGGGTTTAAAAATAAACACCGATAAAACTGAAGCCTTTACAAGGCAGCGGCAATTACCTTCTGCGGAAATTAACATCGACGGCAAAAGTATTCACCGGCGAAACCGAGTTCGATATTTAGTCGTCATCGTGGATTCTCGTTTATCCTTTAATATTAATTACATAATTGATAATAAAACAATCCGTAATCGACGATCGTATTTATCTGTCGTTAATAAGAAATTATTATATACACATATTATTCGGCCCAGATTAACCTACGCGTGCCCTGTTTGGCTATCTCAGTTTCAAACAGTACACTTAAAAAATTACAACTGATTCAAAATCACTGTTGCAGAATTATACTAAATAGTCACAGGTATACAAAAATTGCTGATATACGAACTCAGAATTAAACATGTTATACCTCTATCTATTCTTATATTAGTAGATTATCGAAGATTAATTAATTTCGTAGGTGATTACGATATACTAACGATATATTGCGTAAACACGTTACGCACGGTGAAAGGGTAAATAACGGCCATATATATATATATCAGAAAAAAATTTTCGCCACTTATTAGTAGTATGAAAATATGATTTTTAAATAATTTTCAAATATGAAATATTCAAAATAACATAGACGCATCAGTTCAACCATTGTTGATACTTCTCACATCATCCTTGTTATACAAAGCTCTCGGAAGCATCTCAGACATATACAAATATTCTCAATTATTTGGTGTATAACTCTTAATTGATCTAGTAAACGAAAGTAAAATATGAACAATAATTTTTATTATATAGTTATGAAATAATCAAATAAATAGTAATTATTATAAAATATAATTTATAAAGTAATTTATTTATTAACAATGATACGCGGATAAATATTTGTTTTATCAATACTGAGTAATTGCGATTCCGTTAGTTTTTGTAGGAAAATATATTGAAATTTTAAATAATATAGAATTATGTCTTCCGTAATTTAACGTTGTTTTCCCGATTATAGTAAGTGTATTTTAGTTCTGGCAAAAAGTGCTTTCATGCAGAAATATGCGATGCTAATCAGTAAAAGTACACGCATATGAATTTGAAGAAATGGTTAATCAAGTATAAACCGGATAAATGCAAATGTTATGAAGAAACTCTAAGGTGCAGAAATGTGGTTCTGGAGGAAAATGTTAAAATTAAAATGTGTGGAAAAGGTCAGAAACGGAAACGTTTTGAAAAAAGTAACGGAAACTCGGTAGTTTATTGAATACCATCAAGAAAAGAAGATCTGTAATGATGGGCATATAATAAGGAATGACGAAAATCATAAAAGAGAAAACAAGCACAGATAAAGAGGAAGATCGAGGAACAGTTACATATCGCGAATACTAAAAGACATGTACAACATTCAACCAATTAAAAACAATTGCATGGAATAGGATCGAATGGAGAAAACGAACCAAAAGGGGTTCAATGATTGATGATGATGATATATATGATTTGTTTTCACATATTTATGTATGCATGAATTCGTGCATATTCACAGTATGTGCGCGGGTTATTGTAAAATTTTATTTTTGTATCGCATCGGGATTTCTAAACTTATAATCATATTTTATTTCTCGAATTGGTTCCTGCGGTAATTGATGGTGATATAATGTATGCAGCAAATAAAATGAAAGTCCAAAAACATAATTACATTTTGATAAATTAGTGTATAAAAATTAAGTTATATTACACAATTACCCAGTGATTTAACATTATGATATTTTTTATTTTTTCATTATAATTAATAAAATTTGTAACCGCTAATTATTTGAATAAGTGCCTGGTATCATTACATTTTTTCTGAAACGTTTTTTTTTTTTCAAATGTAATGCGGAAAATACACTTGTAACGAATTTAATATCTGAAACTACCACTAGATATCGTTAAAGTACTGTAATCGCGACGTTGGTGAACAGATGAAGTGGAAGAAGAGCATATGTTTATATTGGACTATGTTACAATCATCAACTTGAACATGTTTTGTGATTTAATGTTTGCTTCTCCGTGTAATGCCAACCTAAACGAGTTCTGTGATTTGCAGTCTTCGTTGCTTTCATGGTTTTCTTGAAGAATAATATTAATAATACGAATTTATCTCTTTCTGAAACTAAAAATCCATCTGCTGGAAAGAAACGTAAGCTCAGTATGAATAAATGGAAAGATAAAAAATTGAAGATTCTTCGTAATTCTGGAAAGTAATATGTAAATTTACATTGTCCCATTCTGATATATGAACGACAGTATTCATCTTATAATTTTGCTATACACAACATGACAAACAATGCGGCAAATACGTTCTTACGACGCGAAGTGATCTCAAAACGAGGTTCAAAAGAATTTGGATCTTGTATACTAAACTACATGATTACAACATTCAAAGTGCCCCGAAGGGATTGATCGTTTGGTCATATTGATGTGTCGGTCAAAAGAATAAAGTGATTCTGGTATTGTATTACTATTTTATAATATGCGGATATTTCTCGAAAATACGTACAAAAATTCACGGCAACTGGTCACAGCTTATCGCCTTGCGATCGGGAATTGCTCTAATTCAACGACAATGGAAGAAGAGTAAAGCTTTAGTTTCTTGAAGACTCGGAACACGTAATTTGGTTTCATCTAAATTGGCATCGCTGTTCACTATCACAGAAATGAACGAACAAGATTTTAAGGATTTAGAAACGCGAACGCAGAACTTAATGGTTCAACAAATTACAAATAACGAAGTAAGCCGGGTTTAAAATGTCGAAACATGTCCAACTTCTATTTACGAGAGGAATTCTCACAATGTTACGACGAAGTGGGAAATGATTCACTTGCTCAAACCCGAGGTTGAGTTGCCGAAATATACGTATTGCTTCCTATTTCCAAGAAGGAAAAGACTTACTGAACATGATTCCCTTTTTGACCAAAGAAGAACGTAAACACTTTTTTTTTAAAAATTACCCGTATATTAGTGTATATGTTTAAATAAATTTTGTTTAACATTTAAAAAATCTTAATCATTATAATAATATTATGATAGTACCTGTAATACATTTTGAAAAGTAGACGAATAAAATATGTGATTTTTAAGCTATTCTGACTTTGCCCTTCTAGACATACCTATTCATTTATATATCTTCTGATACATTATTATCATCATCGGATGTCAATGTTTGAGTTACACTCTGTGTTAATGTTCATCTTACTACTACGGTACTTTGAAATCTGCTGTTTTGATTTATATATTTTCTCAATTATACTTTTATGTTTATACTTATAAACAATGTTATGTATATATTTTAGGCGAATTAGATCCCGAACGTAGTACCGCCGGAATTCAGTACGGCCATTTATCATCGAAAAGGTTAAATTCCGGAAAACCGAACACCCAAAAATCTTGTGCGGTTTGTCAGCAGTAGAGTATAATGTTTTTTTCCCTAGTTTACCATTTTATTTAACGATTTATTTACCACGCACACGCATACACAAACGAATTCATCTACACATAAATAAACACACGTGTACACTTAGTCGCGTTGTTTTATTTGATATATTACAAATTGATGATATACTGTGTTTCGTACTTAAAAAGAGAATAATGTTATTGGAATTTTTTCAAACGGAAAATAGTATTAAAATTGAATCGTTTGAAAACGTTGATCGACTCGGTAAAATTTTCATCATATTGCGCGAGGGAAGGGATTATTTCGTAGAGGAAGCCAAGGTAAGAGTACGCACTTAGTGCTAGGAAGAATATTTCGATAGAATAGAGCACTTTAAACAACTTTTTTTTGTCTTCATTCCTTTATAATGCTAGGAAGAATATTTCGATAGAATAGAGCACTTTAAACAACTTTTTTTTGTCTTCATTCCTTTATAGTGCTAGGAAGAATATTTCCATAGAATAGAGGAATTTAAAAATTTTTTTTTTGTCTTCATTCCTTTAGCATTCGGTAGCTGATCTTTAAGCGGAGTGCTTGTTAAAATAACTGAAAACAGTAGTCACATATGCAAATGAATACAAAAAAAATCACGAAAATCATCTTTTTTTTTTAAACCTTCTATTCATCTCATAAACAAGCAACACTGAATTTTTTTTATACATAACCAGTGTAGGCAAATTTTTAAAAATTAAAAAATCCATAACAATCAATGTATAGGAGAGAAGTAAAAATAGTACTCTTATTCCAGTGCGTACTCTTACCCCGGCTTCCATTACGATTAACGTGATTTAATTATTATTTTTTTTGCCGTTGTTAAATTCTAATGGACGTTTATTATATTCGAAGAAAGATTTGATTAAAAAAAAAAAAAAAAAAAAAAAAAACAATAAATTTGTTTTCTAGCTTTTCTTTATATTTTTTTTTTTATTTAAAATTACACGTTAACGACCTTCATTTCAATTCAGTTTCAATTTCAACTTTTTTTTTTTAATAATATACTTTTTTTTTTAATTACAAAATGTATATTATAAACGAAACAGTTAGTGTAATATTCGGCATAGCTGCACGTGCGTCCATAATAAAAAACGAATTTGTGGCCATTTCGTCAAAATAAATGTAACTTTATTCTAGTAAAATACACCATCTTAAATTATGCAATCGGTAACAACATTCTAAGCGATAAATGATATATAAATTAATAATGTGATAAACTTAACTTTTACGCAGGCTATGTACATAATAGCAATAATAATAATAATAATGGCGAGTTAAAATAATAATAATATTGAAATAATAATATATAATAATCAATAATAAAATAATAATATAGTATTGGTAAAAAGAAATTGGTTTGTTTTTATTTATTATTATTTTTTAAATTTTTGTTGAAGATTAACGATTAAAATTTAACGATCGTTTGAATTTCTGAAATTAACACTTTCGTGTTTAAGTCGTTCTTATTAACTTTTATTTTTATCGAGTTGGCGAATAAAAATTACGAATAAAAATATATCTATTAGTATTATTTTAAAAATATACATGTACATGTATTTAACGTGGTCAAGGCAAAACGATGTACTTCGTCTATAATAGAGTTGATTCATATATATATATATATATATATATATATATATATATATATATATATATATATATATATATATATATATATATATATATATATATATATATATATATATATATATATATATATATATATATATATATATATATATATATATATACAATATAGTTAGAAGTGTTTAACCAACTGTGCGACGTTGTATCGCTTTATATTGCGGTTTGATGGACATACGTGTTACTCAATTTGATGTATTAAAAATAGAAAATAGTAACTAAGTTCTCGAGAAGTGAAACTTCTTTTAAAACAATTCAAATATTTCGATAATGTACGTAATAATATTTTTAATGATTTCGTATCGTCGTTAATATCAATTTTTTCTACGATACGCTTTCTACACGTTGTCCTTCAATTAATATCGGTTTAAGGCTTCGATGTTTGAACTGATATATATGTGTGTGTGTGTATGTGTGTGAATTTTAAAATCAGTATTAACGTTCATCGGTTGTAAATTTTATTACAGTTTGAAAATATCAATAAATTTCCCGATTAACACATTTATAGGGAAAGTTTTTGATTTTTTGCCGTATTTTCTTTTACTCTTTAATTTTTTTTTTTTGTTATTTTTTCTCGTGTAGATCGTATATGTCGGAAATATCTCGTACGTTTCCAAAATTTGCTATGCAACTATTATATTCTTCGTTAGGAAAAAATAAACGAGTATGAATTAAAAATCAACAGATTTAACATTAATTCGGAGAATAATAGCGATGAATATTATCAAAAAGCGTCTAAAACTATTAACTACTATAGGCTTTACCGGGTGTCCGTAGCGATAGCGAAAAATTTGCTATGCAACTATTATATTCTTCGTTAGGAAAAAATAAACGAGTATGAATTAAAAATCAACAGATTTAACATTAATTCGGAGAATAATAGCGATGAATATTATCAAAAAGCGTCTAAAACTATTAACTACTATAGGCTTTACCGGGTGTCCGTAGCGATAGCGAGAAATCGGTTGTAAATTTTATTACAGTTTGAAAATATCAATAAATTTCCCGATTAACACATTTATAGGGAAAGTTTTTGATTTTTTGCCGTATTTTCTTTTACTCTTTAATTTTTTTTTTTTGTTATTTTTTCTCGTGTAGATCGTATATGTCGGAAATATCTCGTACGTTTCCAAAATTTGCTATGCAACTATTATATTCTTCGTTAGGAAAAAATAAACGAGTATGAATTAAAAATCAACAGATTTAACATTAATTCGGAGAATAATAGCGATGAATATTATCAAAAAGCGTCTAAAACTATTAACTACTATAGGCTTTACCGGGTGTCCGTAGCGATAGCGAGAATTTTCTTTATAGATTTAGGAAATTACGTAAACGTATCGACATGTTTTAAAACGATAATAATTCTAAGGCCTAGTTCGATAAACAGGATCGCAAATCATAAAGGTTATCCATCAATCTACGGATGGAGGACAATAAGAAGAAAGATTAATTAGAGGCCGCGAATTTATTCGAGTCGGAATATATAAATAGAAAATTCGTATACGAAGGAAATACTTTAAATATAATAAATTAATTTTATTTAAACGATCAAATCATTCGGAATACGTTTAACGGATTAATAATTAATCGTTTCGTTCCTAATTTTTATAATGAGCGATTTATTACCACCGGCAGCTTAAATAAATATATATATATATATATATGTATGTATGTATGTATGTATGTATATATAAGACGCTTCGTCATAACGAAAATAGAAAAAAAAATGTATTATTCCGCGTGGTTTAACGTGTATTCTGTAATTTTGCAATAGTTTTAGATTGTAACAATAACATAAAATTATTAAATAGCGAATATAACGAATATATTTAAGGAAAATTTATAATTTAAAGAAGATAACGTTAATTTTATCTGAATATAATCGTTTGTAGATATAATCGGAGAATGTAAGTAAAAGGTTGTAAATGAAGTTTCCTAATGGCGCGCTAAACCGGATTGCCATCTGAAATTTTCGTAACGTAAATTTGCAAATTATTAAATAAATACGAGCTACTATGAGAGGAGAAAAAAAATTACGCGAACATATAGTTATGTTCTATAATTCGTAATTTACGTTTAACGAGCTTACGAAATAATGAACGAAAAGAAATTTACAATTGACGCGCGATATTTACAAGTAGTTTAACGTCAATTAACGTAAAAGTAAAACCTATCGTTTCATAATTTCGAAAAAACGGTTTCTCCATAGAAAAATTAAAAATTGAAATAAATATTTTATCCGATCTATTTGTTTATTTCCGGTTTTACAAGATTTTCAAAGTGGGAGGGGGAAGGTGGGTCACAGTGCGTCAGTTTTTCTTTATCTATTTTTCTAGTTTTATTATACGAACTTCATATTTCATATAGGGGGTGACCCAGAGAAGACGGATGGGTTTTAAGCACATTTTACAAATGAAATTTAATATCTTAAAAATGAAATAAAATTAAAACGCCATTTAACGAGTAATTTAACTGATAAAGATTAAGCAATTTCCACTTACTTAATTACGACCGAACGACAATCTTCGAAAGTGCGATCGTCTTGAATACTATATTCGTTTAGTTAACATAACACAAAAATAATTATCACGATATAAAACGACAAAACTGATACGATCGCAGAAGCACGTGCATTAGCTGTACGGTATAGTACAAATCTGTACTCAGTAGAGAGCACGATCTTAAATTATTGATAGTTGAAATATTCGCTTTGGCTCATTGTGGAACATGCCTCAGGGCGACCCACCTTCCCCTATATTTTATTATAAAAAATAAAGTTTAATTGCTTAAAAAGAAATAAAGTGAAAATATTTTTTTGTTCGACTAATATAGTTAATGTTCGTTTATTTTAATACTACAAATAATAGTTATTGTATACAAATTTCGAGGAAATTACTTTAAAAAATAATTTAAACGATATTTTTTGTTGTATATATATATATATATATATATATATATATATATATATATATATATATATATATATAATTACTCGGTTTTATTTCAATCAGGATACGTTGTTAAATATTAAAATTAATCGTTTTTTTTTTTAATACGTATATCACGAAGTGTTGTAATTTATTCCGGGTGATCGGATATATTAAATATAATTTTACGGTTTTCTTATTTTATTCTAATTTAACGTTTGTAGTCATAAATTATGATTGTCCAAGTTTGTTCGTGAATATTATATCACATACACACGTATATATACATACATATATATGTGTGTGTGTTTGTGTACGCATGATATAAATATGCGATACGTGTCGGTATACTCACTATCATCGGAGGTCTGATATTTTCATTTTTTAGTAACGATTTAATACCGTGGTCACAAGTGCATTTCGGCATTCTATAGTGACGGTATAATGAGATAGTAGATATACAAAGGAACTAGGCATATTCAAAGACTACCTCATCCTTGACGCATTTGAGGCCACTAAGAAGCCTAACCAGTTATATCAGAGTAAATGAGCGTAAAGTCTAGAAACATACGTTTTCACTGCGACGATTTATGATCAGCGTCTGTTCTCCTTGTTAGGAACGTTTATTATAAATCGTAGAACGGAGAAAGACCTTAATAAGAAATTACTAAAACCTGATAATAGAAATGTTAACCAAAATTTATAATACGATTCGAACGGTGCAGCGGCTCTTAAAATTACACCTACTAAATAGACGATCGTATAACATGATTAGAAAAATGTTATTTAACGTGAAAACGCGAAATTATTTGAAGAGTAAATATACGATAATCGAAATTTCAACGTGGTTTGTATCTTAATAAATCCTGAATATCAAATGTACCGAACAGTGTAACTGAAGAAACGCAATAAAGATAGTTGAAACATACTGTTGACAAAGCCTACATTTTATATTGAAAACATAATACTGTACTGGAAAGAGAAAACCGATTACGTATAAATGCAGTAGAGTATACTACGACTGATAAAGTGTTATAACGGACAAAAAAAAAAGTGTTATATGAAGTAATGATCGTATTGGGTTAGTTACGCCGTGGTGGCGTAGTTGCTAGAGTGCTCGACGGTCGGGGGTTCCTTCTCATATTTTTTTTTTCTGTGAAAAAAATTGCGAACGTTTATTTTTTCGTTCAACGTTAACTATATTCAAACCTAGTTTGAAGTTGTGTCCGTTTTGTGACTTTTATTGCCAAAATTTATAGATTTTTGTTTAGTAATAATTATTTTATTACCGAATTTAAATATCTCACTAATAATTATTGCTAGTAATATCGGGTGATTCTATGTTGTGTACCAAGGGCCAAATAAGGGAGGCGCATTGGGGGATAAATAAAGAAATTATATAGTACCGTAATCCCGAATTACGGTAGATTGCCAAATTCAAAGTCTTCGAAAATTTCGTCAATACTGAATGAATTGTTGTAAATGTAGGTCATCTGAACGATATATTCTCCACAAATGATTGTAAGTCGATCTCTCGTTTTCCTATTTTAAAATAAATTTTGGTCGAGTAGTTTTTGATTTATTAAACAAAAGATCACCCTATATATTTAATTTAATTAGTTTGTGTGATTTTTTACATTGTCAAACATTCAAAATTATTATTGCATATTTGATTCTTTTAGTTCGGATAAGTGTTTTCATAATTGCCTTGTATGCTACTTACACTATACCACAAAATGTGTGTAGGTAAATAGTGCCTTCGATACGAGGATGGCACTTAATGACGATGATGAAGTGTTTGCGAATGGATCTCAGGTATAATACGAGCGGCAGCCAGCGAACGCTATAAAAGTTATAATCTATATCTGCTACTGTTGTGTACCAATAATACATGGACATGTATTCATAATAAAAATATCCACTGTACTAGGGAAATATAGTCCAGTCGTACTGTTATAGATGATACCGCTATATCCTTTTCAATGGTGTATACTTTTTTGCTCGGTTGATTTGTCGACATTGTTCGTTTTTATATTTTATTATGAATATTTCCGTTCTGTATTGTAATAATACACATCAGTTGTATGAAGTACAATAATGCGCAATTTGTGTAAAAATAATTCGATTTGTTACGTTCTATTCTCAGTGTGTCTGTGTTCTATATACTCCCGTAAACATAATAAACACACAGATACGGAAGTGCTTAAATATGTATATATATATATATATATATATATATATATATATATATATATATATATAACTTAATTGAATGACTAAATTTGACTTTTTATTTTATACAGTTAGTATAATTACTCCTAATTAATTTAATAAAAATCCGATATAAAACGGCGCTAGTTTTAAATTTTTGTTAAAACCGAATTTGATTTTCGATAAATTAAACTGCTAAGAGCCGGATTCGCATAGTAATAAAAAATTAGACGGCTAAAAACCGGATTCGCTAAGTAATTAATATATTCAATTTCAACAATTCAAAAAATTAATTAATAACAGAACAGACAAGAAGAATAACATTTTATGGAATATAGTTTCACCGTCGCCATCAGATATGTTTTAATTAATTATTTTTAATTTATAGTTGTAAAATTATGATTTTTTAAACAAATTTTTGTTATCACTTGATAATGGCGTAAATGGCGAAAAGCTTTGTTTTTTTCACAAGAAAATAAATGTTAGTGATTTAACTAAATTTTCAATTGTTTTTTTTAAATAAATAAATACCTAGGTATTTATATACAAATGTTTGAACGCATACATACACACACACATAATATAAACAAAATATACAATTTTTCGGTTTAAATTCTTTTTGTACATTAAGAAATTTTTTGAGAAACCAAATTAAATTTTAAACAACAAATTAATATTGAAGAAAAAAATCATTATTTTCTAAGAGTACATGAAATATACATTACTATTATTTAAGAGTAACTTGAAATACTGATTTCACTCACCATTCTATTTACTTTTCGGACGAACTGTTTCATCCTGTCCAGCTTATCGATGCTAGCGATAAAAATGATGTATCATATCGGAAATGTTAGAAACAATGAACAAGACTCTCTAATAAATTCAACATTTGTATATATACAAATATATATATATACACATACATATATGTCTTAAAGGATTCTTAAAGGGGGTGAGTTCTCCATGCTAAATACAGAGCGATTTTACTGCTAAATATGGAGCGATTCTACTGCCTCATAAGCGATTATTGTTCTTCCATAGTAACCTGGTATATGAAACAGGATCAGTGATATTATTCTGATGTAACGCCTGCAAACATCATCTTCCGACACCTGCACACCAGTAAAGTAATCCCAAGTAAGTTTATAATTTGCGGGCTTTTATTTTAACACGTATAACGCCTGCAAATAAATGATTCCGACACCTGCACATCTTCCAAAGTGATATCGAGTATTCTCAAAATTTGCAGGCGTTTAAAAATGAATATTTTAAATATTTAAAGGTGGTACTAATTTTGTCCATTATAGTATAATATCGAGAAGTGTATGTTACCCGTCAACATGTGAAAGACCTCTGATCTATATATAATCAGGTTGATGGCGACTATATTGCCACATTGAAAACATTGTGAAGTGGCAAAGTAGTTTACTGTTGTATATCCCAAATAGATAAAATTGCTCCTAAATTAGGGCGTGAAAAATATAATAGAGGTGGCGAGTCACCTGATCATATATATATATATATATATAATAACGTGGGACACTATATATATTATATACATACATACATATATGCCTTGATGGCCAATACATATAGAGCCCTCAAAGGTTAAGGGATGGTCAGGCGATCTGGTGCAATTTCATAACGATTATCGATTTTAGCGTCTTGTATAAATGATAAGTGATTTTAACATCTTGTATTCATATAAGGTATGTCGAAACAACGAGCGATTTTAACATCTTGTATAAACGTTTGAGCGATTTTATCATCAAACACAATGAGCGATTTTAACGTCTTGTATTCATAAGGTACATCGAATCCACGAGCAATTTTAACATCATGTATGTCTAAATGACGAGCATTTTATCGTCCTGTATACATGCTAATTAGTGATTCTCGTAATGTCTTAGATGAAGATGCGTTTCTTAAGGTGAAACGACTTAAACTTGGGTTTTCTGATGAATGTTTCTTTGTTTTCTGCTGTTTTTACAATTTAGAAACAAACCTTTAATCGTTCTTCATGCTATAAAGAGCGATTTAATATTTTAACATTGAAAGTGAAGCTGCACCAGGTAAAAGCGACTTTTCATCATAAGTGACTATTCATATTACACAATAGTAATCATATAGTCAGAATTATGCTGCTTATATGTAGTCAGAGGTCTGTAAGAAGTTGACAGGTAACATACACTTCTCGGCATTATACTATAACGGACAAAATTAGTACCACCTTTAAATATTTAAAATATTAGTTATTAAATGCCTGCAAATTTTGAGAATACTCGATATTACTTCGGAAGGTATACAGTTGTCGGAAAGGATTAGTTGCAGGTGTTATATGTGTTAAAATAAAACCCGCAAATTATAAACATACTTGGGATTACTTTAGTGATGTGCAGGTGTCGAAAGATGAAATTTGCAGGGGTTACATATATACACGCTATTTGAATATTACGTTGGAAGATTTGTAGGTGTCGGAGTTGGTTGTTTGCAGGTGTTAGATGTGTTAAAATAAAAACCCTCAAATTATAAACTTACTCGGGATTACTTTAGTGATGTGCAAGTGTCGGAAGATGATGTTTGAGGGCGTTTCATTAGAATAATATTAATATACGTTTTTTGAATATTACTTTCGAAGACGTGCAGGTGTCGGAATGGATTATTTGCAGGCATTAGGAGATGAGTTAAAATAAAACCCATCAAATTTTAAACTTACTTCGGATTACTCTAGCGACGTGCAGGTGTTGGAATGTGAAATTTGAAGGCATTACAAATAAATAAAATGTACACACTGTATATATATTATATATGTATATGTGTGTGCATGTTCGTAATACAACTATACTTCGTGTTAAAAAAGAAATTATAATGCCCTGAGTTCATTACTTGTCACTTTTAGTAGGACTACTTTTATAGAGATTAATATTTCACCCTCATAATCACTGTATATATATCTTCTCGTTTCATTATCTGATCCGGATGTCGTGACCTTATTTGATGCAAGTTACAAAACGTGGCCATTTATTTCGATTCTGCACTAGATTCATGATTTGCTGTATGTCTGATCTACATAACCTTGTGGTCTTATCAATGTAAAGGCTCATCGGTCTATCTTGTCTCCTTTCTCCATTAACCTTTCCTGGCAGAATTGTTTTCTCCAGGCCATTTGCTTGTATTACATGACCAAAGAAGCATAGCATGTGTATTTTAATGGATCTAATTGCTCAGTGGGTTCGATTTTCAGTTTTTTTAAATCAGAATCATTTGTTCTGTGCGCCATACATGGGATCCTTAAAATTTTTCTGTATCACTTCATTTCAAAAGCTTTCAGCTTCTTCTTCATCGATTTTTTAATCGTCCAGGTTTCTAAGCCGTATGTCACTATGGAGAAAATTAACACTTTAAGGAGTAGCAGTTTTGTTGTTTTAGAGATCTTATGATTTTTCCATATACAATTGAGTTTACCAATCCCGACATTTGCAAGAGCAATCGTCTCCTTATTTCTTCTTCTGATCCACCATTTTCGGATATGCACGCACCCAAATAAATTAATTTATCTTTAATTTCAATATCTTGCAGCAGAGTCACTGTTTGTTGTATTTTGTTTTCTTTGTCAATGATAAGCATTGAATATTTATATTTATTCAGTATTAAGCCTGCCTGTTTACCGACCACATCTATTATTGATAGTTATTCAAACATTTCTTTCTTTGTGCTAGTCAGTAATACAGTGTCGTCTGTAAATCTAATATTTGTAATTTTTTTCTCTCCGATAGATATCCCTCCTTGCTACCCTTCCATTGTTTTTCTTACAATCCGTTCCCCGTAGATGTTGAATAGAATCGGTGAAAAACAGCAATCTTGTTGTACTCTCCCTTTCTTTGCTGAAAACTCTTTCGATTTTTCGTTCTCCAGTTTGCTAAAACCTTTATTATTTAAGTAAAATTATTGAATTAAATAAATTAGATGCTTCGGTGTTCCTATTTCTAGTAATATTTGCCACATTTTCGTCCACTTGATGTTGTCAAAAGCTTTCTGGTTATCTAAAAAACAAAGCAGTCCCGGAATGTTATATTCATTGCATTTTTCTATTATTATTCTTATATTTAATAGCTGTTCACGTGCACCTCTACCTGGTACAAACTCAGCTTGTTCTTCTGAAATTTGTGATAGGAGATAGTATTTCAGCCGGTGTTGTAATATATATAGTAGTATTTTACTGGTATGAATAATCAATGATATTGTGCGGTAGTTTCCACAATTTTCTGTAGGGCCCTTTTTGTGTAGTGGTACATATAATAATTTTGTCCGCTCTTCTGGGCAGCTTCCAGTTTCCCATATTTTTTGACAAACCATATGCAATACCTTTATTCCTGATTCTTCCGTTGCTTTCAGCATTTCTTCAGCTCTACCATCCACTCCTACTGCCTTTCGATCTTTTAGTTTCTTTAATGCGACTTCTATTTCAGCTTTCATAATTGGCGATTCAAGCTCAAAGTCCTGCATTAACACTGATATTTCATTGTTGTACATAAGGCTTTGACAATACTGGCGTCATCTTTCTGCTATTTCTGACTTTACAGTTAATTTCGCTCCATTTTGATCTTTTATTGTCAACGTTCTTGTTTTAGAAGTAGTACTATTTAATTTTCTTATATAGATCATAAGGTTCATTTTTTTGTGAGTGTTGTTCTATTTCTTCACAAATTCCTATTATGTAATTGTTCCTATCACTTTGTATTTCTTTATTTATTAGTTTATTAAGATCCTCATAATAATTTGAATCTGTTATGTTATTAGTTTTCCCGTTTTTTATTTGATTCCTCTCATTAATTAGTTTGAATGTTGCCTCGGAGATCCACGGCTTCTTTTTTGTTTGTACTTCACTGTGAATTTTCTTCACAGTTTTATGAATCACTATATATATATGTGTGAATGATTATTTTTATTTCTTTATAATACGAATGAAATGTTTTACATATATATAATGCTATATATATATTAAAATTTATTACTTTTATTAACAATTTAATTAAATTTAAAGTCATAGTAGAATAACTTCGTTTACTTCTTTAAAGACGTACGCAGCGCAAAAGAAATAGCCTATATTACCATTCGCTTATTAGTTATTACCAAAATAACCAGAAAATTACAAAATCAGTGGTGGATTAATAAAATGTCAGATATTCAATTGCTACATGATAAGCATGATATACGTGCATTCTTTACTGCTATTAATACTGTATATGGTCCTGTATCTAGGCGTAAAACTGCCATACAAAGTTCATCGGGTATATTACTTCGAAATAGAGAGGAAATTAAACGCAGATGGAAGGAGTATTTTCAAACGTTGCTAAATAATAAAGCCACGGTTAATGAGGACATTTTTCGGTTAATACCGCAGGAAAATATAAGTTATCAACTGGATATTCCACCACCTGAAGAAGAGGTTCTATTAGCGATAAAAAATCTGCAGCTTAATAAAGCGGCCGGACTAGACGCTACACCAAATGAAATATATAAATTTGGTGGAAAATAATTAACGTCACAATTGCTTGAGTTATATAAACGATTCTGGTAAGAAAATATACTACCGAAAGATTTTAAAAATGCAGCCATTGTTTGTATATATAAAAATAAACGGGATAAAACGAACTGTTTTAGTTATCGAGGTATATCTCTACTATCAACTGCTAGTAAAATTTTAATCAGAGTAAACGCGATTACAAACATTAATAGATAAGTATCTTCCTGAAGAGCAATGTGGCTTCCGGCAGCAACGAAGTACCATAGATATGATATTTACTCTACGCCAGTTACTTGAAAAAACTAGAGAACAAAATGAAAAATTGTA
Organism: Coronaproctus castanopsis; assembly: GCA_032883995.1. Taxonomy (NCBI): domain Eukaryota; kingdom Metazoa; phylum Arthropoda; class Insecta; order Hemiptera; family Monophlebidae; genus Coronaproctus; species Coronaproctus castanopsis. Next base: position 66,725,792 of record CM065052.1, on the reverse strand, counting down.
TATAGCATTTATTGACGTACAAAAGGCTTTTGATACGGTAAACAGAGATGCGCTTTGGAAATTTCTAAACATAATTGGATGCCCACCGAAACTGCTGTCACTTCTACAACAACTACATGATGATATGGAAGGTGTGGTCATTTGCGAACACGGATTTACAGATCTTTTTAAAATATCGACTGGAGTTAAAACAAGGTTGTGTACTTGCGCCTACATTATTTAACCTTTATACGAGTATGGTTTATATGGTATATAAACAAAAGATTTTAACGTCCGGAATTAACATAGAGTACCGGTTCGATGGAGGATTATATAATCTATCAAAATTTAGAACTAAAAGCAAGACAAACACGTTCACCATTCAGAATTTACAATATGCGGATGACTGCGTCATCTTATGCAAAAGCGCTCCATAATTGTAATTTGCAGTAAAATTATTATACGAAACATATAAAAATTTTGGTCTATCTATCAACTGTAACAAGACAGATGTTATAGAAATACCTTCGACTAACACAGAATATATTATCGATGGAAATCTATTAAACAAAATGAAAGAATTTAAGTATCTGGAAAATATTATTAGCAATGACGGCGGTCTAGATGAGGAAATTTCATATAGAATTAGACATGCAATGATATCATATAAAAGGATTTCTAGACGAGTTTTTAATAATAGTTCGTTTCTGATGATGAGTGGTGTAAGTCCATTCGAAACTTTAAATTGTTTGAATAATCAGGAGGTGGTTTTCACCGAAAATAATTCTAGACGAATGGAAAACAACCACGAAAGTTTTAATATATATATATATTTTTCCATTCGTCTAGAATTATTTTCGGTGAAAACCACCTCCTGATTATTCAAACAATTTAACGTTTCGAATACATATATATATATATATATTTATTTAAATATGTAAGTACAAGAAACCTCATTTATATGCATAAGATGTGATAAATGTATAACACGCAACTTTATTTAATATGTTTGTATCTATCACCGGGTTATTAAGGTAATAATTTAAATATCTGATACAAGCAAAATAAACATTATTCACGATTTTAAACATTTTATGTTATACTGATCGAAATATAAGTAAAAATAGAAACCAAAAAAAACTTACGGAAAATTTGCATTATATATATATATATACGTCTGAAAGAAAGATGATCATGTGCTTCTTTATTAGATTTTTGAAAAATATTTTTATGTGAAATCAATTATAAATAAAAAGATGAATTGTCATTCACACACTATTCGAATAAAAGGATAATTGAAATTTGTATACTATCATATATATATATAGGTAAAAATATAGAATAAAATCTAAAAGGAACGTATTGTTTTATATATATATATATATATATATATATATATATATATATATATATATATATATATATAATGTATGTATATACACATAACCTGGGAAAAATATTATTTTTTTTCAGACTAAAATAATTATTTTTCTTTCCAATGTTTATTATTATTATCGCAAGATGTTTATTATGAATATCTGAAAAACGGCGGTGACTTAGCTCGGGCTGAAATGCTGATTCAGCGGAATTATGGCCTTGGTGGCGCCTGGCCCCATTTTCGTGTTCGCCCAATCCTAAGAGGGCAGACGACAGTGTTGCCAGACCTACCGTTTTTACGGTAGATCTACCGTTTTTCAGAGTTTCCTACCGCCATACCGTTATTTCCCGAAATATTTCATAAATCTACCGCTTTTTCCAATATTTACGTTAATTCATTAATTTCCGTGTTTTTTATACTTTGAACTATTAAAACGTCCATTAATCATTTTTTCAATCACTATTTACCTTCGTTAAAATATTGCCTATGTGTTAGTGTATTAATTGGAGCGGAGATATAGAATGACAGAAAATAGATGATTCAGCCGGAAGGTTAGACAGTTCAAGTTTTTATGCGCTGATCGGCATGCGACAAAATACATATATAAAAAAAGAGAATGATATTAGAGCTCACTTTTGATGTTGCAGTCAGCGCAACAGAAGGCGCCTACAAGACGCGACCCAAGGAAGAAACACAATCGAACAAAAAACACCCGACAAAGATTTTTTTTTTTTTTTTTTTTTAATGTGCACCTGTATAATTTAACAATAAGCACATGAGTTCAGTTAAATAAATAAATAAATTATATACAAATACATTAACATACAGCCGCTGTTACAATAAACAGCCGGCCAGTTTAAAATTTTGCCTCAGCAGCAATGTCTTGATCTATATGACATCATTTTTCAATAGTTGAAAGTACGTCCCGGAGCATTTGTCGTTTAAGCCTTCGAACAGGATTATCTGGAAGTGTTGGCATGTAGATTCGCCGAATTTGGGGGTTTGAGTGACTGGAACATTTACCGAAAAATTTTTGATATTTATATTGATAAATTTGTGTAACTGTAGGCACTTGCAGGTCGTGATGTAGAGTATCATTGCTGACATAATAAGGAGCGTCACATATTGCTCTTAGAGCTTTCGACTGAAATTGTTGTATACGTTTGACGTTACTACTTGTTGCCGAGCCCCATAGTTCAATTCCATACTTCCATTTCGCCGCTAGAAGTGCGTTGTAGATCAGCAATTTATTATTTAATGAAGTTTTGGCTTTTCTTCCTATAATACAATATAATAGCCGAAATGAGATATCTAAGTTTTTTCTAAGCTGCAATATATGCGGAGTCCAGGTAAGTTTTTTATCCATAATAAGGCCGAGGTACTTTACAGTATCAGTCTGAGTAATTTGTTGCTGTTCATAGTAAACTGGAGGACAGGAACCTCTCCGTAATGTAAAAGTTACATTTGCCGATTTATCGGTATTTATCTTGATTTTCCATTTAGTGCACCACTTTCCCATTTCTTGTAGGTGAAGTTGAATAGAACGGGATGCAACTACCGGGCTTTCATCGGCGGCTATAATCAAGGTGTCATCAGCGAAGGTGAATATCGATGTGTAAGACGTTGTAGGCATATCGGCTGTGAATATCGTATATAAAGTAGGTCCCAGAATACTTCCTTGCGGCACAGATGCTTGTACTGGATACCAAACAGAGTATTCAGAGTTGTATCGTACACGAAATGTCCTGTTTTCCAAGTAGGATTTGATCAACAAGTAATAATCCGCTGGTAAGAACTTTTTAAGTTTATATAGCAGGCCCTGATGCCACACTCTATCAAAGGCCTGCGATACATCTAAGAAGACAGCAGGACAGTATCGCCCTGTTTGGAAACAGGAGGAAATAGCATCGACAACCCGGTGACATTGGTGTATAGTAGAATGAGTTTTACGGAAACCAAACTGGTGGGCAGGGATCAGATCTACTTTTTCTAGAGTTGCAGAAATTCTACGCAGTACTAATTTTTCGAAGACTTTTGATAATGTACACAGAAGACTGATTGGCCTATATGATGTTACAACAGAAGTAGGTTTATTCGGTTTAGGAACCATGATTATGGTGGATTTCTTCCATGCCTCGGGGAAATAAGAGAGACGAACAATGGCATTAAATAGGTACGTAAGTTGTAAAATTGTATTCCGTGGAATATGTTTTAATATATCTCCCGTGATCAAATCATGACCTGGAGCTTTGCGAGTAGGCAGTCGTTTTAACTCCTGCTCTACTTCTGCTGGTGAAAAGGAACGTGTAGGAAGAGAAAGCTGTAGTGGGGTGTTCAAGTAATTATACACGTGTTCAGTAAATTGTTTATCCTCAATGTCTGTGTTCAGTGAAAAAACTTTAACTAGGTGTTCAGCAAAATACTGAGCCTTGTCAGCGTCACTTTTTATCCATGCTCCAGATTGATTTCGTAAAGGTGAAGTCACAGTATGCTCCTTTAGGATGTGTTTGGTAGTTCTCCAAAGGGAATTATCCGTTGTATTTAGATTTTGTAAAAATACTTGAAATGCATTGTCTTTGTACAACCTTATTTCTGCTTTCATCTTGTTCCTGATACGATCATATTCTGCACGAAAGCAAGGATATTTGTGACGCTGCCATAATTTACGCTCTCTACGTGTAGAAGTTATTAGTTCTCTAATCCTTAATGGAAGGTAATTTTGTTTCCTTTCGCAATGGGAATAGGATGTAGTGTTGGTAGCGCAATTTTTTAGCATTGTTGTTAGATTTTCGATATGTGCGTCTACATCAGTAGGGGATTTTAACCGAGTTTTGAACTCAGAACACTTCTGCAGGAGATTATGAAATAAATTCCAATTTGTTGTTTTGTTGGTCAGCTGTATGTTTTTAACGTACTGTAGTGGGACTGTATCCAACAGAAGGACAACTGGATCGTGGTCAGACGTCAAATCCGGCATCGTTTTGCAAACATTATATAATTTTTCAGTTCCTTTTGTGATGAAAAGGTCAAGTAAGTCCGGGTGTCTGTTATTATGAGAAGGCCAATATGTTGGTTCGTTTGGGGCTATAAATTTATAGTTTTCTGACAGTATAACTTTTTTAGTATTTTGCCCCTAGGATTTACTTGTTTTGAACCCCATAGGGTATGCTTAGCGTTAAAGTCCCCTCCGCATATGAAGTTACGACCTAGATTCAGAAAATGATATTTAAAATTATACTCATGAAGAGCATAACGTGGTAGGCAATACATAGCAGCTAGTGTTAAATCAAAAATTGTATTTTGGACTGTTATTGATGCGATCTGTATTGCTGCAGAAGAGTTATTGTAAGCTACATAGTGTTTGATGTCATTTCGTATTAATACTGCAGCACCGCCATGCGCAGTTCCATCAGGATGATGACTACTATGTATCGTGTAGCCAGAAATCGAAAACGAGCTGTTTACTGTGAGATGCGTTTCTGTGATGAGTGCTACATCAATACGTTTTCGTTTAAGAAAAAGTTGAAGCTCTAGCTTTTTTTGCTGGATTCCATTTGCGTTCCATAACATAATTACTAGGGATGATTGAGTGATATTAGTGGTAGCAGTCATTTAGATTGGGTTAATACTACGTCTATGACTTTGGTTAGTAAGTTAATTAAAGGGTTAATTATAGTTTTAAATTCGTTTAGAAAAGTGGATAAACATTCCGTTAGTGTGGTCGAAGGATTCTCAAATAAACTGGGTGTATTTTGATGTACGATATTAGCGTAACTAATATGTTTCCTTTGCGAGGTTTTGTTGATATTATTGCTATTATTTTCGCTGTTGTCATTGGCAACGTTATTAATTTGGTTATTAATGTTATTGTTGTTATCAGTATTAATAATATTATTAACTAACGGAGGAAAGTTTGTGTGGTTCATGAAGTTATACTCGTGATGTCTACTTTTTCTTAGAACTGGGTTCAGAAACATTAGTTCTTCTTGGTAAGCAGGACAGCCCCGATAGTTTGAAGTATGAGGACCATTGCACAGGGCACATCTCGCAGGTAAATTAACTGTCTTGTTGCAATTTGCCGTGTCGTGTTTTTCACCACATTTTACGCATCGAAAAGGAAGATTACAATAACGCTTAGTATGCCCATAATTTTGACATCTTGTGCACTGAGGAAGTTGTCTGAGTTTCCTTGGTTCCTCTACGGAAATTGCCGAATATAATAATGAAGTTATTTTGAATATTTCCGAATTGATAGGTAATTGATTTAAGTCTACAAAAAACATTGGAAGTGGGTATTTATTTTTTTTATGTAAGATATTTGTTACCGATTTGACCGAGTATCCTAGTTTTTCTAATTCTATTTTAATTTCGTTAGGAGGTGTTGTGTGATGAAGATGACGTATTACGACACGAAATGATCGATCTTCTGGTAACTGGTAGGTGAAAAAGGAGGCATTTTTTATTTTCAATTTTTGGACTAGACATCTATAACATTCAGCATTACTGGGTTTAATCGTAATCCCACCTTTAGTAGCTTTACATTCAAAAGAGTAGTTTGAGACTTCTGTTTTTAGTTCACTAACAAATTTCAAATAATTGACAATATTTTTGACCAAAATAGGGGGTGGATTCTTTTGCAATGTTACATTTTTTCTTTGCGGAAGCGCCCCTTGTGAGTTATCTACAATGGGAGCTTCATTGACAAGCTCTGTTGTGGATTCCTCTGTTTGCTCATCACTGAGGTATTGAAAACGATTGTATGTCGAAGGTTTAGGGTGAGAAAGATTCCTTGTATTTTTTGTCCTGTTTGCTGTGTGACTTTTCGAATGTTTTAATGCTGGGATCCAAGAATCCTCATCACTGGTGCCACTCGAAAGGGGACGTTTATTTACAACAGTAAAATCACCACCAACACTCTGTATCGATAAGGGAGGAACCGATACATTTTCCAATGATCTAGAGTCTACTACAGCCGATTTCGAATGTATTTCTACATTACTTTTATCGTTATTATTTAACGTAACATTATTACCTGAATAAAAGGTTTCATTTACATAACTGGTTTTCGAAGTTGACGGAGAATTATCAGAAACGTTGAGCGAATGATTAGCCGCGATAACTGCGGGCCGCGAGGGGGAGTGGTGTAGAACCATGTGAACGCACACACGGTTACACTATATACACGTAACGAATAGCGCTTACGATTTGTTTAACAACAGAGGTAAACGTATGAAGATAACAATACGACAAAACCACCGAACAATACACACACACACGACCGCACTCTATTCACGTAACGAATAGCGGTTACGACCACCGAACAATACACACACACGATCACACTATAAACGCGAAGGAATAGCGATTACGGTTTATTTATCAACAAAGATAGACGTTTAAAGATAATAACACAACCAAACACAACCGAACAACATGAATATAATTACATCAAAAGTGTTTACGATTCATTCTTTAATAAGTTCGGTTTTTGTGTTTGTATTTCCCATTTGCGCACTCTACAATGAGCACAGCCTTTATTACAATTACATTCTAGCCACCGGTCTCCGCTGATAAAACTATGTACCTGTCAACTCAGCTTAAATATTTTGGTAAGTAAACATACATTCGCATGTTTTTAATTCCACATTCTAATTTTATAATAATAAAAAAAGTGATATGTAAAAATAATGAATATCTGGTTAAGTAGGTTCTACTGCTTCTATTGTGTAATTATTTGATGAAACACATTTCGAAAATTGATTATTTTATGTTTAGAATGAAATATTTCATAATTTCTTGTAAGGGAAGATAAACAATATATTTTGTGTTTCCCGATTTTGCAATGATTGTGGGAGTATCGTATTCTACCGTTTCTACCGTTTTTTTTTGTAAGGTCAACTACCGCTTTTTACTTCAAAGCATCTGGCAACACTGGCAGACGTAGTGCGCAACTGAGAAACAACGGCAGAACTGTAGTTCTCATAACTGTAGCGTTCGCACCTCGTTTTAAAGTTACGAACTTTATCAATATTCCATTTCGTTTGATGGGTTTTTGTTTAGTATTCCTGCAAAGTGAGGTATCTATTTAATATCGGTCCTCGATAATTTATCCGGTCATTATTCTTTAAGTGTAAGTTACATACTCGTGTTTTGTTAGAGTTCGGTACGAGGTTGTTATTCTGTTCGTAAAATTTATCTAACTGTTTCAGTATTGTATTCAATTTCTCGTCTACTTCATCGAGGTTAACGCCCTCAGCTTTTACGGCAAGAATATCTGCATATAGGAATTGTTTTTGGAGATCTTTCGTTTGTTGTATGCGATTTGACACGTTAAAAAAAGCTTAAAGATGTAGCATAGTAGAATCGGTCGGTAGTTTCTTACTTCTGTGCGATCTTTTTGTAATTTTGCTAGGCCAAGCTTTTTTCTATATCTGCTGAGTAAATTTATTCATTTACGTTATATCGCTAAACAGCTCAGTTAACCGCTTTAAAGTTTTCGCTATTGCATTATTTCATCGAGTACTGGAACTTTCTTTGCTTTGACGGTTTTTCAGTGCTTCTTAAATTTCATTTACTCCGAAAGGGATGGCATAGCGATTTAAGAGCTTATATGTCTAATCGGAGGTATTTTTAATCGGTATTTCTTTGATTTAACATTAAGCGCGTTACGATTTATTTCGGCGTTAGACATTATCGTTTGTCGTCGATAGTGCCTCGATAAGAGCTATACCGCGTAATAAAATTTTAAAAGGCATTCAAATAAAAAGAGTTCAAGGGGTTTTATTAAGATAATAAGTATTAGTAGCTTTACGGCGAGCTTTATTAACGATCATCTTTTATATTATGCAATGGGAAATCTTTAAATTATGTACGTAATTCTAGTTTCGAACACGTGTTGCGGTATTTACTGAGAAGGAAACATTTCTAATGAACTTTCGATTTATTCTGCATTGTTTAACTAACAATTACGTTATTACTCAACCTTATTGGAGTGAATTAATTTGGAATTTTTCCCGTTATTAATTTATAGGGATTAACATTAATCGAATAACCTATATTATAATGTTTTCGTAAATTTTATTTAACAACAGATGGGATACTTTCATAAATTAATTTCTTCGCTATCGAAGTTATTTATATATCCGAATAAGAAGATTTTCGAATCGAACTTAACTCTGTTTCATCTATTACTGTTTCGGAAATTCCATTTAATATGGATACAATTTATAAATCACCTTATTCGTTACTCTCTCTCTCTCTCGTATTTACGCCCGATTATATTTATCGCTATATTTTAAATCTTACTCATTCAGAAGTCTGCCGATCGTTATTTACGTTATAAATTAAAAACGGACGTAATTTATTTTAGGAAATTATTTAACCCGGAAGAAAATTCGTTTTTCGATCAACCGTCGTATAGAGGAAAAAATTATCGGGGGGGGGGGCAGCAATTTGAGCGTATGAAATATGCGGGAGATAAAATATAATTTTAAAATATGTAAGAATTTCCGAAATTTGAAAAAAATTATATTTTTTCAAAATTTACATTATATCGTACACATGGGCACGATTTTCCGAAATTCTTACCGGGAACAATACAACGATGACTAAAATCGCAACGAATGTTGGGAATAGATTTATACCATCTAGCGACCTATCGTCTGACGATAGTATTCGAAATTTAGAAAGTTCGGTCTATACTATTGTAGCGTGTTGAATAATAAAACTGTTGTTATTGACAGCTGGTTAAGATTTTAGCGAAATAAGTTTGGAATAGGAATGTTTTGTTGACTTGGAAACTAGCGCAATTAATGTATTATTATTTTTATGTATATATTACGTCTAGCATTCGCCTAAAAATAATATTTACATTTTCATATGCATTGACGCGGACACACGTATTATACGATACACGGGAAACGAATAAAAAAGTGTATATTTCGCGCACACACACAAAAAAACGACGAAATTAATAAAAAACAAAATTGGTAATCAATAATTACGTAACGTCATTAGCTGACTATGTAATAAAATTAATATAGAGGAATTTAGTCTAGAGTAAAAGGATAACTTATAATGTAATAACGTTAAAAAATTAAAATAAATTATAAAGGAGGTAAAACAACTTTGAAAAGGTTAAGATAAAAGTTGAAAATGCAAAAAAAAAAAATTAAATTAAAATAAATTATCTTTTACTGTTAGAATATTTGCGAAGGTGCTCGATAGAAATACGGAAAGCGTTAAATTACGAACGTGATTATTATCGTATAGCAGCCGTGGATTCCCGGCCACTGAGACATTACCTACTCGATTGCCAGCTATTCGTTTAAACCGTTCAATTCCATACTCGTATTCGTCTGCTTACCGTTATCTAAATTGCTCGTAAAGAATATTACGAAACATCGTGGTCAGTTTTTATGATTGCGCCTACAATTTTAAATCTATCCCCAGCCGCATATAATACTACCCTCTCAACACCTCGCTTTTATCAACTGACTTCTTCCGTTTGATCAACTCGATTCTTCCATTAAACGGAACACGATATTATAACCGTATGCAGACTACGTCTGGATATCGAAAAAGCATATTCGTTCTCTGTTTTGCTTTCGTCCGTCCGATATCGACATATCGACAGTCTTCTTCGAATGTTCACACACTACCGTTCTCGACATGTCAGGCTTTACGGTTGATTTCCTTACCTATTTCTTTTTCCACGTTAAAATGTACCCTACTTACTTTTTCTAAATAACACCCGAATTCATCTTCCATCGTATTATTTCAGTTTTGATAAAAATGAAAAAAGTGTAGTGCAGAAAACTTTTATACGAACGAGGTGAAATTATAGAATAGACGCTTATGATATCGTATCGTCGAAAGTGTTTATTCTAGTAAATTCGGGAATTCGAAATGGATGTTAACATATTCGCGTGGACCAGACGAGACAACAGAAACAACTGCAGTAGGTACACCACCAAACTTACCATAGCCAGAGAGTATGTGAGCGTTATAAAAATTAATATTACTAGATCGGATACTTTTCGGAAAAAAGGCATAGGTTTTTCTCTGTCTTACCTCGCCTGTCATGTATCAATTATAGGGAATAGAGTCCGATGAAAGAGGATAAACATTTAAGAATATTAGATTATATAATAAATATTGTTGAGAATAAGAGTATTTCAAAAATACGCGATCGTAATTATTAAATAAATATATTATTACCAAACCAAAATAGAAAATATAAATAATTTTCTATATAGAGTGCAAGAATGTTTTTCTTTAAAAAAACAAAACAATTAAGTGAAGTAAATTTCGGTTACCAACAGATGTTATAGAAAAATTTTTGTACGGTGATCTTTCATTTTACATATAGAACTCGTTAAGTCTCGAAATACCTCGAAGCTGCTTTAAATTCGTCTCAAACACCGACTATATCGTTTAATTTATCGAGTCACACGAGATGTATACGCGGCCACTACGGCTAGATAGAGTGACGTAAATTTTTTAATATCTTCTCGGGTGAGGAGGGGATTAAGAGAAAAAATCGTTTTCCCTTCGCAAATGGAAAACGACCACTATCAAAAGTTGATTTATTTAAATTCAGAAAAATCGGGTGAAGAGGATTTTTTAAATTTGAACTTCATCTCTCGTTTCAGCGTGCAGTTGTCATCGACGAATGTGCTGAAATACATAGATACACGTTCAATGCCTCTGTTCAGGAGTAATATATATATAGGTATATATATATATATATATATACATTTTTTGAAGAAGAATGTGGAGTGGAAAAAACTTTTAGTGATTTAACTTCTTTTTTGTTATATATATATATATATATATATATATATATATATATATATATATATATATATATATATATATATATAGACATTAGTTTAAAGTAAATATTAAATGTAGTCAGAATCGAAGTATGAGTAGAATAAGATAAAATTTCGAAACACGCGCCGAATATAAACGAGCTTAATAGAATCAAGTAACATCTATTTGCATATTTTTATTCTAATATATACCCTCTTATTTATGTCTATAAAATGTATGTACGTATAGCACGTATATATATATATATATATATATATATATATATATATATATATATATATCTTTTCGTCGTAATTCCACGTAGAAGTATCGTGATTGAGGTAATAGTTTCCTTAATTTCTGCTCCCATCCTCGACGATCTTCGGCATCATGAACACATCTTGAAAATGTCACTCGAGCTGTAGCAGTCACTTCGTTTGCCCATTTAATCGACACTCTGCGTCTTGGGAGCGCACCCTATAATTGATCGTGTTTTTCTACTATGCGACTAATAAATGTCATAATACGTACGAGAACATTCGCATTTTTTTTATTTAATTTTTTTTAATCGACACTAGTCTACCTAGGGCTGTAAGAAATGGATGATATATCTTATTAAATATTTATAGTACAGACTGATATGTAATTGATGATCGTGCATACGCTATTGTTCTGCGAGCTAAGCAAGCATCTGAGACTAGTTGGGAGAGGAGTTTATTTACTTAGAATACGCGACAAGAATTTCGATTGGTATATTCTTTAATAACTACAATTGAAGAATAGATGGTTTTCATCGGAGATCTGGTCCCCCATCGCAAGGTACAGAATGGCGAAGGGACTAATTTGTGTGTAAATAGAACGTATGGAATGTTGTAGACGTTTAGCCTTAGGCGTAAATAACCGAGGAATTATTGAAATGTAAGGTTGAATATTTCTGAAATGTTTAGCCAGCACTACCCCCAAGCGCGGTTTCAAAATAACTTGCGCGAAAACTTAACCTCAGATAAAATATCCGTAACGGGTTTTATTGAACTGTTTAGATAAAATGATATGAACGTTACGTACGGATTGAGCTTACGAATAAATGTCATACTGAAAATCACGCAGCAATAAAAGGGAATGTACAAGAAAGGTAAAAATTATTTTTTCGAATCGCTTACTAATATGACTCATTAGGACTATCATCATCGCAGTCCGTGGACTGTTTCGTCCCTATGCTTGTCTTCTCTACTCGTATCGGTTATTGGCCATTCTTTTCATTCCTAAGTAACTGGAGAATCTGAAAATCGAAAATTATCTGCAGTTCAGCTAAAAAGTGTATTGCATAATAGATATCTCTGTATAAAATTAATAATAATTTTTCTAGAAATTTTACAACGTACAATTGAAATGGTTAATGTTGCTTCTGTCGAATAAAATTTGATCGGTGTTCTAACGATATAAAACTATTTTTCTAATTGATTGCGTTCTTTATCGACTTCGATAAACTTTCAAATGGATATGTTTAGATTTTAACGTTCGAATTTTTAGAAAATATTCTCTCTATATATACATGTATTATCGTGATATTTCATCAGAATCGATTGTTCCATAATTTAATTCGCTTGAATGTAAATAAATTTATATATATATATATATATATATATATATATATATAATTATTATTATTATTATTATTATTATTCAATCTTCCTCGTTGACGAGTATGATTGCTACAACTGTCATTTATGTTTATGATGAAGATGGGATACCAAGCCAATACGATAATTTGCCAGTAGATCCCATAGATGGCAGACTATCTGCTGTTGTTGATCGCGCTAACTCTGCTTGACCAGCTGGTGTTTCCTCTTGTTTCGGGAAGCGTGACCTTATGCGTCAGTATTATACAATTTACGATAGATCTCCATTTATTTCTGTTTTGCGCATTCACTTACCTTACGTTTATTAGCACGGTTTTCAGATCGTCGTTGCATCCTTATATATAGTGCAGTCCAATATGCTTTTATCCGGTTTATAGAACATCATATAACGCATTTTCTTCGGTACGCGACATTAATAATAATTTTTCGTCGAAATTTTATAACGTACGATTGGAAAATTCAATCGATTAAAATCGAAAATAAAATTTTATCGGTGTTCTAAAACGATATACAATTATTTTTCTAATTTATTACGTTCTTTAATTTCGATAAAATTGTATTCGATTTTGAAAATATATTCTCTCTCTCTCTCTCTCTCTCTCTCTATATATATATATATATATATATATATATATATATATATATATATATATATATATATATGTATTATTGTGAAATTTCATTAGAATCGATTACCGTTCCGTCATTTAATTCGCTTTAATGTAAATAAATTAAAGCGTATATGTATATAAATTATATACGTTATTATTCGCACGATTCCGTCTATACTATCAAGAAGGATCGTTCGAATTTAAATGAGCGTAAGGGGTAAATGGAAGAAAAGTTAGGAAGGGTTTCTCGGAATGATTGTATAAGAAAAACAGATTATAAGTGGGAAAATATTTGCGGGCGAGATGAGCATAGCGCGCGCATTCAATAATCATCATCCGGTCCATCGTCACCATTACTATTACTGATACTAATATGGCGGGGAAAATTTTGAAAGAAATAAGCGTTGTTATTCGGGACACTTTAAACCTTTTCGTTTTATTCGGGTATTTATACGTCACACATAAACATACTCACATATATATATATATATATATATATATATATATATATATATATATATATATATGTATGTAAACGGTATATGGCGAAGATTCCGTTGTCGGTGGTAGGAAATTTTCATTTATCTGTGCAGCGGCACCAACAAACGACGAACTTATAACGCTCCGACTAGAGGAACCGTTGTCGACATCAGTTAAACAGTTTTCAGCTTTTCGGTTTAAGTTCGCGTGTTGTAATTCGACCATTTTTTCTGCGAGACAAATCACGACCCCGCGACTGTTTACTCTACACGGTCGATTAGTTAATAATTCGATTTAATAGTTTAAAATTAAAAATTAAGAATTAGATATTTTTTTTTTAGTGAATAGTTTTCAGAATTATAAAATTTTTGACGACGCTTTCCTCCGAAGTGACAATAGTTCGTCCGGCTCCCGGAAGATATTGCAGGTAAAGAAAAATGTGTGTGTAAAATTCGGATTTTATTCGTTACGATATATTTACATATATTATACAACGTAATGTACATTTTTCATTCATCCTACGGTGTCGGTCCACATTGTTTAACGTGGGTTCTCCGTCATCTGTTTCATTCATTTCTATTCGGAACTATCCGAATCCGGTTCGTCCAACACGAGTTATATCGTAAGTCAGCTGTCCGCTAATGGTTTTTGTTCTTTTACAAAGTGGGTCGCCATATTTTAATACCGATGTTGTCCATTTTTTGTTCTTCTCTCCGGCTAGGTTCACTTTAGTTTAGCCATCAGCGCACAAGTTACCAAGTCAGGTCTTCGTGTATATCCGAGTATTTCGCTTCGTAGGTGTTCTTATATTAAAATATTAATCTATCCTTCGCTTCTAGCGACTTTATTATCCTTCTAATATTTGGTTTTGCGAATGTCTCGCGAGCCGCACGTTAGTTTAAATAGCAATTACACCCACCCCCTTGGAAAATAGTTAAATAACTTTGTTTTTTTTAACTAGTAAACGAATATCGAGCATGACAAATAGGAAAGTCACATGCATAAGAAAATATAGCTTTCCGGTAGCTACCCACGATAATGATATTCTGTCTGCGTCGTCTATTTCTCGTTGGTCGCAAGTATAAAATTCTTAAAGATTGTCAGAAACAAATTTATATATATACCTATATATATATATATATATATAACTTACAAGACGAATACACTGCCCGACAATTTCAATTATTTGCCTTTAATGTGCTGCACAAGAAATTCCACGGTTACTAAAGTTTTTTACTGGCACTTTGTGAATCAGTGATAACACTTTTCAATAATACGTTTGATGAGTATATTTCTGCGCGCGTACATGTATGCAGTGGCGCACCTAGGATTTGTATGTTGGGTGGGTTCGAACATCCTCTTCCAAAAAAAAATTAAAAAATTTGTAATTAAAATTAATAAAATATACACCGTCGAGAATGTGTAACAAAATTCGACAGGCAAAACAAACTATAAACGATCACGAACAACGAAACATGTAATAACTACAACAACAAATGAACGCGCTGGTCACGACTTAGATCAGATTCGAATGACTAATGGCCCCACCAAAGATCATTTTTTTTCTTCGTCAGCTGCATTTTTCATGTCATTAGCAGACAGAATGTAACGAATATTTTCTAGCAGTACTACTGTTTGCAATCTAGGCCGTTTTGTACGCTCTTCAAGATGAGGTTTTATTAGTGATAACGCGAGCTCTTTCAAATATTCTGTTTCAACTATCATTTTAGCTGCGAAATTGTTTGGAGCTTACAAGTTACGCGCCTTCGTGATATTTATTTTTTATACTTTTCTAAGCCCGTTGGGGTGACTGAAGTCCGCTAGCCTACGTGGATGCGCTACTGTACGTATGTATGTGAGTACTATCTGTGCAATAACGCTTAAGTCGCGTGTACGTGTTTATATATGGATAACTCCCACATTTACGCATCTAGTACACCTAAATTATAGTTTAAATATTGCCTCGTATAAGAAGGTGCACGCATGTATACTTTTGATCCCTTGGAGTGAAACTGGCGTACTAACCGCGTACATGTGAGTGTAAAAGTGGTTACTATATTATTATATGCTATATAGAGTATTGTAAAGAAGAGTAGTTACACTGATTAAGCCTAAACTGGCGGTGCAGCGTATTTCACCTCTGTAAATGTAACAAACTGTATTAATTCGAATAATAAAGTATTAATGAAATATGTATATATATATATATATATATATATATATATATATATATATATATATAAATAAATTATATATACATAAGTTCGATTCTAAGGATCTTTACGAATTTAAGAAATCAGATTAGCTCGTACCTTAATTTACTCATACTTGATTTTAAAAATTATCATCAGAAAATAAAAATATAAATAATCCGAATATTATTATCGCGTGAAAGGCAACGGCAAGCCACAATACCATAAGCGCGCTAATAATAATAGAGTACACTAAACAAACAGGCGGGGCTACATTGGGCCGTGATAACGAAGCGATTACGATCAGTTTTCCCGTATGTGTGTGTGTGTGTGTGTGTGTGTCTATCTGTGCTAAGGCCATATTATATATTATGATTGCCTCGTACGTTACTTACACTGTAGAAAAAAGTATGTACAGATAAGGAGTCGCCTAACTCCGATATGGAGACGACACTTAACGATGATATCGAGAATAAAGTTAAAAGTATATGTATAAAGTAACTAAGAAAGTTACAAAATTGTGGCAGTTGTTCAGAAGATATAGAGGAAGGAAATTAATTTATTAATTCACGACAATATTGACAATATATCTACGTCCGTTTTTATATACATATATACACACACACACACAAATCTTTCTCTTTCTTTAATATGTGTGTTTTGCGTACGGCAAGGCTGTATTCTGTCCCCGCTGTTGTAAAATCTCTATGGAGAGTATATCATGCGCAAGTTTGTACAGACTCATGATAGCGGGTTTTCCATCGGAGGAGTTAAGATACAAAATCTCCTGTATGCAGACGACACTACGCTGAAAACTAATTGCTTCAGCAGTATGACGTAAACTCTAAGTCGTCTGGAAAAATACAGATTAATAATTAATAAAGATAAGACGAAAATCATGATAATGTCCGGGATTACACGCGAAACAATTTGGATATCAAGGTTCGATAGTGGAAAATCGAGGGGCTCTGAAGAAAAAATTAGGCATAGAGTAAACAACAAAAAGTGTGATGGTACGTCTAAAACGTATATGGGTTGATCCAGCTGTATCGAAAAAGGTAAAAATAAAATTGGTCAATAGTTTAGGTCTTCTTGGTGTTTCTCTACGGCGCAGAAAAATGTATTGTTGGAGGCGGATGTTAAGAACCCCGTGGACTAACAAGAAAACGAACTACTCGATATTACAAGAAGTTGCCGTAAAAAACAGAAGATTGTCCTCGGTAGTAATTAGAAGAATATTACCATACTTCGGTCATATAATAAGAGCAGATGGATTTCGGGCGAGAATTCTTGAGGAAAGAGTAGAAGGAAGAAGAAGACGTGGTCGCGTTCCTACAAGATGGTCAGACGTGGTACGGACGGTAGTAGGAGGAAGTTTTACAGAATTCGTCCGAATGGCTCGCAACAGGGATTCATGGCGATATACATCAGATGGATTTTTCAGAATCACGCGAGAGATTTACGATTCACAGAGATGTATATGTATAAATATAAATGTATATATATATATAATTAGAAAATATGTATACATAAATATATGCATTTATTTCTCTCGATCGTTAATTAATTTTTTTTAACACTCAATTTGTAAAGTTAAATTCCTTTTGTAAACTTTATTGCATTCCATTAGGTTATCCCTCCAAATAAGTTGAGAAATTCATTCACTTTCAATGATGGAGCTTATATATTTTGCCTGTATAAAGAAGAATGAAGTTATATTAATAAAAAATTAAGAAATATATTTACGTATATCATCGGGGTATGCGAAAAGTCTCGAAATATATTGAATAAATTTGTATATATATATATGCACTTAAAACTCGAATGAGTGTGTGTTTGCGTATGAGTGTATTAGGAAATATATCTATGTATACCATCGGGGTTTATGAAAAGTCTCGAAATATATATAATAAATTTCTGTACACACACATATATATATACATTTAAAACGTGTATGAGTGTGGGTAATTTCTTTTAAATAGCGTGCGAATATTTGTCCTCGCACGTTGACGACTAACTCGGTTTAACGGGTAATTACATTACATATCAGACTAAACGGCTAATTAACGAGATTAACATCACGTTGAAGTAGCATATCATTGATACAATATCGATTACATCCTATAAATGTATATATATATATATAAAACTTTCGAATGTAATTCCACACCTTTGCTTTCGGCTATTCTCTTCTACATTATGTCTAGACTCGGATTCACACGTATACGTAGTATAAATGCTAATTGGCCGGTTATGCGCTACACGAATATATTCATAGATGTAGTTGGCGAATTGTAAAAAAATGTCGATCGAATGTGCAGTGTAAATAATTATCGAAATCATCGATAACAAGCAACGAATGTGTTCGTCAGTGTGAATATACGGTTTTAGGATATTTCGATACTCGAGACATGTCACACAAAATGTATATTGTGTATGATGGGGTATTTAGCGACGAATATGAAACGAAGTATAATCACGCATAATACGGTATATCTAGCGTATTGAGAAGTTCTATGTACGAGCAACGCTGTCGAAACGTGGGTAACATTCGAATAGGTAAAAATATTCCGTTGATGAACTAGATATCGATTGAAGTAACGTATCGGGGCCAAACTGAACGGTTCTCTTTTTTTCAAATTTAGCCAGTTACATTGTAAAATTCGTTAAATTACACGTGTTCGGAAAATCTATAATCAAATAAGTGATTGTCATGTCAGGTAAGAACCAGTCGTGGACGCGGTACTTTCCTCAGTAATAACCGTTCAGAGCTAGTAATTGCGATCGTCGTAGCGAGATCGGGTGCAGGCAATTCTGTAACTCTTCACTTCCTTCTACATTCTGCAGCTGTCACTTGTTCACTTCAAAACATCTTCCGATGCGATTGATTTAAGATTTTCGATTATTATACGTTTAGTATTATTTACAGTGACGCTTACTTTTAGATTGGTCAGAACAATAATCTTTCCGTTGGTATATATATATATATAAGAGTGAATAGTCGCACGGTTTGTAGTTTGCCCCTAAAAATATTGCAAACTAATTAATAACGGTTTCACTCACTACGTCCCAGCATTGTTAAGCTTCCACGTTCCATCCAAAGGAACATCTAAGGATACGGAATTTTCTTGATTGTCTAATAGTATTTCTTTCAATTTCGATTCCGGTTCATTTCTAGACTCGATATTTTTAAAACTAAAAGGGCGTATTTGCGTCTTCGTTTAGATTTTTATTTATTTGTTTTTTTTTAAATCTATAACATACATCGAGCCGCTCCAGGATTATAATCAACGACAGTGGTACATTGAAATTTCTAGCTTGGGCAGTAACACAAAGATCATCCGCGTATATAAAATGTCGCGTTTAGCATAATAGTTTGCGCGGATATTAAACAGTGTATTATTTTAAGAAAGGCCGTTTTTTTTTTTTAATGTTTCCAACGATTTTCCATAAATCTAATCTTCAGAATATGTCCTTATGATATTAATTTGCAGTTCTTTAGTTCACCTTCTTCAGCAGCAACTTGTTTGTTCACAGCGAGAGTCTTTTTTTTCGAACCGGTTTACAATGTGTTGTGTAACGTTATGCTCGTTGATTAATGATCTTCCTTCAATTGCTCTCAAATATTTGAAATGTACCACCCGGCAAAAACGCCGAACGAAAGTTTTTAATCTCTGTCGGAGTTTTTCTGATTTTCGAATAGTACCACCGCTCGGGCAACATCCTCTGTTTAGTTTTTGCTTTACTCCGAGTTATTATATTAATAATCGACTTTCACGATTTTTTCGATATGGAGATGAGAAATTTTCGAACATTCGGGGAAACTCGAAAACTAAAGCGGAATTTAAAAATTTAAGTGAAAACGTTACCTGTTGACTCATTTTCACGTTGATTTTCATTCTTCACTCACCCATGGAGATATTTTATCTTTAAAATACAATGCAGCGAGAGCTATAATTCGAATTTAAGCGTTAATTTTCTTTTCGCTCCCTAATAATAATGAAACTTTTAAAATTATAGTTGCCCGCACTAGTCGACGGAATATAAGTTTTCCAGTAGGTATATTTTATAATCCTCGGTAACCTATTCATTTTAAGATCCAGTAGGACGGAATTTTAAACACAATCGATACAATTTAAATTAGTTTTTAACTATTCCGAGGGTGGCATATTTCTACACACACACACACACACATAACTTCCGTAAAATGTTTTGTAGAAAGTATTAAACTTTTACATTCTCAAATCGAGTTCACCGACTTAATATACGAGGGATTTTGTCTTCAATTTCCGCATAATCGAAACTTGATTACACACGTTCAACTGTACGTTTATGTAATGCATATTTACATTTACATACATTTATAGAGGTACGTATGGTAGGCTTGTCATATGTTGATCACGCCTACATATTTATGTATATGTATATGAAATGTTTATAAGTGGTATATATATGTATATGCACAAAGTTTCGAGAATTTAGCAACAGTCGTGAGTGGCAGAATGGCAACTAGTAAAGCAGCTAACTTTATATCTTTCGGTATTAGAACGGTTTTCTCTCATTATAAGCTGAACTTTCCCCAATTGAAGTTTATTTCTCCTGTCAAAATTGATTAAAGTCGGCCCGCGTGTAGGTGCATGTTTATTCGCGTATAACGTTCACGAACTCCGTATTAAATCTTTCCGCTTGTTACTAACCATTCCCACAAATATAACAAATTCGTTCAATTATTTGGAAAATTTCCCTCCGTAAATTACTCATCCTAACATATAGCACGAAATAGAAACCTACGCACAAACACAAACACACACACATATATATATCAATACATATATTATCGATGAAAGCGGATTTTCCTAAATTAAATTTGTAACAATTCCAGTGGCACCTCGTGATTAAAATAAGTCTAACGGTTGCAATTACACCTCCTCCATCCCAAACATATATACACACAAAAATTTTCTTTTGTTTCAAACAACATCGCCGAGTCACATTAATAACGTCAAAGTCAATAAAGTGTAATACAAATACAAGAACCAGTTAAAACCGTTATCAGAAAAACTAAAAATGAAGAAGTTATCGATACCTATATAACAAATTGTAATATTAAACCGAGATTTCCGCATGAATAAATACAAAATTTATACAATTAGAAACGTATAAAAATTTTGAAAATACTAAAATGAATCAATTCGATAAACTCTACGTATAATAGTTAACTCACAATTTGCACAAAACAATCCGTTGAAAATGAAATGATCAATTACCGTATAAATAATAAAGTTTAAAAAAAAATCAACTATATTGAAATAGGTCGATAATAATGCGAACAACATAAACTAGACAGAGAGAGGCAATGAATTCATACACAGTAAAAGAAAGACCGATAGAAATTCGAAGAAGAAATGAAATATAAGTGGTAGACTCCTTTTATTAGTTGGCCGGTAGTATGCGCACGCAACCGCACTCTCGTGTTATGAACGACATAATGAGCAAAAACCTATTCTGCCGCGTCAAGTGTTTGTACTTCAAATTGCAACGAACAGTAGCTAATGTAAAATCTACACACATAGCAGTATTACACGCAGAATCGCCATATAACGCTGTATACGGCTTTCCAAAGCCTACTTCAGGTTGCATGGAGAGTGCATCCACTCACCGTTGTAACTAGGCATTTCATAAAACATTTTTAACTTTTTATAACGTATTCTAAGAAAAATATATAATTAAAATTTAATTATTCTGTTTAATCTGTATAAAATATTTGGTACTTTTAACTATTTTATTATATCATCAATTTTTATGCTGTTCCGCATATTTCTGGTGTGTATGCAACCTTTATGTACGAGCCGCCACTCTGAACAATTAAATAGGATTTCAATTTTGTGTCTATATCGTGTTATGCAAACTAATTGGACGGATTTCGCGCCGGCAAAATAAACGATCCAATGTACCTGTACTTGTATTAGAAGTAGCGGTAAGAAGTCTCGCAGGCTGAACTAATTTTTACCCAATAAACGCGTACGGTTCACCCCACGATGTGGACAATTGAAAATAATTAGTCGTTAAGAAAGTGTTTATTCTTTATTATTATTATGTTAAAATCACTCCGAACTTTTCAATGAAAAAATAGCAAACCTTTTCGGCTGTTAAGCCATTATCAAGCGATATCAAAAATTATATATATATGAAAATATATACAATTCTTAAAAAATATAAAATATAAAATACCAATATGTACAATTTACAAAAATTAGCAAAGTGATAAAACAATAGTATTGCGAAAATTGTCGTACTTTCTCACTATTACCTCACATAAGCAAAGTGATGATCAAAATTATATACGACCGCATTAAGCACGCTCGGTTTTACAAAAGATAGGGGAACAAGAGAACAGATTATCAATCTTAGCTCATTGAAAAAGCAGGTGAATACAATGTCCCAGCTATACTATGTTTCATTGATTTCAAGAAAGCACTTGATTGCATGCACTGACCGAAAATATAGTCGATATTTTGGACATGGATGCACCATTACATCAAGTGTGGCTGATCAAGCGGTTATATGAAAAAAAAACACGGAAAAAGTTTGCATTAATAAAGATATTCGGATAAGTTTCATCCTGAGCGAGGTATTCGCCAGGGTTGTATCCTCTCACCGCTCCTGTTTAACCTCTACAGTGAATGTTTAATGCGCCGAACTCTCAAAATCGATACAACAAATGACGCATTAAACTGGGATGGAGGCACTTCAATTGGGGGGGGGACATTAATAATCTCCGGTATGCAGATGACATAACGTTAGTGACAAAAAACGTGGACGAAATGTCATATATTTTAAATCGGTTAATAAAAATTAGCGCGGAATATGATTTACTCGTTAATAAAGCCAAAACTAAAATTATGATCAACAACCGTGCAAAGAAAATCTGTCTCGCGCTACGAGAAATTGATGGATCAATCAATTGGAGAAATCACGAACTGTTTTATTTTTGCAAATGGTCTTATTTTTATAGCTCAAAATAATACTTTCGTAGCAGTACAGGAAAAAACATGATTAAAGAACTCGACGTATATTATGAGGTTAACCAATTCAAGTTAAACCAAATGAAAACTCAAAAGTGCTGTTTCCACCTCCGAAATCGGGAAGCAAGATGTCAGCTACAAATCACGTGGAGTGGCGGAAAGCTTGTATGATCATCCCAATGACCTGGGAGTCGTATTAAACAGATAGTTGACATTCAAGAGACACTGCGAAATAACAAAAATGAAGATAGCGACGAGAAATATGCTTATCCGAAGATTAATTATGAACAAATGGGTAGCTGGCACATATTTTGCGCACATCACCACTGGCATTCTGCTATTCAACAGGGGAATACTACGCGTGCCCAGTTTGGAGCCATGCACTCAGTGGAATTGCACGACCGGATATTAGATCCAGCGTGGCAGCCAAGGAAGAAAGATGGAAAATATCTAATGACGCCCGCCATCCACACCATAACTACGAAGGACTACCCGAGAGGAGATTAAAATCTAGACATAGCTTACTCCGAACAGTTAATGAACTGAAGTACTCTGCCAAGTCTGCAAGATTGGAAGCGTGGGGAGCTGAAATTACAAATGGTATAAATGTAGATAAATCTCTTTCAAGCGGCTTTCATTTAGATTACATCCTGTTGGCGAACCCTAATTACAGTAAGAAGTGGTATAACACGAAATAAACATAACTTGAAAAAATGGGGATTAGCGGAAGATGATAAATAATGCGGACTAATACAAAATGACGAACAGAACGTTCGACCGCATACGATATAACAATATAAAGCGATCTTAATAAATATTTACACCTCGAATCTATCAAAAAAAACGGTGAGAAAATTCTTATTTATGTAAAAGATATATGGAAGCTTAATGGAAGGATGTGAATGAAATTATGAAATACTTTAGAAAATGACAGCTCACCCTTAACAAGGACAAAACAGTGGTGTTTTTCTTTCAACAACCAGCTATGCAAAATAATGCTCACTATAAATATTGATGGAAAGAAACTAGAATCTACAAATAAACCGAAATATTTAACGATAGAACTTCAACGTACAAGAAGAACTTAAAAAATACTGCAGCAAAGATTAGAACTAGGAACCGCGCCTTCCACAAATTAGTAGACACAATTTTATTTCGGCTGATGAGTTTGTGGCCCTGCACTGTACAGTGCAAAACTTCATCTCCACTTTCAAGTGCAATCCTATAGAAAAAGTATAGAAGATCTCAGCGATTAACCGGGTAGATTTCTAACAGAAGAAATTTGTCCAGGTCTCCGCTAGGACACCAGTCTGCTCGTGCGTTTAAAAGATGACTGATCGTACACGCCACCGCTCCGCAAACATACTAACGAGGTGTTTCCCTGAAAGAAAAATGCTCTTCGTAGCATCTATTAATGTAATAAATTCATGGCGGGATGGTCGGGATATGAGCAACAACAAGACATTCAGATACCAGACCATCTGGTTTCAACCTGTCTAGAAAACTGTGGACTTGGCTGAATCGTGTAAGGACTGGTTACGGAAGAATAGACCGAATGCTGAAACTATGCGCCGTTTCTAACAGAGCCAAAAATTAACACACGGCGGCGACAAAGAGTTTGGAACGAGCTGACACGCCTTATCCTAAATGCCAAGAAAACGGTTTGAACGTCTAGATTTAGACCAGTCGGATGACTTCAGAATCCATGCTCAGAGGTAAACGCTGAAGTAAGTTAAACTGACGTGCGGAATAATTAATTGAGGTGGAACGACTAAATACCGTTGAAGTTCTTTAGCAAGCGCGATAGATAATCGCAGAGAATCAAACCGCATTTAAGGTTCACGGATCGTACAAGTTACAATCACCCTTCCTTGAATTTACAGAGAAAGCCATGCGTTTCAAATTTACAATTACAAATTAATAAGGACAATTAGCTAAATTCAAACGTGAATCCAATACTCCCTTAGCTCCTGGTGGCATGGTCCCCTTACTTATAATTAATTTATAATTTACCAGACTATATTATTAATATGTTCAAATATGTAATGATGTTCGTAACTGCTTTAAATTTAAAATATTTTGACCATAATGAGGTATGTTTTTCTTTTAATGATGTATTTATATTCGATAGACTTTTCATTCAGAGAATTAATTTTCTTTTATTATTATTATTATTATTATTATTTTACCAAAGAATTTTTTTTATAAAGATGTATTTTTCTTAAGTTTAATTTTTTTTTTTTAATATATCGTCACGTGTATATTCGTTTCGTGTGTTCGTTTGTTTATCGCGTTCTTTGTTTTCGGCGATACGCGTCGTCTTATTGTTCGGTTTTATATTATCGTGTATAAACCTGAATAATTTTATCCATAATTTAAATTACTATCGTTCGTAATTGTGTACGTTATATTTTCAATTCGTATTATTAATAAACCTGATCATTTTTAATTTTACCAACTACGTTACTATCGCTCGTAATTGTCTACCTATTGTTGGCGGATAAGGCGAGTTCATGCTCCGCTCGCCGCCACCCAAGAGGCGTCAATCCGTTTGTAGCGTGCAACCTTCAACCAGCGATTCTGCTAATGACGTTACCGGTGAATCCTTTCCTTATCTATCTTATTCTAACAATTCGCTCGTGAATATTACCGACACTAATATTATTAATAATGTAAGTAAATATTCAAACGTTGTTCATGAAGGTGAAGGCAGTTCCGTAAACGGTCAGTGTAATATTTCTATTTCGTATATACAACAGGAAACCGATAATCAACATCTACTCCTGCCTCATCTATTCTTCCAATACAATCTTACTGTATTACTCCGTGCGATCAATTACAACCGATTATGACAGACCAAAATTATGCAGTACAGTTCATTCAACAACAACATTTGCAAAAAGAACAAATGCAACATCAAATTGTACAACAACGACTACTACTTACACACATGGAAGAAAATTCTGCTACTATGAACATAAATAGTGAAGTACCCATGGATAACCATCAAATTAATCAGCATGACCTGAAACACGGGTGGCAAGAAGTTATCAGAACAACAAATAGAAAAAGGAAAAATATATCGAGCATAGGGACAAGTGCTCCTAGCAGTCAAAATAAATTTTTCATTCCGACTAACAATCGTTTTTCCGCGCTAACCACTAATAATGATAATGAAAATGATCTATGTGATTCGCCTGATAATAAAACTTCGGGTACATCAGTTAAGCCGCCTTCTATTACAGTTTATGGCGTGACTAATTACTCCAAAATGCTATCTGATTTTTCCACAATTTTACCAATAGAAAAAATTAGATGTAAATCTCTAACAAAAACAAACGAAGTAGAGGATTACAGGAAACTTGTATCATACTTAAAGAGTAATAATCTTGAATTCCATACCTATCAGATTAAAAACGAAAGAGCCTTCCGGGTAGTCATAAGGAACCTACACCATAGTCTTCAGCTAAACGATATAACTTCAGCCTTGGCAGAGAAAGGACATGTTGTCAGAAATATCGTAAATGTGAAACACCGATTAACAAAATTATCATTACTACTCTTTTCCGTCGATATTGAACCAAATGACAATAATAAAGAAATTTACAAGATTCAATATTTATTGAACATGAAGATAAGTGTAGAAGCTCCACATGTTAAACATGAGATAGTTCAGTCTGCAACTGTATGGGCACACGAAGAAATATTGTAACAGACAAGCCATTTGTGTAATGTGTGCACAAACTCACCTAACTCACGAATGCACCAAGGATAGCACTTCACCGGCCATATACGCAAATTGCGGTAATAATCACCCAGCAAATTACAAAAGTTGCGAATTGTATAAACAGCTCCAACAAATCCGTGGCAATAACAACTTAGGATCACTTAAATCATTAAATAAACCAGCACTACAGTCTCCACCGAATCAAACACAAACTGTTCTACCAATAACCAGAGACCGACACCTCCCGTACAAAAATTATCATATGCAGAAGCAACCTCCTCAAACGTTCACAAGTTTTCATCTCCTACAGATATCCAACAAAGCCTATTATGCTTTTCTCGTAGAAATAAAATCATTATTCAAAGACGTGATTCAGCAGCAAAGCACAATGATAAATAATCTAATCTCTACAATCATGATTGCTTTTATCAACGAAAAATGATTTATAAAACATGTTTCAACAATCAACTCAACATAGCACTCTGGACTACAAATGGGTTGCTGCAACATAGACTAGAATTAGAATTTTATCTCAATGAAAAAGATATTGACATATTGTTAATTTCTGAAGCCCGTTTTACAGACAAAAGTTACATCAAGATTTCAAACTACAACACCTATTGGACATTACATCACGACAAAAAAACTCATGCTGGGACGGCTCTAATTATAAAGCAGTATATTCCACATGTAGTTATGTAAGCTATCAAAAGAACCATTTGCAATCTATCAGAGTAACAATTAGGCAGAGTAATAATATCTCAAATGTGGCAGCGGTTTACTGTCCCCCGAAGTACTCTATAAGCCAACAACAATTCATACACTTTTTAAAAGAGATGGGAAGTCGATTCATCATAGGAGGAGATTTCAATACGAAAAATACATTATGGGGATCTCGCTTAATAACTCCTAGAGGTAGAAACCATAAAGTGGCTATAGACTCAACGAAATGTGATATATTGTCGGGAGGCTTACCAACATATTGACCAACAGACAGAAACAAAATTCCTGATTTATTAGATTTCTTTATAACAAAGGGAATTTCAAATAACTATATGAAAGTTATGAACGATTCTTCATCACTATCTTCTGTCCACTCAGTTGTTACATTAAAAGTTAGCGAACAGATTCAAATGAAAGAAAGAAGACCTGCGTTATCTAACAAGTTTACAAACTGGGAAATATCCAGGAATACATTAGAAGAATGTCAAAATCTTTGCATTTCACTTAAAATGAATGAAGATATTGACAATAGTGTCAACTTATTCACTAATCAAATAATAAATGCAGTGTCTAAAAGCACTCCTTCGATCAAAAGTACAATAAATGTTACTACAGTTTACCCGGATTATGTTCGCAAACAAGTAACAACAAAGAGACAACTAAGAAGACAGTGGATGAGAACGAGAAATCCGCGCGATAAAACACCGTTAAATCACCAAACAAGAAAACTGAAAACTTTGCTTCATAATTTCAAAAACGATACATTTAAAGAATTCTATCGCCCTCAAAGGTTGGAAATTATTCGTGGTGGAAATCCGTCAAATATCTAAAAAAACCGTCAACAAGAAATGAACCTTTAAAAATGAACGATGGTAACTACAGATGATTATGCTAAAGCTGAGCTATTTTCCATGCATTTGGCCGAAACTTTTAAACCAAATAACAACCGATCAAAGGTTGAAAATGTAGTTCGTGAGTACTTAAATCAATCTTCAAGAACAACGACAATCAAGTTTTTATTTCCGGCGGAAGTTAAATCCACAATCATAAAATTGAGCAACAAGAAAGCTCCTGGTTACGATTTAATTACCAGTCGAATTGTAAAAGAACTACCGAGAAAATCGATAGTATTACTGACGTACATTTTTAACGCAATCATGAGACTACAATACGTTCCAATATTATGGAAATTCGCTAATATAATTTAAAAAACCTCCCGAACAAGTAACATTCTATCGACCAATTTCTTTACTTCCAATTCTGTCTAAAGTTTTTGAAAAAATATTACAAAAAAGGATACAAAAGATAATAGACAACGATAAAATAATTCCAAATCATCAATTTGGTTTTCGAACTGGTCACTCGACGGTACAACAAGTTCACAGAGTGGTTAAGAAAATTGAAGAGAGCTTCGAAAATAAAGAAATATGCTGTGCAGTATTTTTGAATATTCAGCAGGCGTTCGATCGCGTCTGGCATCCAGGGCTACTTTACAAATGTAAAAAGACCTTGCCTGATCAATATTACAACATTATCAAATCCTATTTGGATGAACGATATTTTCGAGTTGCAATAAACGATAAACAATCATCGATACGCAAAATTCAGGCAGGTGTTCCGCAGGGGAATTGGCCCTCTTCTTTACTCGTTGTTTACCAATGATATACCCGTAAGTGAAACCGTATTTGTAGCTACATTTGCGGATGATACGGTAGTGATGTCATCTCATCAATGTCCTAAAATATGCACTCAGCACGTTAAAAAGGCTATTAACAACATAATTGAATGGTCGTATAAATAGAAAATCGTTATCAATGAGCAAAAATGCAATCACATCATATTCGCCAACCGACGTATTGCGCGTGATAAATATAAGTTTACGATAAATTCAAAGTTATTAATTCAAAGCCAGTCTACTAAATATCTCGGTATTCATTTGGATCAAACATTAACCTGGGCGAAACATATAAAAGCCAAGAATATCGAGCTAGAACTTAAGATGAAACAATTGTATTGGCTGTTAGGACCTCGTTCGCAATTGAATATAAATATATAAATAAGTTAATATTGTATAAAGCTATATTGAAGCCGATATGGTTGTATGCAGCAGAACTATGGGGATGTGCTTCGGCCACTAACGTGGAACGAATCCAGCGCAGGCAGAATAAAATACTACGGTTGATAGTTTCTGCTCCATGGTACGTCTCCAACAGGACATTACACACCGAGCTGCATGTAAAATATGTCGCTGAAGAGATTAAATCGGCAATCCATAGATACTTATCAAGAATACAACATCATCCAAATCCATTGGCAGCTAGTCTACTTAATGATGAAATACCTAAAAGACTGAAACGGAAAAGACTGATAGATCTGGCTTAAAATGTAATACTACTCTACGGCGTTTGGATTTGCTAATGGGCAAAACCACCATCTCCTGATACCAACATAAAATCCAGTAGATAATTATTTAAATTAGTTCTGGATTAGAGGGAAAGAAAAAAAATATATATATATAATATATTCTTCTAAGATTTTTATTTTTGAAATTGTGTATTATCGACAAGTTATATTTCGGTATCTTTGTCTCTAAAGTTGTATTTTTTTCTTCTATAATTATGTATTTATTTTTATTATTTATTACTACTACGAACTCCACAGACTCCTTTCTTCATGCACACAGACAGGTAGTCGATGGGACTATGTTTTTCATCCCATCACTGCCCTTAGATTAAGTACACAAACAGGGGACTATTACATGCTTTTACTTACTTTTCAGCTACACACTACTTATATGCACTTCTATAATTATTTAGCTTTAAGCACACTAGTCCCCTGTCTTTATAATAACACCTAGATTTTAAACAATAAACTAGCCCCACCGGGTAAATCCGGATTGGAGAACAAACTAAAAAAAAGAAAAAATCACCTAGTTTTGTAGTAATTCGACATCACAAACGGTAACAAGTCACTGCGAAAATTCAGTTTGTCGGTAGATCAATAATAAGAAGACGATGACTTACGTACTCGCATGCTACCTCGTTATTTCAAAATTAATCTGTTATAATCCTCAAAAAATTGAAACAAATGTTAAAAGAACGTCACTTAACACGAGTTGTCTTCATTAATGAACATTCATGTCAGAATCTTCTAATCATCGTATACAAAACTGCGACTTTACGTTTTTATGATAAGCTCCTAATTGTAAGTAGGTATTAATTTTATTTACGCAATTATTACGTTCGGACGTGTTTGATGAATGTTTAATTTTCTCGTTTTATATTTTTATATCAATAACTTATTTCATTGTAAAACTTTATCATTTTGCGTCACATAATTGTATCTGTGTGTAACCTTATATGTAATTACCGTTGTTCGCGCAGTGTATTATATATCACATCCTGTTTTATAGTTCGTCTTAAGAAGAATAAAATTTGATTTGATTATTATTACTATTATCAAAATTACTGTTCACTCAAGTTATTGCTTCACACGAATTATATATATATATATATATATATATTGAAAATAACAGTCGTTTATTTCAGGAAAATTATATGTATAAAGTTGCAAACGACCGTTAATAACTCGAAAAAAAATATATATAAACTGTATGATAATGGTGATTAATAATAGGAAAATTATATATCAGTTAATCTATATACATACATCGTTTATATTTTCATAAACATATAAATAAGTATTTCAAACTTCAAATTATAATTATCATTCAAATTATTATTATTATTACTCAAGTTATTATTGTTCAAATTATTGCTATTATTCAAATTATAATTATTATTTAAATTATTATTATTCAAAATATTACTATTATTAAAATTCGATGATGTTAATTTAGCTTCCGTTTCATCGAAGCTGTTCATTCAGTTTTAATTAAGGGCCGTTGTTCTAAGGAAATTTCTGCTAATTCAATTAGAATTTCCGCTTCGGTGATTATTATTATTATTACACTTCCTTCCCCAACTTCTTTCCGTCTCTACAATTTATGTTTTTTTTTTATTCAATATTCGAACAACTTTTTTAATTTATACTATGTGTACGACGAAACAAAATTATCGTAGAATTTAAATTTGGTGTATATATTCATATTTGAAATTTTATATATATATATATATATATATATAAAATATATTATATATATGTATTATATATATAATATCTATATAATATACATTATATACATATATATATATATATATATATATATATATAGGGTGACCCAGAGAAGACGGATGATTTCGATTTTTAAATAATTCAAAAGCTACTGGACCAAAATTGTTGAAAGAAATTTTATTTAAAAATATAAAAACCGAGATATTGGTTCACGATTATTTATGGTGCATAATATCGTTCGAATGACCGCCATTTGTAACAATACGTTCACTCAGTCTTTTTACAACATTTTCAAGCACTTTTTCAAGAATAGGTCGCTGAATTTTTGAAAGTTTTTCAGAAATCCGAGTTTTCAGGTCTTCAAGATATCGTAGACGTTTTTCCCCACAAAAAAAATTAGGAGTGGTCATTGAAATTGTAATTACCAAACGTATTTTTCAGTACTGCGAGCTTTTCTGTCGAACAGTGACACGTCGCACCATCTTGTTGAAACCACCTTCGTCCCGGACAACGATGACGAAGTGAGGAAGAACAAACGAGTTTATCATCTCGATATAGCGCATTTCGTTGACAGCACCAATGAAAAAATGTGACCTCAGTGGCACCGTTTTTTTTTTTGTCCAGGACTTTTTTTTATCCATTGCGGAGCTGTCTCTCGAAAATTTTCTACCTATTTTAAAATTGAATTTCGAGATGGTACCGGTTTACACCGCGTAACTTTGAATTCTTTTCGAAACTCTTTTTGTACTGTTGTGATCGATTCACGCTGAAAATAATGTTCTATGCAACACGCGCGCTTCTTCTCGTTATAGAACACCGTGTTACCTGAAACTGTGGACGTCAACGAATCTCTCGTGTATACACTAAACATAGAGCATCCGATTTGCTTTGTAGCAGTGTTACCAGCTGCGCTATTCAAGGAGCAAAACCATTGGTCTTCTCTGGGTCATCCTATATATATGTATATATATATATATATATATATATATATATAAAACCCACATACTAGGTGGCCAGTCACGTTTTGTTGTCACATAGTTATTGTAGGTTAAATTCATAATAAACAGAATTATTCGGAACAAGTTATTATTAGTCGATAAAATCAAAATTTGAGCTTTGCAAGAAACCACAAACTAGCTTAAGATTTTAAAATTCATATTTTATGTCTATAATAGTTAAGTATAAGAAGTAACACTTAACTGAAATATTTTTATTTTTATTTTAGGATAGAGTAGTGACTAGAGCACAGACCTCCGCACGGAAGATACCGAGTTTGAATACAATCGGCGACGCAAAAATTACGCTACGTTTATGGGTTATATGATAGCTGGATTGGAGGATAGATGTTATGGGGGGTTATAAAGTCTAGAACGTGCAATCCAGTCGTCATCTAATTCAAAAACATGAAGCGAGATTTCACTTATCGTGCGTATATCCGTCTTTGAATATCTAGTTCAGTATTTCCTGAACTGTCTAAATTCTCTGACTAATTCACTACTTAGCAGGTTCGAATTTTTTCATCCGCTGTCTGCATGTATTCTTGATCAATGTGTCGTTATTTGTATTTTATTGTATCTTTGACGCATACTTGTTGTTTACCTATGTGAATCCGTCGAGGGTTTAATTAAATAATATCATCGACGAACAGTAGATAATACAATTTTCTCCCACCAATGATTTGTTGTAGATGTTCTATAATACCGAATGAAAGTATACATTCTCTGCCAATAAGCCTACTTATTATTATCGTTTTTTTTTTTTAAGGTATAGCTTATTATTATATCGTATGTTTTCGGGTAGCAAACACGTTTAGACGTCCAGGTGTAGATTTTCCAGCCATGTTACAGCCGCGTCCGATACTGTCCGAATTTCTTCCCAACAGCCACTGAAGACTCTTCGTGGACACTTGTTCAGGATATGGTCCATCGTTTGGTTATTTAATCCGCAGTCGCATAACGGATCATTTTTGAAGCCCCAATTTACGAGCATGTGGCCACATCTTCCATGACCAGTACGAAAGCGGTTGAGCCGTACCCACGTCTTTCGTTGTAGATCAAAACCTAACAACCTATGGTCGGGAGCGTCGATTACATTATTCTTGTCCGGATTCCGCATTTTCTATTCTTCTCTCCACGCTATTACTGAATCGGAACCCTCTGACATGAGTTTTGCAGCTGTTCGATGAGCTGGTTTCTTCGATTTCAGTATTTTAGGCGCGTCTGTATTCGCGTGTATAGCTTTCGTTGATTTCGTATTTCCTCCATTCTTTAATTGCCGCGACTTTTCTACGAATACGAGCGGGCGTGACACTAGTACTGGTAACAACTCTACCGTGGTCGATTTGGTTGTGCCGGATGTTGAAATAGCTTTAATATCCATCTTCTTGCGTTATTTCCCAGGTGTTTAACGAATTCCGGATAGATTCCGCCAGTAGCTTTTCTAATTTTTAAGCTCAGACTGTTTCTAATTTTTCTTCTGCTAATTCTTTTTATATGTTCCTACCCATTTGGCGTGAGGTGCAAAGCATGTCCGTATTCTTAGCCGTTATTTGATAAATAACGTTTTCAGGCGCACGACGAAAACCTGATACGGGACACGCCCTTATTATTGAATTCCAGGTCGGATGCATGTTAGATGAGTTGTATGTTGTGTGTCATCATCATTCGTTCGTATATCGTGACTCATCTGCTGCAAGTTATTTTTCGCCATATATCCCTGTGTTCTCGGGTTAATGCAGCGCGGGTTTTTTTAAATTTACGTTTAAACTATAGTGTTGTTATTTTAACTTTAATGCTGCGGTCGAGGTGAGGCTCATACCGGAAATCTACTATGTAAATATTTGCGCATGTGCACGTTGTAATTTGATAAAATACATTTTTTTTTCTTTCTTAATGCGGCGGTTATTTTTCTTTAAACTGGTCGATAAACTGCGTAGGTGGGCAACCTCTCTGTGGTTCCTTGTATCTTTCCCCGTATGGTAATTTTTTTTCGATGTAGCCAGCACGTATAATATGCCGAACGAATTTCCTACTACAAAGCGCAGGCGATATTCTTTCGTCCGGCTGTGTATTTAGCTCATGTAAAATCGAGACATTCGTTCCATACCTGTTCCACGTTTAACATTCTTCGCTATGTTGTCATCTCCATCGCGTCTAGTCTGAGTTGATTTGTTTACCATACACGATTTTTTTCAACACGTATAATTTGGTTATACTCCCATATTTCAATATCTTTCTTAGTTTAGTATTTACCAGCTTTTCCATTGCTATTCGGCGTATTCGCTCTTCCTTGTATGGTCCCGTATTAGACTTCAGAAGTATCGCTCTATATCCGGTATTGTATTAAATTGCGAGCGTAACTTTTTGGGCTTTATCTATCGCTATGATGGAAAATTTTTTACTTTCGCTCACTGTACGCGCTTTCTACAATAAGTGTGCCATTTCTGCCTCTGCAGTAGCCAAGAAAACTGTGTGGTCTACGTATCTCAGATTTGTGGTCCTATATGCGCCTACTGATCCAGTTCTCAGTGTCTTTCTTATTACCTTTTCTTCATATATATGTTAAACTAAATTGGCGAAAGTACACAATCTTGTCAGTTGTATGTAGCTATATTTAAAGTGACTATTTTTTATCACACGGTTTCGAACGTGTATAAAACACCTATTTTGCAACTAATTACTTAAGAAGTGGTGGGTCGTCACACCCTAATAACCCACTCGTACATCTCAACTAGAGAAAATATTTCAATTTGCAATTTCCGCTAATTGCGCACATCCTTCTACATTGTTCCTATATCACCAGACAGGCGAGATATATTTTCAGAAATTGCTAATTCGGATAAGAAACTCTAAATTTGTCCTCTAGTGTAGTACTATCCGCCCGTGCCTCGCGTCTATGTCGCGATACATGACCCGATATAATAATAATAAAAAAAAAATTAATTTGATTTTACATTGCAGTTTTTTTCTTTTTTCTTTTTATTGCCAATTTGTACCTAGCCTGGTAAGGCTATCAACAAATGTTTGAAAAGAGACTCGTGTATGGGGAGCACACCCATTGGTGTGTTCTACCCTATTTGTTTACACTATCTTGAATTTTTATCCTCTTGAGACGTCTTGTCACTGATTTATTCGGGATCGCTGCCGCTAGCTGATTGGGGTGTCCATACAGACGCATCATGTGATTTTGAGTTCGTCTATTAATGACCTCGTCAATGGTATGAATCCCTAAATCTCGATGGATCAGTTCACTGGTAACGTACCAAGGCATACGGTATATCAATCTGAAGGCTTTGTTCTGGAACCGTTGGATGATCATCCGATTCGATGGTTTCGCGCATCCCCACAGCGGTACAGCGTAGGTCCATATTGGTTTTAGCATGGTATTATATATTAACAGCTTGTTTCGTAGCGATAGCTGCGACTGATATCCTGTAAGCCAGTATAAGTTTCTCAGCTTTAGGTCCAATTCCTTCCTCTTCTTCAGTATATGAATCTTCCAATTTAGAGTGGAATCCAAATGTACACCAAAGTATTTCGTCCCTTTGCTTCGCGGTACCAGTATATTATTTAACGTTAATTGTTTATTATTGAACCTTTCTATTAGAGAATGAGACGTGTGTACATTTTTCAGGATTTATTTGGAGGTTCCACTTTTGTGTCCATTTAAGTATGGTGTTTAAGTTTGCCTGAAAATGGCAACAGCCTTATTAGCATCTTCATCAGATGCAATTAACATCGTGTCATCTGCAAATGTTGCTACTTGTACATGTTCATCAGTTGGTAAGTCGGTAGTATAGATAGAATATAAGAGGGTCCCCAATACACTGCCCCGCGGCACACCAGCGTGTATAGGGTATATTTTCGAGTGCTCATCGTCATACTTAACATGAAATAGCCTGTCTGTCAGGTAGGATTGCAATAATTGATAATATTTTTCCGGGAAAATCTTTCTAATTTTATATAACAGACCTTTATGCCATATTTTGTCAAAGGCTTTAGAGATATCAATAAAAATTGCTTCATTATATTTTTATTCTCAATTTCTTCTTCAATTGTTTCCACAATTCTGTGTACTTGCTATTCGGTAGAATGTGAACTTCTGAAGCCAAAGCAAATGATGATACTGTGAAATTTGATGCGGTATACTCTGTTTCGATATTTTCGTCTGAATATGTAATATACACCGATGCTCGAGAATTTTTATAATCTTATTTAGAGAATATTAAAAAGGATTTTTTCAATATATATACTTTTAAAAATGATTTTGTCATTCTTTTAATTTATTTCAATACTTTTCCAGAACGTTTTTCTAGTGTCAATTATTGTATTTTTCGGATTCATACGTAAATTTATGTATATATATATATATGTATGTATGTACATATAAATTATATATATTTTTATATATATAATTTTTTATCTTTATACATATGTGCAACTTTACATTTTACGTGAACACTTATGTACAGCATTTTTATATTTATTTATAAAATAAATTCATTTGGAACAATATTATCTTGAAGGACTATAATTTTACATAAGAAAACTATTTTCAACATCCATGAGGTTACTTGAATGAGATGTTTGCCATTTCAAGAACGGTGTTGGTTAAAACTGCTAGAATTCTTTCTTTTTGTAATACGTTGACCACAAAGTTTTTAGAAAAAACATATATATACATATCTTATATATATATATGTTTATCTATCTATTTATGTAAATATATAGATATAAAACTTTTATTAGTGTATGTACGTTTATATATATATATATAAATATATGTTTATAAACGTACATACACTAATAAAAGTTTAGAAGCCATACTGGTAAATAGAATTAAAGTTCTTTACGACCATTCTCTAAAACCCCTAAACGGGTGACGTCAGATTAACAAATGGAAAAATAATAATCACAATTTCAAATTTACTGAAACCATAAACACTTCATCTGGTACATTAAACTATAGCAGTAAAAAGCAAAGTCATAAAGTAGACTGGTTAAAGATACAAATATACATACATATATTCACATATATATATATATATATATATATATATATATTTAATATTAGTATTATATATATACATATAAGTTTTGTATTAGGATTATAAAATAATATATATGTAATATAAAAATATATAAATATATATAATCATGAAATTAGTTTCATTTGATGGTAGTCTTTTGGGATTACGACCAGAAATATTGTACGTTGGCTGATACAAATTATATATATATATATATATATAGTGTATCCATTCGAACGTGTATACAAGCTGACGTATTTTATACCTAATATACGTCCATATATAGGTTCAGTTGACGTAGCGTTAATTCTGCAACGTTCTGCTTGCGTCATCTGAGTTCGAATTCCACGGGGGATAAAGATTTTTCACGGTAAAGATGCCTGTAGCAGATTCTGCGTTCTATACAATTCGTCGATGATTTAAGATTGTAAAGTTTTCGCGAGCTATAGGCAATTCCGTCACATTGGGAAAGTTCTATTAAAATGTAACGTTGCCTAGCCCGCCTTCTGTACTTTAAACAGTTTAAAGTACGGTACCATTTCATTTTACCGCCAAACGCGTTTCGATTTCAAATTTCATTCTGCGTATATAACTCTCCTGACGCGACAGAACTAGGTATATTTCGTAAAATCTATTACCTTTTTAATAAATTACAATTATACAAAATAGGTGTTTAAGATGCGCGTTAAGTGCCCCTCCCCACGGTATATACCAGAATTAAATTTACTTTTTATTCGGGATTATATCCTTACTCTCTAGTAACTCGTAAGTTCTGCGATAATTGTATATCGCGTGAAAATGAGCAAATCTCAACGATCGGAAATTACGATTCCCCAAGCAACTACAGTTTATTGAACACGAAGTATAAACTTGGACGCCTTAAACGTAATATACTGTATAAATTAATACTATTCGATTAAATATAATCTACTAAAATTCTTTTTTATATACGTGCGTGTATATAATATTATATTTTCTATTTATTATTATTATTATTGTTTTCTATAGAATAATATATTGATTTTTTTGTACGCTTAATGCGATAAAAATTGTTTTATGGAGTGGGTTACTTTTTAGTAAATTTAGTAATTTTTATTTATAAGAAATATTACATAAACAATTAACTTATCAGCTCAGTGAGGATATTATAATTCGATTTTTATTCTTTGTACCATCGTTTATTTTATGTAAACTAATAAATATTTTCTTATTCTTAAACGATATGGGTAAAATATTATACGACCGAGTGTATACGTAAATAGTCTAAAGTAACGGAATTAAGTTTCCAGAATTTTTAGACGATTTAACGCGCGAAAATTTTTTATTATTCCGCTCGTGTTCGAGATTTATTCGTAATCGTTTTTACAAATTGGTTTCTAACGAGCATTCAGGAAAATGCGGGAGGAACTTGTACACGAGTGGCTTTAAATTTATGTTTTTAATAATTAGTTGACGTCAACTCCGTTATCGGAAGGGTCACCTGTCAATAAATGTAGCGATTATATATATTAATAAACTAGCAAACCCGGCGAACTCCGTTTCGCCACCAGATGGCTTCGTTTTATGTAACATTTCGTTTGGTGATTAAAAGATAAAAAAAAATTTAAAGGAAAATTTTATTTCATTTTACAACAGTAATGAATTCATTTCGATTACAAAAATGAAGTGTTATTTAGTTGAACTTCTCTAAGTAAATGAAAGTGAATCCAAAGTAAATACTGAATCGAAGCGTTATACATGTCCGCAATTTTCGGTTTGGGTTTGAAATTTTTTTCGCGTTTTTTCATTTTATCCTATAAATCTTATATAGTAACGACAAATTATAAAATCGGAATCGTTTAAAAATGTTTATGTCGCTCGCTATGTCTTGCCAAAGGTGGCAGATCATCGATTTTCGAAAATTCGTAGCTCGACAACTATCGATCGTAACAAAAAACGGTTTTCTGTTTCGAATTCGTCATTTTAATATCTATCGTATCCGTATCGATTTTAACGGAATTTTTCCAAAATCGAAATTTTAATGAGTCACCCCATACACGTCTAATCTTTTTTTTTAAATTTCGACGATGACTCGGTTCAATAGGTTTCTTTACGACGATCGAATTAGGTAATAACAATTTTTTTCGTATCTCTAAACGTTAGCGATTTATAGTCGATAACAAATTCGCTATATAAATATATATATATATATATATAACGATATATAGATATATAATTAACATTGGCCCATGCTAAATGCATTGTAGATTCGCTCGTGCAAAAATCGCCGGCAAAATTTTTAAAAATCGAAAATGAAATCTTCAACTCGCGATTTCTCGTTACCGGTTAATTTTTAAAACATTCACGTAATTACATAAATTATAGATCTCCACGTCTACTTTCTATTGAGCTCAACCCAAACCCCCCATCTATCATGGGGCCGCAAAAATGGCCCAAAACCCCAAAACCCTTTAAGCCCAATTTTCTCGGCGACTATTCGATATAAAAATACGGCGATACCATCGTTAGACGCGTATTTTAATGATAAATAACTTTTGTTTAAATAAATTTTCTAAATTTCGAATCGTTCTCGAATTATTGCGAAAAAATCGAAATTTTGAAAAAATTGCTAGGGGTCCCTTTCGAAATGTTCGGTTTGGGTTTGAAATTTTTTTCGCGGTTTTTTCGCTTGATCCTATAGATGCTGTATATAAATGACAAATTATAAAATCGGAATCGTTTAAAAATGTTTACGCCGCTCGCTATGCCTTGCCAAAGGGGGCAGGTCATCGATTTTCGAAAATTCGTAGCTCGACACCGAACGCTGTCGAACGGGATAAAAAGTATCTTATGTCCGTCTCCTGGCTCTAAGCTACCTCCCTACCAATTTTCAGCCAAATATGTTCTGCCGTTCTTGAGTTATAAGTGGTGTAACTAACACGACTTTCTTTTATATATATAGATTTAACGAGTCGTACGTTTAAGGTAATTCTCGTATATATGGCGAAAAATAAATGACGTGATCGGTGAAACATAATTCTCAGAGTTGTTCAGGAGTGGTTTTGGAATTAGCGAAAGTAGCTGTACAAGTTTTTGAACAAAAATATTTAGGTATGTAAAAAACCCGTTTATGCCTGTTTTAGTGATTAGGAAAAGGCGATTGATAATAACGTATTTTATTAATGCGGTTACAGAGTGTGAAGCATTCGACAGTAAAGATATCAAACGTTATCAAACAGCCATATCGTAACCGATAAACCGGCGTTAAAGTAGACGAATTGATAACTGAAGTGATTAAAATTTCGAAAGGCGTACAAGAAGAGTGTAATTATTTAAATATTTTTCGAAAATTCATTTAAAAAATGTAATAAAAGTGAAAATGTATAAATTTACATCAGATATGCTTTTGCCGATAACGTAAAATGCACGTCGAGAAAAGTGTATCGACGAAGCGAAAGAGTACTTGCGATAGATATACAAAAAGACAAAATTTACGGTTATTAGCGAAACACGTGTGCGCAGGATGTATATCTAAGTATCAAAGAAATTGATAAAACAACGAAATTTAAATATTTATGACATTAACAGAAGATTGGAATTACGACTATCGAATTGAGAATGGAAATAGGGCGAATTACATTTAAAAAAATGAAACGAATACCGCGCAATAGGGAAATTACAGTGGAAACAAGATGACGAGTTAGAAAACGTTACGCGCTGTTGATATTGTTCTACGGAACAGAGAGATTTGGACGATCAAGACAGCATCGACAAAAAAAGGAAACATTATAGCCTGATTTTTAAAGTACCGCGGGTAGATGAAGCCATTCCAAAATTAACGAATAGAACACGTGTGTAATTATGGGTCTGTCCTATTTATAAATGTTTATCAATGATATTTTAGGTAAACATTTCTTTTATTTGGTCCAACATGTTCGCTAGCTGACTGTGAACTATTGCAGAGACCTAGATAAGTTAAAAAAACGTGAATCATTTACCGTTCGATTACAATAAATGCGTTCATTTGAGTTTTAGTCGAAATAGAAATTGTTTCACTTATACTAAGAATGATAAGCGGATAAAGAACAAATCTGTGGTGCGCGATCTGGGAGTTTACATTGATGACTACTTATGATTTTCTATACGTGT
The DNA here is from genome assembly GCA_032883995.1 of Coronaproctus castanopsis. Lineage (NCBI taxonomy): Eukaryota > Metazoa > Arthropoda > Insecta > Hemiptera > Monophlebidae > Coronaproctus > Coronaproctus castanopsis. The sequence continues at coordinate 66,683,931 of CM065052.1, read as the reverse complement.
AAACGATGTTATTATAGTCGTTTTTATAAAATGCTAGGTTTCTTATGAGAAATTCACACGGCTGTTGTCGCTTTAACCCCTTCAGTCGCAAATGGGACACGAAATTTTAATGTTAACAAAAATTTTCATAAATGTCTCATTTTTAAAAATATTTTTATAAATACATTAAAAATTGTCTACGTTTTACCCGAGTCTACGTTTCACTCGATAATAAACGCCTATATAAAATTTATAATGTTAAGATTTCTATAAAGGATTAAAATGCACTAGTGTGTTAGAGAATACTGTTCAATTATTTGGGATCGGTATTACAATAAATACTTTAGGTTAGTCGAGAAAATTCGGTGTAAATTATTAAAGTATCTACATTGCCCTATATCGAGTATTTACCCGAAATATATTATTAGTTATATTAAGAAATGTAACGAATTAAGTCCAGGAAAGTAGTCGTATTAGAGTGTTTTTCCACGATATATGTAACGTTAAAGTGAGAAGTGAATATCTAACACCAATCGTCTGTTACGTAGTACCGAGACCAAACAGACGAATATTTTTTAGCGAGCACTGTACACGAACAAAATTCCTGGTTTAAATTGTCCATTTACTTACATATCTGGTTTAAATCAACAAAGAAACATACACACACCAACCACCCGACCCGTAATACAAAAATCTGGGAACGATCCAAAATGTGATATTGAATTATAAATTACATTTAAAAAATAGAATTACCGAGTACAGAACGCATCGATAAATTAAACAAAACAAAACTCACACTTCCTTTTCTTTGTTGTTGTTGTTAGTCGGGTACTATGTACTGCTGTTTATCAGAAAGTAAGTAAGTATGGGATGTTCGATGAGATTGATCATATTTATAGTTCGTAGAAACAGAAGTGTGCTGCTTCACACAGCAGTTGAATCATCAGAAAAAAAACTGCTTCGAATGAATTATCACTGAAGTTTTGTGGACGGTATACGTAATATTGTGGGTAGTCAAAAGAATAAGTGTTGGATAAGGGCGTCCGGACACAATGAACGAATAAACGTGGATTTGTTTTATTTAAAATACGGCCACGAGTCAATGCGGTGTGGCCAATGTGGATACGGGGCAGTACACTGCCTGTTCCTTTCTGCTATGCACAGAATACGCCCATGGAAGAGGAGAGGAGAGTTCTAAGATGATTTTTTGGAGAATTGAATTTCATAGATCGCAAGTAATTCGTTATATATTTGATAGAGGCGATTGCATCTGATTCGGATATAGAGATTAAAGGATAAGGTTGAATTCGAGCTTGCCTCTTTAGCCGCTTTATCAGCTAATTCATTGTAAAACCTGTGTAATTTTAAATCTGTATTAAGGTTCTTTTTGGAGTACGATATTGGTATAAGAGATTTAAGATTTTTATAGCAATAGGATGAAATTTGGATTTGAAACACATAATGGAAGAGAATGAATCGGAACATATTAGAAGATCATTGCGGTTTTCAGTGATAGCGGTATAGCAAGGTATAATTCAGCGGAAAATACCGAGTATTTTGGAAGGTAAGCTGTAACGAAGATCATCCTCCGAAACCGGCGCACGACCGCAATATTTATTAAATTTTGTACGCGTCGGTATACATTTTTTTACACTCACTTGCTTATCGTAAAATATGTTTATGAAGAAATATCATCCGTTTTCAGGCGATCCATTTTGCTAACAGATGATATTTCTTTAATAAGACATATTTTACGATAAGGATGTGAGTTTTGCTTTTGTTTGAAATATTGCCGGTATTCGGTAGAACGTAATTCTATTTTTTAAATGTAATTTTTAATTCGACACCGGTTAAATGTTCTGCATATTTTTGCAGATTTTATATGATGTGGCGAGTGTTTAGCCTGCGGGCGTGTTGTTACTTTGTCGCTATAAATTCGGTACGTAAGTAAAAGTTTATATCGTATTTATTGAAAAATATGCGTGATTAGGAGTATTATGTAAACGCGTGGCGAGAGAATATGCGTAGTTTTGTCTGTATAACAGAACGAATAGGCCAACATTCCGCGGTGGATGACGGCTAATAAAAAAAGAACAAGGCATGTTTCTCTCGCTGTTTCTTAAACGAGCGAATTAATTAAAATTAATTGACATCGTCTACGGTGTCGCCTAAATTAACGTTAATTTTATTACGATAGCGTTAATTAACGACGGTCGTTATTCTGAAAACCACGATCGAGCGATGCGAATACTAAGACACGAAAATTGTTCATCGTCGTTGCTGGACAAATTGATTCGGATAATTCGTGCGAATTAGTCAACGGGCGCATACGGTAAATGACGATATCGTTAGGGGCGCGTCCCGTATTACGTCCTCGTCGTGCGCCTGTGTGTTTATGTAAACAATGGCTAAGAATACGGGAAATTGTCGGCGAATTGTTCTGTGCACCTCACTACAAGTGGATAGCGATATGTCAGACACGGTAAATGAGACGACGTAACTAGTTCAATTACGCGAATTTGGCTAGTTTGTTCGTTCTTTTTTTTCTTTTTTCCCCTTTTTCCCTTTTTCCCCCTTTCCCCCTTTTTTTCTTTTTTTTTTCTTTTTTTTTTTTTGTAAACCGTTATATTTTATACGTCGAAATGAACCGTCGAATCGAATGTAAAATATTTATCGGACGAGATTCGTATGGAATATAGGACATTGAAAACCTGTACGAAGTATATAATATATAGGGGGGGAGGGTAACCCAGGAAAGACTTTTTTTTTTTTGAGTAACTGAAAAACTACGCGATTAAAAGTTTCGAATGAAGTTTTATTCAAAAATAATGAAAACGAGAGATTAGCTTACATTTGCGAAACGCAATTCGTACGTACGCCATTTGCAACAGTTCATTCATTCAGTATTTATAAAATTTTCGAAGACTTTTTCGAGAATAGGTCGCTGAATTTTTGAAATTTCCTCAGAAATCCGTTTTGTCACGTCTTATAAACGCGACTCTTAACGTATCGCCACAAAAGAAATCGCGTAACTTTGAATTCTTTTCGAAACTCTCTTCACACTGTCGTGATGGATTCACGACGAAAATGACGTTCCACTTAAAATCTTTCTCGTCATAGGATGCCGTGATAACTGAGACGGAATCTCCCGCGTGTACACTAAACGCGGAACATTGCGCTGCTATTCGAAAAAGAAAAAAAAAACATCCGTCTTATCCGGGTCATCCAATATTATCGACACGTGCGAGAAAACCTCTGCTCGTGTCATACTAGGAAACGTTAAAAACTTTCATCTGGAGCGTAATATTATACGGACATGATTTTCGATAGAGGGAAAAAATTAACGAAAATTATCCGCCGGAGATGCGTTGTCGTTATTTTCTCTTCGAAATAGCGGATAGGGTACCGAACGAGCAAAGATTAGAAACGTCGGTCCTATATCCGGATTTATAAACAATTCGGAAAATTTGCCATTACGAACGGATTCGTGAAGTAAAAAAAAAATTGCGAGGTACATCAACTGTGGTCGAAATTTTTAAATTGATATACTCGTCGAGTTGCTATTAGGTTACATATAACGATTTTAAAATAAATTAAATCATTTTTAAAATTTTACCTTATACGATATCGAACGTGAAATAGGACGAAGTTACTACGGTATAGCGATTAGAATTTGCAGCTCTATCCGTCAGAGAGATATGTGTTACGAAATATATATATACATGTATTTGATATAAAATATATTTATAATAACGCTAAGGTTAATATAAAAACAAATCACTATAGAGAAACCATATCGTTAAAGAAAGGGATCAGACAGCGGGATGCACTTTTCCCGCAACTATTTAATGCCCTCTTCAAGAAATAATGAAAATTTTATTGGCAGAATATGAGAATCCAGACGATAGATTAACGTACCTAAGATATGCTGATGACGTAGTTAGGAAAAATGAGTCAACTGCGAGAAATATGTGAGAAGAGCGAAAACAAATGCGGAAAAAACGAAATTTATGTATAAAAAATATGCGGAGATGACTGAAGAAATAAAAATAAATCAATCGAAACAGTGTGGGCGCATTTATATACGTGGGCCATAATATAGGGGCTAATAACGATGTGAAAAATGAAGTAAAAAGGCGCATACAATTGACCAATTAACACGGGCCAAATTAAAGAAGATATTAGAAGAAACGAAAATACCTACGAGTTTAAACAGTAAGGTGTTTAATCAATGCATCCTGCCAGTGTATACGCCACGGAAACATGGAGCATAACTAAAGGTACCTTAGAACGAATAAATAAAACACAAAAAGTAATTAAAGCGGAAAATGTTGGGAATAACTTTACAAGACAAGGTAAAAATATCTGAAATAAGGAGAACTAAAGTAAAAGACGCCGTCCGATAAATCTTAAAACACAAATAGACATTGGCAGGACACATAGTTAGATCAGATGAAAACAGATGGACGGCCAGATCAACTTAATAAATATTGCGGTTGCGCGGTGGTTTCTTCGTTACAGCTTACGTCCACAATACTCAGTATTTTCCGCTGAATTATACGCAATCTACCTTGCTATATCTATCGCAGTGGCTGAAAACCACAATGATCTTCTAATATGTTCCGATTAATTCTCTTCCATTATGTGTTTCAAATCCAAATTTCATCCTATTGCTATAAAAATCTTAAATCTCTTATACCAATATCGTAGTCCAAAAAGAACCTTAATATAGATTTAAAGTCACACAGGTTTTACAATGAATTAGCTGATAAAGCGGCTAAACAGGCAGTTGTTGCCACGTCACAATGCAGCTCCGCGTACTTTTGTAATGTACGATATTATTACTAGCGCGCATATATTTATACGTGGTGGTTTGCCATTGCCTTCCATGCGATAACGATATTATATTTATATTTTTATTTTTTGACGGTAATTTTTGCATCCCCGATCGTATTCGAACTCGATACCTTCCGTATATAAGTCCGTAGCCACTAGGCCATCCCGTTGGTTCACGTAATATTTCACTTCATTCCAGCTTATTTCGGTTGAGTTCTGATCCTAGGTTTTCCCCAATTTTCCCTACGATTAGATAATGGTTATCGTTACATTTATGTACCTATATCTATATATAACTATTTTGTTTGCGACGTATCGGTTCAGAATTGCGTTTTAATTAATTTATTCCCAGATATGGTCGTCAATTTTTATGTAATCTTACTTTTATTTATGCATTTTCTTTTTTTTATTTAATTTTTTTCTTGTATATAAAGAAATGTTTTAATATTTTATACTTCACTACTCAATGTGTCCCGGGTAACTAATGCGAAATAGCGATTGCTGTATTTTTTGCACCACACCCAATAAAACGTAGTAATACACTCACACCCCATCCACATATATATGTAGCTTACTCTTCTAAAATTGGCTTCATTTGATACTTTGCATATGGCAAACGAAAAAAAAGAAGCAATAAATTTATTTTAATTTTTTTATTGGTTAGGTTTTTTCCTTTCTATTTTCCTTTTTTACTTTTTTCCTTTTTTTTTTTTGATATCACCATTTAAATTAAATAACATTTCATTCTTCCGTACAGAACCTATATTAACCTTTTTGTAGGTTTTTTTTTCTTAATATGGAAATCAGCACGGTTTTATTTGTAGTGTCCAAAATTTCTCTCGGAGATGTCCCTTTTTTTTACTTCCCAATTCATATTTTTGTACACAACGAGCACCTCGATAAAAAAAACTTTAAAAAATCTCGTAAAAATAAATCCAGAAAGAATCTCTAAGGTTTTTAGCAAAATTTTTTCGTCCGCCCGCAAATATCATATTTTTTATTCTATTCAATTTCTGTGCATATTTTATTTTAATTTCAATATGTTGTTTTTTTTGTGTGTTTTAGCGAAATTCTCGTTGTTAAATATCGAAAATCGATAATATTCATCATTGCGAATAATCGTTATTAATCGTTTAAAAAAAACCCCGGTTAGAAACGGTCGATTTTTAAGCGTTTCGCGAGAAAACGGTAATCTCGTTTTTGGCCGGCATGCATTTTATGCCGAGTATAACAAGTCGCAGATTGTCCGAAATTGCAAATATGCCGTCGGTGAATCGTAGAAATTCAAACGAACTGGAGGAAGAAGATATTTCTATTCTATCGTCGAACGCTACACCGGCCCAAGTGACGTACGGTGTAGGGTCGTTAGCTGCTAACGGACCTAGAGTCGTACCAGGTATGTTTAATATTTTTTAAATGTGCAAACTATATACATGTATGTATTATGTAGGTTGCTCAGATGAAATTAAAATGCTAATTGCTTTATTAAGAATGATCGAATACGACTTATATAAAATTGGCTACTTACTAAAATTACGAATGATGCTATTGAAAACATTAATTTCGCTAATTTTCTTATACGTAGCCGAGGGGTTGGACGATTAAAACAGCCGGATAAGCAACGCGTTGACACATTTGAAGTTGCGTGTATCGTGGACTGAAAGAAGAACGAATCTCTCAATAGGGACGGAAGCAGACAAACCGATAGAATTCGGATTCACTATTTTTACTGCTCGGTATAAAGCACCCGTTAAAAAGAAGCAGAGTGCTGATGGCTCGTGGAATCAGTTTGGTACGGTAGCGTCAACAGCTCGGAACTGGAAGTTACGGAGAGCACTGGCAGGAACGTTCGGAATTGATTGAATGCAAAGTTGATATACATATATTATAACGTGATCAGATGTTTCCTCTCGTTTTCGGATTTGAACTATTGAATTGTTCGTAGCGGATGTAAGATATCACACTAATACTACTAAAGATGCGACCACTTGGATTCTATTTGATTTTATCAGTTGTATGTTTTTCTATTCATCTCTTATCATCTATTATATTGTATATAATTTTCTTCATATTTCTTCCATCTTAATAAGTCGCGGCTAAACAGATTTCCGAAGTGTAGCCTCGGTTATAAATATCATTTTGAAATTGATCTAGTAAAAAGAGGTGAATTATAAAATTCTATCGATAAAAATAAAAATCAATCGATAGCTGGCACATATGTATATATTGTGTAAAAATACGTAAGTTTATTGGTCTGAATACGTACGCATTTAGGGTATTAATTTAAAACGATGGTCTCCCGCGCGCGATATTTCGGCGTAATTCTGTAACGGGTAATAATAACTAAATCAAATTAGATATCTGGAAACACGTGCGTGTATATATAAACAAGATGACACACTGGCGAGAGTGAACGTACGGATGAACATTACGGAATAAGTATAATTTTCAAAGATCCGAGTAGATTTTGATGAAAAAGCGGATGATAAAACGTCTAATTTTATTGGTGTTATTGGTTGATACCAATCGCGAGATATTGCAACATTTCGATGCGAATTGAGGTTCGATGATGTCCGAAGCGTAACATGCATACCGTTCTAATATAGTCTCTCTCTACAATTCTTGTACAGCGTAAATTCCTATCGGCTGTCCCCGTTTTATTAATATATAGGTTTTTCCGTTTTGTCGGCTACAACGGGTTGATATAACCGCGGCTGTTAGTAACTGTAGGACATTCTTCCTTGTTTAACTTTTTATATTTTTACATTGTTCCGTTCACTTCTAGTTAACGAATTAACTACGTCTCGTTTCCGTAAAATCCAAAACGTGTGCTGGGTCTACTTAAAGACGATTTTAATATTTTTTTTTGGGGGTTCATTTACTCTAGTTTCCTTATTTCAGTTTCGAAATTAGTATAACATTTCTAGCAAATTACTCGCTGACTGTCAGATTTTTGGTATAATACCATCCATTTCACGTGCCGTTGTACTGTATAGGAAGGTCCGGCGTATCTTAATTATGAACTTTAGATATTTATTTATACAATATAAGACTACAGCATTCCATCGAGTTCTTTTCTATAGAACCTTCCTTTTCTATTATTTTGAAATCACCGTAGTTTTTGCTAATTATTCATCAAGTAATTTTTGTCGTTCGATACGTGAATGTTGTTTTCCTCGAGTTGCGGTTCGAAACTATTTCCATTTCATTTGAAGTATTTCGTTGTTTTTTTTTATTGAATATTATTTTTAATTGTGAATAATCATGGAAACTAATCGATAAAGAAGGAATGTTTAATTATCGTACAGTTTCAGACGTTTATAATGCACTTATCGATAAAAAAAAAAAAAAACACTTCGTGTCACCTCCTATTGGATATTATGAAAGCATTCGATTCTGTTTCATATTGGACGTGCATTCGTGTTTTCTGTTGTAATGCGTTATATAATCTGTTTACATCCCCATAAATGGATGAAATTTTACGATTCATACATCTAGGCATACCGCGAGAATTGGTATTCCAGTCCTATTTAATATGTATATATTTCGGTAATTTAACTCTCAAATAGATTCTGGAGTTAAATTCATTCCTATGTCGATGACATTGTTTTATACTTTGCACATAAAAACTTGGAACATTAATCTATTATAGTTGTCATATTTTAATAGACTGATCTGCGATTTGCACTTGCGAATCGATTATATTCTCATATAGAAATAAATAGAAATGTTTTATTAGTATGGAACTGCAGTATTCCGTTTGCTACCTCGCATCGGTATACCTACAATTTATTTTTCATTACAGACTTAAAGTGATCACACTGAAACGTGCGAATAAACTAACCGGGTAAAATCTCTTGGCCACACTATTTCGGGTGGCTTTCCGGCGATATTAATTCTTTTTATAACTCTAAACTATGGTAGTTTTCTCTTTGCGAACGCTCCTCGTTAGGGCTGCTCTTCGTCATTTAGACAAAATCTAAAACTTCTGTCTTCATTAAGCTCTTACGAATTTTTCTTCTACTCTTACAGCTGCGTTACAGATTGAGTATAAGGTATTCTTCTTACTATGCATAGAATCGTCTAATCTTGTTTAACCGTTTTTAAAATTATTCTTTTTTATAAGTGGAATCTCTCTGTACATGTTCGCGTGTTATGTATATGATCCTATAATATTTTTTTTACATTACAGGATATTATTCTCTCTTCTTTCCATTCTCCAAACTTTTCTACACTGCAGCAATGTTACCTGAATGCATTTTTACCGACGGCTAAAACGATTCTGCTTTCATAATTTATAAAGTTTGGAATGTGGTGATTTTTAAAAAAATAAACGACAAAAATGCAGTTGAAATCACTAAATTTATTTTCTTTATTGAAAAATCGCAAAGCTTTTTAAGCCATTATTAGAATAAATTATATATACGAATTTATATATATAAAAAAATATTACTTATATACATAATTAACGAATATTATCAATATTGTTTATATATAAATTTTATAATGGAGAATACTTTAATTTATTTTTATTTTAGTTGTTATCGCGTTATCGTGTATGTATAAATTTTATATTGCTGATTGTGTTTGAATACCACATTCACTGTCGGATTGTTTAAATGTTTCATCACTTTGATAATTTTTGTAAATTGTATGTCTAAGTAATATTCTTTGCGTTTTATATTTTTATAAATTTGTATATTTTTTTTTAACTCGATAATGGTTTAACATCCGAAAAGCTTCGTGATTTTTTATAAAGAGAAAAAATTCTACTCATTCCTTTTTTGTTGTATTTTTTTATATAATTATGCTGTCGTTACGCCTCACTTTAATGTTATTAAGAATTTTTTAGATTATTGAATCCTTTTAGTATTTGTTACACACATTCATCCTTCTAGAAATGTTCTTATCATTTTAGCCTCTAAAAGCTGTTTCTGCTCAAATTATAAATAGAATAGGTAACTTTTTAATTCATCCACGTAATGTTGGTATAGTGGCTCGGTTTGCACGAGTTCCCGGTCACTAAAGGCGTTATGGAAAATACCATTGCTAACTCGACTTCCATATCCTTTGGAACACCTCAATTGCTGTTCACTTTTTATCGATCTACTTACTATTATCTAAACTGCTTATAAAGAATATTGGAAGCATTGTGTGGGCACATCGTTATCTACAGGTTTAAATCAAAACCCAATATATCCTTCCTCCGGTTTTATAAATTCAAAATATTCCAATCGTGCGGTATATAATGTTTAATTTTATTGCAAAAATATGCAGACGTCGACAGTAATGGGCTTTCGTGTTCAGTATTTAGAATATATATTCCTCCTTCGGCGGATGCTGATCACAATTTCTTCTAGTGTACATATCATGTCCTCACGATGTCGGAAAACCAGTTGATTTTCTTACGCATTTCTTTTCCTGTCGGTATATTTTCTATAATTAATACTGACATTTTAATTTGATTTATAATTTTCTTTACATATAATTACGCCGTAATTTTATAAATTTTCAGTCGATATTACTAGGCTCTACGGTTCTGTTTATATCTATCACTAATAATATAAATATTAATTACTTTCACTTAAAATATCAATTTATATATTCTTTTTAAAAATTCTTCAATTAATATCGTATAATTACGATATAAAATGTACGTCTAAAATTTCAGTCTACTTTGGTTTGGTTATTATCAACAATCTATATGTATACAGCGGGTCTATTGTACAGTTACGAATTTATAGAATTGTATTTTGTATCTTACAGTTAATTATATTATTTTTTTTAGAAATAATTAATTTAACGACAACATTCTCATTAGATGGCGATATAGTTTTATTAAACGTGTACGCTTGCTATTTGTTTTCTTCTAATCTTACTCGAGTAAATAATGCAATAGTTAGTGTATTCAATAAATGTGTGCGTTCGAGGCCGAAAAACCGAAAGGACAGTTTTTAAGAAGAAAAAAAGAATGTATGTATCAGCAACAGAGAATTTTTAAAAGTGGACAGTTATCTAAAAACATCATTTCATTATTCAGTCTATAGTTGCTATGTATATATAAGTCATCTATATGTATGTAATATACACATACGTACATATATATATATGCAACAATGCAGGAGCGGTAAAATAAATTGTTCAGAAAAGAATACCCTTCACGAAACTGATACGGTGTCATGTGGACACCCGACCATGCTAGTTTTCAGCTATATGAGCTGTTTGAGCTTTTAACAATTTTGAACAATTTCGATAAATACCTAAATATGAGAAAAAATATACATATATATATATATATATATATATATATATATATATATATATATATATATATATATATACTACGTGCTTGTGCCACACAACATAGTCGCATTTGGTGATGACACTTTAGTACAAGGGTGGTTTAAGGGACATGCTGTCGCCGTACCATTGATCAGTGAGAATGGAGGTTTTCGCTAAAACGGTATTAGTAGTTGTTTCAATAGAACCGGTAGTAATAGTAGTGGGTGCTGTTGTTATCGTTGGGCACTAGAATAAAAAGAACCTTTTTTTTTTCTACTGACGTCAATAATAACGCCGTTGGTGTATTCGTGTTAGTATATTGCGTATGTGTGTTGGTATGAGTGAAAAGGCGATTCTGCTAACGGACACAAGGTTTGTTTAAAAATATCGCATCCCTTTACCGCATTTCGAAAGAATTAAAAGAATATCTCGCACGCGGTTGAACACCGACCTACGCACATATTTATTCTATACACGAGTCTATATATAAAGCGGGGCATGTGCGTGTGTGGTTGCAGACCGTTATTTACATGATTCCCTGTCATCTTCCCAACACGTACTGAATGTAGCTCACCCCGTTCGTAATGCATACCGTTAAATTTCGACGAAGTACAAGAATTTCTGTAAATCGCCTTGGTTAAAAGCTTTTTATTCCTTTACGTACGATATATTATATTTTCATCTCGATTTCCTATTCTTTAAATTTTCTATCGTTAAATTGTATAAATACTCGAATACTTTTCAAGTTTATTCATTTGTACGATAATATATTTTTGAGTACAAAATTGAAAATTACTTTACGTTAAATAGTCGCTATTACGTTATTTCCTGAGTTCGTCGTAAATTCACTATTTTAATGAACGGCTTTGGAACAACATACTCGGTGTAATAGTTGCTTATAAAAGAAGTTTTCATATGCACAAAGATATATATATATATATATATATATATTTGAAATGTATATGTACTGTCCCATGTTGAAAATGTCCTAACGAGATCACGCGACGCTGTACCGAAATGTCCAAAAAATTAAGCTTCGCTCACAATTTATTCTAAAAAACTGCAATATTCATGGTAAGATAACAGAAGTTGGGTGTGAAAAGAACATCGCAACCAGCTGAGTATTAAAATGATATTGATGCTTGAAAGAAGAACTGTAGAAGGCAACATGCAATAGCCGTGATGCTAATTAAGCGTAGAACGAAGAAGGTGTAAAGAAGAAGATATACAATATCATCATGGTTCTGTCTTCTTCGAAAATTTCCTCAGATTATTATATATATATATATATATATATATATATATATATATATATATATATATATATATATATTAAAGGACAGCGAGGATTAGATGCAACCTTGCCTCGCCCATTTTTTGTATTGCTACTTTATCTCTGTTATGTTGTACAATTCTAATACTTGCTGTTTGGTAACCAGTATTTTTTATGACACGCATATCTTTGTCATCAATGCCTGTTCTTTTCAGAATATCAATTAACTTAGCGCGCTTTACATTATCGAATGTCTTCTGGAAGTCCACAAAACGTATAAATACCAGGCCTGCATCGTTCAATTAGCATACTAACATTGAAAAGAGCGTATACTTGGTGTCCAGATTTTTTCTAAATCCAAACTGACTTCCTCCACCCCGTTGTATATTCTGGACTATATGATTCGCGGAAAAGTTTTTAGTAAGTGATTAATCGAACTAATATTTCCGTAATACTAATATATTTTTTAACATTTCGTTTTTTAGGTATCATTATGAATGTTAATTTCATTCGGTTATTCGGAATCTTACCTGTATCGTATATATTATTAAATAATCGAACCAAAGAATCTTTAGCTTAAATTTTTACAACCTGAACTGGTATTTAGTGCGGTCTGGCTACATTTCTGTTTTTTACCGTTCAAATTCTTCCATTTAGAATTTTCACAAATCATCGTAATTAAAAAGCCGTAAAAACTCGCAACAGAAACAAGTTCGTATGGCCCCATTTCATTACTGTCTGTGCTGTCTAAGTTGTACGAAAAACTACTCCTGAAAAGAATACTACCAATTGTCCAAAACAGGTCACTAATACCTGACCATCAATTTGGTTTTAAGGAAAAACATAGTACAATTGAGCAGGTCAATCGAATAGTTAATGTGATTGAAAAATCAATTGAAGAAAAAAAGTTTGTGACGCGGTTTTTCTTAGACGTAAGTCAAGCTTTTTCTATTACAAAGAATCAGTTGTTACTTTCCACATCAAATGACTCGGATATTGCAATCATACCTAGATGAAAGGTACTTCCTGTAAGATGAATCACAAATTTATCCGGTAAAAGCAGGTGTATCCCAGGGGAGTGTACTGGGGCAGTTGCTCTATCTAGTTTATACGGCAGATATTCCTATTCCGACAAACATCGAAATAGCAACCTTCGCTGATGACACAGCAATTCTCTATTCAGACGTATCTGCCGTAGAGGCACGTAAAAACCTGCAAGAAGCAGTAATCAAAATCGAAACATGGTTTAAAACGTGGAAAATAAAGATTAATGAAGATAAATCAGCTAGAGTAATATTTACTAACAGAAGAAATCTGCCAACTGGACAGATAATTATGAATGGTGCTACAATCCCACAAAAAGAGGAAGTAAAATATTTCGGTTTAAATTTAGACAAGCACCTAACGTGGAAAAAACATATAATAAAAAAGCGCAATGAACTAAACATTAAACGGAAACAAATGTTTTAGCTACTAGGCGCAGACGATCAGAACTGTCTACTGATAATAAACTGTTTTTGTATAACCGAGTTTTGAAACCAGTTTGGCGATACGGCTGCTAATTATGGGGTTGTGCCAAGAGAGAGTTCAAAACAAAATCCTTCGGACTATTGTCGACGCTCCGTGGTATATAACGAATCTTACACTACACCAAGATCTCAAAGTGAACACTGTAAAGGAAGAAATAGCAACAGTTGCTAAAAAATACGCCGTCCGGCTAGAGAACCACCCTAATCATAGGGCGATCTCCTTACTAGACAACTCACTCGTTATCCGCTGACTCAACAGAACGAAGCCACTGGATTTAATATGAATACTATTAATATGTAAAATTATACTTAAGCACCCATCACTGGATGGGATGCTTCTCATGTCACTTTATGCATAAATAATCATAAAACTTAGTAAATAGCATTAGCTAGGTGTAAATTAGCAATTTAATAAATAAATTTTAAAAAAAATTTAGATTGGCGCTCCTGGATAATCCTCTGTAACTGGATAATCCTGTGTAACCGACCTCACGTCGTGGAATACATTTTAAATTTTCCTTAATCTATCTTCTTTATCGATTTCTATGTTACCGTGTTTATCTACCGATTTATTACATTCATTATGATATGGTCGAATCATTTCTTTTGTCGTTTTGTACACATACGATGTATCATTTTTTTCTGTAATTTTTCGATTTATGAGCATTCCTCCTCATACCAGAATTCACCTCTCGTATTTTTCTGCGTATTTCTCGGTTAATTATCTTATACTGCAACATATTACGGTTTTTGAAACTCCGCTTCTTTTCCATCATTGTAATTATTTCGTTTGTTGCACATTTTGGTTTTTTGTTTGTGTTAGGTGAAATTTTAGAGGTTTATAATCGTTCCATCTTCTCCTTTATTTTATGTTACCTCATCGAACTAGGTTTTCTATTTGCACTCTAATAATCTGTTGATTATTTTTAAGGTACTGATCTTCTACTATCACTCGGTAAGATCATTTTGGTTCTAATTCACTTTTATAATTCCCATTAGTAGGTTATGATCTGCTGTAACGTCTGCACCTATATAATCAATTTGCTTCTTTACAATTTAATTTGGTCTATCTGTTGATGCTTCCCAAGTATATAATCGTCTCGGTGGTAATTTAAAGAAAAAGTATTCATTATACTTAACTTCACATAGAAATCGACAAACATTGTGCCTCTGTCACTTAATTTTATTCTCGTTAATATTGCTGTCAATTTTGATGTTATTTCCTTTCTATAAAACAATGTGACGTATATATATACATATATATATATATATAATATATATATATATATAATATATATATATATATATATATATATATACATATATATATGTATATACATATATATATACATATATATAATACATACATACATATATATATATATAAAACGAATGTATTAAATGATAAATGTGTTATTTCGATTCGAACGAGGTAATAATTTTACAATAAGATAAGAATTATATTTATTCAATTCATTTTATTTGACTAAGCGAAGGATTAAATAACAATTTTCCATTTATTTCTCTAAGTTTAAAGGAGTAATTACGTTTAATTCTCTCGTTTTCATTGTACAAGATAGGTAAATTTGGAAATCCTTGGGGAATATCTACATCTAGCAGTGGTTGATATAGGTATGACCTGATAATGTGATGTATTATATATATATATATATATATATATATATATATATATATATATATATATATATATATAATGATGCGGTGGCATAGTTGCTAGGGCGTAGGATTGTCAACTGTCGAGGGTTCTATTAGAACTCGCGGGACAAAGTTGATAAAGTTTTCATCGTCATGTAACTTTTAATCATCGCTAATAAGGTAGTGGCACTCCCCCGCGTTTAATATCACTTACCTGCGTTGAATATCATTAGCACCATAAATGCTAGCCTATTTTGTACGTAAAAATAACTTTAAATGGGCGGGTGTCACGACATTCGGTAACGAACAATATGACGATAATGATGGGACATATATTTATACTAGCTTGAAATACTGCTTATCAGTCGATGAATTTCTCGTTGCCTTTCTAGCTGAAAACTTAATTTACCGTTATTTCAAAATACGTTTAACGTACACAACGAACAGAAATTGAAAATGCGTACGTCAAACATCACACAATTGTATATCAACGTCACCAATGTTATTCGAAGGCGGCCATCAATTATTCATTAACTTTTCAACGTTAATTATTCATGCACGTATGTTATCGGAGAGGTGTGATTTATATATCATTATACGGGGAAAATTTTGACGGAGAAAAAATTAAAAATTTTGCCTATAGTCCAACTGCAACGCCAAAATCTAAACCATCCAGCAAACCGACTTAAATGCGCACGGAAAATTTCATCAAAATCGGTCTGGCTGTTTAGTAGTTCAAGTTTAGTGTTTGGTATTTCTGAAAAGCTATAACTCGGCGACCGTTTGACCAATTTCGATGAAATTTTCGGCGAATGTTTACGTAAAATAGATTTCGTATTTCGAAAAGGTTTTGAAAATTTTTTGTCATTACTCGCGAACATTTTAAGGGCGATTGAATAGTAAATTTAAACCACCCCGGAATTACACACAAAATATAGTCGAAATCAGTTCAGCCGTTTAGAAGGAGTCGTATAAACACATACGTGCGCACTTTCAGAAAATGAGATTGAAATTAAAGCGGAAAAACGAGTTCCGGCTATTAAAGTGGAAAACTTTAATTTCCCTTATTACGCTAGAGCGAGTAAAATGATCAGCTGACTCAATGTTCGACAATTACGGAAAAATGAACCGACAAATCTCCCGCCTATTTATTATACGAGCCATTTGTTAAAGTTTCACACGTACGAATCTGATGTTTGCAAATAAAAACTAAATAATAATAATAATAATAATAATAATAATATGAAATAGAAATGGCGGCTAGAGAAATTGCGGAAAATTCATTACATAGGATGTGAATGTGGAATATACAAACAACTTCGACCAGAAAAAATTGATTGTATAGGGGCCGATAACGTATTCCGAACAATAATTCGAAGTAGCCGATGAATGACGGTGTAAAGCTCTTTAAATTGGACCGGATTATATAAAATATATGTATGTATATACTAAACATAAATCTAGAACCGAACCTTTCAAATAGGAAGAAATTCAATGCAATTTTCCTCTGCCAAATGAGCCAGTACGTATATATAGAGTGAACCGGCCTTTCTATTCATTTATATATATATATATATATATATATATATATATATATATATATATATATATATATATATATATATATATATATATATATTCGTATATAAACCAGATCTGTTGTAAAGCAGTAATAAATCAAAGCCTAATCCGGATGGCCCTTTCGCATACAAATATGTATATATATATATATATATATATATATATATATATATATATATAAAGCACATCAAATCGGATTACCGTGAAAATGGAAGCAGTTTTTCACCATGCAAAGAAAACTGGCTAATAAAGAATTATGCTCACGCGCACCAAAAGTGCATGGAAGACACACGCACATATGCGCCCATATATATTCGTTAATGTTTTTTCGGCTAATACTCATGAGTACAGACGTAGATTTTGTTTTGTTATCAAACTATAAAACTTTAGAAAAGGTGTTAAACAAAAAAATTTCCGTTAATTTTTAATGGGTTAAATTCTATGCTGTCACTTTTGAATTCGTTAATTATTACGATTATTAAATTTATTATTACTATTTACGTTATTATTATTAAATAATACTATTATTTTTATTATTGTTATAATTTTATTAGTACTAATATCAGTAGTACACCCGGTATCATTATTACTAGTATAGAACCATTATGGGTATTTTTATGATTTATTATTATTATAGAATTTATGATTACTATTTACGTTATTATTCCTACCTGGTAAATGCACAAACGACGCCCTCTTTCAACACATGTCTTACATCACTGGTAACCTACAAGAGGG
Organism: Coronaproctus castanopsis; assembly: GCA_032883995.1. NCBI lineage: Eukaryota > Metazoa > Arthropoda > Insecta > Hemiptera > Monophlebidae > Coronaproctus > Coronaproctus castanopsis. Next base: position 66,666,057 of record CM065052.1, on the reverse strand, counting down.
CCGCTCTGACCTGGCCATTTATTTAGTTCTTTGCAAAGCTTTTATTACAGTAAATCACGCAATTCTTTTAGAGAAAATTAGTCGCTGTCGTTTTAGAGGTAATGTCCTTAAATGATTCCTACGTGAAAAATAGATCTTATGCGATAAAAATAAATGATGTAAAAAGTGAATATATCATTCAGAGCTTCGGTGTCCGGTCCCGCAAGGAAACATTTTAGGCCATCTCCTGTTCTTGATTTACATTAATGATCTCTGCAATGTTAAGCTGAATGGCAAAATTTTAAGTTATGCAAATGATTAGTAGTTGACTCACGTTTTACTCAACGGTTACAATCCTGAGTCCAAGAAGATTTCGATCATGTTGTAAATTGGTTAGATGTAAATTGATATTGAATAATGATAGAAAAAAATTTTAATTTACAGTTTGTAGCCACGGAATATGTTTGGCTCCATAAAAATCACCTTACACAATGGTTCCCTGTTATAAAAAGTGGAAGAAATAAGGTATCTCGGAGTCGTCCTTGACAATCGTTTAAATTGGAACAAACATACCGCTTACTTAGCCAGAAAACTTGGAAAATTGAACTATTTATTTTACTATTTAAGACAGCGCTTCTCCAGAAAGCACCTTCAAAGACTTTATTCATCACTACATCACCCCCGTACTAGCTTATGGAATTATGCACTGTGGAGGAGCTTCGAATTTTCATACCAAGCCAATACGCTTACAAAACATCGTATTAAATAATATCTGTATCGATTCTGGCACTTTAAAAGCAAATACCACTTCATTATTTATACACTGCTGAACTCTTGAATTATGTATACAAAAAAATAAACTATCCTTCAACATCGGTGTCTACGATGGTATCACTAGGGCTGCAAGGGAAGAGAGAGCACGCATTCTCTGTAAACACGTTGCGAGGATTCAGTCCTTTCATGCTGGAACCATTCTGTTTAATTAATTACCTTTATCAAGATTGACTTAAAAAACCTATGAAAAACTACGTAAGGCAATAATGCAGTACGTTTCATCCCGATCAAAATTATAACTCCACTCGTATCGTTTATTAATATTATCCACTCGGGTATTTCAGCAGCGTATAAAATTTTTCTCATTTATAATATAAAACTCAAAATTTATTTCGATTTCCTGGCACTATCCGTTTCTTCCTTACTCCGCTTATTATCATAAATTATAAGTTACCATTTATGTTTATTGTCACGTAAGTTTCAACTATTTTTTACCCGATTGTAGTAATAGGAAACATTTTAATTTCATCGTAATTTACAATTACTTTGTTCGATTTCACACGATATATTTAATATACAAATTAGTACTGACACTTCTATTACAAGTTGGCACACTGGCATTATGTATTAGTACATTTGGATATATTTAATATAGATTTAATTCATGTTCTTATATGAGTTTTTAATTTTAACTGTTTAATTTCACGCGACATCTTTAATACATTTACACTTCTATTATAAGCTGGCACTGGTTTTATGCATTAATTTATGCAATTACCATATACAGACTTAACATCTTATCGCTTACTCTTGCGTTACACGATCAAATTTTATTTCAAAGTATTTCGTAATATAAATATACAGAGTACAATCGAATAATAAACGTACTTAAAATCAATATAATATATGCCTGTACATATAAATTCGTGTGCACTAGGTCGCAGTATGCGTATAATATAAAAATTGGCAGCTATCTTAGACGTTATAGCGCAATTTACACGTGGCAAATGATAACGATGTAAACTTATTTTTTCATATCTTAAATTAAAATTCTTTAATGTACACATATATCTGCCTAATCACCGATAATTTTTTCCCCTTTTCTTTTACATATAGCGAGGTGAACTATATGAAGTTATAATAATAATAATAATAATAATATTTACAAAAAAAAAAATAATGCAATGAACATTAACTAAACAGTGGTTAAATCAATATTATTTACTAATATATAATATTTGTACATGCGAGCAAATTAACAAAATCTTCTTAAATGATACACTCGCGTTTACTATAAAAATTAAATTACGTTAATTCGTATTTATGCACACACTTACATACACTGCTATATTTATTTGATAAAAAAAGAATTTTGTAATTAGATAAATATTGTTACATTTCACACGTATACAAAAATTACTCCAGCAAGTTAAAGTACCGTGTATAATATCGTTTTACTTTTTTAGTTTATTTCAAGGAAATCGTTCATTCGGTAGCGAACGAAATAAGACGGGCCCTGCATAAAAAAGCTCGTATTCTCCGTCTACTCTAGTTAACTGCAGTAGATCACCATCCGATCGTGTTCTACTTTCATGCACGGATATATTAAATTGTCTTTTTTTTTTTTTTTTTTTTTTAACGCCAATCGAAGTAGATGTAAGTTATACAAATAAGTTACACTTAATAGGTCACACTGTAATTTTTTACTTTTTTTCTGGCTTATTTTATAGCGAAGTAAGCATACAACCAGTTTTAAATAATTAATCGGTAAATTTGAAATGAAAATAAAAATCCAGTTTCACATAATAAAAATGGAATATATTAGTATTATAATGATGTTTTTGCGTGTTCGTGGTGACTTTAATAATAACGATAATAATAATAATAATTAACTTAACCCTTTCAGTCATGTTTTTCTTTTAATAATAATAATTTCAATTCAATTCAATTCAATTCAATTCAATTCAATTCAATTTATTGCTTCAATCAAATACGTTTACAAACAGCATGTATATATACACATAATCGTAATAAACAATAATGGTTGTAGACCGTGCTTATGTAGTAAAAATAAATGGAAGCAAACCTCGGCTATGGGCATGAATGCGCGAGCGCCAGGTGTTTATTCTATACTGAAAATTAATGTTGTACGCGAAGAAGAAGAAACTTAAACAATATCTAACATAAAAACATAAAATTCTATAATAATAAAAAAAAACTTCTGTAACTATAAAAGGACAATATAGATAAATAAAGATTAAGAATTAAAAGTAGATGGAAAACTATAACGAAAACGTTTTAATTTAAAAATTAATGATTAAAAATTAAAAATAAAATTATTCCTATTGACGCTTACTGCGTGCGGCGGTAGTAAGGAAAATAACTTAAAAACTGTCTTGCTATATAGAAGTAAATAAAATAAGGTAAATAACATAAAAACAAAAAAACAGCAAAAACACAAAAAAAAACCGCAAATAAAAATTCAAAATCAATGGTAAACTGCATTTTCAGTTTCTGAGAAGTCCTTTTTTAAAATATTATAAGAAACCAACGTTTCGACGACGCTTATAGTTCATTAAATATTGCTTCATAGTTTCGGGAATTAAATTATAGGCTACAGCATAAACGGCCTGCATGCGACAGTGAGTCTTATTAAAATTGGTACTTTTGCTCTCTCAGCGCCAGATAGCAATAAAAATGCGACTTTATCGATAGCTCAATAGCGATTATACTAATAGCAGTTATAATAATTAGTCACCGGCAAGCATTGTAATAATGTAGGTTAAGGATATTTTATAAATTTTTATTCAATTTTTTGCACATATTATTAACCTTATCGTTTTTTTAAATTTTGCTATTCTATTATCGTTAATAATATCTCTAATTTTTTCGAAATTTCTTATACATGGCATTTCATTTACTCTCGATTTCAACGCGTTTATATTATTTTTATTTTATTTTTTCTCTTTATTATTTTCATTATTATAATAATATTTATCTTAAAGCACAAACCACATCCTGATGGCTTAAGGGACTGTGTTTCTCATCCTTCAATCATCATATATATATATATATTAAGTTACACACTGCAGGGAAGTACTGCATACACCTAAATTTGTATTTACATGTATATACTTTTCAGCCACGCAACACTTACACTTCAGTCAATTCTTTTTCAAATACATTTGCCCCATGTATCAGTCACCACGCGACCACTACTGTATGGTAGGTGAAATTTTAACACTAACAAAATTATACATTTTCTGGTTGACCATGAAACGTCTCAATTCTAATTATATTTAACGCGAGAAGCTTTATCATAACCTTGATACAAAGATCATCGAAGCAGAACAGCGATGTAATAGTACGTTTCCTAGACTTACAAAAAGCATTTTGATAAATTAATAAAATGTCTACAAAAAACTGTAATAGACCCAACAAGACGTAAATATAATCAAACAGATATATTGGAAACAGACAGCGACTTTAAAAACAGAATACGGTCTTACAGATTACATTCCAATTAATAAAAGTGTAAAACAAGGATTATGTCACCGTTACTGTTTAATTTATACGCAGAGAACTACATCGGGAAAGTATTACAAGAATCCAAGGAGGGCGTCAAAGTAAATTGAAAAGACGATGTGGCGATAGTAGCAAACACGGCGCAAGATATACAAATATTATTGAATAAAATTGTATCCGCAATAAAAAATTCAGGACTACGCATAAATGCACAGAAAACGAAAGCGATGATATTCGGCAATACCAAGAAGAGGACATGTCCAATAATGACAGTGGACGGGGAACCAATAGAAGTTGCTTAAATATCTCGGTGGCTGGTTGAATGATGAAATTAACCCCGAGAAAGAAATCAGAATAACAAGATCAGTATTTATCCAAATGAGATCTCTGTTCAGTGATAAACATCTAAGTCTGAAATTAAGATACAGGATGGTTAAGTGTTATGTATATTCGGTTTTATTATACGGAGCGGTGGACGTTAAAAAGCACAACGGTGAAAAATCTGGAAGCATTCGAAATGTGGGTTTTCAGGCGAATGCTGAAGATATCATGGGCTGACCGTATATCGAATAGAAAAGTTGTGGAAAGAATAGGACAAAATGAAGAGCTATTTATCAAGAAAAAGAAATTAGCGTATTTGGGCCACATTATGCGGCACGATCGGTATCAGTTGATATAGTTAATTATAAAGGAAAACTAGAAGGATGTAGACGAAAAGGACGCAGAAGAATGTCGTGGACGAAAAAAATGTGGAAAATTGGACGGGATGCTCAACCAACGAACTAATACATTCGGCCAGAAACAGGACCAGTTTTCCACTCGTTGTAGCCAACCTAACGGAGATTATGAAGAAGAAGAAAAGTATTGAAAATCATCTAGAGTTAACTAAAAAGCAACGTTGCATAATAAACAGGTCCCTTAAAATGTATAATTTTCTGTCAAAATTTCATGTACAACTGAAGGGGGTTAATCAAATGAGATACAAGATCAATTAACATTTTAAAAAATGTAATCATGTACAATTTAATAATGTCTGCTGCTGTACATGACACGTTAGTTTAATTTAATCATAATAATAATAATTCGAAGTAAACGTTTCTTTCATTTATTCATAATAAGAAAAATTGATTACGTTTTATCAGCGAAATCGGATATAAAAGCCGTTATACGCGTATAATGTTCAAGTGCGCGCCTATATTAAATATATATATATATATATATATATATATATATATATATATGTACATATATACATACTCGTGCGCAGAGAAAAATAAATTTTACCGTATCAAAACTGGAATTTAAGCAAATATGATCGTAAATAGTTTAAACAGTATACTTGACGAATTCATATATAACGGAAAGTGAAACGGACCTCTATGTACGAGATAAACATTATAAAAATAAGATCAAATCGAAAATATCGTATTCAGTTCAAAAATTTCTCATTAAGAATTCGAGTCGTACCTTATACGTTCAGATCGGTTAGTATATTATAGCTCGAATGTCTCACAAACTATACGCCCATTATTGTCGATTAAAATTGTTTATTTGTTTTTTTATAAATAATTTCTTCATAATTCATTCTAATCACCTAATCCCATTGATACTTTCGTAATTAAGTTTTTACGTATAAAGTCGATTTTGATAAAAAAAAATAAATAAATATATTTTAATTTTTGTTCCCCACGTGTGAGCGTGAAAGGGTTAAACTATCGTATATATAACATACGACTATATCGGTTCGCATAATGCGCAGAATTGTTATTCAAACGTAACTACCAAATTGTAAACGATATATGTGAGCACAATGTTGCGTACATGTAAGCTCGACACTTACAGCAGGTTACATGAGAAGAAAAGGAAACATCTTGTAGATTCTTAGTTATACAAGAATACATATATCAAATATATATACGATATGAAATACATAATAATAATAATAATGCGAGTGAAACACTGTTCTTAACAGAAGCACCGCGGAAATCATTAATTATAACAAGAAATGTAGAACATTACATACATGCGTACATACTCACACACTCATGTATATATATATATATATATATATATATATATATGCAATACTAGCATAGTAGCATAGGCGCCGGTGACACTGTCGCGAGTAATTTATCTTTTACACCGCTAACCTTTTTGGCACTCTCACTGGCTTCTCCGTTCAATTTGCTTGCCACTACGTTGACACCGTTCGGGCCTTTGCAAAGGGTTACATATCGATGCTTCCGACACGTCAATTTTAATCGGAAGTAGTTAAATAGAAAAAAAAAACAGCCGTCTTTCTTGCGTTAGAAAAAAAAAGATTGAAACTACGTCTTTATTAATTCCATCCGTAACGCTAACGAGCGAGCTTTATCGTTCTACTTCGTTGTTTTGTGCCCCTACTTCTTTTATGAAACAATATAGTGGAAACCGATGAAAAAGGACGGGAAAAAAAGTAATTAATATTAAACGGAACTCGGAACAAAGCGGATGGAAAAGTGGAACATTTTTCGCTAAAGAAAAATTATCGCGAATAATAAAACCAGCGGAGGCACATCCCGTAAATCGAAGTTAACTACGTTCAATAATTAGTTTCGTAGTTCATTTTGTAAATTAACCCTTTGTAACCCTCGGTAAGATTTAGCGTGTACCCGAGTATCATTTTCATCGTCATTACGAAATCAACTATTCGACCGATTTAGAAGATGTCGCCATTAATGTCCGTGTCGGCATAATCAAATATATTCTTTCAACACTTTTTTCTGCCAGCTACCCATCCGACTAATTTATACGGACGTTTATAGGTTTTCGAGTACTCGGGGTTTAAAGTACGCTCAACTTTTACCGTTTAATTTACGTCGTGAGAAAGGACACTCATAACTCGTCGACAACGAGACAGAATAAGTTATATATATTCTTCTTCTTCACGTGCCACCCGATTCGGCTATTGCTTAGTGATCATGCATGGACTCCAAGAATTTCCGATCTCTTGACGCTCTGATTAGTTCCGACGTATTTTGAATTCCAGTCCATATTTTGATGCTAATCCAAGAGATCCTTCTTCTTCCCGGTTTTCTTCTACCGTTTATCATTCCTATTAATATTGTCTGTAAAAGGTGGTATTTCGATCCTTGCATTATGTGTCCTAAAAACGCAGATTTTCTTTTATATATATATATATGCATGTTGTCGGATTCGAATACGATCTATGATGCAAAAATTATCGTCAGAAAATAAAAATATAAATAATCCGAATATTATTATCGCGTGGAAGGCAACGGCAAACCACCACGCACAACACCGTATGTGCGCGCTAGTAACAATATAGTACACTACAAAAAAACACAGGCTGTATTGGGTCGTAAATGATTACAACGGGTTTTCCCGAGTTTGTGTGTGTCTATCAACGCTAACGCCATATTATGATTGATAAAATATGTATAAGTAAGTAGGCGCCTACCACCGATACGGAGACGGCACTTAATGATAAGATATATATTTATACATAAATTTTTTACGATCTAAAAACATGCTCTAAATCTCTCATGATCTAACAGACATTTATATAATATTTATTATTTTCATGTGTGTGTGAAATAGATTGTCTTCGATAGTAATTAGAAGAATATTAACATACTTCGGTCATATAATAAGAGCAGATGGATTTCAGGCGCGAGTTCTTGAGGAAAGAGTAGAAGGAAAAAGAAGACGTCGTCGCGTTCATACAAGATGGTCAGACATAGTACGGACGGTAATAGGAGGAAGTTTTGCAGAATGCGTCTGGATGGCTCGCAACAGGGAATCATAGCGACATCGCGTGCAGCAGATGGATTTTTCATAAATATCTCCACGAGGAATTCACGATTCACACAGAGAGAGAGAGTGTGTGTGTATTTTTAGGGTATATCGTTCGTTGATATGGAGCTAAAAGAAATATGCTTAAATACTTTCCAGATATCCACTAGAGTGCCTATTCGTGACGTTACGCACATCGTGTCTATTAATGTTTTTTTTTTTTTTTTTTTATTTAAAGAGAAGATTTTGCAACTATACAAATGATCGGGAGTTTAAAGTTCTCCACATTCATATAAGAAATTCGAAGTCGTTTTCCATTCGTTCAATGTATAGGCCCACATCTAACTTGTCCGGTTCGGAATCTATTCTACACCGTTTTCGTCGTGATAGGTCTATGCTGGGATCCTGTACCTGTATTAATGACTTTACTCTTTGTCCATTTATCTTTCTATCTTTCCTTCCAGTTTCTTGAAGTGTTCTCCATACTTCCGTTTTTCAGGGTGGCTGTCTAAATTTCAATTCCGCTATTGGTTTGTAGCCTTTATTTATATGCATTGAACAGTATGTGCAGAATTCTCCCGAGAAAACCACTTCGCGTTTTAATTTTAGAGGAGCGATGTGAGTAAAAACGGGAAGCCAGTCTTTATTCGTCTATTTTTTTTTATTAATTAAATACTTTATTTGTCAAAATTTATTGTGTAAGTTACATTTTTTTTTTTATTGATATCGGAGTCGACCTTAATGCGTCGCTCGATATTCTCATATTAATGACTTCTAGATTATCGTATTGTTGTTATTAATATTGAAATAAGATTTACGATTGGAAAGCGATTATATGGAACCGATAGTTTTATTTGTCTCTCACGACTAGTATTATTCACGTGCTTAGCTAACGTCTATCTGCAGTCTAATGTAACATCCAAAGAGTGTAGTATCTGGCCACTGCGATCTCTTCGCATATATTCGAAATGAGCAAACCAGCTGATAAATTATTATTATGTATAAACAATAAAAAAAAAGTTGTTGAAATCGCCGAATTTAATGGTTAATAGGGTACTTATATCGGCACAATTCAAGTTTCGTATGACTAATTTAAGGGAAAAAGAAACAAAAACAATTAAGAAGTTCAAGGAGTAAAGTTATAGATCAAATAATAGAGGGCACAGGAGCAACGAGTTATGGTAAAAGAAGGACATAAAAAAAAGATAACTTTAGTTGAAATCACTAGGGTCATGAGAGCCATAAAGGGTTATCCACCAATATACGGATCGAGGATGAGAAGAAGTGACCATAAAGCTTTTTGGCTATTAAGCCATTTTCGAGTGAACAAAATAAAAATTAAAAAAAAAAAAGTGAGAAAATACTTATTTTTTTCTATTTTTTAATTACAGTTGTTTTTTATTCTTTCTTACTTGAAAATGGCTTAGGAACCGAAAAGTTCATTATAATTCCTTTTTTTTTTTTATTGTTCATATATTTGAAAAACCACTACATTCGGCACCAGTATACATTATTATTATTATTATTATTATTATCGTCATGTAGTATCAATCTCAATCTATCGATTGGTTAATTAATGAAAACTAGTAAAAATTCGTCGAATCCATAGAGTTTTTTCTTCTAGTATTATTTTCTTATTTTGTTCAGTTGTTTTATTCTTGATAGTTCTATCTTTCTATGTCTTCCATAAATTAATCCTCTTAATCTCTTGCGAGCGATCTTTCGAAAGAATTGACGGATCTTACGATTTACCGATAATAAGATCAAAATTGGACTATTCGCTTATTTCGCCTAAACGTGAGTAGAACTAAACAGAAGAAACTACAAATTACGCAGAACAAAGCTTTACGATTATGTGTAGCAGCTATGTTTACCAACCCAGTGCAAACCTTATGTGGAAAAACTGGGAAATTTCCAATTAAATTAAGACAACACCTTCTAACTGATCAGTTCCAATGCCATAGGCAGAAAAGTGACAAATATATTAAATAAGGAAAATGGTTATATCAATGCATACCGGATTAATAAAATATTATTCCCAACTGTCAGCAGTTACGCCAGAACCAGATATCTTAATATAATGAAATGTAGTGAATTACCGGCATACTAAATCTAAATCCAATATGAAACTATTTCTATGAATATACCATTAGAACTAGATAAAAATGAATTTTATTGTGGAAAATAATAATTTAAATAATATGATGTTTGATGAAAAATAAAGACAAAAACGATTTTAAGGATTTTATAATTATTTACACCGATGGTTCCCTAAGATAAATCTGAAGATTGGTTTCTAATCGTCAGTGATTCAACGAGTGCATTACAAGTAATAAATAAAATGATGTTGAATTATATATATATATATATATATATATATATATATATATATATATATATATATATATATATATATATATTGACAGATTAGGAAAACAATTGCAGATATACAGAAACGAGAAACAAGATAAACTTCAATACCATCGCATACAGGGATATTTTGAAATGAAGTAAGAAGACAAACCGATTGAGTGGACGGAATACGTTACTTGGATCAAGCAGAAAGCGTACGATGCGTGAAATCAATAAAACCCCTCTCCTAAGTAGTCTCACATGTCTGCTCAGCTCACAGAATAATAGCGTAAACGTACTTATATTTTGATTACATATCAGCCTGTAATATAAATATTTAGTAAGACATGTCGTCCGTTCGTTACAGCCCTGGGTGGAATCACAAAATACCGTTTAAAAATAAAAAAAATAAATAAAACCTATATCTGCAACCGAAGGAGTTAATTATTATATAATATACAGCTGAATATTTCAAAATTACCTTCGTTTCAAATTGGCAATTTAGAAAGCAGCTGTATTAAAACCACGTTATGAGAATGAGTCACATGCGAACTACACAATATCTAGCTATATTGAAAATTATTGATTCGAGTTTTTGTCAATTCTGCGGACAACAAGAAAGGATCTTTGACATATTTGATTTGGACCTGTTCAAGTTGTGTAGAAGGTTGTGAAACGAGTTTAAAGGTGTGCATTGCAAAGTACGGAACAATACCGATTGCAATTTGTCAAATATTAACGGAATTGTGTTCACCTGTAGCAAAAATGTTATGTAAATTATTACAAAAAAAAAAACAGGACCTGTATATAATATTATAAATAGATATGTATGTATATAATTATGTAAAAATTAACCACCTATAATTAAAGTGGTCGAAGAGTGTTTTATAGTTGGATCATTAAAAAAATAAAAAAAAAATAAAAATTAATCCATAAATCTTTTTCGCGGTCTTCATTTTGTGTGTTTACCATCTGATCTTCCGTTTATTATTTCCGTTAGTAAATTATTACGTTTTAATACAAGATCGATCCATTATAATTTATTTTTATATATATATATATAAATCCGATTACCAACTTCGATGTTTACTGTTATTTAAGCGTTCTTATCTAAAATTCAGATTTCAAAAGCCTCTATCTCGACGATCCGTAGTGTTTAAGTTTTAGCGTCGTAAAGACGAACTAAGTGCAAAACAACGATGTTTTTAAACAAATCTTCACTTTGGCTAAAACGACATTTTTTTAATGTTACGCTAAATGCCGCTTTTGCTTGAGCATTACTTCACTTCTGTCAAGTATCTTTAATCCCGGTTAGTGAATTTTGCTGTCCTTTAACGTATACTAATGTACGCGCGTATTTCTGTTGGCGCGTAGGATTATGTAAGTATTTTCTGGTGTAGTGAGTGTGTGTATGTGTGCACCAATTGTACTTTTTTTCTGCTTATGCGAGTGACTGTGTTTATATGGATAATGCAGTTGTATAAGTGTTTTTTAGCTTTAATATCATTTTTCTTTTTAAGCTGTTGAACTACTTTAGGGATTTCGTTCTAAAACTATCGACGGACTTCTTCAATAGAAAACAGAATAAGAAGTGGAGTGGCACAAACCGAGTACAACTTAAATAAATGGATAATGGCGAATGAAAATCGATATGAATTGGTGCCGAATAAGGAATATTTATTCAAGTGCGACCTATTCGACACCTTCGGTGCCGATAAATTATATTCCGATACAGATGGAGAAATTTTAAAGTTTCCAGTATATCGGTCGCAGAAACGGTTACGGCCGGATAAGATATAATAATAATAATAATAATAATTAGATAAATCAATATATTTCAGGAAAATAAAGTTACAAAAGTGAAAGTTGTGCACGGGTAGCGAGCTAAATTTGATATAAATTAAAATTAATCAATAGTCGTATAACGCAAGAATAAAGAACAAATATTTGAAATGTAAATTATAAATATAACAATTTCTCACTAAAACTCATATAAGGGCGTAAACTATAATAAGTCTATATATATATATATATACATATATGTTGTACATTGGTGTTTGAATTATATAAATTATAATAGAAGTGCGAATGTACTAATTTTTATATTAAGTAATTGCAAGTTACAACGAAAAATAAAAATATTTCCTATTATTATAATCAAAGATAAGCTAAATAATTTTACTTGAGAATAGTTAACTATTTATCATTGATTTAGGGATTAACAATAATTTTACTTGAGAATAGTTAACTATTTATTGTTAATTTAGGAATTAACAATAATTTATGAAACTTACACGATGATAAACATATTACATTAGATAATGTGTAATTTACGATAATAAGAGGAGTGAGGAAGAAACAGATAGGGCGAGTAAATGAAAAAAAAATTAGAGTTTAATAAATGAGAGAAGTTTCGTACGCTGTTGGGACTGCCAAGCGGGATATTAATAAACGATAACAGCCGAGTTACAATTTTAATCGAGATGAAACATACTTTATTAATAACGTGTTTTTTTTAATAGATTTTAAAAGTCAATCTTGATATGGACAGTGAATTAGTTCCAGCATTAATAATAATAATCAAATCAAATCAAATCAAATTTATTTATTTAATAACACATAGAATGGAAAAATTTTATACATACGTATACAAATACCTACATACATACATTATACTCATATCACACATAGATATAAAATATACTCATACATATACATTCATATTCACATATATACATGATACATATATACACCTATATGCCCATGAAATATATAAACATTTTAGATACATACACACAAGTAATATGTAGATAATGAACTTAATACTAATTATAATAATTCCATTACACCATAAATACAATACATAGATATAATATAAAGTCCGCTATGCGCATACCTGCGCGAGTAGCGGGAATTTCAATATCAATAGCTGCGTGCAAACTACCTTATGCAAATTAAAAATAGTAATATTAAAATAATAGTAACATACATTGTTAAGTGCTGAATCATTAGTCTAGTTCTACACATGCGAGTTATTAATTGAATATGAAATAAGAAAAAAAGTACATTGATTTAGACATTGACAATGTTGTATAATCAAAAATAAAATTATCTAGTTTATTCACTAACATTTACAATGCCATATAAACCAAAAATAGACTGGTACAACAAGTTTTGATTTACAAGTTGAACGAAACTTAAATTGGGGTGAAAAACACAACTAAACTCCTTAACCTGCTTAAAATATGCTTAAAATACTGATAATTAACCGTAAAAGACGCAAAATTAATTGGAAGTATGGGATACCTAAATTTTTTTAAACACACTTATTCTTGAGTTATTACTCTGAAATAGAAATAACCTTTGAATATCTACATACAAAAAACATCTTCAACGCAGCGTCACATCTCACATTATTAATAAACAAAGTAAACAAAGCCTCCACTTTTCAACAAAACGCTAACAATTAAAATACTTATTGAAACAATTAGTGAGAGGCTAACTCACCTGTCGTTGTAACGTACTTAATTAACAATTTTCGTCGACGCCGTTTATAATTTTTCAAATCAACTTTAAGAGATGCAGGCAGTTTATTGAATAACATAGCACCCATAAAAACTGCCTGCATTCTTGTATGGTATTTATTGTAATTTGGCAGTTTAGCATATTCCGAAAACGCACTCCGAGTTACCCCATGTTTAACCGATATTTTGAATGTGTTTCTATTCTTAAATACAAAGCACAGCAATTGCATCACATACAACTGCTCCACTGTCAAAATTGAACTATTTTTAAATAAAATCTTAGATAAAATATTCTGTAGAGCCTGCAAAGGGGAAATATACATTCGGGCCGCTCCTCCCCAATGAACAATTCCATATACCAGAGTCGGCTGATAAATTGCAACGTATAAACGACGGAGATGCCGTTCTGTCAGGTATTGATTTAAATAATAAAATAAATAGTATAATAATAATAATAATAATAATATTAATAGTAATAGTAATAATAATTATAATCAAATCAAATTCTATTTGTTTATAGCAATAAAGCGTTACACCCGCTAAATTATAATGAAATAAATACAATAATAAGAGAACGGAAGTAGAAGAAATAATTTTTTTTTTTTTTTTTTAAACGTATATTTGTGATAAATGTTATAATGATATATACACTCATAATCACACCTCATGTATACACACAACAACACAACAACACTCATACGACATAATACAATTATTTTAATACTACTTATCGTCAAGCTTTCGCTTGTTGACGGGTAATTACATTTCTTATGATTTAATATTATACATTTACGCTTAATATAAATTTTTATTTTGATTACATTTATTATATTGATTTCTTTAATTACCGTTTATTTATATAATTATAACTCATTTACACTCTCACATACTCTCTAACTTAACTGCCAAAGTGAGCTTAAGTACTGATCAGTACCATGCTCACACACACACACACGCATAAGCACACAAAAACATAGAATACATGTATACATATGTTAGAGTAGTTTTAATTCATATTACCTTTCAATTTGCAAACAATATATTTCCACTCTAATCAACCACATATAGACTCCCATTTACACCAAAATTTTAATTTTCGAATCGGTAGTAGAACCCTGACATCCGCATTGTATCATTCTATATTTGTATTTCATAATCCTCGTCATTTCATTACTCTTATAGCATTTTATCCACATTTTCCTTATTTTGTAACCATTTTTTTAATTCACGTTTTAGTTTCCTCTCCACCCTTTCGTTCAATATTTCTTCTGGTATCTCGTTCATCATACGCGGCAATATGTACATATCTGTCTGATTTCCATGCTTCGATTTCGGTATTTGAGTATGATATTTTTGTATCTTCCTTAGATCATATGTTATTTCTTTTCTTTCCCTAATTTTTACAGGTTTCCGATTTCTAATATAATCCAACATTCTAACCATTAAGCACAGTCTTTTTATATCCAGCATGTTTTCCTCCTTCAAAGGCTTGTGTAATTTACTATCATTATCTCTTGCAATTAGTTGTAAGGATTTTCTCTGTAAACGAAAGAAACTATTAAAACGCGAAAAAGAACAGTTTCACATCAAATTAAATAATGGTTGGTCCAGAACCGACAAAGAAAAATCAAACGCTTTTGCAGAATACCTCAGTTCAGTTTTTATTCCGCATCCTGATATGTGTCGTGAATACTCCGAATATATAGAAAATAGCTTAAATGAACCCTGTTCACCAGGAAAAACAAAAATATTTACTCCAAAAGAGGTATTCGAATGCCTACGTAAAGTACCATTACGAAAAAGCCATGGAGTAGATAACATCACTGGTGAAATCATTTCACGGCTTCCAACAAAGTCAGCTACTCTATTATGTTACATATTCAATGGAATATTAAGAATTGGATATTTTCCTAAAGCGTGGAAAAAATCAGTTATAGTAATGATACATAAACCGGGCAAGCCGTGTACAGATGTATCATCCTATAGGCCTATTAGTTTACTCTGCTCATTATCAAAGGTATTAGAGAAATTAATTTTAAGTCGTATCCAGCCGATTATAAACAGTCGTGGAATAATACCAAACCATCAATTCGGATTTCGCACTGAACATTCTACGGTGCAGCAGTGCCATCGATTGGTTGATGCGATTTCCTCAACGCTGGAAAAAAAGGAAGTATGTTCTGCAGTATTCCTGGATGTTGCACAGGCGTTTGATAGGGTTTGGCATCTTGGATTACTTTATAAGCTGGGACAGTTTCTCACCTTTGATTTATATGCATTACTTTATTCATATTTATCTGGTAGAACATTCGTTGTCAGAATTAATGGAGATTTTTCGGAAGAACATAATATTTTATCATCTGTACCGCAGGGTAGTCTACTCGGGCCTCTTTTGTATTCGGTCTACACAGCAGACATGCCGACTAGCAATCAAACCATTTTAGCAACATTCGCCGATGATATTGCTATTCTTGCATCCAATTCAGAAGCAATGTATGCAAACATCGCGGTACAAAACCATCTGAATAGGTTGGTAAGTTGGCGTATGTTGTTTAATCCCAGTAAATGCCAGCACGTTATATTTACAAATAAAAAAATCAAGTGCCCGGCTGTAAGAATTAACAACATACAAATTCCTAAAAGTAATTCAGTACGTTATCTTGGCTTGTACATGGACAAAAGGCTCACATGGCGACCACATGTGGCACACACTAGAAGAACCATTATTACTCGTGTGAAATCACTACGTCCGTTATTGGGACAGAAATCGGTTCTAAATCTAATGACCAAACGTACTATCTATCTTGCAGCAATCGCTCCTATTTGGCGGTATGGAATAGAGTTGTACGGCAGTACTTGCAAGAGTAATCTTAGAAGAATACAGCAACAACAGTCCAAGATACTCCGTACTATTGCGTCTGCTCCACACTATGTTTCTAATTTGACACTGCATAAAGATCTCAAGATTCCATATGTCAACGATATTCATGTCATGCAGTATAAGAGGTTATTCGACAAATTTGAAGTCAGTAGCAATCCTAATGTTCGCAGAATGCATTCAGACAGTCTTCCAGACAATCCTCCAAGGCGTCTGCGCAGGAAGTGGTGCCGAGATGCAATTCCAATCACTTAATAAATCGGGTCTTATTCAAAAGACAACACGTTTTTTTTCTTCATTTTAATTATTGTATTTGACCATTCATATACTATTCCTACAAATATTTAATTCCCATCAAGTTACTGTTTTCTCTTCCTCATAGTCTAGTGTCTTACTGGAGTCACTAGACTAATATTAATTTCCTACTTACGTGATCACCGTTGTTTGCAGCAATTAATGCTGGTATGATGTTTAAAAGGGGAAAAAAAAAAAAACGATCGATACGTACAGTATAATACTTCTTAGCTAAACCCCATGCCTGCACACCATATTTTAATCGTGAATCTATCAGCGCATAATATACTATTTTTAATGTTTCTTAATAAACTTCCGAAACTTTCCATACATTACCGCAGTGCAAACATATAAACGTGTGTATTCATATGTACATAAAATACACATAAATATTTACACACACATTAATAATATTTCAAAGTGCCCGCTAATGCTCATAAGTTGCAGCGGATTTTGTTTCAAAATAGTATAATACATTTTATATATATCTATATATATATATATATATATATATATATATATATATATATATATATATATATATATATATATATATATATATATATATATATATATATATATATATAGACGAAAACTGAATTGCTATAACGCGAAAATAATAATAATAGTAATAAATATATATATATATACGTGCATACATGTATAAGCACGTATACACATTAATGAGAATAAAATTTCTCGTAATATTCACTTAAAACTTCCTTTAAAAAACTCTAACCATTTGCATCCATTCATCCGATTCACCCTCTCTCACAAACTGTGTACATTATACAAATATATTTCCAATATTCGTGTACGTACATATATATATATATATATAAATATATATATATATAATATAAACACATATAGGCTCAACTATACTTTAACCACACATACACACACAACACACATGTCCGCATATCCTGGCACATTAAAATGTTACAAAGGAAACAACTCGGTTGTGAACTATTTAAAGTTACATTTTAAGTAGGTTATTTTTATTAAATTAAAGACATACGCTACCAAATACTTTCGTCGTCGTTTATAATTTTTAATCGATTCCTTTACCACACGAGGTAGCGAATTAAATAGCGTGGCTCCTGAATAGATTGTATTCCGGAATGGAATTTATTGAATTTTGGAATCTTTGCTCTTTCATCAGCTGATAATTTTATTATACCCGCGTGAATATTTATATCAAATGTTTGACGATTTTTGCTTACAAAACATAAAAGTTCAACTTCGTACAATTGCCGTACATTTAGAAGAGAATCATTATCGTTCTTATGTTTGCCAAATTTTATCGATTTAAATAGCGCGTTTTGTAAAATTATTAAAGTCCGAATTTGATAATTCGCTGCACCACCCCAATGCACGATACCATAACGTAGAACGGTAATAATAATAATTAATCAAATCAAATCAAATCAAATCAAATCAAATTTATTCATTCAAATCCACAAATGCGCATTTATTTGCGCGAGTAGTGGAAACTTAAATAGATATACAAATACTTGGTTGGTTAGTATTGCATAAATAGTTTGAACAATTGTTAACACTTATGAATATGTAAGTGACAATAAACAATAAACATACTTACAACCGTAATTGTTATGTATATACACCCACAAGACACTACACACACACCTACACGCATATATATATATACACACACACGTACACTTAATCACATTTATATTTTGTAATAGATATAATAAAAGTAAACGCATTAGTAAACACACACTTATTTACAAAAATGAATAAGTATATATAGAAAATGCATACAATACATGCACACAGGTACATATAAACTAATAGACGCAGGGTTATAATGGTTAATAGGCTAACTCAATAATAAATATACCCGCATAAATACATGATTCCAATACACATATCAAAATCAAAGCACAAATCGATATACATGTGGACACACTAATGAAAACAATAATTCCTCGTCTCATTTCATGGGTGAATTTATCTTTATTTTTACATACGTAGATGATAAGTTGAATCTCATACAAATACTTAACTTTCAATATAGTACGTGCATTAGGAGAGTCATAGAATGCAAAAATTTAAATAATATTTTTTGGAGATTTTTTATTGGGAGTAAATGGTATTCCGCAGCACCACCGCAATGCATAATTCCGTATCTTAAAACCGGCTCATATAATGCTATGTAGATACGAAGTAAATGATTCCTTGGAAAATATTGTTGAAGATAGTAAAACAAATAATTCAATTTTCTTAATTTCTTAGACAAATAAAGAATATGCTTACTCCAAAATAATAATAATAATAATAATAATAATAATGGAAATTAAAAAAAAGATACGGTAACGGGAAATATATATTGTGATTAAATTAACCGTTTAAATCGCACGTGTACGGTACATAAACTTTTATTAACGGTGTAAACAATTTTCTATTTTCTTAAAATAAACGGAATTTGGTCTAACGCATTAAAAATAATCTAGGGTCGTGTCTGCAACATTATTCGCGAAATTTAATTTCACTTTACGCATTTTTTTTATTTTTTATTTTTTTTTATTTTATTTAAACACGTTCGATTACTGAGATCATTTGCGTCTGTGTATTTTCATATACGCCTGTAACGCGAGGAATTTTTAAAATTTTTGAATTATTCGAGGACTATCTGGTAATATTGTTTGTATCGTACTATTTGTGAGTTTGTAATCATTTCGTGAATTATCATATTGTTTACATTCTAATAGGACACGTTTTATTGTTAATTGAATATAATTGCACGATTTTATGTTAAAAGTCCGTAATAATGTGAATGTTAAATATTATGTTCGTACTATTCGCGTTGCGAACTAAGAGATTTATAATTCGCGACGAATATCGAATTTTTTATTTTATTGTTTTCAGCGATTTTATATTCCGACGAGTTAAGACTTAATTATTAATTAAGTTAAACTACGCGAATTAATTAATTGCTACTAAAAGTATTAACCGGAAAAAATTTCTCTGTTCGACCAATCTCGCTTTCTCTTTTTTCCTTTTTGACTTACGCTATGAAATTCGATCTTCGCACACACCTCCGATATAGCTCTTTTCCGATCGTTTTATATCCGTCAATAATTTTTCATTAAACGAGCATATACTGGGAGGGGGTGATATCGAATAAGCGGTTATAAAATATACATTAACGAAACCCTAATGCGCGAGGCTAAGATTAAGGCGAAGAGATTAAATAGGTTGGTGTAGTATTAGTATAGAAACTTTAATAAGAAAGGAAGCTGGTTCCCGGGCATTCCGCACATTTACCGAGGAAGATTAAGTTTATAAAAGAAGATTAATTATTAAGTTAAGAATTAAACAAACGAAGAATGAATATTAAATATATATTTAATAGATTTATAACACGTATAGGATTTTTTCACACGATAGCACCCATCTAATGGTCAAGTACTTAGGATTACACCTAGATATAGCCGATTAACATGGAAACAACACATACAGATGAAGAATAAACGTTCAATATATACGGCGGTTCTAAGGACGGGGTGCAACTTTGGGGTTGTGCTAGACCATCAAAAATGAAAAAAATACAAAGGTCACAAAATAAAATTCTTCGGATGATAACCAAGGCACCCTGGTATGTAACAAATCTAACGTTGCACCGAGATTTACGTATAGATTATGTGGCCGAGGTCATAAAAGTTCACGCTAAAATACAAGCAAGAAAACTCGATAGCCACTCGAATACTCTTGCTAGGGGGATTGCTTGATGATACCACCGGTGACATAAGGAGACTAAAACGTCAGAAACCGCAGGATCTAGTTTAGGGTCGTAGTAATCGGGTAGGTATCGCTGGATGCTAGTCCCCTCATGTTCAATTCTCTTGAACGTACTGCTACATGTCCTCGGTGGACAGCTCGCAGTATTATAAATAAATAAATAAATAAATAAATAAATAAATAATAGCGATTAATAATACTAATACCTTTAATGGATAATAATAGTAGGAATTTTCTCTATAGATTTATGAGTACGTAAACGTACCGATATATTTTGTTATCGAAACCGATATTAATACCATCAGTGAATTTATAATCAATAAGAATGTATAAGTAGGACAAAACAAAAAACAAATTAGCCCAAAACTGTTCAAAGTTGTTACGCTAAATAAATTTCATAATTAGTGATAAAGGCGAATGTAAGTTAAAGGTTGTAAATGGAGTTAGTTTATAGCGGTAACAAACATAATTGAATTTTTTTTTTAAATTTTTAAATAGTTATTCCGGACACAGCCAGTGGGGCAAATGTATTTTTGGTAAATTTGTATTTATAAAGGCGCAGGGAACTAGTGTACTTAATAATAAATGCGTGTAAATGTTGTGTAGCTGAAACAGAAGAAACATATACAAATAATAGAAAAGATAAATATATGTTTGTAGTAGTTCAACAAAATAGCTTTGAAAAGGGATGAATTAGTCCCTTAGTACATCGAGGTTGTGCTTTCGTGAGTGCATGTTATTAAGTGGTGTAATTATAAAGAGGTGCGGATAAATTAAAATAAATAAAATAACAAATTTTAATAACGAAAAACGAATGAAAAATAATTAAAGTAAATAAAAATGAAAATTTCACGAGGTGAAAGTAAAAGAATTTGCGGTTTCACATTTGAAATCAGATTAGAGAAAGAAATATTAAATTTTTACCGTCTAATTTTGAACTTCTTATACATTGCAAACTCCCTACACAGCAGAAGATTCTTGGAATTATTATTAGTTTTAACGATTAGTCGCAATCTATATTGTATAATACTCTAACATCATAGAAGAAAGCGTAGTGAAACATAAAATGATTGATGTTATCCTCTGCAGCAGATGCGCACAAATTAAATAAATTCATTATTTACGAAACGCTAATAAGTCCGATATTTACCTACGTTTGTCTCGATGTCAAACGTGAGTTATAACGAATTGCAGCTCATTCGGAACAGGTACGTTAGGCGCGCATACTAAATGCTTGTCGTTATACTAGAATAGATTGCACGCCTTAATATTCTGAAATTACCTCGTCATGTTAATACATTCTTAACTTATCGTGTAAATTTGACTATGATTTACACGTGATAATGAGTTTATCTCGTTAATAGCTAATTACGATTCCCCAGAGGTAGCTAATATTTATGTATACAAAATCAAATTAAACGTAATCTAATTATATCGAGCTATTCGCTTATTAATATTGTTCTAATTATTATTATATTGTTATATCCATTATTTTCATATTTAATCGTCAGTTTAAACTTTATCTAATATTATTTCGCTCGCTTTTTTCGTTTGCGTTTTTTTCTCCTTTTGTAATAGTTGCACATTTTTCGTTTGTTACTTATCTTAATTAATTAATTAATCTCGTAAGCTATCGTGGTAAAATAAGCTCCGGTACACGATATATTGATAAATTACGTTTATTGGCTTCCTTTTTTTTAATTTATTAAAAGATTAATCTAACTCTACGCAATTACAAACGTACATACGTTAATATAATTATTACGATGGTTATTGTCAAAATCTGGTTTCAGACGAGCGAGCTATTAATTATTGAATAATAGTAGTAGTTTAAACTGAAACACCCCTATGATTACAAGGTGAGTAAAATTACAAATTGCCCATGCTCGAGCCATACGTTTACGACCGGTAGAGCGAACAGAAAAAAAAAAACAAAGACGTTTTAAATGAAAGATGTTCGAGATGATCGTGACTAAAGTTTAGTGTAGAAGTTAAAAGTAAGAATAAAAAATGAGTTAGTATTTGATTTTCGGAACTCAAGGAAAAGGAGATGGTTAGCGAGTATTGAGGACACTCTATGTTGGATAGACAGCAGAATGTTGCAGGTCATGCACAATGGAGCTTCTGATCTATTAAGAAGATAATCTATATGTTTTATTTTGCATTCGTAAATTGTTTTATTATATATTTTTATTTTTTTTAATGTTTCTAGTATAATACTCTTGTATATATTGTTTTATATTAAATTTATTTTTTAAGTTACAAACTCCCCACACCTATCAAAGGACTATGTTTCACATCCCTTAACCATCCCATGTCTTAAGTTACACTTTTACTATTACACACACTAATTTTTAATTTTATTCACATGTTTCCTTTTCTTTCAGCAACACGGCACTTACACTTAATTATTAAGCACGCTAGTTCCCTGTACATTTATAACCACAAATAATTTTCTGCCCACAGTATAAGCGCGGATGGGGAACCAAATAAAAAAAAGGAATGTAGCCCTCAGTAGTTTTTTTTTGTTTGCCGATTAAAGGATTTTTATATAATTGTAATTATTTTTCACGATAGATTCTCAGTATCTCAAGTGACTGATAATTTAACGGTTAAACTAGGGTTGTATTGGAATTAACGTAAACAAATACAATTTTATAGGTTTTAATAAAAAAACAACACATGTACATAACATACATATATATATATATATATACATATATATATATATATATATATATATATATATATATATATATATATATATATATATATATACGTGTATAAACACATACGCACGCGTAAATAAATAACTAGTTATATGAAAATAATTGAAGTGGACGTTACAAAAATTGCCTATATTTAATTATAACATGTCTGTACCCGGAATAATGCAATGGTGACACTTATCATGTTGTAATCTCCTACAACGTCAATGACAGTTTAAAGCACAATTTATTCTCCTTTATTACTATTATTTAAATTAATGCCCCATACAGAGCAACTAATGGCTAGAGACACAGAGGCAAATATGTATTAAGTTAAACGATATAATCCAGTATCATACACGAACAGGATCAGTCTGGATAGCGTAGAAATGTTGTCATCGAGGAATAGCTGCAATGAAGATAACAGACTGTAGTTTGATCTCTGTAGGCTGTATTGAGGACACTCAATATATGTTAGACAGACAGCACAACGTTGCACGCCGTATATAATGGAATCTATTAAGAAGATAAGCATGAGTTAGTTTAGTGTGACCCAAACGGAGTCTGTGTGTGTCTTCCAAGATGTTATTATTATTTTTTTTTAATTGGCCTTTTTTTTGGTTTGATAGATCGTAGTTTGTTTGATGCAATAACTGAAATAATTATGATCTCTATTCCCGTTTATTTTACTGTATCGTAAAATGTATAATTTAGTTCATATACGATTTAATATAACCGCTGTTTTTTTTTCGTCTAAATTGTAATTGTTTAACCGTCTAATTAAACAAGACAGACATATAAAGGTTCGTACCACTTCTGATAGCATCATTTTCCCCGGCACCTGCGTTACAATAATTAACGCTTGCAGTGCTAACCCATTAACGCACAATAGAGCACGATGAGGATGACGATGATATACATATATACCCAATCGATATTTTTGTGTATAATCCATAACAACGTCGAGAAAAAAAATATTCGATACAAAATATCGATACATTTTGTATAGATTAAGCGAATGCGGAGTAAATAATTTTTGACCAACTTGATAAAGTATTGTCAGAAAATATGAGACGGGTATTTTTAAAAATTGTACGTTCTATTTATTTGTTTTTAATTTGACAAATGCGGAATTTAGTGATTTATAAAAAAAAAATAAACATAAAGAAATGAGTTAAAATTGCTAAACGTTTTATAAAAATCACCAAAGTTCTTCAGCTATTAAGTCATTATCGAGTGAACATAAATATAATAAAATATAAAATTATATAAATATATATACAATATATAAGAAATGTAAAATGTGAAAATACAAATTTAGATATACAATTTATAAAAATAAATCTACTTAATTCGCTGTCAGATTAATTTAGAAACACTGTTATCTTTTTATATATAAATTGTGTATCTGAATAAACATTTTTTTACATTTTATATATCTGATATACTAGATCGTGACCATCAGATTATTTTCAATTTTTTTTTTTATAAATTCTATATATAAATTATTTATATTTCTTATGTATTGTATATATTTCAATATTTTATTATATGTTTTTCACTTGAGAATGGCTTAATGGCTGATAAGCTCTGCGATTTTTATAAAAGCGATTATTTCATAAATTTTAAGAAGCACGATTTATTATTAATGCTGTAATTTGATAAAAATTCTTAATTTACATTGTCTCTGTTTTTTTTTTTGTTTTTTTTTTAACAAAAAAAGAATTTAACTGCAATAACTATACAAATTTCCAGAAATGTTGGTGACCAGTATTCCGTAAAACCGATTGTTATATAAGTTACAGCAAATTTCATCGCACGTAGTGGTAACGATACTTCCGAAACTGGTTGTCACGATGAAAGCGTAACAGGTTCAACTATTAATCAGTTCCTTCAAATCATTCATCTTCCACAAGAGGAAAAATTTATAATTTTAAAAACACGCTTTCTCGATTTTGTTTCTTAATCGATGTTCTATTTTCAACATAATTTGTCACATACGTCGTCGACGAGGTTATGTCCGCTGATTCTGACCTTGAATAACTACCATCTAACTACACTTTTGTCACACCTAACTGGTTCATTTATTATTCCTTGCAGGATAGCGCTGAAAATCACTTATCGCGAAGTCAAGCGAGTCTTCTCGAATTAAGAACACGAAAAATATCGCGAAATCTCTCAGAATTTACGATCAAATCGGGCGACACAGTTAATTTTCTTTCATCGAGCGTTTAGTACGTAGAGGAGGTATGGAAGAAAATATGAAAGTTAGAAAGTTAAGTTCAAACATTGGGGAAAATGGAAAGTATATCAATCTATCTGCCGGACAGATTTGCCCAGGAACCATATGGGGAAATGTAGTATTTCAGTTTTTTTGCCCGATATCGACGGGAAGGAAGACTACAGAAAAGTGCACTGGAAGGGTAATACAGCTGCTATTCATTTGCGGGTTGTTACTTCTTAGCAGCACGTGCTCTCTGGCTCGGTAATAAATTATTCGTCACCGCGGAACGTCCCTATTATTAACTTTTCACCTAAGAGAAAAGGAGCAGGCTGAAAAAGAAGGGGCTTATTTCGAAATTTACAAAGCTACGCATAAATATAAAGTATACGTACACACATAAAACCATGTGTATATATATAGCATATATAACTATGAATATTGTATATATACACATATGACTCGTACTGTTGCGTAACGCTTCAGATATAAGTTAGAATTACACCAGAGATCAGAATTTTTTATGGTAAAAGATTTCTAACGGATTCAATTTTCAACCCACTTGATCGGGTAAATAAACACTGATAGTGTACAGGCGGTGGGTGAAAGCAATGACAAACCAGGTTCTACCGGCTTGTTCGGGATATGTCACAATATATTGATCGATCAGGATCGTTTTCGCTATGACCCATTCTACTTTCGAGTTGATGAAACTTTATTAATATACACCCTATTCGCATTTGCGTATTTGCTGCAAGCCATTTCGACCACTTGTTCTACAAGCGACTTTCTACCATTGATTTTTTCTTCAATTATGTTCGTTATGAACGAGTTTATTAGATGACTAAATATTTTTGCACTTCTAATTTTGATTTTAATTGTACTTAGAAGTCTTTTATTTTTTCCTATTTGTTCGAGCGCTTCTGAACTTTCCTTTTTTTCTGTGCACCTAATACGTAATATTCTTCTCCGAATCCACATTTCCATTGTTTACAGCTTCTTTTTGTCTTGTTCCATTAACGTCCGTGTTTCGCAGCCATACAGTAATACGCTTTAAATACAAGTGTTGGCAAATTTTTGTTTAATTTAAGGTTTCTATTCATGGAGACAAATGCTATTTTCGCTACATTGATTCTGTGTCTTATTTCAAGTAAGCTTCTGCAGTCATCGGTTAATGCTCCCAAGATATTTGTATTGTTACACTTGCTCAATTATTTTATTGTTAAGTTTAATATTTACAGACGTCGCGATTTTGTCCTTAGCTATAACCATAATTTTCTTTTTTTTCTTAATGTTCATATTCGTAAGCTGTTGTTTAATAATATATCTTTTTCTGACTCGGGTCACTAGGGTAATATCACCTGTAAATCTCATTTTAACTTGCCATTTATTTTACTCTTTTCGTTTTTTCTTTTAATTCTTTAATCGCTTCTTCTACGTATAAATTAAAAAAGGAAAGGCGAAAATGAGGAATCTTGTTTCGCTTCTCACAAATTTTAATGCTCTCCCATTCGAATTACTGCTTCCTGTTCTTTGTATAGTCGCGCTATAATTTGTCCTCCTCTCGAATCTAAATCATACTAATGCGTGTGTAAATTTTTATTTGCGCCCCTGTATACTGACTGAGCAAACGTATTATAATTTTTTAAAATTACGGATAAATTTTGAATCGAATAATTCGGTCGTTGTTTTTCAAAATATGTCGTTCGCGATTTCCGTTAATATCCCCCGACTTTTTATCAGTTACACGAACGGAATAAAGTATATCTCCTACTCAGTATCAATCAATTCTCGATTCCGGATATAGCTAAATTCGTGATAACTACCGAGCGGTGACAACTACAACCGTAATATGTGATTGCAGTGCGGCAAACCTTCAAATAAATACAGCAGATGCATACGGCACGTCGATTGTAACTGCGAATGATAGCGGGACACGGGACAGACACATATCGAAATCGGTTAAAAATGGAAGTAATCCAAGTTAGTGAATAGAGTGTCAATTTGTAAATGTCGGAAATGTTGTTATAACAAGGGAGGCGACATGTCAGTTTCGACTAAAGTGTTACAGTAATAGTAGTGTATGAAAGCAATATTGCGGGTTTTCGATAATGTTAGACGGAAAACGAGATGTGGCTGATAATAAGAAAACGAGACTGGAAAAATTGGTGCGCAATATTTCTTGCACTCTTGATGTGATACGTTGAAGGAAGATCGAGATGGATTAAAGCGCAAGAAATTCGTACGGGATACCGAATCAAATATTATAGAAAAAGACATCGTGTTACAAACGACTGTTTGCTCGAGATTTGAAAAATTCCAAAATTGAACTAATTAATAGCGGTGTCAATAATATGGTTTTGGATTGTAAAATGGGTGGGAGAATGGTTCAGATAGGTTAGAAGTAGAATAAAGCGGGCAGCAGATAACAAGCTGACAGCCCATAATAAGGAGACAGAGTTCGCATAAGCGGATTCGTGATAGTCTATAAAAATTCATCAGCATTGAAATAAGCCTTCAAAGGCAAATGTTAACAAGCTTCCAAAATCAGAAATACCTATAAGTTCTTTTCTTTGATCTTGAAAAAGCAATTGATCGAGTATGGCGGCATGTACTGTTAGGGAAGCTAATGTCTTCCGGTGTAATCGGTTGTATGAGAAAATAGAGACATCACTTTTTTTACAGTCGCACACATTTAACCTAGTTTGGATTTTAAATGGAATTCTAAAAAATATAATATGAAAATTAACCTAAAAGTAAAAATTAGTATTCTGGAATGATGCGTCGTATATCAGTTTTGCTCTATGGTTGCCAAATATGGTCCACGAAAGCAGGACGTATTGACAAAATTAATTGCGTACAGAGAACAATGGAGAAGTCTGTGTTTGGAATTAGAAAAATTGACCTAATTCGGAAACCATAAACCATAAAACCAAAATGAAGAACATTGCGATGATGGCGGACAAACTAAAATGGAATTGGGCGGGTCATTTGATTCGTCGAGATGGTTTGACCGCAAATGTATCCAAGTGGGTTCCAGATTACAATAAAAGAAGTGTAGGTAGACGATCGTTAAGGTGGGCAGATGACTTCAGACAGCGGATGAATTCTACTTGGTCGAAGATCGGATAGTTATGGGTGGGAGAGCTTCAGCCGGTATCTAGCGAAACAAAATGCTTTATTTATTTATTTATTTATGTAATATATATATATAATACATAAATGGAACATAATTATGTATTTAATTATTTTCAAACATACATATACGTATTTTACACTTGATATATATGTGTGTTAATACACTTAAGCAACATTTGATATTCAAAAACCAAACGAAGATGCTATCTCACTTAATGGGAAATTTAGGTTACAATATGCATATTATATATATGAATACACATTTATATATATAAATACACACACACATACATATATATATATATAGATTTATTTATATATGTATCACATTCATTTATATATATATATATATATATATATATATATATATATATATATATATATATATATATATATATATATATATATATATATATAAGTATACACAATTATATATATGTGTTAGCATATATGTCTATATTATTATATATATATATTATTATATATATGTGCTAGCATATATGTATATATTATAATCTATATGCATTATGAATACGCTTGTGTATATTATTCATAATTGTTATTTATGCGTTATTTATTGGCAAAGTATAAGTGTAGTTCGTTTTTCGAATGCGTTAATGCTTTTATGTGTTCTCGTATAATTCGAGAACGTCCGAATATTCTCTGAAGAACAAAGGTCGAATTGGGTGGAATAAAATTTTCCAGTATCGGTTTGTTTACATGGAAGAATGTTCTGAACAGATAAGAGTCGTTTCAAAGTTATCAACGAATTCAGGGGAGCTGAATAATTAACGACTACGCCTAAAATAATTTGCCCGTAATATCCGTAGAGAAACTTCGATTTACATTTTATTATTATTATTATTACGAAGTTCGTATCTTTGGTTTCTTTTTTAAAGTAGCTCAAAGAAACTTTAATAACTTCCGTACATATGATAGTCTCGTTATTATTTCGAAGTGACGGTTAAGACACACGGATCAGTTCGTGGAATTTTAGATAAGGTTATGGTTAATTATTTTAAGGTTATTGTCCTGTTGTTCGTTTTAAAATAAGTTCCAGCGTTCTGATCGTTTTATTAAGTTTATCGGGAGCAGCACGTGGCGTATATCGAATAAGATGTAATTGTAAAAGTACTAGAACGAGAATTTTGGAAAAACAATTAATTCTGCGTCTTTCTGTAACTTAATTTTTCAGTTGTGCGATGTCATATCTCTATATCTTATGGTACCCCACGTTTAGTGTACACACGAGAGATTCGTTTTTGGCCATTTTCTGTTATCATGGCATCCTATAACGAGAAGAATTTGCGCGGAACGTTATTTTTTAACGTGAATCGAGCTCGACAGTGAGAAGAAAGTTTCGAAAAGAATTTGTTGGGAAATTTTTGTTATTAATTAAATATTATTAAATTTTGATTATAGAAATATAACACGTTAGTGTGTTAATAGTTTAGGTGTAACTTTTAACGTTGCATGTATAAATTCTAAATTGTATGTGGGTTAATTAGAAAGTGTGATATATGATGTAGTGCTTATTATTTTACAGATATAAATGATTAAACAATTAATAAATTGTTTGAAGCAATTAGTAAATTCTAATTACGAGTGCAGAGAATTGTGTTCGTTTTAATTAAAGTGTTACTTTTGCATAAAGCGTCTAGAAGTGAGTTCACCGTTACAAAATGGATTATGGAATACAGAAATTGGAAGCCGATGGGAATAACTTTCGGGTATGGAAAATGCGAATACGGCCGTTGCTTCATGGTGATTCTAAATATTTTGATAGAACGAAAAATATTCTTACGGAAGCGGGTTATTGTTATTATGCACATATATTATGGATGAAGAAGATCCAACAAAAATGTTCAATCTAGTTTGTGATAAATTTGATAAGAAACAATATTTGTCTTTACAGTTGCATATTCGCAGTATAATAATAGGAAATAAGTGCAAAGCCAATGAAAAGTTTGCTGATTGACTTAGATGTCGTTTTGAAGATGATGTGAAAAATTTGGTAAACTATGGTGCACAAATCGAACAAAATGAAAAGATCTAAAATGACTACTGACGGAAAGGTTCCAAAAGCAAGATTGGTGGCATGTGGTTACTAAATAAAAAATGATAGTGATATAT
This sequence comes from Coronaproctus castanopsis, assembly GCA_032883995.1. Classification (NCBI taxonomy): domain Eukaryota; kingdom Metazoa; phylum Arthropoda; class Insecta; order Hemiptera; family Monophlebidae; genus Coronaproctus; species Coronaproctus castanopsis. The sequence continues at coordinate 66,634,968 of CM065052.1, read as the reverse complement.
ATGCTCCAGTAGCAAGTATAGTTACAGTTCGAACATTGTTAACTGTGGCTAATCATTTTGGTTACCATATGAGATACATCGACATGAAAACAGCATTTTTGAATGATGATTTGAAAGAAGAAACATATTTAAGACCTCTAAGTGGAATTGATATTGGAAGTAATATATTAAAATTGCATAAAGCTCTGCATGGTTTGAAACAAGCATCTATGAGTTGGTATAATAAGTTAAATAAATGTTTAATGAATCTGGAAGTTACAAAATCAAAGTATGAATCGTGTTTATATATGAACATAAAGATAAAAAATTGTTTATATTATATGTCGATGATTTATCATTGGAGAAAATAAAACAGATGTTGATGAATTAATAATTAAAATAACGAACCATTTTACTATTAAAGATTTTAGTTCGGTAAATAAATGTTTAGGAGTTAACATTAAACAGAAAAATGAGGTACTTATAGTGGATCAAAAGGAGTTAATCGATAAATACGTAAAAGATTTTAATTTAGAAAACGCAAAAGAACAACGGACACCAATAGAGAAAGACTTGAAATTTACAGATGAAAATACTGATAGAATAAAGCAAAAAAAAACCCCGTATCAGAAATTATTAGGTGCACTAGCACATATAATGCATAATAGTAGACCTGATATCAGCTATGCTATAAATGTATTGAGCCGATTTCGACAGAACGTCACAGCAGAGAAGTGTATCACTATTTACAAAGAGTCTTAAAATACATACAAGGGACTAAATAAACGAGTCTCAGTTACAAGCGAAATATCAATAGTGAACCGATTGAAGTTTTTATGCAGATGCTTCTTGCGGAGAAAATGAAGATCGAAGATCAACATCAGGAGGATTGATAAATGTTTTCGGAAATGTTGTGTACTGGAAAACAAAAAAAAAATAATTTAGTGACGCTATCAACTACTGAATCCGAGTACATTTCTGTAAGCGAAAGTGCAAGAGAAGCATTGTAGATATCCGGTTTCTTGGCCGATTTGGGAATAAAAATAGACGATTGTATAATAATACATAAAGATAATCAAGCTTGTATAAAAATTACCAATAACACAACAAATTACGGTATACTAAACATTTAGACATCGAATATATAAATGAATTGATTGAAGAAGGAAAAATCAGACCGGACTCTACTTCTACCGAAAAGCAGAAGGCAGATATATTAACCAAAGGATTAGAACCCAGCAAATTTGTCAGAATAAGAGAAGAACTTGGTCTATGCAAAGAATAATAATAATTTAGGGGAGTGTTGGGAAATTATTGTTATTAATTAAATATTATCGAATTTTGTTTATAGAAATGTAAAACACGACGTTAGTGTGTTAATGGTTTAGGTGTAACTTTTAACGTTGCATGTATAAATTCTAAATTGTAAGTTGGATGATTCGAAAGTGTAATATACGATATAGTGCTTATTATTTTTGAGATATAAATGATAAAACAATTAATAAATTGTTTAAAGTAATTAGTAAGTTCTAATAGAATTCAAGATTTTTTTTTTTTGTGTGGAGATACACCTTAAGAGCTACGAAAAAAATGACTTACGTAGGGGAAAAGAGACGATATAATCGTTACTGCATAAGATTGACAATTGTAAACTGCTTATCTTAAATAAAGCAAAATTCTAACAACTTTTCGCGGTATATGGAATCGGTAATATGTATAAAATTTAGGAGTAGCCATTGAAAACTCCCTAATTCTTAAGTCCTAATCATTAAACCGTCATCCTCACGTGTATTAAATGACAGTGTAGTTGCTACTTTATTTTATACGAAAAGAATATTTTACCATTTCTCGATTAGTTTTCGTAAAATCGACCATACACACAAACTTGATGGACTAAGGGACTATGTTATTCATACCTTTTAAATTCTAAGTTACAGATTACAGGAAACTACTTCCTTCTCTTTCAATTACACAACACTTACACGCATTTATTATTAAGCACACTAGTTGCACCTTCATAAACTAAATACATTTGCCCTACCGACCACGTTCAGAATGGGGAACCATTTAAAAAATTGCACAACGTAATTAATACGATAAAGTGTTCGAATCAGATCGAATTGAATAAAAGGTGTAAAATAAGGATGCGGTTGGTCATTGAGAGAGCGCTGAACTGATATAGAACGGTAAAGTTTATTCGATGAATTACGAGTTCGCGCGATAAATATATTCGTAAAATTACCGGACGTACAGTGAGAAAAATTAAATTTCATGGATTTAGAAATTGACATTTTAATTTGGAACTTAACAACGGCGATGCAACCTGTTTTTGCGCCAATAAATATATGCGCTGGTCTCGCTATGTAAATGTTTTAGCGTTCTGCTCTCGCACCACCCGAGTTTAAGCGCCTTCAATTAGGGGAACTTTTAATTTAATCCGTAAATGAATGCGAGCTTAAATAGAAAAAACAAACAAACGAGAAAGCCAGCTGCAAAAACCACAGTCCGCATTGGTTTGGCCATATATATATATATTATATATTTGTTTTGAAAATGCAGTTTAAACAAATTATTTCATTTAAATTTTTTCACTTTCCATCATTCGACGAACGCGATTGAAAATAGAAGATAGCGGTAAAGTTTTCGGTTGATTAAATTTAACCGTAGCCGTTAGGGGTCTGTAACGAAGTGTGAACGAGCATACTGAGGTGAACGTTATTCTCATCGAGAGAAATACCGGTTAGTCGAATTAATTAAATTCGCAAACAGCTCAATAACGACAATCGCCGAGTAAAATTCGGAGTTGAAACGCGTTCATCGAGAATTTTAAATTGGCTCGTCCGGCAGCCACGCCTGTTTATTAGATTATGCGTCCTATTCGAAAATTAACACACGCGTAACTATCGGGTTATTATGTCTACGATTGGTCTAAAGAAGAGAATTAACCCAGATTTACATACATTAACTGCGTACGGCGATAACGAATTATTTCGTAAATTTTACCTTCGGTTTGCAGAGAATTTTGATCGGAATTTAATTATCCTTCAATATAGAAGAACGAATTTTTTCTGGCAATTTTCGCAAAAATAAAGACAACCTCGTTCATTTAGACGAATTAGGCAAAAAAGAAGCGTTTTTTTTTATTAAAGACGAATAGGATTTAATAGTAAAATAATACACACACGCACACACACAAACATACACATACATATACATACACACGCGATTTTAGCTTCGAGTATAAATGACTATGTATATTATATCTGTATATATTTATATATATATATATATATATATATATATATATATATATATATATATATATATATATATATATATATAAGGTGACCCAGAGAAAGAGGACAGTTTTATTTGTTGAATAACGTAGTTGGTAATACTGCTACAACGCAACGTTCTCCCAGTTCAGTGTACACACGAGAGATTCGGTTTTATCCAGTTATCACAGTCTTCTATAACGAGAAGAATCATACGTTTGACGTGGAATGTTATTTTCGGCGTGAATCGATCAGGACAGTGCGAAGAGAGTACCGAAACGAATTCAGAGTTATGCGTTTCTTTTTTTTTTTATGTGAGGCTACCTTAAGAGCCGCGTTTACAAAATACCGTCCTCTACATAAGACCTGAAATCCCGGCTTACTGAGGAAATTTCAAAAATTCAGAGACCTATGAACGAAAACGTATTAGAAAATTTTGTAAAAACTGATTGAACGTATTGTTACAAATGCCGGTCATCTAAACTATATTGTGTTCTACAAATGATTATAAGCTAATCTCTCGTTTCCCTATTTTTAATTAAAATTTCCTTCAACAATTTTGGTTGAGTAGTTTTTAAGTTATTGAAAAAATAATAAAACCATCCATCTTCTCTGGGTCATCCTCAATATATACATACATGTGTATATATATATATTTACATGTGTACATATGTTTACATGTGTATTCGTTTTCCTATTTTTAATTAAAATTTCCCTGAAAAATTTCGGTCGAGTAGTTTTTAATAAAAAACAACAAAACCATCCCTCTTCTCTGGGTCATCCTCTATATATACGTACATGTATATATATATATAGATCATGTATATTTGTTACTATTAGATGACATATTATGTATTTATAAGACCTAAGTTATTCTATTTGTTACGGCATTGGCATGGCATCCGCCAACGCGACAGTCGGCTGTTCGGAACCAACACACGGCATAGAAAGTTTTCATCATTATTTAATATACGGTGAAGGCAGTGGCACCCCACTCCGTATAACATTATGTGCGCGCGCATCTATATCGCATATAAAATAGTGCATTGAATGCTAGCTCATTTTGTACGTAAAAATAAACGTACAATGGCTAGTCACGACGTTCGGCAACGAGAAAAATATGACGATGATGATAATGGTTATTATTCCGACCTATGTTCCCAATTTATAATTAATTTTGTTATTATTTTTTTTATTAATTATACGTTATTTAATTTTATATTCAATTTTTATACATATTTTTATTGAGATTATTAAATGTACGAACTATTTCCAATTAAGCTTTTATATAATAGAATACTTCGAGCATAAATTAATAAGTTTTTTATATAATGTGGAATGTAGTGATTTTTTATAAATTAATAAGGTTTAATTAGTTATATTTATTTTTCATTAGTCCGTCTATTTAATTTAACTTAATCATTTACGTACCTTCTTCTCGTAGAATACGATTATATATATTTAAATTATATACTTGAAGAGCGCTAGGGTACGACAGGAATTTAAATAAATTAAATATCACGCAAAATTAACGAAAATATAATAATAAAAAAGATATTTGAATATAGGTCAAACGATAGAAAACATTATTGTATGTTAGTGTGGTTCGCCGTTTTCTTTTAATGACGTATAATCGAAGAAATCGTTTAGAGGAGATATTTTAAAATTCTAGAGGAGGATAAAAATAGAAAGGAAAAAAAGTTAGAGAGATATTGTAGTATTCCATGGGTAGATTAGAGAAAATATTCAGTTGTACTAATTCCACGTCAAGACGTCAACTTATCCGGTTCGTCATCTATACCTGTTGTCGTCAGGATCGGGTTCGGTATCGGCGTTGCGCCGTCGGGTTATATTTTACATTCCTAGTACTTGTATATAACCGTTTTGTGGATTACATCCAAGGCATGACGGGACTGTCAATGCGGCAGCTAGTAGAAACCGGGTAGGATAGAGATAAATGGCGGACTTTAATTGGAAAAGTTACGTGATTGGTCACGTCAGAAAACAGACAACGAGGAATTAATTATATATATACATATACATATATGTATATGTATGTATTTGTAATTAAATCTTGTTTGTCGTTTTTTAATTGTTTAATTTTCTATCACTCTTAATATGTGTATTTATTCAATAGTAATATTAATAATATTAATTGAAAATTTCACATTAAATTGCTTATTAATCAATATTCCAATTATTGTAAAGCAGTGATCGCGTTGAATAGTAGAACATGTACGGTAATTTTTACGTAGCGAGGTTAGAGGTAATTCATCGTAACTGAGTAACTTCACAGCATTTAGTAAAATAATACTAATAGATTTAGTCGATCGTATAAAATTTTTATCTTTGCCTAAATAAAGATATAGATAATCTATACGTTATAATTCATATTTAATAAATCGTTGATCAACAAGTGAAAATATTCTAAAAATTAATGTACAATCAACGGGGTATAGCTGAAACACTGGAAATTAAAATAATTCATAAATAAAAATATAATAGTAATAAAGTTCCAACAACGACGTAATAAAATTAAATATAAATAAATTTAATCAATAAACACCGAATAAATTTACTATTAACTTAAATTTACAATAATATATATATACATACACACACCTATATATATATATATATATCAATCGGTATATCATAGTACTCAGACTGGTACGTCCTTATCGTCCACGTTCTCCAATTTCACCTTTTTCATTTTGTGTCCACAGTGTCCGGGCTGGTCTTCTTTACATGAGTATCCTTCCTTCTATAATGTCTATTAATGGTCCATCATGTCTTAATACGTGCCCTGTCCACTCCATTCTTGTTTTTCTAATATCGTTTTCAGCAGTGACCTTTCCTCTTGTACTCAATTAAAATCTTAATTTGGAATTTTATGGTGCGCAAAATTTTTAGCATACATCGTTTGCGCCACGTTTCAATGAGCAAAACTCAGTACAAGAGTCTTAGAAGTTCCAGCTACTAGAAGCTGCCATGTAAATGCCAAAATAAACTGTTAGATAGTGAATAAACAAGAATCCAGAGCGGGCTCCTTATATTATTATTATTATTATATTTTTTTCGGTTTCTCTATAACGAGTATTTGAAGGGGTTGTTATAGTCTATCTATCCTTAACGAAAGCATTTCGGCAACTTACAAGTTGACGATCTACAAGTGATTATTGGTTGCTTTTTTACATATTATCGTTTTAATGGGACGACATTGGAATATTCTGCTTTATCTGCCACATTTTACAAAGACGTAGACGACCACAGTTGCGGTTATATCCGTCTTTATCTCGCATACTGCATGAGCTGTTGGACTGCGGTGACATTTGCTTTATAATCTCGATCTAGACTGTTCGACACATTCTTGCGCTCATTTTTCCATGATTTACAGCTCGTACCGCCTGTTCCAGAATTCCCAAGTATTTTGTGTTTTATTCCTCCGTTACGCATTTTTTCGACATTTTTCTCGCCATTTCTGTTCGGATGTTTTAGAAGTCCGCGGGATCTTGAGCCCTGAAAGTGTAAATATTTTTAACACGTTTCGACGAATATAAAAAGAAACTTTAATTGAAATTTCAAGCCGGTCAATTTTTTTTTTCTTAAATACATAAATGACGCTTTTAAAAATAGTCGCGTATTTATAAAGGACATCAGTCGAAGGAGGAATGTGATGCATAAATTTTTTGTATACGAATATGTACTAAATAAGTGAAATAGTTGTGCGTTCTCGTATTGGTTTTTGGATCGAAATCCGGCAATCTCGCCCAAAATAAGTGAAAATATTTACCTTTCGCGACACGAGCAATCTCGTCCGTAGTAATCGTGTATGTACGTTACTGAGCCACTCACACGTCTACACCTAAATCACACGTTTATATTGCCTATTTTGTATACGGTTGAACGATCAATATCCCTGATATTATATTATTCGAACTTTTGTTTCATATTTGTTCCTTTTATGACACTCCGAGATGGTTCGTATGTACATATACATGTTAAAGTATACACATATACGTATATTTCGCGTTGACGTTCGAAATGTTGTCGATTTAATATATTATTCATTTTATTCGAAAACTGAACGGTCTTTGAAAGTGAAGTTTTCGGTTTAAACGAAAGAAAACTATTTTATTCGGGCATTCGCTTAGAGAAAACAAAGAAGCCGGATATAAAATTAAGAGATTTAAATTAGTATCAATTAAACCTGAATAGAAACTGAATCTTGGCCCAGAATTCGGCACGTAACGTCTATCGCAACGGAAGACTGTCAAGACTCTAGGCAGATATTGTTTGTTGACAAAATACCAACATCTGGATATTTAAGTCGCCCGACAAAAGCTAGCAGAATTTCATTTACGAATTCTCAGCAAATGGCCTAAAAAATGGCGGATTAAAATCAATCTAAGTAAATCGATGTAACATTTAGATTAAACAAAGAAATCTGCCTAGCGTTACAGTTCAAAGGGAGCGTCATAAAATAGCAGCAGACTGTGAAATACCTAGGCATAATGTTAGACCAAAGGCTAAAGGAATGTTAAAAAGGAGTTAAATACTCAACTAAATAAACTTTATCGCCTAATTGGTAGAAACTGTAAAATGTCGCTAAAAAATAAGCTCTTAATTTACAAAAGCAATAATAGCACCTATTTGGACATTATGTCATAGAACTATGGGGCTCATCTGCGAAAAGTAACATATGGAAAATCCAACAATTCTAATAGAAGGCACTTCGAATTATATGTAACGCTCCGTTACTACGTAAGTAATGATATATTACACAAGGATCTTTGTGTATCAAAAGTTGAAGAATCTCACAAACAAATCTAAAGATCATGTCAATCCGCATGTAACACAGCTATACAATCTCATTCTACCGGATAATCCACCAAGACGCCTTCTGCGTTGACAGTGCAGGGATGCACTACTCTAAAAAAAAAAAAAAAAAAAAAGGCTTCAATATCATGCCAGAATAGCTTACTTTACTTATTGGAGTAAGTGGTCTTCTTTACCTGCCAACGTGTCTATTGTTTTAAAGAAAAACAGGTGCATGTAAAGTAAAAAATAGTCTGAACATCTCGATATGAAACGCGAACTAGCCCATACGAAATTGCGGGAATTACCCCGGAAGCTGATCTATTTTTCGGAATTAAATTATAAATGTATAAAGTCATTAAGCCTTTTACTTTGTATAAATTTGTATCGCGGAGTTGCGCAAAAATATCCGACATAAACCAAACACGACGATTTCGAAACAACGCCGTCAAATCACTCGCGCTTTCCAGATTTTAAAATGTCCTACATTAGGCATAAACTAAAATGCCGAGCAACGTGATAGTGAGAGAGCCACACTAATCCCCCGGCAGTAAACCTTCTGTATGATAATCGAGAAATAGGAAAGTTACAACGCGTCAACGATTTCATATTAGACGGTATGTATACGTAAATCACCGGGACGATGAAACTATCCCGAGCGAGTTGTTACTAAACTTAAAGAATCGAAAAGCCGTCTATATAATTTAATAACGGAAATCTACGAAAAAGGAATCCGAATGATTTCAGCTATTACGATTTACAACGAAGAACGGACTAGTGAAATGCAAAGAGTAAACGATGAGGTTTACTTGTGCGAGTATCAGAAGTATTAATAAAAATTTTTTACTATTAAGATATAAAATACGTCCAATAGGGACTTACGGAATACAAATATTATGCTAAAGCATCGAATCGACAAGTACTTCAAACAGCTGAAAATAAATTTCTTCGATCACTAATGCTCGTTGTTTTCAACGAAATGACGTACTTCATGCAGGTCTACAGATCAAATGGGCCGAGGAATTAATATATGATTATCAGGGCTACTACTGAACGCTACTGCACAAAAAACGACCTAGTATGATTGAATGACTCAAATGAGTAATATATATATATGTATTATATATGATACTAATCTATACTAATATATAAAACTGTAACGTCTGTCTGTGATTTGCAGATATTTTCATTATAATAACTGCATTGGGTTATTTTTACCACACATAAACAGAAAATCTATTTTTTTAAATGGTGTCGGTCTGTCTTTGTTCCGATTTAACTCAAAAACTATTAAAGCAATAATGATGGAATTCACATTGCTTATAGCCTATATTATCGGGTTCGTTCTAAATTTTATTTCACATTGATATCACAAATAGGACAGAAATTACAATAATTTAAAGTTTTTAATATATATATATATACATACTAACTAATATATAAACCTGTAAGAGACAGCGATATGGTATTAAACAACATGATTACATAGGCGAAAAACTTCCAGTATGCATATATGTAGTTGAATAAGTAAATTGAATATGTAATTAAATTAAGGTTAGTAAAGAAAAAATGAAAAATTGAAAAAGTAATAATAATATATAATAATGATAAAAAGAGCGAACCCGTCGAGAAGCCGTGAGCTTGATGGGAGTTAGTTTTAGAAAACCTTCATAATGCGTGCAAGTATGTGCATATATTTTTCAAAATGTATATTTGTTAGTAGTAGTAGGAGTAAAATGGAAAACCTAATTGTTGTTGCTATCATAAATGAAATGACGTCAGTTCAGTTTAATTTACAAAACGTCGTAAATTTTTATTAACCTAACTGGAACAACAGCTCACATCGTTAACGAACATATCTGTACCGACGATCAAACAGATACACACCAATGCACTTTGTTCGGTACGTTTCTTGGTGTCTATGTTGACGTCGTGCTTTCGCCAGTAATTAATAAGAAGCGTTGGAAATGTTGGCAATGAAATTTTCTTACTAAGACGCACATACACATATATATGTATAAACAAGTGTGTGTATGTGTGTGCTGGTGCGTCGCGTGCAGATATCTTTTCAAAATTATTAACGTTCTTCAGCTTCCATCAAAATTTGTACCGCAAGCGTTGTGTTGATGAGAAAACTACGACACGCGATCGTCGCCACGTGATGATATCGCGTATATTTTCCCGAATTTCGGGTCTTCTAATCGCGTCGTCAACTCTAGCTGAATTTGACGAACGAATTATTAAGCATTACGATCCTTTCCGATATTGCAATATACTCGAACAACAAGCGTACTATTATCGCTTCCTTGAAACTCGTTATTTCTACGTTTATTTCTAATTTTCTTACGACAACGAGGAATCGGTATGATTACTATTATTATTTCCTGGTTACGGTTTGTCCCTTATGGCCGTCGGAAATTGTTTACTCCTGGATTTTACATTGCCATAAAACTAAGTAACTATTTTTGTAAATAATTAATGGTAAACGAGAATTTAACTGCGAATGTTGTAACGCCAACATATAAACACATCTTATAATGCGAGATTTCCGATTACGTGGTTTGCCCCTTATGGCCGTCGGAAATTGTTTATTCCTGGATTTTACATTGCCATAAAACTAAGATGTCAATTTAAGTATTACATACTAAATTATAATTTTAAATAATAGTACTGCGCCTTAAAATAAAAAGAAAAATGAGAAGGCAATTTAGATCAGGAAGAGGAACAAGGGAAGCCATATTAAGACTGAAGTAAGATACTGCAATGATAAGTTTAGAGAAAGTATTTGTGAAATGAGATTGGAATATTTGGACCGAACTTTAGCAAGAATTATCGACCTTAAGGATAAGAGAATTATGAAAGAACTCTATACAAAACACAAGAATTAACAATCACAGGTTGAAATTCGGAAACAAAAGTAAAAATCGGAAAGTGTGTAAAACACAAGGGTATAATTTATCGCCGGTCATGGCTGTTTTAAAAAATATTTAAAACGTTTAGGAATAACAGAAATTGAAAATTGTAGAGCATGTAACATTGATACGGTTTACCGTATCTTGCAAGGCTGTAATTACAAACAAATTAGATTGTAAAACGATAGAATTAGTAAATAATAAATATAATGATTTTATTAAATTATCTATTCGAGAAATAAGAAATAGAAATTAGCATATTAATAAGATTATTTTTCAATATTATGTATATCATCTTAATTTTTAGAAAATTATTATTATTAAAAAATACAGTTAAAAGATTGTAAATGGAGCTTATGGCGGCGATAAACTTAATTTGACTGTCACCGTAAATTTTCCATAACATATATTTCTGTAATTTTGAATAAATATACTATTTTGAAATAATAATAAAAAAATTACTACTTACTTAGATAACAGATTTTTTTTTCGCGTCTATAGGTAGCGCTGCGTCGTCTCGCAACGTCCAAGTTAACGATCTGAATGTACACGAGGCCGTTAAATTAATCTTTAGATTGACAACGGCTGGTTATCTAAAAATAAAAAAAGCAATGCTAAAGCCATTAATTTTATCATTCTTATAATTCGTAAAGCTGTTCAATTAGTATTTATATTAAAAAATTGGTCACCTAAATCCGTAAGTAAAATTTACGGTTGATTTTACATGTTAACCTTTATTATTACCGTTGTCATGATGATAATTATTATAGTTATCATTTTGTATATTAGCGCGGGTAAGTTAAATTTTGAATAATAACGTCGGAATTATAAACTGTATTAATTTTCGAAATATCAAAAGAAAGAGCAGATTTTCCTTGCAGCCAGCTGGTGACCCAGTTCTGGAGGTCTGTTTATCGTCGCGTCGTTTCGCGGTAAATTCATCCGAAATTTTCATAGGCAATATAACTTTTGTAAAACTGCCGGTGGTATCGAATTAATTAAAAATTTTGCGAAAAAATTTTAGCTTATTTTATCGCCATTCTTTCACTATCGGTAAGAATAATGCGTTAAGAAATTCTTCTGGACAAAAAATTCGATACTTTTCAAATATTACCGTATAAATGTGATTTATATCTGCATTAATATGTACACATACACGCGCCTACATAAATATACATCGTAGGGTTTTTTTTTATGGGGATTCCCTTACAGCCTACCCAACTTATTCATATTTCTATAAACTGAGCGTAATGTTATTAAAGAAGGGCATTCGAAGAATAGGTGATTAGGATTTCAAATTGCACGTCCAGCATGTAGAGGGCAATAAGGAATTTCTCTAAGCTGCATAAGGAACAGACGGTCCGGCGACAAGTAACACCCGAACCACAATCTGCCGATAAGTTCAATTCCTATCCGTTTAATGTTTTTTTAAAAAAAGTAGAACCATGCAAATGTAGGAAGAAACGGTTGCAATTGATAGTACCTAGTAAGAGGCGACTGCTGAATGTCTGTTCCCAGAGTTTCACATGTTCCGACTGTATAAAATGTATGACATCAAGTGCTGAAACTGAAGAGAATACCACACCACTGCTAATGAATCTGCAATTTCTTTCTCGGGGTTCCTCGATGTCTCGGTATCTATAAGAAAGACACAAATATACTCAAGTTTTCCGATTCAATCGATATTTATACAAGTAATAATACAAATGACTCCCGAATAAGTTTCATCGGCTAATTACAAACGCTCGCTAGTTCCAACGAAATAATGCGTTCAACCGTTGCAATCGGGATAACAAGGATGGCTCGATTTATCTCGTTTTAAGAGTGGATATACTATAAAACTACGATAATCTGCCAAAAGCTGAAGTCAAAATCTAGTAGAGTCGTTAAAGGTGAATTTCTTCACAAATGTCTGTAATTTCAATATGTTTTGTTTTTAATGGGTACATTTTTTCCGCGAAATTTACCGCACTCGTTATAAACACTGGCAAACCGTCTAAAATAATTTCATATCGATAACGTTCATAGCAGTTAAATAAAAGCTCATGAAAAGACTAATCAAACAGCGAGACGCAATTATTACGCTCGAAAAGGGTGTTAAAAAAATTTAAATTTGGATTGAAAAGACGTCAATATTTTCGGGAAGAAGATTCACTCGCTTTTTACGAAGTTCGCGTAAATACACACACCGTAATTTTTTTTTTTTTTAAAGCGGGAGGGGGAAAATCTTTAAAAGACATCGATGATAAAAAATATTTTAGTTTTTTTTTCATTATGGGACCAAAATCAGTGTGTGCAATTTTTACCCACTAAAAACACCCTCTCTCTAAAAACCGAATGGGATTATTAATATAAAATGATGAAGCTGGTAGCACAACTGCATGGAGCTCTACACTTAAATTAATTTATTGCGACGGAAGAAGGGATGAGATAACATAGTCCCTTGTTCCATCTAATATAAAAACACAACGTGAATTATAAATAATATATGGGCCGCAAGTTATGTATATTTAAGGTAATTACAACGGACAAAGAAATTCAAAGACGAACTCATCTCTCGTGTGTAGCATTTGGCTAGCCAAGGGATGTACGTAAAAATAAGGATATACATATTTTTTTTTTTTTCTTTTAAGAAGGTATATAAATAAAACATCTTCATAGTGTTCACATGTGGAGCGGAAACTTGGAGTCTTTAGAAGTACGTCGTTAAGGAACTTGTAGTGGCACAGAGAGCGCAAGAAAGAACAACGTTCGATATTAGATCGAAGAGCAGCACGTGGATAAGATTAGACTGACGGATTTAGTGGGACGTGTAACGCAACTGATTCGGAGCTGAGCTGGTCAGGTAGCAAAAAGGACGAACCACATAGACTTGTGGACCGCCGTACACTGGATAGTAGGATAATATACGAAAGTTCGTCTTCGCAGTAAAATGGACGAACGAAGCCTGCGATCGATACAAGTAGCAAAAAAAAAAAAGAAGTAACACCAACCGCTTACATTCAACAGTAGTTAAATATAAGCGTATCGTGATGCTAGTTTTCTTCATTTACTGATTTACGAAGGCGAAAATATTTAATTACCGAATTAATAACGAATTTTTTTAAACGAATTTTTAAAAATTTGGGTCTTCACCGATCTATAACACTTTGTTGAATATGACATATCGTACAACATTGTTTTTATGGATGATAAAATAAATCGTACGGTCTTCGACGATTAATCATTTATCGGTTATCTAGGTGTATGTATTCTCACTTAAAGTGTCTTCTTTCGAAACAACAGTAACCAGCTAAATAGGTAAAATGAAGGGTAACACTTATTTAAAACGTCTATAAATTTGAATTAATCACGTTGTTCTTCTTTAAAAACTTCAAAACTTTCAGAAAAGTGAAAACCTATTTTTTTTTCTCCATATATCCTATTGATTATCGAATATATGATAAAACAGTTGTATTGAAAACATTTTGATTTTCGTAAATAAAGACAATAACGCAATATTTAATAAGTTTACTTTCTGTTGTTAAACTGACGGGGTTCGGGTAAATATTTCGGAAACCTGAATTAAAAAAAAAGCAAAATAATATGCAGTTTATTTAACCCGTTCAGTCACACGTTTTCAATTTTTTATACAACAATATTGTTAGAATCGCCTACAATTTTCTTTATGAAAATAACAATACTTTTCGGGTGTTAAGATATGATGAAAAATAAAGTCTGAAAAATATATTCGTTAAAAATATAAAATGTAAACGATGTCAAATTTAAATGTACGATTTAGAAAATTCGGCAAAATGAAAAAAACGATATTTATAAAAATATGTGATATTGAAATATCTTACGTTCGATTGATAATGGCTCGACACTTTGCACTTTTCATGAATGAAGTTTTAGCGATTTTAACTCTTTTAAAAAAAATGACTACATGCGAGCCGATTCGTATTTTTTCTTTTGCGCATGCGCGCACGAATACCCATTATTTCATTGCAAGTAGATTTGTATTCTTCATCTTGCGCATGCGTTATTTCGTTCAAAATCTTCGTTGCACAAAGGATGTATGTCCGACGTGCATTTAAGAACAGAAACATTTCAGTCATTGCCACGTAAAGTTAAGCGTACAGTGCGTTCATTTTCTTTGTGAAATTCGTAGAAATCGCGATTTTATTAAATAAGTGTATTTTCATTGTGCGTAATGCCCACGTTAGGTTCGATATATTGAATTAAAATTTATGTTCCATTATATTGTATATTTATATACTCTTTATGTTTCGCTTCTTCCACTAATTTTTTTTTTAAACCATTAATGTTTCACGCACCACAGAGCGGACATCCTGACTGACGGTTTAAGTGGAAATATGTGCGCAGTTAAATATGACAAATACGAATGTGTAATACTAATGCCATATGTAATTTGTCATCATCGGCTTCAGGATGCAGCGTTGTAGGAGATGTTGCTAAGTATAAATAGAATTTTTGTACGGGACAAATCCCAGAATAATGGATAAAGAAAAAGAAATATAAAGTCGACCGAAAATAAAATAGAAAAAAAAAAGAAGCATTTTGCGTCGGGATGTGTGTGTGTGTGTGTGTGTATATACTCATTTCAGTTATGTTCGATATTTGCGGTGTAATGAAAAAGACAAGTAGTAATCGCTGGTAAAAATCGGGAAAAGCCAGTGTTTTATCATCTAAGAAAACTTAATCCGGTGCTCCCTAACGATCTGCTCCATACATGTGTACGAAATATTGTACACGTGTGTGTGTTTATTATAAAATACGACCGGCTTAATCCGAATGATATAAACAATATTCCGAACACGACTTCCTAATTCTTTCTTTCATGTGTTCTTTTGTAATGCTAGATATTCTATATATATATATATAAAAACTTGCTATTGTATGTCGTTAAGTTACACGGTCTGGTTTTTTTTTCCTAAACTCTTCTGGAAAATTCTGCTTTGTCAAGTTACCTTGCTTTATAACTATGATAAAGTTAAGGGTTTAGAGATCGTATATATTTACTATGCCGTACACTGTATAAGACTTATTTTAAACCTCATCCTGGCGAATATCTTTTCAAACGAGAACAGAATATTTATTAGCCGGACTAACGTCGAATTCGACGCATTTGTTTCAGGGGTAATGCAAACATATGTATGCGTAACTATAATTATTTCTTCCTCATTCTCTCTCTTACTTTTTCGCCTCCTTATCTCTATGTATATACACATATGTTTATATTATAAATAATCAACACACACGCATATAACTCGTAACAAGCCACACCAGGAAAGTATACATTCCTATAGATATTATGAACATACGGCATCCATAAAGATAGCTTACGTGTACATGTAATAAATTAGTGAACAATCCAGAAATTTCAGAAAAATTTACACATATCATAGGAGAAAGTGAGGGAAATTTTAAAAAGTGAACTTTGTAAAATGTGAGTAAAATAGTACCAATACACTGATATCGTATACACTATGTAATAAGTAGTTGTAACGCCTAATAAGTTATCCGTACGTCCCACACTTTCAAATGCCCCTCTTTATTTATTGTGAATTCGATTAGTCCGAAGAGATGACAACAGATTGTCAAAGCGGGTCATACAATGGTGGCCGATAAACAAAAGAAGAAACCAGAGTAGACCGAGGACGCGATGGCACGATGATATATCGAAGGTAGCCGGGAAGCAATGGTTGCGAAAACCACAGAACAGAAATGAAAGAAAAAAAAGCCTTCATGCAGAAGTGGATAGATAAAGGCATATCATGATATCGTATATATATATATATATATATAATTGAACTTTTGTAATATTATTTACGTTTTTTTCGGTAGCCGATAGAATGGGGTATAACTTATAACATACAATATACATTCCCTGTCTGTCAACTACTAATCAACGGTACAAATATCTCCCTACTTTTTTTTCTCCATTTCCAATCTTCTTTATAATTTCAAAATATTTTTTCATCGGTTATCCGACGTTGAAAGGCAACAGCGTAGAACTACACTAACACAATAATATTTTAATATCTATATCTTTCATTCGGTCTGTACGCATGTCTCTTTTCTATTACTATATTTATTTCAATTTCATATTGTATTTAATTTATTTACATTCCCGACATACCCCTCTACTCGAAGTATACAATAATATATATATATATATATATATATATATAGGTATATATATCGGGTGACCCAGAGAAGACGGACGGTTTTGTTGTTCTTTAAATAACTCAAAAACTACACAAACAAAATTTTTGAATGAACATTTATTTAAAAATAGGAAAACGAGAGATTAGCTAATATTTGTGGAACACAATATCGTTCAGATGACCGTCATTTGTAACGATATATTCATTCAGTCTTTGCAAAATTTTCGAAGATTTTTTCGAGCATAGGTCGCTAAATTTTTGAAATTATTCCAAAAATCCGAGTTTTCAGATCTCCCAGACGTCGTGGACGTGTTTCGTAAACGCGGCTCATAAGGTAAAAAATCGCAATTCTTTTCGAAACACTCTTTGCACTGTCGTCGATTCGTGTCGAAAATAACGCTCCACATGAAACGAGGACTTCTCGTTATAGGATACCATGATAACTGAAACTGGACAAAAACGAATCTCTCGTGTGTACACTAAACGTGGAGTACGCGGTTCTGCGGGTTGTAGCAGCGTTACCAACTGGGCGATTCGAAAAACAAAACCATCCGTCTTCTCTGGGTCACCCTATATAATTTAAATCAATATAAAACCCGTGTTTACCGATAGATTAAACATTTTTAACGAAGTCGAATAGCTGCGGTGGTATCTCGATAGAAAGAGTTGCTCGATTCAAATTTCTCGGCTATAAATTCGCGTGAAAATCACTGTTTTGCTCGCCTGTGTACGTGTGTAAATGTGAGTGCGCGGGTGTGATTTTAAATTACGCGGATGATACAGATAGAAAGAAGAAGTTTAGTTTAGTTGAGTTTATAGTTTAGTTTCGGTCATTAATTTCTCATTTGCCAGGCGGGAAAGTTTTACCGACGAATAATGTCGCAACTTTTACCGCGCGAATGGAATGAATTATACTATCTGCCGTATCTTCGGAATATACTTATATATACATATATATATCACACACACACATATATATATATATATGATATACATCGAGCAGCCGGTAGAACATGTATCAACGACCGAAACCAAATAAATTACAAACTTACCGCACAAATATATTAGAAAAATGAAGGTTTTTCACGCGGTTTGCTGTAATATAGTTAAAAATACAAAAAAAAATAAAACGAAATAAAAAATTAAAAAATAATTAGATAAAAAAAAATTAAATACGTAAGGAAAGTAATAATTACGAAAAGAGAAAAATGAAAAACGTAATAACGACTGAAAAAAGAAAAAGAAAAAAAAGGTGATATATATGTTATACTCCTAATTATTGCGTTCATTTTTTCGCGCGAATAAAGTCGTTTATTTCACACTTGTAATTTAAAGTGTAATAATCCAACTTATTCGATTTGTTTCGATTGCTTATAGAACGACTTTATCCGGTCGTCGTGAATCACTAATGTCTAGGAACATTTCTAGCGCTATTGGCGAATTCTCAAAACATATTTAATAGATCGTACTAAAAAGAATTGTTTAAAGAATGCAGGAATGAAAGGGGGAGATCCTAAAATAACAGTGGATAGGATAAAAATGTCACGTTACTGTAAACTATCAAAGTACATATGTCATATAGATTTGACTCTAAAATGCTGTAGAAAAAATTGAAAGCAAATGAAAATACCATGCCAAAGTTACCCTTACAATAATAACTATTATTAGTATTTGTTATCATTATTATTGTTAGTCGATTTCCACTTACACCTGTCGTGGTTAATACTCGGCGAGAGTACGGAACTTTAAAGCCGAGTAGTTCTAAATGGAAAGCTCGCGATTTTCGATGTAGCCCGATCTTTGTTTTTGCTTTTTTCACCTATTTTCGATTCTGAAATAAATCAACCGGATTTTCCGTCTAAGCTGTCGGAAAATGTAAAGCGGTCCCTACCCGTTTTTCTGTTTCGGGGTAATTTTGCAAAAAATAAAAGTATCGCTCGTACGTTTTAATGGAACGTTCGCTTTTCTCGTTTGACCTGTTGTGCTTTTGTTTTATTCCTTGTTATTTTTAACTCGCTAACTTTCTTTCTCTGAAAATTCTAATAAACAAAACGGGAAAACACATACAGACTGTACATTTTTATACATACATATATATATATATATATATATATAAATACGTTTTGGCTCCTACCATCATCACTTTCACCCTCGTTTCCGATATCATCTATTACTCCCCTCTCCGACATTCTTTCTTATTTTTTTCTTTTACCTTATTTTCTGCGCACTCTCATGCGATCATGATTTTATCTCTGTCCTTTCTGCTTTATTCTCAAAATCTTTTGAGTTTCTTTCATGTTGTTTTCGTTTTCGGGTTTTTCTTCTGCTAGAAAAAAATTTCTTATTTATAACCGAACTAAGTTCGTGAATTTGACGCGTGTCAATTTTGAGAGTATTTATTTTTCTCCGTCTCCCTATTATATAATATATATATATCTGATTCTGCTACATCCGTTAAAAACTTTTTTTGTGCTCCGCTACAAATACAAATACAAATACAAATACATTTTCACTCTGTACGCCAAAACGGTTAAACTTTTCAGACGGTTTATTCTATGATATAAATTTCGACAGATATTTTACCTCGGTCGACATCGCTGCTCTTTTATTAATATTTTTTTTTACCCCTGACAAGGTTCCAGTCGATAAGATATAAGAGCTTAGTTAGTTTTTTCTCTTTAATATAGTTATTCACAATAGAAATTTTCCACCGATCCACCTTCAATACGCCCCTAAATCGGGAGAACGTTTTATTTGATGGCTGGTACATATATATATATATATATAGACGTCGAGCAAAGTTGAAATGTCGAAGATATTAAAACGCGTTAAAGGATGCTACATCAGAAAGGACAAAAGAAAATGAAATAGTTAAAATCGCTAAATTTTGTATTCCTCTGATAGTAATAATACCGACAGATAAAAGCAACGATAAAGAGTAAAAATACAATATTTAATGATTAACCAGCACGATATCGAATCTGGTAAACAATGTGCATCATAATCTGTACATAACCGCATATACATTTAACAAAAAAAATCCAAACTCTAACGTCCAATATCAAAAAATGGTCGAATTTATAATATACTTCTTAGAAAACTAATTCTACTTCTCAAGAAAAATCTATCATCGAGTTTAAAAAATTATTTTCATTACTTTTTTTTATTATTTTATTTTTTTTTTCAAGTCAATTTTTCTCTTAGTAAAATTTTATATATATATATATTTATTTTTGCGGACCCACTTCGTAATACACGATGAGGGGGTAAATGTGTATTAATAAAATTGAATAGAAGGGGAAATTATATGTAATAAACTGGAAACAAGCCATCCATTTAAGTTTATGACGTTCTAGTTTATCTTACAATAAAGGTAATTTACGTTATTTAAATTAGTATAATTTCATATTTTTATTTCAGCTAAAAGCGTTAAAGTTTATATAAATGCCTTATTGACTGTTAAAAATCATTACTACTATAGTTATATCCTAGCTATTTTATACTTGTATATAGATATGAATGATCAATAAATAACTCGGTTGGTTTTGAATATTCATAATATTATGTCGTTTAATCGTTACGTCAATATCGCTTTGCATAGATGTATAAGTTTAATTTAAATATAAGTTAAAGAATGTTGTGACTTAATATATCGCAGCTAAATAAGAAATATACAAAAAAAAATATATATACCTATATATTCTTTAAACATATACCGTAATGACTGGTAATAAATTGTACGTTAAAATAATCTGATATAAACGCTAGGTTATTTAATCGATCGTGTCTATAGCAGGGAAATATTATTTCGTTAAACCGATGAAAAAAATATTTTTTCCTCTATATAGTGATCACTGATAACGGTTTTAAATGGTTTCGGCGTTAATATATTTTCATCGTTTATATAATAGCGACGTTGCTACTGTGTATTACTAAATTCACGATGTATCCGTTATTCCCCTTATTAAGAAAATATTTATTGGGTTTCTTGATTTCGAATATCGGTGGTTTAAAAGATTTTATTAACCTAACTGCGAACATTCTTTGAAAAGTCTTTAATTTCTTCCGAAATCGTTTTATTGCATATATATATTATGTTAGGCTAAATTACACTTTTATATAGAATTAAATGCCTTTTTAGAATTTATTCTATTATTGTTATTATATAGTTTACGGAATTATAAATTTACTAATTTTATGTGTAATATAGTTGAAATGATTGTAAAATGTTTAACATTTCGACCATTTCTTCTTGAATCCTTCGTTGTCTCTTTATTCGCATAGTGTTTAGATTTGAATTTCTACAATATGTAACGATATAAATTCTAATAAAAATTCTGTTTCGCTCATATTTCGCGCTGAAAACGTCCGTCATATCCGAAATAATACTGAATTTTGTTTGTTAAAAACACGCGCAGACCTACAAACTTGTTTTTGTCGAACGAATCGTTAATCAAAATTTTTGTCAAACAAAATGCCGTTTTTATTCGACGAACACGTCAAACAAGGCCGTATACAATTAATTTGACGAACATGTGAAATTTGACAATTATTCGTTCGTTTACACGGCCGATTAAACGTTTTTTCATTAAAGTTTTCTTTTATCCTTACTTAATAAATTCAAACACTTTCTTCGTAACTGATCTATCTTCTTCATATGCGATTTATTTGTCGAACCCTAAGCTTCGATTCCCATATCTAAGTCTAGATTCGATTAGAGCAAAATATCCTAATTTCGGTGTTTCTCCGTTAACATAAAAGCGTACAATGATGTCATGCATTTTTCTTTCAATTATACCGATTATCGCGAATGTAATCAATTTTACAATTCCGATGAAATTTTTATTTTTAGAAAATAAAATATTAATTTTTCGAAAAATTTTAGCGAAGAATAAAACATGTTTTTTTTTTTTTTAAGTTGTCGGGATAGCCTAGTGGTTAGAGATCACGGACTTCTTTACGGAAGGTGTTCGAATACGATCGAAGACTTAAATATCATCATTAGGAAATAGAAATAATCTTAATATTATTATCGAGACACCATATGCGCGATAGTATACACTACAAAAAAAAACACGCGGGGCTGTATTAAGTCATGACGACAAAACGATTACAATCAGTTCTCGCGTGAGGGGGGTGTCTATATCATTATATTAAACGCTACTTACATTGTAAAACAAAAATATGTATAGGTAAGTAGTCGCCTACCTCCGATGCGGAGACGTCATTTTAAAAAATGTCATTTTTATCGTTCACTTAAAAACAGCGCGTATACGTACGAAAAAAGTGCCAAAAAAAAAAGAAATTGAATTAAATTAAAAAATGAAAATAAAAGTTCGAGTAGTTTCTTAAAAAATTTAATTTCCTTCATTATCATCATTTTTCTTTATTATTTTTCTCTCTAGCACAGACGAAATATATGTGTATACGTACATATATATTAATATACACGTATATAACGATGGCATAACGTTTACTTTCTTTGAGAAATATCCCTTCGATATCCTTTACAGAGGTTGATATCGTACGTGGCTACATTTCATTTGGAAACTCGATTCCGAGACCGTTTACATTTAATGTCGTCCTTTTTCCCAACCAACCCCCAAAGTTATTTCTACGATCGCTTGAAAAGTAAACAAAAAAACGGGTGAAATTATACAGTTTTCCCCGGATATAATAATATCTTCGCTGAAGCAGCATTAAGCGATACGTAAGTTTGTGTATATTACCGCGCAAGGAAGTGACAAGGAGAAAACGGTTTTGAAAACAAGTTCATTCGTAAGAAAGAATGCGATAGTTTTGTTGTTATTTTACTCGACGGATTCTTCTCAGCGTTCGCTTGTTTTTCGGTTATGTTTGTAACGCAACCGGGAGATGATAGGTTACTCGTGTGTTGCGTATAACGTAAGTTCAGTCGTGCGCGTAGGGCCGATCGAGTGGCTAAAGTCTTTTGCGGTATTTAGTTTAACGTCATAGAAATTTTAAGACCAATCCTAATACCTTTCTTTTTCCAGCGTACGCTCAAGTGGGCACTTCACCCACACACATAATCACATAATATATTATACATGTATCATCGTCGTCGTCATGTTGTTCGTTGTCGAACGCGTTTATTTTTACGTACAAAACGGGGGCCACTAATTATACGGAATAAGACGCGTACGATGTTATACGGAGTAGTGTGTCGCTTCTGCTTCTCGTAATAATTAAGAATTACATAGTGACGGAAAACTTTCTAAGTCACGAGCTGGTCTCGAAACTTTGATCGTTGACATTACGATCGGGAATCGTTTAATAGGGAAGCACGGTTAAAATCTCGATAGTTTTCAAAAGAAAATGGATCGATTATTTAAGATTTTTAGTTCTTTCGGGTCCGTTCTTTGACGAATACTATTAAAGAGAAAAATAACTCTACCTAGTTTGAGAGGAAAATTAACGCTGTCATATTTCCCGTATGAGACTTACATAGATTTCGTACGTTTCGCGGACGCACGTTAGGCAATGCGAAACGCGGTTTTTATCGCATAGGGACTCGTCGGTTGCCGCGCGAAACTATTCGAATCAGTTCCTATAATTGAATTAGTGATTTTTAATAAAGCGCGATATCTACATGCTTGGCGTGTACTGAACCATGCTGAATCTAACGCAGCTATACTGAAACAATTCGGAATAGAGCAAAAAGATAGATTGGTTCCAGCGATAAAAAGAACACGTCTTAAGTTTTTCGGTCATGTTGTGCGATAGATTGGAAAAGATAGTAGCCGGAAAAAAGGCAGTGCAATTTCAATAAATTCTGTAAATTCAAACGAAAACTAAACTATTACTAGAATATTCACGATAGGTAACGGATCAGATATTCTCGTATAATAAATAATCGCAAATAATAACTAAAAGACTTATAAGAATTTTACGCTTTATATTCAAGTATATTGTAACGACGTTTCAAAAAAATTAAATTAAAATAATAACATCCAGAGGATAAATTCTAGAGTGCAATTTTACACGTCGACTTAAACGAGTATTCGATCGAATTAAGTGTAAGATGCCCATAGGATAATTAGTATTATAATTTGTTGTCATGTTTAAATTTTCAATCAGGACCAGAATATAACGATAATAAAAAAGAAATACCCCCCCCCCCGGACTAATAGTATTTCTAATATGTTGCTAAATTCGTATCGTCTAAATTAAGTTATATACAGACGTACATGTAAACATTAGAATCGATAAATTGAAATCCTTAAATTAGTTCACATTGACAAATTTAGTCAACTTTTTTTTTAAAAAACTGTTCTATTCAGACGACAGAGTTGTTTAGTATATCTCTACTTATGTAGATCGTTGACAATTACTAACTAGAACTATATTTGCGAGAAGAAGATGAATTTCTCACGTAACAGCAGCTGCAGCCATTTTAGTACTACAAAGCAGATCGATGAAGAGACAACGTTGTTGCATATGTGCGTGGAAAAATGATAATAAATACAACACATAGTGTTTGTGTAAAAAATCATAGTTTCATAACGTGACGGAAAAATAGATTATAATATAAATTTTTCACGCGAGAAAAATTGAAATATTTTAACTCACTTAGGCGCGCTTATATATCAATTTACGGTTTTGCGGATAAAAATAATTTATTTATTAGTAACTGTAAGGCATAGGCACACCTTTTCAACTTTATTCGAACAATTTTCCGTAATTCCTTTTACTCAGTCTTTATGACTACACGCGAATGATTATTGTAGTATCATGTACGCGAGCAATCCGATTAAGATTAATATCTTCGCAATGAGCCTGACGAGAATTTCTTACGGTTCAAGAAGTGCTCTAACAACGATCCATCTAATTGATCGGTTAATCAACAGCGACTGACTGCGAAGTATAGAACAGTTAATGATAAGTTGTTCCTTTTTAGGTTGCTTATACCGTGGCTTTTTTTTTTTGTGTTAATACGGATCTAACATACTTTGCCAACTTTCGAATTCGGAGACTGAAAGAAACCTTATCATATAATGAGCATCTAACGGTTTTATCCAAAAAGTTAAAAACACGAATAAATCTCATTAGCAGACTCGCAGGTTCGACTTGGGGTGCACAAGAACACTCTGAATTTCTTCCTTGGCACTTGTATACTCAGCAGCCGAATATTGTTCATCAGTTTGGTGTAATAGCTGCCATGTTAAAAAAAGTAGATGTAGTATTAAATGAAGCACTCCGAACCGTATCAGGAACGCTGAAATTTACACCACTTATGTGGCTTCCAGTTTTAGCTAATTCAGCTGCAATTAGACGGGAGACAGCATTATTCGGAGATAGAAATAAATTTCAGATGTACCCCGAACTGCCAATATCTGAAGAGATAAGGTCCGCACCAGTATCGAGATCCAGAAAATCACCTTGGACAATGAACGAATTATTATCAGAAGATACGAAAAAGTTTAATAAATGGAAAATAATATGGAAAAGGAATTTAGAACATACAACAAATTCCCATTTAGTTGTCGACCCAAGGAATGAAATTAAAGGAATGGATTTATCTAGGAAACTATGGAAGACACGCAATAGAATTAGGACCGGAGATGCGGATATCTAATGCAGAAGTGGGGTATAACGACAACTGCTGCGTGCCAGTAATCCGAGACAAACAATGCAGCATATATTTGAAGACTGTAGTTACACCTGTATAGGTTTAACATTATATTCACAATCTTAATGACGGAGCCATGGCTATTGAAGAGTTAGACTTATGATGAGAATTTTGTGTAATTAGATATAACCGATGATTATACGATAAGAAGAAGATTGAAAGTTACGTTATCTTCGCGTTAACCCAATTTTGCTTCTCGATCTAAAGCGAATTAATTCGTTCCCTTAGCTGGCGATTATTAATTCTCGTAACCTTCCTCATGTTGGGAGATTTACCACGTTTGCTAGTAATATATCGGGTGTTTTTCTTAAAGCCAAAACAGGGAAATACGATACGGTCTTTTTTACCTTTTAATATCGGATCGATTAACGTGACGATCGCAACGTACCACTTTGAAAGTGGAATAATTTAATAGTTTGTTTCTAGGAAGATACCGACGTGCTAATAATTGTTTTCGAAAAATTTGTTTCGTTTTCGAAAAATTTGTTGGCATTGCTTTAAGTTTATTTTTATTTTCAATTTACTTCATTCCGAACTTTTCCGATGTGATAAAATTTGTAATAAATTATGGCTGCGGACTAATATTCTTCAAAACTATACGTGTATAAGTGTGCAGTAGCTGTGAATAGAAAAAACCCTATATTAGAATCCGCGATGTAAGTGTTTACTCTGGGATGTTTACGGAATGAGAGCATACTCCCAACAGACATTAATTTGCGTACGTAATTCAGTCCGCAACAAAGAGTGTATTGTAACAAAATTGCACTATCCTTATTTAAATTTAATATAATAATTTTTTTCCTTTTCGCCACTTTAATTACTTCCTTTGTCTCTTTTTCTTTTCGTTTTTCTCTTTTCTTTATATCTTTTCTTTCACTCTTAATTTACAGTAGAACTTCTTTTACCCGTCACGTCGTGGTCTGTGTCGGATAACTGAATAGACGGGTAAGAGAAATTCCATTACGAATTAAATATAAATAATTATACAAAAATATAAATTCTTTAGGAAAGAAATTAAAAAATATATATATACGTTTAATTGGATAACATTTAGAGTATAGCGTAGTGCGATATATTATAATTACCTAGAAAAAGTGTTTCTCTACTTCAAATTGTTTACATGTGTAAAAGAATCGGTAACCTCCGTTTCTTCGCAACTTATCTTTACGTGTAATGTAGGATCTGTGTAAAGGTTGCCTCCTTTTGATGTATTTTATTAACATTATTTCAGCTTCGGAATGACTGCTGAGTTTTGATCGAATTTTCATCCTTACCATTATTGCACCGCTGAACATTACAATATCTTCATCGGTCAAAATTTCGAAAACCTTCTCTCACATTTTTAATATAACCAATCTGTTACTTCTTCGGTTGTTACAGTGTGTCATTGTTAAGCAGATGGTACAACTTCACAGATTTCGTCAACGCTAACCGTTTCCGTTATTTCGCTAGTAGATAGTTCAGGTCATAGTCCATCCATTCCGTAGGTTTAACATTTTAAGGTCTACGCGTTCGGCAACATTCTTAATGTTGTAATTTTTCCAATAATTTTAAACTGTTGTCGTAACGTCAATGAAACTTCTTCTCTACCCACGAACTGCTCTGTTACAATGACGGATAACAAGTGACGAGCAACAAGTGAAATTTCGTGCTTTACGTTCACGATTGAATTAGGATAACAAACTATGCGGACTTGTAAACATTTTACTCTTTCTGCGAACGTCGCGAAGGCTGTACGATTTTTCTCGGTGACATGTATAGGTATTGACAAATCCTAATTATCGGAATTAGTAAGAATCTCATCTTGTCTTTGTCGTTATTAAATCTTGCATATTATTATTATTTTTTAAAAAATAAAATTACAACTTTTTAATATATTTTTTAAACGCTTTTCATTATAAATAAAATGAAACGAGTTCCGAGGAATTCCGTTTTTTCCGAGATAATAGTAAATATTCCGCACGAATTATATAACGACTTTACAACCGGGGATGACGTATATAATCGAATTAGTAATCCGACCCGGCTTCCTAATTAATTAGGAAGCCAACGAAAAGAACGATATAATTAACGGAACTGAATTAGAAATTTAAACGATTCCGTCTATCGGATTCGTTACCTGTCGCAAGTGTCTATTACATTAAACGTCGTTCATTCTGAACCGAAGTTCCTGGATTACGTGTCCTTACACACACACACACACACACACACGAGTATGTACGTATATAATTGTAAAGAATTTAGATGTGAACACATACATATGAATATATACTTGTGTTCGTAATAAAATGAAAGTATTTACTATGAATACGCGTATATTTACACACTGTCGTTACGTGTATTCCAAATAAGCGATCAGTCGTCTGATATTTCGTAGCGAATTCATAAATAATAATCCATACACTATCACACTATATAGGGAGAAATGTATTATCCTTACCACACTACGAGTAGCCTACTCAAATCTTACCCATTCATTTTCTATTTTCTTCTAGGCACTCTAAATCGGCTATTAATTTGCTAGATTATAATGTCGAAGTCACCTGTCGATCTACTGGTAGTGATAGTACGGAATGCCACTAGTAGAAGATGATGCTACGTTCTATTATGCCTTCTATCTCGATTGCTTATTAACTCTTTCAACTAGATCGTTACCACAAAACTTATTCCAATTTCCAGGTCGTTTGTTTTCGGTTTTCTGCATTCGCTAAACCCTTTAGATATGATCTAGGATCACAATAAGTCCCTGGGAACAAATGACCGGTTAGTGAAGCCGGCCGTCCGTCGAGTAATAATAGTGCCTCTAGCCTCGGCTACTGTACATGGCACGTTAATTTAATTTAATATTAATAATAATGTATATCGTAGAAAATTTATAAAAAGCGGCAACAGTAATTTCTGCGGCACTATTACACGGTTAGAGGGTGTTTTATTTTCCGAAAGCAAAATTTCACTCTAAACGACTATTTTTGATTCGACGAATGCCGTTGAATTTTTCGTAATACGATTTTTAAAAAGGAAAAAAAAAGTCGGGTCGTAAAAACGAAAATAGAATTTTAAGAAAAAATACAATTTTATCGAAAATGTGTAGCGGATCCGTACAGGCCAACGACGTGACAAACAACCGAGATGCCATTTGTTAGCAGGAATAGAAGCTTCGACCTTCGGATTAACAATGGAAACTGCAGTTCTTTTCATTGCCGGCGTTTTCGTTGGTTAATTCGAAGGATATCAGCTCGTTGCGCAAAAATTTTTCATTCGTAGGAGTGACTGCATAACATCGTTAAATAGTTGCTTAAATTCTTAGAGATCACTGTGTATGCAAAAATAACGTGGCTAGTCACGATATTCGGTAACGTGAGAGTGACATACATAAAATGAAAATTAATACGATAATGTACAATGATATTTTTTTCAATAATTTATACATTTCCTGATCAATATAAGTATTTTCTTATATATATATATATATATATATATATATATATATATATATATATATATATATATATATATGTATATATATAACTTTTTGCAGGTTAAGAAACTATAATTGATATTAATATAAAGATCGAAACTTGACTGCAGGGGGTTCATTAGAAATAATCAAACCGTACCAATTTTTTTCCTCCCATTCTTTTCTTTTCTTTTCTTTTTTGATTTTTGTCTGCTATTTTTTTTTTAATTTTATTTATTTTTTAACCTTTTTTCCTTTTTTTTTTTTTTAATTTTAACTTACTTAAAAATAATTAGAATAAAGATGGGTATTTTAAAAATGATTATTTCATAGCTTTAAATTTTTTTTTAAAATAATTAACAGTTAATTTATGATAGAAAACAGCGGATAAATAAATAAATTACAATATAACGTATACACAGGTTTTTACACTTCATCTGGATAACGAAATTAATTAAGATAAAATAAAACCAAATATCAACGAATTCGTTAAGCAGAGGAAAAAAATTAAAGTTGAGTAAGTAAAATTTGAATAAGTTCGGAAGTTAGAAACTAGTATAAGAAATGTATTTATATTTTTTAAGTAGGTAAGATACAAATTTTATATCAAAAATGAAATTTTATTAAGTACATCGGCTGAAAATTACGATAAATAGCCCTTATACCCTATTTTTTTATTTTTATTTTATACTGGGTAGATTATTTTTAATCGCCCGGACTCGTCATCGCCGAACGTCCTAACCGTGATACCGAAGTCGGCGCAATTTAGGCAGTGTGGTAAATTATTTATTTATTTAAATAACTATTCATAGTTAGTTATAAAATACCTAACGTGTAAAAGCGTTTTTATATTGTTGCTAGAGTGTTTATTTTATGTTTTGTATTAAGACGTTCTTCCGATATAAATCATTATTTGCATTATTAGCTCCTATTTAGATTTTAAGTGTCATTGTTTAAAGTTTTGTTTTCGTTATTGAGAAGTTTCGCTTTATTCTTAAGCTTGTTTTATTTTTTATTTTACCTTCCCTTTATAATTAGTTTAGCATAAACTAGATACTTTTTATCTGATGGAAGAAGGGACTATGTAGTCTTAATCAGTTCCATCGTAATAAGTTAAGTGTGGGGGCTTCTGCCCTTATGTAAGGACGCATCTATAACTATATAAGTCTCTTTTCCTTATAAGGGGAGAGGAAATCCCCGCACACTGATTTTCACTCCCTTGCGGTGCATGCTTACGCATTTACGCGTATTACTATGTCAATAAAAAAATTATTTATTACACTGTATCGGTGTCTTTTGAAGATTTTCCCCTTCACGCTTTAAACGAAAAAAATATGGTTTATTACGAAGGATTAAACGAATTTATTCGAAATTTTTAATATGTACTCTTAAACGATACGCCCGTTAATAAGCGCGTGTTTTTTTTAGGCTTAAACTTTTCAGTCGCAATATCCACTATATATGGGCATTTTAATGCTAATGAGATTTTGTATTTCCTGATTGACGTGAAATGTCTCACTTTTTAAAAAATATTTATATAAATACCTCGGAAATTATGCGAAATTAAACGCCTGTATAAAATTTATCATTTTGCGTCAACATTAATGCACGGCTGAAAGGGTTTATTCCCCTTTACACGATACTTCATAATACGTAGTAATATAACAACCGCTTGTACGTTCGCATTTCACTACCTGTCATCGAATGTATATACATGCGCACTCTTATAAGAAATAATATTTACACTACAATTCGTGTGTACCAGAGATGCTTAAACAATTATCTATATATACCGATTCACCTATATCGTATGTACATACACATATACTATAGTTGTACAGAATATTCGTACAAGCGTAATAAGCCGCTATAGGTATAATTTTATTCGGCGTTTAAAAATTTTATTACTGTCTCGCAAAATGTTAGTGAAGGAATTTACTAATACTGCTGGAATTTCTTGCGTAGAGTACATCAAAAGCGAATGATTGAAATTGTTGCATTCGTATTCTACGTTAAATTTTAATTATATAGCCTTATGCGCTCT
The DNA here is from genome assembly GCA_032883995.1 of Coronaproctus castanopsis. Taxonomy (NCBI): domain Eukaryota; kingdom Metazoa; phylum Arthropoda; class Insecta; order Hemiptera; family Monophlebidae; genus Coronaproctus; species Coronaproctus castanopsis. The sequence goes on along the minus strand of CM065052.1, from coordinate 66,603,663 downwards.
GAGATAGGACGTACAAAACGCGGTCATTCTGCTGCGGCCACATTCGCGCTTGTCATTCATACTTAAATGCAAGCGAAATAGCAGAGACCGAAATAAATTTTCAAAGCTCCGTTAATAATTGTGTATTATAGAAATTAGGAGTAATTTTGATTTTGCGTCCGACAATACATTGCGGATTAAGATGTATGTGTGTCGCTCTAAATAGCGTCTTTTCATAACACTCAGAGCGAAGATATATCTAGTTCTAATTTCGCTGTGAGAATTTAGATTGAATTTCCAGATTACGGTGTTCGTTTCATTTATTAATTGCTTACCCATATATAGAAAAGTTTTTGATGGCAAACATGATTACCCCATTAAACATAGGGGAAGTACAACCCACGGCTTCGCCTGTGTAATAATTTTTTTAATACAATATGGCTGTCTCTTTCTTTTAACAATATGTATATACTTTAATTACAAAAATCAGTTAAAATCACTAAAACTATATTTTCTTGAAATTCATAAAGCTTTTCGGCAACGATATTTAAATTTAGATAAAAATAAAGATTTAAAAATAAAAACACAAAATGTAAATTTAAAGAACTTATATTTAAATAAATCACTACATTCCACAATCTAAACTTTAATATATATATATATATATATATATATATATATATATATATATATATATATATATATCCGTCCGTTATTTCAGCTACGCTCCTAACGCAACAAAACGTGGTTTGTATTTCGGGTGTTGGTAGTGAAGGTACATTCGAACCGGAAAACCTGTTAAATTTTAAACGATTTGACAGTTTTTAAAACTTTAAATTATTGTAATTTCTGTCCTATTTATGATATCAATGTGAAACAAAGCTTGAAACAAATCCGATAATATAGGTTATAGGCTATAGGCTTCATCATTATTGCTTTAATAGTTTTTGAGTTAAATCGGTTTGGACAGACAGACGAACATTTTAAAAAGTAGATTTTCGGTTTATGTGTAATAAAAATTATGTTCTAAGGATTCGCCGATGGAATTTATCGCAATTCGTACATTCGAAATGGTATACTTTTAATTGTGTTTATACTTTTGGCATATAATAACTGAGATAAGTGTCGTAGATTAGTTGATGCGATATCATTAACGCTGGAAAAAGGTGACGTATGCTCAGCTGTTTTCCTGGATGTAACGCATTGATCGGATCTGGCACCTGGGATTGTTGTTTAAACTAAAACAATTTTTAACTCCAGACCTTTATAAATTCTTAAGTAGCAGAACATTCGTCGTTAGAATAAATTATGTTTTTTCCAAAGAACATAAAGTTTTAGCTTCGGTGCCACTTTGCTTGGTCCAATATTATATAATATCTATGCTGCGAATATATCTATCTTGAATCAAGCAATATTAGCAACATTTGCTGATGATGTAGCTATACTAGCCGTTAATTCAATTCCAGAATATGCTAATAAGGCTGTTCAAAATCATGTAGATCGAATCGTAAAGTATATAAATGGCGTATAATAACATTTAATCTAAGTTCCTACGTACCACGTTTATTAACAGTCAAGTTGTCCTAATGTCAACACACAAACTGTGTAAAATATTTCGGAATGCGTATTGACTGGCGGCTGACATAGCGGTTTCATGCGATTCAAACAAGGAAAACTGCATCCTCTTCTAGGAAAGAAATCTGTTTTAAACTCTTTGAGGTTGCTTTTCAAGACGGGTATAGATCGGTCTGTTGTAGGTTGACAGACCGATCTTCTTGCTGAATTGCATTGGGAAGGTCTATGAAAATGCAGCTAATGCGATTTTGATACAGGAGATCACTGGCAGTGGGCTCGTTTCACCACCTACGTCTACCTGCATCCCACTGTACATTACAGTGTTGAAAAATTCTGTTTCAATATTAAAGCCACATGTGAGCTACTCTCATATGCGATGATCTGTGCTTAGTGTTTAAGACAGAAAGATTATCGTCACTGCCACTTCTGACATGTATTTCTAAATATACGGAGAGTGCAATGACGGATACGGGTCTTAGTTTTTATTCAATGCCTCACTTGGTCAAGGAGCTTGAATTATTATCAGTGTCGAGTATTTTACATACCGCATCTTTAAAATACGTAAGTATAATTATCGATTCAAAATTTTCGTTTATTCCTCATTTCCAATACATTTCTATAAAATCTACGGATATTTACAATAAATTATTACGTTTGCAAATAAATTCACGAGAATCGTCATTTAAAGACGAACTACTCTAACCTCTGCTGCTTGTGTCATCTGTGGAGTTCCGCCTCTTGATTTATTTCTTGTAAGTATGACTCTTACGGGTGAGTACACGCTAGTTGGGGGAGTGGGGCTAGGTTGAAACATTCTAACCTACTTCAGAATATAACGATGTAAAAAATAACCAATGTAAAGTTTAAAAAACATATTACTTCTCTATTATTTTCGAAGTGGCAAGGCAGGTGGGACGATGCTATTACTGGTAGAAAGACTTATGCCTTTCTGACAGATATATATCAATACGATTAATTGATGTAGTGTGCAGGTGTTGACCGGTCATGGCAGGTTCAGATCTTATCTCCGTAGGTTGCGGCTTGTTTGTGATCTAGCTTGTACCTATTGTACTGTAGGTGAGGTTGACGATATATGACATACTCTGTTTATCTGCCCTGCGTCGCAAGTTTGACATTAACTGCATTGATGTACCTCTTGGTAGGGGAAACAAAATGCTGGCGGAACAGTAAATGCGATTTAAATTTAAAATTTCCTACTAATTTAATTTACCAACTTGTATAAGATGATTCCATACTCCTATTTACTTATTATTTTTATAGTTTAGTTTTGCGGGATTTCATTTACACAAATTTTTTGGGGTTTTTAATTTTCTACTTTCTTATTACTTATTATTACAGTTTTAGTTATTACTAAGTTTTGCGTAAACTCTTTAATTGTTTTTAATTGATGAGAGAAGAGATAAATACCTTCTTCCGTCAGGATAAATTAATTCAAGCGCGGACGTCTCTGCATCATTAATCTATTAAAACTTCCTTTTGTTTTATAAACGGATTCCCACACGGGCTGATTTACGACGAATAAAAATAATAAAACCAGTAGCATACAGGTTGATTCTATCCGGCATTATCTATATCTCATCTATGGTACATACTTGACAAATTCCCACCAGCAGTTAGTAACAAATATAACATGTTTTTATACTGACTACTGTATAACTTTACATATGTATATACACATAGCGTTATTATTATTATTATTAAGAAATTTCGCGGCCCTTATCAATATTGTCGATCAACTGCTGTCTGTTATTACTACGAATAACGTTAATAAACAGATACCTATGTGTACATATTTATATATTATTTTTACATATTTTATTATTACAATTATTTCTTTTAAATGTTATATTTTAATTATTATATTTTATTTCCTAACGTTTACACTGAACTCGCCATAACGGATTACATAGTCAGTGGACACGGCGGAGAAGTATCTCGTGTTAAGACGATATATATGTACTGTAAGATCTGCCATCAAATGGCCGAACGAGGCTAATAACCGGATTGCGTAGTAAAAGAAATGGGAGTGAATCCAACGGTAAATCGATATAGGCGATTGAATAGGACATTAATTCTGGTATTGCGATAAATTGTATTAGTCTTTTATTTTACGCGTACGTGAAGTAGTTTAATACTTAACTGTAATTTTGAAAAATTTAAATCCGTGGAGGAAACACCGGCATTACTAATGTAACGAACAGACGTACGTATAATTACGTCACGTGGTCAATTTTTTAGTAAGCCTCCATGCGGCTTTCTTCTTAATTGTCTTTTAATTTCACCGGTGCGTCCTTGTGTATTGAAAACTATGCACGTACGTTGTATAAGATTATTTTCACCTTGTCACTTGATAATTGTGAATTTGGATTTTCCTACATTTATTTAATTCTCGACTTACGTTTTTTAATTTAACGAAAAAAATTTAGCACCGCATCTTGTGCGGCAATTGAAGTCGTGTCATTCGCCTATCTTAAACCATTCGGTCCTTATTATCTCCTTCTTTTAGTATCTTTTCTGAAATAATCCGTCCGGTATACGCGTTAAAGCGAGTTGGACTTAATACGCAGCCCCCCCCATGGATTTCCATAGTCACCCTTACGGTCAGTTTATAATTACCTCGGTACTTCTGCGTTTCACGAAGATTTAATTAGGTCTGCTGTAAGTGTAGCGCGGCTTTCCGAAGTGTACAAATTCTAGATTACCGGTCTCAAAAACTATCCGTCAGAGAGACATTTGTTCGATGTAATTAAATTTTTATTGTTATATATATATAGTATAAATTTACTATGTTACCCAGGTACTATAACAAGCGGCGGTAGAGTCGGTGAACGGTTGAGCGTGACCGCGGCTGGAAATCGTTTAAACTCAAACAGTCCGGTTAGCGGTTCGGCTAATTTCAGAGGTAGCGTAGAATCGGTCCGGAATGGCGATCGTACATTTGGCGGTTCGGCATCTAAATCGAGTATTATCGATATGGTTAGTTCGAAAATGAACATAAATCGAAATAAAACTCCTCAGGTAGGAATATTTCAAATCGGAACGACTAAACAAATTCGAATAATTACTATATATACTTTTTCTTTTATTAATGTACATATGTGCGCACGCATATATATATATATATATATATATATATCGTGGGTGTTGACGGAAAATCTGAAAAACCATTTGAGGCCTTCGAGATTTGGCGATGGAGTCGCATAATGAAGATATCGTGGACGTAGAAGAAGTATTGGTAGGTTTTGGAAACGGTAAATAAAAAAACAGTAAAACATTTATAAATCCCATTTACGGCCGCCAATTTTCTAGTAGCAGGTTATATCGTATACGAACCACATGCTGGTACAAATATAGGTTCTTATACCCAAAAAAAGAGAGAGGTTGAATAACAATTCATCATTTCTATCCTCATAGAGTCCGATATAATAATATATTAAACATTCATCCGAAGCTAGATATTAATTTCGATAGTAAATATTTATATATAACGAATTTGTTTAAACCTTATTCGCTTTAGTAGGTTCCATTTTATTTCAGTTGTTACTTTTCAGTAACTTTTTATTATGTGCCAAAACGCATTTGAGTCGTAAAAAGCCCCATTTATTGCAATTGCGAATTCGTAATTAAATCGAGTATTCCTTGCGCGGGAGTATATGCGTATTAAGAACTACATTTTTTTTTTACAGCCAATTATAGTGTAGGCTTAGAAATAAAATAATACAATGAATAATTTTTTCTGAATTATAAAATTAAAAGTAAAAAAAAAATAAAAAAAATAAAAATAAATACAAAAAAAATATATTAAAAAACATTATTATTATTATTTAGTTTTGTTGGCATTAGTAATTTATTTTTCGATTTTTTAATATGATCTAAATTAGCGTGTTACGTGAGTGTAATTTAATCTTTGTTCGTAGTTAATTATTCTGTAAGTGTATACACTGTAATTGGAGTTTTGCTGTTGCGTACATCTTAATTTAAACGAATGAAGAACGACAGCATATTTTCGCGAATAATTATTTATTATCGATTATTGTATTTTTTTTTTTTTGGTTTTAATTTAATAAACAGAGGTACTTCAGTCGAGAATCTCTGGCAGCCGGTTGTGCAAATCGAATAGGCGCTGATATCGAAATGAGCAGAATTCAAAAACATCTGACCAGACGTCGCAGTCAAGATAGAAGAGGAACTTTAAGCGCCTGCAATAAAATCATATTATCCGGTAATATGACCAACGGAAACGCAGCTCCTAACGATCGCTCGAACGACCGCGAAGCTCTTACCGGTTCTTCCGGCGAGGAGGATCGACAAATTTTGGCCAGGAAAAAACGTCGTGGGAAGAACCGATACTGCGGCATGAGATGGACATTCGTATTCGATCCGGCCGGTCGATTAACCTACTATTGGCATATGGTAGTTTCGATGGCGTTCCTTTACAATCTTTGGGTGATCATATTCAGATTTTCCTTTCGCGAAATTACCTGTAAGTAATAGCGAGGATAATAATAATGATCTTAAAATAAAAATTATTATATCATATATATATATATATATGATGATGTTGAAGCACTTGTGATCTATGATATATATGGGGCAATCCAATCGTCTGCTTTAAGTGTGCAAAATTAAAACCAACACTAATGTTTTAGTACCTGTGAACACTAATGTTGTCATATCTGTGAAAAGGAATGTATTACAAAAAGATCGAAACCATCAGCTATCTCAAGATTCGTTATTTTTATTTTCTTCGACTTCTTGATAATACTTAAACGAAGTTTATAATTCGATAATTGCGATCGAATAATTTTTATCAGAGCTGCTCGCTAGTCGGGTGATCTTTGGGTTATGAAATAATTAACATGGAATAATAATAATAATAATCTCGTACACCTGTATTTCCGGAAATTCCGGAATTCGTGATAACGATCCTCGCCAGTGAAGCAGTTTTTTACTGTGTAATTTTTCCGGCACTCACTTCTTCAGTTATCCTACCTCTATCGCAGACTCCTCGGCGGTCTTTATAGTTAGCCATTCTCCCACCCCGCGTTTAATTTAACTCGCTACTTCCTCCGGTCCCTTGATACTTAAAATTGCCTACTGCACGCATAAACTACGATAAATTTATTATCATCATCACCGTTTACATTTTAGACATAATGCGCTGATAAATTCTACTTTAATTGCTTCAAAATATCTTCATTGACGGGTGACGGTTAAATTGTCAGGGTAAATATAATGACCTATATAGTTTAGTGACTTGTAAAAACATTGAATACCATTTGTACCAGCAGACTTACTTGCGAGAGTTCATTTTTTTTTTCAGTGGCTACTTTTCCATCTAAGGAGGCATAAAATCGTCGATTTTCCAATTAAAATGCGACGATGATCTTAAATATTATAATCGCTAATGGCGCATAGCTCACTTAGTAATGCTGCAGATTACTGTATCGGGCACATAAATTCTGCACCCGTAATTAATTTTTCCTCAAAACTATTTTCAATTGTGCAGATAAAAGATTAGCATACGTAATTGGAAAAATATAACAAAGAAACGAGCATGATTCGAAAGTGTACAATACGTTAGATGCGACGAATAATATATATATATATCTGTTGGTTAAAGTACGTGCTATCCGGTTTACTGAATAATATGTGAACATCAAAGGTAGCGCGGGAAATAAAATCAGGGGTTGCCCAACGATGGAATTAATTTCTTCAAGATCAGGTAAATTTTAGTGTCGCTACTTCATTTTCAAAAGTAAATAAAACTCTGACCATTGTCTCAATAACAGACCGATGGTGGCACATTCACCGAAAATGTTGGAACGGGTGATAAAAACCTATAAAATCTTGTGCAGTTAACAATAAACCGGTTTAGCTTTTTGCACTTCACAGGAATTTGGGGAAATATTAAGAAAAAAGAAACTCCATATGGCTTTTATAGGTTTGGAAAAAGCCTACATTATATTGCAAACAAAAATTTGGAACGTTCTTCAAGTGTTCCTGAGATAGAAACGGAACAAAAGTCAGATATTATACAGCGAGGAAGATGGTACCTTTCTTGTGCAAGTAGTGGTGCATCATGATTCTACGCTATCACCATTCCTGTTCGATGCGGTCTTGTACACAGTTCATCAAGGTATACATACATCGGCATCGTGGATTCTACTCTCTGCGGATGATATAGAAAAGAGTACAGATATGGTGCAACAAATTGGAAAACTGTGGACTTCACTGCAATGTTATTGAAATGGAATAAATGGAACAGTTGTAAACGTAAATAGGTTTCTCGACGTCAGGATGGAGCAACTACCACCGTGAAGTCGCTTCAAATATCTCGACTCCTGTACAGAGGTACATAACATTATGCCGAGACTGTTCATAATCAGATAAACGCTGCCGTATATTAGCAAATGAGCAGTGTTATCCGATAAACGTGTGCCCACTAGATTGAAATCAAAAATTTACCATACTGTCGTACGTCCAATCGCCTTGTTTCGTGAAAAGTGTTGACTAGTCAAAAGGAAATATGAACGCTCTCTGTTCATAATCAGATAAACGCTGCCGTATATTAGCAAATGAGCAGTGTTATCCGATAAACGTGTGCCCACTAGATTGAAATCAAAAATTTACCATACTGTCGTACGTCCAATCGCCGTTTCGTGAAAAGTGTTGACTAGTCAAAAGGAAATATGAACGCTCTCCACGCGATAAGAATGCGTATATGGGCACTGCGTATATGGCTATTGGATCGAATTAGAAGTAATAAAACATAAGCAGTGATCCATGTAGTATCTATTACTGATAAACTCCGTGAATCGCGTCTAAGATTGTAAGGATATGTAATGTATTGAAGAGGCTTACTCTTTTCAGTGGCCTACCAGTTACAAGTGGATGACAAGGGGTCAGTATGACGGTCAGAATGAAAATGTATGAAAGTGATCATGTTAAAAAAGAACCAAATCTAATTTAAGATTTTGGAAGCGTTTAATAAAAATATCAGACATTTAACCGATGGAAATATGATTTTGAAGAATAATAGGGTACTAAATTTATGCACTTCTGAACTTCTTTTAGCAATGTAAAAAAAAATCTTGAACGATTGACTGATACCGTTCAGTAGTAAAAAACGTGAAAACATCATTACGATTACAATTAAGAACACTATTTTATGCAAACAATATAACCTAATTACTTCATTTACACTGTTGTGTGACACTCTACCGCTACTATCTAAACCAGTTTGGTCCTTCATGCGCTGTTCAGTGGAACCATTTTGAGAAATATTCACTAAGGTCAATTATGAAATACCTGTATGTATGTAGGGGAATAAAAGAGGAATAAATATAAATGGCAGATACCTACATCATCTGTGTTTCGCTGATGACATTGTGATCATAGCGCAAGATAAAGATGAATTGGAAAATATGATGAAAGAATTGGAGAGTGCAGTTAACAATATTGGTTTACAAATAAACCCGAATAAAACCAAATATATGAAATTTATCCAAAATCAGGAAAATGATCACACGCGCGGTGAAATAAATATTCAAGTAGGAAGTATAGAAGAAACAGACCAATTTACATATTTGGGTAAAGTTTTTACGACCAGAAAACAAGTAAACAAAGTAGAAATTGAGAAAAGAATGACAAATGGCTGAATTGCATACCATAAGATAAAACGTAAACACTAAAATTAGTCCAGAAAATATAGCCAAAATATTTAACCAATGCGTGATTCCAGTACTAACGTACGCTGCAGAAAGTTGGCCCTTAACGAAAGAAGTCATAGGAACATTAAGAAAAACAGAAAGACGGATGGAACGAGCTTTGCTTCACATAAAATTACGAAACAGAATTAAATCAGAATATATCCTAAAAAAAACAAAATTTGAAGATGTAGGGATAAGGATAGCATTGAACAAATGGGCTTGAGCTGGTCACGTCGGTAGGCAAGAAGTTGGAAGATGGATAAAAAAACTTATCCGATGGGGACCATATACTGGAAAGCGCGCACAAGAGAGACCATTTAGAAGGTGGACGGATGATATTGTGGCAGTCGCAGGGAAACAATGACTTCGCGAAACGCAGGATAGGCATCGATGGAGAAGATTATTAGGGGAGTCCTACATCAAATCAATGATGTAACACAGGCTAAGATAAGATAAGATATATATATATATATATATATATATATATATATATATATATATATATATATATATATATATATATGAATGCATGTATAAAGGCGGTTATTTTGAATTATATAATCAGCCCACATTTAAATATAATAATACGAGTTTTTATTATGTATTATGGAATTTTATTTAAATCTGCAATTCTTTCTGTTGATAATGGAAAAATCTGTTCTAATGCGCGTAACGGCGTTAAACGCTAATTATGCTTGTTTACGAAACCGTATTATATATATATATATGTGTATGTTTGTATGTCATACTGTTAGCAATCAACTAGAGAGATAAATGTTTGATTTTCAAAAGTATTAAGACGAGAAATTCGACTTACGCCAAAGTCGAACGTGTGTTGTAAGATTATTTACTTAACCGAGAGAGCCCGTTAATATGATGGCTGGAAGCCACTATTCGCACAAGTTGGCAGTGGAATATAATCAACTTAAGTACATCAACGTAACTCAGTCGAGCTTTTTACTACTAGCGTCATTCCGCGAGCTAAGTTGGCTGATAATATATGCCCATAAGCGCCGACATTTTCCCGAATATAAAACCAACGTCCTGTGTAACGTTATCGTTATGACGAATTGAACGGCAAACGTATTATGACGCAATTTGAGTTCGATATGAAGTGGAAAATTCGTATGCGACGTAATCTGCCTGTTTAGTCTTTTTTTTTTTTTTACTGCGCTTTTTCTTATTTTACATATTTTAAATCGAAATATTTATTCATTTTATCTTTTTTAGTGCCGTGGGCAACTTAGCAGTTAGACGTAGTAAATAAGGTGGGAGGAGGAAAGGTATAATTGAGGGAATAGTTGAAGAGCTGTTGGAAAGGAAACCAAATATGGTATGCGGACGGATGTGCAATAGGGATGGAGTTTAGAGCAGTGTAGTAAAATATGGCTAATAAGAGAGAGGGGCTTGTAAGTTGAAAAAAAGGGACAAAAAACAGGCACGAGAGAGTGATATGTGACCAAGACTGCTGAATGGCTATACAGTTGGTAAGTGGTTTCAAGAAGTCAACATTGGATTCGATAGCAAGAAGGGAATTATTGATAGATTAGTTGTGGTTTCCGAAATATTTGACGGCTGTGTTTAGTACTGGAGTTGGTGGGGATTTATAGGCTGTTGTAAAACACAGTATGGGACGGGCCAGCGTGTACACCGCATCGTTCCTTAAGATTCCCTTATGACTTTGGAATCCATAAGAGAAACACTGTATCCGGTGATAATTGTTGAATAAGGGATTGTGTGCGATTAACAAAAGGATTTTTTGACTTTTTCGTTCGTGAGAGTTGCTACAGCGCCTACAGAGTCGGTACGATTAGAGCATAATGTTGCCGGTAACTGAATTTAAATTATCAGCGTTACGGGCGTAGCGTTGCCTTATTCGTCTCTAGACAGGAATAAGTTCGGATAATGTAGAGACGTAGCTATAATGAATAAGCTTTTGAAAAAAAAAGTTATGTTTTTGTAAATTTTAATGAGCGTTACGATACGAGGAAAAGACAACACAACGTTAAATACGGTGCACGGCGAATGCTTCAGGCAAATATTTAATTCATAGGCCATATCATTCGAATTCACCGGAGCGAATAGAGTGCGAGAAATATACTTAAATTACTATAGAATTCAGACAGGATAACGCGAAAGGTGTGCCCAGTTCAAATATTGGAATTAATGAAATTAAATGACTCGAGTAGCAACTGGTAACACCTAACAATAGACTGGAATGGAGAATGAACTATGTTTATATGTACACACATATATATATATATTATATATCATATAAAAATAGACAAAAATTAAAACTACAAAAATATTCGCCCCATGTAGCTGTTTTGTTTATCGGACTCATCTCACGACTGCATGCAAGCAATTAATTCCTTTTTGCACTTTATTCACTTATCTTATGTAGACGACCTTATTCGGATAATGGTGTGGGTATTATTTTTATTATTATTAATATTATCATTTTTCTTTGTAATCTTGTATTTTAATTTGAAAAATTTGATTTGATTTGATATAGAATTTTCTGTTACTTTAATTTAATATACAGTATTGGAAATTGGATTTGATTATTATTATTATTGTATATCTTTCTGTTACATATCATAATATGAATTTTCTTGTATCGTATGTTGTTCCATTACTTTTTATACGAATTGAACGAACTCGTTGAACTTGCACTGTGTCTTTATATAATAAGCCTTATTCATGGTTTTTATGACCCAGTTTTACTTTATTTATATACACATTGCATAAAAATATTGTTTCGTTATTTTGTAGATGGCGTTTTCAAGTGTGTATGTATATGAATATATGTTTGTTACGTGATTGAACGAAAGATTGTGTTGTGCCATTCGCACATTTTAAATTACGTACTATTAAAAACCGTTAAATACGTAACTATTTTAATCGTGCAGAATTTCATTTAATGCAGAAGACATTATTGTATCATCTTGTTTTGTTCCTCCGGATTTTTTAAGTATCTTCTTCTAATGAAACATAAACCCTGCTTAGTTTGTACATTTCCTTAATTATATTATTATATATACGAATTGTTCGTTGAATAAAATAAGGTATGTATATACATAATACGTATATTATAAATATACATGTATACGATATATGTGTACGACGTTTCTGATTTTTTTTTTCTCAGGGGATACCGTCGTCATGTGGTTCAGTTTAGATTATCTGTGCGATTTCGTATACGTCGTGGATCTGATGATTAGTTTTCGTACCGGCTATTTAGAAGACGGCGTATTACAAACGGATACGATTAAACTGCGACAAAACTACATGAATTCCACTTTGTTCTATTTAGACTGTTTGTCGTTACTGCCGTTGGACTTTCTCTATTTGTCGATCGGTTTCAATTCGATGTTGCGCGCGTTCCGTTTGGTTAAAGTGTACCGTTTTTGCGCTTTTATGGATCGAACCGAACGGCACACGAATTATCCGAACGTATTTCGGTCGTTCAGTTTGTTACATTGTCTGATGGTGACGTTTCATTGGAACGGTTGTCTTTATTTTATTTTAGTCAAGAACAACAGTTTCCACATCGCAGGCGGTACTCGCGATTTGTTCGTTCTTAATCCGTTACCGAACGAAACGTTTCGTATTTACCTGCAAAGTTATTACTGGTGTACGCTGGCCCTTACCACGGTCGGTGATTTACCGAGACCGCGTAATAGTCCGCAATATTGTTTCGTAATTCTTCAATTACTATTCGGAGTTTTACTATTCGCCACCATTTTAGGACACGTATCCAGCATCGTCGCCAGCATTGGATTAGCTAGGAAAGAATTTCAAGGTAAGTAACGTAAATTTTTGACCCTCTCGAGTATCCGTCGTACGATTAATTTCATTTAACGACGGACGTTGTAACACATCCACCACGACCTAAAATTACTCCATCCGGGCGTAATCTACAATTATTCCGTCACATAGCGACTAAAGAAATTAGCATCTTCGATTACAATATAAACATTCAGTATCACGACATGTAAGCCGTAAAGGCATCCTTATTTAATCATCGTTATTGATATTATTATTATTATTATTACAGTAGTGCTTTCGTTTTCATAGCGTTAACGAGGATAGGCAACGTGTTGTCCTACAAATGATCTTCTTCGTCTTATACAACCCTAGATTCAATCATCATCCTGCATCGAATGGATAATCTGCTGCAGCCGACTTTTATTTCTTGAAATTCTGTCATAATTTTCCTTCAAACCCAACGCTTTTATTTGTAGTAGCTTGTCATAAAGTGGCCAAAAAAGCTTATTTTACGTTTTTTCACAATTGTTAATAACATTTTGTCAGCTCCCATTAATCTTAAAATATCCTCACTTTTAATCTTCAGAGTCCGAGGTATTTTCCACATTGTTCGGTAGTACCGCATTTCGAATGACGATATCCGTCTCTTCATATTTTCGTATATAGTCCATATCTCACTTCCATATAGGAGCCATATGTAGTATTTTTTTAGGATCTCCAAGCTGAATTTTCAAATTTCATAAATGTACTTCCGGCTAATTCAATACTAGTTCGTATTTTAGTATTAGCATCAATTATTTTGTGCCATCCGGTTGCCAAGTTAATTATAATTTTCCGTTTCTTCAACTCCTTCGCCATCTAATAATAATTTTTCGTTTAGATTAGGTTTCTTTCAGATTATCATGAATTTAGTTTTCTCGGCGTTTATATTAATACCTTTCTTCTTGCTTTCTAATATCACTATATCTAGCAGTCTTTAAAGTTCTGTTATATTTTCTGCCAGAAGTGCTGTATCGTCAGCAAAACGAACCACTGAAATTCGTTCGCCTCCTATTTTTATTCCTTCATTACACCCTTCTAAGGATTGAGCAAAAAGTGTCTCAGAATATCGAGTGAATAATATCGGCGATAACACGCATCCTTGTCTGACTCCCCTCTTATTGGTATTTGTGCCGTTATTTGTCAGCTATTAGTATCCTGGCATCTTGGTTATCACACAGACTATCGCGTTGATATTAAATTTAATTCTTAATCGCCCTATCGATAACTCTAAATACCCCCGGAACACGTCTTATTTTTATTTGCAAAAATTTAAAAATTTAGATTTAGACGTATTCCATTGTGGACAACTCCGTTGGTTTTATATTCTCAAGAAAATATCTAGCTTACATTCGTGATAATTCTTCTACTAAAATTCGCACTTGTCATGTAGCTGTGGATAGTTTCGTAAAGACAATATGAAGATGTGCTTCTAACGAGGGAACATTTTCAAGCGAGTATGTTTCAAATTTTGACACCCGTTAACGCTCCCGGACATGAGGAATTCGAATGATAACACTTTTGTTCATCTAGAACCCTTAAAAAAAAATGTTTATCATTGCGCAGTCTATGCGTGGACATGAAACGGTTAAGTTACAAGATATATACCCTTTAGAGACAACTATTTAAATTTATACAAAGTCCCTTGTACAAAAAAGTATTAAATATTAAGGTGGAATAAAATTCTGAAGTCAAAATAAATACTTTTCTAAAGAAATATTTTTCGACTCGGTTAAATTCACGCTTGGGGAAATTGGTTCTTTCAGTGTCACTGCTTTTTTGTCTTTAAGTGCGGTGAGCAGCAACTCAAGGTAGAGGTGCGGTAGAAAAAATAATTAGTACTAGTGAAGGAAGTAATTAAATTTCGATAGAGAAGTTCGGTCATCTTTGAAGAGTAGCGGAAGTGAAGAAGGAAGGTTAAGTGATGTTCTTGATAATGAGTGTGAGGGACAGTCAATTTGAAAGTGGGAGATGATAACATCACATAAGGAACGTACTTAAGCCGAATTTCTGTTGCTAAATACTAATTGGTTTGATAATTTTCTCCACAATTGACGATTTGCTGTTTTCCTCTTCATATCCGCATATCCGGTGGTGTCTTCTATTAGCTGTTGCATATATTGTTTTCTAGCCTTTCCTCATTTTCCATCTATTATTCCTTCTATAATTATCTTTTGTAGACTATCGTGCTTTATGCCTAATCATATTCATCCTTCGTTTTATTATTGTTTTCTAGAATATTCTTTCTTTTCTAATTTTCTCTAGGACTAATTCGTTAGTTAGTTTATCTGTCCAACGTATTTTCAGCATTCTCCTATAACACCACATTTCCAATGTTTCTAGTGATTGTTTTTCCACTGTACTGATAGTCTATGTTTCACATCTGTACAATGCCGTATTCTAAACAAATAAGGTTAACAATTTTTACCACAGATTTATGTTTATATCGTTATTTTTTAATATATTTTTTCGATCGTAAAATACTTGCTTCGCTTGATTAATGCGGTTTTTAATATCTTTCACACATCTTCCGTCACTGATGATTTTGCTACCAAGTAATGAAATTCATTTTTGTATGTTAATACCGTCAATATGTACGTTTATTTTCTTTCGACTGTTATTTTTGTCGCGTATCATAATTTTTGTTTTATTTAATTTTTTTTTATATGTAATCTAATTGATATCTTCCAATATTCGCCAGACATTTTTCAAGTATACCTTCTTCTCCTATGGTGTTTAAAGCACATCTTTCCCCTGTGTTATTTCGATCTTCTAACCCATAATTTCCCATTACGTTAGTGTTATATGTGTTAAATGTTTCCCCTCCTACATTCGCGTTCCAATCTCTAAGCAAAATTAGATTTCCACTGTCTATAACTTATTCCAATTGTTCATATACTTTTTCAATCTCTACTGATACTTGCACAATAACCGTGTCCCTAGATTTCATGTTAATTGTAACAAATATTATCCTTTCATTATACATTCATATTGTTTTGGCTAATTGACCTATATTTTCTTCATTACAAAACCCACTCCTGCTATTACATTGTTTGCAGCAGTGTTAATTTTCCTATATTCAACAGATCAGAAATCCACCGCACGTCGACCATCTTATTTCACTAACACCTAAAATATCAATTTCCATTCTTTTTATTTCCACTCTTAAATTCTTCAGCTTCCCAGATTTGTTTGAGGTTCTCACATTTCACGTTCCAATTTTTAATAATTCTTTTGTACTTCCCACCAGGAGATACGAGTGGGGCAGTATTACTCCGGATTTTATTTTTACATCCGAGTAACACATTATACAGAGAAAAAAATTATGTCCTGAGAACAAATAATGAAGTGGTTTACCTTCGTCTTCCTCATCGCAGTTCAGTTTCCGTATTTGACGATTTTCGTCTGCGCCTCCTGATGATCCAATCCACTTTCATGTATGCTTTAATTTGGTGCTGAAATTGTTGCTGCGCAATTCCATGTTCTGCAACCAGTACATCTACGGGCCATTCCGCTATCCACCACCTGTGGACACGACCAGTTCCGGTTAGAGCTCCGGATTCCATATAAAATATATATATATATATGCTATATTAGAATTAATAAACTCCAAATTACCGGGGGAGATAAATTTAAAATTGATAAATAGGTTCGATTCCATTTATTGTGCACGTATGTGCGTGTAGTGCTCAAATAATTTTTGTTTTCCTTCAGCTCCGTATTTTTCAGTACAATAATGTACCTTACTTTTCGTCTGAGAATTATTTAATCGATCGTTTTCAAATTTAGTATCGTTTATTTTAAGAAGGAAAGACAATGTTTTAGTTGAATATATCGTTCCTGAAAATCTAGAAGATCGAGGAGTAATCTAGACACGGCATCAGTAGATAACTCGTTATCTAACTACTATGTGGTGATTATTATTTTTAAAAGTTTATTGATACAGTGGGAACTTATAATGTTAAATAAGCATCAAATTTATGGGTTTCAGGTTAATAATCCATCAACCACAATTTCCAACGTAATGTTATATCAAGTATTTACTTTTTTAAGTAAAAGAATTTATCTAATTATATAACTAGGTCTACTGGGTGCGTCATTTTTGGCTTGCCTCGTATCAAGTAACTGGATAGCTTCGCTATTAACTTGTTGGTACAGCCGTTTTTCCAGATCAGTAGCGAATCGTTCACTCTTCGCTTTTACGAATGGAATAAGTAGATCTCGGGGGGCAGATTATCATTTTTTAGAAACCGTTCTCACCCACTATTGCTCTAAGTATAACGCATTGTCCGAATTGGCGCACTTTTAGACATATTTGTACATTCCATAATCGTGGGCCACGCTCCTATATTGGCTTTACGAATACAGTATACATTTGTATTCTATGTCGTGATTTTTGTCCCATGGGCCGATATAGTTGTCGCGGGATCTTTTATTTATTATTTCGCATTTCATTCTGTGGCATATATTTCTCACGTCAGACGCTCGTCTATACTCGTTAAATGTTTGCAATTTATTAGGATTAAAGTTATCGAAAAAATTTCTAACATAATTAACGGACGTCGCGAAGTACTCTATTATAAAAGTGAAAAGAAAATTTTAAAAGTAATCAAAAGGAAATAAATTAAGAAGTTTCGAATAAAATTGAAAAAAAAAAATAAAAAAGTACAGTTCACGAAATCGACACGAAGGAATGACGGTTCAGAGGTACATCAAGAGAACGGAAATAGATTGATCAAATAGATACTTGAACTGTCCGACGGAAAATATAAAACAAGACTAGAATTGTTGCGAGAAATTAAGAAAGATAAATATGAAACTGACGAAGATTTTAGAAGAACGTATTCAAGAAAAAAGCTAATTCGCAGGAAAAATGATAGAATTTTAATTACTTCTAAGAAAAACGTTACCGGAACAAGAAAGAGGTTACAGCCTAAAAATGAACTAGTTCTAAAAGAATAAGAACAGAAAAATAATCAACTGGAACGAACTGAATCGAGAAAAACATCAAGCAGAAATCGTGAAAAAATAAGTGTAGCCAAATGGAAAGAACCGAAAAAAAAGCAACAACGAGAAAATGAAAAAATATTGTAGAAGAAAGAAGAATTTCAACAACTCCAAATTTTATTGTTTTCGGCGGTTCTTCAGTTTGAAAGAAAAACTAATTAAAATACAAACAACAATAATAATACTAACAATAATAATAAAAATAGTAGTGTTGATAATAGTAACAATAAATTATAAATCAGGATAAGAATAAAGCGAATAATATGACCATTCGAAAGAGAAGAGCGGATGAAGAGTATACAGCAGAAGACATAAGTTTCCTAAAAGGAAGCAAATGGAAGAAAATATCAATTCAAAATAAGACTCGGAATAGTGGAAATTTGGAATAAATATAAAAATGTTCGTGCCAGTGTATGTATGGATTCATTTTTATATATATATATATATATATATATATATATATATATATATATATATATATATATATATTATATATGTACATTCGCAAACCGCATTATTAAATATTTTAAGGAAAGAACAGCTTTTCGATGTTAGATAGACCAAACGAACGACGACGGTAAAGTAGCAAATTCCCAACGCGAAGAAAAATATAAATAAGAAATGTTAAAACGACCCCCCAAAAAAAAACACATCGGAGTAGTCGAAGTTATTGTTGAATCGAATCTTCCACTTAGGTACTAAGCATCGCACATAGGGAGGGTGGGGTGAATATTATTCTTTCTAAAATAAGCTGACTGGCGGCAAGGTTAGCGTATGTAGAACAATAGGAAAAAGAAAATGGGAGATGAAAAAAAAAAGAAAATAAAAACCTTTTTCCGTTCGATGGTGAAATATTTCAGAACCCAAATAACAAACATCGGGATAATCCGGTCATTTTCTTTGCGTTTTTCAAATAATCCTCAGTCACCAACTCACCGATACTTGTTAACACGAACTTTTAAGGTTTTTTTTCGGACGGCAAACAATTTTGAAATTATCAAAATTAAAAACGAAGGTAAAAAACACTTTTCTAAATGTAGTCGAATGGTGTATTAAAAATGATTCTTTGAACGAGCCTAGAATTACCAGCAACTTCTTGTCCGGAAATGCGCTGAAATTTTGTACACCCACATACATAAATAGATACGTAAGTACAATTTCTAGAATGGATTTTTTTGTTCTAGAGAAAAAACACGAAAACGTTTACTCAAGTGTCAAAGACGATTCTCGACAACATTCGTGATATAAATACGACTTGTGAATCGGTTAAACAATGTATAATAAAGTCCTGGAGGAAAATTTTACTACCTAATTGTGAAAAATACTTTACAAGAATGTACAGAAGGTAAAGGTTTCTACTTGTGATTTAGCTAATTTAGCGAAGTGCGTTATAGGTGGAATTGACGTCGACGAAATAACATTGTTGAGTGGATTAATTGCGAACGGCTTCGAACATCTTACTGAGGAACAAATTGTCGATATAGCATCAGGTATTGGCTTAAGAGAAAAGTGAGGAAGAGGATAAAGAAGCAAGTAAGGCGCAGCTCTAACACGCGTCGAAGGACTTATTAAATATCCGGAGGAACAAGACGAACAAACTGGTACTAAAAATAAACTTCGTTCTCAGTATTGAAGAAGAAGTGTTGGATTTCGAAACAACCAAAACCGGTGACAGATTTTTCGTGAAACGTACAGGCAACTTTTGAAACGTTTACTTTATAAATTACGTAATATTATATTTATAAATAAACTTGCGCGTTGAATCGTTTCGTTGACTTTTTGAAAGTTTTGCGGATTATCCGCGGAATTGGCTTAATCGTGATTACCACACCATCCAACACAACGGATAGTCAAAATTATCCGAACGAAAATGTTTCTAGTTTTGATACTTTCGTCTGTAATGAATTTTGCTCAGCTTGGCGGAATGTAATAAAGGTACTATTTCAATGGCGTAGCCAGACTTGGTTGAAGAGGAGGGGGTTCAAACAAAACTGAATTATAACAGTAAACCCAAGTTAAATTGAACTTTAAGTAAATAACCAAAAATCAAGTATGGTAAACCCCAAGGCAATCCAATTCACCGGAGTTATTTTTATATTTATTCGAAGTCGAATATGTAATTCTATTAGAAGCAATAGACGGCAGAAATATTCAACGTCACTGGAACACACTAATATTATCTTGAGGTCAGAGGGAGATGGTTACAATAAATTCCGCGAAAAAATAAACGATAAATATATATTTTATATTTTTTGAAATTTAAAATTTAAAATCTATTCTTCGCGTTTTTCTACAAAATTCTTCTAGTACCTCCTATATTACAGAACTATTTATTTACTTCAAAAACAACGAAATTTAAATAAAATAAATGAAAAAAAATAGGTTTAACAAATGTAAAACGTCATTTAACAACGAGTATATATTTTCTTATTATCAGATTGAATCCAAGGGGGACGGTTCAGACCCCCAAAAACCACCCCCTGGCTACGCCACTGTACTATTTAAATTAGTCGAATTGGCAGTCGGTAGAACATTCAGCGTAGAAATTTAGCAACGCAAACTGATAGAATAGCGATGGGTTCAAGCTTATGCGTTTGCTAACATATTTACGGAAAACACCTGGACAGTAAATTACTAAAGGATTGGTTTTTCCTAAAGTGTTAATATTGTTATGAAGTTGTTTACCATTTGGAAACGTGCTAGTTACTGGGGCAATAACAACGTTTATTAATTATCAATAACGCGCGGTTTGTTTAATCCTTTCGATGTCCACTATATGGTACATGAAATTTTAATAAAAACGATTCTTTTTTTAAAATATTAGTATATAAATACATCGAAAATTATCTACAGTTCGCCTAAGAAGCGGTATTATATAATAAATGCCTGTATAGAATTTAAAATTTCGGTTCATACAATATATCACTGGAAGCGTTAAATGATATCCGATGCATTCGTGTGATCGCCCGATATCTTGTATCTTTGTAATATTTCTCGTTTCTTAAAACGTACTGTTATATCGGAAAAAGTAATTCGTCCCGTTTGTTTCAATATTTAATTTCGTTGGCACACCGGATTGCACAGCTGACTTTGCCAATAACAGATAACTGCTTTAACTGTTGCAGACGATACAGTCATATTGTGCTCAAATCATTGTTCTCATATTGCAAATCGCACCTTGCAAACGGTAGTAGACCAGATTAAAAGTTAGCGCCAAAAATGGAGGATTAAAATTAATGAGACAAAGTGAACTCATTTTGGCAAATAAATTTAAAAAATCCCCAATAAGGACGAGGTAAGGTATTTAGGTCTACACTAAGATAAAAGATTAACATGGCGCAAACATATTCAAAACAAACGAGCGGAGCTAAACCTAAAGTTAAAGTTTACTGATTAATAGGCAAGCCGTCGAAGCTATCGCTTAAAAATAAATTATTCATATATAAATAAATTCTCGCACCCGTTTGTATCTACGGATGCCAGTGCTAAAAGCAATATCCGCACAATACAGAGATTTCAAAACATAATTCTGAGAACGATGACAAATGCACCTTGGTTCGTGAACACTGATAACCTTCACCAAGATACAAAAACTCGATATGTAGAAGACGTCATTGAAGAAACATCAAAAAGACATATTGATACGCTGTACAGTCATACTAATAACACTGCGTTAAATCTCCTCTGAATAATTCATTGGGGAGATTAGGAGACTAAAGAGGACAAATCTATTTGATCTGGCTGATTAGTCCAGCATCAGACTAAAGAAGACAAACATATTATAAACCAAAATTCTGTCTATCATCGGATAGCTGAATGTATTCAAACAATTATCTCCAACTGAAAACATCTATTTATAGCCAAGCTAGGAATAAAATATGCAAAAATATTTATAAAAAAATGATAGGACTGCAAAAACAATTGTCTTCGAATAATATTGAATAAACCTCGATTTACTTTCATCAAATCTTTACATGATACGTTCAAATTCCCTTATGTAAAGCAAATCATTAAAGGTATAACCCGCAATGTTTTTTTATGTTTGTAGATATTCGGATATTCAAATAGTAAATTCTTTAGACGATTACCGATTATCAATCTCTACAACATAGATATACACGTGTTTTTACAGTAGAACCCTAATTGTAATGTCAACAAATCAACTAAGTTATAAGTTCATCTCGATAAGAAAAATATGTTATTTTAAATTTTTCCCGCCATTTTACATAAAAGTTCATTCTTCGTAAATACTATTAACTTGGATGATATTTATACCAAGTATTTTCTGGAAAAATGGTTATAACATTCGGTACGAAAATATTTGTATTTTTTTATAACGTAGAAGCAACTTTGTGGCGTAATAATAAACAAATTTTCAATTTTCAATTTCAATTTATGTGTATGCATATGTCGAGTACGGTAGTATGGTGTGTGTGTGTGTATGCATTTGAAAATGCCAGGGTTAGGTTAATATTATATGCATGTACACCTGTATCCTAAATTACATTAGATTACACTTATGCAACATTTATAACATATTTCTTATTTTTGTTTTTTTATCAACAATCGCACAATTATTTTATAAGCTCGTTTAATTTATTTTTCGTAATAAATAAGAAAATAATACTATCGTTTATGCTGCTACTCGCGCGTTATCGCGCGTTTGCAACATGTTATTGTAAACATATATATATATATATATATATATATATATATATATATATATATATATATATATATACAAGGAAGTAAAAATAAAGCTTGATTTGATTTGAATTACGTGGAAAGTTAAACCGCTTTTAATGTATGTTATATAACTAAAAGTAAATAGTCAACGCGATGTGCGTGGTCGAATGCCTTCGTAAAAGATTGTAGCTTTTAAAGAAATTACAACATGATCCAGATATCTCGGTTAGCGAATACATCTCGATAATACCCGTACGAAATTTAAAGAACTAACTTCGGTTGCGGTCGAAAGAATGTCAAGTTAATCAAATTATATATACATTTATTCATTTAAGCGATCAGTTAGGGACAAATAAATACGAACAGAGATTGAAGCCGAAGAAAATATTACGATACGAGACCGAGTTGAAAATAACACGGAAATAACTTTTTTTCCCCATTACAACTCACAACTGACCAATCTTAGAGATCATTTAGTGATTGACTTAATGAGATGAGTGATATTTTTTGGAAGGGCCCCTTTAAACCTATGCTGGTTGGACAAAGTCTAAAGGCTTACTTCGCCACAGCCTGCATATCTCACCGGAATCATTCAGCAAATCAGTAGCAAGTGGATTCGTGTGAACACTAATGCAACATGTTTGTTTGCTTGTCTTTTTATTTCATCCTCCACAAACATAACGTTTAAGTCGTTATGGGGGTATGAGACGTACCAGGGAGCTGCAGTAATAGTTCTTAATACCCTATTTTGATATCGTTGTATTTTCTGTAAGTTAGATGTTTTGGCGCAGCCCCATAGTTGTATACCATATACCCAGATCGGTCTTAGGGCAATTTTATACAGCAGAGTTTTATTTTCCAACGATAACCCTGATTTACTAGTTAACATCCATGAGATCTGGTTTTATGCCTCGAATGCTCGATTTTATTCTGAATGTGCATAGCCCAAGTCAGCCTAGTGTCCAAATGCATGCCCAAATATTTTACACTGTTGGTATTTGGAATGAGAACGTTGTTTATTTTGATTGGCAGGCGTTCAATCTTTCGATTTGTGAAAGAAATATGCGCTGATTTAGTGTCATTGATTACAACGCGCCATCGTTTTAGCCAAGTCTCTACATACCAGACGCGGATAGTACTATTGTTCCGTCACTGTACCAAATCTAAAAATTTAACGTACAGATAGAATACCTAATTTCGAGAATTTACAACGTACCGATAAGTTATTAAAAATATCGACAGCCGCAAAAAAAATTAATCGAAAAATTAGTTAAATCATTAACATTTATTTTCTTTTGAAAAACACAAAGCTTTTCGCAATTTACGTCATTATCAAGTGAGCAAAAAATTTTGTTAAAAAAATCATAATTTTAAAAGTATAAATTAAAGTAATTACTTAAAAATATTTGATACGGTGAAACTATATACAATAAAATTTTATTCGGCTTGTCTGTTGTGTTTATTTTTTGAATTGTTGAAATTGAATATATTGACATCAATATATTTGTTTACTGATTTTGTTTTTTTATTAATTTTTTTCGACATTCTGGATTCTGCAAAAGTTGTATACTGATGGAATTTTAAATTTTCGTTTACTATCGCAATGTATGATACCCAAAAGTAATATATAAAATATAAAAATATACAAACACAACAGTTTTTAAAAAAAACACAATTTTACAAGTAAAATGAAAAATAAGTATTTGAAATATCTGATAATCTAGATATACTTATTTTTCATTTTAAAAAAATCGTCGTGTTTGTATATTTTTATATTTTATATTTCACTTTTGGATATCACACATTGCGATAGTAAATGAAAATTTATTTTTTATAAAAAAATCACTACATTCCACATTATAAAAAATTAAAATGTAAAAAAATAAATCGTTAATATTTCGACTTTTCCAGAAAGAACGGAAAGGTGTAAATATTGATTACACGTCCGTTTTACGCGTGATGCCCCGGAGAGAAGATTCATCCTTGCAGTAAATTAGCGAACGTCAATTAGCGAAGGTGGTATTTTTATAATGATAATGTATATTACATACATCTATACATATATACATATATCACTCTTACACGTCAATAATCGTTGTTTCAGGGCACAATTTTTGTACAGCAAACGGCCAATAAAATAGATGAGCGACATCTAAAAAATGAAAATTTTCCAAGAAAAAGGTAAAATGTTTGTCGACTTGAACGCCCGGGGAAAAATATGATAAAGCATAAAACACACACACGTGAAAGTACAGAAACAAATATTCTTCTTCGGGTGCACGTGTATAGAGCATTTTAAACGTTTAATATATAGCGTGTATAATGCGGCCTTTCGATGAAGACGGGAATAAGAAATTTGGATATATATATGTGTGTGTGTTAAGTGATAACCGTTGTGACGTTATTTTAAGAAAGATTGATCATCCGTTTTATTTTTTACATTAGTTCGCTGGAGGAAATATCTTCTTCCAATCATTTATATACATATATATATATATGTGTGTTTCTGGATGCGTGTAATTACATGTACACAATAGTAATCCATTTTTTTTTGTTTCGGGTTGTCTGTTCACCTTTCGGATGACATGTGGTTAGCTGTTAATTGCGACGATGTTCGTGGTGATGACTGATCATCTGACGATGGTGAAAAATACTCGTTAGGATTAGAACACGAGAAAAGAAAACCGCAATTAATAATGTTGCATTGTTTGGAGTTTACGAATCGAAACAGTTAGACTTGATTCACACTGTAGGCATCATGTTCCGGAAAAGTATTCTCAAATGAGAGACAATGTAAAAGCATTCACACTATCCATAACGCTCGAGTTTGCTCCAGTCACGATCCAAAAGAAATTTGGACTGGTCCAGACCGAACCGGTCCCTGCATGTATAGTGTGAATGCTCTTCGTTCTTGCTTCCGGTCAATTTTTAACCGTCGCTCTGAGATAACTTGTGTCGCGTGTATTATATGTATAATTAATGTAAGTTTCCGATATTTTTAATTAATAATAATAATAATTAATTAATAATAATTAATTAATAATAATAATCATTACTAATAATATAATAAATATAATATTAGTAAGTATTTAATTTAGTTTTTTACACGCTGCTACGGAAAAAAGTTTTAAAACCGTTTTAAACGAATGCGTTAGATGAAATTAGTGCAAATTTAAATAATTTTTAATTTATATCGATTAATCGATAAATTATTATTGTTATAATTAATCTTTTTAATTTAATTTATCCCTATACAAAACGTTTTAAATCGCTTTAACACGATTATCACGTGAAATGAATGCAAATTTTCGCAGAATACACAACCGAATTTGATTATTGAGTTTAAGATTGACTGTGAAGTCTGATCGTATGTCATATGAACTGACCGAACCGTGTCACGTCTCTAGTGTGAATAAAGCCTCAGCTTTATTAATTATTATATTTAATCGGCTGGTTAAGTTTATAGTAGTTCTTTTTTATTCGATCTAAATTCGACGTTTTTGTTTTAATCATCGAATTTCGGCAAAACCTTTTCTCCTATATTATTCGGATAATTATAAACTATTCCTGTTCGCGAAAGAAGAACCGCTGGCTTGTCCTGCATGTAATACACTTCCCTTAGCATGTTCCACAGCCTAACTTCCTGTTCAACTTATACTTCCCAACGTCATTCGAACGCACCTCCTGTTCTCAGTTGTACGAATCTCATTAATTTAATCTAATACCTTTTTTCTTTCGCGCTTCTAGCCTAGAGGGATACGTGGTACGGTCACAAATAGAAAAAGAAGGAAACGATAGTTCAGTTACGTTTAAATTGATCGTTATTAATATAATCGTCTAATCTCTTAGATAACCTGTTCTCTGCCACTCCCGATAAATTGAATATCTACCGAGTTCGGATTAATCCGATAATATCAGAATCACTACTAACAATGCCTACCTTTAGTTTCGATACTTTTGTGTTTATCTCACGAACAATCCGATAATAAAGATTGATTGCTAACTGACTATATATATATAAAATGACAATAATTAATTTGGTCATTAACATTCGTGCTACGTTCAATACGATAAAATGCGAACGTTTAAAAAGTTCGCCTAAAATTAATTACCTGACGCTGCGTGACGAAGATTAATAATATTGTCGTTTGCTTTAAAGTAATTTACCAGAGTCGCAGAGTAAAAGACCAGCCTTTAATGATACTTTCCTATTACGTTTTCATTTTATTTTTATCTATTCTTGAAGAAAGTTCTCTTCTTTGTATATTTTAAACGTCCGTTAAGTTTATTGGCCTTCTTTTCAAATTGCCAGCAGCCACGTGTATCGGTTATACATACATATATATATACACCATTTTAAATACTCGAATGACTGGTTTCCTTTTTAATTTCATCATTTTTTTTTTTAATTAACCATCTGAAACTTTTTACAGATAACTTTTGTTTCGGGTGAATTATTCGCGCAAAAAAGAAAATAATAATCTGAACTTCTTCTTGAGCAGTCTTCGTTATCGAAGGTTGCCGTTCACATCCTTCACTGCTTCAAAACCATACTTGTCGGTCCCTCGTTAAATGAAAAATATTTCCTATTCCGGGTACCTCCGTTCATTCTCGGATATTTGCAACCCCCATAGTATTATTCGCAGTAGCTCGTATTTTGCTCCTCGCTACAAACGACCGGCATAATTAATTTTCTGTAATTTTTTTTCGCCATTTGTAGGGAAATGATCGTACGCTTGACTACACACATGTTTATTCCTGTGGATCCAGTAGCTATCGGTTAAACACCAAAAATATCCCTCTAAATGTCGTTACAGATTATGAATAAAATAAAACATTAAAAAAAAAAAAAAACGTGTTTGATTCCAGAACAGATTTTTAATAATTCGTAGATCTTTATCATCAAGTTAGAATATTTATTAATTTATTACGCTTCGCTTTTATTAAGCGCTTTTTAAAAATCAAGACGAGACTTATATATACCGGGACGTTCTCCGCAGCGATTGACTACCATCCTAACACTTAAATAAAGTATCTATAGTACCCGAATTTTTCCTAAATCAAAATTGAGTACCATCTAGTTGTCGTTCTGTTTTCTTGTGAATTCTTCGGTATATAATTTCGAGGAAAATTTTTAATAAGTGGCTCGTCGAGTTGATACTTCGACAATCCTCGAATTTTTTATCATTTCTTTCCTTAAGTATCGTTACGAATGTTGCATTTCAACCAGTCAACTGAAATCATTCTCGTATTATATATGTATATTCGTACATACGTATATAATACACAATTCCACTTATTTTTAATTATAAAATGTTTGGGAACAATATTTCGTAATACAGTTTCCATCTTCTATTTTCTAGCATCTTCGACAGCATCAAATAAATTGTCCGCATTCTTCAGAAATAATTCAGATCCATTCGTAGTAGTTTCGTAGATGGAAATCCAAGCGCTTAATTAAAACAGAATTACAGAACTCGAGTGATATAAGAAAAAAAAAATAGGAATGAAATCGACCAAACGAAGGTAATTGAAAAGAAGGAATAAGAAAATAGTCAAGAAAGGAGATGAGACGATGGAGAAGATTACGAAGACTCCAGAAAGCAGCAGTTGCGGTTATTCTCTCATCGGATTGATGTTAATATTCTTCAACAGTTCATAAAATGCATGTATATATATATATATGTGTGTGTGTATATGTAGATATTCGCTGGTGCACGGGAGTGATAATGATGAAAGCAGCTACAAACACGATGAGGAATGCGGGAAATTGCCTTCTGGTTTTCCAGTGAGAATTCCTAAGGTCGTAATTAAAATTCAAAAATGTTCTAAAGTACTCGCCGGTCCTTGAGCGATATTTTCACACAGATATTTCGGGTTATTCCTCTGTGTTGAATAATAAATTGCGAGTATTTATGGTGGTAGATGTCGTTGAAAAGGTTTTTCCGTACTCTCACACACGGGCATACACATTCATATATATATATATGAAAGAATATATAATAGAATTATCGTGGATTACGATTTCGAAAACTGACAATATCATTTCAAGTGATTTACAGTAGGCGAAAATGTACATTGTGTTTAATTAAATCTTATTAGACCATGATAACCAGTGTAAATCAAATTTATTCGCTGATTAAATAACGGATGAATTTTTTAAAACTTAATAATACATAAAACAATACGTATATATACGTTGTATTGGTTTTTCAATCGTGCAAAGAACTAACACGCTTACTATCCCCGAAGTTCCGTGGTTCTGTTTCTTGAAGAAGATTAAAGGGGAACTGTACTCATCAGTGGATTACGATTTGGACATCATTTATTACCAGACCGTGTTCTCCGTATGCGGCACAGAGAAAGTCCCTTCTGTTCCCTTCCATTCTAAACAGGCAGTCTGCAATCCAAGTCATGTTTTTTTTTAATGCTCCGCTGCGACATCGTTACGTTCTGAGCTCTACCTTATCTTGCTACGTTTTTCATGTATTATACCTCCGTATAATGTATCGTTCCTTCGCCATCCGGCTAATCTAGAATTATTCTCCAATATAGCAACATTTCTAGAGTGGTCGGCATTTTTAATTAAAATGTAAGTAGTCCTCACATTGTCACGTTGGGTAGGTGGTAAAGGCAAAAATAATAATAATGTAAGTCCCGAATAATTGATTCCAAAAAAAGCGATAAAATTTGTTTATGTGACCGCGCCCTCGGCTAGTGTTTTAAGATTATTAGCGTGATTAGATGTCTAAACATAGTTCAATCACCAACCGAAATGGGAGTAAATTAATTTATAAATTACAAAAAACCTGTTTAGGGTTAGTTCAACAAATAAATGAAGATTTTATATATTACTAACTTGGTACATGATATTAAGTTAATCATGTCCGTCGGACATTATAAAATTTTGACGTCAAATTATAAATTTTATACCGGGTGTTAATTATATTAGGTAAACTATATGTGTTTATTTAAAAATTGTTAAAATATCGAATTAAGTAAACTTATTTTCTTAAAATTTGTGGAGCACGATTTAAAAGTGAGTTTTGTAACTAATTTAACGTTTAGGAATTGAAGTTTGAGCTTGCATAGTTTTGTTAGAACCAACATATATATATATATCATCATCATCATGGGTGTTGGGTGTTTCAGTCATTTGACTGGTTCGCCCTTATCGTCCAAGTCCTCCACCGCTGTCTGTCTTTTTATATATATATATATATATATATATATATATATATATATATATATATATATATATAATCTAATCTCACTCGATATCGAGTATGCGTTTTTCAACCCAATGTTATCAATGCTTGTGCCGCATATGAGAGGCTAGTTCTATTCGATGTATAGTAGTAAAGCTATATAGCATGCTACATTTTGATCTGTGCCGAGGCTTTCCTTGATGTTATTTTTCTTTATCCGCAATGTTTTAATGTTCTCTAATTTTTTTACAGTATACACCCACACTTTGCGATTTTGGGCGTTGTTTTCACAAATGTTCTTTTTCGGCTGGATACCGACTTTTTTGAATCGTTCGCAATGACGTCTTTAAAACGTAGTCGTGGTCTGCCGAGCAGTTGTTTACCGTTAACCAAGGTACCGTATATCATCACTTTTGGAATCCGATCGTTATCCATTCTAAGCACGTGTCTCGTTCATTTCATGCGTTTTGCTGCCACCATCTGACTTATTGCGCGACAATTTGTTCTAGCTAGTACTTCTTTATTTGATACATGATCAACACATTTTAATTGAAGAATTCTCCGCAGAAACCGTTGATGACACGTATATAGCTTCTTCACTTGTTTCTTCATTATCGGCCATGTTTCACCTCCATAAAGAAGAACCGGTATGACCATTGCTTTATATAGGGTGATTTTAGTTCCAACCGATAACAATCTGCTGTTAAATACACGCTGCCGTAGTTTGCCATAGGCGCTACTTTTCCGTTTTATCAAAATTAATGCTGAGCCCGTAATCTCTATTCGATGAATGTCACGTATAAAGTAGTAGCCTGTTTCCTGATTTTTTCAATAAGTTGTCTCAGCCAAAAAAAAATATCCAACTACGCTTCGATTTTGTCGGAACCCACACTGGTTTTCTGGTAGTAGTGAGTTGATTAGTAACTTCACCCTTTCCAGCAACATTTTCCTAAATACCCTGGAGATTTGTTGTTTTTCAAGATTTTAATTGCATCGCAAATTTCCTGCATACTTGGTGGCTCGTTTAATTTTTTGTTTTCTTCTTCTACTAGCGTCCTTTGCAATAGGTTCAGGATAACTTTAGAATCATTATTTAGCAGCTATTGGAAGTACTGTTCCCATGTGTTCATTACATCCTGCTTCTTAAGAATGAGGTTGCCCAATGTGTTTTTGATCGCTGTTTTCCGCTGATATTTTGGTCCGATCGCTTTTACCGCAACATAAAATCCGCGTGCGTCATTGTCATCAGCTAGAGTTTGGATTTCGCTTGATTTTGCTTTTCCATCATTCATCTTGAAGTCTTCTGGTCTCTCTTTGCACTCGAGACTTTGCTTTATTAAAGGTATTATGGTTAATTTTGTTCGTTTTATCAGACTACTATTTGATAATGCCTGCTTCTTATTGTCCAATAATATTTTGATTTCTTCTGCTTTATAGGCAAACTAGTCTTGATGTTTCATCTTCTTATATCCTAGAACGCCCTTAAAGATATTATTCACTTTCCCCTTAATTACAACCCAGTACTCGGTAGCTGACGTATCCTCATGCTAGCGTATTTCTTGAGTTGCCTTCTTGATCTCTGTATCAAGCTGTTGCAACCACTTAAGTTGTATGTTTTTGTTCTGTTTTGTCATTTGGTTTACTTGTGCAGTAAAATAAACATTTCTTGAAACGGAATTGAGAACGCAACATGAAGTGATCTGTATCGCCGTGCACCTCTCATAGCCCGCGTTGTTAGACATTCATTTCTTCGTTCTTTTTTTTGTTATAACATAGTTGATCATATGCGCTACTTTTGATTTAGGATGCACCCATGTGCCCTTATGGATTTTCTTCAGTTTATAATTCCTATTTGTAATAAATAAACCATTCCTAGCGCAGAACTATCTACTCTGGCATTAAAATCGCCCAGGATAATAATATTGTCTTTGGGCCTTCCATACTGGGCTATTTAACGTTGGCGCATATACGCTAATAATTGCTATCAAATGGTTTCGTGGAAGACAAATTTTCATATACATAATGCGATCATTAATACCAACGAGTTGTTCTGTAATGTAGGCTGTTATCTGCGTAGTAACAGCAATTCCCACATCCCGTTCATGTTTTTTGCCTTGTGCAACTCCCTTCCAATATAGAATTATCCTGTTGTCACATCTTCAATTAATTTTCCCTCACCTGCTAGCCTGGTTTCGTAAGCTGCAATATCTACTTTGTACTTTCTTAATTCTTGTAATAAAACCGCAGTTCTTCTGATTGGTAAATCCTTGTTGTTTATTTTCTCCCAGTCACCTTCGATAAACGTGCTTTATCATCAAATCGCAAATGTATCCTCTCCTGGAGAGTGCCATGCCCAATAGGCATGTGAGGACTCAAGTCATTCCATGTTGCCACAGTAGACCGCCCACTGCCTGACAAACCAGTTAAAACTTGCCCTGTTTATCCGGCATTTTTCTTCATTTAGTATACTTTCATAATTGTTAAATAAATAATAATTTTTGTTGAATGGAGCGGAAGCAGCACATGAGGGAACACGGTAGCCGGAGGGCATCGGCACGATTCCTCGTAGGCTATTGGAGAAAGTACGAACAGGGTTATAAGAAGGGGATAAGAATGGAAAAAAGGAGAAAAATTAAAGGAAAGGAGTGGGAATGGAAAGGCGAAGGAAGAAGGGTTGCCAATATTTCGGAGCGACACCCGAGCCTTTGGATTAAACAAAATCCTAGCCGCAAGTCAGCGGATTGCTACTGAGGAGGTAGCACTGTAAGGTTTTTACGGCGGTTAAACCTCGCCGAGGGAGAGACAATCATAGGATTTATGCAGACTTTTAATACGTAATTGTTAAGCTACGCATCTGCATCTCGCGTCTTCTAACCCTGTCACTACTGGAATCGCCTGCCTGAGGCTTTCCACCAGTAGACGCTCTTGGTTCGCGACTGTTTATTCGACTGACGTCTTATTCGCAGCTAACCTACCTATCTGTAGGCCGTTCCAACCACCAGAGCTCCGGCCCGGAAGGTACGAAGTGCCCCTCGGCGGTGATATATATATATACATTGATGCAGACATTATATATATTTCTTCAGCCACTATACTGCGAAGGTATTAAGTGAAATCAAAACCACTTTAATACCGCGCATACTGTGTCACTTCCTTCAATGTTCTCGGGCATTCCGCTATCCGAATAGTTACGACCATCGTAAGACTCAGTTGTTTTTTTTTATTCCGTCAATCCAGCACACGGAATCATTCACTGCTTCCATTTCGTCTTGGTATAGTAGAGAATAATTTAATTACCTTCAATTAGAATTTTAGATAAGTACTCAACAAAGCAATACATTTATTTTATGACGAATTGAATATTAGTAACCTTTCAAAAAAAGTAATGCAGTTTTTCGTGGGTATGTAAAACAATATATATACATATTCATACATATATATACACACACACACACACACACATATATATATATATATATATATATACAACTAAAACAAAAAAGATGGATATATAAAAGTAACTCGGATAGATAAACACAGCTTTGAATAGTTCAGACGTGTGATAAATTAAAATTGCTATAAGAAAAGTATATAGTAGCAGACACGCTGTTTTATCTATCACTAATAAATACAGGTGTCCCTAAATATAAATTACACACACACATCCACACGTGTTTATGTATTGTTATTTAAATACGGTCGTCATTATTGGATTTGTTTCTTGGAAAAATTCTATATCAGTCACAGGTTCATTATGCCAATATATAATGTATAACTTATATATATTTCACGTATTAGAAGTACATCACCTTTCAAGCTTCGTGCGTGGTTTGTACCACTAATAAGATTCTCTAGCTTTATTATATATATATATATATATATATATATATATATATATATATATATATATATATATATATATACATACATATAGTCATTTGTGGTAAGGGGTTTACATTTCCGAAAAATTCCTTTACAATTTAATATTTTCCGAGATACAAGCTTTTTCCATTTTTCCGAAATGCAGGTTTCGAGGTGATAGAACTTTCCTCATTCGCTATATGTATGCCTTACGTAGATGTAAAAATCTTCGGAAGTGACTATTTCACATTTTTAAAGCGTAATCTGATACTTGTGTAAGGGATGCTTTTCTTTGATATAACATAATATACAAATAAATATATCGAATTCATCGAACTTTACGCCTTCGATCTATGTAACCACTACAAAGTTTACCAACATTTTTCTATTATTATTTATAACGTAATTACACGCGTTTCATTGGGCGAAAGTGAGTGTATTTATTGATTCAATAAAGTGCAAATATGTTTTTATTAACGGGAGCGTTATTTTAGAGAAAATCTTATATGTCGAATACTAGATTTTATCAATCATGTTTGTTCATTTTTCAGTTTTATTTTTAAAAATATGAAGCACGTCTAAAATTTCATATTTCGCGGTGACATGGAGAACTCCTGGTATTTTTTTTTTGGTAAAATCGTGTTTTTATATATTTAGATAAGTATTGCATACTATTGAAAACCGTTACGTAACTATTTCGATCGTGTAGAATGTAGATTCACAAAATTTCCGGAATTATAACCAAAAATTTCAGTTTTGAAAATGATCAGAATAAGACCATGCTAATTTTAGGAAATGAACTTTAAAATTTTTCGATCGGATTTTTTCCGTTATAAATGATTCTATCGTAGTTTAAGTAGGAAGGAACAGGTAGAGATCTATGTTGTTTTCACATTGGTCACACTGCACATTGACTCGTGGCTATATTATGAATAAAACAGATCCACCATTTCGCTGCGTCCAGACATCGTTAACACTCCGACATTTACGTCCACAATTTCAGTTGCAATTCACTATAAGAAGTTTTAACCGATGACCCAATTGCATTACTATCAGTTCAATTTCTCCGAAATATAGATATGATCAACTTTATATAATATCCAAATAATTACTTTCGAGTGCTACTGGCCGCAGCAGTACATAATACCCGACAAAAAAAAAAAAAATATTTTTACGAAGCGGTAAACGAGATATAAAATTTTAATTATATTTACCGACGCATATAAAACCAAATTTCTAAGCTTCGTATATACGAACGGTTGAAGCGATCGTGTTGAAATTTTCGATGTACATTCAGGTATCAAGAAAATGATGACAATATACATTACAAAAACAATCAGTTCTCTCGATTGTGTGTTTGTGTGTGTCTACGCTAACGCCATATTATGATTGCCTTGTACGCTACTTACACTGTACAACAAAATATGTCTAGGTAAGTAGTCGCCTACCTCCGATACGGAGACGGCACTTAATAATGATATATATCTTCTTCTGTGGTCGTAATGCTCCAAAGGAATATCGTGACCATTACACTACATCCTCTTCGATTTCTTTTCGCCACTCTGTCCGATTTGCAGCCATCCGTCTGCAGTCTGTAATTGATTTTTTTAAAAACGTTCCGGATGGTATCTGTCCATCTGATGTTTACCCTGCCGTGTGGACGAGTCCTCAGCATTCTTCCACCAATTATTTCTCGCAGCATCGAATGTTCGCTGCGCACAACATCAGAATAAAAATAAATATAAAAACTGGAAGAGTGTTTTTATCAATTCGAGTAAATGGATCCATCGATGATACATTTAGATAACGCAACGGTTACACCTGATCCGATTGGTAATCAGTTAACGTTGATATCGTCCTTATACGATTATCCGATAATGTACCGTCAACAGTCCGAACGTTTTTCCTACCGAACTTCGTAATTAATTCGCGTACCATATTTAATCGTTCCCGCATTGAATGCTTCCTAATTATAACTTTCGTTCCTTTTAACTTCCTTTTATTATTATAACGTTCGTAATTGTACCCGGTAAATTTGATTATTATCGTTCTCGGTGTTTACGAATTCCAACCCGGTGTGATCTGAAAATCGCATGTGATGGTATACCGAGCTTTTCATTTATAATATTTGTCACTGCTTCATCCGTATCTTCCCATTCTGACTCCGGTACTACCCCATATATCACGACTGAATTCTGGCTTGCTCTAAATATCGATTAACTAATTTATTATTATATTCCGCGAAAAACTTAATCAGAGATACAGCCTCCGTAATACTCTTGATTAACGATTATTGTAAGTTGCTGTTAACTGCGTAAGCAGCTCCTGCAATGGAATCCTCGAAAGAATGTGATCTAAATACCGTAGAATCACGTGTTGCGACCACTCTTTTCGTGTAGCGGCAGCTCTAGTTTTACTAGCCGATGACACTAAAAATAATTTGCTAAATAGCGCTTGACAAAAATAAATTGAAACGATATATATTCAATTACCCGATAATAATAATAAAGTTAAATTATCGCTACACAACGAGTCATTATCACAGAAATATACGTCTCGTCACGAACGCGATAGTGAATATACATATATATATATATATATATATATATATATATATATATATATATATATATATATACGTTATTTGTACGATTACATGTATTTATGTATGTGTATGTGAATGACTTCCCGAGCAAACAGAAGAAATTAATATCATTGATAAAATGTTGAAGGCTGGCACGGACTTGAAGTAGTAAACAGAGTTTCATAATAACGTGATTGGCAAATATATATATATATATATATATATATATATGTGCCAAAAAAAATAATGCGATGTAGTAGTCTGAATTCGAATAGGAGGTGATTTAAAGTTGAGTGTTGCCGAGATAGCGATTTAATTCAGTATATTTTTTTCCATCGTGTAAAACGGGCGTTGAAAAACCGTTTTGACCTCGGACACCGGAATTCCCAAAAGAAATACCTAAATTAAACTATGTGCTTAAGAGAGAGTGACGACCACGAATAGGATCTAATTTAACAATTCTTGTCCGACAATAAAACTTTCGCTCGTCGTCAAACATTTTAAAACTTTCTCCAAAAAATTTCATACCACGCCTCGTTATTTTTCATAGAAATAGAATTGATGCGTCTCAGAAAACTGAACGTTATTGTTGAAGCCACCGGTGAAAACACGCACACACACATATATATATATATATGTCTTGTTGCGTGACGGTAATGCTTGAACATTCCGATCGGAAGGCCTAAGTTCAGGTTCCATCAAGAACGAGGAATTTCCATAGTAATAAGGCCTCTAACAAAGTGGGGTATTTATCCTTTTGTTCGGAAAATGAGTAGAAGCTACTACAAAAGATAAAGAAACCGTTGAAGGTAGTGTGCGTCGTTTGGTTAGTCCTCTTTCAATTTTCCAGTTCATGAGGATCGTCAGACGGTATAAACTACGAACATTTTAATTGATGGAATTTTACTTATTTTATATATGTATATTATATATATATATACATACATATATATATATATATATATATATATATATATATATATATATATATATATATATAGCATTAAGTAATTTCCCCATATTTTACGTTGACTAATTTAACTATATTTAATTTTTTTGTACGGAATTTTTTCATCCATTATTAGAAAATTATTCGGAATCACTATATCCTACTATCGTTTAACGCCATTTACTGACGACTCAATTTTATGCACAGAGCAAAAACACAAGTGAGTTCTTTGAGAGAGTATTCACGGTGATCGTAAACTAAAGAAATGTGGCCTTTCTGTATTTGATATATTACATACAAATTATGTCGAATTTAAT
The DNA here is from genome assembly GCA_032883995.1 of Coronaproctus castanopsis. NCBI lineage: Eukaryota > Metazoa > Arthropoda > Insecta > Hemiptera > Monophlebidae > Coronaproctus > Coronaproctus castanopsis. The sequence continues at coordinate 66,565,954 of CM065052.1, read as the reverse complement.
TTAAGGTATATACACACATATCGCGTATATGTCACATATAAATATCCTGATCTAACCAGAAACGGAGGTCGTCTGCGGGCGACGGATTGTAGAACCATACATGTAGGTCATGTGTGCAGAAGGCGTTAGTTAAATAAACATCCGGGGTCCAAGAGCGTCTATTGGTGGAAAGTTTAAAGTAGACAATTCCAGTAATGATAGGACAATAAGACGTGAGGATGCAGATGGACCGCATGAGGAACTGCCTGTTAAAAGTTTGCAAAATTTTACGGTGCGTTTTTTCAGATTAATATTTTTATTAATTCCATCAGTTATTGTTTCATATTTTCGTTTGTTTTACCGGCGGCTGCTTAGAAAGAAATAGAATAAAATCAAAACCGATATAATTACAAATTATTAAATAAATAAGTATAAATTAATCACGCACTATTAATCCATAGAGCGTTTAAAAATTGTAACTTATTTGCGAAAATTACAGAACGATACAAAATTACCGAACCGATAACAATAGGTAGAGTGTTTGGGAAAATTAATTTAGAAAAATCTGACTTCGACAATGACGTAGTTAGTCAAGATCGGTATCTACATCAAAATAATAGACACTTTTAACAGATTTTGCTAACACAGTAAACTGTTTCGTATGAATGGAATAGTAATGTTTTAGACTTTTGTAAAGCTTTCGATACAGTTAGACATGATTTACTACTAGAATATTTAGCGAATATAGTAATTAATAGCAAATATTTACAACAGTTCCACAGTTTTCTTACAAACATATGTAGACAATATGTACGGTTAAACTTCCAAGTTAAAAGTTGACGTATCGCAAGATAGTAAATTTTGTAATATACACCGACGAAATGTACGAAGTGTTATAACACAAAACGAATTAAAAAATAAAGCATTAAAAATAAACGCTGTTCAAAATTAAAATTAATACGGATCAGAAAAATACATAAGATAGGCGTAGAAGGAACAATAATTACGATAGACAGTGGGAACTGTATTAACAAGTTGAAATAGCAATAATACATAAATATCAGGGCATACTGATGGATATCTTGTGTTTTGGATGGGATTATTATATTCTATATTCGGTTAAAAAATTAAAATATGCGGTAACTGTATTGTATAAATCCAAACAACATGTTGCTACATATGTAGAAATCATTTATAATACAGCGTGGCGATCTCGTCTATTTCATTCGGGGGGCAGCTAGACGAGTAAACTAGTATAAAACTAAATCACACACAAAAACAAAAACAAAAAAACATACCAAGTTAATATGTAATGTCAGAAAATATGAAAGATAAGAGACTTTCTATAGAAAACAGATATATTACAATTCCAGTTTTTTTATCGTATATACGAGATTGATTTTAGTTTTAGCGACAATTTTATCGACTCATTTAGGATACGTCACTCTAAAACCAATATGGACCTACGGAATAGAACTGAAAGATACTCCAACGTTTTCAGTCAAGGTCGTGCGCAGAATTGTGGGTGCTCTGTGATATATTCGTAACGACGATCTTCGTAAGGACTTTCACATGCCAACGGTAAAGGAAACTCTCGAAATCCACACTGAAAGATATATCCAACGATTACAAAACAGTGTAAATGCACTAGAAGCCGATCTCAAGGATAACAGAGTTCAATTTCAACGCCTGAAAAGACTTAAAGTGGAGCTATTTAGCCGATCTTAATTAACGTTTATCAAATAAAGAATGACTGTCGTTGGACAGCATTCTGTTAATATTCGATACATCTAATAACTATGCTACTTAATTATCCACCTAGGATAGATTGTATGCAAAAATAAAATTTAAGATATTTCTTTTTTGTAAGCTTGTTAACATTATAACAAACGATTTTTTTTTAATTTTTTTTTATATAATGTACGATCTAATATTACCAGTAAATAAGTACATCTGTTAGTGATAGAAGAAAATAAAAGTGAACTCTCGAATTGCTAACTTAGTAATACTTTCGCTAGACAAGTCCAGTTGGGTGAGGTCGTTTAAGTCGTCTGATATCGTTTCTGCCACATGCTTAAGGAATCGCTTTTCACATGCGCTGCAGCAAACTCACGTATAACATCATCGACAAACTTCGTAATATGCGAATCCTTATGAATGTCTTCATTTCGCGAGTATCGATAGGCATCCGCAATTGCGCGTAAAATAATGCTCAGCCGTTTCTGCACAAGATTCCCGTTAAACTTGGCAGACGTCCACATAGGGTTTATAACTCGATTATATAGTAATAGTTTGCATTGTACATCCGATACAGAAGAGCCAGTACGAATTTTGTACTGTGCGCTTAATTTCAAACACTTTCATAATTGCCGTCCAAGTGTATTGCGAGATATTGATTGCCAAGATATACTCGATACCTACTGTCTTCATGCCTTATAAAGAACGTGGGCGGATTTTGCTTAATTTAATTTTACCTTCCGATATACCGACATAACGAAAGATGATTTACACTCGAGCATTATCTGTGAACTTATTCAGAAGAATACGCTCGTCAGCTGAATCTTTTCTTTTTTAATTGTATATTCTTATTAACAATTTACGTTAGGCCGATGGCGCGGTCTTAATTGCCAACTTCAACGGATGGTGAATAGGGTTAGTGCGGAATCAGAGTTAAAATGGACATATTCATAACTGATAGTTAGCGAACAGGCTGAAACCCAGAAAGTATGAATAAAAATTAACAATAAAATTATTCATCAAACTAATATATTTAAATACCTAGATTAGAATTGAGCAAGCAAGGAATTCTGGAAAATGGGGAAAATTATTTATAAATAAAAAGTACTTAAATCGACAAACAAAACGGAGGCTGGTTAAATGTTATGTATGGTCGGTACTGCTATATGGAGTTGGACAATTAAGAAATCCGTGATAAATAAATTGAAGTCCTTCCATATGTGGCTTTATCGAAGTATGTTGCGGTTATCGTGGACGGATAAGATTTCGAATACGAAAATTTTACGAAAATTAAATGAAAAACTATAACTGGTGACTAAGTAGCCTATGTCAGTCATGTCCCGAGTAATGGACTATACGACCTACTGCATAAGGTTAATTGAATGAAACGTCACAGGAAAACGGTGAAGAGGTAGAAGAAGGAAAAACCTGGTTTGAAAACATGAAGGAATGGACAGGTCTCAACACAGAAGCCTTACTGCGAACACTATCTGGCAGATAATAATCCGAACGGATAATCATCATCTATTGAAGATATGGTACAACGAGAAGAATACTTATTGTTTACTTATTATCCGAATTTACGTCCCCGCGGTCGTTAAATCGTTTCGATCGGTAGTGTAGTCACTTTCTAAACTCCGAAAATACCGTAAATCGAAAAATTAATCGAATAAATTGACAACATTTTCTGTTAATAACGGAAGAAAATAAAATTTTAACTTAATTTTAAAATCGAGATGATCTTGAAATAAAAAATCTATACGGAATGAAAATGTATCGATTGTAACCTTTTGAGTCACCGTCTATACGGTAAACTCTTTCTAAAAAAAATTACGTCCATTTTCGTAATATAAGGGATACTTGGTTGATGTGGTGTTCCCCTAGAACCCATAAAGCTCCGCCGTCACCAGTACTAAACACAGCCCTCAAATACTTCTTCCACCACAACTGGCAACAGAATTCATACATAACTTCCTTCTTGCCATCAAATCCAATGTAGGCTTCTTGGAACCACCTGCCAATTTAACCTTTTCCAACTACATAGCTCTCAGCAGGTTCCGCCTTGATCACATATCACTCTCTCATGACCATCTTCTCCAACGTATCAATCCCCCGGCTTTTGTTTACTCCCAACCTCCTCTCTTATCTGACATATTTTACTGTACTCTCCTACACTCCTCCCTTACCGACCCAATATCCATCCGCATACTCTATCTGCTTTTCTCTCCAACAGTTCTTCAACTATTCCCTTATTTATATAATGCATTTTCTCTTCCAACCTCAGTTACTACATCTAACTGTTAAATCACCAGTACCGTAATAGCCTCGGTAGTTAAACATGGCATTTTATATATATATATATATATATATATATATATATATTTAAATACTAGAAAAATATTTATATCGTTTATCCGGAATTATGTAAAAAGCGATATAAGTACGCAAAATACTATTTTACTTTTTGATCTTTTCGGCAGTTATTCTTTAATTTTAATTAAATTGATAACATTTTTTTTTTTTTCACCATTTCCAAATTTGTAACTAGCCGGTAATAGCTATCTAACAAATTGTATCTAAGATTCAATCACCTGTATGAAGGACACACCCCTTGGTGAGTCCTCCTATTTGTCAATGGGCTAAATCCGTAATCTTCGTCCTTTTTAGTCTTCTGAGATCTTTCTGCGTGTGTAGTAGTTGAGCCGCCAGCTCGTTTGGATGATGTCGTAGCCGTTGAAGGTGCCTATTAGCAATTTTACGTATTTCTTCTTGTACTGGATGTACGCCTAGATCTAAGTGGATTATATAATTCGTCATATACCATGGAGCTCGGTATATTAGGCGTAAGATTTTATTTTCCAAACGATGGATTTTATTCGTATTTGTCTTTTTTATAATTGCGCACTATACATCCATATGGGTTTCAGCATAGTTTTGTACAAAATGTGACCGAATGACTAGATAAATGCTAAAAATGGAAACAACGTAGAACAGGTAGAAGTACTGGAACACACATTCGCTATTGAAACAATTTCGTGCACGGAAATTGCTAATCGTGATAATATTAATACAAAAAAAAAAAACACGCTTTGCCTCGGGGCGTAAGAAAAATGTGAAACTTGAAGAAGACGTTTTTCCGAAAGACATTTAATAAACTCACGATACCGTTCAAATTTCACAAAGAAAAGGAGCATACTAGTGGTGATGACTCACATGTTTTTGTTCTCAAATCTACTTCGCACATATATCCTTTGCGCAGGGAAGATTTGAACGAAATAACGGATAGTTGTGCTCGTATGCGCAACCGTAAGAAAACGAACACGCAAAAAATATTATTTCATAATTTCTGTACGTATGTATGTAAATTAAATATGCACGTATAAAAGAGTACAGCCAGCGGGACAGAGTGGACGAGCCCTACTAAACTGTGAGAATAGGCCCGGCTATGTGTCAATGTGTATAACACTTCGGCTGACTCTCGTTTTATCGGTCAACTCCGCATGTACAACGCGCAAATAGAAGTTTCACTTAAAACGCAATCAATGATTACCGTCAAAATGTGTAACATATGCATAAATATACACACGTATATCGTGTCCGTAATTATTAAGTGTAGATTATGGTTTTACGATTTCGCAACGGATGTGTCAAATTTTCACACCGACCGACGACATCATACTATAATTACGGTACGTTTATTTAAAGATTAGAACGAGTAACAGAGACTGGATTGGTGAAGGAAAATAAGTGAATTCACCGAAGAAGGACTATCGTCTTTGAAAAGGAGTAGAAACGAAAGAGGAAGGTTTAACGACGTCTTCAGATTGGTGTATATAGAAGGACAGTTAATTAAGATACGAGATAAGGAAAGGATTATAACGCGTTCAGAATACAACGGACGCGAAGTCTTACTAATGAAATTCCAACCTACTAGAATTTAAATTCTAATTCTACGTACGTCTCGGAGACACGTGGTTTGTAATGAACGATAACAATTAACGTTGGTAATGCAGGGTTAAATAATAATGTGGGGCTGGTAATGTTTCGCTTAAAGGACATCGTATAAATAGAATTTTCATATATTATCGTCAGTATACATCCTACATATATACCGGTTCAATATGTAATCCAAAATACTAGTGTAATTAATTTAGTATTAATAAAAAAAAAAAAAAAGCAATTGATAACCCGGCTAACACCAGTCTTTCGGAGTAGATTCGACCAATCACATAGTCGATAACAGATTGTATAAAGCGATTATCTCAAATTCTTGGTTTCCATTTTAAGTATGTTAGATGGTATTTCTAATGTCGGGGTGGCGTACTTGCTAGAGTCTGTGTAAACTCGACGGTCAGGGGTTCGAAACCAACACGCGACACGTAAAGATTTTCTTCATTATTTAATTCTTAAGTATCACGAAGAAGGCAGTGGCACCTCATTCCGTATAACATCATATGCGCGCGCATCTGCGTCGCATATAATTAGTGTCTCGGATACACTGGCTCATTAAAAATAAACGTATACACGACGTTCGACAACGAACAATACGACGATGATGGTGTTCGTGATTATTTTATCAGAAGAAGCGACTTTCTATTTTTGATTTATTAAATTGTTCTTCGTAATAAGTCGTCTTTTTTACATTTATACATAATTCTATAGTACATCTCGGGAGTAAAAGCTTCGTGATTTTTCGTAAAGAAAAAAATTCTTTCAACTCCTTCTGTTGTTTATGTTGTTGTTATTATCGGTCTTTTTCAAGTCTGGCAGATTGAGACTTTTGAAAAATTTCGGTTTTTCCTTAACGACTTACACCGCGTTTTTCGTCAAATAAATACAAAACAATACAATTACAAATAATAAGAATAGAAATATTGTCAGCGTAGAAAAATAATCAGAACGAAAATAGAAAATAGAAATAACGAGGCGAAATAATTGGAAACGAAACAATAGAGACGAACACTTTGATTCGAAATATGAAAAAATCTGTCCAAACTATTACGCTCGTAAAATGGTAAAAAAAAAGGCACATCTTCAAGTACGACTCAATAATGGTCGAGGTAAAGGAAAAACCCGCTTTTCTTTTTTTTTTCATTCTACTAAAAAAAAGAAAATATTTCTCCCTTTTCTCTGGAAAAATGTTTTCGAAAAAATCAAACTGAAAATATGGACGTTTATTAAAAATCCCTACGTTTTTATACGCGGCATCGACGGATTATAAAAGAATCCTGAAACGCGTGTGTATATTTGTATCATTTAGTTTTCCAGGAATTTCTACCTTAGGCTTTTATATATATATATATATATATGTGCGTAAAAAGATGCTGAAACAGATTGTAAAGCATATAAAACAGTTCGCCGGGAAAAGCGAAAATAATGAAAATTCAAGGTAGTAGGGTTTTTTATCTTTTGTGCACTACTGATTCAAAGTATACATACTTTAATACGGAGATTTCCATCTATTACGTGCACAAATATGTATACATAACATACGTAAATATATATATCTATATCTATCTATATCTATATCTATATATATATATATATGTGTGTGTGTAATATACAGTAGACCCCCGATATCCGTAGTATTATTAGGTTTCAAAAGGTCAACGAAACAATTCAAATCAACATAAAAAGTTTATTTATAATATGTACATAAGTACATGCGTACATATATATATATACATATTATTTATGTAATTTATAAAGTAAAGATTTTCAAAGTTACCTGCAGATTTCAGAAAAAATCTGTCACCCGTTTTTGTTTTTTCGAAATCAAACACTTCTTACTCGTCGTGATTAATCTTTTCCGTTAGTACCACTTTATCACAGATGCATCGTCTTGTTCCTTCAGATATTGAACAAGTCCTTTATGTATTAGAGCTGTGTCATGGTTGGTTTCTTCGTCTTATCCCCTCATTCACCTCTAAATTCATACCTAAAGATCTATCAACAATTTGTTCATTAGTTATATGTTCAAAGACCTGGGTAATTAACATCGCGATTAATCCACTCAACTATGTTTTTACTTCGTCGACGTCGCTTCCTTCTATAAAAGATTTCTCTAAATTATCTAAATCATAAGTTGAAATCACTCTCGTTTCTTCTGTAGATTTTTGTAAAGTATTTTCCACATTAGGTAGTAAAATTTTCCTCCAGCACTTTACTAGCGTACATTGTTTATCTCAAGCAGTTACATAATAAATGCTGTGTCAAGAATCGTGTAATCTTTCCAAAAACTGTGAAGATCATTTCCATCTTCAATTCTTTTTTTTCTCGGCAAGTTTGTTCTGTACGAGACAACGACAATTAATAATTTTAATTAACCGCCCTTAAATCTTAATTTAAATTTTTTAAATATCGTTAATATAGTAGATAATATATATTTTATATAATACGTAATATATTCGCGTTGAACATTTAATATCAACTGGTTGATTATTAAACAATTACTGTATAGGTCTGAAGATTGTCTTTCATGAATTTAAGAGTTGTTAATATAAATTTGATATGTAAAAGTTTCATTTAATTAAACTCGTTTGTTCTCTAGTTCGGGAACAAATCGTTCACTAACACTGGACGAAGAAAGTCATTTTCCATAGCTCGATAACCCGCTATCTTAAAGAAAATACTCTAATTTGCTATTTCTATTCCGTTACTGTTGTAATTGTTCACATTCTAACTCGCTGTTATTTATATAACACCGTCCGCTCCTTGTTAAATCTTCCATCGGACATAAGAGATTTACATTCGTATACCTCCGGTTCGGGAAAAGTATAATTTCCATACTGCTCTAATGTAATCCCGCCCGTTCCTGCGGCCTGTGTCCCAGTACACAATACGCAAATTAGAGAAAAGAAAACACTCCTGAAAAGCATCGCACTATTAAGTTACTTCTTGTAACGGTATTATACGTGTTCAAAAGTAATCTCAAATTAAACAGTAGAATAACTTCTAATATATTACTTTCGCACTAAGTTATTTATTCAGTATAGTACCGTGTCCGTTATCAACGTTATGCTGGTAATCCTATACCTCGGTTGAAAAAAATTTATCATTGATAGTAAATTGTACCAATTCGATAGGTTCTGTAACCAGGTTGTGTTATGATATTTTTCCCGTAATTTTTCCCCGCGTTAACGCACGGAGCATGCTGTATCGTGCTGAGTGTTGCGTTATGTGATCAAAATACTTCAGTTTACGATACTCGACTTCCTATACAACTTCCTCGCCCAGTTCTCTGGCTCCATCGCTTTTGACTGAGCTTTCAAAACCGTACAAAATCGAGAATATGTAGCATATTTTCAAATCTAATTTTTATATTTCTGCTACATAATATTCGCTTTAATTCTAATTCGAATTTTGATCTCATTTGCCTGTCCCATTGATCATTTACATTGCAACCGAGGTAATTGATACTTTTAATTTTTTCCACTTCTTTACCGCAAGACATGAGACTGCCCTGTAGGTAGGTTCACGTTTATTTTTCAAATAACACCGTAGATAATTTTATTTAAAAAATAGGAAAACTGGAAATTAGCATACACAATAATTGTGGAACACAATATTTCTCAGATGACTGCCATTTGCAAAAATGCATTCATTCAGTCTTTACAAAACGTTGGAAGACTATTTTTTCCAGCATTGATCACAGATTTTTTTGAAAATTTCTAATTTTCAATTATCCCACATGGCGTGGACGTGTTTTGTAAACGCATCCCCACAAAGAAAAATCACCTAACTTTGAATTATTTTCGAAACTCTCTCTCTGTTGCTATCGATTGACGCCGAAAATAACGTTCCACGCCCAAAACGCATGCTCCAACAAAAACGAACCTCACGCGAGTATACTAAACGTAGAGCTCGCGGTTTTCGTTGTAGCCGTGTTATCAACTGCACCGTCCGTCCTCTCTGGGTCAACTTATATGATTTAGAAACAAGACATAACCCTGTCTAAACCCTTTGCATATTTCTTCTGTATTAGGATAACAAATTCTGATCCTGGCCGCTGCCGGAAAAGAATTTTTACCACTAATTCTGATACTTTCTAATATATCCATCATTTTGTTACTTTTCACCCGATCGAAGGCCTTTTACAAATCCACCAGAAGTAGTTATACGTACGTTTATTCTTTTATTTAATAGAACATCCGATCTTATTACACTATATCGCTTTTTTTGTTTTCTACCTAGATTAGAGATTAGTCTCTACGTATCCGGCACGGACGTCTATATCTGATAGTACGTGCAGAAAATTATATTAAAAAGTCGATGGCGTTGAACATCTTTCCTAAACAGTTATCGAAGAGTGTGTGTGACCGTCTATAGCCTTTTATGGAGTTGGAACGTGGGAGTTAAATGAAAATGTTGTAAGTGTTCCGGAATCGAGCTCGGAGTTAAATGGGTCGGATAAGTAAAATCAAAAATGTCCGTCGATAATTCGAAAATAAAAATTCGATCGTGAATTATACTTACGCATATCTTTGAAAATAAAATTCGCGTAAAACGAACTATCCAAAGCCCAAAAATACGTTCGTAACAAAATGTTGTTTTTTAAAGAAAATTATGCCGAACTTCGGTAAAATATCCGGAACGCTGGAAACCTATTATCATTGGCGACGGACTAAAGTACTTCGTTGTGATGATGAATGAAAAATTATTAAGAAAATGTAAAAGAAAAATTAAAACAAAAAATATATATATCCAACATTTTATACGATCGAAAAGAATACAAAATTTAAAATTTTTGTAGAATATTTCGAAAAATTCGACAAATCAAGAAACGAACATCTTTCCTGGAAATAAATTCGCGAAATTTGAAAATATCGGCAAAGAACGGTATTTCTATTTTGTTAGGTTTGAACGTTGCTTAAAGGAAAATCTTTAAATTGTATCGAGTATGGAGGTCCTGTGACGGTACAGATAACTGTCTCGGATTTTTATATAGCAGATAAATATATTGTGTATAAAAATATATGTGTATACAATGTATATAAATGTACGTGTACGAGTATATATTTGTGCACATGTGCGCTCATCCATGTATACGCATACACATGTGTATACATACGCAAAAACGGACAAATTGCTTTCATTTTATTTATCCGCGTAGCAACGGCAGTACAAATTTTTACGTTATATTTCTCCAGAGACAATGTTGAACTCGAGTATTCCCATTTTCAGCTGTTGCGTCTAATACAACGGAGAACTCGATTCTTTGAACATATTTTAAATTCTTCATTTTATATTTGCGTTCATTTTCTTGTTGGAAAAATTTTATCATATTCCTTTTAATAAAACGGTTTTTGTCGAAACGGGAGTAATCATGGCCGCATGTATTATTACGATAAATAAAATGAAATCGTTTAAAAAAAAAATTCGAGAGTGATGATTGGATAAATAACATATATATATATATGATATATATATATATCATATATATATATATATATATATATATATCATATATATATATATATATATATATATATATATATATATATATGCTGTACGGGGCGCAGGTTGTTGTAACTAGAGTCACCTTCTATAGACAGTAGTCACTCGATCGCCATATAGTGCGATACCCACCGGCGGAGAAATTAAACAAGAACCGCATGGCCTATTTCATGCAGGTTGGTAATTTCCTCATTTTCTATTAAGCGGTCTTGTCGCTGATTAGGAAAGCTAAATCGGAACTCCTGATGCACACCACTCACAACACACACGCTGATAGACAAACGGAGTAAGATTTAACTTAAGGTGTTCCTTTCATTAAATGCCGTTAAGCGATAAAAGTTCTTAATAGCCACATTTCTGGATATTAAAGGTGCATTAATAGTTCATATCCCCACATTATACCAACAATACTCCTTAACAGAAAGTTACAATTACTTAATCCGGTTACTAATGAAGTAATCTTTAGAGTTACATCTATTCAACGTTCAGTCTGAAGTCCTGTTTTATTTAATATGCATGTTCACTCTATTTTTAATATCGAACGCCCATATGATTGTACGCCAATGATTTTATTTTCTTTAATACACATCGAATTATAATAACCAAATGATAAATCTGTGTGATCAATTCCTCCGTAATAGAGCATTGCACATATCACCTTCCGAATCTTTTGTCGTTATTTTCACATTGAGACCATACAACTTGAGAATTATATTCGAATAAAAGACTAGCTGACTCCAATTTCCTCTCGTGTGAAATACTTGAGTATAATTTTAGATTCCCGACTTACTTCGTGTAATTATCACAAATTTTTTTTTTTTTACTTTTCATTACCATATAGTAAAAATCGATTAAATTTACATACTAATGCATATTCTCTCATTGTCAACATACATATACCCCTTATTCTCTGGATACATGTTTTAACAATAAACTTCATTTAACATTTCCAAATTATCAAAAAATCTTCACTGACGGCTCTAAATCTAATTCAAATTTTGTTTCAGTTGTTTCCGCCTTTGTCATCGATGTCTTCTATACCTTGTGCGGATCGAATCCAATTATTTCCCGTCCATTTGACAATATCCTCCACTTATTCATGGGACTTCATCGAGTACAATCAGCCGGCCATCACCGTATCCTACGTTCGATATCATCGTCTTATTTTGTGTTATGTACTACACTCTAAATTTTATTTTGGCGATTTCTAGTAAATTTGTTTGTTGTCTTATCCATGAAATCGCTTGTAGTCTTTGAGTTTGATATTAATAATAATTCTTTCGTACGCCGTTTGGGTTTTCATAATGCTTTCTACAGTTCCTTTGGCAAAACTCCATGTTTCGAATTCGTACGTTAGGATCGAGAACACGCACTGATTGTGCAGTGTACTATCCATATGAGTGCTAGTTGTGAGTGAATATTATTACCATCAGAAGCTCGACCTGCGAATCCGATGGTTTGTATCCGCAATCACAGAGAGCGTCATTTTTAATTTTTCACAGCGTCAGCAGTTCGTTACATCGCCCATTCTCGATCTGAATGCGATTTACATTCTCTTCGGATTAGGTCAAATCCGCTCAACTTATGATATGTTTTTCTGGATTTGATCGAGTACGTTGTTCTCGCCACTCCTTCTTGACACTGATGTTGTTTGCAATAAAGGCGTTTACTACTATAATATATACTGGTTTCCTCGATTTTAGTCGGGTTGCTCGAAACGTATATTTATTTACAAGAGATTGTTAGCTTTGTACTGTTGGCACTTTTTGACAGTTGATATTTTCCTGTGCACAGGTAGCCATTAGACGTAGATTTAACTACTTCTGCGATTAGTGTGGTATACAGCTGTATATCCAGTGTTGCGGTATGCCGACTGTTAAGTCAAACAGTTGCTCCATAGGAAGTCTCTGTTTTCGGAATCCGTGTTTTATTTCGTAATTTTTGTATTAAGCAGTTTTTTGTGCGTGTGACAAATTCTCCCAAATTTTCAGAAATACATATTCTCGTGTGAGCGAGAACAGTTAGTCTTTATTCGCTGATCTCAGTAGCCTGATAATTAATCGCAACTGGACTTATATTTTTTCTGTTCGTTTATAATATTTATCGTCAATTACAGCGCGTTTGTGTCTAAATTATTCTTTAAATTGTTCGGCATAGCCGAAATGTTTCAACGTTCTAAGCACCAGCCGCGTTTAAATCTCATCACGGATAAAAATTTATTACAATAAAAATATACATCCGATCAGAGTCAGTTATCCGATCGATTGATCTGGAAACGAGTGTATTGTTTTGTTTAATTCGTTAACTAAACGTGCTTGTATATTACAGAAATTTAGCAAAAGTTGTGTTATTATTCGCTACTAAATTAAAAACCATTGACTATTGCTTTCTTCGTAAATTCTGGTTGAATTCTAACGACCAGTGTTGTTAGTTCAGCCGACCGAAATATTTAAATTACGTAACCAACGAGACGTTGTGATATTCGCTTAATGTAATATTTCTAATATATAAAACAATATATGCGTGCAACTAGGTCGAAGTTAATGAATTAACTAATAACCCCGAAAAATTGATAATTTATTTGTTTTATTCTGACAAAATTGACGTTATACCCAGATTTTATGTGCATATTATATATATACACATAGATACCACACATACATACATACACACACACATATATATAGTACATATGCGTATGTATAAACAATAATTGCAGGTTATTCGGTCGACTACTCGTAGCGTACGAAATAATAAAATTTCGCCTTAGACGAGCTTTCTGTTAACCGTTAAGTAATAGGAATTTATCGACGCGTATGCTCTCTAACGGATGTATTTAACGATTTCGTGACGCTGTCGTTTTAGTGAGGTTTCCATCTTTCTTTAGTATGATTTACTAAGGATGTGATCCTTTAAATTTTCCCAGTCTTACGAATACCGTCAGAATATGCTTTACTATCATTAATACAGCTCACACGTGGTTCAAATTGCAATTGTACAATATAATACATTACTATCACATTCAATGTTATTGGTTTGCCTTTTATCCTCCTCATTTCTCTTCTTTGTGCAATACCCTTCAAGGTGGATCACGTTTTTCAACTTTCTATTTTGCATTCTGCATCAGCAGTACTAAAGTGTGATACCACTCTATTATATTATTGATCCAGTTTGTTCACCGCTTCGCCTAGCTGTCCTTCTTTTCCAATGAATTTTTCCTTGAACTATAAGTTGTAAGAGTTTGTATCGACGTCCTCTTTAATGATGCGTCCAAATTTTTCTGTTTCATTGATCTATTTTTTTTCAACATTTAGATAGCGTTATTTCGAACGGTTATCTTTAATTTTCTAGACTGAGAAGAGTCGCAAAAAACTACGTCCCCTTACTATATACTCTGGAGTTGATGATGGTATCTTCTTGACATAACATTTACGTTTTATCCGAAAAACGTATAATTGCCAGTCAGCGAATATTATAAAAGAACATAGTAGACGGCAGTAACAAGACAAAAAAAAATTAAAAGGTGCGAAATCATTATATCTTCGGAGAAATAATTAATATAACTACCGTTTTTTAGCAGTTGCCGCTAACTTTCCCCAAGTCGGCGTGCCATTAATTCGAGACAATTGTGTCTCTCGCGTTTATACCATCGACCAAATTCTTACGAGGACTTATACAGCTTTCGGTGGGTAGCGACGGGTATTTGAAGTGTCCTCGATTGGAATACAAATAGCCTGCGATATCTCGGATGATATTTAGTAGTGTTGCTTCTCATTCGGTGAAACTATGCTGACTATTTTTAAAAGCGCTTTACCCTAACAGAAGCCAAATACGACTTTTCTCCGATACCGGATGAGACTGTCGCGAATGATGCGTTTTAGGTCTTACTATTCTGTACATTCGAGCGCAATCTTATAGAGGAAGTGTGTGAAATCTGCAAAGACATAAGGGAATGGTCGATATGAAAAAGAAAGAGAAATAATTTAAAATAAGAATTAATCAACATCGATTTGTTACACTATGACACGTTATCGTCAGCACGTATAATCAAAAACTTTTCCTCTCACACACACACACACACAGATATATATATCTGTGTGTGTGTATATATAATATAACGAGTTTATTATTTAACGTTAAAAGTTAATTGAATACAGCGGTGATTAAAGTTTTATATAAAGTAACTTGATTGAAATATTTAACAGACTGTACAACACAAGCAACATTTTCTTCTAACTTAATATCAAAACTTTTTCTCCTTGTTGCATCAGTTCATTAATTTATTCTGACAACATTCGACTCTTCCCTTTCATCCAAAAATTTCTAAACGAATAAAATTTAATCACCCCCCATTGCTACTCTGCAGAGCTCCCCACCCACAAAAAAAGTATTTTCTTGAATGAATAAACATCCACTTTATTCCCCAAAAATGCAACCAGCCGCTAGAGTGTATGTAATTTTAATATATTTACTTTGTACCTTTCGGGGACCGGAGCTCGAACCGGTGAGGGGCGCGTCCACGGGTGGTGGATAGTGGAACGGCCCTACAGATATGTAGGTTAGCTGCGAATAAGACGTTAGTCGAATAAGCAATACCGATCGACTCATGATAATGAAACTAAAATTTCCGAAAAATCCTACATTAGTAATAATCTGCGTATACGCGCCAACCTTAGATAGCTCTGAAGACGTAAAAGATTTTTTCTATAACTACCTTCAAGAAGCATTAAATAAAATTAAAACTAGCGAACGACTTGTTATACTTGATGATTTTAATGCGCGAGTTGGAAAAAATATAAATATTTGGAATGGCACTATTGGAGTCCATGGAATTGGAAAAGAAAATAGTAACGGGGGACGCTTATTACAGTTTTACGCGCAAAATGGTCTTGTTATTACGAACACTCTTTTCAAGCTAAAAGATATCCATAAAGGATCGTGGACGCATCCTAGGTCTGGGCATCTGCACCTAATAGATTATGTTATTACAAAACGTCAAAGCAAACATGAATGCCTGATTACTCGTGCAATGAGGGGTGCAAATGGAGACACCGATCATGTATTAATTAGAACAAAATTTAGATTTCCCACTATTAAATATCATCCAAGGTTACAAAAATATAAGCAAGGGAATTATAATATAGATCGATTAAGAGATAAAAAGATCTCAAATGATTTGAAGTCAGTATTAACCACCGGTCTTCAAAATTCATTATCTCTTTCCATGTCAACTGTAGAAAAACAGTGGGGCTGTATAAAAAATGAGATAACGATGGCGTGTAAAAACGTCCTCGGCTGTAAAGTAAAAAGATCCCAAGATTGGTTCGCTGATAGCTCAAAAGAGTTACAAGATCAAATTGTTAAAAAACGGAAATGTTTCATTGCATGGCAAAATGATAAATTAAATGTAGCGAAAAGAAATAGTTACGCTTTGATAAAATCTAAAGTGCAACGTGAAACCAGAAAATTACAAAATCAGTGATGGATTAATAAAATGGCAGATATTCAATTGCTACATGATAAGCATGATATGCGTGCATTCTTTACTGCTATTAATACTGTATATGGTCCTATATTTAAGCGTAAAACTGCCATACAAAGTTCATCGGGTATATTACTTCGAAATAGAGAGGAAATTAAACGCAGATGGAAGGGGTATTTCCAAACGTTGCTAAATAATAAAACCACGGTTAATGAGGACATTTTTCGGTTAATACCGCAGGAAAATATAAATTATCAACTGGATATTCCACCATCTGAAGAAGAGGTTCTATTAGCGATAAAAAACCTGAAGCTTAATGAAGCGGCCGGACTAGACGGTACACCAAACGAAATATATAAATTTGGTGTAAAAGAATTAACGTCACAATTTCTTGAGTTATATAAACGATTCTGGGAAGAAAATGTACTACCGAAAGATTTTAAAAATGCAGCCATTGTTTATATATATAAAAATAAAGGGGATAAAACGAACCGTTTTAGTTATCGAGGTATATCAACTGCTAGTAAAATTTTAAGCAGAGTAAACGCGATTACAAACATTAATAGATAAGTATCTTCATGAAGAACAATGTGTCTTCCGGCAGCGACGAAGTACCATAAATATGATATTTACTCTACGCCAGTTACTTGAAAAAACTAGTTTAGTTATCGAGGTATATCAACTGCTAGTAAAATTTTAAGCAGAGTAAACGCGATTACAAACATTAATAGATAAGTATCTTCATGAAGAGCAATGTGTCTTCCGGCAGCGACGAAGTACCATAAATATGATATTTACTCTACGCCAGCTACTTGAAAAAACTAGTTTAGTTATCGAGGTATATCAACTGCTAGTAAAATTTTAAGCAGAGTAAACGCGATTACAAACATTAATAGATAAGTATCTTCATGAAGAGCAATGTGTCTTCCGGCAGCGACGAAGTACCATAAATATGATATTTACTCTACGCCAGCTACTTGAAAAAACTAGTTTAGTTATCGAGGTATATCAACTGCTAGTAAAATTTTAAGCAGAGTAAACGCGATTACAAACATTAATAGATAAGTATCTTCATGAAGAGCAATGTGTCTTCCGGCAGCGACGAAGTACTATAAATATGATATTTACTCTACGCCAGCTACTTGAAAAAACTAGTTTAGTTATCGAGGTATATCAACTGCTAGTAAAATTTTAAGCAGAGTAAACGCGATTACAAACATTAATAGATAAGTATCTTCATGAAGAGCAATGTGTCTTCCGGCAGCGACGAAGTACCATAAATATGATATTTACTCTACGCCAGCTACTTGAAAAAACTAGAGAACAAAATGAAAAATTGTATATGGCATTTATTGACGTACAAAAGGCCTTTGATACGGTAAACAGAGATGCGCTTTGGAAATTTCTAAAAATAATTGGATGCCCACCGAAACTGCTGTCACGTCTACAACTACATGATGATATGGAATGTGTGGTCATTTGCGAAAACGGATTTACAGATCCTTTTAAAATATCGACCGGAGTTAAACAAGGTTGTGTACTTGCGCCTACATTATTTAACCTTTATACGAGTACGATTTATATAGTATATAAACAACAGATTTTAACGTCCGGAATTAAGATAGAATACCGGTTCGATGGAGGATTATATAATCTATCAAAATTTAGAACTAAAGCAAGACAAACATGTTCACCATTCAGAATTTACAATATGCGGATGAGTGCGTCACCTTATGCAAAAGCGCTCCATAATTGCAATATGCAGTAAAATTATTATACGAAACATATAAAGATTTTGGTCTATCTATTAACTGTAACAAGACAAATGTTATAGAAATACCTACGACTAACATAGAATATATTATCGATGGAAATCTAGTAAACAAAATGAAAGAATTTAAGTATCTGGGAAATATTATTAGCAACGACGGCGGTCTAGATGAGGAAATTTCATATAGAATTAGAAATGCAATGATATCATATAAAAGGCTTTCTAGACGAGTTTTTAATAATAAAAGTTTAACAACGGCTACTAAAATGACCGTCTATAAAACTGTAGTAATGCCAACCATGTTATATGGCGGAGAAACCGGGCGAATAAAAATTAATCAACTTAAAAAGTTAGAAATCTGACATTTTAGGTTACTAAGACGGATTCTGCGAATTAACTGAAAAGATCACATATCGAATGAAAAGGTACTACAAATGGTAAGCTGTTGTTCGATTGAACAGCAACTAGCGAAGTCTCACCTAAGATGGATTAGCCACGTAGTGCGGATGAATGAAGAACGTATTCCGAAACGTATATTTTACGGAGTAATAAGTAATGGTAAAAGACAATGTGGCCGTCCAAAATTTCGATATAAAGATATTATGATTACAAGGACAATTAAGAAAGCAATATTGTCGGGTGGCATAGTTGCTGCAGTGCCCGAATGTTAACTCGAAACCAAATCGCGACGTAGAAAGTTTTTCACAGTACGTAATTCTTAATTATCACGATGAAGACAGTATAAAATCACATGAGCGCGTATCTGCCTTCCATATAATTAGTGCCTTAAATGTTAGCCCATTTCGTATGTAAAATAAACGTATAAATGGCTAGTCGCCACGTTGGGTGGCATCGAACAATACGAAGACGACGATATATATATATGTAATTTATTTGTCAGCTGCAAAGAAAATGCAATCGGCAACTGGATTGTATGTAATTAATTTTATTGAACGTAAGGAAGCGAAAGAAGATAGTTCTAATGAGTAGAAATGTTTATAAAATATTTTAATTTCTTCTGCCTGCGTTTTAAACGTCACTGCAATTTTATATGCTTACTATCAAAATTTGAACAGTGTGAAATGTAGTGATTTAACAAAAAAAATATACAACAAAAATCGATCGTTTGTTGATTCCGTTGTGTACTATATACACTATCAGATTATTTTATAAATAGTTCTTTTTACCACTGTGCTATTTCTTGTAACGTCTTACATGATAGCTAAACCTCATTTACTATGCGTCAGAATTAATATAGTTTTACGCGTGAAGCAGTTTTAATTGCATAAATTATTTCATCGGAATATTTAGCAAATGTATATAACAATTGTAAATACGTTCGATTAGTTTATTTGAAGTTTACAACTATTTTTTTAAAGGCGCAATTTAAACGTTTACTAATTTTCAAAATCATTTAGTATTAAAATGTTAACCATCGGGAAGTAACAGATTTCACACACACATCCATATACAGTGGTAATACACACACATCCATATACAGTGGCAATACACACACACATATGAAGATGGAAAAATAATTAATAAATACGACAAAAGGTTGTCTGCCGAAAGGGATTGTTTCAATTTTAAGGGGAAAAAACAACATGACGATCGTACTTTTTCCGGAAATGATCATTAAAATTTTCTCTTCCGACAAAGAAAGCCCAAAGGAAGTATCTGTCAAGTTCGCCTTAATTCCTTTCGAGAACTGGCGGCAGTTTGCTGATAGCTTCGTATACCGCAAATTTTGAGTAATCGAAACGAACGTCTTTGCAAACGTCTTTCTAAAGGTGCTATTTTACGTGGCGATAGTTAATAGCGTTGACCCGGATACTATCCAAAAAAACAAAAAAAAAAGTTAAAAAAAAAAAAAAGACGAGATCTTCGTTTCGAAAAAGAGTTAATGGCTCGTAATCGCTGCATGAAGGGCGGCGTGGTAGTATATCGGCATTAACGACGGCGATGGGTTTAAAATCGTTAAACGAGCATCCATCGTAATTCTTTTATAACATTATCGACACAGTTTCAGTTTGTTCTTATCATCGACCTTTTTTTTTTTTTAGATGTACTTCAGAATTTTCCAATGTTGCTCGATTTATCGGAACGACCCGATTATAAGTCGATTCGGTATCGGAGAGAGGCTGAAAGCTCGATGAACACATACATGTATATATATATATATATATATATATATATATATATATATATATATATATATATATTACGTAAGAAATGAACCGTAAATTTATTTTTATTTTTGATTCTTTTATATAAAAATAAAAAACGAAATAGAAGTCGAAATCAATTAAAGTTCTTTCTTTATAAAAAATCATAAAGCTTTTCGACTGTTAGGCCGTTATCGAGTGAATATTTAAAAAGATCGTATGGTATCGTATTGTATCGTATGATGTTGATTTATAGATGAGCTCTAAACGGGGGAAAGCCAGTCTAAACTCTCGCCGCGCAGATGATATATATCTTCAACCGTAATCCCATTTTCCGAGTATACTTCGCATTCTTCGACGATGTGTTTTATTGTTTGCGTGGGATGTCCGGCAACTAGCCGAGTCAAAAATACTCGACTTCTGCAGGAGGTGACCGCATCTACCATGACCAGTTCGGTTTCTGTTCAAGAGTCGCCACTCCTTTCGTCGAAGTTCCATTCCTAGAGGTTGCTCCGTAGGGTTTTCGACGAGGGATCCATTTATGAACGAATTACGCACCGAATTCCATTGCTTGGTCCATTGTTCGTTCCAGTCGAATGCAAATCGTGCTTGATCCAAAGTTTCCATGGGGATTTTCTAGATTTTAATTTAACTTTAGGTGCTTCTCTTATAAATTTTGTAATTAGTAAATTTTCATTTTCTTCGAATTTTGCTGAGTTCTTTTTCAACGAGTCGGTTCTTCGAATATGAGACGGTTGAATGTTCGTAAGAACTGGAAGCCGTGCGTTCGTTGTGCTGCGTATCGTTGCTGAGATAATACACATTACTTCGTTAAGCTGAATTTCCGCGCATGTGTTCATCCATATAGGCGCGAGCAAAATTCCGCGGCCGCATAAACTAACGATAAAGCGGATATGCGCATTAGCTGTTGATCCCCACGACGTACCAGCTAATCTTCTTATAATATTTACGCGTGTTCTAATTTTCTGGCTTAGGTTAGTAAGATGTCATTTGTACGTAAGCGAACGATCTAACGTTATTCCTAGATATTTTGGATTCTTCGTGTTATTAAGTTGCGTTCCATCCATTATCAGATTTAGTTGTGTATTTACTAGCCTGTTATTAAGGTGGAATAGGGTAACTTCAGTTTTGTTCGGATTTGGTCGTAAATTACATTTTCCCATATATGCACTTATTATGTTTAATTCCGTCTGTAACTTCCTTTGACATTCGGCAATATTGTTATCTTGCGCTGCAATTGCAATATCATCAGCGTATTACGGTACTATTCAGTATGTTTGGAAAATCTTGAAGACATATACATTAAAAAGCAGTGGTGCCAAAATGGAACCTTGAGGTAAACCATTGTTTATTCTTCGCCATCTGCTTATCCCCGAGGAAGACGTGAAGAAACGATCAGCCAACATTCTGTTTAGTAAATTTATAATTTTGGAACAAGGTATTAATTTTGACAACTTAATCAACAAAATATGCCTCAAAACTATATCGTATGCGGCTGTAAGGTCTAGGAAAACAACCGCTGTTTTTAGGTTTTTCTGGAAGCCATTTTCGATAAATTGTGTTAATGCAGCTACTTGATCAACACAAGATCTGTTAGTACGAAAACCAGCTTGCTCGACAGGTAGGTATTTTTCGGTTTCTGTGGATATTCTTGTTGTATATATAATTCGTTCAAAAATTTTATACGGGATAAATAGTAGAAATATCGGTCGATATTTCCCGTTTTTTCCTGGCTTTTTAATAGCAATTACCTTTGCTTTTTTTTAAATCCCTGGGCAATTTATAATATTTCATTATAAATAGTGATAATGAATCTTTTTGCTGTTTCTCCCAAATTCTTCATAAATTCTGGGTAAATTCCGTCTAGGTGAAAAGATATTATGTGGTGTGAGGATTCTTTTGAGGTTATGCACTTGTTTCTTAATTTCTGATGATACTTCCTTATCCATTTTGTATTTACTTAATTTTAAGAGTCTCGTAGCTATTCTATCAAGTTTTAATTGCGCCTGAATTTTACACATGTTTACCGGATCTGTCCCTAATCTTCTAAGAAGATTCCATGCCTTCCGACTACTATGTATGAAATCGATGTTTTCAACTGTATTGACCCATTTTTGTCGTCTTTCGCTATTCAGTTTTGTAAGTAGCATTTCTGCCGTCTCCTTTTCTTGTGTATGTGTAAATTTGTGCAGTAACTGATTGCATTCGGCTGACTAGCCTGGAATATACTGTTTCCTAAACCACGAGGTATACTATATCTGGCTGCATCTTCAACTGCACGGATGAATGAGTTGTAATTTCTAAGAAAGGAGGTAATATTTTTTTAGCGCATTTTCGATATGATCCCTGAAATTATCTCAGTTGGCCTTCTTGAAATTCCATCTCTTTTTTGGAACTGAGTTTATCACTGATGTGCCAGGTGAGATTATTAACAAAACTGGCCGATGTTGGCTGTGTGAAAAAGCATCCAGTGTTATCCTTTGAGGTTTATCAATACAGTCTACCGTGTCGTTTGTAGAAATAATACACAAATCTGGTGTATATGTCTTGTTCCATCTTGTGGATCTAAAAGTTCCATTGTCTTTTGCATTATAGATCAGTTCCATAAGACCTTCACGCGGTGCAAAAAAATAGTTCATTACATTTGGTCAAGACCTAACGCCAGTCGTAGAATGATTAGTCTGATGTCGTGTGTACTTCTACATGTAATACATCGACGTTTTCGGACAAAAACGGAACAGAACGACTCAATTTGGATTTAGAAATGAGTAAGACACGGTTAAAAACTTATTTGGAATGAAACCCGTTATAGAAAGTTAAAACTCAGTTTTCGTACGCATCGTCGCATTTCACAAAGGCGTTCGATAATGTAAACCATGCTAAGCTTATGGAAATAGTATTAACGACAGGAATATAGACCTGAAATGTATACAACTAATAAAAAGCCTTTACTAGGAGAAGATCATTCGTATGAATGTGAATGACACTTACTCTAATGATATAGAGATGAGAAAAAAAGAAAAAAAAGTTTACAACGGATGTCTTCTGCCTGTGTTGCTGCACAATATGTAATCCGAAGTAGAAGGGCTAGATAATGCGGAAGAAAAGATCAACGATTTCTAATGAACAACTTACGTTCTGCCGATGATACGAACTTCGTAGTAAATCGACAAGATGATTTGCAAAATTTACTTAATCGCATAAAGTTGTCCTGCAAAGAATGCATTCTGCCAATTAGTTGCGATAAAAACAAAAGTAATAACAAAGCGCACAAAGATTAAAATTGGAAATACTAGAGCAGGTAGACGCATTTGAGCATTTCGTACTAGTCCGGACTACTCAAAAGTATAAATAAATTGTAGAATTGAACCTTTCATAACCGGGATAATTTTCGGCAAAACCATGACGTTAGACTCGAAACACGATGGGGAATAGTTAAATGCTATGCCTTTTTTTTCACACCGACAGAAACCTGGACTTTAAAGGAAGTTAGAATAAAAACATTAGAAACGTTCGAGTCTATCATATAGAAGATTACTTTCAATACCGCGGACAGCAAAAAGTACAAATAAGGAAGTTACGTATAAGGACCATGAACTGATAAGTCTATAAGGGGAAAATTTACTATGTGGATCATTCGATGCGGGGAACGAGGTACGAGCTACTCTAAACGATACTGACGACCGCGGTAGAAGATATAACATCCGAAATTGAAATGGCTGATAGTAAGACCGAAAAGTTTTCCTTCTGGTACGATATCGGCAAGCATGGATCGAAAGTTGGAAGAATAGCTCAAAAGGTAGAATGTAGAAATGAACTAAATAATTTCGGATCGACGTAACGTTGTATTAACCAGGGTGGAATTTTACTGCACTAGTGGCGTGATTAATGTTACGTTAGAGGATGAAGCACCTAGGCTAGATATTCACATCGCAGCCTTAAAAACTTCGTGATTCGGGTCGCAACGAAGAAGGGAAACTTAAAGATGTTTTCCCAAAATTTCCCAAAGAAAAGGAACGCACTATCAGCCATGCTTTATATATATATATATATATATATATATATATATGTGTATGTATATAGAGAGAGAGAAAGAAAGAGAGAAATATAGATAGATATAGAGAGTGAGATGGTGAGATGTCGGATTTATACACAAGTATGTTTTTGTCATAATTTATTTACACGTTTGTACATATGTATGTAAACTGAACATACACATTGAGTATTATAGAATTCGAGAAAGAGTAGAGAAATGCGGCTACTCTGTGAGAATAGTCCTGTTTACGTGGCTAAGTGTATAAGGCTTTGGCTCGCTCACTTGTTTTGCGGTTTAACTCCCCATATATAACGCGCCAATAGAAGTTTCACTTCGAAAATCGGACACTACAATTTGTTTTTATCCAACAGGTCATAATTCTGTATTTCATATTACTGTTAAGCTCGAGATGATCTAACTGCTGAAAATATTCATTCGTTCAATTTAAGCAAGCGATTTTGAAATGTATTAATTTTATTATTTTCATTACATTTTTTTATCATCGTTAATTACGCTTATTTTCATTAGTTTACGTTCTTATTACGACTAAAATTCACCTGCATTACCATTGACGGAAAATTCGGCAAAGGAAACGCGAAAATAAATGGCAGTTGTTAAATTTAATAGCTGACTATCTGAAAGTCTCGTTAGAACAAGTCGCATAATGGAACGGACAGCAGAGATCGGTCATTTGACAAATTATCGGTCGTTAGAATTTTCCGAAAAGTCAACCGCCCGAAAAATATCTTCCTATTTTTATTCGATCTCGTATCGCCGTTACTACGTACTGATTTTGAAGTGGTTACTTAAGGACGACGAATGCCGTGGCGAATGGCATCGCGTTTCTTTTGAGGACAAGTAAAAATTACAGTTTAGACAATAACTTGCCGGATTTTATAAAAACTCGGCGGAATTTCCAAATAATATTAAAAAAGCAGAAAAATAAATTGCAAACTTGAGAAACGAGCGGAATTAGGGAAAAGAGAAATGCGAAAGTATATAATATACGCAAAACAAGGATAACGATATGTAAATATATACGTACGTATAAGATTTAAATATTCAGAAACTGAAAACGGATTTGAATAATTTCATTATAAAATAAATTTAAGAAAGTTTTTGTTATTTTCTTCTTTTTTTTTTTTACGTCAAATAAAACAATCCTTGAGGATTTCAGTGTGTCTTTAATAACAGAGAGTTTCGGAACAAGACACAAAAAGTTTCAAAACAAGCTGACTTTAAACGTATCGTTTGCAGCGTAACTAGCGAAAAATTATACGCAAAATTTTCCACGATAAATTGAACGAAAATAATAATATGCTCACGTTCACTAATGGCAGTTAATTATCGAGAAACAGAAGACCAGAACTTCAGTGGTCGCGAAATATCCAAGATTATGTATCAGAAGTACACTGCTAGCGTTTCACCCTCAGATCTTGATAATCTATGTACTACCTTCTCGGTCGTGCGTCATTAATATATAAAAATCAATTGTTTATCCGTTAGCTTGTACTTTATGCGCTGCAACATTTGTAAGAAGAATATCAAAATTGACTTATGATATAGGTGGTGCGTGTCTTTCCGAGACAATAAATGTATTCGTAAGAGTACCGATGTAACGAGATGTTAAAATGTGGCGGAATTGTCTATTCTATAGCAAATTTTATGTTTACGATACAACAGCGATTTCTAGAAGACTGAAATATAGGCTGACCCAGAGTAGACGGATGATTTTGTTTTTTTGATTACAACGCGTACTCCACTTTTAGTGTATAAATTCGTTTTTGTCCAGTTTCAATTATCATGTCTATAAATAGTGGGAGTGCTAGTTTCGCATCGAACGTTATTTTCGGCGTGAATCGATCACGAGAGTGCAAAGAAAGTTTCGAAAAGAATTCAAAGTTACGCTTTTTTTTGTGAGAATACTTTAAGAGTCGCGTTTACGTTCACGGGATCTGGAAGACTTGAAAACTCGGATTTCGGAGGGAATTTTAAAACTTCAGCGACCTATGCTGAAAAAAGTCTTAGAAAATGTTGTAAAGACAGAATGAGTGTCATTTGAACGATATTGTGTTGCACAAATGATTAAGCTAATCTTTCGTTTTCCTATTTTGAAATCAAATTTTATTAAAAATACAACGAAAACGACCTTCTGTGGGTCACCCTATAGAATAAAACTTATTTTTCACCTTAAACACGCTTAGCATTTAGTATAAAATAATGTATTCGTTTACGCGATTGTTGCAAATTTTTCAACATTGATAGCAACATTCGTTAGTAATACACATGCAATTGAGCATAGAATGTGTTTTTTTTTTTTTTTAAATATAATATTTACTCCAAGCTGACCAACAAGATCATTTAACAGCATTCAGGAGAGAGCTCGATAGGAAAGGTATATTCCGGCACACACGACCTTAGACTATATCCCGGGGTTTACTACGTCTTAAGCGTCCTATATCGTCGGCCGTGTGTAGCCCTGATGTAAGTGTGTTTGGATGATTTTCCAGCTTCATGGCTGTGTACATTAATGACCTCGCGTACATGAGGAATGTTTATTAGATCATGGTGAATGATGTGGTTTGCTACATACCAAGGCGTATTTGTTATCAGCCGAAGAATTGTAGAAAGAAAAAAACCCTCTACTACTGGCAATCAAGTTATTGCCGATCGATACGATTTGACTTACAAATATTCGTGGAGAAACGAATATTTATCTAGTTTGTCAATAATCGCAGTTATGTTGAAACTCGACGTTAAACGTGTTCGATCGCACGGCAGAAAAGAACATGTTAATATTTTCATATGGCCCTAAATTAAAATTTTCACGTCTCAAATTGATAATATTATTTGCGCAGATAGAGGAAATCGACTTCGGTACTGAGACGGGAAACAGGGATCATTATTCGGACCGATGAATCCGCACTTACCACGATTGATATAACACGAGGTAGATAAAGTATCTGAAGACAGTCTATAAGTGTACATAATTCCTGATAAGGAAGAAAAAGTAGATATAAGGGAGTTTATCATTATTAAATACGAAGATATTGTGTGTATATTTATAAGAATTCTAAATCACGCCTGCGTAATGAAATTAATTATCTAAAAAAACCAACAGGCTAAACCATCAAACCGAGCAAACCAAGAATCTAGCTTATTACCCGCTAATAATCTGACGACGGATAAACCAACATTACAATAAAGCTCAAAAAAAAAAAACAAAAAAAAAAACTACTGCAGATTATAACGTATATAATTTAAAAACTCCCGTATTGGAGGAAAAAAGCAAGCAAAAAGCAGTAGACGACAAACGACCGAATTACTGCGGAACAATAGATCGCTATTGAACACAAATCTATATTCAACTACCATCGATCAAGTAAATACGAGTAAAAGGAAAGAATCGTTTAAGAAAAAGTAAAAAATTAAAATTACAACAAAAGATAAGCACCAGTCTGATGATGGTATAACGGAACAAAAAAAACTGTCCTTTATCCTTCACCAATCTTACAATACTAATTGATACGATTAAAGGTCAACACGTTCAATTACAGACCATATAAAATTTCACAAATGGACGGATTAAAAAGAATCGTAATTAACAATAAAATCGAAACACACGTCGAACTCTAAACGAAATAGACAAAAATAAAAAAAGACGTGAGAACGAAAAAAATACTTTTTCAAAGGACATATAGTGTACATCAATTTCAGAGTGCAGAACCGAGAGGAAAGTAATATAAAAAATACCTCGCCGAATTTTATCTCAATATTTTAGTCTCGCGTAGCCAATGGAATAAAGTTTATTAGGGCTATAATAAGTTAGGAAAACGATAAAATAAACATTGTTTAAAAATGAGTATATATATATATATATATATATATATATATATATATATAATATACGGTGTTCTTTCGGGTGTTGCATATATATATATATACATTTATCTACTTATATATGATTTTATAAGTTAGTGTTTCGAGTATGTGTTATAGCACTCGACATAAACTTTATACAGAGGAGTAGGTCGTAATTGAAAGTTAAACCTTGTTTACTTTTACGAGTTCCTATCAATGTTATTCAGAATTCATCGGGCACTCACTGTGTTTAATAAACGGTCGTTTTATAACCGTTTTCGGAATTCAACTTTTACTTGATGTGGTATAAAGCTTTCAATTCGATTCGAATTTTCCGTTTTAATTGACGACATTGGGCACACGGTTTAGGAGATATTTCACCGTAATCTTCTCAGGATATTCGTTTCGAATGATGTACTTACTGCGTTCAACATCCATATCACGCGCACGTATTTTAACATAGACGGTAACTGATTGAAGTTTGAATTTGACGTGCAGTTCTTATAGCGTGGTCAACTATTCTTAATGTTTATTTTAATTAACTTTAATCTTTAACTTTGTTCTAATTAGTGTTTAAGTACTTTATTTATTTTTTAAGTTTTCTTTGATTTTCTTCAATTGTACTGAAGTTTTACGTATTTTTCTTTTCTCTTCAGATTATTTTGTAATGGATGTACATGACTTTATTTTCCGATTGGTATAAGATGGTATACTATTTTTCTACTAATTTATTATTGTATAATTCAATCTTTTTTCACTTTTCTATTTCATCTTGAAGCTAATTGTTATTTTAGTTGTGTTTTGATGTTTAATTTTTTCGTTCTTTTATTATTTTTTATTATTATTTTAAGTTATTCTTTTAAGTTTGGCATAAACTCTTTAATTATTGCAATTGATGGAAGAAGAGACTATGAAATCTCATCCCTTCATTCATCGCAATGAGTTAATGTAAGTGTGTGGAGGACTATGCATTTGTGCCGAGAACTCCATCAATATATTAAAACTCCCGTTTGTTCTAGAGGGAGGTGGTTTTTAGTGGGTAAAAATCCCACACGCTGATTTTGCCTCCCTTGCAGTGTATGTTGTTTATATGCACTGTATTAATAAAAAAAAACTAAATTTTTCGTTATATCAGTGTCTTTTGAAGATTTTCCACCTCCCGCTTAAAAAAAAAAAAAAAAAAAAATGTAGTCAGTTTAGTTTTAATTTAGTTCAGTTTAGTTTTAATTTAGTCAGTTTAGTTTTAATTTAGTTCAGTTTAGTTTTAATTTAGTTCAGTTTAGTCTAGTTGTAAGTCAATTAAATTGTTCAGTTTCGATCGTCATATTTTAGTATTAATAATTGTGCCGCTGTTACGTGTACCTGTTGTGATCGATCTTGTTACGATGTTTCTGTGAGTATGAATAAATATTTATTATAAAAAAAAACAGAAAAAAAAACGTTAATATGAAGATTTTAAAACGCTCGGTTTGTCACGGCCATTCTGATAATCTGCGTTGTATCTGTTCAGTTTTTGACTTATGTCATACTTTATTTACTAACTGTTGTCGCACACATTCCGTTTTAATTGACGATATAGTTTGTAGTCGTCTTCAATTTATTGTTAATGAACTTACCAAAAAACAAAAACTATATACAGTGACCCAGAGAAGAAGGAACGGTTTTGTTTCTTGAATAGCGCAGTTGGTAACAACGCAAACTGCGTTTAGTGTACGTACGAGAGGTTCGTGTTTGTTCAGTTTTAGTTCTCGCGACATCCTATAACGAGAAGCAGTTTTGCTTGGAACGTTATTTTCGATGTGAAACGATCGCGATGAGGAATGCACCATCTCGCAATTCAATTTTAAGGTAGATTGAAAACTTTCGAGAGACAACTTCTGCAACCCCGGGTGGTTAAAAAATGTCCTGGACAAAATAATAAAAAAAAAAAAAACACCAAACCGTTCGTACCTTCACAAACATCGATCATTCGGAGTCACGGACGCTCTGCTCGCTTCCGAAGTAAATTATGATGACCATCATCGTTATCATCGTAACTGTCATTATTATCGTTGTTATCGTGTTATTAGTATTAAAATTATCATCATTCTATCGACCGGTATTTTTATATACTTCAACTAATTTTTGGCACGAAATCGAAAATTTCAGCCTGTGAGGTAATTGAAGCTTCCTAAATCAAATATAGTACATTTGTTTCGACGGCTTCTGACGAAAATCGTAAAGCGATATCGTTATATAAACATTTGAGCAGTATCATCTGTTCGGATGTCAAAACGTAAACGTATTAGACAGCTTCCTGTTAGACACGATAAATTTATAAAGCGTCGAACACTTAAGTGATCAGTCAGATGGTTACGATCTCCTGTAGGTGGTTATATATGAAGTGAGCGTTTATTTCCCTTCGAAACAGTTTTAAATTTATCTCATTATGATTAGTATTTGTGCACTTAGTGCGAGGACTGAATCGCCCTACTATTAATTGCTTTTTTTATATGTCGTATTTAATTTTCACCCGATTCTTATTATCGACTTTTTCTCATTACCGGTATCGCGGTCTTTTTCATTTTTTCGTAATAATGATGATGATGATGATGATGATGATAACAACAGTAGAACGTCAATGGATAAAGACGGAAATAAAATTGATTAGTGGTTAGAATACGCAGCCAATGAGGTCCGTAAGTGGCTCATAAAACTGTTATCGAGTGCGTCAAGAACAAGCGAGAAAATAAAAAATGATCCGCAATAACAATTCTAATTACGGTAAATTATTTTACGTTAAAATACCGATGGAAATGAATAAATTACCGATTTAGGAAATATTCTAAAATTTTAGATTTTAGCGAAATAGATGAAGAGGTTATAATTAAAATTTGATATAAAATTATAAATTTTATACAGCTGTTTATTATACAAAACTGTTTGTTAGGTGAACTGTAGTTAATTTTCAGTGTAT
Organism: Coronaproctus castanopsis; assembly: GCA_032883995.1. NCBI lineage: Eukaryota > Metazoa > Arthropoda > Insecta > Hemiptera > Monophlebidae > Coronaproctus > Coronaproctus castanopsis. Next base: position 66,534,490 of record CM065052.1, on the reverse strand, counting down.
TTATAAAAAAATGTTTTTAAAATTCGGACATTTCGCAAAATTTTTGTAAGCGTTAAGATTTCATGTACCATATAGTGGATGTTGTGACTGAAAGGGTTAAAGGGACAAAGAAAACGAGTTGAATTCTTCAGAACGCTAATACTTTTGTATAATTTATCGATGTTATTGCGTAGTAGTTATAAATGATAGAATTACTAATGCGACAATTTTCTTACAAAAAATTTATCATTATATTTGCACACACACACATATATATATATTTATGTACGTACGTGTAAAAATAGTTTATACGTTTGTACGAGTTTAAAATATGTTAAATAATGACTCTATACCTATACTATGTGTTTGTATATATTATATATAATCTATATAGAGTCATAAGAAACTACCGCATAGACTAAGATTATATTGTTTTACATTAATGTATTCTACTTATAAACAACAAAAAAAAAAAAAACTGATCTTACAGCTGTTACTACAGCTGGGAAATACCGCAATCGTCCTATGGCCTTTAATATTCGTATACTCCTTTGTTCTTTACCGGTAACGATTTAGCCGTAAATACGTTCGTCATTATGCGTGCTACGAGATACACCTGTTTTCGATTTCGGTGTAACTACATTATGACTAATATGGATTATTATCGCATAAGAAATTTTGGGTCGCTGAGAAATTAAACAGCGACATAAAGTAGTATCTATAACCATTGCGGTATTATTTTATATTGGATGTAATTGAAGTTTATCTTTGACATTTTCGCGTGATTAAAAAAAAGACGAACAATAAAAACAAATTGTTATATCAGGCGGGTCGATTCAAATGATTATTTATAGAGGATTATTGACATGTAAGGGAATAAGTTCACTTAGAAATTAAGCGATCAGTTTATAGAAGAACAGTACGTGTATAGCCATTATGGTGTATTATGTTATATTTTGACGTAATTGAAATTTATTATTGACTTACCCACGTGATTGTAAAAAAAAAAAAAAAATGTAATTTTATATCAAGTGGGTCCATTCAAATGACTATTTATAGAGGAATATTATCATGTGATTTAGCTCACTTGAAAAATTAAGCGATCGGTTTATGGTAGAATTTTTTGTATGAGTCGTATTATTTTATATCGAGTGTAATTTAAGTTTATTATTGATTTACCCAGACGTGATTGACAAAAAACAATTAACAAACATGAAATTTTATATCAGGTAGGTCGATTCAAATGAATAATATAGAGGAAAGTTGTAATTTTATATCAGGTGGGTCGATTCAAATGACCATTTATAGAGGATTATTATCGTGTGATTTAGCTCACTTGAAAAATTAAGCAATCGATTTGGTATGTTATATTGGATGTAATTTAAGTTTATCATTTACTTACCCGTGGAATTGGAAAAAAAAAAAAGTTTTAATATAAGGTGGGTCGATTCAAAGTTTATCATTACATTTTACAAGGTGGTAAACTTTTATGACCTTTTCATATGTTATTCGTAAAACGAGTAACCCCGATATTAATTGAATTTTTTAGTTGTTGTTACTATTAACCCGCGAGATTTTCATTTCATTTTAATTTTTCGTTAATTTCACACCCGCTTTTTAATTTATAGCACATAGTTACTCTATATGTCAATCTGTGTCGAATTAACCAGACTAAGGTTTATTATTGTAACGTAAATATTATTTAATGAACTTCTTATCGTTAACTTCCGAAATTTTATTCAATTAAGTTCTATAAACTGTCTTAAAGGTTCTTCTTATTCGATCACTCGATACGAGCGTTGTGAATATTACGAACCAATCTGCAAAACCATTTTACGTCATTCATCTCTACCCGCGGTCAAACGTACTCGTTCGTGTAACGGCTTCTCGACCGATTGTTTTACTATATCTCCGTAGAGGCTTCCACTTTTTCTCTTGCCTTAGATTTTACCTCGTATAATCAGTTTTTCTAGGTCATCATTTCTTAACATATGACCGAGACATATCTTTGCTGAACTGCAACCTTCAACCGTATCATTATTATTTTATTTTCGAAGTACAGATGTATTGGATTTCTCAAGCATTCCCAACATTGTTCTCTAGCGATACACTTCAAAAACGTTTATACTCTTTTACGTAATTTTTCTTCCATCGTTCGGATGCATATATCGACATTACAACCAGACAGACTTTTGTACGAATACTTATGTCGTGGCTCTTCCGGATTGTTTAAATCCTTGACATTACTGTCTTTGCGATTGTAGTACGCCTTTTAATTTGAATTTATTTTCGCGTATTTTTTTGTGCTCCTCTTTTACCGAACATCTAAACGGCAATATTTAATTAGCAACAATTTTTAATAGCCGCATGCTCGACATACCACATATTTTCTCACCAAATCAACCAGTAATTCTCATAGGAAATCGGATGTTAGGGAAAATCAGCGAAAATAACTTTATGTAGAACAAACATTATAAACAAATTTCGGCGTTAAATACATTTTTAAAACCATTTTTTTACCGTTAAAATTTTAAAAATTGTTTCAACTCGGCAACCGTTAATTTTCGATCCTTTCGTTTTAAATAGCAAATTATCTATGGATCCGGGATTCTCTTGGCCAAGTTGCGGTTTACAATAAGCCCCCTCCTAACATTGAGAAACGACGCTGACCAGTAAGCCGCTCCACTGGAGACAGACGCTATTTGGATTAATTGTCACTCTATCGAGGCGACATCGTAGCTCTGGGATAAAATCCAGACCGCAAAGGCATCGGTTGTTACTGAGGAGGTAGCGATTAAAGGTTTTTACGGCGACCAAAACTCGCCGAGGGAGAGACAGTCGTAGGATTTATGCAGATTCTAATAGCCAGTTCCTCAAGCTGACCAGCTGCATCCTCGTGTCTCCTTCCCTGTCACTACTAGAATCGTCTGCTAGAGAATTTCCGCCAGTAGCCGCTCTTGGTTCCCGACTGCTCATTGGTTATTCGCAGCTGGCCAGTATATCTACTGGTCACTCCACTATCCACCATCTGCCGACGCGCCACGTTCCGCTTAGAGCTCCGGATCCCAGGAGTACATGGTACGCTCCGGGATATATACATATATATATATATATATATATAAATCATCATCATCATGTAGTCATCAGTCCTAAGACTGGTTTGATAATTTTCTCCGCAATTGACGATTTGCTGTTTTCCTCTTCATATCCGCATATCCGGTGATACCATTGTTTTCTATTAGCTGTTGCATACATTGTTTTAGGCCTTCCCTTTCCTACTTTCCTAACCATTATTCCTTCTATAGTTATTTTTTGTAGACTATCGTGCTTATTAGAATATACCCAATCATATTAATCCTTCGTCTGACTATTCTTTTCCATAATGTTACTTTTTCTTCACTTTTCTTTCGGACTACTTCGTTAGTTAGTTTATCTGTCCACAGTATTATCAGCATTTTCCTGTAACACCACATTTCAAATGCTTCTAATGACTGTTCTTCCACTTTACTGATCGTCCATCTTTCACATCCGTACAATGCTGTATTCCGAACAAACATGGTTAAAAATTTTTTCCTGAGATTTATGTTCATAACCTTGTTGATTATCATATTTTTTCGATCGTAAAAAATACTTCCGTTGCTTGATTAATCCGATTTTTAATGTATTTCCGCATATCCTGTCACTGGTGATTTTGCTAACCAAGTAATGAAATTATATATATATATATATATATATATATATATATATATATATATATATACATATATATGGTATATATGCATACACACGAAAATATAATTTTTTTTTGAAATTAACCTCCAGAATGGTTTCCCCGAATTCTGATCAACCAGGAACGTGGATAAATTTTAGACAGTTTTCCCAGTATAATTAAAATTACGTACGTTTGGCGAATTATTGTATCGTCGATTCGGTTTCCCTTGAAGTTGTGAATTCGTTGTCGTTCTTTACAAAAACCGAATTAAATGAAAAGTTATCCGAGAGACGATTAGGCCAAAAGTTGTCGTCCGAAAGTATAAAATTTTATCTTAGCCTACAAGTAGAAGAAGCAATCACGTCGGAGTACCGGATGTAAATCTACCGACATTTATCAACTACCAGTTTTCGCGTTTCGAAGTTGTCGCCTATTTTAGGAAACACGATTTACACGCCTTTCCGAGATTTACGGCGGATTACCGTCACTTTTCTTCTTGTTTTCTTGTCGTCCGTTAGCGAGCCTGGGTGAGGCGCTTTTACCGAAGACGTTCGTTGAAAATAATTAATCAAAAGTAGCTTATCTTGCCTCGTCCGTCTTTTACTTTTGTCCTATATGTGTCACACCATCCTCGAAAGGTCTCTAATCTCTCTCTCTCTCTCTGTCCCTCTCTGTAGCAAGAAACAACTACTAATCGTTTTGTTGCCGTCATTAACTTTCATTATTCTCTATCTTATTTCATCTCGCCTTCCTCTTTTTCTCTTCCGAAATTCGAACATCTGACCAAAATAATAACCATTAACTTAAATCCTGGCTAAATATATATATATATATATTATATATATATATATATATATATATATATATATATATATATATATATATATATATAAGCAATTAAAAGCTATGGACTCTATTTGGTATGGAAATCAATGTAAATAAAACAAAAATAATGAAGATTGGAAAGAAGCCACGACAAAGTTTTTATAAAAATTGATGGAAAAAATATTGAACAATTACAGAAGTTTAAATACCTCGGCCAGATTATAACGAAAGGTCTATACTGTGACGATTAAATTATCCATCGGATTGGAGTAGCAAATACGCATTTCAAGAGAAGCAAGACGTATTAAAACAAAAGTCGATGACGTCGAATATTGGAAAACGGATATTGAAGGTGTACGTGTGGCCCGTAGTCTTTTATGGTGCTGAAATCTGAACGTTAAATAAAAGAAATTGCATGGTCTCCGCAAGTAAGGAGCTCCTAAGGGATAAATCAAAATAAATTATATCGCTAAGAAATATTATACCGATTTTCAAATAGTTTCTTTTGAAATCACGATAAAACTGTTTACTACATACTAGAACGACTTGCGATAAAGTGATTGTGTACGGTGGTAAAATAGGAAGAATTCCGATGGAGTTTCTCGTACGAAATAAATCATCCGCGTCGAATACTAATTAAGAATCGAAGTTGGTTTTTTTAAAGCATCGATAAAATACACAAAAAACGTATCGAAACGATCGCAATACGGTTCTTCATTAGTTCATTTTTAAATAGAAGATACCGAAACACAAGACCGTAGTGACGAGTGTATGAGACAAATCATTTTAATAAACTAAGAGGTCCGAAGAACGATACGGAATGATATAATATGTTCGTTAATCAAATACGAAGTAACCAACGGTTTAGGATACACAATGACGTGAGGAAAAAATCTCGAAGAACGTAGAATTTAATTAACGAAGAAGTAAAAAAAGAAGAATTGTGAAACTGAAAGGAATGAAGAATGCGAATGACCAATATCGAGTGCAGGAATGAATAAATTATGAAATAGGCTAAAAGTGAATTAGGTATGAGAAAACGACGTCCGACTGGAAAAACATATTGCCAGGAATACCACAAGGTAGTGTCTTAGGGCCTGTAATTTATCTCATTTACACAGTCCGGTAATCGTACATCTCTATGTTTGCTGATGATACAGCAATTCTAGCTACAGATAAGATTCAACAGCGCGTTACTGAAAATCTACAGCTAACAATAAATGAATTAAGTGCTCGGTTAAAATAATTAAAGTTAACAGCGAAATAAACTTCACCACACGGAAAACAGAAAATATTCCGATGGCACTGAATCAGCGCACAATACCACAAAAACAGTCAGACAAGTACCTAGAGATGCACATCAATTCGCGTCTAAATTGGAAGCACAATATCCGGAAAAAATGTTTGGAAATAAAAAATAAGAAGTATTTATACGACTTTTGTATATGGCCATTGTTAAACCTATTCGGATTTATGGAATTTAATTATGGGGTTGTGTACTAGTATTTCCAATAAAGATTCCGCACAAAGACGCCAAGACGTTGCACTTGGTACCGGTACGATCATTCTTGCATATCAATTTGAGCATACACCGTGACTTAAAAATTCAATGGTCGTTCGCAAAAGTCAACTGATCTTTTCTCTCTTGGATTTCGTTTTGCGAAGCCAAATGTATATACTACGATTCCTTCACTGGCGTTTCAGTTTCTCATTAACTTTCTCTTCCTGAATTCATTCATCTATTTTGGCATATCTTTCCTCCACTAGTTCATGCTTGCCATTTGATGTTGGCATCTAACACTGTATTAATATTGTGTTCACGGGCATTATGACAAAATAGGCCATAATTAATCTGTCATCGACTAATTCTATATTTATTAACGCACTTACTGAAATTCTTATCCATAATCTTACTGAAATTCTTATCCATAATTAGCGCAACTCCACTTTGTCCATTATCTGAACTTGAATGCAACGCTAATTATCATATTCGAAGTATCATTCTTTATCCCATCTAATTTCTACCAGTTCTAGTATTTAATATTTCCTTAAGTGAGCTTTCTTATTTTTTCTGAAAGTTCTTATATTCCATGTAGCTATTGCCTATGAGAGATTTCTCTCGTAGTAGACCTTGGAAGTCATCACTTTTCTTTCACTGTCTGTGCCGACACCCGCAACTGGTACCGGTTAGGTTAACACTTTTACAACTGGATGGGTTGTACTTTGCCTTCTGTATGATTTTCTTTAACGGTTTACTCCCCCCCCTTTAGGTAAACATAGTGACGTCAAGAGAGCGGTTTTATTTTCTGTTCGAATACTTTTCCTTTATCCTCTGGACAAAAATTCTTCCCACAAGACAACGGTTTGCAACTGGGATAGCAGTGATGCATATTTATACATGCGACTTCAAATCGCCAATGGTAAGTAGGCCGTCTTAGAAAAATCAAGTTTTGTAAAGAAGCCACTGCTGGAATCGCCCGTTTGAGGCTTTCTAGTAATAGTTGTTTTGGTTGGTGGGTGCTTATTTGATTAACGACTTGTTCACGACTAACCTACACATCTGTTCGGCCCGCTTATACGCGCCCTATTCGGATTTACATTCAGATCCATGAAGGATCTGCACAAGTACAGATTACCGCAATAGGACATATAAATATAATCATAACGCAGTTGAATCACTATAAAAGTTTTTCGTTGCAAAGCTTTTCGTCAGTTACGTCATTATCAAGCGTAAACAATAAGTATTATTAAATATATATATATATACATATATATATGTATGTATGTATGTTTGCTTACATCGAGTCATCGAATGACTTTTCTAGCAATACACGGTTTTACACTAAATTATTTTTAGGTCGTTATAGCTCCTAACTAAACAGAATGCTTTGTCTCTCTGGCAAAATAAACGTAATTGGTTTTTGCCTCGGTGTTTGCACAGTATATAAATATATATATATATATATATATATATATATATATACATATATATATATATATATGTAAAATGTATTTATTTGCGTTTGGTTTTGTATGCGTTTGCAGTTGTATTTGTTTAGGGTTCATTACAATATAAAAGAGTATGTATATACGCATACATATAAGTGTGTATGTATACATGTATCAGTTCTTCAATCTTCTTTTCTTCATTGTATCAGCTCGTTCAATCTCCTTCGCACACGATCTCGTTCACCGAATTTTATTAATCGAGTGGTAATTCTTTTTATTTTTATCTTCAGTCTTCTGCAGCGCGTTAAATGTTAGGATATAAAAGAACTGGAATCCCTTGGACGGAATAAACTTTTCCGTAGGTTAGTCCCCGGCGACAGATATTATACGTTTCTCGAGTAAATGAACAGTCCCTTCAGGGGATATAGACACTGCTATACTCGTAGGCGTATACTTATAACGCTTGGTTTATTTTACTTCGGTAAACTGAACGTACCTAGTAGTTTAATTCTTTCGATCGTTTGACGATGACAATGATAATATTGAAATATTGCTCATTTTCTTCACTTATTGTTAATCTATGACATAGTGGGAAGAAGTCACCATCTTACTAAGGCGGCGATTTCAAATTAATCTCCATATCTGTATCTGCCGTTTAATCTAGACCTATGTTTCGTTTAACGTATGGAACTTCGCGTACACGAATGTACCTTTAATCGTCGTTAATAAGACCAGAAAAATAATTATTACGACACTTGGGGAAGATATATCACGAATAACCGGAATTAAACAATTGATCGAACCTAAAACGAGCTGACCGAATTAATATCAGTCGTTTAAATCGACGAGGAAAGACTAACGGAGAACATCAGCAGATACATGCACGTTAAAAATTACAATCCGTGAAAAACTGGAAGTGTTTGTACTTTCGATGTCCGCGAATGCGTACGTACTAATAGATTAATAGCTACTGAAAAAAAGAAGATAACTGAAATGCTACGGTCATATTATAGCAAGAAATAGATTTAGGAGGAAAGATATCAAACCTCTTCGCACATTATCTCTGTGCAGATATGATTAGAAATTGCACTAGACTTGGACAACTGGAAGAACTTAGTTAAATTGGGTACATAATCGATCCGGTTGTCTGAATACAATCAACAACAAATATATATGTATATATATATATATATATATATATATATATATATATATATATATATATATATATAGATATATATATATATATATAGTTCTTCGTTAAGGTGTTTTATCATTGTTTAAATTGCATGGATTACTCAATCAATTCTGTTTACATAATATTTAGATGTCAATCTACGTGGAACTTGACCCAGTTCTCTCTTATATATCTCTCGACATGTATATGATACCTTAAAATTTAAATTTAGTTTCTAGTATATAACTAGGGGCTACCTATCGGCGGACGGTTAAATATTTAGGGGATGATTACGAACAAAACCAAAAAAGGTTTGCCAAAATCCGACCAATATCTACCGACGAGAACCATTCAATGTACATTGGTACATATAATGTTAGAACATTAATTACTGAAGACAAACTTGCAGTACTCGGAGAAGAGATAAATGATATAAATGTTAGATGGATCGAAGAAAACACTATAAAATTACAAATATAACCAGTGCTATATTACAAACGACATAGAAAATACTATTTAAACGGGACAACAGGATTCCTAATAAATTAAAGGTAGAGATATAAGATAAAATATTGCAATATTCCAGCCGCACAGACAGAATCGCATATGTAAAATACGAGCTCGTATTTAAAATGACAATCGGGTTTTGTCTTATCAGCGGAGATAAGACGCTCGCTACGATAGACTTGTTGATTTAGTTTAATTTCGATCGTGTATGTTATAGCCTTTATTTTCTCGATTTCTTTATTACAGGTAAATTGTTTATATATATTTTTTTTGTTTTTTTGTATGTTTCAATTTATCCGGTGTACAAAATCTATACCTAAAATATCGTTTAGGTTATTACGTACACTGAAACTAAACTTACACATATATATCAGTACATTTTTCGAGAAAATTTCAAAAATATAATTGACTCGGAGTAGCATTGATGTTCGATATTAGAATGAAATCGATTATATCATATCTAATAATCGTTATTTAATTTGAAGATGGAGATGATAAAGTGTTAACACCGGGAGCGATCACGTGTTATTCAGAGTCAAATTAAAAATTAACCTACAGCCGAAAAACATCACGCAACATTTTTTGTCACAAAAGTGTCGACGTTGACAAACTATCACAAAAACTGAATGATAGATTACGAAATAATTCCATATTTATAACTATGTATATCTAACAAATACAAAACTCTATTCAGGAAATATTATGCACTAACATAAAAGTGCTGATTCAACAAAGACGCGCATTAAATGTAACAGGAAACAAGAACTTAATTAAATTGGCAAAACTGAAGAAGCTATTGAGGAAAGAAATGAGAAATGATATTCGTAAATTTAACACTAACCTTATAACGAAGAAAATTTAAGAAAATATAGGTCTAAAAGTATTAGAGAAAGCACTAATGTATGGTAAATAAAATAAAATAAAAAACGTAAACGGACCTATTATAGGGAATAAAAAAAATAAAAAATAAATTAACCCTTTCGGTCACAATGTCCATTATACGGTACATGAATCTTTAATCCTAACAAAAATATGTTCATTATAAGGTGCATGAATCTTTAATCCTAACAAAAATATGTTCATTATACGGTACATGAATCTTTAATCCTAACAAAAATGTTTATTTTTTGGTCGACGTGGAACGTCTCAAAAATATATATTTATGTAAATAGATTGAAAATTACCTGCAGTTCGCTTAAGAAGCCGTATTGTATAATAAACAGTCGCCCGAAGTAAATAATTTTATGTAAACATTTTAAAATGTGTGACTGGAAGGGTTAAGTTGAAAAATACTTCATTAACACATATAAGACCGAAATTTCCCTAGAAGGACAACAGGGCATCGACGGTAATTCATTAAACGATACGGATATTCTCCAAATAACGAAGGAAGAGGTAAGAGATGCTCTGAACTCACGGAAGAGGAACAACGCACAGGGACGTAATATTGTGACCAAGCAGCTCTATTTAGATATCGTCCTTCTACGCCAAGGGAGATTTCTAGAAAAGGTTGTCTTAAAATGGTTTGTCTTAGCTAAAACCTGCCTGGTTTACCGCAATCGGAGGGATTCAATTTCACGCTGTCGAAATACTAAAGGTGAAAAATTAAACCTACGGATCGGAACGTGGAATATACATACGTTATTGGATGACGAATATTTAACTCGCGATAGAGCTCTGTACATATAACATGGATATTGTTTCTCTCAGTGAAACCAAGTTAACTGGTAAATAATGCTAAACAAGAAATAATTACACCTTTTACTGAAAAGGAGCGGACAACCGGAAGTCGAAAATGCACGATGTGGGTTTTACAATTAAAAACAGTTTGATTGGCAGATTAAAAGAATCTCCAAAGGAAGTAAATAAGAGAATAATTACACACCGATTACAGTTAGATAAAACACAAATTCTAAGAATGATATCTGTGTATACACCAAATTCGAATGCGCCAAACTACGAAAAAGGAAAATTCTACTATCAGCTAAGAAGCATCCTATGAAAAATACTCGAGACAGATGAAACAATACTACTCGCAGGTGTCAACGCTCGTGTTGGAATAGGTCACCTACTGTGGCCTGGTGTATTTTAGAAACCGAGATGGTGAAAACAGTAATTCCCTACGGTTTGGTTATTACCAACGCATTGTTGAAGACAAAATATAAAACTACATGGCAACATTCGCGTTCGAAACATTGGCATCTCACGGATTAATTGTGAAACAATCAGCTATTTCAGACGTAACGCTTATCCTGTTGGACAGATAATCGGCTTGTGCTTTGTAAATTACAAATTAAAATCAACGCTCTATCGTATTCGTTAGCTTATGAAATAAAATTGTCACGTGGTAAAACTAAGTAGATGGCTTATAGAATTTGAAAACATATACGAAGGCGGGGATGATGATGATCATTCTGATATAGAGGAAGATAATATGTGATCACAGTTTAATATCTGAACAATTTCATCGAAGAAATAGCCGGATTAAAAGTCCAAAAAATTTTACGGACATCACAAAATATACCGCGAGAAATAAGAAGATGGACTAAGTTTTAGTCGTAGAAGAAACTACCGAAGAAAACGAAATGCCGACGCGCAGTATTGGAAGACGTTACGACTGCGGAAGAAGTAGAAATCAGTCTATCCAAAAAATGGTGCGTCTCGGCAAAAATCGGATGTATAGTGATAATGCGATTGAAGCTTATAATTCGCGTTTTCAAGTATAATAAAACATTAATTCGACATTATTATTCGTGTATTTACTTTCATTTCCCGAATAAAATTACGAAACACGAATTACGAGCAAAACAATAAAGAACAAAATAGACATTATAAGTACAAACATATGATTACAATTGCAATGTAAAACAAAATTAAGTGCGCCCGGCGAATAGTTAATAACACAAAATGGCTATACACGATTTTTGCATACGTGTATATATATATATATATATATATATATATATATATATATATATATATATGTATATACGCGAACAAATTTAGACGATACGTGATTAAATCGGTTAATAATTACAACAAAAAAACGGATGGGGCGGCGTTCGCGTCGCCATTATTTCCCGGGGAAACTAAGTATCGTCATTTAAGTTCGTACTAATCCATTTTCTGACAGAATTGTTAGAGAAAACTTCGGGGTAAATTAAATTTTCGAAATTAGCCCGTTTTTACGCGTGTGCGCCTATCACTGCGTGCGTATGTTTGTGATTAATAAATGTTTCCAGGAAGAACGGGAGTGATGAAGAGACGACTGCTGGTCGAGTACAGGACTAGAATCTCCTTTTTTAAAAATTTCTCGAAACGGTGATTCCCTTCATCACGAGGACGAACAAGTAAATTAGTAAACTGAAGCTATAATATATATTATATATATGTATATATATTATATATATATACGCACACACATAAACATACAAAAGGGTATAATTTAGTTTTAGAATTTAACGATCGGTTCGAAATTACCAACTTAATTCCCAATTCGTAACACGTTCTCCTGGATGGGTTTATCGAAAAACTCTTAGTCTACTTCATTGGGCGATTCTATACATCGTTATTTCCATTTTCCAATATATATAAACATACATATATATATATATATATATGTATGTGTTAGTTTATGTGTACATATGTATAATGATCCAACGGTTATGATCTAACACGAACGAAGGTTTGAAAAATATCTATAATATTTCACGCTTATCTTTATTCATTAAACACCCGCGTTCCGTTATAAGAGCTTTTCGGTTATTTACCCCATTGCGTATGCGTGTGCTCGAAGATATTTTAACCTAGCATAAGGAATATTATTATTTTCGATTTTGTCCAACTGCGAGGACCGCGTAAAAAACAGTAATCGCGGAATTCTGCTTTTTTCGTTTCATCTTCTATCTTTCCTCTGTCCGCATGGTGTTGTTACCATCGGTGTTAAATGTGATTCTCTGCTTATTCTTCGGATTTTCTTCAAAATAATTTTTAATAACATCTTTGTCTAACGCGACTCCATGCTTTCTAGGTGTCCATAAAATATTATCTTCCTTTTCCTCGGTGTGTCTGATATCTTTTCAATTTTTTTATAATTTCTCTGTAACGTTTGGAATTTCTTTGATGTCTCGGCCATCAGTCGTGAACAAAGAACCCAAATACCTGATTTCTTTAACTGATTCGATTGTTTCGTTTCCTACTTTTATTTTTGCTTCTTTATTGGACGTTCCTGTGAATTTCATTATTTTTGTTTTTCCAACTTGTCATCTGCGTAGCTAATACATCCTATTGAATGTCCATTAATCTTTATGCTAGAATTATTTATATTTGCATTTTTCATAATCTCCTCTGCATATATGTTGAAAAGTCTTGGTGAAATCCCTACCTTACACCTTTCTTTATCTGGCATGTTTTAAGAGATGGTTCATCTTTTATTCTGACATTTCCATATTGTTCCCAGTAAAGTTCTTCGATTATTTGCAGATCTTTGTTGTCGATATTATACTTTTGTAATATTTGCATTAACTGAGTATGCTGTACTCTGTCAAACGCCTTTTCGTAGTCTATGAAACACGCAATAACATCACGACCTACATTTAGCGCGCGTTGTATCACCGTTTTTAACAGAGCTATTGCGTCTCTGGTGCCTCTTTTGACAACAAAACCGCATTGTGTTTCACTGAGTTGTTTGGCCATGTTCGATATGTTCGATCCTAGTATTTATAATTGAGAGGAGAATCCTCATGGTGTGGCTCATCAGCGCAATTGTTCGATGCCCAGCACACGTTTTTGATGCTGGTTTTTTAGGTATTGGTATGAGTGTTTGGGTTTTAAAATCTTCTGGTAATTTTCCTTCTTCATATATTCTATTGAGTAGCTTAAGCAGTTGCTTAACTAGTACGATAGACAATTGTTGTGTGTTTATCGCGTTATTTGTTATTCCTGTATTTTGTATCGTATCGTAATAAATAATAATTCGTCGAGAATAATAACACGTGCGTATAGTTGATTGCGGTTACACACACGCATACGCGCGTCCTCGTGCGATGCCGATTCACCGTTCCCCGACGGGGCCTCGCTTATCTAGATCGGATAAGATCGACACTCCCTCAACCAGTACCGGATTTATCACGGATAATTCTAGTCCGATAAATGTACTTTTACGGAACATATCATCGATGATCCGATTACTATAAACAGCGCGGGTAATAATAGCGAAGAAGAGATGCAGTGGCAAACGCAAAACATCAAAGGTAAGAGTACGCCGAGAAAACGTAAAAGGTTTCCTAATTTTTCGATAGATGCGAAAAATAAATTTAAACCGTTAGAAGTTGACGAAGAAACTATCGTAAATGCTGTTCATAATACTAGTTTAGTAAGTCAGATGCCGCCATTCGTTTTTCATGGTCCCTTGCCAAATTATAGGGAACAATTTAATCAGATTAAATCAAAATTAAAGAATGATTTTCAAATTAAATATAAACATAATAAATATTATATCTATACTTTAGGTGTAGACGATTATAAAAAGGTGCACCAGTTGCTAATTAGTTCTAACATTAAATTTTATACACATACTCCCAAAGATCTTTTACGAGGTCCTCCCGGTAGCATCCCGACTGATGAAATTGTTCAACAGATATCGGAAACCATTCCTATACTAAGTGTACAGCAAATGTGTAAAACCACTACACAAAATGAAAAAAATTATTTACCACTTTTTATCATATCCCACTGCCGCGTACAATGGGAAAAGTATAGAACTTCAAACAAAGTATTACAATGTTTCAAATGCCAATCTTTCGGCCACATTGCTATTAACTATTACAAAGACCCGATCTGTTCTAAGTGTAGCGGCTCACATGCAACTGATAATTGCTCTGTATCATATGTTAAGTGTATTAATTGCCAAGTTACGCATCAATTTAATAGTCGGGAATGTCCAGTTTATCATACCATTTTCGATAATATAAATAGTCGTAGACAGCTTTCCGCTTCAAAAAATAATTCAACTAGATCTTTATTTAACAGCTCTGATAGCACTTTTATTAATAATAATAATAATAATAAGGGTAATGATAATAATAATAATAGCAATAATAACAATCGTACTATTAGTGATATTAGCAACGTTAGTAATAATAGTAATGTTATCAATAAAACGACTAACAGAACCT
Source organism: Coronaproctus castanopsis (assembly GCA_032883995.1). NCBI lineage: Eukaryota > Metazoa > Arthropoda > Insecta > Hemiptera > Monophlebidae > Coronaproctus > Coronaproctus castanopsis. The sequence goes on along the minus strand of CM065052.1, from coordinate 66,519,165 downwards.
ACGCACAAACTGCTAGAAATACTTGCCCTGACACTTTTACTGATCGTATGCCATCCCTTTTTGATTCAGAAAGTGTTTCAGTTATATCTGATATTATAAAATTATTTAAAGATTTAAATTTTAATAAACTTTGCAAATTTGTTAAATTGGCTCTAAGCCGACTCAAACAAGCAAATGATACATTTGGCAAAATTGCTATAATAGCTGAAACTATTATTGAATATCTCAATTCAGACTAGCCCTTTAATTAATTTAAAATTTTTGGGATGGAATGCTAATTCCATCAGAAATAAATTCTTAGAATTCGGGCAATTACTGTACGATAAAGATATTCATGTAGCGTGTGTAAGTGAAACAAAGATTAACTCGACACACAAACTAAGATGCCCAGGGTACATTGCATATCGACTAGATCGGAATTTAAATGGTGGTGGGTTAGCCTTAGTTATAAAGCAAAATATAGTTCACTCACCTGTAGTCATACCACCTCTAAATAAAATTGAAGCTACGGGCATTTCTCTTGAAATATCTAACAACAGTATTATCATCTATTCCGTTTACTGTCCCCCTAAGGTAAGTCATAAAAATCTTTATTACGATATTTTCAACTTATTATCAACACATCACCGCGTTTTAATTGTAGCTGACTTTAATGCACGGCATAGAGCTTGGAACTGCTATTCCAATAATATGGCTGGTAATTGTATTTTAAATATGTCATATAAATTTAATTTTCAAATTTTAGCTCCTAGTGAACCTACCTTCTATCCGGACAATCAAAATTTACATCCTAGTATTATTGATTTTGTATTAGCAAAAAACGTTCAAACGATAACCAAGCCTATTTCTCTACCATTTTTAAGTTCTAATCATAATCCTATTTTCTTCAAGCTGTGTAAATCGGGTATTACTATCACATTGCCATCTGTTTTCCTCTTTAAAAATGCTAATTGGAACACATATCGAAATCATATTAATAATAACATAACATTAGGAGGTCCTTGTAAAAGTAATATGAAACTAGAGAATGAAGTGAATAGTTTTACTGACTTGGTTTTAAAAGCAGCTGAATTGGCCGTTCTTAAATCTGTCGTAACATCAAATTATTACAAAATTTCTTCCAATATTCTGACACTGATCAAGTTCAAAAATTATATTAGACATAGATATCAAAAACTTAAAAATGCTTCTACAAAGGCACTATTAAACAACGTGCTTGGTAAGAGTAAAGATAAATGAAGAGCGAAATTCCAATTTTAATTATAAACTTCGTAATCTTACGGTTAAAGATAAAAGTTTATGGAAGGAAATAACAGTACTTACAAATACGCACACACATTTACCGCCAATCAGCTATAATGGTAGCACAGCCTATTCGGATAAGGATAAAAGTAACTTGTTAGCAATGATGTATTATGATATTCATACACAAAATTCGCATTTGACGTGGAACTATTGCAATAATAAAATTTTATCTTCCATTAAAAAGTACTTAAAAGATTCGCCTGTGAGAATTTTGCCCGCTGATTTAACAACGGTCAGCGAGGTACATCGCGTCATAAAGAAACTTAAAAATAAAAAATCAGTAGGTCTAGATAATATACCTACAATATTGATCAAAAACTTGCCACAAAAAGCGATTGTTCAGTTAACAGTCATAATAAATTCAATTTTATTACTTTCTTATTTTCCCGACTGCTGGAAAGTGTCGAAAATGATTCCTAAAGTAAGGACATTTCTGATCCCAGAAATCTGCAGCCCGTGTCATTACTTAGTAATTTTAGTAAAATAGCAGAAAAAATTATTTTGAGTAGACTAAAAAAATTCATAGATGATAATAATATTTTTATAGAACAACAATTTGGATTTAGGAGTAATTTATCTACCGTCATGCAATTAGCAAGAATTAGTGAAACCATAACTGATGGGTATAATAAAAATATGCATACAGGATTACTGTTATTAGACATAGAGAAAGCTTTCGACACCACTTGGCAACTTGATTTAACATACAAAATTATTCAACTTAAATTCCCTAATTACTTAGGTCGGCTTATTAAAAATTATTTAAGTAACCGAAATTTCATAGTTAAAATTAAAAATGATAATTCCTACATGAAAAATGCATTAGCGGGAGTTCCCCAGGGGAGCATACTGGGACCTTTCTTATTCCTTCTTTTTATTAATGACATTCCTAAAATTAAACATTTACAGATGGCATTATATGCTGATGATACTGCTATATATTGTACATCGTATCGAATTGACACTATACAAAGAAGACTAACTCAGGGTTTTATTAAATTAAATTCGTATTTTAATAAATGGAGAATCAAAATAAATTCCGATAAAACTCAATCTATTCTATTCACGAAAAGAAGACCGCATTTCTTACCACCTGTGATAGTGAACAACAGATCTTTGGTTTGGAAAAGCGATATTAAATATTTAGGTGTAATACTGGATCGGAGTCTCACATTTACTAAACATGCTGAGTATGCCTGCAATAAGACTCATAACAACAACAACAACAATATATTTGCATATTTAAATATTTTCGGTTTACAAAAAAGTAAAGTTACCATTCAATAGAATTTTCTATACCGAATATATCAACGATTCTTTCCAGAAAAAATTAATACAAAATATAATCTTATAAAATATTATTTAATTATTATTTAAATTACGCCTTATTATAAGATTGCAGGAAAAAATTTTAATACAAAAAACCTGCTCATTTAAAATAACAGAGTGCGTACACTCTTACCGTATCAACAGTATACTTAAAAATATCTTAGCTTATTTATTAATACTAGAACTAGAATTTGTAGCTGGCTTACTATAGAAGGATGTGTTTTATACGCCTATGCTTATATCTTTTATACATGTGTCGTAAAGCTTGGTAATCGTAATCACCTATAGAATTTACCATTGGAATGTCGGAATATTTACAATCGGCAAAAAATTTTTTCGTTTTATCCTTAATCATTTCCTGTACGTAAGAGAATTTTAACGCATCATGTTGAGATTTTATTGAAGTAAATCGTGAGGTTTATTCAAAATTATTCGAAGGCAATGGTTTTGCACTCTTTGCACGTGGTTTATATTACTACTACTAGTATAAGACCACACTGGGCAGGCATAGAGTAGCTTTGGTAAAATTACCTTTTTGTATAATAAAAATTTGTTTTGCGTTGAAAGCGCAGATCTTTTATTAAATATAGGAAATAGACAACCCATTTTCCGTATTGTTCTACTTACACAATCATTAATATGTTTTGTAAATGTGAGTCTTCTGTCCATGATGACGCCTAAATGCTTCACATGTTCCTTCCAGTCAAGTTCAACGTTTTTTATTTTAACGAAACGATTTAATGAAGGCTTACGTCTGGTAAAAATTATTGACTCTGTTTTCTCATCGTTAACTTTTATTTTCCATTTATGGTAGAATTTAGACATGATATCCATTGCTTTAGTTAATCTATTACTTATAGTGTCTATTCTATAAGAAGATACCATTAGAGAAGTTTCATCAGCATAGAGATTTATATCTACTCCTGGGATTTTCGGTAAATCATTAATATATATAATAAAAAGGAATGGGCCTAAGATACTGCCTTGAGGCACCCCAGCTTTAACGTACCTTATATCAGAGTTATGGTTTTTCAGTTTCACATAGAATTTTCTATTCATCAGATAAGATTTAATAGTAAAAACAAGATATGGGGGGAAATTATATTTAATTAATTTATATATGATTCCATCATGCCATGTTGTGTCAAACACTTTTTCTATGTCCATCAAGACAACACCCGAATGTTTATTCTGGTTAAAGTTATCAGTAACTTTGTCACAAACACTGGCCAGTTGGATTGTCGTACTTAGTTTTGGTCTAAAACCGTATTGCGAATCAGCTATGATGGATTCTCTGTCACTAAATGCCCTCAATCTTACTAGTATTATTTTTTCAAAAACCTTACTTATATTACTGAGTAAACTCACAGGTCTAACATTTTGAACTGAAGATGAATCTTTCCCAGCTTTTGCCAAAGGTACCGTTACCGATACTCTCCACGGCACAGGATAATAGCATAGGCGTAAACATGAGTTAAATAGAACCTCCAAGGCGACTATTGCTTTTGTTGGTAGATTTTTAATCATTTTTATGCTAATTTGATCGTGACCAACTGAATTTTTCATCCTGAGAGTGGCGATAAGGCGTTTAACCTCTTTAGGTGTTGTAAGATCTACGAGTGAAATCACTGCAGGAGTGTTAAGTGAGTAATTGTTTATCGTCTGTTTCACCTTACGTTCATGATACCGGGTTGACATCAACAAACATTTTGACTGTGAACAGTACTAAAATGCTCAACTAAGATTTCTGCTTTATCTTCAACGGAATAAGCTATCCTACCCAAATTAATTGGGTCTTTAATAGGCGGTAATTCGGTTTGGCCTCTACAGAAGTATTTATTGACTCTCCATAAACTATTATCAATTGGAGAGAGGTTTTTGAGGAATTTATCATACTGTAAATTTCTTTCATCTATTAATTTTGTTTTGACTACCTTATTTAATTTGTTATACAGCTTCTTGTACTTGAACTTATTTAGATCATTAGATCTTTGATAACATTTACGAACGTAGTTTTTAAGTTTAATAATAATTTTTATATCTTTTGAGATCGAATTCACTTTCTCCTTTGTAACAACCCGCGGAATGGCACTGCGCGCAGCTTGCATTATGACGGAATTTAGATGTAGAATGTATTTATCTATAGATTGCGGATTAAGTAAAATTTTTGGTATATTAATATTTTTCTGAATGTGTTCTTTAAATATGTTCCAGTTTGTCCTGGAATAATTGAAAGATTTAGTTAATTTATTGTACTTTAACTTAGTAGATATAGTAAACATTATCGGATTATGATCCGATGATAGTTCACTTAAAGATAAAGGGTTACTTAATTGATAGTAGTTCTTGGCAATGACAATATCAATGATGCTAGGCAAAGAAGTTGAATTCCCGGGGAAAAATGTAGGCTCTGATGGTGTTTTTATCTGAAAGTTTAGTCTGTTGCACATGCTTAGGAGTATGTTCCCTGCTCTGTTAGCATTATGACAATTCCAAACTCTATTCTTTGCATTTAAATCTCCAATTACTAAGACATGTGTTGATGTATTTAATAAGGATCTGATATCACTTTCGAGACTAGTAGGTTTTATCGGCGGTCGGTATGCTGCAAAGATAACTAATGATTTGTTTCCTAGCTGAAATTTCGCTCCCACAGCTTGTACCTGACTGGTATGCGGTATAGGCAGGGGGTGTAGTGTAAACTGTTGTGAACTATTAAGGATACTCCTCCCATTTTGTTTGTTAAATCATTTCGGAGTATTTTATAGTTAGATAATTTAAAATTAAAATTTCCATCAATTTTTGTTTCCGAGAGACCAACAATGTGTATGTTATTGCTCAGCATAAACTGTTCTAGTTCTAATATTTTATTTCTAACAGAGTTAGCATTCCAGGCAATTACATGCACTCCTTCTTCACACATATACAGATATACACATTTATATGAACGTGTCGGTTACACATTCGATAATTATGGTAATTACGGTAACTATATCAGTATCACGATTTGACTTTAGTTTTGATACGATACTTTTGATGCATCGTAATATGTTGCTAATACCTAGTGATTTAAACGCTGTTATAATATACGATAAGTCACTATTACTCTCGCTATCACGATTGCTTTCTATACATATATTACTATTTAGAGCCTGTGCATAAGTACGTGTCGTTTTATTAACATTTGTTTTTCTTAAATTATTATTATTATTATCATCATTAATATGATTATTTCTAAAATGATTGTTATTTCTATTGCTTATGTAAGTTGTACTGATGTTAGTATTATTACGGGCCCTTTGAGAAATGATACCGTTGTTAAAATTATTATTACTATCTCGGTGCATATTTTTTGTTTTTGAAATAAATTCTGTAACACGCATATATGTAGGACAGTCTTTAGAATTTGCTGTATAATTCTAAACATTTAAAACATTGGATGGTAGGATTTTTTGATTTGTATCTTTCCCACGTTATTAAACAATAGCAGATTACTTTAATGTTTAAAATTTCCTTTAAACTAGTAGTAGCCGGGAATATTACCGTGTATACAGGTAAGTCACCTGATTATTTTCTAAATTCTTTTTCACGAATTGTTTTATATTTTCTATTTTAATTTTTTGATCGATGTCTTCTTTAATTTCTTCTATAGTTATGTTGGTAGGTAATCCTTTAAGTATCATTTTTATTGGTTTACGAGTTTTTGGTGTATGAGTGTAATGCTCGATATTTAATACTTTGTCGTAATCACCGATATTACTGGTATATAGAATATAATTATTTCGTTTTGTCTTTACTTTTACATTATATTGTAACTGATTGTTAATTTGTGATATAAAAGTATTATGGTTTTCCTGTAGTGGGCCTCGTAATATAATCGGGGGTATTTTACACTGTTTATCCTTAATATTATTTGTTACGTTAAATATAGTTTTGTTTGTTTTATTTTTATCTGTGTGTATAACGTCGTGTACTATATTAGTTAAGTTACTTGATTCTTCATTTGACACATCGATATGTTGTAACGGAGTAAACCGGTTTTTCGTTTGTAAGGTTTCTTCGCTGATTCTTTTCCGTTTCGTTAAGCTTCTGCTATTATGCTGCGATGCAGATGACCAAGGCAACTCAGATAATGAGTCTTCATCGCTGCTATCTGAAAAATTCCCGTTTTCAGAAAGGGCATACTTATTTCTGTTGGGTTGCTGTACGTCGAAATGTTGTGAGGAGGAAGGTACAGCATGTTCCTCTCCATCAGTCTCCATCAGTATATTTACGTCTGCGCTATCACCGTTTGAGCATGACACAGCCGTTAAGCGTATTGATGGCGGGGGAGTACGAGCTGCACGCATCAAGGCTACGTGAGCCGTTAACAGTATAGAAATAATAAAAACCGAACACAGCTATAACTACGTTGTCGTATGAGAAAATAAATAAGACTCATGCGGCTCTGTTTAAGCTATACCCGATATTTAATAAACGTTGTTATGTCAATTCGGAAAATAAATTAATAATCTACAAAACTATAATCAGAACAATTATTAAGCTTGTCCCATATGATCATATACTAGCCGTTCTAACTTAGCGAAGTTACAACGGCTACAAAATATGTGCTGCAGAAAAATTCTAAATCTTCCAGTCTATATAAAGATTGAACACATTCATAAGGCATTGAACTTACCATATATACACGAGGTTGTCGAACAAAAAACAAAATTCTTTTTTGATAGCTGTGCCTGCAGTCAGTACTCATTTATAAACGATATAGGGGATTACACACGTACAAGTTTGCAACTAAAATATAAGCGCTACAAACACAAAAGAATTAAACACACGCTATTACGATGTACAGCCGGGATTATCTTTTATTCAAAATTTATTTTTGTATATAATACATATAAAAATTATTGATCCTACTAAAATGAATATCTATAAATTTATATATAGGCGTAGCTTTATGATCAGTATGCGGGTTTTGTTAGTTCCTGTATTTTTACTTTAGTTAAATGAGCAACTGGGCATACTTTTTAAACTAGTATACGTAGTAAGAACTGTGTTCGGAATGCGTTGTATTATTTATTTGTTTTTGTAACATATATTTATTTTTTTTTGTAAATACACTTTTTATCAATCAATCAAAAAAGCAGTTGCTTTTTGTAATTTTGTGACAAATTCTTCAGGACACTTCTGCAGGTATTTGATCTACAGCTGTAGCTTTATTGTTTCTCGATTTTTCAATGGCATTCTCTAGCTCCCACATTTCTATTGTAGGTGCCTCCTCGTCTGTTTTACATGTGGAATTTGTTATAGCGGTCTTGTATCATCGCTGTATAACTGTGCTACCATATTTGATCCATACCTCCTCTTGATCCTCTTTACTCGCGCAGTCTACACCATTTTTATTTTTAATCATTGAGACGTGTGTGTTTCTCTTCTTGTAATGCTTCATCATATCTTTTATTTGTGTATGCATTTCTCTTGCATTATTTTTATTTTGTAATTTCTCAATTTCTACGCATTTATCTTCGAGCCATTTTGTTTTAGCCTCGGTGCATTTCTTAACTATTTGTTTGTTTCGTAGTACGTAAAAATTAACTTTATCACGTGTTTTTCGGATAAGACGTCACATAGACGTTACGTAATATACGAGGTTAATGTTAAGGCATTTATGTAGAACTATTAAAATTAATACGCAAAAAAAATTCTCTAGTCAGTTAAATACGGAGTTAACTTGCAATACATAAAATAAATAATCGCAAATTAAGACTGTTACGAATCCGAATAATAATAATAATAATAATAATAATAATAATAACAGTAATAAAATATGAAGTACAGAAACCAGGAAAACAGTAAAACTCGGAAATAGGATTCACCTTCATCATCATGCATCACCATGGGTCCTACCTGCGGTATAACTCGAGTCCTACAAATTTTATTATAATTTATTTTTATGCGATATATGCGTGAATTTCCTTTTATATTTTATATGCGTATTATTCACGTGGATTTTGATGTGTTCATATGTAATAATTTGCTCGTTATCTGTATTTATTCGAAATTAAATGTTAAATAAAAACTCAATTAAAAGTAAACATAAGTTGATTTTAATATCTCCATTCCTGTAATTATGTATATTTGTTTTGAGGGTTAACTCCCCGTATAAACCGCGCCAATAGAAGTTTCACTTCAATAACCATTCGGTTAAGCATCCCCACAGATATGTCCCAGATGATCGGGTGATAGAGCGGTCGTTTACTGTAGACATCGAGTTGTGAATTTCTTCGTAACGTGAACTGTACGCCCTGTCCACAGCCATGACGTAGTGGCTGTGCGTCTAATTGCACGGCTTTGCATCTTTAATTTTACTTTCCTGTATCAAATGAAGCGAACGATAATTTTCTCCACATACACGATGTGTCCAATTTGTATGTTAGCAATTAGTTGTCAGTTAACATTGGCCGTTTCGGGAACCGTGAATTTTTAATGAAACGAACGCGCTATACGAGTTGTGTGTATTTTTCCTGTAAATTTCATTAAGCCATTATAACTATCACTCGTGTATATTTTTTAAAATTATTATTAAGTTTATCGGTTAAGGAATTTTTTATATTTCGGAACGATAGAACGCTATATATTATAAGTTATTATTTTCTTGTAAAATTTAATCAATCAAAATATACTTTTCTTCTTCTTCTTTTTCTTCTTCTAATTAGTGCGTTGATCGTATAATGTTAATCACTTTTCTGAATCTTATCTCCTATCGATCGTAATGACGAAATATCAACAAAAACCAGAACTTCGATAAATACAACATCCTTCCTCTACATAGTACTTCTCTACGCATCTTCGTAGCACTATTATGATTATTTATTCATCTTCACTATTCCCCTTTCTCTTTAACCGCTTATATATTTGTTTTAAAACTGTTTCGTTATTAATTCCAAACTTTTTAGGCCTAAACGAAGACGTGCTCCCAACACGATCGACCTCGTTTAACTTGAAAGTTGAAACAACTTTTCAAACGGTACCTCTTGAATTCGTTTTTAATAATATCGGGATTTTCTTTTTCGTAAAGTATCATATTTTTTTTTCTTTAAATTACCCCGCATTTCTCGACAGAAAAAGAAGTTGCTAATATATATATATATATATATATATATATATATATATATATATATATATATATATACGAAACGTACTGAAAGGAAAACTTTTTTCTGCGAAATATATTCCGAAAAAATGAAAAACATATCCTGGATACAATATTTAAAAGAGTTCTGTTATTAATATTTTCTTCTAGAAATTATTTTCAGTTTGTGGTTGGCATTGATGTGTAAATACGTTCAAAGTTCCGAGGAGAATGGAAAAAAAGTTCGTTGCTTTTAAGTTAGACGTATCACGAAAGAAGCAAATCACCCTCGCATTATGCGTACCTCGATGCGGAGTATCACTGATGATTATGTATGCAGTATGTGTGTGTGTGTGTGTGTAAATACATTTTTTTTACCAATTCGCAGGTAGAAATGTACTTCCAGCGGATAACAATAAAACGTGCACTGCAATAGAATACTTTGTTCCACTACCCATAATTCACATCATACAATACTAAATCGCGTTGTACGCCCAGATTATTTCGATCTCCTCAGATCAGTTGTCGGTATTACTAAATTTGAAGAGACAGGGATATTGTATGAAAAAATAGGCGAAGGCGTGGATAACTTCTGGTAGATTTATATAATTGAAATATGTCTCAAAAAGATCGCTCGATACAAACGCTTTATTTATTTATTTATTTATTTATTTACAAAAACATTACGGCGTACACAACAGCAAACCGCCAATTACACTTACAGAATAATTATAAAGTAAAATTATGAATAAAAATAAAACTAAACCACACTCACACTACACGCTAATTAAGATAAATAATACTAAGAATGAAAAAATAAATTGCTAATACCAACCGAAAAATGATACATGTTTCTAATGGAATACAATACCTATATACAAATCCGAACATAATAAAAAACAGAAATGAAATACCAATCATACACCCATACTCTCAAGTGTTATTATTATAATTATTATGGTCAAAACTTAGTTTGAGATGAGTGAGCTATTATCATTATCGCGTAATAATAATAATAATAATAGTAGTTCAAGCTGAAACGCTTCTACGATTACGAGATGAGCAAAAATTAGAAATTGCGCACGCTCAAGTCACTCCGTAACTTTAGATATTACAGAATAGATGCTCGGTCAAACGAAAGAGCGATCGCAATGCTGTGCACAATTGAAAAGTTTGGTTCAGCGCAATCAACGACACAAATTATGGAAGGTAATGATAAAATAAAGACAGCTATGTTAGGCTAAATTCAAGTATTAGATAAAAAAAGAAAATATGAGCGCCGATCACCAAGATCTAAAGCGAAGGTTTACCAAAATGTTTGGAGAGCAAGCGTCACTTTTTAACGATTTTTCGTCAAAATCTGGGTATAAATATACGAGTACTCGTAGAAAATCATTAGTAGTTCTAATCATAGTTCAGTCAGTTGTAGCAGTCGTAGATACTAAATTAAGAGATGCAGTAATAGAGGACGACGCAGCATCAAGCAGTTAGAGTTACAGCAGTTGTAGCAGCACATGAAAGCAGCAGAAAGTAAATGACGCAGTAATCGATTTCTAGCAATTTTTTCTATTCTCGAAGCCTCTACCTTCAACTACCCACGAGGAATTGAGGAATCTGTAAAATCAGACAAACAGGATGTGCCAACTTTTTCAGCTCGATTATGAAGTAGAATAATCGCCCAGAAAGAATTACGAGAATTGTGAGCGTCCCGACAGTAAAGTCAGCGATACATTTCCATGTAGAACACACACACATATCAAACTAGATTGATCCATGTTATCTACCAAAATATTTACAGTTTAACATATTACTCGCCTACAAAAAGTAAAATTATATTCGCCGAAAAGTAAAATTTGTTATAATTGCACGATATTATCGTACGTAAATAAACATAAATTTTATGCTCCGTAACAATTATTAATAAATTATTCATTTATATGGGTGATAGATTCTGCTCCTAGGTACGTCTCCAATAGGACATTACAGACTTATATGTGAGATGTGTCACTGAAGAGATTAAATCGGCAGTTTATAGACACCTATATACAATATTTAATGTCCTATAATTAGTATCGTTATAATAATAAAATACGATATACGTTTATATATAGAGTTCGGCGTGATTATATGATTACAGCGAAATTAGACGGAGTTAAGACGTACATGCGAATGAGAAGAGTTCCAGCCCCGTTGCAGACGAAAGTAATCAGATGGTTCGACTACCTCTGGTTAACTCAAAAATGTTCCGATGAAGAAAAAGCTATCAGTTGTTTACCGGGTAAGCGATTTTTTTAAAGATGATTACGTGAGCATATACATTATATATATATATGTCGAATTTATGTATATTTTATACAATTCGTAGCATATTTAATAGCTGATATTCCAGAATTTAATAAAATCACTTCAATAAAAACATATTGAAGTAGTTGATACCGTGGAAGAATCTCACTTAGCTTAATTGATACCATTAACACGTATATATAAACATGCGAATGTATATATATATATATATATATGTTTAGCGTCCATGATTCAGATCCGTAGCTTACTATCGAAAATATTATCGTTTCAATTAGTATTTTCTTAGTTATTATTCTTACAGAATGGTTTTTCAATATTTCAGTTAATTTCCCTAGGGCACTTTTAATTATTACAGATTGTTTTTTGATTACGCTTATATCGTCACCATTATTTGTGATATATGCTTCAAGATATGTGGTTGAAGTTTTTTTTTTTTCTGTTTTGAGGTACAGATGTGAATGTTTCAGGCAGCCAATGGTGATTATGGTGCATTTCGATCTTCGATCGATTTAATATTAGATTTGCTTTTTGACTCAAATGTTCCACTCGTTTTAAAAGTGTCGCTATTTCCAGTTCATTTGCTCTGAAATAATCTACAATAAGAGAACGCTCAGGATACCGTGAACGGCACATCTATCTAACTCATTAATTTTGACACATTTGGGAACAGAGCAAAAGGATAGATATTTTGGTTATAAGCCGAAATGGATTGCAAAAAACGGTTATACAGGGACTGGGTACATCGACTACATTCTACATACAGCGAGGATAACATCGACATACATAAAATGACGGAAACGACCCGGAATCGGAGTAAATGGCAAAACGTAGTTGAAAAACACTTATTATGCTCACGACGTCTGAAAACTGACAACGACAAAGAAGATGATTTATAATAAATGTATATATATATATATATATATATATATCTATATATAGGTCAAGTCAAAAAGCAGTTTTCTCATTCGTAAATTACGAGTACAAAGTACAAAACTTGTAGTTTAAAAATGAAAAAGAATTTCATTTCACATAAATTGACCTTTGGTCCATTGTCTGTATATATATATATATATATATATATATATATATATATATATATATATATATATATATATATATATATATATATATATCATCATCATCTGGTGCAACAGTCCGCGGACTGGTTCGCCCCTATGATTGTCTTTTTCCACTCGTATCGGTTATTGGCCATTCTTTTTATTTCCGAGTAACTGGAGAATCCGGAATCCCTCTTCAGATTGTCTATCCAGCTTAATTGTGGTCTACCTCTTATTCGTTTTCCTGCTATATATCCTTCAGTTGCATCTCGCAGCAATCCTCCATGTCGTAACACATGCCCCATCCAACATAGTTTCCGTTTTTTAATCTGGTTCAGCATTTGCCGCCTTTTATTGACCCGTTTTAAAACTTGTTGGTTTTTTGTTTTCTCCGTCCAGCTTATTTTCTCCATCCGCCTCCAGTACCACATTTCAAATGCGTCTATCCTATCCTCTTCTCGTTTTGTGCACATCCATGTTTCTGATCCATAAAATGGTATTGGCCACACGTATGTTTTTATAATGCGTTTTCGCAGCTCTATGGACATTGTTCTGTTGGTTATTAATATATATATAAATTACTTGTCTTAATTGTTCTATTACGGTTGTAAAAATGGGAACAACGCTAGAGAATAAATAAACCGAATTCAATAGAAATGTGGTGCAGAATAACGAAAACGTTTTGAAAAGAAACGAAAATGAAACAACACGAAAAAAGTACGATAAATAAAAGCGCAAAATAAAACCGTTAGGACATGTAGTAAGACGTGATAATTTTATAAAACAATATAAATACAGAGTAAAGTTACTGGCAAAAAGCTAAGAGGAAGAACGAGAATAAATAATAGGGTGCCCGATCGCTCGAATATAAGTAAATATCGCGAGAACTTTGGACACGGGCTACCCCTCACCCCAACAGGACACAATGGCTGTAGCAACGGGGCGATGTCTTTGGTGAATATAATGAAAAAGTTTCGTCCAGTTAATTTCTTCGATTCGTATTTTATCGATGATCTTTACGGATCGCAATCATTATTATTAAACTGAACATTAAGACGAAAACTGCCTCTTTGCTGTGCCCGACTTTCTAACATTGCACAAGTGGTTGTTACAGTGCCCGTCATTATTCGATCGTTGTATTTATTTCTTGGTCTTCTCCTGTACCGTTTTCCTTTCGCCGTTCCTTCTATTAGATTTGGACGAAGATTAAAAAAAAAAAAAAAAAAAGTATTTTCAATTTCCACGACTATAAATTTGACATCTTATTAAGGTCGTGTCAGTTTTGGGGGTTTTTATCTGTTGAACTCGCATTAGCAAATATAAACAATAATATAAAACGTTTTCTAACTTACGAGATATTTATATATATATATATATCATCATAATTCATTCTTCAATCTTATATTAAGATTGATGGACAGTTAAATTACCTTTCACAATTCTCCGGAAATCGCCATTTTCTTCATGTTTATGTTGCTTTATATCTTTTTATATCTGTTTAATATAATTCTGTCTCGGCCTTCCTCTTGTTCTTTCCCTTTCTAGCGATCCTTCACTTATTTGCGTTAAATACTCATTATGTCTGAGTACATGATCCATTTGTTTCTTCTTTCTCTTAGCTTCTTCATCAGATTTCTTTCTTCATTAATTAAATTAAAGACTTTTTCGTTGCTTATCTTGTCTGTCCATTTTATAGTCTGCGTTCTTCTTCAGCACCAGGTTTATAATGCTTCTATTTTCTTTCGGATTGTTTTATTCATCATCCAGCTTTCTGGCCCATAAAGTAGTACGTTCCATACGAACGTTTTAATAAAATTTTTCTTTAGATCTGTTTTAATAATTTTTGATGTCAATAGTCCTTTCTTTTTCATAAAGGCTTGATATTCTTTCGTTTATATCTCTGATCCACTTTTACCATCTTCCGTTATGAAGCTGCTAAGTATTTTTGTCTTTTTACTTGCTCTATTATTTTCCCGTCTATTGTTATATTAATTTTTTTTCGAGATCTTCCACAGTTACCAACGCATTAATATCCTTTTTTCCTACTACCGCGTTTCAATCGCCTAGTATTATTAAATTTTCCTTTGGATCCACATATGTCGCTGTATCTTCTATTTGTGCGTATATTTCCTCCATTTCTACATCTCTATACTATTTTATTATTGCTGTTATTACCGGTAGTGTTTCTATTTTAACTAGTATTATTCTATCGTTGACCTGCAAATATGATTAAATTTTATTACCCCCTTTTTTTGTTTAATATTATCTAGACTCAATTTTTGGAGACATACATATGTTTGGATACATATGGTTATTAGGGTTTTTTTCCCTCTATGGAACGTGTCTTAAACATCCCAATGGATGTATCTCTGGTAACAAGTTTTCTAGAAATTTATAACACCGCCAGATAGTAAAACCAAATTTAATAACTTCATAGTTTCACTTCTCATGTTGGTACCCCCGACCAATATCGATAGCGATTTACAGAAATTATTAATGACAACTTTTTGAGAACCCGGTCTAGATCGACGTAGCAATCTAGTATAAAGGACAGTTCCGTACGTTCAAATAGTTTTTAAATCTGTTTGCGGAACAAGCATTTCCAGATAATATGCCGCTTGATATATTTAACTTAGAAGCTAATACAAATCTAATATTTTTATTTTAATATGAACATTAATCTTTTGTTTATTTTTAATAAGAGTATATTAAATATACAAATATTAAAACGATAAAACACGAGTGAGATCATCTGGTCCAAAAGAGCCTCTAATAAAACAGCAGGTACGCGACAAGGTCTTGTGGCTTGGAACGCTTTGAACGACGAATATGTGGGAGCTGGCTTCTATCCGGAAGTTGAGTAATAGGCAAAATCTTTACTGGCAGGCAGTTGCGGATTCTTTAATTACTTCGCTGACTAATTTCACTACGAGATCTCGATGAATATCGTCATTACGAGCAATAACGATACGCATTGACGATAGTACGGATGATGATGCTTTGTCGCGTCTGCACGTTACTAGAATTCGACTTTTTATGCATTCCCACAATTAAATCGCTGCTTCAGCTAAAATGGCGGTATATTTAAGAACGGCTAGATAGATTTCATATCTAGTAAGAGCCTTTATTCATATTGTCGGTGTTTCACGTGATACTTTAGCGGAACAAACAACTAAGGGTTCGCGATTATTTTTCAGATGTTTGTCTAAATGATACCGAATACTTTGTTTCGCATTAACTACAAATCCTGTAGACTAACCACCAATAGGAAGATATCTAAATATTTTTATTCTATTTCTTACCATTAATCGTGTTCCCAGAATCAAAATGCTACGTTAATTTAATATCGATACGTTTACGATGTAAGAATGTTTCTCGCTCTAACTGATTGTTCTTCAGATTGTGGATATTTCATATAATGATACGCAGTGATCAATCAGTTTGTGTTCTAACTTTTCTACCTTCTGAATCAGTGACGCACCCAGGATTTGTATCTGGTTTGTGCTCAAGCACCCCCCCACTAAAAAATAAAAAACTCGTAATATACACAGCCGAATGTGTAACAAAATTCGACAGGCAAAACAAACTAGAAACAATCACGGACAACGAAACAAGTAATAACAACAAAAAAACGCAATGGTCCCGACCTGGATTAGATTGGAATGCTGAAAGGCTCAACCAATGGCCATTTTTTTTCATTGTATGTTGCACAGTCAGCTGGATTTTCAATGTCATTAGCAGAATGTAAGGAATATTTTCCAACAGTACTTTTTGTAATCTAGGCTATTTTGCCACTCTTAAAGATGAGGTTTAGACCTTTCAAATATTCTCTGTCATTTTAGCATTTGCAGCTTCCAAGTGATATGTATTTTATACTTTTAGGTGCGCCACTGTTCTGAATTATAGTTTTCGTTGTATTCGATTATATGGGAGACATCCGGTTAAATGTATTTCGTATACCTAGTTAAAATAATATTTCTAAAGTCGTCGGATTACTATTATTATTCTATTTTCTAATTGGCCAGCTGCGGACCAAGTAAAACATCTTCATAATGGCTGTGTTTCTTTCTCTTCCTTTCAGTCCGGTATGTCTTCATTGCTTCCCTGTGTTTTTCCTTCCTTTCATCTCTGTAACATCAATTTTTTTCCGTTTTTTCTTCAAAGCTCTGAAAAACTTCATAGTGTCTTCTTCCGTGACGTTAATTTGCTCAAAATCTTAACTACCCGCAAAGCAGGTAAGTTTTTTTATCATAGTATTCGAAAATTTTGCCTGTTAACCCTTAACCACTGACGTACTGTTTTAAAACGTTGTTATAGACAATCGATCATTTTGACCGGCTTAAATTATTAATACGTCTACCTAAATTTTTATTAAATGTACTATAAAATAATTTCGTGTCATTTGTGTACATTGAAAAAAAAAAAAACTAATAAATTTGAAGTCAAATTAAATAAGTTATGCTAAATAAGTTATGCTAAATAAGTGTATTAATAAAAACGGTTTACGAAGTTTTAAACATAATTTATGAAATATTCATATATGTATATAAAAGGTAATTAAATATTATTTTTAATCGTAAGATGTTAATTAATGTTGATTAAACGTAAACAAAATTAAAAATATTTAAAAAATTATATTCGCGTAAAACCTCGCAATGTATTTCGAATGCATATTTTTAGACCACACAATTCTTACAAAAAACGCCATGCCATACACATGGGCGTTTTGCATACTAGACACGTATGGAAGATTTTTCGTTCATTTTTCGACGGATAAGTCGTTCTGATTGACAGTTTTACACTTGCTCCATTCTCGGTGCTATAACATTCGTCTATTTTTAATATGCGACTTATACATAATCGGACTTGTCGGCTGATACCTGCAATCTCCGTTTCATTTCAAGTAGAGCTATTCCCAACTGTGTTAGTTCAGTATCATCCCTGTAGAACTGGTGCATTACAAACACGGCAATGAAAAGTGAAATAATATTATTATTGCATCAACGCAGAAAACCGGTATTTTTGATCGGTAGCGATTTTTATATTAAAGTTAACACTTCTACAACATTAAGGTATAAACTCGTTACTTCGAATATAGACATGATACTAAAACTCTGAAAACGTACTGAGAAGTAGCAGTTTTGAAGAACCAAAAAAAAAAAAAAAAAACCGAAATCATGTACCGGTTAAATTGACCAGTTGTCTGTAGTTAAGGGTTAATATCGTTCCATTTCTTTTTATGCTGCTAAAATAGCTTAATTTTCTTTGTTTTTAGACTTTCCGGTTTAGTCGCCGCATTATATAAGGGCTCAATTTTTTATTTTATAGACATCGATGTTTTATTACATATATTTTTCGTTAATTGGAACGTTAAATCCATTTTTCTCGTTTTTTCTCGTTTTTTCTCGGTTATCCGTTTTATTTAACGCGTTATAAATTCGCCTAAGTATTCGAATATGTTGACAAATACGATTTGGCGACCATACATCTAGGAGTCCGATTTTTACATCAATCATGTATTTCGTTACAAACGATATTTTTAGTCCCGCTTTCTCTATTACCTCTTTGAGGATATTTATCTATCTATGTTCTCTGATAAAATAGCCGTGTCATCCGCGAATGCTACCGCAGTCAACTTGTATGTTATCCTTCCTTCGACATATTTGAATGTTTTCGATACCCCTTCATCATTTAAATTTTTCCGCCATTCGCTAATAACCGTTTCTAAAACGCAGTTAAACAATAATGGAGACAATCCGTCCCCTTGTCTTATGCCTATTTCACGTTTATTTTATCGATGCAATTTGCTTGCTATTAATTTTCCGATATATTTAATGATTAACTACACGTATTTGTTCAATATAAGAGCGTCTTTTTTTTCTTTTTAAAATACTGCTTCATATTCGTCTAGTTTCCCGTCTATTCGGTTTTCTAATCTGTTTTGCAGGGCCCTTGAAAGTACCGTATATATCACACTGGTATAATATTCCTTGATATTTGTTACAATCAGTTCTATCTCCCTTTTTTTTTGTAGAGTGGATGGATTATGGCGGCTTTCCAATCACTCGGAATTTCCTCCGATTTCTAAGTCTCTCGTACTAAATTTTGACGACTCACAGTCGGATCATCCGATACGTTCTTCCATATTTCAGCGATTATTCCATCCTCTCTCTGGGGATTCGGTTATTCTTCACATTTATAAAACTAAATTAAAATATTCCGTTCAACAGCTAGTGACTAAAAGTGGTTTACTACTAATAGCAACGAATCAATCGCTAGGTTAGTTTCAATTAATTCTATAAATAAATGACCGTAATGTTTTCTCGTAGTGAATTTTTATTATTTATTTATGTGTTAATTCACTTATGTAAACATTTATTATATTAAAATAACTTTTTTTAAACTCTCTCTCTCTCTATATATATATATATATATATGTGTATATATATATATATATATATATATATATATATATATATATATATATAGTAAGCAACATTCAAATTGGAAATATGTAAAGGGAAGGATAGGTAATTTAAAAAGTTAACTTATGCATCGATGCAAAAACTTCATTTTCTAGATACCGTGGGTTTTTTTTTTATAAAGGACGTTATTTCCATTGTAAAAGACAAATGAATTTTTTGATTATGGTTTTCATTTTTCTCCTTTTCTGCTCTCATTCTTTCTTTAGTTTTGTTCCGAATAAATAATAGAGTCGAAAAAAAATAATGATATTAATAGAAATAATGAACAACATAAACGCGACAATAATAATAATAGTAAACACAGATCAGAGAAGTAAAAAGTTTTCTTTTGCTAAATGAGGAATTTAACTTTTCAGGTATACCTCGTTTATAAAAAAAAATGTAACATTTTTAAACGTCAACCTCCTAGAAAATATTCTGGAACCAAATATAATCTTTATCGCAAAATGCTAACATTATTTATTATATATCGGTCAACACAGACGCACACAAACACACTAATTTATTGGAGCGCGCGAATTTATAATAAAAAATATTTCCAATTTAAATCCATAAATTGTTGTTATATCTTTCATTTTTTTCCTGATTTTCTAGACGTTTGATTTTTTTAAACTTTTTATAAAAAAAAGTAACTGAAAAATTTCACATAGAAAATATTTTTGTATTCCGTATTTACTCGGAAGAAGTCATTTCTGCTTCCATCGCGTTTAATTTTTTTCCCTTTTTTTATATATAAAAAAAATCTACATCGAGTTGACATTCCTGTCATCTGCTTCGGGCGCAATGTAAGTTAGAAATTTTAAAAGATAAATTTATCTTTGTAGCCCAAATATCGCTGAATAGTTCTGCAAATCTTAATATATCAGTTCAAAAATATATACACGTATATCATCATCATTATTGGGTATTGAGCATGGAGGCATCGTTATTTGTGGGCTCGCAGATGGCTAATAAGTCCGATTCTGGGTGTACATCGTTTTCCGCATTCATTGCAAGTGTACACGTTATCCGCATTACAAATTGTACCTTGCAGGCGTTTCTGGCTTTTTCTGTCGCTAGTTCTATCCTTTGTTTCGCTCTCAATAATCCATCTTCTGCCGTACGTTTCTACATAGGTCGATTTTGTGCGTGTTCGTGCCAGTTGCCAAAGTGAATTTAACATTCGATGAATACAAAACGCAAATAGTCTCTGTACCTATTCTATCCCCCATCGTCATTTGACTAAAAACCATCTTGGTGCTGCTCATTCTCGCAACATGTCCCACATCATGCTGTTATATACAGCAATAGCTGAATCGACGGTATATCAGCTCGTTGCGGCACAGTTTTATTCGATGTTTGGTTCTGTAAGCGTACGTTAAGGATTCTACGTGGAGTACTTTGATGGAAAAGTTCCAGTGTCTACATATTTCTTTTATATGGGGCTCACTTTTTGAACCGTATAGTAACGGTTGGTAGTACAATAAACATGTAAACGATTAACTCGGAGCATGTCGGGATATGATTGTTCTTAAACCATCTTCCATTCAGTTTGTTGATCGCTGTTGAAGCGGACTATAATCTACTCCGAATTTAATTGTCTGAACGAATTTTATCGTTTGAAAGACTACTGAGATACTTACAGCTTTCGACGCGCTTAATCGTTTTGCACGGTCGGAACATAAGAAACTCTGGGAACAGATATATGTGGAGTGTATGTATTATCAATTGCAAGCGGATCTTCCTAGATTTCCATGGTTCTACTTTTTTCCAAAACGTTAACCGGAAGGGAATTGTACTTATCAGCAATTGCGATTCGTCTATTGTTTGTTGCTGGACCGCGCGGTTCCTTATGCAACTTAGAGAAACTCTTTACTGCCCTCTACATGCTATGCTGGAGGTGCAATTTGCAATCCTGATCACGTTTTCTTCGAATGGCCTTTTTTAATAACATTACTCTCTGAACTATACCTTAAGTTACTGCGCTCAGCATGTAACAGTCCTCCGTACAATGTATTGTCCCTTCTTCATCTTGAGAATTTACATCTATTTCCAGACATAGCAATATTTCTAGAGAAGTTGTCCGAGTTTTAGGATTATGAGTTAGAACGTACTGTATCACGTTGGATGGGCTGTAAAGGCATCTCCATTATAAAAAAAATATAATTATCTTCACAGTCCATCATACTAATAATGTAGATGATACTTCCGTCTTCCAGTTTTAGCGTCAACTTCAACAGTCTAGCTCCGTATGTCACTGGACTGGCAATTATTAAATCTGCATACCGCTGTCTAAGCGCTGTACCAGGATGGCCATTCCAAAATAAGTTGTCAACTGGCATTACCGAGTAGCTTCATCCCGCATCAAGCCGCTATATCAATATCGTATCTGTCAAATGACAGATGTACAGCTTTCCTTTCTGGTGTGCTGTCACTGCCCTGTGAATTCCCCCCTCTTTTGGTCATCGCTAAAGTATTATTATTTAATCGGCGACTTTATGCGTTTTATATTCTATCCGTTATTACTATCGTGATATCGTTAAAATTATTCAGATTATTCTTAATTTCGTCAATACTAATTCTAATTTTACGATGTTTCAGATAAATTGAAAGCAGAAATCGCTATCAACGTTCATTTGGACACATTGAGAAGAGTAGAGATTTTCCAGAATACCGAGGCCGGTTTTCTATGCGAGCTAGTGTTAAAACTGAGACCGGTACTATTTTCCCCAGGCGATTACATTTGCAGAAAAGGTAATACAACTCATTATCTAGATGTGTACGTGTAATGGGTCAACTTTTTGGATAACCCAATTTTAAACTTTATAATTATCTTTCATTATTACTTCTCGTTCGCCTAGATTCTCTGCTTCGTTGATAATTTTACTTTCTATGTAGGAATCGACCACCTCATTAAATGAGCACCGCCAAATCAATAATTCCGTTTTAGCTTTCGCTTCCACACCACACAGAGATGATGTTATCCTCAACAGACTAGACTGCGGATGGGTCATACAAGACTCACCCATTCACACTTGATCAAAAGAACTCCGGCTCCTCAGTTGTGTAGCGTCACGCTTTCCGTCTCCCATATCCTCATCGACTGTCCTTTGTACGCCTCACTCAGGTCGTCTCTCAACTTTCCCTCCTCACTTTCTTTTCTCTTCAAAGATGAATACTCAATTAACCTAATCATGTTCCTACTCATATCCCGTCCTCTCCCTCGTGCATCTAGCCTTACTTGCAGCACACAGCACGTTAAATTAGATTAATAATAATAAAAAAAAAAACTCAAATAAATTTAACGGTTTTTTAGCATTAACTAACGGGTAAAACTGATTTTGAGTAAATATTTTCTCAAACTTACAACGAAGAAAAATCAATCGAGAAGAGTAATTATCGGAAATGGTTTACAGAGAATATAATAGTACTGATTGTCTTTAATAAGCAAACAAATGAATTAAAGATCAAATGAACAAATGAAAAATATACATTTACAACGATTTAATATAACTGAAGTCAAGAGTAGGTGCTTTAAACTGCTCCCAATTCTGAAATATTTATCCAATCCAAAATATAATATAAATACCCAAATCCTCTTAAATATCTATAAATCTATAATCGTATCACGAATCAACTACAGGTGTCTGGTTTACTCAACAGCCAGTAAATCTATATTAAGAACATTATGGACTTCGATCCATCCTTGCAGTACATCCCTCATCACCATCAAAGAGCTTGTGTGCATTAGCAGGATCCTTTCCACTTATATACTACAGAAAATACCATACCTCTGTTTAAGTCGTCTGCTTAGCTACAATAAAACATTCGCATACACCAAAGAATGTACATCCCATAACCTCCAATTTCCAAATGACCCTATATCAATATATCACATAAGCTTCATTCCAAAATCAACCTTGAATTACAATATAATGATACCCCTTGGGACCATTCCGAAACAAAAATAGATTTATCTCTCACACAGCACAATAAATCGACACACCCTACAAATATAGAAGAAACGGTCACTCTTCAAAAATACAATGACTGCACACACGCATACACAGACGGAGCAAAATCTACAGTAGGCGGTGATAATTCACCAGCAGTTTGCTCTTATCAAATTGATAATACACTACACTCAATCTGACTAAGCGACGACTGCACTTCTCTGGATGCAGAGTTGTACGGAATTATGTACTGTATTCAGTACATCAGATCAGCTGTACTTCCACATCGAAAAGCATTGGTTATAACAGACTCCCTCTACTCTCCGCAACTATTATACCGTCAAGACAATAAGAATACTATAATATTAGAAATCCAACACAATCTAGACGCACTATATAAGGAAGGATGGGAAATCCGCTTTCTGTGGTTCTCAAGTCACATTGGGATACACGGTAGTGATAAAGTAGACCTTGAAGCTCGGTCTATAGTACTTTCACCGGTACCAGAATACTCACCACTTCCATCCACATTAGTACACGTACTCGTAAATAATAGTAAACAGGAATGGACCACCGACTGTACCTCACAAACAACCTTCCTTAGGAGCATAAAATCAACCATAGAACCTTGGTGGCTGATTTGTGACCGTACCGTATCCTGCTACTTAGGCCACAGGCACGGAAGGATGTTTGTGATTTGAGGAAGAGAAGTTTAGTCTCGGCGGATGAAGTGCATTGTAATATGTTGGAAAGGTTTAGAGGAAGGCCAGCAAGCTGACGTTGAAAGGTGTATGCTGGACAGGAAACTAGGATGTGAGTGATGGTAAGAGGAGTATTGCATGCAGGACAGGTAGGCCGATTTTCCCTGGTGAACAGGAACTGATGCGTAAGACGTGTGTGTTCGGACCGAACGCGAAAGAGGACCACATCTTTTCGTCGGGATGTCGATATTATATCGGGTTTGCGATGCTACGATCGTAATAAGGAAGGATGAAGAATCGTTCCATTGCTATCGACTTCATCTTGTTCCAGATATGAATCCATCATATCTTTACATGTCGTTGGTATGACCGGAACCGGCGTTATATTACATGAATCTGCTGCCGTTGTGTCAGCTTCATTGTTTGCACCAACATTGCGATGTCCGGGTATCCACGCAAGTACAATTTGTCGTTTATAGATAAACGATTTTTCTAGTATAATTTTCGCGAACGGATGCTGACGTTCGTGTCTATTCTGTATGTTTCTAACTGAACTGAGAGAATCTGTGCAAAGTAATATGTCATGCTTTAGCTCCGATTCTGCAATAACAATTACGCAGGAGATTGCATATAACTCTGATGACGACAATACAGAGAATGTAGATGGTAGTGGATATCGGATTGTCCCATGTTTGTATATGACGGCGCAACCAGTGTATAGTTTCTTTTTTGGCTCCATCCGTGTATAGTGCTTCATGGCCACCATACATTTTTAGTAGATTTTGGAACGAAGCCTCGATAATGGATTGTGGCAATGAGAGGCAGTTGAGGAGAGACGTGTCAAAGATTCAGGGAATGGAAATCGAAGGAGGAATAGACAGATGGTTGGCTTTGCAGAGTGGAGGTAGGTTGATGTCAAGATTATGGAGGATGTTTGTAATTTTATTGTGAACAAGTAAGTTTGAATAAGGAGTGGTTTGGTGATTGTGGTGATACGCTGCATTATCAGGAAGATCAGGAGTTGAGAGTGAATGAAGGTGGAATTTGAGTAGGATGTAAGAACGACGAAGATCGGTGGGAAGTTCTCCAGAATCATATAGCAAATGGTTTATTGGTGTTGATCTCATTGCACCAAATGTTAGGCGTAGTGCAGAGTGGTGTACTGAGTTTACACGTTTGAGGACTGTTTGTGTAGTGGACGCGTAGGCAGGAAAACCATAGTCACATTTTGCTTTTATTAGGGATATTCGGAGAAGAGAAATTTTGTCTGCACCATGGGTGGTATGTGACAACTTTTTCATCAGATTTAGTCTTTGCATACAAGCCGCTCGGAAGTGATCCAACCATGTTAACCTTCTGTCAAATACCAGGCCAAGATATCTAATTCGGGAAACAGTTTCTATAGCCTCAGATCCCGAGATGATGGCAACCTGGTGCTGGCAGTGACGAATTCTACAGAAGTGTATTGTTTTAGTTTTTTCAGGTGAGAAAGAAAGACCGCTGCTTGTGGACCATTGAGTAAACTGTGTGTGGAAGCATGATTTCACCAAGCTTATAATCTTGACAACGGACAAAAATTACCAAGTCATCAGCGAAGAGTGCGATCATTGGATATATTTCCGCCAGCATTGAGTTGATAGCAATAATAAAGAGCGTCGGAACTGAACCCTGCGGTATTTATTCTTCGTTCTTCCTTTTTTTTTTTGGCTCGTGATTTTCTTCTATTATTTCTTTCGCTACTTCCTTACGTCTTATAACTGTCCATTTGTCTCCACAATCCGGTGATAGTTATAAACTTCTTAATTTTTATCGACTTTACTTTAGATAATTATGCGTTCGCGTGTATGTTGAGTAGAAAAAGTTCAATGTATTATATCGAGAAAACATTCGCCATTCGTTTCACCGAAATTATACCGAGAAAAATATATATATATATCTTTAAATATAGTCGTTATTTCGCGATAAAGCGCGGATAACGCTGATTCGGGTAAGTTCGATGTAAAATTGCGGATGCGGTTTCCGTTGTTTATTGAAGAAAATTACGAATAAATTTTTCATCGCTTCTACCTAACTATAATTTCCCGGACGTATATACTACTAACGCGCATACGCAATCTAATACGATGACCTATTTGTGTGTAGTGCATAAATAAGAAACGGACTATGCTGTTTTATTAACTCAAGACGAAGTAAGGAAGTACAAACGGAGTTGTTTATTTGTTGTTAGACTGCGAAACAGTATAATCATTTTGTTTCCTATTCGTCTTTACCTTATACAGCCTGTTATCGCGTTCTCCGCTTCATTTATTACAAGTTGACGGCTAACTCAAAATTTGTTTTGCCATTATTTATTGCCATAGAGCGGACGACGGATGCCTTTAATGCGATAAGGTTGGACTAAATTTTGAAAATAAAAGAACCTACTCCCGGTTGTATAGTAATTATAAGCGACTATACGGCGAAGGGTATTTTCTTTTGAAATTCAAACAATTACTTCGGGTCTTTTGTTAGAGGACCATTTTCAATATTTTAATACAATACTTTTGTATGTCGGCTGGAAATAAAGGAAAAACAAAAAAATTTAAACGAGACAAATGATACATATAGAAGAAAGAATCATTCAATATCGATAGGGATTAACGTATTTTACAATATGATTTTTCTCGGAAAAATAGCGAATAAATATTTTAAACGTCCATAAGTAAAAATTTGTAATAATCGATTATTAGCGGGAAATAATTTAGTAAAAATTCTTGAAAGTAAAACTACCGAAATAAAAAGAGAAAAAAAAACCAACGATAATATTGTTAAGAACATTACAAAAAGAAACGAAACGAAATTCGAAAATGAAATTAAATTACAAAATAAACGGATTAAAAATTAAATATTAAGATATATTTTTCTATAGAATTAACTTAGAGTAAATAAAAATAGAAAATTTACACTTAAAAGTACTGCAGAAATCTTTAATATTCTACACGCTTATATTTAGTATACGTAAATTCTAGTAGTCTGGAATTAGATTTGCCGATAGCGGCAATTTAATTATTTTCACGCGCGAAGAACAATTATTGAAAAAATTTTAGAAAAGCGGGAGAACGTAGTCCTCGATATATTAAAGTTGTAATTTATCGTTCGTGCGCTTTATTGAAATGAATGGCATTTAGAAATGCAAACACCTATTTTAGATTGTGTAGCTGTTTCGGAAATGGAGAACATCAGACTGGACAAGAGTATGTTAGGACGGAACGATATAGAAAATTAACTTATTTGGAACGTTTAAACGCGTATTTCCATTAAACAGCGGATAAACAGCGCATATTTGTTAGTTTTAACACTTGCAATAAGCACTCTGAGAATTTCAGTCAAGTATCGGATTGAGTCGGAATTCTTTAACGAGAAATAGTTAATTTATCAGCATAATATATCGATCTCGTAACGAAAAAAATAATAGCTTCAGTTCCATCTGATAAAATTAAGTTCCCACGCTTCTTACACAGATGACATCCAATTATTCTGCGCAACAATTTCAATCTGGAACATATTTTTGACACGCGCACACACGCTGAATGTATAAAAAAAAAAAAACCTGCCCTAAATATTTGATGGCGTCGCAACGAGCAAAAGTAATTGATTTTAACTAGTTGACAGGGTTTCTCTTGTTCAGTGAAAACGTTGCTTGCCGACTGTTTTTGATATTAATTTTTGATTCCCCACCGTGTAGTCTATACAGATATTTTATCTGCGTGTTCTCTTGCGTCAGAGCAGACGCGTGTATCGTCATTTAGGATGCAGATGTTATCAGCGAGGATAGCCTAGACAGAAATAAAACTGGAATGTATACCGTATGTAGTAAGAGGCTCTCAAGTACGATTTAGAATCGTTATTTAATTTTAACGTTAGTGACGACTCGCAGCTATTAAGGCGCAGATTTGTTATTTTATTTTTTCTGCGGTGAATTAATAATTTCATATTTATTTCGTAATTCGGCTAATTTTCTAATTTTTCGTTATACATATAGGTCGTTTTACGTATGAAATACATAGTCGATATTTTTCTTCTATGTTTTTTCGATAAATGATAGTGCATTATCGATAAAAAACTCTTCGGATTACTGGGAACCACCAGGTAATCGTTGTGCATCGCTCTAATTACGTTTTGTATTATGTTTAGGGGAAGTCGGAAAAGAAATGTACATCGTAAGCAGGGGCAAATTGCAAGTAGTAGCGGACGATGGAAAAACGGTATTGGCCACATTACGGGCCGGCTCGTACTTCGGAGAGATAAGCATCTTAAACATGGGTACAGCTGGTATGCGATAAATATTATTCATTTATTTAGATAAGCTAAACACGAACTTGCAATCAACTTGACGGTCACTTTCGTAAATCATGACTTTGTCGATCCACCCCTAGATGAAGGCTCTCTGCAACACAATCTATTTCTGTTTTCTGTATTTCCGATCCGGTTTTTTTTTTCGACCACCTTATCGTTCTGCCAACGGCTTCTTTTTTTCTTGTCTATTACCTTATACAGAACACGTTTCGGTCATCATCGCTAGTGACCAGCCCAACTTTATATGATTTTTGCCATCCGCTTCACTGCGTCATCTAGTCTTGTTTAATCTCGTATCCGTGTATTACGAATTGCCTGATGTTTAACAACATTTTTCTTAATCACGCGCAGTTTGGGTTTTCCTGATTATTTTCATTCCTGTTTTTGTGAATGGCCACGTTTCCGAACCGTACGCCAGGACCGGAACTACACACTGATTATACAGTTTCTTTTTCGAGTCCCCGCTTAACTTTCAAAATGTCACCGGCGACAATAATCTTCTTGAAACTTCTGCTTCCGTCGTGTTCTTTTTATTAGCAGTATTTTTTTTTTTTATTGGCCTTCCGTCTGATAAATTTGCACCGAATGTATCGTTATCCTAATTCGTCTTGCAGTGTGCCATTATCTTGCTTAAATTCATTTTCAATTCTATTCTACTAAAAGAAAATTACCACCCTGTACGACGAGGACGTACGAGACTAATACGACAGTCGACTACTTACTTCGCTTCAGGAACTTCGCGTACATTATTTTTAATTTATGTACAAATGTGTAAGTTTACTTTTTAAAATTCAGCGGTATACGACGATTTTTAACCCTTAAGCTGTGTTTCTTTCTCTTCCCTTCAATCCGGTATTTCTTCATTGCTTCGCTGTGTTTTTCCTTCCTTTCATCTCTGTAACATCAGTTTTCTAAAACTCTGAAAAAGTTCATAGTGTCTTCCTTTCGTGACGTTAATTTGCTCAAGATCTTTCTTAACTACCAGGCGAATTTTTTATCAAACGAAAATTCTTCTTGTTAAACCACTGACGTACTGTTTTTAAAACGTTGTCACAGACAATCGGTCATTTTGACCGGCGTGTTTAAATTATTAATATATATACACCTACATTTTTCTTTAAAAGTAATATTTAAAAGTAATATTATACTAGATTAATTTTGTACCATTTGTCTACATTTAAAAAAAAAAAAATTAAATGACAATTAAATGAATTGTGCTAAAAAAGTCTATTAATAAAAACGTTTTACGAAGTTTCAAACATAATTTATGAAATATTCATATACTATGTTTATAAAAGGTGATTAGATATTATTTTTAATCGTAAGAGGTCGCTAACTAATGTTGATTAAACGTAAAAAAAAATATATATATATTTTAAAAATAATATGCGCGTAAAACCGTGCTATTTTGTATGCATATTTTTAGACCACACAGTCCTTACAAAAAAACCGTCGTGTACTTTTCGTATATGTAGGCGTTTTGCATATTAGGCATGTATGGAAAGTTTTCTTCGAGGAACACTTTAAGTTGTTCTGATTGGCAGTTTTGCATTTATTCCATTTTCAGTGTTATGACATCTATGATACCTGCTGTCTGCAATCTTCGTTTCATTTTAGGCGTTACCGATGCCATTCCCAATTGTTTTATAATATTATATCGAGTTAGTTCAATATTATTCCTGTAGGACTGGTACATTACCGTAAGCATTAACCGATGCAATGTCAACCATTCAGATTGCCACGAGTCATGTTCTCGTTTTTCTACTGCATGGACATATACTGCATTTTTTATCTTAGCTGCCAATCCCTTTTGATTGTATTGTAAAAATCAATAATTTCCGGTTTTCCATTACTTACCTTCATTACAGTGCATGGAAGAGATTAATACAACTGCCTTATTTTCGTTTTGTTACATAATATGTCACGGGTAAATCTATATAAGCAAGTCTTCGCCTATTAGGTAAAGAATATGTCTGCTTTATTTTTTTTAGAATTTTGCTGTGTCTAGGCAGATTTAAATTTCGCCGCAATGTGCCTTAATGCGAGTGTGAATGGAACACGGCAATGAAAAGTGAAATAATATTATTATTGCATCAACGCAGACAACCGGTATTTTTGATCGGTAGCGATTTTTATATTAAAGTTAACACTTCTACAACATTAAGGTATAAACTCGTTACTTCGAATATAGACATAATACTAAACTCTGAAAAGGTACTATAAGAAGTACCCCAGTACAAGCGTGATGTTTTAAAAATAAAAAAATATATATATATTGTACTGTCTGTAGTTATCCGCGTTAAATTCATCTTCTAATTTCCGTATGCGTTGTAAGTTGCTTGTCCGTTGTAATTCCTCGTCCTAAGCATTCTGTACCTCTTCTGCATTACTACTTAGTAACACTATATTAGCCGCACGTTACTCCTAAAATATCATTTTCAGCGTTTGACGAAATTATGTATTTTTGTGTCTTACCCCTTTTCTTATTAGTTGAATTTCATTAGTATCGTTTCACAATATCACCGTGTCATTGGAGTTTCGTAAATATGTTTAATGATATCGAATACCGAACAAAATTCTACCGAGTCGAACGCCTTTTCGTAGTAGTCGATAAAAATTTTCATATTGTATTTTTTAGATTAGTGTTCTGATCGTTAAATACATGATCTCATTAGTACGGTCCATCCATTTTGTATTCGGTCAATTCTGACCGTTACGACCTGCGAGTACTCTCCGTAGATTCCGGTTCTCATCTCTACTGTTGCTACCGTATACCAAAATTTATGTCGCGATTCATCGGTTCAGCGAGTAGGCCTTCTTCTTGCACCGGGTGTTTTAATGCCGATCTAAAACCTAATTGCTCTGCCTGTTGATAAGAATTAATCTCGTTCGGTATTCTGTTATTAGGCGTGCAAATATTTTATAACGATAAAAATTATTTATACCTTCGGTGTTGCCTTTCTTGCGTGTTAGCATTGTTTCGATTTCTGTCCTTATTTCATCGTTTTTCCATTTGAGCGTCGATTAAATAGAGCTCGTAATGTATTTATCAGTATTTCGCCCCCATGCTGAATCATTTCTTCCATCATAACGTCTTGTCCCAGCGTTTTGTTATTCTTCACTTCAATAATAAATTTAAGTTATTATAATTTTTTTTTAATCACACTGAAAAATTTTAAATCGTAAAGAGAGACCACGCTGATAAATCGATCAGTTGTGCGTTAGAATGTTTCTAAATATAATTTTAATTACAGTATCGCGACGATAATTGGTAATAGGAAATTACGCTCGATCTCAGCATGCGTTACACTAAATATAAGCATCGTTCTATTAAGTACAGGTTCTTCGAGTATTACACCTCCGTATATGTATCGACCCTTCACCATCTTCTAAAGAAGTCAGCATCCTTGATTAAGATCTAGATAGCACCCACAGTATCACGTTGGGTAAGCTGTAAAGTCACCCCCGTTAAAAAAAAAAATTAAGTACAGAGTTTTTTGTATGTAGTATTTGTACGACCAGATCTGTGCTAGTTCTTAATACATATTTTACGATTTTAAATGTAATATACGAGTTTATAAGAATTTTTTAATTTTTCACTATTATTATTTTACTTTTATTTTATTCATTACTTTATTTTTGTAAAGCGGAGGATACAAATAATACCTTAATGCGATCAGTCATCCTTACTGACTAAGTTGTGGTTTTATTATTATCGTATCAATTTCGCGCTTATTTAGAGATATCCTGCATTATAAATTCACGTTCGACAGCCAGTCTTCTGCGCCTTCTTCTAGTGAATGTAGCCCAATCAGTCCTTTATTAAAGCTATTTACTTTACACGAATTTATAAAGTGTGACATCGTTTGGATCTCGCCACAGCTGCACAGCTCTGTTTCCGACAGTTTCCATTTGTTCATTAAATATTTGCAACCTGGTTGGTTCTGACGCGATTTAAATTGCACCATGTTTTTCTGTTGAGACCAAATCCTGGCACCCTGCTAGCCGGATTTGATATTAATTGTCCGTTTGTTGGAGTCTGCTTAACCCATATTTCCTTCCACTAAGTTGTGGTACAAACATCAAGCAGCATCTCATTGCAAAGGAAATCGCGCTATTCCTCACAAAACTAGGCTGCGATCATAAACAAACTTCCATCCCGAGACATTCTGGGTTAAAAGATAATGAATCAGCAGACCCGACAGCTAAGCAAACTTCTACAACTCCACAATTACCTACCACAATTAAGGATTTTGTTGAGCACATCGAATCATGTTTTTTATCCAAATGAAAACTACAGTTTGTGGATGTCATTAACAAATTACGCACAATTACATACGACATTCTAGGTCACATTGTCCTTACCGACACGCACAGTCTCGTGCATACACTCCTGACGCACGGTCATCTGATAAGGAGAGAAAATACTACACGATGCTCCTGTACTGGTGAGCTAGTTCAAGTTCCAGTTTCCATCGAGCATTAAAGAAATAATAAGTCCGGACGAAGTTGATTTCGTGCTGGGATACCTGTATTATTCAATCAGCTGTAATACTCCTGAACCGTGCCTGCGGCCCTGTAGCAGTACATAACACGTTAAAGGAGTCAAATTAAGTGTAACGTCGTTAAATTTGTATTTAGCTGCTAAGAGATAGCGTTAAGGATACGTGGCATATATTTTTTATGTACATATAAATTTATGGAATTTTACATCGAGATAAATCGCTTTCTTTTTCTGTTTATAATATTTATATATATATATATATTATATATATATATATATATATATGTATGTGTGTGATTATATCGATACTGTACATAGTCAATAATGTTATAAGTAATTAATTCTTACTGAACCATTTTTATGTTTGCGATCGAAAAAAGGTAATAGACGTACGGCGTCCGTCAGGTCGGTAGGATACAGCGACCTGTTCGTATTGTCTAAAAAGGACATGTGGGATGTGTTGAAAGAGTATCCGGCCGCTAGAATACGATTAGAAGAAATCGCTACAAAAAGGTTGGAAAAATATCGTACGGATCCAGAGCCGTACGATATAACGGGTATATAATTATTAATTCGTTACTTATACGATCTTTATTGATTCTTTGTAAAAATCAGAATCCGAACTTTACCCGATAAACACGTACACAAGTTCGATTATTTTTTAAATGAGGTTTTAGTAAATTAAATTTTAAATATTTTTATTTATAAGGAAACTTTTTTTTTAAAATATTTAAAAAAAAAAAAAAGTAGCTTTCGTCCGTTTTTCAGAAATATTTTCTTTATTTTCAACAATTTAACAGAAATAATTTTTAAACAAATTTTTATACACCGTCGTACGTGAATGCAACTGGTCAATATGTAGAACCTAACCTGTTTATCGATATTAAAAATCTGTTTATTAAATCGCCAAAGGTTTATTCGGTCGAAGATGTCGATCAACTCCCGGCATAATAGAAAGTCACAATAGAATACCGTTAGACGAAATGTGGTTATCACCGTACAGTATGGGACGTCGAGGTTTTATGCGCGGAACGGCAATGGGCCGCTTTCACCATATTTACGGTGGACGATTCAAATCGGCTCTAAATCCCGGTTACAGGTATATTTTTCGTATCGTTATTATTATCGTTGTTCGTTATTTATTCCTTTTTTTTTGTTATTTTTAAGGTAGATAAGATAACGGAAGGAAAAGCGTCGATAATTGAAATGTGAGAATTGGAGAAGGCGCAAGCGAGAAATAATAAATCAGCCGGAGATGATGTTCTGCCGGTTAATTAATGATAAAACGTATAAAGGCGGAATGAGAAAAAAATCTATTTAATAAAATATGTACTTGGCAAACTTGTTCCGAACATATAGATGAGTCATTCGCTGAACAGTCCTTTCAATAACAAATAGCAGAGTAGAAAACTGAATGACAACTTGAACTATATATACAATTAGCAATTAAAAGAACCGAAATAAAAACACAAAGAACCTCGAACGTAATCAGAGAAGTTGTTCTGTTGAGAAAGCGTTTGACCGATTGGAACATGAACAATAACAATATTAGAGCAATAAAGGAATTTAATACTTTCTTCTTGTTGACCTATCTAATTATGAAAACCACTCCCATTATTATAAAATAATCACGCGATCGAATTCGTCATTTCACTATTTTGTAGAAGCATTAATCTCTATTATTATCAATTTACTGTTGTTATCATTTTAGACTTTAACTATTTCTATCCTATTTAGAAGACTTCAAAAAACTTTATTAGAAAAATATTTTTAATCAGAAAACCTAACGATGGCAGTTATATATATATATGTGTGTGTGTGTGTGTGTGTAATCTTTTTTTAATATTTTATATATATTATAATAATAATAAATAATAATACCCACACGAGTTAAGTCGTCTGAATAACAAAAAGAATAAAGGAAACGGAAGGAGGTAAGAGAAGTGAAAGGAAAGAAAGAAAAGAATCGAAAGAATAGAAATATGCAGAAATTGTGCGTGAATTGATAACGTAGAAGCAGGAGCACAAAACTATGCAACCACATTTCAGCAACCACATATGTTTTTATCCAGTGGCAACCAGAGGAAGACGACCAGGAACATAATGCGGCTTATGCTGAGAAATAAGGAGGGGCAATCAAAAGAAAAAGGGATAAGAAGAAAGAAAGAAGAAAGGAAGGAAAAGGAAATACCACTATTTTGGGGTAGAATACTAGCCTCTGGATCAATATCCTACCCGCAAGGCAGCTGTTTGTTATTGAAAACGGTGTAGGGTTTTTGCGGTGACCCAAACTAGCCGAGGGAGAGACAGTCATGGGATTTATGCAGACTTTTAGTAGATAGTTTCTTAATCTGTCCATCTAATTCCTCGTGTCTCCTTACCCTGTCACTACTGTAATTACCTACATGAGACTTTCCGCCAGTAGCCGCTATTGGTCTGCGACTGCTTTATTCGACTGACGCCTTACTGTAGGCCGTTCCACTATCCGGCACCTGTGGACGCACCCCGTTCCGGTTGCAGCTTCGGATCCTTGAGAGCAGCTGTACAAGTACACGTACCCCCAAGGGGGATATATATATATATATATATATATATATATATATATATATATATTGTGGATAACTCTGTCAAAAATTGTCGGATTTTGCCAAATCTTTTTTATTTTGTTCTATATATATATATATATATATATATATATATATATATATATATATATATATATATATATATATATATATATATTTCGATGCGTTCCCCATTATCATGTGGTAGCCAATTAAAATTTGATCGATCTTTTTTTTAATATATATATATATATATGTATATATATTTCGCGGCAAGTTAGCTCAAGTATATGTATATTTTATATATATACATATATATTTCGATGCGATCACGATTATCATGTGGGGTAGCCCATTAAAATTTGATCGATCGTTTTTTAAATATATATATATGTGTGTATGTGTATATTAATTAGGTATGCGTTTTTGGGGATAACTCCATAAATAATAGTCGCAACGATTTTCTAGTTGGACTATTTACGGGTATTAAAATTTTAAAGTAGCGGTTGGTAACATTTTTATCCTTATTATTTGATTTCTTAGATTTACGTTTTTCTAGTTTTATAAATGTAATAAATGTGTTCGTGCAATAGACCAGTGGAATCGTAATTACTATTTGTTCTTTAATTTTATCAACGTTAGAATTACTTAATTCGTTACGACTGGTATATCTATATCTTTTTAAATAAATGGTTATTAAATTAGTCGTACGAATTTTATTAAAATTATTGCCGTCTATCGCTTATTTCATTAGCAGAGTAATTGCCGTTATTTATTATTATTAAAGCGCTTTTTATTTTGACTTACTATATCTACTTCCATATCGACTATTCTTTGTCTAGTTTTTCGTAATAAAAATTCTAGTAAATGTCACTGGTTGTAAATTTCATGGTATTCTTCACTCCGAACTTATTTGAATGCCCCGGTATCTTCTAAGCAGACATATTCCAGTACTTAATATCTCTCCTCCGACAATTTTGTGTGATGAACGTTATTTTCTTTGAGAGGATGACGTCAATTTACCGTAAAAATCATCCATTTCCACCCTCTAGACGAATTGTAATCGTATATAAATCACTATTTAGAAAAATCGATCTCCCGCTCGTTTACTAACCAACTATGGTCACCGATAACGTGGCGTATTTTTCTAAATACATAGATCCTGATACAGCATCGAGTAAATTTCAGTCTTTTTTTGCTTAAACTAGATAGACCAGTGGATTACCAATGACTTGGAACGAAAATGTAGGTTTAACATAAAATCTATCTGCTTTACATTTATATGTTATACGAGGTACATCTTCAACAATCTAAAACGCATTATATTTGACTAGACCGACAATTATGCTGGAAAGAACACATTACTGAGAAAAATTAGTTAAATATATCGTCTCTTGAGCATAAATTTCGAACAATTTTCGTGGTATTAATTATTATTGCATAGCAGTATGATCAAATCTAAATGAATGTAAGACTTATCTTTGGCGGATTGAAAATTATACAACACATTCTATCGACATTTTTAAGATCAATGGCCGATTCTTTTTCGTAATGATAATATTCAACATGACTGTTTGATACTGTATAATGTAAGAGGTGTCCCGGACACAGCAAGTGCACAATGGTAGATTTTTTTTATAATATAGCCATGAATCAATACAGTGTGACCAACTATCTCGGCTGGGCGAAAAATATATTTTAAAAGGAAACGATAAATAGGATAGATTTGAAGTTATTAGTTTTATTGATTGCATTCCATAGATCGCAAAAAGGTTTATTCGTTTCGTATTTGAAATGATTGCATCACGTTCGGTTATTTGAATTAGAGGATACGATTGCACAGCCTTTTTAGGTGATTTATTTACCAGTTTCAACGATTCTAAATTATTCGTTTTAGAAAAACGTTTCGACAATTCTGAAAATAATTCGGTTAAATCTTTTTAATTATATATAATTCGACGACAATTGAAAAAAATAGCGAAATTAATTGAAAATTGATTTTATTTTCGATAGAATAAATATGCCGTCTTCATCCCCAGTATCGATCCGATCAAGCGGACATTCGTCCGATCAGGAACAACATTATCGCGATCGAATACCGCGAGCAATACCGACAATAAGTCAAACGGTATCCGGTACGTAACGGCTTATAATCGTTTGTTATTATTATGTTATTAATATTATTTTATTAATATTATTTTACTAATATTATTTTATTAATATTATTCTATTAATATTATTTTGTTATTATTATTTTATTAATATTATTTTATTAATATTATTTTGTTATTATTATTTTGTTATTATTATTTTATTAATATTATTTTATTAATATTATTTTGTTATTATTATTTTATTAATATTATTTTATTAATATTATTTTATTAATATTATTTTGTTATTATTATTTTGTTATTATTATTTTGTTATTATTATTTTATTAATATTATTTTGTTATTATTATTTTATTATTATTATTTTATTATTAAAAACCTTTTCAACATAAGTTTTAGTGAATGCACGATTAATCGGGTAACTTTCAGTAGTCGCGGGTAAGTGTTTCATTTTGCTTAATCCGAATATTGAATTTAACTATAATAATTACATCTTTCATTTTGACAGAATACTTTTTCAAATTACGTAAAGAATTTTAATCGTACGCTTATTCCGCATATTTTGATGAAAAATAGCATTGGTTTGAAATTACAGATTTAATAAATAAGTGTACAGTCTAAAATAATTAACAAGCACTATCGGAAAAGAAGCGTAACTGATATAATAAAACTAACCCAAAATAAAGATTTAATGTTTATATTGACACAAAAAATTTCTTTCATATAATGCGGCACTAAATGCGTACAAAAAAAAAGCGTCAAAAGATACGCAAAATGCAGTCAGGAGAGAACGAAAATGTGATTACTATACAAATTTATTTAAAAAAATGTAAATATAATCAGAAGAATCATTGGAATATAGTAAATCAGACTATTGGAAAAGTAACGTTTTTGCGATTAAAGAGTTTAAGATTAATAATGAATTAGTTTCGGTTGATAAAAATCAGATATTAATTTCTAAATATATATTAATGGCTATTTTCGTATTAGTGAAATTGTACAACAGTGTAATGAGGATACGTTCGTAATTGAAAGTGAGAATTTAACTACTAATTCTTCCGTATCTTTGGGCATTGCAATAGATAATATTGAAAAAACGATATTGATCTAACAAATCTT
The DNA here is from genome assembly GCA_032883995.1 of Coronaproctus castanopsis. NCBI lineage: Eukaryota > Metazoa > Arthropoda > Insecta > Hemiptera > Monophlebidae > Coronaproctus > Coronaproctus castanopsis. The sequence goes on along the minus strand of CM065052.1, from coordinate 66,480,286 downwards.
CTTAAAGTTTCAAACGACTTAATTAAAAATAACACTTTTTCTTTTTTTAATCATTCTGTTACGGATGGAAGATTTCCTGAAATACTAAAATTAGAAATTATTACACCTGTCTACGAAGGTGGGGTCAAAACGATTATAGCAAATTATAGACCGATCTGTATACTGTCGACTCTCTCGAAAATATTTGAAACTAGTATGAAACGGCCACTGATAAGATAAATTTAGCGTTAATCAATACGGATTCGTCCCCGGCAAAAGTACAGACGTAAAACGTAAATGTAAAACGCGTATATTTGGCATTATATTAAAAAGTTATAATAATATTTAATAAATGTACCGGAACAAATGCCCTTTCCATTTTGATGCCACTACAACAACAGCCACATTCGCAGATGATACTGCCATATTAGCAGTCAGCAGTAGTCACCTTGACGCTACGAATAAACTCCAATGTAGACTTGATCGAATTAGAAAGTGGACTACGGACTGGAAGATACAAATAAATGAACAAACATCTGTTCACGTTTTGTTCACGCTACGCTATGCCGATAACATGTACCAGGTATACTTGGGAAACCAACCTATTCCGCAGGCTAACTCAGCCAAGTATCTTGGCATGCATTTGGACTCTCGGTTATCTTGGAAAGTCCATGTAAAAATGAAAGCTCAGCAGATCAAGCACAGAACAAGACAGCTATATTGGTTAATGGGAAGACAATCCGAGCTGGATGTGTCGTGCAAACTTCTGCTATACAAGCAAATTATTAAGCCGATCTGGACGTACGGTCTTGCTATGTGGGGCTGTACTGCCATAACTAATCGAAACGTGATACAACGTCGTCAAAATGTCATCTTACGTGCAATAGTCGACGCATATCGCTTCTCGCGTAACGACGATATTCACTCCGATCTCCATGTGCCGATCCTTAATGATGTCATTAAGGAGTTCGCGAAATCGCACAGGCAGCGACTACACAGTCATGTTAACGTGGAAGCAAGACAACTGCTCGACACCAAACATGAAACTCGGCGACTTCGGCATCGTCAACCTCTAGATTTAGTCATGTAAATATATAAATACCGTTATGCGGATAATGGATGCGTAGCCAATGGGTTACGTACTCCACACCCGTTCGTACTTAATAGTTAGTAGTTAATTATTAAGTAACCATGTCATAAACATAGATAATTATTTAGCTAACCAGCTAAGATTGTATCATAGTTATAGTCCTATGGGCTGTTTAAAAAAAAAAAAAAAAAATTTATGAAAGTAAAAATTCTAATAATATAAACTTGTAAATAATAAATATACAAGATGAAAATAGTATTGATGGAAAAATCAGACAAAAAACCATCACAAATGAAAAGCGGTAATTTAAAAAATAATAAGTTTAATTATATAACGAATATGTAATATCATTTATAAGTAATGGAAACGAAAGCAAACAAATTATGACGTTATGAGAATAACATATTATGTTTAATGCGTCGATGCTTATACTTAGTATATCTAATACTTAGTTCCCTGAAATCGTAATTTCCTATTGCTGGAAGTAAATTATTACGGCGCACACTACAACTGAGAAAAAATTTTTGGGATAGTTTGAGGATAGAGTCTTTTACATATGGTATCTGCGGAGCACTATGCATATATGAAATTTTAGTGTATACGGGGACATTGAGGATATATCTAAATACATCGATTTTGGACTAATTGCAGTCTATTAAAACTAGCATTTGAGACTAAAGACCAAACTGGACGAGAATATGTTAAAATAGGTCTAATGATTAATATTTAAGTGAGATTTACGTTTGAAAATGGGATAAATTGAACAGATTGCTCTGTTTGTCTTCAATGATGCATGGTCAATATGCTTAGAAAACGTTAGTCTCTTGTCTAAAATGACACCAAGATAGCGTATCTAGTCAGACCATTCTATATCAACGCCACTGACATGAAGTCTGGTCGGTAAAAACGGTCTTCGACGAGTGAAGAAAATTGCTTTCGTTTTGGAAGGATTAAGAGCAATTTGCCATTTAGAAAAATAACACGATCAACACCGGATTGTAACCTATTGCTGATAGTACTTGGCCTGTAGGAACTGCAGTACAACGCTGTGTCATCAGTGTATAAGGCAACCTCAATGTTATTTGTATGCGGGAAATCATGTATGAAAAATGTAAATAAGAATGGCCCCAGTACGCTACCTTGAGGCACGCCGGCAGAACAGGATTTGCTACTTGATTTAGCATTATTTATAATGGTATAAAATGATCGATTACTTAAGTAACTATTAATCAGTTTAATTAGATAATTGGGAAACCTGGTAACAATCATTTTATAGATAATACCGTCGTGCAAGGTTGTGTCGAAAGCTTTTGCCACATCAAATAATACCATCCCAGTATGTTTATTGAAGTTAAAATTATCTGTGATAGAGTCGGCAATTTATATATATATATATACTATATTGTTGAATGTCTTGAAGAAGATATAGATCTATTATTTCAGTATATTTCGCCTTCGGTAAAATTTTTGACATAATTGATTGTAAAATACTTCTGAGAAAATTGTACAATTGTGGATTTAGAAGTTTTATTAATACTGTTCTTCATTTTGCTGATTTTTGTGAATGGTAGTCTTAAATTAATATTTTTTCATTTTATATTTTCACCTAAATATTCACTTGATAATGACCTAACGGTCGCAAAGTTTTGTGACTTTTCATAAAGAACAAACTTTTAGCGATTTTAACTTCTTTTTCTCTTGTTCTTATTTTTTTGTAAATAGAAATTTTATAAAATGTTTCGTAATAAATTATTTCATTATATTTAGTACAAATGAAATTAAAATCGTCGCAATAGGCGCGAAAATAAAAATAGAAATAAACGTAAGAGAAAAATACAAAACTTATTTAAGTAACTACGAGACATTAAAGTTATTATATAGACATCATCATTTTCTTTTGGCACACGTATACGAACAATAGTACAAATACATATGTAAAGGTGTGCAAATACGTACTTCATTATTGTGCACATATTTATTGACTCACGAACTGTTCTTATTTCGGCGTTAACATTTAAACGTAAACTTCAACTCAAGTCTTAAGACTGTGTATACCCTGTAATATGATTACGAAGTTAAACAGCTCGTATAATAATAATAATAATTATTATTATCATCATCATACAAGACGAAGACGAACAAATTTGGAGAGATTTTGCATATTTAATTAATGAATTCTATTATTATTATTATTAGTAGTAGTAGTAGTAGTAATTACCTGAAATAGTTGGATTATATTGAGAATAATTTAATATTAATTAGAAGAACGTTAAATAAAATATTCGGCGGATGAAACTATTGTCAGACTCGCTGAAGCTGGAATAATAAATCAGAAGGTGGACATCGTGATTATGATTTTTTAGAATTACTCGAAATATGTAAAACATTAAGAAGCTAATAATAATAGTGCAAGATTTCAGATCGATTACTACTGATATAAATAGAAAATAATTTTTTTTTTATGCTTTTTTCTTCTATTTTATTTTTAATAATTTGTAACTAGCCCGAATTGGCTATCCAACAAAAGTCTTCAATGAGTAAGTCATCTGTGCAGAAGACACATCCCACTGTGAGCCCTCCTACTTGTTACTGGACCAATTCCACAATTCTGGTCCTTCTCAGCATCCTGAGGTCCACATATAAGTATGTAGGAGCTGATTCGTTAGGATGATTCTGCAGCCGTTCTAGATGTCTCTTAGCAATTTTTTGTATTTTTTTCTCGTACTGGACATATGCCTAGGTCCACCAGTGAATTATTTGACATATACCGTGGATATATTTAGCGTAAAATTTTGTTTTGTAATTTATGTATTTTATATGTACTTGACTTTTTTTTTTGCACAACCTGTAGTTACCTGAGTGTCGGTATATATTAAAATTAATTAATTGGAATATTATTATTAATTTGCGGGAAAGACGGAATACTGTCGAGTAAATTAATTTCTACATTACAAATGGACTGTCGTGAAATAAATTTAATTACAAATGATTTTCGACAAATAACTACTTCGAATTTAATAATTAGGATGCCCCGAATGACGACGGAATATATTAAAAATAACTAATTTTAAATTTTTTTTGAATGTATGCTATATATATAATAAATTTTTAACGCGTGTTTCTTACATTACAGATAACAGCGGAATTGGCAACGATCTGGTAGAAGTAACCGCTTTAAAAGCTGAAATTAATCGATTACAAGATCAACTGAAAGATGTAGAATATCAGAACAAATTTCTCAACGAAAAGCTCACTCAACAACAATGGGATATGGACCATCGACTAGCTGAAATTGAGATGCAGATTTGCAGAGATACTAATAGCAGTATAGGCAGTAGCCTAGATGAAAATGAACGCAATCGGGAATCAATTATATAAAATAATTTTACTAACTTTATCGATTAATTGTTAATTTTTTGTTTGTTTTTTTGATTTTTACGGATATGTTTTAATTTTTATTATGTTTTAATTTTTATTATGTTTTAATTTTTATTATGTTTTAATTTTTATTATGTTTTAATTTTTATTTTTCGAGAAAAAGAAGGAATGTTAGTAAGCGTATTCGCGGTTAAGAAAATTGTCAAATACGTAAATTCTACCATTTTGCACGCAAATTCGTTTCTACCAAAATGGATGTACCGGAATGAAATTTTTTTTCTATTTTTTTAAAAATATTTTTCCTTCTAATCGTTATTTTTTTTTAAATTTTATTTATAATAATTATCGATCGAATTAAAAGCCTAATAGTTTATTTACGGCCTATAACGTATTACTGATTTCAGCGATACACTAGATTCTTTAAAAAAATTGTTGACTTGTCAAATTCCCTCGAAATTATTAGCCTCAGTAATAGCGACAAATACGAAGAAGACGATTTTTTTATTAATATAACAAGCGGTCGATTTGTAAAAATGTAGAAATAAATTTAATCGAGAAGCGAAGAATGCGTAATAGATATATTCGGAAGAACGGTGTACAGAGGTGAAACGAAATATCGAAAATAGGAGACATCAAATGGAACGTTAATTGGAAATGAAGAAAAACAATATCCGATAAATGGAAGAGATATAGAGAGAGAACTTAGAATATATACAAGACTAAAAAAGTTAGTTCGATAGAGAATATATCAGTAGATAATGACTAAAAGATCAAATAAGCAAAAATAAGAATATGACTACGGAAAGGAGTAACAAATGATTTTTAAAAAACATATCTACGAGTTTAATTCAGAAGCTAAAAAAAAAAGTAGAAGAATTAAATGGATATGCCACTGATATCGACACAATCCGAGTTTCGTGTAATTGAAGGGAAAATGAAATAAAAACGATACGGAGGAAGGCCAAGGGGTAAATATATAGATCGAATAATAGAAGGATGCAATGCAAAAAACCTTAAAAGAAGGACAATTCTAGTTAAAGTTACTAGGATCACGAGTCATAAAGGGTTATCCACCAACGTAAGGATCGAGGGAATAACAAATGATCGTAATAGAAATAATAAGCTTGGCGAAATTGGCATTTATCATAAAGGATTATCAACATGGAAACAGACGAACAAAAGAAATTAAGAAGAACTCGATTAAAACTTTCGTACGGGTGTTGAAGAAGAATGAAAACAATAGCGCGGACAAAGGAATTTAGCAGTAAGAAAGTTGTAGATTAATGCGCGTGAAAACAGAAACTTATTAGGAAAATTAAAGGAATCGCGATACAAAGGTCGTACGATAAACGTTTAACGTAAATAATTAAAGACGCCGTAGAAAGAACAAGATTCCAAAGAAAGGCCGTGTACAGCCACGCGGGAAAAAAAATGCCGCACTGCGGAGAATTCCGACGTTTCAAATTTCCGCTAATCGTAACAATTATCGAACAGTTACGATTATATTTCCTCTCGCGATTTTCCCGGTAAAACACAATTTTCGGATGTTTGACCAAGAAGTAAGCCAGATTCGTAATTTTAGCGATATTACACTAATCCACGCTCGATAATCGATTTATTTTTATTTACTAGAAGCTACGATAAAATAATCTAATCGCAGCGCGCGTGTTTTCCGAGTACCTCGCGCGGCTCAACGAAGAATATCGCAGTAGCGACGATTGCAATTTTGTAATTTTATAATTTTGTAATCGCCAAAGGTAGAACGTCCTACGGTCGTGGAAAATTACATCAAAACACGTCGCAGGGTGAAAGACGGAAAGATAAAATAAAAAGCCGTATCGGCGAAATGGAGGTAATTGACGATGGAGTACGAATATAGGCGACGAAGATTTAGTAAACATGGAGGATAATTCGCAGTTGCTAGACTCGTAATGGCATTAAGAATTTAGGGAAGTTTCCCCCGATACAATGGCTAAGGGAGTAGATTCTTAAGATCAGGCGATAAAAGATTTATTACGTTAATTTGAGGCAAACCGAACTAGCGATATTTATATTCAGGTTAATTACAGCGCTTTATACATAGTAACAATGCAACCGCACATGTATCGCGTGAATATTTGTGTATACACGAACACACATAAAGCACACTTATATATGTACTATATACATCCAATATGCATAGTACTTGTATATATATATATATATATACATATATGTGTATGTGTGTGAGAAAGAAAGAGTGAGGAGAGGAAGAGATACATTTATATATAAAATTGCTGTATCTGTCTAATGATCGTAGAAAACCATATACGTGTAATATACAAAATGTGTACATAATACAAATATGTGTACACATATATCATTTCATGTGTATGCGTATGTAATCTTTAAAAAACAATTACGTTTTCTACTAGAGCCCTACTATTAACACAACCTTCGTTCATCGTGCGAACGCGTAATTTTAATTACACAAATTTTATGTAAATAAAATTTATATTTGAACGTTAATATTAACTCTCGGCCAAATCGAACGCGATACAAGTCGATTAACTTAGATTTTATTTGTATATATTTTGATTTATACGTATATATTCTGCGTTTATATATGCAATTATGTATACATATATATATATATATATATATATATATATATATATATATATATATATATATATTATTTTAATAATTAGCAAATAGTGTACTTATTCATTTTTTGTGGGCTTTTCGCTTAAATTCTATTTCACTCGTAACGAATTTATCGTCCCGTCCTCTTTTTTAATAATTATTTCGCTAGTGCAAAAATTTTTACATAATTTGTACTAAGATGGCGTCGACCAAATTTTCATACTGGCGTTTGTACCTTTTGAATTATTTTGTTTATATAAAAATAAATTCAATTAAGTGAACATGTTTCTCTTTACTTTTGTTTCAATTGTTAGTCTCTTGCAGTAGTTTACATTTCATCTTATATATATATATATATATATATACATATATAGATCATCAGTGAGTTGTGCCACCCGTGTAGAGGGGGTGTCGTGACCATATTTTGTAACAGGCTGATCAGTTTGCGCTAATAAATACGGTCACGTGCTACATGTATACAATCCAGAAAAATACGGTCAATTGCAGTGGCGTAGCCAGGGGGTGGTTTTGGGGTCTGAACCCCCTTGGAATCAATCTGATAATAAGAAAATATATACTCGTTGTTAAATGCCGTTTTGCATTTGTTAAACCTATTTTGCTTTTTTTTATTTTCATTTATTTTATTTAAATTTCGTTGTTTTTGAAGTAAATAAATAGTTTTGTAATATAGGAGGTACTAGAAGAATTTTCTAGAAAAACGCGAATAATAGATTTTATATTTTAAATTTATTTAAGTATTACTATGTATTCAAAAAGTATAAAATCATTATTTATCGTTTATTTTTTCGCGGAATTTATTGTAACCATCTCCCTCTGTCCTCAATAACATACTATTAGTGTAGTTCAATTTAACTCGGGTTTACTGTTACAATTTAGTTTTTTCAACCAAATCTGGCTACGCCGCTGGTCAATTGTGTTGCAAATATTGGATAAGTACACGACCTAGCTGCCACTAACCTTCAACGAACATGGGCTCTATAGTTTTTCGTCTCTGACTACGTACCAAAAAATCGCTGTGTCCTACGATCGATTTTAATATTTTATGGAAGCATTTCTTCTTTTACCTGCCCATGGAACACACAACATTCCTCTCCAATACCACATTTCTAGTGATATATATATATATATATATATATATATATATATATATATAATATAAGGAGGACATGTTGCAAAGGATCATTCAAAAGGTACAGAATAGAATCATACGGCTGATTATAATACTACTTGATTTCAACGTCATTGAACTTAGAGTTACGAAGGTGGATGAACTTGTCGTGAATTTGCGTATACGTATGAACGGGGAGGTGCAGTCCATTTAAAAACAAAAGCGGATCAACGTATACTTAAAATTCTGAAACTACATGATTTCATAAATTTATTGGATATTACTTATATTTTTGTTTACCCGCTGAAAGCAATTCTCGTTTGTAGCTAACGTATAATGTTGGTTGATATTTACTTGCACGTTCGAGCGATCGTATACACTATTTTATAGAGATATTCGTGGTGTTCCACTTGTTGCCTGTAACTTTAACCTGTATTATATATTTTTTTTAATTTCTAAAAACATAGTTTGGATTGTGCGTAATTACGGTTGTGAAAATTGGTACTTAAACGCGCATGAACAATAAAATGAAAATAACGAAAAAAATCCTAGAAGGAATACATGAAAAAAGAAGTTTAAGGAATCATATAGAAAAGCGGAAAATCAAATTTTTAGGACACGTAGTAAGACATTAATTTTATAGAGAACTTTGATAAAGTATCCTCTGCGGCACATTACGTAAGAGAACATAAGGATATTGTTTGCATCCGTTTGTATTAAGTATTTCGTCTATAACTAGTTTATAAAAAAAAAAAATACGTATTGTTAAATAACAGGGACGATTGCACTTAATTTAATGTAGGACAACGTTTGAGCAAATGTTGAAAAGACATTATTTTATAGAGGAAAATTTACTTCGTGATGTTTTTTAAATTCGGTTCACGTTACAAGTATATGACGAACTGAAGGATAACATGACTGAAAAACAGAAACAGCTGACTGTGAAACATTTAAGTTCTTGTGAAAGACATAATCATGGGACAATTGATATGCGTCCCATTCAAAAGGGTTAATTACGATTAACTACGATCTGTTAATATAACTAACGTGTCTTTGGGTTGAAATTTGATATGAAGTAAGCGGAAGTAATTGAGTTTGTAATCATACGGACTTTTTTCCGCACGGTATTCGGGTAGGTAGATGTGTCGTAAACAATACAATATAATAATATACTCCAGTGTCGAGAATTGAGTACCACTAGTCGCTTAGTTATGATTTAGCTGAGTCAGATGCTTCAGAGGAACACGCTTTCATCGATATCGCATCCGCAGTATACAGTGGTATGCTAGCATACTTGTATATACGGTTTGTAATGTTTTCTCTTGAACATCAACTGGGTTGTTGGTTTGAGCGTAGGAGAAAAGCTTTATATTTATATATTCAGATGACACTACGGTGCTAAATTATTAATTAAATATGTTATAGGAAATTTTATGTTTGTTTTCCAGTAAAAAATTAAGTACTCCTTGTGGCGGAAAATGTGAGAAACAAAATCGTCGGGATAAAGGTTAAAATAATAGCGCATAAGTGAAGATATCTACGTAGATACAAACGATAATTTCTGTTAATACGTTGAACATCAGATAAGGCGCATGTACTAAGAAAGGGCGAAGTTGTGTCAGCGTCAAAAATTGTCCCGAGAGCAGCATGGTGAATCGGATGGTTCAAAATATTTTAACACAGCTTGTTTGATAAATGAATACACCATAGTTTTTTTTTTTTTTTTTTTTTTTTTTTTTTTTATAGTGCCGTGTTTAACTACCGAGGCTATTACGGCACTGGTGATTTAATAGTTAGATGTAGTAACTGAGGTTGGAAGAGGAAAGGAACTGTATAACTGAGGGAATAGTTGAAGGACTGTTGGAGAGGAAAGCAGATAGGGTATGCGGATGGATATTGGGCCGGTAAGGGAGGAGTGTAGGGCAGTACAGTAAAAAAGATGGCAGATAAGAGAGGGGTTTGGGAGTAAACAAAAGGGGCAAAAAGCTTGCGGATTGGTACGTTGGAGAAGGTGGTCATGAGATATGTGACCAAGGCGGAGCCTGCTGAGTGCCATGTAATTGGAACGAGTTAAATTGGCAGGTGGTTCCCAGAATCCTACATTGGATTTGATGGCGAGAAGGAAGTTATGGTGATATGAATTCCACTTCTGTTGCCAGTTGTGGTGGAAGAAGTATTTAAGGGCTGTGTTTAGTAGAGGGGATGGCGGTGCTTTATAGTGTGTAGGAGAACATAGTATAGAATGGGCTGCCCTATCCACCACTTCATTCCCCAAAATCCCCTTATGACCTGGAACCCACAAGAGGGATACTGAATCTATATCTTGTGATAATTTGTAAAGAAGAGATTGTATGCAATTAATTAGAGGGTTGTTTGATTTTGTTTTCTGGAGGGCCAATACAGCTGCAAGAGAGTCTGTAACGATTAAAGTTTTGTTGTCACTGGGATTTAGGAGTAAGTGCTGGAGACAGAAAAATATACCGTATAACTCTGTGTCATAAATAGAGCAAGAATCATGCAGTCGTATTGGATAGCATAAATTGTTGATGGAGAATGCACATGCTGCAGGGCTATTAATAGAATGGGATAGGGATTTGGCGCCATCAGTAAAACATAACAATGCTGGTAAATAGCTATTTATTAAGTTATTTGCTTTCATAATGAGCTCATGTTCGGCCATATTCTTATATTGCAGGAGAGTTATATTGGTATGTATATTCTCTTTCCAAGCGGGAGGAGTTGGGTAATTTGATTTAGTCATATTATAAGTGCTGTAATTTATGTTGAAATCATTTAGAGTGGCTTTAAGGCGAGGGATAGGATCAAATGGGAATTTGGGAGAAGAGTCATGTATAGGGATGGAACGGAGTATTAGTTTAAATGTTAAATATTCACTATGATCATGTAGTATCCCTAGTAAGGAACACATGCTCACAGCTGGTGATGTGCGGTGAGTGCCAAGAATTGTCCGAAGAGCAGAATGGTGTACGGGATCTAGGCATTGTAGTAGCTTTTGGGGTGCTATGGAGTAAACTTCACACCCATAGCTCAATCTACTAAGAATGATGGATTTGTAGAAATTTATTAGTATTTTGGTATGTAAGTTGTAGGATTGGAGAGATACTTGAGAATGCTTAATAATTTCAAACATTTAGCTTTAAGCTGTGTTATATGAGGTCGCCAGGTCAGCTGTGGGTCAAAAAGAAGGCCTAAGAATTTTATCTTTGTGGAAGGACTTATGCGGGTATTATAAAGTATTAGTGGAGGGAAGGGAGTTATATTTCGTTTCTTGTGGAATATTATGAGGTGCGTTTTTGAAGGGGAGAATAATAGCCCATTTTCAATGGTCCAATTTTCAAGATGGGTGAATGTTTTTTGAATGAGCTGGTGTGCAACTAAGGGGTTGTTGGATGAGAAGGATATATTTATGTCATCGAAAAATGTTTGTGATGTATTTTAGCATATTACCTTTTATCCCCACCCGGTTTAGTTTTGTGAGAAGATTGTTATGCCTCACTCTCTCGTATGCTTTCTCAATGTCAAATAATAGAGAATATGTTTGTTGCTTTGCAGCAAAGGCAGTTAAAATTTCTCTCTATAATGACAGGAGGTGCTCAAGGGACGATCTACCTTGGCGACCGCCCTTTTGGGAGGAAGAAAGGAGGTTTAATGATTCCAAGATGAATAGGAGTCGACGGTTAACCATTTTTTCCATGAGTTTACCTATGTAAGCCGTCAGTGAAATAGGGCGGTAGCTATCTAATGTATGGTTTTTATTTTTTGGGGGGGGAATCGGCACTACAACTGACTGCTTCCATTCCAGGGGAATTGACCTTGTTTCCCATATATGATTGTATATTTAAAGGAGATGTAATCTGGCATGGTTAGGGAGGTGTTTGAACATGAGAGGGTGTAAATGATCCGGACCAGGAGCTGAGGATTTTGTTTTATGATCCAATTGAAAATTGAGTTCCTGAATTCTGAAGGGCTTGTTATATGGGATTATGTTTTTAACATGGGTTTTTATCAGTTGCTGTTCAGTCTGTGATTGGAGTGGTGCGGATGAAAGGCAATGTGGGGCGGTAGAAGGTAGAGTAGTAAAGTATTTTGCAAAGTGGTTTGCAATTTCTAATGGGTTAGTAATGGTCTCGTCAGATATTAATAAGGAAATGGGAGGCGGAGGGGGATTGAGATACGCTAATGTTTTTATTTTCCCCCAGATTAATGATGTTGAAGTGGATTGTGAAATGGTTGATACTAATCTAGCCAGTGATTCTGTCTTACTTTTCCGGATTAGTAAACGGGCTTCAGCTCTTGCTTTTTAAAAGGTGATTAGATCTTGGAGAGTATTTGTTCCTTTGAATGTTCGTAATGCTAGTTTTCTTTTAAAAATAGCATTAGATATATTTTTATTCCACCAAGGAACAGTATGTGTATTTGTACGTCTACGAAATATTGGGATAGAATCATCTGCAGCTTGCCACATTGATGATGTGAAGTTATAAACGTTGTCAGAAAATGACCGATGTTCTTGTGTTATTAGATTAAATTTATTTTTGTACTTGTTCCAATCAGCATAACGGATGCATAGGGATGGTGACTTGGGTTGTGACGGGATTGGGGGAGAGATATGAAAGGATATAAATATGGGGAAGTGATCACTGAAGCATAAGTCATTGTAAACCCATAAGTGTAACTTGGGGAAAAGGGATGGGGAACAAAAGGCTAAGTCGATTGTTGAAAACTTTCCTAATGCTAAGTGGAAATATGTAAGTGAGACTGGGTCAAGAAGTATGAGGTCATTTTCTAAAATAATTCTGGTTAGTATGTTACCATGTGGATTATTTGTTAGAGATCCCCAATACAATGAATGAGCATTAAAGTCGCCCAATAACACTATGGGATGTGAAAGCTGTTGCAAAAGACAATAAAAGTCATTTGCAGAAATTTGTTGGCCTGGAGGGATGTAAGCGTTAACAACAGTAATAAGAGAATTAAGATGGGGTACATATATTACGGCTGCACATACTTGCAAGTCTGATTGAAGTGGTATTTGTTTGAATGGAAGTGAGTTATGAATAATAATAGATGAACCACCACACGCATTATAGCTGTGTATATAATCGTGGCGAATGAAGGTATAATTTGCTAAGGAAGGTTTATGCAGAGGGGTCTTGCAGACATAGAATTAGAGGATTATATGTGGAAATTAATAACTCTAGTTCCTCTAAGTGGGTGTAATAACCTCGGCAGTTCCACTAAACTATGCATATAACCAAACATTACGTAATAAATAAGTTAAATTTTCTTAAAATTAATATAAGATAAATTACAATAAAGATTAATACTACTAAAGATAGGTGAGAGAGTGTGTATTATTATGTCTCCTTTAATCTATTGAGCATAGTTGTTAAACGTGTTTTCACTTGTTTATTTTTGGTCAATGAGTACAATTTGGTGAACAAGTTGGATAATAATTTGCCGTCCATTTGATATTTATGTAGAAGTGTAGAATATTGGTTGTTACCATATGTATCGTTAATGAAGGAAATAATTGACTCAATAGGAATTGGTGGTGGCGGATGCAGCTGCTGCAAAGAATTGGCAAGGAATTATAGAACTTGATTTCTTGCAGCTAAAGATGCAGAACGAGAGCGATTCTTCGGGACGACATGGGTGAGTGAACGAGATCGATTGATACTGGCTGGCGGGGAGAGTGAATTATCAGGATTGGAGGTAATAGCAGATGGGCTGATTGGAAGCGAAGGGCCAGATTGAGTAGTTAGTGTGTTGTGTGTATTAGATGAAATTGTGTTTTTTAATTTAACATGCAATCGCTTTACTACTATTGATTTTCCATTATCAGACACTGTAGGCGATGTAGGTAAACCACGTTTCTTTGTGGCATTAGATGATTCTGTCATGACGCTGGCTAGATCCGCGGTTTCTGCTTCAGTTGGTTGTTTCGTCTCTTCAGTTTTCCTTTGTTCTGAAGGGGGCTGTCAAAATTTTCGGTACTTGATGGGTACGGTGCTGCATTGTGGGGCGTCTCCTCAGTTTTCCTTTTATCTGTCGGGGGTTGGACGCCAAAGTTGACGGTGTTTGATGGACACGATGCGGCTTTGTAGGTCTTCTCCTTGCAGATGAAGCAGTGTGCAAATCGTCAGTGTTGATGAAAATTGTGTAATCGTGGTTTCGATAATTAATTGAGAAGAATGGAGGAACGGTGATTTCATCGAAATTTGTCGTGTAAAATTGTCTACGCCAACTGATAATATGACCAAATTCGTCATCGAACGGATCGACACGCAATATGGCGATTGGGGAAACGAGAGTGAAGCCGATGACCGTTTTAAGATGGTGTTCTAATAAAGTATTTGGGATTACCGCTGAAACGTTAGATAAAACAATCTTTTTTGTAGATGGAGATAATCGTCTAGCTTTGATACGATGATCACTGATGGTTATGGTACCTCCAGTGCTCATAAAATCGACTACATCGTTGGGCGATTTAAGGAATATTAATACACGATTGCCACTAATTCGCGACGCCGCGATAATTTTTTTTGATTGCATGATACTGGGAAGAAGGGATTTAAAATAGTCCTTTAGCGTGGCATGTTCGATGTACGGAAAAATTATTCCTTGGTTTTCATCCGGGTAGTCGAATTCTGTGAGAGGAGCAATTTTAGGAGCGTGACGTGATTTGGCTATCGAGGAATAAGTATTTGGTGTTGAGACTGACGTTGTAGAGGATGATTTGGGAGAGATAGGAGAGAAGGAATTGATCGAGTTAATGAATTAATATTTGGATCGGATAAAGAAGTTTTAATCGATTTATTTTCAAAATAGATTGAAGTTGTTCGTTCGTTTGATGTAACGGAACGGAAATAGTCTCTATTAATATAGCCGTGTATTACTCCAGATAAGATATTACGAACATCGTCGGTACTACGATTATTAAAAGTAATATTACCTTGATTATTTGTGTCTGGCGGAGCAGTTGTTTGGGTTGGTGACGACGAACGGGAATGATAAAACGGCATGACGCCACTGCGTTATTTCTAGCAACAATCAGGAGCTGTGATCGGACGATATCGAAAGACGATATAAACGCGATAGTGAATACAACCTATCGAAAGAATCGTTAAATATAGTTGTGATTCGGAATAATTTCGAACGAATATTGTATTTTTTTGTCGGATAGGTTAAAACAACCACCGACATTAATATAATCGTATAATCGTTCATTCGTTTACTCTATTTGTTACAAATTATTTTTCGGCATAAATATTCCTGGCTTCATGCATAATTCTTTGAATAGTCACAGACCCAGATATATTATTGAACTGGTCGACAAACCACGTAGTTGGTTATATCTTACCATGTATGATCGTCTTTTCGACGTTATCAGCATCCATTGTATGCCCAATGAATGTAAACGTTCTCCTATAAAACGTAGGCAATATTATCGAGTTGTATATTTAGTTCCTGTAAGATCGAGACATTCGTTCCATATGCGTTCCACCGTTAACATCCTTCCGGTATGCCGTCATCCTCCATCGCTTCTAGTCTTCTTCGAGTTAATTTGTTTAACGTCCATTGATATTAACGTTTTCAACACGTATAATTTCACTCGATTTTAGTATGTATCTTTTCATATTTTTGTTAGTTACGTTCAGATCTCCCTTACCTAGTGATAGAACATTTTTTTCATATTTAGTTTGAGCCCTGCCTCTTCAAAGTTTCCACTGTCTACCAATAAATACGTCATTTCTGCCTTTGTAGTAGCCGATAAAACCGTGTCGTCTGCATATCTCACATTTGTGATCCTATATGTACGATGTACCACTGTTATAGTTCTCAATAAACTTTCTCCGTATATATGTTAAACAAAATGTACGCACCCTTGTCGAGCATATTTTTGAGTTTTGAAGCTTTCTGATATTTCATCTATAATACGTACGTTTTTATTTCGGATTATTCTTATGATTTTTTCAGGTATCCCTGACAGTTTTAACGTCTGCCGAAGCACATTCTACGCTAATTATGCTTTATTCAATAATTAGACG
The DNA here is from genome assembly GCA_032883995.1 of Coronaproctus castanopsis. NCBI lineage: Eukaryota > Metazoa > Arthropoda > Insecta > Hemiptera > Monophlebidae > Coronaproctus > Coronaproctus castanopsis. Next base: position 66,464,013 of record CM065052.1, on the reverse strand, counting down.
ACAAAATGGACTAAGAAAAATAATCCTGACTAGCATGATTGAAGGTCGTCGTAAAAGAGGAGGGTGACCTTCAACGGGATATCGTGACGTACTTTAAAAAATTGCAGAAGCTGAATAAATACCGGAAGGAATAGACCGGGCAATAGATCGGACCCAATGGAAAGCAAAGCACATTTGTTCACGAACATCCATAGTTATGCTCGAAACGAGTCTCCATAATGATGATGTATATAAATCGAGCATATTTTCAACGTCAAATGCGAAGGAATTTAAACATTATAGAGCGGAAAAGTCAAATATATATATATCAAAAGATAAACCTTATGTAACAGCATTATTGAAAAGGACGGTTGTAGCGTCGGAAAATTATTAAACAAATAGCACAAAGATGAGAAAAAATTGAGACGTCATTTTTCAACTAAATTAATCATGTCTTTCTTAAAAAAAAAAAAAAAAAAAATAGTTTCAACTTTTCTATAGCGAGGGAGATGTATTTACGACAAGACGACAAACGACAAAATTAACAAATGTAGCATAGCGGAAGAAGTAAACAGAAAGTCCGGATCTTATCAACCAACGTAGGCTGATGAATGGTGGTGGGGATTACGATAAACTTTTAGTCGCGTCGACGAGAAAAACTTTATAGACTTTAACAGCCTTTTTTTCAAAAATAAAAACTGGAAACATAAAAGAGCTTGTCGAAAAATGAAAGATCTTTTCATCGATGTTATTCAGTTTTTTGCGTTCGGAAATGGGTAAAATAATGAACCAACCACTCTTTATAGTAAAATAAAATATTTACGATAATAGTAGTGATGATAATAATAACAATTTCGAACATTTGTTTGAACAATTTACGAGCATATTGGGAATTCGCTTTCGAAAAGAGAAATTCTGAAAAAGGCGCGAACGCAAACTTCGAAATGGTATAAAAAAGAGGTGGTAGCAGTAGGCCTGAATAAATATTTGAGCAAGGCATGCATCAATTTTCCACGTATATATATATATGTGTGTGTGTAGATAAATTGATAGATACATAGATATTACATATATATATATATATATATATATATATATATATATATATATATATATATATATGCATAAAACAAAACGTGTATAGATGATTATATTCGTGGAAAGTTGCGAAAATTTTAAACGAAATTTCCAAATATTAGGGAACCGCAATAATTACACCCGTCACATTTAACGTAATGGCGATAATAATAATAATTATTATTATCGCCTCAACATCATTATCGTCATACAACCATCGTATGTTTAGAAATTTGAAAAGTCCGATTCTGTTTCATTCGATTTTACGTATATTCATTTTATCGACAAGCACGCGATAGTTGCGATATATGGTCGTTTGTTAAATTCGTACGTAATTATAGTTGCGGACTTTACGTCGAAATTCTTCGACAAGCTGATATCGTCCGCCGTCCTTATTATCGCGATTTTTATTTTTATTATTTTTTTTTCGCGAATTATTGGAAAAATTATGGGTGATAATCGTGGACAATTGTCGACGATACTGTGGAATTCTGGAATAGCGACAATTAGAGTACCCACAACTGCTAGAAGAGTGAGCGTTCAACAAATACCAGTATTTCCGAAAGAATTTCTTTCGTCTTGTAAATCATTGGCTACGCAACCGATCAGGTCGCATATAGTGTGGCCTGAACATGTGGAAGTATCCGCAAGGAATGATAACAGGTAAAAGACCGAACTAGAATATTCGGAATTCACCGCCCCATTATATATATATATTTATAATAATATTAATAATAACCTTTATTTAGCATAACTAAATTAACAATTTATAAATATCTGTTACAGCTAAAATCAATTTCTAAAATTAATTTCGAATGTAGTCATACTGAGCCCTTTCGAGCGAAGTCTCTCCCAATTTTTCCCAGTTGCGTTTGTCGTGTGCCAATCTATACAGAGCGCTTCTGGAACCCAGGAATTTCTCGAAGTCGTCGTCCCAACGTGTAAATGGTCGCGACTTTTTTCTCTTGTGGTACGCCAGGAACCATTCTGTTACTTTCTTCGTCCACCGCTGATCTCTGTATCTCACGACATGTCCTCCCCACTTCAATTTCAGCACACGAATTGAAGTTATGACATCCCTATTATCACCCATTTGTTCCTTAATCGTTTTTAATTTGACTTTATCTAGTTTCTTGATTTGTAATATTGATCTTTCTAAATTGTTTTGGCAGGTTTTTAGAATATTTTCCTGTCTTTGCGTCATCGACCATGTTTGGTAGTCGTAAGCTAAGGATGGTAGCAGGCAACTGTTGAACGTCACGCTTTTTAGAGTGAGCGGAATATTGCTCTTAAAAATTGATTTCATCATCCAGTAGTTGACCTAAATATATAAGTTCGGTGACTTGTTCTATATTGCTATTTCCTATTGGTATAAAGCATTTTTTTCTTGACATAAAATTTAATTTTTTTCGTTATTTATTTTTAATGCCGATTTATTTCCCTCTAGCTGCAGAGAAAGAAACATTTGCTCTAATTGGTTGAAGGAGGATGCAATTAGCACCACATCGTCTGCAAAGCATAAATTGTTCAATAATTCTCCATTTAAATTAATACCCATGTCCGACCAATCTAGCGCTTTGAAAACCTTATATACATATACATATATATATATATATGTGTGTGTGTGTGTGTAAAATTTATTATCATCGAGGGCTGTAGATTAACTAAACATCCAAACATCCAACAGATAATACGCCGTTATTGTCAACTTTTTCCAGGCCAAGTGGGATGGACATTTTTCTTACACAAAAATTAGAAAATAATATCATCATCCGAATTAATTGAGGCGTCTTATATAATATTTATCGAAAAGTTAATTCAAAGAATATATAACCGGAAGAAGCGACAGCCCACATTATTGAGGTAGCCCATATTGTCGCGGTAATCCACAATGTCGCGATAGCTCACATTATTAGTATGTTTTGAATCGAGTAAAACTTAAGTATGCGAAAAGTGTGTGGTAACATCGAACAGACAATAGATGCGGTTTTACGGACGAATTTATTGATATTGGTGGAAGCTGTGAGTTAATCACAGCATTTGAACGACTTGTACATTGTGGATTCCATATTCAGCAGATGATTTTTAGGATATTCTGAACTAAATGTTAAAGATTGAGACTTAGTCCTACGTACAGAAAACAGGGACAATAAAGGGTAAAATGTTCTATGTTGTCATCCAGGCACATTTCCATACCCGAATATTCGAGTTTTCGAGATTTCCTCTATCAAAGACCTTCCGGAAGAGTCGTTCTTCCGTCTTACAACTATCCCACGTGCGCTATTATATTTTAAAAATGTTTGCGTTAATAAAATTTTATTGATCGGGGATGGTCTCTAAATTTATGAAAGCATTCTAGATGAAAAAAAGGAACGATGTTAGGGAAGAAATCAGCGGACATAGATAGGGAGGAAGATTATTACTATTTAATTGTAACAGAAAATTTTTCGCATTCGGTAAAATTTTAACTTTTTATTGTAAGGGTGTATTTCAAAAATTATTAAATTACCACGTTTGAATCCTAAACGCATCGTAACTGAAAATTTAGAAAACCGTCCTTTTCTACATTATTCCCAATTCATAATAAAGAACGCCGCTCAGTATTGTGGAATAAATTTTTAAAATGTTAAATACAACTTTATTGCACTAAATGAGAAAGGCAACGATTCCTATACTTCTAAGCAAGGATTAGGAGAGATTCTGGTTAGTAAATTACACGCCAAATGTTTATTGTCATATCAAATATTTTATCCTCAGTTTTTCAATATGCATTATATATATATATATATATATATATATATATAGATATAGATATAGATATAATACTACGTGGGGCCGGATAAGATTCCTTACGATGCTCAAAGACGATTAAATGTAAAAAGGTAAAGATTTGTTATTGATTTTATTTAATTCTTCGCTTTTTCAAGATGATATCCCACAAGACTGGAAAACTCACTTCGTGTGTCCAATATTAAAACAGAATAAAAGTGCACAGGATTTCAGGTCGTACAGGCCAATATTCTCATGGCTGGGTAAAACTATGGAACTAATAGTGAAAAATAGAATTAGAATAGCGCCTGCATAATACAAATAAATTCCCTAAAACTCAATTTGGTTTTAAAATTGGTTATAGTAGAAAAGATTGTCTAAATATTTTAAACGCTGAAATTCAGATTAATACGTCTAAAAATCATTATTTAGTAGCAATATTCGTTGATTTTAAAAATGCATATGATAATGTTAATATAGAAAAATATTAAGGAAAACACTAGTAGAATATGAAATTTCAAATAATATTATAGATTGGATTACAAAAAATTACTTTACGGACAGGAACCTAATTGTAAAATATTTGGTAAAATTATGGAGTAGTGCACGATGCAAATATGTTTAATATACACGACGGGAAAATTTGATAAAATATTTAAAAAAAAAAAAAACCGAATTCTTCAATACGCTGATGTCGTGGTGATATATAGTTGAGCGGCTACATTGCGTACAGCTATGAAATATCACACAGAAGCGCAATAGAAAAGATTGAAAACTATGCGGCTGATTACAACTTGAAGTGCAATGTGAGAAAACTAAAGGCATGATAATTACCGGACATAGAGTAATTTCTCCATATGTTAAAAAACGATTCGATTCAGCAAAACAATAAAATACTAATGCGTGATTAACGCGGAAAGACGAAATAAATTACATAGAAAGAAACTGCCAGGGTAGTCTAAACATTCTTAGTGCTTTAAACGGAACCAGTTGCGGTAATCATCCCAAAACAAATATTTTAATATATAAAGCGCTTATAATCATCCCAAAACAAATATTTTAATATATAAAGCGCTTATACAATCACAAATAGACTATCTAGGACCAATTATCACATCACTCAGTAAATAAAAAAATTAGAAAAGCTACTACCTTAATCATATAGAGATAACTACCGTTCTCTGCTCTGGATCAAGTCGGAAACCACCCTCTCTATTGAAGTTCTTGAATCTTCCCTAACAATTCTTTTACCCAACCTATTTACTTCGGCAAGAACTGTTGTTTCTTCAAACCTTATTGCATGCCCCTTAACCACTTGATGTTCCATCACAGTCCACTTTTAATAACTCAGTTACAGCTAGAACGGTATTTCGGTATGATATAAGTAAAGTTGTTCAAAAATGCGAATCCACTAAACGCGTAGCAATTGTCGAAAAATTCAAATTTGTGAAACAATACAACCAGAATTATTATTCCGGCCTGACCAATTTTTTAAACGGTCCAATTTCAACCGGAGAAACGTGTAGTTTAATAGAGAACAGTTGATGGAGATTCACCATGAATTGTGCTCGACAGAGAATTTGTGCACGCCTTAATTTTTAATTTAAATTTTATTTAAATTAAAATTCTCGTAGTAAATAGAGATATAGTATTATTTCCAATTTGTAGTTTATTAATATTATCATTATTAATAATCCAAATCAACGTGCCGTGTGCAGCAGCTAAGGCTAGAGGCACAAGGAGAGGAAATTGAATCAAGGAGTAGAGATGAGACATGCCTACGAACATGATTAAGTTAGACGGTTCATCTTTGAAGATAAGAGAAAGTGAGGTGAAAAGGTTAAGAGAAAATCTAAGTGAGGAGTATAAAGAACAGTCAATGAGGATAAACGTGTGACGCCGTACACGGTACACTGAGGAGCCGCAGTTTTGTTGATCAGGTACGAATGGGTGAGTATTGTATGATCCAACCAAAATCTGCTGTGGACTTTTGTACACAAATTAGTGTTCACGTAAGTTACGATATACCAAATTCCGATTTAAATTTTATTAAAATTACAATTAAAGTTCGGTCTATATAGTATTTAAATTGAAACATATACACTGAAAAATTGTTAATCGCGATCACGCGCAAGCTCTATAAACGAATCCATATGTAACACGCATATGCATACACACACACACACACACAATTATGCATGCATTGTAGGAGAATTTTATCATATTACATTTTGTCATTCTTATATAATAAATCAGTATCCCAAACCTAACATATGTATATTACATATATATATATATATATACTTTTTTCTTTTCTTTAGATTATGCTGTAATCACGACTTCAGAAGTGGAATGCATTTTTATCTGCGTTACGTATTGACATTTGCTTCGTTTTTCGGTGTATTTCCAGTGAAAAGAATTTACCGAAGAGATGTAACGGCGGTGCGATTCAGCTGGTTTTCATTCGTTACCATATATTCTCTAATTTTACTAACAGGTTTCATGACCATAGAGATTATCTCCTTGGACTATACCATCAGAAATTTGAATGAGGACAATTTAACGGCTAAGGGTTCGTTACTCAGTATATATATATGTATGTGTGTGTGTGTGTGTGTGTGTGTGACATATATATATATACACTTACATACATTATATTTTATTTTGTAATCCTATGGAAAGAGTTACGTATACGTTCTCACTGTCATAATCGTGTACGACTATTGACAGACATGGGTTCTATACCGCCAATATTTCTTACGACCAAAAATTAATTTAACGCGCTTTTAAAATAATTATATTTAGAACTTAAAAAAATAATTTGAAGAATGTGGAATGAAGAGATGTTTATTAAAATAAATAACGAAAAAGAAGTTAAAATCGCTAAAAATATTCTTTATGAAAAATCACGAAGCTGTCAGATTGTTTTATTAATACTGTACTTCATTTTGCTCGGGTTTTTGTGAATTGTAATCTAAAATTAATATTTTTCATTTTTTATTTTTTATCTTTTTAAATATTCACTTTGTAATGACCTAACAGCCGAAAAGCTTTTTCGATTTTTTATAAAGAAAAAACTTTTAGCGATTTTAACCACTTTTTTGTTGTTTATTTTATTAAATGCAATCTTCATAGTGACGGTCAATGCGTTTTATAAAAATTACACAATCTGTATAGACAGCTTACGTTCTGCAACAGTACTTATTGAACTTTGCTCCATGTATTAACGCTTTTTCATTTGATCTCGTGAAATATTCCGTTTGGATGAACAAGCGATAAAAACGAACAAGTAATCAACTGGACGTTTGTGTAAACAAAAACCCTGTCTAGATTGGGGAATTTGTTTGCTAGCCATCTATTTAAGAATGCTCAGTTTATTTCTAAAAGTTCCAGGATATCGATTGACTGTTTATTTTTGGAAATAAGATTCGAAAATAAGAAGCAGGATCAAAGGAGCGCCCATTACGTATATATAAGGTATAAACAGTAGTCAGCAAAATTGGAAAGATGATTTTTCTATAATGCAGTATGTTCTTTAAATCTAACATTCAAATTCCTATATATATATATATATATATATATATATATATATATATATATATATATATATATATATATATATATATATATAATTAAAATCCCGAAGTTTATATATGCCCTCATTATTAATAATATTTTTAACATTAAACTTTCTAGGAAATAAATTATTAAATAGATTATTTCTGTTCGAAAAAAACTGTTATAATTATACTTTTTAAGAATATTGCTAAATTTATACCTAACACTACCGAAAGAATTTCATTGATTATTTAAAAGTTTTATCGACAGTAGAAAGGAAAGTGGCTTTCTGAAACAACTAGTTATTTTTCTGGTATATGAAATTATTAATTAATTTTTTAATATATATCACGCGGGAAGACCTACAGAAATACCTTCTGATATTTACGTGAATATTTTTACTTTACAATTTGTTATACGCATTTATTTAATATAAAACGATCGACTTTACCGTACAATATATATATATATATATATATATATATATATATATATATATATATATTATATATATGTAAATGTTACCGATTATAACCGGCCAATCAAATTGTCATCAAGTAGTTGGTCTATTGGAAATTACGTGTTCGGAGAAGAAACTGAGCAGTTTCATTTTTTTTTAATTTACTCGTTTTTCCAATTATGTTTATACGTAAATCACGATGTATTAGAATATTTGATGTAACGGAGTTGATGTCTTTTGAAATTTCTGTATAATACCTATGTTGCTCCTGAAATTTCTGTATAATGCCTATGTTGCTCCTCTTTTGCACATTCCTAAAGTTTTTAACCGAGTTGATTTTAGTTATATAATAGCGGTGTATTTTGAAGGCTCTGCTAGTTAACCAATAGAATTTTCTCAGTTTTAAATGAAATTTATTCCTTTCGATAGCAATATAGCGGTTTATCTCTAAGTACATACTTGTCCCTTCTTCACCTTGATAATTTACATCTGTTTAATAGCGAATTTCTAGAGAAGCTGTCCGAGTTTATAGAAATATGATTAGTAACTATAGTATCACGTTGGGTAGGCTGTAGCGGCATCCCCATATATATATATATATATATATATATATATATATATTAAAAGAAAAAACATACCCAAATATTTTTGATTATCTCGCTTTAGGCAAGAGTTGCAACATTGACACGGGGCGGTCTGTTTGTAAAGATGTATAAATAACAAGTATTATAACTAATAATCGTTGTTAACGAACGAATGAATTAATATATTCATTTGTTATTATTTTCTTACCGCTTCGCGGAAGGAGGCATCAAGAAAGCGACTTCCGGGACGATATTTTACGGTAACGCTTGCATAGCCATGGTACTGTTCGTAAGGTTAGCGAAAAAATGGCCGAAATTGATTCGCGAATGGAGATCAGTTGAAAAGTCGATGCTTAAATTCGGCGTACCTCATTTAGGTTGGAGAATCACCGTTATGACTACGATTTTGTTTCTACTGGCGTCAGGTATATACTAACCACATACTCTGTAAAAAAAAAAAAAAAAAAAAAAAAATTAAGCGGGAGGGGGAAAATTATTAAAAGACATTGATGATAAAATATATTATTATTATTATTATTATTATAAAGCAAAATTTTACCCACTAAAAACCCCCTCCCTCTATAAACCAAATGGTATTATTAATATAATGATGGAACTCGCAACACCGAGGCGTAGAACTCTGTACTTAAATTAACTTATTGCGATGGAAGAAAGGATGACATAACATAGTTCCTTGTTCTATCTAATATCAATTCGTACAGTTTATGCTAATAAATTAAACTCAAGTAAATAAGCATTACAAATAAGAATTAAAAAATGAAATCAACTTAAAAAAAAAAAAAACAGAAAATGGTAAAAACTTTATACTAAAACTTAAATACAAACTCGATTAGAAGATAAATAAATCAAACTTAGGACTCTGTAAAAATCGTTTAACTCCCCTATTACGTGCACTTTTGACGCTAACGAAATTGTCCATTTTAAAATCAATTCTATACGGCGCTCTGAAAATTATGTATTATTTTATATTTCCAACTCGTTCGTTCGCTTCTTTTAATCATATGCCAGAATTTATAATCTTTCACTAAAAATTGGCGTTGTTCCTACATGTTTAAAAAAGAAAACGGTCACATTTCAAGTGTGTCAATATGAGTCAAAAGGAATACGGACTGAACTACTCGAATTGAATTGCCGTTGTCTTCACGTGCTCCTCCGATACAAGATTTCGTTTATCAGCATTTTGTTTATTTTTTTATATTTCCTATTTGATTTTTAATTATCACACGATTAATGGCTTAAACACTGTCTATTTCTATTTCGTGCAATTCTGCATCCAGTCTTTTTCCAGTCACCTCTATGTTGTCCTGCCAACGAGCTGTTAAATCTATAGATCGTGTTCTTCTACGCGTAAATGAATAAACGTACTAACGACTTTCGAAACGTTACATAATTTAAAAAAAAAAAATCTACGCGGTTTACACCGAAAATGAAACTGTAATCAACCGTGAAAGATTAAAAGTTTTTTTCTTTTTTTAATGCTATTGTTAACTTACACCTAGTTGATGCTATAGCGTGACCCAGGGAAGATGGACTTGGGGGGGTTGTTTTTTGAATAATTCAAAAAATACTCGAAAACAAAATTTTTGAATGGGATTTTATTTTAAAATAGGAAAACGAATTGATACAATCATTTGCGGAACACAATTTCCATTCGGATGACCGTCATTTGCAATAATGCATTCATTCAGTCTTCACAAAAATTTTCGAAGACTTTTTCGAGCATAGGTCGCTGAAATTTTGAAATTTCTTCAGAAATCCGAATTTTTAGGTCTTCTAGATCGCGTGAACGTGTTTCGTAAATGCGGCTCTTAAGGTATAAGAAAAACTCGTAAGTTTGAATTCTTTTCGAAACTCTCTTTACACTGTAGCGATCGATTCACGCCGAAAATAATGTCGCGCTCCTTCTCGTTATAGAATGTCGCGATAACTGAAACCGGACAAAAACGAATCTCTCGTATGTACACTAAACACAGAGCACGCGGTTTGCGTTGTAACGCAGTCTTACCAACCGCGCTATAAACAATAAAACCGTCCGTCTTCTCTGAGTCTCCCTATATTTGGTAAGTTTTGTAATTGATATGCCTAGTATGCCATGAATAGCAATTCCATTCGGCGATGTACGTTAAAATTTTATATATTAATACGCTTAATTTAACGTCCAGACACATTTCGTTCCATCCTGTCGACGATATCCAAGCGAGTTATCCATTCGGGAGATCGCCATAGTGTGGTTTGTATCTTTTGACAACAATTGGATTTCAAGATGTTCGTAAAGTGTAACATTAGTTTACACTAGCAATATTTCGGAGCATTTCGTTTTGCATTCGCTGTAGAATAACAAATAATTGACTTCCGGAGGACCTGTTTGTATAATAACAGCTCATTTTCGATCGATATATAATTCTGATTTTATTCCAGAAAACGCTTGTTTCTTTTTAATATCGAGTTCATAGCGTCTATAATACGTTTCGTTGATCTAAATTCATCCCAAAGTATATTTTACTTCATCTTTTTGAATGACTCCATTTATGGTTACTCGTTGAAAGAGTTCTACTGTTTGTGAATATTATCCGAGTTGATTTGGACTTAATTTTAGCTCTATCAACCCGTCTGAACCGGATAACAAATCCGTGTAAAGTTGTCGAGGAAGTTGCACTATTCGTGAAATCCATATTCATATTCGATGGAAAATAACTAGCACCTCCTTCACGCGCAATTAATAAAACGAATCCGTCAATCGGGTGTGTCCGGTTCCCGATTAGTATCGAGGAAGTAACGTGAAGTATCGTAATCGAATGTGCTCCGTCGATCATTTAAATTTTTAAAATGTCGCGTAATTTAATTGAATAAAGCTTTATAATAATTTTTCAGTTTTTTTTAATTTTCTAATTATTTTCTTATTCGCTTTTCTAGCTGAACACGTTTTACATAATTGGCTAAATACGAGACCCGGTGGTAAAGACGACATTACGGCCATGTCGCATTCGCCTAATTCGAGCGATCATAACGCTACCTACCTTATAGATCAGTCGGTGTGTATACCTTTTGTTATAATCGGCGAAACCATTTAAGTATTTTTATTTTTAACAATTTAATCTTGAGTGTGTACAGTCAGTAAATAGTATTCAATTCCATTAACACTGAACAATATGGGACTTTTATAGGTTTCCGTTGTTTATTCTTACAAATTGCTCCATAAATATACCGACTAGATGAATATTTCATTTTTTATATCTCATTAATATATTTATAAGTTTGATATTGGATCGTAGACTCAATTAGCGTACGAGTTATCTACACGAAAGCGTCCAAACAGACTAATCTTTTAAAATCGCTTTCTCGTACAACCTTTGAAACGTTTTCTTCTATACAAATTCTTCATACCCAGTAGTATCGATTATAAAGTAGTTTTTTTGTTTTGGTAATTCTACCGTTAAGTGTATTTCTACATTGGATAAAGTTAAAAACATATATGTATATCCTCTATGGAAGTGGAGACAACCTTCTCAACCTTTAGTACACTTCTCTTTTTTCGATACTTTTCACAACTGTAGATTCGCTCTTAATCACCATTGAATCCCTCTGCGCATCATCTATCCAATTATGGTAATCTAACAGTATCTCCTTCTCTTTCTAATTATTTTCTTTATTTACTAATTCTGACCTATCCTTACATATTGTGATTTAGATTATTTTAAAAACTTCTCTACAACCTTCCATCGCTAATGCATTCTTTATTTCCCGCATCAATAACAATTTTTCAGAATATCTACACGGACGGATTTAAATCTACCACACATTCTGATGCAACTTTGGTTATTCCTTCCTCTAAATTGTTAGAATCTTGAAAATTTCATCAATTTTCACTGCAGAGGCTGTCCGCTACATCAAAAAAAAAAAAAAAAAAAAAACGTAATTTTTTCACACTCGAAAAGGTGTGTCCCTCTAAACTAACATTTATACATTACAACCTTCATTCCTCTCCTAAACTAGTGAAAATGTTATACACGTTCTCCATTAAATTTGTACGGATTCCTGGAGACTACTGAATCGAAGATAACTTTTTTGCTTCCCTTCTTAGACTATCCATTGCTTATTCACCGAACATTTATCTTCGCTTCATTGTTAAAACTACTCCGTAAGGAATAATCGGTGTGTGGAAGATGTTTTTCACGTAATAAATCACTTCAGATTGATTTTCCATATTTACCAAGCTTTTACAATATGCAGGTGCAAGTTAACCAATTTATTCATGACCACACCATATGTAGACTTAGATTCGGTCAAATCCCTACTGCTCGCAACTTGCAGATACTATATATTGTCAACCCAAATCGCCTATTATTTGGATGTTTCCATTATCTCTCTTCTTGTAACAAATTATACAATCAACTCACTTATCTATTACCTCATAAACACGTCTCTCTTACTTGCAACTCGTAATGCGCGCATTTACATTTATCTATTGATTGTAACTTAGCGATATAACTATATTTTTATTCTATTTTTTACATTACAATTTGTAATTGGCGCACTTGTGTGGAATCTTATTTTTAAAGAAAAATATAAAAAATTAAAAGACATATTTTTACCATAAAACTACTGATAGCTTATTATTTTAACGCTTTATTATCAAATAATTCATACGGTTCAGAATTAAATAAAATTAAAATCGTACCGAAATTACTCCTTGCTTTTGTCATATTCACTTGTATGTTCACATAATTTCTTAAATTAATATCCTAATTTCAAATATTTTTTCTTTATTTTAAAGCGAATACTCGGTTATTAAAACGAACGACTGGTATTTAAAATTTTAAAAATATCACCGAATCTCGTATACATGTAAAATATCTCGCCAGATTAAACGAGTTTATTTAGTCGGCCTTTTAAAACAGAGTTCGCTCTTAAATTTTTTGGCACATACGTATACATTTATTGAAAGATATTTTTACAGGCTGCCAATCATGTGTTACTTCCATTTTACTGTTTGTTTTGTTATTACTTATTTTCACAGTCGTTTTCGACAGATATCGTTGATACATGTTGAGATTTTACGCGAATTATACTATTTTTATTTTATAAATAATTTCCGAATAAATTCACTTTACCGGAGAAGTTATGTAAATCATCATCCCAGTTTACTTTACGAATATTTCAAAAATTGAAATAAAAAATATTATTTCTCATCTTAACTTTTTTATCTATTAGGTTCATTTATCCATAACATTACAAACCACGACTGACATAGATTGTTGCGAGAAACGAATATTTTTTTTTTTATCCTATATCGGTCCACTGCTGGACGTAAGCTCTATCTCTTCAATTTATTCTTCTGAGCTTTCTGAATTCATTTCTCGCTATATCAGTTATATTGTCATACTAACAAGTCATCTGCCAATGCTTCTCCTCTTATGAAGAAGCGACCACAATTTCAATACTTTCTTCCTTGCCCTGTCCATGTCTACTTTAGTTTGGCCATCTTTTTCACCACGTTATAAAATACGCTATTCTTTATCCGATTCGTTTCCGTTCGGATTATATTTAATTTTAATCTTTCTGCGCTGTTTGTGACCTTACTATCCTTCTAATATTTGTTTTTGCGAAAATTCACATTCGTGAATATGTACGTAAAAATCAACCGAACACACTGATTATATAGTTTCCGATTTAAAGTTTACGTAACTGAATTCGATGTTTAATATTTAATAATCGACACTTATAATTTTTAACAATTAAAACTAATAATTAGTAATTAATAATTAAGAAAGAATATTAATAGATAACGAAATTACAAAATGAACAATTAATAAGTGTAATTAATAAGGAATTATCGTTCGTCGTCGCATTAAAATTGTCGATTTATTTCTTTCTCCACAACCGTAGATATCTTTTAAAGGTTATTTAGAAAGATTTTCCTTGAAGACGCATTGGTATCTATTTAATGATCCGACTCATTATAATCCTATAAAAGGATTCATAGTGATGTGGCTCAGCATTACCGGCACGTTTGTTTGGAATTTCACAGATCTTTTTATCATGCTGGTCAGTTGCGCGCTCGCTGCTCAATTCAAGCAGTTAACTATCACTTTGCGTACAGCACGCGGTCGTGTAAGTATCTTTTTAAGATTAACGCGTTGATTAATTATTGCGTTAAATTTCACTATTGCTGTCGCTTCCGTCGGTGCATCGTTTATTTTGATAACAAATATTTCTTTCATATTTTACGACAAGGTCGTTACTTTTGCGTTTGTTTAAAATATTAAAATTCAACTTTTTTTTTTAAATTTAATTTAATTTTTAATCAAATATTCGTTAAATTTTCAATGTGTACGTAATATTATAGACAATTTAAATTGAATCTCAATCATCCCCTCCAGTTATTTTATTAATATCTGACAGACCATTACCGACATTATAAGCTGCAAACCACTTTGCAAAATACTTTACTATACTACCATCTACCGCCCCACATGACCTTCCAACCGCACCCCTCCAAGCACAGACTGAACAGCAACTGATAAAAACCCCTATTAAAAACATAATCCCATATAACAATCCCTTCGCAATTCAGGAACTCAATTTATACCTTTTACACCATCTCATGTTCAAACACCTCCCTTAACATTCCCAGTTTATATCTCCTTCAAATATACAATCATATATGGGCAACAGGGTCAATTCCCCTGGAATGGAAGCAGTCAGTTGTAGTGTCGATTCCTAAAAGAAAAAAGCAAAACCATACATACAGCTACCGCTCTATTCACTGACATTTTACATAGGTAAACGTATAGTAAACAACTGTATAAAATTCATACTTTCGTGTCTAAATTTTATATTGTACTACTAAAAGGGTTAATATTAAAATGTTAATTGGAACGTAAAGGGTATCTGGCCAATTGGTAAAATCGGGGGAAACCTGAAAAGGATAAAGGGGTTCTTTTCAAACTACTCGAATTACATTATTGCCACACTGTAAATTACAAAAACAAAAATATATTTGCATAAGTTATAAACATAAAAGAAAATATAACATAATATTGTGTACCGGGGATTACAACAATAACAAAAGCGAGAATATAAAAAACAAAAGAAAACAAAACGCTAAATGCTGCAGGAAAAAAGCAAATAAAAGACTAGAAACTAAACACGTTTTCTAATTACAAATAATACATGTTAAACAAAAATAAATTGTTTAGATTGTGAGTTCTTATAAATACTAATTAAAAAAAAAAAGTGGTGACATGGATGTCGAAGGTGCTTACTAAGTAAAGGGGTTAATACTAATAAATAAATTATAATTACATAATATTATGTTTGAGTCGCTTGTGTTTATATTTGGAATACACGAAACGAAATTGCTTAGAATCGTAATTTGCAATCGAGGAGACGTGTACATTGTTTTGGTATGAGCATTTAATAAAAAAGTCAGTCGATAGAACAAAATCTCTAATATAGGGCAGATCAGTAGCTTCGTGCATGCTGTCAATTCTGGCATAGCGAGGAGCATTGAGAGTACATCTGAGGCATCTATTTTGAATGACTTGTAATTTGTAGAAGGAGGTTTTTGATATAGAGCTCCGGGAATGACAACGTAGCAATGCATTGGACGGATTAGTGCTTTATAGAGGATTATATTGTTGTTAATGTTGAGGAAGGACTTTTGATTAAGGACGGGGTGCAAGGAACAGAAAGCATTGTAAGAGACACGAGGATGCAAACGGTCAGCTTGAAGAACTGGCCATAAAAGTCTGCATAAACCTTATTCTCCCTCGGCGGGTTAAGTTCGCCGTAAAAACCTTACAACACTGTTATCTCCTCAGTAACAAACTGCTGCCTTGCGGTTCGGGTCTTTACCCAAAGGCTAAGGGAGTAAACCCTGACAGAAAATCATGCGGAAAGCAAACGGAAAACCACCGCATTACTTTTTCCAAGAAGCATTAGAAGTATCAAGAAAAATATTACTGCTTCAGGTGGGCTCATATACGCCAGGTCCGGCAGGAGGATTGAGCTTGGTCCTCAGGTCGTCAACATGCAAAGTCCCGGAGTTAGAGAGTTGAAAGGCACGCCATCCGTACCGAAAATAAAGCTGTCAAGGACGTTAAAAATCGGAACGTGGAATGTTAATAGCATGTTCGAGATAGGAAAAACACATAACATCATATCAGAAATGAAACGAACTGAAATTGAAATTATGAGTGAAACAAGCTGGCCTGGAAATGGTACGTGTCAAATAGACGGAATGACGATGTACTATGCAGGAAATAACTGAAAGGAACACAGAAATGGAGTTGGAATAATGGTGAATGCAAACATCGAGAGAAGTATACTAGGATATGTACCACACAGTGACCGAATGATTTTACTGAAATTGAAAGGGAACCCATTCAACATTAACATCATTCAATATGCATCAACAAAAGATAAATCGCAAGCGGAAATAGAGAATTTTTATAAAAACCTCGAAGATATCGTTAAGCCAATAAAGCCGTCTGAAGTTACAATTATAATGGGCGACTTTAACGCTAAGATTGGAACAGAGAAGACAGATGATATCGTAGGTAATTTTGGATTGGGAAAAGGAATGAAAGAGTTGACAGATTGGTGCAGTTTTGTCAAGAACATAATTCTATACGTTCGTATACTTGGAAAGCACTTCAGGATAAACCTGATAATGTGGTTAGAAATCAGATAGATTATATTCTGCTAAACAAACGGTATAGAAACGGATGCATATACACAAGAACATTACCAGGAGCGGATGTACAGAGCGATCATGTTTTGCTGGCGACTAAAATACGAGTCAAGCTAAAAATTGTATGTACTTGGAATCCAACAAGGCTGGACATGACGCTATTACAAGAACCACAGATAAAATATAAGATCGAAGAGACCTTAATGAAAATATTAAATACGTTAAAGAGGAAGAAAGAAAAGAAATAAAAAATGTACAGGATATAACAGGCGGTCAAGGAATAAAGAAAACATGGGAAAAACTTAAAATTCACAGCAGTAGCGGGCAAACATTTAAAAGCAGTTAACAAGATTAAGAGGAAAGGATGGATGAAGGATGAAATATTAGATTTAATGGAAGAAAGGAGAAAAGCTAAAATTAAAACAAATCAAAAAGAATATCAACGCCTAAAAACCCTAATAAGGAAAAAATGTGGAGAGAAGCCAAAGTACAATGGCTCGAAGATAAATGCGAAGAAATTGAAAAACTGCAGCATAAATTTGATAACTTGAACGTACATAAAAAAATTAAAGAAGTAGCAGGAATATACAAAAATATTAATAGACACGCGCTAAAGAAGAAAAAAGGCGAAATGTTAGTAGAAGAGGAAGATGTTAAAAAACGAATGGACAAACTATATAAAAAAACTCTTGAAAGACAAAAAGAGACATATTACTGGAAATGATACAAGTCCGACATTAATTAACATCAGAAGCAGTACAAGCTATAAAATCAGTGCATAGGATAGCGTCAGGACCCGACAGTATATGCGTGGAAATTATAAAATTGATTGAGGAAGAAAATATAGATATAATAGATTATTTTATATCATTTATGAAAGAAGAGAAATACCGCAGGAGTGGTTGCAGTCCACCCTTGATACCCAAAAAAGGAAACGCCACTAAATGCGAGAATTACAGACTAATTAGTCTAACTAATCACATACTAAAAAAATTCATAAAGATTATACATAATCGAATAAGTAAAAAGTGCGAAGAATCAATGTCCAACACGCAGTTTGGATTCCGGAAAGCAATGGGAACGAGAGAAGCTTTAGTGAACATCATAGATACAAAGATCATTGGAGCAGAACAGAGATGTAATAGTATATTTCCTAGACTTACAAAAATCATTTAATACAATAAAGCGTAATAAATTAATAAAATGTCTACAAAAAACTGGAATAGACCAACAAGACATAAATATAATCAAACAGAGATATATTGGAAACAGACAGCGGCTTTAAAAACAGAATACTGTCTTACAGATTACATTCCAATTAATAAAGGTGTAAAACAAGGATTATGTCACCATTACTGTTTAATTTATACGCAGAAAACTACATCGAGAAAATATTACAAGAATCCAAGGAGGGCGTCGAAGTAAATGGAAAAGTAGTAAATAATATCCGGTATGTAGACGATGTGGCGATAGTAGCAAACACGGCGCAAGATATATAAATATTATTGAATAAAATTGTATCCGCAATGAAAAATTCAGGACTACGCATAAATGCGCAGAAGACGAAAGCGACGATATTCGGCAATACCAAGAAGACATGCCCAATAATGACAGTGGACGGGGAACCAATAGAAGTTGCTTAAATATCTCGGTTGCTGGTTGAATGATGAAATTAACCCCGAGAAAGAAATCAGAATAACAAGATCAGTATTTATCCAAATAAGATCTCTGTTCAGTAATAAACATTTAAGTCTGAAATTAAGATACAGGATGGTTAAGTGTTATGTATATTCGGTTTTATTATACGGAGCGGTGGACGTTAAAAAGCACAGCGATGAAAAATCTGGAAGCATTCGAAATGTGGGTTTTCAGGAGAATGCTGAACATATCATGGGCTGACCGTATATCGAATAGAAAAGTTGTGGAAAGAATAGGACAAAATGAAGAGCTATTTATCATGAAAAAGAAATTAGCGTATTTGAGCCACATTATGCGGCACGATGGGTATCAGTTGATACAGTTATACAAGGCAAACTAGGATGTAGACGAAAAGGATGGAGAAGAATGTCGTGGATGAAAAATTTGGAAAATTGGACGGGATGCTCAACCAACGAACTAATACATTCGTCCAGAAACAGGACCATTGAAAGTTGGAACTATGTTATTGTTGTCAACATGGGATAATAATCTAACATAAATCACCTTTTCAGTAACTTTACTTAGGTTACTCAGTAAGCTAATGAGGACCTGCGAAGGAACCTTTCCCAGTTTGGGCAAGGCGATGATTTTGGCAAGTTTCCAGCTTTGCGGAAAGTATCCCAGTTTAAAGATACCGTTCACTATGCTTGAGAAAACAACAATAGCGGAATGAGGGAGTTTCTTGATTATAAGCAATGATATATTATCAAGGCGTACCGACTACTACAATTTCGTTTTTTTAATGATGTTGGATATTTCTGGAGGATAAATGACATTAACACAACTGTGGGTAGTGTTAGTTGTACGCGCATACATCTTGGTAGTGCGTAGATACCTCCGAACCTCGGACTGGACTTTCTTGCGCTGAAAGTTGAATGCTAATTGTATGTTCTGTCTGTGAATTTTGAAGTAGGTTTTTAGTCGTCTTCCAAAGACTATTATCCTTGGGGCTCTGACCGGAACTTGCTGTACTTTTCATTTTTGCGGTTTATAAGGCAGTGACGAAGAGTTTTGATCAAAAGAGTCAATAGCTGCTTTATCACATCGCTGATATTCACTGATTTTTTAAAACGCGCCTGAATTATGCGTCACACGATTGCTTGAAACTTTTATTCGGAATCTGTTGTTGTTTTCATAGAATGATTTTACTAATGTGATATTGTGTTTTGACATTTGGATAAAATTATCGCAACTTGGCTCCATATTGCGTAATCAAACGCCTTTTTATAATTTAAAAATTATTTATATATATATATATCTATATAAATGTATATACAGGCGTGTAAGAAACTTTTTAGCCTTTCCCATAATTTTCTACTTTCACTGTACTTTTTTTTTAGCGGCCGAATTAAATTATTCTCCGGAAAGTTTCTCAGTTTATGCTTTAATACGTTAATACGCGTGCGGAATTAAGAAAATCGTATTGGAAGTTTTCGCATCTTTGTGGAGTTCTAGAGTTACGCCATTGTTGCAGCCATTTATATGCATTTCGCATAATTTCTAGGTAACTCCGTAAACGGCTACAAATAATATTTTAATTATTTCCACGAACCGACAAAATTATAACTATAATTAAGCGATATTTAACAACTATTCACTTGTATTCGATAAAAAAATTAAGAATATTCGTCGTGTTAGCTTATTAAGTCGGATAGATTTTTCTGAAACTGCGTACAATTCAATTTTCACACTGATGTTACCGTACAAAAAGTAACAAGAATTCCAAAATTCGTTAGACATAAATTTAATTGCGACAAGAATATTTCTAGAAGTAGGCAAAGCATAATTAATTTAATGTAATTTTCCTAGATCTTTAGTTAGTTTAATTAACCGTCCATCATCATCAATCATCAATCATTGAACTCATAGGTCCTATTCCATGCTATTGTTTTTAATTGGTTGTACGTTGTAGATTTCACGTCTTTATGTAACTGTTCCTCGGTCTTCCTCGGTATCTGGTAGTCCTTGTTTTTCCTTCTATGATTTTCGTTATCATTTCGTCATTCCTTATTATATGCCTCATCATTACAGATCTTTTCTCGACGGTAACTACCGAGTTTCCGCTACTATTTTCAAAATTTGTTTCCGACTTTTCCACCTATTTTAATTTTAACATTTTCCGCTAGAACCACATTTCTGCACCTTCGAGTTTCTTCTTATCATTTGCATTTATCGTCCAGGTTTCACACCCGTAAAGCATTACGCTCCATACGTACGACTTGATTATTCTTCAAATTCATATCCGTACCTTTATAGCATCGCATATTTCTGCATGAAAGCATTTTTTGACAGATTGATCCTACGTTTTATCTCTTCTGTGGTTTTTCCATTCTCTGTTACCAAACTTCCGGGATATGTCGCCTGTTTGGTTTTATTTATTGTTATTAAGTATAATACATTGTCTTTGGTTGCAAGTGCGCTCTTTCACATATCAGAATTTTTCATTTATTTTCATATTGTAATTTTCTAAATGTCTTTTTATAAATGCTTCCCGTTATTTAAGTAATAATTCATTCATCGTAACCATCGATAAAACTTGTACAGTCGTCAGTATTATAAGGGAGCATTTTAGGTTCGTTTTTACTTGAACGTTATTTACTTTTTTATTTCTGAGATTTGACGATCAAATTTTACACCGATGATTCCACCTTGTTTCCTAAGCTAAATTATAGATCCTTTCGGAATATATTGCAGTTGAGTTCTGTTACATTATTAACGTGTAAGTGAGAGATCGACACTAACTAAAACGAAAGTTATTCGCTTAATATCATGCGACGAAGCTGTGATTTAAAAGTTGGTGATCGTCGATCAAACTTTAGAGATAACGTAACTGAGGCGCCGTTACGATCAAATTCATTTATTTAGTAACTATTTAAGTAATGGATCTTTTTATGTATCCGTATTGTCCCGTAAAATTTGTTCAGTGAGTATTCGGCAAAGCAGTATAATTGTATTACTTTAGTTTATATTGTATCTTTAATACGCAAGTTGGATTGTGTCGACGTCGCTGCAATATTCTGCAGCTTCACCTAGCACTAGTAATAGATTAGAGCTCGATATATTGCGGCTACTTAAATACGACAGCAAATAGTAAATCAGCGTGGACCTAAAACCGAAGTTATATTCTTTACCCGTAATAGAGTAGCTCTACCTGACAACCTGACGGTAGAGGAAATACATTACAACGGTTCAATAAGGTTCATTACCTAATCCTCGATAATAGACTGACTTTCACACAGCCACATAAATAATAGACAAATAATGCATGTTGTTATCCTCTCCTTAACCACAACTACTTCTCCTTAACATTAACAACCGGATAATCCTGTATAAAATATTAATTCGTCCGGTAGTTTGTTACGTCCTGCCTGAAACTCGATATCGAACAAAAGCAACCCTTAATAAATTACGAGTAATTCAAAATAGATACCTCGGATGTATTCTGGATGCACCTCGTCAAGCTAGAATTGACAGCATACACACAAAGCTACCGACCTGACCTACATTAAAAATTTCTCGCTCTAAAACTATCGTTTCAATAATTGCTTGTATCGAAACAGCAGCTTCATTAATCCGAATATAAACACGGAAGACTTGAACATAGTTTAAATAAACTATAATTTATTTATTTATCGATATTAACCCTTTTTACTAAGTACGCTCACTCTTTTTCATTATTCCGCACAAAGAATTGAAGATTCACAGAATATATTTTAGCAGGTTAAACTTCCAATATTTTAACGATTAATAACTAAATTCCGTTTATTCTGCGGCATTTAACATTTTGTTTTTCTGCTCTTACTTTGATATTGCGATAACGATATTTGTAACCATATTTTTATGATTACAACTTTATGCAAATATATCCATTGTATCTATTTTATCTAGGTTTTTTAAATTTAATAACGATCATATTTGTTTAGTATAAATCTGTCTATTTATTTCTATAATACGTGTTAATTATTTCAGATATTGACGGGTGCAGATTGGCGCGAATATCGCGAAACTTACACATTGTTGACGCATCTGGTAAAAAATGTTGACGATCACATTAATCCGGTCATAATTTTGTCAATTGGAAATAACGTCTACTTCATTTGTGCTCAACTTATTACCGAAATTGAGTAAGCTCGTTACGTAAACCGAATTTATTTACGATATACATACATTAGAAATGGACGCAATCCAATAATTAACAAATTTCGATTTTTCAGAAAAAGTTACTACACAATTCGAATTTTTATAAATCCGACTAATTATTCGGTTTCACTTTTCTTTATAAACTTTCTACCCGAACATATACGCGACCTAGATCGACTAACGTGAAAAATACGAATAAAACTAAATTTAATAATTAAATCTGACTGTTATAAAGACTGAAACGAATAATAAGCCGATAAACGATATTCTAATTTTTAAACGAATAACAAAGTTGGTTACATCCCAAAAATGTAGATAAAATATTATTTTTAAATAGTTTCAAAGTTTATAATTAGTATTTTATTTCATTAATTTAGTAAATAATTATACATTATTTAATCCAACTCCAGCTTTTTGCGGCTAAACGGTTCTTGTACGTCATTCTATTATTTTTTGTTCAATAATAGTTATCAATATATTACGCGTAAAAGTGCTAATCCCCTTTTACAAAATGATAAGAAAAACTTTTAAATAATATAGAATGGTATAATGTATTTGTTTATCTGCATTTATTCGTGAAACGCATATCCAGCACGCAGGAAGACAAATAGAGGGATATAAACGTTTAACCTCGAACTGATATTCAAAAAAGTTAAAAATAGCACAACCCCTGAAAAAAGGATCTGTTTCTCTACGAAGTCATCTTAAAAATGAAGAAAAAACATTTTTACGATTATTCGTTATTTGTATTTTAATAAAAAATTAATACATTTCACGCTTCTCGAAGTAAAAATGAATTTTATTTTAATTTTTTGTTGTTTTTACAAGCTCGATACGGTTCAGTTACTCGAGGACGTTGTTCTACATGTACTCGTTTCTATTTTTAGTACTCCGTACGACTGCCGTAGTCGTACAAGCGGCAGCTATACACGATGAAAGTAAACGTATCGTACCGGAACTATTTCTATGCCCGGCGCGTAGCTATTGCTTAGAGGTGAACCGTTTTAGAATTATCCATATATAACATACGTATTCTAGAAATAAACGTAAACTATTCACTCTTTCAGTGACCGTTCTTTGAATAGAAATCTGTGGACTTCATATAAGCGTTTAAGCTTTAGCATCCGTATACAGTTAATTTTTAACATCCACGGGTGAAATTCTACTCGTCGTGATATACTAAAAACACTTTATCCAATAGCGTCGACGAGTGTAAGTTAAGAAAAGCATTAAATGCAAAAAGTTACTTCTTTGCAATACGTAAACGAATATTTATAGTCCAAAGCTGTGTCTACTTGTGTAATAATAAATCTAATGGACGTAGAATGTCTCAATTTTAAAAATGCCCCGTAAAAATTCGTAGGCTCTCGTCGCGTTAATTAGAGGGTTCGGTCCGGGAGAAAAAATTAATTTAATCGTGTAGAATTTCCTTTCACCGGATTTATAACTAAAAACTTTAGTTTTGACAAATATCGGAAGGTGGCATCTATTGCTTTTTTCCTTTTTGGTTTTATTTTTTTTAGGAAATCGATTTTGGAATTTTTCAATCGATGAGAAAATTCGATCACTGAAATAGAAACATAAGATATGAAAAGTTTCCATTATATCTACCAAATGAACAAAGCAAAAGTTTCCGAGCTTAAAACATTAGAACGATCATTAACGCGATGCAGCCATTCCCATTGGGTGTACTCAGAGTTTAATTTTAGAAAAGCTAGGTGGAGCGATTTCTGCAATGGCGTGAAAACAGAGATACTCAAATTCGATCCTCATCCAAATCGATATACAAAATTCGATACAGCTATCCGAGAAATTTCAAATAAGACTATTCCCCGCGGACAATAGTACATACCAGGACTGGGTGATGATGAAAAAGATGTAAATATTTACAGCAGTACGATGATTATTCGCCGATGAAACCGTCAAGGTTGGTGATGAACTCATAGAAATACTAAGAAACAACATAAACGATGGACTTGGTTGAAGAAGTTGATATGAAGCAGAATAGTAATAAAGCCTGGCGACTCCTTAAGTTGAACGATAAAAAAAAATACGATACAAACTTATTCTAACGCCAAAGCAAATAGCCACCCAATTAGTAAAGAATAGTAGATCATTAAACAGACTAAAGAAAAACCAAATTAATAAGGAGAAAATAAACCAGCCACTTTGATACGCCATTTATAGTTGAGAAAATAGAAACAGTGATAAAAACCATTAAAAAATCAGCCAGTGTAGATATAGTTGCAGAAAAGCTGAAACATCTGGGACCACAATCGTTACAATGGTTAACAAAAATATTTTTGATGAACTTGTCCGATCCGGCCAAGTACCAATCTATGGAAGAAGGCACATGTCATAGCCATACTAAAATCTAGGAAAGATGCCGAGATTGCAGCGAATTATAGACCGATTGCTTTATTATCACAAACGCTGAAGGTATTCGAATGATTAATATTGCACAGGATTGAAGAATCTATTGACGCCAAACTAATTCCGGAACAAGCTGGCTTTAGAAAAGGGAAATCGGGCTCAACTCAATAAACCTAACACAGCACATAAAAAAAAAAAAGGCTATAACCAGAAGAAGATCACCAGTATTAGTCGATCTTTCTGCTGCCTACGATACTGTTACCATACTCTCCTCTTAAACAAAGTTTGCAATACGACGAAAGATTACATCTTGGTAGTTATACTTCGAAGTTTACTAAATGGTAGGAAGTTCTATGTATCTTTCCAGGGGATAAAACAGTCGATGGAAATGGCAACGAAATGGTTTACCACGGGGAAGTGTATTGGTGTACCAATTCTATTTAACGTATTCACCAATGACCAGTCAATTGAAGCTGAAACAAAGCACTTCTTGTTTGCTGATGACATGACTCTAACTGCACAGCGTGTCACACACAAAGAGGTGCCAGGTAAAGTCTATAATATGCTGAAAACACAGGTCAGTACATTCCATCTAAAAAATGCGAAGGCTATGTGCAGACTAAATATAACGTGGCGTAACCATCACCTTGAACATAACTTGCATCCCAAATATCTTGGAGTATGTTTAGACCGCACTTTGACATATAACAATATCGTAACTTGAAAATGAAAATTATAACGCGTAATAATATTCTACACAAGCTAGTGGCTTCGAAGTGGAGTGCGAAACCAGAGGTACTTCGATCATCGGCCTTAGCACTGTATTTCCATATGCATCTGCAAGCTGAGAACGGTGGTCAGTTCATGCCAAAAAGGCGGATCTAGCAATAAACAATACATGTAGAATAATAACTGGATGCCTCAAACCAACAAAGATAGAAAAAATATATCCAGCTTGTGGCACGGCCCCACCACACATAAGAATAAGTTGCTATGGAAATAGAAAAATTAAAAACAACAAACTTGCACGCCCGTGAACCTCTATCTCGAACACTTGAATTACAGTATGTTATTAAAAGCAATAATTGTTCACACACAAGCATGATAATAAGTATTTAGTTTTCGTTTTTGCAGGTGCAAATGTTCAAGTGTGTGTACCTAGTAAATGTATGGTAAATTATATTCCAGTGTTAGGTATATGTACATGTGTATGTGGGTTATGTTCATTTTTCTCTCTTTATAAGTGTATGTTTTTCCTGTAAATAAGTGTACGCTGTATATTTATATCTAAATGTGGAATATATGTATATGCAATAATTGGTACTGTATATAGAGTGCATGTATATGAGAAATTTAGTGATTTACTTTGTTGATTTTTTTGACGCCTAGTAATAATATAAACAGTTAACGGTGCTACGAGTATAGTATATTAATTTTATTAGAAGTATTGCGCAATCGTTGAAAGCACGTGTGTATTATATTATATAATGTAATTTTGAAATAAATTGAAAACCATTTAATCGAATTATTAATATTATTAGTACAGAAA
Organism: Coronaproctus castanopsis; assembly: GCA_032883995.1. Taxonomy (NCBI): domain Eukaryota; kingdom Metazoa; phylum Arthropoda; class Insecta; order Hemiptera; family Monophlebidae; genus Coronaproctus; species Coronaproctus castanopsis. Next base: position 66,437,110 of record CM065052.1, on the reverse strand, counting down.
TGAGAACTAAAATAGTTTCAGTAAAATTAGAATTAATACACATCAGAATTACACAGAATCCTCGAAATGTATATCAACAACAAAAGTACAGTTGCAAACCGTATATTCGTATTATTTAACATATTTTCCTTTTAAAAGTCGTGTAAAAATATACAATTTTAAAAAATATATTTTACTTATTTCGAATATTATATCGGGTTCATTAATATCGAACGATGGATATTGCGAACGCAAGAACAAATACGAGTCGTGTGGCTGTGTATAAATTAACTAGAATCTGAAAAATATTCACAGCTATCAATCAAGAGTTAGACTTTTGGTGTTCTCCATTTTCGAGTATTCGACTATTCACAAATACAGAAATAGAATAGAAAAAAATACATGCTTTAGAATGATGGTATTGACCGAAGGCTTATCCCGCGTGGACGAAAAATTACTAATAGAGAAATTTTATAGTATCGATGATACGGTTACATAAACTACGCTATTTCGGACATATTACGAGATAAACCACCGATTAATTAGAAAAGTTGATATTAGAATCCACACCAACTGACAGAAGACATCAAGTAAAACCGCTATAAAAATCTACTGATGAAGTTATAGATTCGAAGTGCCCAAGAATAAATACGTTTACAGCTTGTTGCAGGTTGGCATAGGTATCAATAGAGAAAAGTTATTCATTAAGTAGTTGGCTGATCATGATCAAGATGTTCTGAAGGATTCATTCAACAACATCATCATAATTATTATATATATATATATATATATTATTTTTTTTCCAGACTCAAAGATTTCTACAAGAAGTAACTTCGGATTATGTAGCGTTAACCGGACTTAATATGTTCTCTATAACACGAAATTTTCTTTTGGGAGTAAGTACGGTAAAATTATTATATACATATATTTAAATGGAGGATGCCTTTACGGGTTACCCAACGTGATACTGTCGGAGAATATTTATATTTTAATCGAAGATGCTATATGAGATAATAATCAAAATGAAGAACGGAGGTGTAACATATGGGGAACGTAATAAGATAGGTAAAAACTCAAAACTTATGCCACAGCTCAGCATTCGGAAAAAACATGATCGGGATTGGAAATTGCGTGTTCTTCAGAATGAAGGACACAAAAGGGACTTTAAGTTGCATATGGAAAAGACGGTCAGGTAACCAATGATGTCCGGATCGTAATCTACTGATGAGTACGATTGGTTTGCAATTAATCTTCTTAAAGAAATATAACCAGAAATTACCTTATTATTACCAATTCCAAACGTATAATGAAGGCTACAGACAATAAATGGAATGTGCCAAATGTATTATTTGGATTAATTTTGTCGAAGCTTAATAATTTGGAACGTGTAGGGTATATCGTGTCCTTCTTTTGGATGCCGTTCATAAAGGTATTCCAGACAACAAATTTCTATACTCATTAGCTAAATACCCCACATCTAATGGCGTAGATAAGATTCATTGGGAACTGATGTACACTGAGAGCATTAGTTGATCACCTCTCGCCAATTACTATCAGCTCCAACCATCTCTCTCTAAACTTCGATGGTTCTATTTATATATATATATATATATAAATATATATATATGTGTGTGTGTGTGTTGTTGGTTGGACTATTATTATTATTCATAAAAGAAGTACTTTATAATTTTATTACTAAGACTCTGATCTATTACCTGAATATCAGGAATTTATGCAGTGCCGCAGGGCTATTCCCAATAATTTCGCTGCCGCTACTTTAAGGAGTCGACCGATTATTTCATTATACTCCATTCCTAGTTGTTTTTTATCCATTAATTTCATCTTCTACCAAATGGTCTGTTAACATTAATTCCTCCTCGCAGTATTAGGCGCAAAATGGCATAATTTTTCGCTTTTGGAATGTTACCTAGATACGCCTCTTTTTTCGTATTTTTTGCGAGATATTTTTCTACCAGCGCCATCTCTTTTCAATGCATTATTATTTGAAACTTTTTCCGTTTTTGAAATAGCCTTGTTAGACATTCCCGTAGCCTCTAAACGTCTAACAGTGCTGACATTCAAGTTCCACGTTATCTCCGTACGAAAGTATTAGAATAACGTAGCTGCCAGGAAAATTTTTAGTCTTACATTTTTCTTATCTTTCGGAAGGTTTCCTCTGCTATTCCGTATCTTGTTCTTATTTTTTCATCATTTTATAATTTATCGTTTATTATCGACCCGAGATATTTGTATCTGATATCTCCCTCGATTAAATTATCGTTTACGGTTTAATATACTCGTAACGTTTCGATCGCAACTTTTAATCGCCGTGAATTTAATCTTCGGAATACTGGAAATTAGTTTTATTAATATTAAGAATTTAATCGAAAAATAAATGAATAAATAGATTAACGAACGCCGAAAACATATTTAAGTATTCGCCTATATCGTTTGTTTTGTATTTACTTTACAGGTAGCTGGGGCGATTCTTACGTACGAAATCGTTTTAATACAGCTTCAAAATAGAAACGACAACCTGTAAGAGGATACAAAATCGATTCGAATAAAAATGAAAATGAACAGAAAATATCGTCCATTAAACACATTCGTAGATAAATTTATCGAATAATATTCTAGATTTTATTTAAATATAAACGGAAGAATATAAACAATTAACAAAAAAAAAGTTTTTTAAAAAGGAAAAACAAATTCAAATATATTTTTTAATAAAATTTAAAAACCATCAAAAAATCGACTCAAAAATTGTATTTTTTTTTAATAAAGAAACTTCAATGTTAAAGTTTTTCTTTTTAAAAATCATTAAAAAACAATCAAAATATTAACTCAAAAACTTGATTTTTTTACAAAAAAAAATAAATTTTAATGTTTTTTAAAAAATAAATCGAAAAGATTAAAATATTTCAGGCCCAGTAAAAACTAAAACTAATTAATTTACCACTTTATTTACTCCTCCAATTAATATTTACTTATATAATTTTACATAAATATTTATAAATATTTACTTATATATATATATATATATATTAGTAAAATATTCTCGAATCATTATATTAAAGTTAGAAAATATATGCCATGTCAGGTTACAATTACACGTAGCTGTATTAAAATTAATAAATGATTTTCTCAACATAGCACTAAACTAAATCAAGCACGTTAAAAAATTGGGCACAAAACCTAATTTACAATTTTGCCGAATAATCAGTTGTTTCATCAGTTTTTATAAGTTTTTTATTGAACGGAATGTAACCGAATATATATATATATATATATATATACACATTCATTCATTTATTAGTCGTAATCTCCCGAAGGGATGTCGTGACCACAATTCATGTTACTGCTTCTTGTACTAATGTACGCCATCTATTCCGGTTTTCGGTTTCTCGCGCACATTCCACGAACGATTTCCCTGTTGCTTTCCTTATGGAATCGGTCCATCTGGTGTATACTCATATATATATATATATATATATATGATGTAGAAATAAACTGAAGAATTAGATTAACTAAGATAGCCTGGCTAGAAAATCGAAACATATTACGGGAGAAGTCAATACCGTGTTAAAACTGCGTAAACGAATTGTTAAAACTTACGTGTGGCCTGTAGCGCTTTACTGTGCTCAAACGTCGACAGTGAATAAAAGGAATGTTCAAAAATTGCAAAATGTGGTGTCGAAAGAAGATACGAAGAATAAGTTGGACTGGAAAAGTTACGAATGAAGAAGTTCTAAAAAGAATTGAGGAAAAGCAGACCTTATTACATTCGATAAAGAAGAGATCAGAGACTACTAACCAGGATGGGGCATCTTTCTCCGACATGGTGGTCTGTTACGCGATGTAATAAAAGGACAAATTCCAGGGAATAGAGATCGTGGTAGATCGCGAAACACGTTCGTGACAACTGTTGCGCGATACAGACGCAAATCAATACTGGAAAATGAAAACAGCTGCAGAGAATCGATTGAGCTGGATGTTACTTACCATGGGATAAAATCAGTCCTACGATTGCCAAACTTATGAAGATGATATATATATATCTATATATATTCGCCATCATCATCATCATCACGGTGAGGTGACCCTTACTGAAAGTCGTATAATATTTCACTAATAAATATACAAAAACACATTCTTTCATAATTAACGGTAAAGTTAATTTTTTTTTATATTTCAAATATTTCGACGCGTATTTTAGTAGAAAAATAATTTTTCATCGTAAATGAAAATTCGAAAGGATTAAATTAATCGCGTGAAAAAACAAAAGACGAATTTATCAAATTTTCATTATCATAAAAGTAAAGTGAGGGAAAAAAAGCACCCAGTTTATAAAATATCTAACTATAAACAGAGTGAAAGCTTTTAAGAATATTCTCAGAAAGAGCGCTGAAAACACCGTTAGAAAAATTTAACATATTTTTCCCTTAAAAAAAAAATTTAATACATAAATAACTAAGGGTCGTCGGAAAAATTAATTTATAATATTTCAACGGACGTTCGTTTACACTTAAAAACAAAATCAAATTAAAGATTCATAAGGGAATTTAAATTAAAGATTTACTTGCGCTTACTACTACTTAGCTTTACTCATACTGGAACAAAGCTTTCCACGACATCGACATCGCCATATAATGGTAAATACGAAGGTGTAGCGCACAAGCTAGTGAAGACCGAGGTAATGACTCCATCTTTGAATTAAATAAAATTTTCAGATTAATTTAATCGGCAAATTCTTAATTTATCGTCTAATATCGGCCCGTCGTATATTACTAAAAGAAATTTGTTTACAATAATTTAAATAATTAAATAATATCGAGAACGTATTTTTCATCACAAGTTTCAGTTCGATTGTATCGATCTTTTATTTGATACAAGTTACATTATTATTATTCTACGCATATATATATATATTTTTTAAAGTAGCTTCAAGAAAGGACAGTTGCTTCCTTTCTGCAATCTTAAACTTTAGTTTAAATAAGCAGCAATCATGATTATTCAACATGTGCAGAGGTTTGACCCAATGATTAAGCTCTGTTACGTATATTAAGTCAGTAGGTTTGAAACGTTTTAGCCTTCTTAAGTCACGATCTGTGGGCAAAAGTGCCAAGGCCTCCGGATTTGGATGATGATGAAGTCTTCTGTGGTGTTGGTCAGCATAATCCTATATTCTGTAAATCTGCATGGAGTGCATCATTTCATTGGAACTAGCGAGCATTGGTAATTAGTCGAAGAAACTTATTCTGAGCTGTCTGGATTATTTTACGATTCGATGCTTTAGTACATCCCCATATTTGTATCCAATATTTCCATATAGGACTTATGATGGTGTTAATATATATATATAGTAACAGAATAATCTCATATTTTAAAAATAGAATCAAGTTTACAAGAATGTAAAACAATGATAAAACTTTTTCTAAAAAATTAAATATTTAATAAAATAAAACAATCCTACGTATAATTTGATGTTGAATATTATTAAACATATTCGCATTACGAACGTTGTTAATCATTATGTGGAAATAGGAATATATAATAATTAATAAACTAAATAATAATGTTTAGTATTAATTAGAATATTGTACTGTTTTTGTGACGTACAGTGTGAACATAGTTTAAGGAAATATCGTATAAACAAATATTATGCATCTTGGAAGTAAGGAGCACAATCCACGTGTTTTTTTTTAGCTTTACTCGCGATATGTATAATAATTAAAAATTTTAGACCCCACCCAAAAAAAATTATTATTACTTTTAAAAAATCTCCTCCTTCCGGCGTCCTAAATCCTCGACCCGTTGACTCTGATTTTAGTGTTATATTCCTTGGTGCTTCCATTAACTCTCCAGTTCCCTTCATTCCCGTTCAATTATTGATGTTTATTATCCCCTTGGTCGTTTCGCTTCTATTCTACCTTGTAAGGTATTCTTTTCCACGAATTATGTGACCGAAATATACAATTTTTAATATTCCAAACAGTTCACTACTAACTACTGCATTTTCGACACTTCCGCATTTGTTACTTTTTCCGTCCAAAGTAACTTCAGCAGTAATCTCTCAGGAACCAAATTTCCATTGGCGTTAGCTGTTTTCCAGATATATTCTTTTCGACCATTTCTCCACGCCGTACAGTAATATCGACCATACATAAGAACTAATGGCCTTTAACTTTATAGGAAAATGGAAGTTTGGTTGCAAAAATACATTACCGAGTTTTCTGAATACACCTTTAGTTATTTCACATCAGTTTCTGATTTCTTCTTCACGACCTAGTCTGCAATTAATTACTGAACCCAAGTATTTGAATTTCTCTATTTTTTCAAGTGTTTTTCCGTTATAGCCTCGCACGCAATTTATGGACGAGTAACTATTATACATTTTTTTTGGGGGGGCGCATTAATTTTAATTCCTAATTCCTGCCATATCTTGTTTAGTTTATCATTCGCTATAAGTCTATCGAATTTCCAGTCAAGATGGTCGAATCACTTGCATATCTTAATTATTTCCTCCATTTACTTTATTTCCATCATTCTCATACATTAATGGTATCTTAAAGATATTTTTTTAGATAGGTATTAAATAAAAGTGGCGATTATCTTACATCTTTTTAAAAAACTAATTAAATTAAGTAAATAAATAATATACTTACAGAGATAGATAATTTAAATATGTATTTGTATGGTAATTTTAAGATGAATTATATTGGTTTCTATTGTAGCATAGTGTATAAATTAGTTTAATTTAAAATGGAGATGGGTTTTGCAACGCCAAAAGAACTTGTTGCAGATAAAAATATAAGCCAAAATTGGCTTAAGTTTAAGAATTCAATAAAAAACTATTTAATTGCTACGGAAAAAGCAGAAAAGTCAGATTTAGTGAAAATTGCAATATTATTTTCCTGTATTGGTGATGAAGGTGAAAAGATATATAATTCGTTTCAACTTTCGGAAAAAGAATCTAAAAGTTTTGATACAATAATATCTAAATTTGATGATTACTGTATTCCAAAGAAGAACGTAGTACTGGAAAGATTTAGATTCAACAAATGTGTGCAACAACCAGATCAATCAATAGACACATTTGTAATGGAGTTAAAGAATTTATCTAAGTATTGTGAATTTGGTGAACTAGAAATGAGCTTAATTCGTGATCGAGTCATTCTTGGTATTAATAATTTGAATATGCAAGAAAAATTATTTATAGAGCCTGATATTACTCTAGAACAAGCCGTTAAACTGATCAGAGCAGTAGAAATGTCGAAAGAACATTTTAAAGAAATATCTGGAGAAGAAAGGTTGCCGGATGAAATCCTTTAATATTAAATCAAGATCATCGAAATTTAACGTTAGTCACAAGTTTCGGAATAAAATGCAACCAAATCAATATAATTGTAAAAAGTGTGGTTACAAACATACAGCTAGTAACTATCCTACGTTTGGTAAAATCTGTAATGTGTGTGGAAAAATGGGGCGCACTTTGCCGTTGGTTGTTTCCAAAATAATAAAACTCAATACAAGAATCGTAATGAAGTCTTATATGTGGAATCGGTTCGTTCAACATCAAGTAATTTATGGTATAGAACTTTATCACTTAATAAAATGGTAAACATTAGATTTAAGTTAGATACAGGAGCAGATATATCAGTAATTAATAAAATGGTTTATAATAAATTAAATAACGTTAAATTATATACAGATAATAAAATTCTCTTTGACTACAATAATAATAAGATTGATACATTGGGATATTGTTTCGTAACTTGTAATACTATTAAAAATGAAGTACATAGAATTAAATTTTTCGTAACGACACAACCTAATCACAAATGTATTTTAGGCAGAGCTGATTGTGTTCGTTTTAACTTTATTAAATTAATTGAAAATATTGATGTAACTGATGATAAAAGTAAAATTATTAAAGAATATTCTGATGTTTTTTCTAATAACGTAACTAAACCTTCAAATAAAATTAAATATCATATTGCGTTAAAGAGTAATGTTAATCCTATGGCGGAACCGCCTCGTAGAATTCGGTTTTCATTATATAACAAATTAAAGAAAACGCTAGATATTTATGAATCTCAAAAGATAATAAGTAAAGTTAATACGCCAACAGAATGGTGTCACAATTTGGTTTTAATAGAAAAAAAAGATGGTAATTTACGCATATGTTTAGACCCTCGTAATTTAAATAAATATGTTATAAGAGAACAACATTTAATACCTCTACCTGATGAAATTTTAAAAAATTTAAAAGGTAGCAATTTCTTTTCAACATTAGATTGTCATAACGGTTTTTTTCAAATAGAATTAGCATGTACTTTTAATACTCCTTTTGGTCGTTATAAATTTAATAGATTACCTCAAGGTATTTCATGTGCACCAGAGGTGTATCAAAAACATAATTTAGAAATTGATGATATAATAATCGGTGCTAAATCTAACGAATGAAATTGAAGCACATCAGGCTAAGCAGTCGAAATATTATAACAAAAATGCTATAAATTTAAATCCGTTAAAACCTGGAGATAATGTAACGTATTTCAATCATTCCACCAAAAAGTGGCAACCAGGATTAATCGTCAATTTGGCTGATCAGCCTCGTTCGTATTTTGTTAAAAATGTATTTGGTAATATCATTAAGCGTAATCGTATACACATTTAAGGAAATCATTTTTAGATTATAATAAATCAACTATGGGTACGTTTGATATAGAACTTCCTGTCGAAGATGTACCTAGCGGTAATAATACTATTGATGTATTTAATAATAACACAAATATTGTAAATAGTAATAATAGTAAAATCTCTACTAGAAGTGGAAGAATAGTTCACCGTCCACAATATCTAAACGATTATATTTAAAAGGGGGAGATGTTATATTAGATTAAGATATATTTAATATTGTACTATCGATATGTGTAATTCTGTAACGTGGAGACACTGTATCTCGTTAAGGAGATCACGGATTTTTATATTTAGATAGTTTTTAAGACATGCACGTGTTGCTTGTTATTTTAGTACTAATAATACATTTTTATAATATTAATAACGTAACATAGGTTATGATTAATCGAGCAGAATAACAAGTAATATTGAATTTGACATCGCATTGGATATTAAGTTATAACTCCGATGCGAAAACGAGATAGATGTTCGAATTTGTTGAAAAAACGTTGGTGTACACCTTGAAAAATTTTTTGCATTGCATATAAATTTATTTAATACACACATTCCTTAATAATATCATTTGTAATATACCGGTAAATAATGCATTATACATGTATAATCTGCAAGATTACTTTGATTTTTTTTTTAAATAAATTTTGCACATAATCTGTCCAACTGAAAATAAATGACAGTGTTAATGATTCAATTTACACATTAATTAATGGAATGCTTCCCAATGGTCGGCATTCCTTGTTTTTGATACAATATTCGTTAATCTACTACATTCGATCGTTTCAGTCGCCTGAATCGGGTACCGTTCTTAAAAAGCCCGTGCGCCAACTGGTTACAGTGATTTTGTAGTCTTTCTGTATATCGTGCTCCGACTGCTTCGATTTCTTATTTAACGATCGATACTTTCAGATCTTTATGTATTTCGTCATTGCGCTCGTACCATAGTGCGCCGACTATCGATCGTAGTATTTTTGATTGGACTCTTTGGATGATTACTATATGAGATTTTCTTGCGATTCCCCAGAGTGGGACTCCATAATAGGCTTCAACATTGCCTTATAAAGTAGCACCTTGTTTTCCAAGGATAGTGGTGAATATTTGCCAAGCAACCAATACATGTTTCGAAATTTAATATTAATTTGTTTTCGTTTATCTTCTACCACGTTTTCTCTAAGTTAGTATTTCATCATAAGCCGAGTTATTTAACGCTATTCGAGATATTGGAATCGTTTTTTTTTATTTAACTACTGGATAACTGTCCACTTTCTTCAGGTGAAATATAACTTGTGTACACTTCGATTCGTTAATTTCAATCCTCCAAGATTTATACCATCTTTCCGGGGTCATCTAAATGATCCTGTACGTTTTTCACGGCTGTTTCACGATGAGTGGATAATATCGCAGTATCGTCTGCAAACATTGTCCTGATTTGTGTATGCATTGAGCGGAAAGTCGTAAGTGTATATCTGATACAGTACAGGTCCAAGCACACTGCCTTGTGGAACTCCTAGAATGAATGGTAGAGTATGAACTATTAAAATTTACGTGAAAAAATTTTTCTTCAAGGTAAGAAATAAGTAATATTGGTAGGGTAATATGTGCTTTATTTTGAATAGTAACCCTTTGTGACACACTTTATCAGATGAAATCATTTTCTAGTTTTCGGTAGGTGTTGTTGATTGGATCAATAGATCAAACTTTGTACTCAAATTACGAAGTAGTTTTCAGCTGATGTGCATCCATCATTTAATAGTGTTTATCGCATTTTGTAAAGAATTCTATGACGTTTTTCAACAAGTAGTAATTTTTACTTTTCCATAGTTTTCAGTTTATTTTTGAACGATTGAACCATTCTTTCTGCGAGTTGGTTGCTGGATTAAATGGTGCACTGAACTTTTGCTCTATCCCATACTGATTGCAAAACTCCATGAATTTTTGGCTCTTAAAAATTTATTATTATCTGATACTAATACTGTTGGCATTCCATGTACTGTAAATATCCATTTTAGTGTTTCTAATGTTGTTGGTGGTTTTTTGAATAACTCTGCAAATGGAAATTTCGGTTTCCAATCGACAATTATTAAAATGTAATTGTCATCTATAGGACCAGCAAAATTCATGTGTATTCTTTCAAAACTTTCTGTGGTGGTTCCCAGGTACGGTATATTATCTAGGTTCTTTCTGCACTTGAGCACATTCTGAGCATTTTCTGATAAATTGTTCTATTGCTTTGTCCATTCCTTTCAAATAGACATAGCGTCTGGCTATATGTTTCATTTTAGTTATCTCAATGAAGCACTTGAGAACTGACTGTTGCAATGATTCAGGTATAACTACCCTGTTGTCCTACAAAATTATTGAATTTAATAGTTTAAATTGTCCTTCTGAGTTTTTGCCGGATATGAATGAATTTGTAAGTTGTAACAAGTGATTATCGTTCTCTGTCTCCAACTCGATGTTTTCCTTATTGATTGTATTTAGTATATTCAAAAACGTATGCACGTGAGCGCATATGTGATTATTAATGTGTATTCATGTAGTTTTTTTTCTGTTTACCTCTTTCCTACAGTCAATCTTTCCTTTTCCTTCCTATATCTCTTATTCCTTTTTTCCATTTTTCTTCCTGTACTTCTCCTTTTCATTATTTTGTCCATCCTGTATTCCTACATTTCTTTTTTTTTCTTTCCTTCCTTTATCCCTGCATTTCATTTTTTTCCTTTCTTTCTGTACTCCACCATGCCACTTTTTTTTGCACTTTTATAATTATTTTTAAGTATTCATTTAATATTATTCTTGGTTTTGGTTTCTGGATTTTTTCTTTTGTTGTTTAATGTTATCTATTAGTCATGGTTCTAACCTAAGAGTACTACAGTGGAACAGTCACAGTGCATTAAAAAATAAAGCAAGTTTAGAAATATTTCTTTCCACTAATAATTTTCACGTTATCCTTTTATCTGAAACTTGGCTCTCAAAAAACTTCTCAATATCAGGGTATCAATGTTTTCGTGATGATAGATCTGAAGGATATGGAGGTGTTGCTATTTTAGTACATAGTAGTATGCCTCGTAATCAACATTTGACATTTCTTCTGTAGGCTTATGCCTAATTGCATATTGGAATTTTGACATATAGAAAGCATATCTGCGCAATTTTGCAGATATTATAGATGTCAGATTTTTATTAGGATGAAATACGTGATATACTTATTATCTGTTACCAATACAAATTTCCGGCCATATAAGTATTCGTACAACTTTTTTTTAAATGCCCAATATATTGCCAATGCTTCTCGATCCAATTGACTGTAGGATTTTTCTGTGTTGCTGAGAGAACGTGATTTAAAAAGAACTGGTATTTCTTCTCCATTATCTTCTTATGTGCTAGAATTAGAGCAATGCCTACTGGAGATGCATCACAGGTTAATATGATTTGTAGCTTAGGATCAAAAGGTCTAAGTACAACATAACGTGCAATAATATTTTTTAACTTGATAAATGCTGCTTCTTGTTGCAGTCTCCATATGAACTTGGTATTTTCCGTTTTTAGTTCTCTTAATGGATGAGTAATTATGCTTACGTCTTTGATAAATTTAAAATAATGTGCTATTAATCGTAAGAACTGTTCAAGCTCTTTTTTATTTCTTAGAGACGGAACTTTGACAATACCTTTGGTTTTTTCTGGTGATTTTCTGACAGCATTTCTAGTAACACATGGTATCCTAGGTAATCAATTTCTTGTTCGAAAAATGAGCATTTATTTTCATGTACACGTAGGTCAAGTTTTTAAAGACGTTCTAAAGATTTATATAAGTGTTCGCGGCATTCCTCAAATGTAGTATCATATACCGCAACATCGTCAAAATATGATACAGTTCCATCAAGATCTTGAACAACTTGATCAAGATTTTTATGAAACTTAGCTAGGGCCGATTTTATACCAAATGCAAGACGATTAAAACGTTCCACGATACGTTGTGTTTGTATGGCTGCGCTATTTTATGAAACTTGGACATGATGGTAGTCTTTGTACAAATCAATAGTGCAGAAATTGAGTTGATGGAGAACTTCTTCAATTTCTGGTATAGGATAATGGTTATCTTTTAGCCGTTTATTAACACCTACTTTATAACGATCTGGCTTTGGAGTGAATAATGTAGGTTAACCGCAATCTCTGAATTAAGTTAGACTCATAATGCCTGAGGTGATTAACTCATCGAGCTCTTTTTCTGCTTTTTCTCTGAGTGTAATGTTTGATAAAAACAGGTCTGGCATCTTCTTTAAGTTCTAAATTACAGATGATGTTTGGAATTTTACCGATTTTCTGTTTAAAAGTATTCTTGAACTTTTCCTTCGATATTTCAATTTCCGAAGAAATTAATTCTGTATCTGTTGCATTATTTTCTATCTGATTAATGTTGTTTGATGGTTCAGTATAATCACAATCAAGTAGACTGATATTTAAACCATGTATAAAATTTCCACCTAATAATAGTGTATGATTGTCTCTTATAATGTATACTCTGCCAGTATACTTTCGATTCTTGTAGGTAGCAGTGATTATTTTCAGATTTTAAAAACTGTTTTTGTAGATCTAATGACTTCCACATTGATAATGGCAATATTGTGTAACTTGCTACAGAATCTGCTTCTTCGTAGATCGGGGTTTCGTCAAGTTTTACAGTTGTATAAAATTTACACGGACGTTCTTCATCAAGCAGGTTATTTATTTCAACATAGTTGGTAGCAGATGAATGATTTCTGAGCAATATGGTTATGCACACTTTTTTTATATGTCCTTGTTTTGAACACCCTTTACAGTTTAATTTGCTGCGATCGGTTTTACATTCTCTTGTAGTATGATTATCCTGGCCGCAACATTTACAAAGTCCTGCTATGCGAAGCTGTTTAAAATCGATTCGTTTTTGCCATCTGGAACGCTGTCGATTACATTTATTTTCTTTCCGGTCTGTTGATGATTTCTGTTGTCGTTATTTCTATGATTCCTGACGAGAATGATTCACGCGGTGAACTTAAATGGATTCTTTTTTAGATCATGTTTCGCTATCTAATATTCTAAGCGAACGGACAAGTTGTAAAAGAGTAGAAAAATCGTTTTCACCACTTCATAATAATCGCTCCCTGGCTTGTTCATTTAATATTCAGCGAATGAACCGGGGTTGTAACAATAATTCTGGGTTTTCTGCTTCACAATTTTCACAACGTAATTCACATGTAGTTAGATATTGCTTTAATTCCGCAACGTAAATTGAAATTGATTCTGATTATTTCTGCATTATTTATGTCTTTGCACAATAGGATTTAGCTTTGGTCATAAATGTACAGTTTGCAAATCTATTATTTCTTTACATTTTATTTCACTAACCGATTTTGGTGCTACCAGGCACGATAATAAACTATAATATTTAGCAATTTAACAATTTCAAATATTTTTACTTTTTTCTCTTCCATTTCAATATTGACTTTGTTAGATATTTTTCCAACTGCTCAATTTAATAAGTAAAATTTTTCATTGTCGCATCGAATTAATTAAATATATAATTATTGTTAGGATTCCCTTTTGTTGATTTTACTGTTGCACAATCTGCATTTGACCCAGAAGCTGTTAATAGTGATTTTAATTCCTTAATAGTTTCACTCATTTGTGTTGCAAATATTGTTGACATTTGCTATCCAAATTCGCTGAAGTATTCCTTTAACATAGGATTCATTTTGATTATAATTGCTTCTGGTTACTGTTAAAATTTCTAAGTATTTTAAAGAAAAATCAGACAGGACCCATGTGCGCGATGAATATTTTTGATCTTCCGTACATCAAAAATTTTCTCAAAAAAAAAATCATAAACCCGTTTAAAATCAACATAATTGAAAATTTATTACTTCTGTGTTGAGCGAACTACTTCTTCCATAGGAATGATCATTCTGAACTGACGTAAATTCACAGTGTGGTTTTTTTTTGTTTGATAGTAGCGGTGGGATTCGAACGCACGCCCTTAACACACTACACAACACATAATATACATCTTGATAAAACCGAAAACTAAAAACTATATGACGAACCTTTTTTTCGACTAAAGCTGCCCACACAGTGTTATATAACTTTTGGTTATAACACTTTCTAACCAAACCTGAAAGTTAACTACCACACAAACTACATAACAGAACAAAGTTTGTTAGTATGACAATACAACTGAAAGTCTTCTTCCAACTCAGTGGTATGAAAACTAGGTACAAACACAGATTACTGGTTTTCTCTGTGTTTTTATTACTGTAAACGAATATTTTAGGAATTCTGTGTGTTCCTATATACATTATATCGGGACACAGGCATGATCCTCTTAATCAGTGGAGTGTTCTGCTCTCCGTTCCTTCTGTAAACCAATACATGTTGAAAAAGTATTTACATTGTTGCTTTCACAACTAAATAAAAAGGAATTTTTACTACTCTGAAGGTTGAACAAATATTAATTCTTCTTCTTCTTTTTTCGTTGATAACCGTGCCGTGTACTTGCTACTAAGGCCAGAGGCACGGGAGGAATTTATATTAATGGGTAGATTCTGGATAAATGAAGGAAAGCAAGGAGTCTAGATTCAGATGTAGGAGAATGCTGTAAAATATTTGGGAGAGTTTGGAATGTTTGCGATTGTACGTTCGGAGGAATATAACGGACAGGTAATAAGCAAGTGAGGAATAGTTAAAGGAATATTGCATGCGGTACATTTCGGTTGGTCACTATTAGTAAATAAGTGCTTGTGAGTAAGCAGTGTGTGGCCTGAGCGTACACGGCACAGGACTACTTCGTTTCTCCTGTTTGAGTTTTGGCATGTAGTTGACTTTATCCAGTTGACGTTGTATTGCTGCAGGTTTGAAAATCCTTCGTTTGCTCTATCGGATAATATAGATCGTATGGTGTGAAGAAGTCCTTCGTTGGAATTGGTATAGCTGGAATAGATAATATTAGACACGCTTCTTTTGCGGCTGCATCTACACTGTCGTTTGATCCCACGCCGTTATGCCCTGGAATCCAGAGGAGAATAATTTTTCCGGTAAACTCTGATCCGATGGCTAAGATGGATTTGGCCAAAGGATGTTGGTGGTGTGATCTGTTTTGGAGACTTTTAATGGAGCTCAAGGAATCGGTGCAGATAACAGCATTGTTTTTTAGTTCTTCAATAACCACATCGACGGCAATTGAAATTGCGTACAGCTCTGTAGAAAGAACGTTGAAGTTTTGTGGAAGCGGAAATCGAATGACATTGTTTGAATATACAACTGCGCAACTGCAGTGGTTGTCTCTTTTGGCACCGTCCGTGTATAGGATGTTGTAATGATTGAAACACTTTATTAAATTTTCAAAGGAGGAATGTAGACGACTTTGAGAAGTAGGACAACATAGTTCCAGGAGAGAGGTATCGAATGATAAAGGATGGGACGAGACCGGCGGTATTGGGAAAAGGATGTTGCTGTAGAAGTTAGGTAGTGAGGTGCATAGTTTATTATGTAGGATGGATTTGACTTTATACTGGAACGTGGATTTTAAGTATGGTCGAATAAGAACAGAAGGTAGAGAAGTTACGGGCATGGGGAGGTTAGGAGTTGTATGAATATGAGTGTGGAATTTTAGGAGTAAATAGGCTTGATGTAGGTCTGGAGGATATTCTTGTGCTTCATAAAACATATTGTTTATTGGTGTCGACCGAATAGCGCCTAAAACTAACCTTAGAGCTGAGTGGTGAATTGGATTCAATAATGTTAACACTGATTGCTTAGCTGATGAATAAGCCGGGAAACCATAATCGCATTTAGATTTTATTAGGGAGCGATATATTCTCAAAAGTGATGTTTTATCTGCGCCGTATGTTGTGTGAGATAGCTTTCTGAGAAGGTTTAATCGTCGTGAACATTCGGTTTTCAAGTGGTTGATGTGCATTCTCCAATTTAATTTTTCATCAAATATCAGACCTAAATATCTGATGTATGATGTAGAATTTAGTATTCTGTTATCCAAAATAATATTAAATTGATGAGCGCAATGGCGAATACGGCAGAAGTGCATTACTTTGGTTTTTGCGGGTGAAAAGGATAATCCATTTTCTTTTGACCAGTTATTAAGCTTATTAGTGACTTCTTGAAGAACTGTTTCACCTGTTCTGAGGTCGTTACATCGGACAAATATTGTCAAGTCATCAGCAAATAGGGGGACTTGAATACTAAAGGAGATATTTCTTCAACAATAGAGTTTATTGCGATGTTAAACAGTGTTGGGCTTAGAACCGAGCCTTGCGGCACACCGTTGATGTTGTCATGAAGGCTAGACACGGTGTCTCCTAGTCTAACAAATAACCTGCGATGTTCTAGGAAATTTTTTATAAAAACTGTCATGCGTCCACGTATGCTCCATTTCAGTAGTTGCTGAAGAATTTTTTGATGATTGTGTCAAATGCCTTGTTGAAATCATAGAATATGGCTAATACATGCTGCTTTCTTGAGAATGCTTCAATGATTATATTTTGAAGGTGGTATTGAAGGTCTGTTGTCGATTGCAAGGCTTGGAATCCACATTGATATTTTGATATAAGTTTTTTCTTGTGTAGAACCCATTGTAATCGGGTATTTATAATTTTTTCCAACACCTTACAGAGGACAGAAGTTAAGGAAATGGGTCTATAGCTCTCCAGCTGAGTTGGGTTTTTAGTTGATTTTAAAATTGGAATCACTTCTGCTATGCGCCATGAATCTGGGAAAGTACCAGTGAGCCAAAATTGGTTGAAAAGTTCCAGCAACAGAGAGATTACTGGATTTGGAGCAAATTTAAGCATGTTAATGTGAATTTTATCACAGCCTACAGCTGTTGGTTTTGTGTTCTGAATAGCGTGATGTAGCTCTTCTAATGTTATTGCTTTATTATAAGGTTTGTGAGAGTCATCATCAATACAGAGTGGGGCTGCGTGATTAAGCGATTGCAAAGGCTTGTTTGAAGCAGCTGCGAACTGATTGGCAAATTCTGCAGCAGCTTGGTTAGTGTTAGCAATTTTAACATTGTTAACAATAATTAATGATGGTTTATGGGAGTTGTTTCCCTTCGAGTGAGTTAATTTTATTCCATATCACTGAAGGGTGAGTTTTGTATGTAATAGTTGAGGTGAACTCTTTCCATGATTGTTGTTTTGATTGCTTCAACACAAATCTAGCTTTTGCTCGTTCTTTCTGGAAGGTAATATGATTTTCCATTGTAGGATGGGCTTTGAGAAGCTTAAGTGCTTTTCTTCTAGTCCTTATTGCCTCGGCACAATTTTCGTTCCACCAGGGGACTCTTTTGCGTTTGTTAGATCTTTTGTGGGAAGGATGAGTTGTGCAGCGGTAAGCGAGATTTACTAGATGACCTGAAAATGTTTGAATTGCTAATTGTGGATTTGTATTATCAGTAGCAGGAAGAGATGTGTTTTTCCATAAATGGGAGTATGTTTCCCAATTTGTTTTTCGGTAATTGCAATCAATTTTATGTGTAATACTATTAGGGATGTGATCACTCCCTGCTAAGACATGGCGGTAATAGACTGATATGGAATTTGATATCTGAGATGATGTAATGACTAGGTCTAAGGTTGACCATTTTTTGTAACTGAAATTATAATGAGTTGGATCAGAGTTCAGAACTGACAAGTTAAGATTATCTACAAAATCTTCGAGGACTTTTCCTCTACTACATGTGTACTGACCACCCCACAAAGGGCTATGAGAGTTGCAATCTCCTACTATGATTAAAGGTGAGGGTAGATTATTAACAATTTGATTTAACTCTTTCATTTGGCGGAAGGTATATGCAACAGATAGTGATTTCTGGATCCAACTCGACACGTATTTCAAGGATCTGAAGAGTGGTTTGAAGAGGGATTTGTCTGCAGCTGATAGAGTTCTTGATGGCAATTGCTATTCCTGCATGAGCAACGTTATTTAGGTATGGAACTTTTTTAATAGTTGAATAATTGGAAAGAGTAATGGTTTGTTGGGTTTGTAGTCGTACTTCCTGGAGACATATTACTGAGGATTCGTAATTTGAAATTAGGATTTTGAAATCTTCGTAGTGCCTGTAGAAACCATTGCAGTTCCAGGAAAGAATATCTGGTTTACTATTCATCTTGAGGGATTTTATTCTCATTTTCAAGATGGGTTGCGAGGGCATTTATAAATTTAGTAAATCTTATTTTAGTTCCCCTGTGTGCTATTAAAGGGTGACAGTCTTTGATTAGATTTATTAAGTCACGAATATCTGCATTATATTCTTTGGCGATTGCTATGGAATTGCTATGTTTTGTTTGACACATGTCATAAAACAGAGAGAAATTTGAGAAGGAAATAGTAGTATTTTGATTTTCCTTAAAATAGGATTCTAAAGGGCAAAGGAGCTGTTTTAGGCTAGGCTTGGAGTTTTGGTCTGATTGGGGTCCCTCTTCTGATGCATCAGTTTGAGAAGTGTCCTCTGGATTTGGTGTTAAGGAGAAACTGTTTTTCTTTTTTCTTTTTTCTTAGTTTTGGTTTATGTTCAACTTTTGCAGGGTTATTATCCCCAGTGAGCACATCAGTTGTATTTGAGGAAGACTTTGACAAGGGTCGTTTATTTTGTTCCATTTGATGGATTATTGTTTTGATGTTAGTTGCAATGTTTACTCCATTCAGATTATTTGGCTCCATTTTTCTTTGAGTTGGTGGAGAAGGTTGATTTGGTTGTGGTGGCAATGGAGTCTGTATTCTTAGTGAATTCCTTAAAGAATTCATACCATTTTCATTTATATTCTCAGAGTCGGGATTTATTTTACAATCATCAGCCTTGTGGCCCCTTGTGTTACACTTAAAGCAAACAAAGTCATCGGCCGAAATAAATACACGATGGCTTCTATCATTTAGATTTAGTGTGAAAGAATCTGGCAAGCTTAAGTCCTCATGATTTGACATATATACCTGACGTCTCCACTGACAATGTGTCCAAATTCTTCATCCAGAGGCTTTACTCTAAGTAGAGATATGTGCGATTCAAGTTTCATATTTAGAGCTGATATTAAGTGTTTCTCTAGAATTTCATTTGGAATTATTGGAGAAACGTTTGATAAAATGATTTTTGTCGAGGGGGATTTTAATTTGCGAGCTTTAAGGAAATGACCGTTTATTTCGAAGCCACCATATGATGAAATAAATTTATGGACAAGATGCGCGCTTGACAAAAATACAATTATTCTGTCACCACTGGACTCGTGATGCTGCTATAATGTTTTTTGCCCCTTCGACTACATCTTTTAGAGCGGATAGATAGTCTATAATTTTGAAGTCCAAAATATGGTTAAAAATAATACCCTGTTCTTCTGTGGGGTAGGCAAAATTTTGAATTGGTTTGATTTTATTTTGTTTTACTTTATCAGCGAATGATAAATTGTTGGACGATTCGATTTTATGGTAAGACGGAATAAGAGGAAACGTTGTTACCTGTGTAAGCTGTTGATTGTGTATCTTCAGATGATTGTTGTAGTGCTGCGGGCGGTAGTACGGAAGAAGAATAGATCGATTGTTGGTCGGCCATATCGAGCCGACCGTAGAGTTAGCCGATAACGATTTATATAATAGTATATAGCGATGTAAAACCGGTTCGCGATAAAAGGAATAGAAAGATGACCTTATCGAAATTAAACTACAACGCGAAGTTGATACTTGAAAAAATTAATACGGAAACACGTAGACGATAAATCACACACCGAACGCGGAACAAAACAACGTTAAACGAATGCGAACAAAATTTTTACTTTTGAATAATGAATTTTTCTAAATAATTTAGATACACACTGTGTACCCTAAAACTAGCCAATTGTTAATGAATAATACAGATATAGAGAAAAATACACGTACGTTATTTAGGCGAATAGTTTTGCGTAATATTCAATACAGCTACATTTAGAATTAATTTACTAAAATTACTCACAGCCGAATCAACAGAATTGCAAATATTCGTGTCATTAAATAAATTTATAATTTAATTTAAGGCAAGTTTTATATCGCTTCCAGTTTGTCATCCTTTTCAGAAAAATACTAACTGCAAGGGTGCTGTTACACTGTTTGATAGTGAGCGTAACAGAAAATAAAATAGGATTACGATCTGAAGACAGCGATCATAAAGACAGACCACCAATAAGGATAATTTAATTTATTAAATAATAGTTTTAAATCGTCATCTATAAAGACAATATTTACAGGGTTTTATTAAATGTACATTATGTTCACATAAAAGTTATCAGGATACATTTCAATACCCGTTGCTTGCAGAGATTTTACGCATATAAAAGGCAATATATTACGATTAATTCTTATGAACGACGCATGTTTTCCGCGCCTTCTTCTGTCTGATCTAAATATTTGATAATCAGAAAATTGTAAAGAAATCGTATTATCGAGTTTCGTTTTATAAATTCGTTAATTTTTAGAAAAGCGTAGTTCATTATATCTCACTTATTAGTTACATTATTTTAGGGCATGAAGTTTGATAAAAGTTTTAAAAACATCGCAAGATACTTTAAAAAATAATTATTATTTTATAAAAGTCCCTGCGATACATATAGTTTCCTACCAATTTGCTTGAAAATGACGTTACCTAACATTAAACAACGAACATAATCGTGATACAATAAAAAAAAATTTATATAGATAAAAATGAACTCGTACGAATTTAGGAAATACACAATCGGAAGAAGACCTTAATTGAATAGATATTTATAATATTTGTAAAAATTAGCGGGAGAGAGAGAAATAATTTACAGAGAAACAACTACATGAAAAATTATAACACAAGATAAATCAAGAAATTACTATTTAATATATATATATATATATATATATATATATATATATATATATATATATATATAAATAGAGAGAGAGAGAGAGAGAGAAATAATTTACAGAGAAACAACTATATGATAAATTAAAACACAGGATGAATCAAGAATGCTATTAGTCGATTAACTGAAATCATTAACCGGTACGATCCTCCCATATTAAGCATAAATCCTTAACTCAAGACAGATAAATATGGAGAACTGTAACAGAATAGGTTTCATAACACCACCACAACCTTACGATGGTACGAAGAATAAGAAATTTTTATATATATAAAACGTATGTATGTACATATATAGACATTTGTTTTAATATATAAATAAATATACGTTTACGATATAAATTAACTTAATAATATATCGAAGGAAACAGGTTCAGATAGCGTGAATAGTCATCGTCGAAGAAATTATAGTCCAGAAAACTTATACAGTATTAAAAGGAATAAATATTTCATCATACCGGTTAAACTATTCGTTTGATTATTATTATTATTATTATTATTAGTATTATTATTATTGTTAGTTTTCTACTTTATCCAAAGTTCGCATTATCGAACTCAGCAACCTTTTAGTATTCTTTACGTCTTTTTCGTCGTCATCGTGATCTGAACTGAGACATTCGTCATTATCAGTAGTATCGCTGTCGTCCATTTCTGTGAAATCACACAAGTAAAGTCGATATTTAAAATAATAATAATAATAATAAATTGTATAAATTTTATTTCGGTACGAAAATAAAATAGAATCTAAATCAATTAAAAATCGATAAATTGTTTATTTCAAATTTTTACCGGCTAGATTATATAAATAGCGACAAATTGATAATATT
Source organism: Coronaproctus castanopsis (assembly GCA_032883995.1). Taxonomy (NCBI): domain Eukaryota; kingdom Metazoa; phylum Arthropoda; class Insecta; order Hemiptera; family Monophlebidae; genus Coronaproctus; species Coronaproctus castanopsis. The sequence continues at coordinate 66,414,709 of CM065052.1, read as the reverse complement.
TTTTGAGACGACTATGGGAAACATACAGGATCCGAACATAGAACATAAGATTAATGAAGTCTTGAAAGTTAACAAACTTAAAACAAGAATTGAAAAGAATAAACGTAAACATTTTCGGAGTAAGTGAAGTAAAATGGTTAGAAAACATATGGAGTAAAAGACCACAGATTTATATGTAGTAGTGCCACAAATAGAATAGCAGGAGTTGAATTTCTTCTAAACAAACGCTTAGCAAATAAAGTTAAAATCATTTGCGGATATAATGAAAAATATCATTTTAATAAAGATCGAATCGAAACCTAAAGATTTAATCTTAATCAAAGTTTATGTGTCAAAAAAAAATTGATGAGGTATATGAACACATCGAAAATAAATTACAGGATGTGGATAATAAAAATAACGTAGTGATATTCGGAGATTGGAACGCGGTAGTTGGAAAAGAAGAATCAATAGGGGTTGTAGATAAATTTGGACTCGGATACCGGAACAAAATAGGAGAACGTCTAGTAGATTTTTAGATACACTTGGACAGATCCTAATAAAATTAAAAGGTACCAATTGGACTATATCCTAGTACGCAATAGATACCGCTTCCAAGTGAAGAACTAAGTGTTATCCAAGTGCGGATACGGAATCATATTCCAGTAATAATGACTAGTCAATTACGTATGAAAAAGAAAATAATCAACACCATGCACAGGGTGATTTTATTTTTTGAATAGCGCAATTGATAACGCTGCTACGACGTAAACCGCGTGCTCCACGTTTAGTGTACACACGAGAGATTCGTTTTTAGTTATCATGACACCCTATAACAGGAAAAAACACGCATTTTGCGTTGAACGATATTTTCGGCGACGATAGTGCAAAGAGGGTTTAAAAAAAAAATCAAAGTTACGCCGGGTAATCCTGTATCATCTCGCAATACAATTTTAGGGTAGGTTGAAAACTTTCGAGCGGCATCTTCTGCAATAGATAAAAAACCTCCTGTACAAAAAAAAAAAAAAAAAACAGTTCGTACTATATTAAAAAATGAATTCGAGCTAACTTTAAATGAAAGTCAATAAAGTAGTAGGAGTTGATCAAATTCCTGGAGAACTGTTAAAATTCTTCTTCTTCTTCTTGGTGAGCCATACTCTTCCCAGAGCGTTGGCGATCAGATGGCAGCTAGAACTTGCGCTCTTTTGCTTCTTGGATAAAATCTTGGATAGAGCTCGTACTGGTCCAGTCCTTGATGTTTTGTATCCAGTCTGTTCTTCGTCTTCCTGCGCTTCTTTTTCTATCAATCTTCCCCTGTATAATGAGCTTTAGGATCTCGAATTTTTCTCCTCTGATGATATGGCCAAAATACTTAATTTTCTTATCTATTATGCATTTAACTAGTTTTCTTTCGGTCTTCGCCATTTCCAGGACTCTTTTATTAGATGTTTTGGCGACCCATGCGACCTTTAGCATTCTCCTATGGAGCCACATCTCTATTGCTTCTAACCGTTTAATTTGATTTTTATTTAGCGTTACTACTTCTATACCGTACAACAAAATTGGAAATACGTATGATTGTACAATGTGTTGCATGATGCCTAGGCATAGAGATCTGTTGCAAAGTAGATTTTTCATGTTATTGAAGGCTGTTCGGGCGTAATTACATCTCATTTTGATTTCGGTATTATGATCGAGATCTTCTGTGATGTAGCATCCAAGATACTTGAACTTATTTACTCTATCAACAATTTTGTTATTAATGCTGAGTGTGGCCTGATTGAACTGTTTCTTGCTGACCACCATCCACTTTGTTTTCTTTACATTGATCTTTAGATTATACCTTTTCCCAACTAACTTAAGTTTGTTAACAAGATGTTGGAGGTCTTGAATGTTATCTGCTAAAATAGCAGCGTCATCCGCGTAACGAATGTTATTAATTATTTTTCCATTTATCCGAATTCCACACGGTAAATCAGAGATAGATTCTTTGAATATTTGTTCCGCATAAAAATTGAATAATAATGGAGAAAGGATACATCCTTGTTTAACACCCCGTTGAACTTCAATCTTTATCTCATCTTGACCCGGTCCCAATATTAATTCTGCTTCTTGATTCCTGTATAGGTTTTTAATAATTTGCATATCATTCTTGTCAATTCCGATACTTTGAAGGATTTTAATTAGTTTATCATGTTGAACATTATCGAACGGCCGTTCGTAATCTATAAAACAAATGAATGTATCCTTGTTCATTTCTCTATTTTTTTGTAATGAAATGTTCATTGCTGTTAGCGCTTCTCTAGTCCCAACACAAGGACGAAATCCAAATTGTATGTCTGAAAATTCAAATTCACATTTTGATCTAATTCGCTGATGAATAATCCTCAGAAAAGATTTTAATAAGTGACTCATAAGGCTAATAGTTCGATAGTCTCCACATTCTTTTGGGCGCTGTTTCTTGGGTAGGTGATAGATCGAAAGTCATAATTTATTAAATTAAATATATATGGAAGTAAATATGCCTACAAATTTCGAGCCGGGTATACTGATCACTATGCTAGAAAAGTAAAACGCTCCAGAATGTAAAGACCCACAGGGCACTAAATATTCGGAAAAGTTTGACGAGAATATATTACAGAATAGAATCGAAAACAATATAAAAGACCAATTCCTTTAACACCTTGAAAAAAACAAGGCGTGGACTACAGAGATAGACGACCGTTGTTTCAAATCTGCAGAAACCAATCAACCGAGCATAAAAATACCGTGGACGAGTAAAATAACTAATAACGAAGTTTTACAACTAATAATCGAACGGCACGAAATAGAAGAAAAGAAATGAAATGGATATTTCATCAGACATTCGAAATTGATGACAACACTAATTGAAAGAATGATGAACGGAAGTCGAAGTAAAGGCAGACCACGAATTGGATATATGGATCAAACAAAAAAAATGACTTAAACTACGTCGTTATAAAAAAAAACACGAGCATACTCCCGCAAACTGGTCTAATGTGCTATGCTCGCCAAACAACCGTAAGCTTGAGGAGAGAAAGAAGATAACATATTATACATATATATGTCGTTCCGGTTTAGTCTAGTGAATAGAACCCGGACTCCTATATGGAAGGTAATACGACCGGGAACACAAAAATTATCATCGCAAAATAAAATTATAAATAATTCTAATAATATTATCGCGTGGAAGGTAATGGCAAACCACCACGCATAAATATGCGCGCTAGTAATAATATAGTACAGTACAAAAACACGCGGGGCTGCATTGTGTCGTGACAACAAAGCGAACGCAATAAGTTCTCCCACGTGTATGTCTATATCTTTCTATGCTAACGTCGTATTATTATTGCCTTGTACGTTACACTGTACAACAAAATCTGTACAGATAAGTAGTCCCCTACTTCCGATACGGAGACGGCACAATGATGATGATATATATATATATATATATATATATATATATATATATATATATATGTGTGTTATATATAATATAAAGTCTCATCAACTTCGGGGATAACCGATCTTCGTCAATCCGAAGATTGATAAATCACCGGTCAAACGACGTATTCTGGGAAATCCAATCTTCGCTTCTTTACTTTTTTAGCAAGCTGATACTCATTTATCGACTAATTAGATGGATAGTTGAGTTGGCTAGAAACCCTTTTTTTTTTTTCATCGTGAAAAGTTATCCTTCTTTAGAGGGGGATTCGGGGATTATATTAATTATAACAAAAACCCGAAACGTTACCGTCGACTTGTTGTTCCAAATACTTTAGACAATTATCGAACTTCGTAATTTCCTCTTCGATATGTTCGGACAAATTTTTACGACAGACTGTCGTATTTATGGCAACTTCAGGCACGGGGCCATTGGCGCTATCTGTGAACGAGACGTAATGTAATTAGTAAACGATTCGCAAAATCGTCGAATATAGAATTCAAGCGATACTAATGTTTATCTATTATTATGATTAGAACAAGTAAAATTTACTTTTCTTAGAATCTAAATGTCGTTTTTCTTCTTCCAATTTTTTCTCGTTCCACGGTTTGGACCATAAATACAATTTCGGGTGATCGTTTTGACTGAAACCAAACAAACAAGAATAATTAATTTATTTATTTGTTTAATAGCAGTACTTATTGCCTTTCGGTTCGACTGGAATGGAGTAATTGCATTTAGACGAAATATTCTAGGTATTTACCAAAGTTTACATCGGATTTAAAAATAAGAGTTTAAGTTATAATAATTTGATTGAAGTAACTTAAGGATATGGAACGCAAAAAATATTTACTTAGAACCGATTGAACGGGGCGATTCTTAGTTACATTTTTACTAGAATAAATTATTGATTTTGTAAAACACCGGTCACATATAATCACGTTGTATTAAATTATATTTATCAAAAACAATTCTAGATTATCTTATATGACGTGATTTTGTTAAATCGACTAGAAGTGTGGATGTATATCAATATTAGTAAGTTTCACCAGAACCGGTTGAAAATTAGTCGGATTTCGAATACAGTGATTCTTAGTTATATTTTTACTAGAACAAATTATTGATTTTGTAAAACACCGATTATATATACTCGTGTTTTATTAAAATATACTGAACGTATTGATGGAGTTCTAAAATCTGTATAATTACGTGATTTGCTTCACAAAGTTGATATAATTCTAGTATATAATTATTGAGAAAACTCTTATTCACGAAATCATGGATGCACACCATAGCGCATACACTTGTATATATATATATATATATATATATATATATATATATATATATATATATACATATATATATATATCACTAACAAAATTTATTTCTCAAGTAGAAATTAATTTAATTTACCTCATTATGTGAGTTTTTATATTTAACGAATATAGTGCTTCTTTCAATTCGAACACATTGCCTAATATATTATACGTTTTCTTTAAATAATCTTCTCTGTCGTTTACTAAACCCAAATCGGTTTGAGACGTTTTAAAACTACAACAGTTAAACAAAAACACATACATATACATCTTATATATTCAAACGAGCAATTCTTGTATTATATATATATATATATATATATATATATATATATATATATATATATATAAAAGGTACTATTTTATTTAGTTCTAAGTACTTATCACATGCGAAAATGAATTCTAACGAGTCGCCTCGAACACCATATTTCAAAACTGCCAATCCTTCTTCCGTTGATACCTTTTAAAGTACGCATCTATATTTCCGCGATCGAGTATCATTATTTTATTTATATTTAATCGATATCGTGTAATAATGTTTTCCAGCCTACCCATTTCTCTAGGACTAGTCTTATTATATGTACCGTGTACAAGTTAAATAGCTTAGACGACAAAACACAACTTTTCCGTTGACTTTGTAGTATTGATACGGGCAATATTACGATTGTTTTCCCAACTATTAACGTTGTATCATCTGCTAACATAAGATTGATTATCTTTAGCATTTCTATCATTATTCCGCCATTCCATTCATCTAAGACTACTCTCATTGTATATTCTTCCAAGTTAAAGAGCATAGACGACAAAACACAGCCCTTCTCTCGACTTTCTAATATCAATACGGACAATACTACGATTGTTTCCGTACAGTTTCTTTACGAGATGTACAATATGTTTTGGTGTACGCATTTCAAATTAGTATTGTTCAAAATTTATGCTATTTGACATTATAAAAGACTTTTGGATAGTCTATAAAATACATTATTAACCTTATATTCGCGTGTTTTCCATATCAGTAATTTCATGTTAAAAATTTGTATATATATATATATATATATATATATATTAAACGATTAATTTAACATTAAGAGTAAAAGTGAAATTTTACAAATTACTACGATTTTATTAAATAGCGCTTATTCCAGAATTTTCATTTTCTTTTCGATCATAATATAAAATGCGAAAACCCGCTGAAAAACTCACCGTGGCAATTTTCCCTTAGTGAACCAATGATTCGTATACGCGTATCGTTTAGACGCGCGCTGTCTGCGAGGATTTCTACACGTGATGCACACGTAATCGATCGGAACGTCTTTTTCATGTTCGATATTATTGCAGCTACCGTGTTGCCAGCAAAGACAAATTTCGCACTAAACGATTAACCGAATAGTTATATTATATTTTATTATGGTTTGCTCTCTAATACAGTGCTAGTAATTTTCAGGACAAAAATGCTCAACATGATTGAACACGTTGCGTATGTATTATAAATTTCTTACTTCTTGTATTTTCTCGTTTTTATTTTTCAAACCTGCGAGGTTCGACGTCTTTAAGAAATACCTAAATTTTTTTATTTACAATTACCTAATTTATAACATCTATTCCCAATTTTTAAATACCGCTTTCAAAGCATTTCGATGTTATATTAACATTTCCGTTTATAATAACGTCTACTATTGAGATGCTCAGGTGAACTTTCTCTGGTTTATAACGATATAATTTATTCGTATACAAAAATTCTTAAATTCGAAATGTGAAACTTTTTAAATTCGCATAATAGTTTAACTTATTTAGCGTAATCCCCGCCTTTCGGCTAAGATCATCCATCCTAATAGGTTTAATATCTGATACACATCGCGACGGTCCAGTATATTAAACCAAATGAAAATGAGGTCCAGCCTTTCTTGCAAACTTTTCATTACAACGATGATATGATAATTTTATACGTATTGTTAAAGAGACGATTTCATATAGCCGAAATTCGGTAAAAACCCCATATATATATATATTTTCTTATTACTATTATCATTATTGTTATTATTACTGTTATCAGTTCGATATTGGTAATTTAAAATTTTAACTAATTTCCCACAATCCAACTAAGACTAAAACGTTATTTCAGTACTTTTGTATAGAGTGGAAAAAACGTGCACCTTGAATGTTGAAGACGTTTAGAGACTACAGACATGTGGGGCTATTAAAAATTCTTCAAATAATAATCTATTATTGCAAAGAGAGCTGGCATACAAACCCGAATAGTATCCTAATTAATAAATACGTATTGTAGACAAATAGATACCACAGCAAAAATATTATATTGTATCAGTAATTAGATAACCTATTAAAAAAATCTTAAAATGCGACCTAAAAAAAAAAAAATAAACTTTGAAATATAAATAAATAATTACGAAAGTTAACTGGCCCTATTCTACGACGTAAAACCACTTAAGAATTTTACAAATGCGTTACGTTAATACCGAGCGTTTATATTTGTTAAAATGAACCGTTATTCTTTATGGGAGCAGTCTCATCGGAGGAATGTGTCTCTTTATTATTCCGATCGATCATGATAAAATTAAAAAATAATTAAAAAAAAAAGTGTTCAGTTACCTGTATCATTAAACCATCTTCATCAGCATATCCGCAAATACAGTTTATTATTTCCCTACTATTCAAATGAGCCGATTTTTGATTTTTATTGGTAGGAACTTTGGTCGAAGCAGCTCCACCGATCGACAATTTCTTTTGAACGTGTTTTTCTTTTTTATTTGTAAAAAATAAAGAAATAAAAATTATTAAATAAATTAAAATAAGCGCCTGATAATTAATGATAATTATTATCGATAATTATTATATCGAAAATACAATTTTAAGCATCCATGATTGATTCCCCCCCATCCTATACATTCAGAAATTTTTTCGGTGTAAATCTTGTTCATATACTTTTATCGTAACGTTATGAAAAAACCGCCTCTAGTTCTAATTTTCAAACCTAAAATGAAAATTGGAAATGTTTTCGAAACGTTACAAGAAAAGAATCTCGACACCGTTTACACTGAAAAGAAAATTTGCAAATATATCGAATATATTTGTGTACACGAACTTGCATAGTAAGACGACAACTATTTTATAGTATTAAATCTGAATTTATATATATATATATATATAAAAATGAAATTTATATGATTTAATATTTTAATTTTATGTATATTTATGTTTATGTTTATGTACTGCCAAATTATATTCCATCGTGTGGAGCCAATTTATAATGAAATTGAAATTCCACAACGTGTTTGGTAATTTAGAACGAAATTTAAAAAGTTTTAATATAATTTTTTAAACGTTTAATATTATTTCTTAGGATCGTTTATTACGTTCGTTTATTAAATTATTTATTTTTTAACTAGAATGGTCGCGGTTGCCTTGTTAATTATTCTTATATAGATCAACCCGATCTTGACTCTCAAAACTCTATTATAATAAATAGAAGAATACCCAAAGTACTATTCTGGTAGCCGGCCTATATAATCTTATTTAATATTTATTTAATAAAAAAATAACCTTTTAAATTTCGTAATAATTATTATTATTATTTAATCGTTCGTATTATATTATTAAACACTATTACGCGAATATATATATATTTTTTTTTATTTTTTATATAATGTGGAATGTAGTGATTTTTTATAAAAAATCAATTGAAAATTAGTTAAATCACTAATATTTATTTTCTTATAGAAAACACAATTTTTAGTAATTATATTTAATTTATATTTTTAAAATTATGATTTTTTAAAAATGTTTCACTTGATAATGGCGTAAATGCCGGAAACCTTTGTGTTTTCTATAAGAAAATAAATATTAGTGATTTAACTAATTTTCAATTGGTTTTTTATATTTATTTTTAATTCCATTATCGAATAAATTCATTAAATTTAATTCTTTCGATTTAAAAAATATTTAACGATTAAAAAGTATTGTATAACAGAGCATGAACTCAGCGAGTGCGAGAAATAACCGAACCTAGTCTCACTCCAGAATTACGTGCGCGATTATAATGTGTGTAATAAAAGAAGTATTATATAGGTTGGTTACTAGCATATAATATATACGTAACAAATTTCCCAGTAGTCAATAACAGATGCAAGGTGTTTCTTATTCTGATACAGAACTATATAATGCTATATATATATATATATATATATGTATATATATATATATATATAAATAACATTATTATTATTATTAATTTTATTCTATCGGAAATATCGTAATTTCGACGCCTTATCAACATCGTTGATCAACTGCTATCGAAAAATACGACACAATTAACGTATTTAGTATTATCATTATTCTATTTTAAACTGTTATATTTTAATTAATTTATTTTAAATTCCTAATAGTGGTACGCTGTAGTATGTATTAAGAGAGTTCAAAATACGTGAGCATCTAATAACTTTAATAAGAAAACTGTATGAAATAAATACTGTTTATATTAAGACAGAAGGACAACTTTCCGAAAGTTTTCAAACAGCAAAGGGAGTACGACCGCTTCTACTTTATAACATATACAGCGATTAGATTATGCGACAGGCAACTAAAAACTGGAATGGCAGAGTTAAAATCGGACGAATGAAAATATGTAATTTACCATATGAGTATGATACAGTGAAAAACGAGCTAGAATTAGCAATATTTTTGAAGCGAATGGAATATTTAAGCAAGAAAGCTAATTTAATACCAAATCGTGCCAAGTGCACCATAGTAACTATATCGACAAGGCGGTTGAATTGCCTGCAACATTTACGTTGGTACTCGATGAGAAAAAGATGGGAGCGTACATCACTAATAACGGAAATGATGAAAGTGTAATCAAGCGACGAATCGTAATGACCAAAAACGCTCTAGCAAGATTAACAAGAATATGGAAAGATCATTCTATAAAAGTAACAACGAAGAAACGATTAATGGAATCACTCTGCTATAGACGTATGCTCAGTATTTCACGGATGGAACATGGGACTAATGCAGCTATCCTAAAACAACTCGAAATAGAGAACACAGCTAGATTGGTTTCAGCAATAAAAAAAAGATTAAGTTCTTTGGTCATGTTGTACGCACGATGGATTGGAAAAGATCATAGTAATACGCCGACCCGTTTTGTGGATTACATCAAAGGCACATGGAAATCGCGCGGGATAGAGATAAATGGCGGAATTTAACTGGAAAAATTATAATCTGAAAATAGACAACTAAGAAGAATAATGTATCCTTCTACTCTAAACTCGCCATTATATATATATATATATATATATATATATATATATATATATATATATAATATAATATACACGATAAAAAAAAATTACTACATCAACGACGTACTTATATAAATAATTATTTTAAAGTTTCAAAATTACCCGCTTATAAAATTAATATTTTCCATATTATTCATACAGTAGGACACAAAAACGATAAAACATATTTCGTCAACAGCCAAACAATCAAAAAATGTTGTTTTGTGCAACAAGCGAAATATAATGTGCAAACAAAGTAAAAAGTATTAAAAAAATGGTTTTCAATTGAAAAATACACGATTGAAATTAACAACCGAAATGTTTTAATATACATTTGTTAAAATGAAGTATGTAATGTAAGAAAAATAAATACAAACTCAATGGTCAGCATGCTCTTTCTAGAAATACTCCATCGCCTCAGTTAACCATCTTTCAGACGTTATTCGATCCTGACTAGTACACATTACTATTTGCGTTTTTCGTTTTAAGTATTTAGCAGGAAATATTTCAACCCGATTAATGATATATTAGTTTTATCGGTTTTAAAATGCGATATAATTCCAAAATCGTATGTGTAACACATATCAACATGTTAGTAAAAAAAAACAACACAAAAAAATAAAAAACAACAAATTTCTATACGGCACAATATATTGTCTATTTTACACATGCGTCGTCTATATATATGTATATATATATATATGTGTGTGTGTGTGCATGATTATATAATTTTGGACCATGATCTACGAATATTAAATTATAAATCTAACATAATACCTTACGGAAGTTGTGTACAATAGTTGTACCTAATTTTTAGTGGTTGTTGCGCTACATAATCGAGGTACTAAACAATTCGTTAAAAAAAAATTGAATTTAAATTGATCGTGATTATTAATTTAAGCAATTAACTTCGAACAACGTTATCTGGACTACGACTGGTGCAATTACACTATTGAAAATAATTCGCATACAATATTCTCGTACAATCATAAGCTCACATTTCGCAAACTATTATTTTTTTTTTAAATTACATTTTTACTTCAGTTGGAAGTAATATTTGCAGTATTAAGATTAAAGTTTACATGACTTATTAAATTATTTCTTTTATGCAATATAATTTTTTTTTTTACAAATAGTGTTTTACAAATATATTTATATATTGTGATTATTATTATTCACTTGTCGATGCAGACATCTTGTTTTATTCTTATCCAATGCCCAAGGCACGGTACTCTCTCATATTTAAACATTTTATATATATATATATATATATATATATATATATATATATATATATATATATATATATATATATATATATACATATAATTTTTCGGTAAAGAACAAGTCAGAATATAAGCCAAAAAATTCTACGAAACATTCTCTCAGAAATCTTGCATTGCGTCTAACGTGCTCGAAATTGAATTTAATTTATATAAAACAATGTAAATACTTTTTTATTATTCGTTTTTCAACTTTTTCCTTTCCAATGTTGATAGAAAAACCATTTTATCGCCGGAGATTTAGCAATAATTGTTTCAAATAAATAATAACATGCAACAATCGATTGTATTATTTAATACCGGCGTAGATATCACATCCGTCGAAACACATCTATAGTGGAAATCCGTATAATATATATTGTGATACGTGTCATTGAGAATAAAGCGAAAAAAGCACAGTGTGATATTTATTAATTATTTCTTTTAAAGCTGGAACAAAAATTACGAGAAACATTAAAAACGAGGCGATTATATTAGGTGGGAAACAAACGTACCGTATGTCGATTTAGTATTTAACATCAGCGGAGGTTCCATTTTTAAAAGGGAACACAAAATAGAATTTGCCTGCGATAAAGAAGATGGCGGCTCCTCTTTTGTCATTTCTGAAAAATTATTACGCATTCCGGGTGTTAATAATAATACAGTTAAAATATGTTCACACACACAGGCAGGTTCGGAACGCACGCTGGTGAAAAAAAAGGTGAAGAGTTCTTCACGGGCTACAAAAACTATATATATATATATATATATTTAACGAGTAGGTACTATAGAATACTCATTCCCTCGTGTCCATTTTTAAAATAAAAATAACACTAATTGGGTTTGTCGGATAGATCATGATAATAATAGTAATAATAATAGTAAACATATATATATATATATATATATATATATATATATATAATATATATTAAAAACTATTTTATTCGTATCTCCATATATTACAACGAATAAACTAGCCCCAATCTTAACCAGTAAAAGTTTTAAAAAAAGTTAAGTATTTTAAATTTTAATAATAAATTGATTTTATCAAAATAAATAACCATAAAAATGATCATGCTATAATAATTGAGGATGAAGTAGTCGAAACGGGAAACTACATGCAATACTAAAATTCAAATAGTTTTTCACTAATAACACACGGAAAAAATCGCCCAAACTGGGAAACACACACACACACTATATATATATATATATATATATATATATATAACAATTAGTTAACATCAGTAGAGTTCCTCCTAAATACTCGTATCCTATACAACCCTGATCTAATTATTTCTCACTAGTCTGGTTACGTCATTTTTCCAATGAATTAACGGTCTGCCTCCACTATTTCTGACAACCAAACATTGAATATAACATATGTGTACGTGTGTATGAACGTATGCGTGAAACAATAAGAATGTAAGAATTAAAAACTGATTACAGCGGATGTAACATAAATAAAATATATATATATATAGGAAAATACAATTATTTTGTTCAAATATATACATTCTCCATCTTTATTAACGAGGTCTCGTGTGATTTAGAAAACACCGGATTAACGCTATATTATAAAACCGTCGAAAAGTTTCTACGCTATTCGTAAACGAGACGTGTTAATCAAAATGGTATAGAAGACAGGGCTAACGCGATTAATTCCGCGAAATCTGTATCATAATTTATTACAAAAACATACAAAAAAAATTATCAAAGCAGCATACCCGGAGTAGATTTCTGCGTCTTGGTCGGAGGCGCTGGGGAGAATACAGATTTCGGAGAGGATGGCGAAGAAGATGATGATGAAAATGACGATAAAGCCGAAACCACGGACGATGGTGCGGTTGACGATTTTGTCCATTCGGATGCAATCGCGTCAGCCGCCATTTTTTCTTGTAAACGTTTCAATTTTCCGCTTCCGATTTCAACGGTAGGTATACTCATCCTAAAGCGCAAACATGCGTCACTGTTATTAATTTTTAATCGAAAATATTACGAATCTTCTTAATTAATCGCGTATTTCAACATTTTTTAAACGGTCGATTCCTATAATTATATATTTATAATGTGTGGTATATGCCGAGAGTGTCAAATTATTTCAGTAAATACACGTCCTTCAAAATACGATAATCGAACTTGTCGACGTTAGTTAGCAGAAAAACCGGGAATCTTGAAAATTTCATTATAGTAAAAACAACAACAAAAAAAAAAAAAAAAAAAAAAAATAGTTAAAATTACTATATTTTTATATTATATAAAACGAAAAGGTTTTCGTTTATTATACTACACACGAAAAGAAAAAAAGAAAAAAGAAAAATATACACAATTATAAAAAATAAATAAAATACAATATAAGAAAATACTTAATTTAAATGTACAACGTCACAAAAAACAGTAAAATAAAGTAAAAAAAGATTTTATATATATATATATGTATGTATATATATATATATATATATATATATATATATATATATATATATATTATAATGTTGTACATCTAAATTAAGGATTTTTTTAGATTTTATTTTTGTTCTTTTTTTCTTTTATTTTTTTATAAATTGTATATATGTATAATAGCTTAATAACCGAAAACTTTGCATTTTTTTTTTATTATATAAAATATAGCAATTTATCTAATTTTTTGATGTTTATTTTTTAAAAATTACTACATTCTACTCTCCAAATTATTCGTAAGTAAATTCGGATTTGATATGGCAATGGTTATATAATGGTAGATGTGTCGAACGATTTCATCTGTTAGTTCTGTATAGTACGAATAATCGGAACTTATAATAAAATTTTAAAAAATAAATTCGAAAATCAGCGAATTTCAATGCAAAAATAATTTGACGCTTGCGTCGATGAACGTACTCTCACACACACACACACACAGAAATTAATTATCGTTCAACGTACTCTTCATTTTTATTCGACGCTTGTAATGACGATTTTCGTATCAATTCCTTCGATCTGTCCTTTTCTAAACGAAGAATTTCTTGCAAAAATTCCGACTGCGTAGTCGATATACTCTCGCCGACCGTGCGCGCGTACGCTAAATCGGCGACGTTCGGAGTACTACTAAGAAATTTCTGATATTCCGTATGATAATGTTTAATGTGCATCTATAACCGAAATAATAAAAAAAAAAATAAATAAATAAATTAACGTATATTTAAAAAATTTAATGCGAAGGTTATAAAAAACGAGATATTAAGTAAATGATTCCGTTATTTATGGTGTTTAAAATGCGCACATATTTCTCGGCGATATTACGTATCGTTTAAAATATACAGAGAAAATCGGAAAATTTAATAATTTTTCGTTTTATAAGATGTACGTAATAAACGAAACAATTATCACATTCGAGTACGTGTGCATTGCTCAAACGTCGATACAATAAACGAAGCAAATAAGCACTTCCTCGAAATAAATCTTAACCTTAACCTAATGTGAAATACACCGTCTTAAATTACGGGAACAACATTATAAGCGATAAATAATATAAATAATTAAATATATACGTAGAAATAAACAAAACTTGTCCTCGATCCACGTCACACTATACCAATAACCTAACCTAACCTAACCTATGTTGGTTAAAATACACGTAATTACCATCAAAAGCGATAACGACAATAGAAAATATAATAAATAAACATAAAAAGCTCGACACATAATCCGGAAAAATAAAATTTAATTATAATCTGGACGTATTACTGTACACTACTTCGACCATTTTCATCATTACTTATGGATACACACACGCGCACATACACTGCCGCATTGTTCTAAACGTACATATCATATGCCGTTGCTCTTTACTAGAAGTTATATTAAATTTAAACCGGTGTATAAATAAAAAGTTACTTAATGACTATGTATCACCAAGTATACGGCGTTTAAGATAAGACTTACGTAAGCATTCGATAGGTTTTACATGATACTTAGCTAATCCACCCACCCACCCCCCCCGGTAGACTATGCCATAGGCGAAAAAATGGTCGATACGATGCTATACGCCTCAAATGTTCTGATCGAGAAGATATGTTTATAAAACGACTTTCACCCTTCAAATCTTTAAATTAAAAAATTGTCGATTTCGACAGACGAAATTAAAAAGGCGAACTTATTATAATTGTTCAACTATCGGTAGTGAATTTAAATTGCGAATTTTCTCGTTGATATTGTTTTAAATACGGAATTTTATAGAACTTGCAATGACGCACTGATATAATTAGTTCCCAGTACACGATACCGTAGGACAAAACGGGCTGATAAAAGGCATCGATGTAGGTGACTCGACAAAAAATACTGCGTTAAATAGTAGAGTAATTGCGCCTTTACTTAACGTGTGCGTATGAGTTTAATGTACTAAGTGAATCCAAAGATATTTAGTCTATTAACTATATCAGTCGTAAAGTTGTTATTTAATCTTACTGTTAGATTCTACCACATACATTAGTCATCATTACTGTAAACAATATGTACTTCGTTTTCGTTTCATTCAAGATTCATCAATTACGAATTCACTATTTAAACACCTTAACCACATCATAATAATAATAATAATACCTAAAAAATCAAATAGTTGAAATACCCTGGTCATAAGTTAACCTATTGGAAAAAATATATAGATATAATAATAATAATACCGTAAACATGTCCTAAAAGTATAAATTTATACATTACCAAATTTTATAATATTTTCTTAATAAAAGATTTCGATTAATATGTACATCTACTTGCAACCATATATACACGCGATAATTTCTTCCTAAATTAATTCATTATGTTACATTATTTATATTTATATATATATATATATATATATATATATATATATAAAATGACGTTTTAAGAATAAGGGGGTACATGAGCAAATAAATAATAATTAAAAAATAACATTTAAGTAAAATATCCATAATAATAATAATAGACTATGTTGAAAGTTATATATGATCAAAGGTCGATTTATTTCGTCAACATTTGTCTAATCGATGAAATAGATATGGTTAAAATTATGAAATTTCCCCCATGCAACATGAATAGTAATAGTAATAATAATGATAATAAAATACGAGAACATATAATGGTGTTCGAAAGAAGTTCAGCTATATACCCTGTATCGACAATATATTATTGGGGAATTTTGGATAGATATCGGAACAGATGTCGTCGTGATCTTTCATTTGCTAGTCGATTACACGTTAACATGGCGAGCGTCGAAATTTTCGTTGAAAATATTCTATATATATAAAAACTCTCGTTTTCATTTTGGACGTTTTCTGGTCGTACATTATAATCGCATTAGGTTCGAAATAAGTATAAAACATATTTAAAATAAAATACATATTAATTTTCTAGTCGCAAAATTAATTTTCGGAATATTCGTAAAAATGTTATCTAAATCAGTACTCTATTCTGGCCTGTATAAGGTAAAAATAAAATAACGGGAAAATAAATAGAGCCTGTATAATAATGATGTAAATAATAAAATAATATATAATTATAAATAAAGACCATCTCGTTAATTTAATAAACTAGTAATATTATCAAATAGTACGGACATCTTAGGATAAAGGAACAGGAATTTCACGGATAGGATACGCCTCCGTTCTATGACATTGCAACAGTTCCTTCCTGCGGTATACCGACAGGTCATACGAATTTTATTTATATTAAATATATATTTTAGAATAATTTTTTTTTTATATAAATCTTGTACATGTTTTATATGTTGCGTTGTTTCTTTATATATATATATATATATATATATATATATATAAAAATCTGTTATGTATTTAATTTCGTATTAATAAAAGTATAGCCAACTAGTGTCAAGTTTTAAATTAATAAGAAGTGATTTCTGTGGTTGGCTGCTTTGCACTTTAGTTCCAAATATCTTACCTCTTTACAAGGTGTGGCTCACGATCGAGCCGGTAAGTTTAAAATTAAATTATTCTTCGTAAGGGTGGTGTGTTGGGGAATAAAAATTAAAATGAAATTATATTATAAATTTCGTCTACACCACTACTATTTCAATTAGTACATTATACATTTGGCGTCCACAACTGAAATAATTAAATTTTAAAACGATTTCTCTATAAAGTGCCTTTATTCGGTACGTTCTAACTTGGACTCCGCACGACGCAATGCATTATTATAATATATACGTACGAGCTTGAATAAAATAACATTATTTACCATTAATAAATTCTCGCGTCGGAATTGTTTACGGCAATCCTTCACCGGACATATAAAGCCGGAGCTATCCGACATAGCAACGACAGTCGTTTGCTCTATACGAACAGATAAAATCGAACTTACATTAAATTCGATAAATTTAAGAAAGAGACACATAATCGATTTTTCTATAATTCGTTCGCAAAACTGAAAGTTACTTTTTACCTGGAACGGTATTTTGCGCATTAACGTTCGTAACGGAAACGTTACTATTACGATCATCGGGCAACCGCACCTTCGGCAATAAAGTTTTAATCCGTTTCTTCGCCGGTTCTACATTGGGGGAGACTTCCGACGAAGATGGTTCGTAGAAACTATATACATATAGATATATTTTATAATAATGAGGAAATAAATAAACTTAAATAGCCTGTAAAACTAATTTATGACTACCGATAAATAGTCTTACCTAAAAATACACGCATACGTACAAAGATTAATAACAAACGATAAGGGAGCAGTGAGTTACTTAAATTTAAAACGAAATGGATGTCTAAAAGCGGGGAATTCTAAGATCGAACATCGTAAAAGATTATCTCCATCAATCTATGGACTGATGACAAGATTCAATCTTATACAATTATCTCAATTATACTCGTCAAAATATGTATATTATACTTAAACAAAATAAAATAAAAATACTTGTATATCCTATCACGGCATATTTAATAAACACAATCTACTAGTTTCACCGATTAACAGCGTCATTAGGACTGAATATGAAAACGATAAAAACTAATAACAGTGATAAACTCAACATTTTATATACTAAAAACCCGGTCCGGAATTCTAAATTTTAATTGTTAACCAGGTACAAGGAGTCTGAATAGATTCTTTCGAAGGAGTCGATAATAATCACCATTTGTGGAAACGTGTAAACGATTTGAAAATTAGAGGCAAAATCAAAGGAACGTTCATTAGGTATAAGTTTATAATATATATATACACAAAATTACAACTGGCCAGGTAGCCATCCAGCAATTACACTGAAACGCGAAATAACTTGTTAGGGGTTAGCATTCAGCGATGGAACGCATTGATAAATTAGACCACATCGTAAACTGATCGCCAATACGTTTGTGTGCGCCTCCAAACGGCTTACATATTGTTTAACAGTATGTTTGATCTTGTCTTTCACGTATGGGATATTTAAGTCTCAATGTAACGTATGGTTCGATGCGTACCAAGGTGGGAAGACGACGAGTCTTATTTGTCTGAAACCGTTGTATCCTATTTACGTGTGTACCTTTTGCGCGACCTCATAACATTAAACCGTATATCCAAACAGGCTTTATAATTATTTTATAAACTAGAAGTTTGTTTTCTAGTCACAAACTGGAGTACCTGCCAAGAAGCCAATTTAAATCGTGCAATTTTATATCTAACTGTTTTCTTTTTTGACTAGTATGCTTCTGTCATGTCAATTTACAATCTAAATGAATGCTTAAGTGTTTTACATCTTTTCTTGGCTAATAATCACCCCATTTATTTTTAACGGTTGATACGTAAAATTTCGCAAACGTAAAATCGACCTAAGTGAATTTACTTTCGTTATACGCCAACGTCTCAGCCAGTTTTCAACATTCAATAAGTTTTTTATAGTTTATTTAAAGTTTCATTATTGTCTTTGTAGCTGTTATCACGTTATTATCAACTGGAAAATCGGCAGAGTAAAATGTATCAATTCTTTTAGTTTTTCATAACGCACTATATTCTTTAAAACTTAACATTAAAATTTATAGTTTCCAATATACATATATATATATATATATGTATACACGTATATTCACAGTTAAAATCTTCATCAATAAGTTTAAATGCGCCGCTATTATTAATAATAGTTTAACATTTACGTTATATATATATATACATATACACACACATAAACTTGCGGGCATAAATTAGAATACCTTCTATTAGCGTTTGTATTTGACTTGTTTTCAATCTTTTTTCTGATATTCTGTTTTATCGTTACTTTCTTAAGGGTTTCATCTGTAATGTGAGAGAAAATTAACAAAACTGATCAATAAATATAGCGTACATATTAATAAAAAATTATTAATAATATCTCACGTTTATTTACAGTCATATGTTACTTCAGGATTTCAAATAAAATTATAATTAAATCTTACTTAATATGTGAAATAAGTAACAAATTATTATTTAACGAGGGTTGGACATATCCATACATACTTACACACACATTTATATATGTCATAGGGCTAATACAAATTTAATAAATAATTTCACTGTTAAAATGTCGTAAAATATTACACAGATACACATGTAATATATATATATGGTGATTTATTTATTCGGATATACGTTCGTCTCACGTGCACACAACACACACACACAAAACAACAAATGCCTAGTTTCAAGGTTCAACTAATTAGGAAAATGAGTAGAAAAATTATCCAGAAATCTCGTTCTATTCAACTTGGTAATTTATTTATATATATATATATATATATATATATATATATATATATATATATATATATATATATATATATATATATTCAAAAGGTTTAAAATTATTTTCGCGAAGTATACATACTATATCATTGATTTTTAGCAACATTTTGACGATTCAGGCACATGATACACTGTTTTTCTTCAATCACGGGTTGTATTTCTTTGAAGAGAAGCAGTGTATTGTGCCCGAAACATCAAACTCTGCAACACACGAATATGTATACACATATACATTTATATTTATATAATATTCGTAGATCATGAACCAGTATAAAGTCTCGCCTGGACAGCGGTATCAATAATTAAAACGACTCAGGGCAAAGTAAAAATAATTACATTACAGACTTTCATTATGGTGACAATTGTATTATATCTGCGCATAATCTATAACTTAGAAGGTATTGCTTTAACTCAATATATGAAGGCCGTCTTCTTCTTGTTAGGCCATCTTCAGTCGAACGCACCTTTATATTTTTTGGACATCTCTTGAAACAAGAATGCTGATATTTTGATACCGCCTTCTTATATATGCTTCCTAGTTATTTATTTCACACTACACACATACCCAAAATATATATGTGTCCATTCTAAATAAAACTGAATTTTAATTTCACCCTTGCTTGATTTTTTTTATACACATATATATAAAAAGCAAGTTAATAAAGAAATAAAAAATAATTACCTTCATCGGCTTTGGAAGAATGCGGTCTTTTAAGCGATGTGTGCACAGTAGATTTGGAATAATTTTCGCCGAACATTTTCGCATATTTTAGCCCGGCACATTTCCTTTTATTTTTAGGCTCGGCTAAAGTATTAACCGTCGAAGATGCTATTCTATCTTCAACTTGGTCTGACTGCTTATTAATGGCGTCATTATAACTATTAGTACATTGACTACTGCTTACATTATTTTCGTAACTATGCGAGTCATGTTTTTGGTGCTTATAAGAATCGTTTGCCGGTTCATTAAAATTATCATTATGAACGTCATCATGTCCAGCTCCTTTAGTTACAACGAACGTATTGTTCGACCAAGAAGAGCCGTCTGGGCATGCACTCCTCGTCAATTTAATTTTTAATTTCGGCAATTTCGCCACACATTCGATAATTTTGTCATCTTGTTGTTGTTGTTGTTGTTCTTGATGTTGTGACTGAATCGCTTCGCCCATCGATTTTGTTTGGTTATCCGCTTTGTCGCTATCGATGACACCTACCAGAGATGGCGTTAGTTTATCATCTAAATTGTTGACATTTTTATTCGAAATTGGAGAGGATTGCTTCGATTTCGTAAATTGGTTCGCGCTTTGATGACTCGGATCGATTAAAGATTTTGCAAATGGTTTTTGATATCGGGTTAATTTTGATCTGCTCTTGAGAAAAGGAGAAGATCGGCCTAATTTCAAAATGGTTACTTTATTGGTCGATTTACCACCCTTTGAAGTTTTAATATTGCCTGGCGACGAAGTCTGTTTATTCTGCAGAAAAGATTTTTCTTTGTACCCGTCGTTATCTCTCACCTAGAGCACAAAATAGATGAACAATTAATATATGTTTTATATATATATATATATATATATATATTAATAAGTGTACCATTTCTTGAACTGGTTCACCCCTATCATAGAAATACTTAATATTTTCCTTTCCGTAGTTAGTGTTTTCAGTTCTATGCAACTCTTGATGTTCGTCTTTCCTAATTGTGTCAATCAATATGTCTCATATATTATTCTTTTAAACGCCTGTTTAACTATTGAAATTCTTACCCGGGATTTTTGGATGCAATATACGTTTTCATACTATATATATAATAATATATACATACACATATATATATATTTGTTTATAATAGGGATGACCTTACAGTCTACCAAACGTGATATTGTAATTCCTAACTCATATTTCTATAAACTCTGACAGCTTATCTAGAAATATCGCTATGTCCGGAAACAGATGTAAATTCTCAAGGTGAAGATGGAAAAGAAGGACCATTACGAGACGCTCGCAGTAATTTAAGGTACAGTTCAGAGCGTAATGTTATTAAAGAAGGACATTCGAAGAACACATGATCAGGACTGCAAACTGCACGACCAACATGTAGAGGGCAGTAAGAATTTTCTCTAAGCTGCATAAAGAACAGACGGCCCGCCAACAAGCAATGCCCAAACCGCAATCTGCTGATAAGTACACTTAATGTTTTTTAAAAAAGTAGAACCATGGAAATCTAGGAAAAGACGGTTGCAATTGATAGGACCTAGTAAGAGGCGACTGCTGTATACACTCCACACGAAGCGTTCGAAGAACTACAGAAGAAGCTACAAAAAAATCACTTGATGGGCAAGATAAATATTATATTGAAAATGCACTTCGACTAAACCCAGCTAAGACCCAGGTCTGCATTTTTGACCTTAAAAACGCAAAAGCAAAACATAAACTGAAATTATTTTGGTAGGGGAACCAACTTGAACACTGCAAAGAGCCAAAATACTTTGGAATCACCCCGGACCGCTCGTTAACTTTCCGGAAACACTGTGAGAATCTTAAAATGAAAGTTGAAGCTAGAAACAACTTACTGCGAAAAATCTTCTAAATGGGGAGCAAAGCCAATGGTTTTACGCACATC
Source organism: Coronaproctus castanopsis (assembly GCA_032883995.1). NCBI lineage: Eukaryota > Metazoa > Arthropoda > Insecta > Hemiptera > Monophlebidae > Coronaproctus > Coronaproctus castanopsis. The sequence continues at coordinate 66,392,036 of CM065052.1, read as the reverse complement.
AGCCTTAGCGCTATGTTTCTCGGCTGCTAAGTACGGATGCCCTGTATGGGGAAGATCGGCACATGCTAAAAAGGCTGATACCTCACTCAATGAAACGTGTCGAATAGTCACTGGATGCCTAAAACCTACTAAAGTGGACAAATTTAGATCTTGCCTGTGTTGTAGCTCCCCCAGGTATTCGCCGATCCGTCGCTACTGGTGCTGAAAAAACTAGACTAAAGACAGATTATAGACACCCAATGGTTTGGTCAAAAGACGGTTACATCACGTCTTAAATCCAGAAGAAGTTTTCTACGGTGCTCAAGACGATTAGACGGACCACCGATAAAAGTTCGCGCACAGAGATGGACAGAAAAAGCGGATAATGTAAGTAGATTGAAAGAAGGACTTAACCCGGTGCGCTAAGTTGGCATAGATGGAAAACCTTAAACCGACTTCGCTCTGGTTACGTCAGAACCTCAGTAAATTTATTCAAATGAGGCCTGGCTGAAAATGATGAATGCAAGTGTGGAGAACGGCAAAGCCATGAACACTTTTTCCGGTGTAACTTGGTGCCTTCAGGCATTACGGAAAAATACCTATGGAGCACAGAGCTAAATGACGAAGCCATTAAAATGGTCGATACATTGATTAATATTGTATAAACTTGACTAAAAATAACTATTTTACTCGTTATATTTAATTTTATATATTGGTCCTCATGCGTCTCTGACATGATAATAATAATAATGTTACCTTAACGGATGGGCAATCGTCGATATCACAATTGGCGGTTGTACCATCAATATTCAAATGTTTGTTAATTTTTGCCATATCACTGATATCTCGACAGGTTTTCTGAAATTCTGCATTTGCTTTGTTAGACAGAATCGGAGCATCTGATTCCTCATTTACTTTTTTATTTTCGTTAATACTTTTTTCATTTCCTGAAACTACAATTCGATCTATACAGTAAATTTTAGTTAACACTTACGCAAAAAAAAACTACATCTATATATCCATTATATAAGATAGGGGGAGAGAGAGGATTTTTCGGAACTTTGTTCCGGCGTTTAAAAAGTCATTTTGGGTATTTAAAAAATCATTTCCTCATTCTTAAAACAAGCTTATATTCCCTATAAATATTTTTTTGTATCATAAATTACATAGGACAAAATAAAGAGCTATTAACAATTATCAAGAAAAATAAATTAGCGTATTTGGGCCACATTATGCGGCACGATAGGTATCAGTTGATACAGTTAATTATACAAGGAAAACTAGAAGGATGTATACGAAAAGGACGCAGAAGAATGTCATGGATGAAAAAAATTTGGAAAATTGGACGGGATGCTCAACCAACGGACTAATACATTCGGCCAGAAACAGGACCAGTTTCTCACTCGTTGTAGCCAACCTTCGTTAACGAAGATGGCACTATGAAGAAGAAGATATATATATAAGATATATACAATGATGCTTCATAATACATGGTTCCTTCCACGAATCTGGATCTTCAAGTGTAGAAAATTGATTGATTGATCCTACTGTAACGCTTTTTCCACATAAATTCAAACAATATTTGTAAAATAGCACACATAATCATTTATATACATAAAGTTTTGATTGTGGAATGTAGTGATTTTATTTATACTTGATTACTAAAAATAGTTGAAATCACTAAATTTATTTAATTATGCGAAGCTTTTCGGCAATTACGCCATTGTCAAGCTATATACAATTAAAATTAATTAATATAAAATCCTAACATATTAATTTAAAACTAAGTTTACAATTTTACACAAAAATTTGTATTCATAATTCATTTTTGTGTAAAATTGTAAACTTAGTTTTAAATTAATATGTTATGATTTTATATTAATTAATTTTAATTGTATATAGCTTGACAATGGCGTAATTGCCGAAAAGCTTCGCATAATAAATAAATTTAGTGATTTCAACTATTTTTAGTAATCAAGTATAATTTATATACATGTATATTGTATGTAAAAATAAAAATATTACTAAATATGTACACTAATAATAATAATCAATCAATCAATATATTTTAGGAAAATAAAATTACAAAAGTAAATGTTAAACATATAGTGCTCGCAAATGCGCATCGTCTGCACGAGTAGCGAGAGCTAAATCAGATATAAATTCAAATTAGTCACTAGTCGTGTAACGTAAGTGTAAGCGATAAGATATTTAAAATGTAATAAAATACAGTCTTTTCTTATTAAAACTTATATAGGAACATAAACAACAATAAGTCTGTATATAATTGTATAAATTAATATATAAAACCAGTACCAGCTTATAATAGAAGTGTATATGTATTATAAAGATGTCATGTGAAATTAAATAGTTAAAAATGAAAAAAAAAATCATATAAGAACACAAACAATTATAAATCTATATATATAATATACCCAAATGTACAAATTAATACATAATGCCAGTATGTCAGCTTATAATAGAAGTGTCAGTACTAATTTTTATATTAAATATATCATGCGAAATCGAACAAAGTAATTGTAAATTACGATGAAAATAAAATATTTCCTATTACTACAATCAGAGATATGCAAAAAACAGTTGAAACTTATTCGATAATAAACATATAAAATAAGATAACTTATAATTTATGATAATAAGCGGAGTGAGGAAGAAACGGATAGTGCAAGGAAATAAAATAAATGGGAGTTTTATATTATAAATGAGAAAAATTTTGTACGCTGATGAAATACCCAAGTGGATCATATTAATAAGCGATATGAGTTATGATTTTTATCGCGATGAAACGTACTGCACTATTACCTTACGTCATTTTTTATAGTTTTTCTTAAGTCAATCTTGATAAGGTTAGGTAATGAATTAAACGGAACAGTTCCAGCATAAAATAATAATAATAAAATTATAAATAATAAAATAATAATAATAATAAATTACAAATGTTCTTACTTTTGCAAATCGCTACGTTTTCGCTGTTTATTCTATTATTACATCGTAATTCGTCGAAAAAATCAATATTCGGTATATTCGATTCCTTCCTATGAAAAATAAAAAAGAATTAATTAGAAAAAAACTGCAAATAAATACAACGAATTTGTATTATATCAAAATAATCTAATCAATCACTAAATAAATTATCCGATCATCGTCGCTCATTTTACGATAGATTTTCTATCTTATATAAAAACCTTACAATAAAACGAAATATCCGCCGCTAAATAGCAATTTCATTCAGAAAACTATTGTTGACAATTTTTATTGTCTAAAAGAAAAACACAGAACGGAAACAAAATGGAACGTCAAAAATCACAATACATCTTTATTTATTATTTTCCTTGTTCGATGAAGGTAGATCAACGCAAATTGAGCAATATCGAATATCCATTAGGTGTGAGGCTGGTGAATGTGTTTAATGTATTTCTTTTGTATTTTTATAATTCAGAAAAATTATTCATTGTATTATTTTATTTATAAGCCTACACTATAATTGGCTTTTAACTGTTGTGTGGCTTCATTAAATAAATAAATAATATATATATATATATATATATATATATATATATATATATATATATATATATATATATATATATATCCTTTCTATGCATTAGTACAACTAACTTTCGTCAATATTTTATTACGTATCTATTAAAATAAAATAACAGATTGAAAATATAAATTTATGAGTGCTGCCAAATCAAATTAAACAAAAAGAAGACGCAGACGCAGTATAAAATTAAACTTCGATTTAAAAAAATACGGAGATTCCAAAAAATAATTAAAAAATTTAGACAAAAATACAGAATACTCCAAATTAAAAGTCGATTAATTAATATGATAATTGTGGGAAAAAAATAAATAATTCAACGATGAAAACATTTAAATTTACGAGAATAATTTATTTTAGAGAGGAAAAAAAAACATAATTTGCAGAAAACTGCTAAATAATGAAAATAGTATTACGCAATCCATTTTTCTTTTTAAATGACAAAAAAAAAAAAAATTGTCCGATAGAAATTAACTTATATATTTATCGTGGATTCGTCTAGAATAAGGAAATAACTCAAGGGTCTGTGGTTTAGTTCGTTTCTGATGATGAGTGGTGTAAGTCCCTTCGAAACGTTAAATTTTTTGAATAATCAGGACGTGGTTCTCACCAAAAATAATTCTAGACGAATAGAAATTAACTTATTTTCTTTTATGACGCATTTCACAACATGTAACGTCCACAAATTACGAAAGTAACACCTCACAACGATATAAAACGTTTTAAACGGTAACAAATTACTCGGTTTCCGCGTGATATCAAGAAAAGCAGGCGATAAACAATGACGGCTACTTATTACTATACTAATTTCATACGGAATTATCACAAGTATCAATAAACTAAAAGTGGACAAAGATTATGTACTACACAATTTTTCTATATATATAATCTATTGATGTGTGTATATGTGTACGTATACATATTAAAGCGCTCTTATTTATCGGTGCAGGGTTTTTTTTAGACGAAATTTTAAAACAAAATAACGACATTATTTTTTTTCGCAGAATAAAATTATCGTTAAATGTATCGGTTAAGAAATTTGTATTTTGCCGGTACAAATGTTTAGTTTAAGAAATGCGTCATTTATACGGTGTTTTTATAAAATATATTCTTTCTTCTTCTTAAACATCAGGATAATTATTTGAAAACATTTAAAGAAGTTCGGACCAAAGGAAAAAAATTCGAACCCCGACTGAAAGAAATCGCCGAATTAGGCTTACGAGATCGAATCGTAAATTATGCTTTTAAAATCGACAAAATCGTACATAAAATTATATCGAGAATAATGTGCAAGGTTATATGCTACAGACATCGAGGTATTCATCTGATAAATGTGTATTACTGAACGCGTTCGAAAAAAGGAAGTTACGATTAAGTTACCAAACATAATATCGATATAAATATCCATAGGCTACGATTTCGTATTCAAACGAATCAGACGGCAGTTTTAATTTTAAGCATCAAAAAGAACTAGTGAATTTCATAAGAGACAAAGTATCGCGATGAAAAACTTGTCACGTATGATGGACTTATATAATACAAAACTGTCAATCTAGGACTTAATTAGCTGGTTATGAATTAACGTTCATATGTAAAAAATAAATAAAAAAATGTATAGAACGTTATCGACTCATTTCTAGAATACTAAAACACATCTCCATACTGATCGAAGCTCGGACAAATCGATGCTTGTTGATTTCTTAAGCACGATAAAAGAAAATGTCGGGAAAATTATTTAACATAAATAACGCCGTTTTAAATTTTACTTATAATTATATTTACAAACGTGAAATAAGTCGAAATTTCTCCCGTTATAGCGATAGTGTCGATTGGAACTTGCAAGTTTCTCCGTTCAAACGGCAGTATCGATTAGGTTATTAGAGACACTTGTTTTATTTTAAAAATTATTTTACTATAATAATAAACAAAATCATGCATTTCAAAAATTATTTTTTAATAAGCTTTTTAAAATAATAAATAGTTAGATTGTTATAATTGTCGTTTTATTTGAAAAATTGTTACTTGAATTTTTGGTTATTTTGATTTGAAAAGTAAATGTTCGCCATTACAAGATAAACCACGCTTGTTAGTTAGGTTTGGTTAGATTTGAAGATTAAAACCAATATTAAAAGCATTATTAATGGAAAAATGGAAAATAGCACACCACCCGACTATGTTAAAAATCGACAACAAAAATTACATTTTAATAGAAATATCAGCTAATCTCCTAGTCCTTTCGATAAGGCTAAATTTATCAGTTACATCGGGTGTAAACATTTTCTCCTTATAAGTGTGATTTTATCACTCTTTTTCTTTCAAGTTAACTTTTAATGATTATTTAACTGCGTTTTCCACGCATTCCGTCCTAATTTTTAGGTAATTTCGTTATTTCCCTTTCGTTCTAGTCATATTCTTACTTCATCGCTTCGTTCCTAAAAAAAAGGATTTTCGCGGATTTTTATTTTCATGGCTCGTTAAAAATAGACATTTCTGAAAAAATTCGAAAATTGGGGCTATTTTATAATCTACCAATAACTCTAACGTATATGTTTAAGTAGTTTATTACTTCAAAATCTTTTCCGTAGAAGAACGTCGTATTTGGTCGTTGTCTATACTAACCCACTCTTCACCACCATCTTCGAAATGTAGCAACATGTCCCGTTCGCCTAAATCAACTTCCTCCACACGAGCTTTTTTCCTGAATACAAAAAATATACGTGTAGCAACAGAAGAAAATTTAAAAAAAAAAAACTAAAACACGATACATGTTTTTAAAATGTTTATAATCAATCAAATCAGCATTTCTTTTATGTAAATAGAAAAAACAAAAATTAATACATCCTTAAATATTTTACACTTTGAAAAATGTATAATAATTTCATTAAATCTAATGTAAAATTCTATACGATACTTGATTTTTCAATCATACAATGAAAATTTTCAAAAATATTTTCCAATTTCAGGGATACGCGCACACATAATATATATATAAATAAATAAAATGGACAAATGGAGAAATACCAGATATATATATAAAAGTGATATGGAGTAATTCACCAAAAATAATCACTGCTTATTTATGGTGTCAATAATGTACAGGGTGACCCAAAGAAGGGCGTTTAGTCTTTTGAATAGCGCATTGTTTTTGTTCAGTTTCAATTATTATAGAATCCTATAACGAGGAGCGCACGTTTTGCGTGGAACGTTATTGTGAATCGATCACGACAATGCAAAGAGATTATCGAAAAAAAAATCAAAGTTACGCGATGTAAATCTATACAATCTTGAAATTCAATTTTAAGGTGGATTGAAAACTTTCGAGAGACAGCTTCTACAATTTGGATAAGGAAAACGTCCTGGACAAAAAAAAAAGCAGTTCATAACCCCCCCAAAACATGAATCCCGGACGCTCTGCTCGTCGTCACGCTGCTTCTATAAACCTGTCGAGAGAATCTGTTGCCATATATTGCTGGAAGACTTGATAAACTGGTAATAATTCAGGAATTAAAAAGTACCGACCATGCACAGTGGAAACTTTTTGCTGAAACGATACTGAAAAAAAGAAACGAAGACGAAGAGATCGATTTAAAGAAAATTATTTTCAGCTACCCAGATTCGTAAACAAACAGAACTGCCGTTACTGATCCGAATCCATTCCGAATTCAATGCGAGTGAGTACTTGGATGGAGCTGCGAAGTGGGGAATGGTGGGTCTTTATTTTTTCACTGGTACTGTCAATGAAACGCGCTATATCGAGATGATAAACTCCTCAATTCATCGTCGTCTGTGCCGTACACGGTTTCAACAAGCTGATGCGACGTGTCACTATTCGGCAGAAACGCTCGCAGTATTGACATATTAGCACGGATTTCGCATGGTCGCTGCGCTCGTCAGATTTGACCGTTCCAAATTTCTTTTTGTGGAGATACTTTAAGAGCCGCGGTTTAGGAAACACGTCCACAAGATCTGGAAGACCTGAAAATTGGGATTTCTGAAGAAATTTCAAAAATTCAGCGACCTATGCTCGTAAAAGTATTCGACAAATTTGTAAAAAGACTGAATGAATGTATCGTTGTAAATAGCAGTTATCTGAACGATATCCACGAATATTGTGAGCTAATCTCTACATATTTTGGAATATTTTGCGGATAACAAAATTTTCAAATACCGATAGTATATCGAAGTTGATATTTTTCTACCGATTTGTTTTTTTGGATAACAACGACGATATTAATATACAACTGTATAATGTTTTTAACATTAAATTCCATTTTTTATTAGTTTCATGATTAAACTCTCACAAATGAAATGTGGATTATATTCTGATTTACATAAATACGAATATAGAAACGATGAGTACATACAAAATGGTTTATATTTAATAAATAAATAATGTAAACGGATGAAATACTCTTCAAATGCATTAATGATGTTAATAGTAATTTCCATTAATGTACGACCATACTCAGAAGTATTCTGAAAAATATCTTTTGCTAAAAAGAAACGTACATATCGTAAATAAAATTTCAAAATGACGAAAACTATACAAAATTTCAAGAAAGCTTGTACAATATTCAATTTCGTGCGCATGTATCGTTATTTAACAGTCGATTACAAATATTTTTACCTTCGTGAATGTAATATATAAAATTTTCAACGATTTCATTACTACTAATAGCCTGACAAATTTGAATTTTACACATTTACACAATATAGCTTAAAATAATTAAAAATATAAACAAATTTACAATGCACAGTGATAGTTAAAAATTCATGAAGCTGCATGCAATGCATAAAAATATAGAAACACATTCAGTGCATACCAAGTATTACTAATGTAATGAAACATTTCGACAGTTTCGCCGGCTGTATATTCATTATCATGACCTAAGAAGTCTTCCATGTTGTCACCTGGCGGATTGTTATCAATATTAGTACCCAGTGTTCGATCCATAGTATTATGTGTATTAATGCGATTGCTGATCTTTTTGTATTCTAGTGTGAAAAGAAATTGAAATACTTAAATGTAATAATATTTCATATTGACAAAAGATTAATACGTAATCACATCAAAAACTTGTTAAAATGTATTAAAACATACTGCAAAATTTATACAAAATTAAATTAATTTGCATTAAAAACTTAGCGATAAAATATTAATATTTGTAACATATTAAATAGCAACATGCATAAGTAATGACTGTATCGATTTTGTTCAATTTTCCAATACGTGCATACCTCTTTTTTATGTATAATCTCGTGCATTAAAAATTCACCTACTGTTAATTTAAAACAATATATTTGACAGTCAGTATATATTTTTCATTCACTATTTTACATATATTTTCTAGTTAAAATCTAAAAAAAAAGTTATTTATTTCGTAATTTTCATTATATATATCGCTAACATCTTCATTGAAATGTTTTACAATAGTGTCATTAAATTTTACACATACAACATTGAAAATATTTCAAGAACTAAGAATATTTATTTCCAGTTTTATTACTAGGGTTCAAATAACTAATAAAATTATGGTTCGTACTATTTTTCGATATATGCTATAAAGAAATTGACGTACATGCGGTTATTAGTACATTATAAATTAAAACTCTTACCGAAAAAACTCATAGTTTAAAAACGTATAGGTAATTGAGCTTGAAATTATTAGGAGTTATTACTATCTACTATTACTTATACTGTTACGTATATATATTTACGAATTTAATATAAATAATTTAACATATGATAAGTACCACGTATAAAAATTTAATCTGACCTTTAACATAAAATTTAAAAGAACAATTACTCATTAATATAGTTTTATTCTTATTTTGACATACGTATTTCTATCACTGTAGAGATTTAATTTACTAGACGATTTATGTAGCATTATAAAATATGCTTTTCAACATATTTTTAATTAGTTAAAACTGTACCTGACCGTAACACGCGATATTTTTATATAGTGTCATATAAAATAATATAAAAACAACAAAATCATACCAGACACTAGCGAACAACCGAACATGATTATCAAAATTACTTACTAAGAAATTTACATATCGGATTGTATCATCCGTTAAATTACAAAAAAAGGAGTTAAATAGAAAATTACACTAAAAATTAATAATGTTTTTGTAAACAACTGTTCGCTTAAATATATACACAAAAGAAAAAAGATGGCAGATAATTTTCATAACTGTAAATGATGCACATATTTTTTATGATTCAATATATCTTGAAAACAGGTATAAACTGAAATTTAATAAAACTGGTATTAAGACAAATAAACTTTTCCTAGCTGTCGTAAAATTAAAAAATTACGCAATATAATACAATCTTGATAAATAGATTCAAATAAATCACCTGGTTTTATTTTAATTTTTGACGTACATCATAATAGAAAATACATTAATGGTGCAAACGAAAATCAGGGACAAAAATTTATTTAACATTCCGAGTAGCGATGTCAGGCAGAACACTTTTGTGCGCATGGAGGAAAAAGTGGTTCGAACTACGATTGATTAAATAGGTTAAATTAATAAAAATAAAAATAAAAATCGTTCATGCCGTGTTTTTATTTTTTATTTTATTTTATGTATATTTTAATATTTTGGAAGTTCGACAAAAATTATAGATATTCACTTCATATATTCTTGTATGAGAATATAAAATGCACAGAAATACTTTGCACGACTGAAAGTTTTTCTAGCCACACCAGTTTGGTGGAACATGTTAATGTTTAGCAGATTTCCTAAAATGTTTAATTAAATATGCTTATGATTTCATATGATCTATAACAGAACTTTTATGGAAAGAATAATTTAATAGTATATATGAACTCATCCAAAATTTTAAAAACATATGAATTTTATATTGCTTCATCAAGCATTTCAGGTCACCTTCCATGAAAAGATAAGCGACTATCGAGTGTTCCGCCTTTTTTTAACTCCGGTTTAGTTAATACGCATTTTGATGGCTTTCATTATTCGCCAACATAATATGTTCAATATTTTCTACTGGTATTTTATAAAAAAAAACGTTACTTAATTCACCTATAATACATTTATCTTTTCTGCTCTCAAAGGAATTTTCAACATTTCGTGCCATATTTACTTTTCGAATGTATCAATTTTGTGCTTATTGACCTAATTTATTTTCTATATAGAAATATCGTAAATACATGTATATTTACTAACCTATCTTTATTAGTCGAGTGATTATTCAATTTGTGTGCATATTCTATAATTATAATCGTATATATCTATCAGCACCGATCCTACGTTGGATTGCTCAATTTTAAAGAATTCCTCATTCAGGTAAAGTTCGGGTAGAAAATAAATTTTAATACTATATAAACATTTCTGACAAAAATTTTTAATCCCAAAATAATTACTTTATTCAATGCGAGTGATTTAATTATACAGATTTTTCTATGATTCAAATCAACTAATTTCTTGTAGTCGTGTATAAATATTATTGTACAATTTCTATTTATTATATATATATATATATATATATATATATATATATATATATATAAACAGTGGCGTAGCCAGACTTGGTTGAAGAAAGGCGTTCAAACAAAACTGAATTATAACAGTAAACCCAAGTTAAATTGAACTTTAAGTAAATAACCAAAACTCAAGTACGCTAAACCCCAAGCCCTAAGCAATCCAAATCACCTTATTTTTATACTTATTAGATGTCGAATATGTTATTCTATTAGAAGCAATAGACGGCAGAAATTTTTAACGTCACTGGAACACACTAATAGTATGTTATTGACGACAGAGAAGATGATTACAAAGTACAATAAATTCCGCGAAAAAATAAACGACAGATAATGATTTTATATTTTTTGAAGGAATAATACATAGTAATACTTAACTAAATTTAAAATTCAAAATCTATTCTTCGCGTTTTTTTACAAAATTCTTCTAGTACCTCCTATATTACAAAACTATTTATTTACTTAAATAACAATGAAATTTAAAAAAAAGAAATAAAAAAAAAAGGTTTAACAAATGCAAAACGGCATTTAACGAGTTTATGTTTTGCTATTATCAGATTGATTCCAAATGGGGGTAAGACCCCAAAAACCACCCCTGGCTTCTCCACTGTCTATATGTGTATATATACATACATACATATATATATATATATATATATATATATATATATATATATATATATATATATATATATATATATATATATAAACTACATTTCCACTATAGGCTCTAATAAAAATGTCAAGGAAATCGGTAACTAAAAATTACCAATCGCTACAATACTGGTACGAAAAATGCAAATGTAGAGACGTACAACAAATTTTATTTTGAACGTCAATTACGTTAATTTCAGCAATTTATTTAATATCGACATTTACTAATATTTTTAACTTTATAAAACGTCTTTTATTTAATTATTTATAAACTTATTAATTAAAATGCTTCCAATGCGGTTTTGTTGTGCAAAGTAACTAAGTTTTATAAAACGGCATTTCGTACAAATACCACACGTAATTTTACTAATCGTTTTAAAGAAAAATGTAACTTTTAGTTGTGGCTGTAGTAGCGTAGCCAGTGGGGGGTTTGGGGCCTGAACCACCCCTTTGGAATCAATCTGATAGTAAGAAAATATATGCTCGTTGTTAAATGCAGTTTTGCATTTGTTAAACGTATTTTGTTTTTTTTTTATATTTTTTTATTTTTTTAAATTTCGTTGTTTTTGATGTAAATAAATAATTTTTTAATATAGGAGGCACTAGAAGAATTTTGTAGAAAAACGGAAGAATATGTTTTAAATTTTAAATTTAGTTAAGTATTACTATGTATTCAAAAAATATAAAATCATTATTTATCGTTTATTTTTTCGCGGAATTTATTGTACTTTGTAACCACCTCTCTCTCTGTCCTCAGTAACATACTATTAGTGTGTTCCAGTGACGTTAAATATTTCTGTCGTCTATTGCTTCTAATAGAATTACATATTCGACGTCTAATAAATATAAAAATAACTCCGGTGAGTTGGATTGCTTAGGGCTTGATGAGTTTTGGTTATTTATTTAAAGTTCAATTTAACTTGGGTTTACTGTTATAATTTAGTTTTGTTCGAACCCCTCTTTTCAACCAAGTCTGTCTACGCCACTGTGTGGCTGTTTTCTATCGTAACACGTGTGCGAGGAATAGCATTAGCGTAATGTAACTTCGGTCGTTTTTCAATAAAAACACTTAATTGCAATCTATGCATAGATTCACATTACTTAATAATGTATCACTTATCTATCCTATTGTTTGTTCTCGTGGAAAAGTGACAAAACTCGACTAAGCGGTAACTATTCACATTAGAGATGTAACATTTTCTATGTTTAAAAAGTCACATTTTAAAGATACGTTATAATCGCAAAAATGAAAAATATGTTACTTTTCTATTGAGGGTGCGATATATTATTAAATTGTTTCTGCGTAATTTAAATTTTTTTCTTATTCATTCCAGAATTTTTATCAACTTTCTATATTTTTTCATTTCCGTTTAGAATTTAGACATCTGATATTACGGAGAAATCAACTTAATATTTTCCGCTAATACCGAAATCAATGTTCACGCATATTTTCTATTTCCTTGTTTCACTTCAGAATGGAATCGATCTCAAAAAACGTATGTCTTTATAATCGATTACAAAATTTAAAAAAAAAAAATTAACTGTGTATTGGTGATAATAAAAAAAATAAATAGTGTCATTGGTCGTAGTTTAGCACATTAGATACGTCGACAGAAAATGCGTTCTGATAACGTTACGTAAGACGAATTACACTTTATATTTAGTTCTCGTTACTGAAAAGTGAAAGGAATTTATGCAAGACAGAATTTATCCTCATTCGTACGTTTACTCGACAATTCAATTCGTTTCCTGTACGTTGTACATAATTTACATACCTATCTAGTAGATAACCTAAGGCCCTTCGGTGATACAAAAGAAATCACGTAATACTATCAACTTACCCACACTATGGACATTAGAATGCCGAAAATATATTAGCCATAGCATAATCTAAAACCGGTGTTGCCACCAACGAGTATAAAATAGTATTCCGTGTTTATAAATATATGCATATACATATATATATATATATATATATATATATATATATATATATATATATATATATATATATATATAAAGAATAAAGTGATGGGTAAACGCATTACAACGAATAAATATAATAGACTCTTAGATATCATTTATTAAGAAAGATGCGCATTCTTCCATGCATGTACTATTATATTCATAGCTTATGTTAATGATCCTGCTGTTAGTTAACTGGAAATTATTTTTGGAATGCAGTAGTTTTTCAAGGTTATCTTAAACTGCAGTCGACGGTCAAAATAAATACATACATGTTGCGTGTAACAGTTTTGTCTTAAACAAACAAAAATATCTATGCGACCAAACCTACATAAAAAACCGTATTGCACAAAATAATTTGATTAATTACAAGCCCAAAAGTAAAGAATATAAATACATTGTATATATATATATCGACATGATCAATTCGACTTCAATCTACATTTAATATGATATAATATTTACAATCGAAATATTTGAAGTATACACACACATATATATATATATATATATATGTGTGTGTGTATTTTAAATATAAATATATGGATAAAATGGATAATATGATACTTTAATCGGCTCTAGATATTTAAGATCTAGAATTAGCAAAAACAGGGAATCTATCATGGTGATAATGAGGAGATCCGCGATCGCTTTAAATGTCATAGATTATAGCGCATTTAGCATGATGCGAATATCGCACAAAAACGCAACTTATCAGTTATTTAGTTCTCTCGATCTTTACACGAAAGTCCTAGATATTGATAATAAATAATTCCAATAAACGATATACTGACGCGTTGGAAATTAAATGTTGGTGTACAATGCTCGAAAGCCGTTGGTACGATATACGAAATAAATCAGTCCACGCTGAAGAGCATTAATATAGAAAAACAGATTTCAGAAGAAATAGAAGGCCAGATTTAAGGTTTTTTTTGTCCACATAGTCGGACAGCGAGGCCCAAGAAACGACATTGACCTTAGGTGAAATGAGGGCTTGCGAAGAAAAAGGTCGTCCCACAACATGATGGACGAAAAAATATGCCGGCGCTAGTAAACATCACTGTACGGAGCATCTTTCCTATAGGAAAGTCTGATCGATTATTGATTCAATTATGATGAACACGACAGCAATGATAACGTATATCATTTGACTCATGTAAAACAGATAAATTTATGTATATTACAAATTTTTATATGTAAACATGTACATATATTTATAATTTATATATATGTTTTAAGAATACACATATACATATATATATATATATGTACCGAGGTGAAATATTTAAGTTTGACTTCGACGTGTACAAATATTCACAACTTACATGCTGACCGGATTAATCCATGAGCCCGATTGAGCCCTAGCCCAGAGTCCCATGGGTCATGGGGACCCCATTAACTAAGTGAAAAGAAATATATATATATATAAATAATCGAGCCATGTAATATTTGATTTTAATAAATTATATATATTTAATAACTATTATTATTTTATTATTTAATTATTATTTCTTTAAATGCAGAAAATATAAAAATGCATAATCAATTCAACTTTTTTATGCAAAGTAATATTTATATTTGCATTCAATTTTACAACATTATTTATATTTACATTCAATTTTACATCATATGAAAAACATTCTTGTTTAAAAACGTTAAAAAGTCTACTCTTACAAGGGGACTCCCAACAATCACGGGCCTAGGGTCCCCACGAATGTTTAATCCGGCCTTGTTTATGTGAATGAACTAACCGAAAATAGCAAATATACCAAGTAGCTTTCAACATTAACGTAGTTCCAACTGACAAATTGGATATTTTTTCAATTAATTCCAATGATATATCCATACAATACCGATTTGTTTCTACGGTATATTATATAATACATATATATATATACATATATATATATATATATATATATACTGAACATTTCGCAAATTTCGTAAATATAATTAACGATAAAATGTGGGTGTCCTTATTTGCTAACGACTATCGTAATATCGTTATTTTCGACACGTCTCGCAATAGGTATTGTGAGACATTCTATTACTTAGTCAGACTAATGTATACTAATTACGCTTAATTCCGTAAGAAACCCCGTTAAAATTAGTAATAGATACATATACACATATTTACAGCGATATTGAAAGTATTCGTTGGTTAATCATACGTAAATTACTCATCGAATGTAAAAATAGCGTAGATAATTTTCGACGTTATAGACCCATTTAAAAAACTAACGGAGTGAGAAACTTCATAATGAAATTAATTAATTCTGTTATAATTAATTGCCCACGCCACCGCTGAAATATATACCAGCCTATTATATATTGAATTGTATACGTAACTATTATTACATAATTTATAGAATGTGGAATGTAGTGATTTTTATTAAAATAAACCACAAAAAAAAAAAAAAAAAGTTAAAATCACTAAAATTTTTTTTTAGTATGAAAAATCACAAAGCTTTTCTGGTCTGTTAGGCTATTATTGAAATAATTTACTATTTAATAATTTTACATATTAATATCGAATTACCGTGAACAAACCGAAAAAACAAAAACGAAAAATTACATATTTCAACATATTGAACTGAAAAGGTAAACAAACATCGGCGCGGCCTATATATAAAAACTTACACTAAACACTTATCGATTAATTTTAATATTTTTTTTTTTTTTTTTTTATTTTTAATAAAGATACGATCTTAACTCATTGAAGTTAAATAAGTATCAAATTTAGTTAAGTGTAGCTTACTAACAAGATCATCCTGTTAGCCAGCTTATGTATGGGTTGAAGTCAGTAGTCCATTGACCATGACTACGAAAATTAGTTTGTAGTAATCTATTTATGTAATAGAATTTAATGACTTCATAATAAGTCTGACGGGTGGCGCCTTTTAAAACGCCTGATGTCTTGACTATTATCTAATAAATTGGTAGCTTCCACATTGACATGTTGGTGTAGCCTCTTCTTGTGTGCTGTAGCGAATTTTCTAATCTCTTCGTTTACAAGCGAGATGTGCAAGTCTCGATGAATATCATCATTTCTCGAATAACGGCATGCATCGACAATTGCTCTTAGTATTATGCTTTGTCTAGCTTGGATCTTTGCTCTAGAAGACCTGCTGGTACAGCCCCATAACTGCAGACCATAAGTCCATATTGGCTTTATGATCTGCCGATACAGTAGGCATTTGTACCTTACGTCTAGAGGCGATTTGCGTCCAATAAACCAATATAACTGCTGAGTTTTTTTCTTTATTTGTTTAGATTTCATTCTGACATGTATTTCCCAGGTCAGCCGCCTATCCAGGTGCATACCAAGGTACTTGACTGAGTCAACCTGTGGAACAGGTTTACCTCCTAAGTACACTTGGTGATGCACATCTGTTCGTCGGTATGTGAAAGTTATATGCGTTGATTTTTCTTCATTGATTTTAACTTTCCAGTTTGATGCCCATTCGTGCACTCTGTTCAAAGAGTTTTGCAATTTATTTATAGCTTCAGAATGACTACTACTAACGGCTAATATAGCTGTATCGTCGGCGAACGTAGCTGTCGTCGTTTGCGCATCCGTTGGTAAGTCTTCTGTGTATAGAAGATACAAGATGGGACACCGAGAACGCTTCCCTGCGGAACTCCAGCTTCTATGTTGTAGGAAGTAGCATTTTCTTGCTGTACTTTAAATTGTCTTTCTGATAAATAAGACATGAGCAAACGGCAGATGTTACCCCTGGCAGAATTCGGCTTAATTTATAGGTCAGCCCGTCATGCCATACCTTATCAAAAGCTTGCGCTACGTCTAAGAAGACGGCCGGGCAATATTTTTTTTCCTCAAATGCTCTATTGATTACCATTGTGATCCTGTGCACTTGATCAATTGTGGAGTGCTTCCGTCGAAACCCAAACTGATGTACTGGTATATACTCTTCAACCATAGGCAACAGTCGTTTGAGTAATAATTTCTCGAATAACTTTGATATAGTTGGCAATAATGAAATTGGTCTGTATGACCCTACATCAGCGTCTGGTTTGTTATGTTTTTTTACCATAATGATTTGCGCTATTTTGAAACAGCGTGGCGTGTATTCTAAACGTAGACAAGCATTAAACAAATATGTCAACATAATTATACCTTTTTTTTGTTAGTTCTTTTAGCACTCTTGGGGATATGCCATCAATACCTGGAGCTTTTCGAGGATTCATATTATTATCTATTTCAGTCGCTATCTCATATGGTATAAATATTATCACTTTTTCGTCCGTTTTATAATTAATGCTGATATTAATAGTTGAAGGCATATTATGCGCTTTGAATACCCGAGATAAATGGCGAGCAAAGCATTCGGCTTTATCGGTATCTGACCTTACCCAGTTTCCACTCTCATCTTTAATGGATGGAACGTGTGTAATTGTATGCTTAATTTTTTGGGTAGCTTTCCAAAGAGATTTATCCTCGAAAGGACTAAGATCTTTGATGTATGCGGTGAATGTTTCTTTGCGAATATTTTTTATTAACGCGTTAAGTTGGCGACTGGTTCGATTAAATCGATTTTTATCAGATGGACTCCGAGTATTTTGCCATATGTGCCGGGCTCGTCTTCGTTCAGCGATCTTGAGTCGTACTTGTAATGGGTACGTGATTTCTTTTGATTTATATCTTTCTGGTTCAGGTGTAGCTGTGTTGGCTGCTTCAATAATTGCTCCAATAAAACTTTTTGAGTGTTCTTCCAAATCTTGTTTTGTTTTTAATCGTATTCTAAGGTTTATTTTCTGATCTAGTTCTTCCCGAAATTTACCCCAATTTGTTAGATTATTAGTGAGGTGTCGTTTCTTATTTTTTCGTATGACTGTTGCACTCTGCGTCAAGAGAACTATGATCTGATGAAAGATCAATTACACCCTCGACGTCTATGTAATTTCTTGCAACTCCTTTTATAATGAAGAAATCTACGAGATCAGGTTTTTTCCTCCTGTCGGAAGGCCAGTATGTTGGTTTTCCTGAACTTGCAAAGCTGCACTGAAGTGTTTGTAAGGCTTTCAGCAGTTCCTTTCCTTTTATATGGGCAGGACTTTGATTATGTATTGTAACTCGCCGTGATCCCCATGCTTCATTTTTAGCATTGATGTCTCCACCGATAATAAAGCGGTTACCGTAATGTTTTAAAAACCGTACATAATGATCGTATTTAATATTATGTTTTGGTGGGAAATATACCGCTACAATTTTCGTAACTGCATTGCCCATCGTTATTGCCACCGATGCAGCCTGAGCATAATCTTCATAGAAATTTGGCTGCTGGTAATGCCTAATATTTTGTCTTATAATGACGGCTGCACCGCCATGCGCTCCACCATCAGGATGCGGTGTGTGATAAATTGCAAATCCTGAAATTTTTGGGTAATTTCTGTCCGTAAAATGGGTCTCAGAGATTAATGCTATATCAATCTTGTTAATGTTGACAAATATCTCTAACTCTCTTAATCTTTCAAGATTAAGCCCATTTGCGTTCCATGTAATAATACGAAGAGAAGAGTCAGCCATTATTTTTATTGTGCCTCTTTCGGCGTTGTTTTGTAATGGATGATTGTCCCCCAGATTTCATGTTCATCTTCTAATTTGCCTAATCTGGTAGATAGATTCCGAACTTCTTTTATAAGGTTTTCTAATGCTTTTGTAATATTATTGAGTGCATCAGTAGAAGGTTCTATCTGTGCCTGTTGGCTAATTATTGAACGTTTATCCGAAGGTTGTATAGTTATTTGTTTTTCATTTGACATTACCACTTTTGCATAAGTAGAGCCACTTTCAACTTGCTTGGCTGTCACTGGTGTTTTCTGTAAGCGCTGAACTGCTGTTAACTTCGGAGATCTGAATTCCTTTTCTATCTCGCGATATACTTCACAGCCCTTATAATTAGCTGTGTGATCTTTTTTGCAGTTCACACATTTAAACTTTCTAGGGTCCTTTTCCGTGCAAGACTTTGAGTCATGATCACCAGCACATTTGAAGCATTTTGTTAATCTACCACAGCTCTTTTCAGTGTGATTCCACTGTTGGCAGCGTTTACATTGTGGTATTGTACTAGTCCTATGCGGAGCTTCTATTTTAATTCTGCAATAAGCGATATGCGTCAAATTGTATATATCTTTATTGTTGACTTTAGGCTTTAAGTCAATGAAGAACAAAGGATAAGACTTTCTTTGTCTATCAATTATTTTGTTATCATTGTCGCGGATTTTGATTGTTTTATTAATATTGACAATATCAAGTGGTTCGTGGCCCATATTTATTAATTCATTTTGTATAACTTTTACATCTGTAGTAGGATGGAGTCCCCTGACTACTACTCTATATGGTCTTTCTGATTTTAATTTATACGTATGGTAAGCAATGTTAGTTGATCTTAGTGTATGGACCAGTAAGCGGAATGTATCTTCGTTTTTTGGGGCAACTATAATGTCCTCATTATTAAAAACCTTAAAGGTTACGTTTTCCCCAAATGTTGTATTTATGTCAGTATAGAATATATTGAAGTCCTTTATGCCACTCACGGTGATTTTAGGAGGCAATTTAACTTTCCCAGGTTGTATTTTTTGTGTTTGCATCGGCGTTTGCTGTTGCTGCACTTGCGAGAACGTATGGTTTTCCTCTGGCGAAAGTTGGCCAGACTGTTTAATTTCTAGCTGGTGTATTCTGTCAACCAAGGAGTCTATTTTTAACATCAGATTATTTATAGTCACGTTTTGATCGTGACATAACTGTTTCAATTCATCTGGTAGTATAGGTTTTCATAATTACTTTGTTTTAGATTAACCTTTTTATTAGCTCTCACTTCATTTTGGTAATTATTCCCAGATAATTGTCTTTTTATTGAGTACGAGTTGGCAGTTTTCTTTAGTTTTATTGTCGGCACTTCACAAATAAAAGTGTTAGTTTCATTATCGTCCGAGCATGATTGTGTAGTGCACACAATCGGTGATGTCGAGCGCGATGTACGGGGTGAGTGTTGCACACTCATTATTAATTGGTTTGTAGATATAAATACAAATATAATCCACACAATATTTTGTGAACCATATGTGGCTGCACTGGCACAGCGACCGAAACGAGAAGGTTCTTATTTCTAGTAATACAATTTTAATATTTAACAGCTATTATCTAGTGAATATTTAAAAAAAGGTAAAAAAAAAAGTAAAATGAAAATAAGGTTACAATTCACAAAAAAAATCAGCAAACTAAAGAACGATATTAATACAACTGTCAGATTGTTTTATTAATACTGTTTCTCAGTTTGTTGATTTTTTGTGAATTGTAATCTTAAATTTACATTTCTTCATTTGATATTTTTATAAAATATTCACTCGATTACGGCTTTTGCTTTAAAGTCGGATTTTGAACCAGTAGCGACAGTTCTGTTTACGAATCCGGATAGCTGAAAATGAGCTTCATCGCTCATCAAAAGATTCTTGAAATCTATCTATTCGTCTTCGATTTTTTTCAGTATCGTTTTAAAGTTTACAAGTCTTCGAATAATATACGGGGCGAACTGATTCTTTCGACAGGTTTAAAGAAGCAGTACGACAACGAGCAGAGCGTCCGGAACTCCGAATGATCACTGCTCCGAACTCGATCGATGTTTTTGGTGGTACGAATCTTTTTTTCCCTTTTTTGTTCAGGACGTTTTTTATTCGTTGCATATCTCTCGAAAGTTTTCAACTCACCTTCAAATAGAATTGCTTATAGTCGTAACTTTGAATTCTTTTCGAAGTCCTCTGAAAATCGTTCCTTCTCGTTATAGTTTGTCGTGATAGCTAAAAATAGATAAATAACGAATGTACACGAAATATGGAGCACGCGGTTTGCGTTGTAGCAGTGTTGCCAATTGCGCTATTGAAAAAACAAAACCGTCCGTCTTCTCTCGGTCACCCTATATTTAATTTATGAGCTCGCGTTTTAAATTATCGACTAACGATTGAAAGATAAGATTATATTTTTTTCTCTTTTAAATTCATTTTCACGCTTGAAAACGTTAAATTAACGTCTTGCATTTCGTAATCGTTGTTTACCATTACGGTCTATTAAATTCGACAACGCATGGATTCTTTTTACGTAATTGTACCCTCGTAAAGAGAATACCTAATAGACACACCGCTACGTTCGAATTTAAATCCGAATTCTATCGTTCGCCGTTACGATACTAATTTACGAGATGGTCTCGATTTTTGTAATACATTTCGACTTTAATCTACAACGCGATAGTCGAATATTTTCGGACTATTAAAATAACTAAAAATCGCGTGTACGTAATTTAATGGAATTATTTTTCTTCACTTCTGCGAATTTGGCCATCTGATGGCGAATCCTTTCTTTCTTCTTCAATCGTCCGTCCCTGTTACTTTCGGTTACTTTCAAATCGTTCGATTTTTATATCCTGCTTAGCATTCCTTCTCCATCCACCGCGACACGTCTCGATCCACAAAACATTCAATTAGTTCAAAGAATCACATCGAACAAATTATAAACAAGTATAAATACAAAAATCTACACAGACGCATTCGAATCTGACCAACTTTATAGACGTGTCGTAGTTTTAGAGGAAGACCAACTACGTTATATCCTACCACATCCATACTCGATATTTTCTGTTGAACTATATCGCTATATCACCCTCAATGAGAACCATAAACATCTTCTAATACCGTTCCGACGTTCTCTCTTCTGTCATGTACTTCAAATGTATATCAAATTACAACCGGTTGCTATAGAATTATTGAATCTCTTATAACCCTACTCTTAATATAATCTGAGTATCTATCCCAAGTCATACAGGTTTTCCAACAAACGGACTTGGCAGACAAAACAGTTAAAGAAGTAGCTACTATTCCATCCATTAACTCCTACAATACTCGACAATAAATTATCGTTTAAATTTTTATATAGATTCGATCATTTCAAAACTAAGTATTATCATATGTTAAAAGCATGTCGGAATAAATGGGGATTTGATTTCAATTATAGGATAGTATTATATAAATCATCGGTTGAGAACACAATGTCGTATTGTAGCTCAGTATTTACTGAACGGCTGAAAGTTAAATGTGTTCGGAAAAAAATTATCTCGGTACGAAGAAAATTCCTAATTAAAGCGTGCAGAGCCTATAGAACAGCTTCACATATGTGTCCCTCCATTAGACCTACTCATCTTAAGCAGAGGAATTATGTTCGCCTTAAAAAAACTATCGCACATTCCCGTACATAAACGGAGAGCTGCTTGATCAAACTAATCTCTCAATACCAACAAGCCGTATATAACAACCCCACTTAGTCACACCAAAATTTGTGCGCGTCAACTCAAAAATAATATAAGAAAATATATTCTAGAAACGTGGCAAAACAGATGGGAGCAAGATTTGGCGGGACGCCAAACTTACGCTTTGATAACAGACGTAATAAGGGAAAGGCGTAAGATAATCCTCAAGCCAAATTTTTACACGTCGCATTTATTAACAGGACACGGCAATCTCGCCGAATACCTTCATAGATTTGGTCTAGAGAACGATAATAAATGCCCCTCAAGTAGAAACAACGCGATACGTACTATTTGACTGTCTGCTGTATAATAATGAAAGGAAATTCAATGAAACAAATTTTAATCTAAAAGACAAGTCCGTAGCAAATGATTTCGAAATTTTCGCATTTCGAGTATTACATTCCAGATTTCAAAAAATAACTGATAACTTCGCGCAGTGGTGCAATGTTGGTATAAAATTATATGTACATGTGCGTGTGTAAAACTGTGTGTGATTGTTTGTGTTTGTGTGTTTATTCAATGTCGTCTCGATGATACCGCGTGTGAATTCTATATCACTTATTCAAAATATGAAAATTATGTGTAAATGTTTATCGTGAATCATGTACGATATATCATTATAAATATTTTTCTAGATATATAAACATTGTAATTATTGTATAATAAACTCGTTGAACGCGTGTGTGACTAAATGGTTCATCGGAACGTACACAGTCCGCACGAATGAAATTATGACTGTATATATATATATAAATAACCTTAGACTTTGACTACTTATAATCTGAATGTTTTTGTAAGGAGCCGCGTCTGTCTGATTAAACCTAACGGTGGTGCAGGAGATGCGGTCATCTAATAATAATATATAGTAGACTGTATTCACTAATATCTTAAGAAAAATAAATGCATTAATAAAAAAAAAAACCTCCTACATCCGAATCTGATACGTCAAAGACAAAACAAAACCTTTTGTGATCTATGGAGTTATTCACTTTTGCTAATTTAGAAATTGTATAATTTACTATTTTTTTAATTTTATATTTTTTCATATACTGCAAATATTTTTATGATTTATTTTTTACGTTCGCTTGATTTAACAACCAAAAAACATTGCGATTTTTCATAAAGTTTAGCGAAATTACTAAATTCCACACTTTTCAAAATTAAAAAAAAAAAAAAAAAAAAAATTAGTTGAAATCGATAAATTTTCATACATAAAAAGAGAAAAATAAAAAAAAAAGGAAATTATTAGAAAATTTGGAAATAATATATGATAGAATTTATTAAATTCAATGATAAATTTTAATGATGAATTTTAGTTTTAAGAAGTATATTATAAATTTAAACAATTAATTTATATTAGACGTAAAGTTTTTATATTTAATGTCATCGTTTACTCGTTTAGGTATACATATTGTTGATTATGCCGTTTATCAACTAGCAGATTATTTTATAAATGTTTCTTTTCACTTTGCTATTTTTTGTAGTATTTTACGTCTATATTTAGTATTTTATTTTTTATGTTTTCCTTTTATATTTTTATAAATTGTATCTTTATATTTTTCTACGTCCTTTTTGATAATGGCTAAATAGACGAAAAGCTTTGCGCTCCTTTTTTTCTATTTATAAATAATTAGCGACTTCAATTATCTTTTTTGTTGTTTAATTTTTTAAAATAATCCATATTGTTGTTCGACTTATGAAATTTTTATAATAGTTCATTTTCAGTTATGAATATCCTTTCAGTCACAGTTCCCGTTATTATACGGTATATAAACTTTTAATGCTAAAAAGTTACCTATTTCGATAACAACGTCAACTTGTTCAACGTAGAATGTTCGAATTCTAAAAATATTTATATAACCCATTTTAAAAATTATCTAGTCATTTAAAAAAAGCGCTATTATACTCGAAATATTATTTTATATTTTCACATTACTCGGGTCATTTTCTTTAATTACGTCATTAAAATGTACAATATTCTGCAAAAAAAAAAAAGATAAATTTAAACATACATAAACAAAAAAAAAAGCGTCATACGATTATTAAAGCTTCGTCGCTTTTCAATAATGTATTAATTAAATCGGTTACGTTTGAAGAAATTTCTATCGCGTAAATTAACACTATCATCATCGTATCGTTCTTTACCGAACATCTGGACTAGTTCGTTGTATAGACATGTCTTTGTTGTAAAAAAAAAAACAAAAAAAAAAAACGGGCTATCATTCAAGAGGTAACGGGGTGTCACCGTCAATTTAAAAAAAAAAATAAAAAATAAAAAATACGATTATTTTTTCTAGTTTTCAGAAATTAAAAAAAGGAACTAATTTGTTTCTCGACGATAATATCGGTCAAATAACGAACGTGTGGCGTACTATTTCGAACAACGTAGACAAAAAGTTACAAATAGAAAAATAAATAAGGTGAAATTTATTTATTCATTTATTTACAAAACATTACGGCGTACGCAACAGTAAAACGTCAATTACAGTGTATCCACTTACAGAATAATTATAACGTATATGAACGAAAGTAAAACTAGACCACTTTCACACAACACACTAATTAATACAAAAAATATTAAAAATGGAAAAATAAATTACAATTACAGACAAAAAAATGTAATGAAATACAATACCCATATACAAGCACACATCCAAACAGGGAAAAAACCCAGCAGAAATACCAATCATACACCCATATTACCGTGTAAACAAAACACAAACACATACTGATTCACAAATATAAGTCCTTTTTATTACCAAAATGTGTTTGATCACATAAAACAAACTTACTGAAAAGTAAGAACTGAAATATAGAGTTAAAAAAAAAAATATTATATATAAATTTGCTACCAAAACGAATATCTACCTCTGGATGAATGTTTAATATGTTAATATAGACGCAGAAATTAAAAAGAAGAATACGAAAATAAAGCATTACCCACAAAATATATATATACATATGAAGCTTAACCTAAAGATTCAAATCTAAAAACGCATTTGATTACCCAGTTTAAGCAGTGTTGTCGATAGAGTAAAAATAATTTTAACCTATAATAATAAAGTAAATAAAGAAAAAAAAAAGGATAATTAAACAAAAAAAAAAACAAAAAACAAAATTCGATAATAAATATAATTTACTACGGTTGAAAAAATGCGGAAAAAAGCTTTACATTTTAAAATACAGAAAAAGAAATAAAAATAATTATTTAGATTCAATAAATTACGTAAAAAGTCACGAACCTAAAACAGATTTAAAACAGATTTAGCGATAATAAAAACCGAATAGTTTTTCTGACGCCGTCAAATTCCAAAGAAATACTACCAGTACAGTCGACTTCCCTACAGAAGAACACAAGCTATTATTTTCTCAGTCATAGGGGAATTTACAAACGAAGAATATCTCATAGAACTCGGTAAATATAAAATCACATTTTTGTAACGTATGTCCGATAATAGATTGTGTTTTTATTTTGACTTAAACAAAACGGCTGAAGAATTCATCCTGAATCAGAGAGAAATAAAAATCATGTAATAATAAAAGCCAGACCTCTAATAAGTCCGGTTAGAAAACTGGTTAGGTATCCCCGATCACTCCGTAAGACGTCATTGAAAAGATACTTACAGATGAAGGTAATCTGAAACTATCATTTCCCATAGCATTCGTAAAAGCAAGACTTCAACAGTCAATATTTCAGCATATCTGCAGCTTTAGGCGTGCGGTATATTCTACTCAAGAAAATAAACAACAAATATACATACCGGACGCATTGTTGGTAAACTACAATGAAAAAGACTACAGACTATTTTTAACTACTGGTTTGTTTGTCATGCAAAAAATTGGATACAAAAAAATTACAGACTAAATACGAAGAACCAAATATTACTGACGAAAATAATAGTAAGTTATATGATGTAACCACAGACAGAGAACAGCCTCACCCACCACAGCGTCATATACTGAATCAGAAAATTCAAATACTAAACTGAAGGAAAATAGTTAAATTCACAAAGATACCATCGCAGAATCAAAAAAGATCACTTAACAGTCGTCAACGAATTAGTTAATGCAGATAAAAAGAGTATAAAAAAATAAGAAGGTCAAAAATAGAAGAAAATATTACACAATTAAACCTAAACAAGGATGAAATCGAGAAACTACATACGGTGGATGTCAGACGCTTAAGACGTACAAGACACATGGACATAATCTGAGATCGTGGTTGCCGGGTGTGTACTATATTCCTGTTATCCTCCCGAATGCTGCTAAATGATCTTGTTGGTCAGCTTGCAGTAATAAATAAGAGAAAAAAAATTGTACATATAAATTATTTTTTTATTTATCACTCTATTTTCATTTATGTGCACTTGAAAATGGCTTAGTAGCCTTTCGTGTCTTTTAATAGAAATTTATTTTAAGTATACTTTGTTATTGTTAATTTTTTAAAAATGTTTCAGTAGTAAATATCGTTTCGTATAATTTTATTACTACAAACGTTATTTCCATTCTTTTATTTCAAGAAGTAATTTTATCAAGCGCTTTTCGTTAATTTAACACGGATACATCCCTTAAATCGAATAATGGAATTTTAACGATTTAGTTTCGGTCTATTAAATCGATAAACGTTAATTCGCGTTATATCGTTATTAGAGTGTTGATAAACAGGTTTTTCAATGTAGAAAGTTACAAACTATTCGCAACAAATTAGCCGTAATATTATTATGTCTAATGTCAGGCGTTGTTCAGTAGATGTGGTACATATCGACGTAATACCACGTTGTAATGTTAAACTTAACGTATTTCGCGCGTATAAAATGCATATTATCTATACGCAGTGACGCCAATCTATAGATAAACCATTCTAAAAGGTTATATACAAAGTGAACACTCTTATTAAAACCATCGCGTGAGTTGTTATATACTGGTCGAAAATTATCCGAATTTTAATGAAATTTCGACACACATCTTATACTAATGTTTATTATACAATTCCACTTCTTAGGGGAACTGTAGATAATTTTTTGGATGTATTCGTATAAATATTTTAAAAATTTTCGCGTCAACTGGAAAACCATTTTTTTTTTTTTTGTTTTTTTTTGGTATTAATCATGATAAATTGTGAGTGAAAGGTTTAATTTTCTAACAAAATTTAAAATTAACGTACGAGGTTTCCTGTTTAAATTCATCGAACGAAAGAAGAATAAAATGATTTATTTCAATATAAAATTACATATAAATCAGGAATAATTTATATGTACACAAACACATATATCCTCTTAAAGTTACCTCGGCAACTTAATACAACTAAACCACTTTACAAAATGAAAGAAATAATTAAGAAAATAATAGTAAAATACCAATAGGAAAAATTAAAAAAACAAAATTACGAATTTATATATTACATTTAGTTTAACGTGTATAAAAATCGTTATAATTACATAAAAAAATTAACGCATGCTGAGATCAAACATAATCCCCCATTAACCCGAATTAAGTTATTAAAACTCCGTCGATAATTTATAAATATGATCATATCAACGTGGAACGCGTGTACCGTATTCGAGTACATCGAGGAGCGCTTAATCATGTTCTGCAACATTAACTGGTGGTTTTTTGTAAGTACTGGCGGATGTGCAGAAGCGTAAACTAGGTCTTATAATGCGAATTAATTTCTGGTTAACCGTAAAGGAAAATGGCAACGGTAACCGAAAATTGGTGCACGTATTCGAACAGCTTTGTTGTCGAAAGATTTATTAATGTAAGACGGAAGTCATTTAGCTACACTTTCACAATTAGACGAAATCTATCTATAACGAAATTTTTATTTTTACGATAACGTTTCGATAACAAATGTACATTGCCTGATTTTATTTATCAAATTTCACACTTATAATTACAAAAGATACCGATTCTTTTTTGATTATTATTAAAAATGGTCGGTTTTCATAATACAAAAAACATCGATCAAATCGAGAAATTGTTTAAACGCGAAGATGGTTTATATTTTAAAATAAAATTCACCTTTTGAAATTTTATTTATAAGTATACGACAAACATAGATCGAAGTTTCTCCGTTGTAGCGGTAGTGTCGATCTATTATAAGTATTTTAAAAAAAAAAAAAAAAAAAAAAACTATTATCGTTTGAACTTTCGTTATTTTGTTTTGGTTGTCGTGCGGTTCCTCGATAAGTGAGACCGTTGAAATTCGCCATTGTCCTCGTGGTTATTTTTTTTTTTGAATGGGGATACCCTTACAGTCTACCTAACGTGATATTGTAATTCCTATAAACTCGGACAGCTTATCTAGAAATATCGCTATGCCCGGAAACAGATGTAAATTCTCAAGGCGAAGATGGGGACAATACGTTATAAGGAGGTACGAGATGCTCGCTGTAATTTAAGGTACAGTTCGGAGCGTAAATTAAAGAAGGGCATTCGAAGAACACATGATCAAGATTACAAACTGCACATCCAGCATGGAGTTTCTCTAAGTTTCGTAAGGAACAGGCGGCCCGGCAACAAGCAATGCCCAAACAGTAATCTGCTGATAAGCACAATTCAATCCGCTTAATGTTCTTAAAAAAAGTAGAACCATGAAAATCTAGGAAGAGACGGTTGCAATTGATAGTACCTAGTAAGAGGCGACTCCTGTATACACTCCACATACGTGTCTGTTCCCAGAGTTTCTTATGTTCCGACTGTGTAAAATGTATGATATCAAGTGAGAATAACCACTAGAAGACCCACCTTTAGCAATTTTTTTTGTTTTCCGCGTTTAATTTTTTCGTTGTTAATCAAAATTTTTTCACTACCGACATTTTTGTCAAAATGTGATTTTTGAGAAAAAAATCGCCGATTTTCGACACTTTCGGTCAAACATTATGAAAAATTTTAATACAAAATTATAAGTTTAATACAAAATTATAAGTTTAATACAGATGTAAACACAATACTGTTTTTCTGGCGTAGATAATTCTCGACGTATTTAAATAAATATTTTTAAAATTGATACATTTCACGTCAACCAGAAAAATTACAATTTTTCCTTTTTACTTTTTTTTACATATATATATATATACACGTGGAAAACGAATTTTTAAAAATTCGTTCTACGTAAAAATCGTTTTTTTTTTTTTTCGTTATATAATAACCGGGTTTTATATAAATATAACACGGTAGATGGAATATAACGTAAAAATGAGATAGCAGTAATACTGACGGAAGAATAATTTTAATAAATCAATAAAAAAATAAAATAAGATATCGATATTATTCTTTTTATCGTAGGAATTTAGTAGTTCCGTTCTTTTTAACCCTTTCATGTTCGCACTAAGAATTTTTTTTAGGAGCTCTAGACGATCAAAAGTGTTCTAATTAAAATATCGTCGAAGTTTTTATTTTTTAATTTAATACGTACAAGGATAATTACGGCGTATAGGAAAAAAAAAATGGGCGCACGAGATTAGTAAACGATTTATAAAAAACAGCGAATATAATACAGTCTGCGAGATATTCCAGCTGGGAAAATTGCGTATAGCCATGAAAGAGTTAAGTAGATCGGGGAATTTTATAAAACTTTAAATTAAGTGCAATATAAAAAAAAACCCGTACGTATTAAATTAAAATTTTCTTTTACTATAAATTTTGTACACCGTTCGCAATAGTAGACGTCCGTTCGTTCGGAGCTTTTAGCAAAACCGGAGATTTAAACGTACGTCCGTTAACGTAATCGGTCAATCCTTCGCCGTTATAAGATAATAACGGCGATATTTCGCAAATTATCCGATCGTTACCGTTATCGTCTATTCGACCGCCGGCATTTTCGACGTAACGTCGATGCAAAGCGTAAAGACTCGTACGAGCGGTTGTCGGATTATCGTTATCGGCTTGATCGTCGGAATTTTTCAAAGCGCTAAATTCCTCTCGACGATTTACCTGCCAAACGGCCACATTTTCGCTATAGGGAAATACGTCGAAAACGAATTTTTCGATTTTAATACCGTTCGGTTTATCCGGCGACGCTATAAAACGTCCTTCTTCGTCGACGTACGGAATTTTCTTTTTAGCTACGTGCAATTTTAAATTTCGTTCGTATTTATCGGCGATTTCCAGTAGAAATTTCGTCGTGAAAAAATGATTGCATATATTACCGGCGTTAAAAACTAAACGTCCGTCCGAGTCGATTTTCTCGGCCGTTTCCGGCGTAACTTCGCTATATTCGACCACTTGAAATCGTCCGTCTACCGTACATACGACGCCGACCGGTTCTTCGGCGTATAGTTTTTCCACGACTTTTACACCGCAATCGGTCCGTTTCGATAGGCAATAGCCGACGAAAATCGGATCGGCCACTTTAACTAAAATATTATCGACGCTGTAAACGTGTAAATATTTAACGCGACGTTCGACGATTTCGTCTAGAATCCGACGATCTTTCAACGCTTTATATAAACCTCCGTTACCGTCCGGCGATTTCGAAATTTTATGTCGACTCTCTAAAATTAGCTTACCGTCGAACGTAAAAGTCGGCAATTGAAATTGTTCGAAAAATATCACGTGATTTTTATTTAAACCGAAATAATTATTCTTCGCGAAAAAATCCCTAGTCGGTTCCATTGTACGTTCGCTGGTCATTATAAACCAATTTATAACGACGATCGCGTTATTATCGCGTTTATAACCTCTAGCTAGTTCGGTTAATTTTTTAATCCGTTCCGCTTGTATTTGATAAAGAGATTTACCGGACGGTAAACCGATATCGTACATACCTTTCGGATAATCCACACCTAATCTGGTACCTTGACCGCCGGCTAATAATAATACTCCGACCTCGTTTTCAGCTATACGTTTTAATCCTTCGACTTTGTACGTTTTCAATAGATCGTCGTCCGTTTTACTAACGCTACCGAAACTATCGGCCGGTACCGGTTTCATTCGATCGTCTAATTTACGTTTATCGTCTTTCATATCGTGTACGGCCGCATTGAAATACGATATAACTTCGTCGAAATTGATTTCGTTTATATCTAAATATAATTCTTCGCGTTCTACGTCCGATAACGTATGCCAAAATTTCAACAAATGTTCCTGACGGTATTTCGTTAAGTACGATTTTAAATCGGTCACGTTAGTCATGTCGATCGACTAATAGCAACGACGTTTTAAAATATACGTAAATAATACTAAACGTAATCATTTTATACATAAAATAACCGGATTACGCTTTACTACGCGTCTCCCCCGCAAAAATGTTCCAACCAGTTAGAATAATACGAAAATTTATCGTATTTGTTTACAACGGTTTACAGCCAGCTGGTTTCGACGAAATTTCGATAAATCGATTTTTATCTCTAAATATATTCTTTAATTTTTCTTCTTTCGGTTATTAAATCGAACGAAATATTTTTTTAAAAAAAAGTAATTTTTCGCGAACGATAAAATTTAATTTAGTATATTAACTATTTTAATTCGCCTATGTAATAATTTTTAAGACGGTATACTTAACGAGAAGATTAAACGAAATTACGTAAAGATAAAAAAAAAAGAACCTTTAATTAATTCGTTTTTAAAATTTATTCCGTTGAAAATTTATTACAAACGTAATTTTAGGAATTTTATTTTTTTAATGACCGAACAAAATTTGCATTTAAAGCTTCGTACATAGTGCAAAAAAAATATATTTATTTCGTTTCTGCGGTAAATTTGTTTTCTAAAATTTATGTAAGTAAATGAATTTAATTTAAAAAGATTAAATATTACAATTCGACGTAAATTTCACGTAAAATATTTTTATCTGGCTTTTAAATATAGAATCGAATTAAATAAGTGTTTATATAATTCTTTAACGGCGGCGAATGTACCGAGTTATTTTTCGACAAAATATTAAACATTTTTTTAATGCGGCATTTAAACATTTATCGAATGGTAAGATGTAAAATATAATAACGCTATATTTAATTATTTTGATAATTTTAAAAATGTTAATTTTTCGATTCGCGTATTACTATGGAAATATAATTTTTGAAAACAATATTAGCAGTCGCCTCTTTTAGTGCTTCATGCGAATTAATAAGAAATACTAAAGTATTAATAAAAACAAACACGGCTCTCTACAGTGGAAATGAACCGAGCGTGTCGGTATAATTTAGTCATTTTAAAGCAACTGCATTAATTTGCAGTATTAGATAATTAAAATTACTGAAATAATCTAAAAAACAAATAAGAAAAATTATGTATTACATTAAAATATAAACTGATGAAAATTTTACATTAATAATATCTTAAATTAATACATAAAATAACAATCTGTGATGCATAGGGCTTGATTTATTATTTACACGGACAAAATTCTACAAATATAATACAATGGTCGTTTTAGCAATAAATAGGAATAATGAATAGACATTTATAAATTATTGTAAGTTTTTAATGAAAAAAATAAGTTTTTTTTTTTACTAAAATGTTGATTTTTTCTTAAATGGTATTTTTAAAGAAAATAAATAAAATTGTAGTCTTTTTAATAAAAAAAATCAAGTTTTTATATTAAAATGTTGATTTTTTAATAATTTAAAACTTTGTTAAATAAATGATTTTAATTTGTTTTTTGTTTTTTCGCGTTATTTTAAATATTTTGTTGTTAAATTTTAACTTCTAGTTATATTTAAATAAGGTTAGGTATGTATACATATATTTAATTAACAACATATAAAATTGTCTAATAACATAATATTTATACATGATATAATTATATATATATATATCCCAATACATATATAATAATAATAATAATAATAATAATATATTGATATTTA
Organism: Coronaproctus castanopsis; assembly: GCA_032883995.1. Taxonomy (NCBI): domain Eukaryota; kingdom Metazoa; phylum Arthropoda; class Insecta; order Hemiptera; family Monophlebidae; genus Coronaproctus; species Coronaproctus castanopsis. The sequence goes on along the minus strand of CM065052.1, from coordinate 66,358,231 downwards.
AAAATGTAGTACAATAAAATGGTTATATAATATTATGTTAACTCAGATATTATTATACACGTGTAATTCTATGCTTATATTTTTTTAATCTAATCGCAATTAGCGATTTTCTTTGACGTTTGTCTCAGTAGATATGTTACAGACGTCGAAGAATTTTAATGTTTTCCTTTTTTTTTTATATTATCTCCTGTATGTGGAAATAATTTAGTACGTCGTTCATAATTTTAACGCGAGTCTACATGAGTGAACAATTCTAATAGTTTTGAAAACGTTATATTTTGCTAATTTTACTGTTTGCTGCTTAACATTTTAAATAACTCAATTGTACGTCAAATGATTATGACGATAACGTATATTATCTGGTGAAAATTGAGAAGTTCATCTTCTTATGTTCTTTGAACAGGCATTCGTTTACGTGCTTCAGCATTGAAGATAGGTTTATCTTAATATTTAATATAAACTAAGAATGCTTATGCGTGACTAATTTTCAATTTTTGTAACGTAAAATTTTGATGATCGATAAACAGGATTTAATCATAAAGACCGTATTTTATTAGGTTTGTACGCATCTAAGGACTAAAATTTTAGTTTTTACACCGGTACTAAAACCAGCTTTCAAAGAATTGCTTTGTGGAGCTCTTGGAACTTAAGTAAAACTTGCGAGTAACCTGTAAATCGTGAAATTAAAAAATAGGCAACTTTTGAAAAACTAGTACAGTGGTTAAATGACCGAAACTTATCTATTTTTAATAATATAACATTCTTTCACTTTTAATAACAAGAAATTATTAGAACCGCGATAATTACAAAATGGAAAAAAAAATCATAAAATCTATTCCCCTGTGTAGAAATTTTCACAAATCAATGAAATATCTTTAAATTAAAAGTTGAAAGAAAAGTTCAGAATGATTTGTAAATTAATTCGGAAAATATTTTCGGATCAATACGAAAACGTACACTTAATGTTACTAAAAAAAAAACAAAAACGACAATATTACTTAATTCATCCGGATTAGAATTGAAAGATATATTTTACGTATAGAATATTAAAACTATAATTGCAAGTACTTTATTTAATGTTAGAAAATTAACGTAGTCGTTATTGTTAATTTTATAAAGTTTATCGTTTTTAACGTCGCTTTTTCTAGTAGCAAAAATATAGTAATAAATACTTTAAAAAATTTATACGTGTTTTATTTATTTTTTTAGACAAAGGTAAAATATAAGTTTTACGATTTTTATTTTGAATTGTTAAGTTCGTATTTCTCGATTTTTTCCGTTAGCGGGGGAAGAAATATTCCTCAACTACATTTACTTAAAAAGTATATTGATTTTTAAATTACTAAATTATCTTCGTCGATGATGTACTAAATGTCACTATTAACACTATTAAAATATTCATATCATTCGCTTTGTTTTCTTACAAAAATATATTGAGTTAACAACATTCATACTCAGCACAATTAGGTGTATTATTATTATTTAAATCAATGTTCCATATTATACAGCAACTAATGGCTAGAAGCTCAGAGGAAAATAAGTATTAAATTAGATTATACAATCCAGTATCTTTTAGGGTGAGTTTGGATAGCTTAGAAACGTTGTCATCGAGCAGTAGCTGTAATGAAGATGAAAGTCCGTAGTATAGGCTGTATTGAGGACACTGTCAGTACATGTTAGACAGACAGTGCAATGTTGCGGGCTGTACACGATGGAGCTTCCGATATATTAAGAAAATAAGTGTGTGTCAGTTTAGTGTGGCCCAATCGGAGTCTGCTAACAACTACATTATCTCTCCGATGATGTAAGTGTGTCTTACAAGGTGTTATTTTTGGTTTGATAGATTCGTTTGATGTTATTGTCATTCTTCTTGCCATAACTGAAATAATGATGATCTCATGAACCTCTTGAGGTCTGCAAACTGGTAAATTAGGCACAGGTAATGCAGAAAATTAGATATATATTTCTTTAGCAAGAAGCCAAAATTCGTATTGATGGAAAGTTAGAAACTCAGTATATTCAAATTTTTAAAGGTGTCATACAAGGATGTATATTATCGCCGTTTTTATTTAATCTCTATTTACAAAAGGTCTTTAAGACAGCATTGGTAGATGAAAAAGCTGGAATTAAAGTAAACGGAGAAATAATTTCAAATATAAGATATGCGGATGATTCGGCCATCTTGGCTGGAAATATGGAGGACCTACACAGATTGATAAATAAACTCAGTAAAATAGGGCAAGAATTTGGAATTAAAATCAATGTGCCCAAAACAAAATTTATGGTAGTCACCCGTTCGCAATTTGCAGACGAGGCACTATATATAAATGGAAAAGCAATTGAAACTTGGGATCAATGATCAATTGTAAATTAGACTGTGATGAAGAAATTAGAATAAGATGTGGAATAGCCAAAGACGTGTTCAGAAAACTCAGTAACGTATTACTGCAATCAAAGTTCCCTCTACCCGTACGATTAAAGTTATTAATTGTTATGTATGGCCGGTGCTACTATATGGAGCAGAGACGTGGTCTATAAAGAAGATGTCGGAAAAACGGCTTTTGGCAGTGGAAATATGGTTCTTGAGACGATTGCTGAAGATACGTTGGACAGAAAAAGTAACAAACAAGGAAGTCCTAAAAAGAGCAGCGGTTAACAGAGAACTTTGGAACATCATCAGAAAAGGAAAATTGCGTATTTTGGACACATAATTAGGGGAGAAGAATACCGCATTTTGCAAACCATACTGCAAGGCAGAATAGAAGGAAAGCGGTCAAGAGGCAGGAAGAAGATGGAATGGATAATGAACATAAAGAATTGGACAGGAATAAATGATATTGGAAATTTGGTGAAAGCAGCAAGAAGCAGAACATTAAAATTAGCCGACGCGTCAAAGACGTAGGGCACTACAAAGAAGAAGAAGATTTTTCCGTAATATCCACATTGCGTACCTTTTAACGAGTATATTGAGGAAACTATAGAACATGAACTATTAATTTTCCTTCGACAAACGATAACTTTTTCAAGGGGCATCGATCGAAAATCAGGATTTATATTTTAGCCAAAGAAAGTTTTACTAGTATCGAATTAAGGCGTACTTTTTTAAATTTAACCTTCGGAATACTCGGACCAAACCTTAAGCGATGATATCACGATGTTCGAGTATTTTTTTTCTTTTAACTGTTGCAACATTCGAAGAAAATGAAGTGAGATTCACGTGGAAAAAATAGTTTGCGTTTTCGACTCTTATTAACATTGTTGTAAACAATAACAATCGTTTTCTCTAGAATCGGTAAGACTTATCTTTAGTGGTATTTTTTTTTAGAGAATAAAAAAAAAACGAATTGAAAAATGTTTAATTCGATAATTAACTTTGAGTAAAAATTTAATACGTTTTTAACGAAATAATCAATTAGCCACAAAATTCGATGTTTTAAACAACGCAATTATCGTCACTACTACATGAAAAATAATAATAATTCGTTTAGTTCGTAATTATGTTTCGGATGTCGTGAACAATTTCCTCGATTACATTTACTAAAATATCGTACGCATTTTACAATAATATACGATATACATCTTATTAAATAGTTCGATAAAAATGTAACAGATGGCTCTGTATAATACGTTTTTAATTAAAAATACCTATTGAGAAAAATAACTACGTTTGGAAATATAATACTGTAATAAATTTTCCAATTGTGGAATCGAATAGTTTTTTTTTTATTTTTTTAGCAGGTGTAAAAAAGTGCAAAGTAATTACTGCTGTGTAGACTTCGTTTCTGAAATATCGTTTTAATTTAATTAACAATATTTTCCCCGTAATACTATAAAAATCGATTTTTTTTTTTTTTTTATATACTTTTAATTTAAATGAAAACAAATACTTCACTAAACGGTTATAAATCACATTATTTTCATCGTTTCGTAAATTATGTATGTGTACACAATCTTTAAATCCGGCCTCTGAGTAAAATGGACATTCTTCATAATCGTTATATGTTTCTATTGTTTCAAAAATTTTAACTAATATTTTCTAATCGACGTTATTAAATACTTTATATCTACAAATTATACGTAAGATACGTAAGTCTGTTTATATCTAATTTTCCAGCCGGAGTTTTAAATCCACTAATAGCTTCTCTTGTTTTATTTCCTCGTCTATGTATCATCTTCTAGAATATCTGAATTTTCCGATTTAAATTTTTCTTATTTTATCACGAATAATGACTATTTAACAAATTAAGAAACAATCACCTGTTATGTATAGAACGCACCCTGTCGATCAGTCTTCCTATTTTTCCTCCTCAGTCTTCTGAAATCTCTTTTATATAGTAGTTGGATTGCCAGTTTGTGCTGATGCATAGTAGTCGTTATAGGTTAGATGTTTATTTGTGCAGCAGTTTACCGATTATTTCTGTCCATCGGGATCAGTGTAGAATTCTTTCATTCTTTTATTTACAAACTGAATCGTATATTCTGCACTCTTATTCGATATTCTGGTGCTGTCAATTTTTGAATTACGCTATTGCCACCGAAGAAGTTCAGCAGATTTAGAAACGATCGCGTTGTCGCTGACAAGAATAAATTTCAGCAGCGAGCGAAGTTTCCTACAAGGTTGTGACAGTGTTTTTTGATGTTGGCGTTGACTTTATCTTGTATACTTCTAGCTATTTTAATTTTTGCACCCGCGATAACAACTATCGATTGTATTAGTCAATAATCTGAGCACGTTAAAAGTGTTTTTGTGGTACTTTCCAAAAATTTCTAGTTATTTCTGAATTCAGCTCATTCGTCGCAGCTTTCGATCATATTTTCGATATCTCGATCGATGTTACATATCAATATTTCTTTGTCAGCGACTTCATTGTTACAATTACAATTTCGTAATATACCTACCATTTTGTAGAACTTTTTGGAATTACTATTCGATTTCCTATTTGTCCTATTTTGAATCGGAAAATTTTTTATTTTTGAATTATACATACATTCTTGTATATATAATATACCCGAGTGACTAAATAAAAAACATTCGCTGCTTTATTTTATTGGCTTCGAAGCCGGTAGTCTATTCTAATGTTAAATATACGATCTCAAAAATTCTCGATAATACGCCTTATATAATTGAGTAAGCAATAGCTTTGTCAATTGCAAGTGAACTGTAGAAATTTTACATAGATTAATATTATTACGAATAAAAGTTTTCCAATCTGAATTTTTATATTGAAATATATTACGTGTTGGTATTAGTATATCTTGCTTGTCAGCAAGTAATATATAAGATAATATAGAATTAGTGAAATAGGGACTGTGATATTGTTGAAAGCTTCGACTAATATTAGATCTATGACGCTAGGTCTGTGATTAGCTTACAGAGGAATATACGTGGGATGAAGGGGAGACAATATGTTAAAATTGAGTTTTGTCCATGTTGTTAATAATATGTTACCCACGCTATCATTACCGAAACAATTCCATATGTTTGCAGTTAAGATCTCCTATAACGATAGTGCGTGAGTATTGGCTGAATATTAATTTTAAGTCGTCTACAAAGTACAATTTATTCTTCGGATATCGGTATGCATAGTATTATGGTATTATACAGAAACACACATATATATATATATATATGATATAATATTGAATACAGGTTTCGACGTTTTTTTTTAAAGTACATTTAATTAATATTTAAAACTGTTATAATAAAATTAAATCAACAAATTGATACGTTTTCAGATATTATGTGTACGCGGTGATCTTGGCTTTGAAATGGAGTTTGGTGCATTCATCGGGACACTGTAAACGAAAGTTGGTCATTAAAATATAAGAATATTGAAAACAAACATTTTGAAATCACCAAAATTTATACTGACGTGAGCGCAATTTTAAGTAAATCTTATCCATTTCCGTTTTCTTCATGGCCGAACCCTCATGTTTTGTACCTTTTGCCAAATGACAGAATAACATCGTATCATGTTTTCGTAACACTTAAAATCCAATACAGCCTTACCTCTTCCTTATCTAAGCTTTTATCCGAGTTTTCTGTCCAGATGTTTTTCGTTTCCTGCATTCGCCGAACCTTTTAAATATGATCTAGGACCATCGTAATTCCCTGGGCGCGTATGACCCGTTATAATAACCGTTATATGTTACACGATTTATTTCGTTCGATTTCGTATAATAAATTAATAAATACGAAGAAAGAAAATTGAAAAGTTTACCGGATGTACTATCCCTTCTGATTTTAGGTAGCCACACACACATATATATATATATATGATATAATATTGAATACAGGTTTCGACGTTTTTTTTTAAAGTACATTTAATTAATATTTAAAACTGTTATAATAAAATTAAATCAACAAATTGATACGTTTTCAGATATTATGTGTACGCGGTGATCTTGGCTTTGAAATGGAGTTTGGTGCATTCATCGGGACACTGTAAACGAAAGTTGGTCATTAAAATATAAGAATATTGAAAACAAACATTTTGAAATCACCAAAATTTATACTGACGTGAGCGCAATTTTAAGTAAATCTTATCCATTTCCGTTTTCTTCATGGCCGAACCCTCATGTTTTGTACCTTTTGCCAAATGACAGAATAACATCGTATCATGTTTTCGTAACACTTAAAATCCAATACAGCCTTACCTCTTCCTTATCTAAGCTTTTATCCGAGTTTTCTGTCCAGATGTTTTTCGTTTCCTGCATTCGCCGAACCTTTTAAATATGATCTAGGACCATCGTAATTCCCTGGGCGCGTATGACCCGTTATAATAACCGTTATATGTTACACGATTTATTTCGTTCGATTTCGTATAATAAATTAATAAATACGAAGAAAGAAAATTGAAAAGTTTACCGGATGTACTATCCCTTCTGATTTTAGGTAGCCTCTGTCCGCGAAGTCCTAAATTATCGAAATAAAATCGTCGGTTAGAAGTTTTATATAATTTAAGGGATAATTTCGTATTGGTACATCCGCATATAGATGTATATATATAAATATATCCGCGAAAGAAGATCGAATTCGGTTTTATTTTATCGTATTTTTAAATTATCATTAATGATTTTTTAATTTTTTGTTTTTTGTTTTTTAGGTAATCTGCTAAAGTTAGCATTAAACATCATGTATGACATTAGTATACATATATATTTATTTAGTTAATCCAATGAGACTCTAATTATGTTATATTATGTGTAATGGTATTTTAATAGTTATCATTAATTAACCCTTTTACTAGCAGATTCGGATGCGATTTTAGACGTTGTGCGTTTGTTTCACTGTATTATTAGTATTTTTAGGTCTTAATCATTTCTAATATACCACGGTGCATTTATGATACGTATCGATTTTAATTGAAACCTTTCAATTTTAGAAATATTTGAATGCCACATAATTGAATACCATACAATCCCATACTGGCTTGATAGTTTTGTATAGTAGTAATTTATTTTGTAAACGGTGATTTTCTTCCAATAAGCCGTTGGTATTTACGAAATCGAATGTCTAATTGTTTTCGTTTTATATTAATGTCTTTACCAAGTTAGCTCTTTATCTAGGTGTGTATTTCTAGATATTTTGGCTTGAGGTTCTTTACACTTGACGGTAATTGGTTCTGCATTATGTTTGCATTTTGTAAACAGACGTTTTTATGTTAACGATCATATTTTTAGGCAATTATAATGTAGACCGGTTTTATTTTATGCGTGTTTTTTTTTTAACTTATATAAATAAATACGAAATTTTTTAGCTGTGTCTCTACATCGGTCAGGCAGTATCTTAAATATTACAATATGAAATTTGTTATTATTACTTACGCGTGAGATCTAGATTAAGCTTCGGACCTGTAATCGCCACATTATAAACGAGTAAATAAATAACTAAACAATAATTGAATAAATAAGTAAACAGATTAAATACAGAAATAAATATAGAATAAAAACATAAATAAATACAAAAATAAATACATAAATAAATATATAAATATTAAAAACGAGTAAATAAATAAGTAAACAATAAGTGAATTAATAAGTAGACAGATTAAATACAGAAATAAATATAGAATAAAAACATAAATAAATACAAACATAAATACATAAATAAATATATAAATATTAAAACGGTACACAAGTAACGACCCCGATCTTCTTTCATTTCAGTAACATTATCATATTTTTCCCCCTTGTCTATTGTGAGTACGCTGAAGCTTCATATTCGTATTTTAACTCGCGTGTATATTTATGATAACTTGTAATTGAAAACAACGTATGTAATATATATATATGTATATATGTATACGTACACACATTCACATGTATAATTATTTTTTCATCAGGTTCTAACAGTTGAAAGATTATATACCGCCGGAATAATTAGAAGAAATTGTAAAAATTATTCAAACGCTTAGGAACAATAAAGCTCACGGTGAAGATGTATCTGTTGCAGAACTATGGAGAAACATGTTAATAATAAGACATTAAATAAATTAACAGAATTGATGAGTATAGTCTGGGAAATCTCAAAATTACTAAATGATTGGACGTCGGCGCTGTAATCAGTCCCATATTTAATAAAGGCGATAAAACAGAAGTAAATAACTCGAGAGATATTTCCATTCTGCCAGTAACATACGAGATTTTGTTCAAATGAGACGTTTACTACACTTGCCGCTTCATATTTTTTAATATAATATTCTATCCTATCCTTTTTATCTCACTGGTCTCCCCTTCTACTGAAGCCCGGATATTCCACCACCCGACAAATAGCACGAATTGCGGAGTTTATTACTTATAACTTTAATCGTAATAAACATACCTGTATGGTTCTGCTCGTTGGTAGCGAAAGTTTTCGATACAACTTGGCACAAAGGTGTTGTTTAAAAATGAAACAATACCAATTCCACCGTTATGTAATTAATGTTATTCACAATTTAGAAAAGCATATTATTTTAAGTTACCATCGATGAGTCAAGATCTACTATGAGTGTTCTTTAAGGTAGTATTTTATGTACCTTCTGTTTACTTTGTTCTTTTCTGATTTCCCTACTCTGCATGATGTTCAGTTTGCTTTTTAAATACGCCTGTTCTCTGTATTTCTTATATACCTAAATTACTAATAGGTTACAGACAAGAATAAATCGAATCTTGCGTTATTATAAAAAATGGCAAGTTCATATTAACTGCGATAAAATTGAGGCTATATTTTTCAACCGCCGGCGTCCCACATTACCTGCCGGAATTACGGTTAATTTCACTGTAGTGAGCTGGTAAAAACATGTTCGCTACCTCGGGGTAATCTTGGATAACAGACTAAATTTTTCCAAACATGTCAATCATGCTACCGTGAAAGCTAATAAAAGGCATATCTTTCATCTATCCACTAATTAATAGAAAATCTTTTCTTAATGTTAATAATAAATTAGTTCTGCGTATAAAACACTTATCCGTAATCACGTACTGTTGTCTAGCTCGGAGTTTTGTTTCAAATACCAATTTTAACAAATTGCAATTATTACAAAATATGCGTCTCGGATGTGTATTAAACGTTCATAGATATTACGAAATCGTCGACATGCTACTTTAAACGTGCATTATATTAAGGATCGTATATGTACTAAATTTAACACGCTAAGTTTTGCGGGCTTATAGTCTTTATGATAATCATTTTATTTCTTTCATAGGTAATTACGATATTGCTGGTGAAATTTCATCCTTATGAACTGGTAATTAAAAAGTACCGACCATGCACAACGAAAACTTGTTACAGAAACGAGGCTGAAGAAAATCGAACACGAGCAGATCGATTTGAACATTCTTTCGGTGAGCGATGAAGCTCATTTTCAGCTATTCTGATTCGTAGAACTGCCGCTACTGCTCCGAATTTAATCGAACAGAAGACGTCACACAGTGAGCGAGTAGCCGTATAAATTGGAGGGGCGAAGAGAAGAATGATGGGGCGTAATTTTTTCACTGGTACCGTTAGTGGAACGCGCTATATCAGGATGATAAATTCGTTTTTACTTTCCTTACTTCATCGTCCTCGTCGTCTGGGTCCTACATGGTTTCAACAAGTAGGTGCGACGTGTTTCGCTAGAAACGCTCGCAGTACTGAAAGAAGCGTTTGGTAACCGCATAAAGTTGCGTCGCTCGGATTCTCACCGGGAGATTTTTATGCGCCCCATTTAAAAAACACGTCCACGAGATCTGAAAGACCTGAAAACTAGAATTTCTGAAGAAATTTCAACAATTCAGCGGTCTATGCTCGAAAAACTGTTCGAAAATTTGTAAAATGACTGAATGAATGTATTGTTGCAAATGGCGGTCCTTTGAATGATATTGTGTTCCACAAATAATTGTAAGCAAATTTATCGTTTTCTTAAATAAAATTCCAATAACAAATTTTGGAAGCTTTTCGGGCATTTAGAGTGGTTAATAACGGGTTTTTCTCACTTTACTGTTTTTTTTTTTTTTTTTTTTTTTTTTTTTTTTTTAACATTATACGTCTAAATTGAGTATTTTTAAAATTTTCATTTAATACTTTTTTCTTTTATAAATTGCGTATGTTAAAAATTTTTTATGATTTTACATCCGTTCGAAGCCCCGTAAAAGTTTCGCGGACTTTTTATATATAAAAATTTTAGCTATTTTAACTGCTATTTCGTTGCTTTATATTTTGTAAGCGAACTTTTAACGCTAAGAAAAATTGTATAATTTCGTAATAATATTGCGTGAAATTATTTTTTTATTTTATATTTTTTATTTTCAAATGTTCACTTGATAAGGGCCTTATCCTTGGTGCATTCGTGAATTAGGTGAGTTTGTCTATATTTTACACAAATGGTTTGCCGTTGCAATATTTGTTACGCCGTTCAAAGTATATTATTACGAAATTAGACAATTTTTATGTACCGCTTATGGGGGAACGCAATGAACTGAAATGGATGTACATTTGAAAAACAGCGCCACTTGTTAAATTTATATAAATTAATTAAATTAATTACTGCGCGTGTATGCGTAATATATACAAAAATATTTATAATTATTAATTTTTCGAGATTTTTGTAAGTCAAAATTAAAATTATGAAAACGACTATATCAATTCCAAGTGAAAACTTTAGTATCTTTAAAATCTTGAGGAAAAAAGCTCCGATACGTACGGGTGTTATTTTCACGCTTACTTACAAATCGTACGAGCGCCCATTGTTTTATTGATGAAAAAAACTGTAATACATTTTTAAAGTGCTTAATTTTAAATTTTATTTTTTATTTATATTTTAAAAACGGCCTTCCCACAGACCGTTTTCCCATTTTACGATATTTCGTTGCGATAGTCTTAATTTCAATACTTACTTCTTATTATTCCAACCGATTTGGCAATTTTTTTTAAAAAAGCGCCGTCGACTGTACCTGTAAAATATTTGTTTCCGATATACTTGATTAATTAAAAAAAATATATATATAATTTTTTATTAAATTAAATTAGTTACAGAATTTTATTTTCTGTAAAGGTCACGTACGTGCAAGTTGCTTAAATTTACACCGGTGGAAATATTTATCTACTTATTATCCAGTTTCAAGCGCGTTGTCTTATTGTTCGGTTTTATATTACTGCGTATAAACATGATAAATTTGATCAGTCGTATCAATTTTTTTTTCATTTTTTGGTTTCAAGTTTTTATATATATTTTATATATATATATATATATATATATATATATATATATATATATATATATATGTATATAAAAATAACTATTTCAGAATTAACAGTTATAATAAGATAATTTTGTTTATTGTGGTAAGGATGTAACGCAATTAGTTAACAACGTAAGTTTTATAATAAAATATTTGTTCATTTGTTCATTTGTTCATTTGTTCATTTGTTCAATTACTTTACTAACGCTCGTAATTGTCTACCTACGGTTGATATACAAAGTGAGCTCGTGCTCCGCTCATCGTTGCCCCAACATTATCAAACCGTTGATAGTGTGCAACCTTCAACTAGCTCTGAACACCGTTATCGGCGAGTCCAATTCTTATTTATCTTATTCTAACAATTCGTCCCCAAATATTACCAACATTTTAATAATGTACGTAAATATTCAAATATTATTCACTCGCGAAGGTACTTCCGTAAACGATCAGTGCGATATTTCTATTTCGTATATACAAAACGGGGAACCGAAAATCTAAATGTGTCAAACCCCTGCCTCATCTATTCTTCCAATATTATACTGCATGCGGTCGATTACAACCGATTATGACGGAAGGAAAATTACGTAGTACAGTTTATTCAACGACAAAGCGTTTGACCGCTTGTGGCGACGTGGACTATTAATAAAAATAAAGTTCGCCGGCATAACCGGCAATTTAGGCAACTACTTATACAGTTTCCTAAACAACCGAACTTTTCAAGTTAAGATCGGTTTGTCAAAATCAACACCAGTTCAGACTGAAAACGGTGTTCCACAAGGCTCTGCACTTTGTGCAACCTTGTTCATGTTATACATCGATGACATAACAAATTATATCTCGCAGCCTGTTACCGCTCGGCTTTACAATATATCCTTGTCATCCAGTATTCCTTGTAATGCACAAAAAATCGTACAAAAAACCATAGATCGTTTGCAGCAATGGTCTGATACGAACGGTTTTTTTCCCACATCCAAATCATCAAACATTATTTTCCATAGAGGCGTCTATCATCTTACAGCTTTTCTCTAAGTATAAATAACTCTCCCTTAACAGCCAAAACAAGAGTAAAATTCTTAGGTCTATTGTTCGACTCTAAATTAACTTGGCGTTATCATATAACCAAACTCAAGAGTAGATGTTTAAAACTACTCCCAATTCTAAAATATTTATCAAACCCAAAATACTATATAAAATCCCAAATCCTCATAAATATCTATAAACTTATAATCCTATCACGAATCAACTACGAGTGTCAGGTATGCTCAACAGTCAGTAAATCTATATTAAGAGCAATACAGTACACCATGCATCCATCCTTGCAGTACATCCCTCATCACCATTAAAGAGCTTGTGTGCATTTGAGTTCACGAGGTTGCGTTCGTCTGATTCAGTTCTCGTTATGTCTTTATTATTTTACTCGAAGCTAATTTAAAAATAAGCGAGATCACTTTTTTTTTTTTTAAATTCGTCTATTTAAAAATAATCGTATTTACCTGTCGCGGTGAATAGTAATAGAATCGTTAATATTAACGCGAAAGGAAATTTACCGAAATACATAGCGTCGTCCTATAATGTATAGATTTGCGGTATATAAAACTTGGCATTAATATCGGTAAATGCTGATGACGTTTGCAGGTTGATTTTTTTCCTAAATTATTACTGATTAATTACGTTTGAGCAGGCGACGACGGTTTACTGAGCGTTAAATGACGACGTTCTTATTAATTATATATCGCGTAATCGAATTTTTCACTATTCTGGCCGATAATTCTTTTCTATAATTTTTTTTCGAGATACCATATTTTTCTTCAATGACGATACTGTCTGAAAAGTACAGTATAATAATTATTACGTTTCCGTTCTAACGATAAACAAAATTGCGTGCATGTACACAATACGCTGTAATAGAATTAAAAGTTGTCAAATTAATTTTAAAGTCCCCGACCGACCGAGCAGCTCTGTATTTGTTTTCGGTTTTTTTCCCCTTCGGAAAATACATTTATTTTAAGAATTGCGTAAAAAATTGTTATCACGTACATGGAGACACACGGACCTCCGCGTGGTGCCCTTGGGCAGCGGCAAAATAAACGTTTAAAGAAATTCGGAAAAGATTCCGTACTCTTGTTTCCTGTACCAGAACGCGTGTAATCGATGCGAAAGAACACATACCTCGCCAAAGTGCCATTTTCAAAGCCAGATCTAACGATGCCACACCAATGTAGAAAGCTTAACGCGTGTTAAAGCGAGCTTACTATCAAACTTTCTGTAGCCTAATGTCTCGATAATTTTCAATACTCTATAAGTTAACTGTTAAGGTATAACTTAACTTTACGAACCGATCCCTTGTTATGTATATATATATCTTAATGAAATAAAGTTTCTTCTTCTATCAAACTGATGTAAAAAGACAAAACTGCTACATTTTTATATACCGTACAGCGATATCGAGACTACAGAATTTCGAACGCAGACTCGCTTCCGGTTGGGGTCAGTAGTTCGTCGGCTAGTTAATGTAGAGTTTTCTGTATAAATCGACACATACCGATTGAACGATGACGAGGTATTATTCCGTTACCGAGCGGTATCCTGTCTAAGTAGGCGGATAAATTTCGATGCAAGTGCGGAAACTATCGAAATTCACAGCATGCTGGTGAACTATGTATATGCGAGAACGTACGGAATAAGTACGATTTCGGGGTCAAATATCAGACCATTTAGACATTCGACAAATCCGAACGTATAAATGTGTAACGTTTAGACGATAAAAATTAAATCCTTAAGGAAGAACGCACGGATCGTAATTTACTATTAATTCAGCGGGGTGAAGAAACACATTTGTTGGATTTCGAAAAGCTGGAACGCCTAGACCGGACACAATTAATAAAGGCGGAACTGCTTGATATTTAAAATTCTTTACAATCGGAATCATTTACGAGTGCTAAGTTTGTTCATCATTTCAGCGGTTTGCTAATAAGTAAATCGGCTAGTGCTCGGTAAGACGAGAATGACAAATTAAAACGTTAGATTTTCGCATTCCATCATACACGCAGATAGAAAAGAATATACCGCGCGTATAAATGGTGATATTTGAAATGAAATTAGCTTTTAAATGAATGTTAGTTTTAGTACCAAGTTATGAACGTACACACGTTGCAATATTTTTAAAAGTTCGTTTAAAGATCTTGTGGGCCGGATATTTATACGATTGACGCGCAGGACGGGCGTTATTGATGTATATCGTTGTTTAAGACGATCGATAATTGTCTATCGGTAAAATCTGTTTATCTTGTTCAGTTTGTTTCGCGAACATCCGGTAAATTGTTATTTAAAATTCGTACCGAATTCGTTAGTAATTGTCGTTATTGTCGCAGAACACACCGGACAGATGGTGTGTTTACTTACATCGTTCATTTTCAAAAAACAAAAAAATTTCACCTTTTTTCGCCTTGCTTTTTTCTGGCAATTTCCGACATCGTGCGCGCTTTATGCTCGTCAATGGCCGCCGTTAATTGTAATTTAAATTTTCTTTTGGCGGTAATATTTTTCTTCGCCGCAGCCGGTGGTAAGTTAATTGGTGATTATTTATTTATTTTTTTATCGATTGATCGGTAATTTAAAGAAAAATTATCCGTTTCAGTCACGATGTAACGGTACACGAAATTTTAACGCTAACAAAATCATTTATTATCTCGATTTTAAAAATACCTAATAAATACGTCGAAACTTATTTACATTTCGCCTAAGGAGTCTGGATGCGCGAAAAACCTCCTAATCGGAATATTAAATTGAAGACGAGCGTACAGATGGCGAAAATACATTTTTTTTCTTTCTCGAGATGAAGAAGAAATGATGAAGAAGAAATGATGAAGAAGAAATGATGAAGAAGAAATGATGAAGAGCATAAGCAGAAAATAATAAGAGGGGTTATTATTTTTAGCGTTAAGTAACCTTTATCTTAAAACTAGTAAAGCTGTATTAGAGAACGAGCAATAATAACATATATTATAAATATTCGGTTATACTGGAAAAAGTAGCAATGCGGTAGAGGGCAGTTATAATATGTACGTATGTACATATTATAACACGCACACGCGTATATACATATGCATGCGTATTACACGCACACGCGTATAAATTCTATAAATAAAAATATGTGAAATAAACGCTAAATATGATAAAAATAAACTGCGGCTTAATTCTACGATGTTTATACCTTGAATAACGTGTGGCGAGATTTAGCACGTCGACGTAGTCACCTAAAATTTTTTTTTTTTTTATTACTGCAAACTGACCAACAAGGTCATTTAGCAGTATTTGGTAGGAGAGTATGATGGGAAGAGTATAGGACCTACTGGTACACACCCGGCAGCAACCACGACCTCAGATTAGATGCAGGGGTTTTCTATGTTTTAAGCGTCTCATATCGCCGGCAGTATCCAACAGTTCTAATGCAAGGGTATTTGGATAATTTTCCAACCTCGCAACATGGCTCTGTGCATATTGCTCAATGACCTAGATAATTCTGACGTCTTTTGCGTGTAAAATTTTTCAGAAAATGTACAACTACAACAACAACACCATATTTTCATAAGTTACGAACGTAAAAGAAAATATAAGACGGGTTATAAACATTATTCACCGAAGCATCGAGAACACCTTACCACATCAACAACGGTAGAAATATAAAGTGGAAAAGAAAACAAAACGTTAAATACTTAAAAAAAAAAAATCAAAAAAAAACCTAGGAAAATTTATTTATATACGAACGTAAAAATGAAATGCACACTTCTGAATACCTATCGGTAAGTTTTGCACAACGGTCAGACGACGTCGTATAACTCTGCAGCGGTCATTTCGGATCGATTGTAATTTTTCAAGTGGAAACCGACCACCAAAAATCGGCTACGAACACAGATTTGGCTAAGGGTCTCTAAGATTTCAGAGCGGGCCCACATTCGCAGAACAGCTACTAACAGCGGTTCCAGATATCTGTGTCCAGAGATCTATGTTCACGGCCATTACATAATTATTGTTACTTTTTGCCGAGTCATTTCTACGCAAGGATTTAACATGTGCGTATTATGTACATTAATATATATATATATTTTTTCTTCGAATAGGCCATCTTACGACCTACTTCAACTGTTTAATTCATTTTTTTTTCTTCAGTATACAAAATTGCCGCATTAATTGTCGATGTCGTTCGTTCCTTTCTTCGGTACACTTTTTGTTTTTGCGCAATTTCGGCTTGTCTTTAAATTTGCCATATTCCGCCGGTTTTTTCCTCAATAGATGACAGGCTTCGATGTCGGTTCAATGCTAACTTCATTTAAATCGTTTTATACCTCCTCGATCCATTTGTTCCTCAAATTCTGCATGTAAGTGAATATCCGTTCCGCTTTGTGTGACCGTAAAACCTAATTCGCCTTCCTTTCATCGCGTCAAATAGCCTTCCAGTACACTTGTATATTTCTTCATTACATCTTGGCCTATATTAATCGTTTACTTTAGTTGGTCCTAACATTCTTCGGTGTACATAGATATGTGTAACCAAGGGACCCCGAGCTCAGGGGAAGGCGCGCGTCCGCAGGTGATAGATAGTAGATCGGCCTCCAGATATGGAGGTTAGTTGCGAATAATTCACAGATAAATAAGTAACCGAAAACCATGCGCGATGACGGAGCAGGGCGGGAAAGAGTTAGGAATACTTCCTTAGAAAATGCTGCATAAACCTGTTAAAGGTATCATGTCAAAGCGAGTATGACCGCTATAAGCCCAAATCCCATTCAAAATCCAGAAGCGACTGTTCGCTATGTCAGGGGCGGCCTACAGGTCAGCGTCTGATCTCCATGCTAGGAGCGGTTGCAACCCTATCTCCACGGCTAACAACCGTGGTAGTATTTCGATCTCTACATAAATGCTTATCTTTCAACGGTTAGACTCCAACTAGCAACTGTCATATAAATGCCAAAATAAACTTTTAATGGTTATTAAGCAAGATTTGAGGGTGTATCTCATATATTATTATTATTTTTAAAAGAGTCATTGTGTCATTAATATATATATATATATATATGTATCTATTATAATGAGATAAAACGACTTCATAGGGTACGTGTAAGAAAAGAACAACATACAATATGTTTATTGTTGAGATTAGATGCTGGCTGTGAATTGAAAAGAAGCTATATAACTATTTTGTACTAGAGAATGATTAATAATAATAATACATAATAATAAATACAATAATAATAATAATTTTTCTTATTATTACAAGTATAATGACGAGAATAGCACGTAAAGTAATAATAATAATTCAATTCAATTCAATTCAATTCAATTCAATTTACTGCTTCAATCAAATATGTTTACAAACAGCATGTATATATACATATAATCGTAATAAACAATAATGGTAGTAAACCATGCTTATGTAGTAAAAATAAATGGAAGCAAACCTCGGCTATGCGCATGAATGCGCGAGCGCCAGGTGTTTATTCTATACTGAAAATTAATGTTGTACGAGGTTACTCGAAGAAGAAGAAACTTAAACAATATCTAACATAAAAACATAAAATTCTATAATAATAATAAAAAAACAAAAACTTCTGTAACTATAAAAGGACAATGTAGTATAGATAAATAAAGATTAAGAATTAAAAGTGGAGGTAAAACTGTAACAAAAACGTTTTAATTTAAAAATTAATGATTAACAATTAAAAATAAATTATTCCTATTGACGCTTACTGCGTGCGGCGGTAGTAAGGAAAATAACTTAAAAACTGTCTTGCTATATAGAAGTAAAATAAAATAAGGTAAATAACATAAAAACAGAAAAACAACAAAAACAAAAAAGCAAACGCAAATAAAAATTCAAAATCAACGGTAAACTGCATTTTCAGTTTCTGAGAAGTCATTTTTTAAAATATTATAAGAAACCAACGTTTTGCACCGACGACGCTTATAGTTCATTAAATATTGCTTTATAGATTCGGGAATTAAATTATAGGCTACAGCAATAAACGGCCTGCATGCGACAGTGAGTCTTGTTAAAATTTTGTATTTTTGCTCTCTCAGCGCCAGAAGTTCTTATTATCCCACTTGCGATTTGTATATTGAAATAATTCTTATGTTTTACTACAAAATCCAAAATATTAAGTACATACAGTTGATGTACACTTAAGAGTGGTTTATTTGGATCATTGCTAAATATATTCTTTATAACTGAATTCTGTAGTGAAAACAATGGTTTCTGAAGATATTCAGCTGCCTCGCCCCAATGGACAATATCATATGTCAAGACGGGTTGGTATAAAGCTATGTATAGTCGAGACAAGTGCTTTGCAGAAAAGTATTGTTTTAAATAATAAAATAGATAATTTAACTTTCTTACTTTACTTACAATATGATTTAAATGTTTATTCCATGTTAATTTAGAATCGAATAAAATTCCTAAATATTTAACTTCGTACACTCTCTCTATTATAAGTTGATTTGCTAGATAGATTTTCATATTCTCAAATAAGTTAGGTGCTTGTTGACTATATATTATATATTTAGTTTTCCCGCGGTTCACTACTAGACGATTATGTGTCAACCATCTTGTGATCCGATCAACATTCTGCTGCGTCAGTTCTTGTAGGGTATCCGCGAAGCGAGAACTAACAACTAATACAGCATCATCGGCATAACTAAAAATTTTACCCGAAACATCCAGGTTACATAAATCATTTATATATATCAAGAACAAGTATGGTCCTAATATACTGCCTTGTGGTACTCCCGAATTTGAAACATTCATTCGACTAAACGTCTCGTTGATCTTAGTAACGTAATTTCTGTCTTTGAGTTAGGACTGGAACCAGCGAAGACTATTATCCCTAAATCCACAAGCGTACAATTTTTTAAATAATATATAGTGGTCTATGACATCAAAAGCCTTACGCAGATCAAAATACACAGCTGCCGTGGATCGACCGTCTTCTAAGTTTTGTGCAATGTATGAAATGTGATTAAAAAGAGCATCGTCAGTTCCTTTTCCTGGTAAAAAACCGTATTGATTAACACTAAAAAATCTTGATTTTAAAAGAAACTGCAGTATAACCTTCTTCACACACTTTTCAAATATTTTAAATATAGTTGAAAGAATACATATTGGCCTATAATTTTAAATGTCAGTTTTATCGCCATTTTTATAAATCGGTGTTATTAATCCTAATTTCAATATCTAAGGGAATACTCCAGCCATCATCGATTCATTAAACAAATAAGTTAACGGCTGTAGAAAGAAGTGAATATTATCTTTAATTATTAAGATAGATATTTTATCGATACCAAATGAAGATTTATTCGGTAACGAAAGAATTGCGTTTTTAACATCATCAGAGGAAAAGTTTAAAAATACAAAGGATTTGGTACTAAAATCTAAGTGGTCATTATAAGTTTGTTCTATAACAGCATCTGTACTTAATAATTCCAATACACTAGTTTTAAAAAATTCATTAAAATTATTAGATATAAGTTCCTCATTTCCATCAACAGGTACCTTAACCCCGTTTTGAGCTATTTCCTTGATTTTCGCGTTCTGTTTCCCCATCACCTTGTTAACTATAGCCCAATATTGTTTTTGTTTTGCTTCACATTTATTTAATAAGTTAGAATAGAAAGTAGTTTTTGCTTTCCTAACAGCTTTTTGGACAGCTTTAGAAGAGTTAATATATCTAACATACAAATTCATATTTTTAGTATCTTTTTTATAAAGTTTATATAAATCATTTTTAATTCGAGTTAATCGTATTACTTCATTTGTTATCCGATTTGTTCTCTTACGGTAAAGTTTACACGATTTTTTGGGATCTTACTTTGATTTAAGATTTCAGTTAAGTTAGAAATGAACCATTCAAACTTTTCGTTTACATTTGCTGGACTGGTGTAGAGGTACGATATATCAAAAGAAGTCAGCAAGTTTTTGAAAAGTAGCTTATCAAGAAAATAATTTAGATTGCTAAAAGGAAGGCGACAAACATTGCTTAATGAAAACTCAGCAGAAAGCGCGTTATGATCAGAAAAGCCAACATCAATAACTTCACACGCAACATCAAACTTTACTGTGTCATTTTCTAGTCCACGGATAAACAAATGATCCAAACATGATTTATAGTGTTTAAAAGGTCGATGATAGGTAGCTTGATTTACTATCGATGAAAATCCATAAGAATACATGAAATCTAAAAATAATAATAATAATAATAATAATTCAAATTAAAATTATAATTAGTTTTAAATTTCGGTTTTATTCAGAATAAATTATGATAAATAAAATTAAACATTTACGCGCAATAATATGTAAAAAAGGTAAAATATCTATACATTCACATAAATATACATGAACAAATCATCACATACACATCATACAAAACACTTCTAGTAGCCATGCTATATACAATAAATCTGATTATATTAAATATTATTCTTATTTTGTTTTGTTTTTTTCACGCACGATACTCTTGCGTTCACGCGCTGTTTTTCTCAGCAGCGATATTTATAACGCACCTATCAATTTTTATCACGTCAAATATAAATATATTTGTATGTTTATTTATTTCCTTTTTTTTTTATCGTAGTTTTTCCAGATCCAGTTTCAAGTAAGAAAGGATTAGCATCGCTGAAAAATTGTAAGTATAAAGCTAGACGAATAAAATTAATTTGCTCTTGTTCGTATTTTTGCGACTGCGTTTTCAATATGTCTTCGGTAGGTGAGTTTAATACTCTGGTATTTTGGGTGTTTCTTCATAGCCATCAGCTGTTACGTTAATTTTCTTTTTTGCGAGATTGGTGGCTAAATGGAAACACGACACCGCCGTTTTTGATTTATTTAATTTTAGCTCCATTTCTTCAAATATTGTGACAGGACTTCTATATCTTCTTCTGTAATTTCTATTTTATTATTTCGATTAGTTAGCGCCAAATCATCCGCAACCAAAAACTCTCTGGGTGTTGTTAATGGAAGGTCCGCCATGTATAGATTATATAGTAGCGAAGAAAGCACAGAGCTCTGAGGAAGGCCGTTATTTTAGGGCGGTTATCTGGTCCACCCAGCTTCTTGAATTTCAAAATTCCACTTGTTCAATTGGTATGACATCATCGATAAGGTATTTTATTCGATTATATATTATTCTTTCGAACGTGTTGAGGAGGACAATTAAAAAATGGCCGATAATTTTCTGCCTTCGAATGATCCTTTCCCGGCTTTAATATAGCCAGTATTTTGGACTCTTTGAATAGCTGAGGGAGTTTTGTCGTATTTAGGAGGTTATTGAAGAGTTTTAGTATCCAATTTGTTGTATTCTTACCAAAGTTTTTTTTTATAAATTCTGCATATATTTCGTCCTTCCCTGCAGCTTTCCCTAATTTAAGGTTTTAAATCACTGCTTCGAGTTCTTCTTTGTTTATCGGAGCTGCGAATTCGGAACGTTTTTCAGCTGTGTTTAGGAGTGCAATTTTCTTACGTTTTATTTCTTTACTGTATTTCTAGTCCGCATTAAGGGTGTTTGATATCTTTATAATTTGTTTGGAAATTTGACCTTACTTCTGCTTCTGGTTTAGGTAACGGTTTTTCTCTAGCTAGTCTACGCAGAAGGTTTCAGGCTTTTCTGCTTGATTTCCAGAAGTCGAGTTTTTCCATATGTTTTATCCATCGGACTCTTCTACTCTCATTTAATGAATCCGCAAGTTTGTTTGATGTTTCGATATCTTCTGTTTTTTTGTATTCTTTGTATAGGTTTTCGCCGGTGTCGTTCCACCCTGGAACGTATACTCTACTAAATACTCTTAGAATGTGTTTTTTGGCGATGCTTATGATCAATTTTGTGCAACGGTTGTGTAGTTGTTTACTGTAGGAGGAATCCATCTAACGCTATCGTCCACAGTTTTTGTAAAGCTTAATCTGCTTTTTTTAAAGTTCCAACGTGGTTTTTGTATTGTGTCGACAAGTGGCAGTTTGAAATCTACTTCCATCATAGACAGTCTATGTTGGCTTCTTGGAAACTTCGTCAGGATTTTACGCGAAATTGCGCTAGTCTGCCGCTTTGGTCGGACGTAATAAAGAACAGATTCGAATTGGTGTTCTGGTTCCAGCGTGCAGAATGAAATGACCCGCGTTGTTTGGAATCGTGAACCAAAAATAAGTTTTTCATCTCCGACCTTCATTAATTGATATATATCCCCATTTCGTGTGGTAGCTGTTAAAGACTCCAGCTACTATGCTCGGTCTCTTTGTAAATTGACTCCATCTTACGTTTGGAGGTTTATAAACATTTATAATGGATAGATCCGAGATTTTTATTCCTGCTGTTGATATACCATTAGCGAGGCCTTTTGCGCTGATAAATTCCAATTGGATGCCCTGTTTAACATATGTGGCTATGCCATATTATTTATTACATACTGCCGCTGCCAGTTCGATACTAATCATTTTCGGGTTCCATCGGTCATCTGCAGAATGAGTTGCATTCTCGTCTTTGGCGAGTTTTTATAATATTTCCTTCTTTGCCTGAGCTATGCCTTCTACATTGATTTGTATTATTCGGAGGAGGTTGTTGTCCGTCAAGAAGCCCTGAGAAGGGCTGTTTCAGTTACGTCTAAATTGCTTCATTGTACCCAATATAGCGAGAGGTTAATTAACATGTTCGCTAACAGGTTCCCGCATTCTTAGCCGCTTGAAAGCGTTACCAGGCGCACGACGAGGACGTGATACGGGACGCGATTGATTATATAATAACGAAGAAAGAACTGAAAAATGAGTTAGCACGGGCTATGAGGGGTGCAGACGGTGATACAGATCACTTTATGCTGCGGTCGTAATTTCGGGTTACAAGATGTTTATATCAACATTCAAAACAGCCAATGACTTAGCAATGTTAAACAACAAAATGGCTGCACAACGCTTTAGCGTAGAGCTCAAAAAAACAATTCAAGAAACGAAACATCATGCCGATATGCTAGCTGTAGAATACTGGAATACTAAAGATTATCTGCAAGGATATTTTGAGATATAAGAAGAAACAGCAGCAAGATTGGTTCGCGGACAAAGCTGGAGAAATAAAATAGTCTGTTAGATTGTTTTATTTAATACTGTTCTTTATTTTACTGAATTTTTCTGAATTGTAATCTTAAGTTCATATTTTTTAATTTTATATTTTTATATATATTTTTATATATATATTTTTTAATATTCACTTGATAATGGCCTAACAAATATAGCTTTGTGATTTTCACGAAGGAAAAACTTTTAGTTTTTTTAACTTCTTTTTTGTTGTTTACTTTAATAAAAATCACTACATTTCACATTCTTTAAATTAATCTAGAAACTATTAGATGAAAAAAAGCAAGCATTGATCAAGTGGCAGTCGAATAAAACAAATAAGAGTAAACACGATGCCTTTAAAATAGCAAAAGTCGAACCACAAGAAGAGACTAGAAAATTAAATAATGAATGATGGAAAGAAAAATCGTGTGAAATTCAGACCTTAAACTGACCACAAAATGACTCACGAATTTTATGAAGCGATTAAAGTCATATACGGGCCGAAATATCAGCGGAAAACAGTAGTTAAGGACGCCTTAGGAAATCTAATCTGTAACCACCAAGAGTCATGAAAAGATTGGAGGAATATTTTAAACAACTGCTAAATAATAATAACGATGTTAATATGAATGTATTGCAAACGATTCTAATAAAAGCAGAAAACAAAATATTAGATAAACTGCAAACTTTAGAGGAAGCGAATGACGCTATTAAATGTGTGAAAAATAAAAAATCCCATGGCTTAGACTGTATACCAGCTGATCTTTATAAAAAAGGTGGAAAAGACGTGGCGAATTGTCTGTATACCCTCTTCATTAAGATATGGAACGAAGAAGAGGTGCCACAGGATTTTAAAGAAGCTGCAATAATTTCAATCTTTAAAAAGTAGGCTGTTAAAGCAGACCGCACAAATACGGATGTATACATCTTCTCTTCAAATTAACATGCTTGAAGCACGCAGATGACCATGTTTTGGTAACTGATAAAGTAGATGAACTGCAAGAATCTATGAAATGTCTGGAACGTACATACAGAGATTTTGGACTCAGCATCAACTTTAATAAGACTGAAATTATTCAAATCAGCGACAACGTTGTGTTAGATATCGAAACAATTGAAAGTAGAATTCTTGATGCTGTTAAGTATCTAGGTAATGTTGTTAATAATGCTGCGTCACTAGGTGATGAAATTTCTTCGCGATTATAAGAGACAAATGCATCTTATAATATGATGTGGCAAAGAATATTCAATAACAAGATTATATCTGTTGGTACTAAATTATCGGTTTACAAGGCTATTATTATTCCGGTACGTCTAGCTGCGAGCGAAACGTGTGGCCAATAATGAAGAAGCAGGTCAAAAAATTAGACATATGTCGTCAGAGATTCTTGCGAAGAATCACTGATCATATATGAAATGAAGAAGTTCTAGTTAGAGTAAAATATCGATCAATCGATCAGATGATAGCGGGAAATTGGATCGGACATGTACTCGGGATAGAAGACGAACGAATTCCAAAAAGAATGTTATACGTTCTGGCCATTGGTAAACGTCCGATAGGCAGACCATTGAAATGATTTAAAGATGTGGGTCCCAGAGACCTTAACGGCCAAAGCATATGGCGTGAGCGTGGTTCGAAAATTAGCAGATATTATTTATATGCAGAAAAAAAGGAGAAATCCTACTGTTATAAACGATATAATACAACATACTATAAAATGTCGACTTTGTACTTTCACAATAATGCACCACGTCGGGTTACTTTCACTTATGCGACATTTGTTTGTTTTGAAAATAATAAAGAATTATCAACCAGAAATAATTTTCAAATCAACCATTAAATATTGGTTTCTTCCTGATAGAAATCTCCAAAATAATTTTATATAACTTTTTACAAGATTCAATTAACACCTCAATCATTACAGTGTTCTAATAGTGTCAGCAGCTAAACGTGACATCTAAAACTATTATCTGGCTTATTTGCATACATACTTGATTTTGAATTTAAAATAATAATGATTTTAATAAAGTTATTGTTCTAAATTCTATTTTTTTTTTTTTTTAAACCAGGAACTTTTTTTTCATAACTTTTCAGTTGTTTCTAGTTGCAAGAAGAATATCTTCGGTTTTAAATGGTTAGGTACGTGTAAATCATGTTAATCTCAATTATTATATATATATATATATATATATATATATATATATATATATATATATATATATATATATATATATATATATATAAATAACATTTTAAACAATTCTTTATTCTTCAATGTGTTTTTTTATTAATTGTTTTGAATACATATATATATATATATACATGTGTGTGTGTGTGTGTGTGTGTGTAATCCAGATGACGACAGTATTTCCAGTTCAAGATACGAAGAAATGATTATCAACAGATAAAAAAAAAATGTGCCAATATCTAGAAAAAATCATAAATAAGATGGGTTTAACTTTCTCGGTTTCTAAATACAGTTACACAGGTTGCCGAGGAATAGTCAATATTGTTCAAAAATAAAATAATCTCTGGATCAATAATTAGTTACTCAAAAACCTTGAAATATTTAGGAATACTCATCGATCGTAAACTTACCTTTCGGTCTCAAATTAATTACCCGAATAATAAAAGTGAAAAAAATATACTCTATGCAGAAAGTTTCACTACCAAACATCAAAGGTTTAACATATGAAAAAACCGTCCTACATAAAAGGTCTAATATAGTCACTATATGGATATGGTGCCTGTATTTATATAAATGAATTCATACTTAAAACAAAAACAAACAACAAAGAAAATTCTTATTAAATATCTGTTCTCTCTACAGGACTGCACCTTCTTCTGCTACCAATGTCACTAGTAACATGTAATCTTTAGATTTATATATTGTATATATTGTTGGCCAATCAATTGCTTCAGAATATAAAATAACTGGCAGCATTAGCCTCCTTAACAGTACGTATTATTTAAAAATTAAAGCCTTTCCTTCAAATCTGATCGATAAGTCTTCCTATAAAATCCTGAAAAATATATTAATCAAGTACTAATCAATGTCTGGCAGCAAAGATGGAATACTTGCGAAATAGGAAGAAAGACTTATAATTTTTTCCCTAATATTGACGCCAGAGAAAGAATGAAAAAACTAAATATTAATTTATTCACATATCGGGTTTTTTCTGGGCATGAAAAATTTGGAGAATATCTCTATAGATTTCGAATCTCTAGTGCCGACCAATTTCTAATCCTAAACAAAAATTATATGGAAACCCTCTTAACATTTGTAGAAAAGTCAATGCAAAGAAAATTCATACTAGGTGATTAAGGGCAATAGAAAGTCTAATAAAAACAACTTCAAACAATTCTGAACAATGTCATAAAACTGTATTTTGAATGGTTTACCTCTGTCCTATATACTTCTAAAAATTTTTATGTAATAATCATTAGTACCGTAAGTTATTATAAGCGTGCATTTGTTTCAAAATCTTGTATATAAAAATTAATAAATAAATTATATAGTACCGAAATACCGATACTTAAAAAAGAATAGGTAAATTATATAGTTAATCAACATATATCGCTTATAAATTCATAAACATGTAAACAAGTATTTTCAAATGTGGGTATAGTAAGTTCTTTGCAGAGTGTACTCGTATTTAAGGGCAACAGCCAGGATGACAAAACATAGTCTCGGCCATTGCCGTCAAATGTGTCATATGTATAAAATTTAAAGAAAAGAAAAAAATTATAAAATTGAACATTATTGCGACATTACATGTTAGATTCACTATAATTAATTTATATCGCAAAAGTTGCTACTTACATATAGCGTTAGTAGGTATAAATAAAGGTAAAAGATTTAAATAATAAAAAAAACAATTACTATAATTATAATCATTATCGCCATAGTATATTATTGCTATTATTATAATATTATTAAACATTAGTATAAGGAATAGTTAATAAAATTTACCACATATACATACATGCACAAACATACACATGTACATGCACATATACACGTATAAAAAGGATTGATCAGGCAGACTCAAAATACTATCCTTTTCATAATAATAATATTCTAACAAATGATCAGCATTTTTTACATTCAGAACTAAAGGTAAGTTTTCATCAATTCGGTATTTATTTCTTATTTCATTAAAGGCACGAAATTTGAAGATAGGATGATGTATATTATCAATTTCTTTGAGATCGCAGTACTGACAATGAAGTGAACAAGTCAACACTTAAATCGATGTAAATACTCTTCGATGCTCAGACATAAATTGCGCATTAAAAAAAAAGTAATTTTAAAGTTCTGTAATTTAGACCTATAAGTTAATGTTTGGAATGAAAATGAATGTTTTCCTACCAGTAGTCTCCAATTCCCAATGCAGTTGTCAAATATCGATTAATTTTTTGTTTTAGATAGGTTTTCAATTTATTAACAGATTAGAAATTAGGGTAGTTTTGTACAATGATAATATATTAAATATATATTTCCTTTGATTTTTGACGACAGTCGTCAGAATCCTATGATTAATATAAATATGTGTTCCATATCCAAATATTAACCATATACTACAACATATGGGAGATCTACAAGTGGTAGACGAATATATATATATATATATATATATATCTCGGGACGATTATTACTAGCAGAGGAGGATGCACTGAAGAAATTAAAACGCGAATTGCAATTGCAAAGACAGCAATATCTAGATTATCTAGAATTTGGACGAGTCATGACGTAACTATGCTGACGAAAATTCGTATAGTGAATAAATTAGTGATGTCAATCTTCCTCTATGCTTCGGAATGTTGGACTCTAAATAAAAAAGACGTTCGCACCATAGAGGCGTTTGAAATGTATCGCTGGAGGCGAATGATGAGAATACCGTGGACGGCAAAGCGATCTAACATCTCAATATTGCAGGAGCTGGGAACAAATATGGTTGAAAGACATGGTGCAGCAAAGGATTGTTAGTTATGTAGGATTTCAGAAATAATGGTCTTGAAAAGCAGATTATACAAGGCAAGATGGAAGGTACCAGGAAACGTGCGAGAACACCGTTAAGATACATTGATCAAATAAAGCAACTGGTCGGAATACCACTATGTCAGTGGATAAGACTGGTCGAAGACAGAGCAAAATGGCGCAGGGTTGTTCAGCAGATCGGTTCATAAGACTCACGATGCTCGGATCGAGTGATCGGCGAAGAGGAAGAAAAATAATCCAAATATAGACTGAATTAGTCCTTTATATAAAATAATACGTTACTTATGTAGAAGTCCATAGTTGTGATTAAGCTACGGAGTTTATCATAAATTTTAATGCATTTACGATTTAAATATGCCAAATGTGAAAGAAATTCTAATTTATCATCTAAATTTATACCGAGGTATTTTATTTTGCTGGCAACTTTAATATGTTGGCCAGAAACTGGTTTTAAAATCGCTTACCTTCTTTCGGCTACCAAATATGGCAGCTTCGCACTTATCCGAAGCAAAAGTAAGATCTAATTCAGCTATAGCGTCTTCAAATTTTTTACACACTAGAGATACCTTTTTAACATTTTGTGTAATGCTCGATGCTAAACAAAATGCATAGATCATCTGCATAAGATATGTGCAGCCAATGTTAAGCATATTACAAAAAAGTTCAACATCTTTGTGTACTTTGGAATATAGAATGTTCCAGAGTGTTTTTTCAAGGACAGAGTCTTGATGGACACCACAGGATACCACTTTAGCAGATGAAGTTGAGTTAATTTTGAGGCATGCCAAGCGATCTTGAAAATAGCTTATTATTATGTTTATTATGGATGGATTAATTTCATTATGTTGTAGAATACGGACAATAGATGACCATTTACGATTATCAAAAGCACTTATTATATCAAAAGGAATAACAAAAGGTGTGCATCCGGCAGTTAAACCGTCTTTAATAGAGGAAATATATAGACTGCACCTTCTGCAGAGTGGGAATGTCTAAATCCGAACTGGTTTCGATGTAAAATTTGTTTTTCCATAATTTCTGTGGTTAGAAATAGGTTTATAACTTTCTCATACACTTTCCCACATGAGTTATAAAGATATTGGGCGGTAGGCTGTGATATCTGTTAGTATTCTGCCAGATGTTTGTATTAAAACTAGATCAGCAACCTACCAGACGGTTGGGGAAAAATTTTAATTCGAGATAAATTTGAAAAATGAATGTTAATTTTTTTAAGTATTTTGTTTGTGATCCTATCGCTCTCAGTAGCTTTCTTGTTACAAAACGATTTAAAAACTTGATTTAGGTTATCTCGACAAACATGAAGCCTGTCAAGAGTAGTGGGATAAACTGAGTTTATTGTACAGTCTATAATGGGAAAAAATTATCAAAGAAGGCACTTTTCCAAATCGCTTGTGATTTTATTATGTATGGTAAACTGTTTTCGCCAGATAAAATTGTATAATATTTCCCGCAAGCACTGGATTCTGAGATGAAACGTTTATATGAATTCAATTTGGCTTGCATAATTGATTTTTTGTAATTTTTGTTTAAGATTTTTAAGATGGTATTAATTAGCTTCAAGGTTTTTTTTTTTTTATTTTAATTTACCTTATTTTATTTATTTGAACATTAAGTTTTTGAACATCTTACGTCCACCAGTCATTTATATTCGGTGTAACTGGTTGCGATTTCGTTTATCTTTCAGGAAAATCGCGGATTAGAACGTTAAGATTTGAAGACGGAAAAGATGAAGACTACAAATTTCCGGAAGGTTTTTCGGACGGAAGTCAACATAGCGCACACGGTGAGATTATGATCATTGAACAATCATTTTATTTGGAAGATTAATTAAGTTTCCTTTAAATAATTATATCGTAACGAGAAGTTTGATAAGCGAACCGGTGTTAGTGATCAGAGTATTAGGTAGTATTGGTGGTGTACTAAGTGTTGATGGCACGATATTCATGAGACACTGAGCTCCAAAATTCAAACAGTTTGTCCTTGTCGTATTGAAGCTTTAGACTGGAATCACAGGACAATTCTATTAGTTGTTCTTCTTCCTTTGTTGAAAGTGTCGATGGTGTGGGTGACTGGAAAGGGTTTATGACCCAGTCATATTGATTTAGATTTTCGGGAAAATATTTCCCAAAGTGTTCTATTAATGAGAACAAGTGTTGTTTAAAGTACATAATTTTTAAAGAGGAATCGAGAATTTCGATCGATTTTTCTTGTAAAATACTTTGTAAAGAAGGGAAACAATCAATTTATCGATTTTCTAGTTTTCTCTTCCATAAGAACAACTTTTTCTGAAACCCAGTAATTTTATCTGACAATTGTAGCATATGATTTCCCTGCAAACACTTATTAACATCATTTCATTTTTTAAATATGTCACAGAGGTAGGCTAATTTTATTATAAACTCTGACTTAATAAAGTTTTGCGCATCATTATGTGATTCTTAAATCTATCTGCGAAACATCCTCATATCGA
Source organism: Coronaproctus castanopsis (assembly GCA_032883995.1). Taxonomy (NCBI): domain Eukaryota; kingdom Metazoa; phylum Arthropoda; class Insecta; order Hemiptera; family Monophlebidae; genus Coronaproctus; species Coronaproctus castanopsis. The sequence continues at coordinate 66,326,949 of CM065052.1, read as the reverse complement.
CCAATTAGCCTTCTACCCATACTATCGAAAGCCTTTGAGAAGTTACTGCTCTCGCGATTACGGGAACCGCTGCAAGGCACGATTCCAGAGTATCAATTCGGGTTTCATCAAGGGCATTCTATGGTAGAGCAAATTCACAGAGTGCAGAAGTATATTTAATTGTTTCGATAGGAAAGAGTATTGTTCTTCTGCTTTCCTGGATGTTAGTCAGGCCTTCGATCGGGTGTGGCACGAGGGGTTACTTCTAAAAATAAAACGCTCTTTGCCACATGCATATTACATGCTATTGGCCTCATATCTAACAGATAGATTCTTTCAGATTAAACTCGACCGCGATGTATCTGGATTTTATCCTGCTGAGGCTGGCGTTCCACAAGGCTCTGTTTTGGGTCCGATTCTATTTCTTTTGTATACACATGACCTCCCAGTTAAAACCAACATTGAGGTTGCAGCATTCGCTGATGACACAGCATTGTTTGCATAGCGGCGTCGGAAAAATTACAGACCGGTTTAAATCACCTAGAAAAATGGGCACGACAGTGGAGAATTAAGGTCAACCCATTGAAGTCAGTACATGTAACGTTCACAAATAGACGCGATACATGCCCACCCGTTTATCTTGATGGTCTTATTCCACAGGAAAGTAAAGCTCGGTATTTGGGGATGTGGCTTGATCGACGAATGACGTGGAAAACACACATTAAGATGAAGGTTAAAGAAATAAACATAAAACTGAGAAAGATGTACTGGCTCCTGGGCAGACATTCCGAGTTACCTCTCAAATCGAAATTATTGCTGTATAACGCAGTTATCAGACCGGTGTGGACCTACGGTATATCCCTTTGGGGTACAACATCGGTGTCTAATATTAACACGATGCAACGATGTCAGTCAAAAATATTAAGAATTATAACAAATGCGCCATGGTACATGCGTAATGACAACCTGCATCGCGACCTAGGTGTACCATATGTACGAGAGGTAATCCAAACATATAGTGAACATTACTTGCACAGATTAGAATACCACCCGAACCGACTGGCAGTTGACTTACTAGATAGTGGTAACGATGTTCATAGACTTAATCGATACACCCCCTTAGACCTTCCACATTGGTTTGATTGATTGACGAGGTAGCTCGGAGTATCATTGGTGAATGATATCTCCAATCCTGTCACGACCCATATAGATAAATTGCTTATTGACTATGTAAGCCAGATTGTAATTTTTATACAATTAAAAAAAAAAAAAAAAAATTATGTGATTCTGTATGTAGATACATGTAAAATTCATTTCTTAATTCGAATACACGTGCGAGTACGTTACCTTTGGACAGCCAACGAGCGTTGCAATAATAAATTAAGGAGGTATGCTCGGCCCCCATTTCTTCACAAAGTTTATGGAAAAGTCTTGATTTCACCGGTCGCGTTTTTATTGTAATGTTCTTTGCTGCTAAGGCCTCTCTATGTATGACACAATGTGTCCATTTTACATTTGGAGCCTTGGTTTTGATGAGAGCTTGTAGTCCTCCATACTGTCCAGACATCGCTCGGGCACCATCCGTACACACGCCCACACAGTTATCCCAGTTAATATTATTTTCAGTCATATATGAATTTAAAATGTCAAATAAATCAGTAGCTTTACCACTTCCACATATTTTTCTGCAAAATAATAAATCCTCACATAAATTAGATTCTTGTATATAACGTACGTAACATATCAATTGAGCATCATCATTACTATCAGTCGCCTCGTCCAGTTGAATGGCAAATAAACCTGAAAGTTTCCCTACAATTTGCTCATTAATATCTTCTGCCATGTCGTGAATACGGCGACTAATCGTATTGTTTGAAAGAGGTATGTTTTTTATTTCTTTAGCTGCCGGGATTCTCCAATCATCACTGATACCATATCAACCGCAGCAGGTAAGATCAGTTCCTCAGCGATTGTGTGTGGTTTCTTACATTTGGCAACACGGTGAACTACCAAATAAGAAGCGAGTAACGCTTTGGTAGGAATTAATGCTTTTGAAACTAAAGCTGTGGACTGATGTTTTATTTCTCGCAATTTTTTTGCAAAAAAATTTCTCGGCTTACCTTGTAAATTACTATGAATTGATTCTAAATGCCGTTTTAATTTATTAGGAAGCATACTTTCAGCCGTCAACACTTTATAACAAACAACACATTGCGGAAGTTCTGCGTCCCCTTTAATAATGTAGGTAAATGCGAAATTCAAATACTGTTCGTCATATTTCCTATATTTCTTCTTTTTACTTAAATTAAAATTACTGCTTTCGCCTATATCTTCACTTCGTTTTTTATTCTTTTGCATAAATTAAACACCGCATGCGTAATAAAACGAAACCGAGAACGAAACAATAGTTGACCGAATGACATGAACATGAACTATGAACTGAACAGAATACGCACGTGCGTGAGAGTAGTGAACACGACGAACCCGAGAACGAAACAATAGTTGACCGAATGACATGAACACAAACTATGAACTGAACAGAACACGCATTAGTGCGTGAGAGTAGTGAACACGGAGGAGGGGAGCAGGCCGGTGCAGTAGCCGAGATTTTGTCATCAACCTGTGTGCAATATGCGTTCACTCGATTCGGTCGAATTGATGCGCGACGCCCCTGGAACCAAAACGCGACGCCCCAGCGCACAGTTTGGGAAACTACGCTATATAGTATACGAACGTGCCTCACACATTTACGCGCGATTAAAATCTACAAAAATTTGTATAATAAAAGCACCATTTGTCGAGCTAATAATTTATGTCTGACGAAATGCGGAAACAGATTAAAATGAAAAATAAAAACTAATTAACGGGAGCAATTGAAGTTTACTCATTTATAGTAGAAGTTAGTGTTAGGTAGTATTGGTGGTGGTGTACTAATTAACGATCGAAATTGTTGTATCTGCTCATTTATTGTAGAACATCTTATTTATAGCGCTTATAATTCTCTTAAAAAGTTTATCGTATCGACGATTATTAAACACAAATCCTAAAAAATCGAATTTATTTAATTGCTTTTCGTTATTATTATTATTATTTGGAATTTTTACAAATCGTTTTCCACGTTGGATAATTTAATTTCAGCGAAAAACAACGTCTCTTTTATTATCTAAGTTTTTCTTCGAAATGAAACCAGGCTTATGGTTATTGAAGAATTGACCAATCAGAGCGTGGGAATTGTATCCACCTGACCGAAATGACCAATAGTAGCGGATAAGTAATTAACGATAAAACAACTAATCGAATGAAGTAAACCGGATTCTTGTTATTTAGTTCAATTCAGATGATGCGTGGTGTAAGTTCATTCGAAACGTTAAAATGAAGAGACTGCACACATACGTCTATAGCGAATACGTGGACGGAATTAATTATGGTCCGATAATTATTGACCACAAAAAAAAAAAAATACACTTTCTGTTTGAATTTACTCTAAATTTACGTACGTTGTTAAGAAAGAGTTGAGCAACTCTATGTCAACATAACGACTAATGGAATAGAATACATGTTTATTACAAAAATATTAATAATTAATTGAAGAATATTTTAAAGGTATAATGAATTGCTACGAATTGTAGGACTAAAATAAGATGATTGGTACGCTCGCAACCGCATTTACGAAAACTGGTATTCAATCAGGTCTTTACGATTCATTATGAAACAGTTCAGAAATTTAATAAATTATTTGACGGACGTAAAACTATGTTTATTATACTCATTTTCGCAGTAATGCTTTTTAAACTAATACTTCCTTCAAAAGTTATTAAAAGTGGAAGTAAGTTATTTTTTTAATTAAATGGGAAAAATATCGTTGCGGAAATTTTGACTGAGACGAAGGTTTTCCTATTGGAGGAAAACGAATTTACAATTTGAGGTATGCCGATGTCACAAATAACAACTTCAAAAGATAGTCTAACATAATTGCCGGGTAAATTGTAGACTGAGAGTAATACCTCGCGGCTTCAAATAAACATTCAAAAAACAAAAATTACGATTATTAATAAGGAGGCAGAAGTTTATATAAATGGATTCCAAGTAGTGAACGATTTCACATATGTTTAGGTTCTTTAATATCCAGCGACGGCTATTGTATAAGTGACATTAAAAGAGGAATTAATATGAGTCGCGCTTCAGTTTGTAGATTAAATTAGGGAAAAGTAAAATCCGTCTAATGGAGTCGTTAGTTTTCTCTATTTTCACATATGGTTGCCTATTAATGGAAAAGAAGGTTTTCGAGCTACGGTGTTGGCGGACACTTTTAAGAATGTCGTGGACCGAAAAGATCGCAAATAAGATAGTCTTGCAGAGAGTAGGCGAAAAATGTAATTTATTTTCGGCAATACGGATACGAATTCTGCACTATTTTGAACATGTTGCTAGATGAAATGCTCTGAAATTAGAAAAACTAAAATTGGAAGTCAGATCACCCGGTAAAAGACAAATAGGAAGACCGCATCGAAGATGGTTCAGATCAAATATTGGATTTAACAACATTAGCAGTATGCAACAGGTTGGTAATAGGCGCCAGTGGAAAAAACGATTCACGAGTTAGACCACGACGTCCTATGGGATATAACGACATCATTATATATAATATATATATATATAAATCAATCAATAGCCCACTCGAAATCAAGTATGTTGCACCGTTATCTATGCTTTCTAAGATGACTGATAAGTCCAATTTTGGCGGTACACACCGCTTTCTACAATCGTTGCATATGTAAATGCTTTTCGACGAGCTGTACTTTTCCGCGGCATTATGTTGATGTTTTCGCTTTTTGTTTTCGGCCGCTGTTACTATTTATTCCAAGGCCGTCTTGCACTATAGGCTTCCAGGTTGCTCGGACCTGAACCAATTTTTCCCAGCTGCCTAGCTCTATACCACATTCACTGAGTACAAGTCTCATATAATCCTTATACCTGAAGCGAGGACGACGAATATTCCTTGTACCCAACGTCATTTGGCTGAAGAGTATTTGTTTGGGAAGCCTTGCATTGTTCATTCTTGCATTTATATATTATATATCTTTTATCATCGTTATTTTATATTAAAATATATAATGAAAATTAACAGGAAACCGTGTAAAAACAGTGTACTTGTAATTTAATGATCATTTACTAGATACGATGATTACGATAAGGTAACTCCGATTCTAGTATAGATCAAAATTTATGCAATATATATATAGTTAGTGAAATTTTTTGATCAGAAGTTTATACTAGATTGTGTTTTAGATGTCTAATACTTCGTATACATAGTTTTTAGATTAGCCCGGAATTGTAATCTTCAATAGGCCTAATGTGTGGATTAGTGTGAGATGAATAGCGAATGAAGAATTTAGCGGATACGGATAATATATAATCCTTAAGATTGGGTATGCATAAGCGAGACTCTTTCGTATTTTGACTTAGTAGATATGCATGCAAGTCACCTGTTTTGTATGGAGTTGTTTATATGCTGAATTTGAAATAGAAGACTTAAGTTATTACTGGGAAGTATAATAATTTTACGAAGAATCATTTTATTACTAGACTTCTGGAAGGATTCGTAGATGGCGGAAATTGCTTTATTCGCTTTAATATTAATATGCTACAAGTGCCTAGTAAAATTTAGGCGGTGATCGAGAAAGACCCCATCCAGATAACAGATTTCATTAATCCAATTAATATATTTATTGGCTATGTGAATTCTGTTAGGTGGTGTTGGATGCCTACGAGTGAAAAAGATAGCTTTAGTTTTGTCGGGATGAATATTTCGAAGCAGCACATCGTACGATTTAAACCTTTTTCAAATATATTACCGATCGAACTGAATGAACTACAGAATAATGCGGTGTCGTCCGTAAATAAAGAGGAATTAGCTGAAGATAATTTAGGAAAGTCGTATAAAAATAAAGCGAACAGAAGTGGACCGAGTACGAGCCGCGCAGGTTTTCATAGTGGAGAAATGCATACAGCGAATGATCTATTGTCAAAATAAATTTGAATAAGAATAATTAGATAGTCTGTAAATTTTCTTGCAAACTGACGAGTTGTGGAGAGAATAGACTTGAAACCAAACCGTATGGAATAAGAGATTTTTATTTTTTGTCTGTATGAAATTTAAGCCTGCGTTGAATAACCCTCCCGACGACGTTGCTTAAGTCGCTAAGTAGACTGATAGAACGAAATATTATATATATATATAAAACATTATATGTTAGTTCAAGCCAATCTACGTTAAGTTCAACACGACCTAGCTTGTTGAAATACCTGAGGCCTATTTGTATCATCTGAATCATAAAATAAAGTTGAATCGTTTTTATTTTGACATTGTTGTTTGTTTTTGATTTATACGATTTGTATAATTTTGAAAATTTAACAACTTCGTAATGATTGTCGTAGATAACAACACACCGGCCGATCCTACGAACGTCCACATAGCCGCGTTGGACCAAACCGAAGCCGAATTGAAATGGACGCAGCCTAATAATGTGGGCAATTCACCGATTTCTGGATATGCCATCGAATATATGGTAAGGCTCTGCGAATTGAAACCAACATTCTTCCGCTATTAAGCGTTTTTCTTACGTATATTTTCTCTGAATAGTTTTCGAAGAAATTCATCTTCTTAATTCCATTTATTCGACTTACAATAACATAGGCGCATAATATGCAGGCGTGACAGGGAAACCTATGGTATTAGAAAATTTTCGTAAACTCTCGACACCTCCGGAATAGCTTCGGTACATGCTGAATATAAATTTTACTATAATGCGGAGTAACCTGTTTATAGTTCGAGACATATTAATTCTCCTCATCCAATGCGGTAACGGTTTATGATAAGTCGAATATCCTACTTCTTTTTAATCAGACTGTTATCAAACAAGTTGACAACCAACGTATTTAGATCTCTCGGCGCATTTTATACAATTGAACGACTTGTTTGGTCTGCTATCGAACGTAGGATATGTTAAAGTTAAACCATACCATGGGAAACCGACGACTAGTTTAATGGTCTTATTTTCTAACCGCTGTATGCTTATTAACGTTGTTTGTCTTTAGTACATCTCCATAACATCAGGCCCTATGTTCATATAGGATTTAATATAATTTTATATATTAATAGTTCATTTATCACTAAGCATCCGTTATGTTTTCATCTTCGATCACGTTGTAGAACAGGATACTTATAGTATTCGTTAATCCTCGACAGAGTTTTTCGCTTTCAACTTCCTCCAGCTTTTTCAAACTATTGAAAATAACTTTTTTATTCGAACAATTTATGGTACATTGTCCAAATTAAAATTTGACCATTCGGTGAGAATACTATTTGGCTATTTGCTCGTATTTCCTCGTCGGACAATTTATAATTTTAAAAAATAAATCCGGTGCCAGGACAAATCTTGCTATCTGATCAGTTATTTCGAGTTTCAGGAATAGTTCGTTTTTAATCTTATTTTATAAAAGTTTTAACCGGTCTTCAATAAACTTATTAGATAGTGCGATTATTTTTGTGTATAAATCGGCTAATTACAGATTTCGTTTAGAGTTGTTGCTTTCATTTTTAATGCACTAGTTCTGGCGGCTAGAAAAATCTCAATAGTTGTGTTATCATCCGCTATCGTAATGGTTCTTATTACCTAGATTGAGACTTGCTGTTTTTGTTGAAGTGAACTTTCCTCAACAGTTTTGTTACCACTTTTATATTTACTTTCATACGTTCATACAGTTGTTGCCACTTCTACTTAAAATTTATACTCCACAATTTACAACCAAGTCGACACATATTAAACCTATATCTGTCGGTACGAGTTCGAGTATTGTAGTTTATTACTCGTGTTCGTATTCGTGTTTATTTTATTTTATTCGGTCGTTGCGGAGGCAGGCTTAGGCTTATACAGTTCCTTGTGTGTAACAGAAATTATCGACTACACATATAGTCGATAAATGTCTAAAGCTGGTGCTTCGGGCAGGGGAGAATCGTCCCCTGCCCCCCAGGTAAGCACCGTCGGTCGTGGCGGTGGTAATACACACCGTAATATTAACGTTAAAAACGGTGGTAGTAATAATAACAATGTTATCCATAGTAATAATGGGAATAGGTTCAACAATAGTAGTTATAATCATACTGATAGTGATAGTAATAATAATAACAATGATAATAGTTGTAATAATAAAATTGATGCTAATAATAGCGTCGGTATTAGTAGTAGTAGTGGTAGTGGTATTAACGGTAATAAGCATACTAATCGGTGTAACATTAGAGATAAGAAATCGAAGCTTAATATTTCTAACGAGGCTATTGTAACAGATGTCGGTTCTGACGAAATTATTTCGATAAATAATATTCGCTAGAACCGAATTCCGAAATTGTTAATGATACTTTATGTAATATTAACATAAATCCTCGAGTACAAGTTACGATATCCCCTACATCAATTAATATTTTTCCGAACGATTTTCAGGGACCAATTATAGTTTTGATAGAAGGAATAAATAATAATATTGGCAACCTTCATCCTATGTCGTTGGCCAAATTAATTCATAATAAAATTACGGGTCTTAAATGTATGACAAGGAGTGGTATTAACCAAGTCAGACTAATATTTAATTCCGTGGTTCATGCTAATATGTTTCTCCTTGCAGAGGGTATCCACAAAGAGCTTAACATACATTGTTTTTTCCTCAAACGTTACTCTTTCGTTTTGGCATTGTAAGGGACGTTCCGATCGACCTTACAATCGAGGAACTTACCGCATCCTGTACTGCAAGTGTTAAAATAGATCACATACGTAGACTCAATGAACGGAATCAGGATGGTTCCTTTTCTCCTATTCCACTTATTGAAATAAAGTTCTGCGGAAATTTGTTACCCGATTGTGTTCATTTTTTCGATTATTATTCATGTAAAGTAGAACCTAGCATTAGGAGACCAAAAATGTGTAACAATTGCCTTAGATTCGGCCATATTAGTAAACTTTGCCGTAGCAAAACTATTTGCGGCTTTTGCTCTGGTAGTCATAAATCATCGGATTGCCAAATTAATCGTGAAACCTCGTCATCAGCTCTGTTTTGTTCTAGATGTAGGGGTAACCACTCCGCCTTCGATCGCGGCTGTCCAGTTTATCAGGAACAACTCAAGCTACAGAAAGTTATGGCAGTAGAAAATGTTTCGTTCTCTGAAGCTAAGTTGATTTGTAGCATTTTCATTTGCTAAAATGACAACAAAAATTTCCCAGAGTTGCGTACAAGGACCAGTTCCTTTAAACGTAGAAGAAATAGCAGTGGCTCAGGTTCTTCCAGTCGCCACTACAATAATGGTAACAGTAGTAGTAATAATAATAATAATAATATCAGTAATTATAATGGTAATAGTAATAATAATAGGAATAGGAAAAATAACAAGAATATTGTTGATAGTAGTCAAATTTGGGGTAATCATTATTACTCTAATTTAGCCTTAAACGTTAAGTCAAGATCAGTGTATCCACCAGAAGGGGATGACGCTGTTATCTCATTATCCGAGCCTATAATTAATAATGTATCCTTGTCTTCAAATCCTAAAGTTCCTCAATCTATTGATAACCAAAATAAATCATCTTTCGTTCTAACCCATCCTCCTTCCGATCTTTTGGTGCCCGCACTTTTGTCCACACTACAAAAATTCCAGATTCCTCATTTGGAGAATAAGCTCGAATCAATAATTCAAATGCTTCGTTCTCCTTAGACATGAGTGTAAATATGTGTATAAGTATGTACGTGTATATGTATGCGTGGGTATCTCTGTGTGTATGTGTATGTTTGTGTGATTTTGAATATGTATATGTACGCTTACGCGTATATAATCTTTCTTTCGCTGGTCAGCCATATTTTGCTCCGTTATCTCATAATCAGTATAATAATTTGCATATGCGAAAAGACCTATCCCTTATAACTATGGACGGTCGAGCATACAATTATGAGAATAGACCTATTCCTGTCAACCAGGTACGGTCGAGCATAAAATGAAACTTAATATTTTACATTGGAACTGTCGCAGTGTGAAAAATAACTGTGACAGCCTTGATAGATTAATTGATGAATACGAAGCTGACGTAGTGTTATTATCGGAGACATGGCTTGAACCCATTGAACAATTCGAGTATAAAAATTTTACTACTTATAGAAACGATAGACAGGATGGATATGGTGGCGTGGCAATTTTAGTGCGGGACCACATCACGACCTTTCATATTCCTTGCAGTTTATCGCAGGATAGCTCGAATTTCATACAATTGATAGGCACTAACATTAATATAAATTCGTCTTTTTATATTCATATTTATAGTATATATGTTAAACCTTTCTCTCGTCCAAATATTTCTATTTTCTCAGATATTTTTAATTAATTGAAAACTCCCTTCATTATCGGTGGCGACTGGAATGCGAATAATGTAGCCTGGGGTAGTTCCACAAATAATTATTTAGGGAACGTGTTATATGAAGCCTTTTTGAATGTTGACTGCTGCATCTTGAACGATGGCAGTCCAACTCATTTTGGTAGGCCTGGAACTGTTGCCAACCCGTTAGATTTGACATTTTGCTCGCCTACATTTGGTCTAATAGCTAGCTGGAAAATTATCCCAGACACTTCAGGGAGTGATCACTGCCCCATATTAATAGAAATAGGTATAAATGAGGTACAGGATAGTTACAGATTTTTTGATCAGTCCTTAGGAAAAAGGTGGAACTATATTCGTACGAATTGGCAATGGTTTTCTGCTCAGCTTCAGAAACATGATTTAAATATATGCAATGAGACTGACCCTAGGATCCAGTTCCAGTTGTTATATGAAGCTATCAGCGAAGCCCTATTAAAATCGTCACCAACTATAAAGGAGCGTGAATATAAGAAAACAAGGAAAAGTAACTCAAGCCTTTGGTGGTTAGTTTCCTGCCAACGCGCAGCTTGTAATAGAAGGAGAGCTTTTCTACAATATAAGGAAAATAGTTCTGTTGAAAATTATCTGCACTGGAGGAAAATTAATGCTTTGGCCAAGCGGGAATTTAAACTTGCAAAAAGGAAGAAGTGGCAACAGTTTTGCATGCAATTCAATCGACAAACATCTATCTCTAAGGTATGGGAATTATCTAAATCGTTCAGGAGTTCTTCTTATAATGTTAGAGCATAATGAAATACTTCCAACTAATATGTATGGTTTTCGAAATAACACCAGTACATTGGACTGCGTGGGTGATTTGGTTGGTAATATATATAACAGTCTCATTAATAAAGAATACAATATTACTGTTTTCCTCGATATAATGAACGCCTTTAACAACGTACATTTGCCCACTTTATAGCAGAAACGGTTGTCCCTAGGCATTCCAGGGCATTGCTGTCATTTCATTAGTAGACTATTTTCGCAACGCCACATTTTAATAAGTTCATCGTCCACCAGATACCATCGAGTGCTATATAGGGGAATTCCTCAGGGTTCTTCCCTCAGTCCGTTTCTTTTTAATTTATATATTTCAGAACTGGCACATGTGTCTTTGTATTCCAAAACTCTCCTTTATGCCGATGACATTGCGGTATTTAGTTCCAATACATCATTTTCCGACGCCGTATGTAATATTAATATGGATATTGATTTAATCGAACGAGTTCTTTATAAGTTGGGGTTAACTCTAAGTCCCCAGAAAAGTGCGGCAGTGGTTTTTACATACAGACATCTCACAGTCAATAACTTCTCTATCACAACAGAAAATGGAGTTATTCCCTTTTGCAAGTCAATACGGTATTTGGGTATTACGTTGGATACGCGTTTAACATGGAGGCCACATATTGATCATCTTATAAAAACTATTAACCGCGCCGATAACATTCTACGTAATTTATACAATACTCGTTGGGGGGGTGATCCTTTCATACTATTGACTCTTTATAAGTTGCTAATTCGTTCTAAAATAGAGTATGGTTGTGTTTTTTATGGATCTGCAGCTGAATCATTGTTAAATAAGCTTGATCGTGTGCAAAATGAGTGTGTGAGGCTCTGTATTGGTGCAGTTAGAAGTACTCCGATACCGGCATTGTTGGCAGAGTTTAAGATTCCTCCGTTACAGCTGAGACGGAGTTATTTAGCATTAAAGCTCTTGATCGGTAGAATGTACATAGATCGCTTTCCGCTATACAATTTATTCTACCACATTTATTCCAACTGGCGGTTTTCAAACAGCAAAATGCCTCTGCTGGCTTCGGTTTTACCTAGGTTGGATGAATTTCAGGTGCAGACTATGCGAATTCATATACCCATCCAATTTATGTTACCTTATTCATACAATTTTGCCAATAAAATAACATTTTTCTTTCCAAAGAACTACGTCCATTGGCCTCCCCCACTGATCCGGGCTACATTTAATAATATTATCGCTGAAAATTTTCCTATGCATATCCTTGTTTATACAGATGGATCGAAGTCAGCTCAGGGAACTGGTGCAGCAGTTTATATCCCATCTCTTAACCCGCGATCGCTCGCGTTGTTAGATAAAATCTAACAATCAACTTATTTTTATTATAACTTTAATAAATCGAATGATAAATAATCACCCCCTTCCGCAATGCTTCCTTGACGTAATAATGGAACGAATAACGTCACAACTGTTGATAAAATTAAATTTGATCCGGACTATTTCCTGTTTATAATGGACGATAGCGGAAATGTTAGATAAAATCTAACACGCGAGTGATTACGTTACATTAATTGTTAGTAGTAATCTAACGCGCGCGTGATTAATGTGATTTTAGTTCAACCGTATAACTTTTACATGAATATTTAAAAAAAAAAATTATTTTTACTGCCGAAGTTTTAAAATATAATTTTTTTCGTAATTTTCTGTATATTTTTTTAGTTTTTTACCATATTATTTTTTTTTATAATTTTTTACCAAATAATACTATAGTAATGTATAAGGATAAAATTAAAATCAAAGTAATAGAATGGTTGCAAGAAGAAGAAGACATAAATATTCTAATTTTGTTTTTCACATTTATATAAATTTAAGTTTTTCATTTATCTGTATTTGTTCAATTAATTATAGATAAACTTAAAATATTTTCTAAGATAAAAAATAAAATTTACATTGTTAAAAATAATTGTAGCTTTAATTTAATACCTCTACTGAAACTATTATAATTTACAATTATACTGGTACCCGTTAATATTTTAATGCTGTATAACGATAAACTAGCAGACTTAATAAATATATTAAAATGTTCGGAAAAGTATGTATATCTGCGATGGGTGGTGGGGGAGGTTGTATAAGATCGCAAAACTATCCCACACATACAGTATTGTTTATAATGCAATAAATATAATTTGAATAAAAATGTAAACCATATTTCTATGAAATTAAGCCAATTAATAAATTGTTAGATAAAATCTAACACGCGAGCGATCCCGGGTTAATATTAGCAGTGTATACAAATTATCTGATCTCTGTTCCTTATTTACAGCTGAGTGTGTGGCAGTATTTCTTTCTTTGTCGTCCTTAATTGATGCGAATCTTCCAGGTAATTATCTCGTTGTTACCGACTCACAGAGTATTTTAAAGGCTATTGAATGCAAAGGGAAGGTGTCAGATTCATTGATTTCAGCCATCATGTTGAAACTTAATCAGCTGGAAAACCTCAGTATATTTGTGTCATTCTTGTGGGTACCGGGACATCGAGGAGTCCCCGACAATGAAATGGTAGATGCAATAGCTAAAAGGGGTTCTTCTAGTGGTGTTTTATTCTCTTCAGTTTCTTCTCGTGACGTCATTCATTTTACACAGTCTGATCATAAAAAGCTCTGGGAACAGACATATATGGAGTGCATACAGCGGTCGCCTCTTACTGCGTATTATCAGCTGCAGCCGTCTCTCCCTAGGTTCCCATGGTTCTACGTTTTCAAAAACATCAAGCGGAGAGGAATTATGCTTATCAGCAGATTGCGGTTTGGGCATTGCTTGTTGCCGGACCGCCTGTTCGTTATGCAGCTTAGAGATAATCCGTATTGTCCTCTACATGCTGGTCGTGTAGTCTGCAACCCTGATCACGTATTCTTCGAATGTCCTTCATTAACAGCATTACGTTCTGAACTGTATCTCAAATTACTGTACGCATCTCGTGGTGGTCCTCCTTATAAGGTAATGTCACTTCTGCATGTTGAGAATCTAGATTTGTTCCCGGACATAGCGACTTTTCTCGAGAAGTTGTCCAAGTTCATAAGAATATGAGTTAGTGATTATTACTGCTCCACGTTGGGTAAGCTCTAAAGGCATCCCCATAAAAAAACAAAAAAAACTTTAATACATTTTATTTAGTGTATTCGCTTTAAAATTTAAACGTTTGTCAACGTTTAATTCCAGATATTTTATTTTATCGACCATTGTTAATTTCAAATTATTAATAGTAACGTATTCTTGAATTTTTCAATCTTAATACCCATATTCCGACATCCCGCGTCACAGCTCGGTAATCGCTTTTGCGGAATTATCTAACATAGAATTAACCGTATCGAAAGATTATCACTGTGTTACGGGAAACAGTGAAGCAAAGTAATCAGCATAACTCACCGCTGTTATACCTGAAAAATTTTCTTAAGTATACATGCTGCAGCTATGTCGGTCTCAGCATCAGAAGAACCCCGTATGTAACTTGCTTTATCAATTATTTTGATATTAGTTAAGTAATTAATAATATTTATAAATACGGACGGTATGTTGACGTCTCTAAAGATTTATATTATACTTTTCCCGGGACGTGTATTAATAGATACCGACGTAACGTCAATGGTGACTAAGATAACAATTGTTTTATTTTCAGTATATTTCTGTATGCTATCAAAAACTGTATATATATATATATATATATATATATATATATATATATATATATATATATATATCTAATTCAATAGTCGTTTTTTTCCTGAAATCCAATTAATTTCGGTGCAAAATTTTATCGTCATATTTAAATACCTGGTAATTTTTACATATTTTTATTTTTTAATGGGGATGCATTTACAGCTTATTCCACGTGTTGCTGAACTAATTCATACTATAACTTCTCCGGAAATATCGCTACGTTCGTAAACACATGTAAATTATGAAGAAGGGATAATAAATTGTATGGAGTACCGTTGCATGATGAGCGCAGTAATTGAAGATATAGTTCAGAACGTATAATGAAATTAAACGACATTCGAAAAACACGTAATCAGTATTGCAAATTGCATGTCCACTATAGAGAGGCTAGTAGGGAGTTTCTCTAAGGTTGCATAAGGAACAAGCGATGTGGCAACAAATAATGATGGACTCGTAATCTGCTGATAACTATAATTCATTTACGCTTCATGTTTTAAAAAAGTAGAACCGTGGAAATTTAGAAAGAGGCGGTTGTAATTGATAGCACTGAGTGAGGGGTGACGATTGTATATTATTCAAATATATCTGTTCCCAAAGTTTCCAATGTTCTCCCTGTATGCATCGGATGATATCGCCTACAGAAACTTAAGACGAGATACTAGAAGAATCTACAATTTCATTGTCCCGAATTCTTCGATGCCTCATAATCCATAAGAAGCACATAAATATAACCAGGCATTCAAGATGATCGAGTTTTAAGAAAATGAATGAAATCAATGTAATTTATTAACGCCTTCCATATGTTTTTCAAGCCTTCTAAAATTCTAAAAGCTGTGTGGTCGGTGAAAATAAGGTAATTTTTTTTTTTTTTTTTTATTTTAATTTTAAAATTACAACTAGCCAGATAGTCACCCAGAAATTTGACTGAAACGTGAAATAACCTGCTAGGTGTTTGCATCCAGCGATGGACCACACTGAGAAATTAGGGCAGATCAAACGGTCGACTACGTTTTAGCTTACGAACATCTAGACTAGTGTCAAGCAGATTGATCGCCAGTACGTTTGAGTGTATTTCCAAACGTCTTACATATTGCTTTACAGCACGTTTGATCTCGTCTTTCACGTATGGATATTTAAGTCTCGATGTAACGTATGGTTCGATGCGTACCAAGATGGGGAGACGATGAGTCTTATTTGTTCTGAAACCGTTGTATCATATTTATATATGTATCTTTTGAACAACATCATAACATTAAACCGTATATCCAAACAGACTTTATAATTATTTTATAAACTAGAAGTTTGTTTTCTAGTCACAAATTGGAGTACCTGCCAAAAAGTTAATTCGTGCAATTTTATATCTAACTGTTTCCTTTTTTGGCTAATACGCTTCTGCCGTGTCAATTTTCGATCTAAATGAATGCCTAAGTGTTTTACATCTTTTCTTGGCTAATAATCACCCCATGTATTTTTCACGATTGATACGTAAAATTTCGCAAACGTAAAATCGACCTGCGTGCATTTACTTTCGTTTGATACGCCAACGTCTCAGCCAGTTTTCAATATTCAACAGAGTTTTTTGTAGTTTATTAGAAGTTTTGTTATTGTCTCAATAGCTAATAACGCTGTATTACCGGCAAACGTAGCTGTTATCACGTTATTTTCAACTGGAAATTCGGCAGAGTACATTAAGTAAAGCACCGGGACCTAAGACACTTCCTTGAGGCACGCTAATTTAGGATTTTAACCGGGCATGTACGATCTTCAATGTAGGATTTTAGAAGCAGATAATAAGGATCCGGTAATATTTTTTTTTAACTTATACATCAGACCATCGTACCACATCTTATCAAATGCTTGTTTGACATCTAAGAACAGCCGAATGTTTCATACCAATTAAGAATGGTAAGGTTTGCAACACCGCCAGACACTCAGCGGTAAATGCCGAATAAAGATCAGATAATTTGAAGGCGTTACTAATATTCAGAGATGGATGAAAATTGCTGCTCTCGTTTCCTGATTTTGATCCATCCGTATAAATAAGGGTGTGCGTACAAAAATTTTCCGAGATAATATTACTGAAAATAGCACATACCAAGGACGTAGTTCTATGGACAATGTTTTTTATTGAAAAATTGTACGAATACGGTTAAATAAATTAGAGAGGGATATGAATTCGCGTAATATGTGTCTTGAAATTCTTCCAATCTAGAAATAACTGAAGACAGCAGTTAATTCGTATATTTTCCGCTATTTTAGTAATGAAGTTCAATAATGGTATGGTTCTCTATGCAGAAATATCATCCTGTGGTTTATATATATATATATAAAATCTTTATAATATCCATACACACTAACAAACACACACAATATGTGTATATATATATACATGTATGTACAATATTTATCTTCAAAAGGAACGTCATCACAATTGGTTGCTGATCAAAAATGTCGGTCCAGACGTGACAACAGCTAAAATCGATTATTTAAAATACAAAATGCCGCTGTTTCGCGTGCGGACCGTTAATAACAAGAATATTAAATCACAAGGCGCCATCGCTAAATGTTCGTTCGGTAAGAAATTTTTTTAGAAAGTAATTTTTACTTTTTTATTTTCTTTATCAAACAAGTATCCCAAAATCCGTCATTGCTGCTGGGTGTAGACATTCCTCAAACTTTTCCAACGACTCCTGTTTTGTGCGACTCGACTCCAATTGATTCCTGCCTATTTAACATCATCTCGTCAGCTAGAGACCTCCCTCGTAGACGCCGGCTGTCAATTGGCCGCAACTGTAATAGCCTCTTAATCCATCTTTCATCCTCTTCTCTTCTGAAATGTCCGGCCCATTACTAGCTCTACCGATTTCGTCTGTTACCTAATCCATGTAACCGTCTGACGATTTTTTAGGTTTTCCTAATTGTTTTAGCTGTCCCTTTAGTAAGGCTCCATGTTTAAGCTCTGTATGTCAGCGTCATACATGGATTTTACAAACTTTCTAAGGCTTATTTTCTTATTTCTGAAAACGTTTTCTAATTTTCCAAATGTCACTCAAGCGACTGATATTCTTCTTTTAGTTTACAACTGAATTATATTATTCTTATCCACAGTAATTTCCTGTCCCAATTAAACGTATCAACTTACGCGTTCAATTTTCTCACCGTTTACAGTTATTGCCGTGTCTATTATTATTATTTTTTTTTTTTTTGTATATTTATTTTAAGTTCTATTTTCACGGGTTTCGCGTCAAGTTTGTTGAGAAGAAGAAAACGTTTATTGAATATTAATTAATAATTTTTAAATTATTACAATGTTTTTATTAGAACATAATTTTATGCATGATGCCGTTTGATCACGAAAAAACTGATAATCTAGATATTACATTATTAATTTATTTGGAAAAAACTAAAGAGAAAATCTACAAAAATTATATTTAATCAATTAATTGACACTAGGTTATAACCAACAATATGCAACCAGTTAAAATAATATAAATGCTTAATAATAATATAATTAATTATAAAAACCGATGTGTTTCAGTGGACGATGTTTATATCTAATGTGAGCGGAGCAGCTTCATATCGTAATTACTATTAGCTTCGATTACTTTGTTCGGATGTTTTTTGCAGTTTTCATAAAATGTTTCCGACACATTGTTAACAAATGACATTTTTTCGGGGTAGACCTAGTTGGGAATGCAAATGAGATATTCTGGCGTAGTGCGTGGCGTTCAATGAGATTCTGCAGCGGTGATTTTGTACCAGTTGCATTTGTTTGTATATTAGACATCGAACACCAGACAAGGTACGCATACATTAACCTGAGTGTGACAACCGTTGTGTATATTAATTTTTTATTCGCAGTTCTGAGACCGGAGTTTCTGCGAAATATCATAGATATATATATAGGTAGATATAGTTAAATTAGACGGATAAATACAGAGACAGATATATAAAAAGATACAGTTAAATGATAGTTAAATGCTAGGTAATCAGATCGCTGGATAGACGTGAAAATGATTTTGCGAAGAATATATATATTAGTCTGATTTTAATTCGAATATATGAGATGCTAAAAATAATTTCATGTTTTTTTTCGAAATTTTTTGCATTATATTTTTCCTTTAGGAAAACGACAAACTTGATCGATTGGAACTCGTGCAATTATTATTTAAAAACAGATATTTAATCTATACCAATATATTAAACTGTAGTGTCTGTGGTTCGCGAATATTTTCATTATAATCACTGCATTTGGCTATTTTTATCACACATAAACATCTACTATATGTATGTCTATTTTGTTCCGATTTAATTCAAAAAACAATTAAATCGATAACGATGAAATTCGCACAACTTATATAGCCTATATTATCGGATTCTGTTTCGCATTGATATCACAAATAGGAAAGAAATTAGAATAATTTAAAGTTTTCAAAAAGTAGGAGACAGCTATATTTCTGTCAGATCGTTTAAAATTTAACACGTTTTCTTGTTCGAACGTTTCACTACCAACACCCGACATACAAAACTAAGGTTTGTTGCATTCGATGGCCGAAATAACTGACGAATATATATATATATAGTTAAAAGAAAGAGATAGCGATATTGTATTTAAAAAAATAATTACACAGGCGAAGCCGTTGGTAACTTCCAGTTAAATATAAAGCGAAATTTTAAAAAACCATTACTTAATTATCATCATTATTAGTGAAAATTACGAAATTGCTTAATTGTTACGAATCAGTTACACCATCCAGACCGATTGGTTTGGAAATCGCCGAATTGGATAAAGATTACGTAAAGTTAAAATGGACGAAACCTGTTAACGACGGCGGTGCACCGATCATCGGCTATCGAGTGGATTATAAGGTTAGTATATTTTGAATATTTTAATTCGGAACTAACAAACTTAAATAAAACTATAAAATTTTACATATAGAAAAACACGATAAAAAAAGAACACTGCTCGAAAAAAATGCAAATAATGAAAGAAAGAATAATCTTTAGGAGGAAAGTCGGACAAATTTGATCGCTCGGAACTCGTATAATTATTATTTAACAACAGATATATTTTGAATTAATAGAAAGCGGAATTTAAAAAAAAAAACAAGAAAATTATAATTTAATTTAGTAAAATGAAATAAAAAATTGATATAGAGTCCGGTTTTTAGGGATTATCCTTCAATAAGTAATTTGTTTTGGATACGAATCGTTTCGAGTTAGAGGAATTTTCTAAATAATTAAAAGTCCGAATAACGTTCTACTAACGGGGACGGCGTTACGAGTCACGAAATCTGATAATGACGTAATTGTCGAAAAGCTTCGCGGGAATAAACATTTTAAACTTTGTTTTTCTTTTATTTATAATTCATAAAATCACTACTCTCCGATATATCAACACAAACGTCTACTTACTATTAAATGAATTATAAATGCCTTTGGCACCGTAACATTATATAAATACACGTTATTTTTCTGTCTCTGTTCACTTTGTCAGAGTGAATTTTAACTTTTAGATGTATTACACACACACACACACACACATATATATATATATATATATATATATATATATATATTCACCACTTGCAAGTCTAAATGTTAGATGTTAATGCCATCAAGAACTGAAAAATTATATCAAGTACCTGGATATAACTTTTCTAATTTGTAATAAAATGTTTGGAATCTTTGTTAGTGATAAGAGTTTCTAATCTATTAAAAGGAAAGGACAATTTAAGATCGTTCGATGAAACTTATACTAAACGGTTTAATTAATACATCCCTATAATTGAATGACATAGGTCTATATTGGTGGGCGTGTCGGTAAAATGAGTCTAGAGTTTCGCTTTTAATGACTCAAAAATTACTTTGAAAATAGATACCAAAAAACTTATATATATATATATATATAATATATTCTTCTTTATCCTCCGTCTCCATTTCTTGAGGTTTTCCCCTCGTTCTTCCGTTAGTTTTACCCTCGAGTAACATTTTTTGTACAGTATATTTTGTTCCTCTCATAACACGTCCAAAGTATATTTTAATTATCTTCTTTCGATCGTTTCCATAATTTCACATGTTTTTTTTCTCTCCAATCTATTAAACATTTCGATATTCTTGACTTTTTGTACCCATGATATTATCAGCATCCGGCGGTAACAATACATCTCGAACGCGTTGATCTTTTTCCCAATGTTGAATCCGACATTTATATCTATATAGCAGAATAGAGAAAATGTAACATCGCGGAAGTATAATTCTTAGTTCCAATTTTAATTTTTAACGTGTAAAAAGGTTCCTAATTTTTATTAATGTACTTCTAACTTGTTCAATTATACTATGTACCTCAGGTTTGGAAGTACAATTCTCTTCTACTACGCTTTCTAAATATCTGACACGTGAAACTTGTTCGATGTTTTCAGCTTTTATTTTTATTGTATATGTAATCGGCTTTTTTAAAAATACAATAACTTTTGTTTCGGATCTATTCAGTTTTAATCGTATTCAGAACTTTTTTCTACAATCTTGCCTAAGATTCGATTGAAGTTACTATCTGTTTTAACTATACGATCATCCGCGTATCGGAGGTTATCCTTAACTATCTTCTAATGCCACTTTGAATATAGCTTTCGCATATATATTAAACAGTAGGGCTGATAGGACGCAGACTTGACGTACTCTCTCTTGATGGCTGGTGCATTATCTACAAGAACTACGGCCGCTTGGTTACAATAAAGGCTACTAATTAACCTGAAATCGTTTTTATCTATAGATATTTTCTTCAATATCTTCATCAATTTGTCACCGTTTACGCAATCCAGAGTTTTCTGATAATCAATGGCACATGCATAGACATCAACTTTCAAATCACGATAACGCTGTGTTAGCATCCGTATTACAAATATGGTCTCGTACAAAAATAAAAAAAATATATTTTTTTAAAATGTATTTAATTTAACGTGGTAACGTTCAAATTAAGAAATCTAATTTAAGGGTGTTCGAAAAAGGTAATTTATTTCCAGCTAGATAGATCGAAAAAAATCGATAAGAAACAATTTCCGTGTAAAAGAAATATGTATTATAAAACGGTTTATTTTTTAAAGACTCCGTTAAAACCGTGGACAATTTGCGGAGCTACCCGACAAACGAACGCTAAAATTCTGAACATAGAAGAAGGTTGTCAATATCAGTTTCATGTAAGTGCATTTAACGCTATAGGAAGCGGAAATCCGAGCTACGTTACTCCGATGATTACTGCCGTCAATTCTAAATCCGGGGGTAATATTAACATATATATATATATATATATATATATATATATATATATATATATATATATATATATATATATACGCATATATAACTTTATTTTTTTTATAATGAGAATCAATAAAAGACGAATAACTATGTTCGGACTACTGAATAAATATTGAACGTTCTTGAAATACTTGAATAACAAACATTTTGACAATTTTCAGTTTGCATAAAAATAAAAATTGCTAAAGAATTCAGAAAAGCAAAGAAATCCCGGTTCGATACTAACCAGCTTCTCGTATACATAAATTTCATACTTCCAGTTATTTTTCCTTCCTTTTTTCACTAATAATGATCTAGTGTAAGATATAGATGTCGATTATTTCAGAACCCTTAACGATTTTCTTCTATTGCCGATGTCTATTTACATCCTAAATTTTTGCCAATTGATCAGAATTCTTTCCTGTTTATAAAGATTATTCTAAGACGGACGTTAATGTGGGTGCTTCTTTTGTTAGTTAAAAATTTTATCATTTTACAAGTTTATTCCATTTTTACGCAGAGTCTTTCTTTTTTGAAATCTATTCTTTTTATTCCATTAAATCCATTATCTCAAAAAATTGTAATTTTCCCCCACTCCGAAATTTTCCCTCAGCATTAAGTATAATTCGCACTCTTCTTCCGTAATATTTAAAATTGTCGACCGTACGCGTGATAAACGGCGATTAGTAATTGTTTTGAAATTATTTGAATAAAATAAGCGTCAATTTGTATTGTGGAAAACTTATCCCATTTTAGCATATTTTACAAATTTCCAGGCGTATGAATTTCTTCATTGTAAAACGCTTCTAAATCGAAAAATTCGGGCTTGAAGAAACAGGTTTCATTATCTGAAGTATTACAAGTCATTTTGAAATCGTCTGCTTAGGTGCATGAAGTAGGTCGTAGTTCAACCGAGTGCTGGAAAGTCTTTAAAACATTATCGAAATGTGTTCCGTAGGAATAGGATCTCCCTTTGAAATGCGATTTTTTGTCGGAAATTTCACGAAAACAAGTACAAAACTGGCATTAATTAAAATGGTTAAAGATAATTTAACCCCGAAAATAAATTCCAAACTATCGGTATAAATAGGTCAGTTAATAGAAACCAATATGTCAACTATGCAGCAGCTTCAATAATGCCAGAGTTATTAACATTATAGTTGAATTGTGCTTAAAATTTGAATTGATTTTAAAAATTTTTCGATAGTTCCGAATTTGGCCGCATTAAACCAACGCCTCACGAGCCTAAGCCATAATCCGTCACTGGTCACAGGTTCATATCCGGCGGGGATTGGAATGCTTATGATTAACCCCTCGCTATCTCTTTACTAATATAACAAATATGCTTTAGTTGAGTTTTGCGTCTTCGATATTAATAAATTTATATTTTTAACCGTAATTACTTAATTTTTAAATTATTTATTACTACTGTCGAAAAAGCTTCTAACTTAATATGCAACCTTGACATATGGTATATTAATGTACGGATAAATTTTAAAAATTTTAACCAGTTTCTCGTATTTTTAATAGGATTTTAAATAAATGAAACACATAGTTTCTTTATCCAATACAGATGTGTATTATGTGATAAGTCTTTTAATTTGTTTCAACGTTTCACAGGTTTACGATGTTTCAAATTTATATTCGGAACATTTACGTTGTATAAAGATTTTTAAACACAAGTTTATACCTTAGTTCACCGTTCGTACTTAAAAATGTACTTTGTGTAAAGGTTTGCAATTATATGATTGTAATTATAGGTCAGACAAACGAGGCTAAGAATAAAAACGATCAGAATAAAAACACAGACAAGTCGAGTTCCACCACTGAGAAGTCACCAGATTTCGATTCAAATGAGAAAGGATGCGGTTAGAATTTTCGCATTATAAAATTAGAGTTATGTCGATCGTATTGAAGTATGGTATTTTTATAAAATTCACGATGTTCTAAACATTAGATAAGTGTTAAATTTTATTCTTCTAATGGTACCCGGTAACTATGACGTTTGAACTGATAGACTTCGGAAAAGTCTACAATATACAAATGAATATTGAACTGTATTAATGAACGTACCAACTTATTTTTTTCATTGTAATTTTGCAAGGTTGTTCAAAAATCATTATTAATAATTATTTATCAATATACTTTCCAAATATAGCTGTATAAGTATAATAAGGATTATTTGAGATTATAACTTTTAGAAAGAGCAAAACCTTCTTTTTCATTAAATATTTCTTCATCATTATAATTAATTTTATTTATGCTTCTGTTTTTCATCGCGACTTTTAAATGCTTTCATATTCATCATTGTCATCATTAATTATTTGCTAAAGATTGTACGGATATATTTATTCGATCGAGTATTTAATTCTACACCCTTTCTGTTTATCGCGGCATTTTTGGAAAACAAGCCAAACTATAGATAAATAAACTAAGCCCGATCTCATTATTGTGTCACATTTTCAAATTATTTGCGAGAGTAATACTTAGTAAGCGCAGATATTAATAATATTATAAATCAACAGACTAATATCAGGACGTTCATGCTGTTCACAAGTAGCAACTTTTACACTGTATATAGAACACAGTCACGATTTTGCCGATCTAAAGACAGCTTATGATACAGTTAATTAGAACTCATTATTGCATACGATTTATGGAATAACCAAAAATTTTAGATTTACAAAAATAGTAATGCTGAGTAAAATAAGGTTCTATGTTACTGTAAATGGAAGCAGAACCGGTGTAGATACCACACTGTCTCCCACAAGGCATTCGGGTACAGGCACTTTTCAACATTTGCACCAATAATCAACCAATTGGTGAGGAAACTCGTCAGTGTATTGACGCTGACAACCTTGCAATTGCGTGCTAAGTTAAACAGTTTGAGCTGCTGGAAAGCACAACGAACGTCTGTTAACCGAGTGTTGTAGTTCTGAAAACAACTGTTTCTATCAAGAGGACTTCGCATCAATTAGCGTGATTTATTGCTACAGTTCGCCTCCGAGTTCCAAATATTTTAGTCGCTATACATAAATTCATAGCGTTGCCCGGGGTTAACGAAATAAACGTGCATTCGGGTGTCACTCTAACTAGCAAACACAAACCAATAATATTGCTGCAGACGTGGGTGTACGATTTTATACAAAGATAATACGTTTAGTATTTCCTTTGATTTTTGATGAGAGTTTTACGAAGTTCATGATTAATAATAATAGGCACGTTTTTTTTTTAATCTCAATTAATCCATTATATTAGATGAGCAGTTCTTTGTTTCAAAGTCCGTAGTTATTTGATGATAAACTGTAGCGTCTATCGTAACTTTTTACGAGTTTATACGTATTCTAAATCTGTAATAAATTTTATTCATTAATAATTACTAATAGTGAACTATTTGGCAAACGAGAATATTCATTTTTATAATTTTGTTCTAATCCTCTCGGAACATTTTTAGTTATAAAATCGTGCAAATCGATTCGATTTATGGTATTTTCAACTAAAAATTTGTAGAGAGCAGTGGGAAATAAACTGACTTAGACTTTAGCGGGAAAAATAATCTAGAAATACATAATTATGATTTTTCTGTTCTGCGGTACGATTTCTCATATTTCATACTGTTTATCGAATCCTTGATAAAAATTTAAAAGATTCACTCTGTCTAAAGGAAGTGTTCTTATTGTCTCAGATACAGAGTTGCGCTAAAACAAACGACAAATATTTTTGTAATTTCAAAATTACAAAATAAAGTCGTACATTGCATTGTTAATATATTGGTACATCAGGAGAGTCAAAACGTAATGTTTATAAAGTAATCGAGAAAATTATAGCGAACCATGGAAGTACATTATTCTGGAAATTCTGAAATATACAGTTTTTGGAGACTGTTTTAAACGAAAGAAATCATTTGACCTTTGCGAATAACGTTACTAGTAGAAAGATCGTTGAAGATGTAGAACCAGCCAAAACCTTGAGATTTAGTGGCTTTTTATTTAATTTCATTCATAGAGCTGGGGCATAAAGCTGATTATTATAAATATATTTAGATGGAATAATCTCATCTGTGATTCTCGGTTATATTCGAGCACTTTGGCTTTATAGATTTATTAATAATACTCGTCTTACAAATGTTAAGTATACTTTTTTTTTTTAGGAATGATTAGTGGATAAGTAATAAACTGTAATAAATTATTTTACATAATTTGAAAACTTCGTTACGTAATATATTCAAATTTCATTCATCGGTATAAATTATTAATAACGCGTGCTTGCATAGATTAAATTTTAGTTGATCAAATTCGGCAATTATAATTGTATAATTGTGTGTACCGTTTAATTTTTGATCGTTAGGTAAACCGAGCGCGCCTACTTTGTTACTTGTAAATAGTTGGATTGGTGGCCGCGTCAAAATCGATTGGAAAGAACCTGAGAATGACGGTGGGTCACCAATCACGAATTACGTCATCGAATTGAAGGTACTGGAAAATAATTCTCAAATTTTGCTCTCAGCTAATCTAATTTTTTTTTTCAACGGTAATTCTTATTATGCCATCTAACGGTAATTGCTTCCTCTAGGTATCACGCTTCTAAAATTTGATTAAATGAATTTTTTAAAATATTAGAAGACAGATTTATTTATCGGTGGCGACTTCAATTCTAAACATACGACTTGTTACACCTAAAGATATGTAAGAATCTATTACGAACGACCAACTAACATTATTGTTCTTCTGATCTCCAACTTAATCTCCTTGTTGTGTTTAATGTTAAATAAGTGAACGCGCGTAAAATCATCGTTTGACTCGTCACGAGATAACCTGTTTAAAAAGGCGGAATTTAAATTTAAAATAAAATAACTAACCAACATGTAAACTGGCTAGCCGAGAACTTGATACTAAACATTCCTTTGAATATAGAAGATGCTGTAGACTATTTTAAAAACATTTTGTAATAAAAACACCTCAGTTGATACATTACCTAAATACAACAATTGGGAAACTTCAAAAATCTTCTTCATAGAATCTTCTCTAGAATCAATTCGAATTCTTTTATTAACTTATCAATACTGAATCATGAACAAAATAAGGAGTAAGACACATTACTTTGGTTTGATAGAATACTAAGCGGCAAGAGTTGCAATGTTACTATCATAGACGTATACAAATCACGGCACTCACACAAGTACGCATGTCTTCTTCTTCTTCGTGTTCATGGCGCAATTTTATATATTTTCCTTCCAATAATCTTTATCGATAGAAAATTTACCGTGTAATTTAATATTTATTTCTATATCGTTCAGACGCAGTTTGACGAGGAATGGGACATCTTGAAGACAGTAGACGGTAATACAAAATCCGATGAAATCCCCAATATATACGAAGGTACCGTATTAAGAGTGCGTATAGCCGCTGTGAATAAGGCTGGAGTTGGTCAGACGAGTAATGTCGTTTTATTCATTGCAAAACATATTCCTCACGGTAAGATATTAACTTATAATACACTTTTTTTTTTATAATAATTTTTCCTTTTAACGAAAGTTAAATGAAGCATCATATTAAATAATGATCAAATTTATTCGAATATAATATGTAGTATTACAAATTTCCCAGTGTATTCACCATTATTTCCTGCAAACATTCACATATAATATTTGAAGTACATACAACCATGCGCAAGTATATATATATATATATATATATATATATATCATATATCTTTATATATATATATATATATATATATATATATATATATATATGCTGGCCCAGAGAAGACGGATAGTTTTTAAAACTGCTTAATCTAAATTTTTGATTTCAATTTTCAATTCTTATTTAAAACGTACATCTTTTTATGACGCCGACGTTTATAATTAACCAAGTCTACTTCCTCAGACTGCACAATTACACTGTTGGCCCCAGCCCCAGAGTAAATGTCCTGCGTATTTATTACATATGCTTTACCTGTGTCAGCGATTCTTGTTTTCTCTCCTGTACTTAATCAAAATCATCTTTTATGTTTTATCACCAAATTCACAATGTTCAACTCGTACAATCGCCGCACGTTTAAAATCGCTTGAAATGCTCCTATTTTTTACAATGAACACAACAGGTTTAGGTAGAACTTTGCTGTTCCTCCTCAATGAATAATACCATAAGTAAGAACAGGCTGTGGTAACAAATCTGTATGCTAATGAAGCAACTGACTTAAAGAGAAATATAGTTTTAAATAATGAAATAAATAATTCTGCCTTGCTAACATTATAAATCAACTTTAATGATCCCTAAATATTTGATTTCACGCGCTCTCTGTAATAACGATTATTTAGATATATATATATTCGTTTTTTCTAAATAAGTTTATATTAAATACGCGGTTTTCTCGGGATTTACTGCTAATCGATTATTAGTCAACCATTTTGATACTCGGTCAACGCTCACTTGTGTAAGATTTTGCAAAAATATCAAGAAAACTGGAAAAATTCTTCCGAAATATCGAAGTAGCAAAGGTCATTAATATATATATCAAAAATAAATATGACCGTAACTGCGCTGTTGCAAGCCTGAACTATAGGGACTATCGCTTGACTAAACATGCTTTCTATTTCGGAGATCATACTGGAACTATTCCAGGGTTTACCTTAGTGATAATAGTATTAATAATGATCGTAGTAGTGATAATGACTGTATTGATGGTAATAGTTAATAAACGCTCTTGTCAGTTGCGATAATGAAAATATTACTACTACTGATAATATAACATTGTCATCTCGTTGATATCGAGATTTTTTGTTTAATATAAGTAAATTATGATATTCTTGATAAACAGCAAATACATAATAGTTTGGACTTTGTCATTCTGAGTTTGACCTTAAATATAAGTATTGCAAAGGACTTCCGACACACAAGATTTAAATGCTTATTCGTATTTGTATATGTTAACTGATATATAATTTTTCGGTTACTTTTACTCATATCTACCACACTTTATTTTGAGTTATTAATAATCTCCTCCGATGATCCTTTATATATACATGTATCCTGAAATACACGATTGTTATAAAATAATGATAATAATAATAATTTACAATCTTTTACGTTTGTGTGTGGGTGTATGTTCATATATATATATGTGCGCGGCAAATGTTCCTACAAATATCAGAGTTTACGTACTCCGTGTAACCTGTTTGTTTACGACGAGTACGAGGTGTTGCATAGCGTTATCTTATCGACATCGGAGATTAAATTATTTTTTATACGATATTTTTCAGGAATTAGAAATCGTATTAACCGAGTCATCTCAAATTACAAAGGTAAGCTCGTCGTGTAAGTAGAATTTCCGTTTTATAAAAGAATTTTGTTATCATAACCTTAATATCGTTTACCGCTGAATATCCGTTGTTTTTGTATAGAAAATCGGTTAAAACTCAAACAATTAACTGTACGCAACGCGCGCATATAAATTTGATCGCATTAAGTATATAATTTTTCAATGGCGTTTTCGTTCATTAACCATTGCAAACTACGATATATACACAAATTTAAAAGTAGAACAAAATTCCATCCAACTAGTCACTATGCGAAAGCTGATCTTACTTATGAATGATGTAACAGATTCATACAACAATTTCATATAGAACTTATATATTCTGGACACAGGTGTACTAGATGAGCCTACAGGGTTGGAAGTAACTAGAAATGCAGACGGAAAACGATTACACTTAAAATGGACAAGACCAAAGAAGAAACACGGCCAATTCCCTATTATTGGATACCTCACGGAATATGAAGTACCTGCTACTTTTTTTTTTAATGAATTTTCGCGGGTTTTATATTATTTATAGAGATTTGTATATATATTATATATATATATATATATATATATATATATATATATATATATATATATAAATTTAACACATCGTAATCAAGTTTCGCTGTAATTTTTATTTATGTTCATGTCTGCACAAGAACCCATTTTGTGCGATGCTGTGAAAATGCACAAGGAGTTGCATACGCGGCCGTTCCTGGTGCATCATCATTTTCGCTGTATATGATAACTCTCGAATCAGTCAGAATAGGGTTCATATCTTCTTTAAAATTATAAAATTACTCGACGTAGTCACATTATCAAGTATGTCAATAATAAGTTCACAATAAAAATACATCAAGGAAATTATGATACAAACAGTCGCAATCGCATAAATCTTAAAAGATCTAATCATACAGTAAACAACAAAAATATATTTGCATAAGTTATAAACATGAAAGAAAATATAACACATGGGGGTTACAAACATTGTGTACCGGGAACATCTTACAACAATAACACATTAAAAATGTAAAGAATAATAGAAAACATTAAATGCTGCAGCAAAAAAGCAAATAAAATACTAGAAAATAAACAAGTTTTCTAATTACAAATAATACATGTTAATATAGAAACTTAAGTCTAAAATGCTAAAATATATCGTTTGAATCGTGAGTTCTTAAAACTATGTTAAAAAATATAAAGTGGGTGACATGGGTGTCGTGTGTACTTATTAAGTAAAGTGTTAATACTAATAAATTAATTATAATTGATTACTACATAAGTTTAAATCGTCTGTGTTAATATTTGGAATACATGAAACGAAGTTGCCTAGAATCGTAATTAGCAGTCGAGGAGACGAGTTCATTCTTTTGGTATGAGCATTTAATAAAAAAGTCAGTGGATAGTTTTAGAACAAAATCTCTAATATAGGGTAGGTCAGTAGCTATTTTGAATGACTTGTAATTTATTAAACGTTTTTGATATGGAGCTCCAGGCAGAACAAGCGTAACAAAGTATTGGACGGATTAGTGGTTTATAGATGATTATCTTGATGTTAATGTTGAGGAAGGACCTGTGACTAAGGGTAGGGTATAAAGAACAGAAGCCATTGTTTGCCTTGATTGCGGTATTATTTATGTGTTTAGTGAAAGTAAGTATGTTGTCGAGGATGACAACAAGATAACGAACCTTATCATACCACACTAATGTATTTCCCTGCACCACCAGATTATGAGGTTGAGCAGGTCTTCTACGGGCGAAGAAAATATCTTCAGGGTTTACTGTTGTAGTTTGAATTAGTTATGTTAGGTGTCTGATTAAGGAATCTGATGTTTTTAAAGGTTTGCTTAGCGTTATTCGTTCGAACGAATCTAAATGTTCAAATTGTCATGTGTTAGATTTCGGTATACTGGGGAACATCTGGTAACATTTTAGCAGATTCAATAACAAAAAAATAAGCTCCACGGAAAGATACGTAAAGCTAAGATTTTGAAAATAAGCCGCTTTAGACGATATACCGCTAACAAGACTCCTCATCGACTATTACATTTGTTCATATGGACACTTGCCTTATATAACTGAGCCTTCCTCTCTTCACCTAAACGTTTAAAAATCGTGGATCCTCACCAAGACCGTGCCCAGAAGACTTATTGCGACACGGTGTGCGGGTGAACGATCGATGTCGGGCCTGAAACTAATGCATCAAAAAAAGAGGTACATAGATCCGACAACTGACAAAAGTTTTTGATGACGAGTAGGGCAGCCGAAGTAAAACTTTGCAGGACATAGACAATAAATTGGAGTGAACCTCTTGAGAAGGGCGGAGAAGTATTAGTACGCTTTCTGCTAGATGGGAACATGACATATGTAAAATAGCAGACATCAATAAACAAGGTTAACGACCGGATTGCATGAAGAAATTAGGAAAAACCTTACATCCAGCGGTGGATCGAAACAAGTAAGTAGTAATTAGTAGTATCATAAATATTACAGCAAAGCACAGGCTGCGTATATGTTCGGTAGATAAGTTAATAATGCATTACCGATGGACATGAGAAATAATAAATTTAAAAAATTACCAAAAACAACTGCTCACAACAGGTATATTTCATTTTTTAAAAAGAGTTTTTAATATTTTCCAATTTATCCGAAATCAGTATTATAACGTTTTCAACACATATTGGAACGTATGGAAAACGATAAGAGGTGACGTAACGGAAGCCGATATCGATAACGTGGCGGTAGATTGTCAGTTGGTTCTTCGTATACGAGCGATAAATAAATTAGGAGCAGGAAAACCCAGTATTGAATCGGAACAGTTTCGAGGAACTCAGCCCGAGGTACCGAAATGTTCCGTAAAACCCACAATAGATAATTCCGATGTCGGTATGTATAATAATAATAATTATATATTCGAATCGTTAATCATAAATTTTTAAAAAGTCGAAGGCTTTTGTTTAAATTTAAACTTTCATCGTTGATATTCATGTATTCAAGATTTCTTTCTATGTAAGCCATGTCAATTTTTCAAAACAATTTCATCTTTGATGAAAACTGGAATACTATTTGATGGCTAACCGCGTACTAATAAACCGACGATTTATCTGGAAATACATGTTTGTAGGACATTATTGGTTTGGTAAAATATATCTTTTTTTTTATATAGGATCCGTGTAAGATCCATGGAATAAATATGATCCACGTTTGTTCTTGTACAAGCGAACAAATTGAATCATTCTCGCGGTGACGCGAAAAATACGATTTGAAATGAAACAAGTGACATAATACCCACCTCCGTTTTGTGAGTCAACAAATTAGTCTTTGTTATTATGTCTTTCGGTCACTCAATTTTACAGTGCAGACTACTAGGTTTTGGAATTTTTCTAAAAAACTCTTTAGTCCGTAATGTCACAAATCCGATTTAAAAAATGTTTTCACAGATATTTCTCAGGCGGTGAAATCATCCGGATTATTTTTTGTGTCAATATAACTCCACGATTAAAACGCTTTATAGATATAATTTGTTGTGAATTATTTAGGATCTTTTCTATATTACAACAGGTTTATGCGACACTGAAAACATTTTTGAGTATTTGCGGAAGCTAGCTGAAGATTTTAAGAAGGGAAATATTACGGGCCTATTTTGAACATTGGTAGAAGCTAATCGACCGTAGTTCTAATTTGTTCATCGACTGTGGATAAAGTTGGTAGATGAGTTGATGCGATATTGCCTGTCGAATTTATTTGACGATTTCAGCGCATCACTTTTATTTTCATTTTCGTAACTCTTTATACACCTTACACAGTCATTATAATTTGTTGGATTATTTTGTCCTTAATTTGCCGATACAGTAGATGCGTTTCTGTTCTTAGTGAATTATTTTGTTTGGCAGATACTTAAAATATTACATCTTTTATTAAACTGATAAAAATAGATTCTAAACTTTTATCTTAACCAACAATGACCTGATAAACCGAACGATAATTTCTAAACGAATTGTTAATATGCCTTATGTATTGTGAATACAATTATTTTTCTCGCATTTTCTCTATCTCATATATATATATATATATATATATATATATATATATATATATATATATATATATATAATATATATATAATATATATATATAATATATATATGTACGGAATAAGATTATAAAGTTTGGAGGAACCAAATTAGAAGAAACACAAACACCAAACAAATGGAACGTTGCTAATTTGATATTAATATACAAAAAAGGAAACGTTTATGATCTTAAAAACTACAAATCGTTAAGTCTTGTATCTAATCTATATAAATTATTTACCAAAATATTAGCAAATAGACAATCGATATTACTGGTTTTTGACCAACCTTTTGAGTGAACGAGATTCAGGAAAGGGTATGGCACAGTTATAGCGAATTAAATGCTGCTCTCCGAGAAATAATAAAAAATTTAAATTGGCAGGATATGGCAAACCGGATAGGAAATGATAGATTAACGCACCTAAGATGTGCTGATGATATGTAGTGCTCCTAGGAAAAACAGCTAAGAAGTAGAGAAAATGATGAATCAACTACGAGTAATAAGTGAGACGGAAAAAACGAAAGTTATTTATAGCAAATATGCTGAGAAAATTGACGGGAATAAAAATAAATAATGTAACAATTTAAACAGATTTATATGTATTCATGCCATAACATAATAACAAATAATGATATGATAAACGGAATAAAAGGATTCATACAATTTGGTAAATTAAATAAAATATCAGAAGAAAAGAAAATACCCGTGTGTTTAAAAATGAAAGTGTCTAATCAATTCGTGTATGTGCCACAGAAACATGAAGCGTAACTAAAGGCAACTTAGAACTGATTAATAAAACATAAAGAAGAATTGAGGGGAAAATGCTGAGAATTTACATGATAAGGTGTAAAAATAACTGAAATAAGGAGGAGAACTAAAGTAAAAGAAGCTGCTCGAGAAATTTATGGACAGGGCACGTAGCTGGATTTAATGATAACAGATGGACGATGTTAGATCAACTAAATGACAATCAATGAATAAAAGAAAAATTGATCGACCAAGGAACACGATGTAAAGACGATATTAAAAAGACGAACAAGGATTGGTGGATCAATGCATCAAGTAGAAACGTGTGCAAACGTAAGAAAGAGGTATACGCCCCGCAGTAAATTAACAATGACTAATAAATATATATATATATATATTATGGCGTGTTAATA
This sequence comes from Coronaproctus castanopsis, assembly GCA_032883995.1. NCBI lineage: Eukaryota > Metazoa > Arthropoda > Insecta > Hemiptera > Monophlebidae > Coronaproctus > Coronaproctus castanopsis. The sequence goes on along the minus strand of CM065052.1, from coordinate 66,292,210 downwards.
ACTAGGGGGTTTTGTAAAAATTTATTATAAATAAGAAAAAAAATAAGTTTTGGAAAATAATACAGGTTAGCGAGGGTTATAGACTCGTTCGAGATTAGTATATATATATATATATATATATATATATATATATATATATATATATATATATATATATATGTATATATATATATATATATATATATATATATATATATATGTATATATATATGTATATATATATATATCTATATATATATATATATATATATATATATATATATATATATATATATATAAATATATATATATATATATATATATATATATATATATATATATATATATATATATATCGGTATTATCCGTCTATTAAGTTACAAGTAGAACATAATAGTAATGATCAACCCCAGATTAACGGGGAAATTTCAGGAAACAAGTCGCACGTGGAGCCAGCAACCGATAATCGCGTTTTATGTATATATATATATATATATATATATATATATGTATGATAAGATACACGTGCTGTATAAAGATAAGCGAATATGGTTAATATTATAGTCGGTATCGTTGTTAAGAAGAGATCGTAGCTTCGTCGGAAAGGTTGTAGATCTGCTCGTACGGAAAAAGATTGAGCGGAATAATAACGAAAATAATTGCTTGTTTTTAATAATAATAATAATCATCATATAATACATTCGTCCGCGCTGTTAAAATAAAAGTAACGAATATAATTTGGAAATAGCGAAATAATTACGAATTCCACTACGGCGACAAAAGAGCGGAACATCGGATACATCATCACGATCAGGAATCTCACCGGTGGTACCATCAGGTTACGCTATTTTATATTTTGTAAATTGTGTGTGAATGAATTTTTGTCTATGTAATGTAAAATAAAACTAGAATAACGATAAGAATTGAAATAAAATAATACAAAATTTGAAACTAATACTAGTCATTCAGTAGCGTAACTGTTGATTGTTGGATCCACGCCGAGAGATTTAGTTTCCTGTGAATATCAAACAAATTCAGTCTAATCTCGTAAAATATATTAAAAATTAACTTAGTAAAATATATTTGCACAGTATTCTGCGCTGGCGACCGCGACTTTCCTATTTTGCTCTCTCTGGTAAGAGAGAGAACAGTTCAAAATTATATCTCTACCTAAGAGAGGATTTAAGAGAACGTTGTAAATTGTCATTGAGAACAGAGTATTTGCGCTTCGCTCTCTTAGGTGGAACATTATAAATAATATTTATATTTGTGCACATGCGCATAAGTATTCTCATATGGTATATTGTGTCCTCGTAATGCTAAATAAAGTTAAGCCGATAATAAGACACGTTCGAGCGCTTTTCTAGAAATGTTAATTTAATAACAAATAGAACGGTTTAATAATTTCGATTGTTCTTTCACGAACATTTCAGAGGATAAATTAAAGCTCGGAGAGTATTTAAACTTGTCCAAAAATCAAGACATCGGAGAAGAAATTGAAGACTTCCTATCAGCCGAAGAGGTAATGTATTTCGTACCGGGGCATTTAGTCGGTCGTTTTTAAATTACGTTTCATTAAAATCGCGCGAATTTATCTTGAACGTACACTATCGTTTATCATCACACACACACATACACACACATTTATATGATTTATTTACAACGCGTTAACGCATTCAGCCCGACCGACGTTGTCCATTACCGCCAGTCCGTGTGTGATTTTTTTTTTTTCTATAAATGCGATAACATGATAATTTTCAATTTTTACTCCGTATTAAGAAATATCACTTTCGAATCACTGCGGTTAACTTAAAATTTTTCTACTACTTTTAGAAACGGAACAAAACCTCAAAAAAGAAGCGTCAGCCATTTATAACTGACACGGTGTCTGTTATAACGCACATGATTATGTTTGAAAGTATAATCATTTGTTGAAACTTTCATTATTCATGCACTCAAAATTATTTTACGTTAATTATATATGACTTACGTAAAAGTGTTAGTCGTATATAATTAATGTTTTTTTTTTTACATGACGAATAAACTAGAAAATAACATACATAATATTAAGAGAAGTATTACTTTAATTTACTTAAATAAACGCGATTTGAATTCGATTATAATAATTATTATTTTTAAATGTTTTTCGATAAAAGGAACTGGTTTTGTTGAAAGCCGAAAAAGTAGAGACGCCCGAACAAATCAGTCACATGGTAAAAGCACACTTTCCGGATCGCGATAAAGTATACTGTCGTTTTAAAAACAACGCTATTCTACTGACCGGCGAAGATTTCACTTCGTTAAGATTATTAATTGCCGGCGGACGTTTAGCCGGTAACGCGATTGTCAACGGCGAGTGGTTAACCGATAGCGTCATTAACGCTTATCTGCAACTGTTAACCGAACGATACGCTTATTTTTCTTATTTGATTACGAACGCTTCGCAATCGTTAACGTTAACGTCGGTTAACGATGTCGAAATGGAAGCCAGTATAACGGACGGACTGAACGACGTCCAAGTCGGTAAGACTAAAAAATTATTCGTACCGCTCGGTAATAATCAGCATTGGCAAGCGATGCTGATCGATTTAGATTCGAAACTGTACTATCTGCTAAATCCGATGATTACGGACGGTCCAGTTAGTGAAAACTTGTTAAAAAGAATCGAACGATTTTTACGTATGCTAGAAAACCGTATCGATACGACTACGAAAATTCGACGTCGATATTTGACGACGTTTCGACAGCAGAACGATCGTTACAATTGCGGCGTATTCGTTTGTTGGTACGCGAAACAATTCGCCGTCGACGGTAATTTAGACGATCTGAATTTTTCGCCGACAACATTTCGAGCCTATATTTTTAACGAATTATTCGGCCATTATTTAAAACAACGCCCGCGAGAATGAACGTCTTTTTCTTTTTTTAAACTTCGGTCAAATTAAGCAATATATTAAAAAAAAAAAACGTAATGTATTGTATTTTTAATATATATATATATATAACCTCTATCGATCATTCTTACCGATCTCTTCCATTCGTTCCAGTTCTGAGCTTTCTAAATCCAGTCGTCTTCTTAAATTGTTTACCAACGAGTCTGCGGTCTGCCAACGTTTCTTCTCTTAATTCCAGCAAGCATTTCATCCATATATTATTCTTCTCTCTGTCTATAAGCCCCGCTTAGGTCCACTTCTGTTTGACCGTCTGCTCTTACAAAGTCCGGTCTTCTCCCGTATCCGAATATTTAGCTTTGAACGTTTTTTATTTAATGTTAATCTTCCCTACCCGGTTTGTGTTATCCTTCTAATATTTGTTTTTCTGAAAGTTCCTTGTCTACGAACCATATACACGATAAGCGCCAGAACTCGCCCATTATACAGTTTCCACTTGTTATTTAGTCGTTTTTTAAACATGTAACTTGTTTCCCCGAAAGTAACACATGCTATATATGCATTTATACATACGTATATTTAAATAAACCCTAATTATTATAAAAATAACCTATGCTTAATTCTGTCATGTTGATACCTATTAGCATGTCGTAGTATAACATTAATCAACTTCCTCTGATACGTTTTGCATGTATCGTAAAACTTTTTCGATAATTTATTTATATATGGAAGTAAATATGAAATGCGCAATTCCAAATGCATATGGATAAGTTTTGCATACGTCCGACGATTTAAAATAATCCTGTATACATATATATATACATATACATATATATATATATAGTATATATATATTTAATATATATGTTTTAATTTAATACGCACATATAATTACTTAAAACTCATCTGTGGTTCGATATAGATTTTCAAAGTAAATATTTATATGATCCTTTGGTATAGTGAAATTTCAACTTTATGTACTTGATATTACTACGAGAAAGCTGTTGCCATTGGTTCGTGGATTTTGAATTACTGATTTTACAGTTTCAAATTATCGTTATATACCGTACACACGTATTTCTGTCCGCGTGTAGGATTATGTAAGTACTTTTCAGTACAGTGTGTACGTGTATGTGTGGACAATTGTACTTTTTTTCAATGTGTGTTCCGAGTAACTGTGTTTATGTGTAATATGCTATTGTATAATTTTTCTCCAAGTTGATAACTTGTATTCAATTATTTACTTCTCAGTGTTCGCATTTTAATTGACATTAGCTGTTACGCGAACAGTATATAAATAAATAAATACTTTTAACATATATATATATATATATATATATATATATATATATATATATATATGTACATCGATATATTTGTAATATATGTATGTACGTACGTATATTTTTATACATACGTACCTATATTATTAAAGGGTTTTTTTAAATCTATATAAAATTGCAATCTGGCTTACATAGTCAACAAGCAATTTGTCTATATGGGTCGTGACAGAATTGGAGATATCATTCATCAATGATACTAGGAGTTACTGTGGAAGGTCTAAGGGAGTGCAACGATTCAGTCTCATCGTTACCACTATCTAACAAGTCGAGAATTGCGGTTATCTACCTAATGTTTAAAATTTAAAATAAATATATACTATTTAAACCAGCCAACACACACGTATCCGAAACTATACACGCATAATAATGCGATACGGAGAAAATTTACATTGTTAAATCTATTTCAAATATATTTTTATAAAATATTTTTTGAGTAAATTTTTGCCGATTTTCACATTATAATTATAACCTATTTTTTCATATATGTGGTCTAGCGTAAATGTACTTTTTCCGGGAAAGCCCGTTTTCGACGGGGGACACTTTTTACATATCTTTTTCTTCAGTGGTCGTAATTCCCCGAAGGAATATCCTTTCCGCAACTCTGTCCGATTTTCAGCCATACGTCTGTGGTCCGCAATTGATTTCCTTAAAATGTGCCTGATGGTGTCTGTCCATCTAATGTTTACCTTGTCGTGTGGATGAGTTCCCTGCATTTTTCCAGAATTATTTCTCTATTTGCTGCGCATGATACGACAGAAAAAAACGCAGCAACGTCCTTAACAAAATATCACTAGACAGCCTACAATGTCCAGTTTATACAAAATGGAGACGCTCGTTCGTTTCGCTGTCCATTCGTAGAATTTGTCGTCACACCCACATTTCGAAACTATTGATTGGTTACTTAGTCCTTTGCTTTAACCGTCCGAGTCTCTGACGCGTATGTAAAAACCACACAACGTACTGACTCCTTCTTTACCGCGTTTGTGGCCGATGTGTGGCGCTGTATTCTATTTAAACTCCTCGTGGCATTCCGTGTCAGCTAGTTCCGCTGTTTTATTTCATTCGTTGAAGAACCGCTATCTTCAGTAAGCGAATCCAGATATATAATACCTGTGTACCGTTTCGTACCCATTAATTTGTTTTCCTCGTTCCGGTATCAGGTCACTGCAATCTACCACCATCAGTTTGGTTTTATTATTATTTATTTCTAGTCCATATTCAACACTTATCCTTGCCAGACTGCCTCCGCTACGTCGACAAATTTTCGCTTAGCACTTATTATTTTTGTAGTAGGAGTCATAAATAGAGCATACGAACCTGGTCTTTATAACGCGCAAACAGATTTCTAAATTTTTCCCGTTCTGCTGGGGATATTTTTGAAGTGAAACTTCTATTGACGCTTTATACATGGGGAGTTAAGCGGCAAAACGAGCGAGCGGAAATGAACGACGGTCCAAGAAAATTTGTCTTATTTTTGGGAGAGTAAAACCATCGGCCTCCGCGAGGCCTCTCCTCGTAACTAGTGACGAATCGTTGCTAGGCTAACAGATGGTCGTTGTAGTTAGTAGCCTAGTTATATTTCGCTATAGTTTGTTATACAGGTTTTTTTTTTGTATAAATTCTCACGAAATCTGCGTATATTATCACGAACTGATTGAAGTTTCTTATTGGGTTCAATTTTAATTATCCCCTGCAGATTGCCGAAATTATCGAAAAATTATATTGTACTATAATTGAATTAGTGAAAGGGGTAAAGTCGATCCGAGTTTCCAAAAAAATATCCGCATTTTCGTATGAGATAAATAATACGTAAAATTTTTGTAAATTTACGTATAAAATTGTTAATTCGGAATTTTTATCGGGACCCGTATCGTAGTAACGTGTAAGAAATTTCGCACATTCGTTATATAGCTCAGAGGAATATCGGTGTTAACCGTTGATTCTTTAAATCACAGTTATACGTACTTGTCGAAGATTTAATTCGTTATTGGTGTCTATTCTTTGTCCACATAAATCGTTAATTATAATTTACCCTAACATGCATAATTTTAAAAAGGTGCATATATATATATATATATATATATATATATATATATATATCATCATCGCCGTATTTTTTGTTGCCGAACGTCGTGACTAGCTATTATTTATTTTTATGTACAAAATGGGCTGCATATGATGTTATACGAAGTGGAGTGTCATTTCCTTCTCCGTGATAATTAAAAAATTAAATAATGATGAAAACTTTGTGTTGATTTGTAACACCCGACCGTCCAGTTGACAGTCGAGCACTCTAGCAACTCCGTCACTGCGACATTATTGTATATATATATATATATATATATATATATATATATATATATATATATATACACGATTCGTACGCTTCAAAATGTAAAAAATCAACTGTTCAGTGTTGCGAACGATGCATTAAGGAAAGAATTAATCGGCCATCGAATTATCGAGGTTGCTGATAATTTTGAATAAGAATAGGTGCGCAGTCTTGTAATATGTTAAAAATTATTTTATCGATTTTTTATATATTTAATTGTTATCTTTAGTTTAATTTCATTTTTATATTATTTCGATGTTGGTGTATACTTACGCCTAGACGATCACTAATAATGTATGTGTGTTACGTATATTTATAAAAATATTTTAGTTTTTAAATTTTTTTCATTTTAACGTTTTTGTAGGTCACTTATTATATTTTAGCTACTACTATAACAGCCGTTCATCTGTAAGTGAATAAATCTAACGAATAGATGACGGGCCAATTAACAAGTAACCTGGTGATGGCGATGGTGCTAGCGTTAAATTTCGTTGGCCGTATTGAAATAATTAAACGAATAGGTTAATAACCGGTCTAAAAAGATTCTGTTCTGATAATAACTGTGTTAATTTAGAATATACTTGAATTTAACTGACTTATTTATTTAGAGTGATACCTAAGATTAAGATACATTATTTTTGTTTGATAATTAATCATCGATTTTTTTCCCATTAGTTTCACCGGTTATCTAGAGTTTTTGTCACGTTATATTTTTTAACAATTCATATTATTATTTATTAATTTTATATATATATATATATATATATATAGAAACAACCTCTTGCGTCCACTACGGATCCGAGATATGAAAAAGTAACATCATTTTAATGATATATGAATCGTCGTCTCCATTGTAAATATTTACGAGTGTGTTTGAATAAAAATGATTTTGTTAATTAAAAAAAAACACACACACATTTGAATATATTTAGTGAAATTTCTCTTTGACAATAAACGGTTTATTTTCTCATCATTTACATTATAATTTATATCTATCGCATTATTATACTTTATGTTAATATTGTTATTATTTTGTTAGAAACAACTTCTTGAGTCCACTACTGATCCGCGATACGAACAAGCAACATTTTTCCTTCGATAATTACATTAACCAATTAATAATTGTATCCTAATAAGAAAATTTATTATTTATGTAAAAAAATAGTTGAACGAATTATATATAAATCATCCTTTCTAAACGCTGGTTTTATTTAAAATTTAGTTTTAAACATCAACTACAACGTAAGTGTTTGGTTTGTTTTATATATATATATATATATATATATATATATATATATATATATATATATATATGTATTATATATATGTAATATATATCCGAATAATCGAAAATCCAGATCATTGAAAATGCGGATATCTAGTTCAATGCATACATAAACAAAATCGATTGTTTCAACTTCAAAAAGAAAGATTACGTATATCTGTTAGGTGTTTATTGAAAACAAGAAAAGCAAACTAAACTTGTTCAAATCAACTGACATCAATACTTATTTTCATACCTATATATATATATATGTGTGTGTGCATTTACAGAAAATTATTAAAATATAGTGACCTTAATTATGAAACACCTATTGTAAATCATTTTATTTCGTTCAAAATAAGTTGTAATTACCATTTGACTTAAAGAATTTTTTCTCCTCATTGCTGCTACATCACAAATTCGCTTTACGATATCACACACCTTTTTCTTGTCGAACCATTTGGGAACCTGTTTTCATGGCTTGAGATGCTTCCATAATATGGTCCAGTATCATTTCTCGCATTTCGGTTCTTTTCTGTTTCATCACCATGTACTTTATTCTGTTAATTTGCCTGCATTATGTTCGCAACAATTTCATCATCTAACATGATCTGAAAACCTTTATCATTGCTGTCAAAGCTGACCCACTTATTTTATATATATATATATCATCGGCATCGTATTCTCGGTATATTTGATCATCATCTTATTTACATACTCCAAGAGATAATCATCTCTTTCAGTAGTTGCATCTTCGCGCACCTATATTAATAGCTGGTTACAAGCTTTATTCATAGTCGTCCTTACAATCGAAAATTCCACGCATCTACAATCATCTTATAACATTCCATTGAATTCATTTGCTTGGAAAAGGACAAATTCTACCTTATCTTCATCGATAGAAAACAAATAAAAGTTGTTTTCTATAAAGACGTTTTAATGTTTCAATAACGCTTTGATCCATCGGTTAGAGTAAGAATGTTCAGTAGGAGGTAAAAATTTCACTTTAAACATTTTACTCTCCCTTGTTAACAATTCAGCGGGAAGGATGGGAATTATCTTTGGTTCTTATAAATTAGAGAAACCTTAATTAGGGTTTTTCGATTTTCCAATCGGAAGCGAAGGTATTTTATGTTATTATTATTATTATTATTAAATTAAATTAACGTGCCATGTACAGCAGCCAAGGCTAGAGGCACGATAGGAAAAGAGGATTAGATTGAGGAATAGAGACGGGATTGATGGAGGAAGATAATTAGGTTCGACAATGAAACATGATCATCTTTGAAGAGGAGATGGAGCGAAGGAGGAAGATTAAGAGACGTTCGAAGCGAGGAGTATGAGGGACAATCGACTAAAATATGGGAAACGGAGAGGACAACGTTACAACCGGGACACACAGGAGCCAAAGTTCTGTTAATGAGATATGAATGAGTAAGATGCGTATGTCCCAAGCGTAATCTGGTGATAACCACATCATCTCTACGGTTTGAAAGCGAAGTTATCCAAGGATCAACCGAATATTTGATTTGCCGCAACTTGTTGGTTTGTGGCGTTAGCTGCCTCCTTCTGCCATAATGAAAAAAGCCCATTTATGACGAACTTCTTAAGATCACGCGCTGGAACTGGAACATTCGGAACCGGCAAGAACACAGCAGCTTCCCTGGCCGCTTTATCAGCCAGTTCGTTTCCATGAATACCGGCGTGAGCTGGAATCCACAGGAACGTCACCTTCTGACTCAGCCCTGCCAGTACCATTTCCGTCACTTTCTTGGCTATTGGGTGTTGATCATGTTTGAAAACGTCGCAGAGAGCGCGGAGTGCTGGAAGAGAGTCAAAACATATAGTCGATGGTTTATCAACTTCGGAGCGCGTTAAAGATTCCATGGCAAGATACATCGCGTATAATTCAGCTGAAATGACGGAGAATGTCTGCGGCAGCGAATATTGAATGATGATTGCTCCATCTCTGACAACTGAGCAGCCGGCAAAGCCATTAAATAGAGATGCGTCAGTGTAAAACATAGTAGATTTGCATGAGCGTGACGCAATTTCTTTCTTGATTTCATGGATGGGCAGGTTTTCTCTCCAAAGTTTGTGGATTTCGAGATCCAACTGAACCAGATTGTCTTTCCAAGGAGGTAACACGGAGGTATTATGAACGATTAATTTCGGGTTTTGGTATGTTATTGCCTTTAAGATGTTGTCCAAGAGAGTCGGGTCTGATTGTTTTAATTTTAAAGAAGCAGTGCAGGAATCGAGGAGCCGGAAGCCTTAGACTGCACTACAAAATTGGCTAGGAGAAATCAACGACGATAATCAGGTGGATGTGTTACAGTATGTTGTTAGTCTTCCTTTACTAGCTTTATATCACGGAGCTGAATCTTTTCGCCGAAAAGCTAGAGATTTTGATGGTAATGATTTCCAAATTATTCCGGTTTCATCAACGTTGTAAACCTCAGTCAAAGTCATAACAATTTTCCTCCAATTCTTTTTTAAAATCGTTTTAAATAGAATTAGTTACATCTACATCAACTGAGAATTTTTCATCCTATAGTTCCATTTCGCGAATTCCGTCACACAAGATTTAAATCAGATTACTTGCCACAATTTCCCATACCACCGTCGATTCCTTTTTGTACTTTCAAAAGTCTTCTACAAAACTACATTTTATCTATACTTCCGGAATTTCGATAATAGCGTACTCGCTCATTACAATTCCACAATTCTATCGAATTGGAAATTATTATTCGCAGTACTACTTAATTTAATTTAACGTGACGTGATATATATTTTTACGAATTCATTATAACTCCTCGAGTATATGCCTAAATATCGATCAACTGTATAATCTTACAAAATACATCAGAATGAATGTTTTACTAGGAAAGCCTAGAGTTTTTTTCATCATGAACGTAATTAGATATTTAATTATTATACTTACTTATTGTACTAAGGATGGTTGGTTTAACGTTACATTCTACGCGTAGTTTATAAGCTGGTTCAGTTGCGCTACAGCCGTTAATTTTATCGGACTCGTTACTGAATTCGCCTATACCGTTTTTATTTACCGCCCTTATACGAAGCTGATAATGATAATCCGTTATGACGCACTTAATCGTTGTCGACAACACATTACCTATGATCGGTTCTTTTTGTAACCATATTCGGCGGTCACGTTGAATCTACATTTACAATTTTTTTAGTTAAAATTTAATATCTTTTAAAATTTATATTAAAAAATTATTTTTATCATTTATATCACAAAATTTTGGTTTGAGGTTTTATTTTGAAATTCGAATACATTCGCATTCAATACACGCATATATATTACGAGCAACCTAACGGCGTTTGGACTTGGATATTTTTACATAATTTTTTTTTAATCCTAATATTAATTTTACTTACTCCCTTTTCCCAATTATTCACATTAATGTCTTTGCCTGTTTCGTTCTCTTTTAAATATTAAAGTTTTTCTACGATAATCCGTATTATTATTATTTATTTATTTTTTTTAATACTTCCTACTATTATTTGTGCATATTTTACCATTTTTAATCTCAGCAATAAATTATGACGCGTCTTACTATTATTTATCGTAAAATTATGAATAATTTGGTAATTACGTGCACTAATATTAATTTCAATTCGAATAATTTAACGCGAATTACAACCAAAAATTATAAATTTAATTTCCTTAGAAAATTGTTACGCGCGATAATCAAATTAATTCTAAGCGAACGAATTAATTCATTTCGAAATAATTTAAATAGTATAATTTTACGCTTTCTTGGATGAATAATAATTTCTTATTTTATTACGTTAATTAGTTAAGAAAAATTAATAATTAAACTAACAGAAAAAGACAAACCTGGTTTTGTGCGATGTATTTTTTACCTGATGACGGTTTCAGCAATTTTCCGGTTGATATTCGTGATTTTTTTACTCTGTAGCACGATGATCGCCATACTAATTGCTATTTATTCGCATACCATATCTCCTTTTTGGTCAACTCGGAAAGTTGATGATTTCTTAAATTCTGATTCTTCGGGATACTTATAATGCATCTTCCTCGTGGATCTTCAAGGCAGTAAGTCCGAAACTATTTGTCAACTTTCTGTAGCTGCTTTAACCGCTATTATATGTTTGTTAAACGCTTCTTCCTGGTGGGTCCTCGAGGCAGAAGCTTCGAGGTCTATTAGAGATAACCGCTAAAAATCTACTGTTACCGAATTTAATTTCGCTATTATTATCGATCGATTTTATCATGCGACAGAATTTGCGCGAACAGACTTTCCCCGCATTGGTTATTTCCTCTCGCTTTCCTGTTTGCTGGACCGGATGTAAACTTACAGTAAGATTTGGTTGTGCGCAATTTTCAATTTCGCCTTTCAATTATAGGGGCGTTTCTAATATTTTTATTTTGAGGTGAAGAATGACGTAATAAATATTAATAACGTACAATTAATCTGCCATAGAATAAAATAGAAGCTAACTACAGTTAACAGTCCAAAACACGATAATTATTTCGTAGAATAGACATCAACACCATACAAATATAATAGTTTGTAGTAAAAATATTGCGGTGTATTCAGTCTTACATATGCATTCTTACGTTCCATCACTTATCGACCAGTTGAATTCCTCGTACAAAAATATTTGTCACAATATTTTCATATATTGAAATTATCGCGTTAAAATATATCGACGTCCCATTTCCGCATATAAATATTATTATATAATGAGAAAATGGATTTGTCAGATCTAGAAAACCGCGTCATCTTGGTTCCAAATGGCACCCCAGATATAATTTTTCCAAATAAAAAATCCGGTACTTTGATCATTTATTTTTAATTGGTTATAAATTTATATCGCTGTTCTACTTTCGTGTAATTTTTTTACCCTTTTTTTTTTTGCTACGTTTCGTTTAATATATTCTAGTGGCTAAAGCTGAAACGTAGGTGTCTTGGAACATCGATGAATTCAATATATAGTGGGCAGTTCATTTGAGAATGAACAATAAAATAGCGTTGTTTTAACGACAGTGTTCTAACATTTGGACAATTATAATTTACAATGACTCGGTATATTAATGAAATAACGACGCAGTTTATTTTCACTCGGAGGCGAAGAAAAGTTGTCATTCTTGTTTTTATCGGTGGCTTGCTTATTCTATGAAGAAAACTAGTTCTTAAAATTTATTTACACGAACAGATCGCCTATTTTCAATAATAGTTAACTGCGAAGAAAATATTTCAAATAACGACGTTATATTTGTAAAAAACCAAAAACGAATTTCATTGAAATAAACGCTAATTTTATCATATAATGGAAACGCGGTATATACATACGCAATATTCAACGACGTATCCAAAAATTGCATCATCAACAGGAGTTTCCCACGCTATGTCCACTAGATTGTCATGCAAGTTTGTAACCCGAAAATTCATAGGTCTGCCAGGTTTATTGTCCTTTTTTCCTATATTAAAATTCCAACATGAATCAATTACTATAGTTAAATTTCATAAAATAATAGTTATATTAAACATAAAAAAAAATCGAACAAAGAGGAAACAACATATATTGAGTTTTGAATAACTCAAAAATTACTCGACCAAAGTCGAACACAATATCGTTCAGATGACCACCACTTACAAAAATACATTCATTCAGTCTTTTTACAACATTTTCGAGCATAGTCCGCTGAATTTTCGAATTTTCCAGATCTCGTAGGTGTGTTTTGTAACCGCGGTTCTTAAGATATCTCGGAAAAAAAAATCAGGAGCGGTCAAATCTGGCGAGCGCGACGACCAAAATGCGGTTACCAAACGTTTCTTTCAATACTGCGAGCGTTTCTTCCGAACAGTGACACGTCGCACCATTTTATTGAAATCATGTACGGCTCAAATGACATTAACGAAGTGAGTAGAGCTAAAACGAGTTAATCATGCCGATATAGCGCGTTCCGTTGACGGTACCAGTAAAAAAAAATAAGGTCCCACCTCACTTCGCCGTTTAAGCCCAGACTCATCGCTCATCAAAAGATTGTTTAAATCGATCTCTCGTTTCAGAAAAAAAAGTTTCCTTTGTGCGATATTTTTTACTTTTTTTGTAGGGTTAATAATTGCGGTGCAAATATAATTGAATAATTACTCTTATTTTTGAGTTTTTTTTTTTTTTTAAACAGGTTTTAAGAACAAAAATTTATTTTGGAAATGACTGATGTTAATAATAATAATAATTAAACTATATTGCGATCTGTGGATTGAAATGAATAATAAAGTAAAATCACTAATGGTTTCATTAAAATGTGCTTTAAACTTTCTAAAAAATTTTATTAAAGCATAATATCTACATGTTTTCACACGAGACTATCTGAACGACTTTTCCCCGTAAATTTTATTTATTTAATTCATTTAACGTTCAGTAAACTACCACAAATCCAGAGGCTGCGGAGTATCGTAGATAAGTCGGCTGCATGAAGAAACCCCTATTACGTATCCATTCTTCATTGGTAGACCGTATTTAATATTAGTGACGGTGAAGCAGAAAGTGATCCACTGTTAATTGTCCATTATTGTATGAATAGATTGACGGTGTTTCTCTTCGTATAGAATGATTATTTGTTATCTTACACGCGTCCTAGAGGTAATTGATTAATTGCTATTTCTACGTGACGAGTTAATGTAGGTGGATATTGCCGTAGATTTATATCTGATTCCGGTGCTCGTAATTTATTTCAAATTGGAGTATGCAGTCACAAATTATTGCATTTGGTGCAAAGTTGTGCGTCTATTACACTGCAAATATCTTTTGGAGCTGATGGACTATACGCTTATATTTCACAGTTTATGCATAATCTTAGTTTAGCACATATATACAGCTTGGATGATGATATACGTATGTTAATGCACTGAAGAAAATATTAATGTTATTCTTCCTTTAGACACTTAGATTTATATCTAACACGTTGAAAAGGTCAGTTCAAACATTTAGGATGTCATGTCGATGACAGTTGGATAGTGCCCATCGAAATGGGAAAATTGAACAGGCTAGAACACGTTTTCGGAAAAAGAGTAAAATATTTTGTAATTGAAAATTGAAAAAAAAACTGAAATTGTTAAAACAGTAAAAACAAATAAATTCGAAAAAAATGGTCGTATAATTAAAAATAATAGACACGAGTTAATTCAAGTAGTAATCGGTAAATGTAGACGTGTTCGACCCAGAACAATACGATTGGATTGATTTAAATTTGGAGTTATCGAAGTATGCGCAAGAATACTGATAAAGATATGGTCGAACAGATGATCGTCAAGTGCCTCCAAGGACAGAACAAATAGACGAAGAATTAGACACATCAAAATTTAAAAATCATTGATCAAAGAGATGACTTATTCACTTTTTGAGAAAATTTAAAAATTCTATAAATATTTTACATTAAATTATAATATAATGAACGGAATGCAGTGTAAAATTTGTGCTTAAACACCAGCTCTTCCAATATAATAATATAATATTTAAATTTACTTACTCTGAAAAAATGATGGCATATAAGTTCGCCAATCATACCATCTGCAAATTAATTTAATAAAAAATCATTATTACCGGGTAATGTTAAATTATAGATAAATTAATTTATTAACTAATTTATTTTTTTATTTTATTTCGACAAAGCAACTGGATCACATGTATAGCTCAGAATCGAATGAAGCCAATAATGTAGAGTTAACCATGGAAGAACTCAGAGTCGCTATTAAATACACGCATTTTTCCCGATTATATATAAATAAAACACGTTTCGTAAGAAACAATATGCTGCTTATTACACATGCTAAATAAACACTCAAACATAGATCCAATCTTGGGATCAGTACATATAGGTATACTGCAAGGCTTAATATTGAGTCCAGTCTTAATTAATATATATATATATATTTCAATTATTCAACTCCCAAACAGTTGGAAACATCAACATTCTCTCATATGCCGATGTCATTATTGTACGCACTGCACACACAATCTTCTAACGAGTTATTTATCTCCTGGAATTTTTAATAGCCTATCGCTCCTCTAAAAAGTGCGAATCCGTTATATATACAGAATATCACTAGAAGGCTAGCCCATTATCCCATTCTATTACAATAAGCACCTAGGCTTTGTTCTTGATCACAGGTTTATTTGGGTGATTACGTACATTCACACTAAGGCATGATAAAAGTTCTTAGTCACACTACTTGAAGTGGTGGTGGTCCTAATTCTTTTTTATAAATAATTCAACGGAAGTATTCTAGACTATGGCAGCCTCGTTTAAGACCCTCAATAATTTCGATTGAATCCACAACCTCTGTCTTCGTTTAACCCTTGTCACTTTTTCGTCTACTTCCATTGCTACATTACAGATTGAGTACTTTATTCAATATATCAATAAAATGTCCTAATTTCAATCTTTTCCACAAACTTTAGTAATTGCTCATCACGAATGCCTGTGTTTTACGTATATTATCCCATGATTTCTCCACATTATTTCTGCTTTTCCTTTCCATACTTTTATTTTCCATACTACAACAATATTGCGTTCGTAAACATAAGTTTGACAAATTTTAATTTGTTAAACAGAGGGTGTCACTTGCTCAATTACGAATGCCTTATATAGTTTCATGGTTAATAGATGGCCAATTTTTTTTTTTTTTTTTTAATTTTCACTGATAGGTCAAAATGTGCTTCTTTCGTCAGTTCTGCCTTCGTTATCCCTTATTTAAACATTATTAAGAAATTTTTATTTACACGTTTCTTATCAATTTTTACTGCTAAAATTATGACGAGTTTTCAAACTCTTAAATATGTTCTGTACAAGCGTTTTTCTAGAAATATACTTATCCTTTCTAACTATAAAAGTTGTCTTACACTTCTTTAATACTCATCGTTTAATCCATGCTCTCCTCCAATTATACATGGAATATGTAATATTTTAGTTCAGTTACATAATGTTGCTATAGCAGTTGAGTTTACACAGATTCCTGGCCACTTAGGTATTTTTGGTCATTCCCTTGTTATTATTATTATTATTTTTTTCTAAAAGGGGGTGATGGGAAATCTTCGAAAGTAACTGATAAAATAAAGAAATTTAGTTGTTATTCAAGCAGCGCATACAAGCATGCACTGCAAGGGAGACGAAATCAGTGTGTGGAATTTTTACCCACTAAAAACCCACTCGCTCTATAGAAACACACAAAAAAAAAAGCGTTTAAATAATATGAGGTCTCAGCGCGAATGAAGAGACTTCCACACTTAAAAAACTTATCATTTCCTTCTTAATCATTTGCTGTTGGACTTTCTCCTTCACTAAGCGAAATCCTGCAGTATAATCCATCCGCTGAATCAAAATTTTCAACCTTATTCCTTTCATCTAATCATCCGTCCATGCTTCTGGCATCAACAACAGTATAAAACATCTAAACTAACTTAAAAAATACTTTTTATTTTCCCAGTTCAACGCTCAGTTAGACGCTCCAATAAGACACACAAAGCACATGTCTCTTGTCGTAATTCGTCAAGTTAAGGCAGTTTCAAATAAAATCCAATCGAAAACTTCCAAAAATTGTTAAAAAAATAAAGATATGTATCTGATAATTGTTTAAACTGACATTGGAAGCTTTTGAAATGAAGATTAAAGTAATTATAATTACTTGTGTAAAACGATTTTTAAATCAAAAATATCGAGCAAAGCTTTACACGAGTATTTATTATTACTGTTACTCGTCTACCTTGTACACCGAATTTCCAAATTTGATCATTAACGCTTACAACCCGTTCACATAAATACATATGTACAAATCACCACATATACATCATACAAAACAGTGAACGAATGTAGTATGTGAATGATACATACTACGCCGATCGTAAAAAGAAAGTAACAATAAACTTAGGAAATAAATAATTATATATATATATATATATATATATATATATATATATATATATATATATATATATATATCAGTCTGCAGTCCGATCATGTCTTTTTTGAATGCTCCGCTGTAGCACCGTTGCGTTAGGAGCTTTACCTTATCTTGTTCCGTTCTTCGAGTATTACACCTCCGTATAATGTATCGTCCTTTTTTACATCTGGATAATCTACAATTGTTCCCCCATATTGCGACGTTTTTAGAGAAGTCAGCATGCTTGATTAAGATGTAGATAGTCTCCACAGTATGACGTTAGGTAAACTGTAAAGGCACCCCCCATTTAAAAAAAATATATATATAGTAATAAATTAATTTGTATTTAAATTTTTATGGCATCGCTCGATACAAACGTTAGATATATATAAATTATATAGGTAATTTACGAGATGAGAAACAACAAATCAAATCAAATCAGGGGAATAACACGTATAGTTATAATAATAAGAATAATCCAAATTAAAATTATAATTAATTTTAAACCCTAGTTTTATTAATCATGAATTATGATAAATAAAGCTGAACAACTATACGCAATAATATGTAAAAGGCAAAATACCTGCTCCTGCCCTTCGCGATATAAATACGTCACACAATAAATACATATGTACAAATCACCACATATACATCATACAAAACAATGAACGAATGTAGTGTATGATCGTCGTATATCGGCAAAAAAAAAAAGAATAAAGTTATGAAATAAATAATTATATATCTATTTTAATAAATTTATTTGTTTTAATTAATTAAATATGTTTCATGAAATTGCTCGATACAAACGTTATATATATAAATTATATGAGTAATTTACGAAATAGGGAAAAATATTTAATATTAATGTCGATAAAATAACTGATAAAAAGTCTAATTCGCTCACTAGTGTAGTAATTACAAACGGACATACGTGCAGTTACGATAATTATTACTGTCGTCAAAACCGGGTTTGAGATGAGCCAGCTATTGTCGCACAATAATTTCAAAAATTATGATTAAGATTTTGGAAATTAGACAGAAAGGATAATGGTCATCAAGTTTATTAATGGGAAGACTGCTGAAACCATTATCGAACAAAACATCTTAAACCGGGTACTACATATATACAAATTCACTACATACGTATGATGTAAAACAGTGAATGAATGTAGTACATGAATACATACATACATATATTATTATATATTTAAGGAAGAGGAGTACATTCGAAATTTAAAATTAAAAAGTTAAATAACCATAATAATAATAATAATAATGAGTAGGTAAACTAAAATGTGGTTATTATATTAAAAAATATTCTCTCGTTTCACATTTTTCACTCGCTACTTGCCTAAGTTCACGCGCTGTTATGGTATAGGCTTAGTCTTTGATTTTTTTTAAAAATCAGAGTAATTAGAATAATAAAAATAAATAAATATACCCGCGTAATTATGTTATTAATAGTATGATATGAACCGTTTACTATAACATAAATACGACAAAAAATTAATGTATTTTCAATACAACAATTATCTAACCTCATTTAATTTATTTATATTTCGATAATACAATATATCAGTATTGCACATATTGACATGGGTATATATGTGAAATGGACAAAAAGTTTGCAACATTTCGGCTCCTATTTTGAGTATTATCAGGTTGCACAACTTGAAGGTATGTAGCATTGCAACCCGGCCCAACTGGAGTATCATAGAAAAATACGACTAAAATCCAGAGTAAGGGGATAGGAAAAATTTATTCAGTTTGGCATGAATTGAAATGGAAAGATTCGGGTCCATTTGTAGTTTTTGAGCTCGTGGATGGTACAGATGCTTACATATTGGAAGGAAAAGGTGCAGTTTGGGCTACATTGTTTACATATATAAAATTCATAAAGTCGGCAGCTGAAGAATTTGTTGGATATCTCGCAATCTGGCAGAAATTATAGTAAACTAGATAACAGAAACGCTAGACCAAAAATCGCTTCAACCATCCCCCAATATCTGAAATCATTTCTCAGAAAACCGAGATCATTAATTTTTCTGTACCACGACTGACCTAAATGATATCTACATCCGAATATTTCACAGTTCGAAATCATTGCAGTAATAGCATTTTGCGTTGCCTTTTCGAAATCTAATCTAGTTCCACTTATATTTAGATTGATATTCATTGACAGCGCAATTTGGGACAAGAATGTCCACATTTCTGTGTACGTTCTTTGACTTCTTCCAGGTAGAAAACAATAAACTAATGGGATATATAAATAATTTCTATAGACATGAATCGTGTAAAGCTGCTCGAAAAATTTTGGGTAATATTTAAACGTGCCGTCAGCAAAAATGTCTACAGACGGATCTGATAAGATTGTCAAATTCGACCGACATGTGATGATTTCATGACTTTCATGAACAAAAAATGTTCATTTTTATATGTTCCGAATTGTTCTTGCAAACTGCGTAGTTGAACCATTGCCTGGTTTAAAGATGATGGTGGTGTTCAGCGCGACGAATACCACGTCGTAAATCATTAATGCCATGCATTGTCAATTCATTTGCCCCCCGTATTCTGAAAATTTATTTTATTAAAATAAATTACAGAATTAATTATTTGTTAATTATTTAATTTGTACACATCTAGGAATCAAGGATTTTTGAATTTGAGTAATACTTAAATAAAATAAATTATATAGTTATTTTGAATTAATTTTTTAAACAAAAATTTTAAGTTAAAATGTATAGAATGACGTGACTGCCGCTCATAGAATAGAATTGAAAATTGTATTACTAATTTAATAAAACAAAATTAATATGAATTAATTCCATAAATATACCTTGACGGATTATTTGATTGGGCTTTGATCGAATGTCCTCTATAGCACGGCGTTTTACAGCTTCAAGAATCTATAAATTTCCTGCTGTCTACATATTACTCTTTCTTATTACATTATCGATGTATCTATCTATCTGTCTATCAATATAAATATGGACTTTACATACACAACGTACACTTGCTAGAAATTCTATTTTTTTGTCGAGCATTCTCTACATTTGTTAATACTTATTTTTTGTACCCACACGTGTGCACACTCAAATATTGAGAGCAATATAAAGTAAGAAAAAGAAAGAAGTTTCTATACAGACGACCGTCGATCAGATAGGGGGTGGTCTAGATTGTTTATGGTTTTGGAATAAACTCGTAAATTATTCTTCGATCGAAAAGGGTCTTGGCCTGAGCTATGATGCCCGCGCATACACACATCAAATTTCATGAGAATTTGTTTAGAAGGAGTACGGTAACTAACATACGTACAAAAGAATTTTATACATAAAGAGATGTATATAATATGTATCATAATCATCGTATTGTTCGATGCCGAACGTCATGACACACACACATATAATATATATTATATATTATATATATATATATATATATATATATATATATATATATGCGTAAGCTATTTATTATCTTCTTCAAATTTTCCCTGCCTAATGGCTTTGTGTTCGCTGGCTCGTTTTATGGTTTAACACCCATATAAAATGCGCCAATAGAAGTTTCACTTCAAAAATTAATGCTATACACTCTTCATACAGCACATTTTCAAATTACATAATATTATGCTATGAACGTTGTACTACTCGAAAATTTAATTTTACCTAACAGTACACGACATCGAAATGTTTCTCAATAATACCAGTTAAATTATTAATCTTACCGTTAAATACGATTCCCTTTTTCAATTATTAAATCTATGTTTTTATTAAGTGTTGGAATGTATGCAGGATTAGTGTTAGTAAATGAGCAGTATACATTTCTAACTTTATCGTTACATACATAATGAAGAAACCTTCATTTTGCTATTTACTTTCTGTAGTGTAAAGACCGCGCATCCATTATATTTCACAATACATTGTAACTTATATATTTAGGATAAACACCTGATATACGATAATATAAATATTTTAAAAATGTACAATGAACTTTGTCAAGTAACCTAATATATTTCTTATAATATGGATCCCAAATAATAGAACAGTATTCTATATATATATATTATATATATATATATATATATATATATATATATATATATATATATATATATGTGTATATATATATATATATATATATATATATAAAAGTCACTTTGTGAGACAATCTGATATACCAATAACAAAAGAAAGTGATATTAAAAAGAATGGGAATCATACATCAGTCAGTTCTTCAATGATACATGTGTTAATCAAACACCAATTGATGCTCCTAACTGTTCAAAAATCCTATCAAGTGAAGTGAAGAAATCTCTAACGATAGCAAAGTTACACAAAGAGGTCCGGATGAAATTCCGGTTGAATTTTTACAAATGCTAGATGATAGTGGTTTACAAATTCTACTAAAAATTCTTAATAAAGAATATCAGAGTGAAATTATACCTAAAGACTAGTTAATACCACGATTCATAGTGATACCGAAAACAAAAAATCCAAAATACTGTCATGATTTTAGAATTATTAGTCTAATGAGTGGCACTCTGAAAATATTAGTACGAATTGTGTATATAAGAATTGAAAAAAGATGAGAAGAAAACGTGAGCCCACAGTAATTTGGTTTTACACCAGGAATGTGTACACGGGAAGCAATCTTCAGTATGAACGTTCTCGTTCAAAGATGCTCGGAATTTCAACAGCCCCTATTTCTATGTTTCATAGATTTTGAAAAAGCCTTTAATAAAGTCCGGCATCATAAGCTGTTTGAGATATTGAAAGACATTGGATTAGATCCAGCAGAACGTAGAATAATTAAAAACCTGTATCTTTACCGGAACGCTATTGTTTCTTTGAATGAAAATGTCATTTCAGACTCAGTAAACATAAAACATGATGTGTGTAAAGGCTGTGTCCTATCGCAATGTTGTTCAACGTTTATGCGGAACAAATCTTTAAAGAAGGTCTGGAAGACAACACAATAGAGATCAGAATAGGTGGAAAATACATCAATAATATTCGTTATGCGGACGACGCAGTCTTAATAAGTGCTAACGACTTAAAACTGATCATAGAACAAGTAGATAAGATTAGTCAAAAGTATGGAATATCATTAAATGCAAAGAAATCCAAAATAATGATCATTAGAAATAATACCAGCCCTAGAATACAAATTAATGGGATATACTTGGATAAAGTTGAATCGTTTAAATACATGAGTGCACTGTTGGACACTACGGGCGGATGTGAAACTGAAATCAGATGTCGGATTGAACAGGCGAGGAATGCATTCAACAAGATGAAGAAAATCTTAACAGGGCATGATCTTAATTTAGAATTAAGGGTTCGAATTCTAAAGTGTTATATGTGGTATATTTCAATGTACGGCTGTGAGACGTGGACTTTGAAGAAAACCACCATGAGTCGATTGTAAGCTTTTGAATTATGGTGTTACCGACGAATTTGGAAAATACCCTGGACTGCTAAGAAGACCAACGAAGAGAGATACTCACTAATATGAAGAAAGATTTTGAATCGATTAAGTTGAGAAAAATTTGAAAACTAAAATATTTTGGGCACTTGGACAAAATATTCCTTATTACGATGGGAAGAATAGAAGGTAAAAGGAAAGTTGGACGGAAAAGACGTACCTGGTTTGGTGATATTAAATCATGGACAGGGCAAAACACAGAACGTTTGGTACACTCCGGATGTGATATAGAAGACATTATCATTATATGGTTGAGGCTTCGCTGGATGGCCGCTCATAACCGAGATCGGTTGGGACAATAACGAGGAAGAATAATACCTGGATTTAATGTCCACTGTAACTGCGTCGCTGTTAACTTGTTGCTCAGCTACATTTTTGACAGTTACAACTATCTGAAATGTTATGCTTTCTTTTTTATTGGAAACACCAGTGGCAAATGTATCACCGTCGACTTTTTTCAATGCAATCCAATGTTCATTCTTCCCCTGAAATAACAATGTTTAAATATGATTTTTTTTTTTAAATAAAGAGGGTGAAATAATAGTTGATAAATTTCAAAGCGTCTAGGTCACGATGTCATAACCGAATTACTATTTATTTTCAGTACGTTAACATTCACATTGCAAAAAGGGTTACTACAGAAAGCCACGCACACTATATACGTACACCAAAGAACACATACATTTAAATGATAGCAGTTATTCTATTGCTGCATACGTATATAGTATATCTGAAAATTAAGCTTAGGTTACAACAAACATAATTATTATTAATCGTATATGAAAGCCAAATTAAACTAAATACATACAAAAAAGGTATAAACTAAAATGGTTGGTAACTGAACTGCAATAGATAGAAACAACATGAAGATATATATATATATATATATATATATATATATATATATATATATATATAACAAAATAATGCTAGATTTGTATACGTAAGAGACAAACGCTATCAACACCCGAATGTTTTTAAAGATAGTAGCTAAGTAATAGTGTAAGAAGGGGAAAATTCTAACTTTAGTTATCGGTATGTTGGCTAGAATCAAAATGTATTTGTAGATCTAAACTAAATAAGCAGTATTTATAAATAGCATAACATGCGCAGAAATGACTAAACTCTGCTAATTATAAATCGGTAATGACCAATTGATGAGGTTTGATACGTTTTAGCCTTCTGAAATCCAGATCAGTAGGTAAAAGTTCCGATGCCTTATTCGAATGGTAAAAAAGCCGTTTCTGGTGTTGTCGAGCATAATCATACATTACTTCATTGATCCATTTGACTTGTAGATCTGCATGGAGTGCGTCATTTCGTTGAAACTAATGAGCATTAGTGATCAGCCGAAGAAACTTATTTTGAGCTGTTTGAAATACTTTTCAATTCGATGCTTTATCACAATCATATTTATATTCCGTAAGTCCATATTAGACGTACAACAATTTTACATATTACGAGCTTGTTATCTATCTTCATTTTAGAGTGATGTCCGATGAGCCAGTATATTTAACGTATTTTACTTCATATTTTTGGGCAGCTTTATGATCGATATGTGTGTTCTCCATATCAGTTTTGAATCCGTATACATACCTAAGTATTTCGCAGAATTTGCAACTGGAACTTGAGGGTTATTAAAGTAAAAATGACATGAACATATTTCTGTTCATTTAACTGAATTTTTCAATCCTTCATCCATTCTGCTATATGATCAAGATCACGCTGCCGATTATCATTTACTACAACTTGGGAATGACCGATTGCTAAGATGGCATGGCTGTACCATCAGTAAACATTGCAGTTGTCGTATCCTGTATCGATGGTATGTCCGCTGTATTCATTAAGTACAAGATAGGTCCTAAGACACTACCGTGGGGATGCTAAAATCATTATTATAAAAATTATTTAAGACAAATGTAAAAAATCTTGATAATCGATACAGGTCTGAACTAATTCGACTAAGGCGTCTTTTTCCGGAGTCTTTACCAGTGAAAAATGCGATAAATGAAAAAGAAACCAATACAATTTCCCTGGAAGCTGTCCTTCTATTACATCGCGTAACAGACCACCGTGTCGGAGTATATGCCCCATTCAAGTTAATCGTCTCTTCTTTACCGAATGTAGTAAGGTCCTTTTTTCGTCAATTCTTTAGAGAACTATTTCATTCGTAACTTTTTCAGTCCAACTTATTTTTTTTTCTCTCTAACACTGTATTTCAAAAGCCTGTAATTTTTGAATATGCCTTTCGTTCAGTGTCCACGTTTCAGCATAGTAAAAACGATCGCCACGGGATAAGAGAGATTGGACTTCACGGCGAGAAATTAAGTGGCGACATACAGGCAACTGAAAATTTCAAGGCCAATTTTGAAGAGTTTCTTCAATCAGAGGAAATTTCATACGATCAAGTGTACAACGCTGATGAGTAGGGACTGTTCTGGAAATGTTTGCCGACGCGAGCATTGGCCTTTGAGAGCGAGCGGCATGCTCCAGGACATAAGTCCAGTAAAGAGCGAATGACTATAATGACGTGCAGCAATGCATCAAGTTCTCACAAATTAAAATTGGTAGTGATTGGTAAATCATGAAAACCGAGATCCTTTAACGGGACAAGATTTGAAAACCTCCCTGTACACTACTTTAACCAGAAGAACGGCTGGATGGACCAGCAAGTATTTAAAGAGTGGTTTGAAAAAAAATTATTCCTCAAGTCAAAGAACATCTGAAGTCAAAGAATTTACCAGAGAAACCTCTACTGCTGATTGACAATGCCCCCATCTCACCCAGGGGAAAACGTTTTAAAATCGGAAAATAGAAATTTCATCGTAAAGTTTTTGCCTTCCAATGTCACTGCTCTTATCCAACCAATGGACCAGGGTGTGATTGCGTTAATGAAAAAAAAGTATAGAATAAACTTACTGAAAAAAAAAAGGTATTGAAGATTGAAATGATCTTCGCAGTTTCTGGAAAGATTACACGATTCTTGACAGCATTTATGTTATAAATACTGCTTGGGAGTCAGTTTGAACAATCTACGATAGTAAAGTACTGGAGGAAAATTTTATCTAATGTGGAAAATACTTTACAAAAATCTATAGAAGAAAAAGAAGAAGAAAAAGTTTCTATTTGTGATTTAGGTAGTTTGGCAAAATCCGTTATAGGAGGAAGTGACGTCGACGAAGCAAATATTGTTGAGTGGATTATTGCGATGCCAATGATGCAGGCTTTGAACATTTTACTGATGAACAAATTGTTGACAGAGCATCAGGTAGGGTTTCGGAGAAGACTGAGGAAGAAGAAGAGGATAAGACGAAGACACAAGTAAGCCACGACGCAGTTCTAACACACATTGAACGACTTATCCGATATCTGGAGAAACAAGACTTAAAATGGTACTAAAAAAACTTCAATCTCAATTAAAGAAGAGGTGTGTTTGATTTCGAAAAAACAAAAATTCGTGACATGTGAAATCCACAGGTAACTTTTAAAACCTTCTTTACTGTATAAATTGCATGATATGTATACATATATGTATGCATGTGCGTATGTACACAATAAATCAACTTTTTGCCTTGATTTTATTTGTGTTGTTGACCTTTTGAAAATTTTTCAGATTATCCGCGGTTGCCACGCCACCCAATACCACGGATAATCGGGAGTCCACTGTATTGTCATGAACTTACCTGTTTGCCAAATATGCCGTATTGTGTAATAGTAAGACCTCCGTCGTGTTCAGGTTCTTTCCAACGTACAACGATGTAATTACGATCCCAAATTTCAGCCGTAACTTCCCTAGGTTTGCTCAGTTTTTCTGAAAATAATAATATATTTACTATATATGTAATATATTTTGTGTTATGTAAAATTATAATGTGTTTCGATGATACAAACGCTGATGTATAAGTTGTCTGGAGTCGCTAAACATAATAATAACTGTGCCGTTTTACATGCCCAGTTGAGTGCGTTCGATACTTTCTCGAACTGTTAATTTTGAGGTAGTATTCGTCTAATTATAAAAACATTTATTAACCTGCGTTGAAAATAATTAAAATATTTAGGAATAATTTGCTATCTAGTGAATAATTTTTATTATTATAATTAATCCTGCGCGGCAAAATTACCTCAACAACGAAATATGTTTTATCCATTACACTTCTCTGTTTGCACAAATTCATTCCTTTACGCTATGCAGAAATTTAGTATAACCATACATACAGCGCACTATGATGCTATTCAAATGCAGGCGTAAATTTTCCTTACATCGTGTAAATAATTAAATTTGGTAAAAATGTTTACAAATTCCAGTGGTCTCTAATTGTTTATAGTTTTCTTTCTCGCGCGTCCTGATTTATTTCTTTAATCTTTAAATGTTTCGTTTTCATTCTATCGTTTTATATTATTAGCGGATTTATTAACTCGGATTAAATAATTTTATGAAACCGGAAACGAAATTAAATAAATCAAATACTCATTTATGGACATCGTTTGGAAACGGTACATCGATAAGTATTTTCTTTGTTTCTTTTTTTTTGCAATATTTTGTCATATTTCATTTGGAACGTACTGGTTGTTTAAAAATAAACGTGAAAGTAGTTATTAAAATCATTAAATTTTCATGCATATGCGGTCTTTTTTGTATATAAAAATATAACGGTTTTAACAATTTTTTTTCTGCCCGTTTATTTCTTAAAAATCGATTCCATACTGTTCAAATTATGAAACCTGATTCACGTAAAGAATTATATAATAAATAACTCGAGTACAAATTATATACTTAAACGATCGTAATGTTAATACAATATTTAAATATTTAAAAATTACGATTAAACTTGAAAAAAGAATAACTATAATACGGTTTAATCGCGAGAGCGTTTATAAATATCATCCCCTAATTACGCTAAAGTGACTATTAATAATAAATGTAAAATTGCAGAAAATTGTTAAAAATAGATCAGAAATAACACGAATTAAGTCAGAAATAAGCCATTTTAAAAGTATTAATTAACCGAACGTGTAATTTAATTAGTATTATAAAAAATAATGATATAAATGAAATATATAACAATTATATCAGAATTAGGAAATGATTATACAAAACAAGAAACAAATGAACATCATGATTCCCTAAAAATTAAATAAATTATTAGATCAACAAAGTCCTAAAATTGAAAATATTTTTCGTAAGTTTGCAGATAGAGTATTTAATTTGTCAAATGTAAGTTTAACAGAAACAATAAAAAGTTACTTAAAAAAAAAAAAAAAAGATTAAAGTATATAAAAGAAATAATCGTACTGCTACAAAGACTAAAAGCATGGCGTCTCCGTTATTATAAATGTGAAGACAGTTTAATGAGAAAGAGGAAATTGATGGGTAATTCCATTTTTAGGTAAATGTATTTAATTAAGTGTGTTAGTGAAGTAGTGATTTTAACATTACAGGTTATTAGAAGATTGGATAAAATATAAGAATGAGTCATGCGAGTGTGATGTCCGTACACGGAACAACGTCATTTCATTCCATCTTGCGCGACGAATACGCTGAATCTTTCTCGATGTAAAAATCTGACTGTTGGTCGTTCCTTGAATTTATAGAACATGCACCGAATAATTCTATAGGAGACATGAAGGCGGCTTCTTTCGCAGCTCGATCTGCTTCTTCATTCCATACCTCCTATATCCAAGAATTTAGCGAGTCTGCAAACTTTAATCGTTGATTATCATATTAATTTTTTCAGCCAATGAATGCATCCACTTAGAATTTTATTTCAGTTGTTTGGTCGACTACTACGAGTCTGCAACAATGATAATTTCCTGCTCATTTTTAGATTAATACAGCCTACAGAATTGCAAACATATAATAAGACATTATCGAACGACAGAAGTGGATAATGGACTATATTATCATTATACACGACAGAACAGTCACAGCGATCTTAATTGTTCTTAGTACATTGAAAAGGTGCTCTGTATTTAGGAAAGAAATTTACTGATATTCTGTTAAGATAGGAGCAGTATATTGCAAGATCCCTGGAGTAGTGGTGCTGTGAATTTTGTGTAATTCCATTAATGAAGATAGGGAGATGATCACTTCCCGCTAGATGAAGCTGATAGAATGTCATCTATTCGCAATCGTTGCAGATGACGTGACTAGATCCAATGTTGATCGTTTACGATATGGAAAATTGAAATTGGTTGGATTTGTGTTATTCCGAATAAAGTTATTTCTATCAATTCAGTTTTCGACGGTTTTACTTCTTAAAGTTGCATACTAACTACTGCATGTTTTGAAATAAGCTGCGAGTATCACAAGCGTCGGTTTTAACAACGTGTAATAATTGCTCTAAATCAATGAGCTCACTGAGTGGTAGATATATACAACGTATTATAATAGTATTTAAGTTCAACTAGAATTGCGATAATTTGTAGGTTATTTTTTAGATAATTCAAGCGCTACGGGAACAACCCCACGAGCAATTAATTATATCGCTTTGATTATTATTAATTATTACAGAATAATTAGACAATTTTGCGCTAATTTTTAAGATGATTTTCCTGTAAACATATAATCGAAGGTCTGATAACAGGTATAAGAAATCTTCGTAACGAAATAAATATTCTATTTATATTAAATAAATCAAGCAATGACTATAAAGTAGCGAAGCACCTACCTTTGGATGAAGTGTAATAAAATAATTTCCCACTGCAACACTCTCCTAGCCGGTTTCCGTTGAAGCCTGTTATACGAAATTTATATTTACAGCCGTTTTGTAAATTACCAATTTCAACCGCTGTTACCTGGCCATCCACTTCGCCCAGCTTCAACCATTCATCGTTTTCCTAGACAGAATCAACGAGTAGATATTTATTGACGACCGCGAATGAAACATTTTAAATGCGCGGAAACTATTAATACGTCGAATATAGACTACCTTCTTTGTGTATCCATTGCAAAAAGTGGAACGCCCAGAATAATAATTTCGTTTCTTCGATTATACGGAGGAGAAACTGTTATATTGAGGAAGTCTTTGGGGCGATTTATTTTGTGTCTATCGAAAAATATTTCTAGTGAAAAATCGTTCGTTCGTGTCGTGTCCAGACCATTTCACTATTATATTTTCTCGGACCAATACTTTGCTAGCTGCAGAGTATACTGGTTCGCGTTCATAAAATTACTCATATTGCATGCGGTCTTCGGCAAGTCTACATTCCAATAAGTGGCCCATCCACCGAATCACTCTGCAAAGCTCGGATTCTCTGTCAATGACCGCTTTAACGTATTCTTTCTTGTTCGAACGCACCCAGCTCGTATTCTGTTTATCTATATTACCCAATCGTGATTGAAGCCCGGTGCAGGGATTTGTCAATCTTGTATTTGAACGACCTTCTTTCTCCATCTGATAACGCTTTCGCGTTCTATCGATGAGGAAGCTCTTTAATTGGTGCAGCTTGCCCATACATTGTATGACGAGAATCGTGGATTTTTTTTCTTCTTCCTACATCAGCTGCTACTTTCCTTCTTATATCAGGTGGCGCTATTCCACTTAGAAGATATAAATTTTTGTAATTCTAAGGCAACCTGTAACTGAACACACTGCATCGGTAATAGCCATATCAGCCATTTTTGCATATACAGGGCAAGCACATTCCACTGTCGAAATGCGTAATTGCTGATGTTCAAACTACTTCTTGCTTCGTACGGTGTTCCAATATTAATTTATTCCTTTTCTCCTATTTATTTTCCTTTTACCGATCTTAATTAAGACATCGTTTAGAATTTCTAGTAATTGTTCCGAAAAATTCAAATAGAAGCGACTACGTATTTTCTAAAAAACTTTCGAAACAATTTCGGGTATGTAACTACTCGGTGCGTATTTTTCGATGAATATTTTCTTCTTGTTTTCAAATTTTGACATCCAAGTGCGAACAACGGAACTTTTCCTTTTACTTTCTTCCCGCTATTATTTCTTCATAATACCTTTTCGTCTTCCTATCGTCCGATCATCATCCGATTCGATTCCTTTCGGTTCTTTTGAATCCGTCGAAGTTTTTCATTTTAAATTCGATTCTGTTAATCTATTTGCATTATCTGAAAGATTCCTATTGTTAGTCTGTTATTATTCATTCCCTGACTACGCGCGTAAAATAACAATCTTCCTTTCCTCATAAAAATAGCTTTTCTACCTTCTCATACCGTTCTTTATTGGGCCTTTATCTTTTCTTTTCTCGTGTCTAGAATTTTTCTGATAATCTTTCTTATTTTTTTCCGATATTTCAATTCTCCGATATCATTTAGCTTTAAGCATTCGGCTACATATTAATACTCCACTTTTAATAACTGGATTATTATATAATGACCGATCTTGGAATTTATCGATTTTCGACAATAGCCTTACCCAACGTAAAAAAAAAAATCAACTTAATCGATACATCCTTTCCAATTTTTAGTAATATTTCCGAGAACCTCGAATAGATTTCTAAAAAGGCAATTTCGGGTACATAACAACTGCGCGCATATTTTAACGTAGTTGCTTTAACGCAACGTCAAAACAAAACGAAAACAAACAAAAAACTTTTCGTATCCGTCAAATGTTCACGGATTTGAGATTCGTTAAAATTATTTCTTAAGAACCGAGGGATATAAGATTAATTTTACAGATTAAACAAACGAAAGTTTGGTCAGAGAAGTACCTTCTAAAATATGTTACTGTTATACGAGAGTGAATCTCTCAGGTTTACATCCCGGTGTTCTTGGTTTGCTAAAAATATTTTACCGATTCTCTCTTAGTGATTATAATGACGTAGAATACCAAATTTTAAATCGTCGTTAGAATAGCGGATGCGAATAACTTCGATATGACTAATCAGCCTCGCGCATTCTTCGGTCTGGTATTTTCGCATCATTCTATTTTATTTTTCTCTCTCAAGTCCGATGAATGAAATCATTAGAATCCCTACCATAATTTAATATGAAACTGCTTATTCAAATGAATTTTCAAATTCGGACACGAAAACGGGGAATTGTATTAGCAGTATTTATTTACGTAAGCCTACACTATAATTAGCTGTTAGCTGTTGTGTGGCTTCATTAAATAAATAAATAAATAAATATATAATTATAGTCGAAAGTTTCATTTTTATTAATTCCCCGTTTATATTAAAAAAAAAAACTGTGCCCCGGGGCGCGGGGAAGAAGTGAAAGTTAAAGACGTCTTCCAAAGAAAACTCTTATTTATTAAATTTCACTAAAGAAACGCATTATCCGCTATGCTTGACGTGGCGATGACTCAAATGTTTTCGGTGCAGCGAAGATTCGAACGAAATAACGGGATTATTTTAAAACATTTTTAAATCTTCTGTTCTTTCTTCTGTTGCTAACGCGTTTTTTATTTCGCATATCAATAAAACTACTCCTGCGAACTGACACCTGTCTAAACAGACGGCTCTAAATCAATCACTCGGTGCAGCTTTTGTTATTACTTCCAAATTGTTAAAAAGTTTATTCTCTCGCGAATTTCTTCTATCTTTATTGCAGATATCCTTCATTCTCTCCGTTCTAACCTATTATCTAACAAAAATTTTAATATTTCCAGACACCAAAAGTTGTGTCTCTGCCTTAAAATGTTCGCACTACAATCCTCAATGTCGCTCTTTCGTGACGTGTGCATTTTTATATTTGTCTATATGAGTTCATTTGTGAATGTAACTTAGCGATATAACTTCTTTCTCTCCTCAACCATATAGTTGGTGGGTTAGTTTGACCATAATAGATCTATCGAGCAAGCAAGTACTTTTTTCTTCGTTTTTTATTCGATCCGTGTATCTTATTCTGGGCCTGTCTTTAGTTCATCTTCCGCTTTCATTGGTAGTTTTGCTCGTTCACGGTATCTTTAACATTCGACGCCAACACCACATTTCGAATGCAAGAAGTGTATCATTTTTTGTTTTAAAATCGTCCATGTTTCCGCTCCGTACAGCGCCCGTCCAGATAAAACTCTTTATAAACCGCTTTCTGACATTAATTGATAGGATTTTTTATAAACACTTTTTTCGCAAGCGGTATTCTTCTCCTTATAACCTCGATGCTTCTACCATCGGATGATATTATACTTCCCAAATATGTAAATTCCGTCACTTATGCTCTGGTTATTCAATAGAATGTTTGTACTTTGTTGACCGTTTTTCATGCATACCATTACTTCGGTCTTTTTGATGTTTGTGCTACACCTTTCTCGTATAGAGGTTCATTTGGCACATTTAGGAATTATTGCAGGACTTTCTCGGTTTCCGTTATTATTGCTCTATCATCAGAAAATCTTATCGTATTACATATATTCTACCAATTATATTTAATCCGCTATTGTTTTGAACATATTTCTGATAATTACAACCGTAATAAGCATACAGGTATGTCACTAATAGATCTAAAGCCTTCGACACAACATTGCACGATGGTATTATCTATAAAATGATTGAAACAAAATTTCCAGACTATCTAATTACTCTTATTAAAAATTATTTGAACAATATATCATTCGCTCTATGCATTTCTGGTGAATACGCCACTATGAAAACCTGCACGGCTGGTATCCACAAGGAAGCGTGCTCGGTCCATTTCTGTTCACCTTATTCTTATACGACTTTCCTAAATTATCTTCAGCTAACTCCGCCTTATTTGCGGACGATACTGCATTCACTCAGGCCCAATTCAATTAGCAATACGCTATTTTAAGAGCTGGCAAATTAATCCAGACAAAACTAAAGCTAACTCTTTTAAAGTCGTAGGCATTCAATAACAGAATTCTCATAGAGAATAAACCTATTAATTGGACTAATGAAATTATCTCGTTATCTTTCTCGATCACCGCCTAAATTTTAATCGGAACTTATCTCATATTAATATTAAAGCGAATAAAGCAATTTCCGCCATCTATCCCATCTTTAAATCCTTCCTGAATTCTCGTAATAAAATGATTCTTTATAAAACTCTTATAGGCCCGGTAATAACTTACGCGTGCCCAGTATGGTGTTCTATCTCAAATTCTGTATATGAACAACTCCAGTACAAAACAGGTACCTCCGATGCATATATTAAATAAGTCAACATATGAATCTCATTTATGCATGAAACTACTAATCTATCCTAAGGATTATATATTAAACCTCTGCGCTAAATTCTTCACTCAGCGTTCATCATACACTACATTAGGCCTATAATTACGATTCCAGGCGACTAAAAACTATGTACACGAAATATAAGACGTCTATAATGCAACCTATTATAAATTACTGGTTAATTAATTTTACTAATTATATAGATTTAATTTACCTCTATATTAGAATCGGATTTACCTTAATCATCGTGTATATATAGTAAATTATAATTAAATTACTTTAAATATATACTGGTTTTATTGGTATTTTTTCCTGTTAATTTTCATTATTTAATATAAATAAAATAACGAGATGATGTAATATTATTATAGCAGCTGTTGGTAAGGTATTTTTTTCTTTCTACCGGTTAAGCATTATCTGGATTATTTTTGTAAATTTTTTACTATGAAAATCTCCCCCCGTTGTTTTGTTTTTGTTTTTTGTACTGCTGTTTTTTCCAAATAATCTTCCGTTGCTTCTTTAATATTGACATTGAACAGTATTGGCGACAGATTACAACCTTGGCGTACATAACTATCTTTGCTTTTTGTTCGCCATTGATTGATTTCTATAAAGCTGAAACAATATTCGCCGATCTCAGAAGTCTATTGTTTATTTAGTAATTTAAATAATATATCCTGAACTACATTTTCTGTCTACAAATGCGATATAAACCGCTTTTCCTATTTCCATTGATTTTTCAATAATCAAACGTAAGAAAAGTATAGCTTCCCTAGTGCCTCTGTTTCTTCTAAAGACGAACTGATCACCTTTGAGATTATTTACGACGTTCGAATTCTATTCAGTGATATATGATTTTCGTCAAGATTTTGAGAAATTTTCTATGATCCTTGCATTCCTGGACCTTATGTCTTTTTGGTATAGGCACTAGCAATCCTTACTCAAAATTTTTTGGTTTAGTACCTTCCATATATATATTTCATTTAATAGCCTAAATATTGTGTTTTTAGCTTAGTCATCTAATAGTTTAATCAGCTCCTTAGGAATTTGATCAACTCCTACCGCTTTATTTGTCTTCAGTTCGTTTAACGTTTTTTAAAATTAGCTCTTTAATATAGGTGAGCCTTTCTCTTCTTCTTTTAGATCCGTAACTTCTTCCAACATTGAGTCGTCAATCGGATCTCCACGGTGTTTTGGATATCCTAGCGATATAACTACTATGTTATTATCTAACGTTTTATATTACAATTTGTAATGGGTAAACATCGTGGAAGACCATAATAAGAAAAAAGGCTCTGCACTTAGTGCAACCTTGTTCATGTTATATATCGATGACATAGCAAATTATATCTCGCAGCCTGTTACCGCTCGGCTTTACACTGACGATCTTAATACATCCTTGTCATCCAGTATTCCTTGTAATGCACAATAAATCCTACAAAAAACCATAGATCGTTTGCAGCAATGGTCTGATACGAAAGGTTTATACTTTTCCACGTCCAAATCATCATATATTATTTTCCATAAGAGACGTCTATCATCTTCCAGCTTTTCTCTAAGTATAAATAACTCTCCCTTAACAGCCAAACCAAGAATAAAATTCTTAGGTCTATTGTTCGGCTCCAAATTAACATGACGTTATCATATAACCGAACTCAAGAGTAGGTGTTTAAAACTACTCCCAATTCTAAAATATTTATCAAACCCAAAATACAATATAAAATCCCAAATCCTCATAAATATCTATAAATCTATAATCCTATCACGAATCAACTACGGGTGTCAGGTATACTCAACAGCCAGTAAATCTATATTAAGAGCAATACAGTGCACCATGCTGGACTTTGATCCATCCTTGTAGTACATCCCTCATCACCATCAAAGAGCTTGTGTGCATTAGCAGGATCTTTTCCACTTATACACTACAGAAAATACCATACTTACCTATACTTAAGCCGTCTGCTTAGCTACAATAAAACATTCTCATACACCAAAGAACGTACATCCCCTAACCCCCTTCCCCCTTTTTGCAAGTGACCCTATACCAAAACCTACTTAACATACTATCAACATATCACATAAGCTTCATTCCAGAATCAACATTGAATTACAATATAATGATACTTCCTTGGGACCATCCCGAAACATAAATAGACTTATCTCTCACACAGCAAAATAAATCTACACACCCTACAAATATAAAAGAAATGGTATTAAGCACTCTTAAAAAATACAATGATTACACACACGCATACACAGACGGAGCGAAATCTACAGCAGGCGGCAAGAATTCACCAGCAGCTTGCTCTTACCAAACTGATAATATAATACACTCAATCCGACTGAGCGATGGCTGCACTTCTCTGGATGCAGAGTTGTATGGAATTATGTACTGTATTCAGTACATCAGATCAGCTGTACTTCCATGTCGAAAAGCATTGGTTATAACAGACTCCCTCTCTACAACTAATATGCCGTCAAGATAATAAAAATACCATAATATTAGAAATCCAACACAATCTACACACATACACTATATAAGGAAGGAAAGGAAATCCGCTTTCTGTGGATCTCAAGTCATATTGGGATGCACGGTAGTGACAAAGTAGACCTTGAAGCTCGGTCTATGGTACTTTCACCAGTACCAGAACACTCACCAACTCCATCAACATTAGTACATGTACTCATGAATAACAGCAAACAGGAATGGACCACCGACTGGACCTCACAAACAACCTTCCTTAGGAGCATAAAATCAACCCATAGAACTATGGTGGCCTCCAGATGGCACAAGCAGAAAAGAATTGGTGGGTCATATAGCCATATCACACAATTATCTTTATACCAAAAACCCTCCACAAACAAACTGCCCCCTATGCGGATATTTAACAGAACCAACCGTCACACACTTAATCTACATCTGCAAAACACTCACATCACACAACGAAATACAGGGCCCGATACACAAAATACTCTCAAACAACCCTCAATCAATAGGCAGTATTCTGGCTTTTGCAAGAGAAAGCGGACTCCTAGCATACATATAAACTAGGCACACGTCTCCTTACGCTGTAATAACCCTGGTAGTTACAAACGGGGTATGGAGATTTACATAATGTTTAAAAAAAAAAAAAAAAAAAAAAAAGTTGGAAATAACGTATCAGTCAAATTGAAATCACACAGACCATTTCACAATTTTAAAAATGTAGAAAGATGACCGTCGTTGACGCGACAAAAAAAAAATAAAAAAAAAATGCCCAGCCTAAAGGATAAACCGCTGGTGCTGGACTAGATCGATATTGCCCTCATTTCGCAAACCTGATTTACGACAACGAATTGGTCGAATATCCTGAGATTTGCCATCTACTACTCAGTGGTGGTGGTGGATTTGAAGTATCCGCGGTTGTTATAAAACAGAATATTTGTCATTATACGGAGATTTAATATTGCGAAGAATATATTCGAGTAATCTCAGTCGCAGTGATGCACGTTGCGACATATTTTTCCCTAAAACATAATCAAGTTTTCTACAGCACTTTGGTAAACACGGTGCTCGGGTGTATACAGAAAAACAGAACCCTAGCCCTGCACACAAGGGCAGAGAATTACTTCAAGCTATCCACACAACACAGCGTTGTTTTTCCCTCTACTCGAAAACCAACACACTAGCAAACCGATCGTGGTAGCACATCTAACTAAGTCACTACAGTTACCAGCACTACCATATTGTAAATAAAACTCGGATGGAAAAAAAGGAATTCATTCCTAATTTTCGAAAGTTTGTATAATACATATGTAAGCCACATCTTATAAGGTATATTGACCAACTAGTCTTCTACAGATTATTACGTTAATAAAAAGTTTGAGTAATGAGCGTGATCCAAAAAAATTAACTTCTTTCCAATCACCAGTTGAATTTTTGAAAACAACACTACATATATTTATACAGTCGTTAACGTTATTAATTTTCCTTGCGCCATGTTGTTTCTTGATAATAATGCTGGGATTATTTGTGAAATATTCTAACAAATACGACAGATACGATGTGGAGCATGTTCCATAGTCACAGTCTCAATGCAAGTCTTGGGTTTATGTACACGTATATATAGAATACTACAGACATAAATAAAAATTTAACCTACTTTCAACAGTTCGATAATGTAGCCTTCGTTTGGCATGAAATCTTCACCTTCGGACGAAGTACTCCATTTTAATCTGTATCGACCCTCAGTAGCAGTTTCCGTGATACTCACATCAACAATTTTAACCTCTGAAAGAAGTGGACGGAATTTCCAAACGTTATAAGTAGTTTTGAAAAAGTTTAAAATACGTAAATATAAACAAAAAAAAAACATAGTCAAATTCCATGAAATATTTGTGATTAGGCGTTTATAAATAAAAAATATTTCACATAATTAGTCTATTCTTCGTGAATGTGATTTGTTTGTTCATAAGTTGAATTTATATATCCCCGTTTGAAAAGGAGAATGAAATGCCCTTTATAGTATAACTATTTTCTATATTAGAATTGTTCGATTAAATTGAAACGGCAGTTCGAATTACGATAGAAAATAAATAAATGCGACGTAAAATTAAATAATTGTAACTGAAACCAGATTAAATCGAAGCAAGAAAATCGAAGAAAATATGCTAATCTAGTTTTAATTAAATTTATTTACACCGAGGACGCTTAGCGCAAAAATCTACGAGAAATATGAGTAGAACAAAATTTATTTTCTTTGGTGAATTTTATACGTTTTTTTTATCTAATCTTATTAGAAGTCCTTAAATTTTCCAGAGTTTTAAAACATTGTTTTTTTTTTTATCGTAGAAACTTTGGAGAAGAAAATCGAAACTTTTGAGATGTACATTTATCGCAGAATTCTAAAAATGTCGTACCTAGATCACGTGGCTAATAGAGAAATGACGAATAAAATGTCGAATCAAGTTGAGTTTATATCGTACGAACATCTTGTACAATATAGTGAAATTATTAGGCATAGAAAACCTGGTAGGCGAAAACTTTCTTGAAAAGCAGATATGAGAACATGGTATTAAATATCGGCACCTCAACTGCAAGAGGCGTCCAGAGATACTTAGTAGCTACGATGATCGCCGACCTTCGACTGGAGATGACGTAACAAGAAGAAGAAAACGTTTATTCGATTTCCGAAATTTATTTCGTTTAAATACGAGCCAGAATTCCATTACTTTATGTTATAACTGTTCCCTACATTAGAATTGTTCAAATAAATTGAAATACAAAGCAGTTTAATCTTTCCCCCTCCAATCCAGAACTGATTAAAACGCAATCATTTACTGGATTTTATGTAGGTATATATCAGGTTTTGTCCCTTTAACAAATCCAATCGCCTTCGAGTAATATTAGATTGTACTCAAATCATATCTATGATTCTTTCCGTTTTCATCTTTTAGGTATTTCTTCATTAAGCGGGTTAGCTGCCAACGGATTTGGATGATGTTGAAGTCTTGATAAGTGTTTATGAACAGCCGATTTAATCTCTTCAGCGACATATCGCACATGTAGGTCGGTATGTAATGGTCTGTTGGAGACGCACCAAGGAGCACCAACTATCAACCGTAGTATTTTATTCTGCTTGCGCTGAATTCGTTCTACGTTAGTTGCCGAAGCACATCCCACAGTTCTGCTGCATATAACTATAGCTTTATACAATATTAATTTATTATTGATATTCAATTGCGAGCGAGGGCCTACCAGCCAATATAAATTGTTGCATCTTGAGTTCTAGCTCAATATTCTTAGCTTTTATCTGTTTCAGTCGGGTTAACGTTTGATCCAAATAAGCACCGATATATATTACTAGACTCGATTTGCATTAGTGACTTAGAATTTATCGTAACTTCATATTTATCACGCGCAATACGTCGTTTGTTAAAGATGATGTGATTGCATTTTTGCTCATTGATTATAATTTTCCGTCTATGAGACCATTCAACTATGTTGTCAATATCATTTTGAACATATTCAGCGCAATTTTTTATCACTACCGTATCATCTTCAAATGCAGGTACAAATACGTTTTCATTTATGGCTATATCATTGGTGAACAACGAGTACACCAATAGGCTCCCCTGCGGCAAACCTGCCTGTATTTTGCGTATAGATGATTGTTTATCATTTATCACAACTCGAAAATATCGTTCATCCAAATAGGATTTGATAATGTTATAATATGGAGCAGACAAAGTCTTCTAATATTTGTAGAGTAGCCCTGGATGCCGGACGCGATTGAACGCTTGTTGAATATCCAAAAGTACTGCAGAGCATATTTCTTTCGAAGCTCTCTTCAATTTTCTTAACCACTCTGTGAACCTGTTGCACTGTTGAGTGGTTCGGAAGCCAAATTGCTGATTTGGAATTATTTGGTCTTTGTCAATTTGAATCCTTTTTTTTTTAATCTTTCAAATACTTTAGGGAGTATTGGAAGTAAAGAATTGGTCGATAGGGAGTCAGTTGTTCAGGAGATTTTCCAGGTTTCTGAACCATAATTATATTTGCAAATTTCCATAGTACTGGAACGTATTGTAATCTCATGATTGCGTTGAATATATATGTTAATTTTACTATTGATTTTCTCGGCAATTCTTTTAGAACTCGACTGGTAATTAAATCATAACCAGGAGCCTTCTTGTTGCTGAATTTCTTGATTGTGCGTTTAACTTCCGCAGAAGAGAAAAACTTGATTATTGTTGGTCTTCAAGATTTGTTTAGCTACTGACGAACTACATTTTCAACTTTTGATCAGTTGTTATTTGGGTAAAAAGTTTCGGCCAAATGTATGGAAAATAGTTCAGCTTTAGTGTAATCATCTGTAGTCCAATTACCATCCTTCATTTTTAAAGGATCACTTTTTTTTCGTTTTTTTTTTTTTAGTGTTTAACAGATTTCCACAACGAATAATTTCAAACCTTTGAGGAAGATAGATTGCATATTTTGTAAATGTATGCTTTTTGAAATTTTGAAGCAATGCTTTCAGTTTCCTCGTTTGATGATTTAACGCTGTTTTATTGCGTGGATTTTCTCATCCACTGTCTTCTTAGTTGTCTCTTTATTGTTACCTGCTGGCGCACATAATCCGGGTAAACCGAAGTATGATTTATTGTGCTTTTGATCAAAGGAGTGCTTCTACACGCTGCATTTATTATTTGATTAGTAAATAAGTTGACACTATTATCATATTCATTCGTTATAAGTGAAATGTGAAGATTCTAATGTATTCCTAAACGTTTCCGAGTTTGTAAACTTGATCTTTCTCTCATCTGTATCTATTCACTGACTTTTAATATAACGATTGAGTGGTCAGAAGATAGCGATGAAGTATCATTCATAACTTTCATATAGTTATTTGAGATTGCCTTTGTTATAAAGAAATCTAACAAATCGGGAATATTGTTTCTGTCTGTCGGCCAATATGTAGGTAAGCCTCCGGACAATATGTCACATTTAGTTGAGTCTATAACCACTTTAAGGTAGTTTAAATAGCGACAGAAAAAAAAAAATGCTTACCGATATATATAGAAAATTAATCGTCGTGTAAATATGTGGAAAAAAATGACGGAACGGGATATACATATATATATACATATATGTTTATATATACACATATATGTATCCGTCCATTACTTCATTGACACATCTGACGTAAGAAAACGTGGTTTGATAGGCGGGTAATATATATATATATATATATATCCGTCTGTTATTTCCGCTCGCTCGCTCGTTTACAGATTAACTCCCCATATAAACTGTGCCAATAGAAATTTCCCTTCAAAAATAATCTGAAAATTAACGTGTAGATCATTGTAACCCACGAGTCTTGTTTGCGCTTTTTTGTGTGAAGGGAAACTGTTATGATTACTTTTTTTTTATATCTCCAACCGAAATGTTTCATATAAATTAAATCTCAACAATTCTAATTTCGACATAACAAGTACAAAATACAAAACAAAAAAATAGGAAAAAAATGATTTCTAATGAGAGATGACCTTGTCTTCGTCTTCTTTTACTTTCAATTTCTCTTGCTCGTTCCTCAGATTCCCGTATTCGTTCTTCTCGTTTTCGCTTCAAGTCGTAATCGGGATATCTAAGAACTTCAACTAAATCTAGCCGCGTTTCTTCGTCCTTTTCATCCCAATCCTGTTCGCTATTATCTTCGTCCCAAATACTGTTCATGTTCGAAAGATAATGTCCTAGAAAAAATAACCGATGAAAATTATTTTCCTTTAATATTAATCGTTTAAAAAAATTATCCGATTGAAATAATTAAAGAAAACATAATAAAATAAATAATTTAGCTTCCTGAGTTTATTACTAATATATTCTATACGGCTATTCCAAGATATATTATCTATTACAACACCTAAATATTTTATTTCACATACACTGTTTATTTTAGTATTTTTATTTAGGGTTAAAGATAGACCATTCACACAAATTTTGTTTTATTTGTATTAACTACTAAGCGGCGTAATTTTAATCAATCATAAACCTTATTCACATCATCTTGAGCAAGTTGTTCAAGCACACTCGGGAAACGCGAACTAACTAGAATTACTGTATCATCAGCATAAATTAAAATCTTTCCTGCAACATTCAAGTTACATAGATCATTTATATATATATATATATATCAGAAATAAATACGAACCTAAAACACTTCCCTGAGGAACACCGTAACATTGCTGCACACTATCACTAAAAACATTTATTTTTGTCACATATTTTCTATTACTTACATACGATTTAAACCAAAATGGACCGTCGCCAAGGTAGATCGTTCCTTCTATCCTTACAGAGTGAAATTTTAGCTGCCTTTGCTGCAAAGCAACAAACATATTCTTTATTCTTTGACATTGAG
Organism: Coronaproctus castanopsis; assembly: GCA_032883995.1. NCBI lineage: Eukaryota > Metazoa > Arthropoda > Insecta > Hemiptera > Monophlebidae > Coronaproctus > Coronaproctus castanopsis. The sequence goes on along the minus strand of CM065052.1, from coordinate 66,248,961 downwards.
AAAGTATATGAGAGAGTGAGGCATAACTATCTTCTCACAAAACTAAACCGGGTGGGGATAAAAGGTAATATGCTAAAATACATCAAAAATTTCTTACAGGAGAGGATAACTCAAGTTAAAGTTCTAAATACTCTTTCTCTTCCACCGCCTACCCCCAAATGGTCTACCTCAAGTTTCCCCCCTAAGTGTTACTCTTTTTTTTATTATATATCAATGGCATTTGTTCATTGATTCAACCTCCATTCTCCATACGATTATTTTTTGATTACATAAATCAACCCCTTAGTAGCACACCAACTCATTCAAAAAACACTCGCATTCCTTGAAAATTGGACCGTTGAAAATGGGCTATTATTCTCCCCTTCAAAAACGCACCTCATACTATTCCACAGGAAACGAAACATAACCTCCTTCCCTCCACTAATACTTTATAATACCCGCATAAGTATTCCACAAAGATAAAATTCTTAGGCCTTCTTTTTGACCCACAGCTGACCTGGCGACCTCATATAACACAGCTTAAAGCTAAATGTTTGAAATTATTATCAAGTATCTCTCCAAACCAAGTCTAGCAAACTTTGTTCATCGGAATGCCAAATAAATTGTGAAAATACTACATCAGTTCTGTTTTGTACTAGATGTAATAAGGGCAATCACTCAGCTCATAACCGTGGTTGTCCAGTTTACCAGGAACAACTTGAGCTACAGATAATTATGGCGTTAGAAAATGTTTCATTCTCCGAGGCTAAATTGATTTGTATGGAGGACTATGGTCACTCCTGCATTTTCATTTGCTGAAGTGACAAGTAGCAAAAATGTCCCCCGAATAATGGACATGGTCCAGTTCTTTTAAACAAAAAAGAAATATCAGCGACTCTGGTTTTTCCAGTCGCCGCTATAATAATAGTAACAATTACAATAATACTAATAACGAGAATAGTAACAATACTTCCATCCACGTTCTCTGTACTGTCGACAGAGTTATATGCAATCTTCCGTGCAATTGCTATTACAGAATCGGAACTAAAGCAAGACATGTTAATTTGCACTGATTCTCTTAGTTCAGTTAGAAACATACAGAATATACACGAGCATCAGCATCCGTTTGCGAAAACTGTATTAGATAAATCGTTTACCCACAGGCGACAAATTGTACTTGCGCGGATACCCGGACATCGAAATATTGGTGCAAACAACGAAGCTGACACAGCGGCAGCAGATTCATGTAATATACTAACGACATGTAAATATATGACGATACATATTTGGAATAACTCGAGGTCGATAGCAATGGAACGGATTCGCCATACTTCCTTATTACGATCGTAGCGTCACAAACCCATCAACGTCCAGACGGAAAGATGTACCTCTTTCGCGTTCGGTTCGGACACATACGTCTTACGCACCAGCTTCTTTTCACCATCGGCCTACCTGTCTCGCATGCGACACTCCTCTTACCATCGCTCATATCCTAACTTCCTGTCCAACATGTACCCTGCATCGCCAGCTCGCTAGCCTTCCACACAACCTTCTCAACACATTACAACGCACTTCTTCCGCCGAAACTAATCCAAATCACAATCATCCTTCCTCTTAATCTAGTTCTGAACTCCGTTCCTTCGGTGCCTGACCTAAGTAGCAGGATACGGTCACAAATCAAAAGAAAAGATGTTACTAAAAATTGGTTTCTAACAGTTGATATCATTCGCAGCGTACGACAGGTTGGCGTTATCACATTTGTGTTGAGCTGCTGTACATTCTCAATTCTCGTGATCGGAATCACATTTTAAGCGTTGCATGTTGTAGTTAGACGAAAGATGTCTATATAATTCGAACATATAACATTCTAGCATGCTAGTTCTGGGCGTATACTGTTCCCGGGGAACCGCACAATATTCGGTGAGATTGTAATTTATCATCTTCTTAGTATCATTACCATGCAGAAAAATAACCAGATAAATCGGTGGTTAATGGTCAGTTCTTTTGTGAAAAGTAACAACGGATTTTAATTTAACGGAGGATAAAATCGAATTAGAAATATCACAAATAGACAAATCTAACGGAAAACATTTAAGGGCGGTTCCTAATGGTTTATGATTTTACGAAAGACGCGTATAAAAAAAAGTGAATTATTATTTTTTAACAACATTTTTAAAGCATCGCAATCATCTGCAGTGAAATAGAGAATATATATTTTCACGTACGTTGATTTTAAACTTGGATTTAAACGAAGAATCAACACATTACCTTAGAATCAGTCTGTTTATACGGTACTTGGTATTTTAGGTTTATCGCTCTGTTGAAATAACACCTTAAAAAACGCGGGTTTCGTATTAAAGGAGCATATCTGTTTTTATTATTATTATTATTATAAATATAATCGTTGTCAACTGCTTTGTGCTTGAAATAATTATCTTTCCTTTCCTCTTGTTAGGATATTCCTAGTCACGATAGTCCGTAATATCATTTGTACCGTACATATGATCCTTGTTCGGTAAAGACGAAAGAACTTTAGACGAACACGGCTGCGTATTATCAACCGATAACGGAAGAATAACAACTTAGTCTTGTAATCAAATATTGTGTTTCATAAATTAATTATTCCTGAAATGGAAGATTTGCGATTGAATTCATTATAATTAAAAAACAGAGCTTTATTGAATAACGGTGTTATTGCAATTATATAAAAAATGTTGAATATTATTCGTTTAGGCTATCTCGAAATGTAAGTATATGAATATAAATATATATATTTATATTATGACGTGAGAAATACGAGTTTTGTATTCAAATTATTTTAGGACTCCAACAATAATATACTACTTACCAGAAACTGATTCCAAATTACCGGATGAAGATGATACTTCATACGGAGGTCCAAACCCAATATCGTTTTTAGCTTTCACTCGAAATTCTTTTATGTATGATCGTTCTGGCAAATCTAAAATAACGACTGTAGTACGAACAGGAACCCTTTTTGCCACAATCCAACAGAAACCATCCTACACATTCGTTTCGTTTTAATTGTCTAAAAATTGTTCGTTTACTCACTTTTATTAAAACGAATTAACCATAATTCGTATCTTGTATATTTGTAGCAGCTACAACTGAGGATTACATTTGATATGTTTAGTTTGAATAAACATCTGGGCAGCCTGTAAAGTAATACTACTGGGGAGAAATAGTATACTGACGAGGCATTATTTTTTTTTAATGTAAAAACGCGTATATTTCGTATTATATTAAAAAGTTGTAATAATATTTAATAAATGTACCGGAACAAATGCCCTCTCCATTTATGAAAGTAACTAATAATATAAACTGGTAAATAATAAATATACAAGATAGAAATAGTATTGATGGAAAAAACTATCACAAATGAAAAGCGGTAATTTAAAAAATAATAAGTTTAATTATATAACGAATATGTAATATCATTTATAAGTAATGGAAACGAAAGCAAACAAATTATAACGTTATGAGAATACATTATGTTTAATGCGTCCATGCTTATACTTAACATAATACTTAATTCCCTGGAATTGCAATTTCCTATTGCTGGAAGTAAATTATTACGGTGCACACCGCAACTGAGAAAAATTTTTTGGGATAGTTTGAGGATATACTATTTTACATATGGTACCTGCAGAGCACTGAGCATATATGAAATTTTAGTGTATACGGGAACATTATGATTCAATGTTTGGTGGGTAATACGATGCAATTAGTCCAGTGAAAAAAATAATAATAATTTTATCATAAAAAGATAAAAAGTAATAAAAAAATTATGAAATTAATATTTTTAAAAAGCACACTAGCAGAAAATAGATACCAAATATAAATCACGAATAAAACACAGGATATGATATGTTGCTCATACACAACACATTTAGTCTGATAATTTATAATAGAAGACAGGAACTATTGATACACGTATACATAAATACACGCATTTATATACCCACATATATATTAAATGTCATTGAATACTATATATAAATATATATAAATTTGTAATGGATAGCGAAGGTAATAAGTTGTTAAGTTTAAAAGTTCAGATAACATTTACGTTTTTAAAATTATTTATTATATTAATATAGATTTATTTCTTATAAGCCGCAGTCGTCATTAATTATTATTTTCTTAATTAACACAAAGAAGAAATTAAGGAAATTCATGAACGACAAATTATACAAATAAACACAAGAATCTCACATCCGAAATCAAACATAAAATAGACACGTAATAAAGTATGAGTAATACGAAACAGGACAATTTAAAAGAATTAAATAGAATATGTAAAATTCTATGAATCATGAATAATATGTATCTACGTATACGTATGCTAAATATCCTTAAAGTAACCTTAGCAGCTGAATAAAAACAAACGACTTTACACAAATAAATAGTAATGAAAATAAAATTAAAATAGTGATATTCTGCAATATTGGTTTAGAAAAATTTGAGTTTTTCAGACATCTACGAGGCGTGTGACAATTAGACGAGATATTTGACGTATAAGGGTAAACGAACGCAAATATACGTAGGGGTTGATTTTATATTGCGAAATTTTACAAATCAACCGTTGAAAATAAATGAGGTAATTATTAATCAAGAAAAATATGTAAAATATCTAGGCATTCATTTAAACAGCAAGTAAACGTGGCAGAATTAAAACTACAACAACTAAATTGGCTTCTTGGTAAGTACTCTAGTTTGTCATTAGAAAACAAGCTCCTAGTATATAAAAAGCCCGTTTTGACATATAGTTTAATATTGCGCAAAAGATAAATACACATACATAGGATAAAACGATTTCAGGATAAAAGACCATAAGACTGATCGCCACGTCACCCTGGTACGTATCTAACCGTACTTTGCGCAGAGTTTTGAATTATCTGAAGAGACGAGATCAAAGGTATCTGAGTCATTTGCAGACTCGTGAAAACGCATCGGCAATCTATTTGACACTAGTCTCGAAAGCTCAAACGTACTCGATCGCTTGATCTAGCCTAGATTTACTATAATACAGCGAGGTCGATCGTTTTGATTTTTAACCCCTCACAAGTTATTTCGTGTTCCAGCCCAATTGCTAGACGGTCACCTAGCCAGTTGTAATTTTGGTATTTTTCGTACAACTGATAGCGATAACACTATCGTATTCTCGGTCTATATTTTTCTAACGGCATTATCTATCATCTGGAAACTAGTTAATTTTCTAATCTTGATACGATGCGGAAAACTAATTAAATAAACCGATCGAGCATTATCATATTTCCATTGAACGTATAGTTTTCTTTGCCGCTGACGAGTGAGATTAGAATTATTAACGATATCAATATTATCCGATGATAATTTATTACCTTTTGTCTGGTTTTTATCTGAGCTAACGACGATAACTTAGTCTTTTGATATAAACATAGATAACTCCATGAAAATGTTCAATATGTAATCTTACCAAGTATTCGATGATATATTCGCTAATTGGACATCGTTCATCGTTTATAGGGCTCTCTAGTAATAACATAATACCGTCCGGTCTCAAACTAGTTATTTCCACTTTTCCCATTTTCCCGGGTGAAGTACCTAAATCAAACTCGGCGATTAAAACTTTTACATCCTAATCGTCTTCCGACTATGATATATATATATATATATATATAATATTCTAATGTTAATATACTATTATTATCGTCTAAATAATTCCGTTCGAAATTTAATGAAGTTATTTATGATACCATAGTTACGGTATACCGAACAACACTTACAAACTTTATCCGTTACTGTATCCGAACCTAGGACATTTAAAATTAATGTACACGTAATAAATAAATAATTTTAAAAGATAAATTAGTATACAATTTTTTACCAATTATCAAAGGTATATTGTGCGCGTATATTGACAGTATGTGCGAAAATGTTTTATTTTTGTTATTATATTACACGTTACGGCTTTATTGTTAATTTTACGATTAGTAGCCAGTAATAGAAGAAGAAAAGCTTTATTTCATTAGGATATATATATATATAAAAATGGGTTCATAAAGTTAAGTACCTTATGCCTAAACATTTAACTTATAGAGTATATTACTAAATCCAGAAAGTTAATAAGACAAATGTTTAGGCTACAGGAAAAAAAACATAAAAACCTGCAAGGAAATAAATAAAATATGATAAAAAGGAAAACAAAAATATATGAGGTACATATACACATATATACATACATACACACATGCACATACATATGAACACACATACCATATTAACTAAACAAAATAAATAATTGACCTAGACACGGAATTAAATGAGTAATCTATGCTTAATTCTACGATGTTTGTATATAACGCATGGTGAGGCTTAGTATATCGTAATCACCTGTAAAATTAATTAATCTATTTTTATCTATTTTGCATACTTGGTGTACAGGAGAATAATCCGCTCTAAATCCAAACTGTTCGTGTATAAGAATTCTGTTTTTCTGCTCTTTACAAGCTATACAGGGAGTTAAGTATTTGACTCGGAACAACCGGTTTGATACTATGATACACTCGCAAGACAACAGGAGAACGCTATGGTAACCGTGATGCGAGTTATTACGCGTATGACAAAATAAGCTGATAACGCTAAAGAAGACAGCTCTAAAAGAAAAGCTGATAGACATCGCCGAAGAAGGCATCTCTGCAGTCACCCCTATAAACAATGCATCGAGTACTGCCTTAACTGGGTCTGTACCACTGAAGTAATGCTGAAAGCAGTCCCGCTGATACAAACTGATACAGTCAATGGTGTGAGCACCCTAGTGGTTTTTAGTGAGTAGAAATTGTTAAAAAAAAAAGTGTTTTATCTAGGAATATAACTTAGATTATTTTTGTGTATAACTATTTTAGAAAATACATATTTTTCTTTCTTTTTTTCTCTTTCTTTCTAGGTGTTTTTGTATGATGCGACCCGAAGAACTGTACAATAGTGCGTTTTCCGATTGCTATGAATTTATACGTATAATGTTAGAGTACTGGTGAATGATTTTTAGTCCAAAATTTTGTTATTTGTTATTATTACCGTTGTTACTATTGTATTAGTGTTAAAAGTGTAATTTAGATTATTCGAAAATTCACTTACAAATAACAGTACTCATTATGAGAAACATGCAGTAATAACTTTCAAACATCGTAATGAGCATAGTGGTTTGCAAAATTTATATTGTATTCGCCGGATGATAATAAACCTGAAGATTTAAAATTATATATTTTTTTTTTACACACTACCTATGTAGTTGACGTACGAAATAGTTTTGAAATAATGTCATGACGACGATGATGGTTATAATAATAATAATAATAATTGTTTTACAATTCAATATTAGATCTGTATACACTGTCGGCACTAATTTACAATGCAAATATAACTTTTTAACTGATTTTAAAAACAATCAATATATGTATATATATATATATATATATATATATATATATATACACGCCACCTGCACTCAATTTTTATCATATTGTTATATTAACGCGTCATATAACCGTTATTTTTCTAGAAAAATTAGTAGTGAAAAGAACGAGTTATATTATTTTTCCATAACAACAGTTGGGTGTGATCAAAAATATAAAAATGTCGCATTTAAAATTTATGACATTACGACTTGTAAATTTGATGAGATAAATATTTTCTTCGTATTCGAAGAACTAATATCTCATATTCGAAACTCAATAAAAAAAGCTTATTTTACTAGTAATTAGAATGCTTCAAATGCGTGATTGCAAATGTTATCCTACAGCAAGTTAGTTCGTAAAACAAAAAATCACTAGTGCAGACTAAAGAAACAGTTATCCGTCTACAGCAAAGAAGCAGCAGGAAAAATCTTACGCTCAAAACATCCACAAGTTTCTAGGAAACACGATGAACAATTATAATGCCAAATCGAAATTTCATCAAACTACTTCTGATTTTTAACATCGGATAAATAAAAAATATATGTATATACAACCTCATTCTTTCACGCGATAATATGAATATTTTAACTTATTCCAAACAAGTTGACCGATAAATATTATACGAATATTTTTCGCATACTTTAACGTTTGTTACATCGTACAAAGTGAATGCAGACAACAACCGAACGCTGGTAAAATGTCGCTATAAGATAAAAATTAAATGAAAAATTTATCGGTGACAATTATTTTATTTTTCTTATATTTGCGGCAAATACGACAGTAAAAATAAATTTATACATTGCGACGTATGCACGTGTATCTAAATATATTTATAGAAATTTTAAAAGCGGTTTATTTTAAAAATTCACATTCGCATTTCATTAAACGGCGCTTATTTTTCGAATACACTTATAAACATAAAAAAAAAAAATTTGTAAAATAATTAACGATAAGCTAGAGATCTTTAAAGTGAAAAAGGTATAAGCGACAAACGATTGACATCGTGAGTATAAAACACGTCTTATTATTTATCCGTGATGATAATAATTTTTGTTAAAAGGCTAAAGATTAAAACAAAACTACATCCAACAGAATTGAATGTGCGTGAAATGCTATACAACTGGACAGTACGACAATATTTATTGCTTTAATCGAAATTTATCCGGTATAATATTTGAAATTTAATTCTTTACCCCGATTAGGCTTCACGAATACCGATATTTTTTTTTTTTTTTTTTTTTGTTATTCACTTGTGTCCAGTTATTCCTCTTGGCCATTTGTAACTTTACCCTCTATTATTATTTATATTTTTTATAAAGTCATTATTTCTTATTACATATCCCAACAGCTTTCTTCTACATGGTTCACCAAACTTCTATTTTCGTGTATTCTTTCTAGGATTTTTTTATTTATTTTCGAATTCTTTCCAGTACGTTTTCGTTATTCTACGTCAGATTCACACCTCCATTGCAATCAAGTTTATTTCCTGCGCTGTTAAGCACTAATTTTCAAGATACCCGATGCGTACTCACAATGTCCATTGACTTAAATAATAATAATAAAAAAATTTGTATTTGCGAGCGTGCTTAATTGAAGTTTATTTTAAATATAAAAATGTCAAAAATGACTCGGTGTATAAACTAGTACAAATTGAGGAATGAAGTTAAACGAATAAAAAATAAAATAAAGTAGTAATAATAATGAATAAAAACTGAGGAATCCTAAGAAAGTTCTCGGTGACAAAAAAGTATTATCATTTTGCTTTTTATTATTATTTTAAAAAATAAAATTAATCATAATAATCGTAATAAAGTTGTTCGAGTGTGTTTAAACTCACTAGTTATTCAATACACTTTGAAGTGACAATTAATCACATTCTCCGTTTACAAAATTATCAACGGCATCAATCTCATCGTCTATTATACCGTTTGCGATAATTTCTGCATTGTCACTTCCAGAACTTAGCGGTAAAGTAGAAGGCCGTGGAGATAATTTTCTGTACGGAAATTGAGACTTATGTTGTTCTTCGGAAGGCGTATGCACAGCTATAATTTCAGTCTGGGTCGAAGAAGCAGTTGCTGAAGAATTACTACCCGACGATTCCTGGTTTACTCGACGTAATATTTCCTGCATCGAATTTTGTAACTTTTGCACCTGTGAAAACATATATATATATATATATATATATAACATGCCATATGGGAATTCGTAGTAGTTTTGAACGTGTATTACAAGTACATTTATTTGAACGTTAATGATACATTATCAATATACAATTATAACGCTTGTTATACGATTAATTCCTGGAAGCTACACTAAATTGCGAGATGAACCAGCTGTTGGCGTTGAATAAACGTTCCCAATGTGAAAAATTCATTTCCTCTGTTTAATAAACGATCTAAAGTTACCATTATGATTTTGTATTAGAATTTACGAACTATACAATGGTCAAGAAATGCGTCTAAAAGTTGCCACGATGCACGCAGCAATGTTAAAATCTATTACATGCACTTAATACTGAATCGGTCGTCTTCATCGCAGTCGAAATAATCACGTAATCTAGCTTTATAATAAACGCATTGACAACGAATCGATAATTATACACAACGTTGTCTATATCGCCCATACGAAAAATACAAACGTAGAAAAATTAAACATTATCTTCACGCGTATTAAATTTTAATTCCATGTAATATATACACGTGTATATGTGTACTGTCCTACTGATATATCAAGGAAAAATAGAGGGGAAACGAAGAAGTGATAAAATAAGTACAAAATAGAAAATGTTGCGGAGGAATTAAAAAGACAATTAATGAATCATAGCGATGTAAGAATATAATATGAAGATAAACAAAATGAAGACCAAAATATTACGCAACAAAATTAATAATATAAGTAATCAAATTAATATCGATAGTAATGCAGAAGAAATAAAATAAATAATCGAATAACCGCAGATGGTCGAGGTAAAAAGGATATAAAGAGCAGAATCGCCAGAAACAGCGTTCTACAATAAGATAAGTTTATTAACATCGACGAATATATACCTATAGTTATTAGAATAAAATTGTTGCAAGAATATGTATTCAGAACACTGCCCTTTATGTGTCGTACTAAATTTGAATTATGACAAAAGATTAGAAAAGACTGACTGCATTAAAAATCTTAAGGTATCGAAGGTTGCTAAATATTAAATGTACAGATAAGATAACCGACAATGAAGTATAAAGAAGAATTGACGAAAAACCGGCATTGTGGAAAAACATAGTAAAAAGAAGTATAGCGACATGGAGAGTTATTAGGGTTACACCGGAGAAAGAATGTGATTGGAAGGCCACGAACAGATTATATTTTACAAATATGTGATGGCGTCATTGTATGAAGAATTGAAACGGATGGCACACAACATAGGCAGAGGTGGAGATCAATGACAAATCAATCTAAGGATTAAGGACACCATGACTATGTAATATATATATATATATAAAGCATTTTAACTTGTGTCCATATAAGAGAATTTTAGATTATATTCACAATTTATGTTTTTCCTACTTACATTTGACCTCGTTATTTACGTTATAGCAACATTTAATTCAATTTTCTTAACGACTAATAATCTCTTTTCGCTACGCCGGGTTTATCGTGTTAGCATCTGTATTACCATTGTCTTAGGATAAGAAAGGTTCGATAACTAAATGTAATAGATAGAAAAAACAAGTGTTTGAATCGTGCTTCATAAGAGAAGAAACATTGACAGACCATTGACTCATTAGTATGACGATATAACTCAGGTAGTGGGGAAGAACTGGATTCAGAAAGCTCAGAACCAAAATGGAAGAGACTGGGCCTACGTCCAGACCAGTATAGGATAAAAAAAAAAAATATCATAAACATGTTCATCACGATGCCTATTTTATTTACTCCCTGTCGCACATACGCACATACCGCATGAAAAAAAAAAAAATGTAAGATTGTTAAAAAACGAACATCGTACGTTATAGAAATTTATGTTTATGTTCATCGTACTTGAGCATCGAGTTGACTACAAGTTAACGCCAAAGCTTTAATATTAACTTTATCAGTTGGAGACTGTACAACTGAAGAACTGTTCACCGTCGACTCTACAGACGTCTGCTGTTGTAAACTTGCTACCTATAACAGATAATAAAGTTTATGGCAAATCATTTCACCTCGTAAAATAATAAAGTTATTAAATTATTATTAATGAAATACGTTTGTAATTTTAAGATATTGATTTCGTATATTTATATATGGTAAAATTTAAATTTCGGCCAAACTCACATAGTAGTTCCGAATAATAAGTAAATTTCTATTTCAAATTTAGATCGACGTGTATAACTCGTTTTATTACATTTTGCGGGTGATTTTTTCCCTTTTAATATGGCATAATTATTGGAACGCTAGATTTTTAATCGGATAATTGAGGTCCGATTTCAGCTTGTGGCATTAAGTTGTGCATCATCGTATAACCTTTAATTATCACGGAAAAGGTACCTCACTCCGAATAACATACGTTATATATATAATTAGCGTCGTGAATGCTGAAACATTTCGTACGCGAGAATAATATAGCGAGCTAATCACAAAGTTCGACAAAAAACAATATAACGATGATGATAATGATGTATATGGCATTTATTCCTTCATCATCCATCCTTGTATGATTTTTGTATAATATAAATTTGGTATATTATTACAGAATTTGTTAGTTAATTGATCACCACGTTCCACTCGATGCTCCATATATATTTTAATAAAGCAATTTCGACTATATCAAATACATATACTACAAAGGTGGCCAAAAAACACGTATAATTTAAAGTTAGGCTGATCCACTCTCGCACAAAGACATATATATAACCGAAATATGTTTCCAAATTAAAACCAGACAACATAGAACGTTTTAACAAAAAAAGTGCTATGTAGAAAATATATAAATCTATAAAAAATCAATTGAGAAATCTAGATACAGATAAACGCTGTAAAAGCGAAGTTTAAAAATACGATGTACTATCCGTGTCAACAAAAATGGCAAACGTAAAAATTTTACCATATGCGATAAACAATGAATTGGTAAGATATTATTTGTTTTAACCAGTTTGCAAAAGAACAAAAAACACAATTCGCTGAAAATTATGAAAGTAGAGAAAAAATGCTAAGAGATCGCAGAAAAATGTGATTAATATCTTATTCCTCTGTTTCTTTATCTCGCTGATTATGAAAAACCTGTAGTAATGTATGTTGGTAAAATATCGGGACATGAGATTGCCTTAATTGTAAATTTGCATGAGAAAAATGAAAAATTAATTTAAAGTAAAAATAGTACCTTATCACAGAAATTTCAAATTAAAAAGGGAGTTGATTAAAGATGCGCACATTCACAGCTGTTATATAACATATTGATAATGGTACTTAATCATACTCGATAATAGTAATAAATGCATTTCATACAAAATTACATTGACGTACTTTCACCGTCTGAAACACGTCTAGGAAATACGAGACACACTCCATTTACTATTATTAATCATTCCAACGTTACAGCTCACAGAACGGAAGTCATTATAAAAAGAAATATAAAATGACGCGCATTAAAAAAGTATACACAGAATCAACTGCAAATAACTAATGTAACAACATATTGTGTTTCAAATAAAACTTTTGTTACGTCAGCATTCACTAAAGCGCCGTACATTTTTAGAACCTATCAAGTAATCGTTTTTTGCAATAATAACAAAAGTAAGAAGAAAAAAAGAGTCTACGTAAACGTGACTAGAACTAATTAATAACATAAATAGAATTCAACTGACACGATTTTCGTAGTCATTCGAAATACGAGGGTCGGCTGAAAAGTAATGCACATTTGCTTATAACTCGCGAATGAAAAGAGATATTCACAAAATCAAAAAAAGAAATTAAAGAAGAACTATTTCTCTTTAAAGCGGTATATTTATTTTTCCACATAGTCACCATTTCGCTCTACACAGCGCTCCCAACGCTCAAACCATTTTTTAAATCCGTTCCTGAAAAAGTCTTCCTCTTGATTTTTTTATCCAACTGGTTACAGCGGCCTTCACTTCATCGTTGTTCGCGTATTTGTTTCCCTTAAGGTTCCTCTTTAATAAGGGAAACAGGTAAAAATCGCATGGAGCTAAATCTGGCGAGTATGGAGGATGAATCACGACATCAAATTTCAAGCGCTCCAACGCTTCTCGAGTGGCGTTTGACGTGTGCGGTCGTGCGTTGTCATGATGCAGTAAAACTTGATCCCTGCTGCGCCGTACTCGACAAACACGCTTCCGTAGTGCCTGTAACGTCTTAATGTAGCATTCTGAATTTACAGTATGGCCTTTTTCGAGATATTCAATCAGCAAAACTCCATTAGCGTCCCAGAAAGCTGTGAGCATCACCTTGTTGGCTGAAGGAGTTGTTTTGAATTTTTTCGGTTTCGGTGAATCGTGATGTCGATATTCCATACTTTGCCTTTTTTCTTCTGGATCGTAATGATGAATCTAACTTTCGTCTCCCGTTACAATGCTGAAAAGAAATTGATCTCCTTCGCGTCGATAACGCTCCAAAAGTTGTTCACAAGCTTCTTTTCGTTGACGTTTATTTTCTTCCGTAAGCATACGTGATATCCAGCGTGAGCAAATTTTTCGATAGCCCAATTCTTGAATAATGAAGCCAACTCTTTCTTTTGATATTCCCAAAGTATCCGCGATTCGTTGTTGAGTGATTCTGCGATCACTTTGAATAAGGTTATCGGCGCGAAAACGATGCTCATCATCGCTGGCAGAAATTGGTCGTCCACTACGTTATTTATCGGAAATATCCAACTTACCGAGTTTGGAATTCTTGCTTTTTATAGACCACCTATTCACTGTACTTCTGTCAACCGTTTCAGATCCGTAAACAGCCTGTAAACGCCGATAAATTTCCGTAGGTGTAACGTTTTCCGCGGTCAAAAATTCAATCACTGCACGTTGTTTCAAACGCGTGCACATAGCAGGTGTTTGCATTGCCATTCTAACACGTGTGAACATGCAAGCGTTCAACCGATTATTACGAAAATTGGAACGTATGGAGGGGAAGGTTGTGGCTGTCGAATGAGTGTGCGCGCGCATCCGTACGATATTTCGTTCTCCCGTTACGAGCAAGTGTGCATTATTTTTCAGCCGCCCCTCGTGTTTAATGTAAATAAATAGATACATTTGGAATATGGTACATTTATAAATTTGCTAAAGACGAACAGAACACAATTATATCAGTAACCGCTAAAAATAAAACATTCTAAACTTATTTAGCACCTTCTTCCACAATGCGTTTATCGCTTCCATCTGTAAAACCTGTAATTGATGTTCTTTGTCCAAAGCTGCCCTTGTTGCTTCCATATCTGTCGATAATTTTCTAAATAAACAAATGTAACATTTGTCAGTTTTTTAAAATTTGTTCAAATATAGTTACAGCTTTCAGCATAAAAGTATACACTTTATGAAACATCAGCTAAATTTGCTGTTTTACTTCAGTACACCGACAAAACTTAACGAATAAAAATATTATCCAATCGATACAAAAATATTCGCACGTTTTTATATAATCCTACTAGAACCCTCTAAAAAATATAACAGAAACGCGAAGAAAATAAATCAAAAATTGTTGTTTCAAGTGATATTTTAAAATTATGAAAGGGGGGATTAGTTTAGAAGATATTATATTTATTCTCTTTGAAATAACAAAAGCGAATTTAATTTTATATAACTTTTTTTCATATATGACATTTTAATACGTTAATTAAACATTTCATATTTTTTGAAAATAAATAAGTTATGTTAATATCGTTATTTCTGGAAAACGTTTGAACCTCCGAATAAATACGTTGAACCAGATGTTTAATTTTTTATTTTTCTAATATTCAAGCACAGCCAACTGCACTATACTTGTAATTTATGTAATCAGAATATAAATGGAATCGTTAATCATAATCTACATCTACACTATCTTGTATTAAAATTACGGTCGTATTTAAGAGGGCTATTATATTATATACGGCTTTAATTTACTAGTTGCAATTTTTTTTTACATAACCCGGTTTAATTCTAGAATGAAACTAGCAATTGTAGAAGTAACAAAAATATACGTTGATAATACAACAAATATAGATTTATAGATTTATAGAATATATATACATATATACATATATATATATATATATATATACACATACATACTTTATGTATTGACTAAAACGGGCCGATTGTAATTGGTTGTAAATGTCAGCTACTTGTTTATTTAGTAACCGAGTGTGATACCCGCGCCACATTTTTTGGATACAAGTTGCAGCATAGTTTGGATCTGTTTCTAACGACAAAAAATTACTGTTAACGAAATAGCTTGATTTATTGTTTTATTTAATTTTAATATATATATATTATCTAAAATTTTTACATCCAGATAAAAAAAAATCTAGCAACAACAAACATTTAATAAAAATTTGAGGGCTTAAATAATTATTTTTAATCGCGAATAAAATTCATATTTTACAATATCCTGCGGTGTTGAAACATATGATTAAAATATATAAACAGAATATATTCACGTATGCATAATTGATTAATACGAAAATATGAAAGAAATGTAAATCAAATAATTTACTCATAACTATATGTATAACAATCAAGATATTTTATAAGTAGTGAATTCATTAATTTAAAGTTCCCGATTACAGTCTATTTTGAATAAAGAAAGTAACGAAAGAGTTAAAAAATAACTTTAATGCGTCAGAAAGAAGTAAAATAATTCTTAGTAAAAAAGATTATTATTATTATTTTTTTTTTTAAAGATATGTGAATGAGAATGAATAAATGGAAATACATATATATAATTTTTAACATATTTGCACAGTATTTTTTAAGGTTAGAAATGCTGATTCAGATTCAAATGGTAATGATAAATTAGTACTTTTCTTACTAGTCGTCCTATCAGCGATAAGTATTTGTTCACATTTGCCATCCATTTTCGTAGAATCAGCAAATTTTGCTTCGCTGCTTCGAGCTCTCGGTGTACGTATTTCGCTATCCACTTCGCAGATAGTTTCAGTTTTAGGAGTAGATGAAACAAAGAATGATGTACTATTCGTACAGTTACAAGGACTAACTAAACTATCCGGAGCCGGTAGCATGACGGTTGTAGCCGGCAAAGGGGTACACTTAGGAATAGCGTGTATAGTTCTTGGACGGGTTTGACTTCCAACACGTTCCAACGTTCCGAACTTCGATGATGTTTCTGGACAATTAATACTTTTGGAAAGATTTTTTTCTAGCAGAAAAAACAAATATTATAGTTCCGTTTTTTTCTAATAATAGCCTCTTACATGTTTCATTATTATTTAACAAACTTTAAATTTCAAAAAATAATGTTAACATAAGCATACGCATACGATTGTATCTAACCTTTAAAAAGTAATTGTTGAGCTTCTGATTCATGTGCGGATGATATTTGGGATGCCTTATTTAAAGTGGACGGATCTAAACTTTTGGACATAATCGAACGAGAGGATCCCGCAGACGAAGAACGCTTGACTATCTTCTCCAATTTATTACATGTCGCTGAAATGACAAATATTAAAATTTTAATTCTATCACGTGATAAAAGATTATTTTAAACCTTTTCTCGATTAATTATATACTACTGAAACAATATTTAATTTATAACGTAAATAATTATTTCGGATCTTTTTAAATTTATTAATGCTTCCGATTAACGTTACATAAATAATTATTTTTAAATTCGTTACAAGTTAAAAATATTCAATTTCACAGTTGTAAATTCCCGTTTAATTTTCATAAACTAAAGAGAAAAATAACCTTTTTCATGCGGTGTTTGTTC
This sequence comes from Coronaproctus castanopsis, assembly GCA_032883995.1. Classification (NCBI taxonomy): domain Eukaryota; kingdom Metazoa; phylum Arthropoda; class Insecta; order Hemiptera; family Monophlebidae; genus Coronaproctus; species Coronaproctus castanopsis. The sequence goes on along the minus strand of CM065052.1, from coordinate 66,231,613 downwards.
TTGATTAAGTTGTTTTTGATATTGCTGAGCTTTATTCAGTATCATACGTAGCTTTCTTTCTTGTTCCGATTCTAAGACTCGACACGTTACTGGGCAAGTTTCCGTTAAGTATCTAATTAAAGCGTTGTGCTCGCCTAAGCGGAATTTTCTTCCACGACCTTGTGAATAAAGCCACTCCGCTTTTAACCTGAAAGGGAAAAAAATTAAAGAAAATATAGTACAAATTATAATTATAGTTTCATCATATTTAATATATTACAATAAATAAATTATGGCGATTCGTTAAAAATTACTCAATTTCTTACCGTTCAAGATCGTCAACTGCATAACCATCAACCGATTTCAAGCTCATGCACCAGTTAATGACAAATGGCCGATAATCGAAACCTCTAATTATTCATTTTATTAAAGGAATACATACGTCAAATAATTTTTTATTAAACGTTCTAAGTGATTACATTGTTTTAGTATAAGTATATTTCTTTTACTAGATTTAAACCTATTACTTAAAGAATAGTTTTCATTTTAAAGGTCGTATAATGTTCCATCTTAATGAATGTTTTCCGAAACTATTCATCATATCCAATTTGACATATTAGTATAAAATTTCGTTTTAGGTTAATAATACTTCATTCCCTGAGCTATGTTGCAGCGTTTAATTTCAGCTTCGATTGTAAAAGAAAAGTCAATTTGAATTACTGTACCTTAGAAATGCTAATATAGAAGGAAACAACAACTGTTTTTGAAGTAAACATTAAATCTGGATAACAAAAAAAAAAAAAAAAATTGTTTGTTGTAAAATGTAGCGCAAGTTTGTATTAATAATACAGAGTAATATCAGGAACAAAACGACCAAGGAAAATATGATGACATGATATTCTTTTGAAATCTTAAATACTCATAAAAATAAATTCATTTTATATAAATTAATAACTTCTTAAATATTAACATAGTTAGCTGGTAAATAAGTTTAAAAAAAATAAATCAAAATTGTAAGTATTTTCATTTTAATTTAAAGAATACATCTTTAAAAGGCACATTGTTAAAGAATTAAAACAAACATACATTGAATACACACGCGCAAGCAAGGTCTAGTAAATAATTTTATTTTAGTCTGCTGCGTTAAAATTAATGACATAATTGTTAAAGAAAAACTATAAAAACCAACATAATTAGTATTATTAAAAGAATTTTCAACGCTTTTCGACAATCACATAATAGAATCAAACAAAATTTTCACGTTGGCTAAACAACAAATAAAATTGATATTCAGCATTACTGATATGAGTATAAATAATTATTAAATAAAAAACACAAAAAAGGATACGGACTGCTTCCTGTCATTGTTAAACACGAATTACTTGCGACAGATAAATCTTGTAGATTATAAAGGTGAACTAAATGTGATATTTCGTTCAAGTCGGTTATATTGTTATTATTCAGAGTTAAGCTCTCCAATGTAACTGGCAAGTAAAGTTCACAATGACGTAAGTGAGTTATTTGATTTTTGTGCAAGAACAGATGCTAAAATATAAACAAATATAATTTAACGTACAGAAAAAAAAATGTTAGAAAAAGGCCAAAGGCTAGGATAACAAAATTTTTTAAAAAAAATATGCACGACTAACCTTTAAACACGTAAGGTGAGATATATTAGTTATATGGGAAATATTATTATGCGATAAATCTAAATATTCCAACTGAGTATTCGTTTGCAAATGACTGGAATCTAAAAGCTACAAAATAAGAAAAATGTTTAAATCAAAGTTACAATGAAAAATAACCATTAAATGTTTATTAAATTTTATTCTTAATTGGAAACATTTTTATAAATCAGAATATTTAAATCAGTGGACTAGGAAAAAATATTTAATACCTAATTGGTAACGAATGATTTGAAAGATACATAAAAAATTATTTTAGATCAACACACGATCGTTACTTCATTTTTTTTTAATGAAATAAACAACCCTATATATTATGTATCCATTTCTAGATTTTAGTAAAATATAAATTAAATTATCAAATGAGAAAATATCTTCAACGACGAATTAATTGTGCTTAAATAATTTTTAATTCCTATCATTACAAAATTATGTTAACGATAGAATTCGTATAGTCAGTTTTATCGAAGTTCTCAGTAAACTAACAATTTAAATTCAAAAAATTAAAATATTTTCGGATACATTATTAAATACTCTGCATAAAAATCAATGATAAAAACCTACTTTAATGTTATTATACGATAAATTGAGTAGTTTAAGATGTCGTAATTCCTTCAATCCTTCTATGCTAAGAATATGATTGTTTGATAAATCCAAATGTACCAAATTACGAAGTTTTGCAACGTAATACATCCTCAGTAATTGATTGTGATTTGCTGTCAACTAGAAATGATTACATTATGTAATATCGCTTTATTAATTTGAAATAAACCGGTTTAGAGCGAAAATATATTTTTAACGCTTAAAAAATTAATAATCATATTACCTCCGCGAGGGAATAAAATATTTCAATATTATCAAGTCGTTGAAGATTATTTCCATTTAAATTTAACGTTGATACTTGATGCGCCTGTATACCAACGGGTACAATTCCTTTATCGAGCTTTTTAATTCCCTTGCTAGATGCATTTAACACATAATATCCTACGAATTAACAAATTTTAAATAAGTTTTATCGCAAATTAATGACAACAATCAATTAAAAATTCTGGAATTCTTAGACATCAATAATATTAAAACATACCTTCCATTTTTATGATTTATTAAGCCAATATACTTAACAAATACACATGTTTACAGTTTGAAATTGAAATATTTCGTTTTGATCACAAATTATTTACCGCTTCCGGTTATCATCGCAGAAAGGAATGTGATATACTTGCTTTAGTAATCGATTTTTTAAAAATAATCACAATATAAAAAATCAAAGCAAATTAATAAAATTTGGTTTAAATAATTTAAACGTTTTTGATAATAATATTTTTTTTTGTAATTGAATAAATATTTAAGATGATTAAAATTCAATTCTGGTGATTTGAATTGGGATGTTATATAAGATATACTGATAAAGCACCTGTTGGTTTATCAAATCCGAGGTAGTCACAGGTCACAGTACCAAATATCGCTTGTGCGTTTGATGTGTTTATTATTAAGTATTAACTATAAGTGGTGTACGGTGTAGTGTTTATCTTAGTTAATATATTTCGTGCATATATTATTTTTTGCTTATATATTTTAATTTTCGTTTGGATCCATGTTATTGCGTTTTAAGTGTTGTTTTCACCGAACGTACTGTAAAATGTCATTACTAGATACAGTAAAAGAATGGCGATTTTGGTTGAGACTTTTAATATTAACTTTCTATTTTTTAGTTATCGCCGTGCTTTTACCGTTTTTGGTTTTACAGGCTATTAAGGATGGAATTAATAAGAGGGATTATTTTATTACTGTAATCGGTGGTGTATTCGTTCTAATGACTCTTCCTATGTCATTTTGGTTAATTGCAAATCACATGATGTACTATTCGAAACCCAGATTACAAAAGCATATAATTCGGTAAGTTAGTATAAAAATTACACTAACACCTGCGTTACTATTATATGTATATGATATTTAAAAAACGTAAAGTTGATTGTATTGTTTAAATAACAAAAACTTCTGTAGAGCTTCTTCAATTTTTGCAATTTTTATGTAGAAAGAAAATGAAACATGGATTTGATTAGAATGAAAAAAAAATAATGAAGTTAAAGAAAAATTGGTACGGGAAATGTTGAAAAGGAAGTAAATAATAATAATCAATAGTTAATATGACAGAAAAAGTAGAATAGTAAAATCGCTTATAGGAAAATTACATGGGGTAATTAACTCGTGAAGTAGCCGTAAATGATATTTCTGGTCGAAACACTCCTAAACAATAAAATATGATGCAAATAATGCTAAATATCATGATTAAAAAGAAAACTTAAGCTTTCATGCGATAAAAATGACATACTGCGTAATACATTGATAATATTCTTCGCTGTGTTTTTTATTTCTTCCATACTAGGTATGCAATACAATATTTATTTAAATACTTGCGTTAAAAAATGTGTTATTTTTATACATCGAGTATATTTTTTTGTTCTTTTAAAGGATTTACATTTTTTTTTGCAATGCATACAAAGTAATTAGGGTAATTTATTTTTAATTTGTAAAGAACCATCGTGTTTTTTGTGTGTTATTTTGTAATTGGTGATTTGTTAATTTGGAACAAACTGCAACGAATGTTTAGTAATCGATTATAAATACTTAGTTCAAAACAATTTCGTCTTATTCCATGTTTCGTGTTTATATGTGAATACAAGCAATATACAATGTTCGACGCAAGTTAGTGGTTTCGACGTGAGATGCAAAGAGGTACTTCGATCATCGACGCCACCATTGTGATCCTCAGCAGGAGCATATACATGTGCAAGCTGAGGACCGTCAGTTCATATAAAGAAAGGTGGGTATGGTGTTAAATAATACATGCAAAATAATAACCGGCCAACAAACATAGAAAAACTTTACCTAGCATCCGAAATCGCATCTCTCTCCATAAAAAGAGAGTCGCTATAAAACTAGTAACAAATGATACGCGCCATCCTCTGTTAAGGCGAAAACCGCAGAGACTCCCTGAATAATACAACAGCTATTAGCGGTAAACTGGAGATACATGGAAGGAATGGATTACAACTTAGAACCATCAAAGTGGGATTAATGAAAAATGTTGAATAGATTCCGAAGTGGACGTAGCAATACTATGAGAAACCAGGTGAAATAGGGTTTCTGGGACAGTAGCTTGTGCCGATGTGAGCAAGAACAAGACAAAAACCATTATTTTCGATAACCAGGAATAAACATCGATCTGACGGATTCCGATCTGTGGAATGATAAAATCGATATCATGATCGTCACATTGATCGGTCGTTTGAGAGGAAATATATAAAATTATGTCATGTGCACGAAGAAGAAGAAGAAGAACACAAGAAACATAAAGATCTGATCAGGACGCGGATACTGTCTTGGAGAAACGTATTTCGAAGACTGCGTTTTATGCATACAGGTGAAATAAATGTTTCTCTGAAGAACGAAGAAACAACTGTAAATACTAAATTAATAAGGTCAAAGTAGCGCCAAAATAGGAATTTCTACGCATCTCGGAAGGAAAACTGTTACATAAATATGTAAAAGACAGGATTCAAAATTCGTGTATAAAAGGCCTTTAATGGTGGTTTAATCTCTCGCTTGTTTAATTGTTTCGATCTGCTATTTCAGGGTGACAGTTGATGGCCAATTTTTGTGATTGCGGTCGCCGATGAAACAGAATAAAATAATTTTATGACTTATTAAAAACGAGGCGATTAATTTTCGTATTCATTTTTCTATCTTTTTAAATCCTGATTATATTTACTTACATGAAAATACAGTGTGTGCTCACTTCCTACTGTAAATTTGTAATTAATCAGTTAAATCTTTCACAATTTATACTTATTCGTTATCTTTATTTTATAATTAGTGAAATGTATATTTTCTTTATCTTATCTTGACACTTTTTGCTTCACATCTCAAATACTGTTAATAATTATTAACTATCGTGCTGTTTATATATATATATATATATATATATATATATATAACATATAATTCGCATTCTTGGTTCTATCTTGTTTTCAACACATTTACGGCATTAATAAAACTTAGTTTAATATTGACACATTGACGCGGTATAATTAATTTTATTCTTACTCAATTGTTTTATTTTCTCGTTCAATGCTTTTAATCTTTTGTATAATTTACTTTTGCTTTCAAAATTTTGTCTTTTTGTACTTTGTTTTGACCAAAAGAAAGTGTTTTTACTTTTTAGTCGCAGCAAATTATTTCGGTGCATTTTTAATTCGCGGAGTTTTTTGTATTTCTTCAGCTAATATAATTTTTCATCAGATTTGGTATTTTATAAACATATGTGTAAAATGTAAATATTTACAATGCTAATAACTGCTCCTAATTTAATTTAGTATTTGTCTAAAGGGAAATAAGAAATTATGATATATTAATATGTAAATAGTAATCCGATTTTATTGTGAACTTTAATTAATGTTATATTAAAATTCGTATTTTAATTATCTATAAACGTTGAAGGAAATATAATCATAATTACGGAGATTTCCCAAAAAAGGAATAGATCATAACACAACAAACATTATTTTGATGGAAGAGTGATTATTTATTTTGGGAACACCTGCTGATGTTGTCATATGAATGACAACTGTTACCTCTAATGAACACTTGCAAATAAAACACGGATCGCTGTTAAATATCATTATCGCGAAGCAACTATCAAAGAATTATGTTGTTATTTTGTGATTTTTAATTTTGAATATCACATTGATATTTTACTTACCACAATCTTCCTCTAAATGCACTTATCGTGTTTAGGAAACAAACAAAAACATAATTTTTTATATGGAAAACACGTTTAATTTTTATCGAGCGTAAACTTTGCAATTTTTAATAATCTTACTATTTATTTTTGATTTTTTAAATGTTAATTTATAAAATAAAATTAATATCTCCATTTAACAACAGTGTTTAATATCCGTTATCATTTTATCATCTGACTTATAAACGTATATTTTTTTTGCATTTATTTAAGAGTTTATTTGTTGCTTTTAATTTCCATTGAATAATATTTTATTGTAGGAAAATGGAATTCGCTTATTTGTTTTAATGTAATTTTTTTATCACAACAGTAAGTAGGAATTGTAATTTTTAAGTTGTATTTCTAACCTATTTTGTTCTTAATTATTTTACTACAACGTTGAATTTCTGATTATTGTTTTTGAGGTGTAAATCTAATGAATTAAATTTTAATATATATGCAAAATTACGAACATTTGAAAGATATCTCCTAATTGTTAAAAGTAAGCTACAGTTAGGTTCAATTTGGTCATTGTTCTTTCCCGTAATCGTTTTGAATATTGTCTACTTCAAAATTGAATGCAATATATACATAAAAATTTTTAAGTTTCCTTTTTTTCTACTAAATTTTGTCGTCGAAAATTATCAACTTTGCCATCATGAACGATTTTGTTATCTGGCTTTATACATATTTTTTATATATATATATATATATTTGTGGAAAATGTTTATGATTAAAATCGTTGGTAACATTCTTCGAGTAAACCGAGAATATGCAAATATATTGTTCTTCATAACTTTTGATTTTTTTCATTTAAATTTTGTTTTTTATACATTTTTTATAATTTATAAAAGCGAACAAATTTAAATAAAAGTATAAAATTTATACATATATTGTTTTAAGTAAAGTAATATCCCATCATCCCGGAAATTAGTACGGACATCATTGCTTCCGCGGCTTATTTACTTTATCAGCAAGCATGCTTATTTACAGACTAATTTAGATGCATGACGCTGAGTTAGCTAGTGTTTTTATCATGAAAAATTCTCGTCCCTGGTGAAATTCGAACATCTACGTATATGCAACGAAAGCATTCAAAAAGGCAAGACAGTTTTGAGGCTTACGTAGTTTTTTTAAACTGTTTTTCATGCTTTAAGAAATTATCAAGTTCTTTAATTTTTGTGGTATATGTGAGATAATTCTGCAGTGACTGCTATTTTAAATATGCCGTGAAGATAACAGCTTTGCAAATTCCTTTGCGATTGTTTCTATATTCACTACATCGATTCGATACGTGTCTGAACTGGGTAGAAAGTTTTTATATTGTCTTTTGGCAATGATTATGGCGCGTATGTGTTGTGTGCTACTAGGAATGTTAAACTACTTGCGCATTGTATTCGTATATTTTTAAGCTGTTTACGAAATATATTTTAAATAATTGTGAGGACGTTAATCGCATTTTACTGGTGACAAGTCTTTAGCTCATTCTTATTTGTTTGAACGATCATAACATTGTTACTAATGATTGTTGTGTAATGGTGTTTTTATTCATCGCAATTGTGGTAATAATTTTTCATTAACATTTTCGGTGAGAATATTAAGGGATTAATCGTATTTTCAAACTTTTGTTGTTATTATTATTATAATATCGTTGTTACTGTTACAACTATTATGGTTTTTTATAAACTGAATATCGTTGAATAATGAATTTTCGTGCCTAGCGTATGATCTGTACCTGTAATTTTCTGGCGTTTTGTTCTAGAGTACCAGTGTATGTAAACACATATATATATATATATATATATATATATTATTTTAAAATGTAGACTGCTGTTTAGCGATCTCTGTAATTTACCAAGCGATTTCTGTCGGAGAATGCCACAGAGAACATGTTTATGGTAAGTTGCGGTAACTAGCCACGTGGTAAAAAAAAATTGACAGCCCCACATTGTTTATCTTTCTTTGTTTTTTTTTTTCAACACAACTATTGTATTTAATAGTCAGTTTTGATATTTTATCGTTATTTTTTTAAGCATTCAAATCGATAAAAAGTTTTGATAACGATTATTTCACTTTACTTTCCGGTACATTAATAATTTTAATCATCCCAAAGTTTTTTATTACAATTTAACTAACAGTTAATTCGATCACGCAATACCATCCTCCTCTAAGGAGTATATGTAATAAAAATAGATGTTATGTTTGTTACTTCTAGTAAGTTGTTAATAGTTTGTCAAAAATGTGCGTGCAATAAATATTTACTTCCTTATTTATTTATTTATTTCAGAATTCTATGGATGGTTCCCATTTATTCCTTGAACGCGGTATGATTTTACAATTTATTTTATTTATCTTATTTTAATAAATTTTCATATAAGGATAAAAATGTTTTTAAGAAATTATTATTATTTTTTTAAATATGTCGTTTGTAACTACCAGGGTTATTACAGCATAAGGAGACATGTGTCTAGTTTATATGTATGCTAGGAGTCCGCTTTCTCTTGCAAAAGTCAGAATGCTACCTATTGATTGAGGGTTGTTTGAGAGTATTTTGTGTATCGGGCCCTGTATTTTGTATTTTAACCTGTGTGGTGTGAGTGCTTGGCAGTTGTAGATTAAGTGTGTGACTGTTCTTCTTCTTCTTGAGCCATCTTCGTTATCGAAGGTTGGCGTCCACATCCTTTATAGCTTTGATCCATGTTTGCCGGTCGCAAATCATCTTGCCGATCTGCTATTAAAACAGTGTCATCAGCGTATCGTAAGTTATTTATTAACACACCGTTGATTTTTATGCCTTCAGTCACATCATCTAATGCTTCTGTAAATATCATTTCTGAGTACATGTTAAACAATAAAGGGGACAAGATACAACCTTGTCTAATACCTTTTTTAATTTTTATATCTTCTGTGTATGTGTCCTCCACTTTTACTCGAGCAGTCTGATTCCAATATAGGTTTTTAATTAGCCGTATAGATTTCAAGTCTACTCCTGTCCTCTCTAAAATTTCCAAAAGTTTGACATGGTTTACTCTATCAAAAGCCTTTTCGAAATCAATGAAACACAGGAAAACTGGCTTTTGACGATCTAGACATTTTTCTATTAAAAGTCTAATACTAAATAAAGCTTCTCTTGTGCTAAAACCGTTTCTAAATCCGAACTGTGTTTTTCCGACATTCTCATCTATTTTTGGCCAAATACGTCTATGTATTACTCTTAAAAGGATTTTAAGCGAGCATGACATCAAACTAATCATTCTATGTTCACAGCATTTTCTCGCATTAGATTTCTTTGGCAATGCTATAAACGTTGATCTTAACCATTCAGCTGGCAGTATTCCAGAGTCGTAAATTTTATTTAGTAGTTTTACCACATGCTGCATATTATCTTCATTAATTAGTTTCAAGATTTCGGTCGGTATACCATCAGGACCTGCCGCCTTATAATTTTTTGATAGATTTATTGCTATCTGAACTTCATCTTTTAAAATCGGTGGGCTATCGCGTGCACAATCTGAGGATTTAGTTGTATCTGGACGTACCTCTTAAAATAAAGACTCGGTATAGTTCTTCCACATTTCTATCTTCTCTTGTCGAGTTGTTGCAATGTTTCCTTGATCATCAACAACATTAGATACAATCTTTTTTCTCCACGTATTTGTTATTTCTTTAATCTTCTTATGTAGTTGAAAGTTCTTGTGGAGTTTTTGCAATTTTTCTGCCTCTATACATTGTTCGGTTAGCCAGTTTTTCTTAGCTTCCCGTATTTTCTTTTGTATGCATTTTTTTATTTGACTGTACTTGGTTGGATCTTGGTTCTTATATTTTCTTCGTTCATTCATGAGGCCCAAAATTTCTACCGTCATCCAAGCTTTTTTTGATTTTTCCATATCTGTTGTTAAATTATCTTTCATAGTTTGTTTTATAACTTCTTTATATTCCTTCCATATTTCTTCTATATCGTCAGTTTCTTGTATTTTGGTGGACTTTAGTCGTTTATTAATATCAGCTTCCACTTTTTCTTTAATAACCGAGTTTCGTAATAAATCTTTCTCAACGCCAGAGTTATTTCTTTTGTTTTGAATTTTCAGTCTTACACAGACTTCCCCAATAACTGGGTTATGATCTGAACCGATGTCTGCACCCGGATACGTTTTCACCCATTTTACTGCATTCCGAAATCTATTGCTTATTAATATATAATCAATCTGATTTCTCACAATATTGTTAACATTGTCCGCTGGTGATTTCCACGTATAGAGTCTCCTTTTTGGAAGATTATACCATGTGTTGGTTACGATATAATCTTGATCTATACAGAACCGCAAAAGTACTTCTCCTCTTTCATTGCGCGTACCAAGTCCATAATCACCTATTATATGAGCTACACGGGCTTGCCCTATTTTAGCGTTGAAGTCATCCATGATTATGTTTGCCTCATGTTTTTTTAGTTTTTTGTGAACCTTTATCAAATCCCTATAAAATGCTTGAATTTCACCATCTGATCTATCATTGGTAGGTACATAGACCTTAAATTAGATTGATATTTACTGGTTTTGCTTTCAACTGTAATAACATGCATCTGCTTGATATTAGAGTCCAGTTGTGTACTGCTTCTAACAATTCTCTTTTAATGCATATTCCCACTCCATATTGATGTAATGTTTTCCCATAAGTATTACCAGAGTAAAATAGGACTGTTTTGTCCGTTGTACATTTACCATTGTTCGGCCATCTGACGTCACTTAATCTCATAATATCTACTTTTAGTCTATCCATTTCTTGTTCCAAATTTTTCAATTTTCCACTCTGGTATAATGATCTGACGTTCCAATCCTAAAATCTTTCTTAACAAATTCTTTATTTTCCATTGCAAGTGCGGTGATTCTTCACATCCTTGCCCCATTTAAGGGGCGCCGCGACTCGGGGCCATTTTTAATTTTGCCTGCCATGGATGTGAATTTACTAGGAAAGAGAACACAGTGATGGTTTTCTGTTGCCTTCCACTGGATTTTTTGTTAGGGTTTACTCCCTTAGCCTTTGGATCAACATCCTAACCGCAAGGCAGCGGGCTCGTTTTCTGTTAGGGTTGTTTCCCTTAGCCTTTGGATCAACATCCTAACCGCAAGCAGCGGGTTGTTACTGAGGAGGTAACGATTTTAGGTTTTTACGGCGACCTAAACTCGCCGAGGGAGAGACAGTCATTGAGTTTATGCAGATTTTTAATAATCAGTTCCTCAAGTTGGCCATCCTCGTGTCTCCCACCCTGTCACTACTGGAATCGCCTGCCTGAGGCTTTCCACCAGTAGCCGCTCTTGGTCCACGACTGCTTATTTGACTAATGTCCTATTCGCAGTTAACCTACATATCTGTAGGCCATTCCACTTATACGCCACCTGTAGACGCGCCCCATACCAGTTAGAGCTCTGGTCCCCAGAAGGTACTAAGTACCCCCTGGGGGTTGTGACTGTTGGTTCTGTTAAATGTCCGCGTAGGGGGCAGTTTGTTTGTGGCGTTCTTTTAGTATAAAGATAATTGTGTGATATGGCTGTATGACCCACACGTAGGCGGTTTAGAGTACATTATTCTTTTCTGCTTGTGCCATCTGGAGGCCACCGAGGTTCTATGGTTGATTTTATGCTCCTAAGGAACGTTATTTGTGAGGTCCAGTCGGTGGTCCATTCCTGTTTATTGTTATTCATTAGTACTTGTGCTAATGTTGATGGAGGTGGTCGAGTGTTCTGGTACTGATGAAAGTACCATAAACCGAGCTTCAAGGTCTACTTTATCACTACCGTGCATCTCAATGTGACTTGGGATCCACAGAAAGCAAATTGCCCATCCTTCCTTGTGTAGTGTGTGTGTAATGGATTGAGAAATTAATTTAAACACGTATGAAACAATAATAACGAATATGTTTGGACGTGTTTTGAGTTCTGAGTTCAAAATGTGTCGTTTAATTCTGTTTTAAACGTGGGACATGTAAAGTGTCTTTTCAATTGATTATATATAACGAGGGTGAAGGGAAAATTTTAAGTATAAAATTTCCGATATAAAAAGCACCCGAAATTAATCACCTATAGTAATGTACCTCGTAGAGTACCAAAAAGTATTCGACAATATCGTGTAGAATAAACTAAGGCAATGCTAATTTGAAATAGACACGACGAAGCAAGTTACATATTTTACAAAGATGTTATATCAAAGTAATATTAATATAATGCGAATTGATATAGAAAATTCAGGACGGTTCTTTGTTCGGAAGTAAGTCAAGGAGGACTGTATTTTTGGTCATGTTATTTATCTTAAGCGAGGAACGTGTAATAAAATTAGTACTAGAAGAAGGAATGACGGGATATTGATAGGGGACAAAACTAGCAAATCTTCTATACGCACATTAAATTAAAAAAAAAAAAAATTAGTACACGGTATACATTAAACGTACATAAGGACAACAGAAATCATAATAGATTTACTAAATGTAATGCAATCTAATTAAAGGGGAAAAGGTTGTTTAAAGCAAAAAAGTAGGGGTGTATAGTTGAAAATGTAGATCGTATCAATAGTCTTTTTAATATCAAAGAAATTAGAAACTAGTCCTTTTTGTCCGGTAAAGCAATAAAAGTTTCGGAATTATCAACATTTACTTTTACATTTCATAAAGCGTAATATGATTTTTAAAAAAAAAACCTTCGAGTTGTAATTTCAAATAACATGCGTATTCATATTTCTCATTTATCATCATCATTGCGATTATTTATTACTCGTTTTATAATTTTTCTTCTTGTTGTGTTAAATTTATTGCAGTGGTTTAGTCTGTTAAATCCGGATAACGTGCTATATTTAAATGGTTTTCGTGAATGTTACGAAGCGTACGTGATCTATAGTTTTATGATGTTTTTATTCAATTATCTACATGAAAAATGTGACGACTTAGCAACCACATTAGAAAGGAAACCGCAGACAAATCATATATTTCCTTTATGTTTCCTAGAAAACTGGAAAATGGGAAGGTAAGTATTCGCGCGAGCGTACCGGTATTTCTACACCATTTGCTATGTTGGCGTGTATCTTTTTTATTTAATATTGAAGTTTTATGTTAGTAAAACAATAGTTAGTAAAAATATATTATCTATTTCAAAATTTGACATTTGAAAAATATTTGCGTAGTTCAATTTTAAGTATTTCATTATAGCGTGCACTTTATACGGAAGCGTCCTGTAAGATAGTATGACACGAATTTCTAAAAAACATTTGTGAGAGACTGAAAATTTTGTATTAATCGTATTGAAAGTTTGTATAAAGTTATAATCGTTTATTTATTACTTATATATAGGGTGACCCAGAGAAAGACAGACGGTTTTTTTTTTTTAATAATTCAAAAACTACTCGATCAAAATTCTTGAATGAAATTTTTTTTAAAAATAAGAAAACGAGAGATTAACTTACAAACATTTGTGGAACACAATTTAATTCAGGTGATCGCCATTTGAAACAATAGATTCATTCAGTCTACAAATATTTCGACGACTTTTTCGAGCATAGGTCGAAGAATTTTTGAAATTCTTTCAGAAATCCCAGTTTTCAGGTCTTCCAGATCTCGTGGACGTGTTTCATAGACGCGACTCTTAAGAAATTCCTGCAACAAAAATCGCGTAACTTCGATTTTTTTTTTTTCAAAACTCTCTTTGCATTGTCATGATCGCTGCACGTCGAAAATAACGTTCCACGCAAAACGCGCGCTCCTCGTTATAGGATATAAGTGAAACTGGACGAAAACAAATATCTCATGTGTACATTAAACCTTGAGCACGCGTTTAGCGTTGTAGCAATCTTACCGATTGCGCTATTTAAAAAAGAACAAAACCGTCCATCTTCTCTAGGTCATCCTATATAATATATAAATGAAAACTTTGGATTAATAAATATGTTTACCATTCTATGTTTTTTCTCAATGAAAACTTTTAAGACTATCGAATTTAGTTTTCCCAATAATCATCACTTTTCGATTTAACAATTACTAGAAATCTTGGGTATTTTCGGTGATGTTATTCAACTTATCGACATCGCTTATGTTAAGTTTCTTTCATTAATCGCGAGTTCTAAATATTAGCTTAACAAACAATATTAAAGTCTATTTTGTATAACGCTTGTTACGGACACTGTTCTCGATACATAACGTGCAATTAATATTTTTAAAAGTCGCCCAAATTTCGTCATAACTTTTGTACTGTAAATTAAACGCTCGATATTGGACGAGGAAAATTTTGAAAGAAAAATTACAGGTAATGGTAATTGATCGAAGCAACTAGGTTTAAAACGAATTAAGTGCTTACATTTTTTATTCGACTAATAAAAATGAATTATATAAAAAAAAAGTGTTGCCGTACTTGCTTGAATCGTACTGTTTACTTGAAATTTAAGGGAAAAAATGTAAAGTTGTTAAAATATAATTAACGACGTCCGGGGTAAATATTCTAAGATTGCAACATTTTCGAACGTAATTACTATTTTTATAAGTATTATCACTCACGAGTGATGATATCAAAAACCTTCATTTTTCAAATTTTGAAATGCGATAACAGATTTAATTTCAAGCATATTTCACACATGCACGTAGATAAGAGATAGGATATGTAACCACGATATATTAAGAAATAACAGATATCTGACAATAATAATAGAGGCACTAGTAAATGACAGTATAACAAGAGGAAGACCACAGCAAAAATTCATCACCCGGATAATAAAGGATGCAAGTGTAGAGACTTACCAAGTATTGAAAGAAAAGGCGCGGATCAGAGCGTTAAGGTGTTATGCTTTTTACCAGTCAAATCATTGCAAGAAGAATAAGTTTCAGATACGTACACCAAAATTTCAGTCGGACATTTCGGGTATTGCATAAAATTGTATCTCCCTACTTAGTTTGAAACATCGTGTTATAAGAATCTTAATTACTAAGTACTATAAGTACAAGACGAATGTATATTATTTAAAATATAATGCGTTAACTTTTACTATTATAACTTTTCTCTTTAATGTTTTCAGAGAATTAATTCATAAATGTAAACATGGAATTCTTCAATACACTGTGGTCAGGCCATTAACGACTATACTCGGAATGTAAGTAAATTTTTTTTTTGTTTTAATTTATTATTAATTTTTATATTTGATAATATTTTGCATACATACATATACATAATATATCCGTTAACTGTTGAACTCGAAAATCGTTATCAAAGTAACTATACTCAGAAAATACAGTTTTTCAATTTATTATTATTAATTTTTTTATTTCATAATGTTTCTGATGCACACACACACAAACATATATATATTATATATACGTGTGTGTTTAATATTTTTCGATTCGAAATTATGAAGATTGTGTCGTTAATTTTCCCTCCTCGAATAATACTGTCGAAGTGACCGCATCAGCAATTAAATTATATTCGATGTTCAGCAGTGTATTTATATTATTTTATTCTTAAAATTTTTAAATATTTTGACATTTCCTAAGATCGTTAACATTAGTATGATTAAATTCGATTTTGCGTGCCGTGTACTGAAACTACGGTTAAATGCAAGGAATGAAAAAGAGGTCAGCTAGTAGAAAAACGAATTTATGTAGAAAAAATATAAACTTATTTGTAAATATTTAAATTGTATATATGAAATTTTAATGTTAGATTTGAAAAACATACTGTGTTGTGGGAAACAAAAAAAAAACGATATTTCAAACTTTTCTGAAAATTTACACGTTTCGATGAACAAAGGAGTCGTTTGATTGATTCCCTCGAAATTCTAGGAATGAACGAAATTGTTTTAAACTTTTTCTGTTGGTGCTTACTAAACAAATTTCGGAATCTAGACGGATTCATATTTTACCGAAGATTTAGTTCAGACCTGTCGATGCTGCACCCTATGAAACTAGTAGGTGGTGTTTATTAAATATATCGCGTGATCGTCGTAAAAGTATTTTTATGGAAATATTGGGGGTCAGCAGCAAGTAGTAACTTCAAAGGTATCCAACAATTTCGGTAGAAAATCCTGAGAGCAATATGTGACCCTCTTTACTACGTCGGCAATGATACGTTACACCACGATCTGCAAGTACAGCCACACAGTTACACAGGTTTATCAGAATAAACACCAAAAACATTGTTCGGCAAATGATCGAACCATCAAATTCGGCGAATCTACACCTCGACCCTGCCAGATAATCCGGTCTGAAGACTAAATCGACGAATGCTCCGAGACGTACTTACGAACTGTGCGCCTGCAGAATAATCTAAGGTCGTATGTATAGCATAATTCAAAACTGACAGGCTGTTTATTGAAACGTTGTGTATCGTCGTATTTTTACGCATGTTTAACTAAACTCGTTTGTTTATGGTCTATTTGTACAGATGCACGTTAAGAAAATAAAAATATATATATTTTATTTTATTCAAGTACCTATCATGTCGCTATAGAAATATTTATTTATTTATCGGTGTTTATATTGAGCATTTGTTTGTCGTGGATGCATTCGTTTATATGTGTACAATGAATTCGTATTCTAGCGCGTGTTATTTAAGCGGAGACGGAAATAATTGTAAGATAATTGTCTTCTTTACGATGGTCGTTAATAACGTGTCCCAGTTCGCGGCTATGTATTGTTTAGTTTTATTTTATCGCGCTACTAAAGAAGAATTAGCGCCGATGAAGCCGATCGGAAAATTTCTCTGTATTAAAGCGGTTATCTTCTTCTCATTTTTGTAAGTAACAATTTCCTGTCTCGTATTTATCATTATCGATTCGACTCTAACATTTATTTTCTTGTGAAAAATACAAAGCTTTTCGGCATTTACGCCATTATCAAGTGACAACAAAATTTTTTTAAAATAATAATATTGATAAATAACTAAATAACAAAAAAAAAACTATCTCTAAAAAGATCACAAAGCTTTTCGGTCATTAAGCTGTTATGAAATGGCTATAAAAAAATAAAATATAAAAATAGTACAATTTATAAAAAAAAATAAACAGTAAAAACAACAATTAATAAAATTTAAGAAAATACTTCATTTAGATGTGCAACATAACAAAAAAATCACTCAGTATTTTTTTTTATCAAGCTCGTTTTTTCACTTTGCTATTTATATATAATATATATATATATATATTAATATATATATTGTACAAATTAAGCATTTTCTTTTATTTATTATATTTTTTATAAATTGTATATAATTTTTATATTTTATTTATTTCTTTTTTATGTTCACTCGATAATGGCTTAATAACTGAAAAGACCTTCCACATTGTTAAAATAAAAATAATAATTGAACTAAGAATACCCCACTAAAATTATAATAACAGATATCATAAAACACGTCGATTGTGTCGATTTCTAATAAAGAAAATTTCGCATCTATGTTTATATTAAATAGGAAAATGAAAATCGGGACGATTCAAATAAACATAATTTGTCGACCAGTGTGACCCGAAGGCATACTTTTAAAACGATTAAACAATAAAAAAAAAATTTTATATATGTGTGTGTTAAATTTCAATATTATTCCAGGTTCTTCTCAGAAAACGACGGGATTTTGTGTTTTGTAATTTCTGTTTTGATAACGTAAATTATTAATTATCATAATAATATTTATTTCCTTATTCTTTAAGAGTGGTATTTTATATATATATATATATATATATATATATATATATATATATATGTATGTATCCTTCTTCTTTTAATACCGTGCACTATGCAGTGCGTAGACTATTCTCAATGATTTCTCTCTCTTAGAGCCTTATAAAGTTCATAGAGTTCATTAATTTTACTCATTTCTTGTCGTTTTTTATCCATCTTCTACCAACTGGTTTTGCACCATGAATTCTTCCTTGCAATATTAAGCGGAAAATGTCACACTTTTGTCCTCTCAGAATATAATCTACGTATGCCACTTTTCTTTTTTAAATTCTTTGTACTGCAGTTATTCAGTACGTTATTATTTGAAACTTTTCCAGTCCATGAAATTCTTTTTAGCTTTATTACCTGTAGCCTATAAACATCTAAAACTGCTGACATTCAAAGGCCACATTTCTACTCCATACAACAGTACTGGAAGCGGTATATATATATATATATATATATATATATATATATATATATATATATATATATATATATATGTGCAATATGGTGAGAGGTACACTAAACCGCAATTATTTCATCTTCTCGACTTACTCTGTAATAAATTAATGCATGAATTATTAACGTATTGGGTAATTACGCATACTTGAAACGGACATTGGCATAATTTTTCGAAAACATTTTTTTTGGCTCGAAAAATTTCTTTAATATATTTCGAATGATTCATATAAGATGAGATCAAAATATTTCAATTAAGTTGCGGATGTAAATAACACGTTCAATAATTGGGTATACCGTAGATGTGCCTGTCCCTTGGTTATAACAGATGTTCGCGTGAAAATTTCCTTTTTAAAATGATCGTAATTTTGATTAATGACGCTTCGGTAAATATGAGATCATAATTCTACGCATCAACGAACGTCAAAAGTTGTACGTAATTTTCGTCGATCACGAGAAATGTTGACACATTTAATTCTTGTAATTTACATTTGGCGGCGGTGTAGTTGCCAGAGAGCTCAACTGTCAGCTCGACGTTCGAAGGTTCGAAACTAACTCGCAACATTAAAAGGTTAATAAAGATCTTCATCATTACTCAACTCTCAATTATCATGGACAAGGAAGTGGAACTCAACTCCGTATAACATCGTATGATAATGAATATGACGAGTTAATATTTATTTAATTACGGAATGTCGCCCAGATTTTGAGATAAGCGTTTTGTAGAGTTTTTGAAGTGAAACTTCTTTTTTTTAATAATGGGGGTGCCTTTAGAGCTTACCCAACGTGATACTGTGGGGACTATCTACATCTTAATCAATCATGCTGATTTCTCTAAAAACGTCGCTATATGGGGAACAATTGTAGGTTATCCAGATGTAAAAGGGACGATACATTATACGGAGGTGTAATACTCGAAGAACGTAACAAGATAAGGTAAAGCTCCGAACGCAACGGTATTACAGCAGAGCATTCAAAAAAGACATGATCGGGGCTGCAGACTACCTGTTCAGAATGGAGGGGATAGAACGGACTTTCTCTAAGCTGCTTACCGAAAAGACGGTCAGGCAACAAATGATGTCCAAATCGCAATCTGCTGATGAGTACAATTCCCTTACGACTAATCTTTTTAAAAAGATAGAACCACGGGAAACTTCTATTAGCGCGTTGTATGTAGGGAGTTAAGCGAGCGAGTCAAAGGCTTATACACATATGCACATAGGCGGGCCCATTTTCACAGTGTAGTCGGACTTCCCCCACTCTTTCCGGCATGCTGCACTCATTTACATGTATAGTCAGTTTACATACACGTACAAACACATACAGAAATTATGAAATAACATTTTTCTTTCGCGTTTTCGTATTCTTTATCTCGCATTACGTTCGAATCTTCGCCGCCCGAAGGATGTATATGTGTTGTAAATTTGAAAGTGAAAACATTTGAGTCATCGCCACGTCAAGTTAAACATAGCGGACAGTGCGTTCCTTTTGTCTGTGAAATTTATACGAAATCGTGAGTTTATTAAATAAGTGTGGTTTTTTTTTTTAGGAAAACGTCTTTAAGTTTCACTTCTTCGCTGCGCTCCGAGGCACGCAGATTTTTTCTTTTTTAATTTATCGGATATAAGATTTTCCGGATTACACTTTACTTAATTTAGGTTAAGGGTTACATTAACTTTTCCGATATTAAACTAATATTATTTCATTTATTACGAAAATTAAAATAAATAAAAACGGTAAATTGTCGGTAATTCATCGTGAGCTTGCACTCTGCTTTCTATTCGCTTGTAGCCAAGGTGTTATAATAACGGTACTGGTGGATACGGGCATGTTAAATCCTGTTTTGAAACTGACCAATACTTTTTCTCAGCGTGTTGACGTCGCATCTTATATACAAGTAAGTATTTTTGCGTAATATAATTTTATATCGGTTAATGAATTTTTAATATTTTTATCAAGTTGATAATTTTGTAATTATTATTATTATTATCTTTATATTAAACTTATTCGCACGTTCTTGTTTAATAATGCACTAGTTTGATCGTATTTTTCATTGTATAAAAATGTTGTGTATTACGTATAAATTCAATTTGTAAGTATGCGTGGACGTATGAACGTGTACGTTGTGTTTATAACGTGAGTAAACAGAATATTTTCATTCGCGCGTTGCGTTTTATTTTATGTATCTAAATCACTTTCAATCGAACAGAAACTTGAAATAAATTTGAATTTGAATTATTATTATTATTATTATTACGTAAATGTGAGGTTCGACATTTAACCTGAGTTTACTCAGTCACGATATTTCTCACAGTTCTTGTACGTATTTTATATCTTTACTGTGTGAGAGTAATTGTTTTTTCCTGTATGTACTCTACGCGATTTATAATTTCGGAACGAATTAATTTATCGTATTATAAAAAGTTTTCTAATAGTCCACAAAACGTAATAATCGCTTATTTAAAAAAAAAATAATAATAATAATAAATGCGTTTAAAATTAAAAGTCCTATTTCCGAAGTAGTCACATTAAGTATCGCCGTTTTTAAATTAGATATCGTATTATGTTGGAAAAAAAAATATTTCTAGTAATATATCAGTCACCGTTTATCATCTTGACATATCTTGGTGATATTATAAATCTTTACTTTTCCATTTTTGTCCTCTTTTATCGTATAAAAAAAAAATGAATACAGTCGTCAGCTTTCGCGTATACCTCTGTATGCCAAATATTTAATTTGATATTCTTTTATTATACTTTCGTTTCTGTATGCTAAATTTATTACGTATTTTACTTCGTATTTTAAAATTTCACATCATCTTTTTTTTTCATCACTGTTTATATTATCTACTTTATTAATGGTTTTTCTTCAGTTTTTTTTTTTAATAAGTATTTTTATAGTTTTATAAATCGACTATCTTCCCTGTTAAATTTTCCATCTTCTAGTTGATTTCCTTTTCCTTGTTATATATATCTGGGCAATTTCTTTAATTTTGTAATTTGTGTTTTATCGTACTTTTTTTTTTTTTTTTTTTTTTTTTTACTGTTAATAATAGTAATTTACATTATCCTAATTATATAGTAATTTTATTAATAACGGGCAGTTCTCGTGTGGGTGCTTTATAATGCAATGTTCAAAAAGTATTAAATACATTCGAATCGATCATTTCTTTCGCTTACAATTATTTAACACGATATTTTTTTTGCGTTACTTATAATCATTTGAACGGCTATGTATTTAAAAACGTGTAAATTCTGAGTACCACTTATATCGCGTTACCTAAGAAGTTCGGATTGGCGAGAATAATTTAGACGTCGTTTACCAACTTCCGAGTTGATGGGATTTTATTTATTTTACTTACATTTCAATTTAAATGAGATATAAACTTTTTAAATGTATTAATTTAAATCGCCTTCTCTTTTTAATTTCAACCCTTTCAGTCGTACGTTATAAAATTTTAACACAAAATTATAAATTTTATACAGATACAATACTGCTTCTTAGGTGAACTGTGGAAAATTTTCAATGTGTTTATATAAATATTTTTAAAAATAAAATATTTCAGGTCAACCAAAAAATAAAAAATGTTATTAACTTTAGAATTACATGTACCACATAGTGGAATTGTGATTGAAAGGCGTTCGTCTTATTATGTCCCTTTTTATTGCTTGCGAAATACTCTGTATGAAATTGAGCGAAGGACAAATTATACAATTCGAAGTAGAATTACACACCTTCGATAATTAATAATGATTCGAACGTACTATCATATTTTTCGAACAAGCATACTTAAAAGATCGCGTATAAAAAAAAAAACTAGTCCATATTACTTTCTGCTAAGTAATAATTAATAATTAATAGTTATTTCGTTAGATTCTTTCGATTTAATCGTTTTAATCAATAAATAAAATGTTTACGTTTACATATATTTAATATAACAAAAAATAAAATTTAAAAAAGGACTAGTTAAAATTTTGTAATAAATGGGATATATCATTTATGAAAGCCGTTTATTTCGTTTACAGATATATGTTTTACTACGAATATACATTTATACTTGCAATGTGATTCAATAATAATGCATATACGTCTAATTTTTGGTTCTCTTTTAGAACTTGTTCATCTGTTTTGAAATGTTCTTAGCGGCGATAGGTCATCACTATAGTTTTACAGTCGACTCATACGCTGAATCTATTTGCTCTCATAGATCGTGGAGAGAGGCGTTATACGCTCTATGGGATTTCTCGGATGTAGGCGCCGATATTAAAGAACATTTAGGAATTGTCGGTAGGAATATAATAACGCATTTTTGAAATTTTACCGTTTGTAATAAAAAATCACGAATTTGTTATTGAAGCATTCTATTACTCAACGTGTAATAAGACGATAGAAGATTAATGCATATATGTCGGATTTAATGTATTAATATTTTAGTTTAATATTTTTGAGGAAGTATTATAGGAAAGTGGAAATATCGAAAAATGCAGACGATATACATGTTGAGAATGTACAAAAGTTCTTTAGGAACGTGTAAACATTTGTACGCGTAGCGACTAAAGTATTTTTAATATGAACACATGTTAAACCTGAAGTTTTATTAAAAACTCTCGTTAATTCCACATTATAAAATTCGTAGAATACTGAATTAAATGTTGAACTATTGCGCTATATTCAAATTATCTAGAACATGTCAAGTAGGTATCCATATTTTTGATGCAAAATTTTTAATTTTGGTATAATTAATAAAGCCACACTACCATTGACGGATATTTTAATGAGACGTTCATTTCTAATAAAACAAAAAAAAAAGTTTATCGATGTTAGTCCATTTATTTTTTTTTAGAAATACGCTTAAATTACTTTTTAATGTCCGATATAAAATTACTTAGAAAGTGTAAACATAATATTTTGATTGCCGTATTTTGTTTAGATAATTTGAGATCATTTTTATATATAAATATTTTTTAGCGTTGTAATGGGAAAGCAAAAATTTTTATTGCTATTAAAGTTTGACGCCGTGGAGGAGACACTGATAATCATTTATTTAATTTTTAAAAAATAAATATATATATATATATATATATATATATACGTAAGGTGAAATTAAAATATATTTTTATATTTTTTATATATTTCTTTATTTAAATTTACGTACCGTGGCGCAATTACCGCCATTTAGCGGATCGTAATTCGTGGTGGTCGTGGATGACCGCATGATAGAGTGACGAGATTATTCAGGTTGCTGATTAGAAATTAGTATTATGTGGAAGGGAGTGATATGCTTTTCAAATAATAATAAGAAATCTATGAAATGAATGCATTCGATGAAATTCCCTGTTACACGTATGTTTAATTCGTGTGTTTGTATCTATAATTTCTTTATCGTGAATAAAGTTTAATTATTTATTTTTATTTCTACATTTAGGTAATTCTCTAACTCGTCATATACGCGGCCCGGTATATGTAAGCGTGAATAGCAATAATAATAACGTTAAACCTGTCACGGAAACTTCTCCGTTATTGGTTGATAATCGGGAAGAAGTATTTCATCGAAGCGCAGTACGCAAAGATCTGATTAACGAATTCGGATCTTCGGTTAGTTCGATTTTTGTTAATTAATTATTATGTATATGTATTATATATATAAGGAATATTAACGTCTGGACACAGTACTTTACGGTTCGGAAGCTCGGACGATAGATAAAAACACACAAGGCCAGTTGAAAGGGTTTAAAACCGGGAGGGAAAATTAGCAATAAAGAAGTATTTAGATTAATCCATGAAAATAAAAGCTTATTTGGATAATTAAAAGAAAGACGATATAAACTGATGAGTCATATTTTCGAACAAAATTAACATTTAACACGAATAATTGAAGGCACCATTAGGATTAGGAGGGAAAAGATCAAGTGGAGTCACACGATGTACAAGCAACAAGATACCATGAAAAAAAATTTGTACTATCCGGAGAATTGTGACATTTTCAATCAGCTGTTCGCTAGAATAATATTGAGAAATTATTACGATAATAAAATATTCATCAAATTCCGGTTTTTATTTGTATTTTACTGTGATGAAAGTTGTTATTTTAGAATGTAGAAATATCCCGGTAAAGCGTAAATGATTAAGTTTGCAGCTTTGTAAACTCGATAAATAAATTTTTGAACGCAATTCGTGCGAACGATAATACTTTTCTTATATGTCGACGTTTGTTTTACTATTTGTGAGAGTATTTTTTAGGTCGCTATTATATCAATTAACCCATATCTGATGTTTAATCTAGTCTTCTCTACATATTCTTTGACTTTCGGCGAAACTTATTCGTCTTATATTCACTTCAATGCGGTATTTAATTTTTTTTTTGTGTGTGTGTGTAGCATGTATTATTATTATTATTATGTTTTTTTCTTAATAGCGAGCCATCGCAGTATACGTTCGTAATTTTAAATTTTTTTTTGCCATACATCTAAAAACGAATATGCTTAATTAAAATCGTCGCACGTAGAAAGTTGAATAATATATTTCAAAATTATCTCTCGCAAGTTAATTA
Source organism: Coronaproctus castanopsis (assembly GCA_032883995.1). Taxonomy (NCBI): domain Eukaryota; kingdom Metazoa; phylum Arthropoda; class Insecta; order Hemiptera; family Monophlebidae; genus Coronaproctus; species Coronaproctus castanopsis. The sequence goes on along the minus strand of CM065052.1, from coordinate 66,206,479 downwards.
CTTCGCATATAAATGTATATGTCTAAATTAATTATAATAGTATATATGTACAATTCATAGACGTCTTTACCGCAATATGTAAAGAGTACTGAAGCTAAACATATCTAAAAAGAAAAAAAAAAACATGGTAATAACTACGTGGAATGGAAATTTAAGAATAACACATTTGACAACTTATGGTGAAACAATTGAAAAAAAAACACACGACTTTATCGATGTAGTAAAATGAATAATGGGATATGAGAGAGGAAATAAAACCGCGAAATGCATTTTTTAAATTAAAAGTAATATTGTGCAGTAAGATTATAAACGTAGAATTAAGATTAATAGTTACGTATTTTCGGTACGAAAGTCGGACATTAATGAAGGCATTAGTGAATATAAGTTAGAGTCCTTCAAAATATATCGTAGAATACTTGAAATACGTACGAAGGATAAAATAAATGTAAAGAACCAGTAAAAGAAATTAGGCGTATTAAAATATTTCGGACATTTATCTGGAACAATATATTATATTTCATATTTATACAAAACAAGATGGCGTGAAAGAGATCGCCAGGAAGGAAAGGAATAGCCATGGATGTAGAATTTCATTACGGTTGAATTGTTCCGAAGCGTATTTGACCGAAAAAAATAATTTGTAAAATATTGACCTACGTTTGCTAGCAGACATGGACCATTATGATGATATACGTGTGTTTGTGTCTATTTGTGTGAACTGTTTATGTTTTACTACGTATGATACAAAACTAAATATATCAAATCGAAGTCCTGTTATTATTGGATACATAAGAGAAAACAAGGTCACTTGTACATAGTATCCTACAAGGAATACCACGAGGACGTTGAAATCTAGGAAGATGGACGGATGGAATAAAATAAAAAACTAGATTCACACTAGTTGCAGCTACCAGTATTTCGGAAAGAATGGAGCGAAAAGTGATTCGTAGGATTTCACCAAATATCTTCGTGGTATAAAGAACATAGAAGAAAACGATGTGTGTCTGTATGAACTGTTTGTGTTTTACTGCGTATAAAAAATTAATATATTAAATTAGTGTCTTATTATTTTTTGCTAAATTTTATGCATGTGCCCCTCGTGTATGTGTGTTGTATTTCATTTATAATCGTTTGTGAAACCGGTTTTGATAATTCTGTTTAAAATTGTAAAGGAAAATAAAACTTAATAACGAACTTGAGGTTTTTAATTAATACATTCGTCAGGTAATGTTTTATATGCGTAGAAATATGACGGCACTTATATTCTCTTAAGTCTGTTTATATGTAAAATCGTCTTATTAATTTTTTTTTTTTTTTATTTTTTTTTTTTTAAGAAAATGTTCTTATTTATATGTTATAACACTGAATTTATGTCGCATGCAAAAACTGAAAAAGTTTTTTGGCTTCTTCCCTTCGTATACCTTGAAAGAAAAATGTCAATACCTTACTTTATTAACTTAAATTTGGATAACTCCGTTCTCGTGAATATTTATTTCAGTGGTTTCTCGAATAACTTTCCTACTATCGCAAATAGTTATTATTATTATTATTATATGAATTTATTTTAAATTTTCTTATAATATAAAATTATGTCGTATAAATTTTGAGATTTATGAGACGTTGTATTATACAGTGATATATATTTTCACGATTTGAGCGATGAATGAAGCTTTTAAAACTGATTATTATTAATTCGTAATACTATGTTATATTTTGTTTTTATATTTCATAACAGTCGAACGCGACCAATATATGCTGAAGAAAATGTTGGTGATTAACTTGAGTCAGGTGAGTGATTATATCAATTTTTACTTTGAAAAAAAATTTAATAATGTTTATTTGTTTCTCTATATTTGACGAGTAGCATAATGAACACTATAGTTAATTGATAGTATTAACAGAAGATGAACGATTTAATATGTAACTGTAAATTGTAATAATAAATTTCGTGGTTATAATTATAGAAAAATTTTTGATAGTTTTCAATTTTGTCGAGTGTCCGAATAACGATATTGTTCGTTTTACTAATAAATTTCTATGCGATTATTTTGTATATTTTCAAATCATTTTTCCCAAGAAGGTGGTTAGACGATAGTTATAATGTATCTCCTGATAAATGTAATTTTTAGAAGGGACAATATAAATGTTATGATTTTTTAAGAAACAGTTAAGGGATTTACTAATAGTGGAATTCGATATTCATTATTTTTTTGACAATAAAACAGTAATGGTAGAATGTAGATCAGCAAATATTTAAAATATGAAAAATTTATTTATTCTACATGTTTTGTTTTTTAAAACTGCCAACGTTTTTAATTCTACTTTAAATATTTGTTTTTAATTATCGTATATTTTATTTTTTTTTTTTTTTTTTTTATATATAAAAAAGTCGATTGATTTGTGTGAATGTAATTATGAGAAAAAAGTATTATATTTTTGAATACTTTAAAAGTTTTTTCTCAAATAAAATAGCACCATGAACCCCGCGAAGTGTAGCATTATTAAAATTATATCGTTTAACAGCTGAAAACCCGTTTGTACCGCGTATAATGTTAAAAATTCTTAAAATTGAACAGTTTGCATGATAATATGCGTATAAAAAAATAATAATTTAATTTAAAATTCTTTTGATGTAGATGAGGTTTTTTTTTAGATTATTTATAATTTTTGGGATAAATATAAAATTAATATATCGTTTCCGTTTTTTAAGGTTCCTACAATAATACAGTAACGGAAACATTTCGATGACATTCGGAAGTGTAACACGTATGATCTCATGTCCATCTGGAATAATAATTTACGTTACTGTATATCGTCGATAATTGCACGAAAAAATAATGTGCAGTTTGAAGATATAACTGTTCTATTTTTCTTTTTAAGCTTGAGATTTGTAATAGTTACCTAGGTATACTTTATTTTCCTCTTGGGCGACAAATTGTGGAAATTGAATTTGAGAGAAAATATGAGATAATCATTAGTGTTTAGTTTTTTAATTATTATTATTTTTAAAACGCGACTAATATAAAAAGCTAATTTATCTTACATGTATATGATATATCTCATATTTAAAAAAAAATCATGTACTCATTTTCCAATTAAATTTTCATTTTTTTCTTTATTTCGTATTGCATGTAGTTAAAAGTTTTGATAATAACAGAAGTGTTGGTAAAATATGACCTTGATGCGTGGGATTTTAACGTATCCCACCATTAACAACCTAAGAAACATCAATTCATTGACAGGAAACAACCGTACTAACACAACGGATGAAGTTGTGTTAACTCGACCTAGAATTGGTCATACTAAACTAACACATAGGTACTTATTAGAAAAGAAAACGCGACCAATATGCTCTCACTGCGAACAAGGACCATTATCAGAACATTTTAATATCGTGCATACCACTTTAAAAAAAAAAAAAAACCGTTCCAGTCACTATATCCCAGTAAACAACTTAAAAACACCATCCAGAAATAAACATATATCGCTCATTTGAGTAATTAGCCTCGGTGTCTCTAACCTAAGTTGTGGTACACGGAAGAAGAAAAAAACAGATCTAGAATAAATAGTTTGTGTATACTATTGGTGGAAATGTAAATATGACGATGTCGATGATCAAAATGAATTATACGTGCTAATAAAATGTATATTTGATCGATTTAGAAAATGATGTACGTAAAAAGTAAATGAAAGTTTACATAATAAATACAATTTTATATATACGCTCGAGCGCACGCACATACATCTATATATAAAACTTTGTCCATGGTTTGTTTATTGAATCTTGGCATTAGTTTATCCATTTCAACATTTTATTTTCCAACCAGTGATCATTCTTATAGTATGTTTTCAATAAATTTTTATATACAACAAACAGATTTGTATATATCTTTTAACCTATTACCAGGAAGATTACTCTTGAAAATGGTTAGAGAAACAATACTGAAATGGATAGTGCACGTATGATGGCTTATTATCACTATCACTTTTTTTTTTTTTTTTTGGTTCGTGTGAACTAAAACCTTCACATGTATATGTACATTTCATTGGCCACTTGGTCCTCCTACATCATCATTCGTCATGTTTCCTCATCTGTTCTTTACTAGTCATCTCTGTGTTGCGCTCGCTTAAAACAACTTTGTCCTTAAAACCTATTTAGTATTCAGTGGAATGAAATTTTCAATTAACTTATTGTGTTTTGTGTACCGTAAAATAAGCTTATCAGATTACTTTAAACTCAATTAGAAGAGTTCTCTGTAGTTTATTATTTATAAGCTAATTGTATCGCACTTATAAATACAAATTTTGGACTTAAAGAAATAATGAAATGTTTAATAGATTTATTATATATGTTATCTATACTGTAAAATGGGCTGATCGAAACACCATAAATTGAATTAGACGCTTGTCATACATGATAACACGCTTACTGTTATGTTTATTACTGAGTTTGTAGGTCAACAAGTATATGGAGAATACTGGAAACGTTTCAAAAAAGTTATACAGAAAAACATTTTTGAAAATATAAAACATTAGATCTATTTCAAAAAACTATGTAAAATTGAACACGTGTAATCAACAATAGTATCACAAATTGTATTTTTATTTTAAGATTTGAGATGATACTCAAACACGCATCTTCTATTGTTCAAATGTATATAGAATGAAAATAAAATAAACGGATAAAATTCGTTACAAATTAATGTATTACCAACGTTTTTAGGTGAAAATTGTTAAATTATTAAATAGAGGCAAACGTAACTGAAAACAGTTAAAATCGAAACGAATGGAGCATAATTGACACAAACAATTTGATGTCGCAGTTCAAGAATTGATCCCAATTAAAAACAATAAATCAGTAACACCCTATCAAACATTTAGAGTGCAAGTTGTAAGTAAGGGCGGTATTTACTCTTTCTCAAATTTGTTTTTTAAATATCTCGGGAACAGAAGTGGCACAAACGAAATTAATAACGGCACAAGCCAGGACAAACAACAAATTTTCAGATAAAAATTCGAAATTTGGAATTGGTGAAATGGACCTTGATTAACCAGCATTTCCTTGGTAAGAAAGAACTCAATAATGTCTAGTTGTTTATTTATATCTGAATGCCAGTGAGTAGAAGACTTCCCAGTGTGAAATAATTTTACTCTTACCATGTATTAGTGATTTGTGCAATACACGGGCTCATTTAGATGAAATTCTTGTTCTACATACTGGATTTTTTACATTGAAATCTCCGTTAAAAATCCAATTATTACCAGTATCGTGTTAGGTTCAGCGCTTGTTTTGTAGCAGGACCGTCCTGGTTCAAATTCAGCCTATCGGTTGATGATCGTTAATTTATTATTGACCTATTTGTCCTAGTAACGATCTGTTAAACGAGTTTAAACATATGGTACAATAAGGAAACAAGACGATAGCTTTTTTTTTTTTTACGCATCATCAGGATCCTTGCCTGGTTTAAGCAGCGTTACAATATGTTTTTTCTTCCGCATAATCGGAATTTTCATTTCACTAATAATAACATTATATAGATCTACCAGCCATTTCCTAGCTCTTTTTCCGAATTGCTTAATTTGTTTTGAAACCATATTATCGACGTCGGGAGATTTACCATTTTCGAGATCGGCAGTGTTGAAAAATGTTAAACCGATTGAAATGTGGTTTTGGCGGCGAATGAAAGTACTAAAATTGATTAACAAGATATCGAATAAAGATAAAACACGTTATTTAAAAATAGGAAATAATTCGAACAAAACAGATGTAACGCCTTCATAGGATACACCTATACGACGTGCTACACGTAAATCGCGAATTTAATCGATGACAAATAGAAATGGAAGATACAGAAAGCAACACCTCGAATTTGATTTGAAAAGATCATATACAGAAGTAAATATATTTGTCCCACCTACAGAAAGATACCGACTTTCTTAACAGCTTTTAGGTTATGGCAAATAAGAATAAGATGTTGAATATATTGGAGAGTAATGATTTTATTAATTATAAACCAAACAAAATATAACACCAATAATTACCAAAAGTTTCGCAATAAAAAACTTTTGGTAATTATTGGTGTTATATTTTGTTTGGTTTATAAGAATAAGATTACTCATGTATGTATTTACAGTAAGCATTAGGTAGTACCTAGTTTTAGATTAATTCTTTAAGCACCCTACCGAACATTTAAATGATACAATCTTAAATATGCACTGAAATATAAATTGAAAAAACTTCTTTACTTGCAAGGTCATAATAACATATGTTCGTTTGTTTATTTTTAAAATTAAAATTACTGTGTGAGTATGCGAATTGGTTTTAAATAAAATGTCTTATCTAAAGAAATAATTGAGTACATCATTTCCTACCAAAAATTATTTTTATATATATATATATATATATATATATATATATATATATATACGTGCACGAGTGTGTGGGTAGAAATGGTGGGTGTACTCACGTAAAACATTATATATTTCTTGTACGTACTTCATGTTTTATACACGTTTTTGCATGTACATTATTGATTACTACGTGTGTATATGTAAATTAGGTTACTAATTCGCGTAGTCGATTTAAAAAAAATTTAGTGTTCTCGCGGATAATACTTCGTTTCTAAGTTTTTCCAAAATGACATTCTTTCTTCGAATACTTCGCCATATTTCAGATCTAATTTTTTCTTTATTTCTAGATAAACCGGTTTCTCATTTGTCGTCGGCTTCCAATTTACATCCACATCGGGGCCGTTCGGATTCCTATGTATAAGCATCATGAAAAGAGTTTTCAGAAAATTTATTTAACGATAAATATATATATTTTCTATTTCATTTGAATTCATGCTGCATTTCACCTTGTTCATACGCAACATTGTAAAGAAAATCAAAAAATTTACTTAATTATATATATATATATATATATATATATATATACATATATTAAATTCGACTTAGGTCATCTATGGACCACGGAAAAGCTATTCACACAATGTTAGTCTTAAGTCAATTCTGTCCTCCCCCTCCATTTCTTTGTATAGTGATCTTTCATCCGTTTCGAATGAATTTCTTTCTTCCATTCATGTGCGCTGTTCACCACAGACTCGTGGCATCCATCTTTACTTTTCTTTTCGTTTTTTTGCCCTATATTCTTCCATAATTTTCTAGTGTGTCTTCTGTCTTCCTTCTGTCCACGTTCGCCCTGTCTTTTTAATCACAGACTCATGGAATCCTTGAAAAGATTGGATCCTATGTCTGAACTTGTTTGATTTCTTCATTAGATATTCCCATATGTTACACATCCTTTTTGACTTGCACCATCCATGACATCCTACTTGTCGGTTATTGTCAAAGTAGTTAAACACATTTTAAACCGATTTTTATATATATATTTCAGTCAAATTCTTTATATATATATATATATATGTATGTATGTATGTATGTATATATTAAGTCGAACACATAATCTATTTTCATTTTATTCGTGAATAATTTTGAAAAAAAATATATAAAAAAACTAATTTAACGATATATATACATATATATTTTTCTTTCAGTCGACTTCATGATCTATTTTTATCTTATTCATGTATAATTGAGAAAAATATTTTCAGAATGCTCTATTTTTATCTTGTCGCTAAAAGAAGTTTGAAGAAAATTTATTTAACCATATACAGTTCAAAAGATAGTTTAACATCGTTGCTGGTTTAATTGCAGACTGTGAGTAGTACATTCGGTCTTCAAATAAACGTTCAAAAAACAAAAATTATGATTATTAACAAAGAGGTAAAAGTTTATTCAGATATAAATGGATTCGAAATAGTGAAAGATTTCATATATATTTTTGGGGCCTTTGATGTAGAGCCACGGCTATTGTATAAGTGAAATTAAAAGAAGAATTAACATGAGTCACGCTGCAGTTCGTAGGTTAACTAAAGTATGGAAAGATTCGCAGATACCGATGGCAACTAAAAGGTTAATTTTCTCTATTCTCACATATGGTTGCGAATCTTGGGCTATTAATAGAAAAGAAAAAAAGTACAAGGTTTCGAGCTACGGTGTTGGCGGAGGCTTTCAAGAATATCGAGGACCGAAAAGATCACGAATGAGATAGTATTGCAGAGAATAGGGACGAAAAATGTAGTTTATTGTCTACAATACAGATACGGATTTTGCACTATTTTAGTCATATTGCCAGACGAAACGCTCTGCAATTAGAAAACTAATATTAGAAACCAGACCACCCGGTAAAAGACAAAAAGGAAGGCCACATCGAAGATAGTCAGATCAAATATTGGATTTAATGTGACCAAAAATAACAACATTAACAGCATTGCAGCAAGTTCACAATAGACAGGCTCCAGTGAAAAAAGCAATTCATGAGTTTACTATCATGATCACGACGTCCTATGGGATATAACCACAATTCATCATCATATATATATATATATATATATATATATCTTCTTCTTCTTTAAGCCTTCTGACGCTAATCCAATATTTTGAGTAGACCCCTGCCAAATTATTCCATCATAGCAAACCGAGCCAATTAGTCTTGTTCCTGTGGATTCCAGCTCATGCCAGGATTCCGAAGAATGAACTAGCGGATAGAACAGCAAAGGATGCTACTACATTGTTGTCGATCCCAAACGTCGCATTTGCAGCTATTAATGTACGTAATTGTGTCAGATCAAGACTTTTTGCTTCATGGCGGCAAAATTGGTAATCGACCTCCTCATTAAATAAACTTCGCCAAATCATGAATTCTGTTTTACCTCAGAAGACCTCGCTTCCAAACCGCATAGAAGACGTTGTCCCTAGCAGATTGCAGCCGAGTCATAAAAGACTCACCCACTCACACGTGATCAACTTCGGCTTTGTAGCGTCGCCCTTTCCGTCTCTCATACCCTCATTGACTGTCCTTTGTACTGTTTACTGAGATTGTCAATAAACCATCCCTCCTCACTTCCCTCTTCTCATCAAACATGAATACTCCTCTCTTACTAACCAAATCATGTTCTTACACGTGTCCCATCTATACTTCTTAATTTAACTTCCTCTCCCTCGTGCCTCTAGCCAGAGTTGCTACACTAGGCACGTTAATTTACATTAATAATAATAATAATTGTGTATATATAGATGTGTGTGTATGTACGTGTGTTATATATATAATATAACATCTAAATGCGTGAAAGTGACTTTTATCATGCGTTGAATTTGTCACAAACTACGTTATAATAAAATAATGTTTCGAATTTTCTCGTAAAATTTTGCCATTTTATGATTTATAAACACTATTTTTTCTATATACAGATTATATATATATATATATATATATATATATATATATATATATATATATATATATATATATATATATATATATATATATATATATATAATTGTAATGGAACTATATTTGAAGTCAGCTTTCTGACTATTGGAATGGCCGCATTATTATATAAAAATTTAATTATGTATACTAACCCCGTTTTAGCAAAATTTGTCCACATCGCTACTACATTGTGAATTATGTATAAATCGTCTTCTGTATATTTTAAACTAGGGAATAATTTTCCAAAGAACATATACGGTATTTCATCTGCGTGAGAAGCACCTATTTATAAACCGATGAAAAGAAACAAAGCAACTGTTATTATCATTTTGAACTGTGTGAAATGTTGTGATTTTCAAAAAGCAGAGGAAAAAAACCGGTAAAAATCACAATTTTTTTTTAAATACCACGAAACCTTTTTAGATATATCGAGTGGACGTAAAAAATGAAAATATGAAAATAAAAAATACATAAAGTATATACGATTTGTGAAAAAAAAACATGAAATAAAATAGACAAAAATAAAATAATATGTAGAATGTATTTAATTTAGATTGTACATTATACCACATTTGCCCATCAGATTATTTTATAAATAACCGTTTCATTCATTTTGTTATTTTTCGTAATATTTCATGCATACAAATTAAGTATTTTCTTGCATTTAATTTTATTTTTGATTCGTTTTAACCTTTTATATTTTTTATAAATTGTATATATATTTATATATATATATATATATATATTTTAATTTTTTTTTCATATATCTTACGTTGATACCGATTGACCTGTGTTTCGTACGTTCCCTTTTATCGATTTACTGATAAGAAGTCTGTTGTCATTTTGCACTTCGTACGTTTTCGGTCTCGTTGACATTATACAGCACTATATGTGGCAACTATTTATGCGAATTTGTTCGGACTTTCTGATCGTCCACGTTTCTGCGCCATATAGAATTATTTAAAAAATCAGGGTGCGTACAAGTTGGATCTTCACATTTTTCGCGACACAGGATTCCATATTGGGGTTAGTTTATCCATCGCGCTCTTTATATTAGTTGAATTCTTCTGTTCATCTGACCTTCATACCCTCCTTTGCTTTCCAACAAGGATCCCGTGTAAACGAAGTTTTCCTCGGTTTCATAATCAGAAATGGTTTTATGTTGTTCCTTTATTATATATTCTTCCGTTAGTTTTCCATTGTTTATTTTTAGTAGACCGTAGTATATCTTCTAATTTCATTAATTGTCGCATTTTTTTCGTATTAGGTGCCACCAATGCTATATCGTCAGCAAAACGTGAATTTGAATCGTTAAGCCATTCGATAGAAACCCCTTCATTCCAAATTCTCTCCAAAACTTTCCTCATTGTATGCTCTTCATATAAATTAAGAAATGCAGGTGAAAGTATACATCTTTGTTTTACTCCTTTTTTTTTTTTACAATAAACACCGATTTCTAGCTTTACAACATTCTGAAAAGCCTTTCAGTAATCAGTAAAACACAACATCATAGACAAATTGTACCCTCTTGATTTCTCTATTAATTCCGTCATATTTAAGATCTGTTCCCACGTACTTCGTCCTTTAACGAATCCACCTTATCCTTTGGCAATTTGTTCGCTCATTTTTCTGCGGATACGATTTTAAAAGATTCGTAACATTGCTTAAGTAGAGAAATTGTTCGATAATTATCACATATTGTTCTCTTTCCTTTCTTATATCTTCTTCTTAATCGGTTACCCTAAAGGGGCATCGTTATCATACAGTAACTGTGTCATTTTGTGCCATGCTTCTCTGTCGTGTGCCCGTCGCACGCACTGACGTAGTGTTAATCCGCTCTAGTTTCTAATATTATAGGACATCGTATTATAATGATGAAACTAGCAGCTAAGCCTGTCAATGTGTCAATAATACTAGTATACATGCCTACTACAACGGCATCCGAAGAGGAAGTGGAGGAAGTATATGAGCAGTTGGAATCATTAATAGAAAAAACATGCGCTGATGATAATGTTATAATCATGGGCAACTGGAATACGGTGGTAGGTGAAGGACAAGATAAACCGAGATAGTTGGTAATTTTGGATTGGGAAAAAGAAATAAGCGTGGACAAAGACTGATAGATTTTTGTAAACAAGAACGGTATATAGTAACAAACACATACTTTTCAATGCCATACCTACGACGATATACATGACAAACGCCTGATGATAAGAAACGATATAGATTATATATTGGTTAAAGAACGATATAAAAATCAACTAATAAAAAGCTGTGCGTATCCAGGAGCAGATGCGGACACCGACCACTCGCTTGTAAAATTAATATCGCGAAATAGATTTAAGCGACGGGAAGTTGGAAAAAATATTCCAAAATGGAATGTAGAAGCTCTAAAAGATAGCAATACAAAAAGCGAATTCAGAGAAATAAGCAATCTGAAAGCAAGAAATATTATTAACAAAATAGATACGATCGAAGAAACATGGAGAAAAGAAATTATGGGTAAAGTTGCGACAGAAGTTATAGGCAGACAAAAACGGAATAAATTGCATAATTTCTGGATCTCTAATGAAGTACTGAATATGATGGAACAGAAAAATAACTTTAAAAATGACAAATCGGATGAAGAGAAAATGCAGTATAACAGATTAAGAAATATGATAAACCGCGAGTGTAAGCGCTTAAAGGAAAAATGGTGGGAACAGCTTTGTGAAGAAATAGAAAACGATACAAAATAAGGGCGCGTAGAAGCAGCTTATAGTAAAATCAAACAAAACTGGAAACAACGTAACGCATTCGAACAGTTTATAAACCAAATGGAAGAATAGCACAAACCGATCAAGAAATAGGACACACATGGAAAACTTATGTAGAAGGATTGTATAAGCAGCCAGTTCATTCTTGGCACCTGAGCAGCAACGATAATAATATTATTATAGAAGATCATGGTAAAGTGTTACGTGCAGAATTTGAAGCAGCGCTACAATCTTTACCTAACAACAAAGCTGTTGGCATTGATAACATTCCAATAGAGATGTGGAAAAACAGTGGTCCAGAAGTCAAGGAATTATTATTTAAAATGATTTGTCAAATAATGGTAGAAGGAACATGGCCTAAAGAACACTGCACTTCAATTATGGTGCCGATTCCGAAGACTAAAGTACCCAAAAATTGCGCGGATTACAGAACTATCAGCTTATTACCTCATGCGTCGAAAATCCTACTGAAAATAATAAAGAAACGACTCGAAACATTAATTGCAAAAAATCTGGGAGAAACGCAATATGGATTTAGAAAAGGTCGATATCTACACGGAATGCAATAGCGGTACTGCGACTGCTAGGAGAGCGTATGATAAACCAAGGCAGGTATGTAACTTTTATTGACTACGAAAAAGCTTTCGACAAAGTACAGTGGAAAGACTTATTTACACTATTACGACGAATCGGATATTCAGAAACCATAATAAGGATAATGTATAATTTATACAAGAAGCAAGAAGCAGTGGTTCGCTTCAATGGAATTGAATCGGATAGAATAAATATAAGAAATGGAGTAAGGCAAGGTTGTTTGCTATCACCTGACCTTTTGTAATGGTTTTGCAGATATGATTCTGGAAGAAACATTTAGTGAAAATAAATACAGATTAAAATGTGGCGGAAAGAGTATTAATTCGATAAAATTTGCAGACGATCAAGTGCTGCTAGCAGAAAACCAGAAAGAATTGGTAACAATGATCAATAAATTGTACATAAATGTGAGGAAACATGGGATGGATATAAACATACACAAAACGAAATGGTCATAAGTAATAAGCAGCAGCAAATAAATATGATGTTGAACAATGTAAATATAGAACAAGTAACATCTTTCAAATATTTGGGTCAGATTATAACCTCGATTGTACGCCAGAAATTCGTAAAAAAATAGCGATGGGCAAAGCAGCATTTAAAGAAAAATATTCGTTGATAATACAATGCTCATTATCTCTGGAATTACGTAAAAAACCTATGAAAACATTTGTCTGGTCAATAAAGTTGTATGGGTTAGAAACGTGGATACTTAAGAAAGTAGATTGCAGTCGGCTGGAAGCATTTGAAATGTGGTGCTGGCGAAAACTGCAACGAATTAGTTGAACCGAAAAAGTTACGAATAAAGCCGTGCTAGAACGAATAGGAGAAGAAAAAGCGATACTCAACAGGATACAGTACTCTTAATATTGCTATAGAAGGTAAAATTTTAGGTAAAAGACCACGTGGACGTCCTAAAATAACATTTGTCGATACGGTTTTTACGAAATATGCATATTTGAAGAAGGCAGTCAGTGACAGCATTTTATGGAGAAATATTGTGTTGGGGCGAATCAGCCAATCGGCTGTAACATAATAATAATATATATGTATATGTATGTATTTTTTTAATACAATATGAATTCCTAAAATTTTTTTCACATATTTTACTTAATGAATTTAATAAATTACAAGATACCTCGTAATTATACAAGATACCCGCATATACTATTATTATAAAGAAAAAATTTTAAGAAATTTTATATATTTATTATACAGAAATATTTTACTTTATATTTTAAAATAATTAATATATATATTTTAATGAATTAGTTAAAATAAAAAAAAACACGTTAATTTAATTTACTTGAAAAATATTAAATAACTAACCCAACCGGATTTATAATTACTGTGTGTCTATCCTTCTTCATTTAATTTTATCTGTTTTGATTCTGCAACTAACAACTGAACTATTTTACGGAAAAATTCGAACTCTCTCGAAAATGAACAACCATCCCTTTTTATACATTTTTCTTACATAATTTACTGGCTGTAATTTATTTTTTTTACTGGCCAGATTTATTTGGTCAAATTAATTTACTGTTTTTTCCTCCATTGACTAACTAAAATTAATTTTAACTATTTTATAATAATAGTTTATCTACTACAAATCCGGTTTGATTATATTATAATAATTTTAGTATGTTTTACTTTAATTAAATAAATAATTATATATATATTTTGTTTTATTATATTAATTAAATTAACTATTAGTTTTCCACTTTCAATATAATAAATTTAGATTTATTATAACGTGAACATACGATGATCGTCGTAAAATATATTGACCTGTCTTCGACTTGTTTAATATAGTTATATTAGCACATTTCCGAATGTCGGGAAACATATTAAGCTGTAATAATTTGTTATATAGTGTTAAGAACAAATTTGGGAAATAAACGAATATAATTTTAATAACGTTATTGGTGCTTTTTTATTATTGTTCAGTGTGTAGTATACAATGAAAGGCTTTACGGGAAATTAATGAAAAGACATACGCGTTGAAAAGAACTAGATTTAGCAGTTGAAGAAGACCTATTTAGAAAAAACTGCTACAAAATTAGAAATTGTAAGAAAGTGAAAGGTGTATAAAGATGCGAAGTACATAACGTTTATGAACTTACCTTTAATCTTTACCCCGTGGGCTAATAAATGTTTGTAGAAGTTGCGCATACTGTCGTACGTAAAAAAATACTCGTACACCGGATATTTTTCATCCGCCGCATAATATCGAACAGTTTTGTGAATATCTTTGGCAAATATATAATCCGTGTATAGCTTTGAAAAACAGAATTATTATTATTTTTATTTTCGTTTTTAGTTTTTTGTTCTTTATTTTTAATAATCAAATCGAATTTATTCAAATAAATATAAAATTGCGCGAGTAACAAACTATAGGAATATAACCCGATTAATACTTGGAGCCGTTTTGTGCGAGTGACGTTTCTCATTACCTTCAGTCCGTGTGGTTTTTTTTTTTTTTATAAATGCGATAACATTTTTTTTTTTTTT
Organism: Coronaproctus castanopsis; assembly: GCA_032883995.1. Lineage (NCBI taxonomy): Eukaryota > Metazoa > Arthropoda > Insecta > Hemiptera > Monophlebidae > Coronaproctus > Coronaproctus castanopsis. Next base: position 66,191,284 of record CM065052.1, on the reverse strand, counting down.
TAATTGTGTAAAAATTGCAATCTGGTTTACATAGCCAATAAGCAATTTATCTATATGGGTCGTGACAGGATTGGAGATATCATTCACCAATGATACTCCGAGCTACCTCGCCAATCAATCAAACCGATGTGGAAGGTCTAAGGGGGTGTATCGATTAAGTCTATGAACATCGTTACCACTATCTAGTAAGTCAACTGCCAGTCGGTTCGGGTGGTATTCTAATCTGTGCAAGTAACGTTCACTATATGTTTAGATTACCTCTCGCACATATGGTACACCTAGGTCGCGATGCAGGTTGTCATTACGCATGTACCATGGCGCATTTGTTATAATTCTTAATATTTTTGACTGACATCGTTGCATCGTGTTAATATTAGACACCGATGCTATACCCCAAAGGGATATACCGTAGGTCCACCCCGGTCTGATAACTGCGTTATACAGCAATAATTTCGATTTGAGAGCTAACTCGGAATATCTGCCCAGGAGCCAGTACATCTTTCTCAGTTTTATGTTTATTTCTTTAACCTTCATCTTAATGTGTGTTTTCCTTCGTCGATCAAGCCACATCCCCAAATACCGAGCTTTACTTTCCTGTGGAATAAGACCATCAAGATAAACGGGTGGGCATGTATCGCGTCTATTTGTGAACGTGACATGTACTGACTTCAATGGGTTGACCTTAATTCTCCACTGTCGTGCCCATTTTTTTAGGTGATAATTTTTCCGACGCCGCTATCGGATTGTTGTCGCTTGCAAACAATGCTATTTTTAATTGTTACTCCATAATGTATTAGTCAGAAATCGGTGCATTTAATCTCTTATCACAACCGTTCTCGTCGGGCATAATTATGCGGTTTGGAGCGCAAAGTGTTAACAAAAAATAAGGTTCGGAATTGCGATTATTTATCGAAATTTAATAATAATTTAATTCGATTCGATTCGATTCAATTGATTTTTGACCGATACATTTTACGTTAGAACGAAATAAGGTATATTATAATACATCATCTTATCGTGGTGGAGGGACTTGTGTGCTTCAATGATGCTAAAATTATGCTGGCGGGCACGTCTCGTATTACGTCTTCGTCGTGCGCCTGGTAACGCTTTCAAGTGGTTGAGAATACGGGAACCTGTTAGCGAACTTGTTAATTAACCTCTCGCTATATTTGGTACAATGAAGCAATTTACGCGTAACCGAAACAGCCCTTCTCAGGGCTTCTCGACGGTCGACATCCTCCTCCGAATAATACAAATCAATGTAGAAGGCATAACTCGGGCAAAGAAGGAAATATTAGAAAAACTCGCCAAAGACTAGAATGCACACAGGTAACCGCAAGAAACTCGTGCTGCAGATGATCGATGGAACCCGAAAATAAATGGTTTCAAATTGGCGGCGGCAGTATGTAATAAACAGCGTAGCCACATATGTTAAACAGGACATCCAATGGGAATTTATCAGTGCAAAAGGTCTCGCTAATAGTATATCAACAGCGCGGAAATACAAAATCTCGGATCTATCCATTATAAATGTTTCTAAACCTTCAAACGTAAGACGGAGTCAACCAGTAATCGAAATTACAAAGAGACCGAGCATAGTAGCTGCAGACTTTAACAGCCGATACGCGAAATGGGTTTATCAATTATGAAGATGGTGACAAAGTGTTAGAATGGTCGGAGATGGAAAGCACTTATTTTTGTTTCACGATTCCAAACAACGCCGGTCATTATCCTAAGCTCAGGATACAGAGTAAGAAATCAAATTGATTACATTCTGATTAATTAAAGATACCGAAACGCTATAAAAAATCCTGACTCTGACTGTAACACACGGATGATAACTTATTAGTAATGCCAGATAGCTATGAAAAATATAAATAAGAATAAAGGAAGAATAAAATCGTTAGATTATGCCATGCTAAAAAATGACGAAATAAGGAAAAAATTCCAAGAAGAATTAGAACAAGTAGAAGATGGCGAAATAGGATAAAAAAAAAAAAAAGGAAAAAGATGAAAACCGCGTTGAAAATATAAAAAAAAATAGCAAAACATACAATCCGCGTAAAGAAAAAAACGAGCATAAACCATTAATGAGTCGAAAAATTTCAGATATGATAAACAAAAGAAGGGAAAATAAAAATAGACTAAGCAATAAACAGGAGGAATTTTATAAGAATTCAGTAAAAATGTGTTATAGCAAAGACTAAATGGAAAAATACGAAGAAATTGAACATCTGTAAAAAAGACATAATGACAGAGAAGTGCATGCAAAGTAAAAGAAATGATGAGCAAACAAAAAAAAATGAAAAGTTAACGTACTTTTGAAATAAAAACGGAAAGTATTGCATGGATAAATTATATAAAAGAAATATACGATAATATTTCAAGGCGTATCAAGTGTACGACGCAAGAAATTGCACCGAGGATAAAATTATGGGCACTGAGGAACGCTCTAAAGAGAGCTAGAAAACATAAATTTGTAAAGACTTCATCCCAGCAGAAGTATTGAAGCATTTAACGTCAAATTATGAAAGGCAATTGCTATCGATCTTCAACAAGATAGGTATATAGATACTCGACAGAAACGTGTAATATAAAGATGTAAAACCAGGCTGCCCTTTATCGCCAAGACTCTTTAATGCTTAGAAGAAACCATAAAGTAAGCCAAAATCGAGTAGATGAAAATAAAAATAGTTATTAATTTAATAAAATAATAAGTTCCGTCTCCGTATCAGAGGTAGGCGACTACTTATCTATACATATTTTGGTGTACAATGTAAGTAGCGTACAATGGAATCATCATACAGCGTTAGCGTAGATAGACACACACACACACACCTTGGAGAATTGATTGTAATCGCTTCGCTGTCACGACACAATGCAGCCCGCGTGTTTTTGTAGTGTGCTATATTGTTACTAAGGGCGCATATAGTGTTGTGCGATGGTGATTTGGCATTTCCACGCGATAATAATATTTGGATTATTTATATTTTTCATTTCCGATGATAATTTTTGCGTCTCGCCGATCGTATTCGAACTCGGTACCTTCCGTATAGAAGTCCGTGCTCTAGACGTTACAATATCTCCACGACAAAATTTATTCACTTAAGCTAAGTTTTTTATATATTTCTGGTAATTGTAATATTTTATATTTAAACTACTGGCTATGTAACAGTTTTCATTTAAATTAATGGATATTGTAAAATTTTCTTATTTGTTATAATTACAAATTTTCCCTGATAGTGAAATAAAAACTGAAAGGAACTCGTGAACAGATGAATGTTTTCCATTTTATTTTTTTTTTTTACTTTATACGGTAGAGATTCGACATAGCAGCACATGTCTATAAAGTTGAAATAATTTATAAGTGTACACAACCCCGATAATCTAATAAATACCCGCGGATGAACCAACTTCCCAATGTTATTACTTGACGAGTGTTTTTCAGGTGGGGAAGCTACTCGCTCATTCAACAGGTCAATGTAAACGATTATTCAATAGACTACATTTACATATATATAACAATAGTAATAATAATGATAAATAACAGTAATAAGAATATTCAGGTGCATTTTACATTTGTTAAATTTAGAAGTTGATCCTGAGTGAAATGTACTTTATCCGATCCGAAGTAAAATTTCATAATCTGATCCGTCATGATTCGAATATTATTTTCGTCCACATCGTAATTACATCGCACAATGAAATCAGGATTCTCGTTATATAATTCGAAGTGTTTCGATGGATTATCTAATAAATTCATACATTATTCTATACTAGTAAGTTACAAAATTATATATGTGTATATATATATATATATATATATATATATATATATATATATATGAGAGTGTGGTTGTGTGTGTTAAAATAAACAACAACATTTTCTTTATGAAAAATCACAAAGTAATTTCATAAATAATAATGGTTTAAAGAAAATAGAAAATCCGACATTTAGATTTAATAAAATTATTAAAAAAAATTAAAATTTAGCAATCAAATAGAATGTAATTTTAACCAAAAAAATGATTATAATACAAATCATAATTTAAGCACACACTTATCCCACAAGAATCTAACTGGAATGAATCCAGAAGCAACAATTTTAACAGGCTTAATAAAATTATATAATGAAAATAAACCCCTTAGACCATTGGTAAACTGCATCAACACACCAAAAGTTTAAGAAACATAACAAAATCCAGCCAGCGGACGTATTATAAAATAATAATAATAATAAAAGTCTTGTTTAAATCTACTACTTCTAAGCATAGTGGTATGTTTTATTCTCTACATTTTTTTATCAACGTCGTTAATGTTTGTATATCGTCTGTGGTTCTATAATTTGAACTTGTACTTTCGTTAGGCTGGAGGCACAGATGAGAAGAGCTCAGATCATGTTGAAGAGGCTACTAATGTGTAAGAAGCGAAGATCTTGAAACTACATGTTACCATTCGGGTTTAGCAGACCTTTAATTGTTGATGCTAGTTGATAACGTTTAGAGATGAAAGTAGTGCACTCTAGTGGAAGATGTTCAACAGTAATTTCTCACACGGAATAACTGACATAACGCCTTAACAAATGTCCATGTGTTATTAATGTGCGACCGAATCGGAGCCGTCTAAAAGTTATTTCAGCTTTTCTCGATAAATTAGGAGGTGTTTCCTAGCCAGTTGTATCCGATTTAATGATTCTTAACTTGTTCGAGTTAGGTATGGACATCCACATCCATTTGTTTTTTAGTTTAGTGGCGATGATATTGCGTGCATCTTCACGAGGAATAGACAAATTGAGGCAAGGATATATAGAGGATGCCTCTTTTGCTGCTTGGTCAGCTAATTTATTTCCAGGAAATTATGAATGACCTGGAATCCAGACAAACTCTGGTCAATGAGAGAATTCCATTGATTGCAATAATTTACTAATTTCTTTATCAACTGGATGTTAATTATTGCTCCAAAAATATTAGATACTTTAGTTTCATTGCCTTTATTTACCATTTCAGGCAGAATTTCATCTGTACCGGAGGCTGTCTTGAATTTCATTCATATTATAACATATCTCACTTCCGCTTTTAATACGTCTGGGATTTTTTATCGATATTTGTATATAGACTGTTATCTTATCTCCTATCTTTTATAGTAATATGTAGTAGTCACGCATCGTGCGAAGTATTCCCGGCTCATCTCTTATTTCTCTTTGCACTTCGTTCTATAGAGATGTTATTGGATGCTTGGTTTTTTTTTTTTGGTTTTTTTTTTTAGATTCTTGTTAGCACCTTTAGACTTTTATTCTTTTTTATTATTTCTGATAATTTTGAGTGTTCGTAGAATAATATATCATCTCCTTTAATTTTTCTTATTATTCGATTAATTTCGACGTGTAACGTCTCTTTCTCATTATAGCCTATCCAACAGTTGTAAAGTAGATTTTGTGTTTTCTTTTTCATGCTATTTTATTCGTTGTTATATTAATGCCTCTTTCTCGTATTAATTTTTACTAAGTATTCTTGTGATCACTTGTGTAATGTTGTTTTGTGGTTGAATTTTTTAATTCTTTCAGTTTTATCTTTAATCACTTATTATATTCACGCGCCCTATTATGAAGTAGTTCGGTGTCTAGTTTTTTCCTAATTTTTTTTTTTTTAAACGTTTGATCTGCCGAGTTAATTGTAAAACGTTATCAAAATTGGAATTATTTATATGTTACTCTTTAAAATATTAATATTATTTTTGTATTTAGTACTAGTAGAAAAGGGTGAAGTGTTAACGACTTGTTTTTTATTTACGAGAATGCTTCATAGTTTAAATATTTATATATGCGTCGGAAACATGGACGTTAATAGCGACAGATAAAAAACGCATAGACAGCTTTGAAATATGAGTTTGGCAACGGATGCTGAGAATACACTGGACAGCCAAACAAACAAATATGTCAATATTAAACAGACTCAAAATTACAAAAAGATTTAACCAGCCAGGTCTAAACGAAAATTTAGAAATTTTTGGGTCATGATATGCGGCGGCAGAACTCTATTGAGCGATTAACTGTAGAGAGGAAGGACGCCCGGAAAACGACCTCGAGGACGAGTATACACCAGATGTACCGATATCAAAAGGAAAGCAACAGGGAAATCGTTCGTGGAATGCGGGCGAGAGGCTGAAAACCGTAATAGATGGCGTACATTAGTACAGGAAGTAATTACGTGAATTGTGGTCACGACATCCCTTCGGGGGATTAAACTGAAATGAAACTCGACAGGGTATATAGTTCTTTTTTTGTTTTTTTTTTTTTTTTAGTTTGTTTCCCAATCCGGATTTACCCAGTGGGGCTAGTTTATTGCTTAAAATCTAGGTGTTATTATAAAGGATATGGGACTAGTGTGCTTAAAGCTAAATAATTATATAAGTGCATATAAGTAGTGTGTAGCTGAAAAGTAAATAAAAGCATGTGTGTAATAGTCCCCTGTTTGTGTACTTAATCTAAGGGCAGTGATGGGATGAAAAACATAGTCCAATCGACCACCTGTGTGCATAAAGAAAGGAGTCTGTGGAGTGCATAGTAGTAATAAATAATAAAAATAAATATATAATATAGAAGAAAAAAATACAACTTTAGAAACAAAGATACCAAAATATATCTTGTCGAAATACACAATTTCAAAAATAAAAATCTTAGAAGAATATTAGAAAAAAAAAATTAAACTTAAGAAAAATACATCTTTATAAGAAAAAATCTTTGGCAAAATAATAATAATAATAAAAAAAGAAAATTACTTCTCTGAAAGATAAGTCTATCAAATATAAATACATCGTTAAAAGAAAAACATACCTCATTATGGTCAGGATTAAGATATTTTAAATTTAAAGCAGTTACGAACATACATATTTGAACATATTAATAATATAATCTGGTAAATTAGAAATTAATTATAAGTAAGGGGACCATGCCACCAGGAGCTAAGGGAGTATTGGATTCACGTTTGAATTTAGCTAATTGTCCTTGATTAATTTGTAATTGTAAATTTGAAACGCATGACTTTCTCTGCAAATTCAAGGAAGGCTACGTGATTCCTTCTGTTCAAGATAAGTGAGTTTTTATATTTGTCAATACTGAAAGTATCACGCAGTGAAGAGAAGGCAGGACACTCAAAGATAAAATGATGAGTATCATCAACAGCATCCTTAGAACACACGGTGCACCTGTCAGCAGTGGCAAGCTTAAACCTGAACAAATAGGCTCGAAACCTACCATTCCCAGAGAGCACCTGCGAGTTGTAAAAGTTAATTCCCATATTTCTGATTTTTAATCTTTGATAGACATCCGGCAGGAAAACATAAGTCTTCCTATCAGTAGAATCTGTACCCCACCTTCTCTGCCAAGCATCAATAATCAAGATATTGACATATTTGTTAAAAATTTTATTAGGAATATGTGTTGTGATGGTGTTGGCAAAATTGTTATCTAACAACGTTAGTGACCCGATATGTGTAACTACACCGACAAGCCTGTGCTCACTGACCATCGCTCTGCCGACTAAATATAAATCCAATGGCAGAACGCCACTAATGACACAAGCTGCCGATGTAGGTGCTGTTTTGTAAAGAGAAGAAATTCTAAGGAGAAATTTCCTTTGTTGTTTGTTAACTCTCTTGAATAATCTGCAACTGACATAGACAGCAGCCGCATAATCATACAGGGCATGAATGAGACCCTTATACAGTATGAGCCGCTCCCTATAAGTCAATCCCCATGCATTGGGCTGGATTCTAGCAAGTATAGAGAAGAGATTGTCACATTTTTGTGATATTATATTGTATTGTCGAATAAATGTCAGGTTTTCATCAATGATAACTCCTAGATACTTAAGAGTAGTTGTGTGTGATATTTTACACCCAGATAACAGAGGTAGGTCAGCAACATGGCCAGCAATGCTTAGATCACCAAACACTGAATAGCAGCATTTGGCGACCGAAACACTAGACCAAGGTCACCAACAGTACCCTCTAGAAACCTGGAAACAATTTCTATCTGTTTGAAAGGGCAGTTTTTGTAAGCATCGAAAACTAGACACAAATCATCGGCATATGAGATTAACTCACATTCGTTATTTATCTTAAGGCAGAACTCCTCAACCCTGTGGTGAACTACTGAATAAAGCAGATTCCACAGGGTAGGGCCTAAGACTGACCCCTGAGGAACACCACAGGTAGCCACCCTTTGAGAGAGTGAAGTACCAAGCTCATTGCCACCCTATTTTTAAAATAATTAATTATTATATTTATTAAATAATGGTTGATGTTCTTATACTTCATAATATCAATGATGGCAGACCATCTATAATTGTCAAAGACTCCTCTGACATCGTAGGAGACAACAACTGCACAGGCACCAGCCTTGATGGAAGTTTTAATTTTTTTATCAAGTTTGTAAACTGCACCTTCTAAAGAGAGTCCAGTTCGAAAACCAAATTGATTTGTGTGAAGCAGGTTATTACTGGACACCTCACTTAGTAATAACTTTAGAACAACCTTTTCGAACACTTTCCCAATCGAATTTAGAAGTGAAATTGAACGGTAGCTACTAGCCGAAGAAGGATCTTTGCCAGGTTTTGGAAGCAGCTTAACATTAGCTAGCTTCCAGCACTGGGGAAAGATTTGAAATTCAATACACTTCGTAAAAAGTGTACCAAATAACTGTGGGAATTTCTGATTTAAGTGTTTAACAATTTTATTATTAATTCGGTCTGACGCAGCAGCCTTCCTATTACTGAGGGATTTAATGATGTTATCCACCACATCTGATGTGGCTCCTGGTAGTGGAACAGTATGCATAAGCTGCAGTGGGACATCAGCTTTATTGGGGAAGAAGTGCTCCAGGAGAAAATCTGTCAGTGTCAGAAGAGAGCAGTTGCTGACCATCCCATAAGTCTGGAATAATCAACCCTGCCCTATCCTTCACTGATATCTTGTAGGGTTTACCCCACGCACCACTTTCGCCAACAAAAGTTTTCCAATGCACAAGTTTGGCCCTAGCAATTTCTTTTTTGTATATACTATTTAATTCCAATAATACATTGTACAAAATAAAAGATGTGAAAGAATTCTTACTTTTTGATTTCTTTTTTCTAACAATATTAATTTTATCCCTAAGGCTTTTTAATTTAGAATTCCACCAGTCATTAGCAGGAGCTTTGACGATATTCTGACTCCTGCCAACAACATCAGAGATGTATTTATTAAACTTATTAATACGCGTTTCTAGCGCCAAGCCTTGTCCGCATTGCTGGACATTGTCAACAAATATTTGGACATAATTTGAATTTAATTTATTTTTGAAACTGTCAAAGTTTAATTTATTATAAATTAGGGAAACGTACATAAGATAGACTGACGTAGTGGACCCTTAGAGAAGAGGGAAAAGTAATGATAGGCACTCGGAAAAGTAATGATAGGCACTTCATGTATTTAAAACGTCAAGTGGCTGAACGACCGATTTCACGAAGGAATTGGGAGAAATCTTGCATCCAGCAATGGATCTACATAAGCAATCAGAATGAGATCTTTAGATCGTATTAACCTTCGTACTGAGGAATTGACTGTTTCTACCACATCATTAATAACGATATTGAAGAGTAGCAGGCTTAACAATGAGCCCTGTGGCGTACCATTCATTAGAGATCGTAAGGATAAAGACTTGTTTTCAATCTGAAAGAAAATTTTGTATAAACGTGATCACGTTTCCACTGAAACCCCAGCGGTATAATTGTTCCATAATTTTATTAATCGGGATCTTGTTAAAAACCTTCGATAAGTCGAAAAATAAAACTAACAGATTAAGATTATTTATTAATGCACCTGTTATAGTTATAGCGGTTTGAATTGAAAGAAACTTATGACGGGTTGAGCGGTTACGACAAAACCCAACATTGGGTGGATGAATGAGATTCCTGGATTCAAGTATCCATTATACGATACGTTTTAACACCTTGCATAGAGCTGACGTAAGTGAGATAGGGCGGTAACTTCTTTGTATTTGGAGGGTTTTTAGATGACTTTAGTACTGGAATTATAACGGCTATGTTCCAAGCCTTAGGAAACTCTTTTCAAAAATCTGAAGTAAAATATCTAATGTCGATAACGGAGTATGTTTTAACATGGCGATGTGGAATTATGTTTCTTTGGAGTATTTAATAGCAGCGGTCAATTCCCTAAGGCTGATCGGTTTATTATGCGGTTCTCTACTTCAGTTTTATGTAGAGAAAAGTTGATACTGGGTAACTGGAAGCATGCTGATAGTGGTCCGTAAAAAGCTGAGTTAGAAAGGAGCGTGGTTGTTCGAGACCCCAAATTTTCGACCATATAATATTTGAAGATGCGATGCAGTGATCTTTGAAATGAATTATTTCCATTATTTCCGCCAGGTACGATTAAATGTCCACTTAGCTTTGTTGTCACTAGATGATTACTAATGGAAGGCGTACACCTCCCCTTTCAAATGCTTCAAAAGTTTTCGTCGTTGTCTAATAGCACTATCACATCATTTATTTTTGAGGGGAGGAGTAAAATATTGGGCCCTTTCGACGAGTGTGGAGGTAAAAACATCAATGGTATTGTTTATATTCATTGACATATCAATTTAGAGGTTTCTACAGTCAATGGCATATCCCTCCAAGTTTGTTTTCTCGTAGTTTCAGTGTAGCCGTGGTGAATTTGACGGGAATGTAGAATCAATTAATTTAGCTATCGTGTGAACATGGTCGCTGCCAGCTAAATCTGCATGATGGAAGACATGTATTCTGTTTGAAAGCTGTGTTGAGGTGATAATTAAAGAGTTGAGACCAACTATCATAAGAAAACTGTAGTGATTAGCAAACATAGGTTTAAGTCATCTAATAATTTTTCTATAAGACGATTTTCACTATTTGTACGGCTACTTCTGAGCAGAGAACTATGTGAATTGAAATCTCCAGGTAGTGTTACAGGAAGATTTAGAAGAGATACAATGTTGAAGAAATGAGATTCATCAATAGGTTCATCTGGAGGCAAGTGGAAGAAGCAAAGTGTAAAAAGTTGTCTCATATACTTATGTTAAGTGAGATTTGTTGAAAGAAGAAAAACGATAGCTGGGTGATAGGTGGCAATAAGAAGTCTAAGTTTTTCATATCGGTCATAAAAGCCACCGCAGTTCCAGTTGAAAATTAGAGTAACTTGAGGTGAAAGAGCTTTGATTATTTTTGGTGAACAGACCTTAATTCTTTTACTATTTCTACCGTGTTGCTACTTTCCACTTTACACATATCATAGAATTAAGAAAGGTTAGAAAATGAAAGCACTGTGCTTTTATTATATTCGAAGTATGGCACTAGAGGTTACGTGGTTGTTTTCAATGAGAGATCAAGATCTTGGTCTGAGGATAACTCACCTTCAGAAATGAGCGTTGGTATAGAATTGAATGACTTGCCGTTTCTCTTTTTTTGTTTCTGAGCAAGTGTTTGTCGATCATTATCGTTTACAACAGTGTTTCCTCAGCAACTCAGTGATGCCTTAGAATTGGTTCTTTATTTGGTCCAGGTTCGACAGAAGTACACGAGCTGCTTCCCTCTTCTATTTTTCAGAAGAACTGGAGATTCTTCCGATACTAAGTCTTCATCCTAACATGCGAAATACGCTATCACGCTTGGAACGTTTAATCGTATATATATATATATATATATATATATATATATATATATATATATATATGTATGTATGTATTATTTTGATCGTATCATCTTTGGTTATATTATAAATTTACATTATTACGAGAATTAGCCATATTACTCGTTTAAAACAGTTAATATTTTTAATTAATAACATACCAACGAAGTAAGCGAGTAAACCTTCTTGATCATTAGTTCCGAAAATCATGGGGACCCGTTTAGATTTTTTATTCAATTCCCACGGATAATCCGACAAGAACGCGCCATCATTTTGGATTTCTCGAGACGGTGAAAACACAATTCGCAGTATCTTCGCCGGGCATTGCTAATAACATGAATATCGTTTTGTATACAAATTATTTTCGGATGTAATCAGTTTTTCTGAACTTCCAAAAAGTAGAACTACTATATAACTACTATTATGACTGTTAATACTACTAATAATAGGATTGATAATAATTATAAAATACACACTTATATTTTCTTTTATACGTGTATCATTTTCAAGGAAGTAATAACAAAAGATACGATTATAAATTGGTGCAGTTTTATTGTTCTTAAAAAAAAAAAAAAGTGCCTATACAAGTAGACGAAGATAACCCTGGGTAGTAATTCAATTATATTCAATTTGTTTATTTTAATATCAATGCCTAATCATATTAAATTTCAATTCAAATTTAAAAAATATATGAATAAATTATGCGCATCGCTCCTTTATTTTTCGAAATCTGTTTTATAAATAAAATTTATCGTAAATAAATGTAAAATCGAAATTACGTCTGGCTAGTGAAATATGTATATCAAATTTTAAGTTGTCTTTATATAAACATTTCACCTCAGGTCTTAATCGGAGTAGATTTTGCAATAAGAAGTCCAAACAGAACAAGAACCTCAACTACACAATTTACACGCCCCCTTTAACAAATTTGAATCTCTAGTCGTTAGATATTCATTAATGTAGTAATGTAGATCGAGCCTCCCCTATATGATTTTATTGCCGAGACTAAACAGCCAGCATTAACTAATTTCCTTCTCGTCGCTTTAAGTAAATATCGTTTCATCAATTGTCTGACAAATTTAACTAATATAATAAGCTATTTATACCTCGGTTGAATTTGATGGGTGCTCTACGGCGTATGTCGAAATTTTACACTTGAATATTGAGCCCCTGTCACCGATGTTCTTTGCAATTTCTTTAATATTCTCACTATCCGAGTGAATACTGGCGCAGTGAACTTCGTGACAAGTTTGTTTACTGTAATCCGCGACTCATTTTTTTTTTTTTTTTTTTTTAGCGTAGTAATCTAATTCTTACAACTAAGTCTTTTCAAATTTCATCGAACTAATATGATACTTATGCGATATAATAACACCAATTATTTACCGATGTCAGATAAGATGCCTAATCAATTCTGCCGTATTGTTTCGTTTAATTACAAAATGAATAATAATCCATCGCTCCGCTGCAGTAATATTACCATGCGAACATAATCCAATCCAGCTTCATCTTTATAATTCGAAGGGCAAGTAGCGCTTCTAATCAAGCAGAATATTTTAGCGCGTATTTCTCGTTCAATTGTTTTTATAACAGATCGGTTCAGCTATGCCTTCGTTGGCTGCTCGGTCGTTAAAAATGGCATAGTCTTTATTCGCTATTCGCTTCCGCAATACTCTACTGTTCTATCTGTCGAATTACATGAATCGGTCATTTTATCTCGGACACGCTAATAACACTAAAATCGATATATAAAGAAAAGTCCACAACAAACGATTTCTTTGGGTTCCAGCTCATATTAAACTCCGTGACAAGGAGCTCTCTGATAGAGTAACAAAAAATACAGTCTTTGCTTTGCATGCGAAAAACATAGCAGTTCTTCCATCAAATTTTGAGGCGACACTATGAAGGAATTACTACATTTATGGGAACAAAAATATCGATTTGTTCCTTCGGAAAATAAATCGCGTTCGTCGAGTCAACGTAGAATGTAGGCATACTGTGCCTCAAAGACGACATGGTCATCCACCTGACTTCGACTGGGTCATACAAAGATGACATACGCTAACCTCCGGGAGCAACTTGATCCACTTCAGCGTGCCTTGTGTAGAGTTGCTCTTTCTGTTACGTTCTCGTCATTTGCTCCCAATCTTTATTCCAGAGATCTTTATTGAACCTTCCGGCTTGACTTCAACTTCTAGACGCCTGACAACATCAGCACCCTCCCCAACCTAATTGTTTTCTTAATAAAACAATCATCAAACCATTCAGTCTAATATCTTTTTCCTCCCATGCCTCTAGCCGTTAGTAACTTCACGGCACGTTAATCAAGTATAATAATAATAATAATTATTATTATTATAAAGAAATAAAATATAAAAATATATTGAAAAACGGGAAAACTGCAGGTCCGGATGGAATAAAAGGTGAACTTCTGAAAATAGTGGCAGAAAAGATTTCGGGGCTTCTGGCGGACCTTTTCAACCTTTGTATGCAGAGAATCAGACAATACCAGAAGCCTGGAATAAGGCGCAAATAATACTATTACATAGAAAATATGATAAGAAAGTAGTAAATAATTACAGACCCACTAGCCTGCTCTCGAATCTATATAAATTATTAACGAAAATCATTACAAACAGGATAAACGAATAGTTTGGACAAACTTCAGCCGATGGAACAAGCGGGGTTCAGAAAATGCATGGAACATACGTACTATAAAACAAATACTAGAGAAACAAAATGAATTTCAACGCCACATGCTGTTAATCAACTATGAGAAGGCTTTTGATTCTATATCAACACAAAGCTTTCTTAAAGCACTGGAAACGGCCAAGATAAATAAAGAATATATCTCAATTATGCAGCACATATACAAAAATGCAAAGGCTACCATACAGGTTGGCCCAATGGAAAAAGAAGTTAACCTATACAGGGGTATCAGACAAGGAGATTCGATGTCACCTAAATTGTTCAATGCGGCCTTACATTCGGTATTCGAGAAATTAAATTGGGATAGTAAGGGTTTAAAAATTGGACAAACGTATGTCAACCGTCTTAGATATGCGGACGATATAGTGCTCCTGAGCGAAGATATAGAAGAACTAAATGAAATAAGAACTTAATATAAAAAACAAGGAAATAGGACTAAAAATCAACATAGCCAAAACAGTTCTGTTGCGAAACAAATTCACACGCATCAGTAATATTATGACAGATCAGAAATACAGGAAGTAACATCGTTCAATTACTTAGGACAGATTATTAAAAAATAGAATAAATAACGAGAAGAATCAAAATGACCGCCCTAGCATGTGGAAAACTAAAAAATACAAAATAAGGAGATTCCTGTAAGCCGGAAAATTTAATCAATGCGTGCTCCCGATAATGATCTATGGGAGTTCAGCAGTAGCAATGGAGGAAAGGCTAAGAGTAGCGCAAAGAAGAATTGAAAGGAAAATGATTGGCATAACACTGAAAGACAAGAAAGAAAATAAATGGCTTAGAGAAAAATAAAGGATATAATACTAAGTATAAAAGAATCAAAATGGAGATGGTCATCTGGTAAGATACCAGGAACTCCTTGCAAATAAAGTGACAATGTAGTCCTCCAGACGGAACCCATAGAACAGGCAGACCACTGACACGTTGGGTTGACGATATAAATAAAGTCCGAAAAGTTTGGGCAAGTAAAGCGGCTGACAGGGGAAAAATGGAAGGAACTTCGAGAGAGCTACATTCAGCAGTGGACTGAAAATAGCTGATGAAGAAGAAGAAGATACAATTTATACAAAATATGTAAAAGGACAAAAAATGGAAATAAAATATAAGAAAATGTTTAATTCAGATGTACACTATTGCAACAAATAGGCAATTTAACGTTGAATTTAATAAATTATTTTGATATCTTTATTTTATTTTTTCCATTTTTATTCATAGTTTTGATTTATAATATTTTTCTGCGTGTGAAATTTTATAATTTAGATTAATATTATCGATTTTGTATTTTAATTATTTACAATGTTTTTCAAATAACTATTTTTCATCGTTGTCAATATACAAATTTAAACTTTCTTTAAATCCCAGTGCGCGAATTGTTCGTCTATTTTTCCTAGGTATTCTTTTTCATATCGGTTACAATTTAATTTATATATTTCTATCTATTATTACCAATTTAATAATGTCTTATTATTCCTTATTGCTAAATCTTTTTGTTATATTTGTTCAATATTTTTATTGTTTTATATGTACGACTTTAAACATAATTCATCGAACATAAATAATTTTTTTCATCTTTTTTTGTATTTTTATTCTAAGATATTTCTCATATTTCACCAAACTATAGTAGGTTTATATTTATTATTAATCGATATTTATTTTATTGTGTTTTTCTCGATTTAACTTAAATAGCGATTTTTTGTAATATTGTACATCTAAATTAAATATTTTCTTAAATTTTATTTTAGTTTTTGTTTATAAATTGTATTTTTTTTTATATATATATTTTTTTTATATCCACATGATAATGGTTTAATAGCTAAAAAGCTTGGTGCACACTAATCATATATGCGTATTATATTTTGCGGAGTGTAGTGCCGTTGCCTTCCATGCGATAACTCAGAATTTTGTGAAAATTAAACATTTGAAAGGACGCATAATAAAAACAATAAAATCAAATAAAAAAAAAAAAAATTTCGACAGCTAAAATCGAACCAGGTTAACGGTCGAGCATTTTATATGCCATTACCATGCATGCGCACACACACACACGCACACATATATATAATACATTCGTTTAATATGTATCACTGTTTACAAATCTGATAAATCTTAAATATAGTGAAACTGGGGAAGATTTTTGTAATAAATCGTAAATATTAAAAAAAAAAAATTCAACGCACATAGAAAATTAAAATTAATAAAATACTTTCTTCAATTCCGATTCATGACTGTACAAGCCGCTCGTTAATTGTTGATGGGAAAGCGTTTGAAAAAATGCGAGCAATTCTTTTTCGTATATGCCATTACCATGCATGCGCACACACACACACACACATATATACAATACATTCATTTAATTTATATCACTGTTTACAAATCTGATAAATCTTAAATATAGTGAAACTGGGGAAGATTTTTGCAATAAATCGTAAATATTAAAAAAAAAAAATTCAACGCACATAGAAAATTAAAATTAATAAAATACTTTCTTCAATTCCGATTCATGACTGTACAAGCCGCTCGTTAATTGTTGATGGGAAAGCGTTTGAAAAAATGCGAGCAATTCTTTTTCGTATATGCCATTACCATGCATGCGCACACACACACACACACATATATACAATACATTCGTTTAATATGTATCACTGTTTACAAATCTGATAAATCTTAAATATAGTGAAACTGGGGAAGATTTTTGCAATAAATCGTAAATATTAAAAAAAAAAATTCAACGCACATAGAAAATTAAAATTAATAAAATACTTTCTTCAATTCCGATTCATGACTGTACAAGCCGCTCGTTAATTGTTGATGGGAAAGCGTTTGAAAAAATGCGAGCAATTCTTTTTCGTATATGCCATTACCATGCATGCGCACACACACACACACACACACATATATACAATACATTCGTTTAATATGTATCACTGTTTACAAATCTGATAAATCTTAAATATAGTGAAACTGGGGAAGATTTTTGCAATAAATCGTAAATATTAAAAAAAAAATTCAACGCACGTAGAAAATTAAAATTAATAAAATACTTTCTTCAATTCCGATTCATGACTGTACAAGCCGCTCGTTAATTGTTGATGGGAAAGCGTTTGAAAAAATGCGAGCAATTCTTTTTCGTATATGCCATTACCATGCATGCGCACACACACACACACACACACATATATACAATACATTCGTTTAATATGTATCACTGTTTACAAATCTGATAAATCTTAAATATAGTGAAACTGGGGAAGATTTTTGCAATAAATCGTAAATATTAAAAAAAAAATTCAACGCACGTAGAAAATTAAAATTAATAAAATACTTTCTTCAATTCCGATTCATGACTGTACAAGCCGCTCGTTAATTGTTGATGGGAAAGCGTTTGAAAAAATGCGAGCAATTCTTTTTCGTATATGCCATTACCATGCATGCGCACACACACACACACACACACATATATACAATACATTCGTTTAATATGTATCACTGTTTACAAATCTGATAAATCTTAAATATAGTGAAACTGGGGAAGATTTTTGCAATAAATCGTAAATATTAAAAAAAAAAATTCAACGCACGTAGAAAATTAAAATTAATAAAATACTTTCTTCAATTCCGATTCATGACTGTACAAGCCGCTCGTTAATTGTTGATGGGAAAGCGTTTGAAAAAATGCGAGCAATTCTTTTTCGTCTGTTCCGGTAAATCCTAGTGATTTACCATATTCGAACGCCGACTGTACAGGTGTAGTAGTGAATGACCAAGGGTTTAGGCTAACGCCACTTTGCAATATCGCTCTATGAAATAAACCTGAAAAGTGCATTACCGTCGTAACGAAATTAATTAATACGCGTTCGACCTGTAAGCTAATTATTAATATAAAAGAAAAATACAAAAAAAAACAACATGCATACATTCGACCGTGTAAAGCTTCATATATTATTACATACTTGCGACAGGTGCGTCAGAAATTTAAATAAATTTATTTTATTTATTTTATTTAAATAAATTAAATAAAACATAAAATTAATAAAAAACTTAATAATAGGATAGAAATATGAGTATGTTAAAAAATCTTCATCTTAATCGATTACCCCAATAGGGTGTCGTGATTATGACTCCGCCGATAAGGATGATACAACCAAATCTCTCCAATATTCCCGATCCATGGCTCGGTAACTGGACACCCATACATATAATCCTGTTAGTTCTTGGATTCCATCGAATCATCGCTTCCTTTGGGCTTTATGTTTTCTATTGTAGCCTACAACAACCAACGCTCGATCCCACCTCCTACTATCTGGGGAGCAAGTGTACTTGTACGGGTGCCCTAAGCTGTTATATATATATATATATAAGAAATGTAATTAACAATTTCTAACTATAAAAAAATTTAGAATTAAATGTGCTTGAGTTAGGTTGATTATCGTTACAATATTTAAACATATTATGTGGTTTTTTTTAAATTTTATTATTAATATTTAGATGGTGTAACTAATGCAAACTTTGTTAAATATTACTCGAATGCAACTAGTGATCTATATTTATCCTTCATTAATTTAAATTAAAAACTCACTATACTGCTCAAGTGTAGTATCAATAATAGAGACGTCTGAATCGTCAAAACCTAATGGTCATTTTCAATCGTATTATATAATATATATATATATATATATATATATATATATATATATATATATATATATATATATATTCAGAAGAGATTAAACAAGCTGCTCAAATATAGAAAAAATTGAAGTGAAGATGAATGAACGATGTATAAACGAAGTTAATTATGCAGGTTAGAATACGGAATATATCCGGATGTTGAAATGAAATCGATTTGAAGTTATGCTTGAAAAAGTAGTTTAAAAAAATATATATGTGTGCATATTTCTAACTTTATCGGCGAAATTCCCGATATTACTATCAATGTCCAATAGCTAGTAGTTTTATAATGATCATTTTATCTGCTATTATTATCCGGACGGATCTTATTAATGTTATAAATCTTTCCACTTTTTAACATTTCTCAGTAAATGATACTGTTATTTATTAAATTCGAAATTATTATTATCGATTTATACGAGATTAGCCATTTATATTATATATATATATATAGTTTAATCTATCGTTATTATTGTTATATAATTTATTAACCCTACGGCGCTTACTAATAAACAACAAATTCTATGATATGTTACATTATAAGTTTGGAATTTTAACAGCGTTATATAGACAAATTTTTGAGAAAATGTTTATTAACACTGCAATTCTATGCTCTTAACCATATGCTTAAATGTAATCCGCTTTTAGCTATAGGATTGCACTTAAACCCATAGTTAAAGCGGCGGATTACATTTAAACGTATGTTTTGAAAACAGGCAGGTTTCAGAAGTGGATTTAGCACAGTCGACCATATACATGTAATTAAAGAAATAATCAGCAGAAACAAAGAGCATGAACAACTACTGGCGCTAGCTTTCATAGACTGAAAAAGCTTTTGATTCCGTACACACAAGCGAGATAATTAATGCATTAAAAGAACAAGAAGTAGATGAAACATAGAATAATTGAAGAACATCCATGCAATAGCAAAATCTGCAGTAAGATTACACAAAATGACACCAGAATTTAAAATAAAAAGAAAAATGAGACAAGGCGATACTCGTCGCTGTTATTCACATCTGCTTTACAAACAGTCTTTCAACAGTTGAATTGGCAAAATCTAGGAATTCACATCGACGGGGTATACTTAAATCATTTAAGGTTTGCTGATGACATAGTTTTTATAACAAAAAGTGCAGAAGAGTTACAGAGACAGATAGAAGAGCTCATTAACCAGCAGAAAACTAAACGAATCTACACCAAAAAAAATATATCAAATTTGAAGGCAAACATCCGGAAACAGTCCATGAATGCATATATCTGGCCCTACTGGTTAGTATCAAAGGAGTATTTCATCAAGAAATAAGTAGAGGGATCAGACTGGGATGGACAGCGTTTGGGTGAAATTCGGTTATTTTCAAATCAACGCGACACTGCACTTAAAAAAGAAAGCGTTAAATCAGCGCATCCTCCCAGTGATGACACACGGTATACGGACGCTAATCAGAAATTACAACACTTAGCCCGGAGATCAATGGAGAGATACATGCTAACAATCACTAAAAAAGACCGGAAAACGATATAGAATGGGTCCCGCGATAGAACAAAATATATTAGAAAGAATAAATAGAATGAAATGGCAATAACATATAATGAGACGAGCAGATCGAAGATGGACAGCAGGAATATGGCAGTGGCACCAACGAGGGGAAAAAAGACATATGAGATGGGACTACGAGTTCGGACAAAAATTAAGGTTTACTTGACCAGAACTGCTCAAGACAAGATGCAAAATATATGGTTAATCCACGAAGAGGCTACATCGTGAAATATTGGATATATGTATATATACAGTAGCAGTTAGAATTCTTTTATGTTTGTTTACCATTTAATGAATAATGTCGCGTGTATGTAATAGGATACCTTAAGTATTAGATTGATATGATTGCGTAATTTTAGTTTTCGACGGTACTTAAACGAAGTAATTTTTTCGGAAAAAAAAAATAGAATAAAAAATTCGCTCACCCTAGGATTAAATGTGGGCGAAATTAATTACTTTATCCTTTACCGTATGGAAATGATCGTAAAATTTTAAATTATTTACAATTGATACACCCAAATATTTTACACTGGTCACCGCGCACTAAATATAACTGAATATTAGTATTCAGTAATATGTTAATTTTTTTTCGTTTTCATAAAGTTTTTTAACATCGACGGAGATAAGATCGAACGTTTAATTGAAATAAAAGTACAACAGAAAAATCGGATCGAGAATTGACACGACTTAATCCGGGGTTATCCTGAGGGATTTCAAATTAAGATTAAAAGTTTTAAAAAAAAGCCCACACAAAACAGTGGTCAATACTACTTTATCCGCGCGGAATACTACGGAAAAGCGTTCGAACTCGGCGTCATTTGCAGATCGTTAATCCTTTCGGCCAATTTCAGTGTAAAACGACATTTTAAAATTTTGTTTTTCCGAAAGTATCAGTGGTTATAACTTGAAACCATCTTAATTATAATTGTTGATAGAAAAAGAAACACTTAATTTTCCTAATACAAATCTATTCATCTATAGTTGTTTAAATTGAAATATACAGTGCAAAATATTGTGACTTTTCCGATTTTCATGTGGTTTTTTTTCATTTTTCTGAGGTTATTTCTGGGTAATTTTTTTTAGTTTTCCGCTTTTTATTATATCTTCTGGTAAGTAATAAATAGATTCATTCTTTCTTAATAACGTAAATGTAGCCGTAATTTTTATATTATGCGGTTACTGCATTTTGTAAAGCGCATGCCATACAAATATATCGTTTCCATCCAATTCGATTGTTTGGTAAATCTGAAAAACACCGATATCTCTAATATCCATCCTTATAACATCATGTCATCTTTGCTTCGCCCTTCCTACTGGTCTTTTACCAAGAACTTGAAACGTACTACCGATATCGGTGAACCATTGCTATTATGTTGAGCTCGTAGCACTTGACCACGTTAGTCTTGCTTTACAAGTCCTACTAGTCCTATTGCAGCGTAGATTCGTTCGTTTCCGATTCCATCTTGATCATCTTAATATACGCATTTTGAAAGCGCTTGTTTTTCACGCTTTGTTACAGGTCAGCAATTATCGTCATACAGCCCGAGTGATCTAGTAACAGTTCTGTAAATTTTAAATTATTAATAATCCAATTTGCAACTTACGCTCTATTCCTCTAAAAGTAGCTCATATTCTGACTATCATTCATAGAACAATTCGTCGCCAGTTGTTCCGATTTCCGGGGGATTCTACCTTGTTGTGGTGCAGGGACTTGCGTATTCCAGTGAAAGGTAGAGCTACACCGGCGGTAGTATCACCTACCATAAGGGCCTCCCAAACCGGATAGGTTTACGCAGAGGGAGTCAGACTAAGAGAATCCCAGGCACCGAGCAGTAGCTGTGTCATCTCACTAGACCCAGACGACTAGATTATATATCCCCTAAAGACTTGAATCTAGGTATCTTCAGGCGACGATTACATAATAACTCAACCAGCTAAAGTACACGGGAACCTACCGTGAAAACTTTCCCAACAATATCTATATCTATAATCTTATTCACACCTTGTTAAATCTTGGACGTTGTTGATATACTTGCTTATTGTTTGTATTTATACGAAATCTCTTATTTTCACTTTACCACGTTGTATCTTTATTGTTCGAAATTTAATTGCGAATGATGGAAATTAATTTAAAAAATTATTCTACAATATTAATTTGGACTTTCAACAAAACGGAAAACGTTCCTGCTACAATATAGTAGTTGTAATGCATCGACTGAAATCGTAGAAAATATGAATCACACGCAAAATAGATGAAAAATAATCGTGTTATCGATATATCGGTTTAACATCGACGCATCGTTTAATTTTGAAATAAGGAAAAATATTCAACAATTTAATATTTATAGTTACAAAGAGAGGAAATCATAATTTTGACCAAAAAAAATAAAAAATAAAAAAATAAGCAGTTTGTAAAGCGATGATGCTGACTAAACTTTTATAGGAAACGTTTAATTAATTTTCAGTAAAACTAATTTTTGTGTAAAAAAACTCATTTTAACATGTGTACCTTCTGCTAACGGAGACATTAGAAGATAATTTACCGAAGCACCACCCGCGCTTTCGCCGAATATTGTCACACTATTAGAATCTCCACCGAAAGACGCAATATTTTCTTTTATCCATTGTAACGCTAAAACCATATCTTTTAGACCAAAGTTACCCGTACATTCTGGTATGTTCAGTGATAGAAAACCTGAAAAAAAAGGTAAACAATTCCCGAGTATTAATATAATTATTATACAATATAGTATAATATAATTTTATTTATTTTATTCTAGCAGTCGTTCGTAACTTTTATTTATTTCTCTTCATCAGTTTTTTTTTTAATTTTTTCCTGTACTTAAAAGTTTAAAAGTTTAAATTTTGGGCTTTAAATTTCAATTTTATCACATATCATTGTACATTAGTAAGTTAACTGTTAATGTATATATATATATATATATATATATATATATATATATATATATATATATATATATATATATATATATGAGGTACTTAACATTCTTTATTATTCAATTATTCATGTATTCATGATTTTGTTTATATGCTTTGTAAATATATATTTATTCTTCTTCTTCATTATGTAGATAAATCATTTTTAAGTGCTATCTTTAATTATTCTTTTGTTTTATAAATTTTAAATTTTCATAATCTTTGAACTTTTTGTGGTACAGTTTAAGTAACTCGTTATTTATATTTATTTAATTTTCTTACATGTACATATATATATATATATATATTCCTGTTTTTAATTTTTTTTTTCATTCATTTTACACACACTTTGACGGTCTAAGGAACTATGTTTTTTCATTCCTTATTTCATCATATTTATTAGTTAACATTGCAAGGATATAATCACACGCATATATTTACTTTACCTACCTCATATTTATTTTTCATCGTTCGCAACTACATTTTCACTTACATACGTATATTTATCCACATTATCACCTTCATAGATACATATTTTTTATAACAAACTTGCACCACCGAGTGAGGTGAAAAGGTAGAACTCATTCAAAATATATAATATGATACAATACAATAGAATAATATGGGGCTACTTTGTATCTCTCACACGGTGATGTAATCGGAACGGGGTACGATGATGAAACGTCCCACAGATATGTAGGTCAGCTGAGAATAAGACAATAGGCGAGTAAGCAGTTGGCTACTAAAGCAGACGATTCCAGTAGTGACATGTCAATGAGACAAGAGAATGTGAATGGACAACTTGAGGAACTACCTGCTACTGTCTCTCACACTCAGGAAAGTTTGGTCGCTGTCAAAACCATACACTGCTACCTCGTCAGTAGTAAGCCGCTGTCTTGCAATCAACATCTCTATCCAAAGGCTAGGATGTCGCCCCGAAATAACGCCTTGTCTATATTACTCCCTCTCCATTTCTCTTCTTTATCCCTCCTGATCCTCTCTGACACTTACTGTACATCTTTGCTCGTAGGGAACTACGACAAACGCTCTAGTTCAACTGTCTTGTAAATCCATGCCGTTGAGTATAACTGGTGTTGTTGTTGATGCAGGATAGGAGCTGTTTGCGCGTCAACTTCTGTGTTCCTTTAAAGCGCACTCTACCTTTTGTCTCTTCTTGTTTATAAAAGTCCTACGGCGATGGGATCATGGTAACGGAAGCAGGTTCGATCAACTGGAAGGTTCTAACTAATGATTCTGGATGGAAGGCGGTACGATCCAAGGTGTCGCTCTTAAACAGGACGGGATAACCACTCTGTCTGCCACAAATAAAAGTGTCCTAGGCATACCTCATTCCATATATACCTGGTCAGTTCGCCGCGACTTACGCTCGCACCCTATAAGAATAACGATAACAATAATAATGAAAGAAAAATGTAGACATTTGGAGTTTGAAATGTTAGATTTTTATTAAACAGTAATAATCTACCTATAAGAAGAACTGCCTTAGTTACACAGGAACTAAGGAAATATAAAATTGATATTGTCGTATTATGTGAAACGCGATTAGTTAATGAATGACACAAATTGCCGAAGAAAGTACAGAGTATACGATATACTGTAAAGGTGTCTAGCCGGGGGAAAAAAAACGTTTAAGAGGTGTAGGAATTGGTACGATATACATTAACGTATGGTATCAATGATCGACTTATGGTTATGAAATTAAAATTTCCCAAAAATTGTACATTAGCAATAATCTGGATGTGTGCCCCAACTCTAGATAATTCTGAAGAAGTAAAAGATCTATTGTATAAGGACCTTCAAGAAGTGTTGGGCAAAATTAAATTTATTGAAAGACTTGTTATACTTGGTGACTTTAATGCACGTATTGGAAAAAATGTAAACGTCTGGAAAGGCACTATTAGCGAACACAAAAATGGAAAAAAAAATAGTAACAGGAAACGACAATTCTGATCTTATTATGAATAATACTCTTTGTAAACTGCAAGATACCCATAAAGTATCGTGGACACGTCTCATTTCAAGACATCTCCATTTAATAGATTAGGTTATCGTAAAACGGCAAAATAGAAGCGAATGCCTAATTTCTCGTGCAATAAAAGGTGCAGATGAAGACACAAACCTTATCTTAATCAGCGGAAAATTTAGATTTCCCCACGGCTACAAAAAAATAAACAAGCCGCTTATAATATAGATTGCTTAAAAGATAAAGAGGCATTAAACAAATGTATTAACTACCGATCTTCATAATTCAACATAATCTCTTAACAACGGCGTAATATAAAAACAAAGATAATAGTAACATGCAAAAGTATCTACTCACTCGGATATAAAGTAAAAAAAAAAAAAAGGTCTTAATATCGGTTTACGGACTATTCTGAAAACATGCAGCATCATATTGAAGAAAATAGGAAAGCTTTTATAGCCTGTGAAAACGGCAAAACGAATGTAGCAAAAAGAATCAAATTCGCTTTGATAAAAGCTGACGCACAACAACATGAAACCAGAGAACTGAAAAATAAACGGCAAGTTAGTAAGATGGCGTAAAACTGCATGTATTTTTGCGAAATAAAGATGAAATTAAACACAGATAGAAGGAATATTTTCAAAAAATAATGCCCCCTTAGATGGTATATCGAATGAAATTAAATTGCGTGGAAAAGAACTAACGTTGCAATTATATCAGCTATATAGACGATTCTGGGAAGATAGTGTTTTACTGAAAGACTTTTAAAATGTAGCCATTGTGAGTACTGTAGATGATGAAAATTTATGTATGGCATTCATCGATGTGCAAAAGGCCTTCGATAAGGTAGATAGAAATGCGTTCCGGAAATTTTTACAAATTATGGCGTACCCACCAAAATTAATTTTTTACAACAGTTGCATGATGATATGGATGGTGTAGTAATATAGAAAAATGGAATTACATATTCGTTTAAAATATGTAGTGGAGTTAAGCAAGGATGCATGCTTACACCTACACTGCTTATACATGAGTATGGTTTATTTTGTATACAAACGAATGATTCTAACGTCTGAAATTAAGATAGAGCATCGCTTTGACGGAGGACTATACAACTTATCGAAATTTAAAACTAAAAACAGGACAGACACGTTCACCTTGCAAAACTTGCAATATACCGATGATCGCGTAATCATAAGTAAAAACTCTACAGAAATGCAGCGTGTAATTAATTTACTACATTCAACATAATATAACGATTTCGGACTGACAGTAAACTGTAGCAAGACGGAAGTTGTGGAAAATCCAATGACAAATGATAACTATTACATCGATGGAAATAAATTAAGTAAAAGACTTTAAATACTTGAGAAATACGATTAGTAACGATTGTAATCTAAATGAAGGGATTATATAAAATACAATGGTGGCATGTTGTGTCACTAGTATTCAAGAAGCTTAACAACTGCCACTAAAATGGCCGTATATAAAACTATGATATTGCCGACAATATTATACGGTGTGGAGAGACCTGGGCCATAAAAATGAAACCAACTCAAAAACTTATAAGTTTATATAAGTCTGCCACCTAAGATTAGTGAGGCAAATCCTTCGTGGAAATTGAAGAGATCATATCCGACGAGAATAAACTAAAAATAGCTAACTCTTATTCGATTGCGTAGCATTTAGCGAAATCTAGGCTAAAATGGATTGGTCACGTAATAAGAACGAATGACGAATGCATTCTGAAACGTATGTTTCACGGAGTACTAAGTAACGGCAAAGGACATTGCAGTACGATACGAAGATGTGAGCACAGAAACGATTAAGAAAGTTGTAATAAATTAAAGAAAGGGCAAAACGTAGGAAATGAGGGCCAAAAACAGAACTGAAAACAGATTGTTTACAGACGAAATTGCAAATCAACGGCTCCTCGTATATCGCAATGTAAGAAGGCCCAAACGTCAGGTCAATATTGCCGGGAGGATAGAAATTAATTGTACACTATGCGATTTTACAACGTGTTTTCAAACTGATTTGAACTCGGACATGCTGCACAAACATTAAAAGCAACATCGAGAACAGTTGGATAGTGACACCCATACTCGCAACTGAGTGAGCGGGAATAATAAATAATATTAGCTTGTGCTGTATCATATGTTCATTAGTGTGTTCAGCTTTTGGTAGCGGGGTACCTTTATCTTTTTATTCTGCGAGCTTGGGCGAGAATTGAAGTCCTAACCCCATGTGAATCAGGCTGATGTTTCTTCATCTGTAGATTTTTCACATTTTTTTTACATTTTTATATATTGCTTTTTAAATTGTTATTTTAATGTTTTTATTTATTTTGATATGTTCGTTGTATTTTATTGTTAAGATACTGATTCTTAAACGTTTTTTTTTTTTTATAATTTTTCTGGTTAAATTTTTTTGTATAATTTTTGATCACCAGTCTCGTTGGTTTTATTTATTTTTGTAGTACTAAGTCTTACAACCTTAGCAGGGGAAAGTTCATGCATCTGACGCTACTTGTATGGGATGGACTCAATCAAACAGCATGGTGATCTGCTGAAGCAGATTACACAGCTGAGAAATAATATGTGAACTCAGTTTAAATCGAAATATACTTCTAAAATAGTGAAAGAACCTGTTTGGATTATTTCACCTAAAGAGACACACGTATTAAATCTTTACCTTTTACTGAAAATATCGAGAAAATTATTGCGGAATAACAAATTGGCTTGCATAACATTGTCAAGAATGTACATGCATAAACGTACCTACAGAGATATTGTTCATAATTAGAAGTCTATCGATAAGAATAAAATAATAATCGAATCTGAAAACATAAATGATGTTGAAAGATAATTAAGGCAAAAGGTTAGCCTTTCAAAAGAAAAACTGAACATTACATTTTATAAGAAAATAAATAGAAATACTGCTATTGCTTCCACTAATTTCAGATAGAATTAGAGAAGCAAAAGTACATCAAGAATAATTAATAGACCTAACCATAGCCATTTTCCGTATGAACAATGTTAGTAAAGTTATGGTTTCACTCATATCAATTTCTAAAGTAACACCAATGCCAGTAGGATCTATGTTAGATGATCATCAATATTATACCATAAGCTCTCACCGGAAAATCAGATTTACATTAATTGGGAGGCCATGGTTTTTTGGTTTTCACAGAGGTCTCTTTCTATAGATAATCTTTACGAGCTGATTTATGGTGTGAAAAGAAGTCAACGAAACTCATTTGCAGCTGTTATTTTCTTCGATATTAAAGCGGCTCTCGACAGCTGCAGATAGTCTTCTTTGTTGATATTTAAGTATTTATAAAATTTATCGTTTTATTGTTAATATTATTATTAATTATTTTTCAAATAGATGCACTTCCTCGGCAGTTGAGAGCGCTGTTTGTTGCACAAGACCGGAGTGTGGTGTAGCTTAATATTCTGTCCTTGGGTTCGTACTACTTTAGAATATTTTGTACTCCAGGATTAATCGTGATACGGACCAATTCCGATCTTTTACTTCTAAATTGTTTGAGTTATACTTCACGCTGATTTCCTGTGCTTCAATATTAGCGATGACGAACTTTACAATTTTCCATTGAAGTTGTCTGTCAGATTAATGATCGTTGTTTTCATTCTCCGCTCCCAAAGTGAAATTTTACTTTGTTATAACAGTATCTAACAGTTGGTAACCTCCTCACTAAGTCAATTCGAATAGACATCATTTCTACAATATCATTTAAGATTAAAAAAAAAAAAAAAAATGAAGCATGACTGTATAAATTCTGTTGTAAAATCGATGATAACTATATTCGTGTTTTGCGCAATGATATTAGCAATTCTTATTACTATTTAAACATTAACATTTTTAGGCTTAACGGTTATTTAACTGAAATTATTAATAAGTTTTTAATGTTTTTGTTCTCAAACCTAATTTGAGGAACAGAGATCCGGAAAAAGTAAAAATTTTAATAATCTGATTGTAAAGGAAAAGAATAAATTTCGATGTAAATTAAAACATTTTATATTTGATGTTCCCAAAGGTCTCAATTGCAGTTATGAGCGATTAACTGTCAAATCTGAATTAAATTTTTGCTCCCAAATAATTTAGAATAAGAAATATATTTTTAAATTACCAAACCATTATCTGTAATATGGTTATATTACTGTCGTTTAAAATAATTCCGGAAAATGCGTTGCTTTTGTTGACCATTTCAAACCTATATGACAAATAGCTCTGAATCTGTAAACGTTTATTCGTCCTCACAGTTGATTCTTCTTCGACATTCTTCCCTTAGTATTGGCGACTATTGCATGCAGGATTTTGAAGTGTGATGAGACACAACTTTCTGTCCTAAGCTATACACTCTAGAATGTCCTTTATGATTTCATTACACTATGGATGAGTTTTTAAGCTTAACTAAACAAAAAAAATGTTATGTTCCGTGTTAATAAATATGACGATTTCAAATTAACTGGAAATTATCAATCAATTCTTGGGAAAAAACTACTAACGGGTTTAGGCTGACATTCTAAGTATAAATTTACTATATTTACCGATCAGCGGAATATTTTTTTTTTTTTTGTTTTACAAATTTAGTCGGACAAAACTATTGAAATATTTTTGTATAATTTTTGGACTATAAATTATCATTCATTACACATAATAAAACTACCGAAGTTGTTATATCAATTGTACGATCGAAGCTTTCAAATTCGATATTTTAGATATTCTCCGAAATAATGAAATCGCATATTTATTCGGAAATTTCCGTAATGCAAAAAAACGTCACACGTGTTATTAAAATGCGAAACGTTGATAAATTGAACGAGTCGTATTTACAAATGTTAAATTGAATTATAAATTAATTGTTATTAAATTTCTGACATACCCATAACGTGTAAACGGTAATTTATGGAAACGAAAATGATATCTCTATCCATCAAGTAATCAGGTGAAAACAAATCATCCGTAGCCCCACCGAATTCAAACGCTCCCCCATGAATAAACATCATTACCGACCTTTGAGGTTTTTCGCCATCATTCGGTAGCTGTACAAATTTATAATAAGTCTTCGTTGTGCATGAAATACATTTAAAAAACTAAACAACCATTCGAAATATGCTCAGTGTGAGCTATATATATATATATATATATCATATAACGATTTAAAAGTAAAAGGATACGCCAGCAAATTAAATAAATAAAGAAAGAAAATAAAATTTAAATAAATGTCAATAATAATAATAATAATATACATTAAAGTTATAAAAGGTTTGATTGTCGAAATAGATAAGCTACAGTACGAAATTTCCCATACAACAGTGTGTTCCGGCTGTAATATTAACCTCTCCATTATATTCTAGTTGATTATCCATCATACTCCTCGCTTCGAGCGTCTCTTAATCGTCCAAGTTCGTTTCATCACTTCTTCCAAAGGATGACCTTGTTTCATTGTCGAATCTAATTACCTTCCCGCTATTCCTCAATCTAATCCTCTTTTCCTCTAGCCTACATGGCACGTTAATTTAATTTAATACTAATAATAATAATAATAATAAAAGATATATACGATAACAGATAATGGCGTTCGAAAATAAGTTCGGATATATATATATATTTAAATTTTTTATATAATGTGATATATATATACCTATATATATATATATATATATATATATATATATATATATATATATATATATTTTGTCAGTATATTACTGGGGAATTTCGAAGATATCGTAACGGGATAAGTGTACAGCAGTCAACCTGATAATTATTCGTTTTTCATTCGTACGTAAAATTTTAGTTAATCGAATAAGACGTCTGGAAAATGTTAAGCGTTAAAGCCAGGCGAGCGTTAAAATTTTGTTACAGATATTTAAATATATATTTTATATATATATATATATATATATATATATATATATATATATATATATATATATAATGTAATCTGGCGTTTTTCATTTTGACGTTTTCCAGTCGTCAATAATAAAAATGGAAAATGTTCGAAATAAAATATATTAAATTTCTAGTGATATTATAAAATTTTAAAAATACTCCTAAAAGGAAATTTTTATCTAGTCTATATGCTATTCTGGTCGATATAATATGAAAATAAAATAATAATGATGCGAATAATAAAATAGCATAAGTAAAAATAAAGACTGATTTGATAAATGTATAGTATTAACAAGTAGTAAGAAAATCCGAAGGATACAGGAATTTGAATTTCGCGGGTAGGATACAACATCTCCGTCCTCCGACATCATCACGGTTCCTACCTGCGGTATACCACAGGTGGTACGACTCTTATTTATATTAAAAGTATGTGTACATATTTTAAAATCATTTTATGTAAGTTTATTTTATTTTTTTTCCATATATATATATATATACATATATATATATATATATATATATATATATATATATATATATATATATATCGTGTTGTATTTGTTTTATGTAATTATTATTTTTTACGCATTCAATTTTATATTAATAAAACTATGGCCAACAAATCGTAAATTTATATTAATATAAGGTAATTTCAGTAGTTTGGCTGTTTTAATTCTGAATATGGTCAAATTTAAAAATTTCCAATAGAATATTATACATTTTGTCCACATCGCTATTATTTCGACTAGTTCATTATAAATTTGGCTCCGGAAAATATATATATATATATATTTAAATTATTTATGATAATAGCGACCACGTATTATTAAATTAGTCTATAAATAACCCGTAAATACATTAATATCATAAATTTAGCGCCACACGAAAAGATTAAAAAAAAAACAAACAGAATATTATAAACTAAACATTTGTTTGGAAGCAAATTATTATGAACTCGGCGTCCATGACTGGGGATCCGTGTACTCTTCGTAATTTCCTTTCATCTAATATATTATAAACACATTTCTGTAAATTAAATTATTAAACCTCGTTATTCTTTCATCCTTTTTCTTATCATATGGCATGATGCAGGAAGACGTTATAATATAATATTTAAGTTTCGTAGCCAAGATAATGCTGCCGTTGTCACGTTATGGATCCTGCCTGGACAACTGCGAACAATCTGATCGATGGTTCGATGTTGGTATGTTAATGGATAGAAATAATCTAAATTTGTCGGAATAATATCAATTATAATACACGCTAATCGTCTTCTAGCGTTTTCTACATCGAGCTTTTGAATCTTTTCCGTTACAGTAACTGTATGAGCAGGACCTACTCTCGTATTCTGTTTATCGTAATATTGACGATCATCGTCTTACCTCGGGTGTATAAACGTTCAGAAACAGGCAATCCTCGCTTCCGATTGTCATTTGAGTAATTAGAAAGTCGTATTGCGAGCACATACTCCCTTCCCGCGTAGCATTTAATATACCGGACCACTTTTCAGCTGGCTGTGGAGCCTGTACAACAAAAATAAATAAACGTATATATTATTCTATTATTAGATTACGATTATTAATTATTCAATTTACGGTTATTAGTAGAAGAAGAGATTAATAGGCACGATTATTACCTTACGCATTTTTTACGATGGTTAACAAACTCTAAACACTATAGTAGGATAGCGGAGTTTTTTTCAGGGCTTTAAGAACACTCGGAAAGTCACTCGCGACTAATATTTTCCCCTTCATCCCATTGTATCGTAGATATATATATATATATATATATATATATAATGACTACATGGAAGAGGACACCTGTTAAAATGTCATCTAACTAATAATATTGGAAGTATCTTTCGTGTATTCGACCATTCTTCTTAGCGTGTAACTGTTACACAATCACCCGTACTAGTTCGATACGATTGCACATTTATATAAACCGATATATGTACCATATACCTCGAATACACCTACATCGGCATGGATGTCTCCAAATGTCCTCGATACGAATATGTTTTAAAAAATTCTTACTTATTAAGTTTATTATTTTTTTATAGCTTAAAAAATAAATTTACAAGATTTACCTGAAAAGATTTACCTGAAATCTCAGCTGTCCAACTGGCGGTTTTGCATACGGTATTCCCTGAAAACTGTAAAATTTTTTTTTGCTTAAATCCGAAATCTGTACTTTGCCTCTGATTTGACCTTGTTTAACGGTGATTATCGGCGCATTTGGCGGCGGTTCCGCATCTATAAAATAACTAAACATATCGAAAAAACAGGTCTAACGATTAACATCGTGGAATATAGCGATTTTTAAAAATAAATAAACAAAAAAAAGAATAAAAAATGAACCTATACATTTTTTTAGTATAAGGACCGGAAAATTTTTCGTCTACTGATCGAATTTATTTTTATATTTTATACATATATATATATATATTTTTTTTAAAATTAAATTATGTAAATATGCCGTTTGTAACTACCAGAGCTATTATAAATCGTGTACATTTTTAACTTTGTTATCTTTTTATATAAAAGTTTAGTGATTTAACTATTTTTGTTATTATTTATTTAATGATTATTTGATTATTTACTTATATTAATGTCTAATATTTTACTGATATACATATATATATATATATATATATATATATATATATATATATATAATACTAATATATAAAACTGCAGTATATGATTTGCGAGTATTTTCACTATAATCACTGTATTGGAATAATCATGTCAAATCAATAATTTAATTACATCGACATATATGTATGGGAAATAACCGCGGAAATGTTAAAAACATTCAAACATCTTTAACTTTTTGTTTATTTGAATATATTCTAATTTTTAAAAATATACGTTTAAAATTAATGAATACCGTTGTAATTACCTAAACTCGAATAAAAACCTGCAAATTATGTTAGTAGACAGTAAAAAGAGAAAATAACATTGTATCGCACACTCGATAAATGTCATTAAAGAATCGAATTAAACTGACTAAAATTAATAATCGAATAACAAGTAGTAACTATCTAAAGCTATTAACAACGATAAGCGACTAAATTATTTTCGTAGTATGACTAAATCGTTTCAGTGAAACCGACTAATAATAAACAACTATTTATTTTTAAAAAAATCATTCGATTTTATTATTTGTATTTTTTTACAATCTTCCATTAAAATAATTTGTAATTTACATTATTCATCAAACGTCATATACATTACTACATTCGAAAGCACGTATATTACTTTATATATATTTGCATGTTAAAAAATCCCCCCCCGCACGAGTTAGGATAATTAAATTTAAAACGAATAATATTCAAAGTATAAAGAGCTATTTAGATTAAAAGTTTATTATGATTAATCGAGAAAATGATTAACGAATACATTACCATTGCGACATCGCATATGAGGAAAAAACAAATGTGACTTAAAAAAACGATTAGTTAATTAAAAAACGATGTTACTAATTAGTCGATTATTATAAGATTTATATATCCCCGTGACTAATATATATATATATATATATATTTGCAATTTTTCTGTTATTTAACGTTCGCGTATGTGTTTTTTTTTAAATGTATGTATGTGTAATTATGTGTGTGTGTATAAGTGTAAAATTATCTCGTAAATTTAACGTAAACATTTCTATCGTCTTATTATTAATATATTACCTACGGATGTCATTATCATTAGTACTAATATTATTATTATTCCTGTTATTATAATTATTATGTTCGCAAATAATAACGCTAGAGAACTAGTAAGAAATACAGAGGAAAAGTGGGAGTAAAAATGAGAGAGTAAATGAGTGTGTAACATACGAACGAAACTCACCGTGCATGTGTGAGAGTGTGAATGCTGAACGTATAAGCATAAACAAATAAGGAAAGAAATTTTATTTTTCGATAAAATTTTTTTATAACGATTAAACAGTGTTATGATTTTGTTTCGTTTGCGAATTATATAAAATCACTATTCTCCGATTTATTCGACATTTCATAAGTAAAATGTTTATTGATGCTCGACGAAGGGTGTAATATAATTAATAAGAAAATGTATAAATGGTCATTATACTATCAAATACACGTTTAAAAGAAAAAAAAAAGAAAAAACTATTAGTAAATGAACGAATTAGAAAACACATTACTAACGAATTAAATAACACGAGGCATATTGCAATGATCCGATGGAGATTCATCGTGCTGAATTTTAGCAATAATAATCGAACACGCGATAACTCGTCTAACACTTCGTATCGGAACCTCGGCGTAACCGGTCGAATAATAAATACGATCGCGATTTATTAAAAGTTCGTCTAAATACTGGCGGAAAAGCTTCAACCGTATATACACGAAATGTGACGAACTAATTATTATTACGCCAGCAGATAATAATAGGGAATACGAATCAAAATGGCGAAATATTTTACAAGTAAGAAAAATGCGTTCTTTCTCTATAACGTAAACAAAAACAACATTGGCGATGATGACTAATATAAACACGTATAAAAAACATAAAAGCTAGCAACGCTAAATTATCGTGCGCTACAATTTTAAAAATTGTCGTTGAGTCTACGTTTTATAATAGTTATTTCGAAATTTTATTCTCAAATTTTATATTTTTAAACGTATTATTTTCTAATTTGAACCGTGTAGAATGTAGCGATTTTCAAAAAAATAGACAACAAAATTATAATTAAAATCGGCCAATTTTTCATATATATATATATATAGATGACGAAACTTTGCGGCCATTAAGTCATTATCGAGTGAACGTAAAAAAAAATATATGAAAATGTATATAAATAGAAACAATTATACCGGGCCATAAAGAAGTAGGATTAAACAGTGCGGTCGACAAAGCAACTAAAGAATTCGCTATCTTAGCCCCAATTCCAACAACGAACTTTACGGATCAGGTAATTTACCGCGGCTGGGAAGAAGGCAAGCTGAGCGAAACTTAACAGAAAATATGAAGTCGCCCTGTTCCGCATCGGCAGTGGACGTACACTTCTTACCCATAAGTATTTATTTCTAAAAGAGCGCATCTTTATGTGATCCTACAATCGCACTCTTACTATTCCTCATATCATCTTATCATGTCTTGCTGTTGGACTTGCTTCATCCCTAACCGAAATCCTACAGTACACTCCATTCGCTTAATATAAGCTTATAACTTACCTTTCATTATTTAATATTGGTCCTCTGATCTAATTATCCTTCCGTGCATCTGGCCTTAGTAGCGGTATAATGCGCGTAAATTAAAAAATATATATATTTTTTTTTCTATTTTTTTTCTTTTTGGATTTTTTATAAATTGTATATATCTTATATATGAACTGCGTTTATTTCTATGAATTATATATATTTTTTCATATTTTACATCACTCGATAACGGGCTTAATTTAAAAACATTTTAATAATTTGAACAGCTTTTTTGTTGTTTACGTATTATTTCAAAAAAATCTCAACAACAACCCTAACTGGATTAGTCATTACAGTGAAACCCTCGCTTCACCTTCGATATTTTCCTTCGATTTATTTATTTCTTCGATATATATAATTTATTTCAAAAACTGATCACCGCTATCGTTACAACCTCCACAAAAAATTTCTCAGCAACGAAAACAACCGGACTTCACTTGTGCAAACGGAAAAATTGTGAACGCAAAGTAAGTCTAGCGCTTAACAACAATCGGAGAATACGAATAAAGTAAAATATTTAAGATCGATATTCGCTATCAAACTTACTCGGAAAACTCACATTGACTAGCTGAAAAGTAATCGTTGCAAAAAGTTAATTACGGAAACTGTCGCATACAACCTAAGCTGCAAACAGGCGTAATCTTGGTATATCGTACACTTGTACGATCTAAAATTGACTAATGGTTTCTAAAAAGTTTAAACGCAATCCGTCATACAGGGTTAAGATTATCAAATGGTGCTTTTCGAACTTCTCCAATACCGAGCTTATTATGCGATGTAGTGGAGTGACCATTCGATTTACAGCGGATTTATTTAGCCATCTTAGCTTTTGCCAACTTAAAATGTACGACGTTTATTTTAGACGACGAATCATCGAGCCACTACGTGACGTCTATTTCGCGACAGTTAAATATCGAAATACCAACATTGGTCAGGAGTTTCGATCTCTGTTGTACCGCCATTATTTTACATAGCGCAGTGCAAAGTACAGAGGCAATAAAGAACGATCAATACAGCCATTAAAGAATCGACCCCGTCTAAAGCAGCGATGCGGTTTATTAACTTTAAACATTAGCTCAATCACCATTTCAATAACGTGTGGAACAACGATTAGTAGAATCTAACTGCCGTGGCATTCGTCGTATCAAGTAAGTCGAAACTGAGAAGTAACGTTATACAGACTGCGACTTGTATCTACTAAACAACGAACAAGACCGCACTGTTCATTTATACAGTTGTCAATTATCGATGGAACACACTGAGTAAATGTCCGATTTATAACCGTTATCTGAGACATTATAGAATACCATCGGATTTAGGCGATCTGCTGTGCGATGATCAGACAATAGCTAACGGCTAATTTAAACTTTTAGAGCATTACGATTTATCGAAACTATTTTAATGTATATACTTTTTGTTCCCCCCTTTTACAACTTTATAATTCCATTTCCGCGTCTCTAGCCTTAGTTGCTGTGCAAACGCGCTTTTGAGATATATTTCTGTTCGAAAGTCTAACAACGATGAAGATAAAGTGGAGAAAATTAAAACCGTAAACCTCCTTCTAAATAGTTCTTTAACATTACAAACAAAAACAAACAAAAAAAACAGAGAATTAGGTGAATTAGTCATACCTGAAATCACTTAACAAATATTTGTTATTATTGCAAAGCTTTTCGAGACAGTTACGTCATTTTCAAGCATAAACAATAAATATTGCAATTATGTAATATTTATTGTGTATGCTTGAAAATGATAAACCGTCTCGAAAAGCTTTGCAATAATAAAAAAAAAATTAGTGATTAAACTGTGTTATGATTTTGTTTGGTTTATAAGATTTAAAAAACCTTTTAAATTCGTACACAAACAATGATTAAAAATCACGTATTATTAAAACATTGTAAAGAATTAAAACACGAAATCGATAGTATTAATCGAAATTATAAAATTTTACATACAGAAAACCGTTATATATATATATATAAAAAAAAATGTAAACTACTAGGAAAAATGAAAATAATAAAAGAAACAGATAAAAATAATTTATTAAATTCAACGACGAATTTCGATAAGAATTAATATTAAGAGGTATATATTATAAATTTAAACATTTTTTTTAATATTAGGCATAGAGTTTGGATTTTTCTGACTAGTCAGTGTATGTGGCTATGTATAGATTATTATGCTTATTGCTGATCGATTAATTTTGTTGTTCATCACATTCACCATCAGGTTATTATAATCAAATCGGTTATTTCACATTAATTTTCTTTGTAATATTAAACGTCTAAATTAAGTATTTTCTTATCTTTGATTTTTTTTTCTTCTGTTTTTTATTTATCTATTTATTATTATTTTATTTATGTACACCACTTGAAAATTACTTAATAGTCGTCGAGCTTATATTTAGTGATTTTAACTACTTTTTTATTGTTTACTTCGTATCTAGTTTTAGGATCATTATTTTCGATCGACCCACCATTAAAGTGACTGAAATCTAATCGGTTTTTATTCTTGTAATACTTCGGAGAATATACATATATACACACACACACACATTCATATGTATAAATAAAATATCAGTCAGCGTTGTAGTTTTAAATATATTTTCCCTCGTTCAACGTACGAAATAGGTAGATTTCAGGGGAAAAACTTGTTATCAATTACATTCTAACCGCGAAGAACAAATTAATTATCCAAATGCGTCTTTTTGCAACTAGAAGTACGCGCTAATGTTAGCTTTTCTTTTCTTATGACGTCTCGCTTATTAAAAAAATTATATCACAAGAGCCCGGGGTAATATTTTTCTTTAGGTAACAGAATTTATAGCCTAACGAGGAAGCTCGATCAAAATCGCTCTTATCAAGGTTATCGCCGTTACACAATTATATAATTGTACCGCAACTATTATAATTACTCCTTTCCGCTGTATCATCGGTACGATATAAATAATATATACGTAATTGAGACAATTGGTAATTTGTAAAAAACGGTAAATTTTTTTTTCCGGTTTGTCGAGTATACCGTTTGCTACGGCCAGAAGCACCTAAAAGTAATTATCGGTCTTGTCCTGCAATTAGGTCATCGGATAAAACTTCCCATAGCAACTAAATTTTCGAAGTGTGTGTATGTGGAGTATTGCGGACATTCGAGAAATAAGTGAGGACGTTTTAAGAGTCTTCTGGATACAACGAGCGCGGTGCATCTGTTTTATTTATAATGTAGCCGTAAATTGATGCCGTGTGGCTAATGCGGAGATTAGAAAGAACTACCGTTCTACTCTGTAAAGAAATGTTCAAAGAAAATGATATAACACCGAGACGGATTAATTGTATGTATATACATAGATCACAAAAGATTTTAATTGTTCCGTATTCGACGAAAGCCATTGTATCAGATTCGAATGTAGCGGTTGATGGACAGGGTTGA
The DNA here is from genome assembly GCA_032883995.1 of Coronaproctus castanopsis. Taxonomy (NCBI): domain Eukaryota; kingdom Metazoa; phylum Arthropoda; class Insecta; order Hemiptera; family Monophlebidae; genus Coronaproctus; species Coronaproctus castanopsis. The sequence goes on along the minus strand of CM065052.1, from coordinate 66,151,162 downwards.
CTAGTGGCTGCCTCTTTAGCTGTTTTGTTGCCAAGTTCACTCGGTAAAAACCCTGTAAATATAATTGCGATAATTCGAATGGAGCACGATAAATAATCGTTTAAAATAATTAGGTTTACTATCGTAAAGAATAAATAATGAATAATGATGACAAATTAATAAATAAAGTTTAGATTGCGGAGTGTGGTGATTTTTTTATTACAAAAAACAGTTAAAATCACTAAACTTTATCTATTAAAAGCTTTTCGGCAACTACGCCATTATCAAGCTATATATAAATAAAATTAAATATATAAAAACGTATTAATTTAAATCTAAGTTCACAATTTTTACATAATTAAAAGAAAATTATAAATACTTAAAACTATCCGACAGTGACTGTGGTAAACAACACAATCAAATATCGGTAATATAAAATTTACAGAACAGTAGCTAGAAAAGAATTATTTTATAAAAATATGTATTTGAACAATGAAAAATATATATTTTATAATAATCAAAAATCAATAGCTAGAAATAATATACTTCTTTACAATATACTTTTTAAAATTAATTCTTCCTCAAAATTTACCGTTGAATTTAATAAATTATTTTTATCCCTTTCATTTATTATTTGCATTTTTTCAAGTAGTTTTCTTTCTTTAAAATGTTTTTCCGCGTGTAAAATTTTATAATTATGATTAATATTATTTATTTTGTGTTTTAATTCTATACAATGTTTTCCAAATAATGATTTTTCATCATTATTTTCTATATGAGTTTAAATGTTCTTTAAATCTTGTTACGAATTGTCTGCCTGTTTCTGCTATGTATTCTTTTTCACATTGATTACAATTTAATTTATAGACTCCTGAATTTTTTAAATTTATTTCTAACTTCTATTTTATTTATTACCGATTGATTTTAATAATGTATTATTATTTCTTATTGCTAAATCGACGTTATATTTGTTAAATATTTTAATTATTTTATATGCATGACTTCCCTACATAATTTATTGAACGTAAATAATTCTTTTTATCTTTTTCCATATTTATATCGACTTTAGTTTTATTCCATATTTGATCAACTATAATAATTTGTTTCTTATTGCTATTTGTTTTATAATGTTTTTTTCTTTATTCAATTTATCCCTGTCTGTTAAAATTGATTTTGCTCTATTAATAAGACTTCTTAACACTTGCTAGTTTATGCATTTTTGGGTGAAATGAATCTTTTGGTATTAATGTATCTATTTGGCTTTCTGTATATATCTATATCAATTTTTTGGTTAATAATGTTTAAATCTAGGAAATTTATTATTTTACCTCCTATTTCTAATGTAAATTGTATGTTTTTATTATAATTATTTAGATTGGATACAAAAATTTCAACATATGATCATTCTCATCATTATTACTCCATATTATTAAAATATCATCGACATATCTCTCCGTAATTTAACATTATTTTTAAATATATTATATTATTTTTAATATTATTTTCTAATTTATTCATATAAATATCAGCTAGAATGGGTGATAATAGAGATCCCACAATTAAACCACTATTTTGTTTATAATATTTATTTTGAAACTGAAAATAATTTTGATTTACTACCGTCTCCAATATTCTTATATAATGATCTTTATGAATATTATTATTTAAATTGTTATTCTTAATATATTCTATTACTTTGTCAGTAGGAATGTTGTTATTCGTATACATATTAGTTAATAGTTAGTGACTGAATGTTGCGTTCATTTACAGCATCTTCGGCGTATGTTATTTATTATTTTCCTTTCGCTTGTCTTTAAATTGTTTTGAAACTTTTTTCAATTTATTTTTAATCTCCGGTTATATTTCATTATGTTCGCAGTATACTCGAATTTGTTTAGCGCAGTTACATTCTCTACTTTTTCTCATTTCGTTTCCTTTATATTCCAATCCAGATTTTGCCTAGTCCACATTCGAACTTCGCTCATTTTAACCCTTTCGGTAAACTTTTTTTTCCGATGATTGAAAAAAATTTTGCAAAAAATTTCATATTTGCGAAGGTTATTGTAGAAAAAAAATGATGGTTCCAATTGAACCCAAAATTACTCAAGGTTACTAACACGTTCTGCATAAACGCAAAAAACAAAAATTACATTCAGAAAATAATACAATTTTGTTTCTTAAGATTATACTTACAACACAGGTAAATTACTCATATACATATATGTATTCATATTCGTATAATAAAATGTACCGATTTTCTAAATATATCATTTCTACACGAGAAAATACTTATTTTTTATGAAAATCTATTAGGTTTTATTTTTCTCCAAGCACTGATTGCAATCGCTTTGTTGTCAGCTCACAATGCAGCCACGCGTGTTTTTATAGCGTACTCTATTATTACTAGCGCGCTTATGGTATTGTGGTTTGCTATTCCACGCGATAATAATATTCGGATAATTTATATTTTTATTTTCTCATGATAATTTTTGCGTCGCTGATCGAATTCGATACCTTCCATATTAGAAGTACGTTATATCTCGATGACTATTGACAAGGATAGTGTCCTATATTATCCAATTGAACCGAAATGTACTGGTGGTATTCGAGATATTTCTAATTCTTCGCGAATTTTGCTATAGATTTTTTGCTTTACCAATATTCCCATTAAAATGTTCCCGATAGTTCGCAATATTCATTTCCCCGTTTTCATTCTGCTTCTCGGTGCTAGTGTAATAATTCAATTTCTTTCGTCCTCTACTCGCGAAATCAGCGCACAGACTTGTGTAATTTTTGATTTTTTTTTTTATAATATTAGTTTCCAACTTATTCGCTCTAAAATGAAGCTAAAGAACAGGCTCCTAATATATATATAACTGTTATACGTCCAATATGGACTTACGGAATACAAATATGGAGATGTGATAAAGCATCGAATCGAAAAGTACTCCAAACAGTTCGAAATAAATTTCTTCGATCACTAATACTCGTCGGTTCGAACGAAATGACGCACTCCACGCAGATCTACAGACGTCGAGGAAGTAATATATGATTATGCTCGATAGCGTCAGAAACGGCTTTTTTATCATCCAAATCCGGAGGCGTCGGCACTTTTGTCTACTGATCTGGATCTCAAAAAGCTGAAACGTATCAAACCTAATAAATTGGTCGTTGACGATTAATATAATTAGCAGAGTTTCATTCCTCTGCGCATGCTATACTTATGAATACCGCTTATTTAGTTTAGATCTAAGATTACAGAAATAAAGCGGCTGTCCTTTTCAGGTATTTAAAAAAAAAAAAAGAATTATTCTCTTCAATTCTAACGTGTAATTATAATTTCTGTTATTACTTTTATTTCGTCAATTCTTCATTCTCTTCTTTAGTGTATCAAAAATCCGTTTGATACTTCTTCGTATATTTTCCGAATAAAACGAGTATAAAAAGTTTTTCCTAGCATCATATTTTATTTTTTCTTTCGCTAAATGTAATTATATACGATTTTAACGCGTGCCAGTTCTTATTTCTATGATTTATTTTGTTCTTCTCGTAATTTACCAAAACAGTTATAAGTTGCTAGGTTTCATTTTCTTAACCAGCTGATCAATTTTGTCGTTAATTTTTAAGGACTTTTCATAAGTTTCGGAAGATGCATTCCATCCGTCTGTAATAATTTTTCTCGTATCCAATTTTTATTTTCCGTACCCGCATTAAGATTTTGCGCTGCGCGTGTACCCTTCCATACCTTAATCCGGTTCGCTGCTTAATAAGTTATGAGTCTTTATTTTTCTATTATTTTATTTAATAATATTCTCGCAAATATTGTATAGCTCCCGATATTATTCTCGTGAGATTACCTCTCGTCAAACAGTTCTTCTTCATATATTTCATAGTATTCTTCTGGATTTTTATTAATAACTTCTCGGAATAATGCCTTTATATAATTACCAGAATATTCTCTTATCGCGTGTCTTTTAGACATTTTTTATTTTAAGATTTCCACGAAATAATTAAATCTTCTTCTAACGGCACCTTTCGCGGGGCTAGTGTTGACTTCGTATAAAGTTGCCGATGCTAAGATTTCGATAAGGCGTTTAATACTGCTTTAGTAGTCATATTTCACGAATTATTCAATATTTTATATATATATATATATATATAATATATATATATATATAATATATATATATATATACTGCCTACCGTGAATACGGAAGGGGCTAGAAAAGGTGCTCTAAAATTCGGCTATTCCACATCATCCTGGTCAGCATGCCGCGGCTGACGGGTACTCGAATCAGCGGTAAGAACAATAAGAACAATAATAAAGTTAAAACTCGGATTATGGAATGTAAGGACTTTGTATGAAAACGATAATATACCGGAAAGGAGAACTGCTCACTTAGCGAAACAGCTGGATATGTACGATATTGATGTAGCAGCTCTATGTGAAACGAGACTGCTCGAAAACGGCAGTATTTATGAGCCAGTAGGCGACTATGTGCTATTTTGGCAGGGTTATCCGCCTGGGCATAAACATCTGCATGGTGTTGGAATAGCACTTAGACGCCGGTATGCAGATTTAATCGTTGCTGATCCCATAGCATACGGAGCGAGACTAATGAAGTTGACACTGAAGATGGAGGATGAAACCATCATTCATGTCATCAGCGCATATGCGCTAACAATGGACTCGGAGGATAATGTAAAAGATGCGTTCTACGCTGATCTATTTGCACTTGTAGACAACATCTCGCCGAGGGAGCGACTATTCCTGTTAGGAGACTTCAATGCCCGCGTTGGAAATGATACAAAAATTTGGCTTCGCGTAATAGGCAAGCATGGGCTTGAAGGCGCAAATAGTAACGGAGAACTACTCTTGCAATTATGTGTAAGCCTTAACCTGATAATAACTAACACGATGTTTGAGTTAAAACCATTATACAAAGGAACATGGATGCACCCAAGATCCAAGCATTAGCATATGATAGATTTTGTCATCGTACGCCGGGAGCATGCAAGCGATATACGTGTTACTAGGGCGATGAGGGGTGCTGAATTCTCCACCGATCATAGACTATCCATCAAGGGGTGTCGGTTATTTAAACGTTGTACTAAGCCAAGATCTGCTCACTTTGATGTCGCTGTTATGAGAAATGCCAAAAAACGCAATGAAATGAAAGATCTCCTTGATCAAGCATTTGCTGCACTAAATACTAATAGCAGTAATGGTGTTAATCAAAATTGGGAGCGAATAAAAGGTGTGATAATCGAGAGTTGTAAGAAAATTCTTATGAGAAAGAAAAGTAGACACCAAGACTGGTTCAAAGAAAATGATAAAGATATTTCCCACCTTATAGCTTGTAAAAGACAAGCCTTTGTTAACTGGCAAAACAATTTAAGCGACGTAAAACTTAAGCAAAAGTTCTCACAAATAAAAGCCGAAGTTCAAAGAACAACACGTAATATGAAAAACAAGTGGTGGGAAGAAAAAACACGTACAATTCAGTCGTACGCTGATGCAGGACACTACAGAGATTTTTTCGCAACGGTAAAAACAATTTTTGGACCGCAGCCATTTAAGAAAGTACCTTTACAAGATCAAGTTGATGTTGCGTGCAGATGGAAATACCACTTCGAAACCGTGTTAAATAACAACACTGAAGTAGACATGTCTGTGTTGAATGAATTACCGAGCTTTCCGGAAATCACGGACTTGGATGAAGACATCAAGCTGGACGAAGTGAAGAAAGCAATAAAGCAGATAAAGGCGGGGAAAGCCGCAGGGTTGGATAACATACCACCCGATGCACTTAAACTGGAGAGTGCAAATATGATAAATGCACTGCATAATCTGTTCATCGAGATATGGAAGGATAAAATCATTCCTGAAGACTTTCGGCGAGCTGCGATAATTCCGATCTATAAAAATAAAGGAGACAGACGCGACTGTAATAATTATAGGGGAATATCCTTACTTTCATCGGTCGGTAAGTTATTCGCTAGAATTATGTTGAATCGGATTGCCCCAGTCCTTGAAAGTATGCATCCTGAGACGCAAAATGGCTTTCGCCCAGGTCGCGGGACTATGGACTCTATATTTTCACTAAGACAACTGCAAGAAAAGTGCCGAGAACAGAATTCAGACTTATACGTGGTTTTTATTGATATTAATAAAGCGTTTGACACAGTTCATAGACAGCTTTTAATGAAATGTATGGATAAAGCTGGATGTTCACAAAAGTTCTTAAAAATGTTATCGCTGCTTCATGAAGATAATGAAAACACTGTTATTTATGAGGATTGTAAAACCGAACTGTTCACCAGTAGTACTGGTGTGAAACAAGGCTGTGTCTTAGCTCCAACAGTGTTTTCTTTGTGTATCATATCATTTTTAGGATGTTGCGAACAAAAAAGGTAAAATTGTGCTGTCGTTTTGATGGCGGTTTATTTAATACCCGAAGATTTAAAGCTGGCACAAAATGTTCTAATGTGGAACTATTCGACTTTCAATATGCAGACGACTGCGCTATAGTGGCACACACCTTGCAAGATTTGCAGGATGCCATGGATGTGTTGGCGGAAACATACAAAAAATTTGGTTTATCTATAAACGCGAGCAAAACGAAAATGATCGTACAACTCTCATCTGTGAATCGTATCCAAACTGAAGCTATATTAAAAATAAACAATGCACCGATCGAACGTGTTGAAAGTTTCAAGTACCTCGGTAGCCTGTTAAACGATAAGATCAGCCTAGATGAGGAAATTCAGAGCAGACTGCAAGCAGCTTCAGCAGCTATCAGCAAACTGAATGGAAGGGTATTCAGAAACAATCATATACTGACGTCCACCAAGCTAATTGTCTATAAGTCGATCGTTTTACCAACCCTGCTATATGGCTCAGACACGTGGGCTCCATATAAGAAACATTTACGAACACTGGAACGTTTTCATCAAAGTACTTTACGTAGAATCCTTCATATATATTCGCAGGACCGAATATCTAACAGAGCCGTACTGCAACGAGCTAATATATCGTCGATTCACATACTGCTTTATAAGAACAGCTTAAGATGGACAGGGCATATTGCAAGAATGAGCAACACCAGACTACCAAAACAGATGCTGTTTAGCCAAATGATGCTGGGAAGTAGGCGTATCGGTCGTCCCTGCTGGAGATACAAAGACTACATGAAACTCATATTCAGCGAATGCGGAATCCACTCTGATAGCTGGCACGAATTGGCACAAAACCGGTCTGCTTGGAATCGTATGGCAAAAGACGGTCTACTGAATGCAAAACGAAGGGCAGAACTAGCGGCAGAAAAGAAAAAGCAGTGACGGGTGCATGGTAACGGAAACGATGATGTGGTTTACACCTGCGATGAATGCGGAAAGCAATGCGCGGCTAGAATTGGACTCATCAGTCACTTAAGAATCCACAAATAATGGTGCCCCCATACTCGATCTCGAGTGGGCCAATGATGATGATATATATATATATATATATATATATATATATATATATATATATATATATATATATATATATATATATATATACGTGTGATAATGAAATTTTATCCAAAATTTCATTAGTTTCATTAGTTAAAAAATACTAAATTCGTCAGTTTCGTCCCGAATTTATTTCAAGTATATCATTTTTAATTATGGAAAATGAAGAATTAACGGCAAACACACTTATTTGAAGAAAAAGGAACGTAGAAAAAAATTCTTTTCAAAATTTATATTACAAGAAGATATTTGTGTAACCGAGAAGTATGGTAGAGCTACGCGAAGGAATCTGTATGTTCAAGTAAATGCACAAACACATTACTCTCCATATTTAATGGAAGACGGGACTATGTAGCTTTCACCCCTTCTTCCATCGCAATAAGTTAATTTTAAGTTTTTGGCCCTCTTGTGCAGAGATGCCAATTTCATTTTATAAGTCCCATATAAGGAGAGGATTTTTAGTGGGTAGAAATCCCACACACTGATTTTGGCTCAGTGCATATTTGCATCTGCTGCATTAATAAATTTATCTATTATACTGTATCAGTGTCTTTTGAAGATTTCCCCCTCCCGCTAAACGAAAAAAAAATAAATAAAAAAAACGTGGAACTATTAAAATACTACATAAATAAGTCAACAAATAGCAATCTTGAATGTATACACTAACAAATTCTAAATAACATAATTCATTATTACATATAATTAGGAAAGAAATCAGGAAAACGTAATTATAATTATATATGTATAGATACATGTATGTGGTTGTGTCACTATAATTGAAGCTTGCGTTCCGGTTTATGAGTTTAATTAAGTGTTAGGCAAGAAAAATGACGTAACCAGTTCGATATAATAAAAAGCAACCGATTATTTCACTCGATGACGATTTATAATAAATTGGCGGCTAAATAAACAATTCGCTCATGGACGTAGTAAATTGAAATATAAAAATTAATTTTACTTTTAAATATTTACGTACAACAAAATACCGAAGTATTTTCCTCCAAGTCAAATTAGGATGTAACTACTATTTCCTGTTTACTCGCGGATTTCCCACATCCTCGTAAAGTTATCTATTTAATAGTAAAATTCAATTATTACGAAACCTGTACAGTGAATCAATTAATTACGTATTTTCGATACGTTATCGATAAAAAAAACGTGCCGATCTCATTCGTATTTAAAACTGTTTTGAATGTTTTATTCGTAACTTCTGAAAATGTTAAAAATAACCCAACAATTATCGATTACAGGCGGAGTTTTATAACTGAGAAGTCTTGCTGCGGCCAAATACTTAATTTGACACAGTATATCGAAGATGGTTTTTCCAGTTAGGAAAAATAACTGGTGTTGCTTTCGTCGAACTGACGGCAGCATAGGATATAGTAAATCGCAGATTATTAGTAAAGAAAATACATAAACCAATCAGCTGTCATGAATAGTGGAAATGATGCTAACCGACGACTTTTTGTAACATTACAAGGGAAAGGATTCAGAAGAATCGTCTGCCTCAAGGAAGTGTAATGGCACCTATCCTCTACAATATATATATATATATACGAACAATCAGCATAAACAGAAGGGAATTTATTTATGCTGATGATACTGCTACCACAGTCCAAGAATATATATTTGAAGAAGTAGAAACGAGATTGCAGACAACGCTGAAGGTTAAGGGGAAGTATTATGAAGATAACAAGCTAAAACGCAAGTTTGCGTTTTCCATCTCCGTAACAGAATTGCAGCGGGCTGTTTGAAGTGGACAAAAATAGAAAAGATAAACCCACTCGTGGGAATAGCATCTCCTAAAATAAGAAGGGAAGTAGCAGCAAATACTCCGATTAAAATCCAGGAGACTTTCCTGAATACAACCTCTGTATCGATGGAACAACCAGATCTATATGAAAGAGCGATTATGGTACACTGCAGTCGGAACTAAACCGCAGAGTCTTCAAGAGAACCTGTCACCAGATCGTGAAAGATTTGACGGTCTCTTAATCGATTGAGAACCGGGATGATACGATGTAAAGTTAATTTAAAAGAATGGGGTATTATTGAAGATGATAGATGTAACTGCGGCGATATTCAAACGTTTGAGTATATGCTGTCCACTAATGGACAAACATTGTGATATAGACGATTTGTGGTCGGCAAGTGACGAAGCCATTTACACGACTACATATTAGACAGAAAATTGCACTCACACCCATATTACATTTATATATTACAGATATGTATATATATATATCCATGTACCGAAAGACGAAAGTTACATATTTCCTAAAAATATAAATAATTATATAATAAGATGTGTCGTTCAAAATTGTACTGGTATTTTTATGTAATTCGGATAATACAAATTATTTTTAATAACACGTGTTTTCCATAAACTTAAATGGATGGGCTATGAATAAATTGTTATTTGTACCCCTTTGTATTATACTTCAAATATATATTTAAAAAACAATGTATTTACATTTGGGTTTCTGACTAAAAACGAATTTTTGGGACACCCGTTTTATCTGGGGCCCATAACAAAAAAGATAAAATATCAATTTATATATACGAATATATGTATAGCATTGTTCAAGTCGTTATTGCCAATTTATAATAAAATATTTTAAGCTAATTTATTTAATTTTAATCAGTTTACAACAAACAAATAAAATCTGTAATAAAATATTAATTTGTTATTAAAATTTTATCGAATTAAAAAAAATAAATAAAATTAGACGGTTTTTTTTTTGTTGCGTCATTATAATTTGAAAATAAAATTTTGACAATTTTGTATATTTCCTTAAAATATTCGTAATTATTCATATATATTTTAATTTTTTTTTTATATATGCTATCAACAATTTTGCCCTTTTCTCTAACGAGCTTAATAACATTAAGAATATATATCGGGTCCAAGAAACTTCTTAATAAAAAAATGTTCGTCCGTAGACTACCCTTAAAATCCATCATCCCTTGTATCAAAAATGGGGGATGAAACCGGTGCAATTTTCCGCGTAACTTAATAACCGGTGATAGATACAAACATATTAAATAAAATTGCGTGTTATACATTTATCACATCTTATGCATATAAATGAGGTTTCTTGTATTTACATATTTAAAAAAATATATATATATATATATGTATATACATATATATCAGACATCTCAGTAATAATAAATTCGTATAAAATTTTTTACATACACGTACGGTATTGATTAATTTAAAATAACCTATATGGAAATAACGTTTTGGAAATTTTGGCCTGACTCCGAACAGACCGATTGTTATTCGAACGAATATTGCACGCTTAAAAATTTGCTATTTACTGCAAATACGCTGGTAACTGTAATTAAAATATTAAATCTCGAGCACCGTTTCAATTTACGGTATTGGATGTTCCAGAAATATTTTATAATCTATTAAAAAAGTATTATCAAGAAAAAATTCAATCAAAAAATTCCCATATTAATTTTTAAGTACATAATTTTTTCTAATAATTACTATTTGTATCTAGCGTACAAAATTAAATGAAAAAATAAATTAAAGTTGACACAATGCATTATTTTGGTAATAACTAATAAACGAGTAGTAATATAGTCTATTTTTTTCTATGCGCTGCGTACGTCTTTAACCCTTTGATGAGGATCGCCGTTCCAGAACGTCAGATTGTTTTTGTGCCATTGGGAGCAGTGACGTTTCTGAACGTCATCTACTTTAACATCAAAGAGCACCGCCGTTTTGAAACGTTTTACTTCTATCAGTGTGTGATGCTATCTAGTGGTCATTCTTCGCAATCTGGTAATCATGATTCAACAGACTGCCAAAAGGCAAAGAAGACCAAGTGTAAATGCGCAAACTGTGGTGGTGAACATACTGCCAATTACAAAGGAAGTTCTGCATATCTGGTCAAAAAGGAAATATGGAATAAACCTAAAATAAAACCAACGCAGAGACTACAGCAAAACGATAAACCTCCTGCACAAAAAGTACAAGCAGATAAGTCTTTCGCAGAAGCTGCTAAAGCTTTCTCCCAGCCAAAGAAGCAACCAACTGGGATGCCAAATCCCTCTCAACAGCAGAGTAAGGAAAAACCCACACTGGCTGATGTCATGGAACTGCTTCAGGGAATCAATGCAAGACTCGTTAAGGTGGAAACACGACTCAACAACCTTGAAAGTAAGCAGCCCAAACAGGTGCAACCACGGTTCAAGAATAAGAAATGACTGACTCGGCATTTCGAATTGCAGAATGGAATGCCAATGGACTTCTTGCACGATGCAAGTAGCTAGAAGTTTTCCTACATCATAACAAAATTGACATTGCACTGATATCTGAAACGCATTTTACAACAAAACATGTTGTTAAGATCTATGGATATCAAGTCTACCACACTCCATATCCTAGTGGACGTGCTCACGCTGGTGCAGCGATAATAGTGAAGAACAGCATTTCTCACTGCCTACAAGATCACATTGCCAAAGAATACTTCCAAAGCACTGTGGTAACCGTAACACATGGGAGCACTGAGCTCACCATAGCGTCAGCTTACTGCCCACCTAAACATTCGATTCAGCAAGGGTAATTTGAATCAATATTTAACAAATTTGGTCCAAGGTTTATCATCGGAGGAGATTTCAATGCCAAGCACACAGCTTGGGGATCAAGATGTATAACCTCCAAAGGAAGACAGGTTATCCAGGCTTGTAACAGTCTACATTGCAATTTTCTATCCGCTCTGAAGCCTACCTACTGGCCTACAGATAGCAGGAAAGTGCCTGACTTCATCGATTTTTTTATTACTAAAGGAATAGGAGCGAGTTTCATGGACATTGTAAACATTGTTGATCTGACGTCAGATCATACACCCATATTGCTGACGATCAGCGATACAGTCATCAAGAAGCAGAAAAGGAAAATGCTGACCAGCACAAAGACAGACTGGGATCTATTTAGGAACAAATTAGATCTAAACATTAATTTCAAAATCAGATTGAAAAAAAAAGCAGAGCTGGATGCACAGGCCGAGAAATTTATTGAAGCAATTAAAAAAGCAGCAGTCACCGCAACTCCGGTCTCTACCTCAACCCACGACGTAGGAAAGAGCTACCCACTCGAAGTTCGTGAACTTATCGCGGAACGCAGAAAAACTCGACGCACGTGGCATAGAACTAGAAATCCACTGGATAAAACCATTTTCAACCGAACTAGTAGTCGATTAAATCAACTAATTAAAGAAATAGCAAGAAAAACATTTGAAACTCACCTACAGAACCTTTCTCCTGAAGCGGATAAAGATTACTCTTTATGGAAAGCTACTCGACGATTGAAACGCCCTACTGTCCACGTTCCACCACTAAAGGACGAGCGTGGAAAATGGATATAAAAAGATGCTGATAAGGTAGAATTATTTGCTAAACATCTTTATCAGACATTTCAGCCGCATGACATCCAATCTAATATAAACACTTATGCTAGATATAAGGATAATGATGACTTCAAATTTGTCATTCCACTTGAAGTAGCCAAAGAAATTGAAAATAATATTAATCCGAAAAAAGCGCCTGGAATCGAGTACGTACCTCAGTGCTTCAAAATCGCTCAAATAATCATGCTCAAAAAAACCAGACAAACCAAGCAGTGAAGTAGCGTCATACCGACTAATATCACTACTCCCAGCAATATCAAAATTATTTGAGAAACTGCTCCTTAAGCGTCTCAAACCATTAATAGGCATTCCAGACCATCAATCTGGTTTCAGGAATAATCACTCAACAATCGATCAAGTACATCGAATTACATCAATTATTGAGAAAGCGCTGGAAGAAAGGAAATACTGCTGTGCAGCCTTCCTCGATGTATCACAAGCCTTCGACAGAGTATGATCAGGGGCTAATCTTCAAATTAAAGAGACTCCTTCCTGGTAACTACTGTCGGCTACTTGAGTCATACCTTGCTAACAGAAAATTCAGAGTAGTACATGAAGAAACTTACTCAAACTTCTACGATGCAGTGTACTCGGACCCCTTCTATACGTGATGTATACACAAAATATACCTTTGACTAAAGACACTACCATAGCTACATTTGCCGACGATACGGTCATATTAGCAGTAAGTGGCTCACAGGCCGAAGCTAGTGAGAACCTGCAGAAAGATCTCGATAAAGTCACCAAATGGACCTGTGACTGGAAAATTAAAATAAATGAACTTAAATCAGTACACGTCACATACGCTCTAAAACAAATAGACAGCCAGCACTGTGTAAGTCTCAATGGTACCCAGATCCCACAGAGCTCATCTGCAAAATACTTAGGTATGCACCTGGATTCGAGGCTCACCTACAGAACACATGTTAAAAAGAAGGCAAATCAGATCAAACTCAAGATGAGGCAGTTATACTGGCTGATCGGTAGACGATCCACCTTGGATATCTACTGTAAGCGACTCTTATATCAACAAATTATCTATCTGGATCTATGGCATACAAATCTGGGGATGTGCCAAAAAAAGTAATAGGTATATGATCCAACGTCAAAACATCATCCTTCGAGCTGTCATTGATGCTTATCGCTACTCAAGGAATGATGACATTCATAGAGACCTCAACATGAAGATGATCGACGAAGTCATCAAAAACTTTGCCATAACTCATGAGAAGCGGCTATACCAACACGTCAACGTGGAGGCAATACAACTTCTCGACACTGAGCTAGACAACAGGAGGCTTAAACGTTTCAAACCACAGGATTTGGCCATGTAAAAAGTATATATGTATATATATAGTTTTGGACTACAGTCAATGGATTGTAGTTCCACTCATGTCTCCACTTGCTCGTTTAAGTAACTTTTGTTAATGTTATTAATTATTTAAAACCTAGTGTTAAGATTGTATTACTCAATTATAATAAAAAAAAAATTCTTCGCAATTTGTGCGCATTCCAATTTATTCTCAGTAATATTTTATCCTGTGTTGTGAACTGATGTTTGTTTGTTTGTTTTCATTTGCATTTTTTGTGTTGAATTAGTTGTGATGTCGAAAATACTATCAAATAGCGAAATACATGAAATAATCTCGCAAGTTTACTCAGATTCTGGAATACAAGATAATGCCGATTTATGTGATGAACCAACAGAGACAGACTGATCCAAGTTATTTTTTGATAGTGATTTAGTGCAGCATATAGTTGAGGAAATTAACCGTTATTTCACATACGTTACTAATAACTCTGTAGTGTCTGAATACTCAAAATTAGAAATGTGGACTCCTATTTTTGTATCTGAAATGTATACATTTCTAGCATGTGTGATGCTCATGTCAGTAATAAAAAAAAAATCGTATCAAGGAATATTGGTCAATGGATCCCTTGATTTCGACACCATTTTTTGCAAAGCTCTTTTCAGAATATAGGTTCACACTCTTGCTGAGATTATTGCATTTCTGTAATAATAATCAGTTGGTTGGTGATAATAATAGGCTGTTCAAATTGGATGTAATAATTTAGTCAGTAAGACAAAAAATGAAAAAAATTTTTTATCCATTCAGAAATTTATGTATAGAAGAAAGTATTATTGTTTGGAAAGGTAGATTATCATTCAAACAATATCTCCCGAATAAACGTCACAGATTTGGGGTAAAGTTGTTTATACTATGCGATTGTGAAACAGGATACATAATAGATTTTATAGTTTATACGAGGAAGTCAAATTATTAACCTGACCAAATAAATAGTGATTTGGGAATCTCCGAAAATATAGTTATACAGCTTATGCAGCCATTCATGAATAATGGGCATGTACTTTACACTGATAATTGGTATAGCAGTCCAAAATTATCAAAATTATTCCAAATCCTTCATGATAAAACGACAGGAGCTTGTGGAACTGTAAATCCTATTCGGAAAGAAATGTCAAAGTTTGATAAAGTTCCTAAAGGAAGCTGTTCAACAAAAAATACTGATGTTTTGTTAACAGAGAAGTGGCATGATAAGAGAGATGTACACATGTTGTCATCAATACACTAGCATAAAATGGCTACAACTTCGAAACCAAACGGGGAAGATATTATGAAACCTGAGAGTGTCATTGATTATAATGAAAATATGGGGACCATAGACAAAAATGATATGCTCATTTCTTATTCTGACTGTGCTAGAGTCAAATGGTATAAAAAAAACGTTTTTTCACATAATGGATATGTGTATATTGAATGCATTTGCCATGTACCAAATGAAAAGAGAAAAAAAACCCAAGTTCCCACATTTCAAACTGAATTTACTGCGACAAATTATACAAGAATTTTCGACTGAAAGGAAAATGGCTAACGCAGGCAGAAAATCACTTCCTTCAATTACATAATCCTTTTCGACTAAAAGGTCGGCATTTTATGTCACCAATTCCAAACACTGAGAAACAAACAAGACCACAAAGGAGGTGTTATGTATGCAGTAACACAACCAAAGGCATACAAAAAAGACAAGATACAACTTGGATGTGTCCAGTGTGTGATGTGGGTTCATGCGCACACCCATGTTTTGAACAATACCACACACAAACAAACTTTTAGATGCTATCTATTTATACATATTAAGTATAATTCTAAAAAATATTATTATTTTAATTAGTGGGAAATATTTTCGTATAATTTTTGATCTTTCTTTAGGTCCTATATATTTACATAAATATTTATTATTTGTAATTAACAACATAAATTAAACAATGGAAATAAAAATTTATATGATAAAAAACATTTAAAATGTTCTTTTAAAGAGTTTATAAAAAAAAAATTTGCTCCCAGAGGTCCAAGTTGTGAAATGAAATAATGCTCATCAAAGGGTTAAAGCAGTAAACGAAGTTATTCTAGTATGACTTTAAATTTAATTAAATTGTTAATAAAAGTAATATACTTATTTTAATAAATATATAGCATTATATATATGTAAAACATTTCGTCGATATTATCAAGTTCACACGTATATATAGTGATTCATGAAACTGTGAAGAAAATTCAGAGTGAAGTACAAACAAAAAAGAAGCCGTGTATCTCCAAGGCAACGTTCAAACTAATTAATGAGAGGAATCAAATAAAAAAACGGGAAAACTAATAACATAACAGATTCAAATGATTATGAGGATCTTAATAAACTAATAAATAAATAAATACAAAGTGATAGGAACGACTACATAATAGGAATTTGTGAAGAAATAGAACAACACTCACAAAATAATGAACCTTATGATCTATATAAGAAAATTAAATGGTTAGTAATACTTTCAAAACAAGAACGTTGACAATAAAAGATCAAAATGGAACGAAATTAACTGTAAAGTCAGAAATAGCAGAAAGATGGTGCCAGTATTGTCAAAACCTAATGTACAACAATGAAATATCAGTGTTAATGCAGGACTTTGAGCTTGAACCGCCAATTATGAAAGCTGAAATAGAAGTCGCATTAAAGAAACTAAAAGATCGAAAGGAGGTAGGAGTAAATGGTAGAGCTGAAGAAATGCTGAAAGCAACGGAAGAATCAGGAATAAAGGTATTGCATATGATTTGTCAAAAAATATGGGAAACTAGCGGCTGCCCAGAAGAGTGGACAAAATTAGTATACGTACCACTACACAAAAAGGGCCCTACAGAAGATTGTGGAAACTACCGCACAATATCATTGATTATTCATACCAGTAAAATACTACTATATGTATTACAAAACCGGCTTAAATATTATCTCCTACCACAAATTTCAGAAGAACGAGCTGAGTTTATACCAGGTAGAGGCACACGTGAACAGCTATTAAATATAAGAAATATGCAACGAATACAACATTCCGGGACTGCTTTGTTTTTTAGATAACCAGAAAGCTTTTGACAACATCAAGTGACGAAAATGTGGCAAATATTACTAGAAATGAGAACACCGAAGCGTCTAATTTATTTAATTCAATAAATGTACTTAAATAATAAAGGTTTTAGTAAACTGGAGAATGAAAAATCGAAAGAGTTTTCAGCAAGAAAGGGAGAGTACAACAAGATTGCTGTATTTCACCGAATCTATTCAACATCTACAGGGAACGGATTGTAAGAAAAACAATGGAAGGATAGCAAGGAGGGATATGTATCGGAGAGAAAAAAATTACAAATATTAGATTTACAGACCACACTGTATTACTGGCCAGCACAAAGCAAGAAATGTTTGAATTACTATCAAGAATAGATTTGTTCAGTAAACAGGCAGGCTTAACTGAATAAATATAAATGTTCAATGCTTATCATTGATAAAAAAAAACAGAATAAAACAAACACTGACTCTGCTGCGAGATATTGAAATTAAAGATAAATTAATTTATTTGGGTGCGTGCATATCCGAAAATGGTGGATCAGAAGAAGAAATAAGGAGACGGTTAGCTCTTGCAAATGTCGGAATTGGTAAACTCAGCTGCATATGGAAAAAACCTCTAAAACAACAAAACTGTTACCCCTTAAAGTGTTAATTTTCTCCATAGCGACATACGGCTTAGAAACCTGGACGATTAAAAAATCGATGAGGAAGAAGCTGGAAGCTTTTGAAATTAAGTGATACAGAAAAATTTTAAGGATCCCATGGATGGTGCACAGAACAAATGATTCTGATTTAAAGGAACTGAAAATTGAACCCACTGAGCAATTATATCCATTGAAAGACACATGCTAGGCTTCTTTGGTTATGTAATACGAGAAAATTGGCTGGAGAAAACAATTCTGCAAGGAAAAGTTAATGGAGAAAGGAGACAAGATAGACCGATGAGCCTTTACATTGATCGGATCACAGGGTTATGTAGATCAGACATACAGCAAATCATGAATCTAGCACAGAATCGATATATATGTCGACGTCTTGTAATTTGCACCAAATAATAAGAAAACAAGACGATATATATATATATATATATATATATATATATATATATATATATATATATATATATATACAATGATTATTACTGTGAAATATTATTCTGTATAAAAGAAGTTCTACTAAAAATGACGAATAATGAACTCTGAGCATTATATATTTTTTTTAATACGAAGGAGTCTAGAAAACTTATTAATAATTTTGAGCTTTATAATTTTTTTTTTTTTTTTTACTTTATAATTTAAACATTTTCAAAATTAATTTTTTTTAGGAAAATCTGTTCGATTTCGAGTATTCCTGAGAATTGAATTCAAAAGTCTCATTTTTGAAAGGACCTCTGCAGGATAAACGTCTGAAAATGATTTATTCATGACGAAATTTTTAGGGAAGTGAATAAAATTGAATAGTCTCAATGAGTGATATGTGAATATATAGCAGTATTACAAACATGCACACACATAAACATATATAATCTATATACAGTGTGTACATATTATTCATTTTTAACGCCTGCAAATTTCACCTTCTAACACCTGCACATTGCCAGAGTAATCTGAAGTAAGTTTAAAATTTGCAGGCTTTTATTTTAACTCATCTCCTAATGCCTGCAATTAATCCATTCCAAACCTGCACTTCTTCCAAAGAAATATCCAAAAAACATATACTTAATATTATTCTAATGTAACGCCTGTAAACTTCAACTTCTGACACCTTCACATCACTAAAGTAATCCCGACTAAGTTTATAATTTGCAGGTTTTTATTTTAACACTTCTAACGCCTGCAAACAACCTCTTCCGACACCTGCATATCTTCCAAAGTAATATTCAAATAGAATGTAGATATGTAACGCCTGCATATTTCACCTTCCGACACCTGCACATCAATAAAGTAATCGCAAGTATGTTTATAATTTTCGGGCGTTTATTTTAACACATTTAACCGCCTGCAAATAATACATTCTGACGCCTGTACATCTTCCAAATTAATATGGGAAATTCTCAAAATTTGCAGGCATTTAAAAATGAGTATTTTTAACATTTAAAGGTTGAACTGATTCCGTCTGTTATAGTATAATACCGAGAAGTGTATATTACCTGTCAACTTCTTACAGACCTCTGACTATATATAAGCAGTATAATTCTGACTATAGTATTACTACTATGTAATCGATTGCTGCATTGTAAAACGATTGAGTGAGAAAAAGTCGGTTTTACTCATCAATGTTTTAAAATACCATAACGATTTAAATCGTTCCTATAGCAAGGAAATAGAAGAAAAGTTGATTCCTTGTGAAAAATCACTACCTAAACAGCAGAAAAAAAAGAAACCTAAGTCATTTCACCATAAGAAAGACAATAAAATTGCTGATTAGCATGAATACGAGACAATAAAATCGCTTGATTTCGCCTTATTTAGGAGATAGAGAATCACTCCATATTTAGCAGTAAACTCGCTCTGTTAGTACTAAAGCAGCTTCGCCATACGAGACAATCATCACTTACCAGGAAATAGAATCGCTCCACATTTAGCAGTAAAATCGTTGTGTATTTAGCAGTAAAACCGCTCTGTATCCTTTAAGAAATCTTTAAGGGTGTATATGTATGCATATATATATGCATATATATATATTTAAATATTTGTGTACAAACAAATAGCAGTAAAATCGCTCTGTATTTAGCTGTAAAATCGCTGTGTATTTAGCAGTAAAATCTTGGAAGAAGTGCAGGTTTGGAATGGATTAATTGCAGGCATTAGGAGATGAGTTAAAATAAAAGCCTGCAAATTTTAAACTTACTTCAGATTACTCTGGCAATGTGCAGGTGTTAGAAGGTGAAATTTGCAGGCGTTAAAAATGAATAATATGTACACACTGTATATAGATTATATATGTTTATGTGTGTGCATGTTTGTAATACTGCTATATATTCACATATCACTCATTGAGACTATTCAATTTTATTCACTTCCCTAAAAATTTCGTCATGAATAAATCATTTTCAGACGTTTATCCTGCAGAGGTCCTTTCAAAAATGAGACTTTTGAATTCAATTCTCAGGAATACTCGAAATCGAACAGATTTTCCTAAAAAAAATTAATTTTGAAAATGTTTAAATTATAAAGTAAAAAAAAAAAAAAAATTATAAAGCTCAAAATTATTAATAAGTTTTCTAGACTCCTTCGTATTAAAAAAAAATATATAATGCTCAGAGTTCATTATTCGTCATTTTTAGTAGAACTTCTTTTATACAGAATAATATTTCACAGTAATAATCATTGTATATATATATATATATATATATATATATATATCGTCTTGTTTTCTTATTATTTGGTGCAAATTACAAGACGTCGACATATATATCGATTCTGTGCTAGATTCATGATTTGCTGTATGTCTGATCTACATAACCCTGTGATCCGATCAATGTAAAGGCTCATCGGTCTATCTTGTCTCCTTTCTCCATTAACTTTTCCTTGCAGAATTGTTTTCTCCAGCCAATTTTCTCGTATTACATAACCAAAGAAGCCTAGCATGTGTCTTTCAATGGATATAATTGCTCAGTGGGTTCAATTTTCAGTTCCTTTAAATCAGAATCATTTGTTCTGTGCACCATCCATGGGATCCTTAAAATTTTTCTGTATCACTTAATTTCAAAAGCTTCCAGCTTCTTCCTCATCGATTTTTTAATCGTCCAGGTTTCTAAGCCGTATGTCGCTATGGAGAAAATTAACACTTTAAGGGGTAACAGTTTTGTTGTTTTAGAGGTTTTTTCCATATGCAGCTGAGTTTACCAATTCCGACATTTGCAAGAGCTAACCGTCTCCTTATTTCTTCTTCTGATCCACCATTTTCGGATATGCACGCACCCAAATAAATTAATTTATCTTTAATTTCAATATCTCGCAGCAGAGTCAGTGTTTGTTTTATTCTGTTTTTTTTTATCAATGATAAGCATTGAACATTTATATTTATTCAGTTAAGCCTGCCTGTTTACTGAACAAATCTATTCTTGATAGTAATTCAAACATTTCTTGCTTTGTGCTGGCCAGTAATACAGTGTGGTCTGTAAATCTAATATTTGTAATTTTTTTCTCTCCGATACATATCCCTCCTTGCTATCCTTCCATTGTTTTTCTTACAATCCGTTCCCTGTAGATGTTGAATAGATTCGGTGAAATACAGCAATCTTGTTGTACTCTCCCTTTCTTGCTGAAAACTCTTTCGATTTTTCATTCTCCAGTTTACTAAAACCTTTATTATTTAAGTACATTTATTGAATTAAATAAATTAGACGCTTCGGTGTTCTCATTTCTAGTAATATTTGCCACATTTTCGTCACTTGATGTTGTCAAAAGCTTTCTGGTTATCTAAAAAACAAAGCAGTCCCGGAATGTTGTATTCGTTGCATATTTCTTATATTTAATAGCTGTTCACGTGTGCCTCTACCTGGTATAAACTCAGCTCGTTCTTCTGAAATTTGTGGTAGGAGATAATATTTAAGCCGGTTTTGTAATACATATAGTAGTATTTTACTGGTATGAATAATCAATGATATTGTGCGGTAGTTTCCACAATCTTCTGTAGGGCCCTTTTTGTGTAGTGGTACGTATACTAATTTTGTCCACTCTTCTGGGCAGCCGCTAGTTTCCCATATTTTTTGACAAATCATATGCAATACCTTTATTCCTGATTCTTCCGTTGCTTTCAGCATTTCTTCAGCTCTACCATTTACTCCTACCTCCTTTCGATCTTTTAGTTTCTTTAATGCGACTTCTATTTCAGCTTTCATAATTGGCGGTTCAAGCTCAAAGTCCTGCATTAACACTGATATTTCATTGTTGTACATTAGGTTTTGACAATACTGGCACCATCTTTCTGCTATTTCTGACTTTACAGTTAATTTCGTTCCATTTTGATCTTTTATTGTCAACGTTCTTGTTTTGAAAGTATTACTAACCATTTAATTTTCTTATATAGATCATAAGGTTCATTATTTTGTGAGTGTTGTTCTATTTCTTCACAAATTCCTATTATGTAGTCGTTCCTATCACTTTGTATTTATTTATTTATTAGTTTATTAAGATCCTCATAATCATTTGAATCTGTTATGTTATTAGTTTTCCCGTTTTTTTATTTGATTCCTCTCATTAATTAGTTTGAACGTTGCCTTGGAGATACACGGCTTCTTTTTTGTTTGTACTTCACTCTGAATTTTCTTCACAGTTTCATGAATCACTATATATACGTGTGAACTTGATAATATCGACGAAATGTTTTACATATATATAATGCTATATATTTATTAAAATAAGTATATTACTTTTATTAACAATTTAATTAAATTTAAAGTCATACTAGAATAACTTCGTTTACTGCTTTAACCCTTTGATGAGCATTATTTCATTTCACAACTTGGACCTCTGGGAGCAAATTTTTTTTTTATAAACTCTTTAAAAGAACATTTTAAATGTTTTTTATCATATAAATTTTTATTTCCATTGTTTAATTTATGTTGTTAATTACAAATAATAAATATTTATGTAAATATATAGGACCTAAAGAAAGATCAAAAATTATACGAAAATATTTCCCACTAATTAAAATAATAATATTTTTTAGAATTATACTTAATATGTATAAATAGATAGCATCTAAAAGTTTGTTTGTGTATGGTATTGTTCAAAACATGGGTGTGCGCATGAACCCACATCACACACTGGACACATCCAAGTTGTATCTTGTCTTTTTTGTATGCCTTTGGTTGTGTTACTGCATACATAACACCTCCTTTGTGGTCTTGTTTGTTTCTCAGTGTTTGGAATTGGTGACATAAAATGCCGACCTTTTAGTCGAAAAGGATTATGTAATTGAAGGAAGTGATTTTCTGCCTGCGTTAGCCATTTTCCTTTCAGTCGAAAATTCTTGTATAATTTGTCGCAGTAAATTCAGTTTGAAATGTGGGAACTTGGGTTTTTTTTCTCTTTTCATTTGGTACATGGCAAATGCATTCAATATACACATATCCATTATGTGAAAAAACGTTTTTTTTATACCATTTGACTCTAGCACAGTCAGAATAAGAAATGAGCATATCATTTTTGTCTATGGTCCCCATATTTTCATTATAATCAATGACACTCTCAGGTTTCATAATATCTTCCCCGTTTGGTTTCGAAGTTGTAGCCATTTTATGCTAGTGTATTGATGACAACATGTGTACATCTCTCTTATCATGCCACTTCTCTGTTAACAAAACATCAGTATTTTTTGTTGAACAGCTTCCTTTAGGAACTTTATCAAACTTTGACATTTCTTTCCGAATAGGATTTACAGTTCCACAAGCTCCTGTCGTTTTATCATGAAGGATTTGGAATAATTTTGATAATTTTGGACTGCTATACCAATTATCAGTGTAAAGTACATGCCCATTATTCATGAATGGCTGCATAAGCTGTATAACTATATTTTCGGAGATTCCCAAATCACTATTTATTTGGTCAGGTTAATAATTTGACTTCCTCGTATAAACTATAAAATCTATTATGTATCCTGTTTCACAATCGCATAGTATAAACAACTTTACCCCAAATCTGTGACGTTTATTCGGGAGATATTGTTTGAATGATAATCTACCTTTCCAAACAATAATACTTTCTTCTATACATAAATTTCTGAATGGATAAAAAATTTTTTTCATTTTTTGTCTTACTGATTAAATTATTACATCCAATTTGAACAGCCTATTATTATCACCAACCAACTGATTATTATTACAGAAATGCAATAATCTCAGCAAGAGTGTGAACCTATATTCTGAAAAGAGCTTCGCAAAAAATGGTGTCGAAATCAAGGGATCCATTGACCAATATTCCTTGATACGATTTTTTTTTTATTACTGACATGAGCATCACACATGCTAGAAATGTATACATTTCAGATACAAAAATAGGAGTCCACATTTCTAATTTTGAGTATTCAGACACTACAGAGTTATTAGTAACGTATGTGAAATAACGGTTAGTTTCCTCAACTATAATTATGTGCACTAAATCACTATCAAAAAATAACTTGGATCAGTCTGTCTCTGTTGGTTCATCACATAAATCGGCATTATCTTGTATTCCAGAATTATTATTATTGAATGGATATAATACAGGTTTGAAATTTTTTCTCTCTGTCCAAGACAATTTTATTGATTCCTATTTGAAATCGCTACATCTAATAATTCAACATCATTTACTTCATCTGAATCACTTATAAGTATTCCTATTGTGGTAAACGCTTATCAGCCTCGCGACGGTCGGGAAATGTTCCGTTCCCCTACTCGTCAACATAATATACCGTCACCGACAAATGCAGCTGTCAACGTTCCGGCAGGTGATAACAATCTAAATTATTCTACTACTAACAATCTTACTACAATCGGCGATACTACTAACAACGCATGCTGTAGTAATTCCATTACACATACACAACAAACAAATCAAAGTATAGATAACGCATTTAATCGCGTTTATGCGCCATTATTATCTCCGTCGCCTGTTGAAAATACGACGGCTAATATGAATGATATATTAAACTTTAAATTAAATAAGCATCCTTGGCAGGTAGTTAAAAATAAAAGGAAAAGATCAAAACCTTGTACCACGAGCAGTTCCGATTCTGCAAACAATCAGATTAAAACTACTAATCGTTTTGCGCCTCTAGCCACTGCTAATGCAGATGAGTGTCAAGATACTGAAATGTCAAACAGTCACAATCAAATTGAACGTAAGCCGCCTGCAGTAACGGTTTACGGGGTTACTAATTACACCCACATGTTAAATGATATTAAAAAAAGTGTATCTTTAAGTTCGGTTAGTTGTAAATCTTTATCTGACAACAGGGTACAAATTAAAGCGAATGACTCTGATAGTTATCGTTCCTTAGTCAAATATCTTCGTGATGAAGGCATAGAACATCACATGTATCAAATTAAATCTGAACGAAGTTTTCGGGTTGTAATTCGTCACTTGCACCATTCAATAGACATTAATGAGATTAAGTTCGCTATTGAAGACCTGGGACATAAAGTCAGGAACATCTCAAACGTCAAACATAGGATAAGTAAATTGCCTCTTTCATTGTTCTTTGTGGACTTGGAACCGCAAGAGAATAATGCTGAAATATATAAAACTCAGGTACTACTTCAAATGAAAATAAAAGTGGAGGCACCACGAAAGAAGAGTATAATCCCTCAGTGCTTTAGATGTCAGGCATATGGGCATACCAAAAATTATTGTACTAGAGCATATGTATGCGTCAAGTGTGGCGGAAATCATAATACCAGTCAATGCAGTAAAAAACGTGAGGAACCACCTGTTTGCGCTAATTGTCAAGGAAATCATCCTTCCAACTATAAAGGTTGTGAAATATACAAAAAACTTCAACAAGCGCGTGATAATACACCGCTAAAATTATCCCACAATAATACTGGAATAAACAATCAAACACAGCCTAACTATTGGCCTACATTAGGCCAGCAGGCTCAAGCTGTTGATTTTAATCATGCTCGGAAAAACCAAACGTATTCAGAAGCATTACAACGTAACAGCGCTAGTAACCCTCCAAATATTGATACAAATAGCACACAGATTTCACATATTCTACAAACATTTATGGTAGAAATAAAAAACCTACTTAAAGACATAATGGACCAACAGTTTCAATTATTTAATAGCCTAATCCAAACCATAATGTCAACGTTAACTAACAATAAATGACAGACTTAAAAATCGTTACCTGGAATGCTAACGGAATCTTAAACCATATTAATGAAATAGAAATGTATATTACGCAAAATAACATCGATATATTATTAATATCAGAGACGCACTTAATTAATCATAAATATGTGCACTTTACGGGGTATGATTCTTATTTCACAAGTCATCCAGATGGAACGGCGCATGGTGGTACGGGAATTATAATTAAAAAAAATATAAAGCATTATGAAATACCAAAATTTGAATGTAATTATTTACAAGCTACTACTGTACTCATAAACAGAAATCCAAAAGGTAATATTGCTGTTTCAGCCATCTATTGTCCTCCGAGACACGTTATTACCAAAAACCAATTTAACAAATATTTAAAGACATTAGGTAATGTTTATGTAGTTGGAGGCGACTTCAATGCAAAAAATGTATACTTTGGATCGAGAATTACTGTACCCCGTGGTAAACAATTAAAACTAGCTCTTGATGAAAACTGGTGTACCGTACATTCGTCTGGAACTCCAACTTACTGGCCTACAGATCCACTGAAAGTTCCAGACTTATTGGACTTCTTCGTGGTCAAAGGTTTATCAACAAACTTTATTGATGTTTACCATGATAATAATATTTCATCTGATCATACACCAGTGGTACTGTTTGTAAGTAATAAAATTATACGAAAATTATGTGCACCAAAATTATGCAGTAGACAAACTGACTGGAATTTATTTCGAGAAACGTTGAGTAATAAAATTAATTTAAAAATTACACTAAAAACGCCACAGGATGTGGAAATAGCTGTAGAGGACTTTATAAAAACTGTCCAGGAATCAGCTTGGGCGGCTACACCAGATCACAAGAAATACGAGTCATTTAAATATTATCCAGCAGAAATACGTAGGGAAGTGGCTTTAAAGAGGAAATTGCGGAAGTTATGGCAAAATAACAGAAATCCGATGGATAAAACTAGACTAAATAATCAAACTAAGCGAGTAAAGCAACTGCTACAAAATCATAAGAACAAAACATTTAGTGATTACTTAAGTAAATTGTCGCCCACTCCTCAAACCGACTATTCACTCTGGAAAGCAACCAAACGATTAAAAAGACCGGTAGAGAAGATACATCCAATTAGAAGGTTAGATGGAAAATGGGCACGAAGTGATCTAGAAAAGGCTGAAGAATTTGGAAATTATCTAGCCGATGTCTTCCAGACTAACCCTGGAACAGGATCCCTACCAACACCGCTGGCTGATGTAGATCAGAAGAATACCGTTAAATTTACATCTCCTGGTGAAATTAAAACAATAATTCGAACTATGAATCCGAATAAAGCCCCAGGATATGATTTAATTACAGCCAGGGTATTAAAGCAATTACCACGCAAAGGCTTTGTCCTATTAACTTATATATTTAATTCTATAATTCGATTACGACATTTTCCTATCCAGTTGAAATTTTCACAAATTATTTTAGTAAAGAAAGCAGGAAAACCTGCAGAGGAACTAACATCATACCGACCAATCTCTCTGCTTCCGATGCTTTCTAAAGTATACGAAAAGCTAATACTAAAAAGAATGAAACCCTTCTTGGAAACAAAAAATCTAATACCGGAACACCAATTTGGTTTTAGATCTGGTCATGGGACTGTGGAGCAGGTCCACCGTATAGTCAGCATTATTGAAGAATCTTTCGAATCTAAAAAGATATGTGACGCGGTTTTTCTCGATGTAAAACAGGCGTTCGATAGAGTATGGCACGAAGGATTGCTTTATAAAATTAGGTGCCATCTTCCGTATCAGTTATTTGAAATACTCAAATCCTACCTTGACGAACGTTATTTTGTAGTCAAATATGGAGATGAAGAATCTCAACTCCATCCAATAAGTGCCGGTGTACCGCAAGGTAGCATACTGGGTCCGATGCTTTACTTAATTTATACAGCAGATATACCTGTACCAAATAATACAGAAATCGCTACCTTCGCGGACGATACAGCTGTGATTTGTTCTGACTCGTCTTTTGAAAATGCAGAAGTTAACTTACAATCGGCAGTTAATACTATTTCAAAATGGTTCAGGCAGTGGCGAATAGAAATCAATGAAAAAAAATCAACTCGTGTAATATTTACAAATAAGAAAATACCCAGCATCAAAAATATTTATATCAATAATCAGGAAATTCCAGCTAAAGACTCAGTAAAATACCTGGGAATCCATTTGGATAAAAAACTAACCTGGAAAAACCACATAGCAGCCAAACGAAATGAATTGAATATAAAGTATAGGAATATGCTTTGGCTTATTGGAAGAAAATCCGAATTAACACTGGAAAACAAGTTATTATTGTATAAACAAATTCTAAGGCCTATTTGGGCGTACGGATGTCAACTCTGGGGCTGTGCTAAACAGAGTAATACAGCTATAATACAGCGTTTCCAAAATAAAGCATTGAGAACCATAATAGATGCCCCGTGGTATGTAAGCAATCTTACATTACACACAGACCTACAAGTTACATCTGTTAAAGATAAAATTCAAGAAATGGCCCGTAAATATGGCGACAAACTTTCTTATCACACGAATGCTTTAGCTGTTGCTTTATTGGACAACTCTACAGATACCCGGCGTTTAAAACGAGTTAAACCTACAGATCTATTTTGAATAAGCATCAATAATATAAAGTACTAAATTACAATTAGCGAAAGTCCTTACCGTTGGGTAAGGAACTTCACAAGTCAATCGCAATTTCTGTTCAAAAAGATTGCTAGATAGCCAGAAGCTAGTGGCATAATTTCGGAAAGGGGAAAAAAAAAAAAAAAAAAATCTGAATCACTTTCATCGCTGTCTTCATAATCTGAGTAAACTTGCGAGATTATTTCATGTATTTCGCTATTTGATAGTATTTTCGACATCACAACTAATTCAACACAAAAAATGCAAATGAAAACAAACAAACAAACATCAGTTCACAACACAGGATAAAATATTACTGAGAATAAATCACCAAACAATTGACCATGTGGTGATAAAATAATTGGAATGCGCACAAATTGCGAAGATTTTTTTTTTTTATTATAATTGAGTAATACAATCTTAACACTAGGTTAAATAATTAATAACATTAACAAAAGTTACTTAAACGAGCAAGTAGAGACATGAGTGGAACTACAATCCATTGACTGTAGTCCAAAACTATATATATATACTTTTTACATGGCCAAATCCTGTGGTTTGAAACGTTTAAGCAGTTGCATTGTCAATAAGGGGAAAATTTTTCTAGAATCTCCCTGTAATTCTATATCCCAGTTTTCTAACCATTTTGAAAAAATAGTATCCACGCATTTTTGTTTGCGTAATATGTTACTGGCAGATTACTTACATTGAGATTTTTAAAGAAACGTGGCTTTTTAGTTTTACCAATAACTAAAAGTTTTTTTTTGTCACTTCCAGTTGCATTGCAACAACATAGCACAGTGATACGATCCATAGCTTTTTACGAATCAATAAGTTGTTCGTGTTTGTATACTAATGACCCATCTGGAGTGGCTCGATAAAATAAACCAGTTTCATCCGCATTATAAATGTCATTCAGGCTGTAAACTTTGAAGTAATTTGGAAATTTTGCTTGAACTCCATTGTTCAGTTCCTGTCAAATCAGCCCTTGCCTTTTCTCCATGAGTTTTTTTAAATTTGATATCGTGTCTCCCTTTCCACCGAGCAAGCTAACCATCCGTAGTTGCAAAGTCTTCATAACCCATTTTTTTCGCAAACTTTTCAGATTTTAATTTCAACGAACATCTCGTTGTGTTAGTGTGCTGAACCATAAATTAAGAGCTTCATCAACCTCAGGGTTTTTACCTTCTCTTTTCCATTTCCTTTCCACCACCTGACTGTCCTTTTCAGTACTATTACATTTTTTACTTAAGTTCTGTTCATCTGTTTTTAAACAGAAGATGTTTTTTTTTTGTAGACGCCCATGATTTTTGCTAACTCCCGAATGAGTGTATAATTAATAAACGAACAGAGCAAAAAAAACAGTATAGCGTCAATGAGAGAATGTCAACACAATGAGAGAATGTCAACACAAGGACATCTCAAACAAAAGGAAGAAAAAACAAAAATGATCACGTAAACAAAAAACGAATTGTAAAAATTACTAAAATATTTTAGTCATTTTTATTCAATTTTTGTTTATGTGAACATTTTCGTTTTACGACCGGAAGTATCATTTTATAACTCCTCGGCTCGCATATCGCCCGTCTCACTGAAAGTCTATTAATCTTTGTCCCTTAAAACCGACGCTTTGTACCGTTAAAGCGAACTAAAACAATCTTCATTTCATACGTTTGTTTCGGGGTTTTGCTGATTGTCCCTTAAAAACGGCTGTTCCTCTTATCCGGCATCCCTTAAAAGCGGCTTTGACTGTGTATATATATATATATATATATATATATATATATATATATATATATATATATATATATAGATAGATAGATAGATAGATAAAAATATAGAATAAAATCTAAAAGGAACGTATGAGAAAAATATTATTTTTTTTCAGACTAAAATAATTATTTTTCTCTCCAAGGTTTTTATTTTTTTTTTTAATTATTTTTCTGATAGATGTTTATTATTATTATTGTAAGATGTTTATGATTATTATCGCAAGATGTTTATTATGATTATCTGAAAAACGACGGTGACTAGCTCGTGCTGAAATGCTGATTCAGCGGAATTATGGCCTTTTCTAAAGAAACTACGACTACCACCAGTCAAGTTACAACAAATGAAAATAGACCACCTAAACACATTTTGTTTAAATATTTTTTTTTTTAATTTGATAAAGGGATTGAAGATAATCGAGACGCTCGTTTTAACGTTCTGCAGCTGATACAATTAATGTGAATAAACCGAATCTTTTAATTAAGAATTATTTCGAGGTATTAGTCATTCCGTCGTATTACAGCTAATAATAGGTGTATACCTTGTAGGGGAAAAATATGGATTTTTTAAATTTTATTACTCGCACGCTCAGATTTATATGTTCTAAAGAAACTACGACTACCACCAGTCGTTAAGTCGCGAGTACAACAAATGCAAGCGTAGACGACCTAAACACAGTTTGTTTAAATACGTGTTATTTTTTCAATTTGATGCACTTTATACAAATTCGTTCGATAGATTAAATGTATCGATTAACACTTCTAATTATGTACAGAAACGTCGTGTACTTTAGTAGCGCATGTTTTTATTTTTTTTTGGTTCCGCGGAGTTTTTGTTTAATTTTTTTGCTTCGAAATGGTCAAATGTTTTCAACTTGTATAAGTGTATTCATCATCATCGGGCGCATCAGTCAATTTGACCACTAAGTGTTACAGTTTTCTTTTCCAACCGCCTCTATCCACTGCTGTCGTTTCCTAAAATTTTTTACCCACGAAGCCATATTTAACCGCTCTTCTAGGAATAATACAGTGGTGATTTTCCGTTGCCTTTCACTGGAGATTCTTTTAGGGTTATCTCTCTTAACATTTATCTGAAGACAAGGCAGTGGTGAGTCTTGTGCCATTTCTTTATTTGAATTTCTTCAAAAACTGTTTCATTCTCTGGCATCAATAGTCGACGATATTTTTTATTCAACGAAAAAATAGAAAAGTTCGCTCTCTAGAAAAATTATGTGCTGACTTGCAAATCACTTTAATCGAAAAACGAAAGTGTGCAGTGTTCTACTACGAATTGGTTGGAGGAACTTGAACCCGTTATTAAAAAATTCTTCGAGGTTTTGTTATTAAAAATCGGTTGTATTCGACTGCGTTATAAAGTTTTATTTTTTTCGCGTATTCACGAGATAACAGCGTGTTATCGTTATCTCTCGTTCGTTTTTGTTATCATCTCGCTCTCGTTTAATTCGATCGATTTTATTCGCGACATCAAAATGAATAATACAAATCAAAATATAACCATCGTAAAGTGGAACACTTCAATGGCCTTTTATAACGTTTAGAAGAATGTAAATTGCTTCTATCCGTGTACAATCCTACAATCGCGTGTATCCAGGAATCGCACTTATGGCCTAAACTATAAATCAAAATAATATATAAAAGTTGTAATCCAGCAATGAAGACACGGAATCTTCTTAGCTATACGAAAATATGTCCGCTATACCGAATTGAACCTTAAATCAGAGATCACATACAAACCTCAGCGGTATGCATAAACAGTGATTCTCCGTTATACTTAATATATATCCCGCAATACACAAAAATTGATACGAGCGACTACTCAAATATAATATCTCGACTTTAGATCGATCGATTTCGAACGGTATCCACATATTTCTGAAATATAATTTTTTTTTTTTTAATATTTATTTTACATAATTACAACTAGTCCATTTGGACTATCCAGTAATTCTGATATAGGAAAGAAAATTAACGTGAAGAGGTTATCCGTCCAGTGACAGGAGCCTCAGAAGAATATGAATAAAATTTGTATTTAATTTCAGTAACTATCGATGTTGAGAAATGTAAACATCGAATGAAAATAACGTCATGAAAATCCTCTACGCTGACATATATATTTAATTGAAAAAATAAATTTTATTTTTATAAAATCATCGAGAAATTGCTTGTGTTGAAATAAAATAAGACAAAACGCGATTATTTAAATCGATTAAATCGAAATAAAATCGAGATTAAAACTCGTTATTTCGCTAAGTTTTTCTATACTCTTGGGAAAAAACGATTTTCCAAATCCTGCCAAAATGAAATCCGATCTCCGAATATTTTGCCCTCCTTCACGACTAATTTCTTGTCGATCTCCAAATAAACTGGATTTTGAGCTGTAACCGGAATCCAGTTTACGTCTACACCGAGTCCGTTAGGATTTCTATCAATTAAAAAATTAGTTTCATTAATAAATCGAAAATAATAAATTATAACATTTAATTCGAGCGAATTAATGCAAAGAGATTCGGCGGTTAGTGTATTATATATCTATATCTATATATATAAAAGAAAGTCGTGTTAGTTACACCACTTATAACTCAAGAACGGCAGAACATATTTGGCTGAAAATTGGTAGGGAGGTAGCTTAGAGCCAGGAGACGGACATAAGATACTTTTTATCCCGTTCGACAGCGTTCGGTGTTGAGCTACGAATTTTCGAAAATCGATGACCTGCCACCTTTGGCAAGGCATAGCGAGCGGCGTAAACATTTTTAAACGATTCCGATTTTATAATTTGTCATTTATATACAGGATCTATAGGATCAAGCGAAAAAACCGCGAAAAAAATTTCAAACCCAAACCAAACATTTCGAAAGGGGTACCCTAGCAATTTTTTCAAAATTTCGATTTTTTCGCAATAATTCGAGAACGATTCGAAATTTAGAAAATTTATTTAAGCAAAAGTTATTTATCATTAAAATACGCGTCTAACGATGGTATCGCCGTATTTTTATATCGAATAGTCGCCGAGAAAATTGGGCTTAAAGGGTTTTGGGGTTTTGGGACATTTTTGCGGCCCCCATGATAGATGGGGGGTTCGGGTTGAGCTCAATAGAAAGTAGACGTGGAGATCTATAATTTATGTAATTACATGAATGTTTTAAAAATTAACCGGTAACGAGAAATCGCGAGTTGAAAATTTCATTTTCGATTTTTAAAAATTTTGCCGGCGATTTTTGGACGACCGAATCTACAATGCATTTAGCATGGGCCAATGTTAATTATATATTTATATATCGTTATATATATATATATATATTTATATAGCGAATTTGTTATCGACTATAAATCGCTAACGTTTAGAGATACGAAAAAAATTGTTATTACCTAATTCGATCGTCGTAAAGAAACCTATTGAACGGAGTCATCGTCGAAATTAAAAAAAAAATTTAGATGTGTATGGGGGGTGACTCATTAAAATTTCGATTTTGAAAAAATTCCGTTAAAATCGATACGGATACGATAGATATTAAAATTACGAATTCGAAACAGAAAACCGTTTTTCGTTACGATCGATAGTTGTCGAGCTACGAATTTTCGAAAATCGATGATCTGTCACCTTTGGCAAGGCATAGCGAGCGACATAAACATTTTTAAACGATTCCGATTTTATAATTTGTCGTTACTATACAAGATTTATAGGATAAAATGAAAAAAACGCGAAAAAAATTTCAAACCCAAACCGAAAATTGCGGACATGTATAACGCTTCGATTCAGTATTTACTTTGGATTCACTTTCATTTACTTAGAGAAGTTCAACTAAATAACACTTCATTTTTGTAATCGAAATGAATTCATTACTGTTGTAAAATGAAATAAAATTTTCCTTTAAATTTTTTTTTTATCTTTTAATCACCAAACGAAATGTTACATAAAACGAAGCCATCTGGTGGCGAAACGGAGTTCGCCGGGTTTGCTAGTATATATATATATATATTTAAATACATAAAGTGCAATGAATAAATAAGGTGAACAGTGAAATAGAGATTAGGTGTCCATTGACTACAAAAGATATCTACGAGCACGGTAAAAGAGAAGGTTTTGATGTTGGTCAATATAATCGACCATATATATATATTGTCAGATCACAGGTAGAGCTGGATTTGAAACGAGCTTATATATTTCTTTGTAATTCTGACGGAGATGGAAAATCCATATGTCGGAACATCAATTTAAAAAAAAAAAAAAAAAAACATTGATCATGTACAGTTAAGGTTTTTGGTGTCACTGATTTCAAGCGCCGGGTATGAGTTCGGAACAGTCCACATTGATATTATGACCAAAATCACGTAATAGGAATTTGTTCAATTAGTCTTTATTAAATAAACGGTGGACTAGTCATTTTTACTTTGTCGCTAGTACGTCGACTAAAGTTGAATTTTGTGTTAATACATAAATTCAGATATCAAACGTGATTAACCTATAGAGACGGGACTTTAGACGAATCAGTGAAGTTGGTCTCAAGCGTAAATTTAGTGCAACCGCTTTAATACTAATTCTCCGACCGGTTAACTTACTCAAACTTATATTATCCCGTAATTTATTCGATATAAGGACTGGGTTAGAATCGGATAAAAAAACTCCCGATCAGCTAGTGTTAACATATTTAACATATAAAATATCATTTCACTATTTTACGGTTAACTAACGTGACGGATAAATGATATATTTAAAATTCGATCAACAACCCGCAATGCCATTCACGATCAAAGGACCGCGAAGTATAAAGAAAAACAGTTAATATGCTCCGATACGGTTTATGCCCGAATCTAGATTGTTCAGATGGAATTTTACCATTCTATTCCAAGAATGGACATATATCCGGTATAATTTTTTCGTAAATTTTACCGATAAAAGAAATTAGGAAGTGGACGACATGTCAGGTAATCAAGAAAATACTCGCTTGGATGGTCAAAAAAAAAACACCTAAATTTGATTTATATAAACGCGTACTAACCCGGTTTTTGCAAAATTTGTCCATAAAGAAGTTATGTTCCGAATAATGTACAAGTCTTCGTCCGTGTACGCTGAAGCAGGCAGTAATTTTGCTAAGAACAAATAAGCTAAATCGTCCGTGTGACAAGCGCCTATTCCGAAGAATTAAAAACGACGAAAGTAAAATTAACAAAAAATATATTAAAATTTAAAAAAAAAATAAAGACAGAAAAAATGTAAAAATAAAGATTTAGATGAAAATTAAAAAATTGTATCATACTGATAAAAATACTAATATAGGGTACGTCTGTTATCTATATAAATCATCGAACATAATAATTCGTGACGTAAACACGATACCTGTATACAAACAGGGCTAATTAAGCTTTCTGTATGACGTCTTTTATTTCAACTTAATCGCGATGCTTCAAGAAAATTGTCACAGCTTCTTATTTTAGATACTGGTACTTTTTGATTTCGTGTACTGAAACGTATAAACTATAAATAGATGATCACTCCGCTAATTAAAAAAATCTATTAGCGTTCTCCACTTCTTACACATTGGCCTTCTTAAATCTAAATACACCTGTATCTCAGCCTTACACGGCGCATTGACGGAAATAAGATAAGCTCCTAGTAGTTTGATCGTATTGGAAGCTTACGTTTCTCTTAATTTATCAAAAGAAAGCTTAAGAAAAGTTGCAACAAAAAGTGGCAAATTACCTTTGATATCCACTCCCGGGCTAAATATCTTTTTGTAAATGTTGTGTTGACTTTCGTAACAGAACAGATATTCGTAGACAGGATACTTTCCAGCGTCTACGGCGAACTGAACGGTATTATAAAAATCTTTCGCAATAATATAATCCGTGTACAGCTATGAAAATAGTAAAATTAAAATTAGTAAAAGAACTACGGAAGAAACTTAATTTTTTTGACCTCGCTCTAATCTTATCGACCGGGCAATTTTTTATACTCGCACTCACACGCGCGTACACTAATGGAAGTATTTTTGCATTTGACGATCACACAGATAATAAGGTGAAGTTGTTTATTTATCTATTTTTTATAGCATCGTGTATGCTATTACGGTACTGATGATTTAACAGTTAGATGTGGTAAATGAGGTTAGAAGAGGAAAGGAATTGTATAATTGAGGGAATAGTTGACTGTTTGAAACCCGATAGGTTACGCGGATAATATGGAGTCGACAAGGGTGGAGTGTATGGCAGTATAGTAAAATATTAAGAGAGGGATTTGGAAGTTTAAAAAAGGGACAAAAACCAGGGATTTAGTATGTTGGACTACATGGTCGTGAGAGGAAGATACAAGGCGGAACCCGTTGAGTGGCATATAGTTGGAACGGGATAAATTAGTAGGTAGTGTTCGCAAGCCTACATTGAGTTTGATAGCAAGAAGTATGTTGTGGTGGTATGAGTTCCTGTTGCCAGTTGCGGTGAATGAAGTATTTGGGGAACATAGTATAGAATGGACTTTGTAACTTGAGCGTTAACGAACTAAAGTCGACACGTTGTTTGATAAAAAAATAAAAAACTAAATTTAAAACGGTTACTAATAAGTTGAAATTCTATAACCGTTTCTTTTAGATTACGAGCGAAATTAATTTATAAAAATATTCGAACTCTGTATACAATAACAATAAAATATAAATTATAAGAAGGGCTTCGTATTTAGTAAGAATATAATTTTACTAAACACATTTTTATAAAGACATTCCTAATATTAAACTGTTTAAGAAAATTTTTTGAACAATGCGAAATGTGGTGATAAAAAGTTTAATTCATATAACGAAATCGATAATATTAACGAAAATTATAAAATTCTACGGTATTCGTATATATATTGTAAAATTTGCTTAACGTTATATTACACCAATTTTGAACAGCGTTTCTTCATAGTGAGGTTAGAATAATTTACAACTGCTCGATACGTTTAAACCATTTACGTCGTTGATTATCATCATTTTAACCCTCCAAAAATTATATTTCAAACGTTCAACCTCGGTGTAAGTCCATTCGAAATGACAAATCGAATCAGAAAACACCAAAATTACAGAATTCATAGATGCCACGAGATAGAATTTTAAATCGTTCAAAATAACTGCAAAAACTACCGTGTCCCGTCCTTAATTTATGTAAAATTTAATTCTTAAATAATTTCTTAAAACGGTTTAATGAAAAAATGTTTTCCAAGTATATTAAACTGCACGCGTAGCATATGTATCCCTTATTATTATAGCACGCAATACCTGAGGACCCGGTTTATTTACGAATTCTTCTTTTTAAAATTTGCGGATTAACATTTCCATCTTTGTCCTCGGACAACTCTGCCAACTCTCAAATCAGCTCTCCGTGTGACATTTTTCTTCTCCTCCATGGCTTGCGATGTTGCTCGATGACACCATTCAAGCAGTTGGGGTAAATAATACCTTTCCGGATACCTATTTACATCAACGTAATATTTTAATACTTCCGAAGCGTATAGTGTATAGAAGTTCCTTAAACGTTTTTCGCAGCACATCTATATCCTTATATCTGCGTGAAATTTTCAAAATAGTCCAATGATATACGTACATCTTCGGGTCTGCGATCTTCTTTTCAAGCATAGATGTGAGTACTGGCCATATATAACATCGCATAGATTAATGTCTTTCCGAATCGTCAGATTTTTCATATTTAAAAATATGTTCGGTCGCTATTTCTACGTATTTCGAACGATTGACCGCATAATATCGGATTATACTGAAATTTAGGAACTCTGTCCGTGACTTGACACCATTTACTGTAAATGTAATTTAATTTAAATCTATATATTATACGGTGTCACCACGTCCTCATGTAGGACAATGGACAGTGACGATGATATATATTTATAAGTATAAACTATCCGATTTACGCAGTCACGCTGATTTATCACACACCAACAATCCTAAATTGATAAATACGGAACCCGGTAGTATTTTTAAAATATCCGATAAAACGCACTTCAAAATACGTCTAAATACATATTAATTATATATTTACGGTGTGTAGGGCTTCCATACTTTAAAGGAGCACCAATGGGATCCGGTTAGTTTATTATTTATAAACTAGAAATTACCCACGGCTTCGCCCGTGTAATTATTTTTCTAAGTATATAGTATATAGTAGTAGTATATTTATATTTCGATACAAAATTTTATAAATCACGAAGAATTTATATGTACATACACATATAGTATCCTTAAAGTTACATTAGCAGTTAAATAGAACCAAATGACTTTAACTAAAGAAATAATAAAAATAATTAAAAAAAACAACTATTCTAAGCTTTGTTTCGCATCGATATCACGCATAGGACAGAAATCAAAATAATTTAAAGTTTTAAAAAGTAGTAGATATCTCTGCCAAATCGTTTAA
This sequence comes from Coronaproctus castanopsis, assembly GCA_032883995.1. Lineage (NCBI taxonomy): Eukaryota > Metazoa > Arthropoda > Insecta > Hemiptera > Monophlebidae > Coronaproctus > Coronaproctus castanopsis. The sequence goes on along the minus strand of CM065052.1, from coordinate 66,112,160 downwards.
AATTTAACACGTTTTCTGTTCCGAATGTACCTTCGCTACCAGCAATACAAATCGAGGCTATATAAGCTATGCGAATTTCATCATTATTGCTTTAATAGTGTTTAAGTGAAACCGGAACAGACAGTGAGACAGACAGACACAAATTTTAAAAAGTAGATTTTCAATAGCCCGATGCAATGATTATAATGAAAATATTTGCAAATCACAGGTAGACACTGCAATTTTATATATTGGTATAGATGATTTTTATAAAGCAGTTATAATAAAGTAATTGAGTTCAACTGAAGGGGATCAAAAATAATACAATAAAAATAAGTTTATTATTCAATTCGTACGAATATTTTTTTATCTTAAGAATGTACAAAACGTTTGAATCAGATCAAATACCAGTCGATTTATGATAAAAGTCATTATCGTCCGTACGATTCGAAACGAGGAATTTTCATTTATCTTGGCAGTTTACTATTTTACGTAAGCTAAACAATTTTTACTTACGTCCGTTATCCTCTGTAATTTTTCGGATTGATTTTCGAAATAAAATTTGCTAATTTCCTTCGTCATCTCCCGCGTCTTATTCTCGTCTAAATTAAAATTGCCTTCAACGAATAATTCCGGTCGAGTTTCAAAAAGGGCCAAATGTAATTCCGGTTTTTCTGAAAGTAAAAAAACAGTAATTTTTATTATTATTATTATTATTTCTTAAATTTACGTGCCATGACTACTAATGTCTAGAGGCGCGAATAAATATAAATTAGATTATTATATTAAATTGTACAAATTTGAATGATGAAGGAATATGAATAATTTAGATAAGGAGCTAATAAGGATCATCGGTAAATATTACAGTTAAAGAGGGTGGAAAGTTTAACGCGGATCTAATAGAATTAAACTGGGGACATTCGGTAAGGATACGATTAACGGAAATATTAATATCACACGTATTACACGTTGAAGCCGGCTTCTTCTGCCAGAAGGTGAGCATGCTGATGACTATTTCATCTCGACGTCGGCTGAAGAGAGTATTTACAAGGTCAAAGATTACATGTAATTTGACGGATCTTATTTATATTTGGAACAGCTATCCATCGTTGATTCCACAAAATTTGGAGAGCTTTCTTCAGGTAGCGAGTGAAATCTCTAGCAGGTGTTGAAATGTCAGGAACAGGACAGATCATACCGAGTTCTTTGGCCTAACAAGTCGGCCAGTTCATTCTCGGGAATTCCTCAGTGACCGGGAATCCAGTTATTTAGAAATATTCTTATTGAAGATTGACTATTTCCTTAGCAATATGGTGTAGCTTCTCATTACGACAATTGGAAATGGCTTTTAGTGCTGCTACCGAATCTGAGCAAATCAGTGCTTGGTTGATATTGATCTTTAATATACTCGGTTATGTTTCAGGTAGTGGATGTCGTGTTATAACTGAGTTACTTTTTACCACTGAAAACCGAACGAATACATTAAGAACCGATACATCAGTGAAGAAAGATAGACGAATTGGAAGGCGTACGAACATATCTTCCATTTAGCTTCAGCAGAGACGAAAACTTCTATTTCCGTCATAATTTAGCAGGTCCAGATCCAATTTCTGATTCCACGGTGGAATTACTGCGACTGTTTGGGAGACTAATTGTGGGGAAATTATATTAGCAATTGTCAGTATTCGCTGATAATGCGAACAGATTGTTTCCGCTGGTTAAGATGTAGTTCGAAAAGTAGATGGAATTATGCGCGCAGGAACGATATTTCAGGCAGCGTACTGAGTAAGAAAGTCCGCCAAGAAGAACATTTGCCAAATATCTGGAGGATATTCTGACGCTTCTACATATAGAATCTCGATGAGAGTGGTACGAAATGCCCTCATGATTTTCGTTAATGTTAAAGAGAAACAGAATCAATAAATGTATTAACTTATTAGCTGAATTAAATATAATTTTTATTAAGTTCAATAAATTTACAACAATTAAAAAGTGTATACATATCATTTACGATTCTTTATAAATTTGTTTTTTCATGTTTTTATATAATTCCTAATTCTCCATCAGTATTTTTTTATTTAATTCATCAAATAAGTTAATACATTTATTGATTCTGTGGTAATACGAAGTTCATTGGACAGTATATATATATATAAAATATCATATATATATATATAAAATATCATATATATATATATATATATATATATATATATATATATATATATGTGTGTGTAATATATATATTTTTTTGTGTACCAATCTATATGAAGATTATAAACACATCTGCGAGAGAAAAAAAAGAGAATAATATAAAATAAACAACATATCCCAATGGATAATGTTGTTTTATTATATCGATTTATATTTAGTCTTCCTCTATTTTATGATAACGTAAGTGCAATATATATATAAGTAGCTTTTTCTTGTCAGGTGGCATACATCAACATGTTCTATATATTTCTCGTTCCTTAGGTGATTTTATTATTTTCAATTTTTTGTTTTTAAAGCTGTATATATATATATATATATATATATATATATATATATATATATATATATATATAAAATAACTATAGGTAGATGGATAGGAGAAAAGACATTTACATACCAAACTTGTATGCTACTAAACCTTCTTGATTAACAAGACCAGTTATCAGTGGTATTGGCTTAGCGTTTTTCATTAATTTCCAAGGATAATCCGGTATACAGGCGCCTTCTTTTACACATTCTAAAGTTGGCAAAAATGCAAAATTAAAACACCTGGCCAAATGTTTCTGAAAAAATAAGTACATTTAACGATATGTGAGATTCCGTTGTAACTTATTTACAATTCAAATAAAAATAATGACGAAATTAATTTTGTTAGTAGAAGAGTTTACTAGTTAATTTATGGAAATTTTTGTGCTGACAGAGTACAATTTATTTATTGTGTGCGCACGTTCGTGGCGAGTATCTATATAAGTGTGTGTCGGTGTGTGTCAGTTTGACATTGTGTATTTCCTGTTTTACTTTTATTTGAATGTGAATATTAATGAAGGAGGAAGCATATTAGTGTATAGTGTAAAGTTATAAAGGGCATAATTTTTCCGTTCGAATTTTATATACAACATTTTTAAATCGTTTATATAATGCGAAGAGGACATATACCTTTTTAAGTACGATTTGAAACTTGGAAATAGCGTCCGCTAATTCGGTATCTTTTAACGATCGTAAATATTCGAGTAGTTCTTTCTTATCAGTTCCTTTAAATCCGACCAGTTCGCCGAATTCGAACGCAGATTCTACGGGTGTCGTCGTAAAAGCCCAAGGATTTAAACTGCTGCCGCTTTGCAATATAGCTTTATGAAATAAACCTGAAATAAATATCGCGCGATATTAATATATATATATACAGAGCGACTTGTTTTTAAGAAATAAAATTGAAAGTAAACATCGTTAATTGTAAATTATCCCTAAATTAATAAATATTAGAAGAATATTACATATAAAACGGTCCAACCGGAAGTGAAATATTTGAATACGGTAGAAGACCGGACATTGTAACATGGTGTAGGAAATGGCCACACTGAAGTGGACCTGGTGGAATGATGACCGCGTCATAAGGGAAGAAACATTGGCAGCCCGTTAACTAGTTGGTGTGACGATATAAGTTAAGTAGTGGAGCAGAACTGGATTCAGACAGGAACAGAACGAATGTAGATTGACACATACAATTCGATGAATACAGATTAAGCGATTAATGTCGAATTCAATCGAACAGAAGCCATCAGACAGCGAGCGAGTAACCGTCTCGTCTGGAGTGAGGAAGAGGGAAATAGTGTTGGCCTTATTGTTTCAGTGGCACTATCAACGGAACAGCGCTATTTTTGCTTTTAATGCAATAGTTATGAATAATCATAAATAGTAGCAATAATGATCGGTTACTTGATAATTATTTGAAACTAATAAATCTAAGCTCGAACATCTACAGAAAATATCGACGAGACGGATTTACCACTATCAGTCGTACATTTTAAAATTTTGACGTCTACTTATAAATTTTCTGCGAGTGTTTATTATCAGGTGAACTGTGGATAATTTTCAATATATTTATATAAATATTTTTGAAATCGAGGCATTTCACGTCGATCAGAAAATAAAAAGTTCAGCGTTAAATATATAGTAGTGGACGCTGTGACGACTGAAATGGTTAAAACAAATTAAAATTTAGCTATTTCGACTATCGATAATATTTACTTTACCGTCTGCTAGAGGCGATACGATCATATAATGTACGATAGCCGCACCGGCGCTTTCTCCGAATATCGTAATATTATCGGAATCTCCGCCGAACGATTCGATATTTTCCTTGATCCATCGTAACGCCAGAACGACGTCCTTTAATCCGGCATTACCCGGGCACTCCGGTATGTCGAGCGCTAAAAATCCTACGCGAAAAAAATAGAAATTATTTAAATTTAAAACTTTGTATATTAATTTATTGAGCGGGTATAGAAACGAATTTCCAGCTAATTTTATTCTCTTAGTCGTCAAATTTTGAAATCGTAAATTTTGGAAAAACGATAATTTCATCAATTTTCTTAAATGAGGTGTCATAAAATATAACTACTATTGGTAGTATTCGCGATCGATCCGAGCTCGATAACAATGCGCGCTGGTGAATATAGTCCCGTTAGCTCGTCAATTACGTCCAACTTATCCGAATCTTTTACCTTTGGCTCTTTATAAATTCGATATTTGCTCGCGACCAACGTTACGCCGTCTACATATCTTAGTTTCGAGCATTTATATCCTATCGACGCGTCAATCGAACCAGCATCATTCTCGTTACGTGTTCGGAATGTAGGCTACATAGTACGGTTGACGAAATGTATCCTCGCGGAACCAAATTATTCACTCAGACTAAGACGGTTTTCCTCATTTGTAATCGAGGTTGTGTATCGTATATTTGTACATGATGATCTCCAACATTTATACATATAATATACGTCCGCTCCACTCGAGTGTACCATATAGAATGCAAAATTCCTCTAATATGTTAATACGTGAAGAGAATGAAGAGTAGAATGCTTAAAGTAGGATCGCGTAATTTTCAATGATATTCCTTAACACTTTCAATACCTTGCCCGAGTCAGAGACGGGGATGATTTTTTTCGTCATTATACCTTGCCCGAGTCCTGCTCGGTTTTATGGTTTTAATTTTATGGATCGTTTGTTGTTCATTTTACTCGTTCATAAACACTGTGGAATATAATATACAGTAGTTATAATTTATTTGATGTAGCGCTCTCTGTTGATAGTTTGTGAAGTCTAAGATGATGTATGCGAACATTTCTTCAACCATATCGAGTTTGTTTACTTTTATACTTTTTAGACTGATTAGAATCTTTTTTTCTTGTGCCGAATTTTCTGTTACATAGTTTTTTGTATAAAAAAATGTCTCTTAATAATATATTAAATGATAGTGACATCTATGTGCAGAATGCTTGGAAGGCACTTTCCTGCCAAGGTACCGCTAACTGAGAAGAAACACAATCCTACAAGAACGTGTAAAGTATGTGCTGATAAGAGTAAAGCACAAACTGGACAACGGATAAGAAAAGAGTCTAGCTGGTGGTGTCCAGACTGCGAAGTTGGCTTATGTTTGCCAGAATGTTTTCGGAATTATCATACCAAAGCAAATTATTGTTAGACCTAAATGTATGCACACATGCACTCTCACACACACACGCGCACATATATATTTGTATGTATGTATAACATTTATAATTATTATGAATAATTGTTTCTCATTAGAACTATAATAAAATTTGTTACATGATTGAAATAACTTATATATATATAATGATTTGCAGTATGTTCTATAGAGAGAAGCCCGAGTTACAGTCGGGCATGTCATAAATCATCCCCGAGTCTAGCTCGGGGTAGACTTTACAGGGGCTTTAATTGGTTCGCCCGAGTACGACCCGGCCCGAGTTCACCGGTATAAAAATGAAATAAATCTATAGTTTTCTGATAAATCAAAAACATCATTTTCTGGCATCTATATTAATTAATGTTAACTTAAATAAAATAAGGATATTTATATATATTTTCGAAGATAAAATCCTCCTCTTTCTGGTGATAGCATTATAATTACATTAAAATAATAATTCATTGAATTACAAGTGCGCAAAAAAAGCTTGAAATGCCGCGTATTTTGAGGAATGATTTTGCAAAAATCCTGGGTATCGAAAGTGTTAATCGTACTTACTTATTTTTTTTTAATATGTAACGCGTGTATATTTTATACTTCGGTTGTCTAAAAATTTTTTAAAAATCATCACTCAAAATTAAAGTTATTTAACAAACTCAATAAATTGTTATCTTAACGATATTTGTTGTCTGCTAATAATTCGCTTTGCTATGATAAGCAAACATTTTGATAAACATGAGCCAATATCAGAGTCATGACGCTAATAGCTTAGTTTTTATACGTATCAGTTGTTCAGTATGTACTTTACTCCTAACAATGAAATTGAACAACAGAAAACCCGGCGCGTAAAACACGATTAGAATCATTCTAAAAAATCGTAAACGAAAATAATTTCGATATAATTGAAAACACGTTCGCATACGTCATTTCATACTTCGCAAAATTATCAAAAAAGAGGGGCATATCAAATAAATAACGTTATATAATACGTACACACTATATTCCAACAATGTTTATAACTCGTACAAAAACTCCGTAAAATTAAAAACATAAAACCGAACAGAAATTATTAGTAGTATAAGAATCATCTCCGTTTCTGACTATGGAAGGTATCGAAAATCGTATAAATATAAATTCAAATTCTCATCATCGAATTTCAACAAAGAAAATGTCAGCCCCCCCACTCCTAAATTCATCTTTTACTTATCAGTCCGGAAAATTATTTTAAAGAACTAAACCTTATCAAGCATATAGTTAACGGCTATAACAAAAGTTTAATTAATAATCTCGTATCCGAGAAAAATAACCAACTGTTTCAGACTATTGTACCTTTTTATTGCGATCAAAAAATGTTTAAAAATGTACAAAATTCACCTTTTTCGGCAGTATTTTATGGAGATGATCAGATTTATTTTTATTTATTATATTTTATTTAAACGACGCTCGACTAGCCATTTGCGTCCTTAATACAGTATAAAAGTCTTATATTTATAAGTGAAAAAGTATATATATTGTTACACAGTAACGTACTTAATTATATTAGCGCAAGTAGGTTCGATATTTTTAAAAAATGTAATAGCTTCTGCGATATGTCTTCTTTATCTTGTAACACTTCGTTTATACAGCGTCCGACAATTGACGCGTCTCTTCTTTGATTTTCGAATTTTCGCAGTGATTATGTGTCCATCGTCAGTCCAGAGAGCTTGGCAATAAGGGTACAACACCTGTTTTTCTCCATTAATCAGTGGGCCGTGCGTTATTAACCTATAGTTACTTCCTCTCGTTTATTTGCGCTGTATGCGGCTTGATCTGTCGTAACTTGTTGCCGCTTAAGCTCGACTAGTGTTCTTGTTTGGCAAGCTCTAATGAGCGTTTTATCTGTTTATTGAAGACAGTTCTTTCTCGAACGAACAAATATTTCATTAGAAAAATTTTCCACGCGCAACACACGTTACTAAATAGTAGATAATCGTGTACCCGATACCGTCCTCGTATCGTAGTAAACAATAAATCAACGTATAAAACTAAAAATTAGTAACGAATAAATATGCGACTGTAAGAAAAAAAAAGATTAATATAAAAAGGCGGAACTGAAAAAAATACAAAGTAATATAAAAATTTCCATCGTGCATTTCAGCTAACCTAACACGTGCAGACGGTAGTTTATCGTAACGACGATAACGTCGTGTTCGATTAAATAATCCGCCGCGTATAAGTTTTCCGAACCACAACCCAATGTGAAAGATCCGCCGTGACAATATACCATAACCGCTTTTTTCGGATTTAGCTCATCGCTCGACGCAAGCTGCGGACGATAGAAAAATATATTTCAGAATAAAAATGATTAGTAATAACAATGCTCGTTCCAAACTATCGTGTATGTACTTAATACGCAAGGAAAAAGTGAAACTTAAAAACGTTTTCCCGAAAAGACACTTATTTAATAAACTCACGATTTCGTATAAATTTCACAAAGGAAAAGAAAGCACTGCCCGCTACACTTAACTCAATATGGCGATGACTCAAATCTACGTCGCACGTGCATCCTTTGTGCAGCGAAGATTCGAACGAAATAACGGATAGCCGTGCGCGCATGCGCAAAAGAATTAATACGAATGTAGAAAATATTATTTCATAATTTCTGTACACGTTGGTACGTATGTACTAAATATACACATCTATATGAGTACAGCACGCGAGTAGAGAAGCCCGACTACACTGTGAGAATCTGTCTATGTAGCTATGTATAAAAGAGTTTTACTCGCTCATTTTACGGGCTAACTCCCCATATACAACGCGCCAATAGAAGTTTCACTTCGAAAATATTTACCTTTTCTATTATATCGCTAAATTGTAACTAACCGTACGGCTGTCTAACGAAAGTTTCTAATCGCATGTGGGAAATTATTATCGGATTTCGGCCGGCTTCAACGTTTTTAACCGTCTTGTTTCGAAGCACGCTTAATTTTTCAGATCAGCTCATTTTTGTTACCCGAGAGTGTAACGCGTAATCCGCTACCGAACCGTATCTATTTCGATTTCCGTATGTATTACGTCTCATCAGTAACACGCTATCGAATCCGGTAAATAACTCATTCTGAAATCTGTGTAGTACGTTGATGTTGGATTTCTTCGAGCATCGTCTCAGAATCGAACAGCAAAAATAAAAAACGATTTTAATACACCGCTTTGTAAAAAGACATTCGATGAAGATAGCTTAGAACTATATCGTACATCTTTGTAAGTTTTAGATCGAGTTCTTTCGATTTTACTTTTTCTATATGCAGTCAGCGCGTTTTTTCTGAGTGATCTCCCAGATATCTAGCTGGATCTTTTTTTTCATGATGGAGGCTATTTGTTTACTTCCAAACATTATATGTAAGTTTTATTAATTAACAAGTTCTTGAAATTTGTTAAAGCACCCGCGTACAAAGATATAAGTAATGTATCATGGCCGACATTACCGATTTAACTACAACACCGTGAAAATATTACCACTTGTTTCAATTCGCTCATCGGAAGATGGATAATAATAATGAAATACGAACTCGCTTCAATATTGAGATGATAATACTTTCGATTGATCCAAATACAATAAGAAATTTTTTAAAGCCTTAATAAAACTGAGATGATTGCACCTTTTATTCGAATTTCATCATCATTACGCGCTTTTTTTTCACTTCTAATTCGTTTATTATTCCAGTAATTTTCTATCCGTCGACTGGCACGGGTGTCTTCAGCTAAACTCGTTGTTCTTTATCAGTTGTCAGTTACAACTGTATTCTAATTTCTTTACCGAATTTTCCAACGAACGATGTTATATAATTCAGAGTTACACAAAAATCGTATCGACCCACATACCAAATATACAACGAGAGGCGCAACAACAGTAACAATTTATTTCGTCAATTTCATTCTTACAGGGTTACAACTACAAGTAAATTCATTAAGATAATCCTGAGCAAATTAACAGTATAAAACAACTTGAACTTGAATAAAAATTTAATAATTTTTATAATAAATATATCGAAATATATTACGTAGGAAAAATTAAAACAAAAAAGTACACAAACGAACAAAATGCTATAAATTAACTTTAAATTAGTCGTAGTATTAAATCGCGTAATTGATTTTTAATATAAAAATCCTGCGCTTAAGTCTACGATGTTTGTATTTAGTGTAACGTTCGCGTACATATATCCTAACTGCCTATAATATGCTTTTGATTAGCTCGTTATCGTGCTTATCAGACTTTTTATAAAATTTTTGCGATATTTTGCTAATATATACGCGGTAATATATTTCGAAGTTTTAATTGATTATGTAAGTTTTGTCATATAGTGTAGCATTCAGCGAAATTCTGTAGCAGTGATTTTGCATTATCCGCAATTTTGTATAAATACTATCAGATAGGTAAGACCACACGCATATGTCAATCTTGATTACGGTAGTATAGATCAGTTTTTTATTTAATCTACTAATTACGATGAACAAACGAAAACGCAAAGAACAACCAACCATTATAAATTACGTACCATCGCAATATATATACAGACGGATAATAAATTACAATGGTATTAGTGATCATGATCCGCGATAAATAGCTAAAGTAAACGAAGATGGTCACTTTACAATTAGGAGAAAAGTTAAAAGTTTCAACGATGTAATAGGCATAAGAAATGAATTGTAAATAATATTTGCAATTGATAAATCACTAAAATACGTGCCTCTGAAGCGCACGCACATGACGACAAAAAAAAAACGTTAATCAAATTTTATGAATGAATATAATTTCGATTTGACGAATTATAAACGAAGTCTTAGGGAATTTTTAATAATATTTATTCGGCTTTCACGATCGTGTCTTATTTTACATTAGGGAGAAAAATTCGATCCATCTGTATTACATTATTAACTAACACGAAATTGCGTGCGAAAATTCGCGCCCTACGCCAGTATCCGATGCGTATTAATAACTATCTTACAATATCCAGTTTCATTCAATGCCGTTGTGGAAAGCTGATAATTTTCTGATCTCGAGTAATCTCGCACCTTCCGATTAACATACAATCGATATTTGGAACGTTAAAGCTCTTTCAACATATCTCCGTATCACGAAGTTATCTGCAAGTTGTTAGTTCACAGTCGTATGCCGTACATAAGGCATGTTTCGAAGAAGATCTTCATTCGAACTTCACCGGTTTTAATTTTACTCGAATACGGTTTCCTAAAAGGATCCCTCGTCTGATATTTTATCACATCAATATTCAGCTACGATCTTAGTAATTTCCTAGGTGACATCACTGTATTCACCACCTCGTCACAGATTAGTGTTGCATACCGGTATACGTTGTACAGCATGGTCAAATGATAAAACGACTGAAGTATTAAATAAAATTCGGTACAATCGACTTTGAACGTACTTATATTATATATATATGTTACAATTACAATTATGGTCACAAACGATCAAACAAATTTTAAAAATTCAGGTAGCTCAAAGAACAATGGAAAGAATAATGATTCGGGTAACAAGATTTGGACAAAGTAAACAATAAAATTCTAAGGGATAAATCGAAAACAGAAAATGTTCTTCGCAAAATACGTGAAATGAAGTAGAATTGGGCTGGGCATATCATTCAAATGAAAACAAACAGATGGATAAAAAATGCACAGAATGGTTTCTACTAGACAGGAGGTGGTTTATGAAAAGACCGAAAAGGAGATGGATGAACGACATAGACAAATACGCCAAAAAACTTTGGAATCGTAAAACACAGAATCGTCTAGAATGTAAATAACTTGGAGAAAATATGTGGACATCTAATGGTTGAAAGAGGCTACTGTAATACATATATATATATATATACAATGCAAAAATAACAAACCGAAATATGCATAATAACAACGACTACGTTAATAAATAAAGTCGATCATACCTGAGTTGTGTGAATGTTTAAATAAAGACAATCTTCTTTACCAATTATAGAGTGCGTAAACATCATATCCTTCTGCACGCACATGTTGCCTTCTTTGGTAGCATCCAATATACCTGACCATTTTTCAATTGGCTGAGGAGCCTGCAGAAATTAATAATCGAAAAATAATAAACATATAAACATATTCAACGCTGATAAATATGATTAAACTTTAATAAAAATTTTCAGTAGGTAACCATTTCCGAGTGAATAAAATTAAATTTAAACTGTAACAATAGCAATTGTAAAAGATACAATAAATAAAACGAATATAATCGATTTCTTTCTTTGTATAAACAAATTAATTTCATCATTTTTATTTCCACACAACAGATTATCTGAATCAGAATGTTTATTGTAGCATATTATAATAGGTAGTTGGCGATTACTAAATTTCTTAAAAATTTTTAAATCCCTATATCATTAAAATAATCAATTTAAAAAGGAGCTTGCTGTCGTTTGCATAAATAAGTTAGTCCCAAGCAGGAGGTTAAAATGAGATATTCCTCGGAAGTGTGTTTTCGGACTCACATATTGAAATATTTTCTGTATTCCAGAATACATTATCTTATAAATAAATTCTGGCATTATTCAGATAATAATTATGAACCAGCGTCCTATTCTGACGACTTATGAATTTCATTTTGGATTGATAGGCGCTGATTGCAGATTAATTTCGGTTGTTTGTCAATACCTTGAACGAGTTATTAAAAATTTCCTTTTTGACATTCTCTGCCGTCAAATGTAAATTCATAGCATTAGAAAATTATAAATGAAAACAATATCTGTCTGTTCTCTTGATAGCCAATTGCTGGCCCTATAAGTACCTTTCTATGATCATTGATTACATGTTTATATTTCTGCCACATATTGAGTATTTACATAAGAAACGCTCTGATACTGAAAATAATAAAGAACACCTTATTCGCTTTTAAATTTAAGGACCTTGAATATTACTAGGTCATAATTTCTGGTCATCAAATATTTTACTAATATCCTGCTTTATATGGAGTCTGCGATGCGCAGAAAGTTCATTAACAAAAACTAATATGCTAACAAATCACAAAACCCTAAGTCAGCCGCGAAACTATAATTGTAATGTAGTCTTTCCTACCCTATTATTATGATTTTGAACAAATAAGAATGATAATTGAATTTCTTGAGGCTACCATCACAAATTTTGGACTGACATTTTCTGCACCAAAATGCAGATTTACTGTTTTTGGCAACAAAAAGATTACAGACATAATTAAAAAATTGAAGCTTATTTCTGGCCACGCTATTGAGCACACAGCCATCTTAAAATATCTAGGAATTCTGATTGATGATAAGCTCACATTTATGCCTCATCTCAACCATATTCATTCAAGATGTGATGTACTTTTTAGAAACATGAGTCGATTGCAATATAATACTTGGGGTCTCTATTATACACAGTGACTTATTTTATATAAGGTATTAATTCAGTCTCTCTATGGTTATGGGGCTGCTACATATATCACACCGAATGTTTTAAAAAATGTGAATAAACAACAGAGAAAATTTCTTCTTAGTATGTCATTTTTGTATCGAACTGCTCCCACCTCAGCTGCTTGTGTCATTAGTGGTGTCCTCCCATTAGATCTATATATTGCAGGCAGAGCAGTCACAAGTGAATTTCGTATACTGGGTGACTTGAATTTGTTAACAACCCTTAAATTTGTGGATAATAACATGCTACAAGCTCTTCAACATACAATTCCAATGAACCTGTTTAAAAAGCATGTTTCCCAAGTGCTTTTGACAGAATGGCAAAGGAGGTGGGATGCTGACATCACAGGAAGGAAAACATACCAATTCTTCCCTAATGTCACTAACAGAATGAAATTGAAGAAGTTAAATATTAACTTCTACAGCTCTCAGGTCTTATCTGGCCATGGCAAGTTTGCAGCTTATTTATACAGGTTCCATCTAGTTAATGTTCCAGGGTGTACCTGTTGTTCGGGAGATATTATAAATGACCTTGAACATTTTATCTATGAATGTCTTGCTTTTGCTAATCAGCGACTTAAGTATAAAGTAGGAAACATGCAGTCCCTTCATTTAAACAGCAATAATCATTCAGCATTCCTCAAGTTCTCTGAAAGTGCAATGCGACATAAATTTAATATCACGAGCTAGCTCTTATCTTACAAAAATAAAAAATAAAAAAAAATTAATAAAACTAATTCAACAGTGAAACCAATATCTGGAGCAACTGATCAATCTTCTGATACTGCACTCATTACATGTTTAAAAATTAAGTTTGTAAATATAACAATAAATGTTTGCAACAATTGTAATTATTTATATAAAGATTTTTTCCCTATTTTTTTTAATATAAAATAATTTATAATATTCTTTAGTCTTAAGTTTGTACATACGATATACTGCATGGTAATTGTTGGGACTATGTTATATCATCCTAACTGTTGCCCATAAATATAAGTACACTTGCAAAGGACCTCGCACACAAGTTTGAAATAGTTATTTATTTATTTATGAATATACAGTCGATATATATGTGTAGTTTAATTGATATATAATTCTCCTCCGGTCCTTTGCACCTTTATACATACAATTTTACCAAAATATATGATTGTTATTAAAAAAAAAACAAAAAACTATTTATTTCCTGTAATTAAACAATAGTTATTAGTATTAGCTCTTCTAGTACTCTCTTTATTAAAAGTTATATATATTGAGTCTTCCAGCATTTGCTTTAGATTTTAAAACACAATATTTAAATTATGTTAATTTATTCTATAAAAAGATCATCTATATAAGTCTGGGACTCACATATTTCATCTCTTTCCGAGATTATCTTCTTGCTTCATTGCCTCTCTCCAGTTTATGTTGTTCATATTATTACTGACCGATGTTAATATACATCGAATTTTTTCCTTGCTGAAACTTTATTATTTATACCACAATTGATCGTTTTATTTTCAGAGCATTGTTTTGTGTAAATTTTGAAAAAATAAGAATACTTAATTATTACACATAGTTTATCGAATTGTTTTGTTTTAATTTTTCAAATGAATATTGTTGGTAGTATTTTTTCAGCATGAACTCAATTAAAAGTTAACTGAAATACCCATTTTCTCAACAAAGTTTTGAAAAAACACTGGTCTTTTTATTTAAATAAGGTATGTATACTTATCTGTAATTTTAACTTTGTATTTTTCTATTTGTATAAATTTTGTACTTATTCATGCGGAAATAACTTTTAATATATTTTGGTTTAATATTAAATTATTTTTATCTTGGGATTGCATAATCTAACTTCATAATTTTTAGTTTTTCTGATTGCAGTTTTAAAAGGTTCTTGTATTTATATTACAATTTGTTGACTTTAATTTATTAATGTTACTTTTTGATCTTATGTGAAATAAAAACAATTGTTGGTGTGTACATTGAGATGAGGGAGAGTAAGGTATAATTACAACCGCTAAATATTTTAACCACAAGCCGCCACTGACTTTACCCCTTAATAATAGCCACGGCTGTTATGGTATGATATATGCGATATTGACTTCATTCTCTATTCCTCCTTATATCGCACTCTATTTCAATCATATTCTGAACACTACAGCTTATCTGTATTTTTTATTTATTTGAATTATTTAAAGTATAGCTTTTACCTGAGAGGGATATTGCAGCATTAGGAAATGTTTATATATGTCCATATAGTTTGGAAGCTTTAAGAAAAGAAATTAAGTTATTTGTAACTGAAAAATAATTGAAAAGTATTGTACGGAGAAGGAAGGATTTGTAAAAAAAAATATTAAATAGTGAAGTCTGGGTGTAGTAATAGAATATGTAGCAGCTGCGATATGTAGGAGTTCAAGACATAACGGATGAAAGTCAGGCGATGTGGCGTGTTGAATTAAGAAGTTGTCTATTAGTGATATGCGCCCTGACTATTCAGGATAAAGTAACTAAGGAGGAAAGAAGATTGTGGTGGGTACTGAGGTTCTATAGTAAAGCTTAATACAATGGAAGAAGTTGGCGGTGTGAGATTACCCCGCACGAAAACAAAGTTTCAATAAGTAATTTCTAAGGATGTAGTCTGATTATAACTCTCATATGACACGGCACTGACGGTGATAAAACCTCGAAATTTGTGGAGTAATGTTTATAAGAAATAAAGTGTTAACGAGGACGACATTTTTATTAAAGTAGGCACGAATAGAAGAGTTGGTAATAATGCCTGTCGGATAATATAAAAAATGTTTATAAATTAAGCAGAAAAATACTACATACATTTCCATGTCAACATTTGTACAGGAGCTATGAAATCTATATGAGAGGGAAACAAAAGGTGTCAGTGGGTGGACGAAATTCTTCCGGATCTGTGGAAAATGTTTGTGTCGTATAATGGTGTAGTAACTGAATCAATTGTTGTTAGCAGAATGTGTTAATAAAAATTTATGTGAACATCTAAATTTTTTCAAGGCTTGATGTAGTGAAGATGAGCAAAGCATGAGATTGGGAAATTTTAGGTTCTATTTTATCTTGTATGTATTAGATCAGAATCGTTTTTAAAGAAAAAATTTAGACCAAAAATCTATAATTGCTATCTGAAA
The DNA here is from genome assembly GCA_032883995.1 of Coronaproctus castanopsis. NCBI lineage: Eukaryota > Metazoa > Arthropoda > Insecta > Hemiptera > Monophlebidae > Coronaproctus > Coronaproctus castanopsis. The sequence continues at coordinate 66,095,898 of CM065052.1, read as the reverse complement.
GAATCGGAATGTTCGACGTAACGTTTGATTGTTACATAATTTTTGATAACTCACTACGGGTGTAGTAATGTGAATTCCTGACAATACACGCGGTTCTATATAGCACATTGGATCTAAAGTTTGCAATAATGTGTTAGAAGTTGATCTCTATCCTTTGCCAGCGTAATCAAGTTTTCATAAAATCAAAATTTTATAATTTGTAAGAGTAACTGCGGTTTTAAATGGTAATTTATATCTAGAGAGATACTTCATAATGTGTATAGTTTTTAAATATACGATTCTGAGCGACAAATATGCAGCTTACAAGTTAGTGGCGTCGTCCACCTGTAGTCTAAGAAGTGACGTAGACGCTTTTACAGAACATATTTATCGATGGAAAAAAGTGTTTATTTTTTTAATCATTATTGTGGTTTACAGAAAGTATTCTGAAAAATATTTTACGCGCTATCCTTGTGCTCTTGCTTGAGAAAATTATATTGTCATCTATAAACAGTCACAATGGAGCTCGTGCAATTGTTTAATATCATTACTAAACGAAAACGTTGCAGAATGACGTTATTGATTGTTTCAGAGGGTGAGGTAAATTGACAATTTTTATGCGAACTGACCAACTGGTTCAAAATTCTGTACTGAAGCGCGTATATTGTCTCTTAAGCCATAATCAACTATTTTGATAACGACCCTATATTTAATCATACGCTTTATTTGTATAAAGAAACAAAATAAATGTATTTTCGATTATCGAAAGCAGACAGGATCTGTTACTGTAAATAAACTAAACGATTTGTGGTGGCATTATTTAAAAATAGATAATAAAATGTTATTTTTGTAATTAATATAATGAACGTCGGTTAACCATATCTTCATGTACCTTATGAACACTTAACAGAGAGACAAAACGATTGATTTAGTTTGGAAATTGGAATAATTAGTGCCGTTTCCCCCCTGGGAATTACGCTAGATTTACAAATTTTCTTGTATATTGATAAAAGGTATATCCTGATATGGTTGTATATATTACAACAACTAATAATTAAATACATTTAATAATTAAATGATGACGTCAAAACTGTTTCATATGATGATAATATTATTTTATATTGTACTCGTAAAAACTTTAAACCAAGGTGTCAATCTATTACAGATATACTTAATTTTATTTTCTTATATACTAAGTTCACACGCTTAACAAGTGTGAATCGGTAATATTCTCATATAGAATTTAAATGCAATTAGAAATCGTTTATTAACACATAATGGTGCCATCCATTTATTACAGCACATTACACCTCCGCATACACTTAATCATAGACACCGTTGAGTGAAGCATATCACTTATCTTCGCACTAAGGTATTAAAAAACCAAATAACTAAATAAAAGTCTTAACCATACTGCTTAGGGATACGATCCTGTAATTCTAATTCTTTTAAAAAAATGTTATAATTCATCCAGCAGATAATTCCAGCAACGTATTTTTGCGATTTTGAATCATATTTTCATTAACTATTCATTAAGTTATTAAATTAAATATAAAATAACGTCTCCGTTCAAAATCACGACATTTTACCTGGAATCTTAGTTCACCAATTGGTGGTTTCGCATATGGAATGCCTTGGAAACTATAAAAGGTTTTTTTATTCAAAATTGATTTTTGTTCTTTGCCATTTATAGTACCTTGCTTAACGGTAACTGTCGGTATTGATGACATTTTCCTATGAAATATATAAAATACGAAATTTTGTACATATAATAATGTATGTATTATAGATGAAAATAAAATAACTTGCGTGCATGTATGTATGTGTATTTAACAGAAAGAACAGAGAAATTGAAAATAGATGGATGTCGCCAATTTAGAAAAATTAATGTACAGAACATAACTTACGTATGAATAAGTGGATCAGACTGCAGATTGCTACGAGCAAGATTTGAACTAAAGTTTCAAACTTTAGTAGTAAGAAAAAAAAAAAGGCTATGAAAGTACATATAAATAATGAAAAACTTCGGTAGCAGATTCTAAAAACCAATATTCCGCAATCAGCCGGTGACCCAGAAGGCAATTAGAACAACACAAAGAAAGTTGAGACAGTGGCGGCTCGTGGTTAAAAAATCTAGCGGTTGCAATTACACCTCCCCCTCCCCTTAATACAAACACGAAAATTTTTTTTTGTTTCACACATCGGAAAGTAACATTAATAATGTTAAAGTCGACAAAGAGTACTACAAATACAAGAATCATTTAAAAGCCTAATCGGAAAAACTAAAAATGATGAAGTTAGATTATCAATTCCAAAGTTTAAAAATTGTAATATTAAACCGAAATATATTAAAAATTTATTTTCGCATGAATAAGTACAAAATTTATACAATTAAAAACGTATAAAAATTTTTAAAATACTAAAACGAAACAATTCGATAAACTCTATGTATAATAGTCTAATTTTTCACAACAAAATCATCTGAAAATAAAATGATCAATTGCCCTATAAATAATAACGTTTCATGTAAGGAATTTTCCCCATTTTTCACAAACGCTCTAAAGTTAGTATTAAAAACAAACTAATAATATATAAAGCATACATACTGCCGATATTATTATACTCTTGCCCAATTTGGTCCGGTGTTAGTAATTCCACCTTAAATAAATTACAAATTGTTCAAAATAAATGTCTGCGTATTGTACTTAATGCCCCTTACTATACTAAGATAACTGACATGCATGCAGCTCTTCATCAGCGTACTATTCCTGAGCTAGTACGGGAACAAGCAGATAGGTTCTACAGCAAATGCCTGACTAGCCATTACCCTATCGTACAGCGAATTGGAAACTATACTCGCGACTCGCTGACCAGAAAATATAAAAAATATAAACACAAAAGAATTAAACATTCGCTTCTCTAGCACCAGATTGTCGAACTACTTAAGTCGTTATTAATAAGTCACTATCCTCATGTAATCTATTGTATCAGTACTTCTTTCTTCCATCCTCTTATTTATTTGTTTAACCTTAATATAATTTGTATAATTTTACCCATATCCTTATTGTACTATTAAGATCAAACTATAATTAATTAATTTCTCTATTTTCGGCTACGCAGGGTTTTCAGTTGTATGTTTTTCCCTGTATAATTATTGTATAATTATAAAATAAATTTTAAGATTTCTTTGTACACTATTTCCTAAGACGCGTAGTAAGAGCGTTAACGCTGCTCGGTATGCGCATTTTTTATTTACTTATTATTTGCTGATGTATAAAAACATAAATATACTTTATTGAATTGAATTGAATTGAATGTAAGGAAAACATTTTACGTATATGAACATAGGTCAGTAATAATAGGGACAGATAAACTTGAGAGAGAGAGAGAGAGAGCGAGGGGCAATGAAACAATCGCACGCGGAAATGTACACGGTAAAAGAAAGAAACGCCGATAGAAATTCGAAAAAGAAATACTAATCTCGGATAGAGATGAAATATTAGTCCGTTCATTCGGTAGCCGGTAGTATGCGGACGCAAGCACTCACGTGTTATGAACAACACAACGAGAAAAACCCATTCTGCCGCGTCAAGTGAGTGTACTTCAAGGACTTTGGTTGTAAAACGACTGCAACCAACATTCGTCCATATAGTCCCATGTAAATTCTACATACATAGTAGCATTAGGCACAAAATCTTCATATAACTCATCGAGCGTGCAACCACCAACCGTTTTAACTGGGCGTTTCAAAGGCATTTTTAAAGAGATTTTTAACTTTTTATAATATATTCTTGAAATATATATAATTAAAATTTAGTTATTTTGTTTAATCTCTATAAAACAATTAATACTTATAACTATTTTATTACATCATCAATTTTTATGCTGCGCTCGATATTTCTGGTGGTTGTGCAACCATGCAACCCTTATGTATGAGCCGCCACTGAGTTGGGAATGCGTTAGAAAAAACTAACGAGATTATGCTATCGAAAAAGAAGAAGTACTGGATAAGTACGCAAACGCTGCGGAAAACTTTGAAAACCAAAATTGAATCGAATGGAAACAATTCTAAAATAAACGAGTTAAATGGTAAAGTAAAAAACATATGTATTGAAGATAAGAATGAAACATAATAAGGATACGTGCTAATCTTCAAGAAAATGCGGAATGGAACGAACCTTGACTTTGTCAACACGATAAAATATTTAAATCGTAAATTCAAACTGAAAACTCAAGCGGCTATGAAAACAAAGTTATTGTATGAAATCCTGTGCACATAGACTGTGAAACTTGGATTTTATGCAAAAAAAAACAACAGCAAATATAATATGTGCGGACATAGAAACGAGAGAAAAAACGTAGACTGAATTCGAAATACTGGAGTATAATTTAAAAAATGATAAAAGTGGGGAGATGATTGAATATTGACGGAAACTATGAATGAACTGCTGGATAATGGAATAAACTCGATACACAACAAATATGAAGAAAAATTGAACATTGGGCAATAGCCAATAGATTAGTATAAATCGACTTTGATTAGCATTTTCAAAAAATGATCGCCATTAAGCTATAAGAATTATGGAGCAATATCCTTATAGCGCATGCCAGCAAGGTTTTAACTTTATGTCAGAAATGAAGTACTTAAAACATATTTGCTACCTTACATATTAAAATAAGAGATAAGATTCATATCTGGAGTAAGAATTAGGGAGATCAAAACCCTCCGAGTAATCATCGAAAAGTGTCGGGAATTCAATCTGGAAGCGTATATATATATATATATATATATATATATATATATATATATATATATATATATATATATATATATGTTCCACTGATTAGTCTAGAACTTTTGATTCGGTAACATAGAACAAACTATAATACTGAAAGAAATAGGAACCCCACAACATATAGAAATTATTAGTAATCTACATACCGGTAATTTTTAATTCTTTGTACTTTTGTTTAATTTATGTAAATAAATAAATATTTTCTTCTTCTTCATCCATATAATATTAGTTAACGTACCTTTACAATAATACATCATATCTCCTATTCTGTTCAATGTATACATTGAATACATAATGCGCGAAGTCCTCGAGAAATGGGAAGTTAGAATAATAATAGGATGACGCTAGGTTAATAGTTCATTCTATACTAATGACGTCGCATTATTTGCCTAATCTAAAAAAGAAGTTAATAATTCTCATCGATAAAGTGAAGAATACGAATAAAAAGTACGGTTTACGAGTGAATCAGACTAAGTCGAAAGCAGTGATAGAATGTGTCCAAAATAATCATTCCAATACTGCCGAATTTGCAGATTATAAGGTAATAGGTGAATTTAATTACCTCGGGTCATTCGTTGCAAATGCAGCAGAATGCAAAAAGAGAATACGTAAACGCATTAGCAAGAGTTGCAGTTACGAGGCTGAGAAAATTATGAAAAGACACGACTATAAAACACAAAATTCGTCAACGCATTGATTTTTTCAGTCGCGACATATGCATCCGAAACGTGGACGATTAAAAGAACAGATGAGAAGCGGTTAAATTTCATTCAGGTACGGCTCTACAGAAAAATATTCCACCATGTAGTGCCCTAGAACAAATGCATCGATTTAAAGCCGACGTTTCTAACAGAAAGAAACAAAAATACGATAACATACTTTAAGCACGTAGCAAGAAATGAGAACTCGATGCAGAAAAATATTATACAGGGAACAATACTCGGAAAGCGTCCTAGATGTCCATACGATGGTCAGATGGAGTAAAGGTCCTAACTAGGCTTAACGTGCCGGATGTATTCCATCTAGCAGGAGATCGAAGTAAATGGAAAATAATCAGTCCTATGATATTACCACGTCCTTGCGAAAGACAATAGGTTTGGTTGATTGACGAGTATACGTGTGTATGAAAAAGTATCGCATGCTATTACTTTTTAAAAAAAAGGTGATACTAAAAACAATTTTCTCTTTTAAGCATTTACTTCCACGACGACTTAATACCACAGTACTACACACCGAACAGTTGATTAAAAGCCTTTGACAGTCGAAGAAGCCCTTTTTACAGTTCGTGTTGAGTTGTCACTAATAATGATAATAATTAAATTCGGTTTAAATTTTTTATAATTCAATATACAAAAATTGAATTTAAATAATACGCTTTGTGCGCTAATACTAGTTACGCGCGATAATTGAATTGCGGAATAAATTATATTTAACAGTATTATCGCGCTTGCAATTGACTCGTTACTCGTGCCATTTACAATCGTATACGTACAGTTTTATGTACGTCTGCTCTTACTAATATAGGTCGAAAGTTAGACTTTTATCATATGCATACAAAATTTAAATAATTAAGTTTAAATTTTTAAACTAATGCCGCAAGCATTCTGTATACTTCCATTTTTACAGTTACGTTGAGTTGTCACTAATAATGATAATAATTAAATTCGGTTTAAATTTTTGATAATTTAATACACGGGGATTGAATTTAAATAATACCCTTTATGCGCTAATACTAGTTACGCGTGATAATTAAATTGCTTCTAGAAAGTCATTCAACCGAACAAGGTCCCATCAATATTTTTATTATTTACGCGTCGTGAAACAAATGTATATAATATATAAATATTATATATATATATATATATATATATGTGTATGTGTGTGTGTATATAACGGTGTTAATAGAGAAAATAATTACGTTTCAATATATGCGATTAAATGGCATATGAAACATATAGTTATAATTTTAGTTAAAGTTTCTATATTCGTTCAACACATCCGTATACATGTTCGTTCTCTTCATTTTTGTTGTTGTTACTTTTTATACGCTACTTAACAAAAAATGTAAAATTAACGAAAAACCAATTTAAAAAACATGTTCATATGCGAGCATTCTGTATGCTGGAAAAGAAAATCATATAAAAATCAATAACCTATTTACTAAAAATTATCATCGCAGTATGTTACGTATATACCCACACACAACACACACACACACAAATTAGGCACACAAGAAAAATCTTCAATTCTAAATGCGGATACAAAACCAAATAACCACTATTAAAGATAATCAGGTATGTACAGTAATAATCATCATAATAATAATTATTATAACATGCTTGATGATAAAAGTTGTTTTCATACTAATGCATGATGCGTGACAAACTACTTCTAGAAAGTTATTCAAACGAACAAGGCCCTATCAATATTTTTATTATTTATGCGTCGTGAAACAAATGTATTATATATATATATATATTTATATATATATATATATATATATATATATATATATATATATATATATATATATATATATATATATATGGGTAGATTCGAAGAATACTTGTACACTCCCGATTTTCGTTTTTTTTTTTTTTTAAATATCAAAAATTATTATTTTTAACGAGTTACGAAGTTAAAAATCCGCGGAAACCATTTTTGAAAGTCTCATTTTTTCTTTTAATTCTACTAGCCGAAATAAACCTGACCAATTCTAACCTAACTGAATCTAACCTAACCTAGGTATTTTGTTATTTTGGTTTAAATGTGTCATTCTCGTTTTTTCTTTTAATTCTACTGCTAACTAGCCGAAATAAACCTGACCGATTCTAACCTAACTGAATCTAACCTAATCTAGGTATGTTTATAAACATACTTATAAGTAAAATTTAAAATGTTGTAATTTACAATTAAAAATTTTTTCCGCGTTTTGTTTTATTTTTTATCCCGCTTAGGGAAGCAAAACACATCAATTTATCCAAGCCCCAATCGATTCTGAGTTGTACAAGTATGCCTCGAATGAGCCTAAAAAGGTATACACACATATATATATATGCGTGTGTATGTGCTTATAACAGTGCTAATAGAGAAAATAATTACGTTTCAATGTATGCAATTAAATGTTAAACGCCTATGAAATATCTAGTTATAATTTTAGTTAAAGTTTCTATGTTCGTTCAGCACATCCGTATACATGTTCGTTCTCTTTATATTACTTTTTATACACTGCTTAACAGAAAATGTAAAATTAACGAAAAATCAATTTAGAAAACATGTGCAGAAAAATTGAAATTGAACATAAAACCAAAAAGAAATCCGACTATTTGTAATGCGGAGAAAATCCGTTCAATCGAAATACCTTTGCTGAAGTATTTTTAACACAGATGGAGATACCGAACACAAAGAAAAGCACTGTCCGCTATGCTTAACTTGATGAGGCGATGACTCAAATGTTTATAGCCGTGCTCATATGCGCAAGAGAAAGAATTGGAACACGCAAAAAATTTACAGGTCAAAATTCTCGCATTCCTTATACGAATTTATAATTTTAATAATAATTCCGCCTTTTACGCGATAAGATTGTTATATCAGTCGAAAATACACTGTCAAGCATTGCTTGTGTTTTGTTACCGTAGGTAATAATATATAATATATTATTATTATTATTATATATATATAATATATATATATACATATATAATCAATATATAGTAAAATATAATCTATAAAGATTATTTTTAAGATAAGCTCGATTTAATAAAGTTTAAATATCATAAGCCGATAACCGCAACTTCTGGCGAAGAAATTACAATTAAAATATTTATTTAGAAAAACCTTTAACACCCGATTGCCATGATATACCGATTAATCCGATAATTAATATCGACTTCACGTCGAGCAGTTAAGGTCGGAAGATAAATAAATACGTCTCGTCTTTAATTTAATTATTTGCTTTTCGTTCGATTGAAATATATAATCGCCGTGTTTTCAATGAAAGCAATTAGTGGCCGATTTATCGGACTTTATACAACGTACGAACGAACATTTTATTTTGTTTACAAATAAAAAAAATTAATCGTAAATTAATTAATCGACTTAATTTATAATAAAAAAAGGAATAATCGAATTCGTATACGTACCGTATTAATTCAAACCGAACTATTTAAATAATAACACGCAAAACCAGAACCGAATTTCGTCGAAGAATCACCTGCCAATAACAAATGAAAATCAAACGCTTGAACTCCGCCATTATGGGAACGTAGCAGCGGGCGTATTTACAAGTCGCCTAGCCAGTATAATGTGTAAAAAGTTTTCATCATCACTATTACTCCGTATGTGTATATATATATATTTACATTATTTCCAAATGTATTTATATATATATATATATGTGTTTGCGTATAATGTGGTACAACGGTGACCTTGTTTTAATTTTTAACCGAGCTCGGTTTGTTTTTATTTATATCCATCTTGAACAAATTCCTTTTTTTATCAAAAGTGTTTATCTTCTTCTTCTTCTTCTTCAGCCGTATGTTGGATGCCCTGCGCCATATTTCCTTAACAACACGAGGATAAACAGAAATAGGACGTCGGTAATAATCTGCGATAAAATGGGAATAAATAACGGAAATAAACGTGAAAACAGATGGAATTTTTTTAAAGACAAATATATTCGAGGAACCGTAACAAATGATGGAAGGGGAGTATACACGGTATAAAAGAAAGTTTAGTATTGGCGAAATTAGCGTATAAGAAGAAATCGTTTAAAACATTCGTCCGGGAACGTTTTACTTTATGGTTCGGGGAAGCCTGGACGATAGATAAAAAAACGCAAAGCCAGAGTTGGACGTGTTAGAAAACCGGTGTTGGAATGAAATGGAAAGAATAGCGTGGACGAAAAAAATTAGCGACAAAGAAGTAGTTAGATCAATCCATAAAAATAGAAGCTGCAAAATTAGGAGAAAAAAGATACAAGTATAAGTGATATTTGCAGACACCGTGAACATTTAACATGAATAATCAACCGAAATATCAAAGAGAAAGCCAGTAATGAAATATATCATAAACAAATAGGACACGATGTCAACAGGATTATAGTTAGGTGAAAAAAATGGCGCTATCCAAAGAATTTCGACATTTCAAATTAGATGTCCAACAATAAAGATTGAAGAATTATAATGCTACATATATGTGTATGCGTATGTGTTTCATAATTTTTATGCATATATATATATATATATATATGAATGTATGTCTCTCTCTCACTCTCTGTATATATAAAATGATTATATACATAATATGCGTATTTTTTGGATTTAATTTATTTATAAAGTGACGCGAATAATTTCTAAATAATGAACTGAACGGTTCATCCGCTATCTTCATTAAGATCAACTTGATCTCTTTCGACACAGCAATCCGGAGTAATTGAATAGACGAACAACAGCCAAACCAACGTTGTAGATTTCCCATCCATGAATTTTGAAATAATATATTTACTTTTTTTTTTCAGTGTCTTTGTATATTTTGTCGGAGACACAATTAGAGCAGGAATCGTTGCATGTTTTGACGAATGCTCGATATTCTTCAGTAGCCTTGCAATATTTGGCTGAATGGACAAACTTATTGCATATTGTGCATCTCCTAGGACTAATGGAGTCCACAAATGGAAGTGATTCCCAATTAACTCTGATCCTATTTTCACCATTAGCTGTAATTATTCTGTACTGCTACGGGCTAAGCTGAACGTACATTCGGCTGGCTCTGTCGGTGTTAATTTTAGTAATTGAGATCGGTTTATCGCCAGTTACATCAAGAAAATATTCATTGATGTATTTTTCTTCAATATTTTTGGTGCGAAATATTAGTATGGTAGGATTTAAAAGCTTTTCCTCCACAACTTTACATGGCGGTATTTTTATCTTGATTTCAGCTGCAAGTTTGGCTTGATCATCCTTGCTACCGGTGTTAATTATGCATGTGTTAGTATTTATCTTTTTAAAAAATGTTACATTCACTTTAGACTTAGTGATATTTTATTCTTCAATGGATGTATGAATAAATTAATATTACTAAAAAAAAAATATGTTTTTTTCCAAACGATACCAGTGTATGCGAATTGTTTTTAATAAAACAACTTTACGAGCGGAATTTTAATAAGAAATTAAATTATTTTTCAAAAAAATCTTCCCGATTAGAACATATACATTATTTCTACGCATGAATTGTACTACTTCGAAGATACATTTTCCGTTAAAATTTTATCGGCACTGTTTCGTTTGTGATAAATGTTGAAAATGAAAAAACTCCTTATACAGTATCATAATGATATTTATAAACACAATTGATGTAGCTCCGCGCCGGTTACATCGTAGTCCTGCTGATGATAATGTAGCAACCAGCAGAAACAGTAGACTCGGTTTGTAAACATATTTCTATTTATTTTACAACGCTATTAACTGAGTTTCTGATCAAGTAAAAAAATTATGTATATTTAATGTTTTAAATTTTTGTGTCAAAAAATACTTTGCAATATGTTTGCCTATGAAGATAAACAAATTTTTTTTCAATCGACTGATAACGAAGTTCAATATGAATCGTAATATTACCCAAATTTAAAGACAATTACAAAAAAAAAAAAAAAAAAAACTTATTTAACCTGTCAGCCGAACGTTATGCTCATTATTAGAATCATAATGGTCGGCAATTCTGTATAACAGTTTTTTTTTCATTTATACTTCTGCAAGAAAATGAATTTATTAATAGGTTTATAATTATTACGAATTTCAAACCATCACTTACACTCGTAATAAACTTAAAACAAAAAAAAAAACGAATAAAAATTTAAAAAAATAACAAAAGCGATAATAAATAGAACGGGGGTCGATGCTGAAATCAGACATTACAACACGGTTATCAAAACATCGAGTTTATACGTGGCATAACAATGGATTCCTAGCAATGGATCATTAATTAAAAAGGAAAGAAACATAAAGCGAAAGATATTAGACCCGGAAAAATACACAAATAAATGGAAATTCAGGACATATATGAAAGAATTGAACGATAAATAGGAGAAAAAGACGAATCGCATTTTACGATCACCTAAAACGAATAGATAAGGTTCGCGCTACGAAAGAATTTTTGATTTCTTCGAATGCGAACTCGAATTCCGTGGATTATAAAAAAGGAATGGAGCGCATGAACATCTCTGAACAGGAGTACATTTAAGTCAAAGATCAGTTCGTTTGAAGAGTTTGTGGAAAACGTAGCGAAGAAGACTGGAGAAAAATGTGGACCGATGAAAGAAGATAAAAATATTCGAAATGTATAAAAGCGTATTGGGCAATGAAGGAAATACAATTTCGAGTTACGTGTGTAATTTTCCCGTAGTCCGTAGTTAGTCAAATTTGATAAAGAAGAAGAAGGATTAATTTTTTTAAAATTGTATACACACACAACACACATATATATATATATATATATATATATAATATATATTAATATAAAACAAATCTATATTGTAAATAGTACACCACTCAGATATTGTTCATGCGTTCGCATCGTTTCCTGTTAAAATAATGTTAAAGCGATATAATAGTGTATGTGTTTAATACATTACAACACCAACTGATCTTGTATAGCGAAGGTATAATGTGTTTTAATTACTATTCCGCGTATCTACAATAATTACAGAGTTGTGGTATTATCATAACCATATATTTCTACCCAGTGATCACAACTATCTACTTCCGAAAGCACATTTAACCGTGTAATACAATATGTATCTGTGTTAATTAACGGGTCTATGTACTAGCGCATTTAAAAATCGAAGTGTAACAACACCGTCTATATTTACGGAAGAAGTAAAAGTAAAGTCCTTTCGCGAAGTTGATAGACGTTACCTAAGCGATTCTCATTAATAGGAACATTAATAGAGGTATGCTCTTTGACAAACCAATACAGAATGGTTTGCCACTGCCTCGGCTTCTTTACATTCCCAGTAAGCTTGTATCGATTTTTACTGACCAATTTAATGGATAATTTAGTTAGCTAATGGCCTTTTTTTTATAATGAGAAATTCTCATTCAAGTCGCACGAACAAAATGATGAAGCATGAGCACTACGATAGGAAACATTTATACAAATATATATAAATACGTTAAAAATTTTTAGTTACGTTTATGTATGTAAGTACTTCCCAGTTTAGTGAGCGTGTGTACGCGCGCATATGTGATAATTATACGGTTTTTTTTTTGCTCACGTATGTACATTGTAATATGTATTGTAAGCGACGGTCTTTACGTATATATATATATATATATATTACTTTAATAATTTAATTTTTTTTTTTAATTTTTGCGATTTAATTTAGTAGCATTTCAACCGGCATTAGCTGTTGCGTGAACCGTATATTTAAAATTAATTCATTAAAAAACGTGAAATACAATCGTGGATGTTAGACGATTTTCAATTATTTCGTTATTTAGCCAATTACCACGAATATCTCGAATAATTTTCTCGTGTTCTATTTTTTATTGCATGTAATTTATACATTAAGATAAAACTTCATCAGCGTCATTCGTGGATAATACGCTACTGTATTTAATTATTCCGATAAAATAAGTTAAATTAAAATTATTCCTGGGTTCACTTCACTCATTGAGGAAATCGATATAAAAAATTTGATTATTTTTCTCTCGGAAAAAAACGATTCCGCAAATTCTGCCAAAACGTAATTCTATCTTCGAATAATACGCCCTTTTTCATAATGAATTTATCGCTATTATTAATTTCCAGATAAACCGGATTCCGCGACGTGGCAGGAGTCCAATTTAGATCTATACCGATACCGTTCGGATTGCTATAATAGTGGAAAATTCGCAATTCATTTTATAGACGTAATAAATAATAAACGAAACGAAAATTATAATAATAAAAAAAAAATGTTTGAAATTATATACTAGTACTATTATTATTTTTACTACTATATCGATACGAACTTAGGCATCAATTACCACATACAATTTAGCAATCCGGATGGGAATACAATTGGACGCTACACTTCTGAAGTAACCCCTAACTTTTTAGATAGATTAAATTTCATCGTGATTTTTATGCGACCCAACTATCAACAGGACACGGGAAAATTCATCCTACGCTTGTATTTCCAACTAGTTCTATATTGACAGATGAATTTTATACGATCGATGGTTAAATTTAAAGACAGACTCCGTCTTAATGATGAAGCGATTTGGTAGGAGCGACGATAGCAGTTTCTAAGCTACGGCAAAATCGGTTATTTTTTGGAGTTTTACTATTTATGAAAATTCAGCACTTACGAGTTATTTCGACGCGCTTTGCATGTATCCTGTTATCTATCAGGATATCTCAATTATTAGAAATTTATCACAATATTTTAATTTTATCTACGAGTTTACAACCAAATTTTATTTTCATATATATATAGTATGTTTCAATACAAAATTTTATAAATCACGAAGAATTTATATGTACATATGCATCCTTAAAGTTACCTTAGCAGTTAAATAGAACCAAATGACTTTACAAAACTAAAGAAATAATAAAGAAAATAACAGTAAAATAATAATAGGAAATATTTAAAAAAAAAACAAAAAAAAACTATTAGCACTTGTATATTATAGTTTAACTTGTATATAAATAAATAAAAATAAAAAATCGTAATATCTGATCGTATACATCAGAAATCGGTGCTTAATAGGACGATGCTTAGATCTAGGGTAACGCATGGTGTGAGATCAAGCATATTATAATCCCCGATTACCCGAATTAAGTTATTGTCGTGATATCATAAAATTTCTTTGATAACTTATAAATATAATCATAAATATGAGGAATATTTAGCGTGGAATGTATTGTATTTTAGTCCATCGAGGAGCATTTAATGATATAACATCGGTTTTGCATTACCGGGAGTTTTTTGAAAATACTAAAGAACACTGAACACCAGAACAAGCGTAAACTAGGTCTCTTATAATGGTAATGTAAATTAATTTCTTGTTTATTAAAGAAAGATGAGAACGCTAACTGAAAATTGGTGTAAGTATTCGAATGGCTTTTTCCCGCGTCACCGATAGATTTATTAATGCGCGCGTTAAATGAAAGACGAGTAGAGTAACTGCTAGATAGTTTGCCAACTGATGCATATTAATAGTAATATCAGACAGAGAAGGAGGAAATCTTTTAGTAAACAGTATAGCTTGCGATTTCTCGGTATTTAATTTTAGCCTCCAGCGTTTATTTGTAAATAGCATTTGCCGCTTATTATAACCTATTTGTGGATCGTATCAGTTCTGAACGATGTGCAAAATAACGCCAGATCGTCGGCATAAAAACCAGCGTGGACGACGGGTATATCAGTAAAATCGTTTAATAATATGAAAAATAGGTAAGGATCTAAAATACTTCCTTGCGGGAAAAAAAGTAATCGCTTCTCGGCCTGTTGGCTATGATCAAAGTGTAGTTCATATATATATAATACATATATATATTAAGTACGTATGTGAACTGACCCAGTTTTAGCGAAATTTGTCCATAAAGCAGTTATACTTCGAATGATATACAAGTCATCTTCTGTATAGTCTAAAGCGGTGAATGACTTAGCTAGGAACAAATAAGATAACTCGTCCCCGTGGCAGGCACCTATTTAATAAACAATATATATATATATATATATATATATATATATATATATATATATATATATATATAACATAATATATTAATATAATAAATATGTAGAGACAAGATAATATAGTCGCTCTTCTCGTGTACTTTTTGGTTTTTTGTTTTTACGTGCCGTGTACCACAACTTAGGTTAGAGGCACCTATGTTTAATTACTAATTATATATCGATTATTTAAACATTAGTTTCAAATTGCAATTCGCATTTATATAAATCGAGTTTTAATTGCTTCGAATAACATCCGATCGCCGTCAAATATTAATTCCGATTCTTCCACTAGCATAACTAAACAAAATTCCTTTCTTATAAACAAAAAAGAGACGTTTAGATTTAATATTTCGCATTCTGAACATAGATGATAATATTTATCCATATTCGACATTTTTAAAAATTACCTCTCGGCGTTATATTTTTTTTTGTGTGGTTATTTTCTGTATTCAAAAATTTACTTCCGACGAAAAATCACGTTTCATTTGTTAAGTAATTTTAATACTTCAAACGGACTCACATCGGTCGTCGTTAGAATTGAAATAAATCGCAGTGTAGTCTTCTTTTATAGTCACTTCTCGATCAAAACGTTATATTTCCGAAGCTGTGATTGTTTCGTTGTTTTACCGATACATATTCGATTCTTTATTCTGGATTCTAATTTTTTTACGCTAATTAATAATACAGATTTCCACACGAGTATGAAAATTGAAGTCCATCCGTTCTATTATAATTAACCTTTCGGATAATTTTCACTTCTCGATTTTAGCCTCTTAGAATACCTTTACTTAAAGTCTATATAACAACCCGTTTCAGTAAAATATTCCGCCACGGCCAATTTAGCTCCAGCTTCTTTCAAGCCATATTCGTTACTTATACCGACCACAAATGTGTTATCAACATACCTGAACCGACATTTTGGATTCCAGTTTTCAAACGCAAATTGACCGATTTACAGAAGAAAGTCTTGACAAAATAACACGCCTTATATTGTTCTGCAGAACAATCCGCCAATTGAAAACACATTATTTTTTATTAACGCTTATGTAAATCCTAGAATTTAATCGCGATAATATTTTTTTATATAATTTTTATTCCGTCTACAAGTGGAACATTCGTCAGTAAGTACACCATATTAAGGCTTATCGTAAAATCTTTTTTTTTTTTTTACAATTTTATTTCTCTCACTATTCCAATAAATGGTTTACGTGCATAAGATTGTAAATCGCCTACTAACTCTTTAGTTATAGAACCTTCAAAGTTATATGTGGGACTTGTTTTTTTTTTTTAATAAACAAAAAAGGAGTTACACTAGGTTTTTTTCTTTGTGAAAAATCAAAAAGCTTTTCCGCTCTTAAGCCATTATCAAGTTGAAAAAATATAAAAATATATACAAATTGATAAGAATATAAAATGTAAAAAATATTACTTAGATACACAATCTATATAAAAATTATCAAAGTGAAAAATAGTATTTTTAAATAATCTAATAATGGATGTGGTAAACAATAAAATCAACAATGAGCAATGTAAAATTTATACATAAATACAATAGCGAGTAAAATAAAAATAAATAAAAACATATATAAATTCTATATATAAACGATAACTCGATAGCGAGTAAATCGGACTAAGCTTTGGAAACATTTTAATTGGCGGGTGCCTACAAAAGGAGTTAACGTAGAAGATTGTGATTTAGTTCAATTCAGATTTTCTTTTTATTATTAAGTATTAGGTGGTATATTAAAATATTTAGATTGCGCGAAAAGAAAATTACCTTTCAGATCTACTCCGGGACTTGATATCTTTTTAAAAAAATTCCGCTCGCTTTCGTAGCAGAACAGATATTTGTAAACTGGATACTTTCCAGCGTCTATGGCGAACTGAACGCTCTCGTGAAAATCTTTCACAACGAAAAAATCCGAGTACAACTGCAACAATCGAATTAGAACATAAAAATCCGTTACATATTTTTAATTATTTAAAAATAACTTAGTTGCGTGTATTTCAGTAATAAATTCTACATTTTCCCTCGTAATTCTTCTTCCATTCTTAAGCCCTCGAGAAGACGTTAACGATGTTACGATATTAATCGCTACTCTCCATACTGAGCCATCTTGAGCAGCAACTCCAGATCTGAAATGCTTGCGATACATTCAGCGATAGGGACACCGGGTTTCGCGATAAATGATGACTGGAAAACTAAACTATCACAAATTCATCTTTAAATTTAGTGACAGTAGTGCTGTATTCTTCGAATTTTTTTCAGCATTACTACGCGCTAGCCTTGGCCTATTTCTAATGTCTTATTTTTGGCAATTTCTATTATTAGTGTGTACTTAGTCTAAATAAAAAAAAATTATCCACGATCTCGGGTCCTATATAGTTTATTTTTGTTCTGATCACTATTGACTATCATCGTGATTTTTTATCTTAGATCTGTCAAAGTCGTTACTCGAATCTTCAAGTCTATAACTATTATTATATTTTCTTTAGAACTGCATTTAATGGCGATTCCGTCGACGCATTGTAAATTATTTATTTGTTCGTCACCTATTCAGATTATACCAATCGTTCAATAGTTATCGCATAATGTATTCAGTATATATATATATAACGTAACATCCTCGTCTCATAATAGCTGCTTTTACATTATTTCGCTACCGTATAATTGTTTTATCACATACATGAGACGTTTAGGTGTTCCTATCTTCGCTGGATCTCTCCCATTTAATGAACAAACGCTTTTTTAGAAGTCGATAAAGCTCATTTACATTATTATACATATACTAAACTCGCGGTCTTTCCATATTAATTGTTACGCATTGCTAATTCGGTGAATTTTCATTTGGTAAGAACGATTTCCACTTGTTGTTTTTAACTGTGAGTATAATTTTGCTGGAGTTCGAACATTAATGCGATCAATCGGTCGTTCCGCATAATACAGATAGTTTTCTTATATATTTGAATAAGTGAACTAATGCATCAGTCATCCAACCATTTCCCTGTTTTCCATATCTTAAAAAATATATCGTGTAGAATACTAATTTCCACCTGCGACCCATGGACTTTATTATTTCGATTTTAATGCAGCATGGTCGTACAGTTTGGCTTCTGTTTATTTTCTCGTTTACTCTTTTTACTTCTATTCTCAGTATTCATAAGTTGTCCTAAGTTTTTCTCGTTTCCTTCGGTCATCTACTTGATTCTGAGTAATTATTTATTCTATCTTATTATTTCGAATCATTCGTCCAAAAGCATGACAAGTTTTCTTATTAATAAGTCGTTCTTCGTAGTTCTACATGTAATTCCATTTGGATAGATTTACTGATTTTGTAGGCCATTTATCGAATCCGCGCAATCGTTTTTTATAACACTTCATCTCGAAGACCTCCAATGCACTTCCCGATATTATTTTCATGTCTGAGATATATATGTATGACGAGTTTGAAAATACTAAAAAGTTTGATCTCTTCATATTTTTCCGTTGCTGCATTTGCGAAAACTAATGCTACATTTTATATTCTAATCAGAGGCATTCTGACTTAACATGCATACTACCAAGTACAATTTATTACTTTTTATTAAAATATCTTTTAAGTTTGCCATTAATATTAACTATTAAAAGAGTGCACTTTGATCTCGTTTTATTGCTGGTATTTCTTATTTTATTCATTAGCCGTCTGTCATATCATCTGCAAATCTCGAATTAAATATTCTTCTTGTCTCCTATAAATATGCCGTCTTCTCATCTTTAAGTGCTGTATTTATGATATAGTTCCTGCGTTCGTAAACAATATAGACGACAAACAATATCCTTGTCTTACTTGTTTGTTCATATGAAATTGATCTGATAATTCATTATTTCCTACTTTTACGTATGCTTTATTGTTTTTGTAAAATTTTTGTACGAAGAATCTTAGACGTCATGCTCGTGGACTACTTTAGTATCTGCCATATTTGCTATTTGACATATCAAATGATTTATTAATTAAGGAAACAGAAGAATAGAGGAGCGTTCTACTATTTAATTATTTCGATCGCTTGCGCCTAATATAAATAGATTCCTTGTTCCTTTGCCTAGGATGACTGAAATATTGAGAAATAGATGTTTTAGATAATTCTAAATAATGCGTAGAAGAACATTTATGACTGATCAGGGCAACTGTACGATGATTCTCGCATTTTTCTCGAGAGCTCTTTTTTTGTATGGATTTCAGCCTAAATAGTCAATTATCTATTTCAAATATTTTTTACTGCCGACACGCATGATATACACAATATTTTTCTGATTATTCCCGCAACTATATTCCTGGAGTTCTCTAATTTTTCAGTTTTGTAATAGCCTACTCTGTTTCAATCCTTAAAATAGATGATTTCAATTCATCTCATTTAGAGTAATATCCACTTTGCGTGAGCAGAATTATACCAGATTGGGGATACACGTACTTCTGCCGCAGAATTACATACAGTGTGGTAATTTTAAGTATTTCAAGTTTAGCACCCCACGAGCTACCAACGAGTTTTGTTATCATTCCGAGGCGCAATTGTTTTCTTCATAATTTCAGAGTGCTGTTTATACGTGAGTGTTCTATTTAATGTTACACCAAGGTACTTCGGTTGGTCAGTAAATTCTAATTTTGTTCCTTGCCATACAACATTCAATTTTTTTCGTGCTAAATGGTTTTATAATTAGAAAATTGATACTTGCGTTTTTTTTTTCAAATTGGGTTTAATCCGAAAATTTGTTTAAGATTTCAATAACCTGCCCCTTATTAATTCAACACTTGTTTGCTCTAATTATGATTGCCAGATCATGCGGGTTGCTTCATACTTGCGAAAATCGGTTGATAATTTGTCATCTACATTGTAAAGTATCGTCGAGAGGTTAGATCCTTGCGGAAGATAACTTCGATTTCTCCTAGATTTGCCATTTAGATTAACGTAAAATTTTCGGTTCTTTAATAAAATTTCAATAAACTATGTAAACTTAAGATCATTGTAAAATTAATAATATCCTATCATTTACAGTATGATAAGCTGATAAGAGGTCTATAAATTAGCTAATTTAGAAAACCATCTTCAATTAATTAGACGAAATTAAGAACTTGCCCTGTGCGTGATTTATCTGGTCGGAAGCCTGCCCTGTTTCGGTATCAAAGATTTATCTATCCTGTCCATATGATTCTGACATAAACAAACCTTTCAAAAAGTTTAAATAGATGATATAGCATCGAGATTGGTCGGTAGCTATTAATATCATCCTGAGATTTTTATCAGTATTGCAGATTGCAATAACTTTTGCTTTCCTTTATATAGTTTAGGAATTCGGTCGTCTGCAATAATATCACTAAATACCTTGAACAGCCAACCGCGAGACGCGAAGACAAAATTTTTATTCCGTTCTACTGTAATGTCATCAACTCCTGATGTCTTTGCAGTTTTCATTTTTTAAGTTCCTTTCCTGTGAAGATCTGATAAATACAGAGCTAGGTTAATATTGAACTTTCCATTTTAATTTGGGTCTACGAAGCTTATTGCAAGATAATGGTAATTTTTTTGTAATCGTCAATACCACGAACTCGAAATAAACATAGACAAAACGATGTTCTATATGGTACATTACTCGTCTACGTTAAACAATTTTTATTTACGTCCGTCATCCTTTGCAATTTATCGGATTGATTATTGAAATAAAATTTGAAAATTTCTTCGGTCATCTCTAGCGTCTTATTTTCATCTACCGTAAAATTTTCTTTAACAAACGAGTCAGGTTGGTTCTCAAAAAGAAACAAATGTGCTTCCGGTTTTTCTGAAAATAAAGAAAATATCGACAGTTATTTTTAAAGGTAAAATTTCATAAAGTCGAAAAAAAATTATTCATAATTACATTTGTATAGGACAATTTTTTGGGTGATTAAATAATGCAAAAAACTACGAGTCATATATATAAATTCTGTTATAAAATAAATAAAATAATAATTTTTGTTATCACAATTACTAGATATGTAATCAATAATTGTGGTACCTTACGAAAGTTATTTTGACTTTCTTTATTGTATTTTCAAAGACCCGCTAGATTACATTCCAGCTAGTTAACTGGTGGCGGCAATTTAAGGATTCAAAATAATCACTTACCACTCAATAAAAAGTATATCATTCGGTGATACTCTGGTACGTAAGGTTTTAAACAAAAATTAAGGCTTCGTTGTTAAAATTTTAGACGATCGATTGTGGTTCTTTCTCCTTTCCCGTGAGCGAAGTGCTTCATTGGGTATATAATGAAGTTTATTACATAAGACGATGTGCAGATATGCCTGTTACAGAAGACTTTCGGTAGTTACTTTCTTTTATAGATGATACATATTTAACGTCGTTATATGAACGGGAACAAGACAAATATCACGGATGTTGAAGTCGCACTAAATATGTCTTCGCCCTATCTACGTCAACAGATCGAACGCTTACATTTTTTATTAGATAAACGTTTAATGTGGCAAGCTCATATTTATACAAACGAAAAAACTACGTCTAATAGTGTATAAATTTAATTAGCTGTTAACGTGGTATTCTAAATGGTCTCTGCCAACCAAAATACTGCGATACGAAGCATGTGTGACACCGCTATAGAAATGAAACATACGAACGGTTCTATAAAATAGTCTCCCACTATAAATCGAAAAATGTATATTTTGTTGACTAAAGTCATTACAAACTTTTTGTTCATCTTCAATGAGTGGATTGCCCAAAACACCTTTTAAACTGGCATATAATTTTGTATATATATATATATATATATCTTCTTTCCTAGCGTTTTCTTTCCTTGCGCGGGGTCCGCTTGTTGACACAGTCTTTTCCATTTTTTACGATCTTTTACGTCCTCTATCCCACCACCGGCATGCTCCATATCCTTGTTAATGGAGTCTATCCGACGTCTTTTTGGCCTTCCTTTTGGTCGCTTTCCTCCAGGGTATACATATATATATGTATATATATATATATATATATATATATATATATATATATATATATATATATACAGGGCTATTTTCGAGTAGATGACGTTTAAGCTAGGAAAAATAAAATAAAATAATACGACAGGGTTGTGTATTATCCCTGTTATTTTTATCATGACGTAAGCCCTGAAGTCGCGTTTAAATTCGCAAACTAACAGGAACTAAGTACAGAATCTTGATAGGAGATAAAACGTTTCAAGCGGTAAAATTTGTAAATGATCAGTCCATATTAGCAAGGACGCCAAAAATATTGAACAGAATTGTATACAAATGATATAGGAATATACTTTAAATTAGAAATGAATGTGGATAATGTATATATATATATATATATATATATATATAATGGTGGGTAAGTAATCTCAAAATTTTCAACTAGAAATAAGTGTTCAGAAAATTCTTCAATTACAAAGATTCGTAAATAATAACGGAAAAATTTTAATTGGATGTGGAAATATAACCCAACAGTATACATTGACACGATAGATTAAGAGAAACCTTCTTTTTTTTTTATAAACACTACTGAAATATTTTGGATCAAACTTCAACAATCTACATTAAAGGTAGGAGAATAATAAAAGAACTATACAAAACGGAAAAATTAATAACCACAGACAAAAACTCAGAAACAGAAGTAAGAAAGTGTGTAGTTTATGAACGCTGTTTTTTAATATATATATATACATAGAGAAGGAGTTCAAAAGATGGAAGGAATTAGTAACAACGGAATTAACATAGGTGAAACTAACGTAAAACCGACCGTCCAGGTTTTTCGACGACATCGCCGTAATGGCGGAAAGTGTTGCAATGTGTCGATAAAGATGAAAAAAATTGTGGCCCACGAGGTGCAGTAAAATGGAAGATAATAATGAATTAAAAATAAAATTAGATAATGAAATACTAAAAGATGTAAACGAACATAGATACCTCGATCCGTTAACAAGCGATGAATGATGCTATCTATATATATAGATGAAGACCGTTTTTATTGAAAAGAAATCGCTGTTGACGTCAAAAAGAAAGGAAGCACAGAGCTAAGGAAAAGATTAATAAAGGAATTCGTTCGGATCGTTCGTATGGCTCAGAAATTTGTACCGCAGATAGGGGAAGACAAAAACAACTGGAGGCGTTCGAAATACGGTGTTATAGATAAATCAAAAAAATTAAATGGACAGACAGAATAAAAAGGAGCGAGTACGACAAAACATCGATAAAGATGCTCAATGAACATATTAAGAGATAGGATATATGACCCGGATAGCTCACATAGACGTGACGGTTATCCGGCAACAAATAATAGAAGGACGACCAATAAATGACGAGATGACAAGAGGGGAAGACCACGACGAAAATTCATCACCCGGATAATAGTGGATAGAAGTGTAGAGACGTATCAAGTACCGAAAGAGAAGGCACCGAGCAGATAAGATGTTACGCTTTTCTGGTTAAAAAATTGAGAAATACGAGAAGAGGATGAAAATATATTTGAAAATTTGAGCGGGCTGAAACGTTGACCCTAAACAAAAGTAATACATCTAAAAACTGAAGGTGTTAGAAATGTAATGTAGAAAATTACGAAGGATTGGTTGCATTGGAAAACTCACTAATGAAGAAGTTTTAAATACAGTCGGCAAAAGCATTATTAATGTGTTCAATAACGAAACGACAATTAACCTTGATGGGGACACTACCTGAACATGACGATCTAACACGCGACGCGATAGGAAAAATCTTCCCACGAAACATTTCCGTAACAACATTATCGAAAGATATCGAAGTAAAATGAAAATAATCGCGGAGATGCGGTCGGGCTGATGGAATCTAATCATTAGGACTGGTAAACGCGTGATGATGAATAATCTTGGAGTTAAATTAAAAGATGAAGCGTAAAAGTTGAGAACAATTACTTCGACGATTTTACTATATATATATATATTTTTTTTTCTTTTCACATGCAATCTGTATTTATGACAATAAGTAGCAGTGAGAAGACACGTTATTATCAAAACTCGGAAGGAGGATAGTTTCCCAATGAATGCTGATCCTGTTTATTGATAGTTACTTTTACATTAAAATAATCTACAATTATATGATTACGAGTAATCAGGATCAATGTTGAAGCTGGAGAGTAATTCTGCGTATTCGATTGAATTTTACACAGTCTGTTAGAATATATTTTTGTGACGGTTTAGTCTTTCCTTATATATTGTACTTGAGCTACGAATCTCTTCTTTAACAGAAATTATAAACGAATAAACAGTTTACTTCGTAATTAAGGATTTAAAGTTCAATTAGTTCGGATAATATATATATATATATATATATATATATATATATATATATATATATATATATATTACGTGTACCGTATTTATACGCCATTAAACCTTCTTGATCAACGAGGCCGGTTATCAAAGGTATCGGCTTGGCGTTATCTACTAATTTCCAAGGATATTCCGGTATACAGGCGCCTTCCTTCACGCATTCTAAATTCGGTAAAAACGCCAACGTCACACGTTTGCCCGGATATTTCTGAAAATAAGTATTTCGTTAATTCCACGTATTCCAAAGTTAAATTAATTTTTTCGCTAATGTTATTTTACTTTGTTTTTTCAAAATAAGTAATGAAAATTTGTAAATGTTTGTAAAATTACTGTAAATAATTAATTAGAATGTTTTCGTTACCGTTTTTCATTTAGATAAATTATACAGTGGTTATATAGATCGATCCTAAGGGACACAATTTGTTGTAACCTAGTTATCTCTAGTGAATAGGCACTCGAATGCTTCACCGACATGAAACGAAACAACGACCACGTTCATACAAGGTGATAGTTTTCTATTCGGCACGCTTAACGCTGATTAGAAAAGCTAAATCTGTACTTCGCAATACGCAGCTGATAGAAAGACGGAAGGGGGTTCATTTGCCGAATGTGTTCCTTCGAACAACTTCGATTAATTTTTTTACTGCAATGAAAACAGCAGACTACCAGCAACTCGCTCGTGACAATGTGCCCCAGTCGGATTGGTGAATACGAATCTAGAGCGAGTAGGCCAGTATCGAGCACCTTAAAGCTGATTCGGTTAAAAGAGTATAAATCCCAATAGAAAATCGAGGAGAGAACAACAGGAAATCACTGAGGAATCATTGATTTCATTATGATCGTGACGATGTGTTCATGTAAAAATAAATTCTCTCATTGATATATTTGAGTGGAGAGTTATTAAAATAAGGACGTGGAACTTTACAATTTTGAACAAATGTGGAAAGTTGGAAAATCTAAAAAAAAAAAAAAAAAAAAATTAAAATAAATATACTAGGAATAAGCGCGATGGGATAAAATGGGGATTTCTGGATCGATTAATGTGGAAATATATTTGTTCGGATTTAATTAATTAATTATTAGTGATTTATGTACATCAGTTCAATATTTTTCTTTTTTTAATCGCTACATTCTATATGCATGTTTAGATATATAGATCAAAGAAACACCTAAAATATCCGGTGTGCACATATACACCATGCTTTGCCACCTTCCGTGAAGGTTTCACATAATCTCTTAATAAGAAGTATTAATTAATCTGATTTGATAAACCAATTGAGCATAAAAAGAAAATATAAAAATATATAAATGTATAAAAATAAAAATATAAAATGTGAAAATACTAATTTAGATGTACAATTTACAAAAAAATTAACAAAATGATAAAATATTCCATACTTTTCAAAATATTCAGATTTAACTACACGCATACTAATGAATAAAAGTTTTAAAACAAATTTCGCGGAGTGAATTCATAATAAAAAATTTTCGGAGACACCGCGTATTAAATTCAAATATTTATTTATGTATTTATTTACAATCTGAACATAGTGCATTAATTAAATATGATGAAGAAACAAAAATAATCAGATAATATGAAAACGACCTGAACCTAAACCAATTAAAACTGGGACAATTTTAGGATAATAATTTATGAAAACTTCATTTAAAAGTTTCTTTTAAAATGAGAGGAGATATAGAAAATACCTTACAACATTTTTCCTTACTTGTGTAATAACACGGATGAGCACCTCAATGATCCAGTCGTGCTACCAAATGCCAGGGGATAGCAAACAAGAACTCGAAAAAAAAACACAGCACCCACTTAATAAACGAAAATTAAAGAGACGGATGAAACATGTTAAAGAGTTACTCACAATATTACAAAATGACACGTTTGAGGCTTGTTTGTCCCCCTTTACGAACATGAGTATTGTGGAAATCAATACGAAAGTTCAAATGCTCTATAAAGTCAGTATATCCGGTAAAAACACTTGGTGGTCAATGTACTCCTACTGACCAGCATAAAGCTAATGTTGGGAAAATATCTTACATAGTATTTACTTCACATTCGGGTAATTAGAAGTTACCCCCACCAATATATAACCAGAACATATATCGACCAATCAATCGAGCTTCACCTTCAGAAATTAAAGATATTATTAAGAACCTGAATCCCAAGAAATCTTCGAGTTACGACTTAATAACGACTAAGGTTTATCCCGAAAAAGTTAAAAAAAAACAAAAAAACAAGGAAACATCCAACTAAAATCCGTTCTTGAAGTCCTATAGTAAAATTATATGAAAAATTATTGTTAAATAAGTTTAAAATATTATTAAAAAAAAACATATACCGGATCGCCAACATTGATTTAGATATAAACATTCTACGGTCGAAGCGATACACCCTATGGTAAAGAAAATAGAAAAACGTTTTGAAGAAAAAAGTTATCGATTCTGTGCTCCATGAGTCGATATCTGAAATATATCTGATAACAATGAGAGTACCTCAGAGGGGGTGTACTGGGTAGTCCATTTCTGTAGCTAATATACACAGCATACGAGAGGGCTGTATTAGAAGAAACGGTGGCAAAATTTGCTGACTACACGGCAATTCTTTGTGAAAGTTCCACTGTCCAAGTATAAGGCAAAATACTTCAAATTGAAAGATGGCGAATAAAAATAAATGAACATAAGTTATGTCATACAACATTTACTAACATAATTGTTCCGACAAAACAGATTTTAATTAATAATAAAGTAATCGATAAAAATAATGACGTAAGGTATTTGAGTTTTTGGATAAAAGGCTAACGTGACACATCGACATACCTGAGTCAACAGAAATGAGCTCAATACGAAAATCAAGAAGATGTACTGGCCTACTAGCTGAAAATTAAAGCTCCCATTATGCAATAAGCGACCACTTTGTACACCGATATTAGTTCCTGTATGGATATAAGTATGTCGACTATGTGATCGTAGTTCATAAATTTCAATTTGATTTAACAGTTCCAAAACAAGACATTGAGGAAATAATTGAACATTACATCGAGACCTATAAATACCATGTGTAACAGAAATGACTAAATTATCTAATCATCCGATAATCACTTATAGTTGAAATCCATAGCTGTAATTGATTAAGTGTATTTATTTTTTGGTACTTCTTCATTAGAAGGTGTATCACCTCGTATCACACGAGATTATTCTATTATCTATCGATAGCCGTTTAAGGATAATTATAGATTTAAAAAAACAAATATATATATATATATATATATATATATATATATATATATATACGTACATTTATATTTATATTCATGCGTGCATGAAATAACACAAAATCCCTCAATAAGTGGCTAAGTTTCAGAATGAAAAATTTATTATACCTTTTTAATTACGTTTTGAAACTTTGAAACTCCATCCGCTAATTCGCGATCTTTAAGAGATCGGAGGAATTCGAGCAGTTCTTCCTTATCGGTTCCTTTAAACCCGACTAGTTTTCCAAATTCAAACGCCGTTTCTACCGGTGTAGTAGTGAAAGCCCAAAAATTTAAACTGCTGCCACTTTGTAATATGGCTTTGTGAAATAACCCTGATATATTGTGCGTGGTTAAATATAATAATTCATAACTATATATATATATATATATGTGACACAGATAATTGTGCAATTTACGTATTTGCACTCTACGCATATGTATCAAAACACACGTAAGCGTACGCACACACACCTATGTATGTACATATACATATGTACTCAATTTTAAAAATGTTTATATAAATACATTGGAAATTATCTAAGGTTCACCCAAGAAGCATTGTATTGTATAATAAACACTTCCATAAAATTTATAATTTAATATTAAAATTTTATAATGTATGACTGAAAGGGTTAATTAATTCGTTTGATGTAAATAAAATTCACCCCCAGGTATTTCAGTTATCGACACATGTTGATGATACTTTTATCTAACCGGCTATGTAATTGAAATAAAATATAGACGAGACAGATTTACTAAATGCCGCTTCTTAGACGAACTGTTGAGATGTACTTATATTTTTTAAATTGAGGCATTACACACATCAACAGGAAAATAGAAATTTTTATTAGCGTTAAAATTTCGCGTACCATATTAGCCGATGAGCTAAATTCCTAACTTCCGTTATTTCTTTTTTTACCGCCTTGCAACACAAGTTCTGTATTAGACGATAATAAACTTATTATTAATATAGTTACTTATTTAACGTTTAGATTGTTACAATAATAAATAACTTATATATGTATAAGTTACCCACAGCTATATCCATCCGTTATTTTGGCCACCCACACCCCTAACGCAATATAGTGTACGTATAATGTGCATATTCATATGTATATATATATATATATATATATCCGTCAGTTATCTTGGCCACACCCCTAAGTGTAAATTATTGTAATTTATGTCCTATTTATGATATCAATGTGAAGCAAAGCTTAGAACGAATCCGAAAATATAGGCTACTAGCTGACCCGACGAACTTCGTATCGCCGCACAATCTGTAAATTTATTAGCTTATTTGCTGAATTAAATAAAAAATACTGATGGAGAATTAGGAATTACACAAAAAACTTAAAAAACAAATTTGTAAAGAACCTTAAATGATATGCCTATATTTTTTTAATTGTTGTAGGTTTATTGAACTTAATTAAAAATTATATTTAATTCAGCTTTAAACTCGCGAGTTAATTTTAGTAACATTTACGTTATAACATAAATGCTAGATCTCCACGTCTACTTTCTTTTAATCCCAACCCGAACCGCCTACATATCATAGGGGCAGTAAAAACGGACCAAAACCCTATAACCTCAAATTTCTCGATGAGTATTTGCTATAAAAATATTTGACGCGTATTTTAATGTCGCGTAATTTTCGTTTTAACAATTTTCCCCGATTTCGAATTGTTCGCAAATTATTGCGAAAAAAATCGAAATTTTAAAAACATCGAAAAGTGTACACCGCTTTTGAAATTTTCGGATTCAGCTTTAAAAAAATTTCTGTGTTTTTTCGCTTTATTAGGTAGATCTTATATAGAAATTACTATTTCCAGAGTCGGAATCGTTTAAAAATGCTTACGTCGCGCCCTATGCCCTAGCAAAGATGGCAAGTCGCCTATTTTTAAAAATTCGCAGCTCGAAATCTATCGATCGTAATCAAAAATCGTTTTCTGTTTCGAATTCGTCATTTTAATATCTATCAAATCGATTCTACAGAAATTTTTCCAAAAATATGACCCCCCCCTTTAAAAAAACAATTTTTTTTTTATTTTTTATAGCCTAAAACCTTCCCGTCATTAGTAGTAATATGCTTGTAAAGTTTCAGCCTAATCATGTAAGCGGCTTAGCCGTCTATAAAACGCGAACAAACGAACATTCTTTTTTATATATATAGATAAGCTCTGCGAATTTCATCATTATTGCTTTAATCGTTTTTGAGTTAAATCCGAACAGACAGACAGACAAAAAAATTTTAAAAAGTCGATTCTTTGTTTATGTGTGATAAAAATAGTCCAATGCAGTGATTATAATGAAAATATTCCCAAATCACAGACAGACATTACAGTTTTATATATTAGTATAAGGATTTAACAATGTATCTTCCCTCGTATCGCGAATATGGATAATATTGAGTTTACCGTCTGCTAGCGGTGATATCATCAGATAATGCACCATAGCGGCACCGCTGCTATCTCCGAATATCGTTATATTGTCGGGATTACCGCCGAACGATTCGATATTTTCTTTGATCCATCGCAAAGCTAAAACGGCGTCCTTCAATCCGGCATTACCCGGACATTCCGGTATATCGAGCGCTAAAAATCCTAAAAATAAATTATTTAACATGAATATATAGTTGGAACTTGGATAATTCGAATAACGATGAAATTATTCAAACATTCGAACGGAGAAAAGGAGACAAAAACGTGCTACGTAGGTAGAATGAAAATAAAGGGCACAGTACTGGTAACTTTTTTCTACAATGCCCGTATTATCTGTATGTAATCTTCTGGGACTTTGTGCATGCGTAATGCCTTCCAAATTAATTCATGCGGAACTTTGTCATAAGCCTTTTCCAAATCTAGAAAGGCTATGTGGATTGGACTCATCCTTTCCTGATGCTTTTCTACGAGACACACACATACATATGTGTATATATATATATATATATATATATATATATATATATATATATAAGTAGAGAGAAAAAGTAGAAGTTGAAAGATAAAGAGAAACGAAGTTTTAACAGGGATAAAGATGGAAACGAATATTGAAGATTTCTTCCGAGATCACTGTCCACACTAAAAAATCACTGGCATAATTAAGAATCAACATTACGTTATACAAAAAAGTAATTTATTTTGACTTCTCCGAAATTTTTGTACATACTTATTTTTTTGTGCGTGTTTTCTTTATAATACTCGCAGAATTTTAAAATTATTCTACAATGCTATAGATGTATATTTGTATAAAAATGTATATTTATGTGTATATATATATATATATATATTGCATATATGACATATATATACATTTGCAATATATATATATATATATATATATATATATACATTTTTTTATATATACATATATGTATATAATATATATACATTTGCAGTGTGTATATCTATATATATATATATATATACATATGTTATATATACGATTCAGCGGGGGTGTAGTTACTTCGTCGGAGGTTCTAAACCAACAGACCACATTATTTAATTCTTAATTATCAGGGAGAAGCCAGTGGCACCCCACTCCATATAACATTATGTGCGCGCGCATCTATATCGCATATAAAATAGTGCATCGAATGCTAGCTCATTTTGTACGCAAAAATAAACGTACAATAGCTAGTCACGACGTTTGGCAACTAACAATACGACGATTATGATGTTTTATATATATATATATATATATATATATGTATATGTGTTTTTTTTAAAGCGAGAGGGGAAGATCTTCAAAAGACACTGATGATAAAAAATATTTTAGTTCTTGTTTTTATTAGGGGACCAAAATCAGTGTGTGGGATTTTTACCCACTAAAAACCCCCTCCCTCTACGAACCAAATGGGGTTATTAATATAATGATGGAGCTCGCAACACGACGGCACGGAGCTCCAAACTTAAATTACCTTATTGCGATGGAAGACAGGATGAGATAACATAGTTTCTTGTTCCATCTAATATAAAATTTTTAGAGTTTATGCATATAACTTAAACTGAAGTAAATAAACATTATAAATTAGGATTAAAAAAAATTGAATGCAATGTAAAAAAAAAATAAGAAATAAGAAAATGGTAAAAACTTATAACAAAACTTATATACAAACTCAATTAGAAAATAAATAAATCAAACTTATAAAAATGAATTACAAATTAATTGTACAATTATAAAATTGTAAAAATTAATTATACTAATAAGTAGATTATGAACAGTTTACCACGCTAACAAAAACTGCACCCGTCCCGGCATCACGACTGACTTAAGTGTTAATTAATAGACAAAATTTTTAAATTTAATTCTCATAACCTGTTCGACGTATAAAAGGAAATTTTCAACACTTTTTCCTAACAGAAAAATTTCTGGATGTTAATACCAATTTACAACGCAGAGCATCGAAAGTGGGACACACAAATAATATATTATATATATACATATATATATATTCATCAAGGTAACCTAGTAACTAGAGCACGGACTTCTATATGAAAGGCACCGAGGTTGAATACAATAGTCGGGTCAAAAATTAGCATCAAAAAATAAAAATATAAATAATCCTAACTACAAAAACACTCGGGCTGCACTGTCAATTCTCCCGGGTGTGTTGCTATCTAGGCTGATGCCATATTATGATATACTACTTACACTGTACAACAAAATACGCACAGTTAAGTAGTCGCCTACCTCGGGTACGGAGACGGCACTTGATGATAATGATGATGATATAATGTATATATTATATATATATAAAGCATGCATGTTATGTTCAAGCATGTATGTATTACAAATACGATTATTAAAATAATATTCTTTTATTACTATCCTAATATATTTTTACCACTTTATAACAAATTACTAGAATTTAAAACTTTCCCTCAATGTTAGAACGTGCAAATTTAATCATGTTAAATAAATAAGCCGAATAAAGATTTAACAAAATTAACTATTATAGACCGATTTGTACATAAAATTAATTAAGCAAAGTGTATGAAAAATCGACAAATTGCCATTATTGGATCCACCAGTACGGCTTTAGAAAATATTTTTCTACTGACTTGCGGTCCACGATGTTAACGTTACTTTCTAATATTAACCGAAAAAATATTTCTATAATAATGTCCTTCGATATTGAAGGTGCTTTTAATAATTGTAATTATTATCGATACCTTAATTTCAAATAATATTAGTCTTAACATCATAAAGTTATAATTATTTATGTAATAGAAAAGTGAAATGGAACTATCAAGATGACACTATCATTGTTAAAAGCAATCATGTTGTACCACAAGGATCGGTGCTTGCACCAGTTCTTACTATATTCAACAATTCATTGCAATATGTGCAATTTATATCACAACGTCAGATTGTACAGTTATGCTGATGATTTATTACTTATTTATAATGTACCTATCTCGGACAAAGTTGATATTCCCACTCATGTTGACAGATGCAATACGATAGTTAATAAATTTTGTTTAATAATTGATTCTTTAAACTTAAAATTTAAAATTAGCAAATCTCATTAAATGATTGTCACACGTCGTTGCTCTACATATGAGTAAATAATGTACAATAATATTAAGCTTAATAATTTCAACTTTATCCCTGCCAGTTCTATTAAATGTCTAGGTTTTGTTATAGACAATAAATTAACTTTCTCCAAGCATGTAGCCTATATAAATAATAAAGTTAATAAACATTATAAAGCAAAATTATGGAGTTTAAATTACAAAGCAAAACTAATTTTATATAAAGGACATACAAAGCCACAATATTCATACTGCGTTAGTACATATTACTCTACTTTAAATAAACAATATATTCGTAATACTAATTGTAATTGTAGAAGATTTCTAATAGATGTAACATCTTCATACATTACTGTATCTAATATTTCTCTGCAGTATGCCCCAATAGACTTATATATTAAAAACAGATCCCTTATCTTCAAAAACAAATTAACTCAATGTGGTAAACTGAATAACAATAATTTCAAACATATCAATAATTTAATTCTTACTAAATTAAAGTCTAGATACGATACAGAAGCTAAGGGCAAATTAATTTTAAAAAAATTTTCTGATATCTTAGCTTGTTTTTAATAATTTTAATATTAACTTTCACATGTCTCCGATATTAATTGGACATATAGTTCTATTGCATGCTATTTAAACAAATTGAATATTATTAATAATAATATATGTTGCAACTGTGACAATAATGAAATTACTATATAATATTGACTGCTCATTGCCTTTCAATCTAATGGAATATTTTCCAACATTTATATATGACGTATTTAAAGTCAGTTATATATAGAAATAACCATTACAGGTAATCATAAACTATCCAGCGGGTTACTTCATCTTTACAAGTACGATGTTTATATTTAATAATAACAATAAAGTATATATATATATGTATATATATATATATATATATGAACATAGTCCATTCTATTTTGTATTAATTTAACTGTGACGGTTATGACCTACGAGTGTCGTTCATGGATCCATACGGACAAAAATGGACGAACTGATAGATTTAGACAGGTTACCCAACAAATTTTTTGGATATACGGTTAGAAGAGAAAATTCAGAAAAAATATTACTGCTTGGTAAAGAACCTAGTGCCAGAGGAAAAGGCAGTGTAACTACTCGCTGGGCTGATGGCTTGCAGAATCAATTTAATCACTACAGCATCTATGGGCAACACTCGTAGGTCATAATATATGTTGTTTTGCAGATAGAATCATTGAAGGCAATTGCAACGTAGATGAACTCATATATTATTTTATGCGGAATCATGTGCCACTTCCTTCTGCGTAGTAACTAAGAGATTTACGATTCAAAATTTGTATACCCCTACTTTAGATCGAAGCTCGAAAATTGACTACATGACAGTGGCGTGATATTTGTATACACATGTATAGACAATAATACGTACGTATGTGCATATATATGGGCAAACATACATTTTTGTTATCTAAATAAATAAATTTTCTTCTAGTAAACGTATAATATTTTATCGAAATGACAAGACAATCTTGCGTTCGTTTGTAGTTCACATTATAAGCATGTATACATACATTATGGGTATGTGTATATATATTTATCATCAAAATAGGTTTTCTTTTAGTAAATATAAGTTGTTCTTTTATCAATAGAACTAAGTAATCTTGTCCGGATGAACGGAATAATAAAAATGATTTACGGGTCTTACTAAAATCGTGCAATGTGTAAACAGTATTCAGACCTAGTAACTTTTAATTTATTAATCTATTTATACAATATACAGCGTGCGCGAACGTTATTTCTATAAATTACATTACGAACACATCAATATATATAAGAACAAATATGAAAATATAATTGTAAAAATAATAAATTAGTTATATTGAAATTGTACACAATTTATACAAACGCGTATTGTTAATAATAGTAATGATTGCTCGAATGAGCAAATATTACTTTCGAAAATTGATAATTAATAATTGTATACCTTGAGCAGCTAATTAAACGAATTACCTTTTATAATGATTGTTTTCTACAGATATATCAAAAGACTATAATGTAATCGTATAATAAATATATCTACTGTATAACGAAAGTATCGATCGAACGATAATGAAATCACTTTCTTATAATCTTTCCTACGGACTGTAGTTATAAATAAAAAACGACTACAATTTGAAATAAACGCAATCACTCGATTTAACTTATATATATGTTGATACATCGAAGAGTAGTGATTTAATGAATTATAAATAAAACAAACTAAAAACACAGTTATATTTAAGCGAAGCTTTTCGACAGTTACGTCATTATCAAGTGTACACAATGAACGTTACGTAAATTGTTATCATCGTGTGCTCGATTTCGAATGTCTGGACCTAATTTATGAAAATAAACTTTTCTCCATATATTTCTCGGTCTGGCGCATGATTACTTGGACCGTACGGATACCGATTATATCTTCTTAATTTGATCGATAAAGCTGTACTTTTCCTTGAATGATCGTCTTTTCAATGCCGCCAGCTCTATGCCCGAAAAATTTTAACATTCTTTTATAAATTAGCGGTATTATTCTTTAGTGTGGTTGCATGTTTAACTACTGCAGAATTGGGGAATTTTTTCTACGGCTGGTCCGTAGAATTCTTAACATTCTTCTGTTCGCCGTCATTTCCTTAAGTCTTCTTTGGAATGATTTATTTAATGTCCATGATTCGCATCCATACAAATACTACTGTTTTCATCAGGTATAACTTCGCTTGATTTCTTATAACCCTGTCTTTCCATATTTTTATTAGTTTGTTTATCGCTGGTTTTTCTGCTAGTCCTATCCGGTGATTTATTTCTTCATTGCATCGTATGTTCCAAGATATACAACATGATTTGTGCGTTCTATATCTGATACTAAGTTGAAATTTCGAGATAACTGTTTGGTTCTATCTACAACCGTGGTGGAGGATTTTTTTCTATTTAACTTCAGACAAGTCTCTTCTCTGACAGTTTGTTATAGAATTAATAAATTGTTTAAAAGAAATAAAACTTCGAAGTAATAATATATTAATATCACTGGATGTAGTTAAAATAACATTCCCACTAACAAAGTAACAGAATATTGTTAAGAATAATAATTTAAATAGTAATATACATAAAGATAATTACATAAAAATATTAGACACACTATTAAATCGGAATTATTGTCAATTTCAAAATAAATATTATAAACAAAATAGCGGTTTAATTATGGAACCTACACTCTCACCCATTCTAGCTGATATTTATACGAACAAATTAGAGTATTAAAATATATTTTAAAATAATGCTAAATTATGGAAAAGATATATCGATAATATCATAATAACGTGGAATAATAATGAAAATGATATTTAGAACAATTTTGTATCCAATCTAAATAACTTTATCAATCTTAAAATTTTTTAAATCTATAAATAATATTAAGATAGCAATAAATATTAATAAAACATTATTAAATCAATTTTGTAACAATAAAAGAGAATGATATATTACAGAAAACTTGAATAAACTGTACAACAATTAATAATTTTTTATATAATGTGGAATGTAGTAATTTTTTATAAAAAATCAATTGAAAATTAGTTAAATCACTAATATTTATTTTCTTATAGAAAACACAAAGCTTTTCGGCATTTACGCCATTATTAAGTGAAACATTTTTAAAAAATCATAATTTTAAAATATAAATTAAATATAATTACTAAAAATATTTGATGGTGATTGTGAAAATATACACCAAAAATGCTGTTCTGCTTCTGTTCTGTCTATTTTTTTGAATTGTTGAAATTTAACATCAATATATTTGTTCATTAATTTTGTTTTTTATATTAATTTTTTTCTTCAATATTATTTTCCGGATTCTGTAAAAGTTGTATACAGGTGGAATTTTAAATTTTTCATTTACTGTTGCTGTCCAAAAGTAAAATATAAAATATAAAAATATACGAACACAAATTTTTTTAAAAAACACAATTTTACAAGTAAAATGAAAATAAATATTAAAAAATCTTAATAGACAGAACAGAAGCAGAACAGCATTTTTTGAGTATATTTTCACAATCACCATCAAATATTTTTAGTAATTGTATTTAATTTATATTTTAAAATTATGATTTTTTAAAAATGTTTTACTTGATAATGGCGTAAATGCCGAAAAGCTTTGTGTTTTCTATAAGAAAATAAATATTAGTGATTTAACTAATTTTCAATTGATTTTTTTACAATTAATAAGTTTCATATAAGTAAACTGGGTCACAAGTAAATAATAGACTAAGAGAACACTCAACTTCATATAAAAATAAAAATGACTACAAATCGCTTTAATACTGAATAGAAGAAAAGCATAGCATAGAAAAAACATAACAAATAATATCAAAATTTTATACACCGAATATAACATTAGAAAAAGAGAATATTAGAAAAATTACAAATTATAAAACATGAGAATAGTTATAATTTATAAAATAATATTATCAATTTCGATGAAGAATTAATTTTAAAATGAGTTAAATTTAAGGTTATTGTAACAATTAATTTAAGAATAAGTTACCTCTGATTAGTTAGTGTGTCACACAAATTATACTTATTAAGAACATATAGGTTGTTGTTATATAAATATCTGACTTAATTTATCTAACGTTTATTGTGTACGCTTGATAATGACGTAATTGCCGAAAAGCTTCGCTCAAACATAAAAGTTTATAGTGATTTAACCGTGTTTTTATTTTGTTATATATATATATATATATATATATATATAACGGTTTACAATTACACGAAGAAACAAGCTTTAATAAATTACAATTGATACGAAATAGGTGCGTTTAAGATTCGTATTAATTGCTCCAAGATATACCAGAATTGTGAACACACTACCTTTAATTCAGAATTACATTCTTACTATAACTCAGAAATACTATGCTTACTTACTTTCCATGTTCAGATACTTTATGCTTCAGCTCAATGTGTAGCGTCGTAGACTTATCTTTTTGCTGTTGGTTAGATCATATGCATCTCAGTTTTGATGCATCATTGAATATTGATGCCGGTGTTCAAAAAGTTGTGTTTCCCCGCAGTTATTTTTGGTTCGAGTTCTCACTCTGTTGAGTGATCGACAAACTTTCCTGACCAGGTGGAAAAAATGCCTGGTACTTGGCTGAACTGTTTGTTGCAGCTTCGTTCCACATCCTAGCTGTTTCTGATTTGGGGTGAGCCAACAACAGCATTTCAGTTGACTTAAGTAAACTGTTACTTGATTTCAGTCGACTGGGAGGAACATTATGTAAAAATATTCGGTGTCTATTATCCATCATTTGCGATATGCGCTCTAAAGCTCCTGCAACCTCACGTCTTATCTCAGGCGGCGACATTCCCGCCAGTGGGGAGATTTTCTCTAGTTACTATTCTCACTGTTTCAATCAGTGCGACATCTACTTGCTTTGTATGACGCGAGTTCTTCCATACTGGGCTGCGAATTCAGCTTCGAAGAAACAAAGGGCTAGTGCGGACACCCTCAATGTATGCGGTTGCGCGGCCCAGCTGGAACCAATTAGCTTTTTGATTGGACTATTTCTAGCTGCCACTTTCTTCTTATGGATGTACAATGCCGTTTGAACGTTAACGAGCGGTCTAGGTACATGCCGAGATATTTCCTTCTCGGTTCGGTGTATCGCAATGTTCTAACTTTGTCCCTTTCCAGATGATATCCAGTTTCCTTAACGTGTTTCTATTATATAGATGGAAATTGCACAGACTTGTGTTTTATTTGAGCATGGCCTCAACTAGTTTTCATCGGAGTATTTCTCTTTGACTTTCAAGGCGACTTACAATTATGCTTCAACTTTTTCATTTCTTTGAACTGCAATTGCAGTATCGTCAGCGTAGATAAACTCTCTAGTGCCGGAGCTAATTAGTTGATTGTTTCTATAAGTATATAATGTATGCCAATGACATTCTACGAAAATTGTATATTGCGCGAAAATGAACACATATCAACGGTCGACAATTATGATTCCTGAAAACTAGATATAAATGCTGTCTCCTTTAACATAATATACTGTAAAAATAATATTTGATAAAATGTTATCTGTTAACATTCTTTGTATATATATATATATATATATCATCATCATCATCATGGGTGTTTCAGTCATTTGACTGGTTCGCCCCTATCGTCCAAGTCCTCCACCTTTTCCTATCCACTGTCTGTCTTTTTAATTCCCCATGGGTCTTAATATTTGCTTCCTTCTTGTTACATATATATATATATAAAACATATATTTATATCTATATGTATATATTTATAAAAGAGTGTATATGTGTATTATATTAATTTTCTCCGAAAATCATACCCGTCACCATGCTTGTCTGATTATATGTATAAGAAATATTGTGGGATCAAACGACAGTGCAGATGCAGCCGCAAAAGAAGCGTGTCTAATATCACCTATTCCCGCTATACCAATTCCAACGAAGGACTTCCTTCACACCATACGATCTAAATTATC
This sequence comes from Coronaproctus castanopsis, assembly GCA_032883995.1. Taxonomy (NCBI): domain Eukaryota; kingdom Metazoa; phylum Arthropoda; class Insecta; order Hemiptera; family Monophlebidae; genus Coronaproctus; species Coronaproctus castanopsis. The sequence continues at coordinate 66,055,736 of CM065052.1, read as the reverse complement.
GGATAGAGCAAACGAAGGATTTTCAAACCTGCAGCAGTACAACGTCAACTGGATAAAGTCAACTACATGTCAAAACTCAAACAGGAGAAACGAAGTAGTCCTGTGCCGTGTACGCTCAGGCCACACACTGCTTACTCACAAGCACTTATTTACTAATAGTGACCAACCGAAATGCACCGCATGCAATATTCCTTTAACTATTCCTCACTTGCTTATTACCTGTCCGTTATATTCCTCCGAACGTACAATCGCAAACCTTTCAAACTCTCTCCCAAATATTTTACAGCATTCTCCTACATCCGAATCTAGACTCCTTGCCTTCCTTCATTTATCCAGAATCTACCCGTTAATATAAATTCCTCCCGTGCCTCCGGCCTTAGTAGCAGTACACGGCACGGTTATCAACGAAAAAAAGAAGAAGAAGAAGAATATTACATAAAGAATTCAGGTTATCAGCGGTAAAGATGTTACAATTCCGGTACGCGTAATTTTTAATCTTTACTGTTTTGTTTAATTCATGTAAATCAATAAATTCTTCTACATGACGGAATACGCGAAATCGCAAAAATCAACTAAACCGCGTCAGAATTAAAATTCTAAGTCGGTTATACTAATATTATGCAAATTTTAGTTTAGCTTGCTAACAGTATAACAGTCGTAAACGTTTTATCTAAATATACTGGGTTAACATCGAAGTTCCGATTTTCATCATATTCAAAAGAAAATATTATGTGAAACTAATTTCTCTTTGACCCGCAAGAACATTTAGCTTTCTTTTTAAGCGTCAAAATCTAGTCGATTTGAACGAAAAAAACTCGCTTACCTAGTATGTGCAAGCGATAATTTATGGAAACGATCACTAAATCACTCTCGATTAGATAGTCGGGCGCGTATAAACCTTCCGTTCCGCATCCCGAAGTGAAAGCACCGCCGTGAATGTACACCATTACCGCTTTTTCCAAACTTGGCTCGCCGGTTAGTGGAAGCTGTGCACAAAAATGATAATTCGAGGCGTGATAATAATATCTTTATTTTTTCTCAAAAATTTTCGGTCTAATTTGAAAACAATAAGCGGCAGTGTTCATAAAATTAATTTATATATAAATTAATGGAATGCTTCACAATGGTCGTCATTCCTTGTGGTTAATACGATATTTAGTTTTTGATCGTCTGAATCAGATACCGCGTCTTTGATCAGCTTGTGCGCCAACTGATTACACTGATTTTGTAGTCGTTCTATACATCGTACGTTACTTACTTCTATTTCTTCTTTAACCATCGTTACACGCAAATCTTTACGTATTTCGTCATTGCGCACATACCACGCTGCACCGACTATAGTATTTTTGATTGGGCTCTTCGGATGATGGCTGTATGAGATTTTCTTGCGACTCCTCAAAATGGAATTCCATCGGGCCATGTATGTTTCAACGTTGTTTTATAAAATAGTACTTCGTTTTCCAAGGATAGTATTGAAATTTTTCCCCATGTAATCAATGCATTTTGCAAAATTTTATATTAATCTGTTTTCTTTTATCTTGTATACGCTTCCTTCAGGTTAATCGTTCATCAATGTAACGCTAATCGAGGTAATGGTTTGATAATGATACTAGAATTAATCTTATGAAAGGGGTAGTAATTAAAATAATGATAATAATAATAATAATGCGTACTTCGCCAAATGATACCAAGTCAATTAACTATTAACATTAAAAAAAAAATTGAAACCTAGAACATATTACGAAAAATTTCGAACGACGAACGAAATCATTCATTCTTTCAATGCATTACATAATTAACCAGACAACAAAGTCATGCGTCTAATTATTAGCGAACTCATAATCTGCGCATTATGTAGTCAATATTCTGAACAACTTAAAGGATGTACATAATACGTTTATCAGTAAAATGACCATTCGACGATTAATGTTCGTTTCCAACCAGCAACGAAGTAAACTAAATATTATTATAAATATTATAATAATAATCAAATTATTTATTGATAATAATTTCAATTTATTTCGAAATTACAAGTTCTTGAAATCGTCGATTATACTGATTGCTTGAAACGAAACGTCTTATCCATCCATCTCAATGTGGATTCCGATATAAACGCTCAACTCTATTTTTTCTATACCAAATGTTGTTGTAGAAGCATCAAATAACAAACGTCATTTGCTAGCTCTGTTTTTCGATTTATCAAAGGCATTTGATAAAATCCCAATCCAGAAAGTTTTGAATCAACTTTTACGCTGGCGCTTCTGCCAGAAACCTTATCTCATTTATATATAATTTTCTTACCAAACGAAATTCCTACGTTCGGATCGAAAATAAATCATCATTACGCGTCTTGCTAAATGGAATGTCCCAGGGCTCTGTGTTAAGTCCTATAATCTTTAATATAGCTATTAGAGTGATTTATTTGATGCAGCTATTTCTCTAGTACATAATTTATTATTTGCGGACGATCATACAATCTTCATAAGCTGCCGAACCTTATATGTGGGAGAACGTATAATTCAGGATTGTACCGACCGGTTATCCGCTTGGTGCTCAAATGTTAGCTTATTCTTTTCAAATAGTAAAACTGTTGCCTTCCACTTCTGCTATAGACCAAAGTGCCAGAAAAAATCTCGTGGTAAATTAATTCCAAATGAATCATCAGTCCGCTCCATAGGACGTTCGGAAAAAATTATCTCCCAGCACTTATAGCGCCGATCGAACTTCACTGTTACGCATCTATCGCTGTCTGATACGATCAAAAATCGACTATGATGCAGCGATATATTCCTCAGGAAAAACATCGTTACTCAATTCCTTAGACATCATCCAGAATTCAGCTCTTCGTTTAGCTACTGGAGCATTTCAGACTATCCCAATCGGCAGTCTGTACTCAAAGTCATCACAATGGTCTCTCGATATTCGTGAGCAGTTACATTCAGATAGAAGCTTTTTGATTACAACTTTATGAATTACTTCCATCTGCTATCTCATCCTCTTTGAGACCACCTAAATCGGTTACAGCCATCTTCAACAACATCTTATCAGAAATAAACATTCTAAAACCGCAGATATTAAAACATTTTGTCTGTGCTCCCATAGTGGATGGAAAGTCCAATCAAACTGGATCTCTCAATTATCAGTTTGCGGAAAGAGGACCTACCAACCGAAGATATCAGCAAACGACTCCTGTCTCTTAAAACTGATTCATCAATGTTGTATACTAACACATCCTCATTCAATGGGTGTGTTGGCTATTCTGTCGTCATGAACAATGTCGTCATTATACGGTATTCGCTTTCTCAGTCATTTTCCATCCTTTCAGCTGAACTTCGGCATGGACTTCATAAAAAACTCTGATATTCAGCAGCGATCGATTGTTTGTCCCGACTTTTTCTCAGCGCTCAAATCCTTATGCGATGCATTTAGTAACGATCAGCATCCTGCAACCAACGAAGTGGAAAGTCTGTTATTAGACCGAGCGACTTAGTCTCCTTCCTGTGGATTCCAGCTCATTCCGAGATTCCAAAGAATGAACTGACAGATAGAGCAGAAAGAGGAGACTTCTGCAATGTTGCCGATTCCAAACGTTCCTGTTCCAGCTATTGATGTACGTAATTACGTCAAATCGAGACATCATGCTTCGTGGCAACAAAAGTGACACTCCTCATTATATAAGCTTCTCCAAATTAAGAATTCTATTTTACCTTGGAAGACTCCGTTTCTAACCCGCAAAGAAGCCGTTGTCCCCACAAAATTGCGGTTGGGTCAATAATAATATGCCCTGCTAATATACTTATTGTTTCTCTATATATTCCACATATATTTGCTTACTTTCTATATATTTATTCGACAGTTTTCGTATTTTTTTTATATTGCATCTTTTTACATTACGCTGACCGAGAACCCCAATAAAAGAAAAAAACTTGGCTGAAATGAAAATGATACTTTAGTCTCTTGAGCACATGCTCCATGAATAAGTCAATAATGAGGATACAAGGGAACCTATTGCGAGAAGCGCAACTCCGACGGTATGATCACATGTTGGGAAAAACTGGCAATAGCCACGCGAATATGTTAATGAATTACGATTCTCGGTAAAAATGGTTACGAGGTGAGCCAAGTGGATGGACTCCGTCAACAGTGAAATAGCGACGTTTATATTCGGTAAAGGATGCTAATGATCGTAGGAAGTACTATCTCCATTTTCACATTTTGTTCTTTTGACTCGTCCCTTTATCGTTAATTATTTTTTTTTAATGTTTTTAAATTACTTTTTTCCGTTATAATAGAATATCGTAAACAACGGTGATGATTAGGTAAAATAAAAATTTGTCTCAAAAGTTGAATTTGACTGAGTGTTAAAAAATAAATCGATAAATTCAAAAACGAGCGATACCTCGAGGGTGTGAACGTTTAAGTAAAGACAATCTTCATCGCCAATTATAGATTGAGTAAATGTGGTATCTTTCTGTACACACATGTTTCCTTCTTTCGTAGCATCTAATATACCGGACCATTTTTCAGCCGGTTGAGGAGCCTGAACAAAATAAATAATAATGAAAAATTTAACGAATTAAAAGATTATATTGAAAAAAAAAACATAACGCAATATATATTTTTTACACTGCATACAAAATATAGACAAATAAAATTCCGCAAATTGAATACAATAAATACAATTTTAGCAAAAACACAAATTAAGAAATGCGAAATAAATTAACGACTCATCGAAGACCGAAGTTTTGAATTAAATTCGCACCCACCACGACGCATAGAAATTAAAAAAAAAATTCATACTTTTTTTAATCGATACGAGGGAAATTTAAACATTCGAACGCTAAAGGAGATCTAGAAATTTTCATATTTTTCTCACGTGAAGTTGTAAACGAATAATAAAACCTCTACAATGTAAATATAACTTGAAATATATATATATATATATTAAATTATACAATATTAACAGTAAAATTAAAAAAACAAATTTGTAAATATGCGCGAATACTATATATATAAAAACAAATATGTATTGCACCTCAGATATGTACCTTTTGGAGTTGGATTTCTAGATTTCTAAATAACGTGAGACGCGATTATACGCGACGGATACATATGGTTTATGCATGTAACAGCTTCTGCTAATAATTAATAAACAATGGCGGAAGAATTGCAACTATTGATGAAAAGCCTAGAGCAAGCGATCGTAGTGATGGCAATAAAAGGACTTGAAGATGCAGACGAGCAAATCCTGCGGCTATCTTGCCTAAAACCATAAAGCGTTATGTTCTCAGAACTTAACAGTCGGAATGATTTTTTTTTTTTAAACCGTTTCATCCCATGCTTTTAATTATCGTCTCTGTTTACACAGATTGCAGGAAATCGCGCTATCATAGGAAAACATGTTGGACAGGGTAGAAATAGCGCTATAATTTTTACACTATTCTTCTACTCGCTGTTAAATAATCCGTCTGGATATCATTAAGATAACAAAAATGCTGAATTCGCGAGCTAAGCTCCAGTGACGATGTTTAGGGCAAACTGTCAATGACGAAAGTTCTAGTGTTAAGGCAACTCTAGAAGTGAACGCACTATTGGACGATAAAAAGGTTTTCTACGAAGATGTTGAAAAAAAAATGAAATATAAGAACGCTATATGATACAATCGAAATGGCGACAATTATATTACGCTCGAATAAAAAAAATAAAATACATGCTCAGCCCTATGTAAAACCATCTTCCTAAACGAAATAACTGAAGATGTAGCAGGATATACGTTAATTTGGATATTGAACTATAGGTAAAACACCAAGGAGACCGTGGCAGAAGCAGTCAAAATACAATGATAGTTGCTGGAATTACACGGGAAATTATCAAATAAAATGGCGAGATGATCGACTGAAGAAAAAAAGAACAATTATACGAGGAACACTCTAAAGGGTACTGAGCAGAATTCGGTCGAAAGGTAACGGCGATTTTAATATCCGAGTAAAACTTTGACAAATGTAATTAGTCAAATATGAATTAATAAAGGAAACACAAATGAAAAACGTCTACCGTCTTTTTAATATTAATATATTATAGAGGATATTCGTAAAACGAGGTGAATGTATTGCAGATCGGATTACGTAATACCGAGGAAAGAGGGAAATAATGACGCGGGGGAAACAGCCAAATATAGACACAGAAAAGGAAAAAGTATCGTTTGATTGCGCTCAGCCATAAATTAGTTCCGCAATCAAAAATTACATCCACACAGAAGTGTAAACCAGCAACCGGGAATACTCGAAGGCAATTAATGAGAAAATATCTATAAGGATATATTAGGATACAAATGGAGAGAAAAATGAAACCGGTTTGGTCTATTGACACGTCGAAAAAATCGATCGAAAACCGTTGAAAGTTAAAAAACAAGCATCCATCAGATAGCGTTGGGATAATAACTAACGGAGCTACACGTGATGTGTTTAAAACATTAAAAGCTTCAAGTTGAACAAGAAACCACAAGACTATAAAGATTAATGATGGCAAATAAGATCCTAATATTTTCTAACGGAAAACTCCGAATGAATGATTGATTTAATTTTAATGGCTGTTAATAATTTTGGATGATAAATATTTATAAACAAAATCACGTCAACAACGCGATATGAATTTCAAAAACTAGATCTTCTTGATGATATATCAAAATAAAAAACAAAAATAATAATCTTTATATATAGTACCCAAATTTAGTAACAATTCCAATCTATCACGTAGAATTTTTCTAAACATGTTTAACTCCGCTGATCTGCGTCGTTCGCCCTTATTTTTGTACATATATGAATCAAAAGTGCTTTTTTAAAATCTGTTAGTAAGTCTTGTTCTTGCTACATTTTTAAAAACGGATTACGTAAACATTTAAGCAATAAGTCCAGTCCCGGAGCGGGACGTTTATTACTTTTCAGACTTCTGACCGCGTTTTGTAGAAGATCTAAACATTAAACGACGTCTCTTTGCACTGTATCGACAAAAAAAAGCTCAAATTTCACGAGCATATCACACGCAAGGATAATAACGATCTTGATAAAAGCCTACTAATTCGGCAGATTGAAGGGAAAGGAAGTAAGGCATATCACCACCATTAGATATCTCACTGGGCTAGCTAGAATTCAGATGGAAAAAGATAATATTCGATACATTACAATAGGTGTCACGATACTCAGTAATTGAGTTATCGGCAACGAGCAGGAATATACATATTTATACGTGTATATACATATGTATATATATATATATATATATTTGCATGTATATGGGAATGTATATGTTTGCACGTCATAAATCGGAAAATTTACTTGTAAGAAAAAAATTAGTTTTAATCGGTATTGTTAAGCACTAAAATTAACGAGACATAGTGCAAGGTTCACATTGACGATATAGAAATGTAGGTATTTACAAAAACTTGCGTTTTCGACTTAACTAGATGAATATGATAAATATACAACTTTTTATAGAAATTCGGTTCGGTGTCGTCTTTAACGATTTACTTCACGATTCTAAATGATATTTATTATTAAGTAATAATTAAATTTAATAAGTATAAGAACAATTCGTTCTAAAATCGCGATAGATAACATTCTACCTGAAATCTTAATTCGCCAACTGGTGGCTTTGCATATGGGACGCCTTGGAAACTATAAAACGTTTTTCCGTTCAAAATCGATTTCTGTTCCTTGCCGTTTATTGTACCTTGCTTAACTGTAACCGTCAACGTGGAAGACATATTCGCTGAAAGAGAAAATACATTTCGTGTATATTTATTAATAGGGATGACTTGAAAGCTTACCGAGGTTGATTCTATAGAAGAGAATTGCTTCGGATTTCATTAACACTACTGTAAAAGTATTAAATTATTAAGATCGAATAACGGAGAGGGCGAATACCCGGTTACACTCAACGGTAAAGACAAAACAAAGATGAAATATTTTACGAGTACTGTTCATACTATCAAACAGCGTTGCTGCCCCTTGAGTTGACTTTAATCCACCTGTGCGAACAACGTTATATCAACATTTTCATAAATAGCGTTTTTACACGCGTATAAATGAACACGAGATCACAGATAGAGAAGCGACTGTATAGAATAAATGTTATAGAACTAAAATTTTAATCAAATAGTTCACTTAAATTTTCATAACTATCCAATTTCTCCACAGATAGCACGATCGAGTACATTAGTGTCCCGGCGAAATGCAGAGTCTCAATTCCGCCGACAACACGACGGGATATAGTTTGATATACGCGATTTAATTACATATAATATACAATTTAAAAAATTAATTAACGAAGTTTAAACAAAAATTTAATTTTCTTTTTTTAAGTCTAGGTTGAGCTAAACCTTTCCGTGGCCAGTAGAATCCAATTTGAGTATTACATCTTTAAATAATAATGTTGCGCCTTAAAATAAAAATAAAAAATAATATTTTATGGTCGCAGCTTAATAAATAATCTAGGGAATACAGTGGAAAAATAACGAAACATATCAGTTTATTAAAAAATATGTGTCTATTGTAATTAAATCGAGGACAATTAAAAACAAGCTGATTTTTATCTTCCGAGGAATTTATGGAAATATGACCAAGTACGAGTACCCCATACGTAACCTACAAATTATGGTAACAAATCTGCGAAGTTGATGAGTATAGATATTGGGATACGAGCATACCATGGAAATACCGAAAGATGCAACTGAACAAAATATTTACTTGAGGATTTCCAATATTTATATACCAAGAATTGTGATAAGTTTATCGTGAAAACGAATTATACAACATAAAGTATTTTATTAGCATACCTACCCTATTAACGTAATTTCTGTAAACCGAAAACAACGCGATACAATATAATGTTTCGAAAAGTCCAAATAAACTTTTAATTATAATGAACATACAACGCATAAAGTATAACCGGGCTTTGACGGTGTAACGATAAACTGACTTCCTACAACGAAGAAACCTTGCGATAATATTCACATGTCACACGAATATTTTCCTGAATATACACATACGTGAGTTCAAGGATCTACATATATATATATATATATATGTATATATATATATATATATATATATATATATATATATATATATATCTCTAACACACGTTTATTATACATAATAAAGCGGAATATCACAGCCAGTATATATGTGGAATGTATTACGTGTGTACGTGTAATCAACTCTTTAAATAAAAGATAATCTTTTAAAAATAATTCAATTCTGTTTTTATTTATAAACAAAAAGTTGTTTTTTTTACGCGTGGAACAAGATTAGATAATGAAATGAAAGTTATAAACTTAGATTCAAAATGGATGGCGTGTACTGTAGGATTTCAGTTAGGGATGAAGCAAATCCAACAGCAAGACGATGGGTTACGTAAGAAGGACATGATAATAGGATGTGAGGAATGGTAAGAGGGCAGTGCAAAGAAAGAAGTGCTCTCTGGTTTAGAAATAGATACTTATGTGTAAGAAGTGTATGTCCATTGTGTATGCGGAACAGGGCGAATTCATATTTTCTGTTTGTGTGTGTGTGTGTAGCCCACTTGCCTTTTCCAATCCGCGGTAAATTGTGGTAGGTTTGAAAATCCTGTAGTTGCTAGGCTGTTCAGCTGGTCGCGTACCTAGTCCATAAAGTCCGTTGTTGGAATTGGTAGGTTTTGCACTGGAGCTGATTCTTTAGCTACCTTCTCAACCACATTGACTTCTTTATGGTCCGGTATCTGCATCATTGTTATTTCTTCATTATAGGATGCAGCCTGAGTCAAAATCTTTCCAACTAAAGGATGTTGTTTGTTTATTCAGAAGGCAGAAAATAAAGCCTTGCTTTTGAGTTCCGAAGCGGCAATTTCGATTGCATAGAGAGTCGTGTATAGTTCAGCAGTCAACACGATAAACATCTCTGGAAGATGATAGCGGTCGATATTACTACAGTAGAGGATTGCGCATCCGCACGAATGTTTACGTTTTGCTGCATCGATGTACATAATTTTCTGTTCACTATATTTTCGAGCTGCCATTTGAAAAGCTTCACGTCTGGTGGAACAAGATGACTTATTGTATTGTGAGGCAAGAGATGTATCAAAAATAATTGGACTGGAGAGGTGTGTAGGAATGATGAGAGGGTTAATGGTTTCAAGTAGAGGTAGGGGAAACAGATTTAAACTCAGAGTTGGTTTATAGAAGTGTGGGATACGGCAGATTATGATTTATTATTGAGGATGAGGACGACATTGGTAGATTAGGTATTGGGCATGCAGATACGCAAGGAAGTTGAGTAAGAGGTAATTCCGGTGGAGATCAATGGAAGATTCTAATGCATCATAAAATAGATTGGATATAGGAGCAGATCGAATGGCACCTAGTGCCAATCGCAGCGCCGAATGGTGAACAGTCTTGAACGAACGTTGAACTGTTTTCCCTGCCGACGAATACGCGGGAAAACCTTAATTACATTTCAATTTAATAATAGCACGATCGATTCTCAACAGAGACGTTTTATCAGCTCCGTACACCGTGTGTGAGAGTTTCTTAATGATATTTAGTCTTTTCACGCAAGCCATCTTCAGGTAATTTACATTGCTTTCGTTTATGATGATGAGAAGGAGAGACCATTCTTATTCGCTCAATATACGAGTTTATCGTTTGTTTCTTGTAACACCCTTTCTCCGAGTGATATTCCGTGACTTGGAACTATTATGACGAGATCATCTGCATAAACCGCGTATTTAACTAATGGTGGTATTTCCTTCAACGTGGAGACGATAATGTAATGTTAAATTTAATGTTGTACTCAGTACTGATCTCTGCAATATGTTTTCTGGTTGCTTCCCCGAGTTTAACATAAAACTGTCGTTCCTTCAAAAAGTTTTTAATATAACCCAACATACGGCCTTGAATGTTCCAATTAGTAAGTTAATTGATGATACGTATAGAATCGAATGCTTTATTAAGATCGAACAAAATGACAAATGTATGTTGATATTGAATGAATGATTTCAATATACTATCTTGTAAGTAGAGAAGCAACTTGGATGTGGAATGTGCAGCTCTGAATCCACATTGGTTGTTGGGTATTACTGTTCATGAAGTATCCACCGAAGTCTGTTATTAATGACTTTTTACATTAACTTACTGAGAACAGTGATAAGTGAGATCGATCTATAATTATCTATCAGTGTTGGGTTTTTACTGTCTTTTAAAGTCAAAATCACAACAGCTATTCGCCAAGTTTTTGTAAATTGTCCCAGTTTCCAAATTCTATTTAGGGCATGTAATAAGTAGCCTATTGTTTCATCGGAGGCGTATTTTAGCATCTTTATATGAAATTTATCGTATCCAGATGCTGCAGAATGCGTGTTTTTTATGACTATTCGAAGTTCTTCTATGGTTAAATCTGAATTGTAGGGATCATTTGGATCTGTGGTAACAGGAAGAGTATCTGAGTAGTTATTAGCCGGTAAGGTAGAATTCGAGACTGTCGCCAAGTGTTTAGCAAATATTTCTACTAACTGTTTTTTTATCTACGATAATTGAACTATTAGCTACAATAGGTGATAGTAGATGGGGCTTTGTTTTATGCCCGAGTACATTAATTTTACGACGTACTACCGAAGGCGGAATTTTTGGCGTAATGTCGAACGTGAACTGTCTCTAACATTGCTTTTTGGACTATTTTCATGTATATCTGGTTTGTGCGCATTTTTTTTTTCGATAATCTATATAATTTTAAATATTAGGGTTTTTAAAAGCTCTACGTCTATTTGTAATCACTTTAGAACATCGTTCCACCAGGAGACACGTTTTTCCTGTTGTGAGATGAGTTGAGAGACTGGTGAGTAAGTTTTTGCAAGATTCACTAAGTGATCGGAGAATTTTTCTGAACAATTTATTCAGAATCATCGCAATCCGAGTAGAATTAATCTTGTTTAGATAATTTTGAATACTCCTCCAGTCCGTTTTTCTGTAATTGGAAACAAGATGACGTCTGATAATGTTTTTTAGTTAATCTACGAGATCATCGTGGTATTCAACACGTATGGAGCTTCCAATTTGAGCTGAACAGATAATTAGATCTAACGTGGATCATGTCTTAGAAGTAAAATTATAGTGCGTGTTATCAGTATTAAGAATTGTTAAGCTAGAAACGCCGATAATTTGTTCTAAGGTTTTACCGCGTTTGGTATATCGACAGCCCGAGAAGTGTTGTGAGAATTAAAGTCGCTAACTAGTATAATTGAAGATGGCAGGTTGTATAATAATTGTAGCAATTAATTTTTTGGAATGTTGCTTTCAGGAGGTAGCGATCAGCAGATAGTTATAGCAAATTCGAGAAATACACGTACGGCTAGTAATTTGAAGTTGTTTGCTATCTTTAATGACACCCTCGTGGGCAGTATCATTTTGTAGAGAAGTTCGTGATATGGTTGTATATGAGTTCAAAGTGACTTTCTGTTTTATACGAAGGTGTGCTTCCTGTATGCATATTATTGCAGGATTATATTGTGATAATAGGATTTTTAAATCTTCAATAGTCTACAAAGCCATTGCAATTCCAAGAAATTATGTCGGGTTTAAAATTTATTAACGTTAATCTATTTATTTATTTATTTACTTCTCGGGGATTCGATTTTTATTATTTTTGTGAATCTTATCCCTGTCGTCTTATGTTTTATCAACGGGCGCCAGTCTTTAATTAGTTTAATTCATTCGTGGTATATTATTTTGCTATTAAAACTAGATGACTATTATTAGATCCGCGCATGTCGTAAAAAAGCGAGAAATTTGAAAATGAAAATAACCTTAAGAAAAATAAACTATTACTAAACCTAACGTTAGAGATGAATATATGCTTTCTAGATGATTATCAAAAAATTAATTATTAACTTCAAATAGTGAAGGTAATCTCTTGTGTGTGTTCCGACGAAGGTCTCTCTCTGAAATTAGATATAAAAGTCAGTTTTAGAATAAGGAGATCGTATTATGGCGATTTTTGTACGTGCTCTTACATTAATACGCTCTAAAAGTTACATTCGCTTAATAATTGCGTTATTCGCGAAAATACCATAGCTATATAATCGTTAAAACGGCTTAACTTGTCCATTTTTACTCGTGTTTATTTTTGGACTTCGTGTTAGTTCAATAATTACAACAATCAAAAAATCTCAATATTAAAACTATGCTCCATCTCAGCCACATTCTATTAAAATATGATACTCTTTTTTTTTAACATCAGTCGAATGCAGCGCAACACTTAAAAACATTCAAAATTCTTAAAAGTTTATCATATATAAATTCAATCTCCTCATAATTACCGGTTATTAAATAAAAAACGTATTAAACAATCCGGGTTAGAAAATAAAGTTAAAAGTGTCTGCGGATACAACGAAAAAAATATTTTAAACAAAATCGAATCGGAACCTAAAGATGTAGTTTGAATCGCCAACAAATATAATAATGATAAAATTGAAGATATATATATTATGAAGGCTTAAGAATTTCAAAAAATTCAATTGCGGTATTCGGAGAGAAAGAAAAAATGATAAGAATTAGAGTTTGAAAAGCTAATCAAATAGGATGTCTGATGGATTTTCGCGACCGCTAGAACTTCTTTAGAACGAAGAATGTTCGACCAAACAAAAATAAGAACATAGACCTGAACAGTCCCCCGGGAATATGAAAAGATATAAATATTATTACAGAGGTAAGTTGAAGATTTACACGAGCCAGTTACAAGTGAAAACAAAAAGAAATACGAAAAATGGAATATAAAGAAAATTAAAAATTATGAAAAGTTGTAAAAAGTCTTTGTGAAATAAAGTAGTCCCAATACAGAAATGCTATAATCAATTAAAAGTAGAATTACATAAAATTAAGAAGAAATGTATAGATGATAATACGAAGAGAGGAAAACAATTTGTAACGACAGGAAAGGACATGAGGAAACTAAACACTTTAACAGATATAAATGGTAGCTGTTAGTTGATAGTGATATTCGTAACAAATATAAAAAATGCATAGAATATTAATAGAACGGTGATGATTCAATTTTGAAAGAAACAAATTTGCGATAAGATGAAAATGGTTCGCCTATATTAAAAAGTGAATTCAAACAGCTCTAAAGAAATTAAAGTGAAATAAAGCGATAGGAACAACTGCTTAAATTATTAAGCAACAAAGCCAAAAACGTACCATTTAACAATATTTAATAAAGCACCAAATAATGTGACAGTGTAAACATAAAACAAATTATTAATGTTTTAATAAACAACTTACATTATACCGATTAAGCGCATATTAGCAAGAAGATTTTCAATCAATTGCTCGATCACATAAACCTGTCCTATCTACCAATAAATATGGCAAAAAAAAACGAAAGTGATGCGATAGACAAAAAAACATAGTAAAATTGTGAATGAAAATAGAACAAATTATCGAGACCGGAAATATTTTCCATTTAGTACGAAACTGGTAAGCGTGGATAAAAATGTTAAAAGATATGAGAACAGCAACACCTTCGTTAACTAGGACGTCTCAATACAGATATATTATATATAAAGAGTAATATAGTAATAAACGATACGAAATTTTCAAGACACGTATGCAAGTTTCTGGATGGATATAATGGTATTCTTCCGTGAAATAATAATCTGATGATTATTTATTTATGTATATATCTGCGAGCTAATTTATCTAATTTATCATAATTCTGTATCATTATAACCGGAACACGTTGACAATAAATTAGCGTTAAAGATAAGGAGCTAACTAACTAAGAAGGTAATTCGTAAGCAAGAATTGATAAAGAGATAACGTCTAATAATGCCAAAAGAAAACTAAAAAATTCTGAAAAACTATCAGTTGGGAGAATGGAAATTAAAGCGAGGTAAAATTACAAAAATGTTTTTGGAATACATAATCCTTCAGAAGTAAAAACTGAATTACATGAAGAAAATATGAACGATTTAAAGATATTATAATGATGTACATTTTTCTAACAATCCTGGAATGCCAGAATATGATTATGTAATTTGTTGAGTATTAAAGTATAGAAATAAGAATGAGTAAGAGAAAAGAGAAGATGGATGTGTCAATAGAGATATTCCAGAGATTGGTTAAATATGAATTAGTGAAGTAAAACAAAGGACGAGATGGAAGGATGAGAGTCTTATACTTTTAAAGTTTATAGGAGGTTCCGTATATATCGGATAATAATTGCCGAGTATTGTAAAAGCAGGTCATACATAAAATTTAAATGCTGAATAACTACAGAAGGTAAATAAGGACAACAAATGATAAAACTACATAGCGCAGAATCAAAAATGAGTAATAATAAACATAGTATGTGTTCCATCATTATGTATAAAGCTTGGAAAACAGTCCTACCATTTATATTAAAAGAACTACCGCTCTAGTTAGGATAATAAGCATTAAAATCTCCTATAATTAAGTTAGACGAGACTAGGTAATAGTTTCTCGAAACGCCAGAGCATATATTTTATATAAAGTGGGAACATAAGTGAAAAGTATGTTAAGTAAACGATAACTGATATCCTTATAGAGTTGATTTTATGTATTTGATTAGATTAGTTCATAAAGAAATCAGGCAGCGTGCGATGATAAATATGCTGCTTCCATGCAGAACTGCCGTAACCATCGACTTTATCCTGCGTGTGAATTTGACAGGAATAAAAAGAGAAAAATGAGGATTTAACCAAGTTTCGGAAATGAGTAATATATATCAAAGTATTTGTCCTGTAGAAAAAATGTCCAAATTAGATTTGTTGCGAGAAGACTACGTGCATTTCACTGCAATATCTTAATCACCAATATAACGAAGAAAGTCAAGCGATGATGAAATTTTATGGAAGGTGAAACAACGGTCATTTTTATTTTTTTATTATGTTTTCTTGTAGTTTTCTTTTTTTTTTATGCGCATAATTCAAAATACTGATCAAGTAGTATAAAATAATTTAAAAGTAGAAATAAATAGTTGAAATAAACAAATGTTAAAAAAAGAAATGAATAATAAGAACAGGAGTAGAAAAAATGTCATTGAATTAAATAAAAAACTAAAAAAATTAATAATCTAATGATATGTAAAGCTGGCAAAGGTAATGCAGTTGTAATCGTAAATGCTAATGAGTATTTCGAGAAAATATGTAATTTCATAACTATTTATCTAAATTTTAATATTGTTTTATATGACTATTAATATAATTATTATTATTATTATTAGCTCTTATGAGTGAAAGTCTCTCCCAAAAGAGCAGATATGATACTACTAATTATATTACTAAACATTTCACTTGATTGTTGAATCATTTCTTCAAATAAAGATTTTATTTCGAACGAAAAATTAATTTAAAATTTGCTCAATGTCACTGCTATTAGAGCTGATGGAAATTTTGATTATTTGAGATTACCTGAGTGTAGATCGGCGTCCTTGGAATGCATTCCGTTTGTTGTTCTATTGCAGACTTGGTTTGATTTATCGTTTATTATTGTTTATACGGGTCGTTGGTACTCAGTAAAAGGTAGAAACATGTAAAACATGCTTCATTAACTAACTGTTAATGTAATGTAACATAATCGAACGACTTACAACGTAATAAGGTAAACAATGCTGCCACTATTAATACATAAAATTATGTGATTGTATGCAGGGTCTGTTACACTTAACAGTGCAGTACATAAATTTTAAAACACAAATAAACTGGTATATAATGTACGTAATAATAAGAAATTTGTCGAAAAAACAATTATATACATTTTATATGGGGAAAAGCGTACAAGTATTATCTAATATATAAAATTCTTGTGTCGCGGTGTTTGTGGTTAAACTCCTCCGAAACGGCTTTCCCGATTCTCATGAAATTTTGTGTGCATATTGGGTAGGTCTGAGAATCGGGCAACATCTATTTTTCATCCCCTAAATGTTAAGGGTAATCCACCCCTAATTTTTTTTTTTCAATTTTAGATTTATTTTTTTGTTTATTTTTTTTATGATACAGCATTAGTAAATACATATAACCCTGAATTTTCAATCCTTTACAATCAACCCTATTTTACCATCGCGATTTTTATCTACTATATAAAAATAAGTCGGGTTTTCCTTCCTGACGCTATAACTCCAGAACGCACGAACCGATTTCCACGGTTTTGCATTCGTTAGAAAGGTCTCGGGCTCCGTGAGGTTTATAACAAAGAAAATTCAGGAAAAATTTCAACAGAAAAGCAGAAAAATCTTTTTTTACATACACGATGACCTGCCACCTTTGGCGAGGCGTAGCGAGCGACATAAACATTTTTAAACGATTCCGATTTTATAATTTGACATTTATATATAAGATCTATAGGATCAAGCGAAAAAACCGCGAAAAAAAATTTCAAACCCAAACCGAAAATTTCGAAGGGGTACCTAGCATTTTTTTCAAAATTTTGATTTTTTCGCAATAATTCGAGAACGATTCGAAATTTCGAAAATTTATTTAAACGAAAGTTATTTGTCATTAAAATACGCGTCTAACAATGTTATTGCCGTATTTTTATATCGAATAGTCGCCGAGAAAATTGGGCATAAAGGGTTTTGGGGTTTTAGGCCCTTTTTGTGGCCCCAATGATAGATGGGGGGTTCGGGTCGGGCTCAATAGAAAGTAGACGCGGAGATCTATAATTTATGTCATATTGTAAATGTTTTAAAAATTAACCGGTAATGAGAAATCGCGAGTTGAAAATTTCATTTTCGATTTTTAAAAATTCTGCCGGCGATTTTTGGACGGCCGATTCTACAATGCATTTAGCATGAGCCATTGTTAATTATATATCTATATATCTGTATATATATATATTTATATAGCGAATTTGTTATCGACTATAAATCGCTTACGTTTAGAGATACGAAAAAAATTGTTATTGCCTAATTCGATCGTCGTAAAAAAACCTATTAAACGGAGTCGTCGTCGGAATTCGAAAATTTAATAAAGGGAGGTTTGGGGGTGACTCATTAAAATTTTGATTTTAGAAAAATTTCGATAGAATCGATTTCGTAGATATTAAAATTACGAATACGAAACAGAAAATCGTTTTCAGTTATTATGGATAGGTGTCGAGCTACGAATTTTCGAAAATCGACGACCTGCCACCTTTGGCAAGGCATAGCGAGCGGCGTAAACATTTTTAAACGATTCCGATTTTATAATTTGTCGATACTATATAAGATTTATAGGATAAAACGAAAAAACCGCGAAAAAAAATTTCAAACCAAACCGAAAATTTCGAAGGGGTCTTGCGATTTTTCCAAAATTACGATTTTTTCGCAATAATTCGAGAACGATTCGAAATTTTAAAATTTATTTAAACAAAAGTTATTTATCATTAAAATACGCGTCTAACGATGGTATCGCCGTATTTTTATATCGAATAGTCGCCGAGAAAATTGTGCTTAAAGGGTTTTGGGGTTTTGGGCCCTTTTTGCGGCCCCTGTGATAGATGGGGGGTTCGGGTTGAGCTCAATAGAAAGTATCTATAATTTATGTAATTACGTGAATGTTATAAAAATTAACCGGTAACGAGAAATGTTGAAAACTTCATTTTCGATTTTTAAAAATTTTGCCGGCGATTTTTGGACGGCCGAATCCTACAATGCATTTAGCATGGGCCAATATTAATTATATATCTATATATCGTTATATATATATATATATATTGTTATTACCTAATTCGATCGTCGTAAAGAAACCTATTGAACCGAGTCATCGTCGAAATTTAAAAAAAAAATTTAGAGGGGTATGGGGGTGACTCATTAAAATTTCGATTTTGGAAAAATTCCGTTAAAATCGATACGGATACGATAGATATTAAAATGGCGAATTCGAAACAGAAAACCGTTTTTCGTTACGATCGATAGTTGTCGATCTACGAATTTTCGAAAATCGATGATCTGCCACCTTTGGCAAGGCATAGCGAGCGACATAAACATTTTAAACGATTCCGATTTTATAATTTGTCGTTACTATATAAGATTTATAGGATAAAATGAAAAAACCGCGAAAAAAATTTCAAACCCAAAACCGAAAATTGCGGACACGTATAACGCTTCGATTCAGTATTTACTTTGGATTCACTTTCATTTACTTAGAGAAGTTCAACTAAATAACACTTCATTTTTGTAATCGAAATGAATTCATTACTGTTGTAAAATGAAATAAAATTTTTCCTTTTCAAATATAAAACAAAAAAAAAAATTTTTTTTATGTTTTAATCACCAAACGAAATGTTACATAAAACGAAGCCATCTGGTAGCGAAACGGAGTTCGCCGGGTTTGCTAGTTATATATATATATATAAAACCGGTTTGAGATAAAAACAGTAGTATAAAATGGATTACATACGGATTGAATACAATATTTCTTTGGTATCACACGGATGGTATAAATCCAACTACAGAGGATGAAATTAATATTACATTCACATACAGGTAAAAACAATAATTCTGATTGTATTTCATAAACAGCTACACATTTTTTACGCGTTTCAGTTATTTATAATTTAGTTTACCGTTTTCTAATTACATTTATAAAAAAAACATTCTACATATATTAGCGTACACTTTACATATCTGGTTAAACTATAAGTTTAGTATATTACTTATAGATAGGGTTGCTTTGAAATTTTTGGTTTTGTAATTGTTTCATTTATGAAATATGTAGATACATCACTTTTGCTTTAAACAAATACATTCGTATTTGTTTACGCCTGATCAAACATAATTTAAATTCAAAGTTAGCTCGGTCAATGGGGATTTTCTATTCAGCTTTTTTTTTGTGCAATCCAATCCTGGTACAATTTTTCCATGGGCTCTGTTCACATACATTCTCTAACACATCCTAGACGAGGAGTAGATAATGTGCTAGATTCAAATACCAGCCAACATTTGGACTCTTCGATCATGCTAATAGAATCGTTGAATTCGTTACTACATCAAATACTGCAAAATGTAATCTTCCATCGAATTTGCAACTACAACAACCTACAACACAAGTAGAATTCCTCGAAGAAGAAATATATATGTACGTGTGTGTGTATATTATGTACCACAATGTATTACGTAAGTTTTAAAACACAAATAGACTGATACATAATATACATAGCAATAAGAAATCTGTCAAAAAAAAATTATATATGTGCTAAGTGAGTAATAACCTGCACAAGTTACTTCTAGAAAAAAGCAGTAGCATAAGTAAATGGATTTCATACGAATTAAATAAGGGGGTGGTATAAATTCAATATAGTATCCACAACCGATCGACATAATTCAGCTGGCGTTACAAAGAATGAATGGACTATCATATAAAAGTAGTATTTCTGATCGTATTTCATAAACATTTACACAACTCCGTTCTACGTGTTTTGAAATAAAAATTCTACGTATGTTGCTTACTCTTTACACATCTTGATGAAACTATATAAGTTTAGTATATTACTCATAGATAGTGCTGCTTTGAAACTTTCAGTTTTGTAATCGTTTTATTTATGAAATCCATCCACTAGTATTTGTTTACACCTGGTCAAACATGAAATCTGCTTTAAATTCAAAGTTAGCTCGTTATGGGTATTTCTATTCACCCTTTTCTTTGTCCAATCTAATCACAATCAGAAAGAATTGAAGTACCGCGCACAAAACAATCAATTTTTTGTTCGATAATTACAACTTAGTGAAATACACAAAAATTATGGTAAGAAAAACGAACACTTCTATATATATAAATAAGTAAATGAACAATGAAAAACAAACGGTTTCTCCTGAAACACATATTAACTGCGAGAAGACTTGAAACAGACTGACTGGACAACATAAAAATGATAACCATACTGGATGGGACAATAATTATCTCTATTATCGTGGTGGATCATTTCATTCACTGATCATATAGATCAACCAATCAGAGACAATGTTGCGGTCGACCTTTGAAGAACGTTTCCAAGTTGTGTTGATTGTCGCGCTCAGTTATGGCATATTTTTAAAACCATATATATTGTCTTCTCAAGAAAGCACATGAAATTTCAATTCTAACAAAATAAAATATTTTCCGGTTGATCATGAAATGTCTCAACCAAATTATATTTATGTAACAACATTGAAAATCATCTAGAGTTATCTAAAAAGCAACGTTGCATAATAAATAGCATGTATAAAATTTATAATTTTCTGATTAAATTTCATGTATGACTGAAAGCGTTAAAGGCATAAGCACAAAGAAATACAAAGGAAATGATGATAATAAATAAAGGGTAAAGAATAGAATTATTTATATACTAAATAAACCAGAAAAATATTGTGTTACATGATGATTCGGCGAGACCTGCCAGGGTAAATAACATGAATTGCACCAAACATACGCTTGGTCATGTTGAAAATTTCATGAATGGAATATATTACAAACAAAAAAAAATATTGTCGACATTGTAAAATAAATTTATATATGGTTTGTTTTGTAAAATATATTTATTCATAAATACGGTTTTTGGCATTCAATATTGTAACGTAGTATCACAAAATTGGAGGCACGTGCTATCAAGCGATAGTTACATTATATTGTATTACATAGTTCGATTGTAACCGTTATCTCGTCGTGATCGTATTATTAGCTTTTGATATTAGTCGAACAACGAACATAATTTTATCTTTTCAAGTTGGTATGGATAGTGAATTTATGAAGAAATTTGAACAAATGTTTGCGGACATAAAAGGTATCAAATTAGTATGTAATACTACTAACTCAAAAATCGATAGTATTATGTCCGAGTTAAATGAACTCAAAAATGAAAATATAATTATTAAAGAGGAAATGGACACACTCAGAAAAGAAAACGTAATTTTGGGAGAGGAGATAAATAGATTTGAACAATATTCAAGAAAAGACAATGTAATTGTACACGGTGTTCCTTTTGAGGAAGCCGAGAACATTAGGAGTAAGTTCTGCAATGTAGCGGAAAAACTGAATGTGATATTGAACGATTGCGATATTAAAGCTGCTCGTCGACTGCCGTCAAGAAATACCAACAAGCCACCACCGATTATAGTGAAATTAAATAATCTCGATAAACTAAAACACATAGTGGTTAACAGTAAGAAGCAGAAATTAAGTGGGAGTAACGTTCAACTAGCATCGAACACGCCGATATTCATCCACGAGGATATGTCCACATATACACGGCAATTGCTGTTCACAGCGAAACGTTTATGTAGGAATGGGGATTTAGCAGCGTCGTGGTGTCGCTCCGGAATTGTTTATATTAAGATAAACGATCAAAGCGCAAGTATTCGAGTGCTTAGTATATCTCAGCTCGAACAACTGGTAGGAAAACTAGTTAATAGCCTGACCAGTACGAAGCAGAGGCAGACGGATAGAGTTAGTCCGATAGAACAACCAGTTCACGCATCAAGTAGAAAAAATCAAACGCAAGCTCGATTAGATAAATTCGTTGCAACAAATCCATCATCGGTAATTCGATCATCGCCGCTGAGCACGCGATCTAAATTTAAACAGAATAAAAATAACTGACTTTTTCTTGGGCCCACCAAGAGCACGAGCTCTCCTCACCCAGAAAGTACGGTAAACGAGGGTGAGTATACCAAAGTTCCTTTAACCGTTCCCATAATTATAAATAGTAACGTTAATAATAAAAATAGCAATATCGTAATTGTTAATAAAAATAAGAGTAAAAATAAAAAATTTAGTATCGGAAAGAGCGTTAATCTTAAGAGTAAGCGCACAAATGTAATTAAATTTGGCACATTAAATGTTAGAACTTTAAAAAAAGACGAAAGTCTATTAGAATTAGAGGAGGCTTTTGGTGCGTCAGACATAAAAATTTTAGGATTATCGGAAATTCGTAGAGCAGGTGAAAAAATAATAAGTACAAATAGAGGTAATTTGTTCTATTTTATCGGGAATGACAGGGGACAAAGAGAGGTAGGATTCTTAGTAAAACCAGAGTATAGAGATAAAGTTATCGAGGTCAGGGGGATTTCGGATAGGATAGCCATTTTAAGATTAAATTTTAATAGTAATCATATATCTTGTATTCAAGTATATGCCCCAACCTCGGTAGCGGACGATAGAGAAATTCGAGAGTTCTATGAGATTTTGGAAAAAACGGTAACCGAACTGAAAGTCAAAGATATAGTAATGTGGGACTGGAATAGTCAAGTTGGATTGAGAAGAAAGGGAGAAAAAGGCACAATGGGAAATTATGGGTACGGGATACGTAATGAGAGAGGTTGGAGGTTACTACAGTTCTGCCAACAGTTTGATTGGAAGATAATTAACAGCTTTTTAAAAAAAAGAAATGGCAAGAGGTGGACGTGGATATCACCGAATATGGAGAATAAGTTACTAATAGATTATATTATGTCCCCAAAAGGGAACAAAAGAATAACCAATTTCGAAGTTTACGATACGAATTCCTTTAAGTTTTACACAGATCACAGGTTAATTACGGTTACAATGAAAATTATGAAATGTACATGCAAAAGGTTAATCAGTAATAAAGATGGTAGAAAATTAAACCTCGCGGAATATAAAAAGAAAGTAGCAGAGTTACTCGAGGACACGAATTACCCAGAAACTTATGATAGTAACGAATCCTATAATAAAATAACAGAGACTATATTAGCAGCCATAACACAATCGATGTACACACTCGGAGAAAATGACAGGAGCACACTATTAAACGACGAAGTAACTAAATTACATAAGCAGAGGGCTGTTTTACTAAGAATTAAAAATAAATCGCCCAAAGAAAAAATTGAGTTGAACTTAATATCTAAATTAATAAGGAGTAAAGTTAGAGAGAAAAGCGAGTTTAAGAAAGCCGAAATAATCAGAGCAACTTTGGAAGGAAATAAGAATATTAAAAAAATGAGAAAACAGATAAGTATTGGAACAACATGGAACACATACTTTAAAAATTTGTTAGGACAAAAGATTTATGATAGACATGAAATAAATAAGTTGATAACCACCTATTATACAGAAAAGACGATGGTAAGGACAGGGATGGAAAAGATAGGTATGCTAAGAGAGTAGTGGATTCGGAACCAGAGTTTTTAGTCGGAGAAATTAGAATGGTGGTAGAAAACTCGAGAACCAATGTTAGTCCAGGTCATGACGGCATTACGAACGAACATATAAAAGGCGGGGGTGTTTAATTAAAAGATTAGTTATGCTTTTTAATAACATTTTGAAATCATGTAGTATACCAGAAGAATGGAATTACTCCGATCTGATTTTATTGTTTAAAAAAGGGGACCGTTACAATATTGAGAACTATCGTCCAATTACATTAAGCCTGAGCATCTCTAAAATATTCTCAAAAGTAATAGAAAAAAGAATCAGATATTTTTTAGAAATTCAGCAACAGTCAGAGCAAGCTGGTTTTCGTAAGAATTTTTCCACAGCGGACCACCTGCATACAATAAATCAAATTATGGAAAATGTAGAGAGTATCGGATAAACTTTCACCTAGGACTGGTTGATTATAACAAAGCATTCGATTCCTTAAATCATGAATTTATTTTTAGGGCACTACAAAATCAGGGAGTGCCTGAAAATTATATCCTGATAATTGAAGAAATGTATGGAGGTTTAAAAGGTAGGATAGTTACGGATGTTAAAGGTCAATATTTTACAATTAAAAGGGGAGTCAGGCAGGGCGACCCTCTTTCACCGATTCTATTTAACTGTGCATTAGAAGAAGTTTTTAAAGAAATGAATTGGGAGAACAAAGGGATAAATATAAACGGGATGAGAATATCTAACTTAAGATATGCCGACGACATAATTCTCCTTGCTACATCATTGGAGGAGCTAGGACAGATGCTTTCAGAACTGAATGCAAGAAGGGCAACTGCAGGTCTATCCATGAATATTAAAAAAACTAAAATATTAACAGAAAATACAAATGTCAATAAAGTACAGTTAGATAGCAACTACCTAGACGTTGTAAGCGAAGCAACGTACTTAGGACAGTTATTATCATTTAGAAATCAGATGGAAAAGGAAATAAACGTAAGAATCACGAGATCGTGGAAAAAGTAGTTTAAGATGTATATTTAAAGGTCCTTTTAGTAACAACCAAAAAAGCCAGATTTTTAATATGTGTATTATACCGGTATTAACTTACGGTTGTCAAACTTGGGTGTTAAATTCAGTGACAATTAACAAGCTCAAGGTTACTCAGAACGCTATTGAAAGATCAATGCTGGGGGTTAAGAGAAAGGATCATTTTAAAATAGAAACACTTAAGCATCTGTTTGAAAATAATATTGATGTAATAAGCTACTCTAGAAGGAGAAAGTGGGAATGGGCCGGCCACGTAACTAGGTTAAAAGATGATCGATGGACCTATAGAACTACTTTCTGGTATCTCTCGCATCACAAGAGAAGAATTGGTCATCAAACGGATAGGTGGAAGGACGATTTTAATAATTTCCTAAATCAAAAAACATTTCGAAAAAGTAGCTATAAATAGAAAGGAATGGGAGCGGTTAAAGGAAACCTTTGCTCTTTATGGGCCGAGGAAATTTAGTTTATAAGTTATATAGTTAATAATTCATTTATATTCACAAATCCTCAATAAAGGTATTTTGATTTTGATTTGATTTGATCACAAAATTATGTTCTTCATGATTTCCAATAATTTATAAAGCGTTGGGATCCCTTCAGCATGTACATTCAACATTAATTATCGTTGAGTACTCTTCAAATATCTCACTCACTATATTCTACCTTTAATTGTAATCGGCCAACCGGAAACAGTCAATTCTAATTAGCTGGTGTAGATTTTCATGTGTAGTGAACATGATAGCCATATATACGTAACAAACACATACAACAGGTATTGTTTCCGAAATTGAAATCGGTACAAAACTAGCCAGCTTTGATTTACAGCTACCGATCTTTCACAACGAAGCCTAACAGCGCTATCTTCCGTAATAATTGGAGAAAAATCTTCACCAAAAGATTGCGCCATTATCTGGCATAGAAAAATTATTATTCTTGATTTGTTTAATAAATTTTAAAAAGACAAACTTGTAACTAGTTCATACTCCATTTTTCCCGTGTTTCCGCCGGAAACACCGGCAACATGGAGGATTCTCAACTGATTGTAATAAAATCATATGCACGACTTAATCTGAGTAGTAGATTTTTTACATTATTTGTAGTAGTCAATGTTCCCGATTTCAAGTTGAACTACGGCTAAAAACGAATTTTTAAAATTTTAAAATCGGTTATTTCTTGTCTTTTTTTAACTAGGTTTGAAAAATTTTAAATTAAATAAAAAAATCACAAGAAAAACATAATTCTACACATGAAAAATATATATTTCGGTTGTGGTTTCCGAAAACAACAAAGCTTATACAACTCCAGCATTTTAATTGTAATATATTATTAATTAACACTTTTATGTTTCAAATTTAACTCCGAATTTATTTATTCACATAAAACTTTAACTTTATTTTACGGAAATAAAGGTAATTGAAAAAATAAAACTTGATTTCATTTTTTAAAATCCGTTTAAAATAAATTCGAATTCTAGATTTTATAAAAATAGTTACGAATATTTATAAAAATGAATTATGTTCAAATATAACTTAAATTAAATTTTTTGATAATTACATGTTAACATCATTTAATTTTCAATTTGCTAAATTCATTATTAGAATAGAATTATCGATATTGATAGTTTCCCGCCATCTGTAGACAAAATTTTGAACCACTTCCAGTATTTACATAAAAATTTGCGCAGCTTGCAAGATTGTTTTTTATAACTGTTATCACTGACTCGTTAGTGTGTTCTGTATAGTATTGTGTTGTTTGCTTTCAGATGTTTTAATGTGCCGTGTTTAAAGTTTAAACCTTTAGTGTAACGGTTATCAAGTAGAGTCCTTGTTTTTTTTTTTGTTATATTACATTTTCGTAGATATGAAAAATTCTGGTAAAGGTGAATAATAGCTATCATAATTTCTTGTACCATATTTTGTGTTATGTGTTTCATGCAATAAGGTATAATTATTTATTTTAGATTTAATGTAAAAGTACTCAGCTAAACGTAAACAATGACAAAAAAGTTCGAATTTAATTGGCATATACCAGTTCCTAGCCCTTTATTGCAAGGATGTGTCTTTGATCGTTGGTCTGAAGAAAAAGATTCTTCAGATTATGAACCAAATTGCCTCTTTAAAGTGGATGAATATGGGTTTTTTATTTACTGGAAAAGTGAAGCAAAGGTACGTTGTGCAGTTTCATATTTTTCTTTGAATTTTTGTTGTAAAATAGTTTCCAAAATTTATATTGGTGTGTAAATGCGTTCATTTTACATATTTTAGGATGGTGATGTAATCGAATTATGTCAAGTTAGCGATATTAGAGCAGGAGGTGTACCAAAGGTAAAATAAATACGTGTGACTTTTTTCTTTATATAAGAAATATAAATAAAATTGTAATTTGTAAATTTGTTACATGTGCCGTCGTTAAAGTGTTATTTATATTCTTTCTTTTTTCCTATGAAAGGACGGTAGATTGTTGCAATCATTAGTCAATAAAAATGGAGACAACCTAGATGAAAAGTCTCTAACAATTTGTAGCGGTACAGATTATATCAACATTAACTACCAACATGTAATTTGCCCGGATGCTGAAACAGCAAAAGTAAGTAAATGATTGCACTTCGTACAAAAAATTACTATTACTTTCATATCTGTTTAAAAACTATTGTTATATATTTTATTATGCAGCGTTTAACATTAAATTCTGTTTGTATCTTTATTGCACTTGAAATTAGAATTAATTTACTATTGCGTACGGTATAAACAGTGTCCTTTTGCTCATATATCTGCTGTGAGTTCTTCGTATATATTTTTAATTAACAGCATATGTGTTTATATATATGTATATCAAAATTATTTAATATATATGTAATCTTATTTGTGATACATAGATAGAGAGATAAAAAGTGTAGTTTGAAAACTGTGTAACCATAGATTATTATAGTTCAATCTTTAATATAATTACAAATCCTTAATCGTAAATTCCCAAATATCTTTATAAAACACAAACATGTGTAAGTTACGCACACACAAGTGTGTACTATATAATACAAATTTTTAGATAAAGGGAGAGATATAAAATGATCATTTTTTATATTTTTGTTGTGAAGTTATAAATTCAAAATCCCAACCCGCTCTTGTTCACTGCAGTCTGCTTAAAGGGAAAATGTTAATGAAATATTATTTATATTTTAAAGTTATGAATTTTATAATTTTATTTGAAAATATACTTTTATCTACTCTATATTATCCTCTTATTAATAGCCTAATTTAATCCACTACAAAAAGGAGCATGAATACATGTAATTAAAGCTTGCCCGTGTATATGTATCTCTTAATATAGTGTTATATTTTCATAGTTATACATTTCGCTCTTTGTAAAAGATATTTCGACTTAAAAATTATATCCGTTCTATAAAACAAGATGTTTTTGTTTTAATAAGTCATCAACCATTTTTACGCGAAATAACAATATAAATTTTAAAACCGCTATTTTTATTAAGAATATAATTTTTTAAATACTTCATTATAATTATAAATCTACTCCAGAACATCCATGTTTTATTCATTATTGGGTTTCGTCTTCTTAGAACGGGAAAGCGAGTGTTTATTATTACCTTGTTAGATGTATCCGTTTTGATTTTTTTAATTTACATATTGAGCAGCTTCTAGCCATATTTTCTTAAAGTATAGCTTAAGTATGTAAATAAAATACAAATCTGTTGTTATATCAATGTGCACTCGAGTAATAATAAGGAAATATCCAGAAAAATTTATAAATGACAATGAAACAGTATACAATTTTAATATACGTGTATTATAATTATATTTGTTTTCAAATAAAACATGATAAAATTGTCGAATTTTTGACGGCTGTATTTTAAGTCTTATATTTATTTGATATTAAACATGACTTTGGTATTATATTCGGTTTTCGTAGTTTTTTCAATAATAATTATTTCCATCAAAAATTATTTGTAGCCTCTCGTTTATTCTTTTTTATTTTTTTCGTATTAATAACAAACATAATTTTATAATAATGGCGTTTCTCCCTATATACATATATATATAATATGTATACACTTGCGTAGATGTGTTGTGGGTAAAATATCGTGAACCATTAAAGTATATGCATAAGTCAATTATAGCAGCCATATAAATACCATTTCATAGTTTACTTTTAAGTCCTCATTCTGTTTTTCACCGCAAATAATTTGTTTTCCGTTATATAAATTTATTTTCCTCTCTGGTTGTTTATTAAACTTTGTATTACTTTATATAAAATAAGTAAAACGAAAATATTATTTATGAAATTATGTTTAAAAATCTGTTGTTTTTTTTTTTGTTTTATATGACGGCAGATGGAACGATTCTTTTGTTATAACTAAAATTTGTCATTTAACTCGTGATTGCCCATGTTTTAATTTTTTATTTTATTAATCTAAATCTGAGGCCAGATTTATGCTTGCATTTTTTCTAAATTATCTCGGCTCATAAATGTGTTTATGTTCGGAACAAAAACAAGAATATATACGTCTCTCAATATTTCTGAAAATAGGATGGATTTTTTTTTACTTTTTCTTCTTAGGTTAATTGTATTCGGAATTATTTTTATACGTAACTAATTTAATTTTGTGTTTTATGTTAAATTTAACTCTTTCAAAATGATAATAATAAAGTTTTTATTTTAATTTACCATCAGTTTCCATTTAAAAATATTTTGTCCGGCTATAATCTCTTCCCGTTCTTTAAGTAAGTTGAGATTTTATAAGGTGAACGATTAAAGAGATTAACATGATTTATACGTAAAAAATTATATACGCCTTGAAGTTTTCCTATAATCAACGTATAATTATGATTTTTTTGGTAATATTTTTTACATTGGAAAATATTAGGAAATAATATGATTGTTTTAAAATTATACATAATTTACTAAGTATACCAGAAAATCACATGGTAAATTTCGAAATGCAATTATAATTATATTAATGGCGGAATACTGTTTATTATTTATAGATTTTTTAAAATCAAATAATACTTTGAGATGTACTTAAACAGGTATGGTTGGACGGTTTAAGGACTGTTACTCACAATATAAAAGCTAATAACGTATGCCCCAATACATGCTTGAAAAAGCAGTAAGTGATAAACGGTCGTAATTTGATATTTTATACGGCTTTCATTGTGTAGAAAAATGAATTAAATTCCAATTTTATTTCACATAAAAAACATTATTGTGCATATTTCTTCATCTGCGGCATTGCCACTTGCTTATTAAAATGTCATATATAAAACAATTATAATAATGAATTTGAAAATTTAGTTCTACTGATAAAACACATATGCAAGATAAATCAATTAATACTAATTGTTGCTATAGTTTCGCCAGGGTATTTATACATTAAATTAACCAAAGCTCTATCGCATTGCTTGGAGCAGTAAGTAGTACATAATTAAATTGGCTCATAAATATGTAGATTAGCTGTTAGTCATAAGCAGTCGCTAACTGAAAATGGCTAATGGTAGAAGTCTCGAGTATTGTTCGGGGGTTTCAAGATACAAAATATTAAACAAAGTATAATTAATATTTAATCTTTGTAAGTTTAGAACTGATATAAAAGCTTAACACCGTAGTAAGAAGTGGTAAATTGTGATTTGAGCTAAAATGTGGTTTCAATGAGAAAAAGGAAATCAGTCGTATGTTCCCTCAGTTTGCCAAGGAAAGAGGTGCAAAATGCATATTTTAATTGTACAATTGAAAATCGTCGTAACTATAATGTGAATATAATTTAAATAATTTGCAAAATAAAAAATTGAAATTTTTAAAGCAAACAAAAAAATATTCCTTAGTTACTAATAACAAAAAAACTATTATGGGGAAGTAGTGACCTCTGTAATCGTGGTAAAAAGGAGCCACTTATGTGACAGTCTGGAGTAGGTGTCACCCAGCCTGATTGTGAACGTCCTTTCCGACAGATAAAATTTGATAAGTATCGTAAGATTGTTGGAGAAATCGTAGCGCAGCATTTTGTATATCATGTCTTTATGCCAAGTTATATAAAAAACGTTTTCAATGTCAAGCAGTAATCGTGTTTATTTAAATTATTGTTGTTGTTGTTGTTGTGCCATATCTTCAATAGATGTTGGTGATTATCCGCTTGGCTGCTGATCTGTCAGATAGTGTTCGCAGTAAGAATTCTGTGTCTCATGTCCATTCCTTCATGTTTTCAAGACAGGTTTTCCTTCTTCTATCTCTTACCCGTTTTCCTGTGACGTTTTCTTCAATGATCATTTGCAGTAGGCTATATCTTCCATTTTCTCAGGGCATGACCTAGATAGGTTACTTTCCGTCTCTTTATAATAGCCATTTAGTTTATTTAATTGCTGCAAAATTTTTGCACGTGAAACTTTTCCATGATAACCGCAACATCCTTCGGTAAAGCCACATCTCTTTCCATGATAACCGCAGCATCCTTCTGTAAAGGCACATCTCGAAGACATTCGGTTTCTCATAGATTTTTTAATTTTCCAGACTTTTACTCCATATTAGCAATATGGACCATACATAACATTTAACCAGCCTCCATTTTGTTCTCCATTTAAGCGTTTTATTTGTAAATATTTTTCCCATATTCAAAAATATGGTCCTTGCTTGCTCAATTCTAGTTCTTATTTAGATTAAATTGATCAATTATATAATCGGTAAGTCTGACTAATTGCACGGCGAGAGATGATCGCAATCCAGAAATCTGAACTATATTTCTTTGAAGATATTATGCTCGCCAAAGTATATTTTCAGGCGTATTAAAATTACTTTTCCCTCTATTTCGCTGATATTACTGATTAGATTAATAGGACGTGCGTTGTGTACGTAGGACGAGTCTTTTTTTTTCATGGGCGTGAATTTTTTTTCATAACCTTCCTAATGGGATATGCTATCTTTTCTGAGGTATTTTGTGTTTTAGTTGACTAAATAGTAAATTACATTAGAAATATTTCATTAGCTTTTGTTCGATGCTGAAAAATAAGAAAGTCTTGAAATTGCGATGTGAACATTGTGAATTAATGTTTTTTGTACTTTGTTCTCGTTTTTTCTTCGTTCCACTTAATTCGCTCATTGTCGTTTACTTTATTAATGACTACCGCGTTGAAAATTTATTTATATCGATTTTATTAAGCAGGGAATTGTTATGTTTAACAATTTAAATGTGCTCGTTATATTCTTATTTTATCCTATCGTTATCATTTAAAAAATGATGTAAATTATGATCTATCGTTTAAAGAAATTACGTAAATTATTTAAAACGTTTGAATAAAAAAGTTATTGTGCTGCATTGTTCCTGTACGTCAGTCAGGCGTTCGATAAGGTGTGCCATACAGGATTGTTATACAAACTTAAACAACATATCCTATACCACTTGTACACTCTCATGAAATCATATCTTCATGAAAGATACTTCCGAGTGCGATATGAAGCAGAGGTTACATCGCTTCGTGAAATAAAATCAAGGGATTGTTCTGGGGTGCTATACCTCCTTTTTACAGCTGACTTGCTAGCCTGTCAAAGCACTATCACTACTACATTTGCTGATAATACGGGTATACTATCGATAAGCAAGAATCCTTTAGAAGCAACTCGACTACTACAGTAGAATGTAAATATTTCTAAAAAATGGACTAAGAAATGACAGATAAGTTTTAATGAAACAAAATCACATTATATGCTGTTTAAAAAATACAAACATAATGCAGAACTTATTACTGTCAAGGGTAAAGAACGGCAAACCGTTGCTTGTGTAAAATACCTAGATAAAGGACTAACTTGGCAGAGACATATCAATATAAAGCGGTTTATGAATACGAAACGACTAATAATTATTATTAAATATATATAATAATAATAAAGCAAGCAGGATGTATTCTTAAAATTTAAAAAAAAAAAACGTACAATTAAACAGCAAAAGTCGCTAAAATAACATTTTTACAAAAAGTTTTAAAATCGTTAAAAATTAAATATTTTTCCCTTAAAAAATTAAATATGAATTTTTTTTTATTAGTAACCGTAGACAATTCGATTTTTTACCTTTTTTTGAAACTAAAGTAAAAACCGATAAAATAATTAAAATAAACACAAACAACAATTAATTTTTATTTATATATATATATATATATACGAAAGTCCTCATTAAAGTCAGAAAACTAATAAAAATCAACCGAACGACGTTGATGCTAACAACAAAAAGCTTTTCTGTTATTCGATTTACTAGCAACACGCTTAGAAAAAGATGGAAAATGCGCTTTTTTGTAATATTGTATTTTTAATAAATTTCCGAAATTTTATTTTAATTTCCGCTTCGTAATTTTGATACGTATCAATTTTTACTCGTTAAAATGGCGTTTGTTAATTTTTTTTTAGCTTTATATTTTTTGCATGGTTGCTTCTCGACGCTTATTTTCATTTTCTTGTATTTTTCTATTTTTTTTTTTTTTAAAGATTTGGCAAGAAGGTTTACAGAAGATAACGCATAATAATAAGATGAATAATGTATGCGTCCGTACTAATTTGATGAAACAGTAAGTTTTATTTTTTAATTCGGAATTAAAATTCCCCATACCGCCTGGCATTACGAATGTTTACTTAATGTAACACTTACATTTGCGCACGTAGCACATGTTACGTCGTTTGAAGCCGGGGAAATAATTATGCGGTTGAAACGTATTTTTAAATTGAAACCTCGCTTTCTCTTACATTGTTAATTATTTAAATTTGGACGGCGGTCTTGATTTGTCTAAATCTCTGTGTCATTTGCTGCTTAAAATCTGGCATATCTGTAAGTTCCGTATTGGCAAACACCTTTTGCGTTGAGTTTGGTGGGACAGAACAGGCGCCTATCACAACAGTTTCGCCCACTTCCTGCAATATTGATTCATTGGTCCTCATGGCCATCCATGGAACACGTAATATACGCCCCAACACCATAACTCGAGGAATTCAATGTACTTGCGTTCTGTCCTGCGTATTGTCCAGGTTTGAGCACCATGTATAAAATATACTAATAATTTTACGAGCCTAATTTGAATTTTCCTATTTATATTTTGGTCATGCCAATTATAAGTGTCCCAGCGCGCCTTTGGTTATTTATATGCGACGTCACAGTTCTAGTTTACATCCTCCTGTTTTCTCAACAATCGACCCTAAGTATGTAAACTTGCTGATCACCATTATAACCATCTATTTGTTTGATGTTAGGAGAGTTTAGCTCAATTAACTATCATCATTTTAGTTTTTTTGTTGTTGTTGATTATCAGATCATATTGTGCACTAACTTCTTTCATTCTTCGCAAAAAAAAAAAAAACATGTTATATTTGCGGTACTTGTTGCTATCAGGTTAGGAGTGGTGAGTATACAAAAATTTATAATTTTATGTTTGATATTAATAGTGATGACTGAGGAGGTTAATATTTTTTAAATGTCCCGTGTATTACAAAATGCACGCTGGGTGATTTTTTTAGTTCTTCTCCATATTTATCTGTAGAATTATGACGTAGTAGGTTATAACATCGCGTTAAATCCGAATTTAGGTTTTGTTGTTTCAAAAATGTAATAATTTATTTACGCGCTTATAACCTTGTAAAACGTGAATCAGTTTCATCAAATTTTACCTGCCCGTAATAATAAATTAATTTTATTATTAATTTAACGAGCGACCAAATTATTTACTGAACGCTTTTGCGAAATTTACGTTTAAATTTATAAATTTGTAGAAAAAGTATTCCTTTATGGTAAAGCGTAATTTACAAAAAATAATAATGTAAACGAAAGTAATTTGTAATTTTAAGTTACGATAGCCTGTCGGAGAAATTTAATAAATAATAATTTCATATCGCGGTATTTTTATTTATTTAAGATTTATTTACGACTAGTTTTGCGATGAAATTTTTTATATTAAAAATCATTTAATATCGTTTCGACAAGTTGAAAGAGAAGCTAAAAAAACGGAAAAAAAATTAAGAGAAAAATTTTAAACGAAAACGAAGTTCTAAATTTTGTAAATTATTTTTAAAAAAATGTTAATTCTCTTAAATATATATGTTTTAACGAATGAGTGTCAATTTTCGTTAATTTAATATTGTTTAAATCGTTGTTTAAAATTCTATCTTTGTATTGCATCTGTATACTACGTCCACGAGAACGCACACAGAAACACCGTTACAATCGACCATTAGCGGGTGTGTTTCTCGCTGGTTGTTATAATTACTTTCGGCTTCGTACATTTTGACAGCCTACTATTTGAAGTCTATTAACTAAATTACTATACGTTTTGTTTAGATCGTTTCAATAGTATCTTAATTATATATATATATATATATATATATATATATATATATATATATATATATATATATATATATATATATTAGGTATATTACTGTTACCAGTCGGAAAATGTTATTTTGAAATATTGGCAATATATATATATATTTTGTTTTAAGAATATTTGCGCTATAACTCGAGTTTATGTTTTTTAAATTAATTTCTTTTACTTAACGTGCAGTTTACAACTAATATCGTGAACACATTACTAGGCCTTTTATTTTTTCATTAGTCTACTCGCTTCTATATTAAAAAAAAATCAACTTTCGACAAAACTCCGGTTTCCCTTATGTAAAGGAAAAAGAACGAACTCAACTCGAATTCTGACGATTAAATTACGTTAGATATTAAAAACTGACAGATTTCCCCAAATCGAGGAGAAGTAGAATTTATTTAAAAAACGATATTTTTTCTAAAAAAATCTACCCTAGCTGTTCAGCTATCTATAGATACCGAAAAATTACACGAACGCCGTATCTTGACATCGCGACTAATTATAATTATTTATGATTATTAACATTAATTTTACTTTCTTTATTCGTCTGTGTTTGAATATGGGAGCTTCTTTTATAGTAATTCTTCGTTAAATTTTTTGGTTCTTCTAAATAAATTGCAAAATTTTTGCGCCTTCGTTACTGCCTGGGAGCACGTCTTACTACTCCAATTGCTGCTTTAGAGGTGGAATCTAATACCCCTCGTCTCTACATCCGCAGAAGCCTCTTAGTAGACCAGTTTGTTGTAAAAAGTTTCACAACTACATATCAGTCAACATATAATAACTTCTTATTTATTTATAACAAGTGGAGACTCTCACCATATAAACTTCCTATTCTTTGTAAAACGATTTTCCAATGAGTACAACTTAATTATTCCTTTATCACCCTCTCCTTATTTTTTCGATCCTTTCTCTATTAATAATATAAAATTAGAAATAAACTTAAAAACCTTTCATAAAACTCTATATCCTTTTCATTTTAGTACTTCTATTTTTAATAGTTTACTGGAACACACTGGATGAGTTTCCTTCCGATTTATACCGATGGTTTCAAGTCTAATAATAAAATCGGTTCTGCTTTCGTAGTTCGTTCTTTAAACATTATTAAGAAATTCGTTCTATTACGTTTTCCTTCGATTTCTACAGCTCATCAGTTCTTATTCTTACCGATTAGAAAAGCTGTTTAACCGCTCTAAAATCTCTGTCATTTATTCCCCGTGCATTACCTTATTTATATAAAATCCGAATTTTGGTTTCCTCGCCTGTTAGAATCTGGTATTTCCGTTAGATTCTTCTGGATTCCTGGACATTCTGATATATTTGGTAATACTGTGCTGATGCAGAAGCTAGGTC
The DNA here is from genome assembly GCA_032883995.1 of Coronaproctus castanopsis. Classification (NCBI taxonomy): domain Eukaryota; kingdom Metazoa; phylum Arthropoda; class Insecta; order Hemiptera; family Monophlebidae; genus Coronaproctus; species Coronaproctus castanopsis. Next base: position 66,018,861 of record CM065052.1, on the reverse strand, counting down.
CGCTTCGAATACAGGTGTGCTCATTCCATATACACCTTTAACAGATCTTTTGTGTCTCATTAAATTTTGCTCATAAAGAATATTGGAATAATATTTGGTCCAATCCTTATCTAGCTCCATATTATAGATCGATTCAACCACTAATAAGTGATATAAAAATACCAAATAACATACTTCGATGTTTCATTACTAGTTTATGTAGATTACGATTTGGAAAAAATCGTCTTCCATCGTCCCTATGCCGATATAATCTTACAAATTCTCCTTTTTGCCCTCATCGTTCCGATGACAACAAAATAGCAGATGCAGATCACGTATTTTTGGAATGTTCTTACTACAGCTCTCAACAATCTTTATTATATAATCAAATTATATTTCTCAAAGAGTACCATGGTCAATAAATATGTCTTACCTACTTACTATTAAACACATTCATGTATATTTACCTATTTATAATTACCTATATTGCATCAACTAATATTAATATTTAATATATCCGTTTTAATAATTTTATAGCAATCTGGGTGTAAAAATCGTGTGCCCATTATATAATATATATAAAATCTATCGTTTTCTGTTTATGTAATCGACGTATTTCTGAGGAGTTGTTGAGTAAATTGACTGCAGTCGAATTCGGGCGATGTTGGTAATTAACTATTGTTTCCTCACTCGAGTGTTCCTTTTTTGTTCGCGCATTGCCAATTTTCAACCCAAAATTATAAATTTCGACGTAATAATTTAAAGAAATTTACTCGAGGGTGAAATGAAAACTACCTGATATTTTGATTATAATACCACTTTATAGAATTAAAATGTTACGTCCTTTAGTATTTTATTATTAATATTATTCGAATCCAGGTAATTAAATTTTCTTGGATCAATAGTTCCGTGTCATCCATTACAGTATCAAAATCACACCGAATCCCGAATAGTCTATAATTCATCAGATGTTCCAACATCTTTATTTCACTTACACTCATAGATGGAATCTATCGACAGACCTCATTTCATGTCTTTATTCTCGCATTTCAGTATTCTTTGTATTTGCCAGACTTAATCTGCATCTATAGCTGCTGTTACTGGTTTGATTCGTGTTTTCCACAAGATTGCGATCTGATTTGGTGTAACATTTGTATACTTTCGACTTTTTTGTTTTTCGCATTTAAGTTTTACTCCTTACTTTTCTACTAGTCGTATACTTATCCGTTTCTTCAAGCAGAGTGGCCCATCTTAATCGTCTATGCTCTTCTATAATCTCCAATAGGTTATTAGTAAGTTTGCGAATGGGTTAGAGTTTTATTCCTAAGCAGAAACAGTCCTTTATTATGAAAATAAATAAATTTCTTAACTTTAAAAGTTCATTTGCCTCCTAGAGACCACGGTAATTGAAAGGTTTAAAACTGAAGAAAAATTTACTTCACAATATCAACTGAACAGAAAACCTTAGTAGGATTTTCGTAAATGTACGAGATTGTAAATAAATGTTTTCTTATGACGCGTGTATTAAATTCCAGGTTGTATCTGTCACACGTCCGATTACATCTTAAACGAAATTAAATAATGATTTTGAATATTTGAGCTGCTTCGGTTAAAAATGTTAAAGTTCAAAAAAAAAAAAAAAAAAGTTAAAGAGTTAATTTTATATGATGGGGATGAAAAGTGTTTTGGCTTTTTTCTTTTTATTATATTCGTAATTAAACAGGGAAAGTTTTAAAATTAAGAAACTTTTTTTTTTCTTCATATTTTGAAATATTTTTACTAAATTCGGACATTAAACACTTTTTTCTTACATATCTTCGGAACGTAGGCGAATTAATTAATTTTACTTGTGTTCCGAAATTATAAATAAATCTTGAAATAATTTAATAACCGACTTAGATAAATTTGTTAAAATTTTTTCTTTTTTAATTATCGTTATCTAGTTGGATGCGTCTTGGAATGTTGGTTGATGTTGCCGGTAAAGTACCGGTTAAGGTGATAGCCAGAACTTTTGCTTCCGGAAAAACCGAGAAGATGGTATATCAATGTTTGGCTGATTTAGGATTACCGAGCGAAAAGGTGATTTTTATTGCTTATATTTATTGCATAAGTTTTGTTGCATTTAACCGGAAGAAATCTAATTTGAAATAAACTAATTACATGATAATAAATATCAATTATAATGTAAATGTGTCTACACCCATACAAATATCGTAATAATTTTGTTGCATCTTCTTAGATGGAGGTTGCATGGTAAGAACGGTTGAACATATTGTATTTTCACGAGTCTTGCTGGATTTATTACGTCACTGGTTTTGTTAAATCCATGTTTGATGTTACATATTCCGTCTCCTGTTGCTGAATTCCAAAGCTCTTTTCCTTGTACTGCTAGTAGAAACAAATTTCATTCCTTCGAAATTGAGGTCAGTGTCCTCACCACAGCCTCTTCAATCGAAGACAAGCGGTCGCTTTTAATTGTATGTTCAGGTTACGGAACATAAAATAGTCGGAGAGACTTGAACCTGAAGGTAGAGATTAGTAATAAAAATTAGGTGTTGATCGCTACAGTATGAACAAGCATATTATCGTATTATAAAAAAATTGATCAATAATTCATTAAATTATTGTTTTTGAAATATCAGTTGGTTTTTCTACTGACATACAACGGCATTACGATGTTATGTCAACGTTGCCACACGAGCGATGTTTTCGTGATACATGATTGCTGTATGACATGGCGCATCACCGTGATGCATCACTTAGTTGTTCTTGATATTAAGTCTTTCAAACACCAGGTAAAAATGTTGATTGGCCGTTTGGTGCTCAGGCACAAACATTTTGGGGACGATTTCGTGGCTATCCAAAAAACAAATCAACACGCATTTGATCTTCAACTTGCTCATTCGTGCTTTTTCCGGCCTTGGAGAGAATGGAATGTCGCGTTTGGTTTCTAAATTGAGATCGCTTTTAATCGATTTAAAAAGTCAAAACTCTGTTCCTTTCTGAAATCCTTTTGGTCTTGGGAAAGGTTTTCCAGAACCACTTTTGTACAAATTTTTCTCATCCCCCAATTCATTGGTCAAACTCTGATGAACAGCAGTGTGATTCAAATTCAACTCTTCCGCGATCATTCTGACTGTCAACCGTCGATCTGAACACACAATATCCTAGACTCTGCTGGCATTTTCATTGCAGTAGTAGGACCCCCGCTTCTTCATCTTCAATCGACTCTCTTCTTTCTGAAATGCCTTAAACCGACCAAAAACATGGGTCCTTGACAAAACAAAGTCTCCATAGGCTTGCCGAAGTTTTTCAGAAGTTTCTGTTGCAATGTATCCAAGTTTGATGTAATCATGATAGCACACCGTTCCTCGAAATTGATGATACTCATTTTTTAGAACGCACTAGAAAAACTGGTTTCACGAAAACTAACGCTACGGACAAACAAATGACTCTAGCGGATTCAAACTCACACTGGAGGTGTATCATTCACCTGATGCTGCTCCAGATCAAACACGACATTGCCAGTTTCATTACTTTATTTACACCACACACACACACACACACACACACATATATATATATATATATATATATATATATATACATATTATACATGTACGTACAAAGTAATTATTTTATATCCTATAATACGCTTTCAGAATGATACTATAGAACCGGCGGATTTTACGTTTGATAAATTTTATGAACTTTATCATAAAATTTGTCCCAGAAATGACATTGAAGAACTGTTTCAGTTAATGTGAGTATATATCACATATATGTAAATATACATATATATATATAAATAATAATTTTTTAAGTTCAGATAAAAATTCAAATCGTTTTGATGAAACAGAATAAATTACAAACGATTAAAATTATCATAAATGAAAAATCTAAATGAACCAATCATTACTTCGATGTTTAACAAACTGCTACAAATTAAACCTTTATTTAACTATCGATCTCTGTTAGATAACGATTCATTTTATCAGTTATTGGCGGTTATAGTTTAAAAGGTTTAATCATTTTTCATAAAAATCCAATGGGGGCAGCTAAATTTTGAAATTTGTATGTATGCGTATGATTAAAACGAGGAAATGTGCTTACAAGATTATACAACCAATATGTTCTGTTGGTTTTTATGTATGGTTCACAAACATAAACATTCAAAAAAAAAAAAAAAAAAAACGAATATCACTAACAGCACAGGAAAGATTAATATTAAATACAAGGTGGTCTAATCGAAAACGAGATACTTGGATACGGTGGTGGAGCTTATGACCAAACTGAAATAGACCCAGCCAGTGCACATAGCCAGAGGAAAGCATAATAGATGGTCAAAATGAGTGTTGACATAAGTATTATTTCGTAAGAAGACAAGTATTGGTAGACTGCTGACTCGTTAGTATGACAACATAACTTGAATATCGGGAATGAATCAGAAGGCTCAAAATCGAAGCGAATGTAAGAAATCGAGGAAAACTTGAGACCAATATAGGATATGTATATATATATATATATATATATATATATATATATATATATATATATATATATATATATATATATATATATCGCGGGAAGGCAATGGGAAACCACCATGCGCAACACCATATGCGCGTTGGAAAATAATATAGTACACTACAATAACACGTGGGGCTGCATTGTATTGTAGCAGCAAAGCGATTACAATCAGTTCTCCCGGGTGTGTGTGTGCTTATCTACGCCAGCCCTATATTATAATTGCCTTGTAAGCTTCTTACACTAGACAACAAAATGTGTATAGTAAGTAGTCGGTTATCTCCGATACGGAGACTGCACTTAATGATGATATATAATTTGTTTCTATCAATGAGTGATTTAAGCAGTTCTATTTTATCATTTTCTTTAACGAGTCTGATAATTCGTGGGAACATTCTCGTTGGGAATAAAGTAAAAACATTTGTTATCGAAACTTCAACAGCGGATAAATTATGTTTTTTTTTTAACTCACTAGTATTATATTAAATCGAATATATAAATAGTTAAATAATAATTAGAATTGGTTATAGGAAATAATAAAATAATGAATTAAATAATTACTAGAACAACCGATAATACACGACCTTTATACATTAAATTTTTAAATAAATACTTGAAATAATACGGTGTTTTCTAATAATTGAAAACTCTAGTATAATAAATACGCTATTATCAGTTCGAATTTTGTTCTAATTACCCTAGTATCATATCATCGACTGTGTTTTTAAATTCGTCATCACATTTGTACAACGTTTGTAAATATTAGATATTGGTCAGTTATTTAAATGACGAAATACCTGCACGCGTTTATACATTTATTCCAATCGTACTGAGTAGATCAGTATTTTAAAATAATTCCGGATTTCATTCTGACATGCAGATGTGCCGCGTGGATCTATTATACGCCTACGATAGATACTGCGATAGGTAGCGGCATTCGTAAATTACACCACTTTTCTATAAATAAGCTCGGATGTATTTGGGTTGTTGGATAATACCTACAATACTAGACTCACACATAGGAGAATAAGAATTAACACTTCAAAATCGATAGAGATATAACCTTAACGACCAAGCCGTGATACCTGTACTCTCATAATATCTTTTACCATAACTTACAAATGTCAGATACTTGAGTATATGACTGAATTGTCTCTTATGTTGAAGGAAACATATTCTGAAAAAAGTAAAAAGTGAAAACTGTAGCAAAATTATTCACATTTATCGATATAATGCTCAAATCAACGATCAACGATGTAGACGTACGGAATAAAATTGTTGACACTCTTTATCTTTAGTAAAAGACTAAAAAGATCTATTCGTATCTGAATAGAAACACTCTAAACCGCCGTTTATGTTACATTAACCAGCTATATGAGAGCTATGAAGTCGATCGAATAAATCGACTTACGCCCCTAGATTTTTCATTAATTGATAGAGATAGTACGAAATATTACTAACATTTCATATATAGCTCTCGCTACATTTGCTTGTTAAACATCAACTGTTTAAATTTCAAATATATAAACGGCGATATGTTTAACTAGTAAAGATGGAGGACCCATTACGTACCTTATGCGGACGAAGGAATAAAAAAAAAAAAAATGGAGATGAGGAGATGATACAACATGTGAATAGGACGAAGGACAAAATCGTAGATATCTTTTTAAATAACTCTACTAGTAATTGATGCAACGATCGACATATAACTTATCGACGAAGCGATAAAGTTGATTGATTCCTGGGAAGGAAAAAAATTGTCTTCTGGATTCTATAAGAAAAAGAAACGTCAATTCTTTATCTAGATGAAAGATTACACGGATTTTTTAAATATTATAAAATATTATTTAATCCTATATACCGTGTATGTAACTATCCGTTTTTCTTATACAGAACGCAAGGAAAAGCTGATTATATTAACGTGAACCAATTTATAACATTCTTAAACGATAGACAACGTGATCCGCGTTTAAACGAAATTTTATATCCGCTTTATGACGAGAAAAGAGCTGTCGAAATTATCAACGATTACGAACCTAGCGAAGAAGTAAAAAAAGAAAGTAAGAAATCTATTTTTCTTCATTATTACTAAATATCGTATTTCGCTATTGTAGCTTTGATAAAAATAAATAAAACAAACGGGTAAATATATATGAATTGGTTTTTTTATTGAATTTTGCCTGTTTATTCAACGGAATTTTATATAACTATAACGGGATATTACGATGATTATGCAATATTGGTGTCTGATAAACTACGTGTATAATTCAAAATAAACGTTAACCCTTTCAATCACAGTGCCCATCGTACATCAATTGTTTTTAAACATTAACCCTTTCAATCACAGTGCCCATCGTACATCAATTGTTTAAACATTAACCCTTTCAGTCGCAGTGTCCTCTATAAGGTTCGTAAACTTTTATAATTTTTTTTTTAATGCCCGTTTTCGTAAGGGGCATTATTTGGTTAACATATAGAATCTGTCGATTCAACGTTACGTAAGATATGACTTTTGTATTTTCAAATCTTGGTGTCATTTTGTTTAGCTATTTCGTACTCAAAAATTTATCATTTATTTAAAAAAAAATTATAATTAATTTTAAAAAATTAAAAAAAAAATAATGGACTAATATTAATTTTGAAATCACAGAACTCCGAGAACATCATCAACCAGTAGTAATTTTCATTGAATTAACTTATATATTTTAATTTTTTCCTTTTTTTTTTTTTCGCATTGAAGTACTATATACCAAAGTTATTCGAGTTTAGTATAAATAAACTTCGAGACGTTGGGAAGTTGTTGAATGTTGTAAACCATCATTTGAAATGTTTGAGAGCAGCCTAAGTTAACGTTTATTTGTAAACGAATTCTTTTTTTTTACGAGTACTTAACATTATATTTTCTCAGTAAAAATATTCGCTAACACATATTCTCATTTACACAATACTCATCCTATTTTATGGTTTTAGTACTTACGTTATATATAATATGTGTGTGTGTTTGTGTTTATAATGTCCTCTGTTATATAAATATCTATAAGTCGGGGAATTTGAATTTTAAACCTACCCTTTTTAAACGAAATTTCTTTTTATTAGACGCAAGTTTTTCATCCAGTTTTTCCTTAATTGATAATCTTACGCTTATTTATCTAACCGTGAATTATTATAATATTTCCGTAATTATTATTATTATTATTCCATAAACGGTATTTTATTTTTATTCTTCTTTCTATTACGCTATTTCCAGTCGAAGGTCGGCGATCATCGTAGCTACTAAATATCTCTGGACGCCTCTTGCAGCTGAGGTGCTGATATTTGATACCATCTTCTCATATCTGCTTCCCAAGAAAGTTTCCGCCTACCAGGTTTTCGATAGCCAATAATTTCACCAGAACAAGTGATATTTTTCTAGATGTCTATGCATGTGTCCATAGTATTTTTACTTTTTGATTCGGATGGTATAGAGAGCACCTCAGCTCGTTTTGACATTTTATTCAGCACTTCTCTATTTGTGACGTGATCTAGGTATGCTATTTTTAACATTCTACGGTGAACGTACATCTCAAAAACTTCGATTTGCTTCTCCAAAGTTTTATTTTTATTAGATTGTTTAAACTTTTGATTAGTAGATTATTAGATTATTAGCATCATGCGTTTTATTGTTCCATTTTGCCATTTCAGAGAAATTGTCGAAGGAAGGCTTAATTCGATATTTGATGTCGGACGAAAACGCTCCGGTATTTTTAGATAGATTAGATTTTTATATGGAAATGGATCAACCTTTGAGTCATTATTACATCAATTCGTCGCATAATACTTACCTTATCGGACGACAGTTTCGTGGAAAATCCAGCGTAGAAATGTATAGACAAGTTTTGTTATCAGGATGCAGGTAATTCTATCATCTTTATTTTTTTAATATATGGTATTATATATATATATATATATATATATATATATATATATATATCGGTGTATTAGTTCTTGAAATGGTTCGCCCCTATCATTAATGTATATATAACTAAGTGTGTATGTGTTTATTTTTAAAAGAAAGTCGCCGAAGTCTCAAAATAATTAAATCTACGTTATCGATTATTTATGCATTTAATAATGTCGTTATGATTTATTATTCTAAACGTTTTAATTGGATATTGTCATCAGTACTTACGCCAAGAAAATCTAACCCATTTCTGCCAAATATATATATATATATATATGATTAATGTGATTTAAATCTTCCAATTGACTCATTTCTAGGAGTTTCGTTTTATTCAATTAGATTTATTCCCAAGTTACCTGTCTTTATTTTACAGTTAACCGGATAATTTTAACAAATACGAATATTTATCGCAGGTAACGCTGTTTTAACTATTGTTTAAAAAATCGTAATATACATATATATATGTATGTATGTGTGTGTGTGTATACATATATAGATATGTATGTACGTTTATAACGTCCTCTGTAATATATGTCTGTAAGTCAAAATACAAAATTCCGTTATTAGATAATTTTAATCGCTTCTTGTAAAACGTGCATTACGTTTAATGTCGGCTTATCATTCCGTATAATTACTTTATTTAACGAGTATTTTAATTAGATACATTTGTCGGAAGCCCATATTCGAAACTACTTGGATTGCGTTAAATTTAAAACTCTTTTATCGCAATGCCGAAGAAAATTGATATTTTTTCTTATTTTACATATACATATTTTAATATATTTATTTATCAATCGTTTAATTATCATTCGTAAACATTTTACTATATGTTAATCGGTTTGTATCATTATTGAAAATTCTGTTATTATATTCGAATTTATTTCTTAATAAAGGTCTCGCTTAATTTGGTAAACGTTTGACGTTAATGTTTATTTTCAACGTTTTTTTTCAACGTTTTTTTTCCTTCACACGTTATAAATTTAACGATGTTCTCGGTTAAAAAATTCTTAAGAAATAAGTAGTGTAGAACTTTATTTTAAAATTATAAATTCCATTTTTAAGTTATAAATAAAACAAAATGAAAACACAGTTTAATCGATATAAAAAATATATATATTCGCACGAAACTTTTCGTCAATTATGTCATTATCAAGCATACACAAAAAAAACGTTAAATTAATAAATAGTTAATTATTAATAAAATAAATATTAATAAACCCGGATTAATTAATAAATAGTTAATTATTAATAAAAGATACGTCACGTTTTTATAATGACATAATTGTCGAAAAGCTTCGGGCAGATAAAAATTTTTTTTTGTAGTGATTAAATTGTGTTTTTATTTTGTTTTATTTATAATTTGTAAAATCACTACTCTCCGATATATTAACATACATTTATAAGTTATTTCGTTTTGAATTATTTTTAACGGAGTTTCATACAGAATAAGATATATTCGTCGATATAATCGTGCAACAAACAGACGCGCGTCAAAATTGTAAATGGGATACAATGAAAAAATAAGATATAAAATTATATAAGTATTTACGTATTTGTTGGAATATATTATCCACCTACATTAGATCATATTAAATATTAAAATAAATTAAGTAAATTAGTTACTAAAAAAAAAAAAAGGTCATAAATAATTTTTCAGTAATATGTGTAATAACTGAAAGAGGAAACGTGCTTTATGAATCATCATCGCGTGTTCAATAGTTATTGTAAAATGTAATTATGAAAATTATTATTATTATTATTATTAATGTTTTAAGTCGTCATTTTTTTATACCACAGCGGACTTTAATTACGTCCGAATTTAAAGCGAAGTCGTTTCGATAAATTAACCGAATTTTGTTTGTTCAGCTGTTACTATTCGAAGGACGTATACGAGATGGCGTGTTATATTTTCGAAAGTTTACTATACTTTCGTATGAAAATTCTTATATCATTTTTCTCTCGAACTCAAATTTTTAATTGATAGAACTGAAATTTTTAATTGTTAGGACTGAAATTTTTAATTGATAGAACTTAAATTCTTAATTTATAGAACTTAAATTTTTGCCCCTAGTTATTATTAATGTTATTATTATTAATTCAAGTTGTCAGTTTTTTATATTACAGCGGACTTTAATTACGGCTGAATTTAAAGCTAAGTCGTTTCGACAAATTAACCGAGTTTTGTTTGTCCAGGTGTTTACGATTGGAATGACGTATACGAGAAGGTGTGTTATATTTTCGAAAGTTTACTATACTTTCGTATGAAAATGTTTACATCAGTTTTCTCCCGACGTCAAATTTTTAATTGATACCGTTACAAAAGAAGATTTCGTATTATAAATTTCGAGCCAAAAATAGAACGATATGTATTTGTCAACGTAGTACGCCCAATGTTGTTATTTAAACTATCTTCGGGCGATATCTCGGTTCAAAATCATTAATTCCTGCATCTGTAGCGAAATACACGATTCGGTTATTGAAAACTTTTGCGCTGTAATGTTTTTAATATCGTATCGGGAAGAAGTACAATATTACCGTCACAAAAACTGGGTACTAGTTACAATCGAACGCTAAGAAAGTAGGTAGGGACAGTGTATGTTGAATTTGCAAGGCCCTCCGACCTCCCCGAGCCGGTGTTCCTCAGACTTTCAGGATCATTTCTGTAGTATGTATCTCACCTTCTCCAAGCAAACTTGGAGTTTTGTGACGGCAATATTGTACTTCTTCCCGATACGATATTAAAAACATTACAGCGCAAAAGTTTTCAATAACCGAATCGTGTATTTCGCTACAGATGCAGAAATTAATGATTTTAAACCGAGATATCGCCCGAAGATAGTTTAAATAACAACATTGGGCGTACTACGTTGAAAAATATATATCGTTCTATTTTTGGTTCGAAATTTATAATACGAAATCTTCTTAATCTATTATAATCGTCAAACGAGGAAAATATCGGAATCGAAGAACTGAATCTGGAAACTAAATATCCAGAAGATGAGGAATTGACCAGCCGGGATGACGATTTTTGAAACATGAACGGACGAGAAAAATACTTCTTCAGATCTATGCAGAAAGTTATCGACACTAGCGAGCCGTGAAATGACTTCGCCAGCAATTGTATCGGTAATCTAAATACGATAGTAACTGGCCATGTTAACTTATGAGATAGCGATACCACGACGGTGTAGTACATAGATCTACCGTCTAACTGCTAAAAGAACGTAACCGGAATTATAATTGAAGGCAAATTTTTGAATTGTCAGAGAAGGAAGCTTAAAGAATTGGACAAGATTACGTATTGCTGTAAGAAATGTAAATTGAAGTATAATAAGAACTTAAGGGTTTTCAACTTGCTTAGACCTAGGTGAAAAAAATTACATGAAATACTTCAAATTGATGTACAAGGACCGAATGGAAGAAGAACATATTGGCTGCAAAATATTAAAAGCTAGAAAAACAGGTCTTCTTTGCAACGATTACTTGCTAGTAAAGTCAGTGTAAAATCTGATCTACGGGCTAGTGATTACCTACACTTGTTAACGAGTATGGCACGATGATGATGATAAATAACTCGGAAGAAAGAAATGTAAATGGAAGTGAAAGAAACTTTAAAAATCTCGTATAAAGGTTTTGAACTCTGTCCAATTTGATTAATAGATTCATTGAGGCGCCTAAATTCAAGGGGAAGTAATTATCCAGTTTAAAGCGTATTAATGAAAAATGTAAGATATAGAATGTAACGGGATCACAACGCCGAACAATTTGACATGCGGAATATTAATATATTTGATCTTACAAGTAAATAGGTACATATATATTCACAACAGACACGCGGTCATTAAAATAATGATGAGCCATTTTTAGAAACTCTTAATTCTTTAAATATACAAATTCATTGTTCTATTTTCACAATGAAAACTAATATACGATATCTTTTATCAATCCAACATTTTTCGCGACCAATATACGACAATTCGGCCTAGAAACGTATTTTTTCATTTTAAAAACCCGTGATTGTACAATTTCGTCGTGTTTTTTTCCGCCAGCTTGCGTCATTTGGCCAAAACCTTTATCCAGCTAGTGTATTTTAAATGTCAATGCCACTACGCTTAATAAATTTGTATATAAACTGATTGTAACAGAAGAGAAACAATTAATTTGATACTTACAGGTAGTATGAGGTACTTAACTTTAAGAACTTTGTTATGCATGTCTCATTATGAAATAAAGCTTCTTCTTGAATATGAAACCTCTATATTCAGTCCTATGCCCTCATTGGTTTATGTCAAAGTTATATATATATATATACATTTAGTTTACTTAAAGTAACGCACTATTCATATTGTATATATATATATATATATATATATATATATATATATATATATATATATATATATATATGTAGAATTTGAATTATTAAATACGTAAACGCCAACAGTTTTTTTTATTAATTAATTTATATCCAGGTATAATTTACTCCGCGAATGATATGAAAATTATTAAAATGCTAATTTTGCCATAAATTAAAAGTCTAAAAGTAGTCTACTTGAACATAATACTCGCCTAATGAAGGTGTTTTGACGTCACTAAATAATGACGTCACTATAACTAGAAAAAACAAGCGGATTAAAATATTCTCTTGTTTTTTTAATTACTTCTCTTATCGCATATGTAAAGAAAAAAATATTTAATAGCTATATATATGTGTGTGTATGTTTTGTATTTGTATAATATATTCTGTTCTTATTAACGAAACGAGAATTTTCTCTTAATTTAAATGTAATATTAATTAAGAATATAATAATCTATTTTAATTTAAATAATAATAATAATAAATAAAAAACTATTTATTTTTTTATTATGTTTTGCGTTAACTTATATTTCTGTAACCATGAAATTTTACCTAATCACGATATTAGAGTGGGGATACCTTTTTTATTATTTGACGACATTACGTTTCTTTTTTTTATTATTATATATATACATATATACGATTATATTTGTTTTTGCGTAGATACTCTTAAGTCGTTGCTTTTTTAATAATAAAATCTCATGGGAAAAAGTACGATCAACTATTATAAAAATAATATTAATAAAATAATCAAATGCATTATTTGATCTGATTGAATTCTTATTTTAAGGGGCGAAGTTTTGTGGGGTTTTTCAATTTAACGCCTAATACTGTAAGTAGTTTAAAAGCAAAAGAATAAAAAAAAAAAATCACCGAGGACTATTGAATTTAATCCAGGAACGAAAATTGAAATACCTAGGTCATATCAAGAGAAGAGCAAATTACAAGATTCCGCGTGTAATCCTGCAAGGATGGAGATTAAAAAAAAATTAAATATCTGTGGATAAAGGAATTTCGAAAATAGTTTAATGAGATGTTTCGAACTGTTATGTCAAGAGACAAGGTATATTCATGTTCGCCAATCTTTGGTATAAGAACGGTTAATGAAGAAGAAGAGAACGAGATATTTAAACGAGCATTTATTTTATTTTATTTTATTTTATTTTATTTTTTTTTTTAGATTATCAGATTTTTAATATTTATTTTCATTTTATTTGTAAAATTGTGTTTTTTAAAAAATTTTGTGGTTGTATATTTTTATATTTTATATTTTACGTTTGGACATCATACATCGCAATAGTAAATGAAAAATTTAAAATTCCAACAGTATACAACTTTTACAGAATCAGGAAAATAATATTGAAGAAAAAATTAATATAAAAAAACTAAATTAATAAACAAATATATTGATATTAAATTTCAACAAATCAAAAAAATAGACCGACAGAAGCAGACATCATTTTTGGATCATATTTTCACAATTACCATCACATATTTTTAAGTAATTATATTTAATTTATATTTTTAAAATTATGATTTTTTAAATTTTTCACTTGATAATGGCGTAAATGCCGAAAAGCTTTGTGTTTTCCTTAAGAAAATAAATATTAGTGATTTAACTAATTTTCAATTGATTTTTTATTTCTTTTATATATATATATATATATATATATATATATATATATATATATATATATATATATATATATATATATATATATATAAAACGGTTATCGCGGGAAAAATGATTTGGAATTTGGATCAAATTTTGTACATATACGTAATGTATTAAGTAATTGAAAATGACCTGCATGGAAATTACGAATTTTGAAACTTTGTTTCCTGACCCCTTAGCGCTCCATAAAATTTTTTAAATTTCCTTTTTTTTTCTTTCATCTTTTTCTCGATATTTATATCTAAGTGTAAATTGAAAATTTGAGCTCGATCACATTAACCGTTGGAATGTTATCTTAAGAAAATTTGACATATAATTAAAATTTTATATCTCGACCACGGTTTTGACTTAAGGTATCGGATCTTGCGGGAAAATAATTTTTAACATATGAAAAAATTATTTTAATTAAAAAAAATCGATCGAAAACTCAAAATTAATTTTTTAAAAATTGTGATATTTGTCAAAACAGATATTTTTGGCTATAACTCCGGAAATTCTTTAAAGAAATTCTACAAAATTAACATGGTTATAGTTATGTATCTAATAGTTTTTATTAGTATATAATTTGTATCTAAATATATTTTCGATTTTACAAAAAAAAAAAAAAAAAAAAAAATATCTACTCGGCGTCATTTTCTTTAGGTGCGTTGAACTGGATTGTTGGGACGGTAAAGGTGAAGATGAAGAACCGATTATTACTCATGGTAAAGCGATGTGTACCGATATTCTTTTTAAGGTATATGCGTTTAATATTTGCGGGTAAAATAATACAAAACGTATTGACATTCGTTAATAAAATATAATAATGATTATTATTATCATTATTGTTTTATTATTCGTGGTTGTTCAGTTCAATGACTGGTTCACCATCACTATTTTTTTTCCAACGTGTATGGTCTGCCGCCATTGCCTTGAGTTTGATGTATATCTGTACTCCTTCCTTGTTCTTCACCGTCAATTAATGTTAGCCTTGGTCTAACTTTCAATCTGTTTTTCACTATTTAAGTTAATTAAAGTTTATATTTTGTTTCGGTTCGCGCGTTATTAAAGATTGCATTCATTGTAAATTTTTCAGATATTGTAAATCAATTCTCTTCTGTAAAATCTTTCATATGTTCATTTTTCAAACACCTCGCTACCAGTCACTTTAATGAAGCTGTTAGTTGCGACGAGCATAGGGCTAATGTAACCGTCGTGGTCTACGTTTCTATTCCGTATAAGGTCACCGGCCATACATTCGTTTTTATTATTATATTACTACTTTGTATTAGTGATCACGCGATAGCGATGGTATATAAAATGGATGTACAAGTAATAAATATATAGAATTTATCTTTTCGAGTGGACTTACATCGCTCATTATCAGAAACGAACTAAACCGCAGACCCTTGAGTTAGATTCTTTTATTAGGCACTTCTCGATTTTGCTAACATTTATATGGAAGAAATTGATAAATTTGAGCTTAATAACTGGAATCACAAATGTTGATTCAGGTATGTGGATGACACGTTTGTAGTATGGCAACATAGATGAAAGAAATTAGAAGAATTTCAAACAAGTTATTAAGAAGTGACTATAAAATGAGGTAACTTAAGGGTTTGCGGTTTAGTTCGTTTCTAATTATGACTGGTGTAAGTCCACTTGGAACGTTAAATTCTATCAATAATCAAGACGTGGTTTTCACCGAAAATAAGTTTAGACGGATGGAAAACAACCACGAAAGTTTTAATAAATATTTTAAAATAATAAAGGATATAGTTCTTTCGTTAATAAGTAATTTTAAAAAAAAAAAATTAACCGTAAAACTGAAGTATTCAATTCGAAACGTCATATTCTATCGACCCTGTGAGAGATCGAAAAAGTGCCGTTTAGTAAGGACATGTTCCATTGTTTAAGGTTTTTTAAATTATTATCATTTAGACGAAAGTATTATGTTTTGTTGTTCAGTTCTACGATTTATTTTATTTATCTAACGCGTTTAAACTTGTTTTATGTTTCATTAGGACGTGATATATGCGTTGAGAGATACCGCTTTCGTTACATCAGATTACCCGGTTATATTGTCGTTTGAAAATCATTGTTGCAAAAGTCAGCAGTACAAGTTGGCAAAATATTGCGACGAAATATTAGGGGATTTATTGTTGAAAGAACCGTTACCGGAATATGCGGTAATTGTTAATAATTAATGTGTTTTATATGTATGTATATATATATAATTGTAAAAGGTTTTATGACTTTGTAAACATCTACAGAAGGTGTTAGGAAACGGTTATATCATATCACTATTTTAATACGAATATCGGCAGAACTTTTTATACGTATATTTTTATATATATTGCCATGTTTTCTCATTCGCTTTGTATATAATGAGATTACAAATATAGGTAATCCAAAATAAATTTCGTAAATATTTCGTGGCACTTAATGAGCTAACACCCTTTTCTTTTTTTTACTTTTTTTCTTGTCTCCCATTTACAATATAATGAGGTAAATATATTTGAGTCAAATATTAATAATTTATATTAATAAATAGTCTTATCTGAGAGGATTCGTCCTTTTAAATTTATGAAACCATGATCAGGCTATTTTATAGTCTTAACGATTAAGTATGTATAAGGTGAATATACGTGTACACTGTACATGTATCTTATGATGATTTAATTCGGGAATCGTGAAACTATTGAAAATTAACTTAGTTATAACTTTGCCAGTGCTTATATGACTAAAATCGATATAATTATTAGTGAGCTGATATTGATATAGTCCTAAGTATATGAAAATACGCTAGGGAATAATTTTTTATGTATTTCAATTCGGTTCTTCATACAGATACTTTTCATTTTTCTGTGCGTTTTTTTTTTTTTTCATTAAATTTGTCCTACTAATATAAAATAAATAAACACATTAAACCCGTACTGTTAAGATTATCTTCCGTAGGGATGGTGTATAAAAAACATTTCAATATATTAATAAATACATATACGATTTACGTCGTTTTAATGCAAAACTAAAATTGCTACGACGTTTAAAATATATGTATAATTTTTAATATACATTGCCAGAGATAGTTTAGCAGTTGCTATTATTTATGTTTTTTTATTTTATTAAAATAAAAAATGAATCTCTCAAGTTATGAACTTGTTTCTAAGCTTGAACCTGGTATGCCGTTGCCACCTCCGTGTTTGTTGAAGAGAAAAATTCTTATAAAAAACAAACGACTTCGTCCTGAAATTGAGAAGCAAGAACTGGAGTTATTCCGACAAGGGCAATTCGTAATCGAAGATGAAGAAAAAGAGGATGCCACTGAAGCGGCTGCGCCTAACGCCGAAGATACTCCTGATGAGAAGAAGGTAAAAAGCTTATAATGGTTCTGGTTTTATTTATTTTTTTTTATAAATAATTTCCCGAACCCCAATTTATTAGGTTTTATTTCATTTCGTTGTGCTGATCAATTTATTGCAAATTTTATTTAAAGATATTAATTATATGTATTTTAACTAATTTATATTTATTTGATTATCCATGCAGATGAAGACAATTTATTGAAAATTTATGTTATTGGATATAGAATTTATTTATTTTACTATTCAATTTTATATTTAATTTTTTTTTTTATTCTTTCCAATCTATTATAATAAATAGACAAGAGTATGCGAGTACCCGATTTCGTTGTCGTCGTAACTAATCTACGGAGTATTACTAGATTTATACTGTCTAATCGAAGGAATTTTGTAGATCTCTTAATTATTATTGTTATTACTTTATACAAATAAACACGTAAATAATAAAATCACAAAAGTAAAACATTTATATACGATATGCAAAAGAATATAAGTTAAGAAATTTTTCGTTAAAAATATGACAAAATGAACTATATTAATATCTGATAATTGCAGTTATTATTATCGCAGAATGTTTTGTACGTGAAATAATTCGGTTTAGTTTTATTCGCGATTTCGACTAGAACATATTTTAAAGGAAAAATTAAGACCAGATTGATTTCATTAAAATTATTTAAAATATGTTTTTTATAATTTTTTTATATGCCCAACTCGTCAACAAGGCCGAAACTAAAATTATAATCATCAACCGTCCGAAGAATAACTGTCCCGCGCTACGAGAAATTGATGGGATTGAAGTGGTAAACCGGTTTACATATTTAGACTCTATAGTAGAAAATAGCGGCGGCTGTAGAAGTGAGATGGGTCATAGAGCCCAGCTAACCCGAAGCGCAATGAACCGTTTGAATAGAATCTGGACCGACTTCACAGTTGATAAAGCTGTTAAAACACGAATAGTGAACTCCCTCGTTTTCTCGGTGTTCCTATATGGCTCGGAGATCTGATCAGTAAGCAGTGCTGACAGAAAACATAGACGCACTAGAAATTTAATGCTGGAAACGAATGCTGCGTGTCTCATGGACAGCTAGGAGAACTAATGCTTCCATTTTTTGGACGACATTGGCAACTCGAAAAGATTAAAATCCATCGTCCTCAGAATAATACTACGATTTTTTGGTCACGTAATTAAAATATGGAGGCGCTGTTCGTTCAAGGTGTAGTGGCTAGTAGAAGAGAGCGCGATCGTGTAACGTTTATTTTATTTAATCTATGTATTTTTATATTGTTTATTTTTTATTAATTTTTATATATTATTTATTTTATTTAAATTTCTGACGCATCACTCTCCTCTCGATATATATTAAAGATTTCATATATATATATAAAATACTTACATATTCGTCAAGACCGGCACTTAAAATTAGGAATAACTATTTCTATCGGATGAATATCTCGAAATTTTAGGTTAAGATTTTATCACGCTGTACTAGAAATTCTTAAAATTGATGATTGTAAAATTTATAACTGAAAATGGTAATCTTCAAAATTTTTAAGTATAATGACTGTGATGACAAAAATATTATCCTTCGGGATAACTTTTTTCTTTTGTTTTGCACATTTTAAATTTTTTTTAAATTAAAATCGGAACTCCTTAATTTATTGTCCGGTGTAATGTTTAATAAAGATGTACGACGTTTTTATTAGACGTAGTAGTAGTAGTAGTAGTGGTAGACATTTATAGATCTCACAATACAGTTATTCACGATAAGCTACTAGGAAGTATTGAAGAAATCTGTATAAAATGTAGTGTTAAAGCATGGTTTGAAAGTTATCTAAAGGACAGGTAAACGGTAGTTAGTATAAATAATATGCGAGGTGAATATATGGCAATGAATATGGGAATACTGCAATGTAGTAATTTAGCACCGTTACTATTTATTATATACACAAACGGTCTAAAGAAGAAGTTGAGTAACAATAAGGCGTCAGAGGACATTGCTATAACGACAGTTTACAGAAAAATTCAAGTTGCAGAAAAATATCACTACGGATCAACTAGAAGTTAGCAGATGAGCTCAAATCTTAATACGTCAGCAACGAAATGTAGCTGCTGAAAATGATGAACGATAATGATTTGTATAAGCCAAAAAGCATAATGCACACTATCAAGTACGCACATTACTGGACGGATAATAATAGATGTTCAACTTTGGGTTGTAACATAGAAGCGGTAAGCGAATATAAATATCTAGGTGTAACGATAGGTAGACACTTAAGATAGAACTTACAACTACAAAAAGCGGAAAATAAATTTAAATTGATAACACCAATACTATATACATTAAGAAATTATGTAGGTACGGAAATAATGGGAATGGTATAAATCCATATTGAGATATAACATACAAGCGTGGGGAATTGGCGTCCACTGAACTTAGTAAACAATTATAAGTGTAGAAATCGGAACGAGCCAATTAAGTGAGCTGCCACAACATCAAATATGTTAAATATAATGAGACTGTATTTGTTCGCCAAAGTTTGGGATTATTTAGTGAAAAATAAAAGTATCGATTTAAACGAAAATGTGCGGATAAAATATGAACTAAGGAAAACGAACGGATATAGATGCTCGGTAGCACGGTAAAAGTTTGGTGAATAAACTAATAAATACGTAATGACGGAATTGTTGAATAATATACCAGAAGAAATATCGAATATATATATATATATGTATGTATGTGTGTATAAAACTTATATAAGCGTATTTATTCGATGCTTACAGCCGGAAGAAGTGGCTGTTACGGAAGAAGCTCCTGTGATTCCGCAACATACTGGTTCTACGACAAAAGTACATCCGTGGCTTTCCTCGATGGTAAATTACGCTGAGCCGGTTAAATTTCAATCATTCGAAGCAGCTGAAAGTTAGTTACATTCATATCCCATTTCATTAAATCGCTTTTTATTATATATATATATATATATATATATATATATATATATATATATATATATATATCATACGCATGTGTGTGTTTGTGAATATATTGTTCACGTAACAACTAATGCTAGTTTAAATGCGAATACTAAGAAATCAAAAAACCGCAAATATACGGAAAATTAAAACAAACAAGAAGATTAGGGGAAAAAAATAAATATATGCGTATGCATACATATAAACAGCCTCGAATAACACACACTACAAAATTTTGTATATATATATATAATACATGTACCATGGATAAAAAATTATCACAGACAAGAAAATGTTGATGCAAAAATGAAAGTAAATCGCGGAGTATTTTTAAAAAACTAACTTTTTAAAAACGAGCAAGTACTAAAACTGTACAACCAGTATGTTCTGTAGGTCTTTGCATATAACTCGCAAAAATGGATATTCACGATAACAAATATCAAAAAGACGCAAAGAGTACAAACAGCGTAGCTAGATGAATATTAAATATAAGATGATACGATCGAAGGATATGTTAAAAGAGCGAATTCTACAGATATCAAAACTGATGCGGCCTTGAGCAGGATCGCGGGAAAAAATAATAGATGGACAAAACGATTCGTGAAATTGTAGCCACTTCATGATAAATGATGAAATATCGTGACTAGTCGGTATAACGATATAATTGGATTAACGTGTAAAAGAAATGAATTCAGAGTGTTAAAGATCTGAACGAATGGTTATGTTGCGGAAAATTACGTTCAGCGTTGGATCGATAGAAGATATGTATATATATACATAAGAATGGGTTTAAATATTATTCATTATGCTTATAAAATTATTCGAACTATCACCAATTAATCTACAAAATTATTTTCGGTTAAGTTTTCTTTACTTATTTACGAATTTCAGTTACGTGATAAATTTGAGACTTGTAAAATATTAATTGTCGTTTAGCTCCTCGGTATTTATTAGAAATTGATTTTTTTTTCAGAAAAAAATGTTCACCATAACATGAGTTCTTTCGCCGAAAGTGCCGGATTAGGATACTTAAAGTCTCAAGCTATCGAATTCGTCAATTACAATAAGCGGCAAATGAGCAGAATTTATCCAAAAGGTACTCGTGCCGATTCTTCGAATTACATGCCGCAGGTAAGCTACTGCGCGAGAAGAAAAATGAATCGTTTTTTTTATTATCGCGTATTTTTTCGTTTTGAATGTTGCATTATTTCCTGAAAATCGTGTGTCGATTACATTCGCCCTTGTAATGAACTTTGACGATTTTAATTTTTGCTATCTGTTCCTTATTTTTTATATATCTATTTCTCAAGTTAGATGTTAATTAAATTCCTCGGTTGTTTGGGTTATCATCTTTTTAAAGTTTTTTCATACAAAAAAAAAAAAAAAAAAAAAAAAAAAACACATTTTTACAGACATAAAGAGTAAGTAGATATCATTACCGTATACTAGGACCACTAAAAATGATGATATCAGTACAATTTGAAATCGATTATTATCGAAAGAAAACAGTATTTTCAGATTTTAGGTGAAAAAATTTAAAGCTTCAAATTTAATGATTTCTGAAACGAGTTTCGTTTTTATCGATACTTCTTCTTCATGTCAAAAAAAGGATCTTTATGCGTCACATGGTGTTTACCTAGTACTCTGCAAACGGGACGCTGTTCCCATCTAGTTGTAGTATTGAAACCGCACCTATCACCTGTGTGGGCAACTACTGCAGATGAAAAGATATGTTGGATAGATTGATACGTGACAATTCGTATCAACCAGAAAATACAAAATTCTGATATCACTAAAATGTCATGTACTGTAAAGCGAACAACGTGACTGAAAAGGTTAATATTTCACACTTTATTATTATTAAATTAGCACACGTTCCACTGATTGCCTATCACCCTTTGGACCATGTCATTTTTAAAGTGAAATTATAAATTTCGATATATATATATATATATATACATATATACATATATACATACATATATATATATATATATATATATATATATATATATATATATACATAGCCATTTATATCGATTCTACGCTAGATTCATGATTTGCTGTGTGTCTACTTTACATAACCTTGTGATTTGATCAGTGTAACGGCTCATCGGTCTACCTTGACTCCTTTTTCCATTAACCTTTCCTTGCAGAATTGTTTTCTCCAGCCCATTTGCTCGTATTGCATGACCAAAGAAGCCTAGCATGCGTCTTTCAATGGATGGTACTAATTGTTCGGTGGGTTCAATTTTCAATTCTTTTAAAACAGAATCGTTTGTTCTGTGGGCTGTCCATGGGATATTCAAGATTTTTCGGTATCCCTTCATTTCGAAAGCTTCGAGCTTCTTCCTCATCGATTTATTAATCGTCCAGGTTTCTGAGCCGTATGTCGCTATGGAAAAAATCAACGTTTTAAGGAGTAACAGTTTTGTTGTTTTAGAGATCTTATGGTTTTTCCATATACAGTTTAGTTTCCCGATCCCGACATTTGCAAGAGCTAACCTTCTCCTTATTTCTTCTTCGGATCCACCATTTTTTGATATGCACGCACCCAAATAAATTAATTTATCTTTAATTTCAATATCTCACAGCAAAGTCACTGATTGTTGGATTCTCTTTTCTTTATCGATGATAAGCATTGAACATTTATGTTTATTCAGTATTAAGCCAGCCTCTTTGCCGACCACATCTATTCTTGATAGTAATTCAAACATTTCTTGCTCTGTGCTGGCCAGTAATACAGTGTCGTCTGCAAATCTGATATTTGTAATTTTTTTCCCTCCGATAGATATTCCTCCTTGCAATCTTTCCATTGTTTTTCTTACAATCCATTCCACGTAAGTGTTGAAGAGAATCGGATTCCCTTTCTTGCTGAAAATTCTTTCGATTTTTCGTTCTCTAGTTTAATGAAACCTTTATATTATTAAAGTACAATTTTTGTATCAAATAAATTAGATGCTTCGGTGTTCCCATTTTTAGTAATATTTGCCACATTTTCGTACACTTGATGTTATCAAAAGCTTTCTGGTAATCTAAAAAACAAAGCAGTCCCGGAATGTTATATTCGTTGCATTTTTCTATTATTCGTCTTATATTTAATAGCTGTTCACGTGTACCTCTACCTGGTACAAACCCAGCTTGTTCTTCCGAAATTTGTGGTAGGAGATAGTATTTAAGCCGGTCTTGTAATACATATAGTAATATTTTACTGACATGACTAATCAATGCTATTGTACGGTAGTTCCCACAATCTTCTGTAGAGCCCTTTTTGTGTAGTGGTATATATACTAATTTTGTCTACTCTTCTGGCCAGCTGCCAGTTTCCCATATTTTTTGACAAATCGTATGCAATACCTTTATTCCTGATTCTTCCGTAGCTTTCAGCATTTCTGCAGTTATACCGTCTACTCCTACCGCCTTTCGATCTTTTAGTTTCTTCAATGCGACTTCTATTTCATATATATATATATATATATATATATATATATATATATATATATATATATATATATATATATATATATATATATAACTTAGATGAACGAATATCTTATTCTAACTTGCCTGGCTACCAATAAATGGTTTCAGTTATCGATAATTCGGTGAAACATTCTGCTATCCAATAATAGACAGAATTAAGGTGTGATGCTAATGATTTGAGCCCAATACGGGGCACTAGATGTTCCTTTTTTAAAAATGAACAATTTTATTAGCGTTAAAAATTCGCCTATCGTGTATGAACACTGATCGAATAGGCTAATTTTGTTTACTAAATGGAAATATACCTGTATACACATTGTATTGATATTTTATGTGTTTTCTTTAAAACCAAAAATTTCTCCTCTATTTTTGAATGTTAATTTTAAAAAATCATATTTTCAATTCTTCATTGAACGCGGTAACCTTACACAACCGACACTTATATATATATATATATATATATATATATATATATATATATATATATATATATATATATATATATATATCCCTTATACGAATGTGAATTTTGACATGTACCGTCATTGTATCTTTTTTTGTTCAGAACTGATACCATCTACAATAGGTTACAAGAGGCGGCAAATACTATAAACGTTGGAGGCTAAAATTAAATACCAAGAAATCGCACGCTTACTGTTTACTAAAAAATTTCCTCCTTCTCTGCCTGATATTACTATTAATAGGAAATACATCAGTTGGCAGAAACAGCTTAACTATCTCAGCTAGATTCTCGTCTTTCGTTTAACGCGCACATTAATAAATCTATCGGTGACAAGCCGTTCGAATACTTACACCAATTTTCAGTTACCGTTCTCATCTTTCTTCAGTAAACAAGAAATTAATTTACACTACCATTATAAGAGACCTAGGTTAGTTTACGGTTGTCCGGTCTGGCGTTCAGTGTCCGTCAGTACTTACAAAAAACTCCAGATAATGAAAAACATTAAGTGCTCTTCGATAGACTAAAATACAGTACATGCATTTCACGCTAAATATTGCTCATATTTATAAATTATTAAAGAAATTTTATGATAAATGCAAGTATCATGACAATAACTTAATTCAGGTAATCGGGGATTACAATATGCTTGATCTCGGCATGCGTTACCCTAGATATGAGCATCGTCGTATTAAGCACCGATTGCTATACGGTCAGATCTGTGTTATGCTTTTTCATACAAGTTAAACTAAATTTAATATACAAGCTAATCGTTTTTTTTTTTTATATATATTTTTTCCTATTGTTATTTTACTGTTATTTTCTTTATTATTTGTTTAGTTTTGTAAAGTCATTTGGTTGTATTTCTAAGATAACTTTAAGAATACTTGGCATATGTTTATGTACATATAAATTCTTCATGATTTATCAAATTTTGTATTGAAATAAATATATTGATTGATATTGATTTTTTATTAATACATTTTTTTTTTACATTAGAATTTTTTTCAGATTTACTTTTTTTTCATATAAATATATTAATAATAAATATATTAAAAATTTTAATCCGCGACTTTCGACGTGATTGAAGTATTTTACAAACGTATGCTAATAATAATAATAATAATAATAATATCTTTCGACCTTGCGTCCTGTTATTTATCGATCCTTCTCCTTAATACATTTTATTCGTCAGTTTTGGAGAATTGTTAATTTGTCGATGACGAAACGAATATGATTTTATTTTTTTAATAAAGGTATTTTGGAATGCCGGTTGTCAAATGGTATCTTTAAATTTTCAAACGGCGGACTTACCGATGCAGTTGAACATGGGTAAATTCGAATATAACGGCAACTGCGGTTATCTGCTAAAGCCGGATTTCATGCGCAGAGCGGATCGTAGTTTTGATCCTTTCGCAGAATCTCCGGTAGATGGTGTTATTGCCGCTCAATGCTCTGTTCAGGTACATTTGACGATTATTTTACTCGAAAACAACATTTGTGTACTTATATTTGCCCTACCTACGATGTTTACTAGATGTGGGTTTTAATTCGTTATCATTTAAATATTTCGTAATCCGAGCATTATAGTCCGTTATAGCTTTTATTATGGTGCCATGTCTATTAACAAATATCGGCCAACATTTTACCAATTCTTTTTTTCGTCTAGTAGGTTTTGAAACAGTTCAGCTGTAGTTAAATTATACCACTGCGTCAAATTCGATGTCCACGTTATTCTCTTTCTTCCCGGTGGTCTCTTTACCGCGATCTTGTCTCGTATAACAAGGTGAAGTGTGCATTCCAGGTTACGCATTATGTATTTTAAATTTCTGCGCTTAACTTCGGTTACTATTTCTTTACATTTATTTAATCGATTTAATACTTCACAGTTTCTTATTTTAACCGTCCATTTTTATTTTAATTATTCTACGATATAGCTACATTTCTAAGGTCTCCCCAATGTCTTCGTTAATGTCCGTGTAGTAATACCGAAATTATGTAAAATTTTATTATTTTTAATGTTAATTCTATTTTACAGTATTCCTGGTAATTCTCGCTAATAAACTGACTTCGACATTCAGTTCATCCAACGTCGATGCTTTTATTCGGTGTACTGTCCAACGTATTCTAAGCGCCCTCCTGTAAACCCACATTCCAAAAGCGTATATATACATCTGGTTACGTAACCGTAATGATTACCTTCTTTTACATAGCCATCCGCGAATATTTTTCTTAACTAACTGACGATGTACGAGCCCCTTATCTTGTATGTACACTTATGAATTAAGCTATCGTAGCCAATCAAAAATTTTCAGTGGTCGACGTTGTACGGTTTTATAATTTATCCATCAACTGTACAGTACTCATGTCAACATATTCTCGCCTCTCTTTTTTTCCAATTTATGAACATTTACTTACTCTCTAGGCTTCGTTGGTTGTCCATCGAATAACGACGGTAATCCATACTATAATCTAACACATTTCTTTTACCTTTGTGGTGTATATATGGCCCCTTTTTTTACGAATTTTATATATATATATATGTGTGTGTTGTGTGTAGGATGAACAGTCTAAAGTGAGCAGCAATAAAGTTATTAATAAAAGTTACAATTATTAAATAATCACAAAAAAACGTTTTCGTCTATTATACCATTTTCAAATTATAAATAGCTTTAATAATAATAAACAATAATAACAATAACACAATGACACATAAGACATACGCTTGTCTACAGGTATACAATAACCTACAATATTACACTCTAAACCCCCGAAACTAATTATATTTATAAGATGGTTTTTTAAAATAATTCGTCGTCAAATGCTGTTCATGTGTTTAATACATTATTTTTATTTCCCAATTTTTCTTAAAAAAAATTTTTATTTTTCTTTCTATATGTGTAATATAGTTTTGATTAATATTATTAATTTCACGATTCGATTCTTTACAGTGTTCCCATATAGATCATTGTTTTATAGGAATTTAAATGTTCATTAAATGTAAGTTTAAAATGTCTATCTGTTTCTTCTATATAAACATTTTTTTACAATTTACTACATAATGTAACACTTTTAACTCGTTAATAATCCTATAAGTTAGAAGAAGGAAAAATTTATATATATATATCTTCTTCATCGTAGGCTCGATCCGAGCATCGTGATACTATGAAACCTTGATTTTATGCAACTGCGTCCGCCATATGTTTCGGTCCTCTGCATATCGAACCGCTTGCTGGAATGATGTAATGTTTAGCAATTCTTTGATTCCATCCGTATATCGTGTAGGCGTTCTTCCTTGTTTTCGCCGACCTTCGACCATACCCTCCAAAATTAACTTTCCCGAACTATTTTGACGTACGATATGACCGAAGTAAGTTACTATTCGCTGCCTTACTACATCTCGCAGTCGTATTTTTGGACAGATTTCCTTTAACACCGACAGGTTTGTTCTCTTTTCGGTCCAGGGAATCCGCAGCATCCTTCTCCAACAGAACATCTCAAAAGCATCTATATATATATATATATATATATATATATATATATATATATATATATAAATATATATATATATATATATATATGTATATGTGTGTTTGTGTTAAAATTAAGGCAATTGTAAAAGTCCATAACCGCTTTAACAGGTTATAGCTGGTCAGTTTTTATCGGACAAAAAAGTTGGAACTTACGTCGAAGTGGATATGTACGGTTTACCGACAGATACAATAAGAAAAGAATTTCGAACGCGTTTGATACCTAGTAACGGATTAAATCCCGTTTATAACGAAGAACCATTTCTATTCAGGAAGGTAAGCTATTAACATGTTAAACTTCCCCTAAATTATATAAGTCATATATAAATGTTTGTCATTTTAATTTATCCAACCAGTGTAATTCAATTTCACGAAATAGTTTAAAATTATTAAGTTAATAATATAATTTACTAAATAAAAATTGGCGAGAATATATATATTATATGATTAATTACACATTTATTTTTGCTCAAATTAATTTTCATTCTATATGTTTCTACAAATGTTAAATTATTCATAATTGTTTACATAATCGCATGAGCGCGCACACACACACGTATGCACATATACGTGTAATAATAATTGCAGGTTGAAGTCGACTCAAAAACGAATCTCACCACCTCTGTGTTTTAGTGCGCGTGTATTAATTATATAATATTGAAAATTGATAAGTAATGTGAAAAGCAAAATGAAGCATCAAATCTTAATATTCACAGAAAAGACTATAATCAAAATTTTATATATGTATATATATAATGTACGTATTATATTATGTTATGTGTATGTGTATATATATATTTTAACCTATATCAGTCCATTGCTGGACATAGTTTATATATATATATATATATATATATATATATTGTGGTGACATAATCTAATAGTCTAACCCCGGATTGTCTTGTGTATTCTCTTAATCTTTATTAGTCTACTATATACGCTATTATATGAGGAGAAAACTTTGAACTTACCTACTGCATAAACTATATATATATATATATATATATAGTTTTCGTTTATATAAAATTATATTACACCTTTTTGATAAACATAAACACGTTCCGGACTAAATTCATCTATGGCTATACTTACTAACTATAAAAAATTACTGTGGGCCACTCTTCGTATAACTCTCTGTTGGATTTTCCGGAATTCTTTTAGTGAAAACTCATAGCGATGATAATTTTAGCGATCCATTACAGAAGAAGAAGAAGTAGAAGAGACTAAAAATAATGTTTTCCAGCGATAACGCTGACGCATTTTTAAAATTACTGCCCGGTAAGGTGTTCCTGCGAATGTGCGCACAGTGTCCTCCCTGACACAAGCTTTGTCGTCAAAATTCTCTATCTCCATCTGTCTTACGCTTAGTATTGTTTCTTTCGTTATTGGTGGTTACCACCGTTTTCTTCTACATGTCCGACCAATCAGACACATTATCGTTATCCGTCTTGCGTATTTTTTTATTGTATATTTTGGCAGATCCGCATTTTGAATATTCTTTGTCAAATCATTATTGTTTAAATCTGTTAAAACCTGGCACAACATGCGTGTATACACACACTTTTATATATATATATATATATATATATATATATATATGCATTCATACATCGCAACGAAAATTCTGAACTTACGACTTACTTTATCTAGTTTGTTCGGTGACCATTTACACAATTCTCATAATTATATACAAACCAACTTGTTCCATTGTTTCAGCCGTACCTCCTATATGAAAGCGCACACGCAAACGCGACAATGATCCCGTCTTTAATTTACTGCACTGAAAAAATCACTGTTGCTTGAATTGTCTTTTTAGTATTCCGTCTCTATATTTCTAAATCTCTGAAAACGTGGGTACACGACCCTCCCTATGTGCGGGCACTATTTCTACGACGACTATTTTTATAATCTCGATTTACTTTCATTTAATTTTAGTTTTATTTTAATCATTATTATTACGGATGAAACTAATTAGTTCGTATCAGTATAAATATATAACAAAGTGTCAATCATTTCACGTAGCAATTCTTTCTTAAAATAAACTTATTTTCGATATATAGTTTCTAGTATCGATCTGTAATACAAACGACATTGTAATATTTTGAAATGAATGAATATTTTAAGTATACATAAGGTGTATCGCTCTATTACCTTTAGTGTATAAAATTCTGAGGAAGCAGATAGAAATAACGTGAGTGGAAATAACAAAAGTGAGATGTAAATTAAACCGGCAAAATCCTTGTATAGGTGTTTATGCATATATGTACTTGTATACTAGCGTGCTAATGAGGACGGGTATTTACACATATTTTTCGTTAATATAAACTAATACAGCTGAATACTTACATGAGAAGACTGTGTTTTCAGATATAGTTCCCACTTTGAGTCAGAACATACGAAGTTCCATAACTGTCTTCGTCGAACTTATGAACGCAGCTGCATCGTTGTCACACGTTCTCGATATTAGAAGAGTGTAAATATTTGAGTTAAATGTTCACTTTTAGTTCATATGACATAAGCTCGCCTTATTTATTTTATATTTTCTTTTCTGTATATATATATATATTTAGACGAGTGTAAATATTTGAGTTGTGAAATGTTCACTTTTAGTTCATATGACATAACCTCGCCTTATTTATTTTATATATTTTTTTCTGAATATATATTGAATTGTCGAATAAAGTATGTTTCACAAAACCGGTCCAAGGATTGAATTCCTGCGAATACCGTGATTATTATCAACAGGGATAGTTTCATCTTGATAGATTCATTTTACTTTCCTGTCGATTAAATAATTATGAATTAACTTTATGTTATTATGCTTAAAATTACTCAAAACTAAGGTATCAAATTAACACGACGATTACAATTATTAAAGGCTTCTTCAGTATTAAATTATGAATTCGTGTAATATTTCCCGATTATTTTGGAAATTTCTTGATAGTTTGTATTTCGTCCGTTTCATCTTAGTTATTTGTTTTGTTCCGAATTGTAATTTCCGTTCTAAAACCTTCATGTTACCATTTTTTTAATAGTTTCGTTTATCTTTCTGCAGTTTTAGTTTTCTGTTCTTACATTTTTATTTATTAACTTGTTGGTTTTTATTTTAAATTCACTTTTCTTCCTTTGCAGTTTTTTTGTACTCTCAGAAATTTTTCTTTCCTTTGAGTGTTGCGGCATTGGTACTGAAGTCAATATTTTTGTTAACATTTGATTTATCAATATTTTGATTAACATTCTCTCCCCTCGTTTCCATTATTCGTATTTTTTAATTTGTGCATTATGTATTGTGTGATGTTTTTTTTTTCTTTATCATTTAAACCTTCCAATTGGATCTTGTTTTTATTATTTTGTTTCGTCTTTCCCATTTTGTATTTAAGCGTAGCCCGTACTAGCCGGTGGTCGCTATTAAATTTATTTAATACAGTTGCATATGAGATAATGTCTTTTGGTGTTACTCAGTATGTAATCTATTTCATTCTTAATTTTCCAATCAGGGCTACGCCACGATCTTTCTTTTGTTAGGCTTTTAGTTTAAAAAACAAAAAAAAAAAACGTATTCATGATGTATAATTTTGCTGCGCTCGCAAAATTTAATAGCTTTTGTCCTCTTTTGTTTCTTATTCCAAGTCCGTTAATCCCTATTACTTCGTTATCACCAATTTCAAATTTTCCTACTTTGCTGTTAAAATCTCCCGTAGTTATTACATATCCTTTATTTTTGAAATGTAAGGCTTGGTCTATATTTTCATAAAATTCATCGATTTCTTCTTCCTCTGAATTCGATGTAGGGACATATATTTGTATTATCTTCAACTTTATGTATTTATTTAATGCTAAGCGCAATAACCGGTTTAATTATTGGTTTTATTTCTTCTATATGCTGTCTTGTTGTTGTTTATTAAGATACTTATACCTCGTTCCCTTCCATTTCCTGTATTTCCTGGGCTATACGAGTATAACTGATGCCCATTATTTAGATTTATCAATTGTTCTCCCTGTATTTTCGTCTCATTTATTCCTATTATGTCCCATTTTATTATTTCCAACTCAAGCTCAATTTCAGATATTTTATATTCTCTTTTTAAGGTCCTGCAATTGTATGTACCCACGTTTAAATCTATCCTGGTGTTATATTTCTTATCCTGTTTCAATTATCTCGTCCGGTAGTTGTCTTTCCTGTTTGTATTTTTACTAGGCGGTGGAAGGACGTGTGTTACAATCGGGAGTCCATTATGGCCTTGGCTTTTACGGCCCTGTTGTTTACGGATCGTCAAAAGGAAGGAAAATAGTCTAATATCATCCCACGCTGCCTAAACGTGTTTGTGATATACATCTTCTGCCAGGTCTAAAATTTAGGCCGCCCTTAACATAGGGAACAAACGCCTTTTGTAGCCGCTCCTCTGCAGTACAGACGCTACCTGGTTGGGACACGCTTAGTCTGGCTTTAGGGTGACCTAATGCTTTTTGAATAACTCAAAAAGTGTTCGACCAAAATTTTTGAATGAAATTTTATTTAAAAATAGGAAAACGCGAGAATAACTTACAATCATTTGTGGACCACAATATCGTTCAGATGACCGCCGACTGCAACAATACATTCATTCAGTCCTTACAAAATTTTCGAAGACTTTTCGAGTATAGATCGCTGAATTTTTGAAATTTCTTCAGAAATCCGAGTTTTCAGGTCTTCCAGATCTCGTGGACGTGCTTCGTAAACGTGTAAGGGGTATCCTCAC
Organism: Coronaproctus castanopsis; assembly: GCA_032883995.1. NCBI lineage: Eukaryota > Metazoa > Arthropoda > Insecta > Hemiptera > Monophlebidae > Coronaproctus > Coronaproctus castanopsis. The sequence continues at coordinate 65,985,859 of CM065052.1, read as the reverse complement.
AAAAATAACTGCGTAACTTTGAATTCTCTTCGAAATTTTGTTTGCACTCTCGTGATCGATTCGCGTCGATAATAACGTTCCACGCAAAACGCGCGCTCCTTTTCGTTATAGGATGCCGTGATAACTGAAACTGGACAAAAACGAATCTCTAGTATTTACACTAAACGTGGAGTACTTTGCTTTGTAGCGGTGTTACTAGCCACTCGGCTATGTTGGCGACATAACACCAAGCTTTCCTAATCGGTCATTCGAAGTACAAACTTGGCCCGACTTTGCTTAATTTCGGTGATCCGACGAGAACCGGTACATTCTTTTTTCTTATATATATATATATATAAATTAATATTATATCTACTCGTATAAAATGGTGAACGTTTATTCATTTATTTATATATTTATTTATTTATTGCATTAACTTACAGGTAGTGCTGCCAGATTTAGCTGTCTTACGACTTGGTGTTTACGATGAAAATGGAAAATCACTGGGACAACGTATTTTACCGTTGGATGGGTTGCAGGCCGGTTATCGTCATATATCTCTACGCACCGAAGCGAATTTCCCCATGTCGTTACCGATGTTATTCTGCAATATCGAATTGAAAATATACGTACCGGATGGTTTTGAAGGTATTACGTTTTCCTGTTTATTTTTCTTTTGTAAATTATATTTCGATATTTATTGTATATAACTATAGACCGTGACCAGAAAATTCTTTATGAGGTAATAAGCAACAGTACACCAAAACAGCTTGTTCGTTGACTTTATATATATATATATATATATATATATGTATATATATATATATATATATATATATATATATATATATTATATACATAACCTATAACCATTTCGGATGTGATCTAACAAATTCCAATGTTTGCAGTAGGTAAGATCGTGTGTGTATATATATATATGTGTGTGTACAGTGCATGAGTTAATGTGTAGCCTGACGAATCGATTGGTACATTGTTAAAGCGTTCTTCCCGCGTAATAAAAATAACATTATCTATTTCACGAACACGCATACAATACCGACTTAGATGTCATACGCTCATTGCGACAATTGATACGTGTACATTGATCTCGGCTTTACCTGGTCAATCATTTCACACGTATTAACTGATAATTTTATAGATCGCAATGATGACGATAGCGTAACCCACTCTCGTTCTATAATATACGCTATATTTTCTCGTTAAGTTAAGAATATAAACTATTCATACTAGGTTTTGTTTGTATATGCATGTGCGGTATATGTCGGTGAGCTTCTGCAACTATATATGTACTTATACGTATATGTATACATGTGTGTTTACATATTAATTTTTCCTCGTGGAAATCGATAAAATCTATTTAGTTAATTTAGCGTAACGCAACGCAACGCTTCTGTATGTTTGTTATTTTTTACGTACATTCTATTTTGCGCGTTGGTAACATTTCCGGATTTTTTTCGGCGCTTTTGTACTTTTCGAAAAATATATTTAAGAAAAAAAATTGGTACGTAACGGTGAAAGTGATTTTACTAAAATCCTCACGGCGCACTACCGTTCCGAAATTTGTAAAAAAAAAAAATGTCATTTATTTTCTCGTAGTTTCCGTCACTGATGGACGAACATATTTTTGAATTTTTATATTTGCTTAATCACTATCTATCCGGGACTCGTTGACAAATTTACCTCGTTATTTGAATTTTTAAATTTAACATTCGTAGTTTATCCGTAATCAATAATCACGACTTGATACTAATATTGGAAATGCTTCTGAGATGTCGGATGAATATTGTAGAAATTCTCGACAATCTTCGCACTGTACTGCTATGTTATTTTTAGGTTTACGGCACAATTACAGTTTCTTTTTGCTAATATACACGTATATAGATATCGGTGATGTAACATTTTTAAAATATTGACGAATTTTCTCTCTTAGATTTCATGGCCGCTTTGTCAGATCCGAGAGCATTTTTATCTGCTCAGGAAAAACGAGCGCAACAGATGAAAGCGATGGGTATTGAAGAAGCGGACATTAAAGATGTTGGTGGTGGAACAGACAGTAGTGCTGGCGCAGGTGCTAAAAAAGCAGGCAGCAAGACGAAGAAAGAAGAAGAGAAAAAGCGTAAGTCGTATTATAATTTTTTTTTCTCGATTGTTTATTATCAAAAATATTTCCTAAGAAATTTATGTTGATTATATTTGAAATGCAATACATTATTCTGTCAATTTTTACAATAACTTGCATATAATACATATATATACATATAGGTATGTATACATACATGCGTTTCTCAAATATATATATAATCTATCAATTTCACACCGCGGCATATCAATTGTTTGATTTTTAGATTTTTTCTTTCTCTAAAATTGTCGCATTTTCGCCGGCAGCGTTGCTCTTCACTTTCTTCGGTCCACAGTTGCACAGTTTTCCTGTGCTTAATTTCGGTTTATCCTTCAATATTGACAGTTTGCTAGTTCCTCAGTAAATGTCCCACGATTCAATATCACTTTTAATCTCCTCGAACAATATCCATCCGTTCTTTAGGCTGAATGTAAGTAGATACGGTTATTATTTAATTAGCCTTGTGAAGTTCGATAGCTTTGGTTATAAAAGATAATTTGTCTTCCTTAATCCGCTGAATATTTACATAATTTGTAGTTAGATCTTTATCGACGTTCTCTGTTTAAATTAATTAGTTCCAATATTGTTTGTAAAAGTTTTATGTAGTCCTTCGATCTTGTTCTTTATATTTCATACCGATGTTTGACGCATGAAATAATATCGTCTGAATAGGTAATGCTACAACTTCGCATTACGTGACATAGACATGTCTTATTATAAACGCACCCTTTGGCAATGGAAAACTGTTTCCAATTTATTATTAACACGAGGTTCAGATTGACTTTTCAATAATGCACATTAATTTTCACTTTATTATAGTCATGAGGGGAATTGTACAAAGTTTGAACATGTTATATCTAACATGTAACCCCCTCAGCCTCCCGGGTTTATATGTCCTTTTTGCTGCTTTTTGTGAATTATAATCTTAAATTAATATTTTTTCATTTTATATTTTTTATTTTTTAAATGTTCAATTGATAATGGTCTAACAGCCGAAAAGCTTTGTGATTTTTCATAAAGAAAAATTTTTAGTGATTTTAACTTCTTTTTCGTTGTTTATATATATATATATATATTCATAGCCGACGGGCATATCGCGTTGAGTACGGCGGCTTTCCGTCTAATTGTCGAGGTTAGGCAACGGTACTTGGATGGGTGACCGCCGGCTTAGTGTGATGTGTGTTGTTGGTATATCCCAATTTGCCTGACCCGGACGGGAGATTAGGCTATATTCTCTCCAAATTATTGATTTGGGAGACCTACATCCAGCAGTGGACCGATATAGGTTTAAAATATATATATATATATATAATTTTTTTGTTTCCTGAATTTATCGTCATTTTTTACCCCAACGCGAATATACGACAATCGTAATATATATACATTTCAACTTTAAAACAAACAAAATTCGTGTAAGTTTCCAATTACTCTGTCTAAAATCGTGTAATTAATCAAACACGTTAGACGGTAATATTTCGAATGAAAAAATGTAATTTGTATTTCGTGACTTTTTGATTAGCCGAACAGATTTCGTTTCCGCCAATAACGTTAGAAACGTTAAAAATTGAAAAAGGATTTCAAAAATTGAGTAGGAAACAGCAGAAAGACCTGGATAATCTACGTAAGAAACAACTGAAAGAGCGTATGGTTATACAAAAACATCAATGTTCAGCTATCGAAAAAGCGATAAAAGGCAAAAAGTAATTTTTTTTAAATCGTTTAATAATTATAAATTTTAAATGTATCATCATTATTATTCATTATCCCGTGTATATATGTACTACAAGTACTTGTTGCTGGTGCATTTGTATAATTGGTTAATTAAAATTACGTGATTATTATTATTGTTATCCTTTAAAACAAATTTCGATAGTTTATCCCTTAATTAAAGCTAACAAATTAAAAGCCCAAAGACCTCCCTCAACATTGGCCGTTTCTAACGGCTCTGTGCTCCTACTTTCTCATATCATGACATTGTTTTTCTATAGCTTACAACTTTTTTTTATTTTGTCCCGAATTACATTTTTAAAAATGTTAAGTAACCATCAATATAAGTTTGTCGGTTCTCTGCAAATTCTTGGGACGAAATTTTGTTTTTTCGAATAATTTATTTTAACCATCATACATCGCTAATTTTATATTTAAATCGGTTATTACGCTATCATCGTGTTATGCATTAAAAGCGAACAATAATTAAACTAAAAAAAAATAAACTGTATATAATTTACTTAATGTTAATTTTAATTAATTAAAATTTTTAACTATATGTCTCTGATAGTGTTTTCTGAAAAGCTTTTGGTATTTGACTAAAAAATTGTTCATTTTTCAAAAAATAAAAATAAAAAAAATTTATCTGTATATAGTAACTTTTTTTTTCTTTTAACTTTCGGAATTGTAGTTAGGCAGTCGTTAAAGTACTTAATCGTTGTTGTTAGTTTTTGCAGTTATTTATCTTATATTTCGAAATTTAACAAATAATAATAAAAACGTCGATAAATTTTGAATAATTTTTGGCAGCAGAATTTTTGAAATAACCTCAACATTTAGTTTTTAATTTATTCTCTGTTTCGCGGTTTATTTTTAACTTTATTAGGCGGACAAAACGAGTCTAAATAATAATTCATTTTTTAAAAACTACTCACACTCTGAACTTAAAATTTATCACGATATTATATTTCTAAACATAGCCACGTCTCCGCGGTAATCAGGCCATTGACCGACTTGCTCCCACACATTTCCGTTCATCTCTTCATCTCTAGTGACAAAAGCTTTCCTTTAAAGTCTCTCATAACCAAATCGTGGAGTTGTGTACGGAAGTCTAATTAATGAACCCCCCTCCATTCTTTTAAACCTAATCCGCTATCTCAGTTATCATTTCTTTTCCGATTAAAGAAGAAAAGTGTTATACTTACCACACTTCGAATGTCCCGCTGAGCTAATTTCTCATTAAGAACTGTTTTCCTTTAAAAATATCTTATTTTAAATTTTTAATCTAAATAAAATTATCAAATTAAATCAAATAAGTATATTTTTTTAATTTATTTCTCGTTCTAGAAAAAGAAAAACCACTAAGTAAGAGTCTTATTGTCTGAATTTTATCGACCTATTCTCGTCTATTTATGAAATAATTCGGTTCTATCTAGCGTTATTTTTCGTTACTACTGATAATTTATCGTCTTTTTCTTTTTTTATTACCGACGATATTTTATGATAATTCTTGTCATATCCGTCATCGTCGTACTGTCGCGTATCCTAAAACCCGATGTATATATAGGGTGACGCAGAGATTGTTTTTTTTTTTTTTAATAACTGAAAAACTACTCGATCAAAATTTTTGAATGAAATGTTATTTAAAAATTGGAAAACGAGAGATTAGCTTGCAATCATTTGTGGAACGCAACGTTTGCAACAATACATTCATCCAGTCTTCTTACAACATTTTCGAGCATAGGTCGCTGAATTATTTCAGATCTCGTGGACGTTCGTAAACGCAGCTCTTAAGGTATCCCCCCCCAAAAAAAGCGACAATGTTACCAAAGGTTTTTTTTCAGTACTGCGAGCGCTTCTGCCGAACAGTTACACATCGCATCATCTTCTTGAAACCATGTACGACCCACAAGACCACAATGACGAAGTGAGGGAAGCAAAAACGAGTTGTCATCTCGATATAGCGGGTTCCGTTGACAGCACCAGTGAAAAAATAAGGTACCACTATTCCCCACTGCGTCGTTCCAGCCCAGCCGGTTACTAGCTCGCTGTGTGACATCGAATGAATTCGGGTTAAATTCGGACTAGTAGCGGCAGTTCTGTCTGTTTACGAATCCGGATAGCTGAAAATGAACTTCATCGCTCATCGAAAGATTGTTTAAATCGATATGTTTGTCTTCGATTTTTTTCAGCATAGTTTCAGGAAAAAGTTTTCGTTGTGTATGATCGGTACTTTTTAATTCCTGGCTTATTACTAGTTTCTAAAGATGAAATTTCAATCTTCCAGCAATATACGTCGAACAGATTCTCTCGGCAGGTTTTGAAGAAGCAGCATGAGGACGAGCAGAGCATCTAAAACTCAAAATGATCGCTGTCCGAACTCGATCGATGTTTATGAGGGTACTAGCCGTTTTTTTTTTGCGTGCCCAGGACGGTTCTTTTATCCGTTACACAAGCTGTCTCTCGAAAGTTTTCAACTCACCTTAAAATTGAATCGCGAGATGGTACATGTTTGCACCGCGTAACTTTGAATTATTTTCAAAACTCAACCACTGTCGTTATAAGATTCCATGATAACTGAAACTGGACGAAAACAAAATCTTCCGTGTGTCTAAACATGGATCATGTTGCGTTGTTGTTATCAACTGTGCTGTTAAAAAAAAGAAAAAAGTCTACCCAGAGTCACCCTGTAGTTTATCCCAGATACAGGAGTTCCAGACCGGACGAATATAAATTGTTTTTGTATTTGTGAATAATTATTTTCTCTTATATTTTTCTAATAACGTTTCGATCTTAAAATACTTATTTCGTAGCAAAACGGATCTTATAAAGGATCCGGCCGTTAAAAAAATGATCGGTGACCAGATGACGCAGTGGTCGGAAACGGTAGAACGTCAACGCAGGGAAGAATGGGAATTGATGAAAGCGCACGTAGTCGAACAAAAAGAAACGTTGGATAAAGTTATCGAACTTGTACAAGCCGATCAACATAAGCAACTTGAAGCTAAATACGAACGGTAACAGCTTTCTACGCATTTAAACTCTACACGTTACGAATATATGATCGGTGAGGTTGTGTCTAACTGCAATAGAGGTGTATTTCTTCTATATATATTAAGGATCACGGTATTTCAGTGGATGATAAATTCCAATTCAAAATAGCTCTACGTACACATCCAACGCATCGTTTGTCTGCAATTTTACTTACATATTTAATAAGTGATATACGTTCAATTTGATTTAAACTTCGTTATTTAAATATATATATATATATTAATACTTTTTGTTTGAAAAAAAGTTTACGTATTTAGAATACGTTCCGATATATTTTAAAGACTGGCGCTTCAATTTAGACGGACTTAAATATACGTACGTGCATTTCGATATTTCGATATATTATTCTGTCGACAGCAACGATTAAAAAAAAAAAAGAGTAATAAAAGATATAAATTAATATAAAAATAAAACATCGCACTAATACGATACTCCCTTCCTGAAACCATTTCTATCCACCCTCTCGGCAATATTAAGCTTTAAATCCGAAATATCATTGTTTCGACCGCACCACTGACGATGATGAACCTAAATCTACACTATAACGTAAACACGAATATTCTTAAATATATTATCTGCGGAAAAACTAAAGGAGTCATCTTTATCAGACATTTGAACGCACTATAAACTACCTTGGGTATAACTTCTGTGAACTGAAGAAATCTCAAATATTATTAAGAAACACGTTAATCTCTTCGAGCGCTGGAAAGAATTGAAAGGTCTCGCCAGATAATAAATCTTACGATTTACAGAGCACTGACATCAAAACTGGACTACTCGCTTATTATGTTACACCTGAATAAAACTAAACAGAAGAAACTACAAATGATCCAGAACAAAGCTTTACGATTATAGCAACTATATCTACCATTCCAGTGCATTACGCGCAGAAACTGGGATAATTTCTAATTTAATCGAGACAACAAATTCTAACGGTAAATTCCATCAGCGTACCATAGGCAGAAAAATGACAAATATATTAAATCAAGTAAAATAATTATATCATCATAAAGACGATGTATACCGGATTAATAGGATTAATAAAATATTATCCCCACAATTGTCAGCAGTTAGAAACATCTCAATATACTAAAATGTACTAAATCCGGCATACCAAATCCAATATGAAGCTATTTCTATGAATATACAATTAGAATTCGATAAAAATGATTTTATTATAACCACCAAATTATGGAAAATAATAACATACATAACGAGATAGTTGATGAAATAAAACAAAGACGGTTTCAGGTTTTTATAATGTGGTTTTCTAGATAAATCTAAATATTGATATGTAAATATATATGTATATAAGCAAAGCATATAAACTGCCCGATGTTAACTCATCTTGTACAGTAGAACTTCTAGCCATACTCAAAGAACTGGCATATTAAAAGATATTATAAAGAAAAAAAATTGTAGTCGTCAATGAATTCAATGAGTGCGTTACAACAACTATAAGTGAGAAATGAAAAAATGTTAAATCATATATCTTGTCATATTAGGAAAACAATAGCGCATATACAGAACCAAGAAGACGAGATACACTTCAAGTGAACGTCATCGCGTACATTTGAAAATGAAGTAGTGTACACAGAGTAATCAGAGGTCAGATATATAAAATAGAAGACAAACCGATTGAATGGACGACATACAGTATTTAAACGGAAAGCGTATAATACGTAGAATCAGAAATATAAACTATCTGTAAAGGAAATAATTACAATATACAGTCAAATATTCTAAAATTACCTAGCAGGTATATTAAAACCATATTAAGAATGATAATGGGTCACGCGGGAACTACAGAACATCTAGCTAGAATTAAAATTATCCATTCCGGTCTTTGTCAATTCTGCGGACAAGAAGAAGGATCTTTGAAACATTTAGTTTGAACTTGTTCAAGTTGTGTACAAGGTCATGAACGATTTTTTCGGTGTATGTCAATTTGTAATCCGCCAAATATTAACAGAACCGTGTTCACCTGTAGCAAAAATGTTATATAAGTTTATTCAATAAAACAAGATCTATATCTAACATTACAAATATGTGTATAATTATGTATAAATCAAGAACCTAGAATTAAATTGGTCAGTGTTATATAGCTGGGTCATTAAAAAATCAAAAACAAACAGATCAATCTGTACATATATTACTAACACTGCGTGTCACTAATTTACCGCGTCGTTATTACCATCCTCTCTTAGCCCAAGTGTACAAATTGGGAGTATAGAAGCAAGACGTTTTTGTTGATACAAGTTACCGCAATTTACACCGTTCAATACTTAACATTTATAATTACCTCCACTAGCAATACCAACTGCACCACTCCATACACCGGTCGAGAGGAGAACCATTTCCAGTAGACTTTATTTATTTCTAAATTTAATTTTAAAACATAAAAAATATACGTTTTGTTCTCTTTTTAATCTTTTATAACAGTTCGATTTCTATTTTAGCGACCTAAAAGAAATGAATACTCGGCAAGCGAAGATATCAGTGGAAACGATGAAAGAAGTACAGAATGATAAAACGTTGAAAACGAAGGGCGACAAAGATAGACGATTAAGAGAAAAGAAACAAAATAACACGAAAAAATTCATGGAGGAAAGAAAAACTCTTCAAGTAATTGAGACGAGAATTTTTTATTTTTCAATTTTTTTGTTTAATGGAATAATTTTTAATTTTTTTTTTTTAATGTCGCGAGTATTTTTCGTTTATAACTTCTTTAACCTCGAAATTAATTTTATTCTACCCCTAAAAAGAATTTACTTCTTTGAACGCGTAAGTCGGACGTATTCGGATATGATTAACTTAAACTCCTCCTTTTCAAAAAGCTTTTCCTTTTTTTTGTTATTAATGTGTTTTTTTAAAATTATAACAAAATATCATTATTCGAACATAAAAGAATTAATGAAAATATTGACGATATGAATTGTATAATTGAGTGTGTATATGTATATATAATTATCATTTCAGATTAAACATGTGAAGGCGAAAGAAAAATTAACAAATACTCACGAAAAACAGAAACAAGAACTGGCTAAAGAAATTAATAACGTAAGAGAAAATGTTTTATTTAATTCGTATTTATTTCTTGTTTATCTGTCGATAATTACGAACAGAGCTCCCCATCTATCTTATTGTTGTTGTGGTTTTTTTTTACAAATTTTACATAAATAACTTTAATTAATTATTGTTGCATAGCGATAATTCTTGAGCATTTTACTCGCGCGAACTGAATCCGAATTTCACCAGGGACGAAAATGTTTAATGGTAAGAAGGTCTCTGTCGGTAAATGAGTACTAGCTCAGCTCGCTGTTAAAGTAAAAAATCTACGGAGAAATCACCACCTCATATTGGATTATACTGGATGCATCGTTTGGCTGGTCCTCTATCAATCTTTAGATTGATCGTTAAGAAACGTCAGCTATCAGCTTTTGAGTTGATAGCATTTTAATTTACTATTACTACTGAGAAAGAAAAAACTAAAAATAGTTCTCTAAAAACAAAAAATTAATTTCTAATTAATTCGTTTAGCTGGTTTTAAATATATTAACAAATTGCCATCTTACCGATGTAATCAATAAAGAATTAATATGTGGATCGTGACAGGAATGGAAATGTCCTAATGACACTCCGAGTTTTCTTTCGAGTTAATCGAATCGATGGACAATATATAGTAGTGTGTAAGGATTCAGTTTTCGTGCATAGCTGATTTAGATGGATAACCTGTTACTATTACGAATTACTGCTTGCACGCGTCCTCTACATCTAGATCCCGCTGTAGGTTATCATTGCGCGCATACTATATGCATCGACTATTATTGTCGGAATTTTGATTGGCATCGCTGCACTATCTCGATGTTTTATACTTCAAAGTGAAACACCGCACTTTCGGCTTGATAATTGCACTGTACAGCAACAATTTCGATCGCAGATGTTTTATTCTGCAGCAAATACATTTTTCTAAGTTTAATATTTATTTATTTAATCTTGAGATCTTAATATCTTCTCTCCAAATTATTAGCGGCGATCAAGCCCAAATATCGGACTTTTTTTTACTGCGCAATTGGTAATTAAAATCAACAAATAGACATACCTTCTGTCTAGTTGTAAATGTGACGTGCACTGATTTTGATGGTTTAATCGTAATCTTGATGCTGCCACCGGACTTACACACAATGCTGTATCATCAGAAAATACTGTCTCGACTCGTTTGTGTACAGGAGAAAAATCATCATCAATGAGTCGTGTCACCACGTGCAATCGTGACCATGATATGTCATACGACAGACTAGGCTACGCCAGCAATACGCGTGCGATATTTACCCAATCGTGAAAAGTACGGCCAGTTGTCTTGCAAACATCGAAGAGGTACGCGACCGCGCTCTCTTTTACCAGCCACCACACCTTGAACGAAAAGCGCCTCCATATTTTCTGCTCTAACTACGTGACCAAAAAATCGTAGTTTTCTATTGAGAATATCGTGCAAAATCGAAGTATTGGTTCTCCTAGCTGTCCATGAGACACGCAGCATTCGTCTCCAACACCACATTTTCAATGCTAATTTGAAAACATCTGGTTTTGTAACTTTCATTCTGTGAGTTATTTTACATTTATCTGAAGCGCGAAGTCTTAGACGAAATTCCATCATCAGCAAACACGATGATCTCCATCTTTTGTTCATGAGTGTGTAGTCAATTTGATTCCTAAATCTGTCACCTGGTGACAACCATGTAATCAACCTACGAGGATGATGCTGGAACATTGTACTCATAACTGACACCTGAGTATCAATTGAAAACTGAATTAAGTTCTCGCCCCTTTCATTGCGCTCATTTACCGACAAACTCGCGGATGTGTTCATGAGCGCTTGAGCTGCCAATCTTGTCATTAAAATCCCTTATCACAGCTGTAATTTCTCTAGAAGGAAGCGAGTTTAGCAGATTTAAAAGCGCATCATAGAAATACTGTGTTTCTGTATCATCTGCAGCGGCTGTCGGAGCATATACTTGTATCAGATTTATATTAACAGGGAGTGTTTTTAAACAAATCATAATTATACGGCTGTTGATTGCTTTGTACCCTTTTACAATGTAGTTAAACTTTTTCAACACCACGAAAGCAACGCCTTCTCTATGAAAATTTAAGTTGCTGGAAGCATAAACAACATAATCTTTGGTATTAAAATGACCATTTTGATTATAGTGAGTCTCAGCAAGCCCACAAATTGCAATGTTGTAACTCATGAGTTCGTTTCCAATAATCTGAAGTTTGCCTGGAGTTAATGGCCCACGAACATTCCACGTACCAAATCTGTTTATATCACGCGTCTTAAAAATACCGATCGCATATTTCACATTCGGAACCCGGACGTCAGAACGCCGGGTGCTAGCCGGATCGCATGGCACAATATCTATCCGTTTACTTGACATATCATGGTGTTCTTGGTCAGTTACTGCGGTGGTTTCCCGTTGCCTGCCGCAGGATTTTCTGTTAGGGTTTACTCCCAGCCTTTGGATAAATATATCATAACCGCAAGGCAGCGGGTTGTTACTAAGGCTTTTACGGCGACCTAAACCCGCCGAGGGAGAGACAGTCATAGGATTTTTGTAGACAGGTCCTCAAGCTGTCCATCTGCATCCTCGTGTCTCCTTGCCCTGTCACTACTGTTATCACTTGCCTGAGGCTTTCCACCAGTAGCCGCTCTTGGTCCGCGACTGCTTATTTGACTAATGTCTTATTCGCAGCTAACCTACATATCTTGTAGGCCATTCCACTATCCGCCACCTGTGGACGCGCCCCGTACCGGTTAGAGCTCCGGTCCCCTGAGAGTACAAAGTACCCGGGGGGAGGAGAAAAATAATCGATTCTTAAAAAGAACTTTACAAAATCAATCTTAATAGAATAAAATTCTGGTAACCAGTACCAAGTTTTATATTGAAAAAAAAAAAAAAAGGAAAAAACTGTCTATCAAATACGAGGAAGTAACACGTAATATGTGACAGCGTGGTTTTATTTTTGAAAGTAATTCCTCTTGCCGTACTTAAAGGCCTAGGCATCTAGGAAAGCTGTAGAACAATATGTTTTTTTTTTAAAAAAAAAAAAAAAGCTATCAATGATAGCTGCCCTTTATGAACTTACTCTACTGTAGCATGTGCAGAACGAAACTTAAACTGGTAATCTAAGAATCACTGCCCTGTAGCCGTTTTATTAAATAGAATAGTAGTGGTTTCTGAAATATCTTTGATACCACCGATAAAAGACTTACAAGGAGACATGATGAAAATTCGCTGGTCAGTTTGCATGGATTACCTGCGCCAATTTCCACTGCGATGGATACTATCCCAACCGAATAACAATAATAAATGTTTTTAACAATGCTGTAACCTTTTATGATGGTAATTTGAGTATTTTTCCAGGAATTAAATCGTATCCCGGTGATTTATGCATTGATAAGATTTCTGTTATCACTTTTAGTTTTATTGGAGGTGACGGCTTAAAAAGTTGCAGCTAAATCACATTTTACTTAATCACAAAAAACTTTAGGTGAAATAATTTTTATTAATCGAACAAATGAAAAATATATTTCTTTTCCAACGGATCCTTATAATTAATTCCTGGAAACCATTATAAAGTTCAAATCTACAAAACCACATATTTTCCTTATTAAACCTGATACTTCTTTTCAAATCACCCTTCCTTTCTCTTCGAGGAGAAAAATTATCATCCTTATCAGATTTAGGATCTCCCACCTAACCGATTCTTATCTCTTACAACGCATAGATCCCATTCTGTATTCTTTTTTTGTTATAGAGATCAACTTACGACTCTCCGTCCACTAACTTCTCGCTTCTTTATAACGCATAGAGCTCGCCCTTTCCCTTCCTTATCGCAACTATTGATTAATTCTTTCTGTCATATCTACAATCTCATCAAGTTCTTCATTATTTGGATTGAGTAGCCGGCGCCTGCATAATGCACTGTAATAATAATAATAGACATTATTTTTTCTCCGATTATATTTGTTCAGAATTTTTATTAAATTTACTTTATTAGTTTTAAATCGCTCTAAATAATTTAAAAATGATTTCAATCTTGTCGATAGATAACCAATTAATTTAGTTTTGTCTTTTACAGTTGATGGAGTTACATAAAAATGAAGAATTGGAATACGAATTATCACGTAAGCTCGAATTTTTCGCTTAATTTTAGACGAAAATCACAATGTCCAGCATCTTGATGCTCTAGTAAATAACATCCATTTCGTAAAATTTTAGTTAAATGCGCTGAAATCTAGTCATTTAATTCTGGTCTAACCTTATATATTATATATTGTATATATATATATATATATATATATATATATATATATATATATATATATATACCACATCGTACTATTTCATTCCATAAGCGCGATATATATGTACAGTTGAAATTCGGTATACCAATATCCGAATAAAACATTTACTTGATCTACTATGGTGATACTTTTCGGTATTTTATCATCTAATCTAATTTTTTAGATGTTATTTCGATGTAAATCCGATTATCGTTCTTGTAACTTGTTCATTGATAAAAATTGTCGTTTAAAAAATAATTGTTTAAAACAATCAGTATAGTTTTATTTAAGTTTGTGATTTAATAAATTCCAAAAATTAGGAAGACCAGTGTGATCTCCATTCCCGCTAGGATTTGTACTCGATTAGTCTTTTTTATTGACGATAATTGGGTCGCATTCGGTTCCACAGAACAGTAAATTGCTACCGATACAGTCGCATCTGCCCTTTTATTTCCAGGTGCCCATTATGTTCAGAAATCTATAAGTAAGTCACCATGCATGAGATTAACCGTGATCTGTTTAATCTGATTAACTAATGGATATTTGAGTTGTGAACAGGGCATGTAATATAATTTTACAAGGATTTTGTTTGTGTGTACTTAGCTAAGTAGATGTGTATAAACAATACTGAATATGGTATAACTCAGCATCGAGAATTGCACACTAATCGCTTAGTTGAAATGAGTGGACTGACTCGCACGCTTCGAAGAAATAGGCCGCCGCCGCCTTGAGTGATGTTTCCACCTTTGTATCAGCCTGTATTTTCCTTGTCAGTTTCCAGGTTGTATCAGGTCTCCTGACATGATGGGATGAATCACGTTTCTTTATTAAAATGTTTGTTGTTTTCCCAATTGAACCGTCAGCATTGTTAATGATTAAAACGATTATTATTGTAACGTACAATTGCTTCTTTTAATCGTTTGCAAAGTTTCCTGTATGTCGGATAATTAGACGGGTATCTGTGATGCTGCCACTTTTTGCACGCTTTTCTTCGTTTGTTGATTAATTCACGTATCTCGATAAGTAATATATTGTAATTATCGTCAGTCAGCTTTGCAGACCGCGTTGATTTTTTACAGCAATTCTGAATTATATCTGTTATATAATCGACAGCCGTATCAATATCAAGCGGCGATTTTAATTTTATATTTAAGTCCATTCATTTTTCTATTATACTTTCAAATTTATTCCAATTGGTAGATTGGTTTGTTAATTGTCTATTCTACTGTATAGTGGGATTATGTCTACAATTTGTAATATCGTACGGGATCGGATTACAAGTCTGTAATGGTTTCTTTATTCATTTAGTGAAATAAAAATCCAATACATCAGGTAGCCGGTTTGCATGCTTTGACTAGTATGTAGGTTTGAATGGCGAAACATCAAGACGTAGTTTCCCATTGAGATAGAACAGTTGCTCTCCACGTTTATTTGGAACTATCGAGCTCCAATGAGGGTGTTTTGCGTTGTAATTTGGTGATCAAATAGTCTTATAAATTTATCATTAGGTATCTAATACTTTGGATGGCAATAAACTGATGTATTAATTCCTGGTTGTCAAATATTTTTATTTTTACCGCGACAGCTTGATAAGCCTCTGTTTGGCGTGTAAAGTATAGATGATTATATATGTTCTTTTTAATAAGTACAGCAACACCTGCGGGGTTCTTCAATCGTTACGGCTGTGTAAAGTGAATGATTTAGCTTAAATATTTCCTTATAAGACTGGATGAGATCTATGAAGAACATTGGCAGTGGAGATTTTGTCCTTCTACTGATTACATTGCTTACAGGACAAACAGAGAAACCCAATTCATGTAATGCCAGTGAGATATCATTGCAATTGTTTGTATGGGGGAAGAGATTAAACGGAAGGCTTTGTATTCTGATAATTGAAATGTGTAAAATTTGTATTTGTTTTGTTAGAGGGCCTTTGTCAGTGCGCGATAACAATTTGGTGAACTTGATTTTACAGTAATGACCGGTATTTGTTGACTTCAGAGTAAATTTTACACATCTTTCAAGCTGGTTAAAAATTTAATAAATTCTGTATAATTTTTGACGTCTTTAACCAAAATTGGTGGAGTCGAAATAGTTTTATTAGTAAACGACGCGGAATTTGGTTTTTATTTTTACTATCAGTGCTGTCCGATATTATCAGATAACGTAGCCTCTACATGCGTTATTTAAGTTTATGTACATAAAAGGTTGATACCTTTTTTTGTTATTAAATTTTGGGAATATTGAACGTTTCGATTCATTCCACACGTATGGCAGCGAAAAAGAAGGATGTTTTCTTTTGACAATCTGCCAGTTATTGTAACATTGTCTTTGTTATTACTACTATCACCATTATTACCGCTACCGTTATCATCGCCATTGTTACTATTATTACTACTGTTATTATTATTATTATTATTGTTACTATTAATATTGTTATTGTACAATGGAGCAGTCTTACCTGGCTCTTCCACGTTTATGTGTGAATTATTACTTAATATTGTAGTACTAGCCATAGGTTTCCCAACTGCCTCGTTTTGATTTTTATCGCTTGCGTGAGCTGGTTTTTGATGACGGACAGGTGAGTGGAGCATTTCCCGGCCGTCGGTAAGCTGATAAGCTTTTGTCGTAGACGGAACACTTATGGTATACAATTTGATCAAACAGAATTCAAATTAAATAATATTTTAACGCGCGAAACAAACAATTAACTTGGAATTTCCGATTGGATATGTCATAAACAAGGTTCGGCTCAGAATATTTGAAGGGTCACTAGTTCATTGTCTATCACTTTATTGATTGAGCGACAGTTATTAGTCGACTATGCACCCTATAATGGAGAGTGGACATTAGAGTTTGCAAGTAAGATTACTGGTGGTGGATATTGAGCTAGGAGTATCTGAAGTTAATTTAAATTAAGAAGAATATTTGGAAGGTGGTAACAGTTGCATATTGTTATGGGGGAGATGCAGCATGTTAACTATAGTGATATTTTGATGTTACTATGGCTTGCTGGGATTGTCTCGTGGGCAAAGTTTGCTACATCTCCACTAGCCCATCGTTTAAAAAGTAATAATTTTTAAATGAAGAATTTTTATTGTTTTAAGCGAGTTTTTTGTGCGCTTACTACTCCAGTAAAATAATGGGAAATTAGTTGCTGCAGTTGAGCGAGTTGTTGTATAACTGCGTTTGTTCGGCATTATAAATCAAAATAAATCGGTTTGTTGATTTATGTAAGTTAATTTCTAGTGTATATTTTCTTACTGGTGGCTAATATGCTTAATTTTTTTTATGATTATGCACAACGGGTTTTAATTTTTTGTCGCATTTACTACAATGGTTAAGGGACAACATAGCAATCTCTCTTTGTCGGTTAACGCTTCTATTGCTTAATTGATAAACTCTAGTTTGGTGGCTATGTTACTGATTAAATCATTAAATTCATTGAATGTTAATGAGAAAGATTATGGTTCAACATCAAATAAATGCTTGCACTTCTCATTTAAGTTTGTGTTAGATGGGGTGTTTGAAAAATTAAACGCTTTATTCATGATGTAGAGTCGTCTATGTCATTAGTTTTGGTTCACTACTTCTTTACTCATTGCAGTAGACATTTTTTCACTTATGGTTGAGTTGGGAAGGTTGATTTTAGTTAGGTTGAGCTGCTCAGTGCTGTAGAGTGTGGTTCTTTTTGTTTTATACTTTATAGGTGGATCCGTTTTTCTATTTGAACTTCAATAATTTGTATATTACAGCAACCGATTTGTTCAGTGTAAAGTTGTCTTCGTCGACTGATTATGTAGCTGAACTCCTCATTAGATGTATTAACTCATTTGATAAACATTAAGGATATTCATTTTAGTGTTTTGGGAAAGATTATATGTCTGTTTCTAAATATACCAGAACCGGCAATTATTTTTAATGATCCTTTGACTAAGCTTTTTAGTGTGGCAAAATAATCATGAATATCGGGTTTCATTAAAAAAAAGGATTCAGACAGACAATTAAAATCGTTTAAGGAATTCTTTTAATCGATTTTAATTTAGATGCGAAAGAAACTTGCAAAGGACGTGTATTTTATTCGGAATTGTACATTTTATAAAGCGGATTTATCAATGGTGTTAGATGGGGTTGGTGGAATTAGATAGCGATTGTACGTTTATTATTTGTGCGATGGATATAACTGGTATTCCTGTCGGTGGATGCCTGTTTTGCAGGTGTATTCAACATGTATGGCTTACCCGATGTGTTTATACTTATCAGGCTGATCCATTCGGTGATTTCGTTAGGTCTAAGGTTTGCTATCCTATTTGTCTTCCTAGACAATGAAGGAGGGTAGTGAAAGAATTTTATTTAACATAATTTATTCTCTAAGTTGACTCAGAACAGATAACGTGTAAACGCATGATACTATGTAAAACAAATAACATTTAAACAACTTGTTCGACAGTTATATCGTTATTAATAAATCTAATTAAAATTCTAATAAATTTATATCAATCGTTAAAGCTCGTCAATTTGAAATTTGCAACGAACTTAAATCACGTTCGATATTACAATTTTTATTGCTGTTATAATTTTAAATGTATAAAAAATAAAATAGTCGTTTGAATTAACATTCGTTTATTCGCAACGTATATTTTAACGGTTAACATAACATGAAAATGGTCGCACAATTGAACGTTGATATAATCGCTACAAATAATAAATTCATTTATTAAAGTCGACATTTTGAACATACCTACATATAATATATATATATATATATATATATATATATATTTCAAGTGTTTTATGTAAATTTAAAAATTTATTGTCGTTCTTTTGTGCGTATGTAATCAAAATATCTCCTTTGTTACATTTCATAAGAAAAGTTTCAAATTTAACAACGTATAGAAATGTTAATCGGTTGTTAGAACGTTATTTAAAAATTGAAATAATTTCTCTGATATCAATCATCAAATTTTTAAATATTCTATTTTGAAATAAATTTAATTGACGAATATATATGACGATTAAAAACGAAGCACTGGGAAAACATTATTTATTCGAACATCTGTAAAATAGCGATTATAGGTGTACAGTAAAGTTTAATCACGCAGACAAGAGGATGCAAAAATTATTTATCGCATCCTTAAAATAACTTACTTTGGGAGTCTAAAACCATCAATATTTGAAATGGAACTGGGCAAGAAGAAATGATGGCAGCTAGACGAAACGAGTAACGGAATGACTGCCAAGAGAAGGACACGCCCGAGCACAGGATGGAAGAAAGATATAAAGAAGGTCGGTCGATGTAAAGTGGGATAGAAGAATCCGGTGATTGTCATAGATGGAATAAAAAGGGAGGCGCTTACATCTAGCAGTGGATCGGTATAAGCGTATCATGATATATATCCATATTTAAATTAACACTCTAAATGCAACATTATTACCCTCATATACAACTCTTATATTAATTCAATACATTGTTGGTTAATAATATGTAAATAATATAAAAATAGATTAATATTTAAATTATGTATATATATATAATTTTTGAAACTATTTTCGCGGTCGATATTCATAATTAGATACAACAATTTCGGAACAACCGTTGTATATAATTATACATATATACATATACACACACACACACACACACACACACACATATATATATATATATAGTGAACTCCCAATTATTCGGGTTAATCACCGGGATGGGTCACACGGATAATCCGAAAATTGCTTTTCATTAAAGAAAAAATAACATCAGTACGAAAATATAAAAATCACTTACATTTGCCCATGCTCTGTATATTACATCAAACTAGGAATTTTCATTTTAACATCTACTGCTTAGAAAATTTCGTAATGGGCCTTGCTTCAGGTTGTTCATTTCTTGTCGTATATGGACATATATTTTACGAACCGCAGTGATGTCACCGTAATTAAATCCTCTTTGTCACAAATAATCTAACAAAGTTTCTGCAGATTGTAAAGCAGCAGAATGAGAAATTGCATTTTTCTCATTTAGTTCATCTTCTGCATCAGTACTATCATATAATCGTGAACATGTTTGTCTTTAATTTTTTTTTAACCGAAATTCGTATAATCGGGAATTCACTATATATATATCTTGTATATATGAATCGTATGAACTATTATAAACGGTTACCTAAATTTCAACTAGTGTTGCGATTAAATCAAATTTTAGTCGTATAAAATTATATATATTCATAGTCAACAATTCGAATTTATTGAAATAAATAATTAATACAATACATGGAACATTAATAATGCCGACACAACCGTTGATTTTTTTTTATAATTAAATGTAACATTGATAAGAAATATGAATAGAATATATATACTATTATAACAATATATGATTACACCAGTGATTATAACTAACGATATTGACAACTTGACGGACCTAATCTGCGCAACACTAACATATAAACAAGAAATGTATATTCGTTAATATAATTGTAATAAAATTTACATTTTGAACGAAACTATCGTACAGCCGTACGTTATAACTGGAAAATGTATTTACAAAAAATAAATTAATACGTCACCCGAGTCGAATTGGTTAAAATAAAAAAATGATAAACAAACAAAACTAAATCGAATTGATAAAATATAACTCGGGTGGTAATGGCGAAGGTGTCTGTATTATACCGTAATTACGTTCGTAGAGTCACGTTATAAATGTTTTATTTTTATTTCCCTTATATTATTCGAAATTATTTTTATTATTAAAAGGAAAAAACTTCTCATTAAAATAATCGAATTAAAGAAAAATACACGAAACGTTAACAGCATATAATAAAAACTTGCGTGAAAAACGGATGGAAATAAATGCATCATCACAATATTTGAGCAAAATTAATCATAATCGACAATTAATTTACACACTCACACACACACACATATATATATATATATATAACACGTAGGTATCAGTGGCGGCTCTTGGTTAAAAAATCTAACGATTGCAATTATATCTTACCCCCCAATATACACACACAAAAAAATTTAAAAATGTTTTTTTTTTGTTTCACACAACATCACAATGTAACATTAGATCAAAGTCGTCAAATTGTAATACACAATTTACACAAAACAATCCTCCGAAAATGAAACGATCAACTGCGGTATAAAACATTCCAGCTACATTAACATCGGTCAGTAATAATACGAACAACATAAACTGGAAAGAGTCAATGAAACAATTCTAGCGGGGAAATGTACACAGTAAAAGAAAGAAAGACCGATAGAAATTGGAAAAAGAAAAACTAATCTTGGAAAATGATGAAGTTCAAGTTGTATACTTGTTCGTTTGTTGGCCAATAGTATGCGCAAGCATCCGACCGACCCACCTGTTACAAACAATACAATGAGAAAAACCTGTTCTGCCGCGTCAAGTGTGTGTACTTCGACGATTCTGGTTGCAAAATGGTAAACGATTGCCACCAGCAGCCTCCAATACCAACTGTACACCCATAGTAAAATATCCATATAACGCAGTATATGCCTTCGTCAGGTTTCATCGAGCGTCAACAATCTTTGTAACAGGCATTTGAAAGGTACTTTTTCAAATATTTTTTTTATTTTTTATAACACGTTCAAGAGGAAATATAATTAAAATTCACTTATTTTGTTTAATCGCCATAAAATAATTAGTACTTTTGACTTATTTTACTACAACATCAATTTTTATACTGCTCCGGGTATTTCTGATGGTTGTGCAATTATGCAACCTTCATGTATAAGCCGCCACTGATATATATATATATATATAAATTCGTGTTTTATTTAACTTCTACGACTGTGTTTATAAAATCAAACACGAAAAATAGAACCGAAGGAATTATACATTTAATGAGAACTGTAGAGTGACTATGGTTGACCTCTGATTAATCATAATAATCTGAGTTTACCATTCTATGGATTTTACAATTTCTCATTGACAAGTGTATTAATAAATCTAATGAAAACATATATATATGTGTGTGTGTGTATTTAATATACTTTAATGTACGCAAAAAATAATGTGTATATTATTATATGTAGGAAGGAAACTGTCTCTCTCTCTCTCTCTCTCTCTCTCTCTCTCTAATATATATATATGATATTAAAACAATATACTACCCTATAGAAGCGACAAGTCCAAAAAAATATACCAATAGACAGAGTATTATTTAATTTTCGAACAATGTAGGAAATGTAATGGATGGTATATTAAAATAATCGGATTTTTATCAACAACGCGTATATAGAGATAAAAATAAGTAAAACCCATTGATGCGAATATAGACGATTATATAATTTGAAACACCCCAAACAGCCCCACATCTATTTTGCAAACGAACGGATTAATTGAACTTGACGTATTTTACGTTAAATTCATATTTTTACAAAGTCGTATTTTTTATTGTATGTTTTATTTTATATATATATATGTGTGTGTGTATGTGTTTCTCGACCATTAAAATTATTTAGCGCGTCCCTTACCATGACCTAAGTTCTAAATAATTATCGTTTACATATTATACACAAATTAAACAGTTATCTCGCACATGTTCACACACAAACACATTATAATGAAATTCACGGTACTCTTATATCGTAAACCTTCATTCGTTAATTTTAAACAGACTTATAGTAATTGCGTACGTCACGCGATAACGAAACAAATTAAACAGGTGGGTAACATTATTTTCTGTTATATATATATATATATATATATGTGTGTGTGTGTGTGTATGTATGTACATAATGCGAGAAAATACAACCATCAGTAATGAAAGTAGCAACGGTGTTATATATATATGCGGTCTGAACTACCTATCGTTATTGGCCGGTATTATGTATAAAAGGGCTATAAATCCAACGAAGAATCCGCTATTCTGCAACAGTAACATCAATAGACCGTGTTTTCTATGACGGATTAAGGCCGATTTGATCATGTTTCTCAGTTCGCTCATCTGAATACGTTGAAAATAAATTCGTGAAATTTTAAATGTAAATTAACGTACTCCGATTTTGAAAAAAATACATGCCTACATTTTATATATTAACCATATATATGCATTCTCTAAACATCTACAAATTATTCTATTTGTGCGATCGTGTATATATATATATATATTATATTATACATTATTACCATTATCCGAAATGTAGTATGATTTAATTGATCGAAGTATTAAAAATAAACATATATATATATATATATATATATATATATATATATATATATATATATATATATCAAATCGCGAAACTTTCCGGTGATTAGATTACGCCATTAATTAATAACTATAAACTAACGAACTTATACGACGATCGTCGATGTATATCATATCTATAAATTAATTTATATAAAAAAAAGTATATAATAATTTTTCATCATTATTAAAACTTTAATTTTATTTATAAAATGTTTGAGAGTGCATTGTGAACGGTGTGCAATATATAAGGATTATATATGTGTGTGTAAATATGTTGAAAATCAGATAATTTGTAAAAACTTGTCTAGTTGCGGTGGTAGTGTTGAGATAATATAATTAAGCGGCCGCGCGAGATGGCTTACACGTCTGATAAGAGTTAGTTGATTGTGAATATAGATTTAGTCCTAGTGATAGTGCTAGCGCTGGTGCTGCTAATATTAGTGATTGGGGAAAAAACGAAGCTCGTGATTAACTAGGACAAAAGATTGATTAATAAGTAAATTAACGTTATAACCGTTTGTGATTTCGAAAGGGGGTTGAAAAGAAATAAAGATTGTATAATTTTGCGTATAATACATAAGGTTCAATTCGATCATTAGGTAAATAAATTTTCGAATTCTCTTAAATTATATTTTCATGTATATATCAGTCGTGCGGAACGGTACCAAAATGAAAATTATAAATTACAATAACTTATTTTATTTAATACTTAATGGATAGAAACTTCTTCTTGTTTATGAGCCGTTTTTAATCCACTGCAGGGTCTCTTCCTTTTATTTTCATACATTTCTATCTGATGTATTGATCAACCAGTCGATGTCTATCTTTTTAATATCGTCTTGCCACCGTGTACGTGGTCGACCACTTTCTCTTTTATTCATTGGATGCCATTTAGTTGATCTGGCTGTCCATTTGTTATCATCTGATCTAGCTATGTGTCCTGCCAATCTCTATTTGTGTTTTAAGATTTATCAGACAGCGTCTTTTATTTACTTTAGTCCCCTTATTTCAGATATTTTTACCTTGTCTTGTAAAGTTATTCCCAATATTTTCCGCTTTAATTACTCTTTGTGTTTTATTTATTCGTTCTAAGGTGCCTTTAGTTATGCTCCATGTTTCCGTGGCGTATACACTGGCAGGATGCATTGATTAAACACCTTACTGTTTAAACTCATAGGTATTTTCGTTTCTTCTAATATCTTCTTTAATTTGTCAAAAGCGGCCCACGTCAATTGTATGCGCCTTTTTACTTCATTTTTCATATCGTTATTAGGCACTATATTATGGCCCAAGTATATAAATGCGTCCGCTGTTTTGATTTATTTATTTTTATTTCTTCAGTCATCTCCGCATATTTTTTATACATAACTTTCGTTTTTTCCGCATTTGTTTTCGCTCTTCTCACATATTTCTCGCTTGATTCATAATTTTTCCTATTTCATGGTCGTTTACTCCGAAGAGTACTACGTCATCAGCATATTTTAGTTACGTTAATATATCGTTCCCTATCCGAATTCCCATATCTTGCCAATTTAAACTTTTCATTATTTCTTGAAGAGCGGCATGAAATAGTTTTGGAGAAAGTGCATCTCCCTGTCTGATTCCTTTCTTTAACGATATGGTTTCTGTAAACTGATTTGTTTTTATACTAGCTTTAGTGTTATTATAAATATATCTTATAAGCTGTATGTATGTTTCATTTATTTTAGAATTTTCCGAAGCTTTTAGTATGCAATTTAATTTTATGGAGTCGAACGCTTTTTCGAAATCGATAAACATCGTAGCTAAAGGTAGTCTAAATTCGTGATATTTTCCTATGACTTGTTTTATGAAATGTATGTGATCCACAGTGTTGTTAGTTTGTTTGTTAATAACTTAGTAAATAGCTTATAAAGATTAGATATGAGGCTTATCGGTCTCTAGTTTTTAAGGTAGGAAATGTATCCTTTTTTGTGTATTAATAACAGATTTGCAACGTTCCACTTGCTTGATATTCGTTGTTCTCGTAGACATTCGTTGAATAGTACTATTTAACACTTTTAAATCTTTCATGAATTCAATAAGCAGGAAACTTTAGTAAATTAGTGCCTTCCATATTTCACGTGCGCAACCAAACTAACCCCGTTCTGTGCCTTTCAGATAGTAGGTCCGCTGCGATGTCGAGAGCTAGACTAATTTAGTATTGTATAATGGTACGTGTGTGTTATTATGTGTTAACCTTCATGTATACTAGGCAGAGTTTTAGTCGTCAGGTCCGGTCAAGCGTTTGTAGAAATACTTGATCGACGCGGTTTTCTTATTGTTTTGTATGTAATAAAAATTTTCAGAAAATGGCGTTTCACTCGCTCCCGTATTCCACTACTCTCCACTGCAGCTTATAAATACCGGACGTACAAGTATCTTATCCTTCCATTTCGTCCCACAATTTACTTTACTAATTCATATCGTGTCAATCTTTTTAACATCTCCATTGACACCTCCTCCTTCTCCTCCATCATGTCTTCCCATCCTGATCTTAATGCTTTCATACAAAATTACTGGCCTAATCATGTACATGTATTTTCAGATGGATGATCCAAATTTCTCGGTTGGTCCGTTACGGGAGCATTCTATATACCGCAAATATCTCCAAATCATTCATTTTTCCTCAGTTCAATTCAATTGTCACTGCCGAGGACCTAAGCATCTTTAAAACTCTGCAATTCTTATCACGTTTAGATCACCATTCCTCCTCCCTATACTTAATCTTATCCGACTCCCTAAGTTTTCTCCTCGCATTGAAGCATTCCTCCTTTCAACCTAATTCCAATTATCTTACCTTGGCAGTGCGACAATTGACTTATTTACTATTCAGCCGCGGCATCTTAATATCATACGTCTGGATTCCCGGTCATTCCGGAATTCATGGCAATGAGGTTGCCAACACTTGGCCAAGGAAGCCATTTTCTTCGGCTCTCTGGTGCCGGCAATTTCCACCACAGACCTGATATCTCTTGCCAACATGGATATATCCTACGAGTGGTCATCGTGGCTAGTTAGTTCTTCCACCCCTAGATATTATCTGGCCACATCACCTACTCCCTGGTACTTTAATTTGTCCAACATACACCTCAACTTCCGAAAATTTATTACAACCATCACCCGTTTACAGCGGTACCATTAAAAAAAAATCCGTATTCGCCACTAATATATATATGCAAATATACAGATGCATGAAATACAATTTTTTTAAATAACATATTATTTGAATTAATTTAGCGTAAACTATATCACATAGTTATAATAAAAATCATTTAATTTATACTAGTTGCTTCTAAAAAACCGCATTACGAAATCAGAATATATCCGATATCCTTATCTGTACCTCGTACTATAGATGCGATTAATGTTAAGGTGTTTTTTTATAAAATATAACGCGTACATATATATATATATATATATATATAATACGCGCACGTGTAAGTGTACCTTAGAAATAGAAAAAAATAAAGGCTACTAACCAGATTAGCGAGGGCTATGTAAAGAAATAAGCCGGCCGAAGAAGAGAAAATTAAAGGCGAATATTTAAGTTCCCCTAATATGATTCCTACGGCAACTCCAACGATGATAGACGTGGCCGATAAATAATTATACATTGCCGCTTTCCTTATCGATAAACCAGATTGAATCAAAATCGCAAAATCTCCTATTATAAATTAAAATAAAATCGATTATAACTAAAATTTTATATATATATATATGCAAGTTCGGCCATCAAAAGGACAATATACACGTCTACAGTTTACGTAGGACTATTTGGTAATGAATTACAAGTAATACTTGCATATTTCGGCTGAATTCTAGTTTATACGAGAAAAAAATCATACATTACTTTTATAGAATTATTTAAAATAAGTTAAAATCACAAAAATATTTTTCTGTATGAAAACTCACAAAGCTTTTCGACTGTTAGGCCATTATCAAGTGAATATTCAAAAATATAAAAAAATATTAATTTAAGATTACAGTTAACAAAAAAAAATCAGCAAAATGAAGAACAGTATTAGCATGTTCACCGTCAGATTGTTTTATTAACACTGTTGTTCACTTTGATGTTCTAAAAGTTAATATTTTTTCAATTTATATTTTTATCTTTTTAAATTTTCATTTGATAATGGTCTAACTGCCGGAAAGCTTTGTGATTTTTCATAAAGAAAAATTTGTAGTAATTTTAACTTTGTTTTTTTGTTTATATTAACAAAAATCACTATATTCCACATTCTTAAAAAAAAAAATTATTTAACATAAACTTATAAATCAGTAAATTTACTCACCGATATGAGCGGACAATTTTCACTTTTCTTAAAAAACCCATTTTAAAATTAATTACACACTTTTGAAAAGCTAGGTTACGTTAGAATCGGTCAGGATTATTGCGGCTATTCAGAAAAATTAAAAAACGAGAATGGCACATTACTGGAATGGCTGACATATCGAAATTTACAGTAAAATCTAGTTTTTCGAACCTTTGAATTTTCTCGAAATATATTGCCTTCCGCGGAAAAAAAATTACTCCTAGTTATTTTTATTAAAATGTGATTTTTGAAAGAAAACATTTTTTTTTCGAAAAGTTTACAGAATTTAGATATATTTTTACAATAACGGTGGTAATTAGCCTCTTCGGATAAATCGTATATTTCGAAAAATGCGGAATGTAGTGATTTTTTATAATATAAATAACAAAAAAAATTTTAAATCGATAAGGCTTTTCGACTGTTAAACCATTATCAGGTGTACGTAAAAAATAAAATATAGAAATATACGTACAATTTATAAAATATAAAATACAAAAAGAAGATATTAATTAGTGGGGAATGGCCAAGCGATTGGACTAAATCAATACTTATACCAATTTATAAGAAAGGAGGTAGACAAAGCTGCAAAAATTATAGACTTATTACGCTCATTAGAGTCATACCAGCAAAATACTATTATATGTAATTCAAGAGCGATTAAAATATTGTATACTACCACAAATTCCGATAGAACAAGCAGGCTTTGTGACTGGAAAAGGGACTCGAGAGCAGCTTATGATAATAAGACAAATAATAGAAAAATGCAGAGTTCAATACACCTGTCGTACTATGTTTTTTAGATTATACAAAGGCATTTGACATGGTGAAGTGGAATACGCTATGTCTTAAGAGAGTTCAAAATACCTGAGCATTTAATAGTTCCAATAACGAAACTATATGACAGAAATAATGTTTATATAAAAATAGAAGCACGACTCGTCGAATGTTTTCAAACAACAAAAGTAGTATGACAAGGGTGTATACTATCGCCTATACTATATAATATATACAGCGAATGGATTATGCGACAGGCAACTGAAGAATGGAACGGCGGAATAACTATCAGAGGAAAGAAAATATGCAATTTACGATATGCGGATGATACAATGATTTTAACGACAAATAGAACTGACAACACTACTGAAGCGTATATAATATTTCAGCAAGAAAGCCAATTTGATACTAAATAGGGCTAAATGTACCATAGTTCATATCTACAAGCCACGACATTTGCGTTTGTACCTGACATAGAGAAAAAGATGAAAACGCCATATGTAGGAGCGTATAATAACGGAAATGACGAAAGTGAAATTAAGCGGCGAATCGGAATGACCAAAAGCGCTCTAGCAAAACTAACAAGAATATGGAAAGATTATTCTATAAAAATAACAACGAAAAAAAGATTAGTGGAATCATTGGTATTCTCGATAGCGTATTATGGCTCAGAGTCGTCGACGTTAAACAAAACATTATGCCGACAACTAGAAGCCTTTGGAATGTGTTGCTATAGACCAGTATTTCACGGATGGAACATCGGACTAATGTAGGCAATAAAAAAAGATTAAGTTCTTTGGTCATGTTGTATGGCGCGCGATGGATTGGAAAAATAGCAGGAATAATGACAGGAATGCCACAGCTAATGGAATCTGCACAGGATAGAGATAAATGGCGGAATTTAACTGGAAAAATTTCATGATCGGGAACGACGTCATAAAACAGACAACGAAGAAGCATAATTTACAGAATTTTCATATGTATCTATAAAAAGGTGATTAAATATTATTTTAAATTATAAGATGTCGATTAAAAAATAATATTTGCGTAAAAACGTGCAATGTATTTTGAATGCATATTTTTAGATCACAAAGACCTCACAAAAACGTCTTGTACATTCCATAAATATAGGCGTCTTGCATATTAGACATGTATATAGAACGTTTTTCGTTCAATCATCCTGATCGACAGTTTTGTACTCGATCTATTCTCGGCACTATAATATTCATCTATCTTTAATTTAAGACTTATACATAATCTGACTTGTCACCTGATACCTGCTGTCTGCAATTTCCGTTTCATTTCAGGTGTTACATTACAAATGTTTTATAAAATTATATCGAGTTAGTTCAGTATTACCTCTGTAGAAGTGGTGCGTTACAAACACGGCAATGAAAAACGAAATATTATTATTACACCAACGCAAACAATCGGTAATATTTACCGGTAGCGATTTTTATATTGAAATAACTTTTCTACAACATAAGGTGTAAACTGGTTACTTCGAATGTAGACATGATACTAAGCTCTGAAAACGGAAAAGTACCAGTACATTAGGTTCTTGAAAAACCGATAAAAAAAAATGAAATCATGTCCGCGGTTAAATTGATCGGTTGTCTGTAGTTTAAGGGTTAAAAATCACGTTAACTCGTTAACTACTGGTTACTTCGAATATAGACATGATACTAAAACTGTGAAAAGGTACTGAAAAGTACCAGTACATTAGCGTGGTTCTTGAAAAACCGATAAAAAAAAATGAAATCATGTCCGCGGTTAAATTGATCGGTTGTCTGTAGTTTAAGGGTTAAAAATCACGTTAACTCGTTAACTACTCCCGGTGGTTCGCTAAGCTGTTATCGTTAGTAAGTAACTTTTAGTATCTTCGATTACTATGTATAAAACAATATTAGAAACCGTGTTATTCAAATTTGGGAGGAACAGCAAGCAATTCATACTTAAAATTTATACAAAGAATCCAAAAGTCTCCTGCGAGATATTTTTCCGGCACCGTGATTTCTTCGCAACGATGACATACAAAAGGACCTCCGCATTTCAACTGTCAAAGAAGTAATTGCAACCTTTGCAACAAGACATTTTCATCGACTCAAAAAACTACGTAAATTCGTTAGCAGTTGATAAAATAGCGTGCGCTTCAGACGATTGAAGCGACTTAGCTAGATTGAACTAGAATTCCGTCCGTAGATAATTTATAAAAAAATCCCTACAATAAGTAACAGCGTATAAAGAAGGAATAGAAGCCATTGTAATCTATACGCACAGCGATGCTACTTAATATGTTCGAACGGCGAACAGATTCCATGTAGGAAATAAAAAAACTTCTAGACTGATCGCATTTTCCATCATCTGTTATTAAAGAATTAATTTCTTTTTTACACGTTTTAGTCGCTATTTTATATTATTTACTATTATTATCGTAGGCGGCAATCGAGTAAAAATAGTATTATTATTACATAAAATCGAACTAACCCAATTCGTGAGGATATTCTTCACAAGCTATGGCTAAAGTTAACGAAAATCCAATACGTATACTCTGCGTATAACCCGCGCCGATTGATACGCCATCTAGAAAATTGTGTAGACCATCTCCTAGAATAATCATCCAAGCTAAACTGGACGGTTTATTTTTCTTGATTCTATCGGGATTTTCTTCGATTTCCTATAACGATCGTATAAGCGAGTGAAAATTTATAAATAAAGCACGGCGAAATTATGTTAATTATGTTGAAGTTTGTAAAAACCTCGACTATTTCAGAAACAACTTTAACCATTTGGATGAATTTTCGTATATATATATATATATATATATTATATATATGTAATGTATTAAGTCATTAAAAATGGTACGTATAGATATTAGAATTTTTAAAATTTCGATCTACGTGCAATTAAGAGAAAAATACATTAGGCATAGGTTAAGTAAAATTTTTTTTTTTTTTTTGTTTCTAGATATCTAAATGTCGCATTAACCGTTCGAATGTTATAAGCTTAGAAATTTGCTTTTTATGCCCCAGTAAATATAATTAAAATTCTATTTCTCGCCTATCGTTCTGATTGAATGTATCGGATCTCGCAGAAATTAATCTATAAAACAAACTCTAAAGGGAAAAAAATCAGATCGAACGATTCCCGCGTATCCAGTCGATTTATATACCAATATTTTTCCAATAATCTATAAATTTTAATGTGTCTTCTCCGAAATCACTATAAAGTTTTGATGCATCAAATGCTCCAATTCATTTACAATACTTGCCTTTCACCACATTGACATTGATCATCTTCTGCCAAACCCCATTTAAATAAATTGTATTCCGTCCGCGCGGTATCACTTCCTAATCTATTTAGTGTTCTCCGGGATGAATAATTCAGGTGATAACCAGCTGGAAGTGATTCTGCTGCCTGGTTGTTGTCAGCTTTCCACATTTGGAGTCTTTCTGCGTGGTCTGTATTTCCTCCACTGTTCCAAGGAAGCTGTGTCTGGATTTTAATCGGATTTTGGCTACTCCCGTATAACAGTGCAATGGGTGGCGCTCATCATGAATTGTTTTCCATCTTTCCTTCTTCGCTGCCACGTGTCTCCTAATTTCTGGTGGTGCTATGCAAGTTCATATAATTTGGATAGAGGCGTTGATCTTAAACAGCCAGTTACTGCTCTGCATACTTCATTTAAAGCAGCGTTAACTTTCTTCGCATGTACGGAACGGCTCCAAACTGGACATGCATACTCTCCTACAGAGTAACACAAGGCCGATGTTCGTAATAGATGCGGTTTAGCTCCCCATTTACTGCCGATCAATTTTCGAAATCACTTTCATCTTTGTGGCTTCACCGTACTGCTTGAATGTCAATGATCTATCAAGTAAGATACCTAGATATTTAGGATTATCAGTGTGTTTTAGTTTTGTGCCACGCCATTTTATGCTTAGCTTGCGTTTTGCTTCCATATTTCGAAGATGGAAAGCGCAGGTTTGAGTTTTCAATAGATTCAGTTGCAGCTGATTTTTTTAATAGTAATCATCCAATTCCATGATCATTTTATTTAAAATTTCTTCGACTTGTTCAAATGTGTTATTTTGAGCTGTTAGATCATCCGCAATACAGAAAGTGTTTTGTATCGATTCCTATCGGTTGATCATTAGTATAAATATTAAAAAGAACAGGAGCTAGTGCCCTGCGGTAGTTTATTTTTTTTTGTTTTCTCCATGTACTATCTTTACCATTTAAGAACGCATAATAACGTCTATCTTTTAGCAGCATTGATGTTATCTGGGTAAATTTAAAATCTTTGGTTGTTTCATATAGTAGCCAAAATTCGGTGCGACACTGTATTAAAGGATGCAGTGAGATCCACAAAAACAGCTCCAGTAATTTTACGATTTTCGAAACCATCTTCCATGTGCTGCGTTAAATGTAAAATTTGTCCGGAGCAGGATTTCCCTGGCCTGAATCCTGCCTGTTGAGGAATACGCTTAGAATCAATTGTTGATGTCATTCGATTTAGAACGACTTTCAAATATTTTGTACGGATAATATAGTAATGATATCGGACGGTAGCTTTTGGGGTCCTCAGCATCTTTCCCCGGCTTCAGTAGGACAATAACATGTGCCTTTCTCCAAATTTTTGGTATGGTTAATCTATTGATGCAATCATTAAACATATCCTGAATCCAGGCGCTCTGGTTGCTTTTACAAAGTGTTTTATCTGCTCTATATGCCATCTATCCCGGCTGCTTTCCTATTTTTTGCTGTTTTTATAGCGTTTGCGATTTCGATCTCCGTAATTGGTTCGTTCAAGTGGTTTGACTCTAAAGATGGGTGCCTTGTAATAGATTTCTTTTTCATTTTAATTTTTTGTTCTGCTTTCCCATTTAGGAGTTGGTGGGCAACTTCATTTGCGGTAACGTTTGCAATACTATTTTGTCGTATGCTATCGCCGTTTAGTTTCTTCATTAGCTGCCACGCCTTGCGGCTATCTTTGCTAAGATTTTCTACCAGGTCCTGCCAATTTTTACACCTTTCGTTTGCTATCCTTTCGGAAATTTCGAAACCTATTCTTGTTGTTTGTTCGTCGAAGGGATTTAAATTAAATTTCTTTATATAATCTTCATATTGATTTTGGATATCTTTTTTTTTCATACCCGGAATATATGTTTTACGTACTCCGCGTGGTATATGTTTTTTTGAAGTATTTCTTACTGCTGCAACAAAGGTTTCATATTCTTCGGCCACTGCAGGTATGTTTATCACCGTCATATCAAGTTCGTTTGTAAAGTTAGTCCAATTAACTTTTCTAAAGTTGTACCGTAACTTTGTATCATTAGTACGGGTCGATTTGACAGCTGCATGTATTTCACATATTATTGGCCTGTGTTGTGTGCGACATTGGATCAGAAACTTGTTTAGTGCACAAATTTACGATGTTTTCGGTGACAAATATATTATCTGGATTATAACCACACGTTTCCATCTACGGCTGTTAAAGGATGCGGGCAATTTTGAGTCGAAATTTAGCTTATGTCTCTCTGCCCAATGTTCTATGAGATCATCGTTCGAATTATTTGCGGCATATCCCCAATCGACGCTTAAAATCTCCAATAATAATCTCAGTTTTTTGTATGACGTTTGGATAGTTAAATACAATGTTCGGCGGTTTGTACACAGATATCACTGTACACTTACCTGTATCAATAGATAAAATTTCTATATTATCAGCATCAGTTTTTGTCGTTTTAATAACATCGATATCATGTTTTACTAGAATTGCTCTACCATATTTTTCATGTGGTCTGTCAATTGCTAGTTTCATGTCACATACTTTGGGCTTCCGGAAGTAATACAAAATTAATTTGCAAAAAATTTCCAATATGTATCATAAAATTCTTCAAATTGTGTACGATATACGATATCTCGCAATTCATATTGACCAACGGCTAACTTGGCGGTTTCGTGTAGCCCAAACAAAGAAAACTGTTCCTTTCCTAGAAATCTAAACTTAGTTTTAAAAAGAAAAATTTATTTAACTACGATAACTCCAATCGGGATATATGGAATCGAACTATTTGGAATTGCATGTAAGAACAATGTATTGAGAAATACTTCTTATCATCACATTTGCACCAAAATATGTATCTAACTTAATCAATGACCCAAATATACCATAT
The DNA here is from genome assembly GCA_032883995.1 of Coronaproctus castanopsis. NCBI lineage: Eukaryota > Metazoa > Arthropoda > Insecta > Hemiptera > Monophlebidae > Coronaproctus > Coronaproctus castanopsis. Next base: position 65,951,123 of record CM065052.1, on the reverse strand, counting down.
GTCAATGAAGTATATATATAAACCAGTATAAAAAGTTTTTTTTTTTGATAAATTGAAATTTAATATTAAAACATTTATCTACACTGGCTATCCTACAAGACGATTAAATACAAGAGATGGTGCAAGGATGCTCTCTAATAATTTGAAAAATAAATAGTTCAAATCACAAAAGTAAACGATTTTTTAATAATTCGGAATACCTATTAAAATTTGAATAGTAATCAAATAACTCAATAATTCAGATTCAACTTCAACGATACTGTCACTGAAAATTTAACTGTCTCGCCGGAGAGGTTAGATTAATCGATTAACTGATTAACGACACACAATGCAGCGTGTTTTTGTGGGGTACTATATTATTCCTAGCGCGCGCATGGCGTTATGCGTGGTGGTTTACCATCGCCTTCCACGCGATAATATTAGGATTATTTATATTTTCATTTTAAAAAATAGTTTTTTTATTTGGAATTAGTTGTCTTCAGGTCACAGCGAACTTTCCTCAATGTTTATAGCCCTTTTTTTTTTTTTTTTTAATCATTTTCTACAACAACCGAATGTAGTACTCACTATAAGTCATCGATACTCTCCGCCAACAGTGCGGTATCATCAAAAGTACCTTTTATTCCTATTTCTTTATACCACCTCCGATTATCAATTAAATAACCCCGGCAACAGTCCGCGTCTAGAGATAGGTTAGAAATTAGACTAATCCGAACAAAAAATATATAATGATCGTTAGACATATATTAGAAAATTACGCAACACGAAGACAAAAATTGAATTTAATTCGCACATACTGAAACTATGTACATTTTCTTGTGGTTATCGAAGTTGGTGTGATCGTTCACTTCTTGATGATTGTTCTCTTGATCGTGAAAATAGGTAACGGGGTTACATTCCTCGGAAGATACTTTATTTATCGAAGCGTTCTTGATCGCGTGAAAATGCTTGTGAATATGAGAATGACCGTGATTGTGATTTGATTCATCTTTTTCTTGCTATATATAAAAACAACAACAACAAAAAAAATCATATTACAATCGTATTGTGACAATTTATACATTAAAATACGTTTTCTAGATTATACTTCCGTCTAATATGAAATTAATCAGTATCGGTAATATATAAACACGTATATACGGGAAGTACATAATTTAAAATCAAATTTAATGAACCATTCATATTAAAACGAGAAATTAATCATATGGACAAAAATTTACATATACAAAGATAAATTAGTTATATACGCCGCACGCAGTAAGCGTCAATAGGAATAATTTATTTTTAATTTTTAATCATTAATTTTTAAATTAAAACGTTTTTGTTACAGTTTTACCTCCACTTTTAATTCTTAATCTATTTATCTATACTACATTGTCCTTTTATAGTTACAGAAGTTTTTGTTTTTTTATTATTATTATAGAATTTTATGTTTTTATGTTAGATATTGTTTAAGTTTCTTCTTCTTCGAGTAACCTCGTACAACATTAATTTTCAGTATAGAATAAACACCTGGCGCTCGCGCATTCATGCGCATAGCCGAGGTTTGCTTTCATTTATTTTTACTACATAAGCATGGTTTACTACCATTATTGTTTATTACGATTATATGTATATATACATGCTGTTTGTAAACATATTTGATTGAAGCAATAAATTGAATTGAATTGAATTGATATATATAATTATCGGATAAATTGAAAATAATAAGATTCGGAAATAAAAACAATTGATTAAACGTAATCATAACGTTTGAAGATAAATTCGCACTAAAGCCAATTATTAAGAATTTTAAAATTGTTCATGATTTTAGTTTTGTCTACATCCGAATTAAAAATGATTTAAGAACAATTTTTGTTAAAATTTAATAACGAACAAATAAAATTACAAACGTAGAAAACAAGCAGAAAAATTAAAAAAGTGGGACGCACGTCGAAACTAGATGACAACTACGAACGCAACAAATGATGAAGAAATCGTACTCTCTTGCACTGTAAATACAAAATAAAATAATGGGAGAAAAAAGTAATAATTAAAGAATATTAAATACGTTATACAAATAAATATAAATGTACAGAAGTAAAGTAGTCGTTATAAACACAAAGACGAGCACACAACGAAGAAAGCTTTATAGGAATTATTATGAAAAAACAAAATAATTTGGTCTCTCTACTCAGACTATATTAAGTATTGGATCGAAATTTCTGCCCCTCGCAGCTGCTTCGCCAAATAATAAAAAGCTCTCGATATTATCAGGAGTTAATGGAAATTGTAAGGGAAGATACGCAGTGAGATGGTCGAACTCTAGATGCGTGATATACTCGAGAATGCAGTTGCGCAGAACGTACACTCAGTCCACGTTACGAAATCTATGCTGATATTCGTGGAATTTACCTCTTTACCAGAGAACACTTGTACAAAGTAAAAAATTAACCTGTACACATTCTTTAATTTAGACCTGGCCGAAATACTAGAAAAAAAAATTACCCAACGTACGATTACGCTAGACGTTCGGTGGCACGATAAGCTAAAACGTAAAGTGGTTAAAACACATTATAACTAATAACGCAACCCTTAACACGGTATAGAAAATAAATGATTATACGCACAACACAAAAAATACGCCAAAAAAATATATATATAATTTTACCGTTTGATCGTCCTTGAATATAATTCCGCTTAACGTCTGGATTACGTATAATATCCAAATAGCGATAATACTAAACATACCCGTATGCACGTAATTTGGAAGAATTTTATGGAAATCGTAAGCCTATTTTTCGGGAAATAATAAAATACGCACGATTAAAACTCGTATACAAAGGATAACATAACAGATAAAATCGGACCCAATAAGGGTTAATTCGATATACACCGATAACCTTCCATGAGAATGTAATCTGCAACATATTATTAACACCTTACAAGGCAACACAACGTACCGCTGTCAATGCAGTTCCTTTCGATCTTCGGTTCACTTTTTCATGTTCCGCTAGTTTCTTTCTCAATGGAAGACGACTTCGATGTCACTCGGTTCAATGCCAGCTCGTTCATCTTATTCCGTACCTCCTAAAACCATTTCCATCCATTCTTTAGACTAATATTCGGCGAGTTAATAACTTTGTTGAATTCCACCGTTTTTTGTGACCGTAAAACCTAATTCACCTACTTTTCATCGCGCCAATCAACATGCTCGAAATATTATTTTATTACATCTTTACTTATATTCCTCGTTTACTTTAGTTGGTTTAAGATTCTTCGTAACATCTTCCTTTTCCATCTCTCTCTCTATCTCAATATATATATATATATATATATATATATATATATATATATATATACACTTTAGCAATTTAGATGAACGATCTGAGTTCGAATCTTATAAATTTTTCACGATAAAAAATATCACTCCGCTATCCGTTCAGTAACAGTTTACTGAAAAAGTAAAAAAATCAAGAAAGACAATTGGAAACCACTCAGTATTGCGCCGTTTAGCCGACTTACTATCGATCTTTGTTTTTTTTTTATAGTGTCATGTTTAACTACCGAGGCTATTACGGCACTAGTTATTTAACAGTTAGATGTAGTAACTGAGGTTGGAAGAGGAAAGGAACTGTATAACTGGGGGAATAGTTGGAGAACTGTTAGAGAGGAAAGCAGATAGAGTACGCGGATGGATATTAGGCCGGTAAGGGAGGAAAGTAGGGCAGTACAGTAAAATATGGCAGATAAGAGAGGGTTGTGGGAGTAAACAAAAGCGGCAAAAAGCCATGGGGTTGGTACGGTGGAGAAGATGGTCATGAGTTGACCAAGTTCCCAGAAGACTACATTGGATTTGATGGCAAAAAAGAAGTTTTTTTACATGCACCTTTTTTTTTTTTACATGCACCTTTTTTTTTTTTTAAACAATAAGCACGTTTGCTGTTCGTGAAATGAGTTAATGTGGGTAAAGAAGAGCATTTACTCCAATGAGTAACCTACTCTGGTATAATTGAAACTTTTTTTTTTTTAGAGTAGTGCGCATCCCTACACTGTCTACGCATAAGGCGTCTTGGTGGATTATCTGGTAGAATGAGATTGTACAACTGCTACATGCGGATTCACATGATCTTTACATTTGTTGTTAAATCTGCTGTATCTAATTTTGTGAGATTCTTCAACAGTTTGTACATGCAGATCATTGCGCAATGGAGCGTTACATATGATTCGAAGTGCTTTCGATTGAAAGAAGTTATAGTGGTACGAATTCCACTTCTGTTGCCAGTTGTGGTGGAAAAAGTATTTGAAGGCTTTGCTTATTACTGGGGACGACGGAAATACCACTTAGTCGCGACATTACCCAACAACTTTCGAAGTTTGATAGACCCACATAAGACATTATATAGTTATTATATTTTATGTATATAATACCGCGACGGTATTTGGTAACATCATGTGACATCATTATGAAATCGTATGGACGACTTTTAACATACCGCCTTTCTTGTAGCTGCAACGATTCGTGTGTGTCACATATATTTACTCCAGGAGTGACCATTTGTAAATAATAATAATAATAATTATAATTAAATGGGAAAAAAACGTTAGGTCAAATTTCGTAAAAGAGGTAATTCGCGCAAGACGCCAAAATTACGGATTGTGCATTGTGTTGCATCGATAATGCTGTCAAAACATGTTGGAAGTTGTACCGATGATAAATTCATAAGACTAAGGAAACAATTACCGCAATTACATGGCGGAATAGAGCATAGATACGCGCCAAGTACTAAGAACACGAGTACAATAATCGGTAACAGACTAAATAATAAATGCAACCGAGAAATTTTACAATTGCAAGTACGAATTTAAAACAAAAATATAACCCGCAATTTATATTTTTCAATACATTTTTAGAAACATACTAAAAGCTACCCACGGCTTCGCCTGTGTAATTATTTTCTTTTAATAAAATATCGCTGTCTCTTTCTTTTAACAATATATATATTACTTAATACTTTATTTTTTCTAGTTTTAATCTTTCATCTTTTCTTTTGTGCAGGTTTTTTCCATTTTTCCTGTGTTATTAACTTTTAGCTATTTATTATTATAGATTAAGTAACTATTTATTATTTGTAATGCGGTCGAGGTTGTTATATATGTAGTCCACTGTATAAATTTTTATATTATGTAAAATCAAATGAAAAAATATATATTTCATTTTTCATATATATATATCCATCCGTTATTTCGGTCACGCCCCTAACGCAACAAAACGAAGTTTGATGGCGGGTGTTTGTAGTGAAGGTACATTCGAACCGGAAAAAGTGTTAAATATTAAACGATTTGACAGAAATACCGCTGTCTCCTACTTTTTAAAACTTTAAATTATTATTATTTCTGTACTATTTGTGATACCAATGTGAAACAAAGCTTAGATCCGATGCTATAAACTATGAGAATTTCATCATTATTGCTTTAATAGTTTCTGAGTTAAATCGAAACAGACAGACAGGCAACAATAAAAAGATTTTCTGTTTATGTGTGATAAAAATAGCATAATGCAGTGATTATAATGAAAATATTCGCAAATCACAGACACTACAGTTTTATATATTAGTATAGATTATAAACAAATAGCTCATCAAAAATAAATATCTCAACTTTTTTTATCATTCACTAAAGGTGATGTGCCTTGTTGCTGCAGCCATTGTTGGTAGCCCGTGTTTCAAGTTCTTGACGTTTACTTATATGCAAGCAATCGTAATTTTCAGACGTCCATACTAATGTCCTTATTTCTTACTACTGATTTTTTGTTATTAAATACATATTTAGCTTGTCCTATTCCTCTTTCAATTATCATCTCATACTTTCTAGGATGAGTAGATTAAATTCATTATATACCAATTGTACATATTTTTAATATTATTATTTTTTATTTTTTTTTAAATTAAGAAACGCTAACCTTCTTGGTAGACAGAGAACTTTCATATTACTGCCTTAGATTTTCAGGAACCATCCAACATTTCTAGCTTATTTCAGCTACGCATGCGTCAACTTTTAAAACTAACCCGAATTAAAGCGCAAATAATTTTAAGAGACGATATAAACGAAGAAATAGATAACGAATTCGATATCGTGTATGTCAGCCATCACATACGAGCAAAGAATAATTGTTATAATAAAGGAATGGAGAAAAAAAAGGAAGTTCCTGCTCTGCATTGGAGGATGTTTGCTGGATTAAACGGATTAGCGTAAATTGTATAAATATATTCAGGAAGAATACCATCTGAAAATTTGAATTGGCCCTACTCGTTACTTTTTAAAGTATAATAAAGGATTTCGTTATCAGTCACTTCCGTACAAACCAGTCGGATGACGTCAAATCAATTTAGTAAATTATTCTATATGTACGATTTAAATTTGTTTCTATGGGATTTTTTTTTTTTTTCTATTCTACAACTAGCTCATTTTTAGAAGCTATCTAATAGATCTCTGTTTGAGTGTGAATCTCTACAATGTAGAGAAAGAGGATAAGAGGAAACATGAAAGAAATACAGCCATCCAGTGATGGACAATTTTTGCTGCTTATAAAATTAAATCACGCGGTTAAATCGAAGACTTTTCTTCTCTGTAGCCGTCTGAGTTCTTCGGAGTTATCCATCAATGCGATTGCCAACGGATTATTGTGATTTTACAGTCTATGAAGGTTCGTCGCCTCATCCGTTATTATTTCTGAGACATACCTCACGTCGAGATCGGTATGTAACGTTTTGTTCGAAATGAACCAAGAGGCATTCGTTATTGTACGCAATACTTTGTTTTGAAAGCGTTGTACGATACGTATGTTGCTTTCTTTTGAGCATCCCCATAGCGGTGCTCCATACCGCCAAATCGCCTTTAACAGCATATTATAAAGGAGAATTTTATTCTCTAACGTCAATTCTGATTGTCTTCCTAGTAGCCAGTACATGTTGCGGAATTTGATGTCCAAGTATTTTCGTTTCATCGTTATGTGGTGTTTCCAAGTTAATTTCTTGTCCATATGTATACCGAGATAACATACTGTATCTTTTTGCGGTACTTCGTTGTTATCGATATAAATTTTTGGTGCGAAAGTTATACGGCGATTTGTGAAGATTATCTGCGTCGATTTCGACGTATTTACTTTCAGGTGCCACTTATCAAACCACGATTTCACCTCTTCAATCGCATGCTGCACGTTCGTACTACACTCTTGTAAATCATTATCAGAGCAGACCAGAGCAGTATCATCTGCGAATGTAGCGATATCGACATTGTTGACCTGTGGTATATCCGATGTAAATATAACATATAATAACGGTCCTATTACGCTTCCTTGCGGCACGCCAGCACTTATTTCACGTATTGTTGACAAAAATTCGCCGCTTTTAACACGAAATGTTCGATGCTGTAAATACGATTCCAATAAAGTACAATACTGAATAGGTAATATCTTATTTAATTTATGAATCAACCCTCTATGCCACACAGTGTCGAAGGCTTTTTCTACATCGAGAAATACGGCAGTACAGACTTCTTGTTTTTCTAAACTGTCTTCAATTTTACGAACGATACGATGTACCTGTTCGATTGTACTATGCTTCTGCCTAAAACCAAACTGATGTGGAACTGTTTTTTCAACTATTTCCAACAATCTTTTGTGTAGTAACTTTAGAAAAAAAAAAGTGAATTAAATGAGGCTGTTGAAACGTTTTCTTGTGTTTTTTTTGTCACTCAGCTACGGTTAAAATATATCAAACCATAAAAACGAACGAAACGTTTGAACACTGGAATTAAAATTTTCCAATATTTCTACATTGCCCACATTCTGTTTTAATGAACGATGAACGATCATGGACGCTAGCGACAAATAATTGCGATACTCCTTAGAAATACCCGTTGTAAGATAGATCGGATGCAACAATTAAAATTTTTGTAATATTAAATTACAATTATTATCATTAGTAGTAGTAGTAGTAGTAGTCACCTCGCATCGACGTGTTTGGACTAAAATTTAACAGAATGTCAGTTATAATCAGTGTGGATTTAGAAATGAGTTTCGTACAAAGTCAAATTTGGAATAAACACCATGATAGTTAAAAGTCAAGACGGGCATAAATCGCGTGGATTACAAGTACAAGCTCCTCAGAAGTATAATGTATAAAGAATTGAGACGGCTCTCGATTAACATTAACCTAAACAACTTTCTGCGAAATGATGATGTTAAACTTGAACTATGATGGATAATAGTCAAATGCTATCTTTTTTTTGACACTATTATACGCGGCAGAAAGTTAACGTAGATTGATTAAAAAGATTAGGAACGTGCGAGTCATGACTAAATAGACGAACAGTACTGTGGACAGCAAAAATTACAAATAAGGAAGTTAAAGGAGAGACTGTGAATCGTTAAGGCTAATAAAACTAAGTAAAATTAACTTTCTAGATCATTTGATGCATCGAGAAAAGTACAAACTACATCGAATAATACTGACAGGCGCGGCAGAATGTATTTGTGGTCGTGGCTGCAGAAGGACGTCATAGATTTTCAACATCCAAAAATGGTTGGCTGTTACCCCGAATCTGGAACACTTTTCCATCTGCCATGAGACCTGCAAATATGGATCAAAGATTTGGAAGATTGAACACCAACCTCCCCAATAGCAAAGACAGCTTAAGAAGAAGAATCCTTGCATGAACCGATATCTTTGGAATCATTATTATTATTAAATCCCATTACCGACGTTAATATCATTACTACATTACAAAAATTGTAAAGTTGTTATCAGACCGCATCAGGAGCAGCGGCAGTTCATACCCATTATTCTCAAATAAAAAGGGGGAAAATAGAAGAAACGGGAAAGAGTAAATACACAGATGATAAATAAAGGTAAATCAAGTACAACCGACCATGATAACATTATCTCAAGTTACTAACCGCTATATTTGCTGATGGAATACGCTGATTATGACCGTCAACAACGGTCCAAGACCATCTGTCAGAAATTTGGTCATAAAATGGGGTATTTGATTAAATGGGAAAAAACGAATGTTCAAATTAAGACAGTATATCAGCATACGGTAATAATTAACGATAAAAGTATTATTTTAAACAGAAAACAACAATAAATTATCAAGTCAATCTGCAGCTGTGAATGCCAACTTTAGTCATACATTAAGGTACAGAGTTATTCAACGCTCTAGAAATACGATACTGAAGAATTAAAGCCAGAAAATGGTATGAACTGATATACACCAACACTTGTGCATACCTCGGTTTTAGAAATAATTAAAAATTCAACAAACATGCAAGAAACCACGCTTAATACGTGTAAAACGTAATGAATGAATTTAGTTAAATTGCGCTTAAATTTAAAAAATTGAATGTATTTTCTGGATTCCTCATATTTCTCTAATACTATCTTCTCTCCTAGCCAACAAACAATCGTGGAATACGGTCGGTTCGTCGTTAGCTGGATAATATCCGAAAATGGTCGTCGATGGAGGTAGAAGAGAATTGTTTCACAAGGCCAGAGACCGAAAATTATATCAAGAAATTGTCGACATAGTTGCTACCAACGACTGAGAACAGTCAATTGGACAAAAGAAGAAGAAGTATGAAAAGGCATTCGAAGGGATAGTTTTCCCCTCTTTTGGGCGTAAAAATTATTTGCTGTTTTATGCGCTACTTTAAAAAAAAATGTACATCATTATTTTTAGTAAAGCCTCTATAAAAGCTTTACGTTATTTATTTTTTGTATTTATTTATTATAAAATCCTTTATAAATATTTATCTATATATATAAATATTTATATATATATATATATATATATAAATATTTATATATATATAAATATTTATATATATATATATATATATATATATCAGTTTCTGGGTGTTCATATTATTACATAAATTACTATAAGAACCTAATTAAATACTAATACAATACTCTGCAGTATAACACAGAACAGAGAAGAAACTAAAAACAAAACAAAAGCAAATAAAAAACGCACGAAACAACATTAGATTAGGATAAATCAAAAATGATAACTTAAAATTAAATCACTACTCAACCACGCGTTTATCTCATTACATGCATAACATACATACATACATGCATATATATATATATATACACATATATATACGCAAAACACATGTAGTAGGCATTAGTTATGTCGTTTTATCGTTAATAAAAAATACTTGCGCAAACATCAGATAAGTAATATCATAATAATCATACGAAAATATTTCGGACCAAAAATATAATAAAACAATTGTTGACGTAGAGCTTATCAAAATTTTCGGGTATTCCATTTAATCATACCTCCATCTTTGTTTATGTAATTTACTTAAGAATGAAATTTCAAAACTTTCTCTCATAAGAACCCGGTGTGTCGCATCGTCGAATATGCAGATCGTAAATAATTTCTTGCGATTACACTCCTACTTAAAAATATACTGTTACTTTTAATTATATATATATACATAACATATTATATATAATACATATATATATGTATGTGTGTGTGTCAAAGATAAACAATTCTCGTTTCACAATTTTACGTTTTTCCGGCCTTTCATTTACCTAAACGAGTGCAAAACTCTCTCCGCATTGTTATCTCGTTGTGTCATTTAAATACCCCCCATTTGAGCGCAATAAAGAAACATCGTGTACAGACAGGCCATTTATTACGACACGTCAAATTATACTTCGTTATCACTCGATAAGTAAGAACAGCGTGCAAGCTTTCCATTTGAATGAAATTTTTCTCAGATTGTATCGTAACCTTGATGTCTCTTCACAGTATAAAGAAAAACAAAATACAATACATTACATCAGCCAGAGTGTATTTGAGCATCTGCCCATTTTACGAGAATAATTTACTTTTTACCAATATTTATCGAATTAAACGGACGGCAAAAATACATTAAAAAAATATATATATAAAAAAGGTTCGCGCCGGTATAATTTTTCTTCTTAATCCTCACATTTTTCTAACAAATTTATATCCAAAAAACGATTCTCATAAGTGTGATTTAACGTTAAAATATACTCAGGGCGTTGAGATGTAGAATATTTGGATGACTGTTTTTTTTTATCTGCTAGCAAACATTTTTCTTTTTTTTGTCCCCCTAAATTTATACCTCAGCGCTTAACATATATTAAAGTTAAATCATACTTCAGTTTTACACCTTCATTTATACCGTCCGAAATTAATGTTAGAACTGACAAAAAATTATTTATTTTTATATATTACACACACACGTGTATATATATGATATGTATGTAAAAGAAACGAATGTATTTTTACACACAAAGAAACGCACAAATTTCAAGCATATATTCAGTTTTTAAACTAGACACCGTATCACTACAGGCTATCAGCGACTTGCTCGTGACACATATGTCACAGTCTGATTGATGAATACCAATTTAGAGCGAATAGTATTCGGCTCTTTAGAAACAGATCATTTCAGATAAGGGAATAAACTTTAACAGAAAATCATGACAGAAGGTAAGATTTTGCCCTCATTATTTTTCTCTAGAATTAAATGTATGAATATCAATAATACAACGGCATTAAGTAACCGCCAGGCTGTTTCTCATTCGGCAAAGTAGTCGGGTAGGTACGAAGAATTATGAATACCAATTTAGAGCGAATAGTATTCGGCTCCTTATAAACAGATAATTTCGGATAAGGGAATAAACTTTAACAGAAAATCATGACAGAAGGTAAGTAGATTTCGCCCTCATTAATTTTCTCTAGAATTACATGTATGAATATCAATAATACAACGGCATTAAGTCACCGTCAGGCTGTTTCTCATTTGGCAAAGTAGTCGAGTTAGGTACGAAGAATATGGGGGAGTTAAAACATGCTGAACGAAAGTATAAAGTCACATTAAATATTGCAGCTTGTACTGTAAAATTGTTGTATATAACTGAAAAACTCGAAGTGTAATAACGAAAGCGAAAAGGTTAAAAGCAAAACAAGTATGAAGTGTATATACGTCGAGGAAGATAAACATAAACAAGGAGTAGGTTTACTAATATACATTAGAACAAGAGATAAGTTCAGCGCGATAATTCCAAAATCTGTCCATGTGTTTTATTCGTCACATTACAGACACCAAGTCTCAACAAGTAATAACCATACAAGCATACGTAGCAACTTCGTAAAAGAATCATGAAAAAAATATAGCTTTCCTACCGTGGCCACGAATAAATGCGAGATTGTGCGAAAAAACTAGATATGATCATGGTTGTAAGGAAGAAGTTTAAATTCAAAATAACCATATCGGCCAAGTGAATTGGAATGTGTGCTGTTGAAAAATGAAATGAGAGATTTGAAAAACTCTTACAATTCGTTAAAAGATACGATATGAACGTATATAATACCTGGTTCGGGCAGCATAAAAGATTGTATACACGGATTACTTTAGTCATAGAAGCACGCTTGATGTGAAATGTAAATTTTGTGGATAGTTTTGACTATCTTACTGAGGAGAAGTCTCTCGAACAACTTGAATATATCGTAAAGAAGCGAAATTGGACGGTAATTAATAGCAATAACTAGCAGTTCCTTTATTTACGTAATGCCATCACCTTGAATTGTCTCCATGGTTTAGGTATTGGCCCGTTATCCAGTATTAAACAAATATAAAAACACGCACGCGATTTCAGTCCGAACAGTTTAATGTGGACCACAATTATATATCTTCGAAACACGTAGATTAACAATTCCTGAGCCTATTTAAGTTTCTGTTGCTTAATTTTAGCACGATCTTTACTTATTGAAGAAGTTCTGCAAAGTTTATTTAACCACGCATATTTGTTGTTGCGTTTCGTATTCATATAGAAAAATTTGATGGATTCTAGATAACGGTTTCTGCGATTTTCACTGACACGTGCTTTTTAATTTGTTCTTTCAATTATATTTTTAGCAGCGTAGATATTTGATGTGTGAGCACTGATCGATGCTACTAAGTAACTAGTGGTTTCAGATGATCACCTACAAAGACTAAATTGAAGTTATAACCACGTTTCCATCTAGCGACATTAAATGACGGTGACTGTTTTTAATTGTGTTAAGATCCATTCTCAGCACGTTGTTACACTAAATAACTATAGTCCGCTATAGCCGCAGACATCAGAATGGCCGTTGAAGTCGCCAACTACAAATTTATTTTTGTTGTTTCCATAACTTGTAGGTGTGGGTAGGTATGAAAACACATTCCCGGTTTATATATGGAGATGATGAGAAATTTAGTAGTTCAGTCGTGATTTCTTCCATGTCTAGACTTCGAGAATGACTATTGGCGTTATTATACTGAATCGTTTAACGAAAAATAGACTACCGCACTTTAACGCAGAATCTTCGCCGCTATCTTCATACTCTGAATTTTCAGTCGGCTATGTCTTTTGTCTCTATTTTCCTACGCGTATAGCATGTTACGAGTTATTGGTTGCACAAAAATCTGATAAAATAAGCCTTCGATATTAACAGAGACCAACGTCATCCGTGACCAAGATAAAGTCGTTGCAAAACACTTTTACCGTGCATGTCTGCAGCTATTCTTCAGTAATTTTATTTTTTCCTTCCTTCATATCTACCGACAACACCGTCATCATCTAAACGAGTCAATAATTTTACTAGGCGTAGGCCTTTATTAAATTAAAATTAAAAACGTTCATCTCGACTGTAAAGAAAAATGTAAAGCATCTCACGGATAGACGACTTACACTTACCAAACATATTAATGATGGTATAAATAGAACAATACGAAAAATATTGTAGATTCATTAGCTAAAGGTACTTTTAGTGGTGTGATATTCTCTTCAGTTTCAGCACTTGATATCATACATTTTATGCAGTCGGAACATAAGAAACTCTGGGAACAGACGTATGTGGAGTGTATACAGCAGTCGCCTCATACCAGATACTATCAATTGCAGCCGTCTCTTCCTAGATGCGCATGGTTCTACTTTTTTTAAAACATTTAGCGGAGAGGAATTGTACTTATCAGCAGATTGGCGGTTTGGGCGTTGCTTGTTGCCGGACCGACTGTTCCTTATGCAGCTTAGAGAAACTCCTTATTGCCCTCTACACGCTGGACGTGCAGTTTGAAATCCTGATCACGTGTTCTTCGAATGCCCTTCTTTAATAACATTACGCTCTGAACTGTATACCTTAAATTACTGCGCGCATCTCGTAACGGTCCTCCCTATAACGTTTTGTCCCTTCTTCAGCTTGATAATTTACATCTGTTTCCGGACATAATTCCTAGAGAAGCTGTCCGAGTTTATAGAAATATGATTAGAAATTACAGTATCACGTTAAGGCTGTAAGGGCATCCCCATTAACAAAAAAGAAAAAACAACGAAAAATGGATTGTCTATATATCTAACAAAAAGTCCGCAATATCTACGCAAAACAAATTTTTAATACACGGAAAAAGTAATTTATGCCTCTCCAGTCTGGTTTTACGCTAGCAGAAGTGTAATATAAACCAAAAGACTGCGAACGAATAATAGTAGGTATTACGTGACGTGATCGACAAATTTTATATTTAAATATTTGTGAAGAGTCCGATTTCAAATGTACTCATGATACTCCTACGATTAGATCGTAGTACTTTACGGATTTTTTCAACATTGGTACACATAGCTCGGGCCGCATATATATGAATTATTTTAAGATTTAGCTGGAAAATATTGTAATTACAATATCGTCATTTCCAGAAGCATAAAGACGGAAACAGAATATAAAAATTCTCATAATTAGGGAAAAAAATTCCGAAATAAAGCGCAGTAATATAGTCGTGTAAAAAACGTATAATTACTATTTAGCGGAATAACGTACAAATTATCGTATGTGGATGTTTGCCAATATCAAGCTTCATCCTTGGCAATTCACACGTGTTATCTTTCCAACCGGCACGGCGAGAAAATTATTAAATTGATTCAAATTTTATTTAATTAAAAATATCCTCGATACGCTAACTACATCTCGACGTATATAAAAATGTAAAAATACGCGAAACTTCGAAATCGTTAATGCGTATAATTTTAAAAATTTGTTTCACAATTATTAATCGATTAAACGCGTAAACGCTAAAAATTAATCTAAAAAAAAATCTCGCGTATCATCTCGATCGTTATCATACAAATATTGTCGTCATCTATACTACAAAATTTGAACTTAATTTACTTATCGAAAGACCATCCATATTCGCCGAGCCGGCGTGCCCTCAACTTTCGACAAAATCTTTTATGTTCGTATCGTCGTAACCGTTCCTTACATAGGCCCGCGCAACTTTTCAGCCAGTACCTGTGTGGCGCAATTAAGAATTTTCCACACTAATCGCGAATGTTTCTAGAATGATATAATATGAAACTAGGCCTAGGACCACTACCCCCTAACAAGAAGGAAAAATTGTAGCTCTCAAGTACTGGATGACATCGTCTCCGAATGATTTTACGAGCCTACTATGTACACCACCGACTTCATTATATGCAAAAATAAGTACACAACGATTGAAACCCAAACGACGTAAAAACTCAAAAAAAAACACACACACAGTCGACTCGATCATCATATAAAACAAAAATAACTTTCGAAAAGTAAAATTCGAAAGCATAATTTTTTTCCACGGATCGCTGGGTTTCAATCCGGCCGATTTCTTCTGCAAGGATTCCTTATATGTTTTTTCTACGCATGAAGACAAGCATTCGAAACAAAATTGTTTCTATCAACTTTGAAAAAAATTGTTCAAACTTTCAAAAAGTAAAAATGGAACGTATAATTTTCTTACAATCCATTATCATAATCTTGGTTTTAGATGTATTAATTAGTAGTCCATACCTACTCTCTTTAACTTCTTTTACACGCGTAATTAATTCTGTCATTTATTTCTCTGATTAAAACTATATAAACGATACTAAATGACATTTTTGTTTTTGTTTTTTTCTATCTTTTTAATTTTAGAGTTGTCACACCTTATGTTACGCCTATTTATTGTTTTTGTAATTTATCGCACTGTTATTGAATAGATTCTTACAAATATATTATTAAATTTCGTTTTGTTTTTTTTTTTTATTGCGAGCTTCCACAAGGTTTACCCATTACAAATTGTAATATAAAACATTAGATAACAATATAGTTCACGAATGAACTTATTATAAATATGCGCATTACGCGAGTAGCAAGTAAGAATATTAATGGGAAAAGGAATAGATAAGGATTTCATTCTATAATATGTTACAGGAACAGAGATAATGAGAACACCTCCGAAGAAAATGTTATCTGCGTCAGGAATAAGATCAGGATATACAGGGTGTGAGCAGTAAGAAGGGATAGTAAGGTTCATTCGGAATAGTGAAGAAGGGAGACGATTTTTTCCGAATCGTAGTTTGCATATGGCGATTATGAATGGAAGAATTACAGTATATTGTAAAATTTATAATGCGAGACATTAAAAAGGGGTTATTCCAGACCGCTTTCCAATATTTCTTGTAGACAGTTTCAACAATGGAGAGAAGGACAATGAGCGATTTGGCGATAAACTGCTTAAGAAGGGAAGGAGAGTATAGTAGTCAGCGAGAAAATTGTCGCTGATTCCAGAGAGATCGGGAATCTATACAAACTTAATAGAGAAATCAACATCCTGATGAAAAGCGACATGATTGCAAATTTTTAATATTATACGAGAAGAATGAGAGTTGTAGCGTGGATTTTTTAAGGGAGAAAGACAGCTTCTGGAGTCCGAAACTATTACATTTTTTTTTTTTTAAATAATCATTTACAAAAGATGAAACGAAGAGGATGAAGGATATCTGCAGTAATGATAGAATAAATCCGTAAGAGAGTAAACTTTTCAACAATTTGAAAGGAATAACAAAAACTGCACTAACGTAATTGATTTAGAGCCGTTTGTGAAGACAGGTGTGAATTCGGAGAAGTGTTTATTGATATGAGAATAAAAAAAACGCGTTAGCAATTTTAAAATAATGTAAGTTTATGCGTACGGATAACTGGTTATTAGTAAAAGGAAAAAGGAAATTACTGCACGGAGAGGACGGTATTATCAGATTGCTATCATATTTTCTTCCTAACATTTTTTTTTTTGGGGGGGCCCACTGCTGAAGAGCAATCACAACCCACTAACGTGTTGATAAATAGTTATTATATATTGATATTATAATTGGTTAGGAATTTGTAAAGAAGGAGGAAAACACGGGAGTCATTAGAAAAAATTAAGGAAGTGATAGAGAAAGGAGGACGATAACCGATGGATATTAAGGAATTCAGGAGTGCGAGTTGGTCAGGTGTGTGAAAACTGCAATTGAAAAGGATGTGGTTTTCATCGGCGATAATTTGTGAATCGGCTGGATGGGAACAATATAAATCCCAATACGAAACATGTGAGCCGGAAGACGATTGTGTCCAGAACGTAAACGGGTGAAGGTTGTAATAAATTTTCGGAAGTTGAGGTGTATTTTAAATCGGTCAACTTTTTACACATTTACATATTCACTTGTAACATTATTTCCAAGAACAACGCAAACGTTACCCCGATCAGTCGCGTACTGTTAATTTTTAATAGGAAATTATAAACTTCAGTTTATGAAGTAGTCAAACCCTACTGAATAAAATAAAATGTATTTTTGAAATTGAAGCATTTTACGTCAAATTTAATTTTTCTTAACGTTCAAAGTGCGTCTACCGTGTAGGAAAAACTATGACAGAAAAGGATTAATTCATTTTACATATTTTCAACCGAACGAATTTACTTATTTCGTATTTATAGCTATAGAATGATCGTATATTATATTTTTTCAAGGAAAATATAAATTATATATATATATATATATATATATATATATATATATATATTCAAAATAAAATGCATCGTATTTACATTTGCCTTTTATCCATTACAACGGTTATCTTATAGTTAGCTTAATATTTACTGAACCGAAGTAATTTGTTCGTACTTATCAATTTATAATCGGTGTTAGCGCGTACTATAATTTTATCTATTTTACGCTGTCCTTCTCTCTTTTTCTTATATAAAAAAAATAATAATAATAATAGTAATAGTTCGGATTAATGAACATATATAATAAAAAGTCATTTTTATAAATATACATAGGGTGACCCAGAGAAGAACGGTTTTGTTGGTTTTTTAATTAATCTAAATTTTTGAATGAAATTCTATTGAAAAATATGAAAACAAGAGATTAGTTTACAATCATCTGTGGAACACAATATCGTTCAGATGACCTCCATTTGCAACAACGCAAAATTGTACACTTTTTCGAGCATAGGATTTTTGAAATTTTACCCGGCTCTTAAGGTATCCCACAAAAAATCTCGTAACTTTGAATTCACTTCGAAACTCTGTTTGCACCGTCGTGAATCCTCGTTATAGGATGCCATAACAAACTGGGCAAAACGATCTCGTGTGTACACTAAACGTGGAGCACGCGGCTTGCGTTGTAGCAGTCTTACAAACTGCGCTATTCAAAAAACAAAATCCCCGTCTTCAGGGTCACCCTCTCTCTCTCTTTCTATATATATATATATATATATATATATATATATATATATATATATATATATATATATATATATATATATATATCGTTTCTATATATGACATCATATGCCAATGCATCTACGTCGCATATAAAAAAAGTGGCACGAATGCTAGCTCATTTTGTGTACGTAAAAATGAACCTACAATGGGTAATCACGACGTTCGGCAAGGAACGAACAATACGACGAGGACGATGATGATATATATATTCAACGCTTTAAATACTTCATCCAAACTAGTTAGAAATTTCAGTGTATACGACACGTGAACTCTTTTAATGCTAATAAAAATCTGTATTATCGTATTAAAAAAAACATCTTTGGTTGATATAATTTTTCTAAAAATATTAACGCAACGCATTAAAAATTATATTTAAAAAAACATCATATCAACTGGTTCGATTATATGGAAGCATTTTCCAGCTCGGACCAGTGGCATTTTCGAATATCGGTCCTTGCTCGTGACCTTCAATGATATAAAAGTATTTCGCGGTACGTCTTTCCCACGAATTTGTCCTTTTATTACATCCCATAGGAGACCTTCTTTATCGATCGTATAACCGTCTGGTATCCGCTTTACGGACTATTTCAGCGTTCGCGCATGCATTTCGATGACAATAGCTTTTTAATATTTCTTTCGATCAAGGTCCAAGTTTGGGTACATTACTGTGCAGTTTTAACAAATCGTTTAGAAAGTTTTAAACGCAATGTACTTTGTTAGCTGGTTCCCGAATTTATTCCTGTACCACGATGTAGGTCTTTCGGTTATTACTTTGCGCACAAAATTCGTCTCCTTTAAATATTTTAACTTTTATAATTTAAAAATTAATAACGTGCAACTGAAACGGTTAAAATGGAACGAAGAAAATTTTGATAATTTATATAAAGAATACGTCATTAAAATTATCTCAATTTTTTTTTTTTAATATCGTGAATTAAATTTTTTTTACATTTTCACATAAATTCTTCTTCGTTCTAACCGATTCCGGTACCAATAAACGAATTTCATAGGCCCGACGAAATGAGCATCATCAACTTCTAAGCTGCGTAGAATAATTCTTCGACTCCGGTCCATGTCGTAATATTTCGGAGCAGCCAATCGTTGATTACCTCGTTCCAGGATGATTTACTTTTTAATCGCGAAATTAAATAATGATCCTTTTATTTTCAATTATAACACTCAACATTCGACCGATGTATATACAGTCAATCGATGTTTCAGATACTATTTGTGTACATTCAAATTCACTTTGAAATTTGTATTAATTAAAAATGAAAAAATCAAATATACATGATCGGATTTATTATTATATATTATTATTAGCCATAAACGTAATAAACTATATTCTAAGTAACAATAATTAAAATAAAACAAAATCACCTATGTGTTTTAGCCCTGAAATCGGGCAACGGCATCCCTCAACGGAACCCATTCTACCCTGTCGTAAGCCACCCTTTGGTACTGTTTATGCCTCAACATATCAGCAAAATCATCATCCCATTTGACTTCCAGTCTTCCTCTTTTCCATTTTTTCTCGTATATAATCCAATCTGTTACTTTTTTAGTCCATTTTGCCGAATCCATCCTCGAAACATGTCCTGCCCAATCCCATTTCTTCCTTCTTATTACCCAGTTAAAGTTGCGATTAAACTTTAATTTACTTTTAATTATTTTCACATTAATTTTATCTCTTAAACTAACTCCCACAATAGAGCCTTCCATTGCATTTTGACAAGTCGAAATCTTATTCATAATAATATTCGAACTTGACCAAGTCTGACATCCATAAACCGAATAAAACTTCGTTACTAAAGTAATATATTTATAATCAATCGGATATTTTTCTATGTTTCTATATTTTCCCCCTTCAAATATTCATAGCCGCTTATACACAAGTCGTCCAAAGTTGTTTTTAATATTATATATATATCAACAAATATACAACGTGTATATATTACATATAAATCTATAAAGGCGTAGCAGCCCACACGCGAATTAAAAACTATACGTATAGTCACGATTGTTCTTAATATATCCTGTTTACACAGGTTACCGGATAAATATAATTAATCGTCCGCTACGAACATAATAACCGAATCGTTTACTTTTAATCTGTACGTTCGTCTAGACAAGATGGTTTTCGAAAGATTAAAAAAAAAAAAAAAAAAAATTGGGTTCGAACAACACACTAAATAATCTTTTCTTTCTTACCTGTTATATAAACTCAACCAGCGCGGGGTTTAAAGTTTTAGAATACTGACTAATATCTATCGCGACATTTTTAATGAATTTCGATTTACATCGATGACAGAGCCGGTCAACTTTATAAATGAGGACCAGCATCAATTACGTTCTGGAAGTGTCATTATTTATATTTTAAAGTTCTATCGAAATTATCGACAAAGATTTTTCTATTTATCCATATATAACCTTTCTTATTTAAAGCTTGCATTTCGCATCTCCGCTACCACGCGGGAAACGGCGGTTAATTGATTTTTCAATTCAAATCCGTGATAATTGTTCGTATCCGTTAATAACGGCTAAATCGTCGATATGTATAAAGTAACTGCTTAAATTCCCAGCTAACTTTTAATATACAATTGGTCCAATTATATTTCCCTTTACTCTATACGATTTATTTCATTTTTATTTTTGCAGAGTTACTTAGCGATAATAATAGGTTAATGATCTTATTCAATTTTTTAATAAATTCGCATATGTTTTTTGCAAATTTTTCTTTTTCCCCATTCGATTCACTCGAAGTTCTTATATTTTATCGCATCAATGAGTTTAGCTCTGTCATTTTCTTCTGTGGTGACATCGCTGTACGTCTGCTTAGATTCTTTTGTTATACGGTTCTACTGTACGGTGTTCGCCGAATTAACATATCAAGTTTTTCCTGTAATTAACTGTATCGTATGTTCATATCCGTCTAATATTTCTAAAATTAAGTATACCCGAATTATGACCAAATTTAATACAGGCACGCCGCTTAATAAGTTTCGAACACTTTTTTTTTTCTCGGCCAAACTTGCGTCACTTTGGCCTAGTTAGTGTTTCGTTACTAAAGAATCAAATAGTGATCAGCGTTGCAAATCTCACTGTCGAAATCGATTGCTTTACAAACAAATCAGGTGGGTCGAATATTCCCACAGCAGTGGGTTTTTAGCGGTTACCGTCGTGAAACTAAAGAATGCTTTTTATTCGCCGTATGGCACTACAGCGACTTTACTTCAGGTGATATATTCGTCCCGGAATAATGATAATCTCTGACCTTTGGAAAGGATTGCAACTATTCCAGGAATGAATTACCAGCATTACACAGTGAACCATCCGGCAAACTTTCTCTAATGCCACCACACGTAAATTCCGTAGAAAGGATGTAGTCGCACGCGAAGAGACGACGATAAACGAGAAGGACTAAACTAAATTTCTAAAAAAATAATTTCCCATATCGTTGCATTCCAGCCCCAACGTAAAAGAAGAAAAAAAAATGCGTTTTAATAAATTACATTTTACGTATTAACACATATATTATTGTGTAGTCAACAATTTAAGAGCAGCAATAGATAAATATTAAAATCCTATCATACGGTAACAAATATAAATTAATACAATTCATTTTATTATTATTTAAAAACAAATAATAATATTCATCAACTATATCAGGAACACAACTACGCATTTAGGACGTTTTAAAAATATTAAATATCCTTTTCATAACGAATTTCGCTTTTGTATTATTTGTACGTCATTTTTCATTCGAATACTCATTTAGGAACGAAATAGGTAACACATTTTTACACTCTTATACATAACGCTGTTACGTCGTTCGTATTTAAAGGACATTCCTTCGTGGTCACATTCTGGGCATTCAACATTTTTCTAGCTTACATCTCTCGCTCTAAATATTAGTTTAACGCTGTAAAACATTTTACGATGATAAAACGACAGTCCTAGCCGAAATGTAACCAACTTTTATTAATAACGTCATAACGATTGAAGGAAAAATGTATACGTATAAAATAATAAATACGTACAATTTAAAAGATTTGCTCTTATTTTATTTTTTTTACACGCAAAAAATGTACTAAAATGATGATATTTATCGAGATAAATTTTTAAAATATATAAATAAATAAAAAAATAGACAGGTCGAAGAAAAATCTATAATTAAGATTAAGTCATCGTAGAGTATACATCGAGAGCATTATCAACAGTGACGTAATAATCTAATAATACGTAACGAAGATTTACAATGTAAGAGTTTATCTGAAGTTTCTTATTTTTTCAACGTAAATCATAATTAGAGGACAGTTTTATAAACCCGGATAAAATCTCGGATAAACTATTTTCTTCAGAATTCCGTCGAAAAATGTATAAATACACAAACGTTTTCAATGTCATCATAATCAACGCGTACGTGACGCGTGAAATAATAATAAAAAAAAACACAGCCTATCATTATTTTCTTTTCCCTTTTTTCCTTACATTTGAATAACAGCCATGTTTTCCCGCTAAAATTTAAATAAAAACACGAATTCTACTAAAAAAAAAAAAAAAAGTGTTATAAAAGGTGTAAGAACAAAGTGTTACAACACACGTAAATAAACACCCGTAAACGATAACAGAACCAACGGAATATATATACAATCAAACGTACATTATTACTGATTTGTTTTTCAGGAAAAAAATATAGAAAGAGTTCATAAGCAAATTAACTGTGTAAAGTAAATATATATCAACGAAATGACGATGAACACGAGTATAAATAATCGATTTAATTATATTCAACTATGGCAAATAAATTGAAAAAAATTTAAAATTCAACCATTATAGTTCATAAGCAGTCCAATTTTGCGTATAGAACACTAGGATCTTGTTGTTGTTGTTGTGGTGCCGTATCCTCAATGGATGTTGACACGATTATCTCTCTGGCTTCAAGTCTGTTGGCTAACTTCCGCAATAAGGTTTCCGTATTAAGTCCTGTGTCCATTCTTTTGCATTATCCAACCACGTTTTCCTTCCTTATCCCCGCTTTCCAGTGATGTTCCCTTCATTTATCTCAATTGTAACATTTCACATCTGTTGTTCAACATGTGCCCGAAGTAAGCTAATTTTCTTTTCTTAATAGTTTTTTCTAACTCTAATCTTTTATTTAGTCGTTTTAGTAGTTCCGCATTTGATACCTTTATCCGTCCATGGAATCTTTAGCATCCGAGACGGTATCTTAAATGATCTTAATCTATTTAGCATTGATTTTCTTCCTAACATTTCACAAACCTCCATCTGGTGTCCCATTTTATCGTTTATACCGTTCATGTTCAGAAACACGTTTCTTGCATATTCAATTCTCGTTTTTATTTCGTAATCAGGGTCCTCCCATATGCTGTTTGTCTAAGAGTGCATTATATTAAGATAAATAGTACGAGCCGCTAGATAAAGAATGTAGATTGTTAAATAAGTCAAAGATCGAATGAATAGTAAGTTGTAGTGCTAAAACACTTGCATACATAAATATGATTAAGCGTGGACAGAGGATTGCGCGTGTATCTGTAGAAAAGTCTAATAAGTCGATCGTTACTCGAGATCCAATCCTCGCGACTCAAGTAAAAGAAGCCGACGATCGGCTCCGATTAAAGGGCGTAAAAGAAAACGAGAAAACGAAATTTATAATTAAAAATTAAATTTATAAATAAAGCGTAAAGATATAGTTCGGTCTTGTACGTTGTATATTACTATTTTCGCGGCAAATCTCTTATAAAATCATCGGTGCTTCAAATTTCTCCGTAATTTCTCTTTTAAATATTGAATATATTGGAAAGTAGTGATTTTATAAATTATAAACCATACAAAATCATCATAACACAGTTTAATCACTTAAAGCTTTGCAATAAAAAACTATTAAAAGCGTGTTATGATTTCGTATGGTTTATATTTCTCTTTTAGTCGTTCTTTCCATCTACAGTATACCACATATATATCCTTCTTAATGTATACATTCCAAAAGCATGCGGCCGTCTACCTTCTGGTCTCATCACGCGTGTGCCGCACGAACAGTTTAATATATACGTAACGTAGCACCGGATATTTTTCATTTTCTTCTTCAATTTTTGTTGGATCCTTTCCATACTGAATATAATGAGTGTTCCTAATTTAACGAATCCGGTCGACGTTTTCCACAATTTTTTTCACCAACTTCAAGACCTATTCAATCTCGTAAATTTCATCAATTTAGTTTTATCCGCATTTATACTTTTGTGTCGTATTTTTTTCTTACTTTATTTAGTTCGTTTAACATTGTCTACATTTGCTTCGAGGAACCCGCTAGTAGAAGTTCATCGTCAGCCTAGATGATAAAGCTGGTTATTCAACTACATATTTTGGTGATTCACGCGGGTGTTTAGCATTGTTTCTTCTACAAATATATGTTGAATACTTTCACAATAGTTTCTTCATCAACTGTAGATTCCCTACACATTTACGTCGTGGTTATTAAGAACTCGGAAGATTAATATCGAAAGACTTTTTATAATCGATAATCGGGTCTCTTTTAAAATTTAAAACTATAGCATCTTTCGTGCTTCTGCTAATTTTTTTATTACTTACTTTTTTTATCAAACTATCTAGTTCAGTAGAATAGAACAGCTTCAATTTTTTTATTAAGATTGGCACCTTTTGTATACAGAAGAATAATTACAAATTATTAAAATAAACTTTAATTAGGTATTAATTCGAATACCACAGCTTATAAAAAAAAAAAATTGTGTACAATTATTTTAATTCGATAAATTTTAAAGCGACGAAATATTTAGAAATTTTCGGAGTTAATATATGATTTTTTTTATAGAATGTAGATAAACGTCAGTGTGTGGATAAGATAAAATTAAACTACTTACTTCGGGTATAAGTTGAAGAAGGGCGGTACTAGTTAGAGATCCGAAAGATAGACCAATGAGCGCATTCAACACGTGTTGTTGATAGGAACCTGTAATTAGAGGCGATAAAATATATCCAGCCACTCCGGAAAAGCTAATCACAAAAGCTGACAGCATTCCATATATCCAAGCTGAAAAAGAAAAACAATATATATATATATATATATATATATATATATATATATATATATATATATATAAATTATATAACGAATTATGCCAAGCGCCGCAATTTAAGATCTAATTACACTACACGAATATACGCGTAAATATATATTTCTTCTTTTTCATAGTCACAACCGATCTCGATTATGGGTGGCGATTCAACGAAGCCTCAACCATATATCGATACTACCCTCTGTCGTATGCGGAGTGTACCAAACGTTCAAATACATATTTACGTCAACTAATCGGACACCGCATATATGTTTTGTCGCGAATATTCATATTATTTTTTTTTTATGACCCATCGTCAATTGACGTATTTAAAAATTCTTTATTAAAATATTTTAACCTATTTTTTCTTTTCAAGGTATTTTTAACACTTTTACGACATTATTAATAACAGAATTAAACGTAATAAAGTATTCTAAATCATATCGATTCTATAAAAAAAAAATCAAATCTGTTTTTAACATACAAGCAAATTATATCGCAAATAATATATCGTCGTATATTTTACTTGTCTGGTCTCGCATTAGTCTTAGCGGTGTAAACAAGTTACAGGGCTTATTATAAAACCATTATTATAAATATCTAAGTAAACATACTTACATGAGCATTAAAACTACGTATATATATTAAACTATCCGCATATAAACAATAAAAACGTCAATTTTTTTTAGTACACGCGGTACACTTTCCGAAAAATTATCGATAAAATAGGTAATTATGATAACGAATACGACATAAATAACAGACATAACATTAAAAAAAAAAAAAACAACACTGTTAATTAAAATGTGAAATAACGGTACAAATTCCTTATTTACAACGCCATTAATGTTATTAATTTTACGTTCTAATGCGCGTATCCGTTCCTAGAAATACATACTACATATCGTTATCTTCAATTGTATCTATACATACCTATCGCTACATTATTATATTTTAATTATCGGGACGGTATAATTTATTACAAGGAATTGCTGCTGCGATCCTAAATGTTTATTATGACTAGATTACTTATTTTTTTTTTAATGTACACTATAAATGATTATTCACTATGGAAAGCAACGAGCAAACCGAAAAATCCGGTTCACCCTATAAGGAAATATGATAGTAATGAAGGAAAGGCCGAGGAATTTGCTTAACATTTTGCCAACATCTTTACTCCAAATCCTGATGATGATTTTTCACCATCAAATGAAAATAACTTTAATATTTATCCTCTTAATAGCTGACGGAATTAAAAAGATGGCAATCAAACATCAGGAGCGGTTACATAGTCATGCTAACTGGTCTGCAGTTAGATTATTCAATAGCACGCCACAGATGCAAATTCGCAGGCTGAGAAGAATTAAGCCATTAGACCTGGCATAGGAATGAAAATTATGTAAATTACTAAACATAAGATACTAATATAGGGACTAATCATTTGACTATGTACCCTTCACGTCATGATCTTTTGTTATACCATCTACTTCCATTAACTAGGAATAGATATAATATATATATTATATATAAAATTATTATTATACAAAAGCCCCTCAACGTAACAGTTTTCTATCAACAGAATATGATAGCAATGAGCGATTTGCGCTGTTTATGTTTCGTACATATCGTCGAAAGTTTCAGTTTAAGATCCGTTTGAACAGCCACAAGGTTCGACGGTTTAACGTGAGTGGCCACCAAAATCACGAGCATCATAAAATTTTTAAAACAACACCACATTAGCATATCACTACAACGCAAGTTTTCGGTGCATATTTGATTTAACCGCACCTAAACCGTCCGTGCTAAATCAAAACCACCTCACCTTTGGGCTAGATTATCAATTTTGAATTAACCGAATTTGAATTACATCAATGTTGGCGACAACTTCAAATAACTTACATATGTATATTATATATATATATATATATATATATATATATATATATATATATATATATATATAATATTTAATAAGAGAAAATACTGCAAGTAAAATCGATTAAATAATGTATGATAAATAAACTGAATTATTAATTGTACCTTCCAAAAGACTAGGCTGTGAATCGTTGCTGGACCGTGGTTTATCATTTACGTGTTTCTGGATTGTCGTATTTGGCGACGATTTCATCGAATATAAAGATATCATGCAACCTTCGGACATCGATGTGCTGCACTAGATTAGTCGAAATACAAAAAACAACGAACTCGTAAAAAAACAGATACGTATCTAAACGAGTTTTATCAAAAAATAGTTCTCGATACAAATATCATCGTAAAAGAATATCTACATTAATCTGAGTTTATAATAGAATTTAAATATATACCTATTAGTCGTTTCTTATATATTCGTATTAAAAACTGGAGAAAATAATCACACTACGCAATAAGGTTTCTAATCCTTCACACTCTCTGCACTCAATGTTCTGTCTCCCACGCGTATATGAATATACACATAAGCGCTTTTTTTCTCCCATGGCGATTCTTGTTCTTACAAGACAAACATAAATATACAAGACATAACATCGGAGAAAATGTCGTTTTATTTTAAAAAAATCGAAGGGAGTGCTCCAAGAAGCAGGAAGCGCCTTGAAATGATAACCGTTAGTTACAAAGAAAATATGTGACGGATATAGTAAAAGACGTTATACCAGATCATACTCCTATTCTGATGCCCGTAGAAGAGGCGGATTATTATTATCAATTATTTTAACTAGAAAATTGAGAAACAAGTAACAATACTGTCTACGACATATTTAATGATCATTTGAATATTAAAGAGGTGCACCGTGTAATTATATAAGACTCAAAAGACTTTAATTTTAAATAAACTATAATTTTGACAAATCGAACGCATACATAAAACGTAATGAAACTGCTGATTTCGTAAACCCCAAATTATTTATACTTAAATTTAATGATAATATAAATGTTTTCATAGAGTAAAATTATAAAATACAATAAACTAATAAGAATACAACATATTTACTTGACAACAGAAAAAATTAAAACTAAAAGCTGGAAACAAGATGACCAGATGACAGTTATAATTACGATTATATAAATTACATATATAAATATTTTGCGAGTCCGTACGCATAAAATAAAACAGTAATAGATTATGTTACAAATATGTGCACTACTACAAAAAAATGTGTTATAAAAATTTCTTAAGAGCGCTCAGTACGAAGTTACTTGTTTTCATCAGGTTTCTTCCTATAAAAATTTATGTATACAATAATTACTAACGATCTTTAAACGTTGATTTTTCTTTTTATCGAACTAAAAAAATTATTTTCGTGCAGTGTAAATAAATCTTACAATCTTTTGATACAATCGCAATTTCTATTAACCCATACACTTTGATGTTTAAAACGAAACTATTTTCATTTAAAAGAAAAGTGAATTTGAAGTTATAATTATGGTAACAATAATTTGCATAATAACTTTAGTAAAATATTACAATATTAATAAGAATATTAAAATCATATGATAAATACAATTTTTTAACTTAATATACATTAGAATTAACATAACGCGAATAAATCTAAATAAATCGCATTTAATTCATATCTATGAACTTGTAATAAATTAATATAAAATAATGCACTCATACTCAAATTTTCCGACTTCATAACGTCTGTTCACAGATAGCGGTAGTGTCTACATTTCTGGCTAGGACCAAGTTTTCGAAATTTTGATTTTCTCGAAAAATTATAGTCTCCGCAAGAAAAAAATTTTACCGGATTTATCGAAATGTAATTTTTGAAAGAAAAAATCACTAAATTTTGACTCAACTAGTCTCCGTCGGAGATTTTGCTTAATAAAATATTATTTTCCATATACTTTCAATAATTCTGAATTATAAAAAACTAACTCGTATGAACAGATTCTTCACAATTACAAAAAATGAAAGATATTTTAAATATCATAATAAATATTAGATTAACGTATAATGAACATTTTTTAAGTACATGCTGAATTAACATGTGACACAATGTAAACAATAACAAATTATGAATATTAATTTTTGAACTCATAAAATAAAAAGAAAGGAAACAAAATATATAGATGTCCAATTTTTAAAAAATAGATATACAAATTTCGTCGAATACGAACAGATAGTACTTTTAGCTAATTTAAGTTTACTCACGTTACTTTCAAATAGACATAATCCAGCTTTATCCGGTTTAGAACTACAACTAGGGGTGTTTTGTAATATACCAGGTAGCGTATTGTTTCCATTATCAACAATGCAGTCGGATATATTAATCACTATAAAAATAATTAGCGGTATAACGATTTTCGAAATTGAATGTAAACACATAATTTGAAACTCGGTGAAGTCAGCATGGAGTTTAAAATTTCAAATTTGTTCGTTTCCTCTAACAGAACCCGAAACGATACAAAAATAACTCATCACCAAACAGCGGGAGCTTTACAGACAAACAACTGTTCACCTATGTACTTATAAGTTTAAACTTCGCCGAATTTCCACTTAAAATACCGAACACGCCGTTATCAATGTAGTCTCTACAACAAACTAAATTTATCGTATCCAAATTTAATTAATGAAATTTGTTTTTTTTTCCAAATGATTTTTATAAATTGGTTATGAAATTAATATCGTATTTGAAAAATAATTAGAATATAAGGAATATATTTAAATCTGTAAACATTCGATGTACAAAAAAAAATTGAAAAAACAATTTTTTACTATTTACCAAATTTATTCTTTATTTTGAAAACATTACTGTAATTTTTCGCATTCTAAATTATAGTAACGTACATAAATATTAAATTAATATGTTCATTGTATTTTTTTATATTATACAATCTAATTTAATGAATAGAAAAATTGCCATTTAAATGAGTGTAATGTTATCGTATCGTAATTATTACAAATTATTAAGAAAATTTTACCTTGTATTCATTAGAAAAATTATTTGATTTATTATTATTCTGAGAAAAATATTTCTTATTTATACACATACACGGTCTCAGATAATATTTTTTATTTCACCCCTTATTTAACTGTAATAACACCGCTCGTTATGTCTTGACAAATGTTTTTTTTTTAAAGTATTTTTTACTATTGCAACAAAATTTGTATATTGTTCAACCATTTCAGTTATGTTTATGTTCGATTGTACAAGTTCGCTTTTCTAAAATTGTATTCCAGTAATGCGGGTCGGTTTGACAGATGCATTTCACACATTACTAGCCTGTTATGTACGCGGAATTGGATCTGAAACATTTAATGCGCAAATTTAAGATGTTTTCGGTGACAATTTATTATCCCGATTATAACCACGTTTCCATCTACTACTGTTAAATGATGCGGGCAATTTTGAGTCGAACACCAAATTCATTTTATTTCTCTGTTATACCAATCTTTGAGATCACGGTTAAAATATTTTGAAGCGTATCACCGATTGGTGTTGTGGCTGTTAAAACTCCAATAATTTCAGTATTTTTTATGAAATTTGGACTACAATGTTTGGCGGTTTGTACACTTGTCTGCATCAATAGATACCATTTCTATATTATTGGTCTTAGTTTTTGTTATTTTAGTGACAACGTTATCATGTTTTACTCTAGAATTACATTTTTTATGTGGCCTGTCCATTGCCAGTTCCGTGCCATATGTCTTTTGCTCCTGGTTTATCTCTGCGTAATATATTTCCTGAAGTAGAAGTATGTCAATGTTTTCAAGTTTAATTAAATCAAACAATATACATTCCTTGGCAGCTGTTGAACTTCCATATTTATAAACATTATTCTGAAAGGTTTGAACTTAATCACTGCTTGTAGTGGTGAAGGTTGTGGCTGTGAAAAAGCATGTTTCATTTCTGACCGGACATGGATGAGGCCGCTACCAAAATTGGTGTCATTTCCATGGGGCGCCAGCTGCTTAGATTTCTTGAATTTATATTCATTTTACATTGGAGGCTCATCCTGTGTCCTCTCTAATAAGTTAAAAGCAGCGTCTCGGTCAATTTAGAGAACTCGTTCAATAACTTTTCATCAGTAAATCAATTCATCAACATGGTGCACTCCTTCATTTCGTTCATCTTCTGAATGCAGTGAGGTTAAAAGATGAGTTAATGAGACGATAAGGGTGATTAAAAATGAAGGGAATTGCGCATAAATTGTCACTAAACGCACGCGTGAAAACGGAATTCTTTCGCCCAATCATTGATAACTACATGTAAGCACGCATATACAAATACATTAATAGACACGCATTTTATATCACTCATGCATTAACCTTGTGTAAAATCATTATCATTAATTCATGACCATTGTTTTTCATAGCGCTTCGTTTTGATATTTGCAATTTATATAGCTTATTTCTATATTCATAATTAATATTGAAATACATGGACGAAAAGTGAAAATATTTCTTTTTTAGATATAAAAAGAATTAACTGTTAGGATTGTGCCTATTTTCTAAATTGAACCGGGTACATTATATTTAAAAAATAAGAATATATTAAAACTGCGTGATCGTATATATTCGTGTCAAAATTAAATTGCACGAAATTTACATATGAACTAGATATTAAAATACCATTTATTTTCAGTATTACTTTCGGAAAAATATATAATTTTACGTTGAACCGTGAGTAGAATGATCTTGCAACGAAATATTTTACGTTTAAAATTAATGTTGTTTTATTTTTAAGCTTAATAATCATATTTTTTAAAATGAACGCTATTTTATAAAATATTATGCTGTAAAAATATCAGCTCACATACTTTACAATGTTTGAAACGTGTACGATGTGAACAAATAAACAAGCGATTATGTTAAAAAATTTTGTTAAAGAAGATTACAAGAAATTGTAGTACGACATATTTGTCAAAGAAATTTTTGAAATTCCAAAAACTGAATCTAAGGTTCCGTAACATATTACATAGGCAAATTGCACTATTTATTTTAATTTTTTAACTATTCGCGTCCTTATGGACCATTTCAAAAGATTAAATTAGTAGTCGGGATAGCCTAGTGGCTAGAGCACGGACTTCCATACAGAAGATACCGAGTTCGAATACGATCGGCGACGCAAAAATTGTCATCAGAAAAATAAAAATATAAATAATCCTAATATTATTATCACGTGGAAGGCAATGGCAAACTACCACGCGCAACACGTTATGCGCACTAGTAATAATATAGTACACTACAAACAAAAACGCACGGTGCTTCATTGTGTTCTAACAACAAAGCGACTATAATCAGTTCTCCCGAGTGTGTGTCTATCTACACTAGCGCCATATTATGATTGTCTTGTACACTAGTTACACTGTACAAAAAAATCTGTATAGGTAAGTAGTCCCATACCTCCGACACGGAGACGGCACTTAAAATGATGAAAATGATGATGATATATATGAAACTTGTATGTACGTAAAAAATTATAATATATTGACAACGTAAATAAGTATGTATATTTAAATTAATTTAATCTGATACCGTACAAATTACGTTTTCAAATACTTTCAATTCAAACAATTTTTTTCTTTTAAGAAGAATCATATTTAAACGTAACGTATAAATCAATAATTGAAATCGATCAACTGTTAGAAAATATTTCGAACAAAAACAATAATAAACATAAAATAGATTAATAATCATAACCAAATTAATAATAAATAATAATATTAGTAGTAGTAGTAAAAATGAGCAGTCATGAAATACACAGCCCAGAATTATGACGATAATATATCGAACCTGCCATTAAAAACTAAATACAAAATTTACCTACGTTTTCATTAGTTTATGTAATATGTTTTATATATATATATATATTTGAATTAGTTCGGTAGAATCGAAAGCCACAAGACAAAATTTTAATTCTCTGAAAATTAGTTCATTATTAACAAACAAAAAAAACCAACATATTTACTAAATTAGGTATACCGTTACAAACCATATATAATTTCGAAATCGAAATATATAGGTGCCGTTTGTTTCGAATAAATAATTAACTCTATTATTAAAATTATTAAATTTTTTCGACGTGGCCACCATTACACGTCTATTTGTAGTTTGTAATTAGGTTCGATTCGTGGATATTGCTAACGAACGAATAAACTATTACGTGTACTGCATATTAACTCTTTCAATCCTAATGTTCGCTATAAAATACATGAACTTTTAAAGCAAAAACTAATTTAATATACAGCGCATTTAGTTTACGTTTAACGATGTTTCGATTATAAAAAATTTTATATAATGATATATTAAAAATTATTCGGAATCGTCTAAAGTAAGTACTCATCTAAATATCCAGTAATGTTTTATTATTTTATATATAGACAAAATTTTAATACGTGAAATTGATAGCGACGAATGAACACTATGCACATAGAGCACATTACAACATAGCTTTTTAGTAAGTATACTAAGCATACAAATATAAATTCCTATAAACAGTTATTACTGTATACACAAACACATCAGCGAAGGGACATATTATTATTTTTTTTTCATCAGCCTAATTCATTCGATTCATTCCGCTTTGTCGTCATCGTATTTTTATTACATTCAGTTTTTTATCATTATCTTATAGAATTTACTTTTTTTCCACCGAACTATTCGATAATTTAAATAAAAATAAACAAATCCTCTTGTTAATCGCATACAATCCCTTCTTTATCGATAAAATACAGATTCAGTATCCCTGGGTTCCAGGTCATGAAGGAATCGTGAGAAACGAAGCGGTGGATAGAGCAGCTCATTCTATACTATGTTCCCCAACAGCTTATAAAGCCCAGCTATCTCAAGTACTAAACATAGCTCTCAAACACTTCATTCACTACAACTGGCAACAGAAGTGGAACTCATACCACCATAATTTCTAACCCAGTGTTGGCTTAACCACCTGCCAATTTATCCCGTTTCAACTATATAGCATTCAGCAGGCTCCGTCTTGGTCACATATCACCCTCTCATAACCATCTACTCCAACGTTCCAATCCCACTGCTTTTTGCCCCTTTTGTTTACTTCGAACACCCTCTCTTATTTTCCATATTTTACTGTATTACCCTACTCTCCACCCCTATCGACCCCATATTCATCCGCGTACCCTATCTGGTCTCCAACAGTCCTGCAACTATTCCCTCAATTATACAATTCCTTTCCTCTTCTAACCTAATCTACATCTAATCGTTAAAAGTGTCGTAATAGTTTCGGTAGTTGGCACTATAAAAATAAGAATAAAATAAATAAATCTTTTATTTAGGACATTTGCGTGAAACGCGTTTTAATATTTCCAAATGTGTTCTTTTTTTTTCGTTTAATCCTTTTGTATGTTTTTTGTTATTTTTGTAATATAATGTTCGTCTTTGAATAATATTTAGCGATAAATGAATTTTCAAAATAGTCCAAATCTGATTTTATTAGTAAACCCGATATCTCTTTAAAGTGATTATTCCGGTTGATTAATTCCTACTATCTTTATCGTTCGCCCACCGTTTGTTATTTTAACTCTTATTAAATCGAACAGCTTCACATCCGTTTGCGTTTCGATCACGATCGACTTCTAACTCGTATGTTCATAGTCAGATTCCACCAGCCGATCCTCGAAATACTGCCGATAGAAATCACATATTTCATTCATCGTTACCTAGCTTCTGCATTAATCAAATGGACACTGTTCTCGTTCTTCTATTACTTCATAATCCGTATTCTTTATTTGTTCTGCAATAGCGTCCTATTAATATTTAATCGTTTTAACCTGCATAGTATGTTGTAATTATATTTCGCAATGGGCAAATAAAATAAAAATATTTATTATTATTGTTATATGTATATATATGAAAATACGTAAGTACATTACGGTTCAAGCAATTCACATTTTTAATAATATTCGAAGGAAAAAAATAATCAATTGTTAAAGTTGGAATTTTATCATTTATAATAGAATTTAAAATTACCGTTTAACACAAAAAACAATCTATTTTCAATTGTTTTTTATATATCAGTCTAAATAATGTTTAACTGCCCACTACACTAACCTATTATATGTATACACACAATACATATATATATATATATATATATATGTATACGTAACACGTGAATACAGTATAGTTTAAGCAATTCATATTTCGAAAAGTTAAAATATAAAGAAAATAGTAAATTTTTAAAAAATATTTAAGGGCAAATTGTAAAATTTGGAATTTTACTATTTAACAGTTATAAATTTAAAGTACACAAACTTATTTCGGACATTACATTACAAATCGATGACGTTTAAATTCACTTAACTTGAAATTTGACAAACGCGGAGTTGTTGCATTCACGTTAAATTTTTCCAATAATGCGGTAAAGAACGTGTTCAGTTTTCAACAAAGATGACGGGTATTATTAAATAATTTATAATATTTCTTTCTGTTTCAATAATTTGAAAATATTTTCATAAAGTTACGTTTGAAATTGTGGAATTAACGATTTTTTTCGATACGTAAACTTTCTGAAATAATACGTTGATTAACGCCCGTAAATATTCAAGTGTTGACAATTAATTATAATATTCGTATAATATCGCGCTTCGTGTAATTACTTAAATTAATTCTAATTTCCTAACGAATTTCTTCACTGAAGCGGAAGTTTAATATATTCTTTGTACAAACTATAATTTAAATGTGACACGTTCAAGAATATAATTACTTTTGTTTACGGTCGAAATTTACAGCGATATGAATTTGATTACGGCGAACATTAATTATCCTAACATTATTATCTAATAATAATAATAATAATAATAATATAGAAAGATTTGTAACAAAATATAAAGCGGTAACGTACTTAAATTTAAACACGAATACTTATTTATTCGAAACAATTCTTCCTCCCATATATATATTTCCAGCTTCGTGGTCAGGTAACAATGGCAAACCTGGTAAAAATACATCGCGTCCGTATTTAAAACAATGAAAAAATGTTATAAATAAATATAACGCTTGTCGTAGCAAATAATAAAATGCAACACGATATTAAACACATATATCCGAGACCTTACGTTCTTTACCACGTAACCGAAACTTACTATACTGTTATATCAATAGAAAACGAAGTTCACGATAATAAGCCATAAAAAGCATAATATAATGCAAATATTACGATAAATGATCAAATTATAGAAGAAGTTGCAGAGTTCGAATATTTATGCAGCTACATCATAAAACAGCGGAAGATGTGGTTACGCTAAGAGAAACTTTTGAATCATCGACCCATCTCTAAGTTTGTATACAAGACGAGAATTTATAAAATGTTAAATATATCCCATCTTATTATATGGTGTAGAAACATACACGAGTCTGATGAAATATTTGAAAGCGCGTGAAATATGGCTGCGCGCAGGAGAAAAACGATGAAAATATCGTGGATGCAGAAATTGAAAAACGATAAAGTATTAAAGTCGGAACGCAAATATTAGACGTCATTAAAAAAAAAGAAAATCGAATTACCTTAGATCGCGTTACCGGAAATAGAAAATACGAAATATTGCGGAAATTTTATAGAAGAGAAAATTACACGAGTAAGAAGAAGAACGTCGTGGTCTAATCATATAAAACAGTAGACTGGGAATAAAAAAGTTCATTGAAACGGTGAACCGTCCATATATCCGCGATAAAGAAATATTAACAGAAAAGTAAATAATAAGTATACAGCTAGCGAGATCAGATTTTGATTGCGAGACACATCAGTAACGTAAGGAAAAGATTAATTGTAGATGTGGTATTACGTCATTATTTAGATAATTAACTACGTATTCCGGAAAAGTGTTCGGTTTCTTTTAAGTTTGAGATTAATTATGTCACTTGTTCTATCTATCGGCGATGAATGAAAAATTACAATCGAATTAATAAGGCTCCGGGAATTAACTCGACAACTGGAAATATAAGATACGATCGAATCGATTCAAACGAAATTTTAGTTATAAACTACAAATACGTTTCAACATGATGATGTATTATGTTTTAAAACTTTTAATTCTCACTGAAGAATATGTATGCGATGAAATAAATTAGTACGAATATAATATAACGAGCGAAATTAAATTACAAACCGAATATTACGAACAAAGTGTATTTTATTCGAGGAAATCCCAATTATATAAATACATAGGTAGATATAAAAGTTTGTAATTCATTCGTGAACAAACAGTAATTTTAATATGTATAGTGACGAGTATGTTAATCCTACTTTTTGTTACAAGCAATTATTTGTTCTTGTTCGTTAATGATGGTGAATTAGGTAATATAAACATAAATATATGAAACATAAACATGATATATCGTCGTCATTGATTCTCATGGTGCACAAATCCTCTTCTTCGACAGTTGTTGGTATCAATGAGCATTGGAACGGATGTTTCCTACCGCTTTCTTCAATCGCGCAGCTAATCTTTTGCGAGTCCCCCAATTAACTAGGTTATGTCTACTCTTTCCACATCCTGTCCGCAGTCTACTTAGGATCCTCCATCGGTGCCAATTTACCACATCTTTTATCTGTAGCCGTTCTAAGTTCAGAATTCACCACCTCTACAGATTCAGTCAATTAAATTAATCGTGCAGCCTCCGCAGTTGTTTCAAGTGGTCTTCAGTTATTAAGGAAATCTTTCCGGGATTTCAACCGTCTGCTAGGTGCTAGTTGCGTGTACATTGGACGTCTAGCTGTTCAATCTCATTTCTTTCCAGGTCAGCTGTCACACTTCTACGTATTGCTGGCGGAGCAATGTCACATGCTAGGTATAGTTTACGAACATTTGTTGGTCCGCGACACCCAGTAACCACCCCTTCATATTTCATTCAAAGCTGTATCTTTTTTCCCTCTAAATGTCGAGCGACCTCATGATTTACAGGCATATCCTCCGACAGAAAAGTCCTAGTGCTAAAGTTCGTAATTCATTGTCGGAAGTAAAAACGTTGCAAATAAGATATTACGTTATTAACGTAAATACTCGTCGAAGTTGAAATATTTTAGTCTTTGCCTTGCCGATTTTATAGACATTACAGGAATTTTTCTGAAATACGCAAACCGAAAGCGATACTTTGTATATACGATTGATGTTGGAGATGGTAGTTCGGTTATATCTGTGTTATCGGCTAATTATACAGTTTTATCTACGGCTTTGCGCGTTCCATTCTCGGCTATTGTACACGATGAAGTAGAAAAAATAGCATTTGTCGGGACTCTTTACTAAAAACACATCGACCGATACAGGAAGGAATGGTACGAGCGAATGCTATTACGAGAAAATCGTATAACTAGCGTATGAATATTCACATGGATTAAAATTTATTTCAAGTTTCTGTTTGATTCAAAATAATTTAAATACATCAAATAAAACACCTGCGCGCAAAAACGTGCGAATGGCAAAATACAATTTCACAAAAAAACACATCACACACATTCATATACACATACACACATCAAACCCCGTCTACGTAGAACACAATATTGTATAAATACAATAAAACTAATGTATTACTGAACAAAAACGCGTAAAAAACTACAAATAAAGCTGACATTATATAAAGTTCGTGAATTCTATAAATTCATATAAAAAAATCAATGATGAAAAAACTGAATCGATCATTTTTACTAGACGTAGGCCTCTACTTAATCACTTCGTTCGAGTCAAAAACAATTACCTCGATTGGAAGGAAAATGTAAGATATTTAGGCGTAACTATGGATAAACTTACATTTACGAGGCATATTAATGATTGTGTAAATAGAACGATGCGCAAATTGGGTTGTCTATTTCCAATATTTAACAAAAAGTTTGCATTATCGGCGCAAAACAAATTCCTCATTTATAAAAAAAAGTTATTCTACCAAAATTATTGTATGCGATCCCGGTCTGGAGCTATAGCAATAGCAGTATAAATCAGATGACTACAAAATCATTGTTTAAGAATTATCTCGAATAAACCAAGATTTACTAAAATTAAATCTATGCATGATATTTTAACGTTTTCTTACATACGGGAAATCATTAAAAATACAGCGAAAAAAATTTTTTCGCCAACTGCAGCTCATCTGATAATGTACTAATACATTCGATAGGAGATTAACCAGTCTCTGCGACACAGATATAAAAGGTACAAGCACAGACGTATGAAACATATCCGTTTATAGTAAGCCGGGGCTATTAAATTCTAGTTCTAGTATCAGCAAATAGACTAAGATATTTTTAAGATATTATTATATTGTGATAGAGTAAGTTATAATTTTATTCTAATATATTGGAACAGGTTTTTTTATACAAATTTTTCCTGTAATTTATACATTTGATATTTATAAGCCTATCATATAAGCTTTTCTATTTTTTGTTTGCCTGGGAAGAATTTTTGTTTTATATTTCGGTACGGTGTTCATTTTTAAAATATAATATGCTTATGTGCATGTAACTTAATAATAAGAAATACAGTTCTTCTTCTTCTTCTAATTACACCTATCTTCCAGACTTACCAACAGCTTAACAAAGAAACAGAATAATAATAATCATAATAATGACCAACCATTTTATATTCACAAATTTCGTCCATCAATGACTTTTCGTTATTCTCAAATATCTTAATAAATTATTACTTGAAAAATTACGCCTAATTCTTCCTCGAGTTCTCTTAAATACACACGTATAGTTGATTAAGTGTTAGTTAACAAATAGTTGGAGATATAATAATAAACGGGCGTCAAGTCCGCATGTAAACTTATATTTAAAAGCATTAAGGCGTAACTATAATATATTTATTTATATATAATTAACTGAATAACCTGTGTTTTTCAAACATTTTTCCATTTATCTTTTAAATCCAACGTAAATTCTTTAATTAGAAATTAGAATTACGTTTTTATACAATGCGAGTAGGAATTTAAGCGAATAATAATTACCTTCGGAATTCGTTGTTGAACTGATATCGAACGAACCTAAAGATCCGCAAATTTCTTGACTAGATGCATTTTCTAATACCGGTTCGAAATCGGTAGTATCACTAGTGCCCGCTACATTGTCTACATTATTGTATAGACTAATTTCTCTATATATATATATATTTAAAAAAATAAAAAATAAATGTACGATGAATATTATATCATTTTCTCTAAAATAATTTTTTTCCCTTTTTATATATGCAAATTTATAACTAGCCAATTCAAGCTAGTAAACAAATTTTATCATAACCGAACGAGTGAAAAAGGAAAAAGTAAATAATAAAGTAAACACTTGTCGGAGGAATATATATATATATATATATATATATATATATATATATATATATATATACTCAAATAATCACAATTTTGCCATCAATCTGAATATTGCTTTGTCTATAATTGTCGCTGTGTTTGTTCAGATCTCCATCGATGACGCTAATCTCCGCTTAACTTTGAACTATAATCTATTCGTGGTCGTCTGACCGCATTCTCTTCTGGATATATGCGCCTCTTATTAAGGCAAAGCACTAAAATTAACAATGTTCAAATACAATCTGTGACGGGCATATTATTTAGTCAAATTCGTTAATTAAATATCAACAACCGGCTAATAATGTAATCTCCAATAATACTACTTTTCTTCTCAATATAAATTTTAAAACTTAAAAAAGTCCGTTACAACGGAATCACAAAAATCAACGAAACTAATATAGATTAACCGAACAAAAAGATAAGCCGAACGTATCCGTCGAATAATAACTTATTATGGAAAAAGTTCATATACAAATAATCGCACGATATCAAGACGAAACGAACAATAATTTTTTGACGAATTCAAATAATAATAACAATAAATTATATAAATAACAAATACCTGCAATTATTATTACTATTATTTGGTTGACAATTCGCGGCGGTCAACAAATGTTGGGGAATGTTACTGCTACATATAAGCATACGTATTCCGTAGGGTGAAAAACTCGTATAATTGTTACGTTGCGAAGAGGGATTTATAATCCCGATAGTTCCGCCGGCTGTATTTTCATCGTTATTCCGAACAGTAGAATTTTCCCTAGCGATGGCAGCTGCTAGAGCATCTTGTTGCATAACTTCGTCGTAACTCGGCAGATAATGCTGTAATCGTATTTTACACGAACGTAAAATCAGAAATCGAATAAGAAGTTAGTTAATAAGATATTAATATTATAAAATGTCGATATAGATTTTTTTTAAATTTGATACTCGCAATTTTAATTTATCAATCATGATTTCTGAGAGAAGCAATACTCGAACGATTGAAGCGGGCTGTCTTATTTTAAATACGACGACGCGATAAGTTAGGTTTATTTATTTTTAGTTTTCGCGTATAGTCTAGTTCTTCATATATTTTCCAGCAGTTCCTGTCTATGAACAATATTTTAAAAGAATACTCCTTTACAGCGACCGAAGTCTGTATAATATAGTTTTACGACGAAACTTGTATTAGTCAAATTTTCAAATCTAACTTCCGAGTTAAGGCATAAAGTCAGCCGTGAAAATGTATTTAGTTTCGTTGTCCGTTATTTATATAAATATACTTCTAACGTTAATTACTTATAAAATGTCTGCGCAAAAAAAAAATAGCTTCGTTCTTTTAAACCACTCGAATATATATACCTACGCGTTGTTTAGTTTAGATCCTCGATCAAAACTGCGCGCTCTAGTAAATTAGACGAATAATTCGGACCGATCGAGTAAAATAATCACGTAAATATGTAAAATAGAACATACGATACTAACCTCGTCGGCGGAATTTCTGAACGAGAATATATTATTACCGCGTCGAATCGGTTGAGAAGTAATGGAGCCATCGTTACGACGTAATAAAGAACTGCTATCGCTAAAAATACGTCTGCCGTGATGATAATTATGATATCGTTGGCGACACGTGTTCAGAAAGCATATCGCCAATATGATCAAACTGATGCTTATTACGGCTAAAACGATGCACATTAACACTTCGGTCGTTGAAACACGTACATCGTCATTCTCATCATACGGAAGACCTGAACGATTAAAAAAGTTACGCGTCGAACGTAAATATCGGATAATTAAACGTAACTGTATAATAAAACGGCGGAACGTATAAAAGAAAACAAATTCAATATTCGGCATTATCACGACTAAGCGTCGTCTCCGTATTAGAGGTACACGACTACTTACCTATATATATTTTATTGTACAGTATAGCGTACGAGGCAAACATAATATGACGTTAGTGTAGATAGACGCGTACAAAAACACACACCCGGAAGAACTGATTGTAATCGCTTTGTTCGCGATATATTAGTTTTTGTAGTGTACTATATTATTACTACTAGCGCGCATAATTGCGCGTGATGGTTTGCTATTTCACGCGATAATATTAGAATTATTTTATAATCGTCGAAATTAAAGGTCGACTTTTAATATTGTACATATTTTTACGAATCTTTGCATATCATAACTACGGAAATTTAAGTAACATTCTGAGCGCGCATTAGTATAATTACTAAAATATTTCGTGCGGAGACGCGGATATTAAAAAATATCGATAGTTTCGAATTTACGACTTCCTAGAATTCCATTATCAGCAAAACGTGTTATAAGAAATCGGTGTCGCGCGAAGGTTGTCGTCGACGATTGTCACAATGAGAGTGCTGAAATTTTTCGACCGAATAATAAGAAAACACGAATGAACGAAACGCACAATGGTCATGAGTACCAAGATGTACACTTATGAGATGGACAGATATTATATTGCGTAGAATAGGGTTACCATTTTCGGAATACCTAAGTAAATTATGTCGGAAAATAACAAAATGCGGATTAAATGTTAAGACGATGGTATTAAAAATAAATATTAACGAGGTAAAATTTAAACCAAATGCCAACAGCGTAGTTGACGATATCGCACTTACTGTATACAATTTTTTTTATTCAGTACCAGGTACAGATGTCAATTAATTCAAATAGATAAGAAATATTTTATAGTATTATTGGTAACTCGCTGTAAATATTTCTTTCTAATTTTTGTTTTTTGCTTCGTTGAAATTTATATAAACATTTTGTTTATCGTTACTTCAATGATAAATGTATTTTTTTCTCAATTGTCGCTTAATTAACAGCTTTGTAAGTTTTACTTTGCTTTGTGTTCAATAATCAATGAATTATAACTTACACTATACACATACTATAAAGGAACGATATTATTCATCCGTTGTCAGTCCCATTTTTAAATATACACCAAACATGATGTGGTTTTTGTTGTTTTTTTCTTTCAGCTACACACCCAAATATACACACATTTAGTATATAAGTACATATGCGTCCTGCAAGTTATTGACGGATTAAATGTTAATCACAAAACTCTATCTACGACTATAAATTATTATGATTATATATATATATATATATATATATATATATATATATATATATATATATATATATATATAGGATTACCAGCCTAATCACCTCTGCTTCTACAGTATTGTTACTACTATACAACTTAGGAAAAAATAGCTTTGAATGCGATATATAAATTACAACTAATAAAAATAATGAAATAATAACAAT
Source organism: Coronaproctus castanopsis (assembly GCA_032883995.1). Taxonomy (NCBI): domain Eukaryota; kingdom Metazoa; phylum Arthropoda; class Insecta; order Hemiptera; family Monophlebidae; genus Coronaproctus; species Coronaproctus castanopsis. The sequence continues at coordinate 65,906,866 of CM065052.1, read as the reverse complement.
AATATATAATAGGACCATTTAAAGTAATAGAAATATTAACCTGGCAGAAAGGGATAAAATGTATCTCCCAAGTTGCTTGGCCAGCACGGGAGATTAGGCCAACATTACCCCAATATGACTGTAAGGAAAAAGAAGGGCCGTAGTAGCCAAGGCCAAAATGGGCAATCGGAATTGACTCCTGCTTCCTTACCGCCTAGTAGAAATACAAATAAAGGAAGCAAACACCGGATAGAACCATTAATACCACTCGGATTTGACATAAATACCAACAAATTAAGGAATAATGCAAGAACTAAGAATTGCCTTATGCGTATTTGCACATATAATGTGCGGACTTTAGTTTCCGAAGTGAAACTTTTGGAGTTAGAAGAAGAATTGAATAAAATAAAATTGGACATAATCGGCTTAAGCGAAGTGCGCAGAAAAGGCGAAAGTGTTATAAAGCTAAAGTCACAGGCTGTATTATTCTATAAATGGGATTCCGAATATCATCAAAACGGAGTAGGATTTTTAATTAATAAGCAATGGCATAATAATATAGTTAAGTATGTAGGCGTTACAGACAGAATTGCATACATAATACTTTTGTTTGGTAAGAATAGCACCTTAAAGATAGTGCAAATATATGCCCCGACGGAATCATATACAGAGGAGGAACTGGAATGTTTCTACGATGAATTAGAAGAAACAATAAATAGAGATAAATGCAAAAACACATTGATAATATAGGCGATTTTAATGCCAAAATTGGGACCCGACAAGACATACGAGAAACATCAGTAGGCATTCATGGAGTAGGTAAAAGAAACAAAAGGGGAGAAATGATGGCAAACTTTCTCGAAAGAAATAAGCTTTACTGCATGAATACGTTCTTCTAAAAGAAAGAGAAAAGAAAATGGACCTGGAGAAGCCCAACTTTTGAATACAGGAATGAGATTGATTATATCATCTCTGATAGCTCAAATATATTACAAGACGTTACAGTACTGAACAGTGTTAATAACGGCAGCGACCACCGATTAGTTAGAGGTATATTAAAAATTCAGGATGTATCCGTGTCAAAAAGAGTAAAAAGAAATAAATCACAACTAGTTGATCCTGATTAAATTAATAAAATATAGAAGCAAATATCAAGAAGAACTAAAATTACAAATACAGAAATCTGAAGAAATTAAAACACTGGAAATAAATAAACAATCTGAACAGATTACTAAAATTATGAAAGAAGCTGCGGTTAAAGTTGCACCACGTACAAAAAAGGTAAACAGTAAAATAAGTGATGTAACAAAAGATTTAATGGCACGAAGGAGGAAACTAAAAGTGGATATAGATAAAAATCAAACTGAGTGGGCAGAATTGAATAAATTAATTAGAAAACAATTGAGAAGTGATATACGTCAAAACAACACAAAGAAAATTTGTGAAATAATTGAGCATAACAGAGGGCCTAAAGTATTCAAGAAATCATTGTCGATGGGAAGTAAGCTGCTGACGAATTTGAAAAATCGTGACGGAAATATCCTTACAGACAAAATTGAACTATCCAAAGAGGTCGGAAGATTCTATACAGATCTCTATGACATAAAAGTTAATCCTACAATGAAAGATAAATTAACAATAAATGAGGATAAGGGAAACCTACCGGATATAACAATAAGTGAAATCAAATACGCTTTAAAGAAAATGAAAAATAACAAAGCTAGCGGGCCGGATGGTATAGTCCCAGAAATGATTAAAGAAGGAAATGATGAGATTTTGGATTTGTTGAAAAATCTGTTCAACAAATGTTTAAAAGAGAACTCTATCCCGCGACTGTGGAACGAAGCAGATGTTATCCTAATACACAAAAATGGTGATACAGCTAGTCTAGAAAATTAAAGGTCAATTAGCTTATTATCACATATGTACAAACTTTATATAAGTATTATTACAAATTGAATGACGAAACAAATAGATTACTGCCAACCGTGCGAGCAAGCGGGCTTTAGATCCGGTTTCAGCACGCATAATCACGTTCACACTATGAGGATTTTAATATCTAAGTGCAAAGAATACAACATGGAATTGCACATGGCGTTCATCGATTATCATAAAGCGTTTGATACCGTGGAAACATGGACAGTGTTGAAGGCGCTTGAAGAAAATGGTATAGATGATGAATACATCAACATAATTAAAAATATTTCTAATTCGCCAATGATGCAAGTACAGCTGGTGGAAAAAACAAATAAAATACCGTTAAAGAGAGGCGTCAGACAAGGAGACACAATATCTCCGAAGTTATTTATAGCAGCCTTAGAACGTATGTTCAAAAATTTGTCTTGGGAGTCTAAAGGTGTGAATATTGATGGGAAGAAAATTAGTCACTTGCGTTTTGCCGATGACATTGTGTTGATTAGTAATAATGTTGGTACCTTACAGGAAATGATAACTGACCTACATAACTGTTCCAAAAAAGCAGCATTAACCATCAATATTAATAAAACGAAGATCATGACAAATACACCTCAAAAGTTACAAATAAAACTAGATGACCAGATACTGGAACAGGTCAATGAATATGTATACCTAGGTCAAATTATTACCACACATAAAGAAACAATGCGTAAAGAAATTAAAAGGCGAACGCATCTATCGCGGATAGCTTTTGGGAAGTTGAGTACTGTCCTCAAAAATAAAGATATACCTAACAGCTTGAAGAAGAAAGTATACGAACAGTGAATCCTTCCAGTGCTTACATACGAAGTGGAAACATGGAGCCTAACGAAGTATGTTGTTAAGAAACTTGCAGTGACACAGAGAGCCCACGAAAGATTAATATTGGGCATCAAGATATCAGACCAGAAAACCAACACGTGGATAAAACAGCAGACTAAATTATCAGATGTAGTCGGATGTGTAGCGCAGTTGAAATGGAATTGGGCAGGTCATGTAGCAAGAAGAAACGATGACAGGTGGACGAAACGAATAACGGAATGGCTTCCAAGAAAAGGACGCAGAAGTCGCGGTCGACCGGATACAAGGTGGCAGGACGATATACATAGATCAGCCGGTATGAAATGGATAAACGAGACCCAAGATCGCTACAGGTGGAAACAAAAGGGGAACGCTTACATCCAGCAGTGGATTGATATAAGCGCATCGTGATCGTGTGATATATATATATATATAAGCCTTTCATTAGTAATGAGACCAATTTCTGAAATCATAATGTAATTCTCACTAATTTTAAAAATGTATTGTACTACTTTCATCTTTACCCATATCAAGTTTCAAGTCAATCATATCACCATCAGTAACGGTTCAGTGAGAGTGCACTTATGTGTTATACAATGTGCATTGTCATAATTTTCAAATGAAAAAAAAAAAAACTGAATAACGTGTTGCGATTAAATCTGGTTTGGAAATTTTTTAAAGTGGTATAGGGCCGCTTCAAATGATAATAGTGGCTTATGCGAGTTCGTTTTTCGTTGATATACTCAATTCCTGTTAGGTAAAGAATTGGTAGAAGAAGAAAAGCAGAAGCGGCTGAGTGTTTAACTACAATTGACGAAAACATCGTCCGTCACATTTGTACTGAAAACACATCGAAGTGCCAGTTGTGGGTCAGTACAAAAGTTGACCGATATCTTGAAAACGCCAGTGTAAACGAATTGCCAGAACGATTAACAGGAGAAGAAGTTGTGAGCATGTTTCGTTTCGCATTCTCTAGATTTCCTTGCAGATTTTTGTTTGTTTTTTCCTGTCGCCTAACATTTGTCCCATTAATTTTCTAGATTTAGTAATACTATATAAGTTAACTGTTAACGTATAAGGTACTTAACTTTATGAATCTTGTTATGTGTATATCATTACAAAGCTTCTTCTAACTGTCGAATAACAAAATCACAGAAGACATGCTGTAAATGGCTCAAAATCAGTCGAATTTTCGTAAATACGTTTTGTTACCGGCGACAAAAGTTCATGTTGCGCATATGCCTGCAAACAAAATGGCGAAAGAAGACGAAAATCGTTTTCTTTCTGATTATGGAGGGTAAATCGAGTGTTTGTTCCTGAACGAACTAAATTTTGATAAAGTATGTTATCGAATGTTTTGGACCACCTTTGTAAAAAGGATTGTACGTATTACGCAAAACTCGTTAAGTGATCCATAATTATTCTTATTACGAGTTTATGATTCCAGCGCTTAGTCACCCCTTACTATATTTGAGTCATCCGCGATTATAACCCAAAGTTGAAAATAGAGTTAAAAGGAGAGTGTTTTACTTCGATCGAAGAAATTTAAGGTGCTACCACAAAGAAGTTGGACTTAATTTCAAAGGAGGATTTTTCGAAGACTAATGGAAAATTAATAGAACTGGTCTAATGGGTGTACAATAATGTGTAATGTAGACTACTTTAAGAAAAAAATCAGCATTTTTTAAGGACTGTTTACTTTGGTACGCATCATATATACATAATGTGCATATGTATATAGAAATGCCTATTGTCAACAAACAAAATTGAATAATTACAGTAAGATAAAACTTTCGCAACACATACATATGCTGTACTTACCGTAACTAAATTGATCAGATGCACGGCATATCGGTACTACACCGTTCCAACAACCGGAAGCGCTGCATTTCAATTGCGTAGGACTATTATTTTCTATGACGTAATGACGTTCACAAGTGTAAGTGACTTCTGACGAAAATGGATAATCGTTATACGTTGACGGTTGGATAGAGCCGTGTAATATATCAGGAGGAGAGAGGCAACTGTACACTTTAACTAGGAATTAACAATAATTAAAATTAAAAAAAAAAATGTAAAAAAAACGTACATAAATAAAACGAATTAGGACTTTTATTTTAACGTTTAAATCTAATTATTAAGTTAACTACCGTGAGATTGAAACGGCAGGGAAGCAAACAACTGTGAGATATTACATTGAAACTGAAAGTGGTATTGTATATAAAAATTTACAAAAATACGTTAAGTTTAAATTACGTACCACAATTTGGCTCGTCACCCCTCCATATTCCATTATCGCAGCGAAGAAATGATGGAACGCACGGATTTTTAGTATCCCTGTATCCGTGATCGCATGTAACTTCGACAACGGCATCATTAGGATATACATCCCTGACTTGGTTTCTTCCGGTAAATAATTTATTCGAAGCGTGTGATATATTTAAAGCAGGACACGAATCTATTGTCGATAAAACATCGTTGTTATTCACTGAAAAATACATAAAATATCATCATCATTATTATCATTATAAAACACAGAACAATCATCCTTAAACATTACATACCTTTTATAAATACATCATTGAATGACAATCACGGATTTATTCAATTAAAATGTATAATATATACATCTTTATATATATATATATATATATATATATATATATATATATATATATATATATATAGCGTACTTGTTGTAAACGAAGTTGATCGAAAAAAAAAAACAGGATTTAAGAAATAACATTTAAATATTGAAATATATTTAAAAAACATGCTGGCATAATTCGGACGACGTTTAATGGAAACATACTATCGTTGATCTATTTTTGAAAAATAAGTGAATTTTTAATTATATTTTTTGTAGAATATATTATAAAAATGCTTTGAAATGCATAGTTGCAATGGTTGATACTTGCACCCTCGATGCAACCTGAAGAAGGCATTGGAAAGCCACATATAGCGTTATATGGAGATTTTGTGCTTAACACTACAGTAGCCGTAGTTAATAAAAAAGCCATGCTGTGGTGAAAATTGGCAACATGGCGATAAGGCCTAACGTGTTGATATTTGTGTTGTTTACATATCGCAAAGTATTTAATTTTGATTTGAAGTCACTTTACGGTTACGGTTTTAAGTTCGAAATTTCGATTTGATTTTTAATACTTTGTCAATTAGTGATTATACTAATCGTAAAATAAAATTCGAGTTTTGACGGTTCTTTGTAAAAATTATCTTGTTTTGTTTATATTTTCTTAAAGTTCTTCATTGTTCGTCGTTTAGATGCGGTTTATAATATTACGACGAAATGTAATTTGTAATATGCTTATTCTATATTCGAATTGTTAAATTATAATACTTTATTATTTTACTAAAAAACCATTTTCAATTTTGTAAAAATGCCGAATAAATGCTGCGTTCCTGGATGCAATAGTTTGCAAAATTGAAGGAAATTTTTATAATAGCGACGAAAACAATTATTTCGAAACCAATATATGCGATGTAAAAGACTTATTTTTATTTTGGAAACGAATTATTTACATCGGTATGAAATAGACAATTCTGCAAAGATATATATATATCTCAAGATGTGCATCACATTCTCTTTTTAAAAAATTGGAATGTTCACAGTGTGTCAGCATTATTAAAGATAATAAATACATCCGTCTAATCTTATTTTCGGCGAAAACCACGTCCTGATTATTGATATAATTTAACGTTTCGACTGGACTTACACCAGTCATCATCAAAAACGAATTAAACCGCAGCCCTCGAGTTAGCTCCTTTTATAGGCATTTCTTAATCGGAACTTTATATTTTCAGAGCTGTGATTGGCCCTACCATCAGTTGATCCATCACTTAATACTTCTGCATTGCGATTTGCCAATTCGGTCCTACCGTCAGGTGGTCCATCGCCTAATAATTCTTCATTGTGATTGATCGATTCTTCTGTAATCAACGTTTTGTTAGCCAATTGAGTTGGATATTTTAATTTTTCTCTATTATACTGGTTTCCAAGCGTTAGGAAGCCGAAACCCATCTCCCCTGTTGAAATTATCATGCTTCTCTATTTCAGTAGCCTCTCGGACTATTCGCTTCCCATATTTTTGCTCCTTTACCACTATTTTTCTCACCTTAAAGTCTATAGAATGACCAGCTGTAGTCTGCCACCGCTGATTGATCTATACGATTATATTTACAATCTGCAACATGCTGTTTAATGCGTGTATTAATACACCTTCCAGCTTGTCCAATGTAGTATTCCCCACACGAACAAGGAATTTTATACACACCTGCAGTATGACCATCGGGAATTTTATCCTTATTATTATTTAATAAGTTCTTTACCTTCTTATATGTATCAAATACCGTTCTTATATTGTTTTTTCGTAACACCCTGGCAATCCTATCACGGTATCTTTATGCGTGCAATATATTTATTTTTATTTTTCATCTTTTTTTCCCTGATGTAGTACTGAATTTGTTAATAAATCTCTCCGATTCTTTTATGTCATACCCATTGTTAACCATAGTATTTTTAAAATTAACCAGTTCATCCTTAATATTGCTGCTGTCACATAAACGCTGTACTCTCACTATTAGAGGGGTTTTTTTTTCAATCTATTGATTGGTTTATTAATGAAGGAAATCAAATCAAATCCGCAGTCTTTTCTTCCATTACCTGTTTTTACGAAATTTTTTATTACGGCTAAATGTAGTTTTTTTTTTTTTTATGTTAAGAATTTTAATTTCTTGTTAAATGCTGCTTTTGCGTACGCTATTCGACACTTCACCTCTGTTGAACATTTTCCGTTCCATTGAATTCTGCTGCCAAAATACATGAAACTCTCCGTCTGGTTTATTTTTTCTGATTTAATGGCAATTGCCGTGTTAATTTTTGTTTTGTAGCACACCATAATTTTTATTTTTATACTTGTTCAGAAGGTTATCCACTATATTTAAAATATGTTTTAGTCCATTTGCATTTTATCATATTTATTTCTTTTCCGTTTATCGCAATTCCTTTACAATCCATGAATTCTTTAATAGCGTGTTACATGCATAAGTTAAACAGATACGGTGACAGGTTGAATCCTTGACGCACTTGCTTCGGTTTGTATATTGTTCGCTTTTATAATTGCAGTTTGATTTTTATACAAATTGTAGATTACTCGTTTGTCTCTATAGCCAACTCCAACTCTTTTAAGTATATCAAACATTTTTTTCCAGCTTATATTATCGAACGCATTTTTCGGATCCACGAACTGCGTACGTTGATTTATTTATTTCCGAAATCCGAATTGTGTTTCTTCTATTTATCTGATATTCTTCTACATATAATTTTGGGTTAATATTTTCGAGGCGTGTGATAGTGTGGAGCTAAATCATAAAGCAAGTTAGCTTCATTGGTTGCTCGGACCATACTCGTAATTAAAATTTGCTAACAAAATATTACTTTATAAAATGATGTTAAAGCTAATATGGATGTAAGCAGCTGAACTTTGGGGATGTGCGTCCAAAAGTAATGTGAATAAGATTCAGCACTTCCAGAATAAAGTACGTGACAATTCCTTCGCAGCGAAATTACTGGAACAATCAATAAGCCCGAGGAAATTAAAACGAAAAAAAATGACTGATTTGGTCTAGTCACCGAGTCAGCAGATCTCGGATCACGCTAATGAGTGTGTCCAAAATTTCATGACAAAGTAAGTCAAAAAAATCTAGTGAATGGCCTCATTGGTCGGTTCTACGTGAGAAGAAATTATAAAAAAAAAATTGTCATTTAATTTATGTTATAACCTGAAGATGACGAATGAGATTTAAGAAAAAAAAATAAATAAAAAAATAGAACTGTATTAGGAATTAGTAAATCTACACGCTGCGCTAAACATAGCAGAAAAATATAAAACAAACGACTTAGGTTAAACATTCATTAGTTACTTTTACATATTATACCGATAAGAAATAGACAGAAACTGAGAACCTTGACAAACAAGGAAATTGTCGATGTAAACCAGACACATAAAAACATTTTGATATCGGTTATCTGAAAATATTTTTGTACAAATTTTAAAAAATATATTTAACGAACGCGAAATGATTTATTATTATTATTATTTTTGTAAATAAATAACGTTCGAACGAAACATTTAAAGTACTTTAAAAATTCACGTGTTCACTACTTATCTCCTGAAATTTTATTTTTAAACGGTGCGAACGTATATATACGCACACAAATTAAGAGAGATGAGATACGAAGCGGTGTACGTGAATATTTTGGGAAGTACACACTGTTACATAGCGAAGACACTTGTGTACAATATTACGTTCATTACTTCAGTCATACTTGACTGACAGAACATTTACGGTTAGGATCAACAACTCTTATTCGAAGGAACATGCAGTCTTAGCATCAGTTCCTCCAAGGTAGTCTACTTGGGCCTCTACTGTATTCCATCTACACAGCAGATTTATCCACAAGTAATCAAACGATTCTAGCCACATTCGCAGATGACATAGCCATCCTCGCGTCGAATTCGAATGTCAAATATGCAAACTTTGCTGTTCAGAACCACCTAAATCGAATTGTTCAATGGGCTCAATATTGATGAATACAGTTTAATCCACATAAGTGTCAACATATTACGTTTACTAATAGATCGGTTGAACATATACCTATTACAATTAATAATGATATTATCCCGCAAGTTGATTTCGTACGCTTTCTCGGATTGTACTTGGATCGAAGGCTCACATGCCGCAAATTAGAAAGACCATTATTGCACGTGTTGGGCTACACTATATCTACTGCTGGGTCGTCAGTCAACCTTAAATTTAAAAACTAAACGACCCATTTATCTCACAATGATTGCGCCGATTTGGCGTTATGTTATTGAATTATATGGATCAACTAGCGTAAGTAATTTGAACAGAGTGCAGCAGCAGCAGTCAAAGATACTTCCTATAAACACGTCCGCGCCATTCTACGTTTCTAATCTAACCCTGCATAATGATTTGAATATTTCATTTGTTCAGGATGTTTACATTAGCCAGTACGAGAAATTATTTAACAAACTCAAACATAGCAGTAATCCCAATATTTTCAGAATGCACTCATTAAAACTTCCAGGCAATTCAGCTAGGAGACTGAGAAGGAAGTGGTGCCGGGATGCTCTCCCGATTACTTAGTAACCGGAATTATCTTGAGCGTTACATTTCTTCACTATATTACATTAATTCAATACTTCTAACAGGTGTTCTTTAATCAACATTTATCTCGCATATTACTCTCGCGTTATAATATCTTAATTATTATCCATACTTATTAATTATTTTATTGTATTGCAATCTAATGTCTCAAACATTTTACGGTTTTTTAGTACTTCCTCCGAATTAAAAATATTAATTGCAACGTGGAAAGAAAATATTAAGTTAAGGGAGTGTTGGGAATTAATCTAATTGAAAATTCGTAAAACAGGCCGAAATTATTTAAGTCGCGATGAAGGCGATCGTAAAAACGGAGTGATGTTAATAGAAACCGTTTCCAACAAGCGAAGGAACATTTGAAGCATTCGTCTCGAATGAGCGATGGAATAGTTGAAATTTTTTAGTCGGAAAAGAATATTATAAATCGTTCTTATAACATAGTTTAAACCGTAAACGTAAGACATATGCGAATAAATAAACATTTCTAAATATTGTTTCAACGCTGTCTAGTTTGATGAACGTATATCCGTCTCAAAAACATAGCAAATCATTCGTAACGGAAAAATATGATTTCCTCACCGGATAAATTAAATACATTTTATTAACGTACAGTGTGAATAGGAATATAAAAATCTCAAAATTACTAACGGGAACAGATTAAAGAACCCGGAAAATTATAATAAACTTATACGTAACAAATGCGCGATAAAATTATATTTTTAACGTTCGAAGAATTTATCGACGAAATTTACCAATTCGAAGAGAAACAAGATCAATGTCAATGCGAGAATATAAGAGGAATTTATTAACCAGTCGAATTTCTGTAGCTAATACGTCCGAAAGCTTATATACGTAGACATATCGTTAATAGAGTAGTCTCGACCTGTTCTAGGAATCGCGCATACACACAAAACACGACATATATAACAGAATGATAAGTAAAATTAAAAATAGAAAAAGAAAAGCATAAGGATCGAATTTCGTCGTTTGTAATTTATTACTTCACAAAAATGAATATATAGTATAGAGAATCTATAATTAAACTCATTCATCTGATAATTTTCTGCCTGGTTAAGCCCCACCCGACGTGCTTATAATTATAGACTCAGTTGCTTCTGTCCGTTCCATAACCAGCTTACAACACAAAGACATATTAATTACCCAAATCCAACAATAATTACGTCTTCCACAGGACTACACCAACCATACTTGTCTCCTTTCTGTTTCCAACAATGTTATCCTATCATATACTTTTAACCTGTGCCATATTTACAACAACCCGCTCATCCCTCAAATCTTTCTATACAAAAAATCCTCTCCAACGATCCTTTAAGAGTAGCCCAGGGATCGGCCTATATTAAATCTAACCAGATCGCCCCCTCCAGTAATTTAATCATCAGGCAAGTGTGTACGCCGTAATAACCCCCTATAGTTACACAGGGATCATAGTAAAAAAGTCCGATAATTCGAAAATATTTAAAGTACTATTCAATCTTAATGTATTATTTTCTTTTCGCAATACAAAACGCGTAATAATCGCGAGGTATAAAATAAATATAACAAAACTGAAAGCGAAATCGTGTACATATACATAATAAAATCAGCTGATCTGTGAAATATAGGGTGACCCGGAGAAGACGGACGGTCTTGTTATTTGAATAGTGCAATTGGTAGCACTGCTAAAACGCAAACCGCGTGCTTCACGTTTAGTGTTTTCAGTTATAGCATTTTATAACGAGAAGGAGCATCACGACAGTGCAAAGAAAAGAATTCAAAGTTAAGCGATTTTTTGTGTGGGGTTGTACCTTAAGAGCCGCGTTTACGATGCCCACGAGAACATTTAAAAACTCGTATTTCTGAAAATATTTCAAAAATTCCGCCACCTATGCTGGAAAGTCTTCGACAATTTTGTAAAAAGACTGAATTTATGTATTGTTGCCAATGGCGCTCATATTGTGTTCCTCAAATGATTGTAAGCTAACTTTCTCGTTTTCGTATTTTTAAATAAAATTTCGCTCAAAAATTCGAGTAGTTGTTGAGTTATTAAAAAAAAAAAAATTGCCGGCATTCTCATATACATATACATATATATATATATATGTATATATATATATAATATATTGGTTTACGAGTATAATAGAAGTTATTTTATTTACGGCTGGAATATTACACGTTTAGTACGACGAATATAAAATATTACGTTTATGACTTATTTATTAATTATATACGATTAATAAATTGGACGAGTTTTATTTTTGTAGATAAATGTCTTACAATTCATCCGTCGTATCATAAGCGTTCGTATTTGGTTAATTTAATAATCAAACTCTTATCAGGCATATTACGAGCAGTTTCGTTACAAACACACACGTACATATATAACTGTGATCGATACGCCTACAAACGTATATACATACATTTCTCGTTTCGCGGATAACAATGAATCTTTCTTTTCGGTATCCACTCTCCGTTTATCGAGCACTTCAACATGGACGACGAACCAATTAAAACAAAATCTTCTTCACATTTTAGTGTGACTTTTGTGCCGAATGTGAATTCTTTATCAAACGAGCCGACATTGCTGTAATATCCGTTAGGAATTGGTTTCAGCGGTGGGCAATTTGGCGATAGGTTCGAAACTAATAACATAATATGGATAATTTGCCGGCATTTATTAAAAAATATTTTCAAACCGAACGATTTTCATACGTAAAGTTAGCGCGCGAATTTTATAAAGGTTATTTATAACGCCGCTTAGTATCGAGGAAATTCCGACATGCTTCGCCTGGTATTAATTAAGATATTAATAATGCGATAAATAAATAATACGCCACGATGATAAAATTAGATCGAATCATTTATAGAATTCGCACATTAAATTGGCAATTATAGTTGATATTCACGTACTAATTTGAACATAATATATTAATAAATGAAAAACTACACACACACACACACACACCAAGTAATATAATTACTTTATTCTTTATTATAATTCATTTACACGGACACGTATATAGAACAGAACAGAATAAATTTATTTCAATTTGTAAATTTTTACAGCGTTAAAACTAAATTCATTAGGAAAAAAGCACCTTAATTTAGCAAATAATTAAGAAATATAAAACCGCGCTTAAACATTAATTAAAAATTAATTTTCACGCAAAATATAACACCTAGGAAAAATTAAAAAGAAAAAACTACGCGAAAGAACGAAACGCTATAATTAACTTTAAAAATTAGTCGTAATAATAATTTAAATCGTGTAATTGACTTATAAATTAAATCAATTATAAAAATATATCTGGCGTGACACGTTCGCGTACATGTGAAATATCGAGAGTGCTCGTAATTTTAATTAGCTCATTATCTTTTACACTTTTTATAAAATTTTCGAAATATTTTGCTAATATACGTGTAAAAATATGAAGATTGATTATGTAAGTGTGATATTTTGTCGCATAGCATAGTATTCGACGAAATTATGCTACAAAAACTTCGCATTAAATTTTTTATATGAGATATACGTATAATCACGCGAGGCACGCATATGTTAATAGTATAGATCAATTTTTTATTTAATGTACTAAAAGCGGATTATTTTTATTAAATATGAGGTACAGAAATACATACGTACATATATATATATATATATATATATATATATATATATATATATATATATTTAACTAATATAGTTATTCTATTCTATTAATTCATTTACAAGGAGGATACGAAGCTTTTTAAAATTTCGAATAGTTATTTTTTGCGTGTTTAATTATTACAAATTTAAACAAGGCAAGAATTTGTTAGTTTACAAATAGTGCACACTTTTCAGTAATATAACCAAAAAGAAAGGAGCCGAACAGATTTAAAATCTCAATTCAATATAGCTACAATTCGTAAATTACTAGAAAACGACGCAATAGGAACTTTATCATTTCGATGAAAATTTTAATATTCCTAAATCTGATGCGACGACAGAATTATCGACATTGCGCATAAATAAGGTACGATTAAATTTAAGATTTAAATCTAAGTACAAATTCGTATATAAAAATTTCCCTAAAAAATAAATTCGTAATTAGAAAAACGGTTTACCGATCGTCATTTGTATTATAACGAGAGGTACTTTTTCTACTTGTTCCGGAAAAAAACCGTTTGAAAATCTTTAACGAAAATAGTTTTATCTTGGATAATATATACCGTCCGTGCTCTATTTAATGTAATCGTATCAGTTGTTAAAGCTGAACGCTTCGAATTATCAATTATTTTAATAACGGCGAACGAAAGAAGGAACCTACTTAAACTTTATTGAAACCGCCTCTTTCTAGATTTCCATGGTTATACTTTTTTTTTAAAACATTTAGCGGAGAGGAATCGTATTTATCGACAGATTTCGGTCCGGGCATTACTCGTTGTTCCTTATGCAGTTTAGAGAAACTCCTTACTGCCCTCTACATGCTGGACGTGTAAATCCTGATCACGTGTTCTTCGAATGTCCTTCTTTAATAACACTACGCTCTGAACTGTACCTTAAATTACTGCGCGCCTCTAGTAAATGTATTGTCCCTTCTTCATCTTGAGAATTTACATCTATTTTCGGATATTATTTCTGGAGAAGTTGTCAAAGTTTAACGGAAATACGAGTTAGTAAGTACAGTATGACGTTGGGTAGGCTGTAAGGGCGTCCCCATAAAAAAACAACAACTTTATTTTAAATGCACTATTATACAACTATGAATCATCGTATTTCGCTTGAAATTTTACTTATCTATCGATATAGATAATATTTTTATTGCTTTTTTTTTTAGTGCACCCCCATAACTGTACACCGTAGATCGGGACGGGTTTCAAAATTTGCTTGTTATTAACATTTTATTGTAAATTGATAACGGAAAATTCTAACCAATCATCCAATACAGTTTTTTATATCTCATTTCCAAATCCTTTCTTTTCTTTTTTACATGAACTTTTCGACGAAGTTTATCTAACGCCATACTGTCTGCATTCGGTATAAGATAATTATAGAAGTTTTCGACTGCTTCACCTGTATAATTATTTTTTTAAAGCTACGTTTCGCATTGATATCACAAATAGGACAGAAATTACAATAATGTAAAGTTTTAAAAAGTAGTAAACAGTGATATCTCTGCCACATCGTTTAAAATTTAACACGTTTTTCGGTTCGAGTGTACACCTTCGCTACCAACACCCGTAATACAAATCATGTTTCGTTGCGTTAAGGGCGTGGTCGAAATAGCGGACGGAGAATATATATGTATATATATATAGTTTTGTTGCGTTAGGAGCGTGACCAAAATAATGGATGGAGAGATATATATAATTATTATTTATAGTCGTTAGAGGAATAACTGCTCATCGTGACCTCTTGTGTATTGCAAGTGTACCAACTATCTCCAGCGACTTCTATTTTGACCTGGTTTTCATTATCATGTTTTGGATTTGACCGCTCCGCGTTGTTGCCGTGTCCGTGCACCGTCTTGGTGGTCTTCGTCGTGGTGTTGTTCCATTGACTGGTGCGGTTAAAATGTATTTTTCCAGACTGTCATTTCCTTTCCGCGTAATATGTCGCTTAATATTTTAAGATTTTTTCTTGGCAAATATTGGATTGCCGTTGCTTAATGCTTAATTGATCTATAATTGAATTATTTGTGCGTTTTTCCGACCATGGAATTCTTAGCATTCTCTACCAAGTTCACACTTTGAACGCATCGATTTTTCGTTTGTCTGCTTCTCGTAAGGTCCACGTCTCTGTTCCATACGGAAATAATGAGAATATAAGAGTGTTCACTAGTCTTTGGATTTTATTTTTGTATTAAGAGATTGGTCTTTCCACATCTGATATAATCGAACCATCGCAGATTTTGCTAATGTGATTCTACATTTTATTTCTTTTTCGCATCTGCCATCATCAGTAAAATCGGTAATCCGAAATATATAAACTCCCTTACAACTTTTACACTCGGTAGTGTCTGTAGATTTCTTGGCCTTTTATTTTTGTTTATTGCCATGATCTTTGTTTTGTTAATTGATAGACCTACCTTACAGCTTTCTTGTTCTCCTCCATTCCATAAATCATTCATTTCTTCCTCGGATTCGATTATAAGCGTTGTATCGTCAGCCTGACGAAAGTTGGTTATATATTCACCACTAATTTTGATTCCTCCCGTGAAACCATCTACATCTTTCCTTATGATGAATTCTCCATACATATTGAAAAGCAAGGGGGATAGTATGCGTCCTTAAATTACTCCTTTTTAGAGGTAAAATGTTTCTGATTATTTTCTTTTTATTCTTATTATAGCTTCTGAAGAATTATATAAATTCTTTATCAGAGCCGTTAAGTGCTCTGGCACGCCCATAGTGACAAGCACTTCCTATTTAGCATAGTCAAAAGCTTCGTTATAGTCAACGAAGCATATGTAAATAGGTTTATTATATTCAATGCTTTTTTCAATTAATTGCCCGGTGGACAACATTTGTTCTCTGGTACCCTTCCAACTAATAAATCCTGTCTGTTCTCTTGGAATTTGCCAGCTTAAGTAGTTTTTCAGTCTGTCATTATAAAAACAGTTTTCCTCCAATCTTCTGACCATATTCTAGTCCTCCATACTTGGTTACATAAAGTATCAATTAATTTAACCCCTTCATAGGGAAGTGTTTTAATTATGTCTGCACTAATATCATCATTACCAATTGATTTATTATTTTTTATATGTACGTGTACTATACTAATATATAAAAAACTGTTAAAAGAAAGGGACAGCGATATATTAAAATTTTAAATTATTGTAATTTCTGTCCTATTTGCGATATCAATGTGAAACAAAGCTTAGAACTAATCCGATAATACAGGCTATAAGCTATTTCATTATTATTGCTTTAATAGTTTTTGCGTTAAATCGGGACAGACAGACATTTAAAAAAATAAATATTCGCAAATCGCAGACAGACAGACATTTAAAAAAATAAATATTCGCAAATCGCAGACAGACACTACAGTTTTATATATTAGTATAGATATATTTAAATGCATGTAATACGCTTATATGTGAAGTTTACACGCACTGATTTAGGTTTAAGTTAATATTCCGTTTTTTAGGCCAATTATAAATGTTATTCACTGCAGTTTGCAACTCCTTTGTTTACAATACATTATTGTCTGCTACTGTCAGGATTACTGTATAATCACCAAATGTTGTTACAGTATTGTTTTCTAATTGATCGCATCGCGATATCTATGAAAGCATCATCATGTTCGTTTAAAAATTTTAATAAAAGTTAACTTGACTTTCAATATCGCCATAAAAGAAATCGAAAATTAAAAATAACTAAAATATCGAACATAAATTTCGCAAGAACGAGCTAAGGATTTACAGCTAATGAATTAATGAAATAACTATAAATTGAAATTTCTAAAAAAAATCAACGATTTCATTACAAGATGAAGCCATTGTTATTTTATTAATCATTAAATGCTATCGATAAAATTTCTATAATAATCTACGGTAACTGAAGTTTGACTTCTACGAAAATTAAAAGACACCTAACATAATCGAAATATTAAACTAACCACTAATGTTCAAATAATTATATTTCGATATTTTCAATATTGAAAAGTTACAGAATTCATTAATACATTTGCAAATATCCGACCAGTGCATACACACATACAATCTCAATTATAGTTAGTAGATGTAAAAAATTTATTGTTAGTCGCGAGCATCGAGCATTGGATGACTCGACTGTTCTTTATTTTTTTTTTAAATGCAGTTTAAAATATAATATAAATATATTTATCAATTTACTATGCAGAATGTTAATAAAGAGAAGTTGGGTTATAAATAATTTCGATTAAGCCAACGTGAAACCATCCGCTATTACGCTGTAAGACTATATATTTTTTCGTTTAGAATTTAATTATTTACGTTTACTGCTGGTGGTTTTTATATATTATTATTATACATTAAACGAACGTGCATCATTCACGGTTAACAGGAATAAAAACATAGTTTGCGTGGATTAAAGTTCAAGGACATAAATTACAAGACTGCAATTAGATGACGTTACATTTTAGCAGATAAAAATCAGGTATAGTACTTTTGTATAAAGTTTTTACGGTAGAATAAATATAGTATTGGTAATTATTACTTTAAAAAAGAAACCGTAATTTTCGTCGAATTTTTGATAACCTGTATTTTCAAAAAAGATTAATTGATGCGACGACAACGAAACAAATTGAAAAAATACAAATATACGAAAAGTATTTTTGAATGTATATTCCTGTTTGTGATAATATTAAAATAAACAATTTTAAGTGGTAATTTTCGGATTTATCTTTATTACACGCTATTCTATTATTTTTTCTATATCGGTGATTAAATAAATTGAAGCACTTAAAAATTTGAAGTTCAGTTAAGTTCAAAGATTATATAAAATTTATTTTTAAAATACAAAACTATGTAGTTTTTAACCCTCACAGAAATTATCTATGAAATACAAAAGTAAATGCAACGCAATTCGCATGATACAAATTTTGTTTACACCAGTTTAATGTTCTGTTTTTAAATGGAATTCATATACTACATCATAAATTTCATTTGGAGAAATAAAAAACTACATATTACTTGTAACACAAGATACAAAAATAAACTCAATCAGGGTAAAGCATTTCCGTGTACAAAAATATTAAAATTTGTTTTGTTTTTTTTTAAATATATATAATTCGAATTTTTTCTAGTGTGATAACACACAATTTAAAAAACTTCTTCCAAAAATCCCAGTAAGAAGAGTTCAATATTTTATTAGTATATAAAGTAGAATTTTATAAATAATTGCTAATCAAATTAATATCCACAAATTTAGCTCTTAAAAATTGCATTTAATGCATAAAAAAAAGCAATTGAAATACCCTTATGAATGCTATAATGACCTGTAATTAAAGTGCACGCGACGATATATTCAGAAAGCCACCTTAAATATGAATTGTACATATTCCTGTTTACATTTAGATATGCTTTAACTTATAACACGCTTGGTTAATCTGATTATAAATGTACGGAGCCACATAATTTATGTTTAATACACTACGGTTACTTGTTTTCGATAAAATTGCACTTTTATCAATAACAATTTTACAAGATCTATATAATCAAGGATTTTTAGGGAACGAATCAAAACCAAAAGTTACTTAGAGTTATGGTTAATATTTTTTAGTTATGAAAGTAATCAAGATCAAACTTACCACAGTCTGGATCTTCTCCAGTCCATTTGCCGTCCTTACAGATTCTCGAGCGTGCACTACTAGGACGTAGATTATAGCCTGAAGCGCAAGTATAAATTACCTGTACACCGTCATCAAATTTTCCGAATTTATTTCGGGTGCGACTAAATTCCAAAGAACTATTAATTAAAATTTCAGGTGGTTTACAATCTTCTGTAACAATTTTATTAATCGATGTTAATTCATAATCTGCAAATTTACTTATTACAGTCGAAAAACTTTAATGAAAGATTTTTTTATCTAATCTAAAAAATAATCATTCTCATGATTGTGTTGGAATTTTAATTAGTTAAATAAACCTACATTACTAAACCTAAACAATCATATAAAACAAAGCAATTTGAAAACACTATATATAAATATCGCTAATTGAATATACGTATGCATAATATAATTCGTGTAATTGCAATGAATATAACAAAATATAACAAACTTTTAATGGCAGAAAGCGCTAGCATTGGATTTTTAGTTATAAATAAAATATGTACCATCTTGAAAATCATAACATGGAGACAAAAAAGTAATATATACGATCACTGTTAATTGCACATTTGATCGAATATATTCTTTTATTGTACATTTCACCTTGAATAACGTAATTTATAAAGAATATCTTCAAGAATATTTTAATTTCAATAGTTAGCAAGCAAATGTCTAATTTTACGTTTACATAAATTAAATAAAACGTTAAAAAACAAACAAAATAAATACACTGAAAATATTAAAACTATTTCAACTTTTATTTTAAAAATTTTCAAGCTTCCCATATTTTATCGTCTATAATAATGATAAATTCTTCAACATAGAACATTTTCCATTTAATTGATTAAATTTTCTTTAAATCATTTCTTAAAATGCACATGCATTTCAAAATACTCTTAAAGGATACACATTAACACAATAAACATTCTTTAAATATAACAACATATAGTATGAAATTTTATACAAATAATTAACCTTTTTCTTGGGCTGTGCTTTTAAATATAAACATGAATGCAACAATACAAAAGCATATGTTTATCATTATGAATTCTCGGAAATAAATGAAAGTAAAATTCAGAATGTGCTGACAAACTATACAGGATAAAATTAATTTCATACCAGTTACATTATGTTTAAAAAAATACACAAACGTTTACACAAAATATTTAAGTCGCCATATTCATTAAGAATACATTTTTAACTTTCAATATACACCATAAAAACTTGAAATAAACAACACATTAATCATTCGGATTTCCCCCTCAACAAATTTGAAACATGCAGCATTTGAAATATTATACACACACATGTGATTTAAAAATATTTCTAATTATTTGTAGAAATCAATTTTTTCTGAAACCGTGCGTAATAATACATAAATATATTTTATGAACTATAATATAATATTTGTATTTAGAAAGTTTGTTTCATAAAAGAAATATACTACTTCAAGCACTTTTATATCACATAGTTAAAGTATCCGTGTGGAGAATATCTAAAAATAGATAACGGGGAAATAAACACATCAGAATTTCCTCAGAAATTGTGTTTTAATGTGTATTAAAGCGGTTTTTATTTTATTCGTTTAATTTACAAAAATTTGTAACGTTTACATTTTAAATTTGTGAATTATTTTGTAAGACTATGTCAGCGACATTAAAACCATATTTGACCGCAGTTAAACACACGCTAACTGCCGCCATGTGTTTGGATAATTTTCCTTCGCAAGTTGTAGAACGACATAATAAACCGGAGGTTGAGGTAAGAACAAGCAAAGAATTGTTGTTAACTCCTGTTGTAATAAGTCGAAATGAAAAAGAAAAAGTTCTTATTGAACCATCGATTAATTCCATTAGGATAAGTATAGCGATTAAACAAGCTGATGAAATAGAAAAAATATTATGTCATAAATTTATGAGATTTATGATGATGAGAGCCGAAAATTTTATTATTCTTCGTCGTAAAGCTGTAGATGGGTACGATATAAGTTTTCTTATAACAAATTTTCACACGGAACAAATGTATAAACATAAACTGGTTGAATTTGTTTTGCATTTTATGGAAGAAATCGACAAAGAGCTTAGTGAAATGAAACTCTCTGTTAATGCTCGAGCAAGAATCTGTTCTGAAGAATTCTTGAAATGGTTCTAATCATTAAGCTATATATAATAAGTTAGTTTAAAATATATATTTGTTTTACGTATAATCATTTTTTATTGTACTTAATGTTCTAATATATTAATGATATTAGATATCAAACTATGTTACTGTATATTAAAATATTTACTGCGCTTGATTTTGTATATAAATTTGTACTTTATAATAAATTATATGCTTTTATTGTTAAAAATAGCGGTGTAATACATTATGTGTGCAAGCTGAGATTTTACATGAACTACTAATTACTTTTACTTTGTTACTTATACATTTCAAATATATATGTGAAAAGAGAACCGTCCGAATTACATAATTCAAGTAAAATTAACTCTTACAAATTCCTAATGAATGACTATCCTGTTTGGAAATTTGATTTGTAAAGATAACGTTATGCGTGTTATTTAAAATTTATTTAATTTAGTTTTCACACATAAATAAATAATTTTTTATTAAAAAAAAATAATAAATCAAAATTTATCTTATAATTACATAACCCCAACGATGACTCACCGTACAATAAACTTAATATAAAGGATGTATAGCGCAATAAAAGGTATTTTTTTTCTATAACGTATTAACAATAAAGAAATATTCAAATAGGAAAAAACTGTAAAGGAAAAAGAAAATGTGATAATGAAACAGGCAACTAGAAAATAAAAAATACAATGTTCGCAATACCTATTAAAGAGAAAATAATAAACGGTAGAAATCTTTAATAACATTACAAAGTGTTATGTTGAAGTCTTCTATGTTTGTATTTACAATACATAAATTGAAAATGTCTGGTAATTAAATGGATTAAGCAACAATCAACGCCTATATACTCCTTAATTCTTAACTAGTTACGCAACAGTGAGGCGAATTACATCATCGGTGCTCTATGCCCGTAAGAGATCTGACCTAACATGTAACCTATCAGCATGGTGTGTACTTTCGGAATATTCAGTTGTCTGTTGAAATAGTGATTTATTTGTTTTAAAAAAAATTAAGTAATCGAACCTGTTGCACAAAGTGCAACGCGCGACTAGTTATGTAAGTATATTTTATTTTTACGATAAATATATTGTTATTACTAAATTATGAACTTCTTTTATTACATTTATGTTCAAATATAGTTCCTTTGTCAGTGATAATTAGAAAATTTACATTATGCAATTCATCTTACGTAATAATGTTTTTCACATATATTTAGTATGTCGCCCAATAAATGGAACAAATTTCGAAATTAAGTTAAAGTATTGGGATGTTTAAATTCTAATGATATTGATTTTTACGATTTATCTGACTCTGAAGACAAAACTTTTGACGCAGATTCTGTAGAACCATCGCAAACAACAAAAGAGAAATGTGCCATTATGATCGTGCGCAAATCTCAAATCGTATTAAACCTATTTTAAATAGTTGTAGAATAATACTGAACCATCAGTTAGGATGGAACACCCTCCAGTGCCATCGACTGGTTGATGCGATCTCAATGTTGGAGAAGAAGGAAGTATGTTCAGCTGCATTCTTGGATGTTACACAAGCGTTTGAATCCAGGGATATTTTACCAGCTAAGATAACTTATTCTCTCTGGTCTATGCTTCCACTGTTGTACACAATCTATACAGCAGACACGCCGACCAGAATTCACATTATCCTAGCAACATTTGCAGACGATATAGCTATCCTTGAATGCAAATACAGCAGTTCAAAGTCACCTAAATCGGTTAGTTCAATGGGCGCAAAGCTAGCGCCTGCTGTTTAACCCAAATAAATAAATAAAAAACAAATCAATGTTGACACATTATATTTACAAATAGAAATGTGAGGTGTCCAATTTTAAAAATCAATAATTGCAAATTGATCAAGCAGATTACCTTGATATTATTATGGACAAGAGATTTACATGACGACTACACATGGCACAGACTAAAAGAACTATCATAACTCGTGCAAAATTGCTGCATCTATTTTTAGGGTGTAAATCTGTTTTAAATTAAGCAACTGAACGAACCTTCTACCTTCCAATGATCACCCTCATTTGGCGTTATAATCTTTGAAGAATACTTCATACTATTACATCTGCGCCACGTGTCCAATCTGATATTACATAATAATCTCAAGATTCAATTTTCAGTGACATACACACTCAATAATATAAGAGATTATTTGATAAGTGCAGGATGCACACAACAAGTCTTCAGGACAATCTGTCAAGGCGCCTGAGGAGAAAGTGGTGCTGTGTTGCTATTCTGATAACCTAATAGACTCCAGTTTTCCTTTCCTCAGACGTTAGCATGTCTTTATTAACCTTGATTATTCCTATCATCCCTTCCCCTTCTAAATTTCATAGTCCTTTTCTCACAATTTTCTGTTCCAATGTAGGCATCAGATTGGCACCTGTTTTCTTATCAGTGATCACCATTGTTTGCAGCACTTAGTACTGGTACGATGTTACAAAAAAAAAAAGAACAAAGAAAAACAAAAACTTTTGAAGCTATACATTACACACATAACAACAGAGTCATTTATCCATTATCGAACGGATAAATAAGATTTATTGCTGTTATGACACAATCGCTACAGCAATTGAATACATCCTTAGGACACTAATTAAATACGTTTTTGTTCAGTTACGGACGAGCACCATCTACAGTTCTGGAAAGTCGGAATCTGAGTTATTTTCTCGTGACTGGACATAATCAGGCCGAGCTTAAAATCCACTCGAAAAATACTACATAATCCAGTGGTAGCATGAACAGAAAGATCCAGTTACAAATTACAATTAACCCAAATAAAGTTGGTTGATTGGAGAAGTGATTAGCCCGGAAAGAATGCTGCATTACACGATCAAAATTATTAACTAGCTTGTACAAATATATGCAAACTAAATAGGCATGTTGGACTAATTAGGTGTCAACCATTGTAGAACATGTAATCCTCCCAAAAACATTTCAGATTAGTCACAGTTCAATTTCTAGCGATGCACCCACAAATTGTACAAATAAACAAAATGGGAACCAAAATACTACCTTAAGGAACCCCGTAAAAATATGTTTTCATAGTAGACTTCTACACATTAATGGGAACGTTAAATAATTATGTTAACTACATAGGCGCAAGTAACAATCATGTAACGAGGAAACTCAAATTGTATTATTTTGTGGATAATACCTTTAAACTAAGTTATATTGAAAACTTTCGCTATACATCCAGCAAGATCATAAATTTCGTAATTTTTACTAACTTTAATGTTGTTAAAAGCTTTTTTAGGGGTGACAAGAAAGACGTTATTGATTAATTGAAAATAATTCAATTTCTAACGGTAAAGTTGATTTTATTCACTTGATAACTGAAAGTGAAATTAGAATTTCAGTTACGAGCTTTGAAATATGTTGACGTTAACTCAGGTTTGGTAATTATAAATCGTAGAGTGATGAAAGAGCTGTGTGTTAACTCGCCTGTTTGCAAGATTTCCATAAATTATTACCTTTGGGCCGTATGCTTTAAGAATTCAGAGTTGTAATTTTTAAATTTAGACAAAATGAATCTGACAAACATGATATTCAGATTTTCGGAACGATAATAAAACAATGTTTAAAATATAATTTTTAGATGTTACGAGTAGAGTGATACTAGTTGGTAATGTTGCGTGTGGTAGATAATTATTAAATGATTAAAAAGTTCAGAATAAATAATTGACTTGATACGTTATGATTAATGTCGAATAAACTATGTATCCGCAATAGCGGATTGATATTATTACTAAACACTCTAAATTCTGCCTAATTTGCGTTCTGGAAATCCGGCAAAAATTTATGGACTATTACGTTATCTGTGATAGTGATGAAAATTTAGTTTTGGTGTTCATTGAAACAGGAATCGTAATAGTTAAATTTTTAATCAAAGTAGTTCGATTTGGCACAGCATCATGAAAGTAAGTAGGTTATTTTGGAGCACAGATGCGAAAATGTTATAGAATGCAGTTTCAAAAAGAGAATATTACCAGCCTGATTATTGTTAAAACAATTTAATCATTTATTTTCGTATTAAAATACCCTGCAATGTCATTTAACCTCATCCAAGACTGAATATCGTCTAAATGTAATAGCCATTAGTTTACCTAGAAATTTTTTCAGGGGGTTTAATGTTATAAATTTCATGTACTTAATTGTTGTCTCGCTCATTTTTCTGTATTCCAACGTACACAACATTTTTTACTTCTTTATCTATGCATTTGTTTTTTCAGATTAGCGAACTTTAAACCAAAATTATTTCAACGATTTATGTTGATTTTTTTTGCATATTGTACCACCGATGTTATGTTTAAAAATATTAAGTTCACAAATTTATTGACACTAACGACGTGCGAAATGTACAAAAATATCAGATCAAATAATTAACAAATGTTTAACCATTTCAGTCACAATGTCCACTGTATGAGGCATGAATTAATAAAAAAAAAATTATACATGAAATGTGTCAATTTTAAAAATATTTATATAAATACATTGGAAATTATCTGCGGTTCACCCAAGAAGCGGTATTGTATAATAAACACCCTGATAAAATTTATAATTTAATATTCAGCTTTTATAATGTATGACTGAACGGTTAAAAAGAAACTCTAGACGTCTCGGTTATTATGAAAACACGTCGATAAGCTCGTTTAAGAACTGTTTATCCATTCCTGTCTGATATTATACACGATGATTTTTGTCGAACGTTCTTTTTAATATCTATCTTCATCAAAATTGCTTTATCTCTAATTCCTTCCATCGTCGATTTATTCGTGCCTACCTTATTCATTCACGTTTTAATAATACCCTTTTCTATATATATAGAATCTTATTATGGATCCCAAGTCATACAGGTTTTTCACCAAATGAACTAGTAGCAGACGAAACAGCTAAAGCAGCCGCTATTGAACCATATACATTAACTACTATATCCGAATCTGATACAATCGTTTCCGTCGAGCCATAAAACAAATAAAACCTTTTGTGATATATGGAATGTTATTCCTACGGCAAATCACCTTACAGCTGTCCGTTCTCATCCTTTTTACACGATAGTTAGGAACTAGTAGTTGTATCGCGTCTTCGTATTGGTATTGAACTACATAATAAATAAAACAGATCCACCATTGTTCGCCCGCTGGTCCAGACACCCTTAACACTCTGACATTTATAATCTTGAGTGTCCACAATACTCCACATACCGATCTAAAAAATTTCAGTTGCAATTCACTACAACAAGTTTTAACCGACAACCCGACTACAGACAGTTCTTTAATTTCTCCGAAATATAGATATGATCAACTTTATATAATATCCATTACCTTCGGGTACTATAGCAACAGTACGTGGTACACGACAAAAAAAAAATCGAACTATTTTTAAACGCGCACTAAAGTAATAAACAATAAACAACACGGTTAGGAATTTAAAATTTTATTTTCAAAATTAAACGGAATTTGAAATTAATACTTAAAAATACGTGATATTTTCGTTACAATTTCAAATGCGACGAATCTTACAAAATGTTTTAAAAAATGCAGTAAATCTAGTAAGTAAAAAAAAGCAAAAACGTTTTTTTTAATAGTTTCGCAATTTTTTTTTTGTATTATCGTTCAATTCTCTTATCGTCGCTATTTACGAATATATCTAATCTTTTTATATTCTATAATTATTTCTCGCATAATTTTTATTTTTTGGTTAATGCGCTTTATATCATTTTTTTTATACCTATTTATATTAATTATATATACGAAAGTATCCGTAATTTGTATTCGGTTCTTGACATTTTAAATTTTAAAGTTCAACAACCGGGAAAGTGGATTTTTTTTTTTCGTATTTAAAATTAAGAGCAGCGAAATGACGCATTTTTACCGTTAATAAATAATATTTTTTTTTTATCGCCATAAATTTATTTTATATTTAATAATAATCGCTTAAATCTCGTTATTTAATAACTTGTCATTTTTTTTTATGCGAAAAATTAAGGGGGATAGTTAATTTCGAGTTCAACTTTCTCAGAACAATTGCCATCGGCAACGTTCGTAATAAAATTTGTAAAGTCCATTTTTTTTTTTTTGAAAAATTAACTTTACGAACAAAATGCACCGCCGTTTATCAATCGTCGTAATAATATTATTCTGACGATGAAATGAAGAAATCTTGATCGAAAAGTTAAATAACATTTTCAACTATTCGCACCGCGAAAATAATTTTGATATTTTTAATTCGAAATATTATTTTAATAAAAATTTAATAGAGATGAAAAAATAAGAATTCCTTTTTAAATTAAATTACTCTAGAATTTAAAAGTTATCCGTTGATATGGTTAGATTGAGAAATATTCTAATAAACCAACTATCGCGTCTACGCATCTGTTTAAACTTTTTTTTATTTTTTAATCGTTGACGCGGTTCATAAATCAAAGGGCGTTACGTAATACACACACGCGCGTACGAACGCATACACATATATATTGTAAATTCCGTAAATGTTTAAATATTTAGAAGAAAAATTTGCTCGCAATTTCATCATTATATAGGGTGACCCAGAGAAAACGGACGGTCTTGTTTTTTTTTTTTAAATAACTCAAAAACTAATGGATCAAAATTTTTCAATGAAATTTTATTTAAAAATAAGAAAACGCGAGATTATCTTACAATCATTCGTAGAAGACAATATCGTTCAGATGACGGCCATTTGCAATCATTCAATCTTTTTACAAAATTGTCGAAGTTTTTCGAGCATAGGTCGGTGAATTTTCTGAATTTCTTTAGAAATCCGAAATTTAAGTTCTTCCAAATCTCGTGGACGTATGACTCTTAAGGTATCTTCACAAAAAAAAAAAAATCTAGAGCAGTCAAATCTGGCGAGCGGTCAAGCGATCCATGCGGCGCGACAATGTGCGGTTACCAAACGCTTCTTTCAGTACTGCTAGAAGCACCATCTTAATGAAATCATTTATGGGGAATAGAGAGAAGCGAAAACGAGTTTATCATCTAGATACAGCGCGTTTCTCCGTTGACATAGTGAGAAAATAAGAACCCACCCACTTGCCAACCTAGACCGGGATGGTTACTCGCTCGCTGTGTGACGGCTTCTGTTCTATTGAATTCGGATTAGATTCGGGCCAGTAGTTCGGTGTTTTTACGAATCCGGATAGCTGAAAATGAGCTTCATCGCTTATCAAATCGATCTCTTTGTCTTCGATTTTTCAGCAAAAAGTTTATGGTCCGTACTTTTAAATTCCTCAGTTTTATAATATTCTCTCGAAGGGTTTAAAGAAGTAGCGTGACGACGAGCAGATCGTTCGGGACTCCGAATTCGATCGATATTTGTGGGGGTATGAACTGGTTTTTTGTACAGTACGGTTTTTTTTTATCCGTTACAGAAGCAGTCTCTCGAATTTTTTCGAACCATCTTAAAATTGAATTATAATACAGGTTTACACCGCGTAATTTAGATTTTTTCCCCGAAATTCTCTTTGCACCGTCGTGATCGATTCACGCCGAAAATAACGCCTCTCGTTATACCGTGATAACTGAAACTGAACAAAAACGAATATCTCGTGTGTACATTAAACGCGCAGCAGGCGATTTGCGTTTTAGCACCAACTGCGCTATTCAAAATAAAACAAAACCGTCCGTTTTCTCTGGGCCATGCTGTACTTAGTATTTTATATGTCACACGTCTTGGCGGCGAATCTGATCTATTTGTAAAGTCTTTAATTAAATATTATTATTACTCCCTCCATCGTATCGGGGTAATGTAGGGTATCGTAAACAAGGGTGCGATGTTGTGACAAGGTAAATACGATTAATCTATTAAACGAATATTTCCCCGTAAAGACGAGCTTTAAGTTAAATTGCGCGTATTTTTAGCGTATTATACAGTACTAAATACGGTAACAAAAATTGAACAACGTTTCTTACCGATAAAATGCAATAATATATTTACGTTGATATACGATCGAAATATAACGCAACCGACAGAGATATTAGGGAATTTTTAGCTTCGTTTCACACTAATGATGATTAAAGCATATTTAGAATTCCCAAAAATACTAAACAACTGTTAAAATAAACATAATTTTACACGTAAACCTTACTATGTTTAAACAACAAGTATTATCTATATATATAAAAGATAAAAAGTGATAGATCATTGACGTGTACCGCGTGTTTTAGATGTACTTCGCATCGTAATTATAAAATAAAACATCCCTATTATAAAATCCAAACGCGGATAAAAAAATTAAAATACAAAAAATAATCGGTGCACTAAAGTTGCTATTAACTGTCAATTTTTATTTTTAGCGACCAATTTTTTTTTTAGCGACCAATTTTTTATCGTAATTACATACGATATAGTTAAATATCTGAATAATATTACTACTACTACTACTACTAATAATAATAATAATAATAATAATAATGACGATACAAATTATACATTCTCAGACACATACGCTAAGTCATTTGAAAGGAGTAGGTTTTTGTTTTATTTTTTCAAATTACTTTATTTCTCGTAGATTTTGACTAATACTAGTGTTAGTTACAAAACAAAACATCGTTATTACGATTATTCGTACTTACGATTACGGCTGTAATTCGGCGGTATTTTCAGTATCGTCGACGATTGCGATATCGCTATCGTTACTACCACTATTATTATTATTATTATTATCATTATTATTGACATTATCATTATCATCGTGAGGTGATTGAGGAACAGCTTCGGAAATAGCAGCGGCAGAAGTTGACGGTGCTGATGAAACGGATTCACTAGTAACCGATGTAGCGCTGGCGTTATTATTTTGTATTTGAGGATTTACCCATTTTAATTTGTCATTTAACATGTTATTACGCGAAGTGTGGGAAAATGTACAATTACGATTGGAGCAAAATTTATCGAATCGACAAATCTGTAAATTGTATAAGAAAAAAAATTGAAATACGATAAACGATTTTTTTTCATACCGATCTATCCATATGCACATCTTTAAATAAATAATTAAATAAATTATATATATATATATATATATATATATATATATATATATATATGTAACACAATCAACAGATATAAGTTTGATATTCTAAATGTACAAACTTTCTGTAAAAGAAAATGAACGAATATTTATTTCAAAAAGTAGTTGAGTATACAAGTGAAAATAAATAATAATAATAATAACAAAAATCGCAGCACCGAACGAACAAAAGCAACAACAAAAAATGACCATTATACAGATACCGATTGATTAATCGGTATATTTAATCTTGCTATAGAATACACAGAATGTCACGGAAGGGAAAGATAACCAATACGGAAGTATTGAGTAATAAAGTGAACGAGTTAACACTACTAAGTAGAATTCACGAAGTAAAAGACAGGTATTTTGGAGCTAAAATCCGAGAAGAGGATCTTTTTACGATCGGGCTACAAGAAAAAATCCTCAAAATAGGAAGAAGGATGGAATATATAGAAGAAATCGATAAAAGAATGTCAATACCAGAAATAGTACAAATGACAGGACAAAGGCAACTCTATAACAGACCCACGTACCGCATCAACTTTCCGAATAGGATATGGAAATGATGATGATATTTAATCTTCCGAACGAACGTGTACAAAGGGCGTAAGTGCAGAGAAATAAATAATGCAGCTATCAGTTAACAGCCAAAAAAATACAGTTTACGTTAACAAAAAAATGTGTTTAAGCCGTCTATGCTCTTATTTCGTAAAACATATGCCTCAATAATAGTCGTAGTTCATTTAGTAGAATATCCGAATTAGAGGTTACGCCGTTATAATTCTAAATTCAGATCCAGTAATCGTGGTAAATTTCGGAAATCCCCGTTGTTAAAACGTCCGTTTTGGACAGTCGAATATTATATAAGTTCAACGATTGCTGGCCGCCGTACTAATGATAACTATGTATATATATAAATATATAACCTTAAAATATAAGGAACAACGGAACTTCTCCTTGGTCCAACTATATTTTTTGTCGAAAACAGGCAAAATCCATTAAGGATGAGAAACAGATGTACAAAAAATATAAATGAAAAGAAACCGGCATTTCGCCAAAAGTAAAGGAAATAATAATAATAATAATAATAAAAATACCTATGTCGTCTCCAGAGCCCCGGAGAGTTAGAAATACGAGTTTAATCAGTTCGTCAGTTTAGTCAGTCGAGTCTAAGTTAGTCGAAGGAGTAATATCAGTCACGATAAGTCGGATAGTTGGTCGTTCGAGTTGGGGTGGACCGTCGGGACTTCGATCGTGAAGCCCATCCATCCAGGCTAGGGACAGTTCCGTAGATTATATTAGAGTAAGTTATTAGAAAATTTCATTATATATATATATATATATATATATGTGTGTGTATATATTTTAAAAAGTTTAAATACTAAAAATAAACGTAGCCGAATATCGCGCGCGTTCGATTCGTAATTGATTTTATTTCTTTTTGAAAAATAATAAATTTTCAATAAAATAGAAATCGCGTTTTTTTTTGTTCTTTTATTAATTTATTTTATTACATTAACGGTTGTGGGCCAACCCACGTGGCATCCCAGGGGACAAAGGAGTTCGTGAAGTTCAAACATATATGTCGGTAACTTGTAATATTAATTTCAACACCTTTTTTTTACAATAATATTAATAATAACAATAATAACCATAATTAAACACTATTCATATAATAATAATAATATAATTAAATAACCCGATAAAAATAACAATAATAATAATCGTATGTGACGCCGCATGAACCCTTGTGTTGGTAGACGGTGTGAGTGTGGGTCGCACTATTAAGCCGATACCGGACGAATATGAACACTTTAAAGAACTTGTTTCTAAAATTTCTAGACTGAACATACCCAGAGGTTGTCGTACTTCATACATAGCAGGAATAAACAGAGAAACGGCTACCATATACCAGGAATACTTAAAGGAATAGGAAATAAACCCTTTCTCAATAAAGACAATGAAATTAGAGGATAAAGTTTTACATATGATAGGAGAAAGAAGACGAAAAAAAAAAATGGTTAGAAACTATTGAGATTCTTGATATGACAAGAGATAGCAACAAAACATGGAGATTGCTCTGAAGATTAAATGGCGATTAACAAAACAACACGCATGCAAATGTAACACTCGCAGCCCACCTAGTGTTAAATGGAAAAGCAAGGAAACGCCGGTCAAAATCGTCAAACTCTAAAATAAATCACTATGCTACCCCTTTTACAGTAGATGTGATCAAAAATGCACTTAAAACACATCGGAGTGTAAAAATAACCCGACGATGTGTACAATGCACGATGTTACCCTAGCAAATGAAAAAGCCAAGATCCTGGCCGAATATTGGTGCGGGAATCCCAAGCGAACCGGATACGAAAGGAAGAAGAAAACTTAATTCGCATCAAATTACGAATGACTGAATAAGGTACTTTAAGAACTGTGAAAAATTCAATGAGACTGGCTAATTTATAAAATGCAAATATTCGAGATCGTCTGGATGAAACACAAAATAAAAAACGAAAACATAATAGTAGACAATAGATACGATACAGACTTTCTATCTTATAGAATACTTAGTAAGATGACGTGAAAATATTTCGTTTACACGAGAAAATCTCTACGTTTTCGAGGCAAATATTATAATTCAGCGTGCATACGTACTTATTATATATATATATATATAACTAACATGTATAGAAAATAAAATTTTCCATATATTATCCCGTTAAACGAGTAGTTATACTTACTCTAGGGTGCTGAAACGGACAAGCCGAATTTGTGCAATTCGGGTAGAACTTGCAAGCAGTTGGCACTTTAAAGGACACCGTCGATTTCATCGCACTTCCACCGGCAGGTGCTAAATGAAAAAAAAAACGTATTATGTTATACGTCAAAAAATAAAAAAAAAACATAGGAAACGTGGATAACATACATTTATTCATTATATATATATATATATATATATATAATTCTTGATAATTTTTAAACGTTACAATTGCATAACAAAACATCTACGATCAAAGTAATAAAATATATTAAATAACAATTAATTTATTAAATACAAATATCGCAAATAACGTTAAATCAAAGTTACTTTGAAATAAATATCATACACATTTTAAAAAAAAAAAAAAAACTATTAATGTTGGCGGGTATTTATATGAATGAACTACTGAATAAAATAAAAAAAAAAGGATACATTTAAAAATAAAGTGAAATTACGGAGGAGATTCGTTCATGAATTATACGGAATAATATGATTTACATAATTATATATAGAAATTATATAATCGTAATAATAACAAAACATCGAATTTGCTATAAAAATTGAAGGAAAAATAATTAATCGTCTATACTTAAAAATTAAGATATAAAAATATTTGTAGAAAATCTATACAAAATAAACATACCATTATGTAAAATAGTCCATTTCATCTCCAAAAATATATAAAGCAGGCAGTTTATAATATTACCATTCTTAGACCGAAATATTATTTCGAAATTAAACGAAGAAAATCAAGATAAAATAGCAATTAATAACGAATATACTTAATACAAAAAAAAAAATGAAACAGTCAAATTAAAATCACGAATGTTAATAATAACAAAATATTTCGGCAATTATGACATTTTTAAGTTAAAATAGAAATAATCACAAATAAATATATAATAACAATAAGAAAAGTAATATATGAAAAATATATACTATCTAGTTCATGGATTTTTTCAGTTTTTATTTTTAAAAAATCACTACTCCATATATATATATATATATATATATATATATATATATATATATATATATATATATATATATATATATATAAATATATAGACGATTAACCTGGATGGAGCATGAAATCCGACATTGCGGTCTGTTATACGATGTAATAGAAGGAAAGATTCCAGGTAAAAGAGGTCGTGATAACACTTTAGTGGCAACATTGTTGCTTCATATGGCACAGACATTAATTAATACTGAAAAATAAAAAGTGCTGCAGAGAATCGGTTGGGCTGGATGTTACCATGAAATAAAATCAGTCCTACGATGATATATATATATTTATAGAAGCCTAATGTAAGACGTTGCTGTAATTCCGGAATACCTCGTAAAAAATCGTAGTTTTTACATTAGATATTCGATTCAATTAAATGTTACTTGAAATTAATAACAAATTTGAAACGTTTAAAAATTAATTTTAACGAAAAACCTTGGACCAATGTTTCCTTTATATGAAATCATACAGACGCATACTTCTCATCACCTCTCACTATCTCTCTCTCTCTATATATATATATAAAGTTTAGGTGTGTATAAATAAATAATTTGCAAAAATTCAAGTTATTTTATCAATACGTTACCAAAATAAAGCACACACACACACAGCACTGTATATACGTGAGTGTGAAAAATATCTAAGATTTTTTATTTGGCAAATCCTGAACTATATATGTATGTATATATATATATATATACACTGATGAAAATTTCGAATAAACAGAAATATTGAAGTATTTGGATTTGTTCTTAGTTTCATCGTAATATTAAATTGAATCAAATATCTAATGCAATAATTTTATAATTATCATTATCACCAGGTTTTTTATTACGAAATATTTTCGAATTACAATAACTGTTATTCAACTAATTCGTTATTAATTACTATTTCACGACGATTTTCTTCGTTTAATGAATTCGTACATCATTTAAAATAATATTCGAACGTATTATTTTGCAAACTACCTAATTTATATATTTTTGGGGTACGTAACGGACGCTTTTTTATATTTTACGATAATTTTGAATTCAATATGAAAATCAAGTTTACCTGACGGGTAACCCATCGATGATCCCATCGATGATCCCATATGAGTAAACGGGCAATCGTATCGCGTACACATCGGATCAAATTTACACTTCGGATGTATGTACAAACAAGCATTACCAAATTTACAATTCGGAAACATTCTGAAAAAAATTAAATTCGTAAAATCGTTTATTATAACACACGGGATTCGTAGTATCTGTCGATATGTTCCGAATTAGAATTACGCCAACGTGACCGAAATTTCTCAGAGTAAAAAAAAAAAAAAATATGGTTAACTAAGTCAAACAAATTCTACCGAACATTATAAAAAAAAACTGACTAAAAGGGAAAACTGAAGAAAATTTAACAGAAGATCAATTTGGATTAAGAAAATGAACTAAAGAAGCGGTACTAGTCTTAAAATTTATACTGGAAAGATGACTAGATGTAAATAAAAATACATATGCTGCTTTTATAGATGTAGAGAAAGCATTTGATAACATTGACTGAAAAATATTTAAAACTTTAAATGGAATGATAGACGACTCATACTAAGCTTATGTAAGTTACAAACAACAGTAAGGAATAATACAAATTAGAAGCTAAAATAAGGAAAGGAATTAGGCAAGGATGTCCTCTTTCGCCGTACTTATTTAATATATGTGTAGAAAAATCAAGATTGCTTTATACGCTACTCACACTGTACAACAAACTATGTACGGATAAGTAGTCGCCTACCTCCGATACGGAAACGGTACTTAATGATGATAGAAGAATCAATTGCTAGGATGAAAAACTGTAAAATCATATACGTTTGGAGTGTATCTATGGCTGTGAAAGTTCGTTCACAGCTCAGTAGAGATGTGGATCTGGCGCCGAATAAGCAAAACGTGTTTGACGGAAAATAAATTTCATAGCTCACATTGAAAGACGAAAAATAAAACTTTTAGGTCACTTATTAAGACATAATAATTTCATTAAAAAATAATAGAAAATAAAATTACGAGCAAAAGACCAAGGAGTTTATAGCAAATTGAGAATAAATAATTGTGAAGAATTTCGGGCAATGGCGATGACAAGGCCTGGTCTTTAGTAAATGAATGAAAAGTCAACTAAGACGTCCGTTCTTCCATAAAATCGAGTACCATCTGGCCGGGAAGTAAGTAAAAGTAATATGGTAAACATTACCGGCTTGTTTAGAAAGCGTCGTTTAGCCTTCGCGAGGATAGTCGATTAGACGATGTGTGATCCTTAACAAGTTTCGAGTTGATCAGACTTTTTAAATTATACTCGTCGTACGAAATAATATATTAATAAATTTTTTAAATTAATAAAAATATATAAAAAATAAAATTTTGCGTACGTGCAGGGTGATGTAGGATGCGCGTAGGAGCATTCGTTATTTAAACAATTAGGCCAATATTTGCAACGTTCGGTTTTTTTATGAATCGATTTCTTTTCCATCGCAGCAGCGCCTAAAAAAAAAAAAAAATTAAATACGAAATTGCAGAAGTTAAATAATTTTTATCGCATAACAAAAAAGACGAATCGACTAATTTTCAATCACCTACCGGCATCGATGATAATGTTGTTCGACACTTTACTAGTAGTCATTACTTGATCGCTAATGGTTTCCGAAGTTGTAGGATAGGCGTTCGGATCTAAACCGGTTAAAGTTACCACAAATTGCGGTGTTGTATTTTCCGGAACATATTCTTCAACAGGTTGCTTTTGCCTGACGATCCAAAATATTCGAAAATTAAACACGTTTAAAGAAAGATTATGTTTTTTAAAAATAAAAATTAGGAAAAATAATCCGATTTTCGAGTTTGCGTAAAAATTATTTTTAGTTTAAAAATCGGCAACATGGTGTGTCTATATTCGCTACGGTTACTAAAAAGAAAAAAAGTATCTCGGATAACGATAATTGAATAAAGGAACTTTCCAGTCGAATGGGCATAACTGTAGGGGACTTTGTAAAGGGAACTAGAAACACAACGGGAGCAGAACGTTTCAAAGATATAACATCGGACGAATTTTTAAATTAAACGTCATATAAAAATACTCGATTACAAAAATGGATAATTTATTTTTAAACGAGTACAAACGATACTTATAATAGTCGAAGTTTACAGAGCTTATCAATATATAAACTTTTTTTTAACCGTAGTGCTTTCTCGGTTTAATTTTTAAAAAACCTAATAAAATAAAAATTATTTTCTATGGTATCCCCCTGATATATTTCTTTAAAAAAAAATTGTGTCCACTAGCTTCACTAGCTACTGATGATGCGAAACTAGTAGTAGACTGTTTTTATTAAATGAATATATTATTTTATTTATTTTTTTAAAAATAACAAGTTTTTAAAAAATAAACTTTTATATAGTATTGAATAAAATTAAAATGCTCTTATACCGTATCATATTATATTTGCTTAATAAAAGCAGTCCACTACCAGTTTTACATCTGATCAGTAGCTAGTGAAAATCGTGAACGCTGTTTTTATTAAATAAATCTTTTACGATACGGTATAAAAATATTCTTATTTTATTTATTTAAAAAAAAAAAAAAATAGTAAAAAAAAGATTTTTATTTTATTTAATTTTTAAAAAACAAAAAGTTAAACTAAAAATTATTTTCTACCGTATTGCGATATATTTCATTCATCAAAAAACAGTGTCCACTAATTTTACTAGCTACTAATGATATGAAACTAGTAGTACACTATTTTTTGATACAGCATAAAAGTACTACTTTTTTTTTTTTTATATACCTGGCAGCATTACGAGCCATATTGAGTACTCGTTGAACCATAGAATCCTTCAACGGTTTCGATTGATTTTCGAATGGTTTTTTCGGAGGCTTTATTGTTTTTTGCGACGACTCGTATATATTTATCGCATCCGCTAAACAGAAATATGTATTGATAATTATATTATGAATTTTAGAAAAATGGAAAAGTATACGGATTTATTTAATTGAATTCTAATCAAATCGTCGAAACTTGATCAATTTACGTACATGGAAAAGACGAATAATATATTCCGGTTTTTTCTTGAGAGTCAAGTTGTTCTTGTTGCATTGGTTCAGACTGCGGTTGTTCACCCTTATTAGCGTGTTGTTCTGGAAAACAATTGATTAAACTAAAATTGCGGGATGATATAACATTTCTAAAACGATTATATATACATATATATTGCAGTTTACGCGACTATAACACCCATGTGCTTTATTTCATAAAATTATTAAATCATTAATTTTGAATAGGTAGAAAAACTTATGGTTTTAAAATAAATAACATCTTTTGAAATTTCACTCGTAATTATGTTTACAAACATGAAATAGAGCGAAATGTCGTCAAAACAGAAAATATAATATTTATAAAATACTTCCTATACATAGCCGATTCCATATATATATATATAAGTAGTTAATGGATATTATTTTTAGTAAGAATTAAGGAAGGTTCATTTATAATATTATACTTAGGGCGTAAATCTGAAAACAAAACCGCAACAAACTAGATCTGCAAAACATGCACTCTGGACCGCTGGAAAGATAGAACCTATGCAAATAGGCACAAAATTTACCATGGTCACGTGCTGTAGAAATTAGGTAAAAATATTCCTAAACCTAGTTCTGTCATAACTTTTGGTAAGATAGGTGTTTTTTTCAATCTGAAACTGTCCCACCTCAACTGCCACAAAGATATTAGCGAGAAAGAAATATATTTTTGATACAGTTAATATTATTCAGCGAACTTAAGTTGACAGGTTCAACATCGAGATTCTTAACAAGAGTAACATCTTCAACAACCCTATACTCAGAGATGATGGAGGCACCACCAATGATAAAAAGGTCCAGTGGAATGATGTTAGAGATCACATTAGCAGATGAAGTGGAGCAGGTGTAAAGGGCACTCTTCGTAGAGTCCGTTCCGAAAACCGAACTGGTTTTGATTGAATGTACCTTTGCTGTCGACGTCTCGTAAGAGGACCTCATTTATAGACTTTTAGGTTAGGTTAGAATTGGTCAGGTTTATTTCGGCTAATTAGAAGTAGAAAAAAAAAAGAGAATGACACGTTACCCGGATGACTGATAGATCGAAATTTACAGCAAGATCTAGTTTTTTAAAATTTTGATTTTCTCGAAAAATTACAGTTAAAAATTTGTTTCAACGCTGGTCATTTTGATTAAAAATAGAGGAAATCATATTTACTATCACACTGTAAGTGTAATATAAGACGGCAATTATCGCTTTAAATTAATCACGAACCCTATCGAAATATTCTTATTTTTTATTAAACTGGAATTGTTATCGCTTACCGGCGACATAATCATCATAAAATGTTTTTTCTTCATTAATTTCCTTATGATCGTTAAATTTTCCTTCACTCGCGTTATCTGATCTTCTATTCCAGGAGTTAAGTGTATTGTATACTGAAACAAACCACGTATTCTCTATGAAAATATACTTCGTATAAATTTAGTTCAGCATCATTTTGCGCAACACAAAAATATTTATAAATGATTCTCGATTTCGTATTATCGAACATTATTTTACATTTTAATTTTATGAATATAATCGAAAATAAATTGGTTTAAAATCGAAAGCACCAATTCAATTTCATAACTTTTTTGTCGTTTAGTTCAATTTCACACTTGTAAACTTTTTACAAGTGTTTTTTTTTTTTAATTAAATGGTAATCTAAATAAAAATGCATAACTCATTTGTTTGATTTGAATGTAATCGGAGTGAATAAAAAAATATCAACTTTGTTTTCGACACAATTTTGTCTATTACATCTTATTAATTTTAACTTATTTCAAGCTATATGTTCAAAAGTTTTTATTTTATACACATATATTTAAAATACGCACTTTTTCAAACCTTTAAATAAAAATTACTTCTTTTTTCATATGTACTTCAGAAACACTCACCTGTAACATGTCGATCTTTTTCATCTCGAATCTCGTGTATCGTTGGCGACATTGCTCGCGATAATGTTTCATTTTTATTTCCTTGCGTTGTGATGCGAGAATTTCGCTTAGAATGAATTACCTTTTCCTATCATAAAATATAAAACAGATAAAAATAATTTATTCAAATTTAACAATAAATTCTGACGAAGAATTAGTTCTACAAAATATATTTTAAAAATCAATTTTTATATCAGATGTTCTTATTTATTTTCACTTTCTACTCTTTTGGTTATGTATAAATTTTATATCACTAATTATAGACTGTGTTGTTTAACGGATTCAACATCAGATTATTTTATAAATACTGTTTTCCATTTTGTTAATTTTATAAAGCGTATATCTGAATAAGTATTTTTACATTTTATATTTTTGATAAGTATATTGTGTTGTTCTTCACTATCGAATTATTTTTCGTTTTATTTTTATAAATTGTATATCTAAATTAGTATTTTTACATTTTATACTTTTTATATATTGTACATATTTATATTTTATTATTCACTTGATAATGGCGTAATAGCCGGAAAGCTGCGTGATCTTTATAAATAGTTTAGCGATTTTAACTCATTTCTTGTTTATTTTTTAAAAAATCCTACACACCACATTTGTAAAAAATATATATATATATATATATAAATAACATATAATGTAAGTCAATTTTCACGGTTTAAATACACAAATTTTTACAAGCGTAAGCTAACATTTCAAATATTTCGCAGTAAAAATTTGTAATAATTAATAAATCAACATACCGGCGCAAAACTATTTTTTTAAATAAATAAATCGTCTTCCCTTTCCAAATAAATTTTCGCTCAATGCCCGTTTTAAATTACAATTTTAAATATTTCATAAAACTTTAAATTATTTCGGAAATTACAGTTTGAATTTTTTCTAAAATCGGGTAATTAAAAAAAAAAAAAAATGGTTCAAACAGTATCATATTACATCGATAAAATTTATGATGAAAAAGAAACATTCGAACGAATCACAAAAAAAAATGATAAGATTAAAACTGCAAATGAATTGTACTCCTGTTGTAAAATTTTACTTATTTCATGAAGGGTTTAAGTACCTTATTATTCAACGATCGTTGTACGTCTTCAAATGCTTTTCTAACTAAATTAGTATTTGCACTACCAGTGGGCGATAATTTTGGTCTGACCACTTTCTGCGGTAATGTTGCCATAGAATCAACTTTTCTTTTCTTTTTTCCTCCGTCTTCAGGCGTATCCGATGGTAAAATATGTTTTCCTCTGATTCTCTATAATCGCGGAAATTTAGAATAACCATTAACGAATTTATTCAATAACCATAAAACGTACTACAAATTTGCTATCTATTAAAATGATCTATATAATTAAACGAACGTCTGTTCAGAAAGGTTAACTCCGCTATTAAATGACGTAACGAGGGTAAGTCACATCTTCCTTAATATACATTTTGAAAATAATGAAATAAACTGGACATAACAACTTAAGAGATACATTAATGCAGGAACAGATAAATTATGCTACGACAATAGAAAACACGAATAAATAATTAAATATAATAAAATAATTAAAGATAAAACAATCAACCATTGTACGTGTATGTATATACATACGACAATAAGAAAACAAGCCGTATAATAGTTTTGTTGAATCAAATTTTTATAAAATAAACTAACACGGTAAAACTTTATTTCAGCATGAATAAATACGAAATTTATACAATTGTAAAAGTATAAACATTTTTAAAATACTAAAACGAAACAATTCGATAAATTACGTATAAAATTTTCGCAATTTACACAAAACAATTCTCTGAAAATAAAATGATCAATTACCGTATAAATAATAAAGTTTTACTAAGGAACAAATTCTACATACATTAACATTGGTCAGTAATAATATGAACAACATAAAATGGAAAGAGTCAATGAAACAATTCGTACGCGGATATGTGCCTAATAAAAGAAAGAAACCCTGATAGAGATTCGAAGAAAAAAAAACTAACCTCGGAAAGAGATGAAATGTAAGTTATGGACTCGTTTTTCTGTTGGGCGTATGCTCACGCAACCCCACCCACATGTTACGAACAATCCGATGAAAAAAACCTCAATATGCAAAACGATTGCAACTAGCAGTCGCTAATACAGTCCCTGTAAACTCTACACTCATAGTAGGATTAGGCGCAAAATTGCCATATAATGCTGTCTCGTCAGCGTGAAACCACCAACTGTTGTAACTAGGCATTTCAAAAAACTTTTTTAACGAATTTTGGGTTTTTACAATATATTCTACAAAAAATATAACTAAAATTCACTTATTTCGTTTAATCTCCATAAAGTAATTTTATTACATCATCGATTTTTATGCTGTTCTGGATATTTCTCATGGTTATGCAACCATGCAACCTTTGTGTACGAACCGCTACTGCTAACACCGTTGTTTCGTATATATATATATATATATATATATATATATATATATATATATATATATATATATATAAATATATAAGGAACTGGATTACAAATTACTTTACAGACAGGAACTTAACTGTAAAATATTTGGGAAAATTATGGAGTAGTGCACGATGCAGCAAAGGAATATGTCAGGGATCAATACTAAGTCCAATCTTATATTCAATATATACGGGAAAATTTGATAAAATATATTCAAAAAAAATACGAATTCTTCAATATGCTGATGACGTGGTAATATATACTTCAGCGGCGACATTGCGTACAGCGGTGAAGTATATCACAGAAGCAATTGAAAAAATTGAAAACTATGCGGAATGGTTGCAACTTGAAGTACAATGCGAGAAAACTAAAGGTATAATATTTACAAGACATAGAATAATTGAAAGTCCGTATGTTAAAATTAAAGGTAAAACGATTCAATTTAGCAAAACTATAAAATACTTAGGAGTGATATTGGACCAAAAGTTAACTTGGAAAGATGAAATAAACTACATTAAAAAAAAATGCCAGGGTGGTCTAAATATTCTTAGAGCTTTAAACGGAACCAGTTGGGGTAGTCATCCGAAAACAAATATTTTAATTTACAAAGCGCTGATAAGATCACAAATAGAATATCCAGGATCAATTATCACATCAATCAGTAAATCAAAAATGAAAATATTAGAAGTATTACAAAATATTGCACTGAAAAATGCATTAGGAGCACTAAGATCAAGCCCTAATCATTCAATACAGGTTGAAGCGGCAGAACTACCAATATATTTATATTTACAACTAATTACAGATAAATT
Organism: Coronaproctus castanopsis; assembly: GCA_032883995.1. Lineage (NCBI taxonomy): Eukaryota > Metazoa > Arthropoda > Insecta > Hemiptera > Monophlebidae > Coronaproctus > Coronaproctus castanopsis. Next base: position 65,863,405 of record CM065052.1, on the reverse strand, counting down.
TTATTTAAAATGTAAATCTGATCGAAACCACCCTTTAAATAAACTTATTCCAAAATTATACACATATGTGTCAGATAATCGATATTGGCATAATAAGACACACCCTGCTTTAATTATAAGCTATGAAAATTATAAAGAACTTAATATTGTACAAAATATTAGGATACCGTATTACAATACATTATATAAATACATTATCAATAAGATGAACATAGATTTTTCTACAGATGTTTTCTGCATAACTGATACACTCAATATAAATAATTCTATTTTGAAAGAAATAATAGATAGACAATTCCCGGAACACGAATGTATATATACAGATGCTTCGATAAATTCGGAAGAAAAATATTATTCGGCAGCGTTCTATAATAAAACCCTGAACAAAAAAAGAAAATTTAAAATTCCACCAGTATATACCTCTTGTACGGCAGAAATGATAGCTATTCAGAAAGCAATATCGTATAAGATCAAATCAAGAAACACAAAAATATTGATATTAACAGATTCAATGTCAGCAATCCAAAAAATTAATAATAGAACAGACAAGCAGGACAACATTTTATGGAATATTGTTAAGATGTGCGGTAAACTTCAGGAACATAATAATGAAGTAGTATTTAAGTGGATTCCGGGGCATAGAGGAATACAGGGAAACTGTATTGTCGATCAGCTTACAAGGAATGTACCAGCAAATCAACGACAAATTAATATAAAATACCCTTGGAAGGAATTTATAAGTAAATTAAAAGCGCATAGCTTAATAAACTGGAATGATAAATACAGAAACCTTAGTACTTATTGTGGAAAATATTATTACAGTATCCAAAAGGAAATACGTAAAGATACCTGGTTTACGAATAACATGAATAGAGATTATATTAAAACAATGATAAGGTTACGGACGGAACATAATTTAACTCCGAAAAAGCTGAAACAACTAAATATAATACATTCAGATTTATGTGAATGTACAAAAGCAGAAGGATCCATTGAACATATAATTTGGAACTGCAGCATAAGAAATAGAGGAAGAAAAGACCTTGAAAAAGAAATTGTCCGAGGGTATAGTACATTGCCTGTACATATTATACAGATAATTAGCGAACCAACTACAAAAGTAGCAGAGGAGTTATATCGATTTATAAAAATTAATGATATTAGATTATAAATTAAAACTCAACTTCGATAAATAATAAATAATGGAAATAATTAGTACAAAGTAAACTGGCTAAATGGGTAACACCGGGCCAAAAAAAAAAAAAAAAAAAAAAAAAAAAAAAGGAACACTTCGTAAAAGTAATTACAACAAACTAACATATAAAGATGTCATACGGCAATATGATATTTATATTGATATTCACTTTATTGTTTCACGTATGAATTTTCATTCTCTAACTTTCGTGTGTTGTTTAAAAAAAAAATACATAAAAGATTATTTATATATGCTCGTGTTATTAGCTAGATACTCCTAGCTCATTATGCGTAATGTAATTAAATACTTCTAAAATTTGAGCTACTTTCATGTTGTTATATCGATTAACCATTAAATAATATATACAACTAGCATAATTTCTCAAATACACTATTAACCCGTTACACAGGTGTAAAATTTGAAATAATTAAAATCATAGACACATGTATACGTTGTATTACCGCGCAAGAATGTAATTAAACTTTGTTTCCTGCCTTCTAGACGAACGTTATATCTAGTTGAATTTTCTAATACGCATCCGAATGGAATATATTTGGTTGATTCTATATTTTCACAGATGAATTTTTATCGTTGTTATTTAGACCAAATCTATATAAGATATTCTACGAAGTTGCCGTGTTCAGTTAGTAAATGTGTGCAGAAATTAGGCTCGAGTTTGGCACTTTTACATTAGATATCAGGGCGTAGGTTTTGTATCTATTTTGTCATATTTCTGGGAAATGTTTATTTAAACTACTTTTTATGCGGTGAATATCGTAATAACTAATACCAGTCATCCGTTACTGTTATGAAACCTTATGCTTAATAAATTTAGCACCTTATCTACAAATATGAATAATTAATTTGACTTACTTGGGTTCCATCGTCGCTTTCGTCATCCGAGTTATAACGTTTTCTATTAGTTACAAATCTTTTGACGCGAACCGTATCATTATCCGAATGTATAAAATGTTGTTTTCCGCGCACCCCAATCATGGCAGTTTTATTTTTTTCACCGATAACGTTCAGATTCTTTTCGTATTTACTTCTTCGACCGCCGTATTTATCGTCGCTATCTTCGTTATTTTCGTATCTTTTACCATCTAAGTATCTATCGCTAGGAGAAGAAGGTCGATCGGTTTTCAATATACGATGCCGGTTATCCACTCGTGCTGACGACGTTTGTTCCTTCCCATTGTGAGCACTACCGCTCATATTATATCGGCCGGATGAAACATTCATTTGAGAATCTTCCCGACGCGGTGAATGTTTTTCAGTTTTCAACAATCCTCTTTTTCGATTGATAAATTCTCTAGCGTCCAACGAACTATCGTCATCCAGTAGTAAGCTTCGTTTATCCGCGTCACCGCGATGAGACGAAATCGATTTAGCAATATTGGTACTACCAGTTTGTTTCGGTCCTTTTTCGCGTTTCAACAACTGCTCCGAAATAGACGTTTTACTATTTTTAGTTTCGAACAATTGACCAGCTGTAACCGAGTTAACAAACTCGTTTGAGGCGCCGACATATTTTCCGCCATCTTGCTTAGAAATCGATTTTAATTTGTACGGTTGAACGTTATTTCTATTTTCGTTATCAACATCGTTCGATTTAGAAAAGTTTTTCCTGATATCGGTAGGCGCCGATTGTTGCTGCTGCGATTTCTTATCGATCCTGGATGATTTAGCAGTTCCGCTGTCTGTAGTAATTTGAACTTTTTCCGACTTCTTCGCAGCAGATTCGATAATCGGTTTCGCTTTATTATTTGCGTTTGAAACGTTATCATCTCTATCGTTAAAGAAATCTAAAAATACGATATAGAAAACTACATTTATTATTCATCTCATTAAACTGTCGACATAATTAAAACCGATTAAGACTACGTTTAATTATAATTCGATGTTATTTTGAAGCGATTTATAAATCGTAATTCGGTAAAATTAATTTAAAGCAAACCACGATGCTTTCTTTTATACACTTACATTTTCAAAATTCGGCGTAAAACGCATCAGAAAAAATAATACATCGTTTGCTGATTAATACGACTTTAACACAAACAATGTTAACAATAGAAATATACCGTCATAGAGAAACAGAAAATCGTAAGTGAAAAAATTATGAATATATATAGAAAGAAATATATGTATGATGTACTAACCGTATATGTCTTCCTCTCTAATATTTAGGAAATCTTCTTCATCATCAGCTGCTTCTTCAAAATTTGTAACAAAATATATTATCACAAGTTACAAAACGAATAAATTCAAGAATAAAATTGTGTACATAATATATTAAAGTCTCAATAGATTCTGAAAATCAGAATAATTTTTAAACATCAAACATTTTTATTTTAAAATTTAAAATATTCAATTTAATTAGTGATTAGTAGATAACTTATTTTAACAACACGTAAAAAAATAAAAAAAAACATAAAACGAAAAAAGAATACACTTCTTTATTTTCGAACTATTGTTCAGTAACTAATTTTACACGACTAATGCTTTAGAACAATTCGTCGTAGTGTGTTTATTTTTTAAATAATTTCTATACGTGGAAATAAATTATATTTCAAATTTAAATATATCTAGATATTACTATTATAATCAATAACTAAAAATAAATTTATATTAAAAATTCCAATTTCTATACGTGGAAATAAATTATATTTCAAATTTAAATATATCTAGATATTACTATTATAATCAATAACTAAAAATAAATTTATATTAAAAATTCCAAAAGGAAGATAGCATGATTATCACGAATGAACAATGAATGTCAATAAAAAATTAATTGCAATTAGTAAAAACATCAATTAAAAAATATAAAACAAAGCAAAATATTTATATCATTAAAAGTTAAAAATATTAAAAAGAACAAAAAACCAAGCAAACACTGGTTTCTGAGAGAGAGGCAGTAATCATTTAAGAAACGTATTAAACAAATTTTAAGTAAAAATTATAAGAAAAGTATAAATTTTTGATACATAAAAATTTAAATTTTCTTTTGCGATAACGAGATAACTAAAGTCATTTTCGCTTATATATATATACTTTTATGGGGAATATAAACTCAATACAAACCTCGTGTTGTGTTTGTTCTTTTTTCTGTATTATCGAATTTTTCATTTTTGCCCGTTTTAGTATTTACTACACGACTCGTAGTATCAGGAGAAATTTCCTTTTGGGCTTTATCAGAACGATTATTCAAATATTTATCAATACCGATATTTAAATTCTCATCAATACTAGCGTCACTTTTGAAACCGGACGCGCCCAATTTCAACGTAGATTTACCGTCCAGATTTACAGATTTTATTTTCTTCTTCTTGTCAGTATCCGAGTCCGATTCAGAGCTATAATTTTTTTTTAATTTTTTCTTTTTTCTCTTATCGCCGTCGATACTTTTACGTTTTAACGTTAATTTTGCTGCAACGATAAGAAAATTTACATAATTAATTAATCAAGACAGCCAAAAATAAACAACGTAAGTTTAATTTATAAGATAATGAATGAACTTATAACTAACCCGATGTAGCGTCTTCAATTTTATTCGTTATTGTCTGCAACCAAGTTGTAAAACGATTGGTTTCGTCCCCTAAAAAAAGTTGCAGTTCCTTATCCATTTCCTTCTTACTACGTTTATTGGTTATCATTACCATGATATAATTTGGCAACTGATCATCTGAAATCAGATTAAAAAAGTAAGAGTAAATAATTTTTAATTTTTGCGTAATACACAACGGAATCGATGTAAATGTATAATCAAATTAATCTTATAAACATCTCTAATTTTATATAAAAAGTGAGTAAATGCATCATTTCAAGTGGTTCGTAATATTACGTAATCATTATACGAAACGATGCTACAATATAATTTAATTATTAAAACACGCACAACAATTACGAGTCCAATAGTTGTATTTATGTTAAATAGAACAATTTTAATTACAAAAAAAACGTGAAATTCAAGTACTATGTCACATTTAGAATTTTACAAATTATTTTTAATCTAAATTTTTACAAAAATTTATTATAATTGCCGTATTAAAAAAAAAACAATGTTTTATTTTGAATTAAAATATATAGAGTAATAAAAAAAAGCTCATCTTCAGACCTATAAAAAATAAGTTATCGTAATTTCAAATATACATAACGTCTATTATACATTCAAATCTAACTGAATGCGACGAAATAATGTAATTCTATTTGAAACCTGATACGTTTAACCGATCAATTATAATTTATCTCAAAAATAGTACCAATTTATATCGTTAATAGTTTTCAATACTCACCAACATATAAACCCATTTCTCCCAACCTTGTTGAAATTGCGGTCTGAAAAAATACGCTTTATTATATATCAAAAAATGCTAACTGCATAGAACATAAAGTGTTATACATAAAAATTAAATGTACAATAGTAACTATGCTCATTGTTGAATAATGTTAAATTTAATAATTAAAAACATTTAAAATTTTAAATGGTGTATTTAGAATTTCCGCATGTTAAAGAAAAAAATTATGAGTATACAACACCACAAGGATTTCACATTAGCGGATCAACACATTTTGTAAGCGCCATTGTATATTTACACCGAAATATAGAATCATTAATTAAAAAAAGTAGCCGCAAGTAAAATTTTTATACCAGCGCAAAAACAACACCACATTTAATTATAAATGAATTTTTACCTTCAGTTTTTGATCTACTTCACTTCTGTTACTCGCCATTTTAAACAATTGCTTTAATACTTCAATTTAAAAATAAAATAAAAATTTTACAAAGGTTCATATGCATCCCCTCGAAGCGAAAATTGAGCATCAACTAAAAAAACCAAATCAACAATAGCTTTCCACAGAAACAATTAGGAACAGAAACATGACATAATTTCAGTAATGTTAAGCTTTTAGGTTAAAAATTTATTACTGCAGTAAAGATAAATATGATATTAAAAAAATTAAGTTAGAATAGGTCATTATTAAAACTGTTAATAATAATAGCCAGAAATATGTTACATATTTTTAATACTATTTATCCTACTTTTATCAAATAATATATCAAACAGCAAATTATTCATATAAAAATTCGATTGTAATTATGACTGCTTTGTGCCAACACGCCAAAAATTTTGAATGTTTATGTGAAAAATACATTATCATCCGGTTACAAAACAAAGTAAAATAAAATTAATTATTTCGTTAATTATTTGTAAATATTATAAAAATATCTGTGCAAAAAATTCAAAAACAGTACAAATACAATGTATATACTATTTTATACATGAATATTGCATTTCAATTTAAACGTTTCTTTGGATTGAAAATTGTCTGTAGTTGTTTTAACGCCATTTTAAAATCTACAATTTATCACGCATTACCATATGATAGTGATGGTAATGTTTTAAGTAATCGAAATAGTTTTTATTAAGTGATCTAAATAATATTGTTTAACGATGCCTTATAATCCTTCGAGTACTTTTTTTACATTACTCTTCTAATATTTTTATTTTTAGTTTTCATTTAGTTTACAATGCTTCCTGGAAAGGAATATGTATAATCTTCGTCCATTTTTTACAAACGAAAAAAGAAAGAAGGAACTTTATTTCTTGATTACGATAATGTAGTAACAATATTTAAAATGAATAGCTTAGTTAAGGGAAGATTATAGTAAGGCTGTAAATATATAGCTTAAAGAAAAAAAAATTAAATGTAAATTGTACATTAAAAAATAAAAATGTTATTATACAGCCAAAGTCACTGATTGATTAATTAAAAATTAATATTGTAAGATATTATACGTAAGCCTTCAATATTTTTACCTAGTATACATAAATTCACTTTGCTTGAAATCGTAATTATGAAATGAAATAACCGATTTTCATGACGCAAATAATTGTTGTGCAATTTCCATATTACGGTACGTAATCTTGGGTAGGAGGCAGTTTTAGAATTAAATACAGTTTTGGTTTTGAAAAAGTCAACACCCACCTTAAATACTTATTTCGTAACAGTTGTTGTTTGTTAAAATTAGCATTAGAAACTGAACTCCTCCAGAAGTTAATCCAGCAAAATAGCATGGTCCTGTAAATACTCTCTACAATCTTCAATAAACTAGTTAAATAAAAACCAAAAAATCCTATATAGATCTACTCTCATAATGAATTAGTTCTTGCGAATTTCAATGTGGGATATCAATGGTATGGTTCAATACCGTCATAAAATTGAACTATTTTTAACAAACAATAAAAAAGATATATTATTAGTTTCAGGAACACATTTCACTAGTAGAAGTTTTATTAAAATACCACACTACATCATTTATCATAAAAACCACCCTAACAATAGAGCTCACGGAGGAGCAGCTATTGTCATAAAAATATCCGTGAAATATCACATTATAAAGGAATTTAAGAAAGATTAAATACAGCCCTGTATTATCAAAACAGATACTTAGCTTGATCCTATAATAATAAAAAAAAAAAAAAAAAAAACAGTCCCCAACCCCTTCGGTATACTCTCCCCTGAAACACATTATAAAACAAGGAACAGTTTAAAGAATATTTTAAATCACTCGGCAATAAATACATTTGCGATGGTGATTTTAATGCAAAAATACCTCTTGGGGATCAAATTTAACAACTCCTCGTGGTAATCACCTATATAACTGCATTGAAAGAAAACATTATAACAATATCTCGGGCGGTAAACGGACATATTGGCCAACAGATGTAGGGGAAAAAACCTGATTTACTAGATTTTTTTACAGTATCACGTTGGGTAGGTCATAAAGACATCCCCATTATTAAAAAAAAAAAATTAACGGAATCACTACTAATCTAATATCTGTCGAAACTTCATTGGATGCTACTTCAGATCATTTATATGTAAATGTGAACATTAGTAGTACAATCATATATTCAGAAAAAAAAGCCAATGCTGTATAACAATAAAATTAACCGGGACATGCTTCAGCAGTTAATTGAAAACAAAATTGAATTGAATATATTTCTGAAAACGAGGGGCATATAGAAATTAGTGTAATGAATCTTACAAAATGCATTCAAGAATCACCCTACCTAGCGACACTAAGAGTAAACCATAAGAGGAAAGATAATAATATTCAATTTTCGAAATTAATTAAGGATATGCTCTAAATTAAAAGACGCATGTGGCGAAATCTAACAAAATTGTAAACATAAATGAAGAGTGCCAAATGGTGGTATTTCATCAGCTGCGGCATCAATGGAGACCGTTGAGATTAATTTTAATGCGAAAGGGTTCAGTAAACCCGGGCTTTTATTTAAGTCTTTTGTCCAGTAAGTAGATGTTTCCGAAGAATAAACATCGACATGTTTTTCATCAATACATATTTTTAAATTATTTACCTCTTGATATTTTAAGTCTTCATCTAAATGAATGTTTTTATTATAATATCCTTCTATGATGCGTCAATTAACTAAAGTTTTGAAGAACTTTAATAATTGGTTTCAATTTATAATATGCTTTTGTGGACAGTATACGACCGAAACAGCAATATCGTTGTCCAGTCTTTCTTTAATTATAACACTAGTTGTTTGTAAATGGCTAGTTTGATATTTTGCTAATTCATGATGCCTAATACCATTTGTTTTTATTATTATTATTATTATTATACCACAACCATCTTGTGCTGTACTGTCTGGATGATTTGAAACTACGTTTTATATCATATAAAATGATTATATCTTCGTTTTGGACAGCAATAGTATACCATAATTTTTTTTTGTAGTGTACATCTGTACCTTGTTATAAAGATATCGTCTGTGTTTTAGATTATCTTCACGAATTTGAATAAACATCGGGAAGCTGTGAATGAGGAATTAAAATTAAATTGGAGAAACGTGTTCAAATAGATATAAGAGAACCGGGTAGAGCACAGACGCATCGCTCTCTATAGGCCTATCTACTTATATAAAGTGCTAAAAAAAATTATTATAAAATGGTTAAATCCTATTCTAAAATTGGAGAATATTATTCCCGAGAATTAGTTTCAATTCAAAAAAGTCTTTTAAACAAGTATGGAGAGTTGTGTTCTTAGATGTCGGGGAATTCGTTGATACGATGATATAATGGTCTATTATATAAACCAAGAAAATATGTTCCCACCCGTGATATCTTCTTCTTAAATCGCATCATAAGGATTAAGACGGTTAGCTCGGCGGACAATATAGATAAGTCATATGATAAGACATAATGGAACATCTAATTTCTTTGCTTGATTTGGATGCATTGATATAGAAAATTTTTAACGATTTGTAGGGTGATGATATCATTTCTTTATAAGCTGGCAAAATGATGTGAACGATTCTACATGAATGTTAAAAAAAAATAAATATACTCTAGTGGGAGTCGATAACAAGCGACGTAAAGAAAAAATTATGTTCAAACGTTTTTAATAGGAACTGTTTAAGTAATCATTTATCTAATCATCAAGTTAATCACTATATATATATATATATATATATATATATATATATATATATATATATATATATATATATATATATATATATATAATCATTATTCTCACAGTTTAACTGATTATCGCTTGAAAATACGATAAACAAAACGGTGCCTACGAATGTATTTAGTAAACGATGCGATTGCTCTGAAATAATACTGTGTGTAAAAATTTTTTTATATATAATTTTTTTTATTATTGAAAATTATTTTACGAAATATATATATATATAAAATTTTTAAGCGAATATTATTTTATTAGTATTAACCTTCCACGTATTGTTTTAACATTTTTTTTCTTCAAAATTTCATTATTATTGTTCTAATGGAGAGAAAACCTTTAGAAACGCTGATGGTGATAAGTTTGAAGAAATTTAAGTAAGTTGGAATTCCTTTTTATACCTACAATGTGCGACACAAGAGCAACACTTAAAGATTTGATAATATATAAATTAAATTTAGTAGCGTTTAAATTATTTCTTATAACGACTCGATACGTACATATGGGTAAGGTAGGGTTCCTTGCAGTTGCGTACCAACGATTTTTATCTAGGGTAGGCTTAAACATCCCCCACAAAAATTAAAAAATTTCTAATAAAAATAAATAAAGAAATTGTAACAAAATTCGACAGGCAAAACAAACTATAAACAATCACGAACAATAACGAAACCAAATAATACCCATAATAAAAAACAACCCACTGGTCACCTGGGTCAGATTGGAATTTCGAACGGCCCAAACGCCATTTTTTTTTAGTGTTTCACAGTCACGTGGATTTTCAATTTCGTTAGCAGAGAGAATGTAATGAATATTTTTTCTAACAGTACTTTTTCTATTTCAACTATCATTTTAGCTGGGAAATTGTTTAGAACTTTTACGCGCCTTCTTGATATATATTTTATACTTTTCTAAGCCCTCTGGGAGGGCTTAAGCCCAGTAGCCTCCTGACGGTGCGCCATTGGTTCCTTGCATTTATTACAAAAATACAAAAATGATATATTTTTTCGTCTGCATATTCCCAGATAACCGACACAGTATGAGAAGTTCCGTAGGTCACAATTTTATTTCACAATAGTGCTGCCTCTCTTAAAAATGCGAAATATTATACTTTTTCACTTTATTATAACTTTTGTAGCACTTCCGAATTCAATCCAACAGAAGCCGTCACACATCGAAGTGCTGGAGTGGGGAATAGTGGTGATTTATGTTTTCACTGATACTGTCAACGGACCGCGCTATATCGAGATGATAAACTCGTTTTTGCTTCCCTCAATTCGTCATCTAGGCCGTACATGGTTTCAAATGTCACTGTTCGGCAGAAACTAGAAATGGGCAGAATTGAGAACTTCTAAAAATCGAGAACATAGTATTCTTATACTTTTAAAAATCGAAATATTTTATCCGAGAACCGAGAACTGACCGTGAGCTCGAATGGGTCGTTTTTAAAATTGAATAGTTCGTCTTCACGAGTTTATTATTTGTTGGGAAAAGATATGACCGCTCCAGATTTTTTTGTGGGGATACCTTAAGAAAACTCGGTTTTCTGAAGAAATTTCAAAATTCAGCGACCTATGCTCGAAAAAGTCTTCGAAAATGTTGTGGAAAGACCGAATGTATCTATTTTTGCAAATGGCGTCATCTGGACGATATTGCATTCCACAAATGATTGTAAGCTAATCTCTCATTTTCCTATTTTTAAGTAAAATTTCTTTCAAAAATTTTTCTCGAGTAATATTTGAATTAATCACAAAACGACACCATTCGTTTTCTCTGAGTATATATATATATATATATATATATATATATATATATATATATATATATATATATATGTATTCGTCATTAAACACTTTATTATTTACTTCGAAATCATTCTAAACGTTACAAATTAAATAATTTATTTTTGTTATTGTTGTTAAATAATTTATTACATTTTGATTACTACAGTGTGTCCAAAAGAATCTCATCAATATTATTTTATGTTAGAGCCATATAAATAAATATATACATATATATATATATATACAAAAACGTTGGAAAATAAATTTGTATGCGGCGATTATAATACCAAAATGTAGCTCAGGGGGATCGAGAATAACAAACCAATCTAGAAAGAAACTTGATAGAGACAACTCACTTGCTATTCTCTCGCCGAGGACTCCTACATACTGGACAAACCAAGGAAATAGATTCCCGGATGTACTAGACTTTTATATAACACGAGAACTACAAACATCTAATATTAAATGTAAAACTGCTAGTGACTTGTCATCAGACCATGTTCCGGTCATTGCGGTCTTAGATGTGCATAGTAAACGAACAGACATTACACAAGGACTTGTAAATAGAACTACAGATTGGGATACTTTCTCTACTGTGATCGAAAATAACATAAATATTAAAATTAAAATTAAAAACGAAAACGGCATTGACTATGCGGTTAAAGATTTAAGTAACCTTATAGAATATTCTTGTGCTAACGCAACAAATTATGATTCGAACAATTCGCAGAAAAACGCATATCTTTCACTCGGCATAAGAAGATTAATGAAAAAATCTCGGGCATCCAGAAAAAACTGGCAACTCCTTCGATATCCGTCCTCAAAGATAATTTACACGAATTAAAAATTAAAATAAACGAATATAAAACCAATTATTTCAAATTTCGTCGTTGAACGGAAATCACAGATCACCGTGGTATATAATAAAAAAATTACTGGAACAGTCAAATGAACCTTTCAATATAAAATTAAATCAGGACAAATAGAAATGTCTTCGCAGAATACCTTAGTACGGTCTTTACCCCACAATCCCGCTTATGATAATGAACATTCCATCTATATACAGAATACGTTGAAGGAGCCACATCAGTCTCAACACGCTATAAAATTCTTCTCACCAAAAGAAATATTTCAGTGTCTCAAAAAAAGTACCATTACGAAAGGTTCCTGAACTGGACAAGCTTACTGGTGAAATCATTTCATACTAGAAAGCGGCTATTCTACTTTGTTATGTCTTCAACGTAATATTACGGATCGACTACTTCCCTAAAGTATGGGAAAAATTAGTTGTAATCATTTTACCTAAACCCGGTGAATCAAAAACATCCATTTCATCGTATCGACCGATCAGTTTACTTCCTTCGCTTTCTAGGGTACTCGAAAAACTAATTTTAAATTGCGTATATTCAGCAATAACGTGAAACACAGGTGGCAAAATAATACCAGACCATCAGGTTGGCTTTCGTGCTGATCATTCCGCTATACAACAATGTCACCGATTGGTCGACGCAATCTCGTCAACTTTGATGAAAGGAGAGTTGTGCTCAGCCAAGCGCTCGACAAAGTTTGGCATCCATGATTGCTCTATAAGCTCAGAAAATGAATAGATCCGGATTTATACGCATTCTTTAAATCATAGTCGGAAAGACATTTGTCGTTAGAATTAATGATTCCTTCTCGGAAGAAAGAACAATTTTATCTTCGGTGCCGCAGCACAGCCTACTTGGACCGCTATTATACTCCATCAACAGCAGCGACTTATTCACCTCAAACTTCACTATTGTGGGCTTACCGACGATATTGCCATCCTCGCGTATAATCCAAATCCAGATTATGCAAATGCAGCAAATTTAAAACCACATAAACCGACTAAGTAAGCACTTGGCGCATATCGTTTAACCAAGTAAAATGCCAACACATCACATTTACTAATCGGCAAGCAACGTGTTCAAAGTTTAAAATCGACGACACTGAACTTCCGCAGATAGACTAGTATGTTACTTGGGTTTGTTCAACATGGTGTTACCACGTGGTCCAGACGAGGAAAACTGTGATTACTCGCGCCAGAATGTTGCATCCGTTGTTGGGATAAAATCAGGTCTAAGCTTGAATATCAAAACAAACCTATATTTAATAATCATTACGCCGATCTGGAAGTATGGAATCGAGCTTGTATGGTACTACATGTAAAAGCAATCTATCACGGATACAACAGTCTAAAATACTAAATCACTTCCGATAAATGTCTCAAATTTAACGCTTCACAACGACCTTCATACCATCTATTCGAGAAATGTACGCTAAACAGTACAAGAAATTTTTCGAGAAACTAAAAACTACAACATAGTACAATTCCAAATATATATTTTTTTTTCATATTAATTGCAAATTTATGACTAGCCATTTGAGAGGCTATTTAATAAAAAGTATCTATTAACAATCACGTGAAGAAGGTGCATCCAGCGATGCTTTAACCTTACAAACTATAAAACTAAATTACATATCTTTGTTCTCTTCAGCCGCATAGTTGTTGCATTTGTATGCACAAGCGATGCTGCTAGCTGATTTGGATGAACCCGTAATCGGCTAAAGTGCTTCAGAGCTTGTTTATGAATAGTCTCCTCAACGGTATCTAGTTTTAAGTTCCGGTGGATAGCTTCATAGGTGACATACCAAGGCATTCGGTAAATTAAACGCAACGCCTTGTTCTGGAACCGCTGAATTATCGATCTATTTGACTTCTTTGCACGTCTCCAGATTTGTGCGGCGTAACTCCAGATTGGCTTCAATACGACTTTGTACACTAGTAGTCTATTTTGTAAGGATAATTCGGAATTGTATCCTATGAGCCAGTATAATTTTTTAAATTTTAGATCCAGTTCTTTTCGTTTCTTTTGTATATGAGTTTTCCATGATAATTTTTTATCTAGGTGTACCCCTAAGTACTTTACTTCGTTTTGTCGTTGTATCACACGATTTCCTATCGATACTTCTTTATCATAGTCTCTTCTATTGGAGAATGACACATGTATTGACTTCTCTGGATTTATATTCAGTTTCCACTTTTGAGTCCACTGATATAGTCTATTTAGGTTGTTTTGGAGAGCAGAGATAGCAACTTCAGCATTTGAGTCCGAAGCAACCAGTAAGGTATCATCTGCAAACGTCGCTATGTGCACTGCATCATCTGCTGGCAGATCTTCGGTATACAGTGTATACAGGAGAGGTCCTAAAACGCTTCCCTGTGGAACACCAGCCATAATAGAGTATACCTCAGATCGATCAATGTTGTACTTGACCTGAAATTGTCTGTTAGTAAGATATGATTTGATTAATAGATAGTATTTTTCAGGCAACATAGGTTTGATTTTATGTAGTAGACCGTTGTTCCAGACTTTATCAAACGCCTTAGTAATATCAATGAATACTGCTTCATTGTATTTTTTATCCTCATCAATAATTTCTACTACTCTGTGCACTTGTTGTTCAGTAGAGTGCCTGCTTCTGAAGCTAAATTGGTGTTGAGGGATAGCCGACTGATGGTTAATTATTTCGTTAAGTCTCACCATAATTAATTTTTCGAATAACTTTGCTATCATAGGTAGTAGCGAAATCGGCCTATATGATGCTAGATTTGTGCCATCTTTGTCCGGTTTTGGTATCATTATTATTTGCGACAGTTTCCACTGATTCGGGAAGTACGATATTCGCAGTACTGCGTTAAATATATATGTAATCATCATGATTGCTTTCCTGGGTAGTTCTTTTAACATTCCTGCCGTTATCATATCAAACCCGGGAGATTTTCTAATATTTAGAAGTTTTATATGTTTTTTAATCTCTGCCGGGGAGAACATTTTTATTCCATTTGAATACGGGCTCTGTTTGGTGTTATCTTCTAAATCATGAGATACCATTGTTACGTTTGGTTTAAATATATCTCTCAGATATTTTGCAAATGCATTGGCCTTTTGCTTGCCACTTCTTGCCCATGTCCCATCGTCTTGTCTTAGTGGAGGATTGCATATGACTGGTCTTTTTATTCGTTTAGCAGCTTTCCACAGATTGTATTCTTTTTCTTGCGTTGGAGATAATTTAGCCACATATGCTTTAAAGCTTTCATTGTTTAAGTTATTGAGTAATGTTTTTAGCTTTTTCGTTACCGTGTTTAACTGGGTTTTAATTGAAGGTAATCTACAATTTTGCCATGATCTGCGTAATCGTCTTTTCTCGAGTACTATTTCTCTTATATATTTCGGATAGTCGTTTTGATATTCACGTTTTTCTTCTGACACGGTCGAGTTCCATACTGCTACCTGCATCTGCTCAGTAAGAGTACGAACACCGTTTTCAATTTGCTGTTCCGTTTTTAGTGAGGTTGATAAATTTATGTTTTCCTCGAGAAGTGTTCTATACCAGTCCCAATCTGTACTTCTATTGTGCAGTATTTTCTGTTGATGTTTCATTGCTATTTTCATAGGCGTATGATCGCTAAAAATATTTTCAAAACTCGATTGGACTCTGATGTAATTTATTGATATACCTTTAACGATGAATAGGTCTAGTAAGTCAGGTGTACGGTTGACATCTGATGGCCAGTAAGTTGGTTCACCTGTTGACATGAAGACACATTTCTGATCTTGAGCTGCTCTGTACAAGTTTCTACCTCTGGTAGTTGTTAATCTGGATCCGTAGAATGCATTTTTTGCATTAAAGTCTCCGCCTACAATATATTTTGTACCAAGTTTCATGAGGAGCTTTTTAAACTGGTCAACTCTTATTACCGGACGTGGAGGGCAATATGCTGCAGCTACAGTGAGAGTGTCTGTCATTTGTTCGACAGTCACAACTGTAGCTTGAATTTCAGTTGTTTGGTAACTTTCATTTATATAATGTGTAATATTACCTTTTATAATTATAGATGATCCATCCTGGGCTTTCCCAGATAAGTGTATTGTGTGGTAGCATTTATATCCTGGAATGTGAACAAAGCTTCTGTTGGTGAAATGGCTTTCTGATATGAGTAATATATCAATTTTTTCTTTTTTTAGATAATATATAATTTCTTGTACATGGTTTAATAAACTGTTATCATTCCACTGAGCTATACGTAAAATTGCTTGACTAATTTAGTAATGACTTGCGTCAGCATATTGACTATTTCATTATTTTGCGCTATCAGTTGACTAAATATTCCTTCAAATCGGGATAAGAAGGAATTTAGTAAATTTCCTATGGTCGTCCCGTCTTCTACAGGTTTATTTCCTGACGTCACCTGTGCGTATGATCTACTGATATGAAGTAATGGTTCGCTTGAAGTAGTAGTGCAGTGTTGATTCACATATTCTACTATCCGTTCCTTGGATTTCTCTTTCTTATCCGTGTTGACATTTTTTTTTATAATAAGATTTTTATACACCTCGCAGCCCTTGTAGTGGGCAAGATGATTACCATCGCAAAGTGCGCATGTAGCTGGTACTTCTCGTTTCCTTAGGCAACTCTTTGTATTGTGTCCTTCTCCACATTTAACACATACGTATGGTCTATAGCAGTAGTTTTTGTTGTGACATAAGCAGAATGTCTAGTCGTCTAGTCACATTGCCGGACAATCGCCAGAGGCGACTGAAAAGAAAAAAATGGTGGGGCGACGCCCTTCCTATTACCTGAATATGACAAATCTGGGGCCAACGTGGTTTAATCTTATCTTCAATCCTCTCAGACTAGTCGACTCATTCGAGCCGTTAATCTAACATTTACTTCTCCCTTCATGTTATCTATCCTCCTTCTACTTTCTTTTCCCCCGACTTAATTCTTAGCACCGTTTGTTGTGGTATTATACCGGTACAACAAATATGTATATATGTATAAAATAAAAAAAAATCTTTTATCGAACAGCATCCCATTGTATTCAGTACATTTTCGTTGGTTTTTCCATCTTTCCAAACTGCGTAATGTATTTCCCGGAGAAATCTGAAATGGCATGCTTCCAGCCTTTTTTTCCTGCTTTCTCATTATTGGCCACGCTTACAGTATGGTCGGAATCATTACTGATTTATGAACTGATATCTTGGTTTTAGTTGTTAAATCTGTGAGCTAGTTTGCTATTATTATTTAAAAAATCGAATATATATATATCAGGGGAGAATCCTTTAGTGCCGCTAGTCACGCTGAGCGGAACCAAATAAAAGTAAAAATTATAAATTGCGATAACTTACTTTAATATTTAATGAAAAGAAACTATTTCACAGTTTTAATTCTTTCATGAATTCAATAAGCGTGAAATTTAAGTAAATTAGTATCTGTCATATTTCATATAGGCGAACAAACTAATCCTGCTGTCTATCTTTCACATAGTGTACGCCCGCTGCTTAGAGCTGGAATAATTTAGTATTGCGTAGTGATGTACGCGTATGGTTAGGTGTTGGTCATGATGTGTGCTAGGCAGAGTTTTAGTCGTCAGGTCCGCTCCGGCGTTGAAGTGATCGACGCGGATTTTTTTATTCACGAGTGTCGCATGTAATCTTGTACTGATCGTTTAGTTGTGTTATTTTATTTTCACATTAATTTGTTGATATAGAGAACTTTATTTTTAATAGATAGTAGTACACCGATATCTACATTATACAGGTACTTTTATTAGGTTATTATATTAACTTTGGGTCTGAAATTTAACTGAATATTTTGCAAACTATTTTACTAAGTTGTAATATGTTTTTTGAATAAATACAGTAAGATTACGTAGAAGTGTGAGATACGTAACTGTACACTAAAATATCTTGCTGAACTTTTAAAGTTCTACTGTAATAAAAATTTACTATTTAGAAAAGAACATTAGAAGTTAGCTGCCTTCTTGTTCACGCCTAATCAAAAGAAAATATTTTTTCTAATGCAATGTAAGCGATCGATTTTATTGAATAATCAAGTAAACATTTTTTTCCACGAATGTACTTTTTAATATTCTTAAAAATGAAAACAAGAACATACTAGAGCGGCATCACTAAAAGGATCAGTATTCGCCACTGATGTTATATAATATATTTCGTCGGTACGAGTTCGCGTATTGTAGTTTACTACTCGTGTTCGTATTTGTGTTTATTTTAATTTATTCGGTCGTTGCGGAGGCAGGTTTAGGCTTATACAGTTCCTTGTGTGTAACAGAAATTATCGACTACATATATAGTCGATAAATGTCTAAAGCTGGAGCTGCGGGCAGGGGAGAATCGTCCCCTGCCCCCCAAGTAAGCACCGTCGGTCGTGGCGGTGGTAATACACATCGTAATATCAACGTTAAAAACGGTGGTAGTAATAATAATGTTATCTATAGCAATAATGGGAATAGGTTCAACAATAGTAGTTTTAATGATACTGATAGTGATAGTAATAATAATAACAATGATAATAGTCGTAATAATAAAATTGACGGTAATAATAGCGTGGGTATTAGTAGTAGTAGTGGTAGTGGTATTAATGGTAATAAGCATAATAATCCGTGTAACATTAGAGATAAGAAATCAAATCTTAATATTTCTAACGAGGCTCTTATAACAGATGTCGGTTCCGACGAAATTATTTCGATAAATAATATTCGCGTAGAACCGAGTTCTGAAATTGTTAAAGATACTTTATGTAATATTAACATAAATCCTCGTGTACAAGTTACGATATCCCCTACATCAATTAATATTTTTCCAAACGATTTTCAGGGACCAATTATAGTTTTGATAGAAGGAATAAATAATAATATTGGCAACCTTCATCCTATGTCGTTGGCCAAATTAATTCATAATAAAATTACGGGTCTTAAATGTATGACAAGGAGTGGTCGTAACCAAGTTAGACTAATATTTAATTCCGTGGTTCATGCTAATATGTTTCTCCTTGCAGAGGGTATCCACAAAGAGCTTAACATACGTTGTTTTATTCCTCAAACGCTACTCTTTCGTTTTGGCATTGTAAGGGACGTTCCGATCGACCTTACAATCGAGGAACTCACCGCATCCTGTACTGCAAGTGTTAAAATAGATCACATACGCAGACTCAATAAACGAAATCAGGATGGTTCCTTTTCTCCTATTCCACTTATTGAAATAAAGTTCTGCGGAAATTTATTACCCGATTGTGTTCATTTTTTCGATTATTATTCATGTAAAGTAGAACCTAGCATTAGGAGACCAAAAATGTGCAACAATTGCCTTAGATTCGGCCATATTAGTAAACTTTGCCGTAGCAAAACTATTTGCGGGTTTTGCTCTGGTAATCATAAATCATCGGATTGCCAAATTAATCGTGAAACCTCGTCATCAGCTCTGTTTTGTTCCAGATGTAGGGGTAACCACTCCGCTTTCGATCGCGGCTGTCCAGTTTATCAGGAACAACTCAAGCTACAGAAAGTTATGGCAGTAGAAAATGTTTCGTTCTCTGAAGCTAAGTTGATTTGTAAGGGGGCTGTGGTCACTCCTGCATTTTCATTTGCTGAAGTGACAAATAACAAAAATTTCCCAGAGTTGCGTACAAGGACCAGTTCCTTTAAACGTAGAAGAAATAGCAGTGGCTCAGGTTCTTCCAGTCGCCACTACAATAATGGTAACAGTAGTAATAATAATAATAATAATAATAATATCAGCTATTATAATGGTAATAGTAATAGTAATAATAATAGGAATAAGAAAAATAACAAGAATATTGTTGATAGAAGTCAAATTTGGGGTAATCATTATTACTCTAATTTAGCCTTAAACGTTAAGTCAAGATCAGTGTATCCACCAGAAGGGGATGACGCTGTTATCTCATTAGCCGAGCCTATAATTAATAATGTATCCTTGTCTTCAAATCCTAAAGTTCCTCAACCTATTGATAACCAAAATAAATCATCTTTCGTTCTAACCCATCCTCCTTCCGATCTCTTGGTGCCCGCACTTTTGTCCACGCTACAAAAATTCCAGATTCCTCACTTGGAGAATAAGCTCGAATCAATAATTCAAATGCTTCGTTCTCCTTAGACATGTGTGTAAATATGTGTATAAGTATGTATGTGTATATGTATGCGTGGGTATCTCTGTGTGTATGTGTATGTTTGTGTGATTGTAAATATGTATACGTACGCTTACGTGTATATAATCTTTCTTTCGCTGGTCAGCCATATTTTGCTCCGTTATCTCATAATCAGTATAATAATTTGTATATGCGAAAAGACCTATCCCTTATAACTACGGATGGTCGAGCATACAATTATGCGAATAGACCTATTCCTGTCATCCAGGGACGGTCGAGCATAAAATGAAACTTAATATTTTACAGTGGAACTGTCGCAGTGTGAAAAATAACTGTGACAGCCTTGATAGATTAATTGATGAATACGAAGCTGACGTAGTGTTATTATCGGAGACATGGCTTGAACCCATTGAACAATTCGAGTATAAAAATTTTACTACTTATAGAAACGATAGACAGGATGGATATGGTGGCGTGGCAATTTTAGTGCGGGACCACATCACGTCCTTTCCTATTCCTTGTAGTTTATCGCAGGATAGCTCGAATTTCATACAATTGATAGGCACCAAGATCCATATAAATTCGTCTTTTTATATTCATATTTATAGTATATATGTTAAACCTTCCTCTCGTCCAAATATTTCTATTTTCTCAGATATTTTTAATTCATTGAAAACTCCATTCATTATCGGTGGCGACTGGAATGCGAATAATGTAGCCTGGGGTAGTTCCACAAATAATTATTTAGGGAATGTGTTATATGAAGCCTTTTTGAATGTTGACTGCTGCATCTTGAACGATGGCAGTCCAACTCATTTTGGTAGGCCCGGAACTGTTGCCAACCCGTTAGATTTGACATTTTGCTCGCCTACATTTGGTCTAATAGCTAGCTGGAAAATTATCCCAGACACTTCAGGGAGTGACCACTGCCCCATATTAATAGAAATAGGTATAAATGAGGTACAGGATAGTTACAGATTTTTTGATCAGTCCCTAGGAAAAAGGTGGAACTTTATTCGTACGAATTGGCAATGCTTTTCTGCTCAGCTTCAGAAACATGATTTAAATATATGCAATGAGACTGACCCTAGGATCCAGTTCCAGTTGTTATATGAAGCTATCAGCGAAGCCCTATCAAAATCGTCACCAACTATAAAGGAGCGTGAATATAAGAAAACAAGGAAAAGTAACTCAAGCCTTTGGTGGTCAGTTTCCTGCCATCGCGCAGCTTGTGATAGAAGGAGAGCTTTTTTACAATATAAGGAAAATAGTTCTGTTGAAAATTATCTGCACTGGAGGAAAATTAATGCTTTAGCTAAGCGGGAATTTAAACTTACAAAAAGGAAGAAGTGGCAACAGTTTTGCATGCAATTCAATCGACAAACATCTATCTCTAAGGTATGGGAATTATCTAAATCGTTCAGGAGTTCTTCTTATAATAAAGTTAGACAGTTGTCAGAGGACAATTGTTATTCATTTGTTGAGTCACTGGCTCCACCTCATGTACCTGAACTAGAAGAAGTTATAATACCTGAAAGTAGCCCCTCGGATCACTTTTTAGATGCTCCTTTTACTGAAAAGGAGGTAGCTTACATTTTATCAACGAAGGATTCAACATCGCCAGGGTACGATGGTGTTTCTTTCGAAGTATTAAAAAAGCTGCCGGAAAATTTTTTTACTATCTTCGTTCACATTTTAAATAAAGTTTGGCAAACTAAATCGATTCCAAGTTCTTGGATGATTTTTGTTATCGTCCCTGTGCCTAAGAAAAATGGATCACTTAGACCAATTGCATTAGCCTCTTGTTTTAGAAAAATTTGTGAATCCGTTATAGCTTCGCGTCTCAACTGGTGGTTAGAGCATAATGAAATCCTTCCAACTAATATGTATGGTTTTCGAAATAACACCAGTACATTGGACTGCGTGGGTGATTTAGTTGGTAATATATATAACAGTCTCATTAATAAAGAATACAATATTACTGTTTTCCTCGATATAATGAACGCCTTTAACAACGTACATTTGCCCACTTTACAGCAGAAACTGTTGTCCCTAGGCATTCCAGAGCATTGCTGCCACTTCATTAGTAGACTATTTTCGCAACGCCACATTTTAATAAGTTCATCGTCCACCAGATACCATCGAGTGGTATATAGGGGAATTCCTCAGGGTTCTTCCCTCAGTCCGTTGCTTTTTAATTTATATATTTCAGAACTGGCACACGTGCCTTTGTATTCCAAAACTCTCCTTTATGCCGATGACATTGCGGTATTTAGTTCCAATACATCATTTTCCGACGCCGTATGTAATATTAATATGGATATTGATTTAATCGAACGCGTTCTTTATAAGTTGGGGTTAACCTTAAGTCCCCAAAAAAGTGCGGCAGTGGTTTTTACTTACAGACATCTCACAGTCAATAACTTCTCTATCACAGCAGAAAATGGAGTTATTCCCTTTTGTAAGTCAATACGGTATTTGGGTATTACGTTGGATACGCGTTTAACATGGAGGCCACATATTGAACATCTTATAAAAACTATTAACCGCGCCGTTAACATTCTACGTAATTTATACAATACTCGTTGGGGTGGTGATCCTTTCATACTGTTGACTCTTTATAAGTCGCTAATTCGTTCTAAAATGGAGTATGGTTGTGTTTTTTATGGATCTGCAGCTGAATCATTGTTAAATAAGCTTGATCGTGTGCAAAATGAGTGTGTGAGGCTCTGTATTGGTGCAGTTAGAAGTACTCCGATACCGGCATTGTTGGCAGAGTGTAAGATTCCTCCGTTACAGCTGAGACGGAGTTATTTAGCATTAAAGCTCTTGATCGGTAGAATGTACATAGATCGCTTTCCGCTATACAATTTATTCTACCACATTTATTCCAACTGGCGGTTTTCAAACAGCAAAATGCCTCTGCTGGCTTCGGTTTTACCTAGGTTGGATGAATTTCAGGTGCAGACTATGCGAATTCATATACCCATCCAATTTATGTTACCTTATTCATACAATTTTGCCAATAAAATAACATTTTTCTTTCCCGAGAACTACGTCCATTGGCCTCCCCCACTGATCCGGGCTACATTTAATAATATTATCGCTGAAAATTTTCCTACGCATATCCTTGTTTATACAGATGGATCGAAGTCATCTCAGGGAACTGGTGCAGCAGTTTATATCCCTTCTCTTAATATTAGCAGTGCATACAAATTATCTGATCTCTGTTCCTCATTTACAGCTGAGTGTGTGGCAGTATTTCTTTCTTTGTCGTCCTTAATTGATGCGAATCTTCCAGGTAATTATCTCGTTGTTACCGACTCACAGAGTATTTTAAAGGCTATTGAATGCAAAGGGAAGGTGTCAGATTCATTGATTTCAGTCATCTTGTTGAAACTTAATCAGCTCGAAAACCTCAGTATATTTGTGTCATTCTTGTGGGTACCGGGACATCGAGGAGTCCCCGACAATGAAATGGTAGATGCAATAGCTAAAAGGGGTTCTTCTAATGGTGTTTTATTCTCTTCAGTTTCTTCTCGTGACGTCATTCACTTTACACAGTCTGTTCATAAAAAGCACTGGGATCAGACATATATGGAGTGCATACAGCGGTCGCCTCTTACTGCGTATTATCAGCTGCAGCCGTCTCTCCCTAGGTTCCCATGGTTCTACGTTTTCAAAAACATCAAGCGGAGAGGAATTGTGCTTATCAGCAGATTGCGGTTTGGGCATTGCTTGTTGCCTGACCGCCTGTTCGTTATGCAGCTTAGAGATAATCCGTATTGTCCTCTACATGCTGGTCGTGTAGTCTGCAACCCCGATCACGTGTTCTTCGAATGTCCTTCATTAACAGCACTACGTTCTGAACTGTATCTCAAATTACTTTACGCATCTCGTGGTGGTCCTCCTTATAATGTAATGTCCCTTCTACATGTTGAGAATCTAGATTTATTCCCGGACATAGCGACTTTTCTCGAGAAGTTGTCCGAGTTCATAAGAATATGAGTTAGTGATTATTACGGCTCCACGTTGGGTAAGCTGTAAAGGCATCCCCATTAAAAAAAAAAAAAAAAAAAAAAAAAAAAAAAAAAATAAAAAAAAGCTTAAATACGTGTTTCATATAAACGCAAATGTGTTTACTGATGTGATAATTCGTTCCCCCGAGTAATCGCGATGACCGTTATTATGTTAATATCTTCAAGGAAGAAAATCAAACCGATAAGAGTATGGCGCCAACAAGAATAAACCGTTTATAAGGGGACATCATTTCTCAACCTCTGACAGCTTCTTATACCGTTAAAATCCAAAAAAAAAAAAAAAAAAAACTGTGCGGAAATTAATAAAACAATTCCAAATATTCATTTTCTGTTATTTTTTAATAAATTTTATATCGCTGATTGTTTATTGTGTTGTTTATAATATTCACTATCAGACAACTTTATTTTCTATTTTTTATGAATTGTTGCATTTTTATATTTAATTTTTTTCACGTCCACTTGATAATGGCTTAATAGCCGAAAAGATTTATGGTTTTTATATGTACAAAAATTTAGCGATTTTAAATACTTTCTTTTTTTTGATGTTTATTATACATCTTGGTTTATAAAATAATTAACAATAAAATAAAAAAAAATTGAAAATATAATGTAATATTTCGTATATAATATCGCTTTTTAGATGATAACTTTACATAATTTTTAATATGTTCTATAAATATTAAATTGACACGGAGACTCACATATCGATCATAAAGCTGCTCAAATACGAAGTAAAATACGTCAAATGTACTGGCTTATTGAACATCGCTCTAAAATGAAGCTAGAGAACAAGTTCCTAATATATATATAAAACTGTTATACGTCCAATATGGACTTACAGAATACAAATATGGGATGGTGCTATTTTTAATTTGTACGCAAAGATAATCTTTAAGAAAGCCTTCGATAAAGATGACGATGGAATTAAAATGGCTAGATAATTGATAACATAAGGTACGCAGAATTTCATCGCAGCTAATAGTCGGGGCGAGTTACAGAAAATTGTCGATTAACTCGTTATACACAGCGAAGCATTCTTACTCTCAATCGATGAACTGAAAATAAATGTGATCGTATTATTCAAGAAACAAGGAAAATGCTCGATGTGGTTAAACGATAGAAAATTGAAGCGGGTGTGAAATATTACATACTTGGGCGCACCAAACCTTACAGCTGTAAATCGAAAAGCGAAGATGGCGAATAGAACAGGTAAGACTGATGGGCACAAAAATTAAGAACCGGCTGGTTAGACAAGAAGTCTAAATGCGGATCTTTAAGAGTTCTCTTAGATGTTATACAAAGTTGTACGCCCTAGCCTTGAAAAACATATCGAAGCTTTCGAGACTGTTATAGACGACTATTAAAAGATCCTCCGGCACATAGAGTAAATAATGAAGAAATTTTTAATAAAGTAATTATTCAATATCATTAAGGAAAGGAAGTTGCGATATATAGGACATATTCTGAGATTACGAAAGGCGAAATTGGTGGCAAGAAATCAGTAGTTCGTTATAAAAACAACTTACGGATGAGAGACTGACGATGCTGGTTTGGGCGTGTGTCAAAAGGGGAAACTGTAGGCAAGTTGTTCGCCAACTTTTGTAATGGAGTTTGTTCTTTTAAAAATTTTAATACTATTGTGTTTATAATTTATTAAACCGTTTTAACTAACGGGAAAAGGCTCACATTTTTATTCTTTCGGTTTTTAAAATGAAAATAAACTGTAAAATCGAAAGAATAGTAGTTTTGAAGACGACCGATACGCGCGTCCTTTTTAACCTGGGCTGGTTCGCGGCAGTAGCGACTGTTATTTAAAAAATACAACGAAACGGACTATTCAAAATGGGCCAATATCGCGTTGCCTCTGCGAGTACCGTTAGCGGAAGTGAAAGAAGACGTTACAGTTCGGAAAAGTTAGACAAAGAGGCGCTGTTTTACGTCATCGGTTGATACTGAAAGCACTTGGAAATAGTGAAACGCCTCGAACATATCGATCGCTTTTCCGCGGCTGCCTGCTGCTGCTGCTGCTATTAAGAAAAATTAGGCGTTGTGGACGGCGTACGTATAGCAAGTGGAGTACACTCGTGTAATAAAGCTGCATCGTTGTGCACGAAAAAAATACTAACTTATTTTTGCTCGGAGTTGAGATTAATAATTATTAATTTTTTTTTTACGATATTCTACCGTAATCGATTACGTTATATTTTAATCGTATTAAAATCGCTCAATTCGGACTAATGATTTTAAAAAAGTAAGTACTCTTTAAATAATATATATATTTAATTCATTCAGTCGCAATGCCCTCTATACGGTACGTAAACTTGTAATATATCGTTTGAGAGACATTTCGTATTAAATGTTTCAATTCTAGAAATATTTATATAACTCATTAGAAACTATCTAGCGTCATTTAAAAATCGATCTAATATTTTTTTTTTTCGATTAGTAATTTTCTTTATTTCATAAACCGAAATGTCTAATTTTATCGATGACTGAATTAGCGTAATTAATAAATATACCTCCTTAAGACTTACATAAAACTATTTATATATATATATATATATATATATATATATATATATATATATATATATATGTATATACAAAACCAAACCAACGGTATATTTGCGCAGTAAAACTTACATAATACACATTACGATAACTCTGCGTGTGTGTAAGTGTACCGGTCAAAATACCTTACCATAGTGAACTACTATACTAATATATTTATCAACGTTATTTTATATCAAAATATATATTGAAAATTAACAGAAAAAAATACTTCTGAGACCCAAACCGGTATACTTAAAAGTAATTTATCATTTACCAGATACAATGACTGCGACAAGGTAATTCCGATTCTAATAGAGAGCATATACCAAGTGGAAAATTAAAATGAATGATAGTAAAACAGAGACTATTATTTTCACAAAGCATAAATGACTTTGTTCGAATTCATAATGAGTACTTAGACTGGAAATCTAAAGTAAATTATCTCGGTGTAACACTAGATAGCTAACTTTTACTAAACATATTAACGAGTGTATCTACAGAGGACATAAAAAAATAAGTGTACTGTTTCCAATATTTAACAGGAAATCTACGCTATCACCGGTGAACAAGCTTTTGATTTATAATCAGGTAATTCAACCTAAAATTCTTTATGCTAGTCTTGTATGGTCGAACACCTGCCTAAGTAATATAAACAAATTACAACGATTACAAAATCATTGCCTAAGAATAGTGTTGAACAAAGATACACGCCCATTAAAACAATGCATGATATTTTAAACTATCCCTATATACAAGAAATAATAAAAAACAGGACCTTAAAATTTTTTAATGCATGCCGCATGTCTACTGACCAAAATGTCAGTGAAATTGGAAACTACGATTATCAGTCTCTACCACACAGGTATAAAAAATATAAACATAGACGAATTAAACATATCTTACTAGGGTAGTATTAGATTTAAAATTCGATAGATAAATTTTATTTGATTTATTTTTGTGTTCTCTTCTCTTTTAAATTTTATAAATTATTTTAACCATTGTGTTTAAAATTTACTTATGAATTACACGTTGCAGGTTTAATTTTTCCTGTAAATTTCATTAAGCAATGAATGTTTATAACTATCACTCTTGTATATTTTTAAAAATTATTATTAAGTTTATCGGTTAAGAAATTTTTTATATTTCGGAACGGTAGAACGGTATATTATAAGTTATTATTTTCTTGATAAAATTTAATCAATCAAAATATACTTCTTTTCTTTCTTTCTTATCACTAATAAAACCTCATCTTGAGGAATGCGCAAAGAGCCTAGATTGCAAAAAGTACCGTTAGAAAATAGTCGTTACATTCTGTCCGCTAATGACATTGAAAATCCAGCTGACTGTGCAACACAAAGAAAAAAAAATGACTCTCGATGTTGCCTCTAAAATCGAAATTATTCCTGTATAACCCAGTTATTAAACCAGTGTGAACCTACGGTATATCCACTTGGGGTACAGCATCGGTGTCTAATATTAACATGATGCAACGATGCCAGTCGAAAATACTAAGAATTATAAGAAATGCGCCGTGGTACATGCGCAACGACAACTTGCATCGCGGCCTAAATGTACCGCATGTGCGTGAGGTAATCCAAACAAATAGTGAAACATGCACAGATTAGGATACCACCCGAACCGACTAGCAGTTGACTTTACAGATAGTGGTAACGATGTCCATAGACTGAACCGTTGCACCCCTTACACCTTCCACATAGGTTTGATCGATTGGCGAGCTAACTTCGGGTATTATTGATGAATGATGTCTCCAATCCTGTCACAACCAATATAGGTAAATTGCTTATTGGCTATGTAAGCCAGATTGCAGTTTTATATATATTAAAAAAATTATTACGAATTTGGTTGGTTTTTTTGGGAGTGTTTAAGCCCACCCCCCGATACAAATCCTGGGCGTGACACTGTATATATATATATATATATATATATATATATATAATATATATATAATATATATATATTATATATATATAACGTATAGATAAAATGGGAGGACTATGTAAAGGGTAGTTGAAATAGTATACTTTTTAAAATAGCATATAGAGTAAGCATTTATAAACGAACTTTATTTATTATAAAATCTTCTCATTCTTCTTCCTTTATCACTCGAAAGGCGTTCTTAAGTACGTTATCAATCTCCATGTTGGCCTGTTCTGAGCAGCCAGCAACGATTTGCGCATGTTTGAGCCAATTAACGATTTTAACTAATGAGACCAACTTGGTCTTCCTGTTTTTTTAGTCCGTTCACTTTTTCGGTGATTATTAGACGCTGTAGAGAATATATCTCTCAACATGCCCGAAGAAACTTACAAATCGTTTTCTTATTCCATTTGATAAATGTCTGTGTATTTTCAGCTTTTAGGAAACGTATATATTCATTAGTTTTTCGCTCCATGCACCCTATAGAGCTAGCTTTCAAAATACACCGCGTTCATGTAAGTACGTGTACGAGACTATACAAGAACTAATTTGGGTTTCATAAAGAGCGTTCGACTTGATATAATTTTTTTTTCTAAAAATAGAACATCTCCGTCCTATAATAATATATATTTATCGTTATTATTATTATTGAATTAAATTTACGCGCCATGTACAGCAGCCAAGGTTAGTGGTACGTACGTATATAACGAACGAAATTTATTATTAGTATAATAATAAAATATATCACCACGCTCACTCGCGTACGTCCAAGCACGTGCAAATAATAATATAAAATATACACGACTAAACACACGTATAAGGATGATAAAATGGGGTATCATGGACCGTTTAATTATGGACGATTGAAGAGGAAATCACTTATAAGCATTTTATTCTGAATTAATTTCTAAATTCGATTACGACTTCCGCGCGTTTAAAATGAAAGTATATAATAACCGTCTAGTTAACAAAATGATTTATTTTTCATCATCGTCGTCATTAAGTTCGGTCTCCGTATCGGAGGCAGGCGACTACTTACCTATACATATTTTGTTGTACAGCGAAAGTAATCATAATGCGACGTTAACGTAGTTAGACACACACACAAACATCCGGAAGAGCTGATTGTAATCGCTTTGCTGTCACGTAACAACGAAGCTCCGCGTGTTTTACAGTGCACCGCATTGTTACTAGCGCGCATACGGTGTTGTGCGTGATGGTTCGCCATTCCACGCGATAATATTATGATTATTTATTATTTTCCGATGAAAATTTGTGAGTCGCCGATCGTATTTCAAACTCGGCACCTTCCGTATAGAAGTTATCCCGAAGCAAGCACAAAGTGTATATATATTATCGTTAAACGCGTCTAGGTTGAAGTAAGTTCCGTTCGGGATAATTTTTGAATAAGACGCGTGGCCTTATCAGATATGCACTGTCGCATATTTGTGCAGATACATATTATGTTGTTTATACGAACGAGAAATATTAATATTTATTATTGAAAAAAAGCACTAGTCATTCTGTTCGTGAAAAGTTTGAACAGTTCGTAACAAAAGCTTTTTGATATGCTGTAGAAGACTGCCATTCCAGAATACAATCTATTCAGGAGCCACGCTATTTAATTCGCTACCTCGTGTGGTAAAGAAATCGATTAAAAATTATAAATGACGACGAAAGTATTTGGTAGCGTATGTCTTTAATTTAATAAATAACATACTTAAAATATAACTATAAATAGTTTACAACCGAGTTGTTTCCTTTTGTAACAGTTCAATGACGAATACGTACATGTGCCAGGATATTTCATCCCTATGTGTGTGTGGTTAAAGTATAGACATGTTTATATATATATATATATATATATATATATATATATATATATATACATATATACGTATACGGGAATATATGTATGTAATGTACATGGTGTGTGAGAAAGAGAGAGAGTGAATACGGATAAATGAATGTAAATTGTTAGGGTTTTTAAAGGAAGATTTAAGTGAATATTACGAGAAAGCTTATTCTTATTTATGTGTATATGTGTTTGTACACATATAGATATATATATGTGTATGTATGTGTATGCATATTTATATATATTTATCGCTATTATTATATATATTTTAAAATGTATTATATTATTTTGAAACAAAATCCGCTGCAACTTACGAGCATTAGCCGGGCACTTATGAATATTATTAATGTGTGTGTAAATATTTATGTGCATTTTATGTACATGCGAATACAGGGGTTTATGTTGTCTATGTTTGCGCTGCGATAATAAGGTTCGGAAGTACATCATCGTTTATTTCTAATTATTTCTTGTACTTCGTTTCTCTTATTATTGTTATTATTTCATTATTTGATTTAGTAACACTTTATTGCTATAAACAAATAAAATTTGATTTGATTTGATTATTATTGCAATATTGTCTGTTATTTTATGAATTCAAACGAGTTAAACATTTTTCCGATATTTTCCGCGTACGTGAAAATTACTTTTCAATTGGGATATACCGAAGTTTCGTTTTTGTTTTCTAAATCCTAGTAAGACTTATTCAATTTGAAAAGTGCGGAATGTATGTTTAAAAAAAGAACAGCAGAAAATTAGCCATTATCAACTGAACATAAAGATAAAATATAAAAATATATATAATTCGTGAAAAATATAAAATATATATCGAATTGAGATATGCAATTTACAAAAATCAGCTAAGTAAAAAAATAATGTAAAATAATCTGATAGTAAATGCGGTAAACAACGCGATTGCTAAATTCACTATTAGATTATTTCATAAGTACTGTTTTTTTACTTCGCTAATTTTTGTAAATTGTTAATATAAATTAATGTTTTTTACATTTTTTATAAATCGTATCTATTTTTATATTTTATTTTTTATGTTCACTTGATAATGGCTTAAAACAAACGAAAAACTTTGTGATTTTTCCTTAAAAAAAAAAAATGAGTCATTTTTGTTGTTTAGAATTACTTGAGCCGGTACGATTATATTATTCGCAGTTGTTCGAATTAATGTTTTGTAATTATTGTTTTTTTTAGGTTCGGCTGCTTGTGTTACGCTTTTAAAGGTATTATGCACTAAAAACGTTATCGTATTATTCGTGTATGTCAATAAGGATGTTAAACAATTTTTAATACAAAATCTACTTTACGAAAATGCTACAACTGGTTAATATTTCGCTTAAATGATATTAAAACAGAGTTTAATGCGAAATCGCCGATTTTAAAATGTCGATCAACGCCGAGAACTTACCCGATGTAGCGATATTTCACTTGATATGGAACTGGGCGTAAAATAAAGATTCAAAATATCTTATAATGATAACGTTAACTAGTGTAGGTTTTACACTTGAGTAATTATCGTTGCTAAGTACTATTTTACGAGTCGGATTATTCCAAATTTTTATCTTATCCGGACGAATCACTAACTGATGCGTGTGTAATTTAGTTATATTTATTAGAATATTAAATCACGAATATCACGAAATTCTGCTTAAGAAATATGCGGGCAACAAGAAAATTCACGATATTATTAAGTGTCTGCCATCATGGATATAACAATTAATTCATGTTGGACGAATTTAAATTTAAGTAGTAAACTTTCGGGTTACACCTTGTATAAGGCTGGAACAAAAACATTAATAAAGCTGTACACACTTCTCTGTTTCTAGACGTTTTCTATAATATTTACTAATCTTTGCAGTTTATTTATTACGTCTAAAGGCCAAATTGATGAGTATTTGAACGTAAATAAGGAGTAATTCGATATTAATTTTTTTTCATTACTTTTGATAAAATCAGTAATATATAGATCGACAAGAAGACACACAACGCGGATGTTTACCGGTTTTAGGAATTATGATAATTTGCGCAAATTTCCACCGCGCATTGGAGAATAATGCAAGCGAATGACGCGGTATTATAATCAACATTGCTGTCAATTCTTTAGTTATTCGGTTTCTGGACGTTTGTTACAATCACTTTATACTTAACCTCTTGAGGTAGTGTAAATTTAGTTGGAAGATTTGAGTGTCGCGATGAAGACAGTTTTGTCGCTGAATTTAAATTATTCACAACCAAAGCGGCATATGTTGCACCCTTTGCAATATAAAAATCTAGTAGTTCGGATAATTTATGAGGATCAATTTAAGTTGTTGGTTGACCGAATGAGATGAAGGTTACATTTTTATCGTCTAAAATATTTTCTAAACTTCGT
Source organism: Coronaproctus castanopsis (assembly GCA_032883995.1). Classification (NCBI taxonomy): domain Eukaryota; kingdom Metazoa; phylum Arthropoda; class Insecta; order Hemiptera; family Monophlebidae; genus Coronaproctus; species Coronaproctus castanopsis. Next base: position 65,830,166 of record CM065052.1, on the reverse strand, counting down.
TATTAGTTTTAAGCCTCACGCCATATGTTTATATCGCCAATCTCCAACTGCTAAACCCCTACTAAACCTGTTGTCTAGTAAATTGTGTCCGTGCCGACGTTAGTACCTTGTAGATAATCTTCCCTATAATGATTAAGTTCATAGCGCTTTATATTTTATTTTACTGGATTGACCGATTCATTTCGAGCGCTACCTGATGCACGGTAGTAGGTTAAATAGTTGTTAATTTTAAAGTAATCTTTTGCGGTTAAATGCGATTCTGAAATTAAGCGCACGTCTATAAAATTATTATTTAAGAATAGTTATGGGTGTTTTTTTAGGCCATTTGCATTCCACATTGTTATTTTTAAGGATTTATTCACCATTGCGGTTATAGTTGTTGAAACATAACCTTAAAGTCGGACAATAAGCTTGTCAACTGCTAATTATTTGGGCTCAGTGTTATTAAATTTTCCGGATACTTCAGAATGTGTTGACATAGAATTAGTAATATTTTTTTATTTATTTACATCTACAGGGATCTCTGCGCTATTTGAAGTATTTGAGTTTGTTCGTAAATTTAGATTCGGGAAGTAATTTTTGGTAATCTGAGAATAAATGCTCGGCTAACGGTGGCTAGGCTGAATTATTTATTTTCTGTTTTTTGTAAATCCTTGTTAACTTGAACCAGTTGCTGGTAAATTTCGCAACCTTTATAATTTGACGTACGTGATTCACCACGTAAAATTATATTGATAATTTCGCGCGTGTCCAACATTTTAAGCATACTGTACAGTTATACCCCCAACATTTGACAATGCTAACACTGAGGAATAGCAGATTTTTTACTAGGCGGTCCTACCTTAATCACGGTGTTGCGGAGTATTTTTTAAACATTTCCTCGCAGTTTTCGGTCTGTTCTAAATCTATGGAGAACGAAGGCAGAGGAAGTTTTGTATGACATTGTTGAATATTGTGACATTACGAACTTTAGATCCTATTAATGTCAGTTCCTCCGCAATTAATGCCGTTTTTATCGAATAATGTACTGTTATCTTGTACTGCTTTTGATCAAAGTTTATATCTCGACCAGATATTACCATAATTTGAGATTTAAAGCATTTATTATCGTTTTAAGCTTATTCATAACTTCACTACAATTATAAATATATGACGACAACGTCGATTTTCTACGTATGTGAATACTACATATACTAATAGTAAATCATCAGCGTAAATGTACAAACGTAATGCATGAGTGTTTTTAAATCTGGAATATATATATATATATATATATATATATATATATATATATATATATATGGTCAAAGAACTGAAACTTGCAGGACTCTAAAATTATTACCACCATCTATAGTATCCTTTTGATATTTCCAAATAACTTTCCTGTTTGATAAATAATTATGTAAGAAACTTATTACGTTAAAACTATTTGCGATTGATGTGTCAATTATAACTTGGTGATCACACTTTTTAAAAGCTACTTCTATATCAAACGAGATAACAATAGATTTATTATTACGCTGTTTATTTTGCGAAAGATTATCTATTACTTCTGCTAATTCGGTAGAATAATACTTTCTAAAATCGTATTGATATGGATTGAGCACAGATGTATTATAATTTCGTTATTTAAAAATTTGAAAATATATTTTCCATATACTTTACTTAACGAATTTAATAAGCATTCGACCTGTAACCATTTATTTGACTGATATCTTTATTCGGTTTATTTAGCATTATTATACTATCAGCTTTCCAAATGTGTGGAAACATATTAAGTTGTAAAGATTTTTTTTTATAAAGTGTTAATAATAAACTCGGAAAGTAAAAATATATAATTTTAACCACTTTATTAGTTATGCTATCGGAAGATGGTACATTTTTATTATTCAGGTTTTGTATTATTTGCTTAAGTTCAATACATGACGCTTCCAATTTTATATATATATATATATATATATATATATATATATATATATCATCATCATCATCATCATCAAGTTACATCTCCTTCAAAGGAGGTTGCGCATCAAGGGCGTTGGTCTTTTTATATTTTCCTGAATCTTGCTGCAGCTACTACTTCCTTGACTCTGTTGAATCCGGTGTTTCATGTTACATATTCTAATTTTTTCCTTCCTCTTGTTATTTTTCCAAGTATTTTTCCTTGTACTGCCAACATAAACAGCCCCTCTTCCCGAAGTTTATGATTTATATATTTCAATTTTCTTTTCGTGATATCTTGTACTATCATCATCTTGTCTACGTTGCATTGCTTTAACACATACTTCTATGATATTCTTAACAATCGTCGATAAGTCCACATTTCGAATGAGTCCAACATCTTTTTTGCATTTTCCAACAGTGCACAATTCCTTTTCTTAGCTTCATTGACAACTTCTTCCTGTTCTTCAAAACGCTTTCCAGATTCATGAAAGCTTGTCATTGCAATTCTTGCTCTTATTTCTTTCGTTTATCCCTTCCATCATTTGTAATTATTGCTCCCAAATATTTAAATTGGGTTACATTTTCTATCCATTCGTTGTCAATCTATAATTTTGTATCACCGCTACTTGTCTCTGTAGATTTCATTATTTTGGTTTTTCCTGTATTTATTTTCATATCAAATTTGTTTCCTTCATTGTTGATTGTATCATCTTCTTCATTTATCCCTGTTTCCGCAATTAACACCCTGTCATCCGCATAGCTTATGCTGTTGATTATTTTTCCATTTATTTCACAGCCAGTTTTCTGTAACACGTCATTCTTCATTATATCTTCAACATATACGTTGAACGAGCGTGCCGACAATGGGCATCCTTAAATCCGGTATTAAATCTTACTGCTCAGGGGTTTCACAGGGCAGTGTGCTAGGCCATTACTTATTTTTAATTTTAATAAACGATATCTCTAAACTACCTCATAATAATATCGCCTTATATGCTGACGACCTCGCCCTATATTGTGCGTCTCATAGACCAGACACTATACTTAACAGATTGCAAAATAACTCTGTCTTTAAATACTATAAACGTCGGAGACTGAAAATAAACGCAGAAAAAACGGAGGTGATACTTTTTTCAAGACGACGCCCACTAACGTTACCTGAGGTTACAATCGATGGTAATTCAGTGGTCGACGCAAGTTCGATACTTAAAAGTCATATTAGATTCTTATCGTTCAATGACAATATTACTAACTGCATTGACAACGTGCTCAATATACTGTCACCAATTTTTAATCGTCATTCTTCTTTATCTATTTCAAACAAAAGGTTATTATACACATCTATTACCCCGATTAACTGCCCTGTTTGGCTTTCCAACAGTACTTATAAAAGATTACAGCTGTTACAAAACCACTACTGCAGAATCATATTAAACGCCCGTAGATGTACTAAATTGCGTGATATGCATTCGCAGCTAACCTTTTAGATACACTTACCTATATAAACGAATTATCTAGTAAATTTTACCATAATTGTTTAATGCATGACAATTAATTAACACCATAGGGGATTACGACATAGTCCCATCGTAGGATATTCTAAATACAAACACCGCAGAATTAAACATAGATTACTTGTTTAAGAATTATTTCCCTATTTACTATACGTGTTTTCCCTCTTTACTTAAGTTCTAATTATAATTTATTTTTATTGTTTCCTTGCAGGTTTTTTTTTTCTAATTTTTTTCTTGTAGTTGTTAAATTTTAAGTTTTAAATTTTAATTTTATCACATATACATTAGATGTCGTTGTACATTAGTAAGTTAACTGTTAATGTGTATATATATATGAGGTACTTAACATTCTTCATTATTCAATTATTCATGTATTCATGATTTTGTTTATACGTTTTGTAAATATATATTTCTTCTTCTTCTTCTTCTTCTACCAATAGCATTAACCAGTTCGTTAAAAAGAAAACCTTTCGAGCGAAGGAAATAATATAATTTTTGAGAAATTGCGATCGTGATTCGTTGCGAATATTTGCCATTTTTGTGTAAAGGAAAACTTTTAAAATAATCTTATAGCATCGGTTCTGTATTAACTGTAAGTTATTAAAATTAGTATTGGAAATATAGCACTAAGCGGGACAGAAATATGTAATAATTGGTCAACTAAGAGTTTTATAAAGGATTAATTTGTTTTCCCGATTCGGAAATGATTTTCTGCAAAAAAGTGGGTGAACTGCGCACTAATTGCTTTATCGACCAATTAATGTGATCAGCTCAATCGTTACCAAGATGACGAATGTTCTTAGACCTATTAATTCGTCGTGTTCAACGGTAAGATTTGGCGGCTGTATTGGTCGCCTGCTCGTAAAAAATACCGCTTCGATCTTGGGCTGATTGATAGTAGTTATCCATTTTTTAAAGTAAATAAACGTGAAATGTCTATTTGTAGACGATTTATGAAGTGAGCTGCAGAATAATGCAGTGTCATCGGCGTATAAGTTCCACGAGATTTCGAATACCGGTATAAATAAAATGCATACAAAAATGGACCTAGAATACTACTTCCTTGCGGTACTCCGAATAAACGGGTTTTAATGGACGATAGCAATTTATCTCGACGTAAAATGTTCTATTACTTAAGTAAGCATAAATTACTTTAGCGAGATATAGAGGGAATTTGGATCATTTTTAAAATTATCATCACGCAGTATAAAATGCCTTTGCGGCCTCGAACACCATACCGGTGTGTTTATTACAATTGAAATTACGTGTAATATAGTCACTGATACGGGGAACTTATCGAGTGGCGGAATGTTTCAGTTGAAAACTAAAATTGAACATCTGGAATAAGTTTAATCTGAGTGAGATCTAAACCTAGTGAGCATAATTTTTCGCAGCAAGTTTGCGGAGGCAACTGAGTAAGCTAATTATATCGTTAATAATAGAAGGGAATCCTTACCGGGCTTGGGAAGTGTTATAATTTCGGTTCTTTTCCAGCTTTTACGAACCTTCAGTATAAATATACGTACATAATCTTGCCGATGGAAGTGAAAAAAACCGTATCCAAGTGAACGATTTATGTGCGGTCGTTAAAGGTATCGAAGTCTACGTATTTAATTTCGAACGGTAGCTGAAAATAAATTGATGGAAAATGGGGAATTTTATTATCCTTATAGTTAAATAAACTTTTAGAACTTGTACGAAGTAGAGACGTTTTATGAAAGCAAATCTCCATCTCTGCGATAACTGAAGGACACTGGATATGTATGAATCTTGGAAAGCATTAAATTTAAGCTATAAGAATCGTCGTCGAGTGGAAAGTGACAGAATTTATATAACCAGTGGCGCACCCACGGCTGGCTACCGGGCTTAAGCCTTCCAGAGGGCTTAGAAAAAAAATGTTTAAAATACATATCAAGTAGTAAGCTCCAAACAATTTCGCAGCTAAAATGATAGTTGAAACGGAAGATAATATTTGAAAAATAAAACCTCATCTTGAAGATCGTGCAAAACAGCCTAGATTGCAAAAAGTACTGTGTTTATATTCCTTACATTCTGTCTGCTAATAACATTGAAAATGCAGCTGACTGCGCAACACAAAGAAAAAAGAAAAAAAAAGTGGCCGTTGGTTGAGAATTCGAATCTGACCCAGTGACCAATGGGTTTTTGTTTTGTTGTTATTACTTGTTTCGTTGTTGTTTGTGATTGTTTATAGTTTGTTTTATAGAATTTTGTTGCACATTCGGCTGTGTATATTTTATTCATTTTTATTACGAATTTTTAATTTGTTTGTGACGGCATGTTTGAGTCCATCCCACATAGAAATCCTGCGTGCGCCACTGTATATAACGTTATTTATTTCCCTTTTACGTTATTTCTAAGAAGAAAATGTTGCGACGAATTAGACAAATCTATTTTAATAAAACAATTTGAATAATTCTAGTATTAACTTTCGTTAAACTCGAATAAAGTTTACGAACGAAGCGCTTGATGACGTAAACAACGCGATAAAAAAAAAATATCAGGCCGGGTTCGGTTTGAGCTTACATTACGTTACAGAGCGAGCTAAAAATCGATATTAGGGTGAAATATATATAGACTAATATGGACGAGTATTCGTGTAGAGTTAAACACACCCTTTTACATTTCTTTTACATTTCTTTTACATTTCTTGTTTGTAATCGATGTTTTGCCCTTGTATTCGTAACTATAAAGTTTAAAGATGTTTAAGCGCGTACGTGTATTAGCAGTCTAAGTATTGTAAAGGCGATATAGCGGTAATAAACTATATCTAGCGTGGAAGAAACGAGAACAACATTCTGAAGGTGAACTAAAAGTAAATTAAGTACGTCGCCTAAATCGAAAATTACACTTTTTCCCTGTGGACGCCAAAAATAATAACCGAAGTCGGTTGTAAATTATATTTTTCAAATTGAAATAAGAAAATTCGCTTTAGGCGTAACGAAATTAATGAGAAAATTTACCCGGATCGATGTTGAAGTTAAAAATAGGAAAATTTATATATTCTTCTCGATGTAGATAAAACGAATTTTAAAATTCCCACTTTTTCTATTCCGTCTTTTTTTGTTGAGCTATACAATTTTCTGCGATACTCTTCGTTAATATTTTAGATAAAAACAATATTAAATTCGACACGGGGATAAATTTAATTTCGTACCCTTAGAAGCGGCGATAAAACTAATTTCGTAACCCCCCGAGCGTATTGACTTGGCGAATAGATTTCTAAAATACCAGCCCCAAATTGCGAAATAAATTTTACTTACTCGATTTTCTCGATAATTTTATTAATTTTTAAATTGGACGCATTTTCTATAATTTCAATTAGTAAAGGATAACGTATTACGTTGTTTTTTTATTTATTTTTTTTTTATTTGATTAATGAGCTACGTCCGGTTTTTTACTGATAAAAAAGAATATTGATAATGGAATCGTTCAGAGCTGAATGCGACTTTAAATAAGAAGAATATGGAAGAAATAGGAAGTTTGGCCTATTTAAGGAAAGTGGTATGGAGTTGAAGGAATTATTAAGAGCTGAAACGGAATATAGGGAAAGTGCCGAAGAGAAGGTGACAATATTTTTAGAAGGAGGATCGTCGGATGAAAAAAAGTTTAAATGAAAGATGGGCGTGAGTAAGTTGGGTGTGCTATCAGTTTTATTAATGTTTTATATACGTCGTGCATTGATGTTTCCACAGAGATAGTGTAGTGTTCTAAGCTAAATCCGCAGCATTATATCCAAGGATTCCGGTGTGTCTTAGGATTCCGGCAAAGTTTTCATAGTAATATTCGATATATCGCGTTTAAGATTACGTTGGTGGACTAAGAAATTTAGTTCGATGAAAATGGGTCTCGAAGTAGTTGAAACGACGTAAGGAAATCGGACAAGATTATTATGTATTTTCTTGTTGAAGGGTGTCGTAAAGAAAATTGAAAAACATGGCTGTTAGTTCTTCCAATAATATAGTAACAGAGCGCGGTTGCTTAAGCTTTTTTGTATTAACAGCGTATGCACACAAGCTAGTTTGTGTTTTAGAACCATCCGTACAGTATTGGATGTAGTTACTCTTGGATAATTAGTTGTAATTTTTCGAAGATTATGTTCTCATAAACTTATCTACGAGTTCCGGACGAATTAAATGACACCTAATGAATATGGAAAAGTCAAGCTGAAGTTTTAAATTATATATTTTGACATGTGTTTCATACGGGATGTACTTTATCGCTATAAGTAAATTAAATTATTATAACGTAAAATGCGAGGTGAATACAAATAATTAAGTAATGCAGGAGATTTATAAAAAGCTACGGTATTCAAAACGACAAGTTTATTTATTTTGATAATGTTACCTAAGATTACGTTTAATCCTTCCGTGGTTATATTGCTCGAAATAAAAACTGTCAATTGAAGAAATAACGACATTATCGTGGTAAAATTATTTATTGAAAAAATCAAGCGAATACATACAATAGTTCTACAACTTTTTTTTTCTGAATCCTGCCAGTCATAAACCAAATTTTTGTATATCGAATACATATATATATATATATATATATATATATATATATATATATATATAATATATATATACATATAATATATACAGGGTGGTCTAAAAATCATTGCACAATTTTAAAAAAAAGTTGTGTATAACTGTAAGGATAACTACATGGACAAATTAGATCGTAAGTCGGTTGCACAATGTTTCGTAACCCATTGACCATAGACATGTACAGCGAGCAGAGGATTGTGCTCGGTGCTGAAAATGAGGTGAAAAACAGAAGAGGAAAAATCGACAAAGTGTAAAAACTGAAGCCATATATCTGAATCACTTTATTTAGCCTCATGACGTTTGTTCATCTCTGTCATACAGCCTTAATGTAACGAACCCGCAATAATTTACATACTCTTTGTTCTTGTAAGCACACTTTTTTTTACTACGTTGTAGCGTGTTAATTTTCTCTTTTTTTTTTTTTGACAAATTGAAAGATATTTGTTTCGAATCAAAATCAATAACCGCTGTATCGATTGAGCTCATTTTTAAACGTATTTATATTGTTTTACATCAAAATTAATAATCATTATATCGATTAAACTCATTTTTCATGGTGAGTAATGACTTTTGGGTAACATTTTGTATATATAAATAAAATAAAAATATCAAAATGAGGTACAAGACACTAGTATAGTTTGTCGGACGAAAGAAATCCGGTAAGTCAAGTATTGCTCATAAGAATGCACTAATGGCGTCGTTTATGGACTCTTGATGCGTTATTTCAACGCTTCCAAAGATTGAAGATGTCACGGCGAGCCCCGTCATTTTAATTATCTTTTTAAAGAGCGGCGGTAACAATCAGTTTTCGTTTCATCACTCTATACATTTTTCTGATCTCTTTAGAACTTTCATAACTAACCTTAACCGTGTAGAATAATATACCGTTAAAATAAAATAGCGGGAGAACCTTCTAATTTCCCGACATCAGCAAGTTTCCTACGTTTTAGTAACTATAGTGTTCTCTGCGGAATTTTTAGTATAAATTGCGCAATATTTTCAACTAGATGTAGAAAACGTAAGTTCGAAGCTTGATAAATAATTTTACCCTTTTTCCGAGTACGACAAAGTTAGATATATTTAATAATTACTTTCGGTTAAAGATCACGTCTACTCGTTAATTTTTAACAGTTCAAATGGATTTACACCGCTCATCATCCAGACTATTCGGAACGTTGAGAAGAAAGCGAATATTTAAATACGATCAACAACCGATTAAGTTTTAAAAAATAAAGAACGTTAGATATATCTTAGGAATGTACTGTCAGCAGATAGAGCAGAAAAGGAGGCTGCTACATTGTCGTCAATCCCTAAAAACGTTCCAAATATCGATGTAAGTAATGTAAGTAATTATGTCAGAGGCTTTTTACACTTCGTAGCAGCAAAACTGGCGGTCGACCTTAATATTAAATAAGCTTCATCAAATCAACAATTTCGTTTTTACAAACGGCAAAGATGACGGTGTCCTCAGCAGACCTGCAGTAGGGTCATAATACAAATAGAACTTCGACTCCTCAATCGCGTGCGTAGCGTCACGCTTCCCGTCTGCCGTATCCTCATTGACTTGTACTGTTCACTCATATTGTTTTCTCAACCTCACTTCCTTTTCTCGTCAAAGTTAAATTCTCTAATTAGCCTAATCATTTACGCATTTCTCTATTTCTTGTTTTTAACTTCCTCCACCTTATCGGCAAAAAAAAAATATTTTTTTCCTTATCTACGTCAGAATTGGAGATACTAGCGCCACGAGTAAGTACTTTCCATTTACCAGCCACAAACGCTTTATTCGTGCATATTAGGACTCTACAAACGGATACGAAATCCTTAGTTAAATTTTCGCGATTACAACGGGATAGTATTTTTTTTCGTAATCGAATCGCGAAATATATTAGTCTCGAGCAGTGTAAAAATTATATATTATATAAAAGAAGAGAATTATTGTAAATTTTGAAAAATAGTGATAGTAGTATAGGGTGACGTAGAGGTGACGGACGGTTTTGTGTTTTGAATAGCGCAGTTGGTAATACTGTCACGTTGAGTGTACACAAGAAAGATTTGTTTTTCTCTTCAGTTATCATGGCATCCTATAACGAGAAGGAACGCGCGTTTTGCGTGGAACGTTATTTTCGTCGTGCAGCGATTAGGACAGTGCGAACAAAGTTTCGAAAAGAATTCAAAGTTAGTCGATTTTTTTGCGGGAATACCTTAAAAGCCGCCTTTACGAATCCACGAGATTTGGAAGACCTGAAAACTCAGATTTCTCAAAAATTTTAACAATTCAGCGACCTACGCTCGAAAAAGTACTCGAAAAATTTGTAAATACTAAATGAATGTATTTGTTGCAAATGGTGGTCATCTGAACTATACAATGATTGTAAGCTAATCTCTCGTTTTTCTACTTTTAAATATATTCAAAAATTTTGTTCGAGTAGTTTTTGAGTCATTCAAAAATAGCAACAAAACCGTCAGTCTTCTCTGAGTTCCCCTATAGTAGTAGTAGTAGTAAAAATCTGCATATGAACTACTGAATGAAGAGAATGTATTAAATGCGAGAGGCTTGTTTTTAATGACGAAAATATGGGAGTATTTGTACAGGAAAATCAAATAGAAATAGATGGAAAAAAACTAACCAATTATACGCTAAGAAAGACGTTAAAATATAAAATACCGGTAAAGAGGACAAAATATGGTGAGCAAACAAGTAAATATATTATAACAAAAATTTTGAACCAGTTACCAGATTGAAATACTGCAGGAAAAAAATTTAAGAAAATTGAAGGGAAAAATTAAAACCTGGTTACTGACTGGAGATATTATGAGCAAAATTAAATAAGTAGGGATAGACATATAGCACATGACCGAAGTGCTGCTACTATATGTATACATTTTGTGTTAAAACAATATTGTATGTGTGATTGGGAGAGATAAATGAAGGTAAAAATGTGAGCAAATGGGACAGAGTGTATATGAGTGAGTGTGCGAATATGAAAAACTGTGAATTAATATATAAAAATATAATAAACGCGCGATAAATGTTAGAGCTTATAGCTTGACGGAAGTAATTGTAAAAATTAATCTATAAGGAATGTGTGTGAGTGAAATTGTGCATGTATTTTTATATGTTATATACAAATATACGATTTAAAAAAAAAAAAAAAAATTAGTGTAGTAGTAGTAATAGTTCGAATAGATGAATCTGATCTCGTATGGGAAAAAAAAGTTAAACATTTCATTCGTCAGTCGAGCTTCGAACGAGTTTACAAGTCGTTCGTAAGATAACGTTATCGGTGAGATTATTATTATTATTATTTTATTATTTTGTTTTAATGGAATACTTTTACAGCCTACGTACTAACTCGTATTTCTATAAACGTGGACAAATTCTCTAGAAATATCGCTATTATAAATTCTCAAGATGAAGAAGACATATATATGCGCGTGTTAGTTGTTTGGAATGGTAATTAGTTGAACTTGGTGAATTCGCCGTTTCTAATAATATTCACACGATCGCTTTATCTAGAGACTAAACATGAATGTCTAAGTATAGGGAAGATATTTTGTCCTTGATGAAGACAGGTAGTAAAATTATTTTAATCGATGATTTAAATTCTAAACATAAACATCGGAATGATTTTAATAATAATCCAGCTGGCAACGTTCTTACTTAGTACTACAAATTAATATACAAAATATTAGCCATCACGCGGACCTACATATTTCCCACCACCTGACTGTCATATTATTTATTTAGTTCTAATCTCAAAAATATCCATATTACGCTGCTTATTTTAGTCAATTGTTTATCCTTCAATCATAATCCAATATTTAACATACTACAACAACCGCACGTAAAACATTTGATTTTAAAAATGTGAACTAGAAAGTATTTAAGCGTCATATTTCTGATAATATCAAATTAAACGCATTTCTGATAACGATAACATTGAGCACTGTCTCACGAACTTGCTTCATGATACTATTTCCCATTCTGTTCCTAATTATTAAACAGAATGTTTCTCTCCTGTACCTTCGATCGCCTCATATAAAATTATCATAATTAAAATCAAAAATATCGTTAGAAAATCTTATAAAAAAAAAGTCGTTCATATATGCGCGAAATATGAAGAAATTATTAAATCAATTTTCGATTTTTCTTCAATATTTACTAAATAAATATAATAATAAAAAGTTTACTCTGTTCAATAGCCTTTGTAAGATATGTAAATAGTATGTACAACATCATGAAGCACTTTCTTCACTTCACGATCCCCATACTATTACGTACGCATATAATGACACGTATAAAGCGGAATTGCTTGCTGCACTCTACCTTGATATTCTCAGCAGAAATATCCATTCAGCTTCGAACTGTCAGAATAATAAAGTACGTACAGCCGTCGATAGATTTATAGCATCATCTCAGACAACTAATATTAAATTAACTAAAGAATTTTTTACATGTAAAATCAACAAAGGATAAAATTCAGTAGGTCGCGATAGTCTACTATCATTAAAATGCTAGTCAGAAAACCGTCATCCAGTTAACTAATTTAATGAATGCAATGTTTAAATTTGGATACGTTCTCTTTGTTTGGAAAGTGGAAGAGATACTTTTATTACCGAAACACGGTAACGATGGTTAATAGATCGACAATATCTGTCCAATCAGCTTAGCAATCTTAGCGAAATCGTTGAAAAAATTGATTGAAATACTAGAGACTTTGCTAATTCTAATCATTTAATACCTAGCAGATAATCTGGATTTTAATCGAAATATTCCACAATTCAACAGATTGCAAAGGTTGTTGACTCTTTCTCACAGATAATTTTGAATAAACATACCGGGATGGTATTATGTGATGCGGCGAAAGTTTTCAACTCAACCTAGCGCAACGGTATTATCTACGAAATGATTTCTACCACGTTTCCCTAATATTTAAATTAAACTCATTAATAATTATTTAAGTGATAGTTCATTTTACATTATTATAAATAATATGAGATTAAGCAGCAAATGTTCTGCCGGCATACATCAAGATAGCGCGTTGAAGTAATTTGCTAAATTGCACAAGCAGGAATGAAGAAGCAACGTAACTGCGATTTAATCTTGTAAATATGTAAATTTATGTATAATGGATGCCTAACCAATGGGACACGTACTCCACACTAGGTTTTTATGTTAGCTAATGAGTAATCATGTAATTATTTAGCTAAACGGCTAAGATTGTATCTTAATAATAGCCTATTAAGGGCTGTACAAAAAAAAACAAATATCCAGTAATTTTCGTAACATTCGACTGATTATTTCTGGTCCTGTCTATTATCGTCGCTTTAGACATATATTACGTTCTCAGTTCATTGATGAGTTCGTGTCGCGTTGGCATAGTTGCTGGAATAATGCACGACTAACTCGCGACATAAAAAAGTTTCTCATCATTACGTAACTCATAATTATCGCGAATAAGGCAGTGGCACCCACACTCGGTAAAATATTATATGCGCGCGCATCTGGGTTGCATATTAGTGCCTCGAATTCATTTTATATGTAAAAATAAAATGTAGTCACGACGTTCAGCAATATGACGATGAGAGAGTGTAGTGATTTTTTTAATAAAAAATGAAACAATTAAGTAAAAATTAGTAACGTAAATAATTAATAATAAATCATTCGTCGGTTACGCCATTTTCAAGTTAATATGAAAATAAATAAACATAAATAAATATATAATAACAATAAGAAAAGCAACATAAAAAATTTATGTACTTAATAACAACAACCTATCGCATCTAAAGACTGATGTGTCGATAGGTACTACACATTCAAGTTTACTAGAATAACAGGTTGTCTCATTAAATGATATTCCCATGTTAAAAAAATCGTCGAAAAACTGGTCGTGTGACGTAGTTTGTAGACCAATCCCTTTATCCCTTTATAGTATAGGGTGACCAAGACAGATGGTTTTGTTTTTTTAATAACTCAAAAGCTACTCGACCAACATTTTCGAATGAAATTTTATTTAAAAATAGGAAAACGAGAAAGTGGAATATCGTTGAGATGATTTACGTTTGTAACAATATATATATTCATTCATATTCGAACACTTTTCCGAACATAGGTCGCTGAATTTTTGAGAAATTTCTTTCAGAACTTCGAGTTTTCGGGTCTTCCAGATCTCGTGGACGTGTTTCGTAAACTCGTAAATAGTTTCGTAATCAAATAATAAATTATTTAATTTGTAACTATCCTAGATGTACACTATTTACGTAATAACTTCTCCGTGGTCTAATAAGGGACGTCGCAGTTACTTTATGCGAGAACGAGTTTCGTCACTCGATTGGATTGCTATACGTTGTGATCTAGAATTTTATACACGCTAAATAATAAGTAGATTTATAATACGATATTTGGAACTAATTCATCGTGTCGAATGTTATTAATATGTTAGATAAATTATTTTTATTTTCTAATTTTATTATTTCTAATTTTTTTTTTATTACTTTTGTCCCGCTATATGTTATATATATTTATATATAATGTTTACAGATATGACGTCTCAATCGGACAATGTTGAAAATTCACAAAGGTCTCAAGAAAAAGAAGAAAGATAAGAAAAACAAACGGAAAAAAGAAGACGAATTATTCGATCCGGAAGAATTAGAAAAATATCGTCGCCAAAAAGAAAGCGAGCAAAAACTAACCGGTGACCTAGAAGAACCGAATAAATCGGACGAACCGTCGTCTACCGGTCGGAGCGGAGCCGAATGGGAAAAGTTTAAAGCGTTAACAACCGGCGTCGACGATATATTGAAAAAGACACAGACCGATTTAGATCGTATCAAATCGACCAGTTACTTTCAACGAAAATTACCTAAAACCGTCGATCAGAAAGCCCAGAAACAAACATCTACGCAACAACAACAATCTTCGACTACTCCTACTACTACAACTACTGTTACACTCGATACTACTACTACTAGCGCCGACACATCTTTTGACGTTACTAGTAGTAGTAAAACATCGGACGATCCGAAACCGGATCGATTAGTATTGTACGATGAAGAAGACGCCGACGACGAACAAAGTGATTACGACGATCGCGTTTTCGATACATCGTACGTCGACGTTATAACTAGCGGTCGCATTAAATTAGCGCCGATTCCGGACAGTCCGATCGAACAAGATATCGGTTTCGATCCGTTCGATACGTCGATAGCCGATAAATTCGTTAAACCGACATCGAAAAAACCGGTCGTAAGTCTCGGCTGCGCCGTAGAAGTTCTATCCGGTAAATTAACGGATCCGTCTATTTTACTACGTTCCGGAATTCGTAGTAGTAATAATAATAATAATAGCGGTGTTATCCGTAGACGACCTAAACCGGTAGATTTATTACTGAGTAGTTTCGACGCTGCTGGTGCGGATGACGTCGTGATCGCCCGTAGTAAAACGCCGTTAGAATCTCCGGTTAAAACTTTACTAGACGACGATTCGTTATTAACTTCCGCTCCGATAACCGCCAATAATAGTAACTCTATTACTACTCCGACTGCTAATAATAATAATCGTCAGAGTAGCGAAAGTTTTACTTTGGATTTATCGATAAATTTAGCTCCTCTGTTAGTAGCATCTGAAGAGCTTTGTACAAATCTACAGCAACAGCGACAACAACAACCCGTTTCTTCGGATAATTCTTCCGAAGACGAATTTGCCGCATTAGCGGTACAGTCGTTGACGAAAAAGAAGACGTCACCGGTTACGTCGTCTAATTTATCGTCGGCGCAGACGTTAGCGATACCGTTCGAAGTAAATTTCGACGACGACCATTGTCGGCGAATTCAGCTTATCGAAAAACAAATAGAAAACACTATTATTACAGCCGAAACGAGAAACGATTTCAAATTAGATTTATCCACTTTGGAAGACGACGATTTCGATCCGAGAGCCGAGGATATAATTAATCCATCGGTATCCGCCAGACCGGATTTGTTGAAAATTAATAAACAAGACGAATATAATAATAATAATTCGTCGGACGATAAATTATTGAGTCCGATTATTGAGACGAAATCGATAGATCCGTTCGATACGTCTGCCGTAGATATTAGGCCGGGTAAATTCGAATTAAAAGTCATCGAACGGGAATTTCTCGGTGATAATAGTAAGGAATTTACCGAAGATCCGGTTTTATTACAAGAAGAACGAGATCAATCGGACGACGAGCTAGACGCTGACGATTTCGATCCGTTTGATACGTCGATCGTAGATAAAATTAAATTAGATATTTGAATATGGCTTTCAATCCGTTCTTAATAAACCAAACCGATTCTTCATCGGCCAACGAAACCGGAGGATTTTCTAATTTCAATCCGTTCGCCGTGTCCGACAACGAACAACAACCGAATAATACTTCCAATAATCCGTTCTTCGAATTAGCCGCTTCTACTACTTCGAATACTGCTCTTAATAAAGACGAGGCTTCGGCCGCTTTTCAATCTAACATCGGTGATAGTACAAATCCGTTCGCAGCCTTTTTCATCAGTCAAGCGTCATCTTCGACAACAGCGAACGAAATACGATTAACTTCGGACACCGATCGCGTTATTGGTCAATCGTCGAATGTAGACTTATTAGGTGATGTATTCGGATCGGGTTCGTCGTACGAAACGCTAAAAATCGACCCTAAACCGATGGCGAAGGACGCGCCGTCATTACGAACTAATATCGATATTCGTCGACAAAGTTTAGACACTACGGCGGATATAACGCGTTTTAACGCGGACGCTCGAAGAAAAAGCGACGTATTATGGTCGAATATGGAACTGGAAAAACGCGAACGGAAAATACCCCCGACGAGACCGGAACCACCTCGAAGACCTCCGCCTCCTAGACCGAGTCCTCCTGCAGCGCCACCGCCGTCTAAAGAAACGAAAGATTTAATATTAAGCGTTACCGGCGCTTTAGAAGCTACATCGTCCGATTTATTAGACAGACTTCAAGCCACTCGAACACCGAGTCCGACTCCGATTTCGGAATTACATTCGCCTAGTCCGATTCACATGAACGAAAATGATAATTTTCTGACCGAAGCGTCAACCGATGACGCTTCTTTCATTCTTCCGGAAAAGACGATGCACGGCGAGGATATTTTCGGAGAACTAGCCTCGACTATTTCGACGCAAGATCCGTTCGCTACGACGCCGTTCGAATTGTCTCAACAAGAAGATTTCGACGTTTTCCACGCCATAGCTAACTTACCTAAAGCCGAAGATATAGACGAACAATTGAAACAACAGCAACAGCCTAAGGTACCTATTCCGCCGAGGCCTCCGCCACCAGCACCGATAGAAAGTAGACAACCGGTAGTATTGAACGACTTTTTCGATACGGTTACACCGGCTGAAACCGTTCATAATGTTACCCCATTCGATACTAGTAAACCGTTCCCGGGGCAAACTTCGATCTTCCAGCAAATCGACGAAAACGACAGTCAGACCGTTTTGGAAGCGTTATCGCGCAAATCGTCCCTCTTATCCGGACCATCTTCGTCACCTCCGGAATTGGAAACCTATCCACCGACGACATCGCCTACTATGTCGTCCATTTTTTCGTCTATGGAAAATGTGACGAAATTAACGGCGTCGTCGACTTTTCAAAAACCGACTGAATTATCAGTGATCTCGTCGGACGATAAATATTCTCGCACGCGTAAAGCTTCTCACGATATAACCGCGGAAAAGATACAAATTATACCGAGTCGTAAAAAGTATTCTTTAGATTATTCGTCCTCATCCGCCGTAGGAGCTAGCGGATTTTTCCAAGGAACGCACGTTGCCGATGATAAAATATTAGAAGTACCTAAATTTCCAGCCGGAATGAGTACCACCCCGATCATATCGTGCGAGAATATCGCCAACGAAGCGCTGTTCGAAGAACCGGAAGAAGCGCGACGACAACAATCGAACGATGACATCTTCAGCGCTACGGGTGTTGTCGCTAAGTACGATATTTTTTCGCAACCGTCTGAATTATCGCAAGATCAAACACAACGAGAAATGATAACGGTTACGGATCCGTTTGCCGATGATTTACTATCGAAATCGGTCGTCATCGGTTCTGGTATACCGCAAAAAAAACCGGACGATTTCGACGCGTTCGAAGCGAAATTCGAAAGTTTCAAAGCAGATACGACCGCTTCGATAAAAAGCGGCGATCCATTCGATCCGTTTAGTAGCGGCGGAACTGATCTATTAATCGGCGTAGCGGGTAAAGAATTAATTATTGTCAATTCTTTCATCCGAATATTTCGAATATTTATTTATTTATTTATTATCGGGCTTCCATACTATCAATATTTATATAGTATCGGATATTGTAAAATGAATAAGAAGGGGGACTATTTATTAAAATATAAATTCAGACTAAAAACAAATGCTGATAAAATTAAATAGATACCGGAATTTAGAATATAATAGGGTCATATATAATATATGTGCTTAAGATAAATGCAATACTTAAAAGGAACATTAAGACCATAACCGATAAAAAGCAACACAAAAATCACTACAACGGGAATATTCAAGGATAACATGGTCCACATTGGCCACTAAGTGGGTACTACCCATAGGATGTGAATAACAAGTTTCAATGCTAAAGTAATTCATTTTTTTTTTTTTTTTAGTAATAGTGTGTAGTTTATTCGCCGAGAAAGTTTTTCTATTAAGCCCGTATTTATTGTAGATATATATAAATCATCTGTATAATTTACAGGTAAATCGATAGATACAGTAATATTACGAAAGTGTCTGGAAAAGTTCAGTATGACGTAAATGGGGTTTATTAGTATTGCATCGTCAGTGTAAAGGAAAGAAACACGCATCGAAGTCGGAACACGCTGAATGATATATTTCGACTATAAATAAATATAAAACACAATATAACATATTTAGGAGTAACCAATTAGATTATTAACGAACTTACCAAGAATGAGAATATTTTTTTCTTAAACAGTACATTATCGAAAAAGCAACTGTATCGGCTTTATCTTACTTCATATTAATCTATGTTATTCTCTATGCTGTTGTGTACCGCGTACGACTCTTGGGAATTTTACAGAATTATTTACTCGAGTTAATAGACACCACAAACGGTGCTGGTGATTTTGCATTTGCCCGGGGGAATTTTTATGTGTATAAGTTTTCTACCGTGTAAATAATTTGAAATACGAATTGATTTGATTATTATTATCATTGTTATTAAATAGATATAAAACCGAAATGAAAACTAGAATTTACAACTCCATTTCGAACGAGGCGTGACAGATGCTGTCGAATACGATTAACCTAATTTGTTCTAAATACAAAGAATTACCTACTCGTTAGATAAGGTGTAACCCCCTTTGTTAAAAGATTACTAAAAGAAATAAATTAAATATTTAAAAATTTAATTTAAATTAATTTTTTTCAGTTTTATCTTTTTCAATTTAATTTTTATTATATTATGTTCTTCTTAATTTACGAAGATGACAGTGCTACCAGTACGGGTTTTGGAAATGAAGAACCGTTCGACGAATTCTTGGCTATGCAACAGCCATTGAGCACCGTTACAACAGAAGCCGCGAAGCCATTTACTAGGTACTAACGGTGTTGATTTAAAAATTAAATAAACGAATAAAAGCAGTTGGACCTACGTCTGTAACTTTAATATATATGTATTACACATATATATATATATATGTATATATATTTATAAAAGAAGTCATAATAATACTCCGCAGTCGTATAATGTAGAAAGTGAAAAAAGACAAGAACTGATTGGTCATAATTACGAGTATAAGAAGGCCATTCTAACGTGGAACAAACCAAGTTAGTTTGATGAATCGATTTTGAATTCGACGTACTCAATTTTCCATTGAAGTTTGCCGATTTACTCGTTGTTCTCAGCTTTGTCTTGTTATGGTGCCCCGGTTAGGTTTATCTCAAGTTACAGAATCTGAGATATAATTGACGTTGATCATATTTCTCCTATTGTTTACTTAACACGTATAAACGTATACAAATGAAAATATACTCCATCAGCTACGATGTTTTCCGAAGTATGGCATATAATTCTATCTGTGTATGTTGTTTCATATCTTCAATTCGAAGAATTTGAAGCGCAGAAGAAAACATGTTTTCAAATCACAGCTACAACAGAGTCTCAGAGATTTCATTTTTTACCAAAGTAATCCTGACAAATAAATTAGTTTTTTCTAATTCAATTTCGAAATATATTTCGTCGCATTGAACTCGGATAAAGTTTTTCATTTATAAATGGAAAAATGCCTATAAAATATCGTTATAGAATTGTCATTCGACGATTTCACGCGACAAAGAAATTTATTGTAGATGGTAATAGTTCGGATAAAACTAGACATCTTTCCGTCATCATAAAAGCTGTAAGTAAATTGGCTCTTCATCCTGTATATTCAGATATTATCCATTAATCTTCGCTAGGTGATATCAGTTTTTCGATTTTATATTCGTGAAAGAATTTTATTTGAAATTTTTAAGTTTTATTTCGGTAAGCGGGTTCTCAAAATCTATGTTTAGTATAGAAGGAAATATTTTGTTTTGAAAACTATCAATTTTATTTTCATTCATTGTTTTTCATTGTGAACCATATTTGTGTGAATTGTGTAAGTGAAAGGTAGTAGCATACTATTACTGAATATGTTTTATGTTTTTAAATAATAGCTTTCGCTTAAAAGATAGACTTTCAGTTTTAACGTTGTATATTTATTTTCTTAGCTTCGACGGAATAATAATTATTCGTAATTAGTTGAAAGGTTAATAATGAATACATGATACATATAAATATATTACACTAACTATCGTACCAGAGTTTCTCGACTTTGCAGTTAAATCCATAAACTGAGTATGTTACTGGAATTTATGTTATTCTTAGCCGTGCTTTAATCATATTTGGTCGGCTTTCTACGTTCAATTTTGCTTACGTGGGTGTTCTTTCAATAATTTCGTCGTCGGAAGTTGGCTTCCTATCTGTAAATATCGAATCGTTCCTTGAAAATTGATCTTTGTATAGCATTTTGTTTTTTTTTAACCGTTTATTAACTTCGCGCATAAGATTTTTATCGGCATTCTGAAATAGCTCACGGGTGAAACGTAACTCCATCCACATTTATTTATATACGGTGAAGGTAATTTATCTTCGTTAGAATCTCATTTTCCGTTTCGTTAATCTATATCTATTTTTTTTTCTTCTTTTTCAAACGTCAAGCGACGCTTGGCCCGGAGAACAGCAAGCTGTAATGATGGAATCCAGCGCTAGAGCCTATCAGGAAGCGGCCGCTACCAGTAAAGTAAATTTCTTCGAAAACTTACAAGACAACGTCATTCCGAAAGAACAACTCAATCTAAGTAAGAAAATGTGTTCATTTCGATCAGTCGTTTATTTATAATAAATAAAATTACGCATTTCGCTTATTAAAAATTGTCGATTTCCATCATGAATTATTGATGTCGCAGTAGCATAATTTTTAGAACACTCGACTTATTAATAATAATATAAAATAAACATTTATTAATTGTTCCAAATTCTAATTATTGTCGCGTTGTAATCGCGGTGAATAGTCGACCTATGGAGTGAAGTGCCAGGTAAATTCACCGTAACTGAGTAAACTCAAATAATATTAAACATTTTAATTCATAAATAAAATATAAAATTTTCAACAACTTGACGACAACGACATAACAAGGTTAAATATAAATAAATATGATATAAATTTAATTAATAAATACCGAATCAATTTACATATATAAATATATATATATATATATATAGAGAGAGAGAGAGAGATAAAAATAAATATATATAAAATCCGAAATACAATGCACTTTCATTAGTATGTATCGTTGATTGGGATAACGTTACGAAGTTTAGTTGTATAAATAATTTTTATGGTAAGTGCGTGTATATATATATATATATATATAATCAACATGTTTATATTTTTAGTTGTCAAAGAACTCAATGTAACTTATTTTTGAGTACAAAATAAGCTTGTATTGAAGAACTAATTACATGCAACGCAATTACATGTGCATACGGTCAGTTGCCACTGTCTCTTCTGTGATAATTAAGAATCAAATGATTATGTCTCCGCGACATATATATAAAAATATAAACATACAAATGTCGGGATGCCTTAGCTATGGACTATCGTCAATAGTGACGAAACCTTGTACAATCGACATTCTTACCATACATCTCAAATTAGATACAATAATTTCGGAATAACCGATTACAAAAAAGAAAAAAACGATTTATTAATAAAAGTAAAACAATATATTAATAAAGCCGAGTTTACGTTTCAAGCAACATGCCGTACCCATCATCAGAACTCAACTAAACTAACCCTGACATAACAAGCTACTACCTTAACCATATAGAGATAACTATATATGATTAGTTCTCAATTGACCAGTCACCGTTCTCTGCGCTGGATCAAGTCGAAAGTCACCTCTCTGTTGAAGTTCTTGAATTTTTCAATCTCTAAGGCTTCCCTAACAATTCTTTCACCCAACCTATCTACTTTGGCAAGAACTGTTATTTCTCCAAACCTTATTACATGCCCTGTAACCGATATTCCTTAATCCTTACAGCAACAGTTCTGCTTGTTTGTACCATAGCTGTACACGTGTTTTATATATTGTACAACGACTTTTAGACCACTCTGTATTAGATAAATTTCTTATTTATAAAATGCTAATTCACACTTCATGGCTTTCTTGTTTTGTGTTTCATATTGAGAGATAATTTTAATAAATTATATCTCATACAGAAAAAGTGACTTATAGTTTTTCTTTTTATTTTCTGCTATGGCCTACACCTAGCCTATTAGGCTATATATATGTACAGAAATCACTTACTACGTAATGTTCAAAATTAGATACGTTAACTAAATATAAATCGAGTGATTTCGTCTTATTGGAGCTGACCAAACTCTGCTTAATTATCCAGAGTCGGATAATAACGTCCACCAATAGGTACGTTTATCCAATCTATCAGCGTACTTCTCTGCTGTAATGATTACTTTCACGTATGGGACATCTAAATCACGGTGTAGTAGTCTGATTGCTTATGTACCAGGGAGAATTTATAAACGCTCTCCGGGTTTTTATTAAAACGTTCTGAAGTTACCTCACGTTTAAGATTACATTAGTAAGATATCGCGTAAATTTCCTATAATTACCGTATGCACGAGAACGAGTTATCTTGTTAATAGGATACGATTTCAGGCAATTTCTAATGTTTACGTATTCAAATTAAGGACTATAACAAATTCCTATCCTAAAAGCTAGGCACCTATTTTTTATTAGTGTTCTAATTATGGCAAAGTCCAATATTTTATAATAATTATTGAGATGTTATATTAATTATTTTCACTTATACATTTTTCATTCAGCCGATATGCATATCTGTTTTTTATTATTATTATTTTTTGTTACTTTTATGTTGTATTTAATTTAAATTCCTAACGTACCTTTCTGCTTTAAATATACAATTATATATATATATATATATATATATATATATATATATATATATATATATATATATATATATATATATATATATATATATATATATATGTATATATATACAAATATATATACGTAATATTAAACTTCATGTAACGTTTACTTTCAACAGAACTTCAAACTGAAGTTGGAAAAGTTCAAAGACAAGAATCGGAAGAGACACCGCCTACACCGTTATTTGACGAAGATGTATCCCAACCTTTGGAATCGTTTCCAAGAACAATTTATGAAGGACCAGGTTGGGAGATGCAGATTCGTTATCCGATACGCAAAAAATTTACCGGACAAAGGTAAAGATAAATTTATTTTTTCGGTTATTCCTTGAAATTACGAATTAACAACTAAACGGCTAACTGTCGTATATGTACTATCTTAATTTAATCAAATATCCTTCGCAATCCCTTTCTTTAAAGTTCTTAAGCAACCGATTCCATTATGATAAATAATAAGTTGTCTTATAAAATAGAAAATATAGTTGCTTATAAGAAAGAGAAACTCGATGTATTCCAAGTACGCGTACCATAGAAAACCGAGTATACTTTCTTATTTTACATTTAATATATAAATATGAATTTTAATATGAAGTACCTCAGGGATCTGATTCGAATCCCACTTTATTTAACCATTAATGATCTTCCAACCAGTCATCAGGGCGATGTTCCTTATTCGCCGTTAATATTTGTTAAATGAAAAAACATAAACATTGGTGAAGAAGTACTAAATTTCTGAATGGTGCTCGGAAAATCGTAATATCCAAAGTGAAAACTACCGCAATACATGTAAAAATGAATTATCTATCCGTCTCGATGGACAACAACTAAACAAGTCATCATCCGTTCGCTATCATACTATAACAGTTGACCTTATTCTGGAAATCTCAAATGAAGAAATTGAAACAATCATGCTTCCAAATGCTAAACTTATTAAAAGAAACTGGTTCACGCGTCATATGGTGCAGATCGTACATCAGTATTTCTAATGCACCGTGCTATGATACGCTCTAAATGGAAATATGCTTCGTCAAAATATTGAAAAGCCGACCATATTTATCTGCAACCTGTAAAAGCTATCAATAACATAACTCTTCGGCTAACTATAGGGGCATTTCGCAACTCACCGAAGAGTGTAGAAGCGTCGAAGTATCCTCCAGATATTCGAAAAATGTTTATACTGGCGAACTTTCATGCTCAGTACGCTCTATCTTAAATATCGCTTCTGCGAGCATAATTCAAACTACTTTTCGAAATACAACTCAACGAATTGCTAATATAATTTCACCAAAATTAGCCTCGTTCGTAGTAATCCCACCATGGAACCAGAATTTAATCAAATTGGATCGAGATCTGCTAAATCACACGACAAAAATGGAAGTTCACTCTCGGTTGAAGCTGTAAAATATCTTCGTGTGGTTCCAACTCGTCGATATTTTTTACTGATACGCCGACATTTAATCAGTTCGTTTGTTGTTCAGTGGTAAAAGGTGACTCAGTTATAACACGGTATATACACTATGTGAAACATTCTCAATTCTGTCCAGTGAGCACTACATATATTACAGATCAGGGAAATATCAACCAAGCGCTAATTTTTTAACATATTCGACTGTTACAAAGAGAAGCAAGGAAATATTCGAGCTTCAAGAAATCACTTAATATTGACAAATTACGTTCCTCTGGATTCACGACCACTTTAGAATTCCCGGAAATGAACTGGCTGACAGCACATGCTAAAGAAGCCGCTATGATTCATCCTGTTCCTGGAATTTCAACTGCTACACGAATTTTTAAAACATATATTATGGAGATTTTGAAAAGAGTAATATGTCGATATCATTTAATACAAAAATGAGCGGACGACTAAAAATATGTAAGATCCGAGACCCGATATAGAGACAGACGATTTATTTATTATTGATGAGGAGCTGAGTAAATGTATGGATATCGATGTTGCGCTTAAAAATCTTAATTACCCTTTAAGAGCACGCTGACTAAACTATAGACCGCACATTTCATTTAAAGGTTAATTATTCGTTATAGCCATTATATATATATACATAGTACCGAGTATTTCGCATTCGATATTTTAATTTTTTATTTAGATTTTGGAAAAAAGTATTTGTAAGGTTACTATATCAAGGAGACACTCCGCATTTAGAATTGCTAAATAGAGATGACGGCAAAGAGACGATACTTCACGAATGGCCTTTACAACCGTGTTACGCCATATCGGAAATCGGTAATTTTTATTCAATTTTAATTTAAAATCGAACGATTAATAAAATATATTTAAATTTGGACGATAAATTATACGTCATTACGAATTATCGGAGTTTGTGTGTTTCCACAACAACCTATAAAGCCACTCCATCAGCAGTACTTAAAGTTGAATTCGTAACTTTCTCCAGCTATCAAAACCAACGTTGGCTTCTGGAAATCACCGATTAATTTATCCAGTTCCAATCATATAGGACTTAGACTTGGCCATATATCATTGTCTCGTGATCATCTACTTCAACGTTCCAATCGTCATGTATTTTGCCCCTTTTGTCTACTCCGCTTGTTTGCAATAGTTTACTACACCGCCCATACTCCACCGTTATCGACTCTATGTTCATCCGAGTACCCTATCTGGTTTCCTCTCCGACAGTTGTTCAACTATTCCCTTAAATTACAATATCCCTTACCTCTTCTAACCTCATCTATTACCTCTAACTGTTAAATCGTCATTGCTGTCCTCGCTATAAAAATAAGAATAAAATAAATAACATTTAACGTAACGTAGAGATTTCGTTAAACTTTAGTAATACGAAATAAACGAATATATCTAATATGAATAAATTACAATTGAAGGAAAAAGGATATCATCCTGCAAATACTACGTAAGGAATGGTTGAAAGTCGTTATAAAAGAGGTAGGCATCCAACGAAATATCTTGACAGAGTTAAAAAAATTGCAGGAGCCGAATCAATACCGGAAGTAATAGATCGGGCAATAGATCGGCGGCAAAGCGCATTTGTTCAACAAGATATCCATGGTATCACGATGCTCGAACGAGTCATGTAGATGATGATGATATCAGCCCTCGTTCTTCTCTACTTATATTCACGGCACATGTTCATGGGTTTTTTCTTCTATACATTTTTGTCTTTATCATCTTCCATCACAGCCACATTTCATCATGGGACTTTTTTTTTTTTTTTTATCCAGTTCTATACGATAGAATATTGCGTACATATGTTTTTCTTATAATTTCTACGTACTGATTTTTTAATTTATAAGCCAAAGCATATTTCTGCGGAAATGCTATTAGTCTTATTTTCTTCTTAACTCATTTGTCGTTTTTCACATACATCACGTATTTTTAGGGAAAGGTGTGTATCGGGAATTTTTGAATCAATATTATTTTGCATAACTCGATTCCATCAATTTTCCCGATAATGTTGTATATCTGCCTCCATTTTACTTTCAGAATTTAATGGGTAAATTATTACAGAGTACTTTTGTTCACCTTATATCGTATATACGTGTACCTTGTCCAGCTCACACTCATTTTAAATTTGCTACTCATTTCTCTACCAACTTCGTAATTTGATTCATTTTTTTTTTTTTTTTTTAATCTGCGCTATATATCTGCACACATTATATTAATTATGATTGCCAAAGAGACAGGATAAAGCTGTAGGGAACAGTGGACTGATGGAAGATAATCATATTATTTTATATATATATATAATATGTCTATGAATGCGTGTGTAAAGATTGGAAATAATTAATTTTGGAAAATTTTCACCACCTCCTTTAGGAGCTCAACAATACGATCAGTACGGCAAAATTTTTACGATTAAAATTCAATTCGTCGTTTACAAAGAAAGACCGGGAGTACGTCCCGGTCAAGTAACGAAAGCCGAAAGACTGACCAATAAATTGAGTCAATTCGCAGCCTATGCCATACAAGGAGATTATCAAGGGGTGAAAGAATTCGGTAGCGACCTAAAAAAATTAGGACTACCGGTGGAACATTCACCGCAGGTGAGTTAAAATGAACTATCTAAAATACGGAAAAGATTTTCATGATTATCATTGTTTTTAAATTTACACGTAAATATATTACTGCAAATCTTATTATATCCTATATTAATCCAATTATTATTGTTTTCTACATAAAAATCCATTATCTGTACCTATTTATGGCCACAGACATTTTTTGATTTTTTTTTTTCTTTTAAATTGCACAATATTAAAAAAATGTGAATATGCTCAGATCATACTGATCGATATTTAAATTGGAACTTTTACTCTAGCTGCTATACAGTTCGCAAGGTAATGCCTGTCCTACATACAGAATGACGGACAAATATGCTATCTACTGAGATAAACATCATTTTATAAAAAAATAAGTACTTTATTATTACGACATGCGTGACTTATGATAATGTAAAACAGTGCAAATTAAAACATTAAATTTCGACATATATAAAGGTTATTAATTTGCGCACGATATCGTGTAAAATATTTAGTGCGAATTCCGAAGTCGCACATTTTTTACATCGTGTTGTGGTTTCATATTTACACAGCGTGCATCGTGTTTGTTTTTCTAGCGGTATAACATAATGATGTAAAATCCATCGTACCGTGATATCTAAACCGATGACTGTCTGCCTGTGTGAGATATACCTGCTTCTATTTCATAAAATTTTAAATAATGTCCGGCTGAAATGTTCTCGTTTTTTCCATTTAATTATTCTAAATTTTTTTGTTACTTTCTGATATGGCAATTGTGTAGAGGACGAAGTGTTTGATGGTCGGTAATTCTAATTCGTAAAAAGACGTTGCAACTCTACTTTGAAGAATTCCAACTAGAAGATGAGTTCTAATTCACCTTCTTCACAAGAGTCTTCATCTACTATGCTGTTGCATTTTGAGAAGGCTCGAATAATAATTTCTGCAAAATCTATTTCATCGTTTATTATACATTCCACAATTTTACAAACAGTTAAAAACCTGTAACAATAAAAGACGCTTAGTAAGCATATTATAACCACAAAAACAAACGGGGTATATATATATATATATATATATATATATATAACCGAAAACTAACCTTTTCTCAACCGACGTCGTGTAGTTACTCGGCATAATGTCGGTATTTGAAACTAAATATGTTTATTAGTCCTACTATAATCCGCATTTAAACGTTTAATATTTTGCGTCCTATATGTGGTCATCATATACGTTAATCTGATTCCATATGTATTGACTTAACATATGTAGTCAAGAGGAAAAATGATTGGTAACATTTCTCCGTGCTAAGCGATCTTCAGTCTTACGCATGATTTCATTTATCTGTAATTTTGTTAATTATTTGATGTAATCAATGAATCGTAAGAGAGGTCGTCCTCGATTCCGACTTCCCGGTAATTTTCCTCAATAATTTCTTTCTCTAAGCCCCAATTACACGGCCGAACAATTTAAAGACACTGACGCTATATTATAATTACTAATCTCCGGTTTGGTGTATTGATTCCTGCAATATAGAAATGTTCGATAAAAAGCATTCCATGATGATGTCCTCATTCAAAAGTATCTATCTTCTGTCGCATGGATCTTTTCAACGTCAAGGATTCAGATCTCTATAAGTAGCAATGGGAATAACCTAAGTACATAAATAGGTTAATATTATCAGCAAAAGACTACAACCTCGATGTGCTCTTTTGCTAGTCTTTTGCTTTCTGTTCGTCTATAGTTTATAAAAGTAGCCTTCGATTAAAATTTGCCTTGTTTCTTCAATGAGATGAATAGTAGTCATACGCCGATCTGTATAGTCGAAACCTTTCTCTAATTAGATTGTTTATTTTGTTCATTCTCATATCTCATTGCGGTTTTATAGACGCGATTATGCTACGATAGTTATGATCCCTGTCTTCTCGTTTGGGCTTTTTCTTCTTTGTTTTGTGTATGCGTTTTCTACACGTTAGGGATATATCAAAAAGGAATCCCGTACATTTTACTTTAATATTTCTTAACTATTACGCTGTCATCATCGTTATTTGTTACGCATTTTATGTTTTTAAAAGATACCTAAACATTTCTCGGGGTATATATCCCCGGTCACCGTAATCGTATTCGATAGATTATTATTTTCCACACATATATATATATATATATATATCTTTTTTATATAGTTACATTTACATCACAATCAGCGAATATTATCAGTGCAACATCAGCA
Organism: Coronaproctus castanopsis; assembly: GCA_032883995.1. Taxonomy (NCBI): domain Eukaryota; kingdom Metazoa; phylum Arthropoda; class Insecta; order Hemiptera; family Monophlebidae; genus Coronaproctus; species Coronaproctus castanopsis. Next base: position 65,800,312 of record CM065052.1, on the reverse strand, counting down.
AGTGTGACTATTTATGTATTTTCGTTAATCGACAAATCCGCTGTATACGTAACATGCTTTAAAGTTAACGGATTATATTTCAGAGTAATAATCATCAACGTACCTGACCTAAGACTTTATGTATAGTTTTCCATTTGGTTTTAACTTATACAGAAGGTTTACATCGTACTAAATTTCATCGAAAGCTTTAGTAATATTAATGAATATAATCAATCGATCTAAATCGATATATTTCAGAAAAATAAAACTACAAAAGTAAACATTTAGATATATAATACCAACAAATGTTCACTGTGTGCACGAGTAGCGGGCTAAATCAAACTTGAAATTGGTTGGACGTGATGAAATTGTAAACATAACATTTCCTTACAGCAGAATTTTCGAGGCAAAAGTATCAACAATAATAAGGGTGTATATATAATCTACATACGTGTACTACTACTATTAATAATAATAACAATAATTATGATAATAATATTAATAATAAATGGTTTCGTTCTGAGTCAATCGATTTATCTTTTCAATAAATGCCCATACCGAAGCAACAAGCTCGTCTCCTCGATTGCCAGTTACGAGACAACTTCGTTCCATCCGTTTCAAATATAAACACAGACGACTTAAACGTAACATTATATAGTAATAAATTATAATTGATTTATTTATTAATATCAACCCCTTTTACTAAGTACACTCGATGATACCTATGTTACCCACGTTCGTATAATTTAACAACAGATCAAACGATATATTTTAGCAGTTTAAGTTCCGCTATTAACAAGTATTCTAACTTGCTTTTGTCCTGCAACGTTTAACTACTTTCACTCTTCATATTCTTACTTTGTTCATGCGGTAAGGTATTGCCGCTATACGATATATGTGTAACCTGCGTTATATTTTCTTTTATCTCTGTATGACTTTATGCAAATATAATATCGTTGTTGTTGCTGTTACACACACACATGTACAAGTACATTCTTATTCATAATGCGCAATTAAGCCAACATATACATTCTTGTATGCTCTCGTACGAATATTTGTTTTCGTAGTAGTAATTATAACGTATACTTGCCCATTCTAAAAAATAGAAAAAAAAATACATCGAGTTAATTTTTCTTCACATATGCGCGGAAAGTTCGCTGTTAAATGAAAATATCATCTATATAATCTTTATAAAAGTCTTACACATAAATACACGTCCAATCGTATATCCACATACACATATATATACATCCGAATCTTTCTCCAAAAGAATTAGTAAATAATGAAACCTACGCCGGACTCGAAATGTGGAGTTTCCACTCTATATATAGACTAAAACATTTTATGAAAAACTGCCATAGAAATATAGATAAAAAACTTTCAAATTATAATGACACGATAGTAATAGAATATTTTATTAATTTTTCTCGATAGATATCGTTAATATGCAAATTAGGTTCGCACAGTTACGAAGACATGAAACAGTTCAGTTCGTGCGTCGAAGAAGCCTTATTTCGATTACCCGCTCATCGGGATAATATTCATATTAATTATAAAATGGAAGAAGTGCAAATTACTGCAGTGGATGAATTGTACGTCGAGCAGAATAGTAAAGGTGCCGTCAATAAACAGATCGCTCGCGTTAGATTATTCTTCCTCGGCTTCCTTACAGGTATATGAATCGTTTGTTTTTGTTTATTTTTTTCAAGTTTGGAATGTTAGCGATTTAAGAAAAAACATAAACAAAGAAAAAGGAGATGGCTTCAGATTTTTTCTTTCTCGAGAGATCACAAAGCTTTTCTCAGCTGTTAAGCCCTATTATCGATCGAATTTAAAAAAAAATTATAAATTATAAAAATATGAAATGTAAAAAATATTACTTAAAGTATCACTTAAATGTACTGAATCGACATATGCGGGAGAATGATGAAAGTGAAATCAAGCTGCGAATCGGAATGGCCAAAAGCGATCTAGCAAAACTAACAAGAATATGGAAAGATATAAAAATAACAACGAAAAAACGATTAATTGAATCATATCGGTAGTCTCGATTGTTATGATTCAGAGTTTATACCGAAAACTAGAAGCCTTTGAAATGTGCTGCTATAGGCGTGTGCTTAGTATTTGACGGATCATCGGACTAGTGCAGCTATTCTGAAACTACTCGGAAAAAAGCGAAAAGATATATCGGTTCCAGCGATAAAAAGATTAAGTTCTTTGTTCGTGTTGTACGGCGCGCAATGGATTGGAACAGATAATAATACTAGGAGTAACAATAGTACAGGAAGAGGAAGCAGACTGCCTACCCGTTTTGTGGATTACATTCAAGGCATGACAGGACTGTCAATAATGGAAACCGAGCAGGACAGAGATCGATGGCGGAATTTAATTGGAAAAATTACATAATTGGTCACACGACGTCTGAAAACAGACAACGAAGAAGAAGATGAAGAAAAATAAGATAGGCGAACAACACAGTCGACAATCGGCAATATAAAATTTATATATAAACAATAATGCAATAGCGAATAAAATAAAAATAAATAAGATATAAAATTTACACATAAAAAATAATGCAATAGCGAGTAAATTCTTTTTTCCATTACTTATTGAATAAATCGCTATTTAAGAAATGAAAAATTTTCTTTCGACGCAGTATGTACTAGAAAATCTAGACAAAGACCGTGAGAAACAAGTAGATAACATTGTATAGATGGTAAAATTAAAAGCAGTTAACGAAGTAAATACTTTTATTGGTTTTAAACAGTGTGGAATGTAGTGATTTGAAAATAATAAACCAAAACGTAGTTAAAATCGCTAAATTTTATATATATAAAAAGAACACGACGCTTTCCGGCCATTAATCCGTTATCAAGTGGAATATATATATTATATATATATATATATATATATATATATATATATATATATATATAAAGTTGAATATATTGGAGAGTAGTGATTTTATTAATTAATTATAAACGAACAAAATAAAACACAATCACTAAAAGTTTTTAATCGCGAAGCTTTTCGACAGTTACGTCATTTTCAAGCGCGAACTAAAATTATTACATCTTTTTTTATATATGAAAAATCAGAAATGTTTATATAATAACTTAAAATTTGATATACATATTTCACTAGCCAAACATAATTTCAATTTTAGATTAATTTACAATAAATTTCATTTATAAAACAGATTTCTGAAAAATTCTTCATCAAAATTGGTAAATATCTCCCAAACCGGGTTCAGGTTCTATACTTTTAGTGATTGTGTTTTATTTTGTTCGTTTATAATTAATTATATATATATATATATATATATATATATATATATATATTATATATATATATATATATATATATATATTAAGCAATTTATAAAAAATTAAAAAAAATAATAAAAAATAAAAATAAAATACTTAGTTTAGATTGATCATCTAACAATGCAATCGACAAGTTGTTCGTTACATTCGCTCTCGGACTATTGTATAAATAAATGTTGTTTTCACTTTTTTTTTTTTTGTAATATTGATCATCTAAATTTTATATATTTAATATTACATGCGTAATTACGCGATTAATAGTGATATTTTAGATATATATTTAGTAAAGGAACAGACACGGAAACATGCCAAAAAAAAGTAGATTAGAAAAGAATAGGATCTAAAATTAGGAGTTTAACATTATAAAATTTCGAAACAAAATCACGAATCTTATACGCGTGTTTATTATACAATACTGTGTCTTTTCGGTGAATAATTTCCAATGTATTTATCATCATCAACCTATCGTTGCCGAATATAGTGACTAGATATGTTTATTTTTACATATAAAATGGACTAGTATTCAGGGCTGGACGCAGATGTACGTGCATACGATGTTATACTGAGTGCCGTGCCACTGTCTACTCCCCGATAATTAAGAATTATATAATGATGAAAATACGTTTTATGTCTCGTGTTTATTTCGGACCATCTCTGCCGTCGAATATACGCCACCGCGACAGATCGATGTATTTATATAAATATTTTAAAAATTGAAACATTTCGCATTAACTAGAAATTTCATAGAAAAAATTCGTCAGCATTAAAATTTCGCGCACCGTATAGTGGCCATCGTGACTGAAATGGTTAATATACACGTTTCGACGATTATGCGATAGAAAATATCGAGGAATATCGATAAATCCTATCATTCAAGATGTCGTCCACTATATATGGTATATGAACTTTTAATGCCAAAAAAATTGCATATTTTCCGGTCGACGTGAAATGTCTCAATTTTAAAAATATTTTTAAAAATACGTTGAAAATTATCTACAGCTCACCTAGAATGCAGATTTTTACGTTCTGTATAAAACTTATTCCGCGCAAAATTTTACAATACATAAAGTCGATTTATGTTCTCCGTTTGAAATTAAGAATTGATAAATCTTTTATCATCATCTAGATTGCCTGAAGAAAAGAAAATCTGTGATGCGACTAACAGCAGCGGATTAGTGCGACAGCTAATTTTAAAAAAATTCGTGTATATAATATACTGTCTTTTTAGATTTCGGTCTTCCCGCTAACTTCAGATTTTCGAATATTGTTAAGTTATTTAATTTCATTATATATTTCTTGCGATCTATCCTGCAATTTGTAAAGATAATTTGACAACTTATAACTATTTTCCATTTTGCCATATGTGTCACTTATCGATAAATAAATAAATAAAGCCTTTATTTAGCCAAATATTGGCCGAAGGCCAACAAACCCTTAAATATACTAACGATATTATATAACATATAATCACGCATGCTGGACACCTATAAATAATAATAGTCAGACATCGTTACGGATACCGTATAATTGGCACGTTTTCTTCCATTCCGTTCTATCCGAGTTTCAATCAAGTAGAACCCATCCGCTATCTCTAAAGTCAGCTTCCCAACTAAACAGTTATCTACTGGAATCCACTAGGTTAGATTTACGGGCAAACAATATCCCGACGAATCATGTAGTTCCATTTTAGGCCGACTGCCCTCTTATGCCTTTCATTTTGGTTGTCTTGTGGTTTCAATTCGGTCAATCTAATTTCTATTACAGACCTCTGCATTGCTCTCTGTGCACAACTAATTTTGTTAATACGTGCAGACAGGCCACGTTTGACAGCCATACAGCAAAACTGGTACGGCGTATTTTTCCAGAATACTAAGTTTTGCTTTTAGGTTAATTTTACAGCTTATATTTTCTATTTTTGGAATTACTTTTAAGCTTCAAAATTGGTTCCAGGTTGCGGTAATTCTTCTTGTCATTTCTCTGTCCATCCTATCGTCGAACGATAATCAGTGACCCGAATAAATAGTTTCCGTGAACATGGTATAATTCTTCTTCATTAAGCCGAATTTTTTTTCTACTGTATTAGGAAGAATACTGACAGAGGAAAATGAAATAATATATGGAGATAAGGCAAGATCGCAATGCAAAAATTACCGAATACGGTTGGAGAAGGTCCTGATATACAGGCGATCAAAACAGGAAGAGGAAACAAAGCTCCGGGTGAAGACGAAATAACGATGGAATTGATAAAAGCACTAGACAAAAGTAACAGGATAGCACTTCTAGAAATTATGAACATCACCAGTGAATAATACCAAAAGAATTATTAAAGTCAATTATTATACCGATACCGAAAAAGACGAATGCAAAAAAATTTACGGACTACAAGAACAATAAGTTTAATAAATCATGTATTTTTATATTATTATCGATAATAAATAAGAGAATAGCAAATAAAATAGATAAATATCTAAACAAAACGCAATATGGATTCATTGCGAGGAACAAGAGATGCGATTTCCTTATTACAAATAATTAGCCAAAGAGCAATAGATGTAAATAGACAGCCGTATCTATGCTTCGTCGATTTTGAAAAAGCTTTTGACAGGGTACAACATAGGAAACTATTAGGCATTCTTGTTGAACATGAATTAGAAGAACGGGATATAAACGTAATTAGATATATGTATTGGAATCAAAAAGCAACTGTACGGATCGGGCAGGAAGCATCTGAAGAGTATTGCGATATAAAGAAAGGAGTAAGACATGTCCGCCGTCACCGAGACTCTTCAATGTATACGCTGACGAAATGACAAATAGCCTAGGATTCAATATTAACGGAATAAAAATAGCACACATATACGCTGACGATCCGGTATACGTGGCAGGATCCAGAAGGAATCTGCAAAAAATAATGAATATAATATCTGCAGCAGGAATGAAAATAAATATCAATAAAACTGAAGTTATGAGAATAGAAAAAATGCGGCAAAGCTCTCCATAGAAATATATATATATATATATATATATAGATGGAGAAAGGATTGAACCCCAGGTAAAAGAATACAAGTACTTGGAGAGTATAATTACAGAAAATGGGAATGAAGAAATAAGAAGAATAGGATACGCAGAAATGTATTTAATAGTCTAGAACGGATACTTAAAGATAGAAACCTGTCCTTACAATTAAAAATGAGAATTCTTTAATGCATTGTACGGTCCACAATGAGATATGCTTCGGAAACAATTTCAGAGACCAACAAAAAGAAAATAAACGCCTTCGAAATGTGGTGCTGTAGAAGAATGCACAGAGTATCGTGGAAGGAAAAGACAACCAATACGGATGTATTGAATAAAACCAGTAAATTAATACTACTAAGTAAAATTAACGAAGCAAAAAAAAAGGAAATATTTTGGAAATAAAATCCGAGAAGAGGATCTGTTTACAATAGCGATACAGGAAAAAATCCTGGGAAAAAGGCCAAGAGGAAGAAGAAGGATGGAGTATATACACGGGATCGATAGAAGAAAGTCAATACCGGAAATAATACAGATGGCGAGGCAGAGGCAACTATAACGAACTTACCGCACCAACCTCCTGAATGGCAGATGATGGAAGATGATGATGATTGCTAGTAAGAAGATTTGTTTTGTGAGAATTTATATCTAAATCTACAATTCTACAATTACAGTGTAACTCCTCTAACATTATTGAAAGTTCGTTTGCAGATCCTGAAAGTTTATCGATAGTAATATGTAAGAATCGATTCGTCGTTTTCAAGTACTAACGAGAGAACATGTGTTACTATAAGGAGCCGTTTCAGTTACAGCCGTAAATATCGAACATAAAATCGGCCCTTAAGATCTTATTTACCGCACTGCTGCCTGGATTTTGCAGATAAATGATAGACTACCGTTTAACTCGGAAGTTTCATCCTTCCAGATAACTGAGATTATCGGAATAAGATTTAATGAAAGTTCGCAATCCAAATGCCGAACTATCTAGGATTTAAAACATTTTTTTTTTTAATTGGCGCATATATTATACATATTTATTTCAGGTATGCCGGATATAGATGTCGGCATAAACGATTTATGGCGTCAAGGCAAAGAAGTTGTCGGCAGACACGATATTATTCCAGTCGTAACGGAAGAATGGATTCGATTAGAAAATATCGAATTTCATAGTTGCGTGCAACAAGAAATATACGAAGAGGCGAGAACTATTAGGTAAGCGTGAACATGTCGCGTAAATTTGTTAAAATGATTTTTTTTTTTTTATTAGACATTTTAAAAGATTGCGCAAAAATACGAAGAAGCAGACAATATACAGGCCGCACGTAGATGGGAAGAAGATAATACCGAACAGCTTAATCCCTAATGTATAGAGTGATCCGGAGAAGACGGACGATTTTATTGTTTGAATAGCGCAGTTGATAAGACTGGTAAAATACAAACCATATGCTCCACATCTTGTTCGTCGTATCAGGAAAATTGATCATAGTACATCATGCCAGAAGTGCAAAAGGTTCATTATTTTTACATCCAATTTGAAGACGTCGTTAAAGGTACAGTTGTGCGGACAAGCTTTACATTCGAAGAGGTGTTCCATTGTTTGTGATTCACCAAGTAAAGAACCTCCACGTGGTGCCTCTGGAAACAACACTCAAGTGATACTGGATTTTCCGAACAAGTTTGAGACGTTCGTCAATATCATGTACAGCTACAGAACCCCGAAACGGCCCTTTTCAAGGTCAATAGCTCCACGTTTAGTGTACACAAGAAAGATTTGATTTTGTCTTCAGTTATCATGGCATCCTATAATGAGAAGGAGAGCGCGTTTTGAACGTTATATTCGGCATGAATCGATCACGACACAATGCAAAGAATGTTTCGAAAAGAATTCAAAGTTAGGCGATTTTTTTTGCGGGAATACCTTAAAAGCCGCCTTTACGAATCCACGAGATTTAGAAGACCTTAAAACTCGGATTTCTCAAGAAATTTCAACAATTCTACTACCTATGCTCGAAAAAGTCCTCGAAAAATTTGTAAATACTAAATGAATGTATTTGTTGCAAATGGCAGTCAAATGATTGTAAGCTAATCTCTCGTTTTCCTATTTTTAAAAAAAATTTTATTCAAAAATTTTGCTCGAGTACTTGTCGAGTTATTCAAAAAAAGCAACAAAACCGCCAGTCTTCTCTGCATCACCCTATGTTACTCGGGCAAAAAATCAAAATTACTACTAACATATATGTATGCGTATGTGTTTGTGCGGACTTACTTTTTGTGTAATAATGCTTGATTTAATCGTTCAGAGTATGTACATAGGATATATGCGTGTATATATATATATATACTTTATAAATAATTCTCACATTTACGCATCTCGTACAACTAAATTATAGTATAAATATTACCACGTGCAAGAGTTACCAGATTACACATTCGAAAACTGTTAGTGAAACTGCCAAAATGCGAGTGTAAGATTGGTTGTTATATTAAATAACAACTGCGCTTTAATATCCGAAAAACGGAAACTATCTTAAATACCGGTATATAGCTCTATAACACACAGATAAAATAAACGAAGATGGAAAACATTATAAAACAAATGTGGCAATTAATAAATAAAGATCTTAAACATAGTTGAAAAAATATGGAAGAAATCTTATAGCGATGAAAAATCAATATCTGATTAATTAAGTGTGAAAATTATATTTATAAGATTTTAAACAGATTTAAAAAAGACTACATCGAGATAGTCGTAAATAATAATTGAAATCGATTAATTATAACACGATAGAGGAGAGAAATGTATTAAAATAATTTAGTTGTTTTTAAATAAAATTGCAATAGTTACGAAAAAATGTACATAGAAGGTAGACATTTTGAAGTTATATTTTATGTTAAATTGGTATGAAAATAAATAAATTTATTTCATAATATTAACCGAAATTGTATAATATCTTATAAGTAGAAAGAAAAACGGGACAAAAAAAATGTGAAAAAAATAAAAAATATAAAATTAGGAAATAAAAAAAAAATGTATTAAGCGCGTTAATAATATTTGACTATGAATTAGTCTCAAAGACGATCTCGTAAATATATTTAGTCTGTAATATTTGGAGCGTGAGATTGCAGATTATTGTAATCACGGCAAATATAATATACCGCGATCCTAATAGTACCCATTAATACATGTTAGGATTTGGAATTGGAGCCGTAGATTGGTTGTTATTAGTTAAGTTTAATGTTATTGTTATAATTAACAATTATTTTTATTATCATTTATTCATTAAGTGTCGTCTCCGTATCGGAGGTAAGCGACTACTTACCTATACATATATTTGTTCTACAGTGTAAGCAGCGTCTACAAGGCAATTTTAAAATGGCGTTAGCTTAGACAGACACACACACCCGGGAGAATTGATTGTAATCGCTTTTATTTTGTTACTAGAAAGTATATAGTATGATAATAATAACACAATTGATAAACAAATAATACCGGTGAAGGAAAACACGCATGTTTATGCTCCTTTATTTATTAACTTTAAATCATTTGCAAAGAAGAGACAATACAAATTGAGCCGGTTAAAAATGCAAATTCACAATTCACGAAGATCTTAGAATAAAATTAGTAAAAGAAGAAATTACTGAGGATATGCTGCCATATTGAAAAGCCATCCGAATGATATGGCGAAGGAATTACTAAATGACCAAAACGAAGTCTCCGTAGGCTTAAGAGAAATTGTTTTCAAGACATCGTATGAATATATATGTGTGTGTGTGTCAATTATGGACGTGGGTGTGTGTTTACATGTTGATATGAATGTAATGTATACATGTATTTTGATTGTGTGAATGTTACGCGTTAATAATTTTTCTCCGGATAGATAGCTTATTCGTGATATTTTAACTGAAATTAGGTCGATTACCAAATAGTTTAGAAAACTAGATGTAAAATAGCATAGTATATAAAAAAAATTGCATGTATAATTAAATACGCGATAATCGAACGGTAAAATGTTTAAACTTATCGATTAATCGAAAAGAACACATTGCATATACTCTAGGGCACCGGAAAGCCTAAATCTAAATAAGTAAAATTGAATAATGCCGTATCCAAAAAGATGTGTTGACTTTATGTCAATTAACTTTAGGTCAGAGATCTGACGGGATCTAATTTGCTGGTTAATGTTATATTAAGTAAACATATTTTTCGTAAATATTATCCGAAATTATCCATCGTAATGCTATATTTTCTAGTGAACACCGCACTGCTTCACGAAGGCAAATTTACAAACCAGTCCGTGTCTGTTCACTGATGACTGTTCAACCGATTAAAAATAAATTCCTTGATAGAACAACACAAGCTGTCTAGATGGGTGTAGTTTTATATGGTGATATAATTTTGAAACAGAATTTTATTTATTGTTTCTTTTTGCTTCCTAAATACCGAGAAGTGTTTATTCGAATTTTACTAAGTTTGTTGGCGATTATAATGTTATTTTCACCGGCCATTACTACTTCGTTAAAATCTTTACTTGTAACTCGGGTTTTTTCTTTTCGTCCGGACTTCAATGCGTTAGATATAATTAATTTAACAAATACAAATTTCGTGTTATTAAAAATTTAAGGTGGCAATCCAATACAGTTTACTGCCCGCCGCTATAAACTCCATTAACAATCTTTTACTTATATTCTCCAACATCTATAATTTTATAACGAGATAACATTTAAACGAAATTAAAATTAACTTCTCGATAAAATAAATTTTAATTTTTTGTCATCGGAATAGCCTATAGACCGCAGACTTCTATACGGAAGCTACCGAGTTTACAATCGGCGACGCACAAAATCATCGTCAGAAAATAAAAATATAAATAATCCGAATATTACGGCCTGGAATGGCAAACCACCACGCACAACACCATATGCGTTATAGTAGTACACTATGAAAATGCTATCATACATCCGTTAACGCCATATTATGATCGCCTTGTACACTATTTACACTGTACAATAAAATATGTACATAGGTAAGTAGTCGCCTACCTACGATACGGAGACGGTACTTAATAAATGAACGTATAATTTTTTCCTATTCCTTATTGCTTCGATGATGTTAATTTATTAAATTCGTTATATCTGCTAGTTGGTAATTCTGTTGCAATTTAAATATCTATCATTTTGAAATTACATCCTTGCGGAATATGGTAAATCGTGTTCGTAGAATTACCAATTTTTTTTTTTATGTAAATAAAATTCGCGTTATCTTCTTAATAAAATAAATTATGATTTTTTCCTATTTCTAATTTCTTCGATGGCTAACTTATTAAAATTCGTTATATTTGCCAGTTGGTAATTCCGTTGCAATTTAAAAATCTATCATTTTGTAATTACATCCTTGCGGAATATGGTAAACGTGTTCGTAGAATTACCAATTTTTTTTTTTCATGTAAATAAAATTCGCGTTATCTTCTTAATAAAATAAATTACGATTTTTCCCTATTTCTAATTTCTTCGATTCGTTATATTTGTTAGTTAGTAATACAAGTTAAATCTGTTACTTCGTAATTACATCCTCGCGTAACATGGTAATGTCTGTAGAATTACCAGTTTTCTGTTTTTGCTATGTCAAAATGTCTTTGGATATTTCTTTAAATTGACATAGTAATAAATTGCGCCTTATCGAAATCTGGAACGAAAACGACTAATTATGGGGTCGCAATTTTGGAAAAAGTATCGATAAGTTGTATAAATAATATTTATTTAATATTCGAACTTTCTCGCGCTAACTCGTTTAAGCATTTTCTATCTACATAATTAGTTTAAATTCTCGGATCGTGTTAATATTACGTTCGTAAAGAAGTATATCTAAACAATTAATAGGTTATTATTTTTATTAGATCGGTACTTTCTTTACGGAAGTATTTAATACTTATCGTCTATGTTTATAGATTTAAACCGCCGGACGCTTGCTACTTCGAGTTGATGAGATTTCGAGTGAGACCGCCTAAGAACAGAGAATTACCTGTACAGTTGAAAACGACATTTCGCATAAACGGAAATAAGGTAAACGAATATATCGACGATTATATTACTTTCGTTAATTAATAATATCGTCGGTAAATATCGGAAATTTTCGATAATTATATCGCATATACTAATGCGACAATATCGATTTAATGATATAATAAATAATCATTATTACGAAGTGAATCACACGAAAATATTGAAGTCGAAAATTTTTCCTATATTTTTTTTTGATCGCGTAATTTAATTTACTACGATATTTTATTCAATTTTGTATAAAAGTAATAAACGTTAAACTTGAGAAAAGTTCAATTTTCTTTTAGTCTATCTAATTCAGATAGACGTTGGACGTGCAATCTTTATGATTTACATTTCGACTACATAACTATTGGTTTCCTCTCCAGAATTCGCTAAGCGACATGGAATTCCAATAATTAGCTTAGTAATGTAAGTCAAACTAATAGTATCGTATGAATTTTAAATTTGAAAAAATGCAAACGGGCTGGCTCTGAGAATTTTGGGCATATTCATACCGATTGAAAATAAAATTAACAAACATATATATATATATAAAATAATTGTCATATTGTATGTATATATATCTTCTCGTTTCGTTATCCGATCCGGATGTCGTGACCATATTTGGTGCAAGTAACAAGACGTCGCCATTTATATCGATTCTGCGCTAGATTCATGATTTGCCGTGTGTCCACTTTACATAATCTTGCGATTTGATCGATGTATCGGCTCATCGGTCTACCTTGACTCCTTTTTCCATTAACCTTTCCTTGCCGAATTGTTTTTTCCAAACCATTTACTCGTATTACACGACCAGCATCTTTCAATGGATGGTACTAATTGTTCAGTGGGTTCGACTTCCGGTTCTTTTAAAACAGAATCATTTGTTCTGTGGGCCATCCATGAGATCTTTAAAACTTTTCGATATCCCTTCATCTCGAAAGCTTCATGCTTGCTCCTCATGGATTTATTAATCGTCCAAGTTTCTGAGCCTGTATGATATATATATATATATATATATATATATAGTGAAATGCAGTGATTTAAAAAAAAAACAAGAAAAGAGTTAAAATCACTAGAAGTTTTTTATAAAAATCCCACACTTTTTTGGTTATTATTATCCAGTGAATAGAAAAATAAAATATAAATATCTATAAAATTTACAATGTATAAAAAATATAGAAAAAAATAAAAATAATAATTTGATATACAATTTACAAATATTAGAAAAGTGAAAAACAGTATTCATAAAATTATTAGCTGCCAAAACTCGTCAACTATACTTTTGTCGCAGGTTCAATCGAAATATACCTTAAAAGATGGTGAATGTGGTAAAAAGTGAAATCTGAATTTTTAAGATATATTTCATATTTGTTATAATAATATCGTTGTGGCGTGGTTGCTAGAGCGCTCGACTGTCAACTCGACGGTCCGGGGTTCGAAACCGCCTATCGACATAAAAAGTATTTTCATCGTTATATAATTATTAATTATCACGGAGAAAGCAGTGGCACCTCACTCCGTATAACATCTCTTATGCGCGCGCATGTGCGTCGCATATAATTAGTGCCTGGAATGCTAATTCATTTTGTATGTAAAAGTAAACGTACAACGGCTATTAACAACGTTCGGCAATGAACAATACGACGACGACGACGACGATGATGATGATATATTGTAATATTCTTTTATATTTTATTTTCATGTTCACTCGATAATGGCTTAATGGCCGAAAAGCTTTTTGATTTTTATGAAACACTTTTAATATGTTTAATTTCTTTCTTGTTTTACATTTACAAACATACGCTAATATATAAAAAAGTATAAATAGCCGAAATAAGTTTAATTTTTTTGCTAAGCGATTACTCGGCACACGAATAAAATATCAAATTATTTCCGTATTATAACGATTTAAAATTACCCGTATATATATAAAATTATTTTTATTTACCCGAATTTGAATTTAATTTATTATTTTACAGGTCGACATATACGCCGACATTATAGTACCCGGTTTTACTAGTCGAAAACTAGGACAAATTCCTTGCGAAGATGTAGTGGTTAGAATTCCAATTCCGGAGTGTTGGATATATTTATTTAGAGTGGAGAAACATTTCAGATACGGATCCGTAAAATCTGCGCATAGAAGGTAAATATTTATACGTAATTAACCGACATTTAATTAATATGTTCGATTTTATTATATCGTTAACAACTGTCATTATCTGTTCAAAATATTCTCGACCTGTCGCCTTTTCGAATTCGGTCTATTTTTCCGCGCAATGTAAGCTGTAATTTTTTATTTATTTGTAATATAATACCAAACGGTACAAATAATAGTTTATTCAGAGCCAATCCGTTTTAGTTTATGTAACTGTGAACAAACAGTTTTACAGTATAATAATCATATTAATTCGTATACGTAATTTAAGATAGTTCAGATCATATTGATTAGTTCATAATTTAAAGCTAGGTGCAATTATATTATGGATTAAGATAAGTGCGACTATATTTAATTGTATAAATAAGTTTTAGCTCAACGTACAGGTTTTTTACGGTGATTTATTTCAGCAATCGCGAACGTGTTAAAAATTATAAATATCTTAGTTACCAATTGATCAGTCTATGATTACTACGCTTAGTAGTATCAGTACTGTTACACGTCACGCAATTTTCAAATTTTATATTTATATAAATAATCTTTAAATAGGCGATCATATTTTATAATAGAAGAAACGAACATCTTCAAAATTATAAATTCTCACAGTGAAATTAAAACTCGATGAATTTTCGCTCTGAAAACTATAAAAAGATACTATTTAAAAATTTGAAGAGCCTAATACCGGGTGATACACCTACAGCTGAATGCCTAATGTATTATACAGACGCAAAATCAAAATTATTCTCGATTTCTACCCTATCCAATTACTAACGAGACGTGGAAAATTTTGCTCGTAACTATTTCCCTTCATTTAAGTAAAGATGGCAAGGACGCGCAGTAGTAATCATGTACTATTTGCACGATCTATCTCAAACCACGTGAGAATATATGATAAAAGTAAATTTAACAAATGCACTATCCGATAATTTCGCAATTATTTGCTTTTTACGTATTAGGAAAAATATTTTACTAGCACTTTGCGGAACAGTGATACAACTGCATGTATGTGAACTCAATGCTTACGTGTGTGTTTAATTGTTCACACATGTAACTAGTATATGTATTTACACAGCATATATGTATACGATATACATAGATAGATAATTGTCAAATTTATGCACCTAGTACATCTAAATTATAGTATTAATATATTATCACGTATAAGAGTTACATGCTGAATACACATTCAATAAGTGAGAGTGAAACTGGTGCACAGCCCACAAAAATGTAAAGAGTAACTGTTTAAATAGAGTTTACCCATTTCTATATATTATGAAACGAATAAGAAAGGGATATTTATAATGTAGGCAGACTAATGAAAAATTGAGTAAAATTAAATAATAATACCAGAATCTAAAATATAGGATGTAGGGTATACGTGAGCATTTTGAAGAACTAAGTGAAATTCAATTAATATAGGAAACGGAACTTGAAGGCAATGAAGAGCTTGATAAAAGCAACACGAAAATTACTATAACGAGAACATTCGAGGATAATCCGCATCGTCCACTAAATGAGTATCCCCCATAGGATGTGAACGATTAGAAGAATTAACGAGTTTCAACTTATGTAGCGAAAAGCTGACTACCGCTGAGTCTCAGTCGAAAAATGTTAGTAATAAACCCCGTAATTTGATCGTTTCAATAACCACGAATTAGATTTATAATGCCTTGCGGTATAGATTTTACCAGTATTTCTTATGCGCAAATTTAATGTACTCTAGGAGATCAACCGGAGAAGTATAAAACAAGAATGTTCCTAATGTAACCGTTAAAGTGACTAAATGATCAGCGAGATTACTGCCACGGATACCGCTATGACCGGGGATCCGGAATACGAACTCGCACGAACGCGTTGTTAGTTTTAAATATAGATTATATAATGTCTGAGAAAACTAAAACGATCAGTGATACCCTATTACATCCACGAATAGTATGGGAAAATTTCAGCGACTTTCGTTTAAAAAGAGAATTCGTTACATTGGTCACTACTTAAATTACATTAGAAAGGTTTTAATATTTGTCGATTTTTTTCCTTTGTTCCTTTCAGAACTGGCAAGATAAAAGGTATCGAACGATTTTTAGGAGCCGTGGAAAATTTAGAGCCGCATTTGATCGAGGTAACATCCGGTCATGCTAAGTACGAACATCATCATCGCTCGATCGTTTGGAGAATGTCACGCCTACCAAAAGAAGGACAAGGTAGAATTTAAAAAGTGTACCATTTTAGCCATATAAATATGATCGTGTTCGTTCAATCGCCTGACAACTTACATCAACCTGAAGATTACTAAAAGGACAATCCAAACGACGTGTCTTTGACAAGTCAAATTTCTCGCCCTCCCTCCTGGATTTTATACTTTCCCAGCTATCTGACAATCATTTGTAGACTAATTATGAAAAATTCTTGTCGATGGTGGGATTTGACGTTTGATCACGAGAGTGTTAAGTATTATCGCTACGAGACCATAATATAGTTTCCGATGTTTGGAAAATAACTGAAGCTAGATTGTTAAATTTTGAAACTAGTTTAGATTGAAGTGAATTTAAAATTGTTCATATCGAAAAAATTAGTTTTCATTATTATAATCTTTACAAGGTTGGTCTTTCTAAATTCTAAAAAAAATCAATATTATGTGTAGATGACGCTCCAAAAAATTATTTAGTAGAGCAATTTGTAACATTTAGAGCTATACACTCGGATTAAGTTCCAGGTAAAGAAATTTTCTCTGATCACCGACGATGTTTATCAACTCGGAAAGAATTTACAATTTCTATTTAAAAGTGCGACAGTATTATATATATAATATCCACAGACGAATTTGAATGATTGAAATTTACCAATATTTCTACATAATGTACCGATGCACCATACTTGAAAAATATTTGCTTTAACTAATAGCCATTAATTTATCACGCTGTAAACTAAGCAAAATTATTTTCTCTTTGTAATTCAGCATTTTTAAACACGGCTTTATTACGGTCAATCTTACATCGACGCACAATTCGTTCAGGCTGTGGATTAACACTTCAGCCTCGAAATGAACATAAAAATTTATGAGGTTTTACATTTACGTATACAACATGCGCTAATATAATTATTCGAATGTTGGATGTTATAAAAACTTACAAAAACATAATATTGATTCGAACTATTCGAACACTAACTATAGCATAAAAATATGTACTAATAAGCTACCAGTCGAATCTATATATTCCATGTAATTTGAAAATATTCATACATATATATATATATATCAAAATGCGACAAATTGCACTAGTGATAACGTACGATATAATATATTACGGTTATGTATGTATAGATATAAAAGAAAAGCTGAGGAAGACAATCAAACCACCCATAATTGATTTGGTCAAGATGCGTCATTTTGTCATTTATCAATCTTAGAGTTAACAAAGGCCTACTCTTAAACACCATCCTATTTCAATTTTCAAATTCCATTAACTAATTTTTTTACATTTACTTTGCATATATGTATATATATATATATATATATATATATATGAATGTGTTTATGTGTATTTTGTTTCAACAGGGGCGTACACTACACATAATTTAGCTTGCCATTTAGCTCTAACCTCGTTCGATCAAATACCGGATGAATTGGCGAAGTATTGTTACGTAGAATTTACCATGCCGATAGCGCAAGTTTCTCACACAACCGTGCGTTCAGTCTCCATTACCAATAGCGATAGCGATAATCCTCCCGAGAAATGCGTGCGTCATTTGGCCAGGCACGAATACAGGTTAGGTTAAAAAGAAGTATTCTTAAACACTATCCGGAAATTACATATATTTAATCGAAAAGCTTATCGAAAGTACAAAGTTTGAACGCGTTTCAACATTTCAATATCTCGGTACATGGTTGCATGTGAAAATGGATCAATCAGCAGAGATAATAGCACGCATAGAGGAAGCGAGGAAAGCTTTTCTTAACATGAAAAACTTGATGACTCGGAATGATTTGAAATTATAATTATACGGCTAATTCCGACGTTACATTTGGCCGATACTACTATACGGTATGGAGTTGCTGAGTTCTTACACAAACTTTGGAGAAGAAAATCGAAGCTTTTGAGATGTACGTTTATCGTAGAATGCTGAAAATATCACACCCAGATCACGTGGCCAATAGAGAAGTGCCGAATAAAAATGTCAAATCAAGTTAAGGTGCTCTATACCATCCCCACCAGACAGTTAAAATACTACGGACATATACATAAGAAAAATATCATCTGTTAACTTTCTTGGGAAGCAGATATGAGAAGATGGTATCAAATATCAGCACCTCAACTGCAAGAGGCGTCCAGAGATAGATGATCGCCGACCTTCGACCGGAGATGGAAGACTCGAAAAACTTTTAACAATTCTTTACGATATATAAATTTATTTGCGAAGTAAACTATCATTTTTCCGATAAATACAAAAAAAACTGTATGCCAGTTACTGCAGACGCAGGTCGTTAGTTTTGCTAAAAACTGCGCAAGCACCTTGTGCGCATCCATTTCATATTGTCTACGCTCTGATTGCGTTATCATTCAATATTTCAATTGTCGTTGTTTTCCCGATGATTTTTAACGATCTCGTTTTATTCTTTATTTCTTCGAAAATATTTAATTACGTCATGCTTTCCATAACGCCAAGCACACACGGGTCTTATTTAAATGACGTATTTTTTCTTAATATTTTTGTTGACGTTCGTGATGCGTATGCAGCAAGTAAAAAAAAAAAAACAAATTCGAGTATTATTCGAATTTGAATAATATTTCGCGATAGTCGAAAATTCTTCGATCGATATTATTTTTAAATAAGAAAAGTTTTTAATCAGAATATTCGTTGTTTTCATTACTAACGCGCAATATCGCGGTTTTAATTGAAATTTAAAAAGAATGTGGAATATATTTTTATCGAAAAACGTAGGCATTTTATTATCGTAACGATTTTACCTCGGAAAGACTCTTGCGGATCGCAAAAAATTCTTCAACTTGCCGAAAAATTTCACGCGGCATCGTTAAATTTGCAATACGCGTACGTAAATGACGCTCGTTTTCAATATTGCAGGGTGGAAATAGAACATACTCATTCGGAAGAAATGGCCGATTATGTGGCCGCTACAATTAGGAAGCCGTTACCGAAAGTATTGGAAAAAGATAGACCGCCTTCGACAGATCCGGAACAACAAAATTCGGATAGCGACAGTTCCGGTTGAGGTAGACATTAAGAAAAAAAACCCGCAGAATTCATTATGCTACAAAAAATTGTATCACATAAAAATAAAACAAGAAACCTTATTACACAATATTAACGTATATATATATGTATGTACTATATGTTATATGTAAATACTCATATGTATGTTCTGAAGCAAGTTTAGTATTTATAATGAATAAATATTTAAATCCACATAAGTGTGTTTAACGACAGTAATGATTAAAGTAAAATTAAAGTGAAAATTGAATAAAGCAGAATTAACTATATGACGCAAAGTAAATCACACGAAAAAATATATATATTAATTGTAATATATAGATATGTACAATATATGCATATACACACACACAACACATTATATATATATATATATATATATATATATATATATATATATATATATTTAAGAATAATATTGCTACTTTTCTTCCTAAATCATATTTTTTTTTTATAGATAAAATGATAAATACGTTGCTTGCATATATTATGTATACAAATATATTATATATAATAAATATATTATACATATAAATATGCTTTATATATATATATATACATATCTATGTATTTCTGTTAATATGCGCGCGAGTTTGTTATTTAGTTATTTAATTTTATTACTTTTTCTGAAAATAATTTATTGCACGCATCATCATTTCTATTTGTTAGTTCAGCTTTGATTTTAAACGCACGTTCTATTATTACGTACTATAGTATCGGTAAATTCGTGATATTATTTTTAACACACACTCCCAGATGTATAAAAAAAAAATTTAAAATAATCCTTACGTGATAAATATCATCACCACGCTAATTCATATTTTTTTTTCGATTTTTAGGAAACTCCAAAAATATTCTATAAAAGTATTTTAATAAATAAAACGACTAATACCAAATCGGTTATAAATATATATATATATATATATATATATATATATATATATATATATATAATATATACATATTCTTCTTTCCCATTAGCAATTTCCGGCTGGGCCGGAGTATGCTTAACTTACTACGGCACGTTTCCACCCAGAACGGTCAAATATTAGTGACGGATCTACCGCGAGTCTACTATTGTCCGCTGTCAATATATTTCGAACGCCTCAACACGTGCGTGTTTTCGAGTTCTACAGACCGATCGACCGGACAAATTATTTCACAAGTCTTTTACGTTATTTCGTCGATGTTTTCTTTAAATGCACATTTATATAATCGTTACGAATTTACGATACGCAGTCTCGTAACTATGTTTTATTAGTCGTTCTTTAGATGTTCAAAAGTTACTACTACTTATTCTGTATTAGACGTATTTCATTTTACCTTTATTTTGTTTCGAGGCTTATTAGATTATAAATAATCAGCAGAAATTTCCGTAAATCTTTACGTGTGCTGGAATTTATTAAGGAATAATCTTACTTTGAACTCGTCTAATTGAATAAATTTCGTCCTTCACTCTAAAATATACGCGCTTCTAATATTCTTATATACTCATATTTCTTTTCTATACAAAATTCCGCCTGAAATCCTTTAAAGCCTGGAAATGCTATTTTTTTCGTTTTCATTACTGAATGTAATTTTTTTTTTTTAAATCTCTTTCGGTTCCGTTCGAAAAGGAAAAACATCGTACCAGACTTAGTATTTCCCTACTTCGGCTTGACCAAAAAACTTTTCTCTTGTAACACACTTTATTTTCTTGTTGAAGAGTTCAACTTTCTTAGAACCAAACAGGGCTTTCCAGCTACTGGCTGATTATTCACGATATTAACTCCTACATTTCCTTAAACCCCCTTAATTTAGTATATTACATTTACCGGTTGCCCACGATCTACTTAATGTAACGACACCAACAACCGCAATCATAATAATAATAATAATAATAATAATAATAATACCGATATTAATAATTACAGTAATAATCACGATATTAATAATTTCAGTAAAAATAATAAAAAGGTTATATTTAAGCGAACAATTATTTCCATATGATTCTGATATCAGATATGCACGTCCCGATAGCGGATTTTAACTTCGGTCATTGAGAATAGTGTTAAATTACAATCGGGACCGTTAATACCAAAGCTTCAATGTTCTACCGTTCCTTTAAAAGTATGCAACTATTCGAAAGTGAATTCCAAAAGAGACCCGAATTAAACGTTGTGATCCTTACCATAATGATTTCGTCTCGGTATTTGTCAGATTAAGGAGGGACCATAAATTTACACCTATCATCTAGTCGAGGTAGGGATTATCAGAAGCGTAATTTGCGTGCCATGTAATATGGAAGATAATATTGAACATCAGATTTGGTCCTGCCCAAAATTCAAGAATAGACAGTTTTCTGTTTGAACTTTTCTAAATAGATTATAAAATTGTACTAACAGAACCGTGTGGAATTATAAATTATGAAATTCTAACAGAACCGTGTGTAATTAAACATTATAAAATTGTACTAACAGAACCGTGTATAATTATAAATTATAAAATTTTACTAACAGAGCCGTGTATAATTAAAAGTAATTTAGAACTCCTATAATTACGACGATATTTGTATTACTTTGTGTTATTATTTATCAATAACAATACGAATAAATCTCTCTGACATTTATTTATGAGAAAGTATGTATAAAATTTAATATCCTTTCGTCGACTGTATACATAAGTAATGGTCTGTTCTTATAAATAAATATTTATTTTTATATGCGAAAACAAGTAATTTATATATAAGTTATAGGAATAATTCTGGTCGGTTATTGAAACGATATTTTCAACGTAATATATGTTAAATGTAACGGCGTAATCCTCTATGTTTATTTATTCGAATGTAAAAATCTCTTATACATATATAACGAACACGCGTTTATCAATAATATCATATTATCTCAAAATATTTACACACAGACACACACACACATATATATATAATACGTATACATATATGTAAGTAAAATAATTTGAGAAATGTGGGGAGAAATGAATTCGACGATATATGGAAGCAGACTGAAGGTGAAAATGTTGCGTAATATTATTACAGTATTAGTACTACTCTAATGTAATTTTTCCTTTTCATTATATACATATTACTCTTTATGTGATAATTACCCTATATTTACATTTCTGACGAATGTATCCTCTATTCGTATCATAGCAGAAAGAAATATATATGTACTTATATAAATTGACAGAAGTTTGTAAAGTTATTTATAATTTCGTTCGCTTTATATCGCGTTGGATAGATAAAATAACGAACTACTTTTGAAATTAAACTTCTATTGGCGCGTTATATATGGGAGAGTTAAGCCGCAAACAAAAAAAAAGTCTCTCCAGAGAATTTAGTTCAAACGTCTTTGGGTTTCACTTCTTCCCTGTGGCCCAAGGCAAGGATGTTTTTTTCTTGATCGGACTCGAAGGTAAAACGCTTCAAGGTATTAAATTAAACGGACGATGGTAATGAAACCTGTTTACAGAATTTTTTCCAGGATATAAAATAGCCAGAAAAACTTCAAAAGAGAAAACCGCCTATAACAACTAAAACGGACGTTTATAGCGTTGTTTATTTTATTTTTAAATCGAATAATTCCGACGATTATATAACGATGTAAAATATTATTTAACATAGAATCCGATAAATGACGATGACTATCTTTAACTGATATATATACATATATATATATTTTTTTTCTTTTATTTACTTATATTTTTATATTTACAATTGAAACGAAAACTGTAGTAGCATGCAAATTTTTGCTTATTGCTAACTAGTAGCGATTATCTATAAATATACTTAATTTCAAATACTTCCAAGATAAAAACCGGAAATTGGTTCAATAAAATAATTTCATTCAGTTTAGTGTACAGTCAATTCTATACAATTGCCGCAGGTGATCGTATTTGTTACACTTGTATATTATATGTTGTACATTTTCTACTTCATTATTCATACAATTGTAACATTTATTATCACCAGTTATATTTAGTTTATTAAAATAATATCCGATAGATCCGTGACCAGAAAGTATCTGAGTCATGTAGTAATTTACTGTAATCTTTTTATTTTTAAAACGATTTATTACATTCGGAAAAAATTTACTTTTAAACTATCTTTTGTTAAAATATCTTACACTGAATTTATTTAAATTTTGTATATTCAACTGTTTAAGAACTATTTTACTTATGACACCATTATTATTGTTTTTAGCATTGAAAATTAAGTATCTTTTTTTAATATAAAGATCAATAGGTAAGATACGTGATATCGTACATAACGTTATATTAGAAACAGTAATATAAGAAGAGCTTAAATCAACAAGAAATTTACGGCAGTTACAAATTATATTATGTATTTGCTGCTTAGTTAAATGTTTAAAATAGACACCAGCATAATATGCATATAGCGACTGTACTAAACGTTTATAAAGAATTACTTTAGATTTATAGTTAAGACCCCATAATTTACCTCCAAGAGCTTTAAATATATAATTATATATATATATTATATATAAAATGTATACATTTTTCTAAATAAGAAATTGATTAGTCTCCACTTGGAAAGCTTCACATAGTATATTTCGAACGATGCTAATTGTTAAAGTTTCTTTTAACACCTGTGCCAGTCTTGGTCTTCATTTCTTCCTGCGCACGGGTATTTTTCCTTCTATAATATCTTTCAATAGGCCATCACGTTTTAACACGTGCCCTCTATCCATTTCATCCTTGGTTTTCTCGAGAGTGACCTTTCCTCTTGTATTCGGTTAAAAAAAAATTCATTTCGAATTTTTACAGGGTCTTTGCCTTGCCATCGATATCGTGTATTGTATTGATACGTATGAGAGTAACCGAGATGGCGTGTCGATATCCAGTCTCATCTTTATCTAGTTCACGAGCAACTTCAGTTGCACAGATGTGGTGTGCATCAGACGGAATCCTCTTTTTGTTGCTAATACGTAGATCGGTGGATAACCTTTCGTGGTGTTCGATTCGTTTAAACTACCATTAGAATTTCCTTAAACGCTTGCCTTCCATTTCACCTTTGATCATCTGTAAGAGCATCCGATTATGACGAAATAGATCTCCTATTCACTTATTATAAACCTTCTTTTTCCTTAACATATTCATTAGAGTCCTCGATTCGCGTACTCTATTTTTATTTATTCTGTTGATTTTTGCATCCTCCGACAGCATCACATTTTCAAGTCTTCTATTTCGTTGCACATTCGTTTATTAATCGTCCATGTTTAAGACTCGTCAGGCAGTATACTCCGTATGTATGCTTTTACTAAGCGCTTTTTTAGTTTCCAAGTTTATACTTTTGTCGTCAGTAAGGATCTGTTTACTAGATTAATTCGAGTTACTCTGTCGCTTTTCCCGTCCTCGGTTATCATACTTCCGAGATAATTATGTTGTATGTTGACCGTTCCCTGTTTCTAAATTCATCTCCACTGTCTTTTCTTCGTTTATTACCGAAATTATACTTTTTAATTATTTCGGAGAATATGCGAACGTTAATATTCACTCCACCGATGACATAGCAATCGTGGGGAATAAACTATACGAAATATATTATATTTTTTTCCTAGACGCTACCCATATTTATAAGTACCCTAATAAATTGTAGATATCTGTCAGGTATAAAAACAGTGATAATAATAATAGTAGTAGTAATTAAATGGAATTTAATGTATTTACAATTATCTATTGCAAACATTTACACATATATGCAAGTTTGAAGTACGTACAACACAATATAGATAATTAAATAGACGCTTCAATGCACAATAATTTAATATAAATAAATGTATAAGTATACAAAGCATGCCCGCATGTAAATATCTACAAGCCCACACTTATTCACACTGCAGAATTAATCCATCGTATACGCACATATATGCTACGAACATCACGGCGTGCGTCCATAGTAGTATGCATCGTAGTATATACTTTCCCATTTCAAAAAAAAAAAAAATAAAAAATTATACATTACAATCGTTAAATTATGTTCACATGTTGGAGCATAACGGGAGCTGTAAACTACACAATTAACAATTAAAGAGTTGCGCTATTGCGCTTAATCAAAATGCTATTTAGATAATCTTTATAAAAATTCTATGTAAATATACGTCTATACAAATACACATCCGAGCCTGTCATTACAAAAGTATTCATGAATAAAGGAATCATTTAAATGCCGTTCTAGATTTAACTGAAATAATGGTTTCCACCCTATATACGCAATTATAACATTTTATTAAACGAACGGCTGTCCTAGGTACAGATAAGAGAATTTAAAATAAAATTGTTTAAGACCGTTTTATGAAATTCTCTGATAATAACGCGCCAATTCTTTACGCCTTCGTTTATAATTAACGAAACTTATTTCAAGATTTCTCAGTAGGTAGCACCCGGGTGTATAACTTGCGCTCTCGTACGAGTCTTTTTAAATTGAGACAATGAAATCATGTATTCACTTTGCACCCTAATTCTACCATCCTCTACTCTAATTTTGGTAATACTATTTGTTTTCATAACACAATTTAGAACATGCAGTTTACACGATTATTTACAGCGAGTAATTTATATTTTTTTATATCGAGAGATTTTTGAGCGTGTAACTAAATAACGCGCGTTCTAAAATTGTAATAGGTAAAATACGTTCTTCCGCAACTATAACTCAATGTATAATTCCATAAAGGAATGGTACCGAGCCAGATGAACAGAAATATTTCTGTTACAGATGAATGCTGAAGATACCGCGGATCAAGCATCGCTTTAACGCTTCAACATTACAGTAGCTGAGAATAGATTGGACAAACAAATCGGTGGAAGTGATAAAAAGGCAATCCTGAGATTCTGCAGCCGTTACATCGAGATCTCTTCTTCTTCTTCTTCTTTGGCTTAGAGAAACAACAAGAATAAAGGATATAATACATCGAGATAGATTGGAAAAAAAACGGTAATACAGGGAATTACAGAAGGTAAAAGGAACAGAGGACGACCTCCGACTCGGTTTATAGATTAAATCCAAAACATAACAGCCCTACTAACACAACAGACCTATTAACATAATAGCTAATTTGAAGCAACTCGAAATCGAGTGAAATGGGAAAAAATTGTTGAAATATGTTCATGATTAGTCACGACTTCTGAATACGGATAACGACACAGAAGAAAATGTTCCATTCTGAAATATTGCTTCATGTAATAAAAAAGATAATTCTGTTTTCATAACATCTTTGACGTGTAAAAAGTATGTTTACTCCATGTTAACTTACGCTAGTAAGCCGAGGTACTTGACTTTGTACATATTTTCTAAAATAGACAATAGTTACTGAACGTTACTTTAATATCGTTCCAAGCACTCATATTCGGGTAACTATATACCCATAAATTTTGTTTTACACTTATTTACGATTAAACGATTATTTCTTAACGATCGTACAATCTGTCAGCGTCTTCTTGTTAACAGTACTGAGCAACATTAGGATAACGAGAATTTGACGAAATGACAGTGTCATCGGGACGTAAGTGATAATTCTATCAAATATATTCAAGTGGAAATGACCGTTGATAAATACATTAAGAATCGAATATGGGAAGTTGATTCTATACGATGTATTTACTATCATCATCGTCGTCGTCGTATTGTTAGTTGCCAAACGTCGTGACCAGCCATTGTACGTTTACTTTTAAATGCAAAATGGGCTAGAATTCGAGGCACTAATTACATGCAAAGTAGGTGCGCGCGTATAAGATGTTATACGGTGTGAGGTGCAACTGCTTTCTCCGTGATAATTAAGAATTATATAATGATGAAAATACTTTTTATGTCGCGTGTTTAGATCCAGATAGACACCGACTACTGACCGACCATCTTCAACATTATACTTGCAATGTACGAGTTATGCCCGAACAAAAGGTATGTTCCTTTATTCGAAATAAATCGTACTGATTTAGGCTGAAACATGTATAATAGTAATAATCTCATAATCGCAATGAAAGTAATAAAAATAATGATAAAAAAAGAAAAGGAGAATATAGGATAACGATAATAAAAGTGATTTAATAGAAGTTTTTAGTGCTGAAACGAAATTATAAATAAAGTTTCAGATTCGTTGAAAGAGGATAGAATAATATTACGCCGTTAAACCTGAGAAGGAAACTATCGCGAAATTAAATAAAAATTTATTCTTTCCTAAAGGCGTTTCATTTTTATAGCGACCGTTCGCGAGAAAACCGTCCTATTTTTATTTATATATATATATTTTTTTTATTTTACATTTTTATTTTATGTCCCACAGGCAGAATATAAACACGCTTAGATCATCATCATCATCATTATTAAGTACCGTCACCGTATCGGAGGTAGGCGACTACTTACCGATATATATTTTGTGCAGCGTACAAGGCGATCATAACACGGCGTTAGCGTAAAGACGCACACACACACACATACACACCTGGAAGAACTGATTGTAGTGTAGCTTTATTATCACGACACAATGCATCCGCTTGCGTTTTTTTCTAGCGTACTATATTATCACTAGCGGTGTTGTACGTGGTGGTTTGGCTTTATTTGGATTATTTTTATATTGACGATAATTTTAACGTCGTCGATCGTGCTCGAACTCGGTACCTTCCGCATAGAAGTTCGAGTTCTAGACGACCGAATGTAATATATCGTACGATAATAGACGCTATATTAAATCACCGTTATCATCGGAACGCAAAACACGTTCTAAGACGCCCAAATATCCTGGTAATAATCCGAATGGCAATGGTAAATCTTCCGACGTATACTCATTCGTAAAATTGGTAATCAACCAGGATTGAACACGTATAATCCAAATTCATCGGATGAAATAAGATAAAAAAAGTGACGATTGCTTCATTATTATTATTATTATTCACTGAAGGTAATATTCGTTTTCGTCGCAGCCATCTTGTTCACGTACGCCAGGCAGCAATCCCTATATCTCGAGGTCAGCACCAGAATTCTGTTGCCGAATGTCGTGACTATTGTACGTTTATTTTTACGTACAAAATGAACTAGCATTCAAGTCACTATTTATATGCGATGCAGATGCGCTCGCATATGATGTTATACGGAGTGGGCTGCTACTCCTTCTACGTGATAATTAAGAATTAAATAACGATGAAAACTTTCTCAGTCGCGTGTTGGTTTCGAACCCCCCGACCATCGAGTTTCGAGCACTCTAGCAACTAGGCCATCGCGACTTTTACATAAATACATGCATATACATATATATATTACAATTACAATTACAATTGCAATAGCCTGTATTCCCAATTTTAAATTAAAATTTACAAATATTATTTTCTTAATACTAAACTAGGGCTTCTACCCAAGCCTGCTACC
Organism: Coronaproctus castanopsis; assembly: GCA_032883995.1. Classification (NCBI taxonomy): domain Eukaryota; kingdom Metazoa; phylum Arthropoda; class Insecta; order Hemiptera; family Monophlebidae; genus Coronaproctus; species Coronaproctus castanopsis. Next base: position 65,771,190 of record CM065052.1, on the reverse strand, counting down.
TCAACACTTTTTGCTGCATACATGAAACATTACAGACGCCAACGGATATGTAAGACGAGTAAAACAAAAAAAGTTTATCAAATTTCGGTCATTATTTAAGGAGTTATCCCCGAAGACCCAACCTTATATAGCCGACGGATAGGTTAAAAAGCCTCCGCAAGTGGGAAGTATCTATAAAAAAAAACAAATTATATGTATATATTGCTACTAACCTATATATAAAAAGTACAATTTTTTCGTTTGAAAACTTTTTCAAATCCAACTGTCACCAAATCGATCAAACATTAATAGGCTAACCAACATGATAATCGCGATGAACCTCTATTGCAAACCAGCCGGACGCATTCTATAAAACTTTCTCCTACTACCGTCCGTACGACGTCTCACCTTTTTGCAGGAATGCGACCACGTATTATTATTTTTCCTTCTAATACTACTGAGCACAATCTTCTGTTTGTTGCACCAATTTCTTATAATATCTACGGCTATCCAACGTGATAATCGCGATGAATCCCTGTTGCAAGCCATCCGGACATATTCTGCTAAACTACTATCGTCCGTATCATGTCTGACCATCTTGTAGGAACGCGACCATGTACATATAATATCGGATAATTCATTTTCTTGTGTGTCCAAGGGGATTTTTTAACATCTATAAACAATATATTTTCGACTTCCATCGAAATAGACATTTATTTAAAATTTATTCACTTTAAGTTGGCAGTAGTATAATTTTAATGTAGAATCTGCCGACAAAAAATTGCTGGAAAAATTTTTCAAAATCGAAAATCAAATTTTTCATACTCACGATTTCTCGCTTAAATTTTGGAAAAATTTACGTTATTACATAAATGATAGATCTCTACTTTCGCCTAATTTCAATCCGAAACTTCTATGTATCATGGTACCATGAAAAACAGCAGAAAACCCCTAAACCCTTTAAGCCCAATTTTCTCAATGGCATCATGTATAAAAATACGACAATACCATCATTAGATGCGTCTTTTAATGCCGCGTAACTTTTGTTTAAACAATGCTTCCAAATTTCGAATCGTTGGCGATTTATAGAGAAAAAGTCGAATTTTGAAAAAAATTGAGTACTCCTGTCGAAATTTTCTGGGTTTGGTTTGATTTTTTTTTGCGTTTTTTTGTTTTATACGATAGACGTTGTATAGAAATGACTAATTTCCGTAGTACACGGTTCAAATTTACTGGCTGTTGTAAAATTTACTATTTAAATTATTGGCTACTATAAAGTTTTTCATATAGAATTTGCATTGTGTTTTATTCTAATTACAAAGTTCCCGCTCTAATGATGAAAACACAATGTATTAAAAACTGCAAGATGTGTGGTACCATATGGAACAGTTGAAATTTTTTTCCATTTTTTTTTTTTTAAATTTATACGATACATTTCATTTAGTAGCAGGCATCTATAAAGTTCAAACGTTCTATAAGTAGATGCAGCCCCGACATTCTTAATTCGAACTTGGGAAACAGCCTTTCAGACATTATTACTCGACGAGTATCTATCAGATGAGGAGACTACTCGCTTCATTTAATAGGTCATAGGGATTAAACTCCAATTTAGAAATTATGGAAAAAGTCAATTTTTGGAGTTTTGAAAATATTCAATTCGCTATAAAAAGATCAATTTTAATTTTGGCGGTAAGATTCGGTTGGTATATTAATTTAAACTTTTTCTAGTAGATAAATCCTGATTTTCGAGACGATTATATAAATTTTGTATTTTTAACGACGATTTTTCCGAAAAAAAATCGGAAAGTGTTCTAACCGAATCCAGACAATCCAAATATCTTAAATATAAAAGAGAAAAAATATCCGACCCATGACTACGATAATATCGTAGAAAAACCGCGACTTTCCATTTTGACACTTTACAACTCCATACCCACATGCTACAGCTACATATGATAGCGTAGCTTATACTTTATATACACTATATAGTATAAATATACCCACAAATAAATTGTTTTGTCGGTTTTAATATAATATTTGAACCATTTAAACGGGTTAAATGTAGTCTTAAATAGTAATTTTTACAAATTTTAATCCTTTCCTTATCTTCAACCCTAAATTCCTCAGTGAATTTTAAACAGAATTGAACAAAATATGTTTAGAATAATCTACGCAAAACCGCCCGATTTCCAAAAATAAAGTTATATTGCAAAATGCCTTTATTCGGGATGAATTTACAATAGGAAGGGTTGATGTACCCGCACTAAAAAGTTGTGTCAAATTTCAGTCTACACCTTCAACAACAAATTTCAGCCCGCATTCCTCGTTAATTAAAAATTTTAAACAACGTTGAAAAAATCTGACAAAAACCAGCCTAGAGAGGTCACGTCATATAGATCTATTTCGCTTTTGCCACATATATCAAAATTGTTTGAAAAATTTATATTAAAAAGATTACTGCCGATTGTAGGAGAGGATTTGCCACTTCATCAATTTGGGGTTTAGAAGACACTACTCAACGAGCGATCAAGTGAGATGGGTTACCAAAATAATCTAATCAACGGTAGAAGAAAAAAAACACTATGCTGCGGTGTTTTTAGACGTAGCACAAGCTTTCTGTGTCGCTATGTACTTATATTTAAGTTAAGCAAACAACTGCCTGGAAAATTATGTCGATTGCTTAAATCATACTCGACCGAACAGCGAAGTTTTCTTTTTACAGAGTACTGTCGGGAGTTCCACGAGAGAGTATTCTTGGAACTCTCCTGTACCTTCTATACATACGAGATCTACCAGCGTCTGATTACGTAACAACGGTAACATTCGCAGACGACACGCGGATATTAGCTGTCAGTGCTGATCCTAGCGAGACAAATGGTAAAATTCAACAGCATTTAAATCTGATTAGAAAATTAACCTGGGACTGGAAGATAAAATTAAATAAAGTAAAATCAGTCCGTGTTCTTTATTCACTGATTCGGCGAAATATCTCGGAATGCACTTGGACGCCAGAATGTAAAGTCCACGTAAAGATGAAAGTGTTTCAAATCAAGCGCAGACTACAAGATATGTACCGGCTCATCGGTAGGCGTTCCGTATTGGATTTACAATGTAAACTATTAATCTATAATCAAGCGCCTATATATCGATGTTTCTCATTGTGAGGATGCGCTGCCAAGTCTAACAGGACTCTATTGCAGAAACGGCGGAACGTCATTTCACGCGCAATTGCGGATGTCTAGGTACTCGCGAAATGAAGATGGAATTACATATGAAGTTTGTCGACGATGTTATAAAAGAGTTTGCTGCGATTACTTAAGCATCTAAATACAGAAGCTCGTCAAGTTTTAGATACAAGAAACGATATCGGACGACTTGAACGTCGCCATCCAACTAATCTTATCAGGTAGCATTATTAACTTAGTATTTCGAGGAGTTTTCCACGCTGGAGTTATACGTGTTCATTTTCTTTTTCCTGTACTTGTTTAATACGTTCAGTTAACGAGACGTAAATACGATTTATTATATTCGTCGTTTTTAAATGGCGACCGAATTCGTCTAGACGTTTATAAATTGATGAAAACTGGAAAAACTGAAAATAAATTTCCACCGAAATACGGCAATCTTCTCGGAACGTCTTCACTCGTGTAAGTTAGTAGTTTGCGCTTCGGAAACTATCGAATAGTGTTAACGCGGTGGTTTTACCGTTTTGTATTTTTAGTTTCTTCTTTTGGTGGGGCGGTAAACCCTCTTTTGGAATTTTGGATTTACTCGCTCGGCTGCCGGTCGTAAAAATAGGTTAATACAGTAACATAACTGGGCGGACGTGGGTCGCCTGTATATTTTCTTTACCTATTTCTTTTTCCGTTTGCGTTCTACTATGTATATATATATATACACCACTACTAAGACGAATATTTATTATTTACTATATACACTTCATCCGATTTAGTTCAGCGCCGTTTACGGTAGTAGCAGCGTTCTTTTAATTTAGTGGTTTTTTTAAATTTTTTTATTTATTTTTAATCGATATTTTCTCAATTTAGAACTAGGATTCCGTTTGTGGTATAGCGGAGAAACGGAAGAAAAGATAACCCTTTTTAATCGCAGTTTACTTAAATTATTATTCGGAAGATATTTAGGACAATGTTCTATTCGATGTTCCAGTTTGAAAGTCCGTCCGCGTATTAACGGATAAATTCGTCGGAGTAAAACTTATCGCTGATTTTGATTACCACCGCGACAAAAATATCCGCAGCCCGGTATAAATTTATGCGTACGAGACTCATTAGTGCCTGATCAACGGAATTCCTGCTTCTCGGTGCACCGTGTGTGCCGTCACGCTTTTCGTCTCGCACATCCTCATTAACTGTCCTTTGTACTCTTCACTTGGATTGCCTCTCAAATTTTCCTTTTCACTTCACCTCTTCTCCTCAAAGATGAATACTCCTCTCTAACTATCCTACTAATATTACGCAGGTCTCATTTCTACTCCCTGATTTAACTTCCTCTCCATCGTTCCGCTAGCCTCAGTTATTGCGCACGGTACGGTAATTTAGAATAATAATAATACATACAGCTATTTATACGGAGAAGAAAATTTTTATATATATATATATATATATATATATATATATATATATGTATGTATATATTATGTATATATTTGCATTTGTTTGCGTTTTTTTTTAAAACGATTTCTCCGTCTCGAGTCGCTCTCTTTTTTCCTTATGTTCTTTCTAAGAAAACCTTTTTCTTCCACGTCGTTGTCTGTGTTCAGAGTCGTTGAACATATTTCAACAATTTTCTTCCATTTTACGCGATTTTCAACTGCTTCCGCGAGCTGATGTGTTGATAAGCCTGTTATGTTTTGGATGTAATCTATAAGCCGGATGAACGAAGGTCGTCCTCTATTTCTTTTACTACCATTCCCTGTACGATCGTTTTTTCTAATCCATCTCGACGTATCGTGTCGCCGAAAAATCTTAGCGGACCATCATTTTATCACTTACACTAATCTGTTTTTCCGATGTCTTTTCAGCTCCTCTCATGTTGACTTGATCCACAGTATCCTGAGCATTCTTTTGTAACGTGTTATTTCGAATATCTCTATTTATATATATATAAATAAATTTATATATCATATATAAGGAAGAGAGTGGGTAAAATTTATGTGAGCTCGCGGTGTATTTTAAGTAGTTTTAATTATTCTTTCATTTTAATATATAATTCTTAATAATAACTACCTCTGATTAATTGTAGAAAAATTTTAAATAGAACAGTCTTTTTAAGTATAATTATGTAAAAATTTAAATCCTATTAAGGTAATAAGCGCTGAAGTTTCTCCAGCCCATCGTTAGGCGAAAATTTCTTACATTTATTTCGGGTAAATCGAACGTATGTATATGTAGAGAATATTAATATGGTACTACTATTATTAACGATAACTAAAATGCCGATGGAATTGACGGCGTACGGTTGATTCGGGTAACAGTAAGAAGGCGATTAGGATATGCCGCTCTAGATCAACTCCTACCATAATTATGAGTTCTTCCTTGTTTGTAAACTAATTTTGTTTTTCCTTTTTACAACCATACGCACATATATATATATATATATATGTATATGTGTGTGTGTTTGAATTATTTTTTTCATCGTGTTCTAACAGTTGAAAAATAGCATGTTTGGGGCGGTTATGTACCGACCGAAATACTACCGCGGTTAATATAGAGAACGGACGCTAGTAAGCCGCTCCTGATATGGAGAAGAAACGGTTCTGGATTTTGAATGGGATTTAGGCTTATAGCGGCCATATCGCTTTGACATGATGGCTTTAACGGGTTTATGCAGCATTTTCTAAGGAAAGTTTTCCTAGCCTTTCCTACTGTACCCTACTGCATCATCGGTCATGGTTCACGGTTGCTTATTTGTCGATGACTTATTCGCAACTAACCTCCATATCTGGAGGCAGTTTCACTATCCACCAGCTGTGGATCCTGAATTCGGGGTCCCTCGGTTACACATAATTTCTATTAATTTGAAACAAAAAATATAGCAGGTTTAAATATCTGGGTGAATGGATTGAACCAATATGCAAGAAAAAACAGCAATACGTTCTATAATTAATCAATTAGAAGCAGCTTTTCAATTGATAAAGAACGTTTATAACAAAAAATATATGTCGCGCAATGCGAACTTACGACGTTATGCAGTCATTCAATCCCGAAGTACTACACGCAGAAGAAAGCTCGACATTAAATACAATGTTTATGATCGAAGAATTACATAAAAAAGAGAGGAAGATGTTACGAAGAATCTTAGTAGGACCAACTAAAGTAAACGAGGAACATAGGCCCGAGATCTAATGAAACAATATACAAGTATGCGGGAAGGCTACTCGACGCGATGAAAAGACGAATTCATATGCCTACATAAAGCGTTCGAACCCAACACGGTTAATTCACGTACTTGCAGAATTTAAAGAATAAATGGAAGTGGTTCCAAAGCGATTTAAACGAAGTTGGCATTGAACCGAGTGACACCGAAGTTCATCTATTGAGGAAAAAACTGGCGGAATATGGCAAATTTAAAGACAAGTCGAAATTGCGTACTGGCAAAAAGCGGACAGAAGAAGGGAAAGAACAATATGGACAGCGAATACGGCAATTCTGGATACAGAAGAAATCAAAACAAAAATAAATTAAACAGTTGAAATACCGCGGTCCTAAGTAGACAATATGCCAATGGAGGCATTACGGTTACAATAGAATTAAGATGTGCAGCTTGCTGTTGCGATAAAGCTTACAGCGGCAAGTTTATGAAATTGTTTTGAGTTTTATATGGGAGAGATTATCGCGATTGAAATACGATGAAGCAGGGTGATTTGTGATAGGAAGGAAAATAAATGGCAATAGTCTGGAAATTGTTCGTCGGTGAACACGAATATTGAAGGAAAAATGATGTTGAGAATTATCTAAATTATTCGAAAAAGTGTAGTTAAGGATCGGTGGTTTTGGGAAGCTGTTTCCGCAAAGATGAAAGCCTCGACTGTTACATTACGTTCGGAACAAATTCTCGATACATTATTCAATTCCATAATTTTATTGATTTTTATATCGTCCTGGTAGTCAGTGTAAGGACGATTAACGGTGTACCTAAGTCACTACAGTTTACATAAATAGCTGTTTCTTTTATGAAGTTTACTGACAAAAGGAGAAATTGTGATGACCATCGCAATTAGCACGTCTAGACCGAGAGTGAGAATGAGCATAATTGCTATATGCTAACTTGGATCGATATTTTCACATCGAACTTTAGTTTGTAATGAATTCGTGTAAGGAATTTTCTAGAAATTTTATTTCGACCGCGCGTGAAGCCGGTCAGCACATGCGAAATATGTGGACACTGCCTCGAATGAATCATGCAAAATGGTCACTGGAAATCTAAAGCCTACAAGAATTGCTCCACCAAATGTACGACGGTAATTTGCATTAAATAAGGAAAGAAATAGGCAAATGAAGGAAAAAATACACCCCATGTATGGCCAAACGCCTATTAATTCGGGACTTAAATTTCGAAAAAGTAATCTGAAATATACAGAAAACGCCAACGGAAGAAAATCTGTACAAATGGCGAGTGACAATACGTAACACTAATAAATGTCCACGGGAAAAACTGGATTTAACTTTTTATTTATCAATTTTTAGCATTTTAAATCTGGCTTAAAATGTAATTCTACTCTAAGGCGGTTGGATTTGTTAATGGGCAAAACCACCATCTCCAGATACTTACCAACATAAAATCCAGTAGATAATTATTTAAATTAGTTCTGGATTAGAGGGAAATAAAAAAAAAAATTAGCATTTTGCGGAATTATGATCTTGTAGATTTAGCGTTATTTTACCGGGAATGAGAATTTTAAATGGTAAAAGGCCTCGAGCCAAAATTCGTTCAATTGGGTTACCACTAAGCGGTAGGTAAAGGCAATGGCAAACCATCCATAGTTGGCTTGCCGGGGATATTTCATTTGGCCGCTTCTCCGTCGATTTTTAGTCCGACGACGATTACGTACCAAATTTCGATTTGATACTTTTATAATATATTCATAGTAATTAAGTTATTCGTATAAGTCGAATACCGAGTTCGAATAATCGTATTAGTCAAAGCAAAATATTAGCGATAACGTTTGTCGCTTAGACAACGTTCTATCTCACTTTTTCCCACACGAACGATAATTACGACATAAGGAAGAAATCAGTTAGGCGATATCCAGGAGGAAGTAAAAAAAAAATGCTTCGTTATGCCGGAAATTCCAGGAAAATTATGCGAAAGGTCAGAGGTGGAGCCATTAAAGAATACAACGAAATTTGCTAAAATTTCCATATTCCATTGTTCGATTTAAATTTAGGCGCGGCTGTTCACGTGACCCGACGAATATTGTCGAACTTGTCCGAATAAAGGCGAACTTTAATCGATTAAAATGTCTGAAACGTCCCGTCCTTCATCTACACCGCTATCATCGGTCTACATTTCCTTCTTAAAGGCGACTACGGTTATTGGTGTTTGCGTTTGTGTGTGTAAACTTGCCAGTTAAAAGCGCTGGAACAGCAGCTATGGGCTTTTTAAAGGGTTCTTTTTAGCAATGACGATAATACAAACATTGAATATATATATAAAATACAAATGTACAAAAAAAATATATGTTCATCTGTACAAACTACTCTGAAAGCCCGTGTGTAAATACGTATACTTATCTACTCCTAAATATATTTGTATTTTGTGTGTGTGTGAGTCATATAGATATCTTTAGTGTATATCGTGGTGTTATAAGCAAAAACGTTTCATAGAATAAACGGCGCGGCGAGTGCTGTGGTTACGGGCGAGATGTTCGTGGGGCTGATTTTTTAAGGCTCGGTCTTTCTTGCGCGAGCTACCATTTCTTCGCTAAATGTTCTACCTACCGCTGTTGAACTTTGTCGAATTAATTCGAAGAATTAATTTTTTTTTTTATTTTACTTTCGTATTTTCGCGTTGTGTCATCCCGGGCATCGTTAATATTATTATTTTTATTATCGTTAATTTTTTTAAAGTTTTATTCCGATGTCGGAGTATTTCGTGCTATTAAGGTCATCATCGGATATTCATAAGATCGATAACTATCGTTTGGAGCGGATCAATTGCTTCATTCGAGTCACGATGTCGGTAGGAAGTGACATCTACCAAAGTACCGCAGGTATATATAATTGATTTAAATACGGTGCGATTATTTCAATTAAAACGAGCGAATAATTCCTGCGAATTGATTCCCTTATTCGACCTTGCCTTTATAATAAAGAACCGGTATTTAGGAATATTGATGATTCCAGCTGAAAGCGAAAACTGCTCAACGGTAAACTTATGCCACAATCCTGGTGGACATTGTGAATAAAGTTTAATATAAAAGTCAGAGTGAAATTATAGCTCGTGTTTTCGCATTTATTATATATATATATATGTATATATATATATATATATATATATATATATATATATATACATATAAAGTATTTGTTGTTTTGAATACAACTATGTATACAATTTATAAATAACCCAAATGATGGTTAATTAAGCCCAATATGTATATATAATATAATGTGAATGAATGAACAACCTTTATTTAGTATAACTATTTATGTACATTTTAATATTATTATTATTATTATTATATATTATGTAGAAAATAAAATTCCTCCACAGTTGTCGATCATCCGCCGAGTGTACCAGATCTGATATTGACAAATTAATACGTCGGCATATTTGTTCCATCGGGTCATTGACCGACCTTTCCTTCTATGTTCGTTCATTTTGCCTAGTATAACTGTCCTGTCTAAGTCCCGTGCACATTTTATGGCCGAAAAATTTGTGCATTTTATCTGTCTTGTGACAGTTGTTTATCTATATTAAGTCGCTTAATGATCGAAATGTTAGTTTATTTATCGTACCACTTTATTACCAACATTATGCGCTAGCATCTCATTTCAAATGCACCAATATGTTGCTGATCCGTGGAGTTTATTACCTATGTTTCGGAGCTATAGGTAAAGATGGAAAATACTAGGGACCGAACAAGTTGTATTTTTGTATAATTATTGAGATATTACCATCCCGCTTGACACGTTGCAAGTTATTCATAGCATTTAGACTCATCGCAGATCGTCTCCTTATTTCTTTGCTTGAGCCTCCTTTATTGTTCATCCGGACACTTAAATATTTCAAATTCATCGACGATTTCATATCCGTCTAATTGTTGCGAAGTATTAGATATGTTTTCGTTATTATGATCCACTATCATAATTTTTGTTTTATTTTTGTTTGTACGCAATCCGAATTCACGGCTTACTGTAGTCAGTTTATTTAAAATTGTGCTTAATTCTTCCATAGATGATGCAAAAATTGTCATGTCATCGGCATATCTCAAATTATTAATATATATATATGTTAATGTTGTCGATATTATTCTCATTATTATAACTGGAGCTGGTTTTTTTTAATCGTTACACTAGATCGTTTCGAATGAAGGTCTGTCATAAACATTTAATTGAAGAATCGTCCCCACGTGCATAAGGTCTCGATTTTATCCTCTTTCGAAATGCTAAGAACCATTAATGCATCTAATGACACATCTTTCCCAGTGCGGATTGACGCTACGACATCTCTGTTCCCACTCATTTTTTCCTTAATAGTTTTTAATTTAATTTTTTTCAGTTTATTGATATTCAGTATTGGCCTTTCTCAATTATTTTAGCAGGTTCTCAGGATACTTTCTTGTTTATGAGTTTGCGACCGTGTTTGCGAGTCAACTCGGAAGCAAGCAAGACAGTTGCGCCTTTAAGATTAAATGGTTAGTTTCTAAAACCTGATTTCATTATCCATATCCATGCTTACTTGACGGTACATTTCGGGTACTGATTGTTGTTCTCATATGAAATTAGTTCGGCTAAATATACGATTCAGTTATTTTTCCTATCTTGTTACAAGACCAAATTTGTTTTTACATAACATTCTTGTTTTTCCATTGTTTATTGTTATTTCTGTTCTATTTCCTTCTATCTGCCAAGAGAGAAACATTTGTTTCGTTTGATTAAAGGAGGATACGCGATATACAGTACATCGTCTGCGAATTATAAATTGTACACACACACAACACACACACACACACATATATATATATATATATAATTTAATGACTCCGCGTAGAAAATGGGAAAATTAATGGAGTTTCTAAGTGAGACTGATCGTGCAACAGCAATCCGTTAAATTATTTTTCGGTCTCATTTTTATTTAAATAGTACGATACCATAATGCACGTACAATATATTCTAAATGTTAAATACTTGACACACAGTTAACGAACAACAAAATTTTAATTTAAATATTTAGGTCATATAGGGGTGGGGTGGGGGAAACTCGCAAGAAAGATAAAGAAAATACAGTAACGTGGTGGAAGATAGTTAGATTCGTGCGCACAAACACATACACACGCGCACGCGTATACAGTGCATACGCGTATATAAATAAGCACAGAAATGGAAATAAAAGTAAACACTATCGTTACAAAACTGACCTAACGGTGGGACTCGACGTGTCGTAGTTTCCTACAACATTAATCAATTTATTTTTATGTATTTGCATGTATAATAAATTTTTTTGATTTTCTTTCAACGGTTCCACATACTGCTACTGTGGCCGGAGACATCGTTTGTGTTGTTTATATTAGAAGAAAGAGTTCAGTACGTTTCATAAATTGAAAGTTGTGATTGATCATATTACAGAAGTAGTGGATGAGAATGAAGAAGGAAGGGTTATGTGTGATAAGATTAGAGGGCAGAACACTCATAGAGAATACGGACAACAGTTGTAGATTGCTTGCCACAATAGCAGCACGATGGTGGCGTCCATTCGTTCGAGGATATGCTTGGACGTAAGGGCTGTATGCCGGATGCGGACTCGAGTAATATTCTAATACGAAAGTAAAAACGAATTTCTGAATTTCTAGTAAGAACGTGTTTCCCATATGAAGAATATCTTGAAGTTTAATCCCCGCAAGCCCAAATAGACGATTTCTCTTCCGGCTGTCCATCATAGCCCGAGTATTTCAGTTTATATTTTGCACGCTACTCTTTATTGCCCATTTCAAATCTATATATCGCTATTTTTAGTCTGTCGGCACTTACCGCACGCAGTCGCAGAGCAGACAGCTGGCTTTAAAGAAAAACCGTTTTTTGTTTTTTTAGGAAGAAGCCTATCGATATACATTCTGATGATATGGATCATCTTTTCGGCAAAAAAAAAAGAAAAGAGTTAGGAAAAGATAATAAATTATGGTCTGTTTTAAATATCACGGTACATAAGTTTACATCCGCGAGATGGAAACTGCGAGCAAGTTTAAGAATTTACATAATTCGACAGCGGTAAAGGATGGCGCAGACGTCCAAGTCGTGTAATAATGAAAAAGAAAAGGTATCATTAACTAATGATAATAGAAATACGTTATTAAGGAAAACAAAGTGATTTTCTTATAACGCATTATCACTTAAAACGAATGTGAAACATAAACAATCAATGAGACGAATAATGGAAGTAAAACGGTTGGATAAAGATATTATAAATGGAAACGTAAGAAGAAGACTATCGTTGAAAACAATAGAATCCTTCCTCTTCTTATACCCTACCCTACGAAGAGCGTTAGTGGTCATTGATATGGCAATCAAGACCTCTTTTTTCTGTCTTATTGCATGTAGTCTTTGCATTGACCGCGTGTTCGTCCATTCCTTGATGTTATCCAACCAGCGTTCTTCCGCGACTTGTTTTCCGCAATATACGCATTAGAGTATTAAAGACAATTAACGAAAAAAATAGATAACGAAATGAATTATTTGTTCAAAACAGAAGCCGGCGACTTAACTGCCTGTGGACTGAATGTAATATAATATTACAACAATAATCTAAGTCAATAATGTTTTAGCGCGCTTACGGATAATAGTTTATACCGTAAAATAGTAAAGTATACGTTACTGTAAACATCCGTAATATTTTTTTTTATTTTTTTTTTAATGTAGCTCCAAGAAAGGACAGCTACTTCCTTTCTGCAATCTTAAACTTTAATTTAAAGAAGCGGCAATTATGATTATTCAACATGTGCAGAGGTTTAACCCAATGGTTAAGCTCTGTTACGTATATTACTTACTAACAACCAAGTCAGTAGGTTTGAAACGTTTAAGCCTTCTTAAGTCACGATCTGTGAGCAAACGTGCCAAGGCCTCCGGATTTGGATGATGATGATGATGAAGTCTTCTGTGCTGTTGGTCAGCATAATCCTGTATTACTTCGTTGACCCATTTGATCTGTAAATCTGCAGGGTAATATTTAAAAAAATGCATTTGTTGAACTTCATTTTAGCGCACTTACAGATAATAGTTTATACTGTAAAATAGGAAAGTATATGTTGTTGTAAACATTCGTCATGTCTTGTTGAACTTTGTGGCCAAATGGTATATATAGCCAGACCAATAAAAAAAATACCCGTTTCCATATTATATGTATATATATATTGTGTGTGTCATGGAGTCCAACCTGTCGATGCTGTAAGAAATAAAGTTGGCTTCAAAACATTGCACAAAAGCAGATAACAAACTTCGCTGGACATATCATAAGACAGGATGAATTAGAAAAAAATGTTCTGACGGGAATGATGGAAGGTCACTAAAAAAAAACAAGACATATTTGGATATAGAGTAAAAACTACCTTCGATGCCTCGTCACTGCGTCAGCTGATAGACTTGGCAGCAAAAAGAACTACATGACGAATGAACACGTTCGCTTGCGATAATCCATAGTGTCACGATTTGCAAATTGTATCATCTCGCTAACTCGGACGATTGTCTCATAATAAAAAAAAATTACCCATACTAAACCGAGTATTACTTCGGTAATGATATGGATTCAAATAGAGCGAGACGCTGTCAAAATGTTGAACAAACTTCTATTTGGCTAATTTCCATAATTAAGTGGTCAACTCACGTATAATGCAATAACGTGATAAGGGTATAGTAAGCCCCTATCATCTTTTGCCCTTACAAAACTAAGTTCCCGCTGTGCGAGGGAGATTTTTAATTTTGCATGTTTAAGGTGTAAGCTTTCCAGTGTGACTTATTGATGTTGTTTTTAAAGATTCTGTAGAAGTCACGAACATTGTTCCTCCTCGATTTAATTTTTTCGAACGTACGCTTTACGTTCCGTATGATTTTAGACGGTAATTTCCTTGGCTCCGTAAATATAATTTTGTTCATTCCATGCTTTTTTTTGATTCCATTTTTGCCAAGCGGTTTGTCTTTGGTTTACAGCTGTCTCACATTATTGGTTTCACCAACTATGTCTTCTTGTTTTGTTCATCTAAATTATTTCTTCAGCAGCCTTCAATGCTTCTTGTAATTCGTTCCAATTATTTTGGTTGGCTGTTTCATATATATGTATATAAAATATACACACGTATTATTAAGCTGACAAGAACAGATATTATATCTTGATTCCAGCAAACAAGCGGATAAGGGATTTATAGACGATATTCATTTTTTAGTTAAGAGCTAATCACAAAATCACCAAAACTATTTTAACAGGTAATGAACTCTGAACTCACCTGTGTCGATCGTGACACAAACTCCATTAAACGCTTGGATAACGTATAAGAATATGGCATCGTAGACTTTTCTGTGTTCTACAAATGTTTCTGTCGTATTAGTAATGCGATAAACCTGTTCGGTGATACCATGCTAAGCTCTAAAACAGAACGTGTGTGCACTCAACGATTGAACGTGATTTTTTTCAAATAATTTTGAAGTACTGATGATAAAGAGATTGGTTTATACGAAGTCAGTTCAATAGGCTGCTTCGATTTGCAAAAATTGTAATTGAATGGGAACATTATTATTGTTATTAAATTAGGTTAGCGTACCGTGTGCAGCTGCTAATAGCTAGTGGAACGGAGGAAGTATTAGATTGAGTGGTAGAGGGCTGCATTATGTAGGAAAATAATTAGGTTGGAGAAGGTGTAGGGAAGTTGGAAAGTTCAATAAGGATCTATGGGAGGAATATCGGGGACAAATGACGAGAACGTAATGAACATTAAGAGTGACATCGCACAAGGCACACTGAGGTAAATCGTTCCGCTACAGCAGGTGAACACGTGTCATCTTTATATGACCCAGTCAAAGTCGGGTGATGACCACATCGTCTTTGTGGTACTGCATGTGTACACTCCACGGTCGTATTGTTGACTTGACTAAATATGGTTGGAGGAATTTTTGTTCCCAAATACAATATTTCCTTCTTGATGTGTCGCGCAAAATACTTGTGATATTTGTCGCAGGCAAGGCAACCCCTGCATTTTTATCTCCTCTATCAGCCTGTTCATTGGCATGAAGTCCAATATATACTAAGGTATTGAAAATTTTCTTTTCTAATTTGTGATTACACGCATTGTATATTGATTTTAGTGCTAACGTACATTTGCTTTCGTTTAATACGCCAATATCTCAGCTGGTTTTCAACATTTAACAGAGATGTTTGTAATTTTGTTGACGTTTCTTTATTATCTTTACTAGTAGCTAACAACGCTGTATCGTTTACAAACGTAGCTGTTGTCACATTATTACCAACTGGAAAGCCGGCAGAGTCGATAAGTCACTTCTTTTATGCACGCTAACAACTACAGAGTAAACATCGGAATAGTGATTTAGAGTTTTAACTTGGAACGTAGGATTTGAGAAGGAGACAGTAAGGATGCGGTATCATTTTCTTCAGTTTATAGAGTAGTCCATGATGCTACATGACATCTAAGAACACATTCGTGCATACTTGCTTAGTTTCAAGACTCTCTTGAATAGAATGGACAATTCGCTGTACCTGTTCAATGGTCGCATGTCTTTTTCTGAATACAAATTAATAATCAGGAACATATTGTTCCGATTTTAAAATATAGGTTCAACCGACTCAATATCATTTTTGTCAAGGAGTTTTGTAAGGCATGGGAACAAGGAAATGAATCAACAGGATGAAACCTCATCCGGTGCCTTACACCTGGTTTTTTATGCCAATTCCCGAAATAAAGGAAAATAATGCAGCCGTAATGCGTTATTAAAAATATTTACAAGAAGTAATATACCCTTTTTTTTTTTTTTTTTTGGTAGTTTCAGATTAAAATTATTTTTCAGATATAGAACTTAGCGCATAGTTTTTAATATTCTCTTTACTAATGATTGCGCTTCCACCGTGAGCTTTTCCATCAGGTCTTGTACTAAAATATGTACAATAGTTAGATAACTTGATTATGGTTTTTTATGTGAAATGAGTTTCACAAATTAAGGTCATAGTCTCAGTTTTCAGGAATACATCCATTTCTAACTTGTGGTTCATTGTATTCATTCCAAGTTTGCAATTCTTAAAGGCTTTTTTTCTTAAGCGGGAGGTGGAAAATCTTCAAAAGACACTGATATAATAAAAAATTTAGTTTTTATTAATGCAGTGCATATAAACAACATACACTGCAAGGGAGCTAAAATCAACGTGTGGGATTTTTATCCACTAAAAACCGCCTCCCTCTATAGAACAAAAGGGAGTTTTAATATATTGACGGAGTTCCCGGCACAAATGCAGAGTCCTCCACACACTTACATTAACTTATTTCGATGAATGAAGGGATGAGATTACATAGTCCCTTCTTCCATCAATTAGAATAATTAAAGAGTTTATGCCAAACTTAAAAGAATAACTTAAAATAATAATAAAAAGTAATAAAGAACGAAAAAATTAAACACCAAAATATTTGTATAAATGTAACTACACCGCAACTAAAATAACAATTAGCTTCAAGATGAAAAAAGATTGAATTATAAAATAATAAATAAATAGAAGAATATCTTATACCAATCGGAAAATAAAGTTAAGTAACTCGGTATTACTGATTGCAAAGCAAAATAATCTGCTTGAAGAGAAAAACTTCGGTACAATAGAACATAATAAAAGAAAACATAAAAATTAAATTAAATACTTAAACACTAATTAGAGCAAAGTTAAAGATTAAAGTTAATTAAAATAAAAAATTTGAATATTCCTTATACAACTTTGGATAGATAATACAACCCTCAGAATTTGATCTTCTCAAAGCGCACATTTCGGCAAGGAATTGGGGTTTTTGTTGTAATCGGATGAATTATGAACATCTATATGGTCGATTACAGGATGATCGTTTGTGTCCCTTGTGTTGGCAACGTAGGCTGTATGTTTTTTTATGATACGGAGTTTTAACTTTAATTTTTGAGTGTAATATCTAGTTTAGTTTAAATATCTCTTTAACATTCTCAGTAGGTTCGGGATGCAAGAAGTGTAACGGTATGGGTTCTTTAATAATTTTATTCTTATCATTTTTCACATTTATTACTATGAATCCGTATTTTTTTAGCGTATTTTTTATGTCATCCTGACTAAAGGAATTGTGTAAGTGTCTTATCATGATTTTCTATGTTCTTTCCTGCTTAAGCTAATAGGTACGGATATTTACATCCTCATGTTTGTGGAAGTGGCATTGGAACAGCAGAAGGAACATATTCGCTACAGGCTGAAACGATTTCCTTTTTGCGGCTTGCTATATTTAGATGATAGGGTGTACATGTTGTATCGTTCTTTTTTTTTTTTTTTTTGTTGTTTTTTTTTGGTATTTTCCAATCGTTTGTATTTATATTATTATTCAGAGTCTATCTCCTGATTACCGGTGAAATCCAATTGCTGATTCTTTGAATTTAACTGGACCTACGAGTATATGCGGCATAAAACAAAACTGACTGATAAAAGAGTTTCTCATTAACGACGGATGCCTCGAATAACATACGTCATATCAGATTCGCACGCAAAAAATTCAGCTTTTTCCTCGTTACCATACATTTTAAAGGAGAATCTTAAAAGCTGCGTACCGTTTATTATAATATCTACAGATTTACAAAGGTTGTGTTATCTCCTGAAGTATTATTTTTTTTTAATAACATAGTTATAATTGAGCGAGAGGTCATCTAGCAATGATTGTCATAAAATACCGAGTAGCGTGAGAGATGTTAATATCCATTAGTGGTTCTCCAAAGAATTCCAGTGGAGATTAGGATAAATCGAACGTCCTGGTTCATTTCAATCGGTGTATGTAAAGACTGCTATCTAATAAATTGATGGCCTACGGAATGAGAAAGTCACGATATAATGTATAATTCGAAACATACCAACGAGGAGCAATGAGTAGCCTAATGACGTTATTTTGGAACTATTTAATCTTATTTATATGGTTATTTTTTACGCGGCCTCGCAGCATCATGTATATCCACATTGGCTTTAACATTATTTTATAAATTAAAAGCTTATTTTCAAGAGAAAGACTGGAATGTTTGCAAAGAGCCAGTACACTTCAATTTTATGTCAATTAACGTGTCCGCTACGTGTTAATTTACTATCAAGATGTATCCCCAGATATTTAACGTAACTCTGTTCAGAGATGAACACCCCATTTAATGGAGTGGATGAACAGGTTAAGTTTCGCAAAGTAAATGTGACCTGCGTGCGCTTACTTTCGTTGACTGCAAGACACCAACGTCTCAGCCGGGTTTCGATTTTCATTAAAGATCCGATGCAGCGTTTCATGGACTAGGTTTTGTTCTATCGTCCGCGGCAGTTATAACATCGCAATAAGTGGAAACTTAGCCACGAACAACAGATAAAGCACCGGACTCAAAACTCTCCCTTGAGACAAGTCAGCGAAAACTTTATAGATAGTGGAGTGTATTCGTTTTCGAATTTTACTTAGCTTGTACGATCCTCAAGATACGATCTAAGCAGAAGGAAGTAAGAATTCTCTTAAGTTTATATAATAGCCAATGATGCCGTACCTTTTCAAACGCTTACCTGACATCTAGGAAAACACTCAGACATACTTGCTTGGCATCAAAACCTCCCGTTCGATAGTTGAGTGCTTCTTATGATCGGGAATAATATTCTCCGATTCTAGAATAGGATTTAACCGTTTTAATATGATTTTTTCAAGCATCATTGACAAGATAGGTAATAAGGAAATAGGTGTCTATTATGAGAAAGTCCGGTACCTTTATCCGATTTAGGTATTACAGCTATTTGCGCCAGTTTCCATGACACAGGAAAATATTTCAGGCGAAACACTTCGTTAAAAATATTATTAATAAATAGCATAATATCCCGGTGGCCTAGTTGTTAAATTGCTCGACTGTCAACTCGATGGTCGCGGGTTCGAAACCAACACGCGACAGAGAAAGTTTTCATCATTATTTAATTCTTAGTGACACCGCACTCCGTATAGCATCTTATGCGCGCGCATCAGCGCCGCATATAAATAGTGCCTTGAAATTTGCGTGTGACTTCTAATACCTGAACTACTATCATTGACAATTTTAATATCAGTTTTGTACTTTTTTTTCATAAAATTTCTGATGGACAGCGCAGCCTTTTAAGTTTGAAGGATGATCCTTTTTCACACAACGAGTGACCATTTATGTCCACAAGATTGGCATCGTAGTATGATTTTTTGGTTTGTGGAGCTTCAACTTTTATTTTGGAATACAATAGATAGTTCAGATTAAAAACATCTTTAACACTTTCAGTAGGTTCAATTGCAAAGGGTTCTCTCGTGATTTTGTGTCTAACGTTTAATACATTTCAGACGATGAAACCTTTTTCTTTAAGCGCATTTTTAGACTGTTGTATTATAACAATTTTAAATGCCCTTTCTCGTTAAAATTTCCGACAGTCGTCGCTTTTTTTTTTATTTACTTCGACCATGTTTAATAGTTTTAGCTGTAAACTCCCGAGTGCCTAAAATTTTAGCTATTTTCTTCATTATGGAAGGGAAATTTGTGACATGATGAACAAACAACCGAGGAGTTGAAAATGAAGTAGAAGAAGGATTACTATCGTCGTTAACTGCACTTTCTTCACTATATAAAGAAGTAAAACGATTTTTTTTTTTTGGAACCTTGATACTCAGGTAGTTGGAGGGAAAATGCACTTTTTAGCCTTCTTTTTTGGTATTTGCCAATCATTCGAATTTATTTCGCTCCTATTTTCAGAATCTTTCTGTTTCGTGCATTGTGTATGGTCGGCAGAAGACCCAGCTTGTTCGTATGCTGAAGCAGATGCTGTTGTAAAATTATTATTATTAGGAACTGAGTAGAAATTAATATGATTTACATTATCAGATTGGGTAAAAGACAAATTTGTTAATAGGTGTGTTACCCACGGACACGTAAATCGTGGTCTGAAGAGGAATAAACCACGGCGCTTGTAGTAGTTGCGTCGTACGTGGTATGATGTTATGTTTCATCGTCGATGATGTCTGCATTTACGCATAATTGTGTATACGTGTTAGTGTTAATATATATATATGCGTATTGTAATATGTATTAAGCGGAACAGGATATATGTATATTAAATTTTATAATAACGAAAAATATAAACGGTTATTATTATGTTAAGATAAATAACAAGGTTTTATCTCACCGATCTGCAGGTTGCCCGTGGATAGATAACTTTATGGAACGGGAATAATTATTATTATGAAACGACACGTTTATAAAATGAACACGAAACACAAGACGCGACACTGATCGTCGGAACATGAAGTAACTGTAGAAAAAAGTAAATTAAAACGATCGATTTTATAACGCGCTGATTTAGTTAAAAGAACAAGTAAAGACTAACTTCATATGTGGTGCGCTAACATATTATTACACTATATATGGTTTTTTAATATAATTCCTCCTAATACGAATTTTAAATTTAATGGAAGCATGGACATCGGCACACTCAACGATGAAACTGGTGTTTTAGTTTCCACACTTTACCTAGTTAACTTGTATTATCGGTCTTAATAAAATTATATAATCTACGCGTATCCAAGGAGGTAGAATCCACATTCTAAGTGTACAGTTATGGCCACTTGTTAGTCTGACAAACACAGAGATCTTAATGGAGGATAAACTAGGGCTATTTCGGTATTTTCCTTTGAATAGCGACATATTTTTTTTTCTACCTTTTAACAAGCTTTAAAATTCGAAATATCATTGAAAAGAATGGTAAAATATTTAAGTTTGGGCATTAACTGCCCTCATTGTAGAGTTTAACATCTCTTTAAGGCCATTTTCTACGTCAGGTTTACTACTAATATGTATATTTGAATGGATATTTATAAAACAGTCTGTCGGATGTATTCAATTTTTCCAAATAGAAATTAATTTTATACGAGGTGATCATTTGCATGGTATGAAATTCTAGTTTTAAGAAACTAACTTTACTAAATCTATTCTTAACTTTTTTTTTTCTTATTTTTATTTAATTTTCATTTCTAATTTATAACATTACGATCTGGCTAATGCGCAGCCAATAACTAATCGACGCGTCGGTAATGATGAATTTTACCTTATCGATTTAATCGATGCGAAAGGTCGCAACCGGTTTCAACGGCGGACGTCGTTGTCGCTATTTATTAAATCGACTGACAGCCGATTTAGATGACTTTCCAATCGGTGCAGTTAATACGCTTATTACGTAGCGCAGCGCTTTGGCTAACATTTTGAATATCTTCGACCGGCCGTTAAATTGTACTTCGATAGGCTCACGACGGTTCACTTCTTAATAGACACTCCTTGAAAATTATTATACGAACGTGTAATATTCCATTTTAAAAAAACTAAAACCTGCTATCGAACATAGTAGCACTTCGCTATAAGAACAACATTCGCGCTCGTCTATAAAATGTGTTATTGATCTCCGAAACGACGGGGTTGAGTAAACATGACTGGGTTATTTTACATTGTTCTAGGGGGGTTGACAACGTCTATATATAATAGAATAGATACGCAAGAGAAATTGATATTTTCCGTGTATCGAGCAATAAATCAGCGGCGAATTACTTGAAAAGCGTATGTACTTCCAACTCTGTTTTTTTTTCATTTTTCAATTTTTTTTTTTTTTTTTACCTTTTATACGAAAGACATATTGTTATCCTCTAAAACACAAGCATAGCTCGTACATAAGGAAAAAAATACACACACACGTGCGTCTATTGTAAATATATACATGCGTTAATATATATGTGTATATACACTTACTTTCGTATAATAGGCATATGCTCCCTATAAATACCCTCATTTTTTCGATCACACACACAGCAACATGCATGTATTATACATATATATGTATGCATGCGATGTATTATTGACGAGTTATTACGGAACAACCCCTCTTCCGCGCGACAAAATAATTTCCCTTCGTCAAAACGCGAGGGACATTTTTGCCTACAGACGGTCATCATGAAATAAAAACCTATTAGGTCTTCCCGTATCGTTCGAAAGTTTTCGAATTTGTTTCAATTAGATGTGTAGCTCTTGCGATTTCATTTTCCGTCAACTATAGCCAAACATTCGCCATCGGAAATTTTATTTAACCGAACTCTTTCAGAATGTTAGAAACAAGGAGGTAAATAAAATAATGTTTTTTACGTTTAGAGCACACGCACACATATATTATATATATATATATATATATATATATATATTTTAAAAATCTTACAATATGAATGCTGAAAAAGATAAAAAGAATTATTTAGGTTCGATAAATTATGTATGAAGTCATAATAATAAAAATATTTAACAAACATAGATGTAGCAATAAAAAGAAATCAATTAGTAACAGCAAAACTGGATGATAAAAATATATCGAAAAATTCAGAAGTATATAAATTGAATTGTAATCAATGTGAAAATCGATACATCGGAGAAGCAAGCAAACAATTCGCCATAAGAGATTCAAATTCAATTCGTATAAAAACAATTATTAAAAATCACTATTTGGAAAATATATTGTAAAGAATTATTCGAAACATAAAATCAATATTACTAACTAAAATTATAAAATTTTAAATACGGAAAAACATTATGGAAAAAAAACTGCTTCAAAAAATGGAAATCATAAAAGATATATATATATATATTTTATTAAATTCAACGATGTATTTTTGTGAATAATTAGTTCTCATAGGTATATTATAAAATTGATAAATTTTTATTATATCAGATGAAAGTTTTTATTTATTTTTATTTTTCATGTTTTTTCGTATACTATTTTTAATTTCGCTAATTTCCTTAAATTATATATATATATATATATATATATATATATATATATATATATATATATATATATATATATATATATATATATATAAATCAGTATTTTGACACTTACAATTTGATATATATTTATATTTTTAAATTTTTTATATTCTTATATTTTAATTATATGTTCGCTTGATAATGGCTTAATGGCCGAAAAGCTTTGTGATTGTTTTATAAAAAGCGTTTATTGATTTTAAGTTTTTTCTCGTTTATTTACAATATACACGATTATATGCACTACAATAACCGCGATACGTTCAATTATTGTAGTAACAATTTTTAAATAATAACTTTAGACTCGGAATAATAACATTTGAATAATTTTACAAAATTCGAAGTTATATAAAATAAATTAATTTTTTCTTTTAACGCTTTCAGCCAGACTGTCCTATATACTTTTAATGCTAAAATAAATGTCTAAAAGGTCATTTAATTGACGTGAAATATTTCAATTTTAAAAATATCAATGTAACACATTGAAAATTATTCGTAAGGTTCTTCAAAGTGGTATTATGCACAAAACATTACTTTATACTTTTTCATCTCCTCCAGTCGTTTCCTTTCATGGTATCATACACAAAAATGTGTAATTTTGTACATAAAATTGATGCAATGGTGGATATATAATAATTGTGACACACTTATTGTAGTGACAATTTTTAAATGCAAACATTCGATGAAATAATATAACAATTCAATAATTTTACTTATGCCTATATCACAACAGTAGAACTTCTTTTATTTAAAAAATCAATATTTAATCGTGCAACACTTAGAGTACCGTATTGTTAATGCAATACAATTATCTAGAAAAGCTGTCTCTATCGTCATAATTGTCTTTAAAAATCTGTAATTTCCTTCTGTTCCTTTGCACGTTCAGTTTTCTTCGCGACAACGTTCCGTATTTATTTATTTTTAGAAGTAAGATCTGTTGTAAAGTTTGCCTCCTTTTGTCTTTTAAACGAATAGATGCACTTCATTGTTTCACCTTCCGACTGGCTCTAATTCTTCATAATTGTAAATTTCATCATTATCGGACTGTCGAACGTTAGGACAATATCTTCGTCGGTCGAAATTTTAAAACCTTCATCCTGTTTATCGTAACGAATCTATTAACCCAACTGACTGGTAAAGAATGACCAACATAGTTCGACAGACGAACCTTTCTGGCGACGCGACCTCAAGATCATTAACGTAGTTGCCGTTAAAGTGACGGATAACATAGAGCGACGGATAAAGTTCAATGAAGTTTTATACAAGCGGATATCTCTGGAAATGAAAATTAATACATAGCTGTAATTTATTATTCTTCTTCTTTTGTCCAATTGACTGTTTTCAGTCGTTGGCAGCAACTATGGCCACAATTTCTTGATATTAGGTCTCTGACCTTATGAAACAATATACCTCCATCGACGACCATTTTCGGATATTATCCAGCCAAGCAATCGTTCTTCTGCGACTTTTCTTTTTCCTGCTACTTTTCCCATGATTTCTGCGGCAGTACATATTTCGGACCTCTTAATATGTATCTACGCTATTTTGCTTCGCTTGATCGTGTTTTCTTTGTCTTTTATCAATATGTCCAATACTTCGTTATTCTTCCTCTTTGCTGTCCACGATATGCGACGACGGTAACACCACATTTCGAAGGCTTCTATAGTTTTGATTATTTTAGCCTTCAGCGTCCATATTTCGCAGCCATACAGCAACACCGACCATACGTAGCATTTTAAAACTCTGAGTCTTACTTCAAGAGATATTCCATGCGATGTTAATGTTTTTTTCATTTTTATAAATGCTACTCTTGCCTGTCCTATCCTGCATTTAATTTCTTCATTTGAATCCCCGGCTTTGTTTAGCCATGCACCGAGTGTACTTGTTCACTAAATTCCACATTACTTAGTATTATCTTTGGTTTACTTTGATCATCATTACTTTATTTTTCTTAGTATTAATTGTAATACAATATTTATCACCGGTTCTTTCTAATAATTTCAACAATATTCCCAAAAATCTTTCGCATTTTCTGCTAATATTACCGTCTGGTCTGCGTACCTTATATTATTAATGATTTCAACTCCAATTTTAACACTTTCAGATCTGTTAACGCTTCTCCGAATATGATATCCGCGTATACATTAAACAATGTCGGCGACAAAATACAGCCCTGTCTCACACCGCGCTCAATTTTGATTTTATCCGTCGTTTCGCCGTTATTTAGTATTACTGTTTGTTGCAAATATAAGTTCTTTATTAATAAGTAATTAAAAATTGGCTTTACAGAAGTTTCTAATTTTAAAGTGGCGAAAACATCAAACAGCATTCCATCGCCAAAGAGATCCGTTGTACTCCTCTCAAAATTAGGCTACAACAATAAACCAACGTTAACTTGGATCCCAAGCTATGCTGGAATAAAAAGTAACGAAAACTATCAGATATGGCAGCTAAGCAAGCTTCTACAATGTTTCCAGCTCCACAATTACCTATTACAAGTAAAGATTTTGGCGAGCGCATCGAATCATACTTATTATCCAAATTACGCAGAATTAGAACGAATACGACATTCTGGTTCACACCGTCCTTGTTGACACGTAAGGAAGAAATCTACGCCGAATGCATCTCGGACATACACTTCTAACGCACTGTCATCTGATAAGGAGAGAAAATTCTCCGTGCTGCTCTTGTAACGATGAGCCAAAAACTGTGAACACCTCCTGTTTGAGTGAGTATATCAACACCGACGCGTCAAGTGGAAGGTTTCACCAAGCATTAAAGAAAGACAAAGTTGTTTCCGTGCTGGGATACCTGTACGAAAGTGACTTATTCAATCAGCAATAGTACTTCTGAACAGTGCCTCTGGTCCTGTAGCAGTACACGGCACGTTAAAGGAGTCAAGTCAAGTCAAAAAAGAAAATTAGTCGACTATCCAATAATTACGCTTAATCAAATTTCCTTCCTTTTATTTAAATTTACTCAAGAGACCCGCAAGCGCGGATCAACGAGCTGAAAAATTGTGGACGCCAACCTTAGACAGCGAAGACGGCTCGAGAAGAAGAAAATAGGATAAATGGAAATCAAGGAGCGAGGAATATTATTATGAACTAGTATGAGCTCCTGTATTCGTCAGCTTTCGGAAACATTTATAACCGGGAATTGAGAATTTTTTAGGAGTGAAAAGCCAAGTTTTTCATATAACAAGGTAATAAGGGAAATATCGGTGACCTGGAACGACTCCAGACTTGCCTTATTTGTTGCGATATGCGACAATTCCAGTGCAACAATCTTAGATTAGTTTTTCAATGATGAAGATTCATTAGGCGAAAAGTCTGAATAATAATTACAGACGACTAAATTATTAACAAACGGCTCTATACGTAATAGGCTGCTAGGGTAAAGTAAGAAATAATAGTATTAACTAAAAGAAATATAAGCTACAATATAAAAAAGCAAAGGTGCGTATAAATAATAATAATTAAATACTACAAACATGGGAATTACTCCATTCACGTACACAGCCACACACACACACACACAACGTGAAATATTGAGGTCGTCGACGAAAAAAGGAAATTACAGAAAACTTTACCCTTTGGTACTTGTAATCTACGGAAGGGAGCCGTTAATGAATAGTTTCAGTTGAAGAAGTATTTATGGTAAAGAGGACGAGCAAATTACCACAAGGACGAGGAAGTAAATAAGAATAAAAGAGAAGATAAGTAAATTACGATTTGCTCGGAGCGCTTGATAATGCCCGCTCTATTTGAATTTCAACGTCGTTTACTTAAGCATCACATACATACATACACACGCGCACACACACACACTGGTACGTGCTTTTAGTACTTTCTAAAAAGGGGTAACGTTTTACACAATATGTAAATGCGTGTGGGGCCTTGGGGCGATTACGTCCATTTTTCTCCTTAACGTTCTACTGAACAAATTTCGTCCCGGCGTTGCTGTAATCGTCGAATAGTTTATACCCGTTCTTATTATTAATAATTTCGCGTCGCTTTTACAAGTTACAAGAATAAATATCCGCTTTAGCCGGTATCTCGTCTATATAAAACGTTCGTCACAAATCTAAGAGATATTGTTTCACTACCGTTTAAATTATGCAGAATTCTACGGTCGATAATAAATATCCCGGGTATCGTCTACTTGGAGTAGATCCTAATCCTAACTATGGTTGAGCGGTGTTACTTACAATTAGCGTGTGCGGATTTCTCATTTTGCTATACGCTACAGAAGATCTGTCCACAGATAAATTCGAATTTGAAAATTTTATTTTCCCGATAAGTGTTGAAAACAGAATGAAACCCGTAATTGAAATAAATGCTGAAAAAATGCCGAAAATTATAATTTTGCCTTTTTTTTTTTAACTTTTTTACATATTATTAGAAGAAAATGTATAACACAATTACATTTTCTATTTATTTAATTATAAACAACATTAAGAATATAAGTTAAAACTATGTACGTAATAATCGCCACAATACAAACTGTTGTCAAAGTACTACTATTACATAAGAAAATATCATATAAACAGTGTTACCACTAATACGTGGCACGTATTAAGAAAAAAAAATTAAATCGATGAAACTATTTTTTTTTTTTAATTTTCGATTTTTAGTCGCGTAGAAGTGGGAAAGTTTGTAAGGTCGTTCCATGTCATATTTTTTTGTCTGTGACTATACTAGAATGGTAGATAGTGTGAATTTATTTTTATCCTTCATTTCTGTTATCTACGCTTAAATTTTGTTTTTGTTTTTCTAAATAAAAATGTGTTATGTTTATATTTTAAATTTTATTTGTTTTTCTTTTATCCGGTAGATGTTTTAATTTTTGTTTACTTCAGTTCCCGAAATAGATGATCATTTATTAAAATTCCAACATCACCTCCGGAAAAAGTGTTTTATTAAAAAGATGGATTGAACCCTATAATAAGGATATGGAATTATTTACCGTTAGTAATGGCAAAAATGCGACTTTTTTGGCATACTTCTAAAGAATGTTAACTTAGTGGCTGATTTGGCATTCATCAAGTCGTATACGTGCGGCTTACGCAATTGCGAAATTGGAAAAGCGAGGATTGTCTTGTTTGAACAAATAGAAATTGCGGAAAATGCATTTAGGGTATTTAGTTATCTTAAAGCCCATCAATAGTGGCAATATATATATATATATTCTATTCTATTCTTTTAGTTCAATCCTAAGGCTGGTCTTTTCTCAGGATAATATTTTTTCACCCCGCAGCTCTTTTTAATTCCTTGTACCTACCGTGCCCTATGCCTCGTAGTAAGCTTACTATGAACGAATTCCGGGATCTTCCACGTCCTTAGCTACCTCGGATTTTACCCTCGAAAACATCTCGAACTGGTGCTCCATGTCTCATAACATGGCCAATCCATCTTAACGTAGTCCAACTTTTTCGTTTATTCTATGCATAATTTCTTGATTTCCATCTTATCCTCCTCCAGCCCCACATTTCGAACGCTCGAAACTTGTCCATATTTCGTTTATTTAGAGTCAAATTTTCGGCATCGTATAGTACTGTCGACCATAATACGTACACTTTTAGCAACTGTTTTCTCAATCCCATTGATATTGATTTTTGTTTTAATATATCTTGTTTCTTCCTAAACGCCAGCTTCGCAAAATTCAATACGTGAACTGATATCTTGGTCACAATATAAGTCCTCCGACACTGTTCGAAATATTGAAATTGTTTCTTTTGTTCAATTTCTTTTTGTTATCAATCTCTATTAGTGATCATCATTGTTTCCGTTTTGTTTACGTTTACTTCCATCCCGAATTCTCCCGTCCTATCAAGACGCCGCATTATTTTATTTAGCATCCTTGCCTACCCAATCACTATGGCTTGGTCGTCAGCAAATTTAATTACTTTCAATCTGACTCGTACAATGTTTATTCTGAATTTTTCATTGCTCAACTCTTTGTTTACTATCGTTTATAAAACTTTGATTATCTAAACTTTCCATTCTCTCTTCGCCGTTTCATTTATCCTTAATCCGTTTTTCTGTTAAATGCTGACAAATATTTAATCGAATGTCGCCGGAACGACGGAATAATAATAACGGGTTTTCATTTGAGAGAACTAACAGGCCTACACCATCACTAAATGGGGGGTCGAATTTATCGACTTCTCTCCGGTCTGTTAGAACAGAAACCATTCTCGATTCCTCATTAATCGTCCCATTCTCGATTCCTCATTTATTCGTTACTGACGTTAATTAACGTTTAAAGTTCGTCAATACTTTTAGCCGGCCAGTTCCGCTGTCAAATATATATTCTTGTCCCTCGGCTACGTTAATTTTGGTCTTTATTTTCGGCTTAAAATTTTTGCTCTATTTCCTCGTTAAATTATCGTATACAAATTCCGATAAATTAACTGTTAAACGTGAAAAATAAAAAACCTCTATAAGTTAAATCATTAATATAATAATAAATAACATTCTATTAACGTCCGTTGTATAACTTAGTGTTAAATAAATAACGCATTCAGTTTACCACCTAACATAAAAAGCACATTTCGTCAGATGATGAAACTAGTGCGAAGCATTTAACCAAATAGTTAAAATTTCATTTAGTATAAATTATAAATACAATTGCAAATATAATTTTAATTACAAAAATCAGTTGAAATCACTAAAACTTTATTTTCTTGAAATTCACAAAGCTTTTCTGTCAATTACGCCATTATCGAGCGATATTGAAATTTAGATAAAAATAGAAAAAATAAAAACACAAGATAAAAATTTAAATGTATGTTCACAAATTTATACATATAAAATGAAGAATAAATACTTTGAGTCACTAAGTATATATTCTTAATTTTATATGTATAAATTTGTGAACTTATATTTAAATTTATATTTTGTGTTTTTATTTTTTATATTTTTATCTAAATTTAAATATCGCTTGATAATAGCGTAATTGCCGACAAGCTTTGTGAATTTCAAGAAAATAAAGTTTTAGTGATTTTAACTGATTTTTGTAATTAAAGTAATAAAAAATCATTACATTGCACAATCTAAAAAATTGTAAATATAATTATTAATATAATTATCGTTTACAAGGTCTTGCGATTTATTATTATGCTTAAGGCGTCGAAATATTTAGGAAAATTAATCCGACCAACGCCATTCCAGCATGGAGCTCAGTTCCTAAAGCTACTTTTAATAAACTGTAAATCATTCAAACTAGGTGTTTAAGATGTATTTTAAACGTGCCCCGTTACACCAAAATCAATCAAATGTACGTTTACTTAAAATTACCACCCTGTACTATGTTAGGGAATTTTATTTTAAAAGTATTGAGTGATTTTTTCAATAAATGATAACGTGCTTGTTTCATCGGTCGGTAATTCCAGCTTATAATAAATTATGCTTAATACGTGCAATTCAACGCAAAACCTATCGCAAAGTTGTCGAAAAACAATAGTTTCCAAATCGTAATCAAGTCATTGCCATACATTCAGTTACGGAAATAGAATGAACAAATTAATTTTATGAAGAAAAGTTATATACAACTTATCGGATACCTCCTTAGCGCGATAAATAAAATTATCCTATTATTATCTTCAATATTATCCGTTGTTCCAAATTATACGTCCAAATGGTACGCTGTTTCGCGTGTTCTTATTGACGAGATCGAGAAATTTCAACATTTTTGTACATTTTAATATTTACATTAATTTTCAAGTCGGCATCGACGTTTTGAACGATCGAACCTATATATCATTTTATTACTTTCATTCGGAATGGTCAGTTTTAATAAAAGTGCGCAAACAATTGTTTCATATACCTTAATACATTATAAAGTTTTGTCCGGTTAATATGTTATCGAAGGTTCGTTCCTCCTATTTTTATCATAATAATAAATATTATTCACATATACAACCGATGCAGAAAGCATTCAAGGCACCATTTATATACGACACAGATACACACACGCATATGATGTTATACGGAATGGAGTGCCACTGCGTTCTCCGTGATAATTAAGAATTACATAATGATAAAAAACTTTCTATGCCGCGTGTTAGTTTCGAATCCTCGACCATCGAGTTGACAGTCGAGCACTCTAGCAACTACACTACCACGATAGATATCTGTACTTATATATAAAACTATAATGTGTGTGTGTGTAATTTGCGAATATTTTCATTATAATCACTCCATTGGGGTATTTTCACCACACATAAACAGAAAATGTATTTTGTTAAATTTTGTCTGTCTGTTCTGATTTAACTCAAAAACTATTAAAAAAATAAAACGATTAAATTTACACAGATTATATATCATCGGATTCGTTCTACGTTTCATATTGATATCACAAATAGGGCACAAAGTACAATAATTTAAAGTTTTAAAAAATAGAAGACAGTGATATCTCTGTCAAATCGTTTAAAATTTAACAGGCGTTCGGACGTACCTCCATTACCAACACCCTTCAAAACATGTTTTATTGCATTAGGGGCGTCGACGAATTAACGGACGGATATATATATATATATATATCGTTAAAAGAAAGTGACAGCGATATTGTATTAAAAACAATAATTACATAGACGAAGCCGTGGGTAACTTGTAGTATAATTACTATTAATCGAAATTAACATGCCGTGTGCAGCAAATAAGGCTAGAAGCACGATGGAGAGAAAGTTAAATAAATGAGTAGAGACGAGACATGCGTAACAACATGATTAGGTTAGTTAGAGAGAGGAGTGTTCATATTTAAAGAAAAGAGAAAGTGAGGAGGGAAGTTTGAGAGACAATCTGAGTGAGGAGTACAAAGAACAGTCAATAAGGATATGGGAAACGGAAAGCGTGACGTTACACAAGGTTGAGGGGCCTGAGTACTGTTGATCAGGTCTGAATGAGTGAGTCTTGCATGACACTCAGCCGCAGTCTGCTGAGAACAACGCCATTTCAATGGTTTGGAAGCGAAGTCTTCCATGATAAAATAAAAATTATTGTTTCGGAGAACCTTATTTAACGAGGAGGTCGACTACCACTTTTGCTGGCACGAAGCAAAAAGTCTGGTTTCGATACAATTACGTACATCAATGACTGGAACTAGAACTTTTAAGATTGGCAACAATGTAGCAGCCTCCTTTGCTGCTCTATCTGTCAGTTCATTTTCATATATATATATATATATATATATATATTATATATATATGGGTACAGTAAAAAATTTATTTTATTTCTCGAAAGAATGAAACAAAGGGAGACAAGGAAACGCGACGTTTCTGAAAGTTTCCAACTAAATTTAAAGGAATTATTACGTACGTGGGACCGCGTGTATGCGAGATAAGTTGTAACAAAACAAACTTTAACGTGAACAAAAACTTTCGGTATACGATATTATATGCATACGAGGAAGAAGTGAAACAAAATTTTACCGTTTAAAAACTTGTGCTCAGTAAGCACACACATTAATCTTATATATATATATATTCTTATATATATATATATATATATATATATATACTTATTCGACTGTGTGCGCGTGCGTACACTTCGTTAGTTAAACGAAACTTTCGATCCACCTGAAAAAGCTTCTCAGTTTTTGCAACTTTATAAACTTTAACAGTTCGCTGCCACTGCCACTGTAACTACCACTATTATCATTATCAACAAACCATCGTCATTATCGTTACTTCTACCACTATATGCTACAACTCCCAGATTTTAATTTTTCAACACCCCTCCTAGTTTTCGTTCTAATTCCTATAAATTCGCATAATTACACGCGCAAACGTATATAGCTGCGTGATAGAATAGAAGCACGGATCTCTTATAATTTTGTAAATTTAAAATACGGAGAAATCGAACGATTAAACTGATACGATTTTATCTTCCGCACTATGGAGGAAACTGTTTTTAATAGATACACAATTATTCGACTAAAACATTTATTTATGTTACGTTGAGCACGGCGGCTTTCCGTCTAATCGTCGAAGTTAAGCAACGGTACTTGGATGGGTGACCGCCGGCTCAGTGCGTTGTATGTTTGTTGGTATTTCCAAATTTGCCCGGCCTGCACGGGGGATTAGGCTATTTTGTCCCCAATTTGTTGATTGGGGAGACCTACGTCCAGCAGTGGACCGATATAGGTAAATGTATATATATATAACATATATTTTGAATATATAATGAGACGTACCCTTATCGCAGAGTATGGAAGTATTTCAATTGATGGCGTCGAAATTAATAATTTAAGACACGCCGATGACACAGCAATTTTTGCATCATCTATGGAAGAAGTAAGAAAAACTTCAGATTACGTTTAAATACAAATAAAAAAACCATCGCGATAGAAGATCGTGATAATGAAAACGTATCTAGAGTATTTCGCGAAAATTAGTCGGATATGAAATCGTCGATGAGCTTGAGTATCCAGGTGTCCGGATCAACGACAAAGGTGGATCGAGCGAAGAAATAGACGATCTGCGACGAGTTTAAACGCTACGAGTAAACTATACAACTTATTTGACGGTATTGTACAAAAATATAACTTACTCGCTGCATAGTTTGTTTTCCATCTTTACCCACGGTTCCAGAACACGGGTAATAAACTCCACGGATCAGCAATATATTGATGGCTTTGAAATGAAATGTTGGTAATAAATTGGAACGATAAATAAAAGAACGATGCGATCGCTAGTCGGATTAAACTGCTTTCGCGAGATATACGTTAAAATAATGCACAAATTTTGCGATCATATAACGCGTGCGCGGGACTTAAATAGGACAGCTGCGTTATTGAGAATGAACAAACATAGAAAAAGAGGTGTTGGCCAATCACAGACGACAAATATGTCGGCGTGTGAAACTGTCAATATCGGTACACTAAACGAATGATCGACAACTGTGAAGTAATTTGGTTGCAACTAATGATCACGACGGTCAATTATGATCAATATATGAATGATTTATTTAAAAAATATATATATACACATCAAACTTTCGATTACAAAAAAATGCAAAATAACGTTTACGTTAACCTAATAATTTAATAGATAGAATTTGATGTTTTCGACGAATTTGGTTTGAACGAATAAAAATACATTCGCGGAAATATATAAAAGTAAAATATCCGGATAGTTTGGTATAAAAGCAAAAATACGTTAAAATGGCGGGCTATCTGCTCATAACTTTGGAAAGTTATAAGAGGGTGGAAAAGAATCATAGGAACAATAACAGAAAAAATAGAGTCGGATATCAGGTGGATAATTTATTAGTAGACTTCTTAGCTTAAGCAGACCATCTGGCAACAATATCGCTATCTGGACGAATTATTGTTAAAGGAACAAGCGAATAAAGCTGATTACAGATTTTTGTTCGAAAAACCAAATTCGTAAGAAATATTGAAACCACTTTCGACGAAATGAAAACTGATTTTGAGCAAATTCGAAATGTCCATAGATTTTTAAATATTCATGCAAAAAAATTGTTAGAAAAGGAGGCGATCGAAAAAAACAATCAATCGAATGAAAACAATTTGCCTTAATGAAGAAATATATAATGAGGAAACCTATCAATAAACGCCAAACCGAGGCGCTATACGGCACTGAGAATTTAGTTATTAACAGAAAATGACTAAACGAGCAAACGACTTACCGTTGTGGATAGCAAAACGAGAAATAAATTTTACGGCCATACATATCCTAAACAAGTTATGCTATTGTATCTCATTAAAGCTCCCTACCAAATTAGAATGTTAATTCAAAGTAGTAATAAATACCGAAAATATTAAAAAATCAA
This sequence comes from Coronaproctus castanopsis, assembly GCA_032883995.1. NCBI lineage: Eukaryota > Metazoa > Arthropoda > Insecta > Hemiptera > Monophlebidae > Coronaproctus > Coronaproctus castanopsis. The sequence continues at coordinate 65,736,146 of CM065052.1, read as the reverse complement.
TCATATATTGTTAATATAATGCCATGTTGCGTTAAAAATCTTCTTTTTCGTTATGTCGGCAGCTCTGAGTAGCAGTTATCTCAACGATGACATCCAAATTTTTGCAAAAGCTTTCTCCAGCCAGGTGTAGCGTATTTAAATCACACTTGTATGGGGTAAGGTCCACAGGTAAAATAGACGATGTTCATTAAGATTATCCGTGTATGATTTTTTTTTTGAAAATTTTAAGTGTTTAATTTTGATTAAAACCCTAATTTTGCGTCAGCAATAATATCAATATATATATATATATATATTAATGCCTACATTTTTTTAAGTCAGTTTAAAATTTTACTAAAATTTTTTAATTAGTTTCGAGTTGTTCAGTATCTCATCTTTGATTTGATTTAATTTTTGATCTGCTACATTTCTTTGGGACTAATTTACATCTAGCCTCCGCCCGTGTTGCAGTGTGCACTAGGATACGTGTGACAAAATCGCCATTTCTAAATCTCTTTTTTACTAAAATATAATCTGTCTGATTTTTTATTTTACCATCTAGGCTTGACCATGTGTATAAGGAACCACGTATTACATACGATACATTGAAACTTTTCAGCAAATTCTATAAGTCTTTTTCCCCCATCATCCATATGGTCTCGCCATTGTTGCATATTCACGATTTCCTACTTTGGCGTTAAAATCTCCCACTATAAACGTGAACTCATTATTCTGTGTGTGTTTTTTTTAGTACACCTTTCGAATGGCGGTAGAATTTTCAGCTGTTGACGCACACACTTGTATCACAATTATTTTAGATTTTGTTTCAATTTTTATTAGTGTTGTACGCTCTGATTTAATATATGGTTTTCTACTTAATTTCTATTTCAACTACTCCGTATTCGTGTTTATTATATATATATATATATATATATATATATATATATATATATATATATATATATATATATATATATACGAGTAGCCACATTATTCGAATTACCAATTACTTAGACATAATTACAGAGTTTAGCATTCATTATTATAAAGTTGACGAGAAGGTGGAGATTGTTTACATCCGGGATACTTGTTTTCAGCTGATTGCAACGATATCCAGTATATTTATGACAGATTACAACAATATGATAGACCGTTAGTAGTAAACAGCAAACTTCACACTTGGCGGTGGTTGGACACTCAGTAGATACTCAGCGTGTGACCAGTATATTACAGCTGTTTCCAACCTCGATGAACAGATTTTACCAATTTTTGAAGGCCAACTTTATATTTCCAAGTATACTTGACCGGATAGGGAAGGACTGATTCCACGTGTCTAGAATTTTCTGAGTATAATTGTTTTCTTGAATATATGAATCCATGGTTGTTGTTTCGTTTCTCCAAAGGTATGACTGGCACCATATTAGCGATCGAGTGACTACTTACCAGAGAAGATGAATCTAGTTAACAACCCGTGCCCAGCAGGGCATATACATTTATATGTATGAAGTTTAGTTTTTTTTTTTAGTTAAAAAATGAAATAGTAAAGTTTGAATAATTTATAACAAATCTTTTCGACAGTTACGCCATTTTAAAATATAAAATAAATGAAAATAAATAAATATATAGTAACAATAAGAAATGTGATATATCAAAATTAATTGTTTTTTTTTTAAATTAAATATATATTTTTTATATTTTGCTTTTCTTCTTATTGTTATATATATATATTTTTTATTATTTTAAATTGAAAATGGCGTGAGAAGTAGCCATTTTAATTTTATTATTTTTAAAATTTATTTATTTCAGGTATGTAATGGAGAAAGGATCCTGTTCATCGCGTCCGAAACAATTAGCACCGTTTGCGTCTGTCGAAGATTTAAGCGATAAAAGTGATAGTCCGTTAGATAGAGATACACGCTGCGCGCAGCAGGAAATGAAAGATACTTCCAATCAGAATTTAATGGTAACAAACGTTGCTCCTAGAATAGATATTTCCAGAGCTAGCAGTTCTTCCCATCATGAAGATAGCAGTCCCGATGAACGGGAAATTATGAATGGTAATATTATTATATCTGTCCCATTATTTGTGTTAAATTATTACGTTTTAGTTTTAAAATAATAAATGAATTTTATTTTACAAGCCGTATAGTAACATCGTACTTTTACTTCGGTCTGACCGTTTTAAGCGCTTTTCATATATTCCGGTTATGTTGGCTATACTACGCGCTGATAGGCCATTTTGTCTAGTCGCTCTATAGTGAGTACCCTCTCGAATCGATCGTTTTATGCAGCGGTCAGGTTTTTTTATCAAATTCGTGATATGTTCAAACATTAAAGAATACGTCGATCGCACACAGATTACATAATTATTACGATTTTTAACGCTAATATCGCGATAAACACTGTTCGCCCGCGTATTAAAATTTCCGTCGCATCAAAGAGTAAATTCAAAAAATTAACATTTTTAATCATTACTTTTTGTTACGAATTAAATTTTAAAATCGCATCATTTTGCCTCGAGCGATTTGTCATATGATTCTACGCCGATCCTAGATAGACCGAAGATTCAATTTCTTTGAACTCGATCGTTCTTATCGAGGATTAAAGTCTATCGTCGAACTATTTTTTTACGCGAATATTAATTTAAAAATCACGTCTTTCTTTAGTTTAGCGGTATGGAATAGAGTTGTACGGCAATACTTTAGAAGAATACAGCAACAACAGTCCAAGATACTCCGTACTATTACGTCTGCTCCATGCTATGTTTCTAATTTGACACTGCATAAAGATCTCAAGATTCCATATGTCAACGATATTCATGTCATGCAGTATAAGAGGTTATTCGACAAATTTGAAGTCAGTAGCAATCCTAATGTTCGCAGAATGCATTCAGACAATCTTCCAAACAATCCTCCAAGGCGTCTGCGCAGGAAGTGGTGCCGAGATGCAATTCCAATCACTTAATAAATCTGGTCTTATTCAAAAGACAACACGTTTTTTTTTTTCATTCTAATTATTGTATCTGACCATTCCTATACTATTCCTACAAAAATTTAATTCCCATCAAGTTACTCCTTTCTCTTCCTCATAGTCTAGAGTCTTACTGGAGTCACCAGACTAATATTAGTTTTCTACTTACGTGATCACCGTTGTTTGCCGCAATTAATGCTGGTATGATGTTAAAAAAAAAAAAATCTGCGATGAATTAGCTCCGTCATATTTTTAATAGAAAAGCATTGAAATATCGGTTTATAACGATCCACCTTCGAGCTTACACACCGGAATGTCTCTCGCTACGTGCGTGTTGTTTCACAGTACGACCGAATAAATGTTTCTAAGGAAAACTGCGATCGAGGAAGATGCAGAAGTGTTTTATGGTCTTGTTTTGTGTTTATAATTCATAAAATCACTACTCTCCGATATGTTAACATTTAATGGAACCTGAAGCAGGTGTGGTGGGGATTTATACGAAGTCTGATGAAGAATTAATTTTATACAGTCTGTTTTATAAATAAAATTTATTGTAAAAACGAAACCTAAAATTAAAATTACCTCTGACTAGCGAAATATGTATGTAAAATTATACATTATAAACAAAACCAAATCGTAACGTAGTTTAATATATCCTTGACAATGATGCAACTGTCGAAAAGCATTGCGGAAATAAAAAACTTTTATAGTGATTTTTTTTCGTTTATATTTCATAAAATCACTACTCTCCGATATATCAACGTTTAAATTATAAGTTGTCGTTATATGAATATTTCAACTTATATATAACGCGTATTGCGTATGCTTGATAATGTCGTAACTGTTGAAAAGTTTTGCGCAAAATAAAATAAAAAAACGTTTATATAAACTGTTTAATGATTTTGTTTACTACTTTTCGAACATTTAAATTTTAAAGTTCGTTATTTCAAAATTCCTCCGAGTTCGGTATCGACTATTTTCTTTATATTTTATCCTTATATAATAATGCATACTAAACTAATCCGTGCACTCGCTATACTATATATTTACTACACATATACATATAATCATATCATTAAAAACAAAAATATGTTTCAAGTATAATCCAAATCCGAAATATTATATAATATCTTTTATTCTACGTAATTTCGTTCAGGATTATGCTCTGACTCTCTTCCAGCACTCTGCACTCTCTGCGATGTTTTCAACCACGATCAGCACCCCGTAACTAAGAAAGTGATGAAAATGGTACTGGCGGGGTCGAGTCAGAATGTGACATCCGTATGGATCCAAGCTCATACTGAGGTTCGTGGGAACGAACTAGCTGATAAAGCTGCCAGGGAATACGTTCTTACCGGTTACAGATGTTTTCCAGTTCCTAATAAATTATCTTCTTGCATTAGGGAAAAAAAAGTGGAAATTGACGTCACGAACCAACAAACTGCGCCGCAAATCGATCCTTCGATAACTTCACTTCCAAGCCGCAGAGATGATGGGGTCATCACCAGATTGCGCTTGGGTCGTCATACGCGTTTCACTATTAATACAATTTCATTTTCCGTTCTATATTCCTCAATCTAATCCTCTTTTCCTATAGCCTCGGTTGACGTGTACACGGCGCGTTAATTTAATTTAATAATAATAATCGGTCTGTTCGCAGATAACGGTTCGAAACTAGAAGTTGGATTTAGCGAAGAAATGGCGACAGATTTACATAGCAGCACGGAAGAGTTAACGTTTCACGACACGCAAGACGTCGAAAAACGGAGAAAGAAGAAACGAACTCATTCGCAACAGGTAAAGTATTAACCGTACGAACTCATCGATGCACCACCAGTCGCAGAATATAACCGAAGAATTTGTAAAAAAAAAAAAAAAAATGGATTGTCCTCCGTACATTTATATTTATGTATAATACCTCGAAATTCTGCTTCGTAGAAAAGGAAGTAAAAATAAGATTGAGAATTATAGATCAATTAGCTCGAGTCCCGCCATTTCAAAAATTTCTTCGAAAGTAATATTAAGAAGGATTCGAAGTAATTTAAATTATCATTTATCAATTGAGCAGACAGGTTTCCGAAAAGAATTCTCCACTATAGATCATTTATTTGTTCTGAATCAGATCGTAGAGAATTTCCAAAAGAAGTATGTTTTTGGTTTTTGTAGATGTCTCTAAACCATTAGACTCTCTGAGACACACATTTACGTTAGGTGCACTTAAAAACCAAATTTGTCCGCTGATATATTAAAGGATAGTAGCAGATATGTATAGAAATATACTTACAGAGAATACAGAAGAATATTTTTATATGAGGAAAGGGGTTAAGCAGAGGGACCCTTTATCACCGTTATTATTCATATGTGCACTTGAAGAGCTATTTAAAAAACTAAATTGGGAACAAAAAAGGTATAAAAATAAACGGAGAATTTCTAAGTAACTTGCGTTTAATGATGTAGTACTGAATAATTTTCTAGAGATTAAAGACATGTTAACGAAGTTAGTATTATAGTATAGTAGTATAGTATATTTCGATACAAAATTTTATAAATTATGAAGAATTTATATGCACATATGCATCCTTAAAGTTACCTTAGCACTTAAATACAACCGAATGACTTTACAAAACTAAAATAACAAAGAAAATAACAGTAAAATAGCAATAGGAAAAATTAAAAAAAAAAAAACATATTAGCACTTGTATATTAAATTTAGTTTAACTTGTATATAAATAAATAAATATGAAAAATCGTAATACAGATCTGATCGTATACATTAGAAATCGGTGCTTAATACGGCCATGCTTATATTTAGTGTAACGCATGCTGAGATCGAGCATACTATAATTCCCGATTATCCGAATTAAGTTATTGTCATGATTATCATAAAATTTCTTCGATAATTTATAAATATGAGGAATATTTAGTGTGGAATGCGTGTACTTTAGTCCATCGAGGAGCATTTAATGATATAACACTGGTTTTGCATTATCTGGAGTTTTTTGTGTAAGTACTAACGGACATTGAGACCGGACAAGCATAGGTCTCTTATAACGGTAGTGCAAATTAATTTCTTATTTACTGAAGAAAGATTAGAACGGTAACTGAAAATTGGTGCAAGTATATGACTTTTTTTTTTCGCATCACCGATAGATTTATTAATGCGCGCGTTAAATGAAAGACGAGAGTCTAGAGTAACTCCAAGATAGTTAATATATTTCCGCCAATAGGTGCATTTACCGTTAATAGTAATATCAGGAGGAGAAGAAGCAAATCTTCTAGTAAACAGTATAGCGTGCGATTTCTCGGTATTTAATTTAAGCCTCCAGCGTTTATAGTGTACTTGTAAATAGCATTTGCCGCTTTTTTTGTAACCTATTGTATATCAGTTCTGAACGATGTGCAAAATAAAAACCCGATTTGAAGAAGGGTATATTAGGAAAATCGTATTAAAAATAGGTAAGGACCTAGAATACGTCCTCGCGGAATAAAACGAGTTTTAGGTGTTTAAGTGTAGGTGATGAAAACGTTCTATCGCTTAAATAGGACCTAATTAATTTAACGAGATGATAAACCGAATTTCGATTAATTTGTACAAAATCCAAGCTGCATCAAATGCTTTCTCAATATCAATTAATAAAACTAGTGTGCTTATATTAAGGTTAAAATTGTCGGTGATGAAATTATTTAATCAGGGCAACTTGATACACTGTTGAATAGCCCTAAAACCGAATTGTTCATTTTTGAGAATATTGCGAGTTAATAAGATTGTAACCGGGGTTTAGTATAATTTTTTCGACGACTTTACTAAAAGTACATAATAAGCTAATGGGACGAATATTACGAATATCACTACTAATATCTTTACCAGGTTTTGGGAGAATAATAATTTTTGCTATTTTAACTTAAAAGTGCTATTGATTAATTTAGTAAAACGAGGTTGGTAATGAAGCGGGTCTATGTATAAATATGAAAAAAAAAAAAACAAAAATTATTACGAACGTTGATCAAAAAAATATAAATCGAAATGACAAAGATGAAATAATTGATTTAGGACAGAGAATAGAACTTAGAAATACAACGAAAGGTAAGGTTCATAGAAGGATAGCACTAGCTTGGACAAAGTATTGGTCGCTTAAAAGTATATTTTAGAGAGGACCGTTTGGGATCAAAAATAAAAGTGACGTATTTAACAGCTGTATTGTTCCATCGTTGACATATGGCTCACAAACATGGTCAACAACCAAAATAGATGAAATCAAAAAATAGAGAGTAGTCGAAATAATATTAGGTGTCCATTTTAAATATTAGGCGCAGATAACTCGCTTATTAAAGGAAAAGTTAAAAATGTAATAAATTTAATCGACGAATATGAAAGGAAAAATTGGGATTGGACCGGACATGTTGCCAGGTTATCGGATAATAGGTGGACATATAGAATAAAAAATTGGTATATTCAAAAGTAGAAGAGGGAAACAGTTTCTAAGATGAGAAGACGGAATAAGAAAGTTTATTCATAATAAAGGATATGAGAGAATTGCTCAGGACCGTAGGGAGCCGTTGCCCAAGATAAAGGCTTTTAGTTTTTGTTTCAGTTAAATTGTGTATTTTATTTAAGTATATATAATGTTAATAAGGCTATAATAATAATAATAATAATAATACCGCGGAAAGAGTAAAGAACAAATTAAAAAGTACTCCAGAAAATCGGAAGATTGTGCAAAATGACATCCTGAAGAGGAAAAAAAATAGGTAACACTGAAAATCAAAGAGGAAGTATTATTCACGCTAGCCATACAGGGGAAAATCGAAGCCTCCGTAGAGAAAATGAAGAAGACTGGAAATGATAAACGAACGGAGGCAAAAACTGTTAAGGACATTTCCGCGACGTGAGTAAACGATTAGAAGGGTAAGTATTCGACTTAACCGCATAAAGAGGTGTTAGTATGTTTGAGAATCAAAGATGTAACGTGATGACGATGTTTATCTATAAACACCTGATGGATAAGGTGTATCTAAAATGTGTGTTAAGTTTACAAGGTTATAGATAGAAATTAGTGCTTTAAAAAAATATTCATTATGTTAACTTAAATTTATCTCTGTTAAACACATTTTTGCCTATTAAAAGAGTATATAAACTACGAATGATGCAAATAAACAAGAAAAATACACATAAATATGAAATTAAATATAAAAAAATTGACTCGTGAATATATTGACTTTTAATTTAAAAAAAAAAAAAATCGAATATATATAAAGGGGAAATATAATGCGCGGAAAAGAGACATTTGGAAAATTTTGACGACGAAGCTGCTAAATTTTTTTCTAGGGTCGCTCTGTAAGACTCTAGGGATCGAAAATTTACCATTACATCGTTTAAAGGTATTTTATTATCGATTACAATTTTCTAAGCGTCAATTTTAAAACGTCGATAAATACACGCCCGTAATAATTGTTTTTTAATAGACAACGTAAAATCGTTTAATCGTATTTTGTCGATTATAATGGAAAACATCTAAAATCGCGAGTAAAAATTGGTACACGGAATGTTCGAAGTTAATGCCGAACAGGAGACTGGAATAAAGTTCTACAGGGTGACCCGGAGAAGATGTACGGTTTTATTTTTTGAATAGCGCAGTTGGTAACACTGCTACAACGCAAGCCGCGTGTTCGACGTTTAGTATGTGTACGAGAGACTCGTTTATGGTGATATCGTATTACAAGAAACAACGCCGCGTTTTTCGTGGAACATAATTTTCGGCGTGAATCGATCGCGACGAAGAGAGTTTCGAAAGAATTCAAAATTTACGCGGTGTGAACCTGTACCATCTCGCAATTCAATTTTAAGTTGGGTCGAAAACGTTCGATAGACGGCAACGGATAAAACAATGTACGTGATAAAAATAAACGGTTCTTACCCCCACCACAAACATCGACCGAGTTTGGGCAACGGTCATCCGTAGTCCTGGATGCTCTGCTCATCGTCATGCTGCATCCTGTTAGCCGTATATTGCTGGAAGATTTGAAATTTCATTCTTATAAACTGGTAATAACTCGGGAATTAAAAAGTGCCGACCATGAAAAACCAAAACTTTTTGTTGAAACGAGATGCTGAAAAAATTAAAACGATTTCCTTTTTCGGAACCTTGATACTCAGGTAGTTGGGGAGAAATGCATTTTTAGTCTTCTTTTTTGGTATTTGCCAATCATTCGAATCTATTTCGCTCTTATTTTCAGAATCTTTCCGTTTCGTGCATTGTATGGTCGGCAGAAGACCCGGCTTGTTCGTATGCTTAAGCAGATGCTGTTGCAAAATTATTATTATTATTATTATTAGGAACTGAGTAGAGATTAATATGATTTACATTATCAAATTGGGCGGGTAAAAGACAATTTGTTATTGTATAGGTGTGATAAGCCGCATCGTTTGTAGTAGTTGTGTCGCATGTGTTACGGTATTATGTTGCATCGTCGATGACGGCTGCATTTGAGTATGCATATTAGACAACGATGGTGTGTAAGTAGACGTAGAACTAACGCCCGTGATGGTGTGTGTATATGTATACGTGATAGTGTTAATATATATATATATGCGCATTGTAATATGTATTAAGCGGAACAGATATATGTATATTAAATTTTATAATAACGAAAAATATAAACGGTTATTATATAGATCAGATAATTAGGTTCTATCTCACCGATCTGCAGGTTCCTAGATAACTTTATCGAACGAGGAATAATTATGAAGGAACGATTCGTTTATAAAATGAACACGAAACACAACGTGCGACATAATCTACACAATAAAACTTTCGAAATGAAAAGATCGTAATAAACGCGTTATGCAACAGAATTAATGTAAAGACGCGTAAGAAAAGAAACATTTATATTTATAATGCCATGACGGTAAAATATATATATATATATATATATATATATATATATATATATATATATATATATATATATATATAAAACAAAGTTATAATAATAATAATCAAACAAAAGAGGAGTGTGTCTTTTATTTTTTTTACCGCAAACTGACCAACAAGATCATTTAGCAGTATTTAGGTGAATGGCATAACAGGAAAGATATAGTACCCACTGGTACACACCCAGTAACCACGATCTTAGATTAGGTCCAAAGGCTTTCTACGTCTTAAGCATCCGTATACCACCGACCGTATCCAACAGCCCTGATGCACGGGCATTTGGATAATTTTCCAGCCTCACGTCATAGCTTTGTGCATATTGCTTAATAATCTCACATACATAAGGAATGTTTAAATCATGGTGAATGATCTGGTTTGTTGTTATCAGTTGAAAAATTTTATTTTTGGCAGTCTGTATAGTTCTTACATTTGTCGGCTTTGCACAACCCACAGCTATGTCAAGACAGCCCTTAAAATCGCAGTATAGATAAGACGTTTGTTGTCTATAGACAGCACGCTCTTTCCGCACAATAACCAGAATAGTTTTTAATCTAGTTCTTTCTCTTCATTTGAATACGGTTTCGATCTATCCAAATGTAAACCCACATATTTCACGGTTGTTCTGACTGACTGGTACTTCTGCGTTGTTGATTCTAACAGAAAGCGACACAGTTTTTCTGTTAGTAAACTGTACGTTTATTCATTTTTCTTAAACCAGTTTTCAACCGTAATGAGTGCTGTTAGAAACTTACTGCTCGCTCTATTTGGATCGATATCAGAAGAAATAAGTCCCGTGTCATCGGCAAATGTGGCTACCTGAACATTATTAATCATAGGAAAATCGACTGTGTAAATAAATACAACGTGGCTCCAAAAACTGAGCCTTGAGGCACACCCGTACAGACGGCATAAATCGCAGAAGACGTGTGATTATAGCGTATACATTATCTTGGATTCTAGCAAGAGATAAAGATCTGTGGGAAGTCGTAGCTTCAACTTATACAATAAGCCACATATGTTATCAAATGCCTATTGAACATCGAAAAACACTTCTGTACAGATCTTTCTAGTTTCCAATGAATTCTCTACGATACTAATTACCAGGCGGATAAATTGTGTAGTAAAAACTCGCACTTGTGGTCCGGGATAGTATTATTCAAACGATATATTGGAGTAACCTACTTAGTATTAACTTCTCCGTATAACCTTTAATAAAATTGTCAACAGAGAAATCGGGCGATACGAGATGACGGAGTACGGATCTCTATCTGTTTTCAGAAGAAGAAGAAGAAGAAGAAGCACTGTATTTCTTATTATTAAGTTACATAAGCATATTAAATTTTAAAAATGAACAATTTACCCGTACCGAAATATAAAACAAAAATTCTTCCCAGGCAAACAAAAAAAATAGTAAAGCTTATATGATAGGCTTATAAATATCAAATGTATAAATTACAGGAAAAATTTGTATAAAAAAACCTGTTCCAATATATTAGAATAAAATTATAACTTACTCTATCACAATATAATAATATCTTTAAAATATCTTAGTCTATTTGCTGATACTAGAACTAGAATTTAATAGCCCCGGCTTACTATAAACAGATATGTTTTATACGTCTGTGCTTGTACCTCTTATATCTGTGTCGCAGAGACTGGTTAATCTCCTATCGAATGTATTAGTACATTATCAGATGAGCTGCAGTTGGCGAAAAATTTTTTTTCACTGTATTTTTAATGATTTCCCGTACGTAAGAAAACGTTAAAATATCATGCATAGATTTAATTTTAGTAAATCTTGGTTTATTCGAGATAATTCTTAAACAATGATTTTGTAGTCATCTGATTTATACTGCTATTGCTATAGCTCCAGACCGGGATTGCATACAATAATTTTGGTAGAATAACTTTTTTTTATAAATGAGGAATTTGTTTTGCGCCGATAATGCAGACTTTTTGTTAAATATTGGAAATAGACAACCCAATTTGCGCATCGTTCTATTTACACAATCGTTAATATGCCTCGTAAATGTATAGTTATGCCTAAATATCTTACATTTTCCTTCCAATCGAGGTAATTGTTTTTGACTCGAACGAAGTGATTAAGTAGAGGCCTACGTCTAGTAAAAATGATTGATTCGGTTTTTTCATCATTTAATTTTCCATTTGTAGAAAAATTTTGATATTTTATCAATTGGACTTGTTAGCCTGTTATTGATTATGTCAATTCTATAAGAGGATACCATTAAAGAAGTATCATCAGCATAAAGGTTTATGTCTACTCCCGGAATGGTTGGCAAGTCATTCAAATAGAATATAAAAAGGAAAGGACCTAGGATGCTCCCTTGAGGTACCCCAGATGTAATAAATGTCATGTTATTTTATGGTTTTTTTATTTTCACGTAAAACTTCCTATTCATTAAATAAGATTTAATAGTGAATACTAGATAAGGAGGAAATTCATATTTGATTAATTTATAGATAATTCCATCGTGCCAGGTTGTGTCAAACGCTTTTTCAATGTCCATCAAGACTACTCCTGTATGTTTATTCTGATTAAAATTATCGGTAATTTTATCGCAAATTTTAGCTAATTGAATTGTGGTACCGAGTTTTGGCCGAACCATAATAATTGAGTTCAAGATGTTTTATATTAGTCTTAACCACTACCCTGGACTCTTATCCCCTCCCAACACACGTACAAAATTTTTTTTTGTTTCACATCGCAAAGTAACATTAATCAAAGTCAACAAAGTGTAATACAAATTGCAATCAGAAAAACTAAAAATTATAATGTTAAATACATCGGAGAGTAGTGATTTTATTAATTATAAACCAAACAAAATTGTAACACTGTTTAATCGCTAAAAGTTTTAATCGCGAAACTTTTCGACAATTACGTCATTTTCAAGCACGCACAAATAAATATTATTTTTCAAAATCTGTTTTCTAAATAAAATTTATTGTAAATAAATCTAAAATTGAAATTACGTCTGGCTAGTGAAATATGTATATCAAATTTTAAGTTGTCGTTATTATATAAACATTTCTGGTAATTCATAAATGTAATATTTATTTGTGCGTGCTTGAAAATGACGTAATTGTCGAAAAGCTTCGCATTAAAAAAACTTTTAGCGATTAAACGGTGTTATATTTAGTTTGGTTTATACAAATTATAAAGTTGGATTATTAATCCGAAGATAAAAAATTGTATTACATCGAACAAAAATATATTAAAAATTCATTTCCGCGTGAATAACTACAAAATTGATTCTATTAGAAAAGTATTGAAACAATTCGATAAACTATTTATAAATATTTAAATATTCTTATTTTTTTCACAATTTACATAAATGCTCCGAAAATGAAACTATCAATTGCCGTATACAACAAAAAATGAAGCTTCGGTGAAGAATCTACGTATTTACGTATATTAACATTGGTGTCAGTAATAATATGAACAACGTAAACTGGAGAGATGCGACGAAACGCACAATAAGAGAAAGAAAGCGCGATAGAAATTAAAAGAAGAAAAACTAATTTCGGAATGAGATGAAATATCAGTTATAGGCTCGTTTATTTGTTGGCCGGTAATATGCACACTCAACCGAACCCACGTGTTTTGAACAACGCAAAGAGAATTTTTAAGACACGACAAAATATATTTAAGAGTAAAAGTTAAAAAAAAATATCGATATCGATTAGTATCGATATGTTTGGAAGTCTCGATATATCGAACATCGATACTTCGGTAGACTTGAAGAATACTTGTACACTCCCGATTTTCGTTTTTTTTTTTTTAAATATCACAAATTATTATTTTTAACTAGTTACGAAGTTAAAAATCCGCGGAAACCATTTTTGAAAGTCCCGTTTTTTCTTTTAATTCTACCTGCTAACTAGCCGAAATAAACCTGACCGATTCTAACCTAACTGAATCTAACCTAACCTAGGTATGTTTATAAACATACTTATAAGTAAAATTTAAAAGGTTGTAATTTACAATTAAAAATTTTTTCCGCGTTTTTTTTTTATTTTTTATCCCGCTTAGGGAAGCAAAACACATCAATCCAAGCCCCAATCGATTCTGAGTTGTACAAGTATGCTAAGAATGAGACGGTACGGTCGATGTCAATTTCGATGTTGACATCGATGTTTTCTTAACATCGCTCATTCCTAACTTAAGGTGAAAAAAAAAAAAAAAAAAACGATTGCAACCAGCAATCGCTAATACAGCCCTATGTAAACTCTACAAACTCCTACACCTATATATATAGTAGCTTTACATGTAAAGTCGTCATATAATACAACTTTCGTTTGCCTTCTTCAGGTTTGTAATTAGGCATTTCAAAGCACTTTTTAAACGATTTTTTTATAATATATTCTACGAAAAACAATCTCCGTAAAATAATTAGTGCTTGTAATTATTTCATTGATCATCGATATTTACGCTGTTCCGGTTTGTTCTGATAGTTGTGCAACCACGCAACCTCTATGTACGAGCCGTCACTGCTACGAGGATTACATCCGTGACCGATTTTTTTTTCCTCCTCGTACATTATCTCGATTATTAAAAGTTAAAATTTTTCATTTATTTTAATTGATGAATTAACGAAATTTCTAACTCGGCTCTGTTATATAATTGCAGATAATCGACATACAAACGGAATCTAGAAAAGATTCCGGTTGCAGCGATGTCGGTTTATTATCGATCAGCGGTCGCACCAGTAGAGTATCGTCGGTAGGTTCGGTTGCATCCGGCGGATCCGGAATATCTAACGTATCGGCCGCTTCGCATTTATCCGTCGTATCGAACGTTTCGTCGAAAACTTCCAGAGGTTCGTCTTCGCCTCATCGAATGCTATTAGAAACGTCATTTTGCGGACCTAAACCGATTACGAATATCAGCGTCGATCACGACGAATCGATTAAACCGTTTATCGCTAGAAAATTATCGGAGAAAGATATTATCGTCAGTCCGAATCAGATCGATAATAACGACAGTAAGAAACGTCAATCGTTTCCGAGTGTTACGACGAAAAATAACGACAACCAACCGGACGGATCATCGGACGTCGTTAAAATAAAAATGGACGGTCGTAAAAAAAAACCGTCCATCGAAAATCCTCGAACGCAGAAATTTATTTCTTTATACAGCGACGAAGAAGACGAATCGGCGACTCGGTCGACGGCGATTAATTCGAAATCGAAGTCGAAATCTAAGTCGAAATCGATTCCGACGGATCGAGAAGACGATAAAAGAACTACTTGTCAACCGAATCCGTTCAGTCCGAAACGATTGAAACCGTTCACGAACGTAACTTTAGTCGGTTTTATCTCGAAATACGACGAGAAAATTATCGATAGTAACGAAGTACCTTCTAAACCGATAAACGAAGAATTTCGAAAATTCATATCGTTACCGGAACACGTTAGATCTTGTTCGTCGTCGAAAAATCTCGATGATAATAATAATAATAATAATAATAATAATAATAATAATAATGATAATAATAATAAAGATAATATTTCGGTTATCGGACGTAATAAAATAATAGCGCCGGTACAAGTTCATCGAGAATCCAGTCCGCCGGAAGAGTCGACGATGTCGGCATTTCGTTTAGATCGTATCGGAACGGTAATGATGCCGTTAAGAAAATCGGATTCGTGTTTACAAACGATCACTACAACGGCCGAGGATAGTTCGAAAGAGAATACTACCACTACTTACAGCGCTAATTATCTGACCGTTACTTCTTATTCGGGAACCACAGCTAACACCGCCGGTGGCGATATCACTTTCAGATCTCATTCGGACGATCGAAATTTATCATCCCGTTCGATAAGTCCGAATTTCGAACGACGCAATAATAATAATAATAATATTCGACCGAATCAGTTAAATCTATCGTGCGGCGTCGGTAATCGATCGGTAAGAAGTATGACGCAACTAACCGGGAAGCATGATTCGAGAACACCGTCTCCGAGCGCGTCTAAATCAAGTACGAAAAATTTACTAAGAAGATGTTCCGTTAACGAACTTCGAGGTACAATAATGAATTAAAAAAAAAAAAAACTAAATGCGATAAAATAATCGAGCGATCGAGCGATCGAGCAATCTATATAAAAACAAAAGTTAGTAAAATTTTAATAATTTAGACTTTAACGCTCGCGAATATTCAGCTAAATTAAATCGAAATTAAAATTAGTCAAAACGAGATTAAAATACGATATTTTAAATATAAATTATAAATAAAATATTTTCTTAGTTTAGAATCTATAAGATGAGTAAATTTTAAAACACAGTTCCGTTAACGAACTTCGAGGTACAATAATAAATAAACAAAATTAATAAATGGAGGAATGAAATAATAATCAATAAATAAATCAATCAAGTAATCGATAAATCAATTTATGAATATATTTCAAGAAAACAAAATTAGCAAAAGTATAAATTTATATATATATATATATCTCCTTATTTCGGGTTTTTTCAGTCCTAGGAAATTTTTTTCTATCTTTTAAAGTCTAGGTTAGGCTACTGGCCATACATATGTTGTTACTATTCGTTTCATGTTTCGCTGTGTGATCAACGATTTTTTCTTCATGAATGATGTTTTTGCCATTGCAATTCTGGCTGCTATTTCCTCATGACAGGATACGTCCTGTGTAATTCATTGTCCCAAATATTTGTATGTTTTCACCTGTTCTAAAGCTTTTCCTTCTAGTCTTATGTTAATCATATTTGATTCTTTACTAATGCGCATGATTTTGGTCTTTGCCACATTAATGTTCATTCCATATTTCTTCGCCGTATGTTGTAGCCTCGTTAACATTTTATCTAAAAACCTTCTGGTTTTATAGCCAACACTGCCTGATCATGTGCAAATTCTTAACTTTCGACCGCCGATCTTGATTCCTTCCCTGCATGTTTGTAAGGCTTCATTGACATCATTTCCGCGCATATGTTGAACAATAGTGGTGAAAGAGGGCAGCCTTGCCTGACACCTTTTGTGATAGTTACTGGTTGTGTGTACTCATTTCTCCATCTAACAACAGCTGTTTGTTTTATGTATAAACTTTTTATTATGTTAATTAACTTGCTCGGTACAGCTATCTGCCACAATAAAATGAACAATCGATTCCAATCGACTCTATCAAAAGCTTTGTCGTAATCAACGAAACACACGTACATTGTGCGCTTTAGAGCAATTAGCCTTTCTCCGCCTGAGAGTTGCGTCTCTCGTAGATAACTGCTTCCGGAATCCACATTGTGTCTCATCTATATAGTCTTCCATATATCTTTCCATTCTACGTTTGATAATGTGGAGGAGAATTTTAGCTGCGTGTGATTCCAGACTAATAATTCTGTAGTCCGTACGCAACTTTGCCGTCTTCTTCTTCGGAATTGGTATTAACACTGACTGGCACATTTCCATCGGCCACTCTTCGGTTCTATAAATTTTGTTCGTGAGCTCCGACAACCTTTTAAATAACTCCTGTCCACCATATAATATCATCTCCGCAGGGATGAGGTCAATTCAGGTGCCCTATTTTTCGGCAACGCTTTTATTGCAGCTTCAAACTCCTGAAGTAGTATCGTTCTGTATTCTTTTGTTTCTTTTGAATTACAAATTCTTTGCGTAGCACCATCATTATTGTAAAGGTTTTTTTTTTACATATTGGCGCCATACTTCTTTCTGTTCCTCCATCGTGTTCGTTTTTTAATTATCCTCTTTATTGATACCCACGGCATATGTTTTGTCTGCCCACTAAGTATTTTGTTGCGTTTATGTAGCAGCCCCATTTGGTTTGTCTTACCTAATCCTTCTAATTCTTCGCATTGCGCGTTTTACCATTTTTCTTTTCTTGTGATATCGTTTTTGAGTTTTCTATATTTCTCTTTATCATCTTCGCTTGTGGCGTGCCGGAACATTCGCTTATCGTGCATTAATTTTAATATATTCTGTGTCATCCAAGGCTTTTTAGCTTTCCTGTCTTTGTGTCCCAGTGTTTGTGTCGCTGCGTCACTTGCTGCGTTCTTTATATTTTGCCACATTATTTCGACATTATTGCCGGTATTTAGTTTTGTGCATTTTTCTGTCACACTCTCCTGAAATGTTTGTTTCGTTCCAGCTTCCATTAGTTTTCTTACATTCCATTTTCTGTTCATGATTGACTTTTTCTGTCGCCTGAACTTTAGGTTTGTTTGCATTTTCACCATATTGTGGTCTGTATCAGGCTCCCGGATATCCCATGCATTTCTTAACTTGGTTCCTATATCTTTGTTTGACCGTGATATAGTCTGTTGTCTCCCGGTGCCTTGCATGTGTATCTTCTGCGGAGCGGCGTTCTGAACCATGTGTTCATTATTAAACTCCTCCTGTTTGCAAAAATCTACTAGTCTCTAACCTCTTCTGTTTCGTTTAGCTAAGCCGTAAGGCCCTACTGTGGTTTCATCTATAGCGTTCCAGTCTCCCATTATTATAACATTTTCGTTTGCTTTTGTATTTTCATTAGAATATTTTCAATTTGTGTATACATTTCTTCTATCTCTCTGTCTTTCTTATCGTTTGTCGGTATATAACATTGTATTATTTTCCTATTAACAAGTGTTGTTGCGAATCGCGCAACTACTATTCTGCTTCCACTGGTCTCCGAATTAATTAGTACTTTACTAAACATATTATCCATCATTATCGCTACCCCGCTTTGTCCATTATCGGAACAAGAGTGAACGATGTGATTTCCTTCATATATGAAGCTTCCTGCTTCTGTCCATCTGGTTTCTGCCAAGCCTAAAATTTGTACTTTATAACGCTCCATTTACCTTTTAATGTTCGCCATTTTGCTTAACTTCTTCATTGTGCGCATTCCTTATGGCTACGGCATAGGACAGATTTCGCATGCTGTGTACCAAGGAAGCCATCCTCTGTCTTTCTTTGCCCGTGCCGACACTACCGTCAATGTGATTGTCGTTAGTCCGGGTTAACTCGTTACTGTTTTTGACTTCCATTGCGATTTTTCTTGTGAAGATAAGGCAGTTGCTTTCCGCATGATTTTCTGACAGGGTTCACTCCCTTAGTCTTACGATGAATATCATAACTGCAAGGCAGCGGTTTTGTTTTCTGTTAGGGTTGTCATAACTGACTTATCACTAACATGTAACCCGGTTTTTCCAAAATAACCGAATAAATCAGTCGTTTTCTAAAAAGATTTTTTTTAAAATGTATTTATTAATTTAAATAAATTGATCAAATATTCCTTCTTTTTTTATATACGACGTTTAGATATATTTATAAATTCTGTAACGATGTTATTTTGACCATGAGAATTTAACGTTTTATTTAGTTTTTACACCATATGCTTAGATGTGTGCGATGTGCTTTAAAATAAAAAACCGGCTACTTTTAAATCGGATGACGTAAATCCGATTGAATTCAGTTGCATTTCGACTAATATCTGTTAGTTGGTTCTATTATTCGGTTATTTTGGTTAGATTGAAATCAACTAATCGTATTTCGCTGAACTATATTTTTAGTTTTTTTTTTTTTGTTTTTTTTTAAATTTGACTTCGGATTTATTAATAATAGTTTAATAGTAAGTAATTATAATTTGATTTAAGTAATTTAAGGATGTAGAACATAGAAAATATCTGTATCAGTCGGTTTTATTAGAACCGATTGAAAATTAGTCGGTTTTTTAATAAGGTGATTATTAATTTCACTAGAATAAATTAGTGATTTTCTAAAACATTGATTTACTTTACAAAGTTCGTACAATTCTAGATTATCCGTTAGTTTCGCTATTCACCATACCGTGTTTACATTGTACTAATAAAGAATTAAAGTAAATGTGATTAAATAAAAACCGAATAATTATTAGGATTTTTAGGAACGATGTTACTAATTAGTTAGTTATGTGAAGTAGTTGGTTATGCCCATCAGTAATATGTATATATATGTATATATATATATATATATATATATATATATATATATATATATATATATATAATGTTGATGTATTGGAGAGTAGTGATTTTATAAATTAACAAAACAAAATGAAATCGAAGTTAATCACTAAAAAAATTTTAATAGCTTGAAAATGACTTTATAGCCGAAAAGCTTTGCGTATAAAATAAAAAAATTTTTACTTTTTACTGATTAACTTCGATTTTATTTTGTTTTGTTAATTATATATAATATGTATGTATGTATATAATATATATATATATATATATATATATTTCTCGCGAATAAGCATCGCGAGTATTCAGCTAAATTAAACCAAAAATTAAAATTCTTCCGAGTGGTATAAAACGAGGTTAAACGGCGATATTTTAAATATAAACTAAACATTTTCTTACGGTATAAATAAATTTTAAGACATAGATGAGAACATAAATGATAATTAGTGGCTATATTATGTGCATAGCTGTGAAAATTAACACATATAAGCAAATATGCCAATTGAATGTACTAATACTATAAATTCATAAACATAAAAGTAATAAATGTGGAGAAATTACCAATTATATATCAACTTTATAAAAAAAAAAGTATTTCCCATTGTTATAATTAAATTTAACCCTATACGACGATAAATACGATAAATTATTCTGTTTTATGGTAATAAGCGGAGTAAGGAAGAAACAAATAAGACGAGGAATTTTAATAAATGATAGTTTAATAAATGAGCAAAACTTTTGTTTCCTGATGAGACCACCAAAAAATAATATAAAAATAATCATAATAACTAAAATCATTAAATGAATAACAATTTAATCATAATAATAATAATTATAATTAAAATAGTAATAGATCGTCTGCAAACAGGGCATGCTTAACTGCAGTATATATGATGTCATCCAGTTTGAATAAAAAAAGGACTTAATCACTGAACCTTGGGAACTCCATTTATGAGATCAAATAGGTTCGAAAATTAATGTTCTACCCCCACTTTAAACTCTTAACTAATGAAGAAATTACAAATGAATACTGGTAAACAAGTACAAAATCCTAATTTATGTACTGACTCCAAGATTTTAAAACGTCATTCCATATGGAAGGCTTCGGTGCAATCAAAGAAGATTGCCAGTAAGTGACGCTTAGTGACAAAACAATCACCTATTACATTTCATAGTAGATCTACCAGAACAAAATCCACTTTGCTATTTGCAAATTAAATTATTACTCTCCAGTTTACGTATCTAATAATAATGGATCTTTGTTATGTGCCGAGAATTTTGAATAACTCTAAAAGAGTGTATGTGGTTTCATCCGAAGTATATTGCAAAAGATGAATATGGAAGTTAGCTGGACCGACAGCTTCAGATTTAGTATCACTGGTAGATGATTCAAGCTCATCTGTTTTTGATAAATCGTAGATTTCCTGATCCGAGGTTGAAAACGCCAAATGACTCATAAGATTAAAGTTCTTGTGCACTGATGAGGAGAAATTGGCAAAATGATTATCAAGAATATTTCTAATTGATGATTAATCTGCAACAACGTCATTGTTTGTTTGGAACTAGATGGTATGTGAAAAGTAATTTTTTGTCTCAATTTTTTGCAATTATTTGCTAAACGATTTTCATCGGAGTTGTTGCGGTGATTTTCGTTTCCACGAGGAATGTTTAGCATTTTTGAAAACTCAGATGCTTTTAGCGAGTGTTTTTTTGGTAGATCAGATGACTTTATATATAGTTGGAGCATTATATCTATATTTGATTACAATACGACTGATGAACAAATTTTACATACGTTTTGATATATCTTGATGAAGAGTTTGCAAATGGGCATACATTGAAGATGAGTAGATTTATAAATTCTTATGTTTTCAAGCTAAAACTGTGATACTTTGACAATAAAATTATGATAACGAGTTTTTTTGGCTAGTTAAGATGGATAGATTGACAAGTCAAAGTTGGTCCATGGAAGACTGGAAAAGTTGTAGTGAATTTAGATTTCAGTAGGGATGGAGAAGAGAATCTTTTACAAAATGTTATCATTTTGTTATAATAAGAAGTAATCTGTAAAGGGCTGTGTGAGTTGAAATTACCGCAAAGGATAAAGGGTCCAGGTAAATTGAATAAGTCCTATTGCGGAGTTTCTTCATCTTTCTATTTAATATTTCTCTTTTTTCATTAACTCAAGATAGTAATTTGCGGTTCGGTATTTTGTCAGTCTATTTTATTTATAGAGCGCGTCGCCAGCACCACATTTCTAACGTTTCCCGTTTATATTTATTCTTTCTTCAGCGGCGTCCACGTTTCACGTCCGTAAAATGCAATACTCTAAATGAAGCGCTTTATAAATTACTTTCTAATATCCAAGGCACTGTGCCATTTACCCATTTGCTATTACCTTCGTCTGATCTTCTACTTTTTTATCGCAGCTTAATAGTTTGGTTTTTCTTTCGCTGATTTTCATTAAACATTTGATGTTTAACAATCTGTTTAAATCACATTAATTGACTTCTGCAATTTTGCTTTGGAATCCGTAACCAGCGCTATATCGTCCGCGTATCTAATTGTCTTGTACGTTACTCTGTTTACTTTTTTATTATTCCATCGTCAATTTCAGAGAACCACCTCATTTCCTTTTCCAGATAAATGTTCAGGTGACAGACAGCAACCTTGTCTGACTGCTTTCTTTATGTTCGCGATGGTTTTTTTCGTTTATCATGATTTTTTTATTTTTATACAGTTCGAACAGTATTCTTCAGTTTAAGAAGTCTATATTCACGCCTTTTACACATTAAAACATAATATTATAAGCGCCTTCTCTATGTCAAATATTCACCATCAGTGTTTTAACAGCCGCTTCTGTGTTCCTCTATTTTTTCTGAACCCCAATTGATCTTCCGCTAAGTTCTTTTCTATGTTCCTTTTTATTCGTTCATAAATTAACTTACAATTTTTTGTGTATGAGATAATGCGAGCATTATTATTTTTGCAGTCAATCGTCTGAAACTCCTCCGGGATATTTTCCGTTTTATAAATGTTCTTTATCAACTGACACAGAGCGTTTTTACCTACAAGTATTTTAGTAATTTCGCTAGGAATTCCATCTACTCCTGTAGCTTTTCAGAGTCTAACATTATTTAACGCGAAATTTCCATTTCAAAATGCTCGGTCCTATTGCGTCTTCCTCCATAGTTATAAATGGTCTCCATTTTATTATTTCCGTACAGGTGTTACTCTTTCCATCAGTTTTGTATTTCTCCTTTTCCTATTTATGTTTCCGCTATTATTTTTAATAATACATAAATTCTTTTATTTAGTTCCTTTTATGTATTTTCCATTTCACTTATCAATATCTTTACACTTGGCCATTATCCATTCTTCTTTGGCCTTGATCGATTTCCTATTCATTAGGTTTCTTAGCTTTTTATATTTAATTATTATACCTTCTATTTTGGCTTTCCTTCTCCGTTCCGTTTTAATTACATTACATCTTCTGTAATCCACGGTCTGTAAATTATCTTCCCCTCTTTTGAAAAATGTTTTAATGTCATTTCTTTTCTTTCTTTCTTGATATGTTCCCATTTCTCATCATTGTTCTTTCCTTTTATACACTGTGGATTGAGTCTTTTCTCTGTTTTTCTTTTGGAAAGCTGGCTTATGTTCTTTTTGATCTTAGATAAATTCCATTTATTTTTCTCCATAGTTTTCATCGAATGTTTTAGCTTTAGTCTAGTAGTCCTGCGAACGTGATTATTTCTACCCTAATCCTCTCTTTCTTTTGGCACGTACGCGCTAATTAATTAATTAATCGCTGGCTTTTCATAAATTCTTCGATAAAAACGCGACGTCTCATCATTATTAACACGATCGGTTGTTCGAAACTGAACATCGTCATCTAAACGTTAAAGCGCTATATTTAGGACACCGTTCTCTGTTTATTATTTTCTTCATTTAATTCACTTCTTTATTTCAGAGTGAACTTTGTTTTAATAATTCTATTCAATAATTATAATTATAATACGTCGTTTTATAGTTCCGGAAAAACCGAAATCAAGATCCGGTTCAATTAAATCGGTATTTTCGTCTATTTTCAAACGAAGCGGTAGCATACAGAATAGAAAACCGAATAATAAGACGGATATTAACGAAATGGATTTTCTCAGAAGAGACACTATAGCAAATCCTGAACAGGTTTGTTATTCCCGATATAACCGCCTTAAGTTATATTTATTATTTTATTAGTCGTTAGAAAAATAATTAAATAAAAAGCCAGAAAGAGAGAAAATAATTTTTCTTATATACAAAAAAAAAAAAAAAAAATTGACGATCACAATCCAACACACACGTTAGAAATTTTTGTTTAACAAAGCATGTCAATAGTTTTAAGTCACAACCTGGAAAATAACGGAACAAAGAAATACCGTCAAAAAGAGACCACCGGAAGAAACTCTGACGCCGGGATATAAAGAGAAATGGTCAATATGGTCAACCGAATACGAGTGACTGCGCTCGAAAAGCTACAGAAATGATGAAGTGGAGTATAATAAAAGATCTGAAATGTCATTGCGGAAAACACCGGAAAATGTCTAACATGTTGGACTGTAAAATGAACTTGGCGTGATGTCACCGAGACAAATGACAGGACTAGAATTTTAGCTGAATACAGGTGCTATAAAATATAATTAAACGTAACGAATTAGACACGAAAATAAGAAGCTGTACTTTAGACGTAAAATAAAAGAAACTGGTAGCCAATAACGGAATGATTGAATATATTAACCACTTTTCCAATACTAAGAAAATTGTTTCAATTTGTTCGTATTTTATTTAATGAGAGGTGTATTTTAATATTTTCTAAATAAATATATATATATATATGATTATTATTATCATCGATGTCGTATTGTTCGTTTCCTAACTTCGTAATTAGCCATTGTGCGTTTATTTTTACGTACAAAATGGGCTTCGGGTCACTAATAATTATATTCAAAAAAGAACAGCTCATATAAAATACGGAGTGAGGTACAACTGACTTCTCCGTGATAATTAAGATTTATGTAATGATGAAAAGCTTTCTTTGTAGTGACAGTCGAGCGCTCTACCAACTACACCTCCGCGATATACACGTGATATAGATGGATGTAGTAATTTGTTGTAAAAATGCAATAATAATCATAGCAGTGGAAATTAATAACTTTTTTTTTATTTAAATAACTGTGATCAACGCTATATAGGTCATTACTGCATACAACAATTACCGATGGTTAAATAACAGGTATGATTCCATTCAATTTCATATGGGCTACAGTTTTGGCGACTGCTTTGTAGAATAATATTTATGTTGAAAAAAGAACGGGATGTTGTAGATAAGGCACATGTTAAAAGTATATGGTGAACGAGAATACAGAAAGAACAAATTGTGTGTGGAAGTCGTAATTATGTGGCAATGAAAGAATTCTACAGGGTGACCCAGAGAAGACGGACTATTTTTTTTAAATAGGGCATTTGGTAATACTGCTACAACGCTAACAGCGTGCTCCACGTTTAGTGTATACACGAAAGATTTGTTTTCGTCCTTTATTAGTTATCACGGCGTCATATAATGAGAAGGAGCGCGAGTTTTACTTGGAATTTTCAGCGTGAATCGATCACGACAGTGCGCAGTTTCGAAAAGAATTGTGTGGGGCTACCTTAAGAGCCGCGTTTACGACATACATCCACGAAATCTGGAAGATCTGAAAACTGGGATTTCTTAAAAAGTTACAAAAATTCAGGAATTCGACAAAGTATTCAAAAAAAAATGTTTGTAAAAAGACTGAATGAATGTATTGTTTCAAATGGCGGTCGTCTGAACGAAATGATTGTAAGCTAATTTCTCGTTTTCCAATTTTTAAATAAAATTTCGTTCCAAAATTTTGGTTAAGTAGTTTTGAGTTATTCAAAAACCGATAAAACCGTCCGTCTTCTCTGAGTCACCCATAATTATATAAGATAAGAAATAAGGTACCAAACAAAACTTTTGGACAAAATTTCGGAACAATAGAGGATACAATTAGAAACAAGGAAATGAATGTAGACTAGTAGGGGAAGAGAATTAACGAGTAAGACGTCCAACCGGAAAGATAGTGAGCAGATACGTAAACTCAACAAGGTCGCGCGATTAATGAAAGATACAAGGAAAAACTTCATACAAAAAATCCGCCGAAGAACATTTCGACTGAGCGTCGGCTGTAGGAAAAACATTAAGTAATCGAACTAACTATCAGAAATAGGAGAATTAACAGATTTATTCGATTAATGAAAACATGTAGATTACGATGATATGTATACCGTTTATGATGTACAACATTCAAAATAGTAGATGTTGCTCTACCTTTATACATACCAGAAAGCGCGTTTGTGCAGACGTCAATATTTTGCTGTCGATGAAAATTGTTTGAATAGAAATTAATTTTTTCCGTACATTATTGAAATAGTACAAATTGTCAGGAATGAAACTGTTCCGTCAACAACTATTAGCCAAAGCGAACGAAGTTTATTTATAAATGGTCAAAATTCGGTCGCAGGTGGTATAAATTTGAAGAACGCAAATATTTCACTACCGTCTAGTATAATAGTTCGCATATTTGCCCTAGACTAATTGAAATGATCAGCGTCTACCACAAGGTATTTTGTGGGTCGGTATCCTATACGCCTTTTATACTTCTCTAGAATACCGTTCGTTATCGCAGCACCACGAAATGTAAACCCGTAATTTGCGTAATTTTCTACTGTATAATTATATGTAATTGAAGCAATTTCCGAGAAGATTACGAACTTTTTTTTGTTCGAACGCACATAAAAACGAATTATCCCACGTGCCTATTTATAAGTATAAATACCGATTTATGCTGGTATTGGTCGCGAATGCATAAATACGGAAGAACCAAAATTAATTGAAAACTGTGAGATGATAAACCAATTGCGTAATTTTCTACTGTATAATTATATGTAATTGAAGTGATTTCCGAGAAGATTGCGAACTTTTTTGTTCGAACGCACATAAAAACGAATTATCCCACGTGCCTATTTATAAGTATAAATACCGATCTATGCTGGTATTGGTCGTGAATGCATAAATACGGAAGAACCAAAATTAATTGAAAACTGTGAGATGATAAACCAATTTATATATATGTAGGCTCAAAATTGGACAATTCGGGAAGTACTAGAAATACGTAGACTTAGGTCGTTCTGCAATGAACCAACTATCAAATGTATGGAAAAATACACTAATATGACTAAAAGTACTATAGTATAGAAAACATTGTTGCACAATGGAAACCGCTAAGCTAACGGAAGAAAGAACGACTAGCAATAAAGTGGATAGACGCAGTTGTCAAAATCACTGACTGAATTTATAACAGACAATCACGTTGGTATATGATCGGATGGCGTGGAGTGCAGTGGTTCGCAGATGCGTGCAAAATCTAACAGACTGGTCAATTCACAATTACTACAAATCGGACACAATATTGGACGAATAAAGATAAGCTATATATATATATATATACTGAGGAACATGATGTTGTATTGTAATTGAAATAGGCGAATAAGACAGCACACTGAATTCTGTTAAACGTGTAGCATAAAAGAAATGGAACTGAGTTGGTCATGCGATAAGAAGATCTGGCGAAAAGTGGACAAAAGGATGATATACACAGCCGATCACAAATGGATAAAGAAATATTCTTATCGTAACAGCTGAAAAAAAAACGGAGACCACTTACAGCCAGCAGTGGATAGATATAACCGCATCGTGATTGTGACATAATTTTCAAAATAAATAAAAATTAACGCGTCGCAAAAAATATTTATTTCATTAAACCGTGATGATTGTTAATTTCCTAATAACTATTACGTTTCTCTTTCACGTTATTAGCTAATATTTGTTCGCGTATAATATAAAAAATTAATTATATATACATATATATATATATATATAATTAATTTTTTCAGTCGATATATAAAAAACCGAAGGAACCAGATACAATCATAATTCCGCTACATTCGCCCGACGAAGATAAGTCTAAATCTTGCGTAAGGAAAAAACCTGAAAGTCAAATATCTTCATCGATAACCGAACGAAATATAACCATTATAAGTTCCAGCTACATGAACAGTAAGTACACGTTCATTCGTACCGACTATAATTTTCGTAATCAAAAATGCAACTTATTTATAAATTTACTTCTTCGAGTAAAAATTAATTTATTATAAATTTTGATCCGAAAAATTACGTTTTCCGCATTCCCGAGAGAAAGTAAATACCTTTCAAATTGATAATTCAAAGAAAACCCCATGCGTATTCTCAAGTATCGCCCTCGATGATAAAATTTATAGATCTAATGAAGATGATAGAAAACGTGTATCAAAAATCGTCGAATCGAAGAACAAATTCCAGTAACCGAAGGTTTGGTAATGATATTTATAATTTTTTTTCTTGGATACGCGTAAATTATTTCCTAGGCAAGGTTATATAGTTTGCCGTTTCATAGATTTTTCTTTACTTCTTGTGTGGTAAGCGAGTATTTATTTATCGACCAATTGGATGTATAGTTGAATCGGCCGGACGTCTTTCGTTCCTCGGTGAAATTCGAACTCAGAACTGGCGAACAGAAAGCGTAAGAATTACCGCCAGGAGATCTATTTCGTAAGAATACATTATGATAATACGCATCCGGACGATAACATTAATATATAAATTAATGCAGTATTAAGACTAATTTCCTAAAGTCGGCGAACGTGAAGAATTTGGCCATTTGATGAAATAAATATAAAAAAAAAAAAAACAAACGATAATAAATAATAAACGAAACGAAACTGAAGTAAAACAATAGTAAAGGTACATGTAAGAAGGTCTATTTTTAATATATATACATGAACAGAATGATTCAATAAGTTAAGGAAACAGGAGACTGAGGAGTAAAAGTAGGAGGTGCGCGAATGTTGATGATCCGCATCGCCGATGACGTAGCAATCGTGGGAACAATGAAGAAGAAGAAAATATATAACAAGGTGATAAACGAACTAAAGACACTAGCGATAAAATACGATAAGAAAGAAGGAACCAAATGAACGGAAAAACGCTAAAGCGAGTGAATAGCCGCAGATAACCTAAGACGAGAGGGGACGATAGACAAATAGGCGAATTAACCTAGCAAAAAACGGCGTTCGATAAAAAGCAATCCATATTAGCGACAAAAAACCTATTTTTTTTTTTTTTTCTTATGAGGATGCATTTACAACCTACCCAACGTGGTACCGTAATAATCACTAACTCATATTTTTATGAACACGGACAACTTCTCGAGAAAAGTCGCTATGTCCGGGAACAAACCTAGATTCTCAATATGCAGAAGGGACATTACGTTATAAGGAGGACCATCACGAGATGCGTACAGTAGTTTGAGATACAGTTTTCAGAGCGTAATGCTGTTAATGAAGGACATTCGAAGAACACGTGATCAGGGTTGCAGACTACACGACCAGCATGAAGAGGACAATACGGATTTTCTCTAAGCTGCGTAATGAACAGGCGGTCCGGCAACAAGCAATGCCTAAACCGCAATCTGCTGATAAGCACAATTCCTCTCCGCTTAATGTTTTTGAAAACGTACAACCATGGGAACCTAGGGAGAGACGGCTGCAGCTGATAGTACGCAGTAAGAGGCGACCGCTGTATGCACTCCATATATGTATGTTCCCAGAGTTTTTTATGATCAGACTGTGCAAAATAAATGACATCACGCGATGAAATTGAAGAGAATAAAACACCATTAGAAGAACCCCTTTTAGCTATTGCATCTACCATTTCATTGTCGGGGACTCCTCGATGTCCCGGTACCCACAAGAATGACACAAATATCCTCAGGTTTTCCAGCTGATTAAGTTTCAACATGATGGCTGAAATCAATGAATCTGACACCTTCCCTTTGCTTTAATAGTCTTTAAAATACTTTGTGAGTCGGTAACAACGAGATAATTACCTGGAAGATTGACGACAAAGAAAAAAATACTGCCACACACTCAGCTGTAAATGCGGAACAGAGATCAGAAATTCAGTAATTAAAGAACGCTTCGTTAAAGCGTACAAACTATATATTTCTGTACGGGTAAGAAACATGAAACAAACAAATGGGCGAGAGAGCCTTTGAAATGTGGTGTTCGCGGAGGATGCAAAAAATCAGCTGGATGTCGAAAAGAACATATGGGAAGATAGTTGAAATAGTACGCGAATCGATAACTCTAATGAATACGTTCAAAATAGGAAGGGTTAATAAATGGGTAGTACATCTATTCCGCCATAATCAAGGCAAGACAGAAGGCAAACGATGGAAAATATACATCGAGCAAATAATGAAAGATAAAGCAAACTACGCAGATTTAAACCGAATGAACTAAAGGAATTCCAATAGTAGTTTAAACGGATAGAACATCACAAAGATTATCTACCAATCTACAGGTCGAAGACGAGAAGAATCTACACGAAATATAAGTAAAAAATTCATTTGGGTTTTTTTTTGCGAATTGTAGTGTTTTATTTTTTTGTTGTGTTCTTAGTTTTTACATTTTAGAGTGTGTCCGATTTTTAGATTTTTTTATTTTTTACTTTTGGATTCTAAAAAAGTTTCTTTCCGTTTTATTTACTTTAAATATGAGCCGGAACGGATTACTTTAAACCATAAACGAACAACAGACAGACGTATATTTTGTTGATAGAAAAATTAAATAACATTCAATTAAAAAATGTATGCGTATGTGTGTGTGTGTCAATTAAATAAAAAGTATTATATAATAATAGCGACGAAAAACGTCTTAATATGAATGTAAGTTTTGATCAAATAAAAAAAATTATTTTAATACATTAAAACTGCTACTCGCGAAAACCGAAGAACCGGAAAGAAAATATTGACGGACAACTGGGTGAGAGACACACGCGTTGTTCAAGATGATTATACAAAGAGCGCTTGGAGCGAACCGGTCTATATACGTTTCGTCCACTACGAAAAAGCATCGGATAGAGTTAATCACGAGAAAATGATCTCGAGCTCTTCGCGAAGACGAGGTCGACAAAAAAGATATTCAGTTTATTCTAAATTTCTATCGGCGACAAAAATCTAATATTTAGCAAAAGTGTCGTATATAACAAAACAAACGTGTAATATAGAACGAGACGCGAGACATGGATTTAGCGTTCAGTCTGTTCGATCTCTACCTAAAACGAGCTGATAAAAAACATGGCGCTCTTACAAATGCGGGAAGTGTAAAAAACTTGACAATATCATTTATGATCATTGAAAATCCTTAGGTTTCTTTTCTCCATTCGATCCTGTTCCATGCGATTGTTTTTAATTGGCCGTACGTTTCTTTTACTATTTGCGAGTAATTTATTAATTTATAGGTAAGCAAATTTAACTATATCACTAAAATAGATTTATAGATTTCTAAACGATCATTACAAGTTAATTTGAAAGAAATCATCAATTTTTTTAGTGATATTAAAATTATCGTTAACTTTCCTTAATAAAACAAAATTGCATACAAAGGAACAAACATTATATATATATATATATATATATGTATATGTGCGTCCGTATGTAATTATGACTCCATTTGCACCTAGTAATTTATGTACATATATCTTACTTATCGTTAATTTCCTATGTTCATACTTATACATCTTATATTGGGTTAAACTGTTTTCTCAAGTACCACGATGATGTTATAGGATGATAGATGAGTGATTGCATTAAAATCGACATCTTGCACGTCAGTGACAGCAAATATGTTGCCTACATTTGTATAATATAAAATATGAACAGATACTCAGTCTCGAACAAGATAATATAAATAATGCCGCGATAAAGTTACTAGTAAAAAACGCTAATTATTCCGGCAGTCACGTCATTATCAAATTATAATTAACTATAAAAATAATAATAATACTAAAATAAATTATTAATGATAAAAATAAAACATTACAATATACGTATTGATAATACTGAGCGATACATCTACAGCTTAATCCCCCATATATTACACGAACGCAAACTCAAATTTATTTCTGATTTCTACTCTACCTAATTACTAATTTAGGTCTCGTCTGTTTTGTTCGCGTTTAAATAAGGATCACAAATAATCGAAACTGCTGACCACCTAACCCTTGTATGCCCTATCTCGGACCATGTAAGAGTATACAATTAAAATAAATTTAATTTAGAAAACGAATGCACTGAATTTCAATTAATCGCTTTCGATATTAAGAAATTCTGGGAGGTTATTCAAATTTTTCACCGAAAAATAAAAACTGTTTTTTTTTTCAGCATCGAATGAAATTAAACGTATAGGCTGAATATACTTTTGCGTGCGTGCGTGCATATATGGATGCGTCTGTGTGTACAATCCAGTGAACTTTTACGTAATAACATTTAACTGCGTTTAATTGTTTACGCGAGCAATATAGGATATTTATATGTATTATATACAGATAGTTTTCACACGCATGCATGCATCTGGCACGCCTAAAATATAGCATCGGTATAAGAGTTATAGGTGCCGTAAACATTCGGTTTAATAAACTGTAAATACGTAAGTGTTATTATATTTTATTTTAAAAAATATGTTTATAAACAAGATAACTGAGGATGAAACTAGCGCAGAGCAACGGGAATATGTAAACGTACAAGTCCACACTACATATTATGAAGCATTGTAAAGGCTAGTAATACAGCCTTATACTGGCAGAGCAGTGTACTATGTCTTTGTAAATGAAACAAAACTGTAAAACGTTAATTTTAATAATAATATATTATAATTATAATTATTATATATATATATAAAGAACATGTATCAACAACTGATCTATTGAAGAATAACAATCGGTCTATGAGATACATCTTATTCTAAAATAATGTACCTCCTATATATAATTTTTGTTACTGTCACTATTAATAATTTAATGTATAATTGTTCATAATTATTATAACTTGAACATGGTGTAACCGCCAGAAAGTTTGGTAATCGATTATTCAACACTATGATTTTTACTAGTAATATCACTGCTGGTTTATTTTTTAATAATTCATTACATCCATATATATAAATTAATACACACACACACACACATATATATATATATATATATATATATAAACCAATAATAATAATAATAATAACAAAAATCTAATATTCTACTAGTGAAAAAAAAATTGAGACACCAACCAGATTTTTTACTTTACCAATACTGTTATTGCGAAAATATTCATTGCACCACTATTACATCATTTCGTATTTTATTTATAACATCCGACGTGGAATTATCGTTTCCGAACGATTATCTTAATTGCTGGTAATGCTCTAAGGATTTCTCATTTTAGTGTCATAACATTATATATATAGTGTGTATATATGTATATATATTGTTAACGCTTGATAAAATTTGATACCGAGTATCAGTATATGTATATATATATATATATATATATCCCCGGAGAACGTTTCATCGTACGAGTAGACGGATAATTATGATAAATCACTACTTAACAACAAGATAAAAACGCCCCTGGTAGTTCTATAATTTCTTGTAACTGACTATAGTATAGTCCCTACGGAAATTGTATCCCGGAAAATGGGAAAATTCAACTGAATATAATTGATGTTGACAATAAACTGTAAAATATAAAGTTAAAACGAGTAATTACGATAAACTACGGTATTTTAAAATCGATTATACATATCGATTATTATTTAGACGGTATACATCATCGATGAATTTGTACAAATTCAAAGCGCGCGCAAATTACTGTTCGTAATATATACATTCCGACAACACATTATCAGCGAGCATTAACTATCTCTAAGTACGTATAGTTTCTAGTTAGAATAATAATATTAACACGTCGCATATCTTATTAAACGATATATATATATATTTTAATTATTAAGTACAGTCTCCGTATCGGAGGTAGATGACTACTTACCCATACATATTTTGTTGTACAGTGTAAGTAGCGTACGAAGCAATTATAATATGGTGTTCGCGTTAGATAGACACACACACACTCGGGCGAACTATTTGTAATCACTTTGTTTTTCACCAGGCCTCGCGTGTTTTTCTAGTGTACTATATTATTACTGAGGCGCATATGGTATTGCTCGTGGTAGTTTGCCATTGCCTTCCGCCCGATAATAATATTAGGATTATTTATATACTTTTATTTTATGACGATAATTTTAGCATCGCCGATCGTATTCGAACTCGGTACCTACTCCGTATAGAAGTCTGTGCTCTAGCCACTAGGCTACTTCGACGATATATATATACATATATATATACATATATATATACATATATATATATATATATATATTCGTTTATGCTTGCACAAAAAATACCAACAACGAGAAAGAACAACTTGCGAATATTAGACCATTGATAGAAGATTTCACTATTATTCGATTGGAAAAAGTGTCTGACCTAAATTATTATTATTTTTTTTTTTAATAAATAAAGATACAATCTTAACCTACTAAGTTAAATAAGCATCAACTTTGTGTTTAAAGTCAATGGCCCATCGACCATAACTTTGACATAATTATTCAAGGTATAATTGGTTTTATATAATTATACAATTAGATTCGCTGGTAGCACCGCTAAGACCCTGACGTCATGTCCGGTATCGAGCAACTGGATTGCTTCCATGTCGCTCCAACCTATTTTTACGAGCAGTTTCGTATCTTCGAATGTCTTCGTTCACGAATGGAATCCGTAGATCTCGATGCACATCGTCGTTTCTAGAATAGCGGTACGCATCGACTATTTAGTATTACATTTTGTCTGGCCTGGATCTTTGCTCTGTTAGACCTACTGGCACAGCCCCATAATTGCAGGCCATACACGTCCATATTGATTTTATAATCCGCCAATACAGTAGCCATTACGACCAACTGCGAGTTTCTTCCGATAAACCAATAAAGTTGTTTCGTCTTTATCTGCTTACTTTTCATTCTGACATGCAATTCCCACGTCAGACGGTTGTCTAAGTGCATGGCAGGTATTATACATTGGCACACCAATTCGTTCGATATTTTACCACGAAATCTATATGTAGAAAATAACAATATGTAAAAGTAGAAAATTAATTATCAGACCAATTTTGGCCGAACAAAGAAGTATGCAGAAATCTTATCGTCTGCATTATTTTGTATATACACTAAAAATACGGTAACGAATAAATCGAAGCGAAGGTGTGAATGCGACTTTTTTTTTTTTTTGCTCGACGAAAATAATTTCAAGTCCACGAAATAATTAGGCTTCAAGCCGTAAACAAATTAATTTATCGGTAGCTGTCATATTTGTAGCGAGTAATATAATGATTTGGTCTTCACTATATTTCACTTAATTTCTTACACTTGAACATTCCGGAAATTTGGGTAACTTCTCAAGCCAGTCGCAATACACGTCTACTGTGTTATGACTTTTTCTAAAGCCTTCGAGCCAATCGTTACTTTATACACTAACTTTGAAAGCTTCGACTCGCAGGATCGGTCAACTGGTCGGAAAATTCTAATCACGGCATCGCTTACAGTAGTTTCTTCTTCTCGAGTTGAACATTTCCTAGAGATGATTCTGCCGAGGACGGATTCCGTCAAGTTGAATTCGTTCGCAATAATTCCAAATATTCGATCGAAACCGAACGTAACTTCCTTTTCTCTCGACATGATAGGTGTGAAAAACCGATAACGAAAAATATGTATCTGTCCGAATAGTGACGGAAGTAACACAGCGGGAAATTTTACATATAGAGGCGCTGTATAATTTATATTCCACTTAAACAGGCGTAACTAACGAATTTTATCATCCACTTACATTACATCGACTTTATATTCCATTTCTGTAGGTTAATTTACGTACTGACATGGAAAATAAATATTTTCCTCTTAAGTGGTTCCAGTATCACTTAAGGTTTCACTGCAGCGTGTCAAAATAATCGAAATAATTATTTCGTCTAAAATTCGCCGATAAACATTTCGCAGACATTTAAACTGACTACATATATCGGAAAATGTGTATGTGGATTATTTATTTATATATATATATATATATATATATATATATATATCCCCGTTTTTTTCTTGGCATCGTCTATGGTTTGAGGCATCAAAAAGCCGAAAAGCATTCATGCAAAAATTCTTTATAAAACTTAAATATGTATAAAAATATTTAAATAGGACCATATATATATATATATATATATATATATATATATATATATATATATGCCATTATACTAACACAACTTGAAAAAATCAAGTAAAATATTTATTTCAACGTGAAGAACGTATATACACGTATATATGTATGTATATATATATATACATGTGTATGTGTGCCAAACACACATTTATATTCGTATATTAATATATATAAAATAATAAAATATAATGTTACATAAAACAAACACGTGGTTAAAAATGATTAACATTTCTTCAATAAATAATAAAATAACAAAAAAAAGTAATCGATTATTCTAACCTGACTACAATGTATGTACATTCGAACAAATTTCTACATGTGAATTAAATAAAGCGTGTTATGCTACACACGTCAGATCTTGTAAGGACGTTAATATAATATGTAACGAATGTATATATATATATATATATTTATATCTACATTTATATATGGTATATCTATACAATATACATATATATGTAGTCACATATACATGTCTATATAATATATGTTATATATGTATATAATATACGTATACGTGTATATATATATATATATATATATATATATATATATATATATATATATACATAAATAAGTTGAAAAGTTTGGATACTTTTAGAAACCTGTCTGTCCGAGCAAGCATATAAAAATATAGTAATAAAATTTTCATTTTAAAGCATATAGAAAAACTCATGAAAATATGTGTGTACATATATCATATATATGTATATATATATTTATATCATATATATGTATTTATATCATATATATATATATATCCGATTACACACACAAACGATATGTTCATTCAAGTGTATATTTTTTGCCTACATAAGACATCAACCGTACGCGAAGATAGTTGAATCTCAAATAAAGATTCGGACGTAATTTGTAAAAATTAGTATTTAAACATCACACGTGTTAACGTGTATTTATTTTGTATATATATATATATATGTGTGTGTGTGTTTGTTCCCTTCACTTTGTACAAACGCAACGTGACTTTTATAATATTACCTAGCATATGATACATATATAGTTATCAATAATAATAATAAACTTATAATAATAG
The DNA here is from genome assembly GCA_032883995.1 of Coronaproctus castanopsis. Taxonomy (NCBI): domain Eukaryota; kingdom Metazoa; phylum Arthropoda; class Insecta; order Hemiptera; family Monophlebidae; genus Coronaproctus; species Coronaproctus castanopsis. The sequence goes on along the minus strand of CM065052.1, from coordinate 65,698,944 downwards.
TAATAGTAATAATTATAATTATAATAATAGTTGTAGGATTTTCCTTTCCATCCCACCGGTAATTTGAAAATATCGTCGTCAAATTTCCTCCTTTCATCGCAAGTGTTTTAATAAGCCTACACAAAAAAAAACGAAAAAAAAAAAAAAAAAAAAACCGAAAAATATTCAGATGCTCGAACATTCTCAATTAACATTTCCCTAAAAATTCCACCTTCTACACCGTAGTTGTAATGACAATATAAACAATAATAATGTTAACAATAATTATGTTAACAATTATTAATAGCAATAATAATGATTACGTTATTATTATGTAATAACGTAAACGTTTATTACTTTTGTATGCACACGCACTACCGATATGTGTGTACACATGTGTTGACTACACATATGCTGTTATCTGTGCCGTTCGTTCTGATGATAATGAACAACAGCACGGTGACAATGTTAACCATGGTCGTAGTCTGTCTTGTTTTCTTTTCATTTTTAAAGTGTTTTCGCGAACGATGGTAATTTATCAGTCGATATTTCGACGGTTTGTTTCGATTTTATGACGGATTTTGTAATTTTTATAAATTTAACCGATTATTAAAAATTCGCCTTTTTTCGTCGACACGTAAGTAATACGTTTATTGCCTGGAAGAGGTCGTATTATTTCGTGATTTTTTATAGTTCATACAATCGATTGCGAACGAATTAAAAATTTATTAAATTCGCCTATTTCGTTAATTTAAAAATAATAAAATTAAAAAATTAACCTTTTTTTTACGCGAAAAAGTTTACCCTTTAACGAATTAATTATATCTACTGTTCGATTTTGTTCGAATAGACGATCGGCAAACGTATCGTTTTCGTTTACGAACATTCCGACTAGCCCATTATACGTAATTTTTCAAATGGGTTACTAAAATTATACGATATACCGTCTGCTAACACTAATCTCTTCGCGTAATAACTAACAAAATCGTATAAAATAATAATAATCGATTAAGTTGAGATACTGATATAAATATCTGCCGATATTGTAACATATAAGTCTCACGTACGTATTTGCGCATTTTAATACGTACAAACGCCCATAATATATGCGTGTATTAATGATGGGCGTAACAGACTAGCCGACTAATTGGTAAGAACATTTTAAAAAAAATACTAATTATTCGATTTTTTATTTAGTCGGTTTTACATTAATTCTATATTATTACAATGTAAACACTGCGTAGAAAATGGAAATATCCTTAAACGATAATAAGTTATATAACGAATGAATAAAATTAATCAAAATCTATTTAAAATAAAGTTAAAAAATATAGTTTTCAGTTGAAGCATAAATAACGGATAATCTAAAATCCTACGAACTTAAATCGCGTAATCGTACAGATTTTAGAACTCCATCGACAAGAATCGCCGTGTACTAAAAGACTTATTTTCAATGGGTTCTAGCAACATCTACTAATATCGATATTTTCTACGTTCTATATTTTTAAATTAGGCGAATGAAATTATAATTACTTAGTGTTAAACTTTTATCATTGAATCACAAGTAAACTTTTATAAATATATTAACCAAAGAAAAAAAAAAAAAAAAAATATGAAAATGAATAGATACACTCTGTATACAAGGCACCATCCTGATTTTGCTGCTCATAGAGGTATCGTAAAAACTAGCATAGGCGGTATAAAAAAATTTCTACAAGTAAACATGCATATCTAATCATTGCAGTCACCATCGAGACAAATCGAGGTGATCTTACAGAGCGGCATTATTATTATTATTTGTTTGCAAATATTTTGTTTTGTAAGTACGCATCGTCAGAATTTATATTTCTTCAATAAATATGTAGAAGACTCCCGACACATTTGTTTTATTACGAATTTCAAACAGTTATTTTCAATTTGTAACAGTCGTACCGTACAAATGGAAATTTTCAGAGACCAGCCTCTTGCGAATGCTAAATAGTAACATACAGGTTGATTACTTGAATAATGGCCTGTATATATAGGTACTCTCTTCTGTTTAATTAATAGAGTTTCCAGAGATACGATCGGGCTGATCTATATGTAAATAACTAAAGGTGACCACAATTATTTAAATAATTAAAATAAATAATGTATCGCGCGAACGTAAAAAATATAATAATAAAGTATTTCTTTGTAAATTAGCTGCAACACGGTAGGATATAGAGAATTAGACCTTCGTATCGTTTATTAATTTCTCTATAACTTGGTGATCATGACTTAAAATCTAACTACCTTGCATAATTATCCTATCATTTAAAATTTTTTTATTGTGTATATATATATATATATATATATATATATATATATATATATTATAGAAAGAGAAAAAAGGTTTTATTTTCTATAGCTAGTGAAGGTTCAAAATACAAGTAAGGAGCGCTTATATGCATACATATATATATATATATATATATATATATATATATATGGAAACAAAAGGTAGTTTTATCCAAGGGTAATATATATATATATATATATATATATATATATATATATATATATATATATATACATGCATCCTAAAAAGGGAAAAAGATCGTCGTATAGATCGAAGGGTGGTCCATCTTTAGTTGAACAAGGGCAATAAATTATAAGGCTTTGATATTTCATGGAATAGCCGGTGGGTTCTGTTTCGTTTGCCTGCGGAATATATTAAACTTTGTCATGTCCGCGCATTTCCGATGAGTATATAATATTTTAAAATTAAAATCAGACAAATAAATATAAATATTTATAATATCGTCGAAGAAATATCTCTTATTAAACGATCAATTCTTGCACATATACATTATGAGTTGTGTTTATGACGAATCGTTGGCGATCAAATGCGCACAGAAAGACGGACCACCCTTACATCAATACCATGAGTAATTTATTACCTACGGACCACCCTTACATCAATACCATGAGTAATTTATTACCTACGGACCACCCTTACATCAATACCATGAGTAATTTATTACCTACTGACCACCCTTACATCAATACCATGAGTAATTTATTACTTACGGACCACCCTTCGATCGATACCACCATCTTTTTTCCTGTTTAGGATACATGTACATTATATATATATATATATATTAGCAGCTAACTCTACCCTTAGATAAAATTTTCTTTTATATATATATATATATATATATATATATATATATATGCGCGCTCGTTCTCTGTATTTTGAAACTTCGCCAGCTATAGAAAATAAAATCTTTTATCTTTTTTCTCTCCCCATTTATATATATATATATATATATATATATATATATATATATATATATATATATATATATACATGAATATGTACGCAAGTACATATATATTCATATATGAATATATACCGTGTCTATATATATATATATATATATATATAATATGTATATGTATATATATATATATATAAAAAGAATTTTAAATGATAGTAAGATTATGCGGATCTTACATCATGATCGCCATGTTGTAAAGAAATTAATAATCGATGCGAAGATTTAATTCTCTATCCTATCGTGCAGAAGAAATTTCGGTACCCCAATTTATATTTAATTTTTTTTTTTTTAAGTTTTTAATGTAAACTTTCAAACTTTTATTATTATATATTTTTTACGTTCGTGGGATACATTATTTATTTTAATTATTTAAATAATTGTGATCACCTTTAATTATTTATATAGAGATCAACGTAATTGTATTTCTCAAAACACTATTAGTTATACAGAAGAGAGTACCTATATAACGAGCCCATTATTCTAGTAATCAACCTGTATGTTATTATTTAATATTTGTTTGTAAGTAGATAACTTTTAAATTTCTTATTTCTTATTACTATTTTCACGTAAAAAGATTTCACAAAATGAATGAAATTCTAACATATATACATATGAAATATTTACAACACGCAAGACAAATAATTATTACTAAAACGATAAGAAAAGATTAGACGGCATATGAGAGAATGAAGCTGGTAAATTTATCGGCATTTTAGCAGATCCATAAATGATCTTTATAATTTGTATGTACTTGCCACTGATACAAATTAGGTTTAATCAATTCAGTACTGTCTATATCTCCAACGTGTCGAACGCTTTCTCTTAGTCTATAAATGTCATGTATAAATCTGTGTTGTACTCTTCACATTTTTGTATTAGCATTGTAATTGTCAGCAGATGTTCGGTCGTACTAAATCCCGATCTGAAAAGCCAGCCTGCTCTTTTGGCTGATTAAAATCAATTTGTTGTGTTATTCTATTAATTATTATGCGAGAAAACAATTTATACATTTGTGACAGTAAACTAATTGGTCGGTAATTGCTCAGATTGCGCATATGTCCATTTTTATGTATAATGATTACTTCTGTTTCCGTCCACATAGTTTGTATCTTAACTTCTTCAAATACCGATTGAAAAGTTGACAAATTGCATTAATCATGGTGTCTCCACTATACATATTTATATATATATATATCTTCATCATAATCATAAGATTGGCAGTCCTAGGACTGATTTTATTCCATAGTAAGTAACTTCCAGCCCAACCGATTCTCTGTAGCTCTTTTCATTTTCCAGTATTGATCTGTGCCTGTATCATGCAACAATGTTGTCACGCAAGTGTTTCGTGATCTACCACGATCTCTTTTTCCTGGATGTAACCATTTACTTCTCGCCATAATAAATATGTATATATATATATGTGTGTATATATATATATATATATTATATACTATCCTTGTTTTCCTTATAAAATCGTGTTTATCCATTAAATATATTTGGATACTAATTACATATTATTAAAAAGCGTTATATACATAACTATAACTAATTTAATCGTGTGAAATTTCATTTCATAAATTTGTGGAGTTATAACCAAAAATGTTAGCTTTGACAAACATCAAAATAATTTACATACTCCGTTGGCTTATGGCGTCCTATCAGGAAAAATGTAGGGAACGTACACTGCAATGTGGAGTTTCCTTGTTCAAATTGCATCGTCCATGAATAGAGGATTAAAAATGTTAGAAAAATTACGCTAAATTTCGAAAAAGCGGCGCAAAATATCGTTACTGCAGGTGTTCGAGAGTTCGAAGTACTCAGTTGTCGGTTTCATTTCGGTCAATCGTGGTATCAAAAAATAATTGGTACTGGAAATTTAAGAAGAGATTATACCGACGAATTCGGAACGATTTTTCGGACTAACATTTCTGTCTGCAAATTTGATTTACTATTCGAACTTTATTTATTTTGCGCATAGTTAAATATTAAATATTTTCTTTTCGTTTAGAAAAATATCGTTGCCTAGAAGATTGTTCATATCGTGTATAGGAATTGAATTTACGAAATTATTAATTTTGTTTTTACGGGTACGAAAAAATTATGTAAAGAAACCTTTAAAAACTCATATATACATATATACTTCCATATATAAGTACATACAAAAGTAAAAAAATTCGAAATTATTCGTTAAATATGGCACATATAGATATTATAAATGTAGATGTACAATAAGTTAACGTAAAAAATGTTTTGTGTGATGTGCATATGAATTGACGTATTTGCGGCGTGAATGAGCAGCAGTATATATTTTGCTATTTAATTGCGCATCGGCTTTTAATTTTATTCATCATAATTTATTGCGAATAAAACCTAAAGTTAAAATAAATTATAATTTTTAATTGAATTATTATTATTATTATTACATTACTATACGTATTATTCTCATCATAGAAAACTATTATTTTTGTTATTATATTTATTATTCTCATTATAATTATTATTGTTACTTTACTATATGCGTTATCCTCATCGTAGAAAGACTATTATTATTGTTATTATATTCGTTATCCTGTTTATTATTATTAATTATTGTCATTTGCTGTCGATGGGCATAGCGCGTTCAGTCCAGCTGCTTTCCGTCTAATTGCCGAAGTTAAGCAACGGTACTTGGATGGGTGACCGACGGCTTCAGTTTGTTTTGTGTTGTCGGTATCTCCCAATTTGCCTGGCCGCACGGGAGATCAGGCTATTTTCTCCCCAATTTATTGATTGGGGAGACCTACGTCCAGCAGTGGATCGATATAGGTTTAAATATATATATATATATATATATATATATATATATATATATATATATGGAATCGATTTTTTCATCACTCTCTAATATAAGTCTCTTATATATTTCGGGTTTTTTCAATTAGCACACAGCCTGTAATCTCTTCTGGTCCATATGAGTATAGTAATAAACGTATCGTATGTTATCCTTTTTTTTTAACACATACGTTGAATCCTTTGGGTGGAACGGTTCACCAGAAATAATAATAATCATATAAAAGGTCATCACCATCGGAATCTTGTCTTTAACCGCTTAATAGTTTATTTTGGCATTTACATGACAGCTCCTAACAGGAGTTAAAAAACGTCTTGTCCGTTTAGCATGATGGCCATGACGAATATGGACACTAAGGTGATACGATATTTTGCCTGGAAACAGCATAGATGGCACATACTACCTGCTGTTGTTGATCGGGTTGATCAACATGTTTTTCCTCTTGTTTCGGAAGTTCACTTTCTGCGCCATTATTACACTATCTACATATATTTCAATTTATTTCTGTTTTGTGCGTTCACTTCCCAATCACTTTTCTCGGGTTCATTGCTACAGATCATTGGCCAACTAAAAGCGCAATTTAAGTATTCGAACATGTCGTTTTCCAGTTTCAAGAACAGCATATAGTATTTTCTTTGGCACATGACCGATCCATTTCAAGCGGCTTTCAGTCAGCATTTGCGCAGTAGATTTAACTGCTGCTAGAGCTAAAACTTTCTCATTTGATAAGATGTATTCCCAGCTTATTTTCAGTATTCTACTAATCATGCGGATATGACAGACCTCCATATATACATATATATATATATATATATATATATGTATGTATGTATGTATATGTATATATAGGTAGATAATTAGATAAAAAGTGTATTTACGAGATAAATACATGTTACAAAAATAACGAAATTGATAATATAACGCATACACAGTTCCCGCAATTTATACTGGTTTAGAAATATGCCCAGTAGTACAAACCCTGCATACTTATCATAAATCTACACCTATATATAAACCAATAAATATTTAAGCGGGAAATCGAGCATTTTTTGTGTTTATTATATATGGAAGCATAAATTGTAGACAAATGATGATCCAGCTGCACATCATTATAGCGTGTGTTCAATTCTTTCGTGTTCGTAGTGTTTAAATTTTAGTTGCAGACTTGTGTGCGAGTGTAATCCCTTATATATAATATATATCGATAACATTTTGTACGTACGTGTAATTTATAATTTGAAAAATAGACTGTACGAAAATTACAAAATATTGAAATTGTGGCCGCCCAAACATCGAGTAGACTCCAATGAAATTTTAGGGGAAATTTTGATTTTTTTATTTCGCCGGGTTTTTTTTCGATACTTATTTAAATGCACACGTTAAAAATTCCAGCTCGATCGCGTTAACGATACTATAAACTTAGAATTTTTTTGCTTTTTAATATAGGGTGACCCCGAGAAGACGGATTTTGAATAGCGCAGTTAATAAAACGTAAAAACCGCGTGCTCCACGTTTAGTGTACATACGAGAGATTCGTTTTTGAGTTATCATGACATCCTATAACGAGAATGAGCCCGCATTTTGCGTGGAAGGTTATTTTAGGTGTGTACCGATCACAACAGTGCGAATAGAATTCAAAGTTACACGACTTTCACTTATGCGGGGATGCCTTAAGAACTGCGTTTACGAAACACGTCCGCAAGATCTGGAAAACCGGAAAACTCGAATTTCTGAAAAACTTTCAAAAATTCAGCGACTTACGCTCGGAAAAACCTTCCGAAATTTATTAAAGATTGAATGTATCTATTATTGCAAACGGCGGTCATCTGAACGATATTGCGTTCCATACATGATTGTAAGCTAATCTGTCGTTTTCCCATTTTTATTTTAAACTTCGTTAGAAAATTTTAGTCGAGTAGTTTTTGAGTTATTAAAAAAAAAACGCCCATTTTTTCTCGGTCACCCTATCCGGTTCGGTAAATATAATTAAAATTCTATATTTCGGATTCGTTTCGATTTACACGGTACCTCGGATCTTCCGGAAATTTCTTATAATCTACGAATGAATTATTTCGAGGAAAAAAATCTCAAGTCCAAAATTCATTTACAACGAGTTCCTTCTTTTCGGAGATTTGTTCAAAAACTAGTTATAACTCCGGAAATCTATGAAACGAAATTCTACGCAATTATTGATCTTTAATTTTCACCTAAATATATTCAAACGATTTTAAATACCGAGTTAAGCTATCGGATGACGATGAAAATTATTTTAATGAATATTACTTTTTGTACTTTTAGATCGAAAGAAACCCGGTTCGATTAACGACGTCATGAATAGCGAAACGGGTAAATTCGACGATGATACTTCTCGAATGAGCGGAACCGACCAATCGACTACGTTAACGCGTGAGACTGATTCTAAGAACGACGCGAACGTATCTTCTAAAGAACCGATCGAAAGTGATCGGGTGAAAGAAATCAGTACAATGGTCGACGAACTAAGAGTCGGCAACGACGATGGACTTGAAAAAGTCGACGAAACGTGCCAAATACCGGACATCGCTAATAAGACAACGTGGACGTCCATTGACGATGATAACTCGCAACGAATCGCGTTACAACAATCGGCCGATGGATGTTTCGCCGTGGATGCGGATACGCAAATTGAACCCGAATTAATAGCCGGTCCTCCATTGAGACAGATTAAAGTTGACAAAACGACCAGCGCCGATGACGAGAACCTGGAAAAGTAATAATTTCGCGTAATTATTATTAAAAAAAAAAAATACATTACACTTCTGAGCCCGTATAGTTTCCCAACTCATTTCAAACAATTCTTATTCCGCGATAAAATAAATGAAATAAAATATATAAATAAATTATTTCGCCAAAGGTCGAAGGCCCCTATAAATATTTTAATTATATTAAACATGCGCGTACCGGGACATCGTTATGAACGCTGTATAATTGACACGTTTTCTTCCATTCGTTCTATCCGAGCTTAAGGTAGAACCCATTCGCTGTCTGAAGTCATCTGGCCACCTTAACGATTGTCTATCTACAATTCTTTATAACCTGGAATCCATTCTGTTACATTATATGTTACTGGTGTTGAAACCCTGTCATGTAAAAAATATAATTTGAGAATTAATATGACGAAAACAAAGGTGATGGTGATAGATAAAAATGACATCCCACAAATAACGATTAAAATTGAGAAGACAGCATTGCAGCAAGTGGATAAGTTCCAATATCTCGGTTGCTGGATTACTAGCAGTGGCTCCTCTGGTCTCGAAATTGTAGCCAGAATTGCAATGGCGCGCTTAACGTTTCAAAGACTAAAGAAATTCTTGCAGTGTCATAATATTAGCTTACAGTTACGGTAGAGAATAGCTAAATGTTATGTTCTTTCAACGCTACGGGGCAGAATCATGGACGTTAAAAGCGGAACAAAAAAGACGATTAGAAGCTTTCGAGACATGGATTTATAGACGATTACTCGCAATTCCGTGGACGGCAAAAGTTACAAATAAAGAAGTCTTGAAACGGATGAAGAAAGATCTTGAATTAGTCAAACTTGTTAAATTAAGGAAAATTAATTACCTCGGGCACGTGATGCGTGGAGAGAAATATGAGCTACTACAAACCATATTGATGGGTGCTGTAGAAGGTGTCCGAGGTGTTGGCCGACGAAGAATATCATGGTTAGGCAATATCCGGGAATGGATGGCTGTAGCAGAGTGCGGAAATCTTATTCAAGTGGCACGGGACCGGCAAGCACCGATCAAAGCTATAAAGGATGTGGACGCCAACATTCGATAACGAAGATGGCTCAAGAAGAAGGTGTTGAAACAAAAAACATAAGAAGACAACTGAATTACATGGAATGTTCAAGGTTTACTATGGTAAACTAGCGATAATTGAAAAAGAAATGGAAAAATACAAAATTAATATACTCGGTTTATGTGAAACACGCTGGAAAGGATAAGAACGGAAGCAGGACATACTTAATATGACTGGTCATGAGCACTGCGGTTGGTAATAAACAAAAATAAAAGATCAAGAATGCACACACTATCGTGTCTAAAAGTTGTAGGGGATTTTATATACCTCGGATCACTGATTACTAATGATGGCGCGGATGCGAAGAAGAATCTCGTTATTCCTATATTGAGCAGAGACGCGGACCTTACCAGAAGCAGAGATGGATTCCAAATGTGGACCTGGGGGAGAATGTTAAGGATTCCATGGATGGCAAAACGCGCAAATAATTCGATTATAGGATTAAGCAACGGCTATCCGATATTTGTCGAGAACAAATCTTAAAATACCACCGACATGTTATACATACGCAAAACTATTTTATTAAAATGAACGACCAAAAAAAAACCAATATAAAATATATAAAAGGAACTAATAATAATTATTTAATTTATTTATATCAAGTATTACACTTTATCGATGAAATATATACGGATAATTTTTCTATATTTTCAACTTTCCTTTATACGTGTATATATCCGCCAGTCTACTGTTCTTTCGGATGTTTGATTTGGCCGTTATCCGCCCAGCAGGGATATTGTCCTACTAATTACAATTTAAATCGAGACGTAATATTAAAATAAATTTCAAAACGTGTGACGTAAGAAATATTACGAATACAGAACGACACTTATAACGGTCTAATTGAAATTTCGAAAGCTAAAATACATAACGAAACTAAGCAAAAAACGGTATTTATTTTTTTTTAATACCGTTTTAAATCATAGGTTAATAATAATAATATACTTCAATTTTTTATATAATGTGGAATGTAGTGATTTTTTATAAAAAATCAATTGAAAATTAGTTAAATCACTAATATTTACTTTCTTATAGAAAACACAAAGCTTTTCGGCATTTACGCCATTATTAAGTGAAACATTTTAAGAAATCATAATTTTAGAAATATAAATTAAATATAATTACTTAAAAATATTTGATGGTTATTGTGAAAATATACTACAAAAATGCTGATCTGCTTCTGTTCTGTCTATTTTTTGATTTGTTGAAATTTAACATCAATATATTTGTTTATTAATTTTGTTTTGTTATATTAATTTTTTCTTCAATATTATTTTCCGGATTCTGTAAAAGTTGTATACTGGTGGAATTTTAAATTTTTCATTTACTGTTGCGATGTATGATGTCCAAAGGTAAAATATAAAATATAAAAATATACGAGCACAAAATTTGTTAAAAAACACAATTTTACAAGAAAAATGAAAATAAATATTAAAAATCTGATTAATTATATTTAATTTATATTTTTAAAATTATGATTTTTTAAAATGTTTCACTCGATAATGGCGTAAATGCCGAAAAGCGTTTTGTTTTCTATAAGAAAATAAATATTAGTGATTTAACTAATTTTCAATTGATTTTTTAATAAAAATACTGACTACGATATTAACCATTTCACGCCCACACCTAGACCCTACGATGATACAAATTTTTGGCCCGCTACAAATGATCAAAAGTATTCCAATTAAAATATTTTAAAGGTTCTGTTTTTTTTTTAAAAAAAAAAATCGAATTTACACGTAAAATGATGTTACGGTATATTAAAAAAAAAAAAATACAACGTTCATTTAGTAAATTACGAAGAAAAATTACAATTTTAATTGACAACATTCTGAAATATAGTAGGCAGGATTTTGGAGCTAGAAAATCCACAGCAGTGTATCCGAAAGTATATAAAAGGATACAATGCAGAATTTATTTAAATAAAATATTATTTTATTGTATACAGCACGTGTAAGGAACAACAAACCGAGAGCATCTCCACGGTATCGCAGAATAAAGAAACGATCGAAAGCGAATCAGTCAAGAAAGACACAGACGAAACCGAAATATCCACGGATTCGGACGTAATGTCGTCCATGACAGCCGTTCATAACGAGGAAGAAAATATTCGTTTAGTAAATCAATCATCCGAATCGTTCGAAGAGGAATTACCGTACGTACCCACGACGTTACCGCTAGAAAGGTGATGACAATGATATTTAAAATATGTTTTTATGGCTAAACGCACCCACACACATACACTAAAAAAAAAGGCATTTTCGAAAAACCTTTTTCTCGGCAAACGGTTTATTCTTACGAGAATGTATTATAAATATATGCTATTCAAACGACTACAGAACGTCACTTTAAAAGCATCGTAATGAATATACACATCTACTGCATATACTATCTAGTATACATATATAATTCTATTCGTGTATATATATATATATATATATATATATATATATATATATATATATATATATATATATATATATATATAATGAACGTGTAAACATAAATTTGTATGTATATATATATATATATATATATATATTATATCAGAATACATAATCATAAAATTATATATGCACATGTATATATCAATATAAATATATATATATAATAATAATAATAATAATAATAACCTTTATTTAGCATAACTAAATTAACAATTTGTAAATATCTGTTACAGCTAAAATTTATTTCTAAAATTAATTTCATACTAGGCCCCTTCGAGCGAATGTCTCTCCCAATTTTTCCCAGTTGCGTTTGTTGCGTCTCAACCTATTCAGAGCGTTTCCGGATCCCAGGAATTTTTTGAAACCGCCATCTCAACGTTTAAACGGCCTCGATTTTTTTCTCTTTTTCGGTACCTCAGGCACCATTCCGTTAATTTCTTCGTCCACCGCTGATCTATGTATCTTATGACATGTTCTCCCCACTTCCCTTTCAGCGCGCGGAATTCAAGTTACGACATCCCTGTTATCACCCATTTGTTCTTTAATCGTTTTTAATTTGACTCTATCCAGTTTCTCGATTTGTAATATTGATCTTTCTAAATTTTTTTGGCAGGTTCTTAGAACATTTTCCTGTCTTTGCGTCATCGACCATGTTTGGGAACCGTAAGTTAAGAATGGTAGCAGGAGGAAGTTGAAAGCCACGCTTTTTAGATTGGGCGGAATATAGCTCTTAAAAATTGATTGTCCATGTTATTGCCACTCTGTGGTGTATTTCAGCTGTTAATGGGTTTTTAAATGAAATTAGTCGACCTAAATATATAAGTTCGGTGACTTGTTCTATATTGCTATTTCCTATTAAAGCATCTTTTTTCTTGACATAAAATTTTAGTTTTTTAGTTATTTATTTTTAATCCCGATTTATTTCCCTCTAAAGACAGAGAGAGAAACATTTGCTCCAATTGGTTGAAGGAGGATGCCATTAGTACCGCATCGTCTGCAAAGCGTAAATTGTTCAATAAGTCTCCATTTAAATTAATGCCCATGTCCGACCAATCTAGCGCTTTGAAAACCTCCAAGACGCAGTTGAACAAAATTGGAGATAACGGATCTCCTTGGCGTACTCCCCGCACTAACGGGAAATATTCTCCATCCACATCTGTTACTATTCTAGCTTCAATGTTGTTATACATTTTTATTATTAGTCTTATATATATATATATATATATATATATATATATATATATATATATATATATATATATATATATATATATATATATATGTATATATATATATACACGCATATATAAAAATATATTTACGATTGTGTATATATTAATATGTATATATATGCGTATATAAAAATACATTTATATTTGTATATATATTAATATATATATTTATTGTATATATACACACACACACATATATATATATATATATATATCACGATCACGATGCGCTTATATCAATCCACTGCTGGATGTAAGCGTTCCCCTTTTGTTTCCACCTGTAGCGATCTTGGGCCTCGTTTATCCATTTCACACCGGCTGATCTATGTATATCGTCCTGCCACCTTGTATCCGGCCGACCGAGACTTCTGCGTCCTTTTCTTGGAAGCCATTCTGTTATTCGTTTCGTCCACCTATCATCGTTTCTTCTTGCTACATGACCTGCCCAATTCCATTTCAACTGCGCTACACGTCCGACTACATCTGACAATTTAGTCTGCTGTCTTATCCACGTGTTGGTTTTCTGGTCTGATATCTTGATGCCCAATATTAATCTTTCGTGGGCTCTCTGTGTCACTGCAAGTTTCTTAACAACATACTTCGTTAGGCTCCATGTTTCCGCTCCGTATGTAAGCACTGGAAGGATGCACTGTTCGTATACTTTATATATATATATATATATATATATATATATATATATATATATATATATATTTAATCCATATTTGGCACTTATCTTATTTAGTCGATCGAGTATTATTCTCAGCTCAATTGATGACATGAGAATGATACTCGATCGACTAAATAAGATAAGTGCCAAATATGGATTAAATATAAATAAAGATAAAACAAAACTAATGACGGTTGATCGGGGAAACTTAATACCGGAGGCTGAAACACAAATCGATGGTTACGAAACATTACACGAGTATATATATTTGGGATCCCTTATTGATGATAAAGGCACTTCAACGGATGAAATAAAAAGACGGATCTAGTTGGCTCGAAATGCCATGATCAAATTAAACAGAATATGGCGCGACGCATCAATTACAAATGCGGTAAAAAAGAAATTAGTGCAGTGTTTGGTGTTTTCTGTATTCACATACGCGGCGGAAACATGGACGCTGAAAGCCAAAGATAGGCAACGTATCGATAATTTCGAAATGTGGATTTGGAGGCGTATGTTACGAATACCCTGGACAGCAAAGCAAACAAACGTTTCTATATTACTCAACATTAAGCGTAGATTGTCCAGCGATGTTTTTTTCAGAATATTACGATTTTTCGGACATATCATGCGAAGCGATGACTCCATGCAACGATTAGTAATTGAAGGGAAAATACAAAGAACGCGTCCTCCTGGTAGATTACCCATCAAATGAACAGACACGATCAAAAAAGCACTTGCAAAGTCAATGGCTGATTGTAAACGGGAAGCTGCAAACCGGATAAAATGGAGAAGAAAAATTGAAGAGGCTGTAGCATGAAAATGGTCACGACATCCCTTAGGGGGATTACGACTGAAGATGATGATGATATATATATATATATATATATATATATAGCGTATTTATCTTTCCAGTATTATGTAAATTATTGCATATGTACGTATTTAAAGCTTTCACGTGTGCCGAATATCTCTACATAAATACTTGCACATACACGTACTTCAGCAATATATGTCTATATGAATTCACAATTTTGTAGCATCGAATATTCTATTTAAATGTCAGTTTTAACAGCGAATGAATTTGAAATGCTTTTGTTTATTTCAGTTCTTTATTGCTTCACGTTTCTTTCCTTTAACTGAATACACATAATATATTAAAAGAACCTCTGTTTAACATATATATACACACACAATAAAATATATATTTATATATATATTTATATATATATATATATTTATATATATATTTATATATATATTTATATATATATATATATATATATATATATATATATATAGGTATATACATATTTACAAATGCATACATATATATATACAAACACACACTACATACATACATATTATTTATATATATATATATGTGTGTGTGTGTGTGTGTGTGTGTTCATACAGGTATTAAAGTAAAACTTCTTTTAACCGTCATTCTTTTATCCGTCACTATAGCAGCAACAGCTACGTTAATGATCTTGTGGCTGCATCACCCACTAGCAAAACAAAAGGAACGGGGTTATGCGGATGAAATCATGAAGTTTTGCGAATGATATACTAACAACTGAAGGAGTAACAAACTGATTAGAGTGTGATAATCAAGATGAAAATTTTTGATATTTCATATAATGTTCAGCAGTTCAATAATGGTGAAATTGTCGACAATGATGAAGAATCAAAATGTAACTAAAACTCAGCAATTAGCCATTCGGAAGTTGAAGCAATGTTAAAATCATTCATTATTTTAGATAAAGAAAATTCTACACAACTATCTTATTCACGTACGATTTATATAGTATCTGTATACTATTCCGCTGGCTCGCGAATGCTACCTTGTCCGGTGTGAATTCTGCCATGTTGGAGCTAAAAGTATCGAAAATACATAAGTGGTTATATATATTAGCGATGGGCATAACCGACTTACTACTAATGACTAATCCGTTTTTTTAAATAACCGACTAGTTCGGTTTTTCCAAAATAACCGAATAAATCGGTCGTTTTCTGTTTTTTGTTTTTTTTTCAAAAATGTTGTTTATTATTTTAAGCAATTGATTAAATATTATTTTTTCTTTATACACGATGTGTACATATATTTATAATCCCTGTAGATATTTATTTTGTCCACATAAATAAATTTAATTTGTGCCTGATAAAACCGACGCTACTTTTAAATAGGATGACGCAAATCCGATTGAATTTAGTAGTATTTCGACTAATATTTATTAGTAGAATCTATTATTCGGTTATTTTGGTTCCATCGAAATGTACTAATCATATGAAGTAATCATATTTCGACTGAAATATTTTATTGATGTCTTTTATCAAAGTTTACTTCGAATTTCATAATAAGAGTTTAACAGTAAGTAATTATAATTTGATTTAAGTAATTTAAGGATATGCAATGCAGAAAATATCGACATTTAATAGATATTGTAAAACCCCGATTGAAAGTTAGTCGAATTATGAAAACAGTGATTGTTCGTTAGATTTTTACTAGAATAAATTATTGATTTTGTAAAACACCGATTACATATATTCGCGTCGTATTGAAATATATTTTATTTATTGATAGAGTTCGATGGAATTCTAAAATCTATATGATTGCGAAATTTACTTCCAAAAGTTCATACATTTATAAGATTATCTGCTAGTCACTCTTCAGCTGAAATTATTTTTTTAGTTTCATATCCGTTATTCACTACACAATTAATTATCATTTAGGAATATTTCCATTTGCCATACGGAGTTACATAGTAAAGCGGACTAAATAAAAAACCTAATAATTAGTCAGTTACACCCATCACTAACACATATAGGTTCACCCAAAGAAGATGGACTGTTTTATTTTTTGAATAACTCAAAAACTAAACTTTTTGAATTAAATTTTATTTAAAAATAGGAAAACGAGAGATTAGCTTACAATCATTTGTAGAACAAAATATCGTTCAGATGACAGCCATTTTCAACAATACGCTCATTCAGTCTTTTTACAATGTTTTCCGAGACTTTTTCAGAATTGTTGAAATTTCTTCAGAAATCCGAGTTTTCAGGTCTTCCAGATCTCATGGACGTGTTTCATCCCCACAAAAACTAGTGACCGCGGCGGCCGACGCGATAATATCCCGTTACCAAACGCTTCTTTCATTACTGCAAACGTTTCTACCGTACAGTGACACGTCGCACCATCTTGTTGAAACTATGTACGACCTAGAGGACGACGACGGACCTCGATATAGCGCGTTCCATTGACACTTGACAGTACCAGTGAAAAAATAATGTTCAACTACTCGCCACTTCAGCACAGATAATCGCTGGCTGTGCGACTGCTCCTGTTCGATTAAATTAGTTCTGTTTGTTTATGAATCCGGATAACTAAAAATGAACTTCATCACTCATCAAAAGATTGTTTAAATCGATCTGTTCGTATTCGATTTTTTTCAGGACCGTTTCAATAAAAAGTTTTCGTTGAGCATGGTCGGTACGTCTTTCAAGTCTTCCAGCAATATACGCCAAACATATTCTTTCGACAGATTTAAAGAAGCAGGATGTACGACTCCGAATAATCGTTGCCCCCTAGTCAACCGATGTTTGTGGGGATATGAATTTTTTGTTCAGGACGTTTTTTATCCGTTGCAGGAAAATTTTCAACTTAAATTTGAATTAAACGTGAAAGAGAAGATTTACGTTGTAGCAGTGTTACCCAACTAACCTATTTAATAACCAAAACCGTCTTCCTTCTCTGGGTCAACCTGTATTATTGATTTCGTATTTTAATTCTTTACAATATTTTAACTCCCGTTCAATGTACCCGCTAGTAGTCAATTGTGTGTGTGTGTTTGTAATTATGCATATATGTACATAAATGTGTGTGTTTATTCTGGTGACTGCTGGAGTTACGGACGACTATGTTTAGTTAATAATGAAACCGTAATATTATATTAAAAAGAATACAAATATTTTCCAAATGACATAATTCTACAGTAATCTTAAATGGAATGCTACGAGTGGTAATTGAATTACAACATATTATGCTGGAAATTACGAGAAAAGGAGGTATTACAAAATGTTCTTTATTTCGTAATGAGTCGGAAATAACATAACACATATATATATATATATATATATATATATATATATATATATATATATATATATAATATATATAGGGAGTGATTAATTAATAATACTTATCTTAATTTCTGACATAGTCCGGATGTTTAAGTACACGTGTTTCGAGCATGTATATATATATATATATAAATGTATGTATGTGTGTTTGGTTATACATGTTACATATCTTACTCACTCGCAGCGACGAAATCGTTACGTCTTAAATGATTTTTTTTTAAATCTGCGGAATTTTTTTATTGACGTCAGTCTTTTTTCACATATACCAAAGCAAAATTAATAATAATAATAATATTAACTGTATATCATGTAAAAATATTCGCTTTGTTTTAATTGTTTATTACGCGGTAGTTTTTAAGTAACCGTGTAGATTATAAAAAAATGAAGTAGTGGACAAGTGTTGTGCGTAAGCTTATATATCTATATTTATTTATTTATTTATTTACTTATTTATTAGTCACAAACACATAAAATTATCGATAACATATATTTTAGTCCTATATCTATATATGTTATATGTAAAAATTAAATCATGAAAAAATATATTAAATCCCAAGCTTCTCGACCATTACGTCATTGTCAAGCATAAAACTAATCTTTTAATAGCGAAAGTGTTCGAAGAAACTAAATCTATTAACTTGATATTAACTTCTTCATAAGCTGGCAGTAAGTGTGTTCAGCAATACACACATACACACCAGGCAACTAGGTTAACAGACACGTACTTATATATAATATTATATATATATATATAAAATAAATAGAAAATATTTTTTTTTGCATGTACATATATACAATGAATATATAGATATATATTCTTCACGTATACACAATATGTGTATATATGTATGTGTATGTTGTGTGTAGATTTATTTGAACGCTAATATATGTAAAAAAAGAACCATTTTCACGATGTACTTTTTCGATATATAATATATGTATTATTTATTTTGCTTCTTTTTCGGTATTCCCCCATATCGTTTGTGTTGTAACTAGTTTCCGTTTGTACATTTTTATCTGTGAAATATAATTCGCTACTGTTTTTTTTTTTCTACAATCGTTCTATCAGCTTATAAGCGCTGCTTATGAATTTTTTAAGTACTATATTTCTTATTTACTAGCTTTATAGAGAATTTAAAAATAAAGAGGAACACTTAACACAGGTGTACAATAGCAGCAATTAATGATTGTCGGTTTTCAATTAACTAATTATAACGCAGGAAATAATATGTATACAAGACACATCACACATGTACATACATATATATGCGTATATATATATAAATATATATATGTGTGTTGTGTTGCCTACAATAGACACAATTAATGGTCGCCCATTTTCGTCAACTAATCGTAGCGCAGAAAAAAACGTTACACACATATATATATATATATATATATATATATATATATATATATATATATATATATATATTATCCGTATATGTCAACTTACGTTTCAATCATATGACTGTCACCAGTAACCATCCATTTTCTTCTATTCATCTGCTTAGTTCTACATATTTGTTTGTTTCGTTTCTGGCTATATCCATTAATGTCTGTTCCCAACTTCATCTCTTAAAAAACAATTTTATTTACTTCTTCTTCTATAATTTCCGTCACATCGGATGGTATCAATCCGCGCCTCGTCTTGATTGTGCGGATTTTTATAAAATAGTTCTACCGTCCAAAAAACTTCTTTACTCGATATTTTACGCGTCAACGAAATTTTAGTCGACCGTCTCTAAAACCAAAAGCTTTCTATTTATTGACATATCTTTCCTTTCCATTATTATTATTATTATTATTAGCGTCCACGGCTCGGATTGCGCATACGTAAGATTTTACATTTTCACATCAATTACGGAATTTTGTAGACCGATTATCAATTTTATTGTAGGTTTTTTCCGCAATTTACTTCACCCTAATGTCTAAAAATAGAAAATATTAACATCCGCTTCCTGATTGCTGGTAACGGTCTCGTTCATTATGACGTATAGGAAATTCCTTCGGGACAGACTTATCGTTTACGTAATTCGAAATAGCTGCGATAAAAATCTTCATCCCGGATTCCTTCCAGAGTACCGTGTTAACGATGATAAGTGATTTGGACCCACACAACGAAATTGAAAATTGTTTTCATTCATTTCACTTTTGCATATATTTCGATATTTTTCCATCTTTCCATGACTTAACCAATTTCCTCATTGCCGTTCTCGTTCTTATATACGTTAATCGGGGTCACCCTGACTTTATATGCATGCGTATAAAGGTATGTATAAATATATATATATATATATATATATATATATATATATATATATATATATATATATATATATATATATATATAGTGCGCTTGTATAAGTACTACTCATTTTACTAAAATCCATGCACACACATTCAAACAACATTTAAACATATATATATATATATATATATATATATATATCTGACGGTTTTGTTCGTACCCCATGTCTAATGTACACACAAGAGATTCGTTTTTGTCCAGTTTCAGTTATCATAGTATCCTACAACGAGAAGGAGTGGGCATTTTGGGTGATTTTCGGCGTGAATCGATCACGACAGTGGAAAGAGAGTATCGAAAAGAATTCAAAGTTACGCGATTATTTTTTGTGGGGGATACAGTCCACGAAATCTGGAAGACCTGAAAACAGAGGGATTTCTGAAGAAATTTCAACAATTCAGCGCGTATGCTCGGAAAAGTCTTCGAAAATTTTATAAAGACCGAATGAATGTATTGTTGCAAATGGCGGTCATGTTAGTGTTACGTTTTCCAATTTTTAAATAAAATTTTATGCGAAAATTTTGACCGAGTAGCTTTTGAGTTACTCAGCGAACATCAAAATCGTCCGTCTTCCCTGGATATACACGTACGATGCATATAATTATAAATAAAGGTATATTCGTACATTTGCGTTTATATATACATATTATATATTATTATATATATTATATATATTTATTTATGTAATGATATATAATTACATATATAATGATATGTAATTATATATATATATATATATATATATATATATATACAGGCGTACAAATGTGTATATTAAGACGATATTTATTAAAAAAATATTAATGAAGGATTTTTACACGATAATTCATTATTAAAGCTTTAATTTTATTTATAAAATGTTTGATAATGTATTACCAACGATGTGTGCATTATATAAGGATGTTTAGAATATGTCGAAAACTGAATAGCCGGTGCTTAAAACCTTATCGCGATTGCGTTAGTAGTGGGTTAGATGGTAAGGCTACGTAGAGTACTTTGAAAGTGGCGATTAAGCGCAAGATTGTGCACGTATATATCTATAAGAAAAAGTCGGTCGTAAATATAAATTCAGATCTAGGCCTGGTCGTGACCCTAGTGATTCGAGAAAATTAAACTGACGATTATTACACCCCCCACCCTACACCAAAAAAATTGAGAATTAATCAGCAAATTTAGGCGGTAGATTCGAGAAGACGCTGTAATTGGGATAATAGTTTGCGCGTAGAATTGCACTTTCTAGATTGATCGTTAGGCGAATAATTTTTACTCTAATTATCCGACTAAAATAATCATATTTTTGCATATAATATAAAGAAAATGTGTCTATACGTGTAATAAAATATGTTTTAAATGATACAGTACGCGAAATTTATTTAAATTGAAAGTATGTTATATAGTTGTAGTAGAACGAATCATTTCATTTATGGGAGTTGCTTCTAAAAAACACAATACAAAATATACAAAATCCAAATATATCAAATAATCTTTTTGTGGTTGCATATACAAAGCTAATATATATATATATCTATATATATATATATGTGTGTGTGTGTGCGTGTGTGTGTGTGTGTACGCGCGTAATATACAATAATAATATATTTACACATATTGTATATATATATGCATATATATTATACACATACATATACAATAATTACATATATTTGTATAATATATGAGTCACTTGTAATATATATATATATATATATATTTTTATTTATTTATTTATTTATTATATATTTAATATATACATTACAATTGAAACAAAAAACTGTAGTAGCATGCAAATTTTTGCTTATTGCTACTAGTAGCGATTATCTATAAATGTACTTAATTTTAAATATTTCCAAGATAAAAACCGAAAATTGGTTTAATAAAATAATTTCATTCGGTTTAAGCGTACAATCAATACTATACAACTGCCTCAGGTGATCATATTTGTTACATTTGTATATTATATGTTGCACATTTTCAACTACATTACACTTGCAGTTGTGACATTTATTATCACCGATTATATTTAATTTATTCAAATAATATCCAAGGGAACCATGACTAGAAAGTATCTGAGTCATGTAAAAATTTACTATAATCTTTTTATTTTTAAAACGATCTATTACATTCGGAAAAAATTTACTAATTAATTTATCTTTTGTTAAAATTTTGTATCTTACACTAAATTCATTTAAAATTTGTGTATTCAACTGTTTAAGAACTATTTTACTTATGACACCATAATTATTTTTTTTTGCATTAAAAATTAAAGATCTTTTTTTTAATATAAAGATCAATAGGTAAGATACGAGCAATAGTATATAATGTTATATTTGATACAGTAATATAAGAAGAGGTTAAATCAATAAGAAATTTACGGCAGTTACAAATTACATTATGTATTTGCTGCTTAGTTAAATGTTTGAAGTAGACACCAGCACAATATGTATATAATGACTGTACTAAACCTTTATAAAGAATTACCTTAGATTTATAGTTAAGTCCCCATAATTTACCACCAAGAGCTTTAAATATATAATAATATTTGTTGGTTTTATTATTTATAAAAATATAGACATATATACACGTATATAATATACAATAATAATGTATTTACACACATTATATATATATATATATATGTATATATATATATATGTGTGTGTGCGTGTGTATACGAACATATATAGAATGCGTATATGTTATTTACATAAAATTTGATGTGACTGTACATACATGTATGTATATATACACTATGTGATTACCCTTTCCTTAAAGCTTTTTTTCCAAATAATCTAGTATCTACACCGTGCACTTAGAAAATATCGCACGGGATTAATTTGAGGTGTGTTTTATTCCTTTTTTCATTTTTTCTGTAAAAAATGAAGCCCTACTATAATACAAAATGTTTTTTTTTTTGTTTTTGGTTTTTTGTTTTGTGTGTTCGCTTAAAATTCTTCCTTTTCTATTTTGTATTTTAAAGATCGGTCGCTGTTCCTATAATACCGGTTAAGGAACGTGTTGTAGAAGTTAAAACATGTCCCGTTCATAGGCCGCGTTCTACAATGCCGCTTAATCCTGCTTTGCTTGATAACTACGTCGCATCTACTACCACTGTTACGACTAATAGCGGTAATAATCTTCCAGTTGCGACAGAAAATTTGCCACATTCGTCTGAAAAGTTACACATTACTTTACCACGGTAATACCGCTTAAAATCCTTTCTTCGTTTTAAATTATCTTTTTTCTTTTTTTTTTTTAGATAATCGTAGTAGCGATATATATTTTTAAATTCTTTTCTAGCTTTGTAAAAAGTATTAGCGATGCTTTTAATTTAAATTTTCTTTTATATATACGTATATACATAATACATGTAAATTGTAATACTGATATTAAAAGCGCGCACTTTAGAAATTCGCTTCAGCACGCGATAAACTTATTAGAACACACACACACACATAGCGTACGAGTTTTATACGAAATAAAGTAAGACCGAGTGGACAAACTGAAAATGCTTTATCGACCGAATTCAATTTTTGTAATTAAACCTTTCAGTCGTACATCAGAAAATGTTGACGTAAAATTATAAAATTTCTACCCGGGTGTTTATCGTACAGTGCTGTTTTTTCCGATGTATTTATATAATTATTTTTAAAATTTACACATTTCGCGTCGAGGAAAATAAAAAAAAATTTGTTAGCATTAAAATTTCGTATACCATATAGTGCACATGGTAACTGAACGAGTTAACCTATTTGGCGTCTACTTTACGACGATTGTGGTTATATATATATATATATATATATATATTTAAAACAACGCGGGCTATGAGAGGTGCAGATATACAGATCACTTCATGTTACTTTCGCAATTCCGTTTAGAGAAATGTTTAAATAAAAGAATACAACTCGAGTGGTTTACAGAATAAACAGATATTGCAACAGCTTGATACAGAGCTCAAGAAGGCGACCCAAGAAATACGCCAGCAGCTACCGAGAGTACTGAGTTGTAATTAAGGGGAAATTGAATAATATCTTTAAGGGCGTTCTAGGATATAAGAATTTGTAACATTTTCCTGCATCATCATATTTCGGAGGCTTGTACTCAGCGTTGCTCTCCGATATCTAACACTAAGTTTTCTGAGCCGTGTAAAAGTACACAAGAAATTGAAACTTTTATCATACCTGGACTTTTCAGTTATTTTAATAATTGGTTCGTCGCCAGAATATCTGATTTAGTATTTTCTGAACTTTTTAACTATTTACTTAAGTTTATGACATTACATAAGCAAGATAAACGAAAAATTGACGCCTTCGATATGTGGATATGGCGCAGAATGCTTAAAATTCAATGGACAGCAAAGAAGACAAATACCTTAATTCCAGAACATCTAAACGTGGAACAGCGCCTTTATACTTCATGTCGACAAAAAAATCCTAAACTATTATGTACATATCACGCGAAGAAATGAGAACAGCTTAGTAAACGCCGTAGTAATTGGGCAGATAGAAGGGAAGAGGAGGAAAGGAAGACCTCCAAATCGGTGGATAGATACTGTCACGAATCGTACTGAATTAACAAGAATTCAAGCTATAATGGAAAGCAGAAATAAAGTCAGATTGAAAAAAATTATATCGAATGCATTAAAATAGAGGTTACTGATATATATATATATATATATACATATATATTCAAGTGGTATTATAAATCTCAGATAAGGTGACCAACCGAGAAGTGCTCAGTGAATGCAATGACAACAAGTTTCAATTGATAGTTGACACAAAAAGTAGAAAAATGAAATATATCGCTAAATCCGAGAAGACGGGCTCTTCAACCTAGCAGCACAGGGTAAAATTTCACTTAGAGTTAGACAAAGAATGGAATTAACTCCCGCAAATAAAGGAATTAACGATTTCGTCAAATTAATTGAATCAGCCAGATGCCGATATATATATATATATATATATAGAGTTCGTGATGTGCAACATACCGAATGGGAGATGATACTTTTATGATGATGATTATAAATCTACCGCAAAGCGCGGTACACCCGGTACGAATTTATCTAATCTATGCGACAAGATGCACACGGCTAATGTTATACTCTCTTCCTCCGATTCAGAGTTTCCCTAGGAAATACAGCGATTAACCCGCAATCGGCTGTTCAATCCGACTGTCAATTCATCACTAGACATGGTGACGCGGCAAATAGCAATCAATGAAATAATATGAAACGTTCCGTCCGCAAAATAGTTGCAATTAATAAGAAAATCGAGAATCGAAGAATCTTTATCGAATAATCTATATTTCGAACACGAATTGTTATTTTGCCGTATAATTAAATTCTAAAGCCGTTAAGGGGGGTAATTCTAAAATTTAGTAACTTGTTCTCCAGCAAATATCCATGGCAATGAGATTCAGCAAACCGTGTAATATAACTCGGAATGCATACTGACCCACGGCTAACATGGCAGTTTCATGCGGCCTAAACAATATGATTTCTCGAAAACTAGATCGCTCTATGCTCTCCTAGGAAATAAATCTAAACTTAGCTTTAAAAAGAAAAATTTATTTAACTACGATAGCACCAATCATCTGGAAATATGGAATCGAATTATACAGAACTTCGTGTAAAAGTAATTGTATCAAGAATACAGCGTCAACAATATACTTCCTATCGTCGCAATGTATCTAACTTAACCTTCCATAATTACCTAAATATTTCTTATATAAATCGGTACGAAAAGTTTAAATTGCAATTTATTATTAACCCGCATGTCCGCAAAATATATTTATCTTCACCGACGATCCTACACAAGACGATTAGAAGAGAACGGACGGTGCAGAGATGCTCTCGTAATAACATGAAAAAGAAATAGTTCAAATTACAAGAGTAAACGATTTCAAATAATTCGGAATCTCGATTAAAATTTGAATAATAAACTTCCGTATGGCTTAATCAAATAACGCGATAATTCAGCGCTCCAACTTTAACGACAATGTCACTGAGAATCTAATTGTCTCACTGGAGTACACATCGATCACATTTTTATTACTCGATTCATTGTTTACGATGCTTTGGTGCCGGTACGATCAGAAAAACAAATTGAATCGTTCAGCGATTAGAAAGAATATTAGAAATAACTGCAAAATAATGATATCGCGCGAATGTATCGGCTATATCACACAGCTCGACAGAAAAAAAAAATGAATTTACTATATAAATAATATTTAAATTACCATTATAGCCGTAGTCGAGGCCTAAGCGGAAATGGATATTATACGAAGCGATGATGGAAAACATTTATTTATACAATTCCGCTAAAAGACAACCAATATTTTGCCGGATCAATGCAAGTTTCACCTCTCTGTACCTGTGTATGTCGTCGAGGTATAAAACGATTTATACACATTGCTCGTCGCGTTTACTAATGAATAAGAGAAAAATCGAATATATACTTAAATAAATATAAACGGTTAATAAAGACAGAGTAGAAATTAAACCATTTATGGCATACAATGGAAATATGGTAAAGAGGATGGCTCGACCGATGGTCTATTCGCTTCGTTGATGATTATAATAAGCGGACCTATTTAAATTAATTTATCACTCCAGCCGATTACCGGCCATATAAATTTAAAACTAAAAATACCGAATTACTCGAAGTCTGTGGAATTAACGAACATGTGGAACATATAAGAAAAAAAATCAAACATAAGTAATATCAGTCGATAACTCACAGTCTACGCTGTTAGTAAAGACAATTCCGAAGAATCCGAAAGCTGAAGACTACATCTAAATTGAATAAAGCTGAGCCACGGATCTGTTATTACGAGATAAAAAAAAATAAAATAAAATAAAAAGATAAAATGAAAGGAAAAAATTAAAAAAAGAAAAAATTTAAAAAAGTAAAATTATTAAAAAAAACTCGCAAGAGTTCGTGTAATAAATAATTTAAAGTATATATATATCATAATGAGCACCGTGTCATAATTATAATAATCATCCTCGATATGACGAGAGCTATTTATAACCACTAAGTTGTAAACCGTGGCCTAGTGATTGAAATTTATAGCCGGCCTAATTCGTACTACTGATAATATTATATATCGCCCAACTTACAAGTTTTCAAATACATTTGTTTTATTATTATTATTATTATTATTATTATTATTATTATTATTATTATTATTATTATTATTATTGTAGATTTTATCATAGAATAAACGCTAAATCGTCAAAATCATTTTTTTTTTGGCTTGGAATGTTTGAATCTTTAAGTTGCTGCGATTACAATTATTTCGTATTATTTAAACTTCGATATTACACTCTTTCAGGTATTTGTATAGGTACCCGCATGGTTGGGAATATTCGTGAAATATTTATTATAGGAAGCCTAAAAAAATTGTTGAAAACGTTAGGCATTTTAAAAACTTTATAAATCGCAAGCACTCGAAATATTTTAGTAATCTCATATCCACACACATACACACATACATACACACACTACAGACACAAACATCAGTCATTCTTCATATCACTCAAGCTTATAGCTAAAAAACAGCTGTTATTTACAAAACGAAATTTTAATATTATATATACATGTCATCCTGATGTTAAAGCCGATTGGCTGATTCTTCCAACACAATATTTCTACATAAAATGTGGTCCCTGGCTGCCTTCTTCAAATCTGCATATTTCGTAAAACCCGTCTGCTTTGGCGCCATATCGATAAATGTTATTTTAGGATGTCCACGCGGTCTTTTTCTAAGATTTTACCCTCCATAAGAATTGATGATAAAAGACCAGTTGGTAGAAGAAAGACCTCGTGAATAAAAAATATTAAAGAATGAAGCAACATCGTCGATATAGGTAGACTTTTCCACGTAGCAAGGAAGAGAAACTATAGGGAATAGTCTAAGTGTATGGCATCCAAAGAAGAATATTGACAGTATTATGTTCGGTCAGCATTACATGCCTTAACCAACGAAGACGAGTTTTCCGTATCCTGTTAAGCACCGGTTTTTCCCCTCCTATTCGTTCTAGCACTTTTCTTAACTTTTTCGGTCCAACTAATTCGTTGCAGTTTTCGCCAGCACCACATTTTGTCTTCAAGCCGGCTGTAATCTACTTTCTTGAGTATCCACGTTTCTGACCCATACAGCGTTATTGACCATACAAAGATTTTTATAAGTTTTTTACGTAATTCCAAATGAACGCTGTAAATATTTTTCTTTAAATGCTGCTTTGCCCATCGCTCTTCTCTTACGAATTTCTGGTGTAGAATTGAGATTATATTTTATTATCTGACCCAAATATTTGAAAGATGTTACTCGTTCTATATTTACATTGTTCAACATAATCTTTATTTGCCGCTGCTTATTACTTATGACCATTTCGTTTTGGGTATGTTTATATCTATCTCATGATTCCTCATAGTCATGTACAATTTATTGATCATTGTTGCCAATTCTTTCGGGCTTTCTGATAGTAGCACTTGATCTTCTACAAATTTTATCGAATTAATTCTCTTTCCTCTCTATTTTAGTCCATATTTTATATATATATATATATACGTGTGTGTGTGTGTACATTAATGTATGAACGCATATATATGTTAGAGAGTGAGTGAGAGAAACACGTAGATGTAATGATTGCATATCGCGTAAAATATTATAAATCGTTTCAATTTTCTTATCCTTAGATCCGAACCGGTAGCCGCTGCTAGCGAAAACGGCGCGAAAGTTAAAAGTCCGTTAACCGCCAAACCGTGGAAAAAGTTCATCGAAGAAGGCGGTATCCCGCAAAGTCCAAAAAAAAACAAGTGCTCGCCAACGAATCCGGATAAACGCGAATCGTTGAAACCATCGACTTTACCGTCTATAAAATCATCTTGGATTTCATTCGATGAAACGAATCAAGAAATTATCAGACAGTCGCCGAGAAAAATCACCACTTTACCGGCGTCGCACTACGCCGATAGCGCCATGAATTTGCAGAAAGCCGTAAGTCGTTTCAATCAGAAACCGATTTTCGTCAATCCGGACGAATGTTCGTGCGAATGTCACGACTCGCAACGCGTTACTACAGCGACATCTGTTACGACACCGATAACTACAATTACAACCGATACGACAATTATTACTGCAACTACGACCGATACTTCGTCTAGTGCGGCCAACGACGTCCACCTAATACCGGATGAACAGCACGAATGCGATCGTAAAGACCTTTAAGATGCCGGTTCGTTAGTGCGTACTTTTTTGTGTATACTATATTCATACGAGACCCTACCCCCCTCCTGCGTATTTTAAAATTTATTACTATTATTATTATTATTATTTCATTGAAATTTACCGAAAAATATTCCTAATCGCTTTTGAAAAAATTTTATTCCTATATTTTTATTTCACATAAATGTTTATTCAGTTATTTTTCATTCGCTACTAAACGTTAAATTTTCATTTTTCTCGATTTCATAATAATTATATAACAAAAATTTTAACTTTTAAATATTTTCTTTCTTTTTCTTGTGTTATTATTTCAATCGATAAGGAACTTCTTCCATTAATGAATTACTTTACGTTTACGCTTACTGATGTGTACAGATATATACACATATATATATATATATAAAGACGCATTATTCAAGATTTTATGATTTATGATGTATTGTACTAAATACGTATCGATTTCGACGGCTTGTAAATTTTTAATAACAAATATATAAGAACTAATAAATTTTATTTAGAAAAAGAAAAAAGTATTTTTGACAAACGAATTTCATTTAAAACGTAATTATAATAAAAAATCAATTGAAAATTAGTTAAATCACTAATATTTATTTTCTCAAAGAAAACACAAAGCTTTTCGGCATTTACGCCATTATCAAGTAAAACATTTTAAAACATCATAATTTTAAAAATATAAATTAAATATAATTACTTAAAAATATTTCTTTAAGAAAATAAATATTAGTGATTTAACTAATTTTCAATTGATTTTTTATAAAAAAATCACTACATTCCACATTATAAAAAATTAAAAGTAATTATAATAATAACAGAAAACATACGTTATGTTTGTAATCAATAAAATTTAAGTAAACGTGCGAACTTTAATATATATATAATAGTTTGAATTGTACGGAATGTACAGATTTTTAAAAAAAATAAACAACAAAGTTGTTAAAATCGCAAAATGTATATTTTTTTAAATAAATGAAGATACCAAAAGAAGACTACAAACCTTTTCGGCTATTACGCTATTATTAAAACCTTTTCGGCTATTAAGCTATTATCAGTTTAGATCACCATTCCTCCTCCCTATACTTAATCTTATCCGACTCCCTAAGTTTTCTCCTCGCATTGAAGCATTCCTCCTTTCAACCTAATTCCAATTATCTTCCCTTGGCAGTGCGACAATTGACTTATTTACTATTCAGCCGCGGCATCTTAATATCATACGTCTGGATTCCCGGTCATTCCGGAATTCATGGCAATGAGGTTGCCGACATTCTGGCCAAGGAAGGCATTTTCTTCGGCTCTCTGGTGCCGGCAATTTCCACCACAGACCTGATATCTCTTGCCAACATGGATATATCCTACGAGTGGTCATCGTGGCTAGTTAGTTCTTCAACCCCTAGATATTACCTGGCCACATCACCTACTCCCCGGTACTTTAATTTGTCCAACATACACCTCAACTTCCGAAAATTTATTACAACCATCACCCGTTTACGTTCTGGACACAATCGTCTAATCGTCTTCCGGCTCACATGTTTCGTATTGGGATTTCCAGTTCCCCATATTGTTCCCATCCAGCCGATTATCGCCGATGAAAACCACATCCTTTTCAATTGCAGTTTTCACACACCTGACCAACTCGCACTCCTGAATTCCTTAATATCCATCGGTTATCGTCCTCCTTTCTCTATCAGTTCCTTAATTTTTTCTAATGACTCCCGTATTTTCCTTCTTCTTTACAAATTCCTAACTAATATCAATATATAATAACTATTTATCAACACGTTAGTGGGTTGTGATTGCTCCTCAGCAGTTTCAGTCACAATAATGTCTATTATATGGGACATAAAATGTTAACGTTAACAAAAATTTTTATACGTGAAATGTGTCAATTTTAAAAATATTTATATAAATTCATCGAAAATTATCTAACGTTCACTTAGGAAGCAGTATTCTATAATAAACACCCGTATAAAATTTATAATTTATGTTAAGATTCTTTATAATATATGACTGAAGAAAGGGTTAAGTGAACGTGAGAAAATAAAATACAAAAAAAATTAAAATTTATAAGAATAAAAGAAACGAAAAAATGAGAAATAAAGGAAATGTAAGAAAATACTTAATTTAGATGTAAAATATTACAAAAATAACAGGTTTGAAAAAACATATTAGATTACGAAATGATCTAATAGTGAATGAAAAAGTCATCCTCCAACAAACTGCCCTGTATGCGGACATTTAACAGAACCAACAGTCGCACACTTAATCTATCAATTGCCAAACGCTCACATCACACCGGTTAAAACACAAAATAAAAATACAGGACCCGATACACAAAATCCTCTCAAACAACCCTTAATCAATAGTTAGAATCCTGATTTTTGCCAGAGAAACCTAGCATACATATAAACTAAACACATGTCTCCTTATGCTGTGTAATAACCCTGGTAGTTACAAATTGCCATGTGGAGATTTACATAATATTGACAAAGGAAAAAAATACTGATTTCAACTATTTTTTCGTTATATGTAATATATTTCGAGGCTCAGAGGCACAAAAAGTATGATAAGAGAAGAAAAAATTTGAAATTTAAAAATTATTACGTCTATAAAAATACTTTTAAGAAATATATTAATTTAAACGAAATTATTCGAAAATTATAGGAATTTATTTATTTTCGTAAAATTAAAATACATCGAATAGGTGTAATAAATTTATACCGACAGATACTTATACATAGAATACTTAAACAAAAACCTCGGGAAATTAAAGAAAACATTTTCGTGTTTTATTTTTCTTAGAAATTTTTTATAATCTCATTATTTCTCATAATATATCTCGTTCTGTACTCGCGATTGTCAAATAATTTAAACGAACTTGAGCCATTGATAATCGTAATAAATAATTTAGATAATTCACCGGTTACATTTCTACTCGTTAACGTTAAATATACATCCGTAAGACCATTTCAACATTTGGAAAAGATTCTCGAACTCGTTTTGTCTAGAATTGAAGAATACATCCCTTGTTCTTTATATTAAAAAAAAATGTTCCAATAGTTTAATTATTTCTGTTAAAGCCTTAATGCCTCCATATGTAAATCCGGTAGTGTAGGTATATATATATATTGTATGTATATATTATTATTATTATTCTAACTCAATCGGTGCCGAGTATGAGTGCCTTTTCTAATGATATCTGTTTCTGTTAAATAATTCAATGTCTGAATCGTATGTGTGATATCAATCCAATTGTATAATTAAATTTATAACTGCAGTGTCCTCATTCATACTGATCTGCTATGTTCCTTCTTCCTCCTTTTGTGCGATTTTTGGCGGTGTGAACACCTAGTCTTGCTGTGTCATCGATGAATTTTCTCCATTCAATTCTATTCAACGCCAATTCTTACCAAGTTTTATTTTTCTTTTCGCATTAATATCGTTCTTTTTGATGGAATTTGATAGCACACCCTTAAATCTTAATTTTCACCTTCCGCAATATCGTTCACCAGTGTGTAATATACCATTTATAATTGATTCGGTATGCGATTATTATCCATTCTGATAACATGGCCAACCCATCTTAGCCGAGCTTTGGTTAAATATTGTACTATTTTATTAAAATTTCTCATTTTTAAAATTTTTTTAGCAAAACAGAAAAGTTTATAATACAACGACGAAATTAATAGTTTTATATATATATATATTTTTTAAATAAAAATATCTAAAATATCTCGTTTGAAATTGATACTTACACAGCATTAGTTAATACAACGAATCCATTAACCCGTTCTATATAGACACATTTGTTTAAAGTCCGTTCGTAATTAATTTTCTGAAAAAAAAATATATTTTTTCGGTTTCTTTAAACATTCCTATCCACTTTCGAATACAGATCGAAATTTTATATAATTATCTTTAAAATAATGATCGTAATCGATAATATTAAATATTCTGACGGTAGATTAAAATGTAGTAAATATTAAGGAATCGTAAAATTATTTTCGCGCCCTATATTTTAATATCTACGCTATTTTAGGAAAATTTTTATTATTAAAAACAAAAAAACATAATAATAATATATAAGCGGAGAACATTCGAAATGTATGTTAACGAATTTAAAACTATATATATATGTACGTTAAACGGCAAATTAATAAATAAATTCCTTCAGCTCGTGACGAATTGTACTAATTACTATTCAAAAATTCCGCTATGGTCACGTGTCTATCGTCCGATATTAGAAGGAGTAAACTCATTTTAATAAACAAAACAAAACAAAACAAAACAAAACAAAAATTGGTTAAAATCGCGAAATTTTTATATATAAAAAGACTACAAACTTTTCGTTTATTAAGCCATTATCAAGTGGACAGGAAAACATAAAATATATAAATATATACAATTTATAGAAATATAAAATTGGAAAAAAAAAAACGAAAAATAAAATAAAAAGTACGAAAATATTTAATTTACACGTACAATATTACAAGAAATATCGAAGTGTTAGATTACACACAGACGGAACGTCATAAAAAAAGAAACCTTTTAGAAAAATAGAAAGAGATGGAAATAATGTATTAAATTAGATGATAAATTTGAACGAACAATTAGTTTTAGTATAATCAATCTCTATATTAGACGAGAACTTTTTATTTTCTGACTACTTAGTGTAATTATGCTTAAATTTTATATTGCTGATTTGTCGATTACGTCCTTCATCATTATGAGAATATTTTATAATAAAAATCCGTTTTGTGATATTTGTTCTAATATTATACGTATAAATTAACTATTTTCTTGCATTTTATTTTTTTTTCCTTTTATACTTTTTATAAATTGTACACATTTTATCTTTTTTTTTTAAATTTAGCGAATTCAATTATCATTTTATTATTTATTTGTTTAGAGCACTACATTCCATAATGTTTAAAAAAAAAAAAGTTTTGTGCACCTAGGTCATAGGCACGGGAAAGGAGAGAACGTAGGGTTAGTGAGAATCAGTAGAAAGTTGGAAGAATAAATTGGTAGTACGGATTGTTAAATTAGGTTATATAAATTGGAGGATTTAAATTTAATAAACTATGGGAAGCGTCTTGCGTGTAGGAAAGAATGTTTAGGAGCCTGAGCGGTTTGTCGAGGATAGAACGTTGGGAGTTGAATTGCACACATTCAAGGAGAATGTTTTCGACGCTAATGAGGACATTACGGGTTGAACAAAGAGGAGGAGGAAGATTTTGTAGGATATAGCTGTGTGGGGAGATATTAGTATGACCTAGGCGCAGACGTGCAAGTACAACATCATCTCTTCTGTTTGCCGAGTGAGATGGAATCCGGAGGCATGTTGTGTCTCGAACTGATCGCAGTTTGTTGGCGAGTGGAAGTGCAGACCACTCGATTTACGCACTGAAGATTTTATGAAAGTCTGGAGATCTTTCATTGGTGTAGGCCGGAGCGGGAACGGTTGAAGCAATGAGCCTTCTCTTGCTGCACTATCTGCTTGATCATTTCCTTGTAGATCAACATGCGATGGAATCCATGATCAAATGACCAATTTCTTTAGCAAGGGGGGGTGTAATTTAGGATCATGAAGATCACTAAGCCATTGTAATAATAAGAACGTCTGATCAACGGCAATGTTTGAAATATCCATTATCGCCATTTTGATGGCATATAATTCGGCCGATAGTATCGAGTAACGGGGTGGAGTGAAGAAACGAACTATAGAGTCCTGGAAGGAAACGAAAGCGCCTCCTACTCCAGTTTTGTTTTTAGAGCGATCGGTGAAGTATAAGCTATGAGATGGGTACCGTGAAATCGTTTCTAGATAAGCTGCTTTTATTACATGTTTAGATGATTCTTTGAACATTTGTGAGACTGAGGTCTATTGGAATAGTGTGCTCACTCCAAGGAGAAATGATGTTAAGGGAGGAAGGAAAAACTGGGGGAAGGTAGATTTGAAGAGAGGACAGGATATTTTCTATTTGTTTAGCAAAAGTAAGAATTGAGGGGGAAGATTTGAAGCCAAAGGTTGAGGAGTGGGAAGGAAGATTAGGATTTGAGAAGAAGTGAATGAAGGAGAGAAGTAGAGAATTGTTTATCGATATAACATCGGTTCGGAACGATCGGATTATTTTATTAGAAGAATTTTTTCGTAATAAAATTTACTAATAGGCTAATTTCGCCCCTGGAATTTTAATACTAACGATTATATTCTTTTTAGAATAATTAATAATTGTCATATTTTCGCAGGCTACAATTAATATATCGAATTTTCTATCGTTTATTTTTAATATTTTACGTAAAAATTCGTTTTATTCGAATATATTCACAGAAATTATATCGAAATTAAACTAGTTCGTAAAACGTTTTGTTATATTATTAATTTACTAGAAATTATTATTACCGATAGGAATAAAATTTAATTTTTAAATGTAATTTTTATATTGTTCCTTTTTTGTTTTTTTTTCCTTTTATTAATTGCGGTTCGTACGAAAATATCGATCTCGAAGTGACACTATTAATTAAATCGATCAGAAAAAGAACAATTATTACAAAAACAAACACAGAAAACTTCGATGAAACTAAATTCGATTACGATATTCGTTACCGACGTGTTTAATATATTTTATTCCGTTAATTTAATTATTATTTTTTTAATCTATATTTCGCCGCAATAAAAATACTTTAATATTCTAATATTTAATTTATTTCGCATTACGAGGAATTCATGATTTGATGAACAGGTATTATATACACACATATATATGTGTGTGTGTGTGTGTGTGTGTGTTTAAAATTGCAACTAGCCTGGTCCCGTATTTGGACCGGAGCGGGAAATTACTTTTTAGTGGTTAGCATCCAGAGATAGACCACATTGTGATTTAACTAAGTTAGATCAAGACCTACGACGAACATCGAGACTGTTGTTGAGTTGATCGATCACGAATACATTCAACCGAATCTACAGACGGCTTATATATTGCTTATAACGTTTGATCTCATCCTTCACGGATGAGGTATATATAAATCTCGATATAAAGTATGCTTAGACGCGTACCAAGGTGATGAAACGATCAGTCTTACAATCCTGTTCTAGAATGTCTGTGTGTAGCCTTTGCGCGTCATTATTTTTATCGTGATAACTATAAGCTTCTACACAATCTACATATAAAATATTTTGAAGTATTTCTAGATCGTGCTTTAACATATAACGGTGTGAGAACCGAAAAATTAAAATTACAATCCGCGACACCATTATTGAATATACATGTGCAAGCTTGGGAACGGTCAGTTTATACCGAGAAGGTGGATTTAAATGATACATGCAGAATAATAAGTATGCCTCAGACCAACAAACGTAGAAAAACTTTACCTAGCATGCGGCACGGCCATCCATAATAAGAGAAGTCGCTCTGTAAATAGAAAAATTAAAAGCAACAAATGATACGCCTAACCCTTTTTCGATTATGAACCGCCGCTAAAAATCGCGCACAGACTTTCTGCATAACACAACAGCTATTAATGGTAAAACGGAAAATGCTCGACTGACTAGATGGAAGGAATCGATTACAACTGGAATGGAACCATGAGGAGATGTAAACATAGGACAAATTAAACTGGTGTCAATAGCAAACGTTAGGGAAAAAAACAGGTTAAATGGGATTTCTCGTACAGTAGTCTGTGCAAATGTGGAGAAGAACAACGTCAAAACCGTTTATTTAAGTATCCAGATATAAAAACCGATCAAACGGAGATCGATTTGTAGACTGATCGAATCGACAGCAACATACTGTTCGATAGTTGGAGCGAAAAGATATAAAATTACGTCATGGACACGAAGATCGAACATGGTGACGTAAACCGCTGTACGTTATTTTTTCGTTCGAAAATAGACATTTTCAGACACTAATTATCGTACGCAACGCTAGTGCGTGATACGATATTATACGGAGTAGGATGTCGTTGCACTTTCCTCTAGTGATAATTAAAAATAACGATGAAAAACTTTATGCCCCACGATTGAACCTCGACCGTCGAGTTGAAAGTTGAACGCTGTAGTAGGAATTGTGCCACATCGCCACAATTTATACGATATAAACGAACGTAAATAATCGTAAATCGTGTTCGACTGAATTTATTTAAAAGTAGCTGATGATGGGTGAAAAAATTTCATCGCGTTTCCAAACAAATTTTTGTCAAAATAAATTAAAGAAGGTTTCACACCAACTCGCGAAATTTGGGTAGTGTGACGTTGTTTAATCATTCGTCTTTTGAATTTTCTTTACAACCCAATAAACTAATACTAGTTTACCGATCAATATAGCCAAGTTGGCTAATTCGAATTCAATTTATGCGTGTAAAACTTGCATTATATCGAGGGCCGTACGAGCTTATTCGTAACTTTCGTCAAAGATAATATTTAAAGATTTTGGTAAATCGACGAATATCGTTCTTTTGATAGAATAAACGAATATGTACCAACTATCGGTTTGACAAATTAATGTTACGAAACGAGATGGTAACTTCCACAAATCTCATACTATAGGTAGTCGAAAAATCTGCGCTTTGAGGTCTATTTGCGCAGCCCCCTTTTCTAATTTTACCCGAAAATGTTGTCCGTCGTTTCTGTTATTGTTACTTTCATTTACGCCATTTCTGTTAATTTTTTTTTTATATATTATAATTTTCGCAATCTGACCCCTAGGTCATTTAGCAAAATTTTTGACCAGCTAATAACGTGAAGGAGAAGCACCCACTGGTGCTCACCCAGCTGCTGCTACCTTAAACAAGATCCACAGGATTATTACGCTTCATCATCCTGGTGTCACCGGAGGTGTTCAGCAATCTTTTTGAGCCAAGGTATTAGGATTAGCTTCCAGTCTACATTTCTTTGAGCGTACTATTTCACAACATCGGACACATATGGAATATTCAAGTCATTTAAAAAATTAATTTGGGCCGACGATTTTTTACTTAAAAATGATTTATGCTGCTATTATTTTGTAACTACGTCCAGTATGCCCATACTAATAGATTATCCAGCGTTTCCAGAACAATGTGCCGCGTCTAATTTATTGAATGCCATGGTACGTGTCTACAGTCATACATCGGGCTTTGAAAACCGATTCGGTGGATTAAATTATCCGAAGGCTCGCACAGAAACACCTGACGCGGTTACAAAACCACTCACATCAGCAGTGGAACTTTCACACATGAAGCTGTCATCAAGACTCGAGTAATATTCTGGCTAATAGACGGGTTTGAATTAGGAATGTTGGGCTATGTGTGCACTCATAAATGATTTGAAATTTGCAGACGCATGCTACTATATGAAATGTATTTTATAAATTTAATAAAATTCTAAAAAATTCAACTCTTCTGATTTTCGTGCATCTTTTAATGTAATATAGCGTTATTTTGACGACTTTCGTTTTATCTTATGATCTGCAATAAAGATTATTGTTTAGTTAGAAAGTATTTGAAAATCCGTATATTTCTTAGATCCTTACTTTTTTTCTTGTTTTGATTTAGAGAATTCTCACTTGCGTAGCCTATTA
Source organism: Coronaproctus castanopsis (assembly GCA_032883995.1). NCBI lineage: Eukaryota > Metazoa > Arthropoda > Insecta > Hemiptera > Monophlebidae > Coronaproctus > Coronaproctus castanopsis. The sequence continues at coordinate 65,659,387 of CM065052.1, read as the reverse complement.
GATGGACAAAGTTTACATACATACTATCTTTTGTGGAGCCTACAAAAAACTATGTGTGTACAAAAAAACATTTTTGTCATATCACTGCAAAAATGGTCAGATTTCGATAAAATTATTTTTGCTTTACTCATCTCGGTGGTAACAAAATAACATTTCATTATTTATTACGCGATATATAATTTTGAGGACTTTGGTTTTATTTCATGAAAAAATTTTAAACGTAAAATTATTCTAGCTTAGCGAAGTATAATCATTTCTTAGGAAAGTATTACTGTATATTTTTAATGTTGATGTATTGTAGAGTAGCGATTTTATGAATTAACAAAACGAAATAAAATTGAAGTTAATCACTAAAAAATTTTTATTACATAAGCGAAGCTTTTCGACTATAAAGTCATTTCGTTTTTGGTAATAGCTTGAAAATCACTTTATAGTCGAAAAGCTTCGCTTATATAATAAAAAATTTTTTAGTGATTAACTTCGATTTTATTTTGTTTTGTTAATTATATATATATATATATATATATATATATATATATATATATATATATATATATATATATATATATGACTTCCTACTTGCGGAGTCAATTAAATGGGCCTGTTTTACACTTCACTAACCGGTCCAGCATGCGCAGAGTATTACATGTGCATTACGATGCACACTAAGCGCATTTTTCGCGTTTTCTCACTCAAAAATGATCTGATTTAGATGAACTTTTTTTTGTCTTGTTAATATTGAACCCCTAAATATTAAACCCCTTCGGATTGAATTTCTACTTTATATATGAAGTAAATTAACAGTAATCAATGTTTTAGTTTAATTGGGAGCTATTTTTTTTGGCTTGTTTTTTTTTATTGTGGCAAGGTTTTTTTTTTCAAAATTTTACTGTATTATTTCATCGGAGCTTTTATATCATGCACTTTGTTTTTATTGTATTAGCTACTAAAGTTAAGTTTGCGCAACGTGTGGTATTTTATGTTCATAATATAATTGGCTGTTAGCTGTTGTGTGGCTTGATTAAATAAATAAATAAATAAATAAATAATTTAAATAAATGAAATTTCCTTTCTTTCTTTTTCTTTCTATACATCAAAACATAATTGCAGCAAAGTAACTATATATATATATGCATACACTCACAATATTAGAATTGAGGCAGCAGTGCTGAATACAATACAAGTAGATTGATTCAAAGCTGTAGAAATGTGGTTCCATAGATGAATTTTGAAAATATCGTAGATAACTAAAACATCAAGTTCAAAAATATTTAATTGACCAAAACAGAATGAACGATAATAAAATCAATTATACATATAAGTGTAAAGTATTTCATTCGTGTATTATAGACGATAAATATCAATTCTCCAAGAACACAAGCAGACGAGGAGAGTAATATAATTAGACGGTAACAATTCCGGCTGGGCAAAATGAATAGATGAAAACATGATCATTTTGATTGTCGACACACGTGATTGCCAACGCTGTTCGTCACAAGCTCAGAAGAAAAATAATACTCACCATAAAAAGTATGTCGCTAATTAAATTAATATAAAACAAAATATTACGAGTTATTTACAATCTTCTTCTTATATTTTAATAGATATATAAATAATATATATGTATGTATTATGTGCGTGGCTATTGAACCACATGCTTTACATAGTACTCGTTGGTATGGCCCGGAAAGATTGTCAATTCGACGATGATATATTCAATATACCGACCTGCCGTTTATCTCGAATCTTTACCTTCAGGAAATTTTAGATTTTTTAAACTAGTAAAATATGCTTTTTTTTTTGTATATTCATGTGAAAAATTTTTAAAATATATTTAATACATTTCTTAACGTCGAGATTTCAAAAATAAAGTTCGTTTTACATCGTATTTTGTCACATCATATGTTCCAAAATAGCAATAGAGATAGATTTTTAAAATATCATAGTTTTTCGAATATTAAATGAGCCGAACGTTGGGTTAGGTAAAAATATGATAATATTTAATATTTGACTAATTTTATTAGTTAAGAATAAGATGTAATTTCAAGTTTACCGTTTATTTGTTATACTTAGTGCTCGCGAAAATATGCATATATACGTGTTGGTTCGACATCACGTAACAAACCGTCATATTTTACAGAGCAAACTACTAATAATCTATACTGCTGCTGGTCCGGGCATGTTATTAGAATAGGTGAAGACCGTATTACCGGTAAGTTTTTCTATGGCGAACTGCTGAATGGAAAGCGACGTCCGTACAAAGATTTTATGAATCCCAACAGGTCATAGTTGCTGGAAATGTATAGCTACAAATTACCTGCATAATATTCACACCAAAAAGCTGGAATCATCGTAGAAAATTAAAAAATGTAACCGCCTACTTAGAACTGAAGCAAACTTTAACAACGCTGGTACCTTCAAATGTGGCGTAAATAGCGAGGAGTGTGGTGCGAGAATTATGCGACTTAGTACCGTTCAGGATGCATCAAAAGTGGATGGTACTCTGTACTCGGACAACGAGCGGACAAATGATGATATATACAAAATATTTTTGAAGTTAAATAATTTTAACAACGAGTGGACAAATTATGATATATATGTATACTAATAAATAAAATATTTTCGAAATTAAATATTAATTTTTAATTTACACACACATACACACACATACACACACATATATATATAAATAAAAACAATTTTTCATTGAACTTCTTTTAATATTCATACGTTCGGGTAACTATTTTAAGAACAAAATAAACGAAGGAAAGACTTAAAGAAAATAAATATCGCACCTCGTTAAATAATAAAAAAATTTCTCACATGCACACACTCGCATATACATGTATAAATCGCATTTAATAATATACATCAGTGTGTAAATCGCGCTGTTCAATTATTTTGCTCGCAAAATACACGATAAGTTAAATATATCAAAATATTTTTAGTACCATAATCGCAGCTGAACTATAGCCTGATATTCCAAAAGGTGAGGTAAAGTTGTTTGAAAAGTACATTTACATTTTAGCCGCCACCGAGAGATATGTAACATTCTTCCGAATAAACAAATTTCTATAACAAACCAAACATTAACATTTACAAAGTAACAAATAACGAAATTAAAAATTCGGAGTTGGTGTTTTATCATTACATAAAAATTGCTTGCACTAAATATTAAATTTTACTCGCGATTTAACAATTTCGCATATTTCCATTATAATAATTATCTTCGACTTGCGATAAGTTTTTAGTTTTTTAGCGATCTACACGAATGCACGCATCATTAGCAAGATACACCTGTTTTGAATAACGTAATTTAATTTAAATATATCGATATAAAACATAAATAGCGTAAAATTTCCGTAAAACGAAATAAAATTATCAATGGATTCGCGAAAATGTAAAACGTACACAATAATGAAAACACATATTCCAACATATTCCACGAAAGATTCCCGGATTTTGAATAAGTATAACGCATATGATTCACGAAATTACTGCATAACAGGCATAGATACAGCTGGTTTTGAATTCGGAACTTCAGTTTCACTCCAATACTGAGTAATAGTCTTCGTTTCTGTATAGAAGTAAATTCCCTAAGAAGAAATACGGAAATAGTTTTTAATTATTAAACGCGTTAACAAATTAATGAAAAAACCGTCCTTGACTCACATTTGGTACTAGACAGAACAAAAAAAAAAAAAACATTTTGCACATCTTCCTGTCGCCAATTTTCGGGGTATCGTGTCCTTACAATTATGTCGAGGATTCTACCTATTTCTACGACACTAAAAAATCCATATATTAGCGGAAATGCAGGTCTGGGACGGCTTAAATGACCGTGACCAGTTAGTTTTGACGGAACGATACTGCTTTAGCAGTTGAATTGTAGACAATTTTCAATGTATTTATTAAAATATTTTTAAAATTAAGACATTTCACGTTAACCAGAAAATAAAAAATATTAGCATTAAAATTACATGTACCATATAGTGGACATCAAGGCGGAAAGGTCAAAGAAATACGATTAGCCGATTGTTCAAAAATAAAATAGATATAAAGTGTTTTGTTTTTTTTTTTTTAATATATTTTTATACTTTTTACGCTTTTTCGACGATTTTACTTGTAGGCATGGAACGAGTTAAATTCGCTACTTTCGTAACACAATATTTACAAATATTTATTGCATTTTACGTCAAATTTACCCTTCTTTCATTAAAATTTTACCCTCGACTGTTGATGCCAAATTTTATTATATTTTAATAAATTCGTAAAAAAATAAACAAATTTCGGTTAACACGCAAATTCTCAAAATATTACACACCCTTAACAGCAGTCATATATGTTTAATTTGATTAGTATTCTAATATAGATAAAATAAGTTGTAAAATCTTATGTAAATCAAATATGAAACAAAGCGACATCAGTCGACTCAATTTAATTTCATACTACGCTCGAAATAAATTTATTTCCTATACAACCTTCTCACTTTCATACTTACATAATAAATATAAAACAAATCGGTTTAAAAAAACGGCATTCGGATAAAATACCTTATTAAACAAAATTAATAGAAATAATTATTTAAAATTTGTAAGTTACGAATTTTCCAAAATTACTGGCTAGACATTCACACATTTCAGGCATACAGACTACGTACGTATTATGTAGATTAATAATAGAAACATACCTGTTTACCGTAGAAATGTAAATCACCGTGGAAAGATCCTCGAGATCCGGTAAAAGAGAACATCGATAATGGCACCGGAATTGGCACATTTATTCCGATCTTTAAAAATTAAAAACAAAGAAAACACACATCATTAATTAATACGTATTTCTATATTTATAATATTTTATGTTAATTATACATTAAATAAACAATAAAATAGAATTTTTTATATTTAAAAAGGACCATAACGCTCTTTGGCTAATAAGTCATTATCTGGTAAACATAAAAAAAAGACGTAAAAATTATATAAGGGGGGGGGGAAACAAAAATAAAATCAAATGCGAGAAAATACTTAATTTGTATGCACAATATTACAAAACAGGGAAAAACAGATTTAATTAAATATTATAATAGCGAATATGACTGTTTTTTTCACTTTGCTATATTTTATTTATAATATTATACATCTAAATTAAGAATATTCTGCATTTTTCCTTTTATATAGATTGTATATATTTTTATATTTTATTTTTTTATGTCCACTTGATAATCGCTTAATAGACAACAAGTTTTGTGGTCTTTTTATATATAAAGATTTAATGATTTTAATCGGTTTTTTAACCACAAAGTTTTTCAAAATCAATTAGTAACAACAAAATAGAAGACAAAAAATATATTTAAAAATTCAGGAGTATATAAATCAAATTGTAATCAATGTGAAAAATAATGCATCAGATAGACAATTCGCAATAAAATTTAAAGAACGCATAAATTCGTATAAAACCAACGATGAAAAATTAATATTTGGAAAACAAAAATCGATATTAACTAAAATTATAAAATTTCATATACAGAAGAAAACATTTAAGAAAACAAAAGTACTTGAAAAAAATTGAAATAATAAAAGAAAGAAATAAAAATAATTTAATTAAATTCAAAGTTAAATTTATTAGTTCTAAAAAGTACATTATTCAATTTTTATATTAGAAGTTCTTATTAATTTTTATTTTCTGCGCTTTAGGTTCGTTTATGTACAAACTTTGAATTACTGATTGTAGATTGCGTTATTTAACGGATTCACTGTTGGATTATTTTATAAATACTTTATTTTTACAAATTGTATATCTAAATTAGTATCTTTAAATTTTATATTTCTGGTAGGTAGATTGTATATTATTTACACACATTATCATACTATTTTTTATTTTAATTTTTATAAATTATATATCTGAATTAGTATTTTTTACAGTTTATATTTCGTAAAATGTAAATATATTTATATATATTTACATTTTACATTTACTCGATAATTGCTTAATAGCCGAAAAGCTAGTATGGTTTTTTATAAAACGTTTAATGATTTAAATTCATTTCTTGTTAATTATTTATCTAACATGTTCATTTTAACTGATAAGAATGATAAAAAAATAATGATTAAAAAATAAATCCCATTTTTTTGTAAATTAACATTTAAAAAAACATCTGGACCTTGGAGCGTAGGGAAGAAGTGAAACTTAGACACTTCAACTAAGTTCGATATAGTGTTTTTTTTTAATTTTTACGCGTGTATATATATAAACATACACACACACACACGTACATACACATATATATATATGAATGCTACAAAACGTGGTTTGAAGACGGGCGAACGGGATATATATCTTTACAAAATATATATCCGTCCGTTACTTCGTTGAAACAGCTAACGCAACAAAACGTCGTTTGATAGACGGGTGTTGTATATATAAGTGTGTGTGTGTGTGTGTGTGTTTGTGTATGTATATGTATATATATATCCGTCTGTTATTTTCATTTGCTCGTTCGTTTTGCGGGTTAACTCCCCATATACAACGCGCCAATAGAAGTTCATTCATGAGTACATTTAAAAAATGAAATGTAATCGCGTAAAAAAGAAACCATCATCATATTAATTTCGAAAAAATGGTTCTCAATAAATTTTATTTGCCCAAAAGTATCACTTATAAACGAACAATGATATCTGTTCGCTGTAGGTATTTTAATTTACAATATTAAGAGAATTTTTAATCGATAGACATGGGTGATACGAACGACGTTACCTGACCACAGTCCACTTCGTGAGTAAATTTCCTAGCAGCAGCACCGCTGTTCGTAAATACAGCCGTACCGTTTCCATATGGATTCGCATTGATTATGTCGATGGCCTCGTCGAACGTATCAGCAGAAAGGCACAACAAAACAGGACCAAATATTTCTTCTTTGTAACATTTCATATAAGGCTTTTAACACGCATTAAAATAACGACCAAATTAAAAATAAAAAAAACATCGCCCAAAACAATTAATAATAATTATATATATATATTAACGAACATTGAAACTTTTAAATTTCCTGATTTAAATATTAATAATGGTAATGATTCCTATTCATGTATCAATAGGAATAAAGATAAAATGGGTTTTTTAATGAATACATTTTTTAATTTCAAAGATGGTATCCCAATTTCACTTGATAATATTACAATTAAAAATAAACATTTAAAATTGGAAGTGACGTATTTTGAATTAAAGGAAATAATACAGAATCTGAACAATAAAAAAGCCCCCATCCTCTGATGGTATAACAAATAAGGTAATTAAAATCATATATTTTTACTTTCCGAGTTTATTATTAACGGTTTATAATAAGCTTTTACAGCTTAATATGTTTCCAATTATGTTGAAAAGTGCTAGTATAATCATGTTAAATAAACCGAATAAAGATCCCAGTAATATAAATGGTTATAGACCAATATGTTTGTTAAATTCGTTAAGTAAAGTTTATGAAAAAATTATTTTAAAATTTTTAAATCACGAAATTAACGGTACATCTGTGCTCAATCAGTATCAATACGGTTTCAGAAAGTATTATTCTACAGAATTAGCTATATCAGATGTAATAGATAATCTATCACAAATTAAACAACGTAATAATAGATCTATTGTTATCTCATTTGATATTGAATGTGCTTTCAATAACTGTGATCGTCAAGTTATAATTGACACGTTAATTGTAAATGAATTTAGTTTTAATGTAATAAGTTTAGTACATAATTTTTTAACCAATAGGAGAGTTACTTGGAAATATCAGAACGATATCATAGATGTCAGTAATAATTTTGGAGTTCCACAAGGGTCTGTTTTTGGACCGGTCCTGTGGAACATTTTATATTCCAATATACATTCTTATTTTAATAACGCTTTAGTTGGTTTACGGTTGTATAGTTATGCAGATGATCTGCTTTTAGTATATAATGTTAATTTATGTAGTAAATTGACGTTATCGTCTCATATTTCTAATTGTAATGAAATTATTAATAAGCTTAAAACAATAATAAATGCTTTAAATCTCAAATTTGAGATTTCTAATGGTTGTTTCTGGTCGAGATAAAAGTTTTGATCAGATAATTTATGATAACATTAAAATTGACAATCATGTGTTTAGTTCTACTGATCACATAAAATATTTGGGTTTCATTATAGATAATACGTTAAATTATAATAAGCATATACAATATATAAATAATAAAACCAACAAATATTATTATATATTTAAAGCTCTTGGACTATAAATCTAAGGTAATTCTTTATAAAAGTTTAGTACAGTCATTATATACATATTGTGCTGGTGTCTACTTCAAACATTTAACTAAGCAGCAAATACATAATGTAATTTGTAACTGCCGTAAATTTCTTATTGATTCAATCTCTTCTTATATTACTGTATCAAATATAACATTATATACTATTGCTCGTATCTTACCTATTGATCTTTATATTAAAAAAATATCTTTAATTTTTAATGCTAAAAAATTAATTATGGTGTCATAAGTAAAATAGTTCTTAAACAGTTGAATACATAAATTTTAAATGAATTTAGTGTAAGATACAAAATTTTAACAAAAGATAAATTAATTAGTAAATTTTTTCCGAATGTAATAGATCGTTTTGAAAATAAAAAGATTATAGTAAATTTTTACATGACTCAGATACTTTCTAGTCATGGTTCCATTGGATATTATTTGAATAAATTAAATATAATTGGTGATAATAAATGTTACAACTGCAAGTGTAATGTAGTTGAAAATGTGCAACATATAATATACAAATGTAACAAATATGATCACCTGAGGCAGTTGTATAGTATTGATTGTACGCTTAAACCGAATGAAATTATTTTATTAAACCAATTTCCGGTTTTTATCTTGGAAATATTTAAAATTAAGTACATTTATAGATAATCGCTACTAGTAGCAATAAGCAAAAATTTGCATGCTACTACAGTTTTTTGTTTCAATTGTATTGTATATGTTAAATATATAATAAATAAAAAAATATATATATATATGCATGCACGCAATACATACACACGCCCCAATATTTACTGTTCGTTCGTTCGTATGGAGCTAAAATAAATATACTTAAATATTTATTGGGAGTCCAGATGTCCACTGGATTTGTGACATTATGCACATTGTGTCCATTAATGTTACTTACATTTCATTAATGACCATAGTCTACACATTGTAAATACTGATCAAGCTACACGCATAGGTGTCTTTGGTAAAGGCTCGAATAACTTGGACTTAGCTTTAGCTTCCTCTGGCATTTCCGATAAAATTGATTGGACTTTAGGAAAAGACACCATGAGTAGCGATCATTTACCGGTGTTTGTTAAAATTAATCTATACTCAGGCTTTGAATATTTTCCCATAACAAAAAATACCCAGAAGGCGTGCTTCATTTGAGATCATAAAAGGTAGACTAGGTTCAATACCGACGGTGTATGACCACAGAAATACAGAATCTCAATTTGGAGGATTATCTCAATATTGCACCATCTATATGTTAGTAACAGAGACAAAGAAAAATATAAGTGAACATCTCTTGTATAACATCATCGACAAACTTCATTTGTAAATCGTCATTTCGCGAATACCGGCAGGCATCCACAATTGCACGTAAAATGATGTTCTGCCGTTTCTGTACAAGATTCCTGTTAGACCTGGCAGCGCATCCCCACAATGAAAGCCCATACGTCCATATAGGCTTTATAACTTAATTATAGAGCAATAGTTTGCATTGTACATTCAATACAGAGCGCCTGCCGACGAGCCAGTATAAATCTTGTACTCTGCGTTTGTGTAATTCATCTTTACATGTACCTTCCATGACATTCTGGCGTTCAAATATATTTTGCCGAATCAGCTCGCGGAATAGGTTGATTATCAACATATACTCGATACCTGCTGTCTGCATGTCTTAACGTATAAAGAACATGGAATAATTTCGCTTTATTTAGTTTTATCTTCCAGTCCCAGGTTCATATGGCAGAGAATTAAAAGGTTTACAAGTATTCCTCCTACATTTGTAAACCCAACTGATATCCAGTGGCTTACAAGCTTTACACAACAATTTCGGAGCCCAGTCGATCCTTATAATGGAGCAGGCCTGATGGACAAACAGAGTATGTATATCCCTTTTTTTGAAAACTCTATCTTAAAAGAGGAATTATTTCATAGTCTAGTGTTAATTTTTTATAATAAATCGATAAACACAGGATACATTCCCCCTCAGTGGAAAGAACACTATGTTTGCTCTATATTCAAACCGGGAAAAAATCCTGATGATCATCAATCATACAAGCCTATTTCATTATTATCTTGTATGGGGAAAACGTTAGAAAATATTCTGAAGTTCGGGTTAGAATGGTGGGCCTATAACTTCAAGCAAATTTCGATAATCCAACATGGTTTCAGAAAAGTATTTAGTTCTACTGATGCATTAAATTCTTTTACATTATATATTCAGAATCATCTGGCCTATAAACGGACTGTCGTATCTGTTTTTATTGATGTTCAGTCGGTTTATGATAATGTCAATCTGTCCACATTATACAAACAATTAATAACACGTGCGGTTAACCAAAAAAATTGTACATGGATATTTAACTATTTTAATGATAGAAAGTTAACAGTAAGATATAAAAATACGCAATACATATAGATTATATTACGCCGTTCATTACTTTTAATAAAACGCAGCAAAAAAAAAAAAAACTAATACAGAATGCTCTCCTTCGCTTATGTTTGAGCGCCATGCGCTCCAATCTCATTAATATCGTACAGGAGAAGCTGTGGAGCCTCCCTTATAAATATTGGCTTGGTAAAAATTTACCTCCACTCATTCATAGTCGTAACAAACTGCACGGGATAAGTTTAGTATAGACGTCTTTAGATCCCTTCTATAAGACTTCCTTCCAAATACTACAGTTTAGATTAGAGGTAGATACTAACTTTTTCAATACATCGAAGAATCTCCAAATAGTGTTAACAATTCCATTGTCGAGTCAGTATTGGAGAAGCCAGTACAACGCTTATGAAATTATATACACCGATATTAAACATTCTAAAAAGTGATATACAGCCGCTTTTTTATCACAGTAAAAACATCTCTAAGTTGTTCCGCATACCATATTCAAAATCATCAATGTATGCCATATACGAGGCTGTTCCTTTTATTAGATTATATCAGAAAAAAAAAAAATACCTTATACTGACTGCATGAGTGTTCTTTTACAACTACCTAGACTCCCAGAATTTTCAATAAGTATATTAGAGTTATCAATACGACAGTGGGCTTGGCAACTTCAATAACGTGGAACTAAGGTGAAGTTTAAGTGGGTCCCTGTCCACTGTGGCGTCCGTAGAAATGAGATAGCGGATGCGATTATTCGATCGGATCTAATTCCCGCTATTGAGAAGCACGCTAAACTACAATGGAGAGACAGTGAATACCGAAGCTTAAGGAAATATTGTACCGTTATTTTCAATCGTATTTCGAATTTCAAAGTTTGTTAAAAAATATGTTTCTATTCAAAAGACAATTCCAAAAGAGTCCTGGTTTAAACATGGGTATCTCCTCCATAAAGATTTTGTATCCGTGTTTGTTAGACTAAGGAGTGGTCAAAACTATTCACCTAGTCATCTTTCCAAATTGAGGATCATCAGAAAGGCAGTTTGTGAAATATGTAATATCGAAGATAACTTCGAACATCAGATCTGATCCCATCCAAAATACAAAAATAGACAGCTTTATGTCTGAACTTTTATCGACAAGGAATATGCTGCCAATACAACTTGAAGAGCTTATTGTGGATCCGACCTCCTTGGATGCGCGTAGATTATGTAATTTTATTAAGGCTAATAATATAAGTCTATAGTCTGAACAATCCACATAAACTGGTCAAAGGGTGAAAACTAGGCCAAAAAAAGTTATTTTTATTTGAAGAGAAGATTTTGCAACTATACAAATGATCGAAAGTTTGAAGTTTTCCACATTCAAACAAGGCATTTAAAACCATTTTCCATTTATTCAATGTATATAAATATCTCGATATTCGTAAATCGCGGTAATTCACAGTATAGGATACATTTACGACGGAATAAACTTCAAACGCTCATCGATACATTTACAAACTTTACTAAGTCTGGCTCGCCGTTTAAAGTCGCGTATAAAAATTTTCGAAATCTGGGGCTGGAGGAAAATGGAAAAAATAGCGTGAAAAGAGATAATTAGCAAGGAAGTATTTAAATGAATCCATGAAAATAGAGGCTTATTAGGGAAAAATTAAAAGAAAGAAAATGCAAGTGGATATGCAAATAATTGACGGCATCCTAGAAAGGAAAACCGTGAATGAAAGATACTAAACAATTACAACACGATATACAAGCCCGTTCAAGTTATCTATCCACCAATCTTAACAGGATTGAGGAATTATGATGATGATAAAAATTGAACGGTTGTATACAATCAAAGGCTTACTTCTCCATCATCATCATCATTTGAATAATAATAAAGATGATTATGAAAGACTAATTCAATAAATGAAATCCTGTGGGATAATTAGAGCAGCTATTTAAAACCGCGATAGCTCGACGGGATCAATTACGACAAAACTATATGGAGCAGTCATGCGACATCTTGCATCGTCGGAATTCATCCTTCTGTCATCGGCATCAGTTATCGATGCACCGATACGCTTTGTAGGATATTCTGCATGTAAAACTGGCTAGCATACGAGACACCAATTATATGCATCGCAGAGATACGGACACATATGATGTTATAATTAGCATTGTATATCTCTGTGGCTATTCCCAAAGATTTCTCTCCCTTGTTGCCTTAATGAATCCACTGATATCATTAATGTTACTCCATTCCTCGATGTTTTTTGATTTATGAATTTATTTTTCTACTAACTGACCTTTTACCATGAATTCTTTCTTGCAGTATTTTCTCCTCTTAGAATATGACCGAGGTATGCAGTTTTTCTTTTTTTAATATATTTTAACAGCTTTCTTTGTACGCCGGACTCTTTCAAGTACATTTCTATTTGAAAAACTTTTTCGGTCCGTGAAATTCTTAATAGTTTTCTTAGAAGCCACATTTCCGTAGCCCCTAAACATCTAACAGTTCTGAAATTCAAGGCCCACGTTTCCACTCCGTACAAAAGTACCGGAATAACGTCGTAGCAGTCTATAACTTTTAATCTTAGCTGGAGTGGCAAATCATTAGCGAGCAAACGTTTATTATTTTTCGAAAGGTTTTCTTTGCTATTCCGCATCTTGTCCTATTGTCTAGTTTATCGTTTATTATCGATCCGCGATCACCCGATTAGTAATTAAAGAATTTAAATTTAAATGCATATTCTAAACTACCTTCACATTAGTTAATATAGTAGGTCCGACAAAGTTCCCGGTTTCATAACCTTTTACGGTAATGTCGCGTCCATCCAACAATAAATTAGCTCCTTCATCGATACCGGACTGAATTAAGTCCAGTATTCGCTGTTTCGCTTGGGGTGAAATAACCGGTCCAACATCAGTATTCGGAATATGGCCTTAAGGGGGAAAAAAAATTAAACATCGAAAATTAAATAATATATTTTCCAGTTGAATTGAGATTGATTTTGCGATTTTAAAGTAATTACTACAGCTTGTGTGAACTTATTTCATCGTTTGCTCCGTTTTTTTTTTGTTTTTTTTTTAAATTATTGCACAGAAAGAAGAAAATTAGACAATATGATAGTTTTATACAAATATTTAAAAATAATAATAATTAATTATAACATATAAATTACCAGCATTTACGTTTAACTGTAGCGTCTTCGTCTTTAAGTCGTCAAGCCATTTGTTAGCCTCACCGACAAATATGGCAGTGCTCAGTGCCATACAACGTTGACCAGCCGCACCGAATGCCGCACCGACGATTTGACTTAGTGCGCGATCTTTATTCGCGTCCGCTAAAACGACGCCGTGATTTTTCGCGCCCATGTTACTCTGCACGCGTTTACCATTTCGACTTCCTCGCTCGTATACATATTTACCCTAAAATGACGAATTACGCACATTTATTTTATCTTCGAGGTCCACACCATCATTCATCATCATAGATCGCATTCTTTACCTGCTGCAGTCGTTTTGAAATCACGATAAGTATCAACTCCCACACTATCAATTGTTTGTAAAATGTAGAGCGCTTCCTTGATCGATTACTTCTTTTTCTGCCTCCTATCGTGTTTTCCCAGGATTTCCATGATCAAGCTACCATGTCTCATCACACGACCTTCCATCTATTTCTTTTTGCGCAAAGGTGGTTATAAAATTATTTTCTTTCATCTCCCCTCTTTCTGTGAGCGTTTTTTTCTATGCGATATGTAACAAACTGGTTACATTCTTCTCGAAAAAGTATTCGTAATTTCGTCGCGCACACCAATGAATAATAATTCAGAGTTTCTTGAATAACGGTGTACCCCAATAGATAAAACCGTTTTTATTTTGCATATGTAATTTTTTTAAATGTTATTTAATTACTACTACTTATTATTCGTTAAACGACGCATCTCTACATTGTCTCTTCTTTAATCTTCTAACTGGATTATCCGGATGGTCTTCATGCGTGATACTAACGGATTTAAATTTTGAGCAAATTATGCATTCTGTTGTACCGCTGCTTATATATATATACCTCCATAACCGAAGGAACATTTAGATCGTTCTGAATTATATTGTTTCTTACATAATATGGCGCATTAGCCATTATCCTGAATATTTTCGATTGATATGACGGTATTTTGTTTAGGTGCGTCTTAGCAGCTGTTCCGTACACTCCTAAACCATATTTCCAGACAGGAGTTATAACAGTGTTGTAAAGTAAAACTTTATTTCTAAGACTTAGTTTCAACTGCCTTCCTATCAGTAGGTATAACTGCTTCAGTAAGGATCTCGATTTTTTTCTGGTTTTAATTACGTGAAGATTCCATGTAAGACGCCTGTCAAGGGTTAGTCTAAGATATTTTACTGCTTGTTCTTGCGGTATTTTATGATTATCGTAATTGAATTCACGTTTGTTTTGTCAATGTAACATACGATGACTTTTGTTCATTAATTAAACCATTTTAAAGCATGTTTATCGAATATGGGCTAACCTTGCCGAAAATAATATAGAAAAAATTGAGCATTTCCAGAGCAAAACAATACGAATGGTGGAAAATATTCTACAGCACCCGTAAACAATAAAACAGAATTCCTCGAGATTTTGCGTAAAAATTACATGGCAAAAGAAATAACGGCATAAGCGGAAAATCCTTTTCTCTATGGACCGTTTTCTTAAATATTTGACATGTATAGTACGTTATAATTAAGTTATATATATATATATATATATATATATATATATATATATATATATATATATATCCATTACCTAAATTATGGACAAACAAAATTATCCCTCGGATTAATTATAATTTAATCGTCCAAAAGAAAATTCAAAAAAAAAAATCAGTTATAGATGTAACAAACCATGTTTTTAAAAAGTGTTAAAATTGCACAAAACGTAATTGAATGTGTAGTTTGAAATTTATGCGGAATTTAATTAGTTGGTAAATATATTTCTATATATTAACATCCTAAATAGTAAACCATAAACACAATCTCGATATATAATGGTCTCGTGACAAACAAAACACACATACGTTATATATATAGACGTAGATTAGACGATTACGTAATTAACAAATTAGGCATATAGATGCACATGTCAGAAATACTTTACGGTAAACTCGCATACTTAGAAAAAATTAGTAGACCTCAGACAAGATTAAATGGCCCAGATGAACCTGCACGAAAATTGGCTGCCCCAGATAGGATCGTATGAAGAATAATAGTTAAGGTGTACATTTCGTATTAACATGTTCTTTAGACGATAGAAGAAAATGATGAGGATGATATATATGAACACACACACACAAATACATGTATATATATATATATTCATATATGTACGATAAGCCTATATTTAAACTGAAGAGTTATTGATAAGTATTATCACAAAAACGCGGTTAAATACGTGATAACTGAAAATCTCAAACGTAATTTAATGAAGTGTCCTGAACGTTTACAATATTAAGTCATAAATAAACATTTTGTGGATTAATTGGATAGTTCACTACAGTTACATATGCGAACAATGTTGCCAAACCCGCGTTATCTAAGATTTTTTAGTAGTTATCAACAAAATTAACTTTTACCGAGGAAACGCGAATATTTATTTCAAGAGTTTGGATTACTTTATTTTAATCGTTATGAAATCCACGCGCGTTAGCTAAAACGATATTTTAATTATCATCATTATCCAATCGTCTGCTCGATTTCGAGCGTCGTGACCCAATTTATGAAAAGAAACTTTTCTCCATATATTTCTCGGTCTGACACATGATTTATTGGACCGTACGGATACCGGTTATCTTCTTAATTTGATCGATAAACTGTATTGGTGGTCGGCCTATCTGTCGCTTACCTTTTTCCCTGAATGACCGCCTTTTCAATGCCGTCAGCTCGAATAATATTTCCGAAAAATTTCAAAATTCTTTTATAAATAGGTGGTATTATTCTTCGGTGCGGTAGCATGTTTAATGCAGGATTGAGGCATTTTTTATACGGCTAATCCACGGAATTATTATTTGTACGCTGCCATTTCCATTATCTCCAGTTTTCTTTGGGAGGATTTATTTAATGTCAATGATTCCAACCATACAGAGCAATAGGAAATACTATTATTTACATCAGGTATAACTTCGTTTGATTTCGCATTCCCATGTCTTTCCATATTTCTATTAGTTTGTTTATCGTTGCTTTTGCAAGTCCTATCCGGCGGTTAATTTCTTCGTTACATCCTCCCTTATTAGACAGATACGTTCCATGTTATACAACACGATCCTTGCGTTCTATATCTAGTATTTGAAATTTAACTGACTATATCTACACCCATGATGGAACATTTTTTTCAGACCAGCCTCTTCGCTGACAGTCTCGACTAACTGCAGCAGTTGTAATTATATTGCAGAGTTTTTCGCTCGCAAAGCGTTTAAAGAAATCCGCTTAAACTCAGTCGTCGTGTTTATATTTTACAAATACAAAACGTTTAATGTAACGCTTATTAGTACGTAATTAATATAAATGAAATGCATACCGCTTGATCAGAACCGACAAACGAAATTGCTTTTACATCCGGATGATCGCAAATAAAATTTACAACATCGTGACTTCCGTGTACAACGTTAACCACACCGGGTGGGCAACCGGCTTCCACGAGCATTTGCGCTAACATTATACACGCTCCTGGATCGCGCTCTGATGGCTACATTCGAAATTTAATAAACTCGGATAAAAATCAAAGAATGAAACAACTAAGTTTATTATTACAATTACGTCAAAATTACTCCAAGACGCATATTTACAATTGTATAGCAGATAATATTAGATTTTATTATATGCGCGAATTCATAAACTTGAAACAAAAATATGTATAAAGCCATTAATACGAAATTATTATACGTTAATCGATATTTATCTTAACGAGTAGAAGAAGGTAGTTACTTAATTTGCGTCAATACAAGTACATTTGTGTTATTAATAGAAGCATTCAACGATTGTAATCCAATTCTAAAGCAGTGAAAAAGTTACTCGAACCGAGAGTGTACCGCGTTGATATTTTTACCTATTTTCAGTTAATAAATCAAATAAGTCGCAATTTATTATTTTTTTTTTACAAAATGAAATCCTGTTAAGAGCGGATTACATTCGGTTAACTTAGTCGTATTTATTTCAACGAGCACGATTTTATATATAGTGTTTTAAAATCAGTAAATTAGTCACGCCTATTAAACTAGTCGAAATATTTTAAATCTACATTCAAATGTCGTCTGTAATATTTAAATTATACTTAAGAAATTAATAATAAAAATAATGCTAAAAAATGCCGTCAAAGTATAATCGAAGACGATATTGCGCAAGTTCGTTAAATACTTTTCTTAAATAAGGAAACGTAAAAAAAAAAACGAATGATAAATAAAAAAACCGAATGATAAATAAAAAAACAAATTATAAGACTCGTATTTGAGCGCGTATTAAACTTTCTTAGATTTTCGAAACAACACTGTTCGTACCTTAATAACGTGAGTATTGCCGCAAACTATAGCTACAGGAAACATCCAAAGAGGGATCATAGCTGGAAAATTGAAAGGAGCAATACCAGCTGTTACGCCTAACGGAACACGATACGAATGAATATCTAGGTCTTTAGAAGGACCGGGTAATGTTTCTCCCATTAATAACGACGAAATGCCGCAACAATGCTCGACTACCTCTAAAATATAAGAAGTAACATATGATTAAATAATATTCACATTTGAAAGGCGAATACGTTATATTACCGGTACGTGATTTTTTTTTTAATTTTTCTTAGATTTTAAAGTATCCCTTAAAATTTAAATAAATTTCTGCTGTTATAACATTGAGTACATATTGAATTTATTTCAACTTAAAGAAATCACATTCGTACTTAAAGAATTCGTAACGAAAACATAAAAACTGAAAACTAAGTGAAAGTACCGAAAATCAGATTTGGAATGGTGACACCCTCCATATTAATTTTATCATCATTTATCCTCAATCGCTAGGTTGGTGGGCAATTTATTACTTACCTATAGATATTTTGTTGTATAGTGTAAGTAGCGTACAAGGCAATTATAATATGGCGCTAGTGCAGTTAAACATACATACACACACCCGGGAGGACTGTGTGTAATCGCTTTGCTGTCACGACACAATGCAGCCCCGCGTGTTTTTGTAGTGTATTATACTATTGCTAGCGCATATGGTGTTGTGCGTGGTGGTTTGGAATTGCCTTCCACGCGAGAATACTAGAATTATTTTATATTTTTATTTTCCAATGATAATATTTTTGCATCGCCGATCGTATTCAAACCACCCGGTACATTCTGTATAGAAGTGCTATTAGCGGCTATTCCGACGACGACTTATATAAATTTATATCATCGAAATTACGCTTAAGTGTATAAGCATAATAATAAATATTATTAACGTGAAAATGGACTTACGTAATCCACGTAATACATCGCCTTCGGCATCTGGTAATGTTTTCCCTTGCTCTTCTGTAATATTTGTTGCCAGTTTTTTCTGAATAAAGATACATTAAGCACGACAAATTCATTTGACGTACCACGTTATTAAAAATTATATAAACTAACGCGAACGAATATAATAAAAAAAGTAATATTTCGTTTATATTTAACTTTTGAAAAAAAAAAAATCATTTATATACTTATATACCATATTACTTCTGATAATACTCTGATATTTCAACATTATCTGTTGTCGTGTTAATACAGAAGTTTTAGACCACGACTTATATGCGACTTTTGCAGATGAGACAGCTTCCTCCATTTCTGAGCGAGTACATTTGGGAACACGGGTCACAACCTGATATAAATCAAAATATGATTTAATTTAAAATGAAATGTTTCTACAATTAAGAATTATGAGATAATTTATCTTTATTTAAATCATTTTTATAAAAGAACATCGTGTATTTCTTTAATTCTACATATTATAATACAACACATTAGCGAATACAAAAATACTAAACGTTTTGTTTTTTTTATTGCAACGGCACCAAAGCACCATAAAAAATGGTGATGAATAAAGTAATAAAAATGTGATTATCTAACGCCCCCAGTGAGACAATTAAATCCTCAATAACAGTATCATTAAAGTTAGACCAATGAATTACATAAGTTTATTATTCGTAATCGATATTTCGAATTATTAAAATCGTTTATTCTTGTAATGTGAACTAATTTTTTTTTTAGTTATTGAAAGAGCAACTCTGCACCATCACCCATTTTTTAATCGTCTTGTAGAATTGTCAGGAAGAGTAAATAGATCGGACATGTGGGTTAATATTAAATTGCTATTTAATTAATTTCTGTGGTTACATTTTGTTATCACGAGTAATTATGAAAAAGAACAGCAAACATCTGTTCAATACGTGAAGTTTTATTAGAACCATCATTAGAAAACAATTCAGATTTCGAAGATAGTTTAAAAACCACGAAGATAATACTGACTCAGATATTAATAATGATGGGGATAACCGCATAATGTTTAATGGAGGCCAGATATTGATAAATATGTTAACTATCGTACTAGTAGTAATAGATATACTAAAATGAAATGTTCAACATGAAGAAAAAACGTGTACTTTACATCAAATGTGCCAATACTACAAACGAAATAAACTGTCGTTACCTATTTTAAAATTTATTTAAATAATATATTATATACCAATACTACATAGTAATATGTGTTGGTTTTTTTTTCTATAAATATAACATTAGCCATAAAAGAATTTATAGTTTTTAAAAAAGTTAAAATAAATAAAATGTAGTTGTTGAAATATTGAGAAGTTCTCTCACGTGAGAATTCTCATATTTACCATCGGTGTTACATACATGAAGAAAAAACATGTACTTTACATCAAATGTGCCAATACTACAAACGAAATAAACTGTCGTTACCTATTTTAAATTTTATTTAAATAATATATTATATACCAATACTATATAGTAATATGTGTTGGGTTTTTCTTTCCTATAAATATAACATTAGCCATAAAAGAATTTATACTCTTTAAAAAATAATTTTAAAAAAGTTAAAATAAATAAAATGTAGTTGCTGAAATATTGAGAAGTTCTCTCACGTGAGAATTCTCATATGTACCTACCGGTGTTACATTTTTTCGTATGGCTGATGGAAGGTTAACTAAATAGCAAATAATCATGAGCTGACGATCAAATTCTTATATTTATCTTCACGATATTAATATATATATATATATATATATATATATATATATATATATATATATATATATATATTCAAGCAATTATTCTAACCTTATAAAAACTATTGAGTACTTTTTTTCTAACTTAAAAACATCAATTCAAATATAAAAGTAGATTCAAAGAACATATAATAGATTTCTTCGAATTGTATCATCCGATATTAAAGTAAAAGATAAACGTACATATATGATTCGTGATCTCAATTGCTAACACTAAAGACTTCCATATTTTTTATTTATTGAACTAAATATTAGCATTTACAACTGATAAAAGGTTATCTATAAATGTAATTAAACAATAACTAAGGATAATCAACACATTACGCTAAACATATTATTTTAATTTTCACTAAATAAATTAAACTGTAATACAATTTTGTGCAAATAAATACCTTATTGGTGGCAGGATTATGCAAATCGATCCATTCATTCGTTTGTGATTCTCGAAGTTTTCCATCTATATAAAGTTTTGTTGTTGGAACAGTCGAATATTTACGACATGATGTTATAAATGAATTTACCTACAAGTTTATAAAAATAAATCATGGGAAGAAACTCAAATAGAAATTTAATTAAACGATTAATTTGTTTACAATACTTACTGGTTTTGACAACATGGTGAATAAACTAACGATAATTTTGTCTATGTGAACGTTCACAAGTCACATAACATTATAATTCCTACTAACAACAGCAAAACAGCTACGTGTTTACTAATTGCATTAATTACATGATAATTGATAATCATGAATAATTGATAAGTTTGTGTATGAATTTATCATTCAACCTAATAATATGATCAGAATGACCAGCACCACGGATAAAAAGAATACAAAGCTGGTACATTTAATCATGTACATATGTACACTTTTTCTTATGTAAAATTTAAATTAACTGAAAACCCTATTTTTTAATTAGTCATAAACACTATTACTTTATCATTATTTTAGTTAAATAAATTACATATACAAATAAATGTGAACGTTAATACCTATACTAACTAAAATAATTTTTTAGTAATTTATTTTATTAATACAAATAATATTGCTTTAAAATGATCCAAAGGAAATGCTTATTTTATAATTGTTGTAAAATAGTTAATACAATATTGTAGTCAATAGGATTCGTTATTTTAAATATTTTTTGTTTGTAACATTGTACAGTGAACAAGAGTCTAGCTAGAGTAGAAAATTACTAAACAACTCGAGAAAAGTAGTCAATAAAATTATTGAACTATATGTAGTATATCTTATAGATGATATTAAATTTATATTTGAATTATGAACGAACAAATCAACAATACAACAGAGCTGATTTCTCAGTTAAAATATGACTTACAACAAAAGACAGAAATAATTGAAGTGAGTTTTTAATTTTTTACAATTGAGGTGCAGCTGTCATTAGAATTTATTAATATATGTTATTCTATTGTTCTCAGGATCAAAAACAAGAATTATATTCTGCTAAGAAGAAACTCCAATGCATGGATGTAATGAAAGTGGAAATGGAAATAGAAATCGAAGCATTAAATGGTCTATACCATATAAATGGAAATCTTGAATCAAAAATTAAAACACAGGAGAAAGAAATTGAACGACTTCAAAAAGAGGTTTGTATGATTTTAATAACATTTATCGTCGCATGTACTTTTTATTATTTTTCAATTATTTGTGAAATTAGAGTAATTACTTTATTTTCAGATAGTTGATTTTGAAAATCAAGTATCAGAAAAAAACAGTAACGAAGTTACATGTTGTGAATTGAAAAATCAAATTTCATTGTTAGAAAAAGAATTAGAGTCTAGAAAACAAAAACAGTTAAACGAGATCGAAGAACAGTTGCAATCAAACAATTGTACTTTGCAGGTATATTACCAATTTTTGTTGTAGAAATTTTGATGAACGTGTAATACAGTACCGTAGTTATTTTGACATGCTAAAGCTCGGTTATACATAAGATGAATAATGAACTAATAAAGTTTTTGTGTTAAAAATCAGAATTTTTGAAGTCGTCATCATTAATAAATGATTTTAAACGTCTGTAATAATTTAAAATAAAACTATCAATATATTTTTAATATTTAATATTATATTTTTAAAGGGAATTATACCGCTCTGATTGTAATTAATAGTCAAATATTTAATTACTTCAAGGAAAAAAGACTACTAAAAAAAATCAAAATTGCAATTAATACGTTAATATTGAAATATTTTAACAGATTAGGATTTATGAATATTTCATATAACATAGCATATTTTTATGATTAAGTATTTTATTTGTACGCGTGCGTCCGCTTTATATTTCAATCGCGTTCCAGAATCAATGCAGTTCGTTACTGAACGATGTTGACAACCTTAAAATTGAAAATGAACGATGCAGCTGTAAAATTTCTTTACTGGAAACGATAATAATTGAAAAAGATCGAGAAATACAAGAACTGAAAGATATCGTTGAAGTTAAAAGCAACGATTTGAAATCGTCATTAAAATTGACCAAGGTACTTTTCTCTTGTTAAATTATTAAGGGTAAATTTTGCATTTGAAATTATTTAATTTTATTTGTCGAGCTTCGCTAAATACGTGAAATTAATCATCAAGTTTTTTATCCAGAATTATTTTTAAAAGTCCTTTAAAATCTTAGTAACATTTACAGATTTTTCGAAAAAAAGAAATGTTTAAAATTATTGAAAATTTTAATTCGATAAAATGTGACGGTAAAGTCTATAGCGAAAATATTTACAACGGACATTAGAAAACATTTGAACTAACTGAGAAATCCATTTATATCGTGTTAACAGATATTTTAAATTTTCAGTTAATTAATCCATTGATTTTTTAATAAAAACGATTAAAAAAATTGTGCTGATTTCTACATATACATGATATCGTATAGTTCTTAATTTAATTGATAACGTTTATTTCGAGTGTGGTTCTTGTTTTAGGAATTACAAGACGAAAAACTTGCGTTAAGTGCAGAATTAATGACGCTTAAATCAAATGAAATTGATCACAACAATAGAGGCAATTCGTTGTTCGCAGAAGTCGAAGATAAAAGGGCAACAACCGCTACGAAATTAGAAGTAATTCAGAGAAAGTATCGGGATTTGAAAATGGCGTTCGTGAAGAAAAACAGTGAAATTAAATCATTAGAAGTATGTGTACATTTATCTATTAATAATCACTTATAAACGATACAATCAAATAGTTATTTATTAATTAATTAATAATATCTGTTCTTAGATTGAAAACAATAATCTTCGCAAACAGTGGAAAGAAGATAATAACGAACCATACGAATCAGTAGCAGCACTGGTTGAAAATTACAAAACACGTATTTCGGTAATGTTAAAATAGCTAAGTGTGTTTTTAAATTTTGATATATATATATATATATATATATATATATATATATATATGCTCGCAATCTGCCTATTTGAGGCAATAAGCGGCGAGGATAACTTTTAAAAATAAATGTATTTAATGGAGCGTGTCCCAGTGACACAGCTCCTTATCTTATGACTGGACTATTTTTCAAATGGTACGCAAGCCCTAGGCGCAGTGTTTTAGGATATTTAAGCGTACGAATCTGGACCGGTTTACAATCAGATTATGGCCCAGGTGGTTAATGTGTTTGTCTAGCCGTTGCATGTATAGTTCCTTATGACTGCTGATCACCTGTTTGATTGGTGTTATTTCCATCCTTTCGTACGTTATCATTGCGCACGAACCATGGCGCACCGACGATTGAACGCAATATCCTATCTTCGGTTGACCGTATGACATCAATATTCGAATTGCTAGCTGAACTCCAAAGTTCTATCCCGTAAGACCATATAGGTCTTAGGATCGCCTTATACAATAAGACTTTGCTTTCTATTGGAAGCTTGGAAGTCTTTCCGATTAACCACCAGTACATACTACTAAATTTTATGTTGAGTTGGTTTTTTTTTTTTTTTGCATAAATGTGTTTTCTTCACTTCAATTTATGATCCAAGTGCACACCAAGGTATTTCACACTACCTGTGGTTGGGATTTCTACTCCATTGAGCGTTAATGCTGGATGATTCGTATAGTTTTTTTTCAGTGTGAACACAATATGCGAACATTTAGTTTCGTTGACTTTAATCTTCCAATACGTGAACCATTTTTCTAGAATCGGCTTGATGCTAACTCAATGTCACAGTCGGCAGATAATATAACAGTGTCATCAGCAAACATAGCTGTAGTTGTGACATTTAGCGGAAAATCCGAAGAGAATATTTGATAAAGTATCGGCCCAAGTACACTACCTTGGGGGTACTCCTGCTCGAATAGGGTAGATGTTAGAAATTGACTCAGTAACCTGAAAGTATCTTTCTGAGAGATAAGATTTTATTAAGTAATAAGGAACCGGTAATTTGCGTTTTATTTTATAAAGTAGGTCATCGTGCCACACTTTATCGAACGCTTTTTCTATGTCCAGAAACACCGCGGAACAGAACTTCTTTTCTTCAAAGCTTCTGTGGATAACATTAACAACCCTGTGAATTTGTTCTACTGTGCTATGTTGATCTCTAAAACCAAATTGATAGTGAGGTATTATATTGTTTGCGACTAGAACAGGTTTCAGTCTTCTTAACAGTAATTTTTCGAAAAATAGAAAGTAAACTTATAGGTCTATACGAAGCCAACTCAATCGGTGGCTTCCTCGGTTTAGGTATAACAATTATGTTCGCAAATTTCCACTGTATAGGAATGTAGCTTAAGCGAAGTATTGCATTGAATATATATGCTAACAGTATAACATGCTTTTTTTGGTAATTTCTTGACCATCATGGCTGTAATTAAATCATACGTCGGAGATTTTTTTAAATTCAGATGTTTTTGTATAAAATTATTTACTTATATCGAACAAAGGTCTCTAATATTTATTAATAAAAAAATATGTATATGGTAACGGCCATAAAATAAAGTTTAATTAAATAAACGTAACCGTGTTTAAATGTTGACAAATTAATTTAAAAATTTTTACAACTTTGTCTGATTGTTCTCAGCTTTTAATGTTAATCATGACATAATACAAATATTAACTAGTCATGGACAATTGCATACTAAAAATAATTTACTCCAATATTTGCCTTAACTGTAATGACAGTATTATTGAAACACAACCCATGGATTACACACACATACATTCAACAATAATATATAATCACACACAAAGTGAACACTAGCAATAATATACTATCACACATACACACACGCATAATACTTTATATCAAACATGGGACCGACATGCAAATTGTTATATTTATAAGATTATAATGTTAATTGAAATGTAAAGGGTATCTGCCGACTGGTAAAACCGGCGGGAATGGGAAAAGGGGATATGTTCTAAATAAATAAATAAGAAACTGTGGCTCACATGTAATAAGTATTCTAATTCTTGAGCCGTCTTCGCTTTTAAAGGTTGTCGTTCATATCTTTCAGCTTTATTTTGCCAGTCTCGTGTCAGATGCAAAAGTTTTCCAGACTCGGTAACGGCGATCCATTTTTGGAAGTCATTCTGCGTCCAGCTTTTTAAAAAATCGTAAAACTAAATATAATATCGTTACTTTTTTACCTGAGAATTTTTCAAATTTTAATTTGTAGTCTTTAAAATTAAACATACGTCTATATAAATAATCTCATCACCGATAATTATAGGCTATTTAAGCAAGTTAGAATGTACGTGTTATCTCATTTTAATTATGTTGTCTACGGAATATTTATGTACGTATTTAATTTTCTTGATAACTTATATTTGTTTCTTTCTCTTTTATTATTGTATCAATGTCATTTTGAATTTGTACTAAATATTATATATTGAACATATTATATTTATTCGCTAGATTTTAAAATTAATCCGAAATTTAACGCTCATTATTACTGGATTGTATTAACATTATTTAATTCTATTTTAGGAACTATCGAGTCTAGTTGCAGAACTCGAGAAAAGACCTGAATCGCCTCAAATTATGTCGGTTTCTGATTTAAATAATACTCAATTTAACTGCATTAAACAGCTAGTGGAATACGAACGGTAAATACATTCTACGTTTGTTATTAGTAAAATGGTTATTCAGCAAAATAAAAATATCGATTTATATTCGATATTAAATTAATCTTCGTTATTCCGTTCTTTAATGCATAATGTTGCATGCTACAAATTGCGTAACGATGTAATATAAAAAAAAAAAAAATATTGTTAAATTTTATCCGTGCTGGGAATTATTTCGAATAAACTTACCTTTAGTCGATAAATGTATTATTGTGCGTGCGAGTTATAAATTTCCCCTCGAAGCTGATTCTAAGATTATTATGGACAAAAAAGTCCAGCTATTTTTTTCCGATTCTAAATAAAAACCTTATTGTTATTATTATTCCATATTGTTAGGATATCGTCAATTCTCATAATTTAATATTTTTAATATTATTCTCAAATTTGTTCATGTAAATATAAGCTAAAATGGGTGAGAACGCTACCTTGATGTTCACAGCGGAAATATCCATTTAGCTTCAAGTTATAAGAAGAATAAAGTACATATAGTTGTCAATCGATGTATTGCATCACGTCAGATAAACAACCTAATATTAAATTAACTTCTTCCAAATAAGTTTTTACATATACAAAATCAACAACGAATAAAAACTCAGCCGGTCACGATGGTATTCATTAAAATGCTACCTCAAAAAGCCAACGCTCAGTTAATTTAATTAATGTTTAAATTTGGGTACTTACCCTCTAGTTGGAAAGTGGCAAAAATAATTCCAGTATCGAAACACGGCAAAGATTGCTCTCAGATAGACAATATCCGTCCAATCAACTTAACAATCTTAGCAAAATTGCTGAAAAAATTATTCTGAAAATATTAAGTGATTTTATTAATTCTAACAATATAATACGTAGTAGTCAATTTGGATTTCAACTAAGCCATTCCATAACACAACAGATAACAAGAGTTGTTGACTCTATCGCAGATAATTTTAACTTCAACAAATATACTGGGATGGTGTTGGCAAAAGCTCATGACGGTATTATCTACAAAATGATTTTTAATAGGTTTCCTATATATCTAATTAAACTGATTAATAGTTATTTAAATGATAGATCCTTTTATATCATCATAAATAATGCGAAAATCTTGATATGCCGGCGTACCTCAAGGTAGCGTATTAGGGTCATTTTTATTTACTTTTTTTCATGCGTGATTTCGCGCATATAAATTACATCAAGGTTGCCTTATACGCTGATGACACAGCGTTGTTTTGTAGTTCCTACAGATCAAGTGCTATCAACAATAGGTTACAGTTTGGTGTTAATCGCGTAATCAAGTATTTTTCTAACCGGCAAATTGCTCTTAATCCTTTCAAAATGAAAGCAATTTTTTTAACTCGTCGATGTCCGTTTTTACCGATCAGACTTCACGTCAGTGGCGTTTATATAGAATGGTCTGACTAGATACGCTGCTTGATAACATTTTCTAAGCATATAGACTATGCGTCTTTGAAGACAAACAGGAAATTACGATTTCAGAAAACTTAGTATTAGATATACTAAGTATAAACATCGACACATTAAACATAATTTATTATTCTCGTAACGTTCCAACATGTTTGTTTTCGTTTACGGTATTTATAAATGCTCTTACATATTCGTTATATAATTAAACTTATATTTACTATTGTTTAAATTACTACATTTCATTTGTAATGGTTTTTTGTTTATTTTTTTCCATCAATACTATTTATACCTTATATGTTTATTATTTACCAGTTTATATTATTAGAATTTTTACTTTCGTGAATGGAGAGGGCATTTGTTCCGGTGCGTTTATTCAATATTATTATAACTTTTTAATGTAAGGTCAAATATATGCATTTTTACATTTTTAAATCTACAATAGGGATTCCATAATTAAACGACTATTTCGTTTATAATATTTATTTTGAAACTGAAAATAATTTTGGTTTAATACTGTCTAATATTTTTATGTAACGATCTTTATATAATTTATTATTTAAATTATTAACCCTAATATATTCTATTATTTTGTCGGTGGGAATATCGTTACATATTAAATACATTAAAGGTTAAAAACGAAACGTTTGCTGCATATGTAAAAGAGCTTAGCCCGTTCGAGGATAAAGAGTATTCTCTCTGGAAAGCGACTCGAAGGATCAAACGTACAATTACCCAACAACCACTGCTTAAAGATGAAGGTGGAAACTGGGTAAGAACGGATCATGAAAAAGCCGAATGCTTTGCACGATATTTAACCCGAGTTTTCAAACCACACGATATAGCTTCGACCATCAATACCAGTATAAATTATAAAGCGGACAAAAAAGTTCCAGTAATTACACCCTACGAGGTTGCGAATGAAATAGATAAAAATATGAACCCACGGAAAGCTCCGGGCATAGATGGTGTGACTTCTAGAGTGTTTAAAGAAATATCTAAAAAAGGCATAGTTATGCTAACTTACCTTTTCAATGCATGCATGCGACTAGAGTTCATACCACTTTGCTTCAAAACAGCTCAAATTATCATGATAAAGAAACACAATAAACCGGAATCCGATGTAAGGTCGTATAGGCCGATTTCGTTACTGCCATCCATATCAAAGCTATTTGAGAAACTATTACTAAAACGACTTTCACCAATGGTCGAAGAATTCATACCACTGCATCAGTTTGGATTCAGGCGAAAGCACTCTACAATTGACCAAGTACATAGGATTGTATCCATAATCAATAGAGCTTTCGAGGAGAATAAATACTGTCCGGTCGTTTTCCTGGACGTAGCTCAGGCCTTCGACAAGGTATGACATAAAGGCCTAGTATACAAATTAAGCCGACTACTGCCGGGCAACATTTGTCGACTGCTTACATCATACCTAACGGGACGTAAATTTACAGTAGTACAAGGAGATACAACATCCGTGTCTTATGATATAGAAGCTGGAGTTCCTCAAGGAAGTGTCGTTGGTCCGATCTTGTATCTACTGTATACTCAAGACCTACCGACGGACGCGCAAACGATAACGGCTACATTCGCTGACGATACAGCTATCCTAGCTGTTGCCAGTAGCCAGTCTGACGCAACAAATAAATTGCAGAACTCACTAAATAAAGTGTATGAATGGGCGTCAAAGTGGAAAATAAGGATCAATGAAGAAAAATCTAAACACGTAATGTTCACATAACGTCGAACAGAGGCGCACTACCAAGTATACTTGGGAGGCGAACCTATTCCACAGGCTAGCTCAGTCAGGTATCTTGGTATGCACCTAGACAAGCGACTGACATGGGAAGTACATGTCCGAATGAAAAGTAAGCAGATAAAGAAAACAACACAACAACTCTATTGGCTTATCGGACGGAAGTCGCAGCTGGATGTAGAACACAAATGCTTACTGTACCGGCAGATTATAAAGCCAATATGGACCTATGGCCTGCAATTATGGGGCTGTGCCAGTAGGTCTAACAGAGCGAAGATCCAGGCCAGACAAAATGTGATATTAAGAGCGATTGTCGACGCGTATCGTTATTCTAGAAATGACGATGTGCATCGAGATCTACAAATTCCGTTCGTTAACGAAGAAATTGGAAGACACGCAACTGCCCACAGGAAGCGGTTACAGCAACACGTCAACGTGGAAGCCAGTCAATTGCTCGATACCGAACTAGACGTCAGGCGGCTGAAGAGGCATCACCCGGTCGATCTAGTTATATAATTACAAAGTACAGATACAATAACAGAATGGCAAAAGTCATGGCCACTGAGCCATTGACTTTAAACCCATTGGCTTGATTAATACATTAACATATGTTAGATCAGGCTACACTCCTTTAAATTGATGCTTATTTAACCTGATAGGTTAAGATTGTATCTTTATCTATAATTTAAAAAAAAAAAAAAAAAAAAAAAATATTAAATACATTCAATGATATTAGTACATCATTACTCTGAAGTTTTACTTCGTTCAAACAGTTTATTAATTTGATTATTTTTTATACTAAATTTATCTTTAAATTCAATAATTTTCTTTTAAACATTTTCCTATATTTCTTGAAATTCTATAAACGGGTGTATTGATGTAGATTACTATTTACTTTTTTTACGTAATTTTATTGAGCCTCTTAAAATTGGTGCTTCTGAATTCATTTCAGTTAGAATTGTGTACTTAAATTACTTTATTTTTTATGTTCTTTTGATAAAATATTGAAATTCGCAAATAAAATCGAATTATTAGAACACATTAGAAATTCGAAAGTAAAATATATATAGAGAGTCGTGAACTTAAAACGTGTAATGCATAAATACATTAAAATCGCATCTACCTATATAATAAATGTACTTTAATTCAAAAATAGAAAAACGAACAGCGAACTTAGAACGGAAATGCAACAACGTGCCGCCAGAGAAACATTTGCAGCCGAACAAATGTACGATTTACAAAGAAACGTCAAAAATATGAAAATTCAAATGATGAAAAACGTCGCCGTCATCTCAGAACTGCGTTCGGAACTGGAATATTATAAAAGCCTGAGTATGTTTTCCGTGTTCACTATTTAAAATATATATATCTTTTGTTTGAGGTGTAATTAAATTGCATAATTTTTATAATAATAGATTTCTAAAATTATGTTAGAGACAAATCGTACCCTTACGAGAAAAATGCTAAACACGAAATTGCTTACTCGTTAAGCCTGAAGGTTTTTGTCGTTATTTTGTTATGCACTTCGCAGAAACTTAGTTTGCCAGGTTATAATACTCCGAATAAATTTTACGCTATATCGGTTGCGAAATTGAAATAACTGAAAATTTAATTTTTATTATTTAAATTTTTTCGAAGAAAATTACATAATTTTGAAATAAATCAAATATAACGCTTAATTATGTTTTTTTTTTTTTCGTTTACTCCTAATTAAAACTTACTTCGGCATTTTTAATGAGAACGAAATCTTTTTTTTTTTAATTCAATTTTTTTCGTATATCCTTATTTTCAAACATCGTCTTTCTTCTATTTCTCCCCTTTAGACAGTCTACTAAAAGGATGAACGCTCTGACGTTTAAATATGACGTTGAATATTATAATTAGTTCGGAAACAGTTTTTAATTTTTGTTTGGAGCTTAAATTTCATTTTTAATATTTCTAAATCTACTTCTACTTTTATGTACTACTTTCAGAGGGAGAATTAAGAAGAAAATACTTTGTTGAAAAATGTTATATACATCTTCAAACACTCAACTTCCAGATAACTTTCTTATTCCAGAAATTTTCCATTTAATTTAATCATGCGTAATATCCTCCTTGACATTCCTTCTCCATTTAACTCAACACGTCTCTAACACCTTCCACAATGCATCCAAATTTCTATAGTTCAAATAAATGATCACATCGAACAAATATAAAGAATACACACAAATACGCATCCATACGTTATACCCTACCACCTGAACACTACGCAATCTCGCTATATCCACCGTCCTCACTGAAAACCACAAAAATCTAATCTAATATGTTCCGATTCTTTCTCTTCTATCGCATGCTTCAATTGTAATACCAAATTACATCCTGTTGGTCATAGAAATCTTGAATATGTTATTATACCGTAACCCTCGGGTTTTCTCCATCAAATGAACTAGCAGACAAAACAGCTAAAGAAGCAGCCACTATTCAACCATGTTCGTTATCTCCTATATCCGAATGTGATATAATCGCTTCCATCGAACAAATGTTATTCCTACAACAAATCACCTTAGAGCTATACGTTCTCATCTTTTTTTCTCGGAGATCTGTTTTACATAGTACGAAGGAACAGGTATATCTCTTATTCGAATTGGTCACACTGCATTGACTCGTGGCTACATTACAAATAAAACAGATCTACCATTATGCGCTCGTTTCGTCCAGGCACCTTAACACTCCGACATTTATTTCTCGAATGCCCACAATATATACAGACTTAAAAATTTCAGTTGTAATTCAAGTAAAAACAGTTCTTCAATTTATCTGAAATATAGATATGATCAACTTTATATAATATTACCTTCGGATCCTCCTGACCATAGCAGCGGTACCCCAAAAAAAAAAAAAAATTTCCTCGTTTAATTTCGAAATTATATTATTCGTACGCGATTATGCACGAATTATACGATTTTAAATATTAGTTAGATGTAAATATCGATAGTTATATTTAATTATAAATCTCTAATCGAGCATTTCGATAAAAATTTAATTCGTATTGTCGTATCCAGATAATAACGGTACAGCTTCGGCAAGTGTCAATGACGATAGTTCGTTAAAGGAAGTTACAAATCAAAAAGAGACGAAAAATTACAGCGTACCGATAACGAATAACTCCGTTAAATGCGTTCGTTTTGATCAAACGATAGCTGAGACGTCTGTGGTATCGGCGAGCGAAATAAACGATACCGCCATCTTTAAAAGGCCGTCCATTTATAATAAAATGCACAACGTCGTCTCCATTAAAGTTGGAAAAGAAAATAGCGCCTAACAGTAATTAGTATTATTAGTATTGTTCGATAGTTACTCGATTTCCGTATTCAAATGATCGGTCCGATAAAAAATTCCTCTACGAGTATATACGTGTATGTGTGTATTATGGTGTAATAAATTTTATTCTCGTAACGTTCCTCGAAAGTCATGCGTAAACAAAAAATTATAATTTCCTAAAATTTTATACATTTTTATTCGTCGTTGTAAGTTGAAAAGATAAAAACTTCTCAATTTCGTGAAAGGTTCGTAAAATAAAAGAAATATGTTGACCCAGAGAAGAATGACGGTTTTGCTTTTTGGATAGCGCAGTTGGTAACACTGCTAAAATCATCGCGTGCTCCACGTTTAGAGTGTAAACACGAGACATATTCGTTTTTGTCCAGTTATCCTATTGCGTGGTACGTTATTTTCGGAGTGAATCGATCACGACCGCGCAAAGAGAGTTTCCAAAAAAAAAAATCAAAGTTACGCGATTTTTTTTCTGGAACGCCTGAAAATTCGGATTTCTGCAGAAATTTCAAACGATCTACGCTCGATAAAGTCTTCGAAAATGTTGTAAAGACTGAATAAATGTATTGTTGCAAATGACGGTCGATCTGAACGATATTGTGCTCCACAAACGATTGTGAGCTAATCTCTCATTTTACTATTTTTAATGAAAATTTCATTCAACGAGTTCGATAATTTATTTGTCGAACGCTTAGTCGTTAAGTACGATACCGTGATTGTTCGATCCTTATTCGATTACAATTGATTAGCCAAATTATACGCAATCTCCTTCGCTGTTGAACATTTGAATAACTATTCTCACTCGTATTCTCCGACTCACTCGGTAGTCTTAATAAAAACGGTGATGTGTTATTCGATAACAAGCACATATGTAGTAAAATTGTACGTAGAAGTACTAACTGCTACATCGGATATCGATTGAAAAACAAGATAACCGACATATGCAAGACAGGGGGTGGATCGGGAACAAATAAAGGGCGCCATTATTTGAAGATTGTATTATCAGTCACGTGTTATATATGACGAACTTGACGAATTTAACGATTTTTGTAGCGACATCGATAATAATATCGAGAGTTCTTTATCGGTTGCTTGGAAATTTCGAAACAACGTGTTTTTTTTTTATATATATATATAGGCAGGCTATATCAACGCCATCTATTGCACTTGAAAATAGCACGTCTTGCGCTAGCATTCTCCTTAACAGATATTATCTTAGCGGTAATTTGTTTGAGCTGTTTAAAATATATATTATTTTTTCATTGCGTTATTTGATTACTATTTAATGTTTTTATATGTTTCTTTGTACGTATTGATCCTCGCATAGACGATTATACGACATCAATAATTTTTATACCTGTACAGAAAATACAACGACAACTAAATAAAGGATTATCGTCCTATTAATGAATAAAACGACTGAAATCTCTGTCTGGTAAGATTCGCTAAATTCCGCGATAAATTATTTAAATATGTACTACGTGTATTTTTCATTTTTTAGAGATGATAGTAAATAATACCTTTATTTCGTGGATAAAGATCGAACCACACTTTTTGTTAACAGTGTAGATGTTTCCTGCATGAACTTTTAAGATGCTATAACGACAATAATAGAGCGTACGAAATTGTGCCAAGTTTATACGAGAAACGTTAGAAATTAGAAATATAAAAATTGTATACGGAAAAAAATCCAAAATTTATAAATATTTAAACGAACTAAGCTTATTTATTAAAATCATTTGTTATAACAATAATGATGGTATGTATAAAATGATCGACTACGATTTTCTAGTCTACAATATTTTATAAATTAAGTCGTACCTCGCAAATGACATAAAAACAGATGATACAACTTTATATTCGATTTGATACCACATGTACTCAACTGGAATTAGTTCCCCCTCCCGTTACTTCTTTAAATGTAAAATAACGATAAACGTCTGGAAAACAGACTATTCACGGGACGGACAATTTTTGATATCTTTCAATTCATTTCTATTTGCTACCCATTGTATGGAATGTAATTTTTTTAAAATAGCTTGTTATACGTTGCTACTCATCCGATAAATTTTTATTTACTTTTTTCATAAGATTAATTCTAAATCATCAAAATTACATCAATAATTAAATAAAAATTACTTCGGCTACAGATGCGTTCTGCCGTCACTATTGTTCATATTTTTTTATATATATATATATAAATTTTTGTTGCATTATGTTACTATTCTTTTTACAAATTTTATCATAATTGATATATATTTATTTCATCAAAATTCATTCCGTTCTGCCAATTTAATACTTAATCTATTGCAAATTTTCATAAAATTATTAATTAAATTTGTTGCGAATTATTAAATAATTTTTATTATCATATATTTTTTTCGCGATATTCTAAGTCGACAAAATGACGTCAATAATAAAATTCAGTCTGTTACAGCTGCTGTTCCACTGTCTTTGGCTGTCACGAACATATAATATATGTAATAAACATGGAGAAGAAGGAAAGTCTGTAATAATTAATTGTGAAAGAGCAATATGTCACAATTTAAGTAAAAAATATCAAACTCAAACAATATAGTAAAATACATCAAATTTCTAAACAATGAAAAAATATGAAAACTAGATTACAAAATTAGCATAATTTGAAAAGACCGTACTGAAACAACATCACAATAGCAATTAAGCGGGAAGAAACTAGCAAAAAAATAAAACTTTGTAAAACGACTACGTCACCTAAATGGTGTGGGCGACCAGGGTGTACTAGCCCAAAATCCCTCAAATACTACAGATTTTACTAACGAATCTTCAAAAAAAACAACAACACAGTATTGACCGAAACATCATCTAAAATTCCACCCTTCATCGTAGGAACATTAAATTTTAGAACGTTGAAGTAAACAGATAGCCTTATTGAACTAGAGGGAGCTATAGAAAAAACGTAACATGGATGTTCTATGAATAGCAGAAGTGTGAAAACAAGGTGGAAACATAATAATGACGAAACATTTAAATATTCTGTATTGTATAGCGCGGCACAATATTCAGATTCCTGATAAAAATCAGATCACAAAAATAAAATTATAATTTTTAAAGGATTTTCAGTGAGAGAATAGCTATAATGTATCTCAAATTGAAACAAAATCACTATCTCAAAATAGTATAAGTCATCAGATGGTTTTGTCGAAAAATAGCTTAAAAATAATGAACATATTCAAAAATGGACGAGGAAAACATATGATACATACGTTAGACCTTTATTAGACTACAGTTTAATTGTATATGGTACAGCATCGCCGAAAGTGATACATAAATTAGATGTAATACAAAATCTGCCACTACGTATTTGCAGCGGAGCCTTCTGTACTAGTCCAGTATCAAGCCTACATGCCGAAACTAATATAACAACACTCGAAGATCGAAGAATCTTGTTAGCGTTGAAATATTATTTCGGATTGAGTATGAAGAAAACCCATCCAAACTATTATAAAACCTTTCAGTCAAACTTAGAAAACAAATACAGTAAAAATAGCATTTGGATTACGTTGTAAACATTTCATACAGTACCTTAATTTAACAACGGTTGATTGTACCACACAAGCCACTGCAGAAGCCAACTCCACGGACTATAAATCACGGATAAGCACACAAGATTCGCTATAAATCTTGTTCGACAAGAGTCGTGGTCGAGATTAACACAGAACAAATTACGTACAATCAAACCGCGAATAGAACAGTAGACGACGTCGTACCGAGTGAACAGACACGAAGAGATGAGCCCGATTACGAATCGGTCACACTAGGTTAACGCACGGGAATCAAGGAAAATGCGTCTTAAGTAATATGCAAGTTTTTTCAGTGCTTATCGTAGAACATGTACAGAATGTTCGAAATTCGAACAATAACGTAATCACTAATGACTGGACTAGATTGAAGTGAAGTACTACAATGAAGATGTAAAACAGCGAGTAATGTGCTTTCTAAAAATAACCGATTTAAAAAAATTATTTATAAAGTAAACAAACAGTGTTATAAGTAGTAAATAATTTTTCTGTGATTTATTGTATCTAATTTCCGTGGACGAAAATGACCTTTTGTAGTCGTAAAATAAAAATTAAAATAAAATACATAATTTGTGCACTAGTTACATAAATAATCAAGAATTTCCTAATAGGTTAAAACAGTAAGGGAATAGTTTTTTAGATTCGCGTTCAGCACATATGTATATATATGTGTGTGTGTGTGCCGTACGGTCGTATTAAAAACAATGGTTATTTAAGGAACAAGATAACAACCCCAGTTCCAAATTATATTATTTCCTTTTTAACCGTCGTAATTAATTCTGACAAATTTAAACACGAAAGAGTATTTACTAATTCAAATTACGATAATTTCTCAAATTTTCAACCGATTATTTATGCAGCACATAGTTGATTTAAAGCTTATCTAAAAATTCAAAAGAACAAACAAGTGGCTACATATAATTACTACAGGGACATAGATAATTTGTAAAATTAATATAAAAATAATAATGAAACAATAATAAAAATAGTAATAACGATAATGCAAATGAAAATAATGACAATAAACAAATCAAATCAAATTTATTTTAATAATATCCATTTTCGTAATGCCATCTAATCTATAGTCGTCACTCTAGGTCTGGTATCATGATCGACATTTAATCTGCAAATGATTTTTACATTTTGCTGTCCATATAATACCCACCGCTGCATATAATGAATTAGAAAACACAAACGTTTAGACGAGCTTAATTTTAACATTTTTCCTAATGGAGTTGTCCTTCCAAATATTTATTTTTATCATGGCACTTTGGCCAATTTCGATTCTGCGTCTTATTTCATCTTCAGAGTTCTCTTTATTCTTTAGAATGTAACTTTCCACTTTTTCATAGTCCGTGAATACTTACGCACAATCATATTGCATAAATAAATATATAAATGTACAAACACATGCATGTACGCATCTATTAAGCACATAACGATTCTTCAATATCGTTCTATGGTGAAGTTCAAGAATTCGGAGCAATTAGTGGTTACATTATTTCACATTCAATAGCAAAGGCATCTGTACACACACACACATTGTTCTACAATTTATAATTGTAATAGATTATATAAATTCG
Organism: Coronaproctus castanopsis; assembly: GCA_032883995.1. Classification (NCBI taxonomy): domain Eukaryota; kingdom Metazoa; phylum Arthropoda; class Insecta; order Hemiptera; family Monophlebidae; genus Coronaproctus; species Coronaproctus castanopsis. The sequence continues at coordinate 65,620,727 of CM065052.1, read as the reverse complement.
ACGGTGCATGTAGAATTAACATAAGAAAAAAGCACGTCTATATCTTGACATTGCTTCGATGATAATAATGATATTAGTAATATTAATCATATTCAATTTAATGCGTTCGTTTCGATATTACACTTCTATATTGCGAATAATACATCGGTACCAGGGTCGACGTAATAACGAAGAAATAAATAAAAGTTTACACCCATTTCGTCCAAATAAATATAACTTTAACTTTATGAAATGCACCATTTTAAATTACGCGATCTATATTTAAAATATCAATAATAATAGATTATATTGATTCGTCGGTGCAAGTATAATAAATATTAGAACAAAAAAAGTATCCAATGCTGGTTCATTGTTCAATATTTATATCATCACCTTCATTATCAACACGAATCCTTTTAGATATGTGTAACCATACGGGGTATTTAGGCTGTAGCGTATACGTCATTGGAGCAAATTCTATCGGATACTTCGTTTGATCTGTAAGCTTTACTTCGAACTCGCGTAAAATTAATATCAGAGCCACTTTTACCTGAATTGAACCCAATAATTTACCTGCGAATAATTAAATCGTCGGAATAGAATGGAATAAAATAATATTTATTTCAATATAAAATTTTATAAATCGTAAAAATTTATAATTATAAATATATATATATATCCCCCTTGAGGGCACGTGTTACAGGTGCTATCAAGAATCCGGAGTTGCAACCGTAACGGAATGCGTCCACAGATGGCGGATAGTGGAACGGCCTACAGATATGTAGGTTAACTGCAAATAACACGTCAGTCGAATAAGCAGCCGCAGATCAACAGCGGCTACTGGCGGAAAGCCTCATGTAGATAATTCCAGTAGTGACAGGATAAGGTGACACGAGGCTGCAGACGGACAACTTGAGGAACTGTCTAATAAAAGTCTGCATAAATCCGAAGACTGTTTTTTCCTCGGAAAGTTTGGGTCGTCGTAAAAACCCTACACAGTTACCTTCTCAGTAACAAACCGCTGCCTTACGGATAGGATTTTGATCCAAAGGCTAAGGTGCCACACCAAAATAGTGGTATTTCCTTTACCTTTTCCTTCCTTCTCTTACCCCCTTTTCTTTTGATTCCTCTCCTTATTTCTCAGCATAAGCTACATTATGTTTCTGGTCGTCTTCCCCACAGGATAAAAACATATGCGGTTGCACGGTTTTGTGCTCCTGCTCCTACATTATCAATTCACGCACAACTTTCTGCATATTTCTATTCTTTTCTTTCCTTTCAAATTTCCTCCTCCTATCATCATTTCTCGGATACGAGTGTCGGTATTATTATATATATATGTATATATATACATATATGTATGTATGTCTGTACAGTACCCTTAAAGTTACCTTAAAAGCTAAATACATAAACGACTTTACAAAAATAAATAAAACTAAGATGAAATAACAATTTAAAAGAACACGAACAACTTCCTATAATACTAGATTAAAAATTTGTGCTTAATCACATCTGTATATCGTAATCGTCTATTAGTCGAATTAAATTACATCGTGATACCTATATATTTGTTATGAAATTTGTTTGATAAGTTATAAAAAAAACGCTACAACATTTTTTTTTTAAAGGTGCCGTGTACCACAGCTCAGATTACAGACACCGAGGCTAATTATTCAAACGAGCAAATAATTGCTTTCAGAAATTGGATGGTGTTTTTTAGTTCCTCTGGATTGTCTAAAAGTGGCCGTGTTTACCGAAATACAGCGATTGAGACGGAACTTTTTTGAAGTGGTGTGTGCAATATTAGAATGTGTTCGACTGTTAATTTGTTCACAGTGACAGCGAATTGGTGGAATTTTCTTTTCTAATAAGTGCTTATGTGTTAGTGCGGTATGACCAATTCTAAGCCGAGTTAACACAACCTCAGTCGTGTTGGTATGTTTATGGTTCACTTGATGTTTCGGAGTTTGTTAGTATTTAAGTCTCATGCATCATGAAAACTGTTTTAATGTTGCGGTTTTAATCTTGTATTGGAATTGAAATTTGTGACACTTGGAACCTCTTTGTTGCTTCTTTAGAGGCGATGTCAGCTTCACTTCATATTGGAATGTGATGGCATCCAATATATGACAATTTCTTGCGTGTGTTGGCTAGCTGATAAAACAATATCTTGGACTATCGGGTTTTTAACTTTTGTGCGATCTAGGTTCATGTTTTGAATAGCGTGAAGTGTACCAGTAAAAATAACCATTTTTTTTTTGTAGACATAAGTCATTAGCTAAGTTGATTATTATTGCTATCAATTTAGCTGATAGCGCTGAAAGTTCGGTCGGTAAGGCGTATCTTACGGTGGTACCTCGATGATAATGGAACAACCAGCACCATCCATTGTTTTAAAATTTCTCATAAGGATTAATTGAGGTGATAAGTCTGTCATACACTTTCTTGTTATGTAGTGCCAGTGTTATGTCGGTTTTTAGGATTGGGGTACAAAGATGGCATTATGCGATGATCAATTTGTTCTGGGAAGCTGATATTCGGTGTTTTGGTGATATTTAAAATATGAGTTTGAAATAATCCCGCTGAATGGAGAAGACGACGTGATGTAACGTCATAATCTAAGCACGATCGTATCATTGTTCGATAAATTTATAATAAAACGGCTATGTCGGCTTCAAACGAGCTATATGACATGTTTTTTATTAAGTTTAGTCGTGATTGTTAAAAATCCGTTGATGTAACGCTTCCAGAAGCGTGTATCGTCGAATGTTTAGTATCTGACGGTTTGAGGAATTTGTTATCTAGTGTAACGGTTAAGCTTTTTGCAGCTCCTTAATCTTTTAAATAATACGTTAGGAAAAGAAATGATGACTAAACGATTTTTAGTCGACGTACCGATACACATTTTGGGTCCTTCTCCCATCGGAAGGAAACTGAACGGATGACGAACGGATTTCTTCTCGAAAGCGAAATTATCCGGATCGAACCGGTCCGAATTTTCGAAATATTTCGGATCACGGTGTATCGAATAGGTCGGTATTATGATTTCGGTATTTTTCTCTACGATACAATTCGTGCCCGGTATCGTATAATCGGCCGTGCATTTTCTCGATAACATATAGAGCGGTGGATATAGTCTTTGGGTTTCTAGAACGAAAACAAATGAAGTCACATTTGAAAAAATGAAATTTATGTATACGCCAACTTGGAACGAACAATTTCAAGTTGAAATATAATCATCGTCATCATTAGTACAGTCCTGACTCGATGATTGTCACGATTCTTTCCTAGCGGCCTAGTTCTTTAACCCGGGGGTGATTTTTAAGGGGGGTTGTTACAAATGTATTTGTCCGTATTCTGCGGGTAATTTTTCCACCGATTTTACCTTCGAGAATATTTCGAAGCAACCTCCCGTGCCGAAGTATACGACCCATCCAAGTTAAATCGTATTTTCTTTGTCCGATTTAATAAAAATCACTTGTCTTCAATTTGTACCCGTTCGTTTTTGATTTTTTTTCTCTTCAGCTTATCCGTTTCATTTTCCTTCGAGCCCACATCTCGGATCTTTGTAACTTATTCATGTCAACTTTATTTAACCGTTTCATAGGAACTATTCTAAAATTCTGAAATTTGGTGACCTAATATAACCCTCCTGATTACAAAAAACTCGACCCCAGCATCACAGGACCACCGGAAGTGAAGATATGAAGAGCGACATTTCCAACTCGTGGATCAAAAACGTAACAACACTTTTACCACTTTACTGGACTAAAATAAAATAAGTAGATATAACATCCAAATTAAATTTAATTTAAGCAAGAAAATATATAAAGTAGATAAAATAACAGAAAATAAAATCAAAAATTAATAGAAAATACAATACATATACAAATAAGAAACGGCAAAGAATGTTCGTGGTAAAATATTAATATAGTATACTTAAATATCAACCATTAAAGTAGTCTCTACATATACAATAAAATGGTTAATTCTGTCTTATCTTGTGAAGAATTACCATTATCTGTTCAAAATCTCGATTGTCGCCAACGAATAGAGATTATTGAATTATATTTATCTGCAACCGAGTTTGTTGACTAATCTGAAACCACAACTATATTATATAATTTTTTGAATAATAATTTTATCTCCATTTTCTCAAACCTTGAAGTATACCGTGCTTTAAATTTACAATTATATAGCATATATATATATAATATATATATATATATTTCAAATAATTAATTTTGATTAACTATTTACATCATTCTTAATTTAGGGGGAAAATAAAATGGAAAATACTCAAATATGTGCTGCTAAGATCGGTAAACTGTACTTTTACTTATAGCGGAACAGCGAAAAATATTTTGCACTGAAATGTGTTTTTATATTATGCGATTCAAGAAAAACCAGTAAGACAAAAGTCTCAATATAGTCGAATCTCTGAAAAATAATATTTAATATTTACGTGTGGTCTATAAATATTTATGGCGCCGAAGCCTGTAAACCCTTTCGGACACCGCGTAGCTAATTGGCTACGTGAAAATACATAGCCGTTTATTAGATAATAAACAATAGAATCGTTAAAAATATATGTTTCCATTTGGCAACATCAACAGTTGTTCAATCCAATTTATACGGCACGTTTTGCATTATCCAGAAAGTCAAGAAAAATAATTTTATACAGTGTTGTTATGTAATCATTTATCCAGGTTCGTGGTGTGTTTGTAATTAGTAAAATTTGTAAATTGAAAGTTTACATTTCATCAATACGTCCATGTATTATTCAACTGCAAGTTATACATTTCATTTCTTATTTACTATATCTCATCATTTTTATGTATTTTATGTGCAGTATTTTTAAAAAATCTATTGTATCCGATTGGCAGCATTTTGACTTATGTTTTTGTAAAAAATAACATACTAAATACCAGATGTGTTTTTTATGATTTCTAGAAAATGAAGAACGGATTAATAGGGATTATTCTGACATTGTTGTATATTCAGATGATGAATGAAGAAATTCATTTCAAAAATTGAATTGAAGAAATTGAGACTAGTTATATGCTACCGTTGCAAACATTTACATGAACTCGATATCTTTTTGCATTTTACCGTTGATTGTTTGTACAAAAACGTAAGAATTTGTATTTTAACAGGTTGATGATCACGCTTATGAATCAAATAATGAAACTGAAACGATTATAGAAGACTTTGAAGGTTACCAACCTGTTGAAATTATACTATCGGTAATAAAAAAAAAGTATAATTCTGCAATGGGAGATGTGCATCAGTTAGATTTCTTAATTGAAATTTATAGAATTCGCATGAAGTGTAAGAAATGTATGTTAAAAGTGATTTTTCACTCGATAGATTTTGCATTAACTAATTTCTGGTTAGAGTATAAGACGGCAGCAAATTTGTTAGAAGTGAATAAAAATAAAATTTTAGATTTACTTCGCTTCAGACTGCAAGTGGCAGAATTCTCCATCAAGAGATGAATGGCATAATAAAGAAAAGAGGAAGCACATCGTTTGAACGAGAAGAGCTTAAAACATCAAGGGATGAAGGTCGTGCTTGTGTCATCTGTTACACTGGATAATATAATTTTCCTAGTTACACAAAAAATAAACAACGCTGTAACAAAATTTAATGTTCCGGTTTCTGCAAATTGAAATGTTCTAAATGTAACGTTCACTTATGTTTAGAGAGAAATAAGATTCATAGAATTTCATAATAAATAATTATATTTTTGTTATGAATTTTAGTGTTTTTGATAACTCTATGTATACTAGTACATATTTTATTGTATCTTAATATTAATTATTGCAAAATACACGTATAAATAAAAACCTTTATAATAATAATGTACGTTATTTGCTTTGTAATGGTATGTTCAGCAAACATTGAGCCATTTTGTAGTAGCCCTTATTGATCATTGGGTTGTAAATAAAACAAAAGAAACATAAATAATTTTCCACTAACCAAAAAAAAAAAAAAAAAGTTTTGACTGATAGGATTAATCCATGTAAATGTTTAATAATACCAATAATTAAAACAACTTATTCTATATATATATGTATACAATATACGTACATATACATACACATACATACACGTAAACACATATTTGCATAAATACACATACATATACATATACGTACGTTTATTATCTAGCCCTGATAACCGGTAAAGGCTTCCCTCAAACAGGCCCATTCAAGCCGGTCCCAAGCTACTCTATGATACTGTTTATTTCCCAGTATTTTAATAATATCGTCCTCCCGTCTTAATTTCTGCCTACCTCGTTTCCTTTTATTGTAACTACGCCATTCCGTTACTGTTTTAGTTCATTTTCCACTTTTTGCTCTCGCTGTATGTCCCGCCCAATCCCATTTTAATCTGTTTATTACTCTGTCAAAATTATAACTAAATTTCAGTATATTTCAAATGGTTTTTAAATTTACTCCAGCTCTTATATGCCTAACAACGACCTGTTCTGAGTTTGCTCTATTTATTTTTTGTGTTAGCTGATACAGTCCAAGTCTAACAACCATATATGAGAGTGGGCAAGACACAGGTGTTCGTTATTTCACTTTTAACTCTGTTACTTGTCCCTTAAAGATATGCTTCAAATAACAGTATTTCTTCCAAGTAAGAGTAATTCTACGCTCTACCTCTTTCGTTGTACTATTGTTTGACGATATTTGCTATGACCTAAGTAAATAACATTTTCTAGTTTTTGTATTTCCTTATCATTTAGTTCCAATACTTTGTTCTTTATTCTTTAACGTTCTTACGTTAAAACTCGCAATTTTTAACTTATTAAAGTGATTATCATTAGGACTATTTTTTAGATTTTCTTATATTCTGATTAACCTTAAAAGTATCAATACGATCTTTTTTAATATTACCATAATTTTAGAGAGGTGTGGTCTATTTTTCCCTCGCTGACCAAGCTTGACTAGGCAAAGGTTTGAGTTCGGCCGTACATATCACTTATTTTTATTTGAACGCGTCGTAACCGACAACGTATTATTTATATTAACCGTATTGGAAACCCTATATTTATTAAATCCAACTTGTCTTATCTTTTGTTGTTTCTGTTGCTGTTGTATCCGCTCGTGTGCGTCGACCGCTTCCATGTCTTGTGTGCGTTGTGTGCTCGTGCTTTTCTGATTTAACTGCATTATACTACTAATCTTATCGTAGCCGCGTCTGTAGTTCGCTTCACATTTCTTTTCTTTCCCATACGAACGCCAGCCTCCTGTTTCTACCTTCCTGTTTCGCCGCTAGTAGTAAATGCTTCGTTTACTTCGTAAGATCTTCATTATAAATTTGGCTAGGTGGTAGTAGTCCTACATCACTACTGCTTATATTTTTCGTCTTTGAATTTATAATTAACTGGGATTTTTTCTCTCTGTTGTTTAATTTAACAATTACCCTGTGGGCCGTCTTATTTCCTTTCTGTGTGCGAAGTCGATGCACCGCCTGCATATCGAAATCTGTCAACTGTACATCGAATTTCTGAGCTATTTTCGTTATCTTTGTTTCTATATTTCTTCGTAAGCTACACTATGAATAAAATCACGTTATCTCTTGTCTAATACTGATTTATTTTTGGTATTTCCCATCGTAATGCTTCGTTTTCCTTTTTTATCTGGTCTGTCTCTTTCCTAAAAACCTCGTTTTCGTCTTTTGACAACGCTAACTCTATATTAATATTATCAATTTTAGTATTAGTATCATTACATACCAATTTAATTTCCTAGATTTCTTTACAAATTTGTTCCAGTTTGTCTATTACCTTATTTTCCATTTTCCAGTATTTATAAATACCGCTAAATTAAATTATACTACTAAATTAAATTATACTATTAAATTAAATTATACCGTTAAATTAAATTATACTATTAAATTAAATTATACTATTAAATTAAATTATACTATTAAATTAAATTATACTACTAAACGGTTAAATCGTTTCTACACTGATATATCAAATTTTATCTGAAACGCCGATAAAGCACGACTATAAATCTTATCTACGTAACTCGAACTCAACTGAAAGGATTAAACATACCACAAAATACAGCGAGATTTTTGGCGAATTCCATCGTGGACGGCTACATATCACGCAAAGACTATCGTTTGAGTGAAGGCGATGAAATTCTTTATTGTTCCAGAGACCACTGAATTGTCGTTCGCGAGATATAAATTATCGAATTAATGGCGCATTACATTTTAAAATCACTACATTTCTTTTACTTGCTATTGTAATATCGTTTATGTGTAAATTTTATATATCGCTGTTCGTTGATTGTGATTCGCTATCAGATTATTTAAGCAAACGGTTTTATCACTTCGATAATTTTCGTAAATTACGTATTTCATATTTTTATAAATGTGTATATATTTTTATAATTAATACTGTTTTAGATTTACTCGATAGCTTAACAGCCCGAAGCGCTTCACGATTTGGTCACGTTCCGAACTTTTTAAATTAGGCTTAAATTTCGTATAATATCGCGATACCGAGGGTGATGAATTTTCGAAGAGGAAAATGGATAAAATTTTACAAATTACCCGCGATAACTTGATCCAAATATTTGAAATTTTGCAACGATTCGTACGTTAATTCGCTTCCATTTTTTCCCGTAATTTCGTCAATTTCGTTCTGTACTCTTCGCTGTACGAGCGGATTTTTAGCCAGTTCTAAAAGGCAAAATGTGATCGTGGTAGACGATATATCGTAACCGGCTCCGAAAAATGCGATACATTGCGTGGTTATCAATTCGTTATTGAAATCTGAAAAGATTGTTTAAAAGAGAACGAACTAGTGAATAAATTCACTCGAACCTCTTAATTAAAATCGCGGTTCTGATATAGTTTTACAGCGGTTATCCGCGACATTTGAACGGTATATTTACATCGCATTTATATTTATAAGAGTAATATTATTACAAGAGTGACACTTAAATGTTAAATATACAACGGTCATTGCTCCGTAGTTACGAAGCTGCTTATTTATTATTTTATACATTCGTAAAAATAATATTTTGATATTAATTATTATTATTTTTTAGAATAATAGATATGGTAAGCATATCGGATAATTGAGTTTGTTAGAGATATTGCGCTTTCACGGAAGAATAAACAAATGCCTTATCTCACCAACCGTTATTTAATATATACATAGAAAAACCGATAAACGCAATAAAAAAAATAGTCTGAGGAATAGACAAATTTCAAGGTGAATACGTGCGACAAGATACGCTGATGACATCGTCATTATTGCTAAGTTTGAATAACTTCGAGAAGCACTCGAAGAACCGAAATTGGAAGAATACAACGTGAAAATAAATGAAAGAAAAACTAAATTAATAATATGCGAAAGGCCTCCGACGACACAAAAGGAAAACATATTAACGAAAAATTGGAAGAGTCAAAGAAGTATTATATTTTGGGCCGTATGTACATCGCTATATGAGTATGAATCGTGGGTAGTAAATGAAGCTGAAAAAAAAAGTCGATGGCAGCAGAGATGTGGCTGTGTAGAAAGATGTTAAGCTGAATCGGCGAAAACAGGAATTAATAAATACCAAGGTGTAGAACAAAGATGATGGGACACATACTGAGGCAAGATGATAAACAGAAATTGATTATTGAAGGAAAACCGTGAAGAAGAGAAGAAAGGGAAGACCGAGTAATAATTAAATGAACCGGATAATTAAATTAATGGGATGTCAAACATACGCGGATCTAAAAAAAGGATAGCCGAAAATAGAACCGAATGGAGGAACGAACCGTTAGGTTCAATGATAAATGATGATGATGATAGAAATATTGTAAATTGATAGAAATGTAGCGGAATTAAAATAGAAAGAGCTGACCAGCAAGATGAAGACGAATAAAGAGTGACGGAGTTATAACAAAACGGTTCGCCGTGATTACAACTAAGGGATTCGTTCGACAAGAAGATTCGGTTGGTACGAAAAACCGTTGAAATTGAAAAATGTAATTGAATACGATATATCCATCGTTAATGTTCCCCTATCTTCCCGTGGAATAATTCAGTCTGCTTCCATTCTGCAAAATATACAAATTTATATTCCACTTAGATTACGGATGGACAAACTTATATTAACGTCGATGAAACTGAGATATTAAATTCCTCGATATAAAACCTCCGTCATTTAGAATGTACTCGAATGGGATTACAAGTCATAATAAAATTGCCGATGTAATTCCACAAAGTCGGTTTGAAAGAATATGAAAACATATTTTCTCCCGATGCATAATTCGAATATTATTTGAGTCCATGAAAAGTTATTGAAAATTTGACAAAGTCCGCTTGATTCCAAGTTGGAGATGACATTTTCCCTAATATATAAACTAATATCGTTTTTCCAGAAATTCTGACGTAAAGCTGAAAAAAAACACCAAACGTATCCGTCTACTAGACTCAGATTGGTTCGCAATCAATCTAGTAGAAGAACATGTGCCTTCCATTGAATTATCGAAGATTACATGTGTTTGAAGTTTCGTTATGTTTAAATAAGAATAATCATTTTTTTATAGCTCATCGCTAGAAATATTTACCTTATTTGTATTATTTTACTAGTAATCGATTTTTTTACAATAATAATCTGATTTCATTAAAGCATTAGTATTATCTATTATTATTTAGGTAGTATCTTATGACCTATGTTGTACTTATTGTGTACAGCGGAAATACCATCTATAAAAGATACAATAGTAGATAACCTCGGCACTAATAGATCTATCATAAAATTTCGAATAGTTCATAAAGCAGAATACTATACCTGGTAAAACAAGACACGGCATTTCGAGTGGTTTTACGAGGTATTCAGGGGTAGGATGTAAGGGGTCTCGTCGGTATCACAGACCTAAAAACAAAAGAGCCACTTCCACTTTATTTTATAGAGTTAGAACCAAATTCTGAAAATGCGAACATTTTTATGTTAAAATATATATTGAATATGAATATTATTGAAGCTCCCCAAAAGTAGACAATAATTCAGTGCACGCGTTGTCAGCAGTACGGACACAGTCGCAGTTTCTGAAATAAAGCGCCGAAATGCTAAAATGTGGATTAGATCACTTCACTGCTTACTGCAAAAAAGTTTCTAAGAGGCAGAACAAAAATTTCTTTGTCAATAGTCCTCATCGTGCAAATTCTGCTGAGATCTTATTTACACGGAATCCCGCAAAACACGATGTAGTAGATAATATTAAACAAGCTTTACCGTCGGCATTTACTTGTCAAAAGTTGCCCAAATACAACACGCATCAATCCGTGTTCTGACACAACCACTACTTGTCCCGATATTTCACACGTTCGAATAGACCATGCTCATGTTGCTGATCAACTTCTTATGCTCAAATAACTAAAGACTCGACCTTCAGAAGGAAACATCCAAAGCCGCTGATGCTGACAACATTCCTTTGCTTACAGCCAGCAGTCCTTCTGCAGACTGCAGAATATATTCGTTACGTCATTTAATAAAATGGAAGCGATGTTTAATAAGTTATTGGATTTCATTACAACCCTCGTTCCAAGGTTACTTAATTCGAAATGACTTTTGCACGAATCGCAACCTGGGACGTCAGCGGATTAGCGAGGTATCAATCCGAGTTAGAGGGTTTTATCATACAACATAAATTGGATATAGTCTTTTTATCTGAAACACATCTCACTAAAAATCATTATAACCATTTAATATGCTTATTATAAAATTGACCGCTAATAAGCCGCAAGGGGAACAGCAATTTACGATGCCGTTTTTTGTTACCTTAACTGTTATAAGAAAAATAATTTACAGTCCACATCTATTAAATTAACTGAAAACAATTAGTAATACTTTAGTAATTTCTGCCTCATACTGTCCGCCAAGACAAAAGATATTACAAAGTAATTTCAAAGAATTCTTTGACACCTTAGGTGGCGACCTTCTTTGGATCGCGTCTTATCACAACGAGAGGCGAGCAGTTATATAACTGTAATCAAAAATAATTTTTATGTTTTCTCACCAACGTACTGGCGGTTCCTAATTTCCAAAAAAAAAAGTAGTAATGTGTGATGAACTTAACCCTTTGCAAATAAAAAAGTCGAATAAATTCGGGATTTTGTTTGCGTCTGAACCAGACGCAAACAAAATCCCGAATTTATTCGACTTTTTTATTTGCAAAGGGTTAAGTTCATCACACATTACTACTTTTTTTTTTGGAAATTAGCCCATTACTAATTACCAAAAGGAAATAGTTCAAATTTTATAATGAAAAAACTTATTGGCTATCATGTGCTTCATGAATTTCAATATTCCTCTTCAGATTGGGGACAATACTGACAAGGCGATAGAATACCTAAATCGTACCCTGCAACAGGCTTCTTAGCTAAGTACCCCTCAATACGAGTTAGCGTGCCATAATCAAAAGTACCCCTTTGCTATAAGAGAATCTATCAGAGCCAAAAGGCAGGCACGTAAACAGGGGCAAAATTCTAGACTACCTGTCCACAAAGCTGAATTAAATAGATATAGTGGACGATTAAATTGCCTTCTGAAATAGCATTAAAATGGCACATTTAGGTCATTCAAACCGTTTTTAAATAGCAATTATTATTATAACAAAGAATCTATCAGAGCCAAAAGGCAGGCACGTAAACAGGGGCAAAATTCTAGACTACCTGTCCACAAAGCTGAATTAAATAGATATAGTGGACGATTAAATTGCCTTCTGAAATAGCATTAAAATGGCACATTTAGGTCATTCAAATCGTTTTTAAATAGCAATTATTATTATAACAAACTCGAACGAGGTTGGGCTCGTAGTGATAAGGAAAAAGCAGCTGTCTTTGGTGACTGCTTGGAGAAAACATTTAAACCGCACGAGCCATAAATTAAACATCTTCTATAAACAAGTAGATCATGAATTAACTGCTCCTTTACAGATGTTAAAACCGTTTAAACCATCGGAAGTGAAAGCATTGATAATCAAGATGGACGATAAGCACCCGGCTATGACTTGATCACGAGTAAAATGCTTAAGTGTATTCCTAGGGGGATTTTAATTCGATCATTCGCCTCGGTTACTTTCCATCTCCGTGAAAGGTGGCTCAGGTAGAAATGATCCCGAAACCGGGCAAACCACGCCCGTTAGTCTGTTTCCTGTTTTGTCTAAAGTCTTTGAAAGATTACTACTGTCAAGACTTCTTCCGATAATTAAATACTCTAACATAATACCTGCTAATCAGTTTGGATTCCGTTCAAATCACGCCACAATATAACAAATACACCGTTGTACAGAAATATATAATCGACTATTTTCAACTTTTGTCCGACAGCCTTTATAAATATCATCCAGGCCTTTGATCATGGCAGGCTGGTTTAACTGCTTAAGATTAAACGCACATTATCGTACACATATTTTCATTTGTTCCGTTCAAGGTATTTTCAAATAAAACATGGCGAAGAAACGTTCAGCTTTCACTCCATTTATGCAAGTGAGGCACAGGTAATTAGACCCGCTTGTTTAACTCACATTCATAACATGCCGCTTCGGGAAGATATATTGATGTTGCGTCATTTGCGGATGACACAGTTTTCTCTTATCAAAAAGCCTGTACGCAGCTAAAGCATCCGACCAGTTGCAATCTAGCTTAGACTCTTTCCGGGACTGGACCCGCATGTGGAGAATCAAGATCAATACTTCCAAATCGGTGCAGATGACTTTCGCGACACCTATCCTCTTGTATACTTTAATGGACCTCTACCGTAAGATACAAAAAGCAAGTACTTTAGACTGTGGTTAGACCGCCGCTTGTGCTGGAAAGATCATATTCTGAAGAATAAGGAACTAAGACTCAGGTTCGACAAGATGTATTTTAGCAAGGAAATCTGATCTTTCTCTGAATTCTAAGTTGTACTTTATAACATCATGCTCAAACCAGTGTGGACTTGATTAGAATTATGGGGAACTGCTTGTCCAAGAATTGAAATTATTCAGCGACTCCAATCTAAGATACAGAGATCCCTAGTTAACGCACACTAGTACATTCGGAATGATCATCTTCATAGAGATCTGAAGGTACCAGAGGTAAAAGATGAAATACGAAACGCGCTCGATACCTGAGGCATAATCCGTTATCTTAAAGTTGCTCAAATACAAGAGAACTATATGATCGGTTATAATCGTTTAATCGTAAATAAGTCTAAAACAAAATTTATAAATACGAGAACTTGGAACGATATTAAAGTAAGGTTAGGTGACAATTTTAGAAAATATGTACAAGGTCGAGTATCTCGGCTCACGTCCGGATCAAAAGTTAACACGGAGTAAACATCCCACATTACACGTCGAAGAAGTTACAAAGATAGAATTATATTTTTTTTATAACACGAATCAATATGTTAGCGTAAAACATTTACGCGTCGACTTTATTTTTGACACTGTACACTAGCATATCCGTGTTGAAGCTGCCGAACAACATTTACCAATCAGTTTTTGTAGTGTACTATATCGCTACTAGCACTGACACGGTGTTGCGCGTGATGGTTTGCCATTCCACGCGATAATAATATTATCGAACTAGGTAACTTCCGTTTAGAAATTCGTTTCTCTATTAGGCTATCCCGACGACGTAATAGCGATAATAAATAATGAGAAATTATCAATAGGAGAAAAATTAAATTTACCCAAGTCCGGTTTATTTTTTAGTTCGATCAACAAATTCAGAAAATCGCGATGATCCGATCCGTTCGATTTTCTTTCGGCTACTATTCCGCCGATAAAACTGTCAAAGAAAGTAGTCAATGATCTATCGACTAGCGACAGTTTTAAGAAATCGATTAGCGAAGGAGTCAGATTATTTAATAACAGACGGACGTTTATCATCGTCGATGGCCAACTAAAGATGGACGTTGCCATCTTACAGAATTCCGTACGAGGATTCTCCAACGAATTTACGTCCACGCCGAATAGATACTCTCCGATGGCGTCCATAGCGTATCTGTTGGTTAGATCTTTTACATCGACGCGTTCGTTAGCGTCTATTGTACGAATTCGATCGACCAAACGATTAGCGCATTTATCGATTAATCGCAGAGCGGCTTTAGTTTTACCGAGAACGAATAAAGGATCTAACGTTCGACGTACGATTTTCCAACGATCGTATTCTAAGAAAAATATCGGATGACTGGAAGAGTCCCAATCGCGTTGAAGATGTAATTGTCGATCGCGAAAATGAGCGAAATCTGCGATTAAAACTCGTTTAATCAAATCTAAATCTTTAACGATTAAATACGGTTTACGAAACGAAAAAAATCCGATACATTTATCGGTTTCGGACGATCGTCGATATAACGTATCGATGAAAACCGCGTTCGATCTTAATTGCCTAGTCGATTTGTCGAATATATCGAGACTGCTGCCGAAAATTAAGTTCGACTTTACGTACGGTATGTTTCTACGTTTCCAATATCGACGGCTACTTCTTAGGTAAAATAATATCGTCGCGATAATTATTATTAACGAAGATAATATTATCGCGGAATCCATTTTGTATTTTACGTCTAAAAAAAATTAAATATTAAAAACGTACGATGATGCAATAGAAATAATTTTAAAAATATTATTCAAATTTAAGCGTTAATAAATTTGGCGTTCGTCGTCTACAAACAGGTAAAGGGTCTTCTGAAGTCGATATGGAGACGTAGCGTAAACAATTTTTTTTTTTTTTTTAATTTGAAGACTGATATCTCGGCCGAGCGACACTTTGTCCGAAAATAATTACAGACCGGCAAAAGTAATGACGAGTGCTAGATTAGAATTTTTACGAATAGTAGAATCGGTGGCCTATCTATGTGGAGAAGGTCTGAGAGTAATGAATTGAAGAAAACTCTTAATGAGCAGATTGTAGAAGACTGTTTTATTCATTATAACGAACAACGACACCTGATTGAGAAAACTATCAATCGGCTAACGAAGATAACAGATATATTTGGTCGGTTTGCAGGTTTTTAAATGACTCCTGTCAACGAGAGGATTGCGATCTATACATTCCGACCATTTCATGGTGAAGCCAATTTCCGATTGAGCTTCGGTTTAACTACGCGGTTTGTAACGATTAAAAAAATAAATATACAATCATATCGCATTCGCCATCGAATTTGACAGAAAATACACGTCGGTAACTCGTATTTCGCTCATTCCTATCGACAACAACGCGTGGGCTCATGAATATGTAAGAATTTACAGGGTTCGCGGACAACTGGTTTGCATCTAATTTTGCCGGTTAGTTGACGTGGTAAAAAAATGATTTCGTCGAATTTCAATTTTACCATACGTTATGATAGTAATTTTGTATTAATTAAGATGCGGGGAATAAAAAAATTATACGATTCGCCTACGAAGGAAAAAGTTATAATTCTGACGTCACGTCTGACGAAAATGACAAACAGGAAAAATACATATTCACGCGAAGCAGCGATGATATAGTTGCCAGATCGACTATTTCTCTATACGAAGGTATTTGCTTGAAATCGTAAAGACAAAATTTTAATAACACCTGGAAGATATATATAAATAAATATATTAAAAAGATCTTAACAAAAAGTGCACGAATAATTAACAATTGGACATATTCGGTAGTAAAATGGTTAAATTACAAGTTATATTTTTAAAGGTAATCTTTAAATTAGAGAATACGGATTTATAAATTTTTTTAAAAATGGACACAAATAATCCAGATGTTTGCGTCCGGCGGTTTAATTTATTTTGTTATCCGGTATACCAGATCTTAAATTCGAACAAATTTCACATTTTGCGATTACTTTATAATGTTTCGTTTTTACTTTAATATTATTTTACCGATCGCGATAACTTATTTTCGAAAATGAACAATATTTCAATCGTACAGTTAGACATGAAACACTCGATGTAAACAAATCGATATTTATAATTTCTGCATTTGGATTGAAATATTCCGTTATGTAACTGCTGGGTATTTAAATACCGGAATAAGTTCGTTACCGTTAAGACGTTAGCGGCTTAAGAGTCCAACTCGCGTGTTGAGTGGCTTCGGAAAATCGTAGAGATACCGTGTAAACAAAACAAAAGCCCGATTATACTGCCTTGAGGAACATCCTGAGAAGAAGTTTTGTCAAACGAAACAGCCGCTACCTACGGACACTTAAAAAATGTATTGTGTAAGTAACTGCCAGTTGAATGGATTATGTTGGAAATTTACATTTTACTATTTTGCAAAGAATACCCAAGTGCCAAGTCGTGTCGAATGCTTCGGCAACGTCAAATAGTATCGTGCCTGTTTAAATGGAACTTATTGGTGACGGAGTCGGCTATTCTGCATATTTGTTCGGTCGTACAGTGATGAGAGCGAAAATTGAAATTTTGGAATTATGCTATTGTTTTCAACGTGAGATATTAATCCAACATAAATTACCTTTTCAGCAACTTTACTTAGGTTGCTGATTAAGAAAATGGGGCGAATACTGGAATAAAGGATCCTTCCCCTACTTGGGTATTAGAAAGTTTTCAGCTTTGTAGAAAGTTGCGCAGTGGCAGTATCGTAATCTATGAAGTTCATCTGAGGTGCGATTATTGCTAGTTTAAAGATACCGTTCATTATGTTTGAGCACACAACAATAGCCGAATGAGGGAGTTCCACGACTATAAGCAGTGATATGTTATCAAGGCCTACCGAGTGCTTTGTTTTTTATGATAGCGGATATTTGTAGAGGGGAAATGACGTTAACATAGTGTTGGATAGTGTTAGTTGTATGTAGATACATCTTAGTAGATACCTCAGAACCTCAGACTGGAGAAGTAAGAAGCAAGGACTTCTGATTTTTCTATATCACTGTATACACAGTCGCTTGAGGACGAGTTGTAGAGAGGTGAAAGAGACTTTTATACGGTGGGTAATTGCAATTATGAATACTGTGATGGAATATACTGTAATATTAGTACCCTGGCGAGTTCCTTAAATCATAATTTATTGTCCCTTCACACACATTACAACCTTTACCATCGGTGTGCGTGTGCATATATATATATGTGCGCGTGTTCCTATTCCAAATGAATGTGACACATGTGAAATTAAGATTATTTTTTTTAAAAACTTAATTAATATAATGTAGTAAAATATTTCATAATATTCGTCGTTTTCATTTCATCATTGTTAGGACTGCCCCGTTATTATATTATTATTATTATTATTACACACTTATTGTTACATTAAGACAATCATGAAATAAGATTGACGATATCTAAATTTGAAACAATTTCTAGTCAGAAATCATTAATCCATTTAATATATGTATAATATTATTACCATCGGATATACTGCATCGAGGTATGGAAATGTGAATCGCAATAGCAGGGATATAATAATCCCCTGCCACATTCAAGTCGTATTAATAATTAATTTAATTTAATTTTACATATTACGAAGTCCATTTCATCAGCCTCTTATTTTGGAGTTTAATCTTAAAATTTATGTCGTTTATCATTCTTTTATGCCGGTTTGCGTCCGAAAGAAATTTGAGAAGTAGTAAAGAACCGCCGATTTGCAACTTGGTCCGCAAATGTTTTCTACACTTTTACTGATTTGCTTTGTTCTTTATTTCATACCGTTAGTAATTGTCTTTAGATGTACTAAACTTATTGGTAAAGACATTTTTTAAAAATCGCCATTAAATTTTCATTCCCAAGATATTTATAAAATCAGTTTAACAACATTTGTAAGAAAACTAATAATAAATTCAAATAATTTCTAATGTCGAGTATTTTATGGGAATATATACAAAATAGTAAAAATTTAATTTTCAAATTATAATGACCAAACAAAAAAAACACACATCTATTTCAGTAAAATATTAAAAATAGTTTGTATTGTCCTAATTAGACAAAAATGCAAATACAATTTTGAATGACACATTTTATTATATAATTTATATTTTTAGAAAATATGTACTTTCTTCTTTAGGTAATTGGATGTACATACATATATGTAATATATACATGTCATACCAGTATGCGTATATATATATATATATATATATATATATATATATATATATATATATATATATATATATATATGTAAATAAGAAAAATATTTTTTAGCCCTTTTTAGTGCTTATTTTTTCTACCCCACAATATACATAAAATAAACGTTAAAGCTAAGGAAGAGAGAAAGATTACCTGTTCTTAAAAACCGTTTGTATCGAATTCATCGGAAGAACGGGTACACACCACAATGTAAGTTCCAATGAATTGCTCGGCTCTTAGGATTTCACAATTATCATTTCTTACATCAACCTCCCACATCGACCAACCGCTATCGACTGTCTGGCCTGTCACTACTATCAAAGTACCAATTATATGGCAATAAATGGATTGGACACGTTTGTGGTGCGTTCTCTTCGTATGAATTCGGTACAAACGGTTTTTAAGAACAGGTAATTTCTTCTCTCTCCCCTAGCTTTAATGTTCATTTTATGTACATGTATATATATATATGTATGGTACAAAGATAAGTACTAAAAAGGGCTAAAAAAATGGTTTTCTTACATACACATATTGGTATCACATGTATATATTACATATATGTATATACATCCAATTACCTAAAGAAGAAAGTACATATTTGCTAAAAATATAAATTATATAATAAAATGTGTCATTCAAAATTGTATTTGCATTTTTGTCTAATTAGGACAATACAAACTATTTTTAATATTTGACTGAAATAGATGTGTTTTTTTTTTTTTGTTGGGTCATTATAATTTGAAAATTAAATTTTTACTATTTTGTATATATTCCCATAAAATACTCGACATTAGAAATTATTTGAATTTATTATTAGTTTTCTTACAAATGTTGTTAAACCGGTTTTATAAATATCTTGGGAATGAGAATTTAATGGCGATTTTTTAAAAATGGCTTTACCAATAAGTTTAGTACATCTAGAGACAATTACTAACAGTATGATTCTATAAAAGCCTGTGTTTTATCTTTTATTTTTAATTGTATTTCTTCTGAACTATCAGTAAACCAGTCTTGCGAGCGTTTCTTTTTATAGCCTAAAACATTTTTACATGTTGAGTTAATGCGTTGCTTTATATGACCCCATAATAGTTCTTCTACAGATCTCATTTCATTCAGTATGTTCTTTTGTAAGTTATTTTTTAATTCCAACCCGAATTTTTTAAGCACATCTCTGTTCTTTAGGAAATTAGTATTATATGTTTTTTTATTTTAACTGTTTTGTTTGGGGGTTATTTTATAAGTGGAAATCTGAATTTCGATCTCAATAGTATCTGTGTCTCCATCTGCTCCTCTCATTGCTCTTGTATTTAAGCAGTCAGCTCTATGTTTTTGCCGTATTATAACGTAATCGAGTCGATGCGAATGAGCTGATCTTGGGTGTATCCAGATTCCTTTATACATATCATTCATCTGGAAAAAGGTATTAGTAATACTTAAGCCATTTTGTGAGCAAAACTGAAGTAAACGCTCACCATTACTATTTTCTTTACCTAATCCATCAATCGTTTCATCCAGTACATTAAAATTATTTTCAACCCTGGCATTGAAATCTCCGAATATTATAAGCCGCTTATTTAGTGGAATTTTACTAATCACTCGCTGTAAATTATAGTAACACCTATCCTTAATTACATCACTATTTTGTAATGTTGTCGTATCGGATACAATAGAACTTGGTGGAAACTTTATTTTCATTACCGTAAGAATTATTCCGTGTAGCTCCTCTATAATATAGAGAATTACTTATTATTGATTGCAAAATCTACTCCATTTAGTCGTTTATCTACAGCTTTAGCACCTTTCCCGTAAATTGTATAGCCTGTACTTTGTTCATTTACTATTCTTTGGAAGTCTTGTTTCCGATAATGCTGCTATTATTAATGTTATATCTCTTCAATTCTTGGGTAATTAGTGCTGATCCCTGTATTGGTCTTTCTTTTTTATCCTGCAACGTTCTAACATCCATATTTCTCAGCGCATTGTATAGGTTCCCGCCAGCTGCGGCACGCTAGTCAGGTTCAAATGAGAACAGCTATGTTTATGACACCTTTTTAATTTGCTAATATACGCGTAACATATGGAAGTTTTAATTGATTATGCAAATGTGGTATTTTGTCCTATCGTGTAGCATTCGGCGAAATTCTGCAGCAATGATTTTACATTATCTGTAATTTTTTGCCAGTATTATCGGATACGTAAGACCACACAGGACGTGCAAATGTCAATCTTCGTCAGATTATGGTAGTATAGATTAGTTTTTTATTTAATGTACTAAGACCGGACCTTTTATTAAATACGGGGTGCAGAATGTGGATAGCTTTATGCGCTCTATCAACAGCCTAATGTTGCTCCGGCTATTTGCCTGTCTCGTATATTTTGCAAGCTAATTCACAAATGATTGATCTTAAAAATATGGTAAACGGCGATAAAAGATAACATCAGTAACGAAATTAGAGATCAAGAGGATAACAAGAAGTACTAGAAGGCATACATTGAAGAATTATATGAAGAACGTTCTGCAACCATACGGGCCCTAAAATGGTAAATAACCAGGCCGAATACAATATAATGAGAGTGGAATTTGATGTAGCTTTGAAATATTTAAAAAACAACAAATATACAGGTATCGATAATATACCGCCTAAACTACTAAAAAATAGCGGGAAAATTATGAAAGATCAACATATTCTAGTTGATTGATATTCCTCGCTTAGAGCATTTCATAATCTTCCTCTTTCGCTTCATCTCCTCTTTAAAGGTGGCCATGTTTCACTGTCAAATCTCATTACCTTCCACCACCCATCCGGTCTCTATTCCTCAATCCAATCCTCTTTTCCTACCGTGGCCTCTAGTCTTAACTACTGTACACGGCACATTAATTTAATTTAATTATTTAATTAATTTCTCCTTTTTGGTTTGTAAACCACTTATTGTGGACAATGGAAAACAAAAAAATCCGAATCCCAACGCCATATCATAAATATATAATCTACACGTTAGGATTTATAGTGGAGAGAAGATGTAAAAAAAAATGTAATAATAAATTTTACTGATTTGCTTTGTTCTTAATTTCATATCGTTAGTGTTTGTCTCGAGGTGTATAAAAACTAAACTTATTGGTAAAGCCATTTTTTAAAATTCGGCATTTAATTTTTTGTTTTGATTATGCTACATTCATAATGATTTTTGCTGTTTCCAATTTCGCTTATATTTATTTTCATTCCCGAGATATATATAAAACCAGTTTAACAATTTTCGTAAGAAAACTAATAATAAATTTAAATAATTTGTAATGTCGAGTATTTTAAGCGAATATATACAAAATAGTAAACATTTAATTTTTATATTATAATGATCCAACAAAAAAAAACCATTTATTTCAGTCAAATATTAAAAATAGTTTGTATTATCTTAATTACACAAAAATGCAAATACAATTTTGAATGACACATTTTATTATATAATTATTTATATTTTTAAGAAATATGTATTTTCTTCTTTAAGTAATCAGGTGTATATACATATACGAGATATATACATGTGATACCGATGTGTGTATGTGCATATATATATATATATACTAGCTGACCCGGCGAACTTCGTATCGCCCCACAATCAATAAATGTATAAATTTATTAGCTGAAACGCGGTTTTTTTGTTTCATCCGATAGATCGATTTATTGTTAATCATGTGAATCATAATTATTAACAAAAATCAGTTTTATTTTCACTGTAGTGCTTTGTGATATACGATGTTTTTCGTTTGATTACCTGGCGCATAGACAAACAAATCTGATGGTTTTCCAACACGGGAACAGGCAACATACAATTGACCATGTGAAAAACATTGGTTTTCCAAATTAATACCACAAACACTTAATGATTGTCCCTGGGACTTGTTTATGGTCATAGCAAAAGCAAGCCGCACTGGAAACTGTAGTTTTTTAAACTCAAATGGCACATCAGTCGGAATCATTGGGATGCGCGGTATGAGAACATCTTCTCCTTTATACTTTCCCTTTAGTGTAGTTGCTTCTATCACGTTGTTTAGTAATTTTTTTATCGCTAAACGTGTGCCGTTGCAAAGACGCGGTTGGTTGATATTTCGCAACATTATAACTACCGATCCAACCTTTAATTGAAGATTGTGAGGTGGCAATCCTGGCAAATCCAGCGAGTTTAAAAATTCCGGTGGATAGTTTATTACATCATCTTGGTTAGTAGCTGAATCAACTGATTTATATATCCTCGATTCGCCTGTAATTTGTTCTTGAATTTTGAAATTTAATTCATTTAGATCTATGTTTTTGCAGCCAATATAGCTCGTTCGCTCAACCAATCATGATTTCTGTAATTTTCAGCAACATCTGGAAATACCTTCTGAATAAGTTCATCTTTTGATCGAGTTAATTGACAAAAACTTTCAGGAAAGTTAATGCAGCCAGTCAACATGTCTCTAGGAAATTTGCCATTACCAATGTCAATGAGTTGTTTAGAGAATATGTTTCCAGATTGGTCATTTTGCAATTCGACACGCATATTCTTGCTTAAATGAAGTACTTTGACATGTTTCCAAAAATTGGAGGACTTTAGACATGCATTGAGTTCATCAGCTGGCGTTGATCGTGGAATCACTGGCAATGTTTGACGAAAATCACCTGCTAATAAAATCATGGCACCACCAAATCGGTTATGATTGTTCCATAGATCTTTTAAGGTTCTGTCTAAAGCCTCCAAAGATTTTTTATGTGCCATCGTGCATTCATCCCAAACAATCAATTTACATTGCTGCAAAACCTTTGCCATTGCAGAATTCTTCGAAATGTTGCAGGTTGGAGTTTCATTGCTTTGCACATTTAATAGCAATTTTAGTGCTGAATGGGCTGTTCGACCACCTTCAAGCAAAGTTGCTGCAATTCCCGACGAAGCGAGTGCAAGTACAATTTTATTTTGTGAGCGAATTGTTGCTAATATTAATGAAATCAAAAAAGTTTTTCCTGTACCACCTGGTGCATCTAAGAAGTAAATGCCTCCAGTTTCATCATTTGTTACTTTCATAAGAGTATCAAATACATACGTCTGTTGTTCATTTAACAGTGGAAGATTTGTTTGAATTAATTCTTTTAAAGTGTTGAGATCATACAGTTTTTCTCGGTGCAACTCTTGTTTGAAAGAATCATGTATTGGACGATTGGGCGCGGCCAGGCCTAATTGAATTAATAGTTTGATAAACTTCTTCATTGATTTGTATATTTGGATTTTCCATTCTATTCCGTATTTGATACAAAATATCATCACACATATAATCTTTGTACTTGATCCACAAATCATTTGGGTTTGATGGGAAACATGTAGATATGATTATAGAAAACAATGTTCGTATTTGATGAGCGTGTGATGATATTACAGCATCATTGAGAGTTTGATCCCAATGAGCGTCATTTTCTAGCAATTGCAAACGTTGACAGGCTTCTCTGTACAATTCGTAAATGTTGGAATGATGTTGGGCCATGTACATTGACTAATAGCAGTCGTAAATAAAAACATTCTTCATTGCTTGGATGTACTGAATAAATTCGACCAATCGCATCGGTGGAATATACATCTGGGTATCCTGGAACTGGTTTTCCTTGTTTCCGTCGTATAAATCTCCTTGAGGATTGATTCCAAGTATAATATTTTGGCATTTCAGAATATAGCAATGTTTGTGCAAAATCATCATTTTGGCATGTCTCAAAAAAACTGGTTAATGTAATAGATGGTGGCTGAGCAGCTCTTTGTACTGCGTTCTGTGCTGTAAAATATACTCTTTGTCCATTTTCTAAATGCACAGCTAAGTGAACAACAGAAGGGTGTCTCTCATGAATAGGAAAAGAAAATATACGCCAAACTGCTTCATTACTACTAACATAGCGGCCTATTTGGTATTGGGTAACTTCATCATTGGAATTCTCTGCACCAATTCCAATCACAGCCATATCACTCCCTTTGGTTACATATTTGCAAATGTATTTAATAGATTTCACTGAATGGCAAGATTCAACGTTGATGTGTGCTTTGAAGGTCTTTGATAAAATGGGTGAATATGGAACAATCCAACAATTATCTATTTCAATATCTTGTTGATTTAATTTGACAATTGTTGATCTTCCATTGTCTGCTGTCGATCGGCGACGATACAGTGGATAACCGTCATTACCAGTAATTGTTTCGGATATTAATGCCCGTGGATATCGTTTTGAACATTTACCATCAATCATACACGGTGAATTTCGATTAAGAGTTCCACAGAGACCATGTATCATGTTTTTTATTACTACCTTATGCAATCCAGGATCTACTTGTACATTAGGGATTTCAGCTGATATCACTGCATCAACTTCATTTGGCCTTATCTTTTCAACAAACCAAATCAAAATGTGTGCATGTAGCAATCCTCGTTTCTGCCATTCCACAGAGCGTGTCTCACCAAACACATAATGTTTTACGATGAAATCCATTAAAGATTTCAACTTTTGTCTAAAGACTCTGGCTGTAATATCATGACGATCAATGGGTGATTGCCCAGGGAATAACTCCTGCTTGATTTCTATCCAGTGCGGATTGCACGTAAATGTGATGAACAAATCTGCTGTACCATAATGACGAACATAAGACATGGCATCTTGAGCATATTCGTGCATATGTCGAGGACTTCCGATGTATGTTGCTGGAAGAATAGTCATCCGACCAACATTCTGTGCATTTCCATCAGTATTAATCGCATCTCGAAGGTAAATATACTCTTCAGATCGGAGTTTGGTCTGATTCAACCTGATGAATGTTAATCTCTCCGTTTCAATTTTAACATACATGTCAACAACATATTTGTGATATAGTCGCCGACATTTCAATATGTGATTGTCTTCATTTTCCCGAATCATTAGGCGGTATGAATAATAGTTCATTGAACTGACATTTTTGTTGCTTTCAGAACCTGTAAATAGATTTTGTTTTAATAACATTGAAATATAAAATTAAAATATATAATATAGTCGCCATAGCTAAACTAATATTTCAATTACCTGTAAAGGGATTCATCATTTTTATTGAGAAATCATAGCCATCTTCACCTTGCCAAAATATAATGGGATATTGCAGTGCATCATATGAGCGATGTGTTTCCTTAATACGTTGTAATTGATCATTCCGACGATGTAAAACAATATCACGGGATTCAAAGTTTTCTCCAACTACAACGATAGCAACTTCATCAATAGTTGGTGCATTAAAACGTCTTGCATGTTGACCTGCAGGTGTTTTATCAGCTCTGATTACAATTTTGTGACTATCAGATGGCATCAGATCCAGTGCAGTTTTAAACAATATAATCAATTGATTGTGTTCATGAAATAAAGTTTTGTAATTGTTCTACAATAGACCTCTTTACTAAATTGTTATGTGCACAACGCAGATCAATTTTCTGTGGTGAATTGCCCATAAAATAAATTTGCAGGAATTTGTAATTGCTATTTGACACTGGTAACAGCGAACCTGCTTTGTGATATATTTGGCCTTGTATCTGTAAATTAAAAAAAATATTATGTTCGTACCAAACACTATAAAATGAAATACAATAAATAAGCAATGTGGGGTATAAATTTATGGATTGTATAAAATAAAATACAATAAATAAGCAATGTGGGTATAAATTTATTGATTGTCAGTGATCAAACTTAAATAATACTTGTTCTTAAAAATAATTATGAATAACTGTTATAATACATATCTTGAAAGTTGGCATAAAATTTTCCCGAACTATATTTGTTGCCCCAAATGAAGTCATTTGAAAGCAATTGTTATATTGTTGGATATTTGTCAAAAAGTGTATGGAATCTGTTCCTATTCCTGAAACCAATGAGTACAATGGCTCTGGTGGTGGATCCAATGGTATCAATTTAACTTTACCATTTGCGCAACACAATCCATTGGCTTCGTTTTTGTATTTCAATGCCTTACAATGTGAGCAAATCGAGTTCATAGGACCAATAACAACACATTGGTAGTTACTGTAGTCAATTGACACATCGTAACTGAAAGCAGCTCGATTCAAACTTGAATGTTGCGCTCGCGCTCCACGCATTTGTGATATACAAATTCTTTTACATCGGTAATTAACTTGCTTTGTAGCATTTCGAGTTCTTCTACCTAAATTGCTTCGTCTTATAGGAGGCATATCAAATATTGATCATAGGTAACTAAACACTCTGCACAAAACATGATATACGAATTAATGACGTGAAAACTGATGCATTTTATAACAAAATAAATAATATCGCGAAGCCGACCAAAGAGTTTCGGAACGCGAGATGTATTACACGAAAAAATGACAGCACGAAAAAATGAACGTTAGACAATTAAAAGTTTTAAAAACCTTATAAACACGAACACGATTCAGTAATAGCCAATTATTTCTTCTAAAATTAAAAATAATATCATATATAAAAGTAAATGTAAAATAACTGGCTATAAATATATATATTTACCCCCCTTCAGCCCCCCAACAACTCTGAAATTTTTTACGATAAATTAACATTGGTCTGTGCTAAATACATTGTAGTATCGGCCGGCCAAAAATCGCCGGCAGAATTTTTAAAAATCGAAAATGAAATTTTCAACTCGCGATTTCTCGATACCGGTTAATTTTTAAGACATTTATCTAATAACATAGATTATAGATCTCCACGTCTACTTTCTTTTAAGACCTATCCAAACCCTTTAGCTACCATAGAGGCTTCAAAAAGGGCCCAAAACCCCAAAACCCTTTATGCCCGATTTTCTCGGCGATTATTCGATATAAATATACGGCAATACCATCGTTAGACGCGTCTTTTAATGACGAATAACTTTCATTAAAACACTATTTCCAAAATTTAGAATCGTTCGCAAATTATTGCGAAAAAATCAAAATTTCGAAAAAATCGCACACACCCTTTGAAATTTTCGGATCGGGTTTGAAATTTTCTTTCGCAGTTTTTTCGTTTCATCCGATAGATCTTATATAGTAACGACTATTTGTAAAGTTGGAATCGTTTAAAAATGTTTACGTCGCTCGCTATGCTTTGCCAAAGGTGGCAGGTCATCGATTTTTAAAAATTCAGCTCAACACCTATCGATCGTAACGAAAAACGGGTTTCTGTTTCGTATCGGTCATTTTAATATCTACCAAATCGATTCTACCGAAATTTTTCCAAAATCGAAATTTAAATAATTTACCCCCTTCAACCCCTAACCTCCCTGAAATTTTTTTTCCAAATTTTTCTCGCCGTAAAAACCATCCTTGAACTTCAACGAACATTTAAAAAAAAAATTGGCCAAATTGGTCCAGGCGTTGTTGAGTTATGCGGTTACAACGTTTAGCGATTCATTTTTATATTATAGATATATATATATATATATATATATATATACCGTTTGTATCGAATTCATGGGAACGGTCAGAACACGTACACAACACAAACGTACATTTATTTTAAAAAATCTAAAAAAAACATTGACCTGGAAGGGTCGCAATGTTCGTGAATTCGTTTATTGCCGTATAATTGGTACTTTTATAGTAGTGACAGCCGAGACAGTCGATAGTAGGTGGTTGATCTGGAAATTTGGTGTATGAAACAAGTTGCCCATGAAAGAATATCAGTGGAAATTATAATAATAAAAGTCTACCATAAAATCTTATCTTGTTTGTTAACCACTTAATAGTTTATTTTGGGATTTACATAACAGCTCCTTTTTAATTCGGCGCACAGTTTTCCAACGACTGAAACGATTTATGATATATCTAACCGGGCTGTTCAGATAGCCCTTAATATTCATCTTACCGAAAGTGAAATCTATGTTGAAAGGCATCAGTTTTGAATCGATAGGGTCGGTCGCACAAAACAAACGCAGAGAAACTGAAAGGTGGTTTTTCAATATATGTATATATTACCCAGTATTGTGCCCATCGGTTTGGGGAAAAACTCAAAAGTCCATATGTCGAAACAGAAAATTAATGCATTTTTTTCTTAAAGAAGTCTCGTTATTTACTAGTCCCGCCTTGTATATTCCTATGTTTATTTTCATAAATTGTACATGCTTTCTCACTCAAACACACACACATATCTTAATATACATAAATTTCGTGTCACATTGTTTGTCCGCGATGTACTCTTAAACTACTTAACCGATTTTAATAAAATTTGCACACCGTGTGTAGTTTGATCCAACTTGAAAGATAGGACAGCTTACATCTGAATTTATAGTCGCAATGGAGGTTTGGGGGTCACATATCAAATTTAGATTTTTGTAAAATTTCGTAAGAACCGATTTCATAGATTATGATAAGTTCAAAGCAAAAAAACGTTTTCAAATACGATCGATAGGTTTTGAGTTGCGAACTTTTCAAAATTGCCGACTTGCCACCTTTGGCAGGGCGTAGCGTGGGTAGTAAAAATGTTTAAATGATTCTAACGGTTGAATATGTGTTTTCTATATAAGATTTATCGTATAAAGCGAAAAAACCGCAAAAAAAAAAAATCAAATTGAACCCGAAAATTTGCGTTTTTTTTCAAAATCCACTTTTTTCGTGATAAATCGCGAACGATTAGGAATTTCAGAAAATGATTTATACGAAAATTAAGAGGCATTAAAATACGCGTCTAACGTAGCTGCGTATTTTTAGGTGAAATAGCCATCGGGAAAATCCGGGATAAACGTGTTTGGGGTTTTGGAACCTTTTTGGAGCTCCTAAGATAGATAGCGGTCTCGGATCAGTTTTATACGAAAATAGACGTCGAGATCTATAATTTAGGTAATTAAGTAAATTTATTAAAAATTAGAAATCGCGAGTTGAAAATTCAATTTTTGATTTTGAAAATTTTTCTGGCCGATTTGGGCTCGGCCGTGTCTACAATGCATTTAGCATGGGATATATATCTTAATTCATTATTCAAAACTCTTTAATCGAAATATATACGTGTAAGCATTTTCACATAGTTATATATTATCACATAGTTCTTCCTCATTTCAATGTGCTGAAATAGCATGTTTTTCAGTTGTTGTTTTTTTTAAATTTAAACGTTTAAATTATTATTTTCAGTCTAATGCCACCGAAAAAATCTAACCTCAACAACGCGCGGAGCAGAGAGGCACGACGCAAACGTGTTGAAAGAGCTCATCAGTCGGCAGAACAAAATGCAACAAGAAATGCAGCTCAAAGAGAATCAGGACAGCAAAGGATCGTGCACAAGAATCTCAAGGACACCGTGACGAACGTCTCCGACAGACTATTACGAGAACAAGAGTGGCGAGAGAACAAAACATAGCTACAGTACGAGTACAAGAACGACAGAGGCAGCGGACCAGCCGCTCATTAACACTTGCATCATTTGTTCGTCTTGCTTTCGAATATGCACCAGACATCAACTACTCTGCGCATTCAAAATTTGCTATCGGTGCAATGGATAAAGTATGTCAATATTGTCAGACATTGAAATTTCGGGATGAAACACCCGGCATGTGCTGCGCATTAAGAAAAGTTGTGCTGTCACTTCTATCCACTCCGCCGGAACCTTTATTATCCCTTCTTGCTGGCGATTCATATGATTCAAAATTATTTTACGCAAATTTAATTCTTGCTTCCAAATGATGTCGTTCGGGGCAACTAAAATTTGCGATGTCGCATCCGATGGACGTAATTTTGAAACTACATTTAAAATACAAGGCCAGATGTACCATAAGATCGGGGTCATAATTTCTTCAAATTTATTTTATGGGCAATTGTGAAGAACGCGTAACAACTTGATGCCAGTATAATTTCATTGAACAAGCAGAGGAAAGAGCAACCATGCATGGAAAATGGAAAATGTATGAAAAATTTCCCAAAGCCACATACGAATGACACTGTCACGGATATTGACGGTTATCCAATGTATCGCCGCAGAAATACTGAGAATGGTGGCCACACATTCACGATGCGACTGCCGAATTTTACAAATCAAATAGAAGTTGATAATCAGTGGGTAGTACCATACTCACCATATCTTTCAAAAACTTATGAGGCTCATATTAATGTCGAGCTTTGCAGTTCTGTAAAATCAATTCAGTACATTTGTAAATATGTAAATAAAGGCAGTGATTTGGCCATATTTGAAGTACAAAATATAAATAAAAATGACGAAATAGCACGATACCAAATGGGTAGATACATTAGCAGCAACGAAGCCATTTGGCATTATATTCTTAGCTTTCCCATACAAGAAAAAGACCCTCCTGTCCAGCATCTAGCAATACATCTTGAAAACGGTCAACGTGTATACTTCACTGAAGAAAATATTCCCCAAAGAGCGCTTGAGGCTCCAAAAACAACACTAACTGAATTTTTTACATTGCTTCAAAAATCTGATATTTTTGGTCAATTCGCAAAGTGCTGATGTTCCACGTTATTTCACATGGAACAAATCCGGTAAAAAATGGGAGCCACGAAAACAAGGAAAACCACATGCTTCCATTACAGGAATATTCAAAGCTAAGACATTGGGGCGACTTTACACGATACGTCCAAAACAACGTGGGTGCTTCTATTTACGTTTTTTATTGGTGAATGTTCCCGGACCAACGTCTTCTGAATTTCTGCGAACAGTTAATGGTCGAGTATTCAGTACATACCAAGATGCATGTCGTGAACTGCAATTGCTAAAAGACGACAACCATTGGGACTTAACGCTTGCTGATACTACATTAACATCAACGCCCAATAACATTCGTCAGCTGTTTGCAATTATTTCGACAACATGTTATCTCCATCGCAAGCACAAACTTTGTGGAAAAAATATAAAAATTGTATGACAGAAGACATATTGCGCCGAATTAGACAAACATATCAATGTCAAAACATAGATTATACGCCAGAAATGTATAATGAAGCGTTAGTGTTGATCGAGGATTTATGTGTTTTAATTTCAAATTTACCACTTAATCATTATGGTATGCCACCACCTCATCGCCCAGCCACCGACTTAGTAAACACCGATTCACAACGAGAAAAACAATATGACCATGGTAATTTAGCAACAATTATCGTGAATAGTGAGCCATTACTGACAGCAGAACAAAAAATTATTTATGATCGGATTATGCTGACTGTTGCTGCAGAACAAAGACATTTTTAATATCGTTAATTCTTGCCAAAATACGGTCACAACAGAAAATCGCATTGGCAGTTGCATCGTCAGGCATTGCGGCTACTTTGCTAGATGGTGAGCGAACGGCACATTCAACATTTAAACTGTCATTGGACATCCATAATAAACCAAACGCAATATGTAACATAAAAAAGAATAGTGGAATAGCTGTAGTGTTGCGGAATAGTTCAATTATAATTTGGGATGAGTGCACAATGGCTCACAAATATTCACTCGAAGCATTGCATAGGACTATGCAAGATTTAAAAGGCAATGATAAACTTTTCGGTGGTGCTACCTTACTTTTATCTGGTGATTTCCGACAGACCTTACCGGTTATACTACGCTCTACATTCGCGGATGAAATTAATGCATGTTTGAAACAATCATTCTTATGGCGAAGTGTTGAAACACTTCGATTGACCATAAACATGCGCGTACAATTTCAAAATAATCCATCAGCACTAATATTTTCCGAACAATTACTAGATATTGGGAACGGTAAAATAGAACTGCAACCAAATACGCAATGCATTAAACTGCCAGACAATTTTTGCACTGTTCTTCAGGGAAAAAATGAATTGATTCAAAGTATTTTTCCGCATATACAGAGTAATTACTTGAATCATAAATGGCTCAATGATCGAGCTATTTTGGCAGCCAAAAATGTTGACGTTGACGAAATTAACTTCCAGATACAACAGTTGTTACTAGGCGATCTGATGTCTTTTAAATCAATCGATAATGTTGTCGATGAAAATGAAAGTGTGAATTTTCCAATTAAGTTTTTATATTCACTTGATATACCTGCCACCACATAATCTTCGATTAAAGATTGATTCACCTATTATTCTCCTGCGCAATTTGAATTCACCTCGATTATGCAACGGTACGCGTTTGGTCAAGCAATCATTTTAACGAGAAAGTTTAAAGGTGAAGTGGTCCTGTTGCCACGTATTCCAATGATACCGTCAGATTCTACGATACCTTTCAAAAGGATACAGTTTCCAATTCGTTTATCTTTTGTCATATCTATAAACAAGTTTCAAGGCCAAACAATGTCCATTTGTGGTTCAGATTTGTAAAATCCATATTTTTCTCATGGACAACTGTATGTTGCATGATCATGTGTAGGAAAACCATCGAATCTATTTGTGTTAGCTAAAGACAGATTAACCAAAAATATTGTACACCGATTAGTGCTAAATTAAATTAAAATTAAAAGTATTTATAATTCAAAATAAGAAATATTATTTTTAAAGATTTTAAAACGATCTTCCCTATACCTCATTCATAATTTTAAGTGTCACATGTTATTTATTAACAACTTTGTAATATGAAAATTTTTTCGATTTTACAAATGGCATCTATGTAAAAAAACATAGTGGTCTCCATGATTGATGTCCTACTACCGCTCCCATTGAATAGTTTACTACAATGTAGTATAACAAAAACCTTAGCTACAGCAACGCGTGGCCGGATCTTCTAGTATATATTATATATATTATATATATATATATATATATAATATATATATATATATATAATATATATATATATATATATATATATATATATATATTATATATTATATATATATATATATATATATATATATTATATATATATATATATATAATGAATATAT
This sequence comes from Coronaproctus castanopsis, assembly GCA_032883995.1. NCBI lineage: Eukaryota > Metazoa > Arthropoda > Insecta > Hemiptera > Monophlebidae > Coronaproctus > Coronaproctus castanopsis. The sequence continues at coordinate 65,586,812 of CM065052.1, read as the reverse complement.
ACGTCTATATAAGTCGTCGAGATATCCTAGTGGCTTGAACACGGACTTCTATACGAAAGGTACCGAGTTCGAATACGACCGACCATGCAAAAATTATTATCAGAAATTAAAATTTAAATAGTCTTAATATTATTATTTAGTATACTACAAAACACACGGGGCTGCATTGTATCGTGACAACAAACCGATTATAATAATTTTTGGCGCGCTAACGCCACATTACGATTGCCTTGTACGCTCCTTACACTGTACAACAAATTATGCATTGGTAAGTAGTCGCTTACGCCGACACAAAAACGGCACTTAATGATGATGATGATGATATATATATATATATATATAAAATATATATATATATATATATATATATATGTATATATTATATATATATATATATATATATATATATATATATAAAATATATATATATATATATATATATATATATGTATATATTATATATGTATGGATATGAGTGTATTATATTAAATCATCACCGGTATGTAAAACTTATTGATATGCACTATATATATATATATAATAGGTAGATAGACACAATCCGTCCCGTCCATGAAAAAGTAATTGAATTTTCAAACTATTTAATGAATATAATTCAAGTTGTCGAGGGCAAATCCTCATTTAAAAAATGTTAATTTGCATGTATATATAGATAGATAGATATAGATATATATATATATGTATGTATATATGTATGTATGTATGTGCAAGAAAGTTTACAACTTACACGTTAATGCCGTTCGACAGACCATTTTTCATTTATTTTTTTTTAATTAAGCTATATTCGCGTTATAATATTAAGATAGTTATTTGAAGAATAAAATTCGATTCATGACGTCATCGGTAAACAAATTTGCATTTATGATACTTAGGACAAAGTACGTGCGCAATGAAATGAAAATAAATTAATAGATATTTATAAATATTTATAATTTACCGCCATTATGATAATATTTTTTTGTCGAAGACGTCGAACTCTTTTATACGGAAGTACTGATTAAAGAAATTACAATTAAAAGTATCCAGTGATCGCAAACGGTACGACATAGGTTTTCGAATAAGTCGGCTATACCGACAATTTAAATTTTCAGGTACGATTTTATATACGAACCGATAATTCAATGAAAAGTTTTCTTGTTTTATAATGTAAAAATTGTTGTATAATTTATCGTGTAAAATGTTGATCATAATTTCCGCGTGAAATTTTTTTATTTACAATCTGCACATAAAATGCGATGAAGGAACAGGAATCAGATGCTGTTGATGGACAATTGACCAGAACTTAGGACATATGTAGGAGAAGTGTGAGAGTAGGAGGAAGTTTTAAGACTGTCGATGAAGCGAGTGGCATGATTTGTCAGTTGTAGAATAGATATGGATTAGCGGCATTATTTGTTAGTCTGCTGAAAAAGAGTTTGTATCGTTCTTTAGTTACTTGTGGAACATTTGTCGGAACGTACAGACTTATTTGACACGAACCAAGGAGTGTCTATAATTTGACACGTAAGATTTTTGATTCCGCCGACTGTAAGCTCCGGATGTTAGCTGGCTTAACAATTTAATGTCATAAGTCCAAATCGGTTTTATGACTGAGTTGTACAATAAGAGTTTCTTCTTCATTTTGTAAAATCGCAATTGAGCAGAACCGTATCGCTTCCGCGCATCCTTAATTTCATTACTAGTGTGTTAACTCCGGATAAGTTTCTTATCAAGACATAAACCGAAGTATTCAAAACACGGTTAACTTGGGGATGGATGTAGATGGATCGATGTCGTCAGCCCTTTACGCAGAGTAAAAGTAATGGTGGCCGCTTTTTTAATTTGATTTGATTCTCCATCCGATTAACCAAAAGGTGAATCAGAGTTAAATATAGTCCTGTAGTTTATTAGACACAATGACCGGATCAGAATAGGATGAGAAAACGCGTGTGGAATTCGTACCGAAAATTTAAATTTTCAGGTATATATATATATATATATATATATATATATATATATATATATATATATATATATATATATATATATATATATATACAATATACGAACTGATAATTCAACTAAAAGTTTTCTTGTTTTATGATGTAAAAATTTTTGTATCATTTATAGTGTAAAATATTTATTCTAATTTACGTGCGAATTTTTGAAGAATTACTGTCACGGTCTTAACGTTGATAGCTTTTAATAAAGTAGCGACGAGATATATTAACTTTGAAAACGAGACGAAAAAACATTCTTCATCGGTTCGATGTGTGTAATTTTATCATTTATTTTGTTCAGTTTATCATAACTTAGAAAATTATAATACAATCATTCACTGTTAAATAATGTAATATTATTAGACGGTGAAAAGTGATTAATATTTTACAAGTTGAATTGGAATCATTGTGTCAAAACCAAGAGTCGGGAACTTCGCCTTAAATTACTTGACTGCTTGGATACCACTCACCTGTTAGTTTAGCAAACAAACGACTTATTTATCTATCTATTCTAATGCCCACTTGGTGTTATGTCATCCAACTCTGGGGTACCACCACGAGAAGAGATCGAACAGGCTCATTATTAGTCAGAGATTTCAAAATAAAGTACTTCGCTTGATAGCTAACTTGGTATGTCTCCAATGCTTTGCTACATCGCGATTTAAAACTTTTGAACGTCGACGAAGCTGTTAGCCTTCACGCCAGGAAGCACGCGGCAAAACTTTATGGACATCCGAATACAATTGTTGCTGAACTCCTCAATACAGAAGCAGACACTGGTAGATTAAGGCGGACTAAAGCGCACGATTTATTATAACATTTACATATTCGTATTAAAATTTAGATTTATGTAAAAGGCTAATTATAAATCTTAGTTCGTGATAAGGCATTGGCCGAATTACCTTCGCTTATGTATTTTCCTACGTTAAATTTATTGCGTGTATGCCTTTGGGCAGTTCGATATTCCTAAAAAAAAAATTTTTTTAAAAAGTAACCATCAACGTGACAGGCATGATACGTTTCATGCCTATTCGAAACGATGGAATGGAGGAAATTTTGTCTAAGGTTATAACAGTAATACATATATGTGCATATTCTAAGTGAAAACTAATTTTCAATTATTCGTCTATCAGCTCGTTCGAATTTAACGCCTACTGCAACAAATATAAACCTAAATCGGTTATTTACAGAAGAAGTAGATACTTTTCTTTTATTCGAGAAAAATAAATACATTCGGATAAATCTACAGTACCCGTTGAATATTCTGTAAAACGCGAGAAAAAAAAAGGATAGTATATGTACTGCGGGATAGTCGTGAAAATCTCCAGTAACAAGAAGATTAATTAAAAAGGCGCTGCTAACGAAAATAAACGCTCGTGTTTAGTGTACACGAATCTAAGTTGCTCGGAATCGTAAACCGATGAAATAAGTGTACATTGTCGCGTGGTACTACGAACGAACGATTGTTGTAAAAATCTAGCACGAAATAATTTTAGCATCTCGTAAATCCTAGTGTAAAGAGGATCGTCGAGAATATACTATTTTGAATAACCCGAAGTTTATTGAACTCAGACCGAACTCCAAACTGGACACAAAAAAGTCAGCCGTATTAAGGTTTCCTCATGTTAAAGACTTACGGTGGAGTAGAGGATAAAATAGGCAGAAAGATTTATTTGTAGCCAGTATAATGTTATTCGCACGCTTAATAAACGTACGTATGTCGTTATGACACAACACATCCGATCTTGTACTATTAAGCTGTCAATATAGATCTCCCGCGGATAACCAGTTTATTTCGGTTTTTTTTTTAGAATTTATACCGATTTATCATATATTGTAATATATATGTACAGGCGATACACCAAGTTATTTATTGCAAATAGCAGTCCTATAAACGGAATAATGTGACGCCTAAAAAGTGCAACCTGCTTGTCCGACGGGTTTAAAAAGTCATGTAGATACAGGACAAACAGAAACGACCCGCTTACACTATACCTTCGGGTGTGTACACACTGTTAGGTTTTTTAAGACGATAGTGCGTTTCCGATAGACACGTTAAAAAATCGATTACACAAGTAAACCTATTCTTCTTCTAGTGTCCGGTTCGTTAGGTTTAATTATATTTTATCATAATTCAGCCAGAATTCTAGCCTTTTTGCTTCAGTGACATCACGCATTGTAGACCTCGTCGGGTTCATCTTACTCTATTACCTACGATAATGTCTGGTGTTTCTCCACACTGACATATCTTCTGTGATATACCCCCACTTCAACATCAATGATGCCGTCCGAACCTACTCGGTTGACTATTCGCCATATCAACCATTTCACTTTATATCCTGACGCCAAGCTTCCTTCCGATAGTCTCACTGGGTTTGGCAGGGTTTCTTTATAATTCGTAAGTTTATCCGTTCTTTTTCAGATTGTTGTGACCTCGGTGTGTTATTCAATTTCTCGATAGATGCCACCTCGTTCTGACCATACATTGGATGTCTCTCGTCTCGACACTCTTTCCTTGTTGGCTATTATATAGCGTCTTATACGTGGTGGCGCTATTCCGCTCAGGAGACATTCTCGTTGCCGTCTGCTTTAGATAGTCTGTAATTAAAGGCAGTATTCACATGTTTTTACAGACCTACCCCAAACAGAGCAGCTGTACTCCGCAGCTGCGAAACATAACGCCAGAGCTGTAGTTCTCCTAACCGTAGCGTTTGCACCCCATTTGGAAGTTACGAGCTTCTTCAATATTCCATTTTTTCGAGTATTAATTTTTTTCGGAAATTTGTATTTTACGATTTTATAGAGCGTACCCGCGTGTTGCCTAAACATCGAACAGTACCGCGTGATAGTATATTTAAGTGAGAATTGAGCTACTCAACATATTTACACCTAGAGTCGTGTAACTGAATATCATCGGGTGTTAATCGACATATAAGTCGAACTTAAAACGTTTTTTCCAGGAGATTTTACGTGAATTATTAAAGTTAGAGCATCTTTTACTTGCATAGATGTAGCAATGATCTTGATTAGCTATTTCCGTGTAAGGAACTCGTTGATTAAAAAAAAAAAACCAATAGGGCGAGTTTTTAATTATAAAGGACGCAATTAGAATTAAACGATTAAAATCATAAATCGTCGTCGGGAAATGGAGAACATATTTTACCAAATTAAGTAAGTAGACATTAAAAAAATAAAAAATGAATATAGAAAACCTATCTGTCTTTAAGGGGGAAGAAAAAGGAAAAAAGTTTATCTATGCAAACACTTCGAACCAATTAATTAACCGGAAATTGGTCATGTAAAAAAAAGTAAAGAACAATATAAACGAAAATAGGTGGTTTTTTTTTTAATAATGGGCACGGGGTTTTTTCACGCAAGACTGGGACTTCTTCTCGTCCGTTATGCAACCGCCATTAGACGAAATTTTTTCGCGTCTATTCTATGTACCGGATCAAGTCTACGATCATGCGCTGTTCTCGCGAAGTTTAGAAATATATTTTCCGGACGAACTTCGCAATCAGGGAATACCGGCACAAAATACTGTACCACCGATAATTGAATATACACTTAGACGCGACGTGCAAATAAACGATTTGATTTATTTACAAACCGTATTTTTCATTTATTTCGTCAAAACCGGAATAATTTTTCTTTCGGATTTTATTTATCTACGCGCATTTTTGAAATAAATGCGGAAAAAAGCGAAATATGCTGAACATATTTTTTATTTGTATTACGATCTTCAGAAAAAAGTTAAAATCTTAAGTAATAATTATAGATACATTTCTAAAACGGACGAAATAAAACTAGACAACGAATCGAAACGTATACTCGGACCATAATGTTATAATAATATATAACACAGGTCGCTCAAATTGAAGAAAATATTATATGAAAAGAAAATAAAGCGTCCCGCCAGTAATGGCATACGCAACAGAAATATGGAGACTAAAGGCGATTTGGAATAAATTAAACACAAAGAAGAATTAAGAGGAAAATATTGGGGGGATAGATAATTTTACATGATAAAGTAAAAATATCCGAAATAAGGACGAGAACCAATACCCGAGAAATTGAAATAAAAAAATAGAGAAAGGTGCAGGAAATAATGACAACAGATGGACGGTCAATATAAAAAAGAGGAAGGGGTTGACCACACAAACGGTGGGAAGACGATATTTTGAAAAGATAGCCAAGAACACAATGCATCGTAAATTGAAACGCACGAAAACACGAGGAACGTGCCTACATGCTGCAGTGGATTCACAATAGATAATAAAGACGAATATATATATATATATATATATATATATATATATATATATATAGATGTATGTTTTTTACACACACATATATATATATATATATATTATCGAGTCCCAATACCCCCTGTTGTATTAGGATTTCATCGGGAAATAAGTAAGTGTAATTAATATAAGTTATAGATATCAATAAAATAATAGCGTATACGCGTATATATTCGGAGATTTCGAATGCATTTGAACAAAAGCCGTTAAATATTAGCCCAGTGTATAAGGTATTTTGATTAGCGATCGTCGATGAGCCCGCTGCTTACTGATACGATGTCAGCTCGATCTTTATTCCGTTAGTTACAACGGTTACATAGATAGTATATCTCGTTAACGGGGTTCGTAAAAGTCGGTGTTGCTCGCATATCTCGTAATAACGGGAGTCCTCAAGCAAATTTTGGTCACGTTTCGTTTTTTAATAATTAATATTCGTTTAATTGAATCTTGATCGATTTAAATTACGCATAAATATATATTTAATAAAAGTATAATATTGTTTTATATATAATAAGGTTCGTGATTAATCCGTGATTTATTGAAAATATTTAATCGTCCATAGTCATTAAGTATCGATCACTTAAATATATATAGTAACTGATTTTCACATTTCGTTTAAAAATTTGCGCGAGGAATTCGAACAAATGAGCACGTCGGTATTCAACGAACCGATGACGATGGTAAACGTCCGTCTATTATTAAGTAATGTGGCTCCTCGATTAATCGATTTCTTAAAACTGTCGCTATACGATCGATCATTGTCCGCGTTGTTCGATCGTTTCATCGCAGGGATCACAGACGAAAGAGAATCGAACAGATCGAATTATCGGGATTTTCTCGATTTATTGACCGAACTAAAAAATAGACCGGACTTGAGTAAATTTATTTTTTCTCCTATTAAAAATTTGTATCATAATTATTATTACTAACTAAGGCTACAGGTACGAGGGAGAAGAAGTGAAATCATGGAGTAGAGACGGTACATGCGTAAGAACACGATTTAGTAATGAGTATATTCATCTTTGAAGAGAAGAGGAAGTGAGGAGGGAAGGTTGAGAGACAATCTGACTGAGGAGTACGAAGGTTAATGAGGATAATGAAGGCGGAAAGCGTGACGCTACACACATGAGGAGCCGGATTTCTGTTGATCAGGTACGACCCAGCCGCAATCGCTGAGGACAACGCCTTCTCTGCAGTTTGAAAACGACGTCTTCCAAGGTAAAACGGAATTCTTGATTCGGCGAAGCTTATTTAATGAGGAGGTCGATTGCCAGTTTTGTTGCTACGAAGAAAAAAATCTTGATTCGACATAATTACGTACATCAATAGCTGGTTCTATCCGCTAGTTAATTATCTGAGTACCGGCATGAGCTGGAAGCCACAGGAACAAGACTACTTGGCTCAGTTTGACTAATAACAGCCGTGTCACTTCTCGGACTGTAGGATACCGATCGTTGTTACATATATCGTATAAGAAGTTAAGCGCTGAGAGAGAGAGAATCTGAACATACAACCGATGGCTCTCGGATGTTAGAGCTTATCTCGGCATGGTTAAATCGCGTAAAGTTCGGCTGAAAGGATAGACTGAGAAAGCGAATACCGTATAATGACGATATATTCATTATTATTATTATTATTATTATTGTATTATTCTATATCGAATTTGGTCAACTACGGACCATGGAGGGCATAACTTCAAATTAGAGTCCCTTCGTTTTCTTCATTAACCGTTACTTTATCATTATTTCGGAATGTTTTCGACATCTTTCATTTGTCCATATTTTTCTAATTCGCTTTCCACAAAACCTTCGAACGAATTAACCTTTTTCTTGAATTTATTTCTGTCCTTTATTTCCTGTTCAGAGATGTTCACAGGCTCCATATCTTTCTTTACACTCACGATGGTAAAAATACTTCATATTATTGAAATGAAACTTCTATTAGCGGAAATAACAGACGGATACATGTACACATATACGTATATATATATTATAATGTTGATGTATTCGGGAGTAGTGATTTTATGAATTAGAAAATAAAGTTAATTACTATAAAAGATATTTTATTAATGCAAAGCTTTTCGACATTAACTTCATTTTCAAACATATACAAAAAAATTACAAATAAATCAACCTTTTGTAACTTTTTTGTATATGATTGAAAATTACGTTAATGTCGAAATGCTTTGCATTAATAAAATAACTTTTATAGCGATTAACTTTGTTTTATTTTGTTTTGTTAACATATATATATATATATATATATATATATATATATATATATATATATATATATACACCATACATACCAACATCCACCTATCAAATCACGTTTTGTTGCATTGTGTCAATGAAGTAGCGGACATATATATATATATCCCGTTCGCATGTATCGTGCTACCAACACCAGTCTTCAAACCATGTTTTATAGCGTCATGCGTGTCGCCTTATACACATAGGTAAGCAATCATATGGATTAGTGTGTTACAAGCATACGACGATATCTTTTGCTTAACTTCCACAGAGATGAAATTTATGCTTCGTCGACAGTTTAGTAATCCATGATCCAGTTTGACTCTATTGTGGCTCCATTACGGAATCGTTACGGTTGTATGAAGAATGTATTGTGATAATCGACATAATCCGTTGAAAATGTGATAGATGGTATTTAAAGATTTCAGAGAGGACTAGTTGCCTGTTGAGAATGTCTCAGAATCATAGTCGCGTTTAGATTTAATTATCGCGCTGTAAATTCGGAATAATGAGATACGGTTTGATCTGATGGAGGTACATTTTCCGAAAGCAAGATTGTTTCAATTGATTTGTGTGGAATTTCTAAGATAGCGTTTGATCAAAGAGAAGTCCGAGATAGTGAATAAAGTAAGCTGCATCCAGTTGATTGTTCAATTTTCATATCCTATGATGGCATTATCCGAAAACAAATAAATAGTTGCTGCCTTAGAATTGGAAATAAGAAGAATGTTTTCCGGGCCCCAACGAAAAATATCCGCTCAGATAGAAAATTATTAATAAACGAGGTCAAATTGCCTTTAATTGCTCCGTTAAATATGAAGCGACCAGATTAAAACGGTAACGATGCTGTTTTGTCGGCTGTTTAAAAAAAACTTCCGTTAATCGCGTTTAAAATAGAAGGTAAGAATTTTACGAGTTAATTTTGTTACGATATAATTTAAACGACCATACGCACAATGATGATAAGTGGATACACTGGATAAGAAGTTTGCCGCTAGTATCATTCTATCGGTTCTTTTATTCGTCTATATTTCATAAAATTATATTAAGCACTCTTTTTTATATATATATATATTTTTTTTTTACAGATTTCAAGAATGGATTCATAACGGCGCAATGTATCGCATTTTTCGCGGCTGGTACTGACACATCATCCACCATATTAACTTTCTGCCTTTTAGAACTGGCCAAAAATCCGGACATACAAAGAAAATTACAAAACGAAATTGACGAAGTGCTGACGAAAAATCGACAAGAATTAACGTACGAATCGTTACACGAGTTCAAATACTTGGATCGAGTTATCGCAGGTACTACAGAATTAATTCTATACATAAGTAAATTTGACCTAATAATAATAATAATCTAATCAAATCGAATATTATTTGTACTCGTTTCAATAATAAATATAACGAAACCGACTGAAATTCGTATTAGAATACAAAGCAAACCGGTTATGTGCATAAGTGAGTACCGGCTAAATTTGCAATTTATAAATTATAAAATACACGTGGGTTTTTTTTACGTTGTGAAACATTGATTGTATTTATGCCGAGATGGTTTAAATTTGTAATAATTTAAATTTCTTATTAAATATATACACAGAAGTATGATTATATGGCGTTAACATTAAGATATACACTCATATATATATATATATATATATATATATATATATATATATATATATATATATATACGCGCAGTTTTTAGCCGGGTTTTGTATATATCAATTATACACTATTATGTATTATCTCTTTAATTACTTCGTAATCAACATGTGCTATTTTCAAAATAAAGCATGATTCGATTTGATTATTATTGTCGGTGATGATGCATTAAACATAAATGTATCTTTAGTAATGATGGTTTCAAGTTAAAGGGAAAAAGGATTCATATTTCAGTAAATTAAGTAATATCAATTATTAATATTATTAATTCGTCTATAATTTAACCGATCTAACATTACGTTTGAAATTTTCTAATTACCGCGAATAAAATTGTAAAACTTATCTAAAACGTTCAAACTTGACCGTTAATTCGTTTTGATCGAAGAAAATTCTCGTTTCTATGAGAAACTTCACACTCGGATTCCTTTTGAACAGTGTCCGTCCGAAGTATTAGCGTGTCGTCTGAACATTTTACCTTTGCTTGTAATACGGACTGACTCTTCTGCAACCTCTAACATAAAGAACATAATTTGTTCCCGAGTGTCGATCGAATAAGCCCGAAACAAATCATATTTTAGTAATGAGGAACTAAATTCGTCTAAATTCTACAGAATATTCTATCGTTCACATAGGCTTTTTTGATTTTCCGGACAAAACAGGCAAATTGTCGAATAAAAATGGAATTTTTGTATGAAGGATGATTTTTACATTCCTTCACACGGCGTCGACTTTAAAGCCGGGTAATTCAGATTAATACATATACACGAGAACAAGTTTCTTTCTGGACTATTCTGTATATCAAGTTGTCTGTTACCTGAGGAACAATCGATTCCCCCCGAAGCACGTCGTTATAGATTGTGTATCGCGTATTGTTTGTACGTATTTTAGGAAGTAAGCAAATTTAAATTAGTTACATTAAGGAACATCGTAACGGATGAGCATACTTAAATTCGAAACCCGTCAAGATGATCTTTCGAATCGTTCTATTAAACATTTTTTCAATCGGAACTGGTGGTGTGCTAAACCGTTACTTTTGGAGTAATAGGTTACGACGTTCCAGTGACAACTTGATAATTGGTGACGGGAATCTATTATTTTTGTCACCGGTTACATTTTATACTACTGTTATCACATTACCGCGACTATTGTCACGGTTATCCAAGTAGCTTATGTTACAATATGATAAAGTTACTTTCACTGTTACCTCTTATCGTTATAATGAATCGTAGCGCAACCTTAACTACTTCTGGTTATTCGTTCCGTGGATATTGGTGTTATTTCTTTCTGGTTGTTCACATGTGGTTTTTAACAAGACAGACTCCGACGTCATCGAGGTCGATGTTGTAGCTGAATTTATTATTTCAGCCGAAGAATTATTTTTTGTTGAAATTGTAACATTTGGATGTTTCCTATCTAAGTGTTTTTTAAATTGGATGTTGTCGATTTATAAGACAATATTTGTCCACAAATATCACAACGCGCGCACTGTTTAGTTGCATCATTTATACTAAAATATGACCACAAAAATTTCACACGTTTACTCATAATAATTTGTTTATTAATATATATAAAGTAAAATATAATTTCAATTAAAATAATAATGCATTACAAAATCACGCTTCTCAAGAAGGTAAACTTCTTCGTTCGTGATACAAAAACTAAACGGTGACAAATTTAATAGGGTTTTCGAAGTAACACGTTACTCTAGTTACCGCGACATGATTGTCACCTTTTTCACTGTGACGTTAAATATTAACCATCACTACTGGGAAACACAAAATGAAAAATAGATTTGATTTATATTAAACTATAAATTAATTTGCTATATTCCTCTGGTACTAAAAACAATATAAACAAAAACGTTACCGTAATTTAACCGGATCTGTTCGATTTTTACCGACCGATACGTCCGTTGGTTTTTATTCTTCTCTCGTTCTATTTATCTAATTATTTGCGTCAAATGCGCTAATTTTATTATCATCAGTGTCATCTCCGCATCGGAGGCAGACGATTACTTACCTATAGATATTTTGTGTACAGTGAAAACATTTCGATTATATTAAATTAATTTTAAACGATTTACGTGTTACATCCAGAAACGCAAAGACTATATCCGCCGATTTATATGCTACTGCGGAAGTGTACCTCCGATTATATAATTCCGGGAACGAATTCCTTCATAGAGAAAGATACGGATATCATAATACCGATTTATTCCGTACAACGTGATCCGGAATATTTCGAAAATCCGGAAGTATTCGATCCGGAAAACTTCGCTCTCGAAAGGAAATCCTCGCGGCATCCGTACAGCTTCCTTCCGATGGGCGAAGGACCTAAAATGTGCATCGGTAATTATTCGATCGTTTATGCTAATCCTCCGAGAATTAATTATATAATCTATAATTTTCAAAAAATATTATACCACCTATGATTCAAAATTTAACAAGCGTACAGTTCAGTTCGATACGTTCGTATTATTTATCGGGAATAGGATCGACGTTAAAAAAGGAAAAAAACTGAAAAAGCAGAAAATTACTCAGTCGTCATTAATATAATCCTGAGATTTGTTGTCCCAATGTTTAGCTTTTTCCTAATTTCTCAAGCCAGCATCTTCTCACAAAGCTTACATCCTCTTCTCGATCTTTTTTCGTTGAATTTTAAAGGATATCGTGAAGTAAAAGTACGTGACCAATCCGATAATACCTTCTTGTCTTGTAGTTCACACATTCCATATTGCTATATGATGGGTTCCTCATGTTGTAAACATTGATCGGAAATGTAACTGCAAGTGTCATAGGTCAATAATGTCCCCTGTCCTTTTAATAGCGCAAATAAATATGTTCATTTAATTATATATATATATATATATATATATATATATATATATATATATATATATATATATATATATACGTATAAATTTTTCACGATTTATTGAATTTTATATTGAAATAAATATTCCAATTCAACGATTTAATTTTTTGCAGCTAAATTATTGGGTTCGATGCAGGTAAAAGTGCCTCTGATATTAATTTTACGCGAGTTCGAAGTAAAGTTTACAGATCGAACGACATATCCGATAGAATTTGCTCCTATGACGTATACGTTGCAACCTAAACATACCATCCGGTTAAATATATCGAAAAGGATTTGCGTTGATAACGATGACGGTTGTAAATAAATAATGTCTTATACTCGTCTAACATCCTTAATTACATACGATTTTAAACGACGTTTTTCATTTATTATTTCAATTTCGGTAATGGTATTAAACAAAAGTCTGAAAATTCGGTGTGATCTACATAAGTTGATACAGCAATTAAAACCCTAAAATAGATCATATACTAACGGAACAAATAAGTCATTTTTGAGAGGAAACAAAAAATACGTTACTAGAAACGGTTCGACAGAGCTTAAAAATTTTCATCCGTTTTCTCCTTGATGCGTCATGCACTCAAAATATCAATCTTTTAAAAACGGTTTTGAAGAAAAGAAAGTAACATGGTCGAGTTTGCCGATATGAAGGCAACTTATGATACAACGAACCATGAAATGCTTCTGAAGATAATGTACTCGGAATTATGTATTTACAAAAATGATAGAATTGATTCAGAAGAATAGATCTTTTAATTTCCGGTTCGTCCTTATGCGAATTCAGGGCTTATCGAACACGTTAAAAATATTAATGACACGGACACGTTGCAGAGGTAATAATTTCGTGCTGATACAAACGTAATAACAACAATCAACCAGTTAGTTATCCTTATTACAAGGCTGTTCTATTGTCTTTTTCAGATCACTAACCTGGTTGATTACCTGAAATGACCTGACCAGTCTAGTTCCTTCCCTGTACACTAAAAGCTTAAACTCAAATAACCCTTGACATATTCGATTTTTTTCCTTGTCTTATAACTTTAAACTCTGATTACAAGGTACCGATATCTTTAAAATGAATTTTTTGTGAATTATCCGGTTTTTTTCCATTTGCCTTTCACACATATATATATATATATATATATATATATATATATATATATATATATACACAAGTATTTTGAAAAGATTCACTGTCAGATTGTTTTATTTAACACTGTTATTCATTTTACTGTTGTTTTTTTTAAGTGTAATCTTAAATTCATATTTTTCATTTTACATTTTTATTTTTTTTTAATATTCACTCAATGTTTATCTAACAGCCGAAAAGCTTTGTGATTTTTCATAAAGAAAAAACTTTTAGTGATTTTAACTACTTTTTTGTGGTTTATTTTAATAAAAATCACCAAATTGGGCATTATTCAATATATATATATATATATATATATATATATAATATATGTAAGTATAAAATTAACGAGCTTAATAATATTAAACATCGTTGTTAAATACTTTTTATTTTGCGATTTGAAAAACTGGTTCTAAAATAAACATAATTTGACAAATACGCACTTTACAAGTTTAAATATCGTTTTTAGAAAAAAAAATTATCTGTAAAATTTTACTTTTCGGAATTTAATCAGTCCCATTTTACATTTTTATTTCCATTAAATTAATGGGTGTTTATTTTACTTGAATAACATTTTATCTGCCCTTGAACAGTCATTATTCTTTTCCTGTTTTTAATACCTACAACTACCCGTTCATTATTCATAAGAATTCCTTATTAGCTTTTTAACTACGGGCTGAAGTTAAAAAGCTAATAAGGAATTCTTATGATGATTATATTCTTAAGACCGAGGCTGGTATTCAAAAAAACACTAGCAATTTTTGGGCTTTTGTTAAATATAGACGTCATGATCGGCTACACCCTAGCCTAGTAAAATACAAAAATATAGATCATTGTTCTAGTAAGAATATTTCAAATGCTTTTGCAGAGTATTTTTCATCTGTTCATGTGACTGACAGCTTCATGACACTTAAAACCTCTTTAATTAAAGATGGAAGACACTTAAAACTTGCTCCAATCACCATAAATGATTATAAAAAATCTATTAAGATTCTGAAACCTAAGTGGAGTGTCGGGCCTGATGGATTACCGGCAATATTGTTTAAACTATGTTCGGTAGAGTTTGAAAAGCCACTTATATACTTGTTCAATCTTATTATTGGAACAGGTAAATGACCTGTATTGTTAAAAACAGCTAAGGTTGTTCCAATTTTCAAGTCTGGTGATCGTTGTGCAGCTGAAAACTATCGTCCTATCTCCCTACTATGTGTACCCAGCAAAATATTAGAGTCAATTCTATATGAAAGATTGTATAAATTTTTTTGCCTAGAGTTGTTCCTGAACAGCATGGTTTCTTAAGGTCTAGATCTACTACAACTAATCTTGTTACATATACAAAATTAATTACTGACTGTTTGGAGCAGCGTCTTCAAGTTGACTGTATTTATACGGATTTTAGTAAGGCTTTTGACAAAGTCAGCCATAGTTTACTTCTGGTTAAGTTACATAATTACGGATTTTCTGACTATTACATACAGTTATTTAGATCATATTTAACTTCGCGTGTGTGTTACGTATTATTTAACGGATACCAGTCCCAACAATACACTCCTACTTCCGGAGTACCACAGGGGTCTAATTTGGGTCCACTATTATTTAATATTTTCATAAATGATATAGGAATTAACTTACATTCAAAATTTCTATTATTTGCGGACGACTTAAAAATTTTTTGATCAATTAAAACTGTTAGTGATTGTGAATTGTTGCAAGATGATTTGTGTAGAATGGTTACATGGAGCGACAATAATTATTTACCTTTTAATTATAAGAAGTGTGTTTATATTCGATTTTGTTGTACAAAAAATAAATGTCTCTTTGATTACTCTGTGGGTAATGTTCCAGTTTGTAATGTAACCTGTGTTCGGGATTTGGGGGTCTATATTGACAACGAGCTTAAATTTGCAACTCATATTGGTAATGTTACCAAAAATGCTTACAGAACTATGGGTTTCATCATTAGAAATTCATGCGTATTTCGTGATCCTAGGACTCCGCTGTTACTATTCAACACTCTTGTAAGATCGCAATTAGAATACGCATCTGTGGTTTGGGATCCTTTCTACACTAAATATATTCATATGGTGGAAAAAGTTCAATCTCAGTTTTTGAGGTATATTTATTACCGCCAAACTGGTGTCTATCCAACATTTTTAAGTTATAATATTTTATGCGATTTCCTAAATATTAAATCCTCGAGTGCTAGAAGAAAGATAAGTAAGTTGAGGTTCCTGCATGATCTTTGTAACGCTCGCATAGATGACAATTATTTATTATCTACAATTTCATTTATGGTTCCCAGTGTTAATAGTAGGTCACATCGTATTTTCTATGAATCGCATGCTCGTACAAATCTAGGTTACAACTCACCACTTTTATCCACCTTACGTCTATATAATAACGTACTAAATATTCATCCGCAGTTAGATATTCATTTCGATAGTAAATTTGTATATAATAAATTTTTTTAGACTCTATATTTCAGTTGTTACTTTTCAGTAAGTTTATTTTATTTTGGTCATATGTGCGTGCCTTGATGGAGAGTTTGTTTACATGAGAGTATGGGTGTATGACTGGTGTATTTCTGTTTGTATGACTGGTATATTTGTTTTTTTTTTGTGCTTTTTGGATGTGTGCTTGTATGTGGGTATTGTATTACATTAGAATCATTTTTCGGTTTGTATTAGTAATTTTTTGTTTTCAATCTAAATATTATTTATATTAATTAGCGTGTTGTGTGAGTGTGGTTCAGTTTTATTTTTGTTCATACTTTTACTTTATAATTATTCTGTAAGAGCGTACACTGTAATTATGCTGTTGTGTACGCCGTATTGTTTTGTAAATAAATAAATAAATAAATAAATAAATATATATACATGCCTGCATACATATATATATATATATATATATATATATATATATATATATATATATATATATTTATATATGTATGTACATATATTCTTTAATAGATTATCCCCGGTCATTAGTAAAAGCAATATTCTAGGAAAACCGCTCTTGTTTTATGTAATAATTTCTCTTAGCGTAACGCCAAATTATCGGTTACGAAATCGCAGCTCTGTCCACCTACGTGTATATATTTCAAATCTCAAAGTATTTGTTTGTTATCTTATGTATGATATATTTTTATATGAAACTAATGTTGACAATAGGTAATTTTGGTATTCATACCTAAACCTAAGTATAAAAAAACAAAAAACATACAAAAACAATTATTACAATCGTCGCAAATTCATGAACGATATAATTGTACTCGTAGGCACGTAGAATGGTGAGGACAACCCCATGAAGTATGATAAACACCACAAAGTTCACAAGAGAACTCCATAGCCTCTCCGCTCCTTCTCCGGCATCTGCTTGCACGTTACGCCTCTGCTAAGCCGAGCAACGTAGTGGAACTTTGGGTGAAAATCCCAGGGGGAAGCTAGGTCGGTGAACAAAATGATGTACAAAGGTTTGAGAAAGGCAAGTATTAAGTGCATCTCAAACTGGATAGGGATAAAGACGGGTTACCAATCCTATGGATGGCGGCCCGTTGCTCCTAGCTATCCAACATCAGACCGGGTCGACAGGTCGGTTGGTTCATTAACAATTAATCGCAACTACAACAAATATGATCGTAACAATACAAAATTCTTGTATTAATGCCAGGACGTACTCCAAAGGCTACGCGTGTCGACATCGTTGCAAGAGTTACCGAGGGAACTGGCTAATGGAGCGAGCCCATCATAATAGTAATAATAATGATAATAATGGTATTAGTAATAGTAACAACGTGAAATATAACAGTAACAATAAAACAAGAAACATTAGTCGAACGGTTAATGTTGATACTCTGACAGGACGCAGTCGTGAAGTAGATGAAATGCTTAAATAGGAAGTTTGATATTGCTTGCTTGCAAGAAACAAAATAGAAATGTCAAAAATCGCGAGATATTGGTGATGGGTATAAACTTATATACCATAGCGAGTTAATCAAAAATTGGATAGCTGTTGTAGTAAGTCCGAACCTAAGGGACAACGTTTATGCTGTCAAGAGACACTCAGAATGACTTACTGCTATCACTATACGCATGGGACTCGACTGCTACATATCCTCTCACATTGCGCGCCATAGATTGGATGTACCGAAGGGCAGAAGGGGCAAAAAACTTCAGGACATGATTGTAAGCTATCCTTCTAATGAAAGTCTACTTCTATGTGGTGACTGAAATGGGCATATCGGTAGACATAGAAAAGGATATAAATGTCATAGCAATAATAGTTATGGCATAAAAAATGATAATGGATTACGAATCCTTAACTTGGCAGAATCTTTCGACCTTATAGTTGCTAATAGCTTCTTTAAAAACTGGTAACCATATAGCAGTGGGGACAATACCAATCAAATTGGTTTCTGCCTAGTACGGAGATATGAGTTCAAAAGAGTGCTGAATGCAAAAATGATCCCATGAGAATGTGTGACTACGCAACGTAAATTATTAATAACTGACTTAAGAATTGATTGTCGGTCTCGATCATGTCAGGTAGATCGTTCGATTGGTTTTTTACGCGTTATCGTTCCGTTATCGGTAGTTTATGTATATTTCATTCACTTTTTTTTATCCATTATCTCTGCGCTCGGCTGTTGTTTATTACCAGACCGGTGAGATTATTCCTTACTACTTTCTCTATATTAATATATATTATATGTGTACGTATGTACATATAACATTAATTATTAACTAACTAAATACAATATTCATTTATAACAACACACACACGAACACGCACATATAATTCGGTGCGGGTGTGATTAGCTGTCACGTGATGGACGTGGCGGCGGAAACCCTACCCACGCATACAATATGACAATCTCCTTTATATGTACACACGCAATCTGCATCATCGACTGCTGCTGCTACTTATGATGATTCGCCTTCTGGTACGTATACCGACAATTAATCGACAATTGCAATGATGCTTAGAACGAATTAATCAAGAACGTCACCACGACACTGCCAGAGAGGTTTTAGGAACTTATAAACAAGAATTAAGCAAACCTGGTTCTGGAATGATTAAGTAAAACAGAAACTTAACGCAAAGAAAAAGTATTTAAAAAATCGCAGTTGCACTAAACATGCGAGAAAAGAGCAACTTACATATCTGCGAAGAAGCAAGCAAGAAAAGCAGTGGCAGGTGCAAAACGCCAGCATTATACAAAGTTATATGAAAAGCTAGGTGATATTGACGGTGATTAAATGTATATATCGGTTGGCCAAATCACGCGATGAAAACGCTAAGGATATTGAATACTACATTTATATAAAAGATGCGAAGCGAATTCGATTTCATGATAATAAAAACGAAAATTTTACAGCGCTGGAAGCATTATTTCTCGGACCAATCGAACAATTTCGTACAGCATCTGGAGATCCCATATGGGAATTCGACTTATTGCTAACATATCAGCGGATGAAGTATCCAGAGCAACTAGTAAAATTAAAACCTCAAAAGCTTCAGGGCCGAATGACATACTTGTTGGTATTTAGAAGATTCCGCGACTAAAAGACGCTGCTGTAGGATGGTTAACGGAATATCTTAATACAGTGGTTCATACAAATGTACTTCTTGATAGTTGGAAAACCAGCATCACCATACCAATATAGATGAACAAAGGTGATCCATCAGACTGTAGTAACTATCGTCCAACGCGATTACTATCGCATTTATTAAAAATCATAGAAAGAGTGATAAATGGCCGTCTTCGACATAGATTTAACAACCAATCCGTGCGGATTTGTTAAGGGATGCGGTACTACTGATGCAATTTTTACACGGCGCTGGATGATGGAAGAACACAGAGAAAAGAGGACGAGTATGTACATATGGGCTTTTATAGATACGGAGAAAGCTTTTGACCGTATCCGTCATAACTTAATTTGGTTCTCTCCCAGAGAACAGGTAGTTCCTGAAATACTGATAAAGTGGATTCGAATATTCTATAAAGCTGTAACAACCGTGGTCAGATGCGCAGTGGGCGAATGTGAGGACTATCCTGCCCAAATAGGTGCACACTAAGGCTTGGTACTCTCACCACTGCTGTTTAATGCGATTTTAGACAGAATCACGCTCGATATACAAACGCCGATACCCCGGACACTTATGTATGCAGACGATGTTGTTTTAATCGAAAATATAAATAATGTACTCTAAAACAGAGTCCGGATATGGCTGACCGATTAGAAAAGTTTAGCCTTAAAGTAAATGTGAAGAAAACGGAATATATGACTATACTAAAACAATTGGTTCTATACAATTATCTGAGGAACAGCTGCCCCGGATAAACAGCGTTAAATCTCAGAGTGACAGTAGTACATCGGATAATCACAACATGGTTGAAATGGAAATATATTCGGCTGAAGTCAGAAATTTACAAAACAGTTATTAGACCAGTTGCGGTGAGTGCTGGCCTCGGTATCTCTTCGGATCTAGCAAAAAAACCTAATCGGATGGAAACGATCTATTTGTATGGTAGGCCCCGCGCCAACGGGAAAATGCCGTTGATGAAGAAGAAGAAGAGGCATGTTCAAGGGCTACCCCAAAATAATCTCCGAAAGTTTATTCCTGTTAAATTATTGCTACTTGTTATAGTAATTGCATACTAATATTATGCTAGTAGACGATAGGTCTTCGAAATATCGAATTTTTACTCGAAAAGTTTAATAACGCAATTTCATTAACAAATCTATCACTGGAAAATTAGCTACCAACTGTTGGATCCTAGCACCGGACCCTGGAATACACCCGCGGGAACTGGGTATATTTCTAAATATGTATATTTCATTTTTAATTGGTAAGTGCCTGAAATTTTCTGTTATTGTTCTAACTTTTTAAAACAAGGTTCATTATTTAATGCGTGTTTCTGCATATCATCGCAAATAGAGTTGTTATGTAATTATTTTTATCTCGATCGTTTATTAATATCTTTATTTAAATCGACTTCATGGGCCTTGTTTATCCCATTTCTCTATCGTTTCTGTTATAATCCACGTACTGCTTCTTACGAATTTGTTTTTTCTGTTTTATTTTAGATGCAGCTGTTTCAGTTATTTCCTTCATATTATTCGAAAGTTGCATTTCGTACATCTTCACGCACCGTTTCTGATTTTACTGCTAACACAGCATTTTTGTAATCGTCATGAGCGCCTAGTGTGAAAGAAAATTATCCGCATTATGCGGTGTTATCGAAAACTTCTAAAAATATCGCAAGAAGAAAATTAAATAAATACGAGAAAACGGCATACTGATGCCGGTGATGCAGGGTAAAATAGGATCGGAGGAAGAAAAAAATTGGAACTAATAACCACCAACATGCCAGCCAACTGGACATAATAAAATCTGAAAGATAATCTATGCCGGAGGTCGAAAAATATAGATGTACGCAATATTTTGCCTCAAGGGGCAATGATGATGAATATATATATATATGACAACAACAATATATTTGCGTAAGTTATAAGAAAATATAACATAACATTGTGTACCGGGGATTACCACGATAACACAGTTTGAAAAATACAAAGAATAAAAGAAAACGTTAAATACTGCGGGAAAAAGACAAAAATAAAAACCTGCGACTACAAAATAATCTAATTAGAAATAATACATGTTAATATAGAAACTTGTAAGCTGCTAAAATATATATTGTTAAAGTCGTGAGGTCTTAAATAAATACTATGTTAAAAATAAAAATACAAAAGTAAATGACTAATTTATATATATATATATATATATATATATATATATATATATATATATATATATATATAATATATACATTTTGCATTTATCTCTCTTTAAAAATGTCATTATGACCAGTTGACCAGTATCAAGAATAATGTTAGACTCAACGCGTCTATTACATCGCACGTAAAGATGTATCGGGCGCCTTAGAAGTTATTGAGTAAGATAACGGTAAAGACCGAAATATCGATTGAAACCGATTATTTATGACGTCACAGTAATTGAATACAAGTGATAATATTCACATTATACAGTTTTTCCTTTTTTTTAATTTGTTTTTTAATTTGTTTTTTTTTTTTGTACAATTTAAACGAAATAAAATTTATTGTCCGGATGGCGCAGTTGGTATATATTGCTGAATATTATATATATATATATATATATATGTGTGTGTGTGTGTACATTTAATGGTAATGAAAATTAATAATGTCGTTTAATCGATAAAATACTTTCAAACATCGTATCCGTAGATATAAATAATTAAATCGAAAATTGTTTTTAAAATTGCACGCACGTAAAATGTGAAACTTAAAATGGAAACAGTTCAAAACAGAATATTAATGACTCGCGTGCGTGTTTGCACGATTATTGACGTTTAAAAACGCAAAATAAAATACGAGAACGGTTTTTACACGCAATATTCTTATAAAGGTGTGTATAACAAACTGAATGTGTCGAAAATTACAAATGTAAGCATCGAGCCACACAAAATGTTAACTTTATTTCCGTTCTGTTTACTATTTTCAACGATAATAACACCCGCAAGAACTACCGGCATATACAACAAATTCGTCGATTCGATTAAAGTAATTTACCGTAAATGATTATTTTTCTTTATCATTATTTTTATTATCAATAAATATAGTCTTATCGAATCCAGACCGAGATGTGGAATCGAAAGTTGGGTACTAGAAATTAAATCCTATACGAAGAAAATAGAAAAGTTAGACGGAACGTGTCTAAATTTAATTAAGTAAATCCTCGATGGACGCCCCATCGTACTGTTATTGTGGCCAGCTGCAACTGTTGTCCTTATTCTCTACGAGTGTCCTATCCTCCAATCTTATCACATAACCCGATCTTCTTCATTCGCCATCCACTATTTCTGATAAAACACCTTCCAATTTCTGAAATTTCCTCTAATATAAATGTCAGACTGGTCACAGTAGCAGTACATGGCGCCGCTTTAAATAAATTAAAAAAAAAAAAAAAGATTAAGTAAATATAAAAAAGATCTGAAAAACATTAAATGAACTTTTGCAAGTAAAGGGCTATGTTTGTAAAAATTCGGAAGACTATCTAGTAAACAACAAACGTATAAAAGCGCATAATATAGAGATATGAATTCCGTACTAAAATGAAATACAGAATGAATAAGCAAATGATGCTTAACAAAACTTGGACATTACTTAGTGGAAAAAAGAAAAATCAAAACAACAATTGAAAGTACGGCCAGGAGGTAGAAACAAGCTGATCGGCATAATAAAGACTAGTATATAAATAATGAAAATAAGAACAATCGAATAAATTCAGAAGAAAAACAAGTAAATAAAAGCAAACAGGAAGCTTCTTGATGCGGAGTGAGTGGGTAACATTCAAACGACCACTGGCTACTACATATCGTACAGTTCGAAACAAGAAATGTGCGCATGAAAGTGTAAATGAGTATGTAAGAGTGTGTGAATTCATATGCATGGTACAGTATTATGTAAATTTAAACTTTAAAATGTTTAAGCGAGTTTGCTCGGAGAAGAATAATTAATAAGGGCAAATGTTGTAAATGTTGATTATATTATAAAATAGTAGTAATATGCTCGGTAAATCGAGTCGACCTGACGATGTTAGAAGAAATAACTAGAAATAAATATGTATAATAGAACTACGATAACACAGTCTAGATGAAGAAGGCGTTTTACGCGATTTCGATTATATATTAAACATGCAAAAAAAAACCCAAATCGAAAAGATATAGCTAATAGACGGAACACGACTGTAGGGAGTTAAATTAACGATATTAAAAAATTAAGTTATATATTTGGGGACTATATATATATACATATGGCTATATCAACAGATATTGAGGAATACACCAACGTGACGTAATAGAAGTAGAAAAATGAAACAGCTTATATAAGTGATATCGACATTAATACACAGGCGGGTGATTAATTAAGTATGCTACCAGTACTCAGCGCAATATTATACCAATACGTGGGAAAGTAGCAACTGCTTGAGAATGGATAAAAAACCTTATCGGAACTACTAATAAATAATGCCTCGCAGATTGAAATCAACCGTCATACGTATCTGGCGAAGATCAATCAAAATTCGAAGGGAAACGTGGCGTGAATAGTGGAACAAAAATCCAGATGACGGTAAACTGATAACCCAGCCTGACGCTGCGGTAAGTGGCTTTGAGCTACCAAGGAAGGACTGGACGTAATTAAAGCGAATACGCACTGAAAACGAACTGCGCAACGACATGCTAATTCGGTGGCAGTTTAAAAAGGTTACCAAACCATCGAGCACATCGTCTGTGATTGTACAGACGGAGCTTTTACCGGAACTTTTATATCCGCAAAAGATGAGCGGCAACGATAACATGGATTCGAAACCCAGATATTGTTCTACAACGAGTTCAACTCCGCATCAGCCACAATGAATGATTACGGCGGAGATGGGTTATGCGATAAAAATATGAAAAGATATACTGGAAAAAAATTGAAAGATGAGATCTTTACACGAATAAGAAAAGTATATAAAAACGTATAATTCAAGCACCAAGCGGAAAATATGTGATATCGTACTTTGATTGACAGACAGAATAACGAACCGAGAAGTCAAACAAGATGTTAAAAAAAAAAAAAAAAAGGAATTTATTATGGACTAATCAAGAACGTGTAAACTGAGTTTAATATCGAAATAATTTTATCTGGTTGATCGTTTTAATACATATTGATTACTTAATGCTATCTTGTAATTTCATAGTGGGTGTGTATTTGTTGTTGTTTACCAATCTGACAAGTCCGTCGATGCGTAATGTCAACTAATACCAAGACCGCTCAAAGTTATGATGCACTCTCGTCCATACCGCAGCCCGCACAAACATTATAAATACAGGTACTATGGAAAACACCTACGGCGTCTACTTGTTCTTATAATACTACTGATAACGATGCGAACAGTATAAACTCTGAACATTCAGGTAACCACTATTGTTACCGAATACGCGCACAGACGTTATACGCGAAAATAGCCGGTCTCTAAAAATTCCTTCGATTAAAATACAATAAAAGATGAAGATCATCCACAGTGGAAGATATTAAATCACAAAGGTGCAAATAGAAAACCACACAGAGAAAATAATTTGTTATCACCGGGTTAACAAAATAAAAATACAAAAAATTGATTTTCAGTATTAAGTATATCGGCTGATGCCGAAACCACCTGTCAAACAAAAGAGTCTTCCAACTAAATCATCAGAAACTAAACCGCCGTCAGTATTTATCCCTACATTCGGTGATAAAAAATTGAGAAAAATGTAGACGCTTTAAATTATAGCTACAAAATTATTAATGGGACAATACAAATATACTAACGAAAGAAGTTGCTCACTATAGAAAAATAATTAAAACGCTTAAAGCATAACAAGCGATGTATCACCATACCAACTAAAGCCGTGCCTTTAGAGTGGTTCTATGAAATATATATCCTTCAGTTCCTACAGAAGATATTGCCATAAGAGAAAAAGGGGGTATCGGACAGGAAATATGTTTAATGTCAAACATAAAGTTGGTAAGCACTCTCTATTTTTCTATCGAACCCAGTGAAAATAACAGCGATGTATATAATATTTAATACTTGCTGAATGCTAGAATAAAATTTGAACAACCAAGAAAAATAAGACACAGTTGTTCACTGCATGAGGTGTCAAATTTACGGTGTAAGTCATATTGTACTCGCCCATATAGACGTATAAAACGTTATAAGTGTAATAAGGATAAAAAATTGCCAGCTACTTGGTTAATCACACGGAGAACTTTAAAAGCTGCGTCGTATACCAGTGAATATTAAAAAGAAGGAATAAATCAGTGTTTAAAAAAAAAAATTAAAAACGATGCTACAAATGAAAAATTAAATATCTGCAAAACAATAGCGTAATAACCTATAATATGATAAATGAAACTGAATTCGCATCTTTAGTGATAAGTACTCGAAACAAAAAAACATCGTACTCATCAGCTCTGTCTACCAAAAACGTAACACATTTGAATAACATGAATAAGTCAGATCGGAACAACAGTAATATAGAATCAATTTTGGATAATTTTATGAAAGAAATTAAGGATTTATTTTTTCAAATAATGAATTAATACGCACAGATGATAAATAATCCACCGCAAAAGTCAATCACCTCTCACTTATTACTATCACCTCCAGCCGTCTCTCCACAAACTCCCGTGGTTCTATCTCTTTAAAAAGATTAGTCGTAAGGAGATTGTACTCATCAGCAGATTGCGATTTGGACATCATTTGTTGCCTGACCGTCTTTTCCGTATGCAGCTTAAAGAAAGTCCCTTCTGTCCGCTCCATTCTGAACAGGCAGTCTGCAACCCCGATCATGTCTTTTTTGAATCCGTTGCGATCGGAGCTTTACCTTATCTTGTTACGTTCTTCGAGTATTACAACTCCGTATAATGTATCGTCCCTTTTACATCTGGATAATCTACAATTGTTCCCCCATATAGCGACGTTTTTAGAGAAGTCAGCATGCTTGATTAAGATGTAGATAGTCCCCACAGTATCACGTTGGGTAAGCTGTAGAGGCACCCCCATTTTAAAAAAAATAAAATAAAAATTAAAATTAAAATTAAAAATATATATATATATATATATACATATATAATGAAAAGTTACTAATTGGAAATATACATATCGGTTATTACAGGGGGTTAAACCAAGTTTAGGAACATTAATCAATTTTGAAGACACATGCTTAACAGATCGTGAAAGTACCTTCCAAATGTTGATTAGATATTTAAAAACGAATCAGAAGATAGGTTAGTCATCCTTTTGCTATCAGTTACATATATATATATATATATATATATATATATATATATATATATATATATATGTGTGTGTGTGTGTGTGTGTGTGTGTGTGTGTGTGTGAAAAAGCCACATAAAGTTATTTTAAAAAAACAAGTTGTAAATGTACTTATTTTACGTTGTACCGTAGGAGTAAAATTCTTCCGAATGTGGGAGAAGACAATTTTCAACGAACATAATAATCACTAAATGTTTCATTGAAAAGTATACCGCGTGTAATAAATGCGTAAACTGTAAAATTCATATTTTGTATACAATACAATATGAACACACGAAACACAGATAACGTTCAATTCTTATTCCAAACAGTTTTTCAAATACTTTCATATACACGTGGACAAAGGCACATTCAGGATTTTTTGGCCGAGGCTCTAGCATTTAGAAGATGAATTTTTCTTTTCTACTTGTCTCTTCCAATGGAACCATTTTCACCGTCCCAGATTAAGAAGGTGATTAAGGGTAATTTATTAATGTACAAAGCTCCAGGGTACGATCTGATCACTGAAAAATGCTTAAATTCCTATCACGAAAGGGTTTAGTAATACGAACTTTAAAGGATTTATAAGCACCGACATCAAATGATTGTAACGGTATACCTCCTGCAATGACTATTAAATCGATTTTTCTATTTACCAATCTGGTTTTAACGTTGTCAGATAAATAACTTTACCGACGTGCTATCTCATTTGAGAAATCCGCCTGTTCTACGCTACCATACGCACCTTAACCAATTTTGCACAAGTTCACTTTCCATTTAGACATTTGAAGGTTAGGTGTGTGACAGAAAATGGGAACAGGTTTACAGGTGTTTAGTCATCACTTTTATAAACACCACCATTCCACTCCAAGATGATCTTATACGAATACAATAGTATATAGATAGCGTAAAATACAATAGCGCTACTACTACTAATTTTTAGAAAAGGCAGTGCAAAGAAAATTCGCACTAGTTGTTTAAGGGCAATAGAAAGTCGAACAAAAACTAATTCAAACGTCATACCGATAATTCTGAACCACGTCATAAAACTGTATCTTGCATGGTTTACCTCTGCCTAATATACTTCTAAAAATTTTTAATTAGTACCATAAGTTATTATAAGCGTGGATTTGTAAACGAACTTGTATATTATTTTTCTCTAAGCTTGTATATATATACATATATATATATACATATATATATGTATATAATATATATATATATATATATATATATAAATTTAAGGAACACTTAATTACTTACACACACACGTAGTCGGAGGGACTATGTTTATTTCATCCCCCTTTCACTCTATTTTTTAAGTACACTTGGCAAAGAACAATTACACACAACTGATGTAATGCACACTAGTTCCTTGCTCTTTTATTAACACATTTCATAAATATATTATTTGTCCTATCCACTTGCTGGAATTGGGGAACAAAAAAAAATTTCTTCTGTACAATAGCATAAGATAGTTTTACTGGAGTATATGTAGCCAATTTAGGAAGTACCTCGAATTTAAGACACATCCACTATTTTAGGCCTTGGAATCGCGAATAAAAGTGCTCATAGTAAATAACGTCAACACGGAAATGTATTCGCAATTATTTTGTAATTATTTAATATAATGCATATGTTCATCTGTATTACTCGTGTAAGCTCATATTATATTGCAGCTTACCTATTTGTATATATGTATATATTGTAGTATACGTGTTTACAAGAGTGGTGATCTGATGTACATACATGCACGATGAATATGAGGGTATGTATAATTCGTGTAGAATATTTCAATGTATGAATGCATTGAATAATATGAGCGATCCAGTTAGGTCTATATCAAATTAAATTGTTCTCCTTGCGCATCGACAGATTTGTTTTAATTTATTAAATATATATTTGATTTGATTGATTTGATTTGATTGGTTTAATTTGATTGGTTTGATTTGATTGATTTGTTGATTATTATTATTTTATCATTAATTATAGTGGTATGTAACGTTTTAATTATTATCTGTACTGTACAGATTTTAGTTCTTTACAAAATGTGTATGTAATTACCGTTAATCAGCGACTAAATTAATGAATTATTTATATGCTAGTCCGGTATTCGCGCAATTTTGCATATAGCCAAGTTGGGTGAATGACGCGTATATATATATATATATATATATATATATATATATATATATATATATATATATATATATATGGAAATTTAAGCTGTGTATTCAGGAATAAAAAATACCAATTAATTTGAAAAGAAAAATTTCCGGTCCTGACATGTGGTTCGGAAACGTGACCATTCACAAAAACAGACATAAAAATGATCAGGAAAACCCAAACTGCGCGTAAAAGGAAAATCTTAAACATCAAACAACTGGTTCACATTCGTAATACATGGATACGCGGGCAAACAAGACTACATGACGCAGTGGATCGGTTGACAAAAATCCAATGTAATTTGGCTGTTCATATGGCTCTAAGTACAGCAATAACAGATGGCCAAAACGCGTTCTGCAATGGTGGCCAATAGACAAAAAAAGAAGTCAATGGGGATCAAAGGTGCCCGGAAAAAAAACTTGATGCGAAATACACAAAATAGAAATAGATGGAAAGTGTTGGGGAAAGCCATCGTCCAGGAGCGAATAGATAAGAGCGTATATGTAGGATGCTTTACTTTATATTTCGTATTTATCGTATGCTGTTCTTTGAATAAAGTTTGAAACTTTGATTATTACTATTATTATTATTAATTATTTATTATTAATTATTAATTTTCTTTTAGGCGACAAGAAGAAAAAAATCAAATCGTCTGTGTGCGACGATCAAAATGGTCGTCGTATAACGTATTGTTCCAGCGCTGTGCTCTGTCTAAATAGCGGCGATGCAACGAATCGTAATAACGGACATTATGTAATGACGAAGTATACGTGTGAAGAAAAACAGATAAAAGGTTTAACGAAAGAGAACGATAAATTGATTAACGAAATTACGAATAGGAATAATAATCGAATGATGTTACCGTGTTCCATACTGAATAATGACGGTACCGAAATAGTATTTTGGTTAATGGAAGGATTTAAACCGAACGCCATGTTTGTTTTCGACGAACCGACCGTCGGAAAATTGGGAGATTTACTGAAAAATAAATTCGCGAATGTACTAGCTTACGTCACGGTGCGACCGACTCCTCGTTGAAAATAATAATAAATAAATAAATAATAGCTTAATAACGAATCCCAATAAACAGGTTCGTTTTATGGGATATCCATCTATTTTTTATTCGATCAATTCTGATCGTTATGACCTGTACAGATTCCGGTTCTAAGTTCTAAGTGACAGATGCTGCTACCGTAAAAAATATTGACTCGGCAAGCCATCAGTGTATTTCGCGCACCAGATACTTTACCAAACGGTAATATTTTCCTAGATTTTTTTCTCCTCTTAGAATATGTTCGAAAAATTGGCAGTTCCGTCTCCTGCGTAATCCTATCTGTTCGTCTACTTCTATCCGTGTTAGGAAATTTGATTTTCTTTCAATGCACGATACAAGCAACATTCGTCGCCATGCTATATTACTCTGCTTAGCACAGCCCCAAAGTTGACTTCCATAAGCCCGTATAGGCTTTAGAATTTGATTATACAAAATAATATCTTGTTCACCCGTG
The DNA here is from genome assembly GCA_032883995.1 of Coronaproctus castanopsis. Classification (NCBI taxonomy): domain Eukaryota; kingdom Metazoa; phylum Arthropoda; class Insecta; order Hemiptera; family Monophlebidae; genus Coronaproctus; species Coronaproctus castanopsis. The sequence continues at coordinate 65,556,015 of CM065052.1, read as the reverse complement.
ATAATTCGGATTTTCTTCCGATAAGCCAAAGCATGTTCCTAAACTTTATATTTAATTTATTACGTTTTGTATTACGCGGCTTTTCCAGGTTAGTTGTCTATCCAAATGGACTCCTAGATATTTTACATGAGCGTAAATACGATTATTACACGGAATCAGACGCCACAGTCTTCTCCGTGACAATTTAGTTACATGATGATGTAAAATTTATGTTTACATCGCTAGATCTAGAGATCGAACTTTCCACTCATAGTATATATATATATATATATATATATATATATATATATATATATATATATATATATATATATATACTAAAGTCGTAAAGGAAAGTTAAGTTCCGTTTTCTACACAAAGAAACTACTATAGGACTAAAATAAAAATTGTGCGGCAAACTATGAATAATTGAAATCAACTATGCGTAGAGAAAATTTCGTTAACACGCAAGAAAAACAATAATTTACTTGCGCACCCCTCACAAAATTTCTGAACGTATCAGCGAGAAAGTGAACATATTCATGGAAGCAACCATTGCGAAACCAATTTAACAGATAAGAAAGACGACACATACCATACTTACTCATTAATTGAATACTTTTAAAACGAAAATAATGTAAGTACTTTTTGGAATAGCTGAAAAGCAACGCAATATTGAATTGCAACAATGAAAGTGCAGTACTATAACGTGAATTACGTAAACTATCATTATCTTGTTAGTTTATTAGGTTAAATAGTTATTAATTTTAAACTGATCTTTCGCACTTGAATGCGATTATGAAATTAAGTACACGCCTATCAAATATTACTTAAGAATAGTTCCATTACAGATTTATGATTTTTTAGGCGGTTTACATTTCATATTGCTCTATTGTTAAGGACTTTGTCCTTACTTTTCTGATTTATTAATGAAATAGAGTTAACATTGTATTGCTTCGTCGTATTTAAAACGTAATTTTAAAGTCAGACAAATTGTTAACCGATCATTAACTGTGGATACCACCAGCTTGGTGTTATTAATTTTTAAGTAATATTTTTTGATTTATTTACATCTACAGAGGATCTTTGGGATTACTTTAATATATTTCAGTTTATTCTCGAATTCGGGGCATTATTTTTGGTATCTAAGAATAGCTAATGCTCGGCTTTCTGTAGAACCTCGTTCTACTTGAACAAGTTCCTGGTATACTTTACAACCTTTACCGCATGCGAGACCAAAATTTACTAGTAATTTTGGGTCTTTTTACGGACTATTATGTCCTGTCCGCATTTTACACATACTGATGGCTGTTTACAGTAAGATTTAATATGTTCCCACATCTGACAATTCTGACACTGAGGAATAGACTATATATATATATATATATATATATATATATATATTTATTTATTTATTTATTTGTTTATTTGTATACATATCTACCAGATAATTTGGGTTACGAAAGAGTCTCAGGATACTGCACATATAACCTTGAATTTTGTAAACTATGTTTGTCTCGATATTATATATATATATATATATATATATATATATATATATATATATATATATTACGAGGACAGTAATGCGTGGATATGGGCCTCGATGTTTTTCTTAGGATCAGAGTATACTTAAATTTATATGTTTATTTTTCCTTCTCTCCCTTAAATATTTTCTACTAACATTTATCTTTTGATTTGTTAATTGATAAAGTCTCCAAATACATCAACATTTATCTATATGTTATCTTTATAAAATTTGCTAATCACAGAAACAAATTGATGCTCTTATTTTATAAATCGAACATTATTTATTGCAACATGAAACATGTTGACATATGCAAAGAAATCAATCTAATTTTAACGAACAATATTCAGAAAAAAAAAATTTTTATAGCGATAATAATTATATGCAAAAATCAATTTAATTTTCAAATAACGATATGATAAGCGCGACTGAATTTAATTTTTCTCTAAATAATTTAAAAGATATAATCATATTTTTTTTTTATTTACAATAATTGGGCTTAAGTCTAATAACCAAAATTACCCATTGTGTGCACTATTAAAAATTAAAAAAAAAAAAGAAAAAAAACGACTTAAAGACTAATTTTAGAAATAAAGACGTGGGTGGCCAGAGCCGTGAGGATATCGTTGTTATCCAGGGCCAATAAGTAAGCCACCGAGTAGGGGGGGGTTAATATTTAATTGTAAAATTTTTTTGATAAAGGTATCTCTTACCTCTGGTATACAAATCACAAGCAAAAATCACATGATTAGCATCGGCTATATTTCCCGCATGCACAGGGCATTATAAAGATGGAGTGAGATTGATAAAGTACAAATGGCTCGGAAGGCAATTGTGGTTGGAACGAAGTCTGACCAGGATTGAAAAGAAAAGTCGAGCTGAGAGATTTTTAGGAGGCGTAAGAGCGTGAATGGATGTGGAAGGGAATCTTATGCTTTCGCTAATAAAAAATTCCTTTTCAATTAATCGATTAAGAAGTATTAAAATCTAATTAATCAAAAAACTAACCTGGTCCGCGATGTATTTCCTGGTGACGTTTAACACAATCGTGGTACTATTATTTACTTACACATCGTTCCATCTTCATTCTGTTGAGCTCGAAAAATCGAACTAAAAATCTCTTATCATGATTCTCTTCAACATCTTTTTCTCTCACATCTTTCTCGTTTTTCTGCTCACTTCATCGGACGTAAACTTACAGGGTGGTTTGAGCAAACGCAATTTTTAACTTCTACTCGCCTTGTAATTATAGGGGTGCTTCAATTTTTGGTATTATTATTATTATTATTATTATTATTATTGTTTTGTGATAACTCGCTCATCTCAAACCAGGTTTTGACAATATACAATAATAATTATAACAGTAACTGTAACTATATGTATGTAACGTTTGTGACTACTACGAAACCGATCGTCGAATTAAACCTTGAAATAAATTAGATACTTTGTCATTAAGTCGAAATTATTTCGTACTTCGCTAATTAACTTATATAGCGCTTGTATCGAGCGACCATTCCGATATATATATATATATATATATATAACTATATTAATGAATATAGTGCATGTAATTTTTATAACCTAAATTTATTATTGTTATATATATAAATTCAGAACAGATAGAACAAGCAGACAGTTACATATATTTTAATAAAAAAATTACAATGAATAAAAAAATGATGACGAAGACAGACGTAATGAGAATAATATCACTATCATGGGTTGCACTTGGAAAACTGAACGTAGTATTCGGCAATAAACTAATACTGATCCATGTGAAAAGCAAAGTGTACAACCATTGCCTACTACCACTGCTGACATACAATTCGGAAACGTGGTCGTATATAAAAACAAATATAAAAAGATAAGGACTCGAACAGTGCACAAAAGAGTAATACTTAATAAATAGAACGGGTGACCAAATTAAAATGGGGATAGGCTGGTCACATGGACCGAAGAAACAGCAATAGTTGGTCAAAACGAATCTTGCAATAGTGGTAAATGGACAAAAAGAAGGAAACAGGGAAGGCCTAGTGGTCGAGACTGGCAAGAACTGGTTAAGGAGAAAGCGTAAAACAGATATAGTTGTAAGACTGAAACCCTTCATCCAGGAATGGATAGATAAAAGTATATATACCTGAGCCAATTGGTTAGTATCACAGGATCATTGCATCAAGAAATAAATAGAAGAATCAGACTGGGATGGACAGCGTTGGGGCGGAATTCGGTTATTTTCAAACCAATAATGTCACTGCACTTAAAAAAAAGAAAGCGTTAGATCAGTGCATCCCCCCAGTGATGATAGACGGTTGTAAAACATGGACGATAACTAGGAATTACAAACATAGGTTACAAGTAGCCCAGAGATCAACAGAGAGATGCATGCTACCAATCACTAAAAAAGACCGGAAGACGATCGAATGGGTCCGCGATAGAACAGAAGTAACAGATATAAAAGAAAGAATGAATAAAATTAAACGGCAGTGGCCGGTCATATAATTTTAAACACCAGATCGAAGATGGACAGTAAGAATCTCACAGTGATACCCACGAGGGAAAAAAAAGACCTCAGAAACGACATATGAAATGGAATTACGAATTTAGACAAAATTAGGAGTTACCTGGACTAGACTTGCTCAAGACCGGAAGAAATTTCGCAAATTTGTGGTTAATTCATGAAGAGGCTATGAAATATTGGTTAATCAGCTGAATATTATATATATGTATATATATATATATATATATATAAAAAAACACAACAATACATTTTAATAAATTTACATATATATATGTCTCAATAAGATCGCTCAATACAAACGTCTTATAAGCTAATTTAGCAATTTACAATTTACGAAATAGGGAATAATGTTTAATATTAATGTCTATATAATGACAGATAAAATATTCAACTAATTTATTTATTTAGGATCAAAGTTTAATTCGACGCTCGCTATCGTAGTAATTACAAACGCTACATACATATAAGAAGTAGTTCATAAAAAATTGGAAGTCGAACAGGCTAAAAAAAGTTGACGAGAAAATCTGGAGTTCGGACTTTCTAGCACTCTACCTTGAACTACCCACAAGTAAAACTTGTCAAGTAACCCCAAGCTTCAGAAACACAGAATTCGGACCTACGCTCAGCCTTGAGCTACCCACAAGGAAGACAAGTGAGGAATCTATCAAATCAGAGAGACAGAAAGCGCCAAATTTTTGAGCTCAACTAGGGTATTACAAGAATTGTAAATATTCCGATTGTGAAGTCAGCGACACGAAAAATAGCTGAGAGAGTTCCATGGTAGATTACACGGATTTAAGTGAAAAACTTAAAAATAAACATTTTTGTTATAACGTACAATTAATTGCCGGCCGTGGTAGCTTTAAAACATGTTTATAAAACTTTTGCATGGCAGAAATAGAAACTTGTATTACATGTAATTTTGCAGATACCTTTTATCATATATTACAAGGGTCCAATGTTAAAGGGGTAGTGTTATATTATAGTACAGAAGAACTAGTAAGAGATACATTTAATTATTTCAATAAATTAACTATAGGAGAAATAAACAACATAATAAATTATAATTTGTTATTATTAGTAAGATAATTTATTTTGAAAATGTTACAAATTCAAATACAATTAATGGTATATCAAGAAGAAATTATTAAATGTTGTGTTAAAACGTTCTATTACTATATATATTTAGATTAATATAATTGTATTGCGTTTGATTGTAAAAGGAATTTTTTAGTGACATAAAACTTAATTCGATTGTCACTTTAAATTTCATTTATTTGGTGGAGAAAAACAAAAAATTTTAACAATCAGAATGCCATACTGCGAACCTGAGCTTAATAAACTATTTTCATCGCACTAATTTATATATTATATACATATATATATATATAACCATCACGATCATCATTATCACCGTTACCAGACGTCGTAACTACCCCCATTGTATGTTTATTTTTAGGTACAAAATGGGTTAGCATTCAAGGCACTAATTATATGCAACGCAGAAACGCGTGCATATGATGTTATACGAAGTGGAGTGCCAATGCTTTTTCCGTGGTAATTATAACATTCTTCACCAACAGTGTATTTTGAACGTTTCTATATGAAAAACGTAATTTACAAGAGGCCTACTTTTCTACTGGTTAATGTTTCTAACATAACAAAATATATTCATATACAATCAAAGTTTATTTCAGTGTATAAGGACAAATGTACAGAATATTTTAATACGATTTCCTTACGTATTGAACAAACGAATTATCTTATTAAAATCGTACCTCCGATATTGTTTTCCGTAATCGGATTAACGAAATATTTAAACTAGTACATTCTAACGGACGATCTTGATTCGTGAGTATTATTCGTTCAACTATAGATAGCGCTTCGACTAAATGTAAAAATTAAAATATTAATCGTCGAGTAATCTAAAACACGAAAATTTATTCCGCAACTTTATCCCCGATGTTGTGTATAGTGACAATTTTGTTTTTACAACTTTTTATTATTGCGAGCTGACCACCATGGTCATTAAGGAATTATCTATAATAAAGTAATCAAACATGAAGGGAGGCATACTCAACGCTACACTTCCGATCACTCCAACCCATGGTCTAGTAGTTTCCGACGGTTCAACCTTCTCAATTCATCGGAAATGTCCAAGGGATCCCTAGCAAGTGCGTTTGGGTGGCTGTCAAGTCTTGCTATATGTGTTCTAGCATATTTATGAATTACAAACGAATTTTATTTCCGTCAGCGAGGCAAATATTTTTCTTCGGACAATTTTTTAGAAACAGTAAAAAATCGCCCTCAAAACCTCCGAAATTGTTGTTTCCCAGAAAGATCGTGTGTTCCGTGTGATTAAAGATTTTCATCTTATTCATCTGCTAAACCAACACAGTTACATTCCTTGGATTTAATACATCACAAAGCACTTCGTCTCGCTCTGTCAGCGAGGCAAATATTTTTCTTCTGACAATTTTTTAGAAACAGTAAAAAATCGCCCTCAAAACCTCCGAAATTGTTGTTTCCCAGAAAGATCGTGTGGTCCGTGTGATTAAAGATTTTCAGCTTATTCATTTGCTAAACCAACACAGTTACATTCCTTGGATTTAATACATCACAAAGCACTTCGTCTCGCTCTGTCAGCGAGGCAAATATTTTTCTTCTGACAATTTTTTAGAAACAGTAAAAAATCGCCCTCAAAACCTCCGAAATTGTTGTTTCCCAGAAAGATCGTGTGGTCCGTGTGATTAAAGATTTTCAGCTTATTCATTTGCTAAACCAACACAGTTACATTCCTTGGATTTAATACATCACAAAGCACTTCGTCTCGTTCTCGGAGCTTTCCCTACAACGCCAATTATCCTACTGTATTATGAAGCAAAAATGAATTATCCCTAGATCTACATCGCCAATATGTCATCTTAAAATTTTACATACACTTACTTAGTTTTAAGCAACTACCACTACAAATAGCTGACACCATGAAAGATTCAAAATTACCGCATATAAATACAAATCTTTCATACAAAGTAAAAACAACGCTGCTTGCTCTTCAGCTTTCTGCTCTCCCAACAATTACACCTATCGATCCATTCGTGTTACCTCCTTAAAAGTGTCATTTCCTAATGCTGATCTTGGAGCATACTGCTCCGAGAACGAAAACATACAGCTGAAAGAAAATCCCAGATGCATGCATCCATTGGCTATGAAAATTAATTCTACAATCAGCAAGCAAAGTCCGCAGATCCGTGTACTTTAAATTCCTGGACATACGGAATATGGAAGGAATGAAAAATCAGATGGAGCTGCGGAAGAAAACGCGCCTTCATATCTCTAACAGAATTACTTCAAGCAACATGTTCCAATACGCGTCTCTGCATGTTCCATAAATTTAAGGAACAAGCAACAGTCAGATTTTCCGGTTTACCTCAATATAGTGGCATCTGGCCTATTCAACGCGTTTACCGTACAAGACAGGGTGAAGTAATGCAGTTCCGCGTCCGTACAATACTCGTTTTACTTCTTCTTATATCCTATTCAAAACCCATCATCCTACTTGTTCATCCTGTAACGTTCAAATCACTATAGCTCACAACTCCACTGTTCTCTCTGTATAACTATATTCGCTCTTCATTACAGTTTCCTAATAAACTTAATGAAATACTTTTACCTAAAAATGAAAATACTCTTATAACTTTCCTCGTTCGCATAAATTATCTCCACGCCTATAATAACGGAATAACGGACTCCGTGCTTTTAGCAGCAGTACATGGCACGGAAGATTTAAAATATATATATATAATATATATATATATATATATATATATATATATATATATATATATATGTATATATAAATATGTATACAATTTATAAAAAATGTAAGAGAAAAAAGGAACAAAAAATAAAATAAAATGTAAGAAAACACTTAATTCAGGCGTATGATATATGTTGTACTAACTTTCCAAATTGGGTTGGCCAGGATTTCTCCTTTTTCTAAAGTCTGGTTGTTACAGAATTAGTTTGGCATAGACAGTCAACCTTATAACCTTCTTTAGCGTTTGAGATAATAAAGCAATCGGTCAGTAATTCTGTGTATGCTCAGCATCTTTTTCAGGGCTTTAGTATGGCTACAACATGTGCCTTCTTCCATAGACTCGGTACTTGACTGGATCTACCTCATTAAACATATCTATTGTGGCTGTTAAAAAACTGGTTGATAAAATTGAACTTGCCGAAAGCAAGAATTTATTTAGTGTTAATAATTACGTTCGATGTCAAAGGCGCACTCGATAATCGCGAACATTCTAAGATAGTTCAAATATTACAAACTTACAATGTCAATTCTAATTTGGTTGAACTAATTCGCAATTATTTAACAAATAGAGCTGCCCTAATTAAATCGAAAAAACAGCATTATTAAGCGTAATCTTTTTTGCGGAATGCCACAAGGTTCCCGTTCTAGGGCCGACACTGTGGAATATATTGTATTCGTATATTCATAAGCAAATTGAAATATTTTGTGCGCGTTACGATTACGGTGCAGAATTTGTCAGTTTTGCTAATGACTTGTGCGCTATAGTTAACCTGCATAGCGTTACCGAAAATTGATATCGTTAGAATTATTTCTTTGAAAACGCTACCACTTTTCTTTTAAGTTTGTGACCTAGATTCCGAAAGCTTTACCGTGGGTATCAAGTTTATCTACCATTTTCTGCAATTCGTTCTTGTTATTTGCTATAATAAAACTGTCGTCTATTAATCATACAACTAATCACTTTGATTTTACGGTCATTTTCATGAAAGACTTCCTTAAAGATTGACTCCGTGTAAAAATTCAACAGCAACCGCGAAATTATGCACCGTTAGCAAACCGCTCTTTTCATAGCATTTACCTTCAGATGCAACTCCTTTAACATCTGCTGTTTGTTCCCAATATAGTTGACTTATAACGCGTATATTTCTGTCGATAGGAATCGTATTTAATATTTCAATTAGTTTTTTTGTAATTCAAACAATCGAAAGCTTTATGGTAATCAATAATGCTTATACGTATTTATTCACGTCACGGCAGCGCTGTATGAGTGTACGGACCTCAAATAAGGCTTCGCGAGTACTCATTCCATTTTTGAATCAGAATTATGCGTTGCTTATTTGTTATTCGCACATGTAATCTTATATGTATGATTCTCAGGAACATCTTCAAGGCGTTCGACATCCGACTGATAAAAAAAAAATACAATTTAAAAAGAAACAAAACAATATTTAAAAATAATAAAGTGGATTAAACTTAAAAATAAACGGAGTGATACTTAAATATTAATATAAAAATTTCTGTAGAATTAACTTCGAGCGAATAAATAAATGAACGAAAATGTACAGTTAAAATTAATACAGAAATCTACCGTAATCTTCTATGTTTACATTTAGTGTATATGTAAATTGTAGCAGTTTGGAATCATAGTTTGCGATAGAGGTAATCAAATTAGTTTCTTGTAAAGAGCAAATATTTAAAAAAATTTTAAGAAAACGAGAGAATGTAATCCTCGACACTGTAAACCCCTAATTTATCGTGCATGCGCTTTATTGAACCGACTGACATTTAAAATACACCTCAAACACCTATTTTGGATTAGCTGTAGCTATTCGTACTTTTGGAGTTTGGAGACTAATAAACTGGACAGGAGTATGTTAGGACGTATTTTGAATGCTTGAAGTCTTATTTACGATTAAACAGCGAGTAAATAGCGCATATTACTTTGTTAGTTTTAACAGTTGCAGAGTTTAACACCCAAATATCGCATTTAGTCGGACTACCCAATAATAATAGCTTCTGTTTTTACGGGGTTGATAAGCGGTTCGCCATTAGACGATTTACAGAGAACTGCAAACGACTCAGGATAGGCCTATATGAAAAACAATATAAGTGTCATTTGCGTTGATGGCGGGTTCGACAAAAGGGGATTTAGGCAGCTCGTAGAGGAAGAAGGTAAATAGGAACGGACAAAAGACGCTACCCTGTAGAACGCCGGCAATGTCTATTTTGATTGTGGAAACAGACTCGTTAATAAGGACATCAAATGATCGATGACTCTTAAGTAGCTTTGAAATAAAGCAATTAGGTATTGGGGAAATTGGCATTGGATTAATTTATATATTGCCAAATGGTGTCAAAGACTTTAGCAGTATCAACAAGATAAGACCTGGCTTTTATTAACGTTAAACTGATGCGTAATATGGTCAGAAATTCTGGCAACCTGATGTATGGTAGAGTGATGTCGTCTAAAATCATACTGCTCCTGTGGTAAATATTGTCAGCATTCATATTTTACGGCAACCCTTTGATTACAATTTTTTCGATTATTTTACTAGGCGAGTATTTTCAGTAACAGATGCAACCAAAAAAAAATAACTTTTTGTTCAATTTTCCAAAACCGAAGACAATAAAGCGTTCGTCCAAGTTGTAATTTCGACAACCGCTCGACAAGCTAATTAATCGCTATATTAACAATATTATGACTACCAATGGAATATTTAAGCTCGACAGATTTAATATAAGAATAAAGTTCTGTAGAGAGTAAACCGCGTGGTGGTTTTGGAAATATTTACGAACAGGTTTTTTTTATTTTATTTTTGAAGTCACTCGTAGTTAAGTAATATATATGATTATGAACATTAAAGTCATGATGAGCTATTAGTTCAGCTTTTTTAGCGTCATCATAAATATAGTAATTTACACATGATTCAATGAGTGGAGCAGTGCTTTACATTGCTTCCAATAAAGCATTACCAGCTTTCCATAAACTATTATTGACAGCGTTAAGATAGGTTCACTGTTTGTAATTCTAATTAATAATGTAAGAAAAAGTCTTAACAATCGTTTGGCATTGTGTGACCACGCATAATGGAACGATTTTTTATGTATAATTTTCTTATGAAATTATCGAATTTTATAAGTAATTAACAAAACAAAATAAAATCGAAGTTAATCACTGAAAAAAATTTTTTTATTATATAAGCAAAGCTTTTCGACTATATAGTCATTTTCAAGCATTACCAAGTATCAGAAATGCACAAGTCGATATTATCAGAAATATACTAAAATCTATCCGGTTCGCGCAGCTAAAGTTAAAACAATATTTTTCACAAGTATTGTGTAATGTAATGTTTCATTTTTATCGTAGGTCGTTATGAAAAAACTGTTGATGGAGTTGGGAATAGTAAAGTTGTTTACACTTTTTTGGCTACCATAATATAGATAGTGCTATTTCGAAATTTCGAACTAAGTGGGAAAACGTTCGGCACGAGGGGCTGAAATATTTAAATGTGTAAAACATATTATGAGCCGAGTTGTCACCAAAACAGTTCCAATTCCTGACTTTTAAGTCATCAACAATAATTACTTTATCGTTAACATTCATTCAAGTCATATATATATATATGGCACGCGGTTCTTATTCGATACAAAAATTTTACAAATGCCGAAAGAAATAAGGGAAAAATTACATCTACACCAAGGAGCATTGTATGACGACGAATAATATGAATATAAGAAACGAAGATGACAAATAGACGTGTACCACACATATGGATGCATAATACCCATACATACATCATCATCATTAAGCACCATCTCCGTATCGGAGATAGGCGGCTCTAGTTACCTATACATATTTTTTGGTGCAGTGTAAGTAAAATGCTATCGTAATATTGCGTTAGGGTAGATAGGCACACATACCCAGTAGAAGTGATTGTTTGTTGTCACAACACAATGCAACCCCGCATGTTTGTAGTGTACTATATTATTACTAAGAGCGCATATATTTATGCGTGGTGATTTGCCATTGCCTTCCACCCGATAATAATATTAGGATTATTTTTTATTTTCTGATGATAATTTTTAAATCTGTGCTCTAGCCATTAAGCTATCTCGATGAGTCACATACATATGTATGCAAATATAGAAACGTATACGTACAAACGTACACTATTGTATCAGTTTAGATAAATTGTATTAATAATAATAATGAAATAAGATTAAAGCTGAAACTTTTACCAAAGACATTTACGTTTGAATCTCGTGAGTTTAGATTTTTTGTATCTTAAGGGGTTAATGACTCGTAACTATCGTTTGAAATCGAATTAACCGATAAGTCAAATTTGGAAGTATCAATATTCTTCTAATTTTCACATTTTACGCGTTAATTGCATCTTTGTGTATTTCAGAATATTTCGTATAACGCGTGTTTGAGCCTAAATAAATAAATGGATATAATAAACATATATATATATATATATATATATATATATATATATATATATATATATGTATACATATCTTCTTCGGGGTTGTTCAATCCTAGGACGGGTCCGCCATCACTATGTACGTCTTCCTTCGTCCACGATCTGGTCGCCATCCTCTTGAGTTGGACATACGTCAATACTACTATTTATTTATTTATAGTGTCCATTAGCGTCAGCCTTGGTCTGCCTTTCGATCTTTTCCCCGTTATTTTGCTTTACATTGCATCAACTAGCATTCGTCTCACTACATATCCGATCCATTCCAACCTCTTTTTCCTTATGCTTCGTGGGATAGTGCGTAGTTCTTGAATTCGGTCAAGAATACTTTGTTTTGATATTTTACCAGCCCATGAGATTTTCAACAGGAGACGCCAACACCATGTTTCAAATGCTTCTAATTTTTGTCTATCGTTTACACACACAGTCCAGATTTCTGTCCCGTAGCTGGTCATACATAAGTTGTTAATATTCGTTTCCGTACATTTTGGGACATGTTTCACTGCGTAATCAAATATATTTTTTTTCATGAATACTGTTCTTGCCATTACATATATATGTATATATATATATATATATATATATATATATATATATATATATATATATATATATATATATATATATATATAGATTTATATGCTCTCCTATCAAAAAGATGTTTCCATTTCAGAATTTTAAAAAATAGGTCAAATAAAATTCATTAGCATATTCCGTTTCTTAGTAATTCTGTCAAATCCAGAAAACTGATTGTAGCTCTACCCACTAGGAACGTTCTTTCTGGTCTTATATTAAATAGACATGCCTATACGAATCGTTCGTAATTACGGCTATTTCTTACTTGTAATCATTTCGATAATTCGTCAATTTCGACCTCAAAACTTTGTACGTCGTTTGTGCTATGTTTATGCCGGTTTGTGAAGTTGTTAGGTTTCGTTCGAACCACTCCTGTTCTCGAGATATTTCAAAAACAAACTTGATAAAGAGTTAAAGAATCTTCTAGTCGCAGTTACAGCCTAAATGTGTACTACGTTTTTATTAATTCGAGTTGTTTTCAATTTTATATTATTAGTGTTCGTCTTTAGATGTATGCTGAACTGTGTTAGTGAGGTCCATTTTTAAGCATCGACTTTAAATTTTTATTTAAGCTATTACACTCCGTTCGTACCAATTTTAACTGTTTTCAGTTACGCTTAAGCCCATTTATAATCGCGAGATATTTAAAAACTATACGGAGACTTTGACCATTCATTTTTTAATAATTTTAAAATAACCACAAGAAACACAGCCATATGAACTAATTAGTCCATAGATACTAGCGAAATGAACCCGATATGGACGGATATTAAAGATGGGTCCTAATCGCTAGTCGTTAAACGTACGTCCGATTTCTTTTGAGGAAGTTGGAAGAATTGAAGGACACCATCCTAGGGTAACCGCTTAAAGTGTAAGTCAATTTTGCAAGTTCAGTCGTCGACTGAAACGTACATAAACATATATATACATGTAAATTGTGTGTGTGTGTGTGAGCCTGTATATAAGTTGTGTGCACACGCACACATATATAAAAGAGGAATTAAACGGGCGATATTTTGATAACATGGTTTCCTACTTTGTTCTATCGACGCATCATACCTTCCCTACACCGATTCTTCCGCAGGCACAGTCTACACCGTCAGAACCTGCATACCGTAATTGTCGACGCTAGTAGTTCGACTGTTCCGAATAAGTAGGACGATAACGTGTCGCGTTAAAGACCGACTTTTTTACAGTGACTGAACGAGAAACAATTCGTGTCTCGCGTCGGAAAATCTAATATATATATATATATACATATATACATATATATATAAAACTAAATAAAATAAATAACGAAGATAAAACTTAAGGTCGTACCAGAGGGTGTTCGCTTTTCTCAGTGCGCGTTAATCGTTTTTAGGATATTTATCATTATGATTATTACTATGTTAATGATTTCGATTATCGAGAAATAAGTCGGGCTATCGACAGATTTATAACGTCAAGGTTACCAGGTTAGTATGAAATTTTTTTCTTTCGTAATAAAATTTTAAATTATTTATTTTACATTAGACGCGTGAGACGAATCGGTGTATCTTATAATTGTACCAAATCACATCGGCAGAGATCGATCTAATCGTTGCGGATCAAATCGCAATCTACGCGTGTGTACTTCTCTTGTATATAAATTTTATGCGGGTGTTTATTATACAACGGTGGTTTAATATATATTTGTATAAATATTTTTAAAATTGAGACATTTCGCGTCGACCAGAAAATAAAAAATTTTGTTAGCGATAAAATTTTAATTTAAACCGTTTCTCCTTTCGTCCGTAACACCGTGTTGTTTTATTGGAGAAATTTTGTAATCCATTTTCGTATTTTTTTTTTCCTGATACCGGATGAAGTATTTTCCAAACCGCGCTGTGCGGTTATTATATAGCGCAGTATTATCGGTTACAAATAAAGATTCTTTATTTATTTATTTAGTCATTTATTTATTTTACCACTCCGGTCAAACGTACATTGACGACTATTATAGGTGAAGTTTCTATTAAAGTAACTTATTTCAGAATTTTCCTAATACACAGCCCACTATCATTGAAGTGAGCAGTGATAGTGATAAATTATTATAAAGAACATAAAAAAAAAAAATTAAATAAACTAATAATTACGAAGAAGAGAAAGAACATCTTACAAAATTATTACTGAAAATTTCGTTTTATTTCTACGTTCACCTCTATATTTACGCTAAGTGTATTAATAGATACTTAAATTGGTAATTAGCTTATCCGGTTTCTTAAAACTTTTCCTATCGATAACTGTAAGATTTCTTTAACTTATATATATATATTTTTACATATATATTTTTATTATTATTAAAAAAAGGCAATGCCTTGTCGCTGCTGCAGCAATAATTGTATCCTGTTGATAGCCAGTGTCCGAAGTACTCGATATTTAATATATATTCTTGATCTTGATCATTTGTCTGTTTATCGATAACTTTTTACTATATTTTTTATCCAGTTATTATCTCTTATTACATGTTCCAACATTTTAAGAAATGATTTATTAAACTTGTATTTCTATGATTTCTTCGTTTGTTATTTCCTTCCAAGACATTTCCGTTATTCCGTCGCCTCCATTAAATTCAGTTTATTTATCGAACACACTACTCCAAACGTACATTTTTGCACTTATTTTTCTTTGCGTTCTTATTTGTTCATTTTTTATTATTATTATTATTATTCAGTGTACACTGCCTGTTCTATTCGTCTTTTAATATCTGTCGTACTTATATGACGTTATCCCTAGGTAAACGTGTTTCTGTGACTTGTTCGAATTATGTCTATTCAATTATTCTTTCTCCGATAAAATTCTAAGCATTTCATTCGTATTCTTCTCCGAATTATCATCCGCGAAACGTATGCAACGGATTAGCATCCTAAATTACTTAATAATATCAAGTTTAACCGATAAGGAAATCCTAGTTTTATATACCGTAAACGATTCGCTATATGTTTGAACCGAGTGAAAAAGTTTCTTTCGGTATTATTTAGCGTTTATATAAATTTGAAGAATCGTCATTTTTGAAAACGGGTTGTCGGTAATTAAAAATTACGGTTTATAAATTTTGCGTCATTTTAAAAAAAAATATATTATTATTATTATTATTATTAAACTGCGACACAAATAGTCAAAGAAAAACCTTCATAATTATTTCGTCAAATACGTAAGACATTCACTAATAATTGATGCTAATATTTTGTCTAGTAAAACCGTTTCCTTCGCTGCTACTTGATTCTGCTCAATTTTCGTGCAACACCGAATAATTAATACTATTAATATAAGCACGTTTCGATCGAATGTAACAATTTACATTCTTAAATAAAGTTTTTAAAAACAAAAATTACATTTTTTTTTCTAATAATCATCCAACCTCTTCGAAAATTTAAAAGGTTATTTTAATCAATCGCTGTAATATATTGCTAATTTTTTTACGTGATGGTCCAAACTATTGTCTTCTAAAGAAAAATACGAATATAATTTATTATTAAAATATATATATATATATATATATGTGTGCGTATCATTATCATTATCACAGTCGATGTACGTCAGAATTGTATAATTTTGTAATTTCTTCTGACAGATAAACTAACGAACCTAGAAGAGAATAATATCGGAATTAGTTATTAGGTTAATAACGAGAATAATTCTATGAAACGTACTCAGTTCGCGGAAGGTGTTACCCTGGCCATGTCATTTTTACGCTGCTAGGTCATTTCAAAAAAACTAATTTTCGCCAGCCTCGATCGATTAATCGGCTGGAGTTGCTCTGTCGAAGAATCATAATTAGTCAGAACATCGCTGCACTCTCACCAACTAAATGTAATTCTCAACGTTTTACTTTTCCCCCGCCGTAGTTTGTTTCATGTTACAGTGATTGACGTTTTTCCCCTGATTTTTCCTAAATTACTCCTACTTCATTTTTTCCTTATTTACTGCGTATTATTACGAAGTTTGTGTAAGTGTACTTGTGCAATGTGTGCGCGTGTGTGTGTGTGAATTATCCGTAAATCGGCGTAATTAGACAAAATCGACGGATTGATATATTCTGTACGATTTTAAATAGCGGTACAAGATAGAAATAGTAAAGTACAAGGAGCTGACAGCTATAACACGAGGCTTTCGTTAATGGATATATACATACATGTATATATATATATATTTATATTCATAATAATCATCAGGTCCTAAGACTGGTTTGATAATTTTCTCCATAATTGACGATTTGCTGTTTTCCTCTACATATACGCATATCCGGTGCTACCAGTATTAGCTGTTGCATATAACGATTATTATTCACACAGCTGTTTATTTTTAATCACTTATATTACTCTCATCGTTAGTTAACGAGTAAACTATTTCATTTGTCCTTTTAATTTTTAAGATGCAGGTTTTTGTGGAATTTTTTCCTGTAATTTTCTTTAACATTGTAATTCTAGTTTAATTCTTTGTATTTATAATTAACAATAAGTGTATCAAGGAATTTCATATTTTCCGGAACGATATTATATAATTTTAATGTTTGTTTATACTGTACCCTACAAATAGCAAATACAAATTTTTTTTTCTTCTTTCTTCTTCTTTCTTTGCATATATTGCTTTCTAGGTCTTCCCTTTCCTCACTTCCAATCTATAATTATCTTTTGTAGACTATCGTGCTTTATGCCTAATCATATTCATCCTTCGTTTTATGATTGTTTTCCACAATGTTCTTTCTTCTCAAATTTTCTTTAGGACTTCTTCGTTAGTTAGTTTATCTGTCCGCAGTATTATCAGCATTGTCCTGTAACACCACATTTCGAATCCTTCTAGTGATTTTCCTTCCACTTTACTGATCGTCCATGTTTCACATCCGTACAACAAATAAGGTTATAAAATTTTTCCTCGCATTTATGTCTACACCCTTATTTGTTAATATATATATATATATATACTAGCTGACCCGGCGAACTTCGTATCGCCCCACAATCAATAAATGTATTAATTTATTAGCTGAATTAAATAAAGCACAAATACCGATGGAGAATTAGGAATTATACAAAAAATTAAAAAACAAATTTATAACGAAATTTAAATGATATGTCGATACTTTTTAATTTTTGTAGATTTATTGAACTTAAATGCATTGTAGAATCGGTCGACCAAAAATCGCCGGCAGAATTTTTAAAAATCGAAAATGATATTTTCAACTCGCGATTTCTCGTTACCGGTTAATTTTTAAAACATTTACCTCATAGCATAAATTATAGATCTCAACGTCTACTTTCTTTTAAGCCCAACCCGAACCCCGATCTATCATAGGGGCCTCAAAAAGGGTCCAAACCCCAAAAACCTTTCATGCCCAATTTTCTCGGCGAGTATTCGATATAAAAATACTGCAATACCATTGTTAGACGCGTATTTCAATGACAAATAACTTTTGTGTAAACAATTTTTTCAAATTTCGAATCGTTCGCGAATTATTGCGAAAAAATAAAAATTTTGAAAAAATCGATGAAATTTTTGGGTTCGGCTTGAAATTTTTTTTCGCGATTTTTTCGCTTTATCCTATAGATCTTATATAGTAACGACTATTTCGAGAAACGGAATCGTTTAGAAATATTTACATCGCTCGCTATGCCTTGCCAAAGGTGGCAGGTCATCGATTTTCGAAAATTCGTAGCTCGAGACCTATCGATCGTAACGAAAAACGGGTTTCTGTTTTGAATTCGACATTTTAATATCTATCATATCCATATCGATTCAATCGAAATTTTTCCAAAATCGAAATTTTAATGAGTCACCACCATAACCCCTGTGGGCTGTTTTTAGGGCTTTTCCGGCAACTATTCGAATTTTTCTCGCCGTCAAAACCACCCTTCAACTTCAACGATCATTTCAAAAAAAGAATTGGCCAAATTGGTCCAGGCGTTGTTGAGTTATGCGCTTACCAACACATTTAGCGATTCATTTTTGTATTATAGATTTTATATTATTTATATATATATATATATATATATATATATATATATATATATATATATATATATATAATTATTCCTCAACCAGACGGTAACATACTGAGCGCGTTAGTTGTCGTTTATAATGGTAAAGTGTACATAGTGTTCATAATGCGCATGCGTTCAATTAATAACGTAAGAACGTTTTAAAGGGGTTGTATGCCTGCCGTGTATTGGACGAAGGCAGTAGTACAGCTGTATATATATATATAACAGCTTTGTAGAATCGGCTGACCAAAAATCGGTCGAAAAATTTTTCAAAATCGAAAATCAAATTTTAAACTCGCGATTTCCCTTTACACGTTAATTTTGGTAACATTTACGTTATAAAATAAATGACATATCCTCACGTTTACTTTCGTCTAACGTCAACCTGAACCCACTATCTATTATTGGAGCTTTAAAAATGCCCCAAAACCCCAAAATCATTTAACCCCAATTTTATCGATGAATATTTACTATAATGATACGGAAATACCACAGTTAGACGCATATTTCAATGCCGCCTAACTTTTGTTTAAACGATTTTTCCTAATTTTGAATCGTTCGCGAATGATTGTGGGAAAAGCGAATTTTTAAAAAATCGAGACGGTTGTTGTCCCTTTTGAAATTCTCAGGTTCGGTTTGAAAATTTTTTTGCGGTTTTTCGTTTTATACGATAGATCTTGTATAGAAATGACCATTTCGGGAGTCAGAATTGTTTAAAAATGTATACGTCGCACTCTATGCCCTGCCAAAGATCCTTGAATCTACAATGTTTTACACTGACGCATCCCTATTTGCCGGCTTCTCAGTTATCAGAGACGGAGTAATCATCATTCAGTACTCCTGCCGCAGACATTCTCCGTCATTTCATCAGTGAGAGTAAAATTAACGTAATAGATGCACAGAAAAATTAAAATAATACGTATAAGTCACTGCTACGATCGATACACAAATGAAACCAAAAAAAAATGGCACAGGAGGCCGGCTTCCTTCTCATCCTTACTCCGTGATGTTTGCTGGATACATCTAGCGGGGATAACTGATCGATTGATCATTGATCGGTTATCGACCGGTGAAGGCGGAAGATCAAATTGAATTGAAAAAAAAAAGAAATTAATAAAAATAAAAATCACGATGGTAAAATAGGGGTTGATTGTAAAGGGTTGAAAATTCAGGGTTATATGTATTTACTAATGCTGTATCATAAAAATATTTAAAAAAAAATTATCTAAAATTGAAAAAAAAATTGGGGTGGATTACCCTTAACATTTAGGGGATGAAAAATAGATGTTGTCCGATTCTCAGACCTACCCAATATGCACACAAAATTTCATGAGAATCGGGAAAGCCGTTTCGGAGGAGTTTAACCACAAACACCGCGACACGAGAATTTTATATATTAGATATATATATATATATATATGTCACTTATGAATTAGCAAATCCTTTTTAAAATCTTTATAATAATTCTCGGATTTTTCATAAAGAATAGAAATTCTGTTCCATATTTAACCCTAAAGCGCGTGAATTTTTTATTTTTTGAAAAAAAAGTTTTTTTAATTAAATGTTATCGTACAATAATTGAAAACTAAAATCATGCAATCATGTATCCCATTTAATATTCACGAAAATTCCATGTTGTTTTACACATGCAGCATTATACATTAAATAGTATACAAACATAAAAAACAAATGGTTGTGATTTTTACTCAATATATATATATACACTTAAAAACACAAGATTACATTTAATACAATATTTTCTCTGCAAATTAAGATCTATACATCGATGTAATGAATGAAGTCATATACTGGCGACATTTTCAAAGCGTATGTAACTAGTTAGAACTTTTTTTATTAGGCTTCAATCCAATTTATCAATATCTATATAGTACTGGATATTATAAAATGAATGAGAAAGGACTATTTATAATGCAAATAAAAGGAATGTGCGAAGATAAGTAAGTTTAAGTATTGATACGCAGCATTTAAAATATAGTACTATAGAACCATGTATACGTGGGTATCTTGAAGAGCTGAAAGAAATGCATCATTTGTAGGAAAGGAAACATTAAGAGCAAGGAGAGCTTGGTAAAAAAACAATACTTAAATTA
Organism: Coronaproctus castanopsis; assembly: GCA_032883995.1. NCBI lineage: Eukaryota > Metazoa > Arthropoda > Insecta > Hemiptera > Monophlebidae > Coronaproctus > Coronaproctus castanopsis. Next base: position 65,535,000 of record CM065052.1, on the reverse strand, counting down.
CTATAATTAGAATATTCGAGATTTACACGGTCCGTATAGGCCCCACTAATTGGGTATCCATGGGATGTGAGCAATTAGGAGAACTAACGAATTTCAAATTATGTAGCGAAACAGGATGACGACTACTGCCGCGAGTTTTAGTCAATGAATTGTGTTAACGAAATACCGCAATTTGATTGTTTCAACTTTAATATTGATGAACCATGAATTAGCAGGTATGTCGGGTTGGATAGATTTATAATGCCTTAATATAAATAAATCAGGCCGCAGATTGTTCCAGTACTCCTTATGCGCAAATTTAATGTACGCTAGGAGATCAACAGGAGAAGTGTAAACCAAGAACGTGACTGATGTAACCGGTTTAGATGACTTCAGCCAGATTGAAACATTATTAACGTCTTTAAAATGTGGCAACTTAAATATTCTTTTGCTGGAAAATTATTAATTATTTATTTATTTATTTATTTATATAATAAAAATTGAACTATGTTATTTATCAACAAAATACGGAAAGGTTAAAAAAATCACCAAATTTAAATATCTAGGTGAAATAATTCAACCGAATGGTTTAGATAAAGAAGCGAATCTAACCAGAGTAAACAAAATGGAACAAGCATTCAATGTAACCAGAGAAATATATAAAAAGAAGTCATTATCTATAAATACGAAGATACGGCATTATGATACTGTAATTAAATCGCAATGTCTATATGCAGCAGAATGTCTGAATATGAACACAAGAAGAGAAATCGAGCTCATAGAGAAGAAGGAACGGAAAATTATGAGAAAAATTCTGGGACCGAACATTAAACATGGACAACAAAAAGCAACAAGGAAATATATGAAAAAATTGAAAAGATATACAATGAGAAAAAGAAGAATAAGATTTTACGGTCCGCTTAAAAAGAATGGAATAGACAAACTGAATGGAATAGACAAACTGAATGGAATAGACAAACTGAAGCCATATTTGAATACTTTGAACGCAATCCAAAGAATAAACTTATGTGGTTTATAGAAACCAAAAAAGATATATCAGAAATGAACATAAAAAGTGAGAACGTAAATAATAGAAATAAATTCCAAGAAAAAATTAACGCATTTACAGGTTTTGCTGAAAAAGTAGTTAAATGTGGACGGAAGAAAGAAAAATAGCTTGAAGATAAAAGAATATTGGAGAAGGAAAAAGAAAATCTCATGAGCATTGCTTTTACGTGGTCCATAGTTGGCCAAAATCGGAAATAATAATAAAAATTGAACTTAGGTATGAATACCGAAATTACCCATTGTCAACACTATTTTCATATAAATATATCATACATAAGATAACAAAAGAGGGAAAAAAACACTTAGACATTAATCTTAGATATATATATACACATAGATGGCCAGAGCCGCTAGGATATTGTTGTCATTTAGGGCTAATAAGTAGGCAACCGAGAACGGGTATAAATATTTAATTCTAAAATTCTATCAATAAAGACAACCTCTGCTATACAAGTCACGAGCAGAAATCACATGATTAGCATCAGTTACAATTCCCGCATGCACACGACAGTACACAAAGGGAATGAGATTTATGGTGTACAAATGGCTAGGAAGGCAATTGTGGTTGGAACGAAGTCTAGCCAGGATGGAAAATAAAAGCCGAGCAGGAAGAAAAGTTTCTGCCTGTAGTACAAAAGTAGGAGTTGATACAAAAGCTCCTGTTATTATTCTCAAACAAATATTTTACTTACTCGTTGATAAAGGTAAGTGAGAATTATGCAGAAAAAAGTTAATAAAATCTAAGCTCTATCGTAAAGCCTAGTGACATTCCTGTGTTTTCTTTTGTTATATACAACAATGTCATCCGCATAGGAAGTACAATATACCTTATCAGGTATAAGCTCAAGAACGGAAGAAATACACTATTGCTTGGATTCGATTTTAGCGGTATACGAAGTAAGACATATTTTGTTTGTGAAGACGTTAGTGAGTCTGATGATTATCGTGTTCAGTGTAAATTTCGCTGAAGAGGATGTTTCAAGTTTTCCTTTTTTTATAAGGATCCATGTTTCTGATTCGTATGTTAACATCGGCAAGACAGATATGTGTACATGTATATATATACACACACACACATATATATACATATATGTAAATGCACACGTATATTTATTCATATACATCGAAATAACAATATACATCCATGTATCCACGCCCACATACACCCTATATTATATATATATATATATATATCCACGCCCGGTTAACGTTATTATCATCTTTTCAAACGACTTCGTGTGAATTATTAGTCATTATCGGTTTGTTAGACCGGCTGAAGATGTATCATTATTTTCGATAAGCCATGACGTTATCATATATTACGTTGTTCTACCAAACGTCATTACAGTTACGTTCGGAGAACTGATTGTCTTTTTTCATTGTTTTTTTTACATTATCGTGTGCGCGCACCAAGTTCATCGTGTCGTGTCGTGTCTTTCGCAAGATTAATACCGAACTGTAGGGAGCCTGCCTGAAGCCAACGGGTAAGATGTAATTCCTTCTTTTATTCAAGTCGACTATCGATGGAGCATTTATCGTAGCCAAAGTCTTTCAACGGTTCGTCATTTTTAATAAATTGAATTGCCAGACCGACGACGACAACATAATGATATGCTGTTGATTAATTTTAATATTCAAGGTCGGTAACATAATCTATAAAAGAAGTTAAAAGTACAAATATACCTTAAAGGTTATTGTTACTATTATCATTTATAATTTTGATCAAATTAAATATCTATTAAGTGAGAAGCCTAATACTTGCCTAACGAATTTCTACCGGCTTTATCACTCCACTCTTAGGACCCTCGTATATTAATATAACACGATATTTATAAAGAAATAACAAAACCAAATAAAATCGAAGTTAATCACTAAAAAAATTTTTTATTATATAAGCAAAGCTTTTCGACTATAAAGTCATTTTCAAGCATTACTAAAGCATTACCAAAAACGTGGTAATGCTTGAAAATGACTTTATAGTTGAAAAGCTTTGCTTATATAATAAAAAATTTTTTAGTGATTAACTTCGATTTTATTTTGTTTTGTTATTTCATAAAATCACTACTCCCATTTTTACATGAATAATTTTATCATGCAATATTTTTAATATATTTCTATTCTTTATCGGAGAATCGATTAAATATAATAAAATAATATTTTATTTGAGTAAGATATATATATATATATATATATATACAGTAGAATCCGCTTAATGTGAAGCCGGATATTGTTATCATTCGGTTAATGTTATCAAAATGCTTCGGTCCCGATTTCTTGTCCTTTTTACACACAAATTTCCCCCTTTTATGTGATCAAGACGTCGTTTATTGTTATCGCAATCAGAGCACGTAATGTAGTAGGTTTTTCAATAAATCTCGTTTCTTATCTTCTTTCATTGAATGTGTACCTACAATTATGCATATAACGAAGTTGATAACAAATCGTCTTCGTATACAGTTGTTTCATCGCTTTCCTTATGATAATGTCGTCGAAACCAAAACGTCGCGATTGCAGTGTTTCGGAAAAAGTAAACATTTTACGAAAGTATGACGCGCTTGTACCCATATCTCAACGTGAAGCAGCATCAAAATTAGGAATTTCGCAACCGCTATTATGTAAAATTTTGAAGTCGAGAGAAGAATTGGAAACTGCGACGATATGCAACGGGAACACTTCGCGTAAAAGAAAACGATTCGGTAAAGATGAACAAGTTGAAACAGCTTTGGTTGGATGGTTCGATCAGGTACGTGACAAGAACGCGTCAGTTAACGGTCCGATTTTACGTGCAAAAGCGGAAAGTTTAGCGAAACAGTTAGGCAAAGAAGATTTCGTTGCTACAGAAGGCTGGTTTCGTAGATTTACGAATCGGCACAACTTAGTTTATAGAAAGCCGTGCGGCGAACAAGCTGACGCTGATGTTTCTGCGGCTGAGTCGTGGATCAAAGATGTTTGGCCTACCTTAATTGATCAGTATTCTCCTGATGACATATTTAACGCTGATGAAACCGGGATTTACTACCGAGCACTGCCTGAAACCACGTACGTGTTCAAAAGTGAAGCGTTGAAGGGGTTTAAAGTAGCCAAAGATAGAATTACAGTGCTATGCTGCTGCAGTATGTCCGGTGAAAAAGAAGAACTGCTGGTTATCGGTAAGAGTAAAAATCCAAGATGCTTCAAGAACGTAAAAAACCTACCAGTTTCATATTCGGCTAATAAGAATGCCTGGATGACGTTGGAAATTTTTAAAGAATGGTTGGTGCAATGGGACCGACGCTTAAATCGAAACATTCTTTTGCTGGTGGACAACTGTACAGCTCATAATGTCGACCTAACTTTACGCCACATTAAAATTGTTTTTATGCCGCCGAATACCACCTCATTAATTCAGCCGTTAGATCAAGGCGTAATTAGGACCCTAAAGGCGTACTATCGCAACGAAATGAGACAACGAGTTTTGGAACAGATCGAAGGCAACATGCAAGGCTTATCGGCGGCCGAATTAAGTACGAAAACTGATCTTCTATCAGCTCTCCATCTCTTGAAGCATGGCTGGGATTCAGTTACTAAATTAACAATTTCTAACTGCTTCAAAAAAGGAGGATTCGTTCCAAAATCAGAACAGGTCGAAGTGCTTTGTGAACTCCCTTTTCCCGATGACTTGTTGCAAGTCGAATTTGAAGAATGGCTCGATATTGATTCCAATTTGACTACTGCTGCTCCTGTGACTGAAAAAGATGTATGCGACAACATTTTAAATCACGACGACGAAGAGCTTTCATCATCAGAGGAGGAAATGGAAAATGAAAATAGTGTACCCTCTCACAAAGAAGTTATAGATGCCCTCGCAACCATTCGACGATTTGTGCAGTGCAGAGGCACTGTTGATAATTTCAATGATACTTATGCGTCAGAAAAACTTGTTAAAAATTTACTCGTTCAGAATTTGAAACAAAGTTCTTTGACACGTTACCTTCCGAAGGGTAAGTAATGCCTAATCATATTAACCTACGTATCTATTTTATCAAACGCACTTTGTGGTATGTACTTCAAAGCTAGAATCAAGTATGTGATATATGTACGTGCAATAAAAAAAATTTTTTCAACTCGATTTTTTTTTCGCTTAATGTTATCAGCCGCTTAATGTTATCGATATCCCCTCGGACATTTGCGATCACATTAAGCGGATTTTACTGTATATATATATATATATATATATATATATATATATATATATATATATATATATATAACTAACCAGATTCATCATGTAACTTACCGACCATCTTCCTGTTTGTTCTGATTCTGACAACCGACTTGAACAACGGCTAACTAACAACTGACTCCCTAACTAACTAACTAACCTTTTTTATATAGTCTTGACCAACTGATTCTTCTCAAATAATTAAAAATTTATTTAACTAAAACTCACTGGTTCTTCCCGATTTACTGGTTCTTCTTGACTAACTAAAACTCACTGACTCTTTTTTTATTATCGATAACATTAAATATTAGTCCTCATTTCCCGATTCGATTTAATTAATTAAATTATCACGACCTGAACATACGACGATCGTCGTAATACATATAATATTATTATTATTATTATTATATCTCCCTCTTGTGGTGCAACTGTCAAATACCAAACCGATACGATGATTTGCCTAGAAACTGCATAGGTGGCAGACTATCTGCCGTTTTGATCGCCCGCGATTGAACTATGACTTACCAGCGGGTTTTCCCTATTGTTTTGGTACGTGACCTTCTGTGCCAGTATTACGTTATCTACGATAGATATCCATTTATTTCTGTTTTGTGCGTTCACTTCCCAATCAATTTCCCTTGGGTTTATTTCCACGGTTTTCAGATCATTTGCGAGTACATGCTTATATTAAGTCTTCCAACGTGTCTTTTTCCAATTTCAAGAACAACACCATATAGCATTTTCTTTGATAAGCAGTCATCGTGTATTATCCATTTCATGCGCTTTCCAGTCAACGTTTGCGCAATAGATTTAGCTGCTGCTAGAGCTGAAACTTTCTCATTTGACACGAAGTGTTTCCAGCTTATTTTCAGTATTCTTCTAATCATACTCGGATGACAGACCTACAGCTTTTTAAAGGTGCTCTTTCATAATTTGCCAAGTTTCTCTTTTATCGTTCTTTCGTTTCTTTTAACCAAATTTACACTCTTATTCAAGGAATCGTTTTAGCAGGGGAAGAAATTTTTACGACGGCCCAAATTTTTGGCAAACCAAACAATCTTGTTATAAATGTATTTGCGTAAAGATTTATTGAAACATTACATCGTTGAAAATGTTAAAAATACTTTTAACGCTAGTTCTCCGTTAAAATCGGAACACTATAGTATTTTTATAAAATAAAATTTAAAAAAAAAAAAAACTCTTTTTGCCCGAGGAATAATTTTAATTTTAAAAATCCTTTTGACATCGTAATTATGACGTCATATTTGTGCTCGTTACGTATCAAATAATTGTCGTCATAACATTATAGATGCCATAATAATTTCAATTACCGCGTTATCTTATAATAACCCATCTTTAGTTTCTAACGATTATTAATACCAGTTACGTCGTTTCGTTACAAACCAAACACATCATATTTTAATATTTATTATTTCCTTTCCGGTAATAAATTACGAAATTTAAATATGTATATACACATACGTATATATATATATATATGTATACGTAAAAAAGAAAGATTAAAGCTTTTAAGCTTTTAAAAATGTTGTTCTATCGAAGGATGCTGAGAATATCATGGTTATCTAAAATCACAAAAAAAGAGGTATTCATAAGAATAAAAGAGATAATAAACACGATTGAAAAGATAAAAACATAGCGGGATAATTCATCAAATCGAACATTGTAAATGACTAAAAAACTTAATAAAAGGAGAAGCAAATGGAAAATTAAGAAGAGGAAGACCAAGAACCCGATTTATGGACGCCATAATAAAAGAACAGATCTAAAAAGAAAAGATGTTGCTCTAGCTACGAAATTATTTGTTTATCTGCAGGCCATGTCGGGCAACAATCTAGCGCTTAAGATGATGATGATGATTATATTTATAGATATATATGTATGTATGTATGTATGAATGTATATTTTGATACTACAAAGTCGAGAGAATTTTATATTCAGGAAACAGTCAGACAAGGCTATGTTTTGTCGCATATGCTCTATAATTTGTACACGGTATATATAATGAGGCTAATCCTACAGCAACGAAACGCCGGACTATAATGATGGGAGAGCGAAAAATAACCAATCTTAGATTTGCAGATGATATAATAGCCGGGAATATGAAATAGATAGAAAACCTTCTGGATAGGTTGGAAATCATTAATACGCGATATAGATTAAATATAAATAAAAATAAAACAAAAATTATAATAATCGATAATATTACCTCGTGAAAAGGTACTGACCGACTATAAGACTGTGGAACGTTTTTAGGATCACTTCCAGAAAATACTTTCGGAATGCACACGTCAATCAAAGAATCGCGAAAAATGGCCGAATATTATAAAACCACTGGCGGTTTAAATGTTAATCACAAGGCACTACCTAAAGTGACGGCTTAGATGATAATATAAACATAAATGTCAACATTCGGATAGAACTGGAAAGATTAATTTTTAAAAACCTGAGGATAATAAAACGACTGAAATACTTCTTTTTCTTCATAGTCCCAACCGATCTCGATTATGGATGGCCATCCAGCGACGTCTCAACCACATAATGATAATGTCCTCTTATCACATGCGGTATGTACCAAACGTTCTGTGTTCTGCCCTGTCCATATTTTAATATCACAAAAACCAGGAGTCGATTTAGAAAGTTTAATATGATACGTATCAATTTACAATTTATATCGATAGATTTTATTCATGATCGAAGAGGAAAGCAAGGGGTTGATAATGCTACCACTAGTATGTACGTACAATTTACTTTTCGTCTATATAACTCACTCGTAATATGGATAATATATTTTTTAGATGGCGCGAATATTTACAACAATATGGATATGTTTTTCAGATAAACTTATTTACAACTTTTTATCTATTACCTAACGAAGCCCGAAAAATCGGCTACGTGTAAATCCATTGCGCGTAATTTTTTTATAATACATAAAGTTAATATAATTATATATTGTAATTATACCAAATAGAAAAAAATATTGTTATACCTTTTATTTCTTTATATCGCCACCCCCCCCTTTTTTTAAAAACTGGAGGGGGGAAGTCTTCAAAAGACACTGACGATAAAAAATATTTTATTTTTTGTTTTTATTAGGGAACCAAAATCAGTGTGTGGGATTTTTACCCACTAAAAACCCCCTCCCTCTACAAACCAAATGGGATTATTAATATAATGATAGAGTTCGCAGCGGCAAGGCATAGAACTCCACACTTTAACTTATTGCGATGGAAGAAGGGATGAGATAACATAGTCCCTTGTTCCATATCTAATATAAAACGTTTAGAGTTTATGCTTATAACTTAAACTGAAGTAAATAAACATTATAAATAAGGATTAAAAAAAAAATGAAAGCAATGTAAAAAAAAAATAAGAAATAAGAAAATGGTAGAAACTGATACCAAAACTTAAATACAAACTCAATTATGAAATAAATATAACTTGTAAAAATGAACTACAAATTAATTATAGAATTTGAAAATTGTAGTAATTAATTATAATAGAAAGTAGATGATGAACAGTTGACCACGCTAACAAAAACTGCACCGGTCCCGGCATCCTGGCATCACGATTTTAGGTACGAATGTAATTGTAAACGTAACGTACGAACTTATATATGCGCATATGTATGTATTATAAATCTATTTTAAATATATAGATGCGCGTCGATATATTTTTCAAATAATAAGTAAATTCGATTCTGTATCATTAACTCCCCCGTATGTTATATTCTATAAGAAACGAAGTTTGCTCACTTATGAGCTAACCTGTTTGTACGTCGTAAAACCGAATGGGCTTGATTCGTGCAAAATAGAATTTAGCGGTTGACCTTACGACGTTAAGGTAAGAAATATACGTAGTGACCGAATTAATGTAAAAGTGAGTAAAATCTAATTCGCCGATGGACGACTTCATTCCAAACCAACTAGAATTTAACTACCTTCGATAATAACGAGTTAGTTCGCTCCGTGAGGCGCTCGTAATATTTTTTTTCGTGATCAAACGAGTCTCTAATAAATTTTCTTTAAGCGTCTCCATAGTTTTTCGTCATCTCGAATGACCTAACCTTTATTACGCTTAACACTTACTCGAATATTGTCTTTCAGTGCTTCATTTATTACTTCGCATGTTTCCATAACGATGTTACTGAGTGTACAAGGTGCAATGATACAAATTTTAAATCTTCAAAGTCAACTTTTGTGGACGATATTTGGCGATAAAAATGAAATCTCATTAGGAAACAAATTAAGTGAGGTACACCGTGCAATAAATAAATGGTTACAATCATTTAATATCATCATCAACAATTCGAAATCAACCTATATGATGCTGTTCAATAGGAAATTACAAAATAAAAAGGTTAAATTTTATGGATTAGACGTACAATATATCACACAAACCAAATACTTAGGAGTATTCATTGATATTAACTTAAAATTCTGTAATCATTTCAATCATATTACAACAAAAATTAGCAAATTTATATTATAACAAATAACAATAGAATAAACTATAAGAAGGGAATAATATTATATAAAAGTATAATATTACCAAACGTACTTATAAATGATACGTTAAATATCAAACGATTTCGAAACAAATTAAAAGCATTCCAGAGAATGATTTCCATAAAATTAATCAAATCTTACAGAACAATTAGCTATATGGCATTGTCATTGCTGGTATTAAACCGTTGGTGTATGAGATTGAGAAACGTATTAATATTTTATTAATAAAAAATAATGTAAATATAACTCACGAATTTAACAACACGCAATATCATCATACATACTATTTGTATCGAGATAAAAGCTAACAATTAAACAATTCAAAATAGTATTGGATGAATATTATGTTTAAAAATATCAAACGTTATGGGATGAATATAATGGACTGGCGATATTTTCCCGGTGTAGACAGAAGACTAAAAAAAAAGTGTTGTATTCGAACCAAATTATTTCAAAACGCAGTTTATTAGCGGGCATGGGTTATTTAACGACTATTTATATAAGTATGGAATATCGCATACGAATAAATGTGCAATACGTAATTTAACCGATGATGTAAAGCATATATTGACAGGATTAAACGCTGATTTCGCATATATATAAATGCAACAGAATTGCTGGATAAGCAGTTCAAAATTTTCGACGTTTTCACAGTATCGGAAATAAACATCTACATATTATGTTTTAATCAAATTAATTGTAGTATAATATCACCTTAATGTAAAATGAACCGAGCACCGTAAACTTAATTGGATGGGCTCTTTTCAGTTCATTATTTATAAATTACACGTATCTCACTTATAAATAAATTTACCCCATCGTAATTTACGAACTGGCGATACACGCAATTACGACACTCGCTAATTAAGTTTCTCGCGAAAAAACATCACTCATTCCCCGAGTACCGCATCCGCGTGGATGAATTATCCGAAAGAACCCTCCGGCTATTATTTCACCCGCAGCTGCAATAACGCATTACAAATTTATGATCGGTGATGACAATTTTTACATCAAACCGATCGTCAAATATCGTTTTCTTTCTGATTAAGTTCGCCAGCATCATTTTCTCAACGTCGATTCAGTAAGAATCACGAAATACGCTTAACAGACTCCTCATCTAATCGATGTCCTTTACGACTTAATTTCGCTACTCTTACAATCGCACGCATATAACTCGTTCATCCTTTTCGCGGAAACGTAGCAATTTAAAAATTCACACGCTTCCTATCCCGTCCAGTAATATCGTTAAAAACTACGCATAGTTCTGAGCATTTTTTTCGATTAATATATCTATACATTTATGTGAATCATTGGAATGCGTGTAGGGCAATTTAACTGCGTATGTAATGGATACCGACATGAGGAAGAAGATGAATGAAAGTGATAACAACAAGTCTACCAAACAACTCACGTTGTAAGAACCTGGATAAACTCATTACGATCGCTAGGAATGGAAATGGATGTACGCAATCTACTAATCTACTATAGGGGGGAGGGAGAAACGATTGTGATGATTATAAAACAATTTTTTTCAAAAGAAAGAAATAACAAAATCCAACTTTTACACGCAATTATATGGTTGCGTGTGTGCATGATATGTATATATATAATACATATAAAAACATGAAAATAGTGTGCTGTTAGTTCGTAATAATATAATCCTTTGAAGCTTATTATTATTCATACTTTGAAAACAGTTTAAAGGAGTTCGATTTCGCCTGCTAAGCGGCTAAGTTATTACGATCGTGTTGTATTTACTAATAAATAATTCCGTTTGAAATTTATTTAAACTTAAATAACGAGCACGATTGTGAATCTCTTTTTTTCTCTCCATTTCAGTTTAAAACGCGTTCAATAATTATCGCAATTTTAAACGGTACGTCATCCGTAAATTATAAGCCACCTAATATTTAATTCGTTTACACTTATTAAGGCAACTTTAAAATTGTTTCCGCAAATTTTTCTTCCCGGGATCTGCAATTATTTTAATTTGTCCGTCGGGTTTTAAATCACTTCTAGAAATTTCACCGGAAAATTTCGACAGACCATGTACCCCGTATTAAATGATCCGAGGCCCATGGGCACAAATAGCGTGGAACCCGTAATAAGGAAGAAATTCGAAACTTTTGAACACGTCAATATATACATATAAAAATACTTTTATTATAATTATTAATTTAAAATTATTAGTACTGTTGAAAAATATAGGAATTTATTTTAATTTCGATAAAAATACATCTAATAGGTGTAATACATTTATAGCGACAAATACTTATACATAGAAATACAGAAAATTAATGAAAACATTTTCGTGTTATTTTTTTGCGGAGAAATTTTTTACAATCTCACTATTTCTCGTAATATAGCTCGTTCCCTACTCGTGATTCTTAAATAATTCAAACGATCTTGATCCATCGATGTTCTTAATGAATTTTTCACAATAAATAATTTAGAAAATGATCTTTCACCGCTTGCTACTCATTAACGTTAAATATATCCGTAAGACCATTTCGATATAAGGAAAAAATTATCGAACTCCTTTATCCAGAATTAAAGAATACATCTCGCTTGTTCTTTACATTTAAAAAAAAAAAAAAATCAATAGTTCAACTATTTTTGTGGAGACGTCTAGTTGTTTGGGGGGGACCCTGAACCAGTGCTAGGTCGGGAGTCAATTAAAATCATAACAGCAACCGCCTGAATTTGTTTTAATAGGAGGGGAGATAGAACAGAACATTTATACTTATTAGATAGTAAAATTGCAACTCCACCAGGGGCATGTCAACAAAATAGTACGAGTGAAATTAGTTTGTAGACTGTTTTGAACGGTGTAAAAAGTATTTTTAATTTAATTTTAAAAGTTTTATATCTGGAAGTTATTTACTAATCATCGGATGTATAATTAGTATTTTCTTTATTTTAGTTACTAGCGAAAGTTTCGCTTATTAAAACGATTACTACAAAATTCACGGTTCCAAATCATCCGCTGGAAGCCCCCCACCCAAAAAAAAATCATCCGCGATATTAGTTCTGCCTTCGTAATATTTTTTTATTTTTTTTTATTTTTACATTTTTTCAGTCAGGATGTCCACTATATGGTACACGAAATTTTAATGTTGATAAAATAATTTTTTCCAGTCGAAACGTTTCAAAGAAATTTATATAGGAAAAAACGATAAAAGCCTGTATTTATAAATTTGCGACGAATGAAAGGGTTAACATTTCTCTAGCTTCGCAGTTGAATAACTATTCCCCAATTCATACCGGCAATATTTACTATAAAGCTTTCCAGAAATATTGTGATTCTTTTTCCTCGTCCTGTCTTACAATTCTACCTGTTATAAAACTCGTAATGACGTCATCGCTTTCTGTACGAAGTTTGCGCGGGTTCCGCGGGGTACACTTTCATATCGCCGAATATACTTTTCATTTTGGTTTACTTATCGCGTACACGTCCAATAATCCGATATTTCTCATTTTTCCGCAGTTTTACAACATTCGTACGCGGTTCGCGGTTTTATTTCGAAAAATTTGTTAATATCTATATTCTCTTGTGTATACTTTATTTAATTTTATAGTTCATCGCTAAATATTTATTTATTTTCATTTTTAAATTTCGATCTTTATAAAACTTCCGCCGTGAAAAGTCGATTTGTTTTAAGAAACTTCCTGATTTTCGATTAAAGCTTTTTTTTTTTTTTTTTTTATTTTTAACATCGTACCAGCACTTAGTGCTACTAACAACGTAGATCACGGATAAGAGAGGGGTTTAATCAAGTGGCTCCATTAAGGCACAAGACTGCGATGAGGAAGAAGGAATTTACAATATGGGAATGAGATTGGGACGAAATAATGCTAATAGGAATAAACAGGTACGATAATAGGAGAGAAAGACATACGCTATCGTCTGGAAAGAGAAGGGAGACTGAAATCAATTAGGTGATAGGAATAGCATCGCGACACCACTTTCTTCTCAAACGTCTTGACGGATTATCTGAAAGACGCGATGTGTGCATTCTGCGGATGATTGGATTGCTGCTAACCTCGAACTTGTCGAATCATTTTTTATATTGCTGTATATGTATGTCACCGACATAAGGAATCCTAATAAAGGTAAAATTTCGAATTTTATAATTAATAACGAAATAATTAGTCAATTTTTCTTTTGCAAATAATTGCGAAAAAGAACAACCGGGTATAGAATTTTTTTAAAATAACGGACGATTATACGAAAAGTTCTAATTTAAATTGGAAATCTCGCATAGGTATTATACTGCCGGCGCAAAATCTAAGACAGGTTCGATAAAAGATGTTCTTACTAAAGGTAAGGAATGCACACGACTCGGATATTATTTCGACTCATTATTTTCGGCATCGAGAGAGTTTAATTCCGAAATGGTATCGTCCAGAGTGACTTGCAAATAGTACTAAAAAATGACCAAAAGTAAACATCAGAAAATGCGTATCTTTGCTCAATTATGTAAAAAATCTAACAATGAAGTGTTGTTATTACATGTATACGACGGTTGTCGAAAGGATTAGCGCGGTTTCGCAAGTTACGAGAAGAATTGCCGGTTTATTTTACAATTGAAGAATGCGAATGATAATAACGATATATCGTGTTCGAAGTTGGCATTTTTGAACGATTTAATCGGCTGAATCAATTAAATTTACCTATCCGGTGAAAACTGGAAAATATTTTAATATCAACCGACAAAATTAAAACATTTAAATGATAAACTAAGTATGTGGAAACAGAAGAATACAATAAAAAAAACATGCGTATGTTTCCATTAATGTCAAAAACTAAATATAACCACATGAAAATATTAAAATTAATAACAGGAAATAAAATTCACGCATCATTTTCCTTCTTTGGACGTTCACGAATATGATTGGATAAGAAATCTGTTTGTAACTAGTGATAATTTAAAAAACCGATTACAAATATTTCTTAGTATTACTTAAGAATATATATAGAAATGAAGAATTTAAAAATAAGTTTCCACGAAAATAATGTAACCGAATTTTTTTGGATAAAAATTAAATCCGGATATATCAGAAAAAGCGTTAAAAATGTCGTTACTATTTTCTATTATTTATATTTGCGAACGAGCACATTCATCTATGATCGAAAAGTTAAAACACGTGAAAGACTACTCTCTCTGCAACAAGAACTCGCAGTTTCCTTGTGTACAATTCGACGACCCAGAATTGGAATCAGTCTGATAATAAGAAATACTCATTAAATGCTGTTTCTCATTTGTTAAACCTATTTTGTTTTGTTTTTTATTTTCATTTATTTTAAATTTCGTTGTTTTTGAAGTAAATAAATAGTTTTGTAATATAGGAGGTACTAGAAGAATTTTATAACGCGAAGAATAGATTTTAAATTTTAAATTTAAGTGTTAAGTATTACTACGTATTCGAAAAATATAAAATCATTATTTATCGTTTATTTTTTCGCGGAATTTATTGTAACCATCTTCCTCTGTCCTCAATAACATACTATTAGTATTAGTGTGTTCCAGTGACGTTAAACATTTCTGCCGTCTACTGCTTCTAATAGAATTACATATTCGACGCCTAATAGGTATAAAAATAACTCTGGTGAATTGGATTGTTTATTTTTAATCTACTTGAGTTTTGGTTATTTACTTAAAGTTCAATTTAACTTTCGGGTTTACTGTTATAATTTAGTTTTGTTTGAACCCCCGCTTCAAGCAAGTCTGGCTACGCCACTGCGTACGAGTGTACGCATATTTTCTTTTGAAGTTTATTATTCCAGCAATTTTAGTATGTCGCGAGAAATATAATAATATAAAATTGTGTCGTTAATAAAAAAAAAAAGTTTGGTAAACACTGGTCTAGTATAAGGTCGAAATATCTAACGCTTAGAGGTGTTCTCATTTTCTGTTCGTCTTGCTAAAGTTACGGTTTCGCTATGGCTAATTTCGATTTTCCTTCTATAACACCGATAGTCTAATAGTACCTACGCGATATGATGATATTAGTAAAGCGATGTTATCCGCACGCAATAGTGTGGGCATCGTCTGTAGCGGGTAATATATCCGATAAATATATAATAAACATAAATGGTCAAAGAATGCTTCCTCGTGCTAATTTCAGATTTACGCGTTTTAATTTTAACGAAAAATTGAATACAAGTTTATAAATATGCGTCCATTTATATTGTCAGAATTCTCGCTCTAAGAACGAAATCAAAATATTTATGACGCACACATTAATGTGGCAGTCGTACCATATAAGGTACACGGTCGTTTGTGCCACGATGCTTAAACTGAACGATCTCTAGTTCGTACGATAGTAATTTTATTTCTAATCGTAGTAATATTTCGACGTTATTCCGCTTTCATCCGAAAAATTTTATATTGAAAAAAAAATAATTATTGTAATTTTTATATCAAAATTTATGTTTTGGGTAATTTCGAACAAATAACTACCAGATTTATATATATATATATATATATATATATATATATATATATATATATATATATATATATATATATATATAAATGTATTCTAGAGTAAAATGTAAAAAAAGATAAATGCAATTTATGAATTCGCCATTAACGTTTTCAGATCATCGCTGGGCCTACTGATGTCTACCATAAATGATTACTCGGAACTGGAGAAACCGGTGGGAAATTCCGGGCTACCCGTTGTGGAATCCGGCGAACAGAAATCCGAATGTCGTCTATATGGTCGAAGATGGTTTATGTTAATTCTGTTCGTTTTCTATTCTATGTCGAACTCGATGCAATGGATACAATTTTCCATCATCAATAATATCGTAGTTCGTTATTACAACGTTAGTTCATTCGTGGTGGACTGGACGTCTATGATATACATGGTCACTTATGTTCCGCTTATATTGCCAGCGTCCTGGCTTCTGGATAAACTGGTAAGTGTGAAATTACGAAAATAATTTTATCCTGGTCGATTAAAATTCGATCGAATACCATTTCGTTTTTTCTTATCAATTACGCGGCTGGATAACTGCGTCGCGATAAAGCGATAACAATAGACCGAACGAATCTTATTTTCACGCCATCTCGACCGAAGTTTATCGACATATAGAGCTGTTCCGTCTTTGTCATTGGATACCTCTGCAACTCTGTAAATGTCTTGTTATATACCAGCTCTCATTTCCCGATGGCACTGTTCGAAAGTTGCGCTAAATAACACTTTTCTGGATGTCTATTTATATGGCCGTAATATTTTAAATTTCTGGCGCGTAAAATAGCAGTTCCATTTGACATCGTTCGCAGCACCTCTAGTAGAAAGAAAAATACCCGATGAACTGTCTCGATAAATGGGACGCTTCAAAATTCAAAATTCAAAAAAAAAATTCAAAATTATTTCTTTTTTTTTTTAAATAAAACAAATTTTTGACATTGCGTTTTACAAACAAATTTCAAAACCAATTCAACGAAATGAAATTTAAAAGAAAAAATAAAAATCAATAAATAAATAAATACGCGAAAATGAATATAAAAATTAATAATATACGACTTAGGTTTCGAAACACCTTTAAGTCTTATTTAAAAACGACTACTAGAATGAAATTTTCAAAAAAAAATATATATATATATAATAAACATCGATAATAATTTGAATAATAATAAATGAAATTTTGAAGAATGTGGTGATTTTTTTTATTAAAATAAAACGAAAAAATTAAAATCGCGTTAAATGTTTTTTATTTATTGAAAAAAATTATTCAACCGTTTAAAGCTTTATCAAGTAAATATGTAAAAATAAAAAATATAAAATGAAAAAAATATTAATTTACGATTACAATTAGCAAAAATCGGCCAAATGAATAACGATATTAATGAAACAATCTAACGCCGAATCTAACAACAACAACAAAAAAGTTAAAAAATCACTAAAATGTTTTCTTTATGAAAAAGTTTATTCATCGTCAGATTGTTTTATTAATGCTGTTCTTCATTTTGCTCAGTTTTTACGAATTGTAATCTTAAATTAATATTTTAAATAAAAATCAATAAATAAATAAATAAATAAATAAATACGCGAAAATGAATATAAAAATTAATAATATACGACTTAGGTTTCGAAACACCTTTAAGTCTTATTTAAAAACGACTACTAGAATGAAATTTAAAAAAAAAAAACATATATATATATATATATATATAATAAACATCGATAATAATTTGAATAATAGTAAATGAAATAATAACTTTGAAGAATGTGGTGATTTTTTTTATTAAAATAAAACGAAAAAATTAAAATCGCTAAATGTTTTTTATTTATTGAAAAAAATTATTCAACCGTTTAAAGCTTTATCAAGTAAATATGTAAAAATAAAAAATATAAAATGAAAAAAATATTAATTTACGATTACAATTAGCAAAAATCGGCCAAATGAATAACGATATTAATGAAACAATCTAACGCCGAATCTAACAACAACAATAAAAAAGTTAAAAAATCATTAAAATGTTTTCTGTATGAAAAAGTTTATTCATCGTCAGATTGTTTTATTAATGCTGTTCTTCATTTTGCTCAGTTTTTACGAATTGTAATCTTAAATTAATATTTTTTCATTTTATATTTTTTATTTCTAAAATATTCGCTTGATAATCGCCTAAAAGCCGAAAAGCTGTGTGATTTTTCCTAAAGAAAAAATTTCAGTGATTTTAATTTCTTTTTCGTTGGTTATTTGTTGAAACGATAATAATAATAATTTCGACAGTGTGGATTTTTAAAAAATAACTACACGGCAAAAAGTAGTTAAAATCGCTACATTTTTCATATATTCCAAAAAAATATCGCAAGCTTTTCGGCTATTAAATCATTATTAAGCGAGCGTAAAAACACAAATCAAATATAAAAATATATATAATTCGTTAATAAATCAAAAAACAGAAATAGAATCTAAGAAAATAATTGAAACCTATAATGTTACAAAAACGTGATTATAAGATAATCCGGTAGTGCATTTGGTAAACACCGCTATCGAGAAAATCAACAATATAAAAAAATTATACATAAACAATTACAGTAAAAAAAAATAAAACTAAAAACTTTCCATCTAATATAAAATAATTCAGTAAATTTATAATATATATTTTCAAAACGAATACTCTATCAAAATTTATTATTGAATTTATTAATTTTATTATATCTATTTTTTTAGTAGTTTTCTTTTACACGATGTTTTCCTGTAAAATTATATGATTTCGGTCAATATTATCTGTTTAAATACTTTGCGCGATATTTCATTAATCGATTTTTTATCTTTTATAATTTTTATAAATCGCGTAAGTTTTTCGACATTATAAAATAAAAATTCTACCGATTTTAACTAGTTTTTCGTTGTTTAATAATAATAATAATGCACGGGGAATAGGACATTCGCGCAATCACCACAAAAGTAAACAGTCTAACATCTAGTGTACACTGTTGCAAAGAAATCGCACAAATCGAATATTTGCAAAAGCGTATGGGTCAAAATTTCTATTAAACGAAAACCTGAAAAAAAAAAAATATTATAGCGGAGTAGGTATATATAAACTGGAAAATATACGTGACCGAAATAATAGCGTAGAAATTCTGTACTAACTGAAAACATAACACGCTAGACAAATTGAATAGGCATATTGGATACATCAACGCGATAATGTAATAAGAGATAAATCAGAAGAAAATCTGTTTGTTACGATATAACTAGAAATAAAATTTAAAGGTAGAAGAGAAAGCATACTGGAAACGATTTAAATGCATCCATTTTGTATTTAGTCCATTCTGACCGATACCACCTGCGAGTGTTCTCCGTAGATATTGCAGTTCGGAGATGAATTAACTGCAGTTGCTACCGTGCCAAATTCATCGCGCAAGCCATCAGTCCAGCTAGTAAACACTCTTCCTCTTGCACCGGGTGCTTTACCAAGCGGTAATATTTTTTCTCTTCTCTTACAATAAAAATTGATAGATCCATCTTTTGCACAATCCGTTTCTATCGGTCCGTCTACTTACTTCTGCCTGTATTATTGAGAAATTTCTTCTTCCAGTCCACGATATAACATTTCAAACGCGTCCGCTTTAATCTTCCACGTCTCGGTTGCGTATAAAAAAATTCGAAAAATTTATACTTTTATTAGTACCTTTCGTAAATTTAATAACCACTTTTCGTTACAGATTATACGTTTCAATCACATTATGCCGGGTCTTGAAGCAATTCGTCTTTTTACTTTCATCAGAGCAACCTCCATTCCGTAATCGACGATCCTAAGTAAACAGAAGAATCCATTCTTTCATACTCGGAAAAGTGATTAGATTAAGAACGGTCTCTAACTAGATCAATCGTAACAGCGTATGTTGAAAAATTTATTACCGACTACTATGTAAATTGTAATTCGCAGGAAGTTGAATAGAAATGGAAAACAAATGAAAGACGATATCGAACAACAAAACGAAACTATAATAATGATAATTATCGTCTTCCTCGTGTCAGGAAAAATCGTCGTCTCACCTTACAATTCATCGTCGAAAACGCTCCACTTTTTCGTCTTGTCTGCTGTTTGGTCGGTCATTAATCCTGTTTAGTCTTCGTATTTTAATTTGGTTCTGTCAGTACGCTCAATGCACGGTATTCCTGGTTGTCCTTGCCAAATTATTCGGGCTGGTTGTTAGTGGCTTAGTAACTGCTAGCAAATTGTTGCGAGACTTCAATCAGCGTTGAATTAGCGTTATCCAGTCTTGCTCTTTTCAGCGCTTATTTGTCATCCGATGGCAGGTAAGTGATACCGGAAAGCGTACGGGGATGTTTTCCATAAGTACCGGTTTTAGACAAACAAGAATAGTTTTCGTTTAATGCGATGCCAGAATGTTTCGTGTGTAGAGTTAAGCCATACTGGGTATATATTTCCGCGACCGAATTGAGTACTGTCAATGTTTACATACGCTTCAAGAACTGTGGCTTTCAAAATAAACATTATTAATAATTATATAGTTATATGTAAACTTTAGTGCTGGCAAACCGTCCAATGGTTTCACGCGATGACTGTATTGCTACACTGTTTACTATAATCCGATTGATATGCAACGTTTCTACAACCGAACTACCATTTCTACCCTTTAAAACTAGACCGATACTTTGCCTGCGGTACTTCAAAATTATATTTTAAAGTGTAATGTTCGGCATAATGTAGACAACAGTAATAAACTTAAAATAATGCGACGATCTCAAAATATACCTGAAAAAAGTTTCGTTATTTCCACTGAAGTACTCGATCATGCAATGGCTTAGTTTCTAACTCGCATATATGTATTTTAATACGATAATCTTAATTATGTATATATTTATGTGTATGTGTTTAGCCGTTTTTTCATATATTGTGCTTAATACGGTATCAATTATCTATTTATCTAACTACATCTGTTAAGTGTGTGTGTACGTATTTATGTAAAACAATGTCTATGTATACAAATTTGACATTATTATTTATTTATCTATGGTGGGAGTAATACCACTTGTAAGCTAATCTTTATCAGATTAGATAATAATAAGGATAACAATATGTGCAAAATTAAATTAAATGAACAGAAAGAACTCTTTTAAATACAACTCGTGCATACGCTGACAAACACACACACATATACATATATATATATATATATATATGTAATATATATATGTACGTTAACAAAATAAAAAAATATTATAATATTGTAATCGAACCCTAAAATTGTGTTATTTAAAAGGCTTCCTCCTCGATACCGTTCATTAACCATACAGTGAAACAGAGTGTATCCATGCTTAGTGATGCGTAATTTACTAAGTTACCTTGAAGATGGAACAATAAAAATTACCAGTACTTTTTAGTTTTCAATATACTAACTAATAACAGAATATGTTTTGTTTTTTTAAGCGGGAGGTGGATCAAAAGACACCTATGTAATAAAAAATTTAGTTTTTATTAATGCAGTGTATATAAACATTATACACTGCAAGATATCATTTTTGCTGCAAACCCCCCAATCTCACTGTCTATAATAACCAGAGTTTTTCAGCCAGTAAACATACTTCGTAACCGCGTATTAGTTATTTGCGGCTGGAAAATCGGCAAGCCGTTCCACAGTGGACTAGTTTTGTTCTGGTTAAAGCGCGGTATAAATAAAATTTATAAAACACGATAAAATTATGCACTGCATTTTCATAATAAAACAGTAATTTTTTAAACCAACACACATATATATATATATACACGTATGTATGAATTCATTATGTTCACCACTGTCTTATACGTTCGAGATAGACTCGACGAATTAATTACAGCCGGTCAACCTTTCACCAACTATTTTCCATCCAAAATGCTATGACGAGTTCATCAGTAAATAAACTTGTGGTTAAAAATGTTTATAAAACTATTTCATCAATCAGGTAGACCAAAATAGAAATATGTTATTCCCATACGCGTCTCCGTCTGTATTTCGTCCAATATGTAACTTAAGTCGCTTCGAGCGACAGAATTTAGTGTATCCTGCGAAAACTATAAAATTTTCAACTTCCGAATTATTCAGGTACGATTGAAAAAGAAATAGAAGCAGTTGTCAACGATTAAGGTACACATATTCCCACTTGCGAAAGTGGAACACGTTTTAAGCTTATCTCCTACATAAAATCAAAATTCCTAGTTTTACATAAGTGCATAAATGTATCGTTACATTATCATTACTATCGACAATACATAATGTACTATATACAAAACTAACTGGAGGGGAACCTTCTGTACAGTAATTAAAAATAAATTTAATAAGTATATATATATATATAGGTTTTTTTTTTAAATTATTTCCAACGTAAATTATGACGTCCCTACATTTTCCAAACGACAACAAACTTTAATACTAGGCCAACAAATATTTACAAACATCCTGCGAATATTATGTTTACTTTTAAACTTATTTCTATTCGCCCGGTAATAAAGAATGTTATAGTCGGACGATTTTCAACTCCTTAATGATCGCGACGCGTGTATTAATTAAAGAAACGTTTGCGAATTTAAATACGTAATATATCGAAAATCGAATTGATTGAAAGAAATTAAAATTAATCGTAACGAATTTTTTCCTTAGTATCAACGAAATTTCGAATATTATTTTTTATTGTTTTTATTATTACTATAGGTGGTACGATGGTTAAATAACGGCCAATGTTAACAACCGGTAATTTTCACCCTAATTAACGTCCGGTTGTTAACCGATCACCTCGATAACCTTTTATTTATTATCGAGAAAATTAATTTGTCCTTATTTTCGTTATATTTTCATTTTTTTTTACACTATTAAATCTACAATTAATCGTTAATCAATCAAATACGCCATCGTATCCCTACATATGATTTTTCCCCAAATTCCAATTGATCTTCTTACCAAATGATTTATTAATTACGGTACTTATATAAAAAACCACTAAAATTATAGATTACCACATACTAATACAACCCTCCTACTGTACAAGAATTCCTGTTGAGAGCGAATAATTTAATAAACAGTTATTTATCGGCAACGTTGTGCTTTATTGACGACGCCAAATCCTTATCTAGTCTATGATTCACGCTACCCTATTCGTCTGTATGATTCTTGGTCTACTTACGATGCAGAGCTATACGGGTATAGTCTTTTGTCTTCAACATTTATTCCTAAACCCTAGTGATACCAAAGCACTAATCTGTATCAGTTCTCAAGAAAGCAAAGTCAACGCAATCTCTACTTTACCGACGACAGGATACAGATCCAGCAAGTAATCTAGCACAAATGTACGTGTAAGTAAAGGATGAATGTTTTTCTAATCCTTTGAAACCGCGAATTATCAATTGTTTTATACAAAATTTTATACATTTTGGTTCACGAAATAAAATAAACGACTCGAGAATATATACCTATGTACAATTTTTACCGATTTCCATAATTGAAGTATTCGACGTCAAATCTCTTGTTACGGACATAGATGTAAAAAGTTCAATAGAAGACATTGTTACTGAAAGGTTTAACTATTAATATATATTCGTGCGTGAAGCGAAGGATCAACAATTTTTACGTATCCATTATTAATATGTCGGCAACTACGATTTATAACAGGATCTAAAATGCGTGCAAAATATCAGAAGTATCAGCAGAAATGTAAGCACATGCACGAATTTATTTATACGTGAATGAACACACACACACATATATGTATATTATATATATATATATATACAATGGTGTAAGATTTTTAACGTTACCTCCTCAGTAACAAACGATGTTGATCCAAAGGCTAAGGGAGAAAACCCTGACAGAAAATAAGAAGCAGGACCAACCAGCCATACTACCCCTGCTTATCCAATAATACTATTACACTATATGTGTATACATATATAAACAACTAAAATCCAATATTAAAACCAGTAATAAACAAAGTTATGACATCAGAATACAACTGTAATCACAATAGCAATAACAATATTAATGGTAAATTTCTGACTTTCCTGCCTGCTCTTTTACCATTAATGCCAACCCGGTCGTCTTGGTCTATCTTGCCACTGGCTCATCTTTTGGTATTAAATAGGCAACATGAATGTGTCTTTTAAAGTTATGACATCAGAATACAACTGTAATCACAATAGCAATAACAATATTAATGGTAAATTTCTGACTTTCCTGCCTGCTCTTTTACCATTAATGCCAACCCGGTCGTCTTGGTCTATCTTGCCACTGGCTCATCTTTTGGTATTAAATAGGCAACATGAATGTGTCTTTTGCGCCATCGCGTTCATGTTCAACCCCCCGCGCTGCTACACTGTCTTATAATTATGAAAGTACCGCAAATGAAAGAAACTGCTGGATCCGCGGGACAAGCTCTAACAGGCATGTCAGACAGCGGACGACCTACTGTAGCAATACAGACTGGTTCGAGTTCCCCGCACCTACTGGGTGCGGCACTATCCAGGTGGGAACACTTTTGCGACATGTCAATCACAGTAGAAATAAAAACAAAATTTGGACGTTCGCCTCATGGAATGTGCGAACATTACTAGACAACAAAGATTTACCAACAAGGAGATCTGCTATTATATTACAAGAGCTACGAAAATACAATGTTGATGTAGAGTTGCCTTAAGTGAAACGAGGTTGCCGGATGAGGGAAAGATTATAGAAAGTGTTGCCTGATATACTCTATCTAGGAAGGGTTACCCTGCTAAACATAGAAAACAACACGGAGTCGGAATTGCTGTGGCGAATAATTTAGTACGATATATTACTGAGGAACCAGTAGGCATAAACGAACGCTTAATGACTATGAAAATTTGCCTTCCTCACTCGCCTGAAATAACGGTAATTAGTATCTATGCACGAACACTTGATAGCGAATGTGATCAAAAAGACCTTTTTTATACGGACTTACAAAAGGTAATAAATACAGTGCGCGCACAGGAGTGCCTTATCTTGATGGGCGATTTCAATGCAAGAGTTGGCTCCAATTTCCAAGCATGGAAAGGCACAATTGGCCCTCATGGCATTGGAAAAATAAATGAAAATGGAGGTCGCCTATTAGAATTTTGTGCAAAAAATGGTCTATTCATAACAAATAACGAACTACAAGCTCAAGGACATACATAAAGGAACTTGGGTCCATCCGCGTTACGAAGTGCTGATGGGGATACCGATCATATATTAGTGCGGTCAAGATTTCGTTTTAAACGATACTTTAAGCATCGACGCACAAAAGTTGACAACCGCCAAAAATTAATTCGCTACAACTTGATTAAACAATAAGCTTACTGCTGAAAAGTTCAGAGCTGCCTTAGAGGAAACTGCCACAGAAATTAACCAATCAGTCACTACATCGACATCGCGTAGTGACCATTGAGAACAAATTAAGAACAAGATAAATAAAGTGTGCAAAACAACTCTGGGTCACGCAAAAATGAAGCAGGATGATTGGTTCCAAACTATGTCTAAAGAAATCAATATACATTTGCAAAAAAAAAAGATGCTTTCATTGCTTGGCTGACAGAACAAATCAAAACAAGCAAAAGAATATAAAACTGTAAAGATATTCGTTCAAAAAGAAACCAGAAAAATCAAAAATCAATGGTGGTTACAAAAAAGTAAGGAAGTTAAATTGTTAGCTGATAACAACAATGCACAAGAATTCTTTAGTGCAATTAAAACCATATATGGGCCTAAGTATAAACGTAAAACTGCTATCCGAGATGCGTCTGCTGGGCTTCTAACTAACAGAGCAGATGTGCAGCAAAGATGGAAGCAATATTATACACAGCTACTAAATAACGATAATCAAATTGATTACGAGGTATTTAAATTTCTTCCCAAAAGAAGTATAGTTGAAGAACTTGACCTGCCACCTACTATGGATGAGCTTCGTACTGCAGTTAAAGGATGTAAAAATAACAAGTCGCCTGGTATGGATGGCATCCCTGCAGACATCTTTAAAACTGGAGGAGAGAAACTATTGCAGTGTTTACATAGATTATACAGTCGCATATGGATTGAGGAAGTCATCCCAAAAGACTTTAAGGATGCAGCATTAATCAGCATATACAAAAACAAAGGCGACAAGGCAGATTGTAACAATCACCGGGGAATCGCTCTGCTATCTGCAGCAGGAAAGATACTTGGTAAAATAATTCAAAGTAGATTAACATCACTTTTGGAAGCGTATTTGCCAGAAGAGCAATCAGGTTTCCGTCAGCACCGAAGTACAGCTGATCAAATTTTCTCTATAAGGCAAGTGATAGAAAAAGGGCGTGAGCAGAACAAAAATTTATACGTGGCTTTTATCGATGTCAAAAAAGCATTTGACTCTATAAACAGAGACGGTCTATGGACGTGTCTAAAAATAGCAGGATGCCCTCCGAAGCTGATGCGCTTACTACAACAACTACATACTGGAATGCAGGCAGTTATTATCTGTGATGCTGGAGTCACGGATCCTTTCGAAATAACGTCATGAGTTAGACAAAGATGTGTGCTCGCACCGTCACTGTTCAATTTTTACATAAGTGTGGTCCACATGGTCTTCAAGCAGCACATCCCTGACTTTAGTGTAAAAATCGTTTTTCAATTTGACGGCGGCCTTTACAAGCTAACTCGGCTTAATTCAAAAAAAGCGACGAAAACATTTACGCTTGGCAACCTGCAATATGCAGATGATTGTGCTTTAATATCTGAAAATAAAGAGAGTTTACAAAAAGCGTTAACGCAACTGCAAGAAACATACCGGAAATTTGGTCTAGAAATAAACTGCAGCAAGACAGAGATTGTGCAATTAATTTCAAATAACACAGAAACAGCTAATTTTCATCTGGGACAAATAGATTTAAAGAATGTGGACTCTTTCAAATACCTCGAGAGCTGCATCAGTAAAGATGCCGATTTGAAAACGAAATAGCGTACAGATTGCGAAATGCATGTTCAGCAAAAGGAAAGCTATCGCATAGGGTATTTAATAACAAAGATTTAACAATTAAAACAAAGACGGCAGTATTTAGAGCCATAATACTTCCAACGTTGTTGTACGGAGCTGAATTATGGCCAATCATGCGGAAACATCTAAAAAAACTGGAAACGTTTCATCAAAAAATGATAAGGAAAATATTAAACATCTGCTGGA
The DNA here is from genome assembly GCA_032883995.1 of Coronaproctus castanopsis. NCBI lineage: Eukaryota > Metazoa > Arthropoda > Insecta > Hemiptera > Monophlebidae > Coronaproctus > Coronaproctus castanopsis. The sequence goes on along the minus strand of CM065052.1, from coordinate 65,507,549 downwards.
AATATTTTATATCAAATGAAAAAGTTTTTGATATATCTGGAATTCAATCTATAATGCAAATATTGACTTCCAAACGACTCAAATGGGCAGGTCATGTCATCCGAATGGATGAAAACCGAATACCGAAAATATTGTTGTACGGTGCGTTCGGATTGGGAAAGCGACATTTTGGAAGACTAAGATTGCGATATAAAGACGTTATTGCAAACGATTTAAAAATAGCAGGGATAAACCCAAAACAACCAAACTGGAAAAGAAGTAAACCGAAAGGAGTGGATAGCGATCGTACAAGGCGCAGTCGAAAATTTGGAAACTCGCCGGCGGAAGGACAAGAAGGAAAAGAAAACGTCGAATCCAAGCTTTGGAACAGCAGACGAAAAGCAACATCAATTCAAATGCCAGCATTGCGATTTCAGCAGCGGTCATCACATCGGCTTAATTTCACATAATCGGCATAGACATCAATGAAGGACAGTACTCATACTCGGAGTCGAGGGAGTTCGGAAGAAGATATATATAAAACGAATGGATTATTAACATCAACACACACACAAATATAAAAATCAACAAGAAATTAACCAAAACATTCGTATAAAATGTTTTACTTTATGGTTCGGAAATTCGGACGATAGAGCAAAAGACATAAAGCCGGAGACGTTCGAAACCATGGAAGGACTAGCATGAACGGAGAAAATAAAAAAGTATTTAGATTAATCCACACAAAAAAAAAGAGCATATTAAGAAAATTAAAAGAAAGAAGGCACGAATGGATAAGTCATACTTTCGAACGTACTACAAAAATATGATTTCCATTAATATAAATCTGAACACATTTCAAGTCAGGGATTCAATTAGTAAAGTTATTGCATGGAGAATGATTAGCGACTTACTTAATTTTTTGTGTACATTTTGTTTCCACCGTCAATGCTTCCATCGGTTATTAAAGCGCCAATATCGATTACATTATTTATATTACGAGGACGTATTTTTTAAAGGTTAAGAAAAATCTATTTAAATAGTTTAATTTCTTTTAACCTTGCAAGATAAAACTTAATACAACCTGAAAGAATTAATTAACTAATTTCAAGTATGCTACAGTCAAATTTCGAAAATAAAACACATAACATTCTATTTATATATATATATATATATATATATATATATATATATATATATATATATATATGTAATATTTGATTTTGTAATTTTCAATCTGATCCAATAAGCCAATATTATTTTGACCGAAAAATTTGACAACAATTAATATATACCACTATCAGGAATCTGTACATACGCTTACCCGTTGTACTATGAACGTTTAACATTCAAGTGTACATTCCAACGCAGACATTTTATATATTTATATACATATATATATGTATGTGTGTGTGTGTGTGTCAGGGAAAGAAGATAAACAGATGGATGCATACATTTATACATATATTATACGCACATATACGTATATATATGTGTGTGTGTGTGTTTCTACATACATGTACATATGATGCGAAAACGTAATTGAAGTGAATTGAAATTAATTACGAGTAGTTCAGTAGTATCAGTTGGCGATCAGTTATTTTCATTAATAAAGGAGAAAAAGTAATTGTTCCGAACGGTTTCGTAGCGAAAACATTAATGTCGGTATGTTAGGCGTACTATTAAACATAATTAAATACATTTTATTTATTTATTTATATATATATATATATATGAATATATATATATATTCATATATATGTTTACTTATTCATTTGTTTATTATTTTAAATACTTATTAATTTGATAACGGGAAGAGGATCGTGACAACGACATAATGATATGTAGGATACAAAGTATCGTAAACACTATTTCGATGAGAATAAAAATTTGAATCCGAAAACGGTCTCAGACTTTGATTACGTATACCTCTAATATAATTTCTAAATAGAAAATTATTGCGAACAGAATCGGTTTTTGGATAATTACAGATTTCCTAAAGCGGAATTATAAAAGACGAATGCAAAAATTAACAAAGAATGAATACATTTTTAAGGTTTACCGACCTGTAAAAGACTAAACATTATATTAAATAGACGGGAAAATACATATATAACATTTGTTTAATGTGTGGAAAAAATTTAAAAAACAAAAATTGTAGTTTGACCGGTGATATTTTAAATTTTTAAATATTTCCTATAAATTCTTAATTAATATTTTTCCTAAATATACGAATACTGTTTTTATATGAATATATATGTATTATATATATATATATATATATATATATATATTGTGTGTGTGTGTGTGTGCACGTGTGAAAACATAGTATATCAATATTTTTAACATACTAAATATTTACCATTAGGTAATGCAAATACTTAGTGACATAAATTCTAAATGTCGTTTCAAAAACTAGTAATCTTTATCAAATCTCAAATAATGAAAAACTTTGTAATATTCTAGAGTAAGCATTAATCACGCGGTAATTCCCCACGAAAGTTTATGTGTACATACAATATATATATATATATGTATGTGTGTCACGGTAGTGTAGTTGTAGAGTGCTCGACTGTCAACTCGACAGTCGGGAGTTCGAAACCAACACACGACATGGAAAGTTTTTTAATCATCAGGGGAAGGCAGTGGCACTCCAGTCCGTATTAGATCCATATAAATAGTGCCTTGAACGCTAGCTCATTTTATACGTAAAAATAAATGTACAATAGCTTGTCTGGACGTTCGGCAAACGAAAATACGAGATGATGATGATATATATATGTGTGTGTGTGTGCATGTGGGAGCGTATTTAATTATTTTATTTTGAAATATGGATATTTTAATTGGGAAAAACAAATCATTGCTAAATATACCCACCTGTGTATGAATCTATTTACGTTGAGATTGTAATGACATAAATTCTGAATGCTGTATTCGAAAAGTAGTCATATTTCTTGAATCTCACATAAGGAACAAATTCATACCCTTTCTACCATAAGCGTCAATGCCCGGTATTTACCTAAAATATTTTATATATATATATAATGTGTGTGTGTGTGTGTATATATACATATATTGTGATATGCCAACAATTCCAAAGTTTGTATAGGAATGTTACTTAACCATCCTCTCCTCTACAGGATGTTTACCATTAAAAATTTTCCTTACTGGTGGGATTTGAACTCAGAAACCATTAACGTGACGCCAGGGGGCCTCATAAATATATATATATATGTTATCCAATATTGTTACAGTTATCCAAACAACCGTTAATAAATTAAAATTTATCTTTGTTCCGGCCTAATAAAAAATACGAATGACTCATTTACGTTCTGGGAGTTAGCTTAAATAAGATATAATTCTTATTTTCATTAATAATCCAGATAATTTTAGAAAATACGCGGAAATTAAAAATTTTTGTAGTTTATATTGGCTTCGTTTTATTTTTAACTTGACATTTTTGCTGTAATAATGATAGTTGCAAACTCTTGACATAGGGAAAAACAAACGCACGAGATATTCCACCCACGTTTCACACCGATATGTTACACATCTTGCAACTTATCGATTGTATTGCCGGGGCGTTTGGTTCTAATTCCCAGTCCATCCTGTCATTGAACAAGAGAAAAGAACAATTTTTGAAAAACCCGAATAATTTACAAACAGGTCGCGATGTCACTCGACAAGTCGACGGTTAACCTAAATATGACTTTCATCGTTAAATATATAATAGGATGAGTAATATTTTATTATGTTCATCATCATCGTCATCATCGTTATCGCTATCCCTTGTTCTTTTTTTGTCTTTCACTCTAGATTTCTCTCTCTCTCTCTCTCTCTCTCTATATATATATATATATATATATATATATATATATATATATATATGTATATATATATTTAAATAAAGTATATTTAGTTCAAATTTAAACTGATATAACGATTAAAAAAAAAACACCAGCAAAATTCCGGAAAATTGGAAAATTTCTCACGCAATTCCGATTCTCAAACCCGATAAAGATCGGTTTGAAATCAGCAGCTACAGACATATTTCGCTAATTAGCTCGATGAGTAAACTAATGGAGAAAATGGTCAACAATAGACTGAAACAATTACTCGAAGAACGCTGCTAAATACGATGCAATTTGGTTTTCGACCAAACAGAAGTGCCATGGATCCCTTAGTCCAACATTATGTATATGATGAATTCTCATGAATAAACAGTATACTGTAGCTATTAAATTCGATCTCCAGAAGGCCTTTAACCGCATTTGGCGGTAGAAAATTATGCGAAACTTTGCTAAATGGAAAATAAACGGTCGTTGGCATACGAATGAAGGTTTTTCAAGTAGGACTAAATAACATCATCTCCCGATACCAAAATATTAGAAAATAGAACTCCTCAGGTATAATTTAGCCCAACACTGTTCGTTATTAGTGTAAACGAAATATCCAAAATTATTGAAGAGCCTGTTCAATATAGTCTATTGGCAACTTAATAATTTATCTATCTGGTACAAATACCAAAAGTAGCGAAATAATACTTCATCATACAGTTAACATTATCATCAAACGGATTGAAAAACTAAGCTTCTCGACAGCAAAAACCGGAATGCATCACTTTTGGAATTCAACCACCTCTTCTACCGACCTACAATATTTCGATATACAATAAACCCGTAAAGACTACAGCGGAAACGAACATATTGGGAATAATGTTCGATAGAAAATTGTCTCGGATAAGTCATGTTTAATCCTTACAGACGAAATGCTACAAAGCATTAAACGTGCTAAAGATGGTCGCACATACAAACTGGGGTGAAGACAGAAAATCGGTACTACTGCTTTTTAAAATGGACTACGGATGCATATTATATAATAGCGCAAACTTCACCGCACTCAAAAAGCTAGAGCCAATTCAAAACAATACGATGCGACTCTCATCACAGGAACTGTAAGAACTAGTCCCACAGATAGTTTTCTAGCAGAAACGGATCTACTACGACAAAGCGACCGAAGAAACTTCTTGACACTGAAATATTTTTTTAAAAAATATCATCTTCCTAAAAATCCTGTCTATGAAAAACCAATAAATTCTCCAGATTATACCGCATTTTACAAATCAATAAAACGTCTGCCCAGACCATTAGACATACATTGCAAGTTGCTCTATAGTAACCTCAACATCGAAGTACAGAGTCTCACACATGATATGCCAACTTTAAAAACAGAACTGTACAAAAGCATAAAGCTTAGAGTGGCAATCCGAATGGGAACATCGCTTCAACGGTACAAATATGTTTGCCGTGAAACCGATTCTCTCTGAATGGCACACACATCCTGCCGCTGTAACCGTCGGGAAGAGTTAATATTGGCTAACAAGAATTAGACACGGTCGCTTAACGAACGCTTAAATTTTTGAAAAGAACGCGCCGCCAACATGTACCTAGTGCCTATTATCAATAAGACATCAATATTGACACGGAATGCCGCGAGTTCGATACAGAGTTGCTTCAAAAGTGCTAGACGATATTTTAAATAATGATGATAATATTAATAATTTATCTACTTTCTTAAAAGTAACCAAAATGTATAGTACGCTATGAAATTTGTATCTAATCTATATAAAAGACGCAAATGAAGTCGAGCGTCTTTAAATAAATATAATTAAAAAAAAAAAATCTGAAACAAAATATAAATCCACGAAATTCATTCAATTTTGAAGACTTCAAAGTTGAAATTTAAAAAGTGCTCCTAACTAATTACCTGGTCATATTCTAGGATGCCTATACTTATTACATGTGAAAATTATGCGATCCGTGCATTCGATAATATTCTCATTAGAGTTAGAGCAAATATTGGAGTCGATTATTTTTTAACAATTACTATTTGCGTTATGCAATAGTTAACGTTGGAAGCTGAATCATTAAAACGATCAGAATTTTAAATTCATCATTAACTTCATTATCATACCGCGTTCGCTTTAAAGATGGTTGTTTTTATTCGATTAAAGTTTAATTTATCGATATTCCATATTTCATCATCTTCATTAGGTGCGTCTCCGCATCGGAGGTAGGCGACTACTTACCTATACATATTTTGTTGTACAGTGTGAGTAGCGTACAAAGCAATCGTAATATGGCGTCGGCGCAGATAGACACACACTGGAAGGATTGATTGTAATCGCTTTGTTGTCACGTCACAATGCAACACCGCGTATTTTTGTAGCGTACTATATGTTATTGCTAGCGCGCATATTATGATGTCATGCATGGTGGTTTGCCATTGCCTTCCAATATTAACATTAGAATTATTCCATTTAAGAACAAACATGTGGTAAAGAAAGCAAACGATACATTGATAGAATTTAATAGAGTAATAAATAAATTAGGCTTACAATTATCAAAGGAAAAATGTATTGCAATGATGATCAATACCAAACAAATATTACAAAAATCGATAATTGGAAAAATTAAAATTGAAAATGAAAAATCGGATATAACTGATTGTATTAAATATCTTGTATTAATAATTGACAATAAACTAAAATTTAAACAAAATGAAAAATCATTAAAAATATACGCTAATATATGCCGCGCCTAGGTTCAAAGTTATGGGGAATAGATAGTAATCAAAAAAGACTACTGTATATAGCTACAGTTCAAAATATGTATTTCGCAAAAAATGGAACATATACTTACAAAATAATACCTAATATAAATCAATATAATAAAAACAAGAAAACATATTTAAACTACTTTAATAACACAAGCATCGACTCAACATGAGGATTGTAATTATTATTTAAATAGATTTAAAATATCAGAAGTGGATACATGTGATCAATGTAAAGTAGTGGAGAATATGGAACATATATTGTGCCACTGCCAAAAATGTAATAGAAGAATTACCGACAAAATGGACATTAATAAATGGGAAGATTTTGTTCAACTTGTTAATGATACATTTAAGAAAAAAAAATCAATTCCAAATTTAACTGCAAAAGGTGATGGATTATGAAAGTATTCGGGTTTCTGGATTGTTATAATGATATTTATGTAATTATAGATAATTGTCGGTATTATGTTATTTCGTTTTAATTATTTCACACGTTAATATAAATATCAGAAAATTATTGTGTATATATATATATATGTATATATGTGTATATACTTATCTTTATTTTATTTTTATATTTATATTTGTTATGGTGTACAATGATGATGATGAACTCAACATAATAGAAAACCAGTTATAAGGCCGCAAAGGCTTTTAGCCATGGCCTTTGGGTTGTTTCTTGAGTACATCTGAGAAAGAAAAAAAAAGCCACTAAGCTAACGACATTTATTTATATCGGTTATTAATACAGTCGAATCCGCTTATAAGGGATTCCGGATAAAAGGGACAGCCGTTTGTTAGGGACAATCAGCAAAACCCCGAATCAAACGTATCAAATGAATTAGTTCGCTTTAGTGGTACAACGCCTAGGTTAATAGGGACAAATAGACTTTCAAGGCAGTAAATAGTGAGACGGGCGATATAGCCGATATAAAATAACACTACCGGTCGTAAAACGAAAATATTCACACAAACAAAAATTGTATAAAAATGTTTTAGTCATTTTTACAATTCGTTTTTGTCTAAGTGAACATTTTTGTTTTTTCTTCGTTTTGTTTGAGATGTCCTTGTGTCGACATTCATTGACGCTATACTGTTTTTTGCTTTGTACGTTTATTAATTATGCACTCTCCGATAGCTTATTATGTTCTTAGTTTAGTTCTGCAAAAACTGTAGTGCGTCCTGCAGTTGTATTTATTTTTTTCTTACGAAAATTTTCTTTTCTTTTTTTAGTTCTGGTGAATTTTTGTATGAATAAAATGTCGCATAAATCATTAAAAGAAAAAATTTCTATTTTAGACAAAATCGAAATTCAACCTCACAATATACGTATTCGGGAGTTAGCAAAAATCATGTGCGTCTCCAAAAACACCATCTCCCGTTTAAAAACAGATGAACAGAACTTACGTAAAAAATGGAGTAGTACTGAAAAGGGCAGTCAGGTGGTGGAAAGAAAACGAAAAAGAGAAGGTAAAAACCCAGAGGTTGATGAAGCTCTTAATTTAGGGGTTAGCACAGTAACACAGAGAGGTGTTCATGTCAGTGGGCCAATGTTGAAATTAAAATCTGAAGAGTTTGCGGAAAAAAATGGGTTATGAAGACTTTGCAGCTACGAATGATTGGCTTGCTCGGTGGAAGGGAGACATGATATCAAATTCAAAATAACTCATGGAGAAAAGGCAAACGCTGATTTGACAGGAGCTGAAGAATTCAAGCAAAATTTCCAAATTCCTTCAAAGTTACAGCCTGAATGACATTTATAATGCGGATGAAACTGGTTTATTTTATCGAGCCACTCCAGATGGGTCATTAGTATACAAACACGAACAACTTATTGGTTCCAAAAACCTATGGATCGTATCACTGTGCTATGTTGTTGCAATACAACTGGAAGTGACAAAAAAAAAACGTTTAGTTATTTGTAAAACTAAAAAGCCACGTTGCTTTAAAAATCTCGATGTTAGTAATCTGCCAGTAACATATTACGCAAACAAAAATGCATGAATGACTGCTACTATTTTTTCAAAATGGTTAGAAAACTGGGATATAGAATTACAGAGAGATTTTAGAAAAATTTTAGTCCTTATTGACAATGCAACTTCGCACTACACTGTCGTTAAACTGAAGAATATCTTCACTAATTCAGCCGCTTAATATAGGTGTCATAAAAAATTTAAAAGTGCAATATAGGAAGATGTTGATACAGCATGTCTTAGAAGCTATTAAAGACGACGTGGTAACAGTTTCTACAATGGCAATAGATATCAGTTCCACAAGAACAATGCTGCAGGCTATACAATTTGTTGCTGATAGCTGGAGAAAAGTCACTTTTATGACAATTCAGAACTGCTTTGCTCATTGTGGTTTCAAGGAGCCTGATTATGAAATTGTTGAAATGGAAAGTAATGAAACACCGAATAAATTATACTACGTGCGACCAACTGTGAACAATTTTCAGATATTGACGCCAATCTGCCATGCTGTGACAATAATATTGAAGATTTGGATAACGAAATTATGGAAAATATCACGAAGAAGAAACAAATACAAGAATCAGAAAGTGATGATGACACGGATGACATTTCCTTACCTCCTGTGTCTACTGCAGAGGCGAAAAAATGTATTGAAAAGCTCCGGCGGTATTTTATGCAACAGAATAATGAAGGTGCTCCTACGGCATCATTAGATAACTGTGCAGATCAAACGCAGCAGATGAAGAATTTACACGAAACAACTATAGCGCATTTTTAGAGTAAATGAACAATTTTTACAAATATCAGGTCAGGTTCTTTTAGCTTATGTATGCCTCCTGTATTTTTCTCTTAATTTCCATATACACAAATATTACGCATTAATAAAGTTATAAGTATGTTAATTGTTTACTAAACTGTATATATTCTAACACCCACTCGCTTCAATAAGAGATTTTAAAAAATTCGCTTTTAAGGGACAACCGGTTATAAGGGACAAATGACTTCCGAAGCGGATTCGACTGTAAATATTATTTGTTTGATAGGCAAGGAGACACAATTATCACCTAAATTATTCATAGCATCCCTGGAAAGTATGTTCAGAAGTTTAAACCGGGAATTATACGGTATTAATATAGATGGGAAAAAACTCAATCATTTACGTTTTGCCGATGATATTGTGTTAATCAATAGTAGCGCACATGCTTTACAGGATATGGTAAATGACCTTCATAGTTGCTCTAAAGCAGTAGGATTGAAGATAAATATAGATAAAACGAAGGTCATGTCAAACTCACACTTGTTACAAGAAATAACAATAGATGGACAAATATTCGAGCAGGTTAACGAATACGTGTATCTGGGCCGAGTAATCACAGTAGACAAAGGTATAAAGAAATTAAAAGACGGACTTTCATGAATAGCGTTTGGAAGACTAAATAGTGTATTGAAAAACAGAGACATACCAAACTGTTTAAAAAAGAAAGTATATGAACAGTGTGCATCCTCCCAGTGCTCGTGGTGACTGACAAAATATGTTGTTAGGAAACTAGAACGCCCATGAGAGAATAATGCATACGTTGAGGATATGATCTATTGTCTGATCTCTTAATTGACAGTCGCAGGATGGATCATCTTTAAAATCCCACTTTGCGAGCATATGACCACTGCGTCCATGGCCTGTTCTGACAGGATTTAAACGCACCCAGCATTTCCGGTCTAGTTCAAAACCTGATGGCTTTGCAATTCGAGATGTCTATCGTACCGTGTCGGTCTAGGTTCTTACGGACCCATTCTTCTTTCCCGGATGCAACTGCGTCAAAACAATCTGCTATAAGTTTTGTGACTAATCTGTGAGCAGGTTTTCTCGATGTTAATCTTTCTGGTCCTTTCAGATTTTAGTGTATTGGTAAATTAGTGTCATTTTTGTATTTTGACTATTCTTTAACCGTTGCAATTTTCCTTCCGATATAAGCTGGCATAAATTTCACCGAAGTAGATTTGGTTACGCCAGAAATTATGCGGTTTTTACAAGTAAATTAGCAAACCGTTCGTAATTTTCTGGAATCGGTTTAATCCAACGAACGCTGTTCTCGATAGTTTTTGAAAAGTTAATGCAGTCCTCTTAAAATTCCAGCGAGGTAAATAGATAGAATTTACTACAGGTAAACTGAAGCCTATCTCTATTATTGCATGGGAACTTTTTAGAGATTGTGCGTGAAATTTTTAACGTCTTCCCGTTTTTATCTACGGTAGTGAAACATAAGTCAGGGTTTTTATCAATTTTCCATCTGGCTGAATGAAATGTGCCTTTTGGCGTCATAAATTAGCTTTAGATTTTGTGCTTCCATCCATTCGGCTAAACCGAGATCAAACTATTTTGTTTGTTTATAAACCCACATTCTGTGTTGGCTATTTTAAAGTCATCTGTGATTATAGCTGGTTTGTCTAGAATATCTATCATTCGTTGTTGCCACTTTTAGGTGGCTTGTAGTTAATTATAGACAATTTTTTTAAATTTCGGTGAGAAAAATCTTATTTTTACCAGTTGCTGTAAAAATCTCCATCCCAGTCCACTTTTCTAATATAAGTAGAAATTCCATATTGTTAAAGGCAAATTGCTGGATCGAAGCAAGTCTCTTCTCAATATGTCATCGGGATATAATACCTACCGAAGCATTATTTGTTGTATACGTAAAATAATACCGCTGGATATAAGAAAAAAAAATCAAATATACTTAAATTTAAAAAAAAATTATGATCACACGATAGTAATAAAATAGAAGTCATTAAAAGACGGTTTAGGTAAAATGTAATGCAAATATGACAACAACAACAAAAAAAATTGGATTTAGTATTAGACGATTATTATATGAAAAATAAACAGACTTGTTTAAATTATTTCATCACCAAAACGATTACACGAAGACCCTAACGAATATTTGTATAAATTCAACATTAAAAGTACCGAATTATGTAAAGTTTGTAGAAGTGATGAAAATATGGCACATACGCTTTTCAAGTGTAAATCGTATAGCAGAAAAACAATTTTACTGGGACAATGGACGGATGACGAGTATTAGACGATATTATGCACACAACACTCAAATCGAAAAAAAAAAGTTGAACCTGTAGTAATAGTGAATTTAAAAAATATATATATATTAAAAAATTGGGGAAAAGAGGGAAAAAAAGACAAAATAAAACTAAAAAAATTAATTAGAAGCAAACCGTATGTTATAGGTAGACTTAAAAGAAAAAAACGTACAATTCGGTTGATCGATAAAGTTTAATGGAGATATTAGAAGAATTTGGTATAGATGATAAATCAACGAGATTAATACAAAACATTAGTAGGAAGTAAAATTTACGAGTCTAATCTCCGGAGCCTTTATTGAGGTTAAAATGGGTGGTAAGGCAAGATGGATTATCTACAGCATTATTCAATTGTGTCTTAGAAAAGATTATACGAAAGTCGGAAGCGTTACTAGAGTCGGAAAATTTAAATAAGCAGATACGCTTAGGATGCAAGAAGGAGAAAATAATTGTTCGGCGTTTGCAGATGACCTAGCAATTTTCTCGAGAAAGATTTAACATCCGCGGTAAAACAGATTAACCTCTTAAAAGATGTAACAGAAAAGACTGGTATTTCTTTCGAGAATACACAATACACGACAAACATTTAGCCTCGATATATGTGCTGAAAATACGGAAAACTCAAAAAAGTAACCAGATTCGGATATTGAGAAGAGGTTATTCAGCAAAATGGATTGGATGGAGAGCGGTTGAAAATGAGAGGAAGAAAAATGGAAACGGCTTTCCAAATAACACGAAATATATACAACAAAAAATCCATATCAATAAATTCTAACATCAGACATTACGATAAAGTTATTAAACTGGGAGTATCTATATGCAGCTGAATGTTTAGAACTAAATGACATTGAAAAAATTAAAATAGTGGAATGGAAGATTATAAGAAAAATTCTTGACCCAAGAAAAGAAGAGGAAGTATATAGACTCAATAAAGAATTATATGAAAAAGTATAAAAGCTATCCAATACTATGAGGAAAAGAAGATTAGCATTATACGCACATATCCCGAGAATGAGCCATGGCAGATTAATAAAAAGAATCTTTCCTCATTGAAAACCAGCCCGAGGTTTTTTTTTTTTTAACACAAAACAGGATCTCAATGAAGTACAAATAGATAGATCAACGATGGACAACAGAATTTTAGAAACAAAATTTAAATAAAACAATCAAAGATAATTGAACTGGGCAAAAGTGGACGGACGATAGGAAGAAAAAGCATATATGAAGAAATACTGGGGAGAAAGAAAGCAGTTTGTTGTTCTCACGTGGCCCATAGATGGCCAAATTCGAACAGTAGAAGAAGAAAAACAAATTAAGAACTGTCACAAAAGCACATGTAATAAATAATATTTAAAAAATATCATAATGAGCACATGTAATAATTATGATAACTAAGTGATACATTAATAATGATTTTAAGTTAGCTGTTTACAACATTACCACGTTTGACCAGTAAAGTACAAACCATAGTAGTTGATACAACAAGTAACGCATTGCTATTTATATCGGGGGTCAAAAATTTGCATATCCAATTGTTTTATGTCTTACGCTGTTTATTTTTATTTCATTACCTTCGATTTCTGAGAAGTATTTCATCGATCTTTTAAATATAACATATATATACGTACATATATATATATATATATATTCATATATATGTTTACTTATTCATTTGTTTATTATTTTAAATACTTATTAATTTGATAACGGGAAGAGGATCGTGACAACGACATAATGATATGTAGGATATAAAGTATCGTAAACACTATTTCAATGAGAATAAAAATTTGAATCCGAAAACGGTCTCAGACTTTGATTACGTATACGTCGAATATGATTTCTACATAGAAAATGATTGCGAACAGAATCGGTTTTTCGATAATTACAGATTTCCTAAAGCGGAATTACAAAAGACGAATGCAAAAATTAACAAAGAATGAATACATTTTTAAGGTTTACCGACCTGTAAAAGACTAAACATTATATTAAATAGACGGGAAAATACATATATAACATTTATTTAATGTATGGAAAAAATTTAAAAAACAAAAATTGTAGTTGGACCGTTGATATTTTGAATTTTTAAATATTTCCTATAAATTCTTAATTAATATTTTTCCTAAATATACGAATTGTTTTTATATGAATATATATGTATTATATATATATATATATATATATATATATATATATATATATATTGTGTGTGTGTGTGCACGTGTGAAAACATATAGTATATCAATATTTTTAACAAAAAGAACAAATCATTACTAAATATTTACCATTAGGTAATATAAATACTTAGTGACATAAATTCTAAATGTCGTTTCAAAAACTAGTAATCTTTATCAAATCTCAAATTCTAGAGTAGGCACTAATCACACGGTAATTCCCCACGAAAGTTTATGCGTACATACAATATATATATATATGTTTGTGTGTGTGTCGGTTTTTTCTAATTCCAAAATGTTTTACAGCTATTTCATGAGGGTTTTTTTTTAATATACGTTCTCATTTTCGATGAAGATTTTCTTTTCCCTGTAAATTATTTACATAAATTCTTTCTTCAGCTTACTTTTCGAACACTCCCTTACATTCTCTAAGCTTGGTTAGATTTCATTATTCGTTATTATTATTAACTCGAACAGGAATATAGTTTGATATCGCGCTATAGTTCCCCGAACAACGCTATGTATGTTTTTGGTTAATCGTACATCCTGGTTGTAATTACGAGATCATTTTACTATTAACTCTTTTATTTCTTTTGCTCAGTCCGAATTTCCGATATGACTTCTCTTCTTCAAAACCTTCCAGCCTCCTCGTATTATTAAATTTTCCCTATCTACAAAATTTAATAGAATTTTCTAATTTGTAACTAGATACTTCTTATTTTCTAGCCCGTTATGAAATCTTTGTTCGACTTCATAAATGTCTATTTTTTCCTTCCATCCGGTTTCGGCGAGAGTACATCGATGTTGATTCTGGTTATTTCAATTTTTTATATTTCCTAATTTTCCGCATTGCTTTAAAGAGCTCACATTGTAAATTCCAACTTTGTACTACGTCTTTTTTATTTCCCTCGGCACACGTCGAAACGCACACCACGTACAAAATATATATACTCTCGTATACCGCTTAACGATATATCATTTAAGGTTTTCTAATCACGGTATTCCTGTATGGTTCGTTAAACGCTAATAAAATTGTCCGTTTATATATAATAATGGACATTTTGTTGTCGTAAAAAGTTTCAATTGGGAAAAATATTGATCGTAATAAACAAAAATATAAAAAGCCGCAATTTACTTTGCTTTTTTTTATCTACCCCTGAATCTATTTTATACTGTATACTAAATATCCTCCGTTTCAAAAACTGACTCGCCTAGTAAAATAGAGTTTTTTGAAGAATACGGAATGTAACGATTTTTTATTAAAATAAACCAAAACAAAAAAAAAAAAAGTTAGCATCACTAAAATTTTTCTTTTCAAAAATCGCAAAACTTTTCGACCGTTAAACCATTATCCGGTGAATATTTAAAAAAATAAAACAAAAAATGAAAAATATTCATTTAAGATTACAATTCGCAAAATCCGGATGAAAACGGCATTATAACCAAATATAATCTGACAGCGAATGTGGTAAACAACACAATCAAGGATCTCGGTAATATATTTTTACATAATAGCCGCCGGGTAAAAAAAAAATAATTAAAAAATGCTTGTCCAATATAAAAATACAGTACACGATTGTGTTGTTTACCTCGTTCATTGTCAGATTGCTTTGTTAATACTGTTTTTCATTTTGCTGACTTTTGTGAATTGTAATCTTAAATTAATAATTTTTCATGTTTTAATTTCATCTATTTAAATATTCGCTCGATAATGCCTATAACAGCCGAAAAGCTTTGTGATTCTTCATTAAGAAAAATGTTAGTGATTTTAATTTTTTTTTTTTGTTTATTTTGAAATTTATAATTTTTTGCGTGAAAAAATGTATATATATATATATATATATTATGTTTTCGCGATTATTAATTTTTTAATTTATATATATATAATAATAACCTTTTATAGCGGCGAGTGTGTCTTAAGTTCAACAGCAACTGTCATTTCGACGAATTTGGTTTTATCCGATGGCAAATTTCTATAGCAAAAATTAATCTCAGGAAAAATATATATAAATTAATGATATTTTTTTAAATGTAGACTTCCCACTTGCGGAGCCCATTCCAAGGGCGGGTTTGTTGTTGCATAAAGGGATGGATATTCGTGGATAACTCGGCGAATTTTAGTCGGATTTAGGCAAACATTTTTTTGTTTTACTCCTATTGAGCCACCACATTAATACCCCTTCATGGGTAGCCCCTAGTTCTTCATGAAGAAAAATTTTAGTGACTTTAACTTTTTTTTTTTTTGGTTTATTTCAAAGTAAAGTTAACTATAATTTTTGAAATTTATAATTTTTTGCGTGAAAAAATGCACATATATATGTTTAGAATAACGTATAAATATAAATATAGGCGCTATTAAAGAGAAACGCTCTTTTAATCTGTTAATGGAAACCTTTTTTTTTTTTCTTACGTGATTTAAATTAATTCGCAATTTAAAATAAAACAAAAAATAAAATCATTTGAAAAATTAATAACATCGTCCATTGAACGGAAATTAATTGAACTTTAATATGAAGGAAAAGAAATCTACTACGTATATGAAACAAAGTAATATTAATTAAGCAATTATTTCTTGCTCTAAAATTTATTGCAGAAAACGTGTATTATATATATATATATTTATTTATATTAGTGTATGTGCGTAATTGTAAATTTTATGTACACAAGGAAAGATATAACAGTAAATATAGCAACTTGCGCTGTTTTTCGTTGTAATTATGCCAATTCTTATTATATATACATATATATATATATATATATAGTATAAATGTATAATTTTTCGTATGTAATGCGTTATCGTGGAAGTATGAGGACGGAGTGAGGAGCATCTTATATATTAGATGGTTGATTATTCGTGAGAAAGTCAAATTCGTGACAGGCCATTATTAAAACTTCCTCTACAGTTGGCTGTTGGTTATTTTCATCGTGACATCAGCTTAAAATTTATTCTTCCATTTTGATTTCCGGTCAACTTAATACTCCGCTGCGGCCGGAAGAATCATATTTATATAATTCAATTGCGGAAATGTTTCGTCAAATTATGCGAAATGCCAGCCATTTTATGAAGTCGTTAAATACATTATAGGAATTTAATAGAAGATATAATGAACACGATTTTAGAAGAAGCCTTTTTTTACTACGTTCGAATATTACACGATCTTTGGTCTATTCATTTAAAAAATATAACAATTAATAAAAGTAACCTTTTTTTCGTTAATTATAATTATTTAAATGTTCGGATTTCTTTCTGAAATAACTAAGATCGAATTACGAATATAATAAATTAAAAATTAAATATAATCTATAACGAGCATATCCGAAAGAAGAAGATAAACCTTTGAAGTATTGTTACGTGTCTGCGATTAAAAAATATGTCCGCATTAAGAGATGTATACATTTAGCAAAGAATATTGCGTAAATCAAAAATTGATTGTAAAAACACAGTTAAATCTAAATTTATTCTAAAGTCATATTAAAATAACGTCTCGTCGATATATATATACTATATATAGTTAATTAAAGAATAAACTAAATACTCATATAAGCGAGCTACTATGTACCGACGAACTCGTGTAACATCCCGTTGCGCCATAATAATATAAAAATATTTGAAAAATATCTACTATACTATCGTTCCAATAAATAACGGTCGACTCATAGGAGTTTTATCGCGGTTTCAATAATACAATAAAAATAATTCAAGAAGGTAATGAAAAAGTCGACCGGGTTATAAAAGTATGAAGGATATAAACGTTGACGTTCCGTTTCGTCGATGGCATAAAAATCGTAATGAAAAAGAATTGGTGGAAGAATCGATACAATATCTGACAGAAATAATTGAAAAGTGTAATATGATAATAATCGAAGGAAAGAGGTTGGTGATGAAACGCGATAAAGTAAACATGCGAATGAATGGGAAACTTTACAAATGTACAACAGAATAGAAATGTTCGAAACATAATGCTGACGCAGAATGCTAAAAATCTAAGAGAATTCTAGTGATATTTTAAAAGGATGCAATATCACAAGAGCTTATCAACTAACCTACGGATTGAGAACAAGAAGAATGTATATGTGTGTATGTTGAAGGTGTTTATAATCAAAAGTCAGCAAAGAATGTTGGCTAATTATAACCGTTAATCGAAAAATCATATATATATATATATATATATATATATATATATATATATATATATAATGAGGTGTGTCAATTTAATTCCAATACTTTTACTCCAACAGAATGTTTACAGACACTGCTCAGTCGACTACGGTCATGTTCGAAAGCAGACTAAATTCTTTAGTAGCGTGTAAATTTTCAACTCGGTAGTTTGATTTGTTCATATTTTATCGCGTCTCAAAGTTTAGTTCTTTCTTACGCGCGTCGAGAATGTCAATCTGTCAGGACATGTTCGAGTAAATTACTGCGGACAGAACGGGCTGGATGTCAAATATAGGGGATGAATCGTGGTTTTTGAATACAGTCCTGTACACAGCGGATGGCCAAGATATGAAATCGTCCGGTCAAAACCAAGATGTTGAAATTGAAAGTGAAGTCACTACTCATCGGATTCTTCGATATTCGTTACGTTGTGCATCACGGATACGATCCAGCTGGACAGATGGTGACTGGGACCTTCTACGTACAAATTTTGGATCGATTAAGTGCATGAGTGTTGCGCGTACGGCCGGAACTTGCGCAAAACCGTTGGATGTTGCATCATGACATCGCGACGGCTCATTCATCGTTCACTGTTCGTGAGTTTTAGGCTCGCCGCAACATCCTAACGTTGCCGCAACCGCAGCCCGGATCCGGCTCCGTGGGACTTTTTTCAATTTTCACTTACCTCTGAAAGGAAATCGATCTGACGGAATTACGGAGGTTCAAAGTGCCATGATGGCGTGTTTTGAGTGAGCTATCTTTAGAGGGGTTTAAAGGTGTTTATAAAAGTGGGTAAAGCGGTGGAATCAATACTGTGAAGGCGTCACCGTAACGTTATTTTTATTTGTACTATAATAAAAGCCTTGGAATTAAATTGACACACCTGATATATATATGTGTGTGTATGTGTGAGCATGTGTGTTCATGTGCATGTAACTAAATCTTCAAAGAGACCACCTTAACGATGGTTGATTATGCATTCCTTCTTCTCACAGAAAACGAAATTATATTATATACGGGATGACGGTGTATCAGTAAACGAAATTATATTATATACGAGATGATGGTGTATCAGTAGACGAATATTACAATCGTCTATTTATGGTACGCAGAAAATGTACCTTTATCGCTTAAATTAACACCCGATACGTCAAAATAGTTCCGTGTATCTTGACGAAGAATATGTAAAAACCTATCAGGAACAGCAAAACTGGTGACGATTAACTTTAGAAAAATGTAGGACGGAATACAAAATGGAATGGAATTATATTTAGCGAAATCCGTAGTCGCGTGTTGAGTAAATCATCCAGAAGCGAAAGTAACGACGACATATTGAAGAGCGCTAAGAATACATCGAACCGACTGTAGAGTGAAAGTTGCAACTTTACGAGATATAAATCGCATTGCTTTTTCGATTTATAGAAGAATGCTGACATTCTTCGATTATGCTATTTTAAACAAAGGTATTTTATAATTTGTTCTATATGGGCAAGTACACCCAATAGACGATAAACAGACTAACCTAACCAATAGGGCAGTTCACCTTATCGTCTAACTTACAAAGATAACAACTGGTATCTGGAGTATTCAAGAAATTATGCGGATTAATTAACAACAACGATTTTTTTAAGGCTCAAATATGGGTAACGCTGTTTGATGTCAATGCGATTGTATGATGATATATGAAATTATGTACGATATACGTGAAGCAAATTTTTCAAGACCGAGAAACCAGTTTACATCCACATCGATCAATGATTTCCTACTTCCAGAGATAATTTGACCGTAAGAGCTAATTGAAATTATATATATATATTAAATATATACATGTGTTTGTGCGTGTGTGAAGTCTTGTTTTTATTGATAAACCCAAAACTTTAATTTAAAAAAAAAGGCAGCTAGTAAAGTTCCTTTATAATCGAAAAATATTCGATTTTTACGGCGTTAGAAAATGGAACCTTTAAAATATTTTTTTTTTCCCGAAAACGAATAATCTCTTCTTGAAAATATAAAGTCGAATTTTATTTGTAGGCGAATTATTTTGAAAACTAGTCGCGGTGCCTGAGTATATATATATATATATATATGTATATATATTATCCTGCGGGGAAAGATCAGTGGAAAAAGGAAGAAAGGTAAACCATTTACAACAAATTATGAATCTAGCGCAGGATCGAAAGAAATGGTGATGTATGGCATAAGTTCACGGCAACCTGATATGGATAACGAAAGAAAAATATATATATAAAATATGTATATATTATATATACATATATATATATATATATATATAAATAATGCGGGAGGTGCATTTCGCTTATCGTTGCTGAAGTACTGATAAGTAAGAGAACATAAAAATACCTTGTAGCCACTTAACCAGAATGATTAGCTGACGTGTGGAAGGAGAGGGTCACATATGAAGTCGTAACATAAATTACGTAATTAACACATTACAGGACATCGTCTGTAATAATAATAAAATATAATTTGATCATTTTCCAATTGACGCCACTATATAATGAGCGTCGTATGTTTGAGAAATTTGCAAGTTGCTCCGCGCACTCTCTATTTAGGAGATGATCCTATCATCAATCGTGACCCAATCTCGAGCATTCGCTTAACAGATAATTTATAAAACGTACGCCCGAAATAATGCGAATTTCCTCTTTCAGCTTAACAGAATTTAAATAAATAATTCATTATCAAGTCGCTTAACTTTAGGCACACTCTATTCCTAATCTTAGCCTTCCAGTGGTGAAATTATCTATGCTGGGCGTAGTCTATGAGATAAATTAATCAGTGTACGATTTTAAAATTTCGATCTATTTCTATACGTCGACACACGGGTATAAACGTACATAATAAGATCGAAGAAATCGTACTATTTTAGCATTTTTATGCGTAGTCCGATAATGGTCTTCCTCGAAAATCGGTCGAAAAAAATTATATCGTGGAAAGTTGCGTGAATGTGTGATCCTCTGAAGTAATATTAGCGAACGAAATAAAATTATGCGCGACACAAACATCGGTATAATCAAATGTTATTTTGTTCCGATAGCGAAACGTAAAATTTATGTTTTGCGCGTATTTCAAAAATTTTCCAACTAATCGATAATGTACAAAACTTTTAAGCGAACGTAATTTAGACGTGTTTTTCGAATACTAATAAGAAATCATCATCATCATCATGTTGCGTCTCCTTCAAAGGAGGTTGCGCATCAAGGATGTTGGTATTTTCATATTTTCCTGAATCTTGCTGCAGCTACTACTTCCCTGACTTTGTTGAATCCAGTGTTTGATGTTATATATTCGAATCTTTTCCTTCCTCTTGATCTTTGTCCAGGTATTTTTCCTTGTGCTACCAACATAATCTCGAAGTTTATGACCTATATATTTCAATTTTCTTTTCATGATATCTTGTACTATCATCAGCCTGTCTATGTTGCATTTAATAAGAAATATTGTTAACCAATTACTCATTTCGTCATTTATATCTATCGATCCGTATCTTCACGAATAGCGGAATCGATTCAGACGCGATATGTGGCAATCGGATATGGTTCGGATGTTTGGATCCCGTCAGAATCGCGTGTAAATGAGTTAATCTGTCAACAGCATTGAAAAAGTTGCAGGATCACTTAAATGATCTGGAAAAGTGTTATAAATATTGGAGAATTACAGAAAATCGAAGTGTACACAAATTATATTTCACCTGAAGAAAGTGGACACAGTTATCCTCAGTAGTTAAATAAAAAAAAAAAAAAAACGATTCCAATACCTCGAATACCGTTAAATACCTCGGCTTATTATGATGAAAGACTAAGTTGGAGGAAGCATATTACAGATAAACAACAGATTAATATTAAGTTTCGAAAAAAAATTGTGCAGATGACAATTGAATAGTATTCAGCAATAGTTTGAATATGAGCGGGATAAATATAAATTGAGGTCAAAAAAATTCTGAAACGTACGGGCTGAAAAACGGTTGTGATCAAAATGTAACACCGAATAATAGTAAAGCTAAATTTTAACCAACTTCCGGATCATCGAATACACGTGTATGTTATATTTTTTTTATTTTGTATATTTGCGTTTCAGATATAAATCGGAATTTAATATTTCCCGGAAAAATCGGAACATTACCCGAGATATAGAATTTTAATTATATTTACTAACAACGCACATACCGTTAGAAAAGCAAATTTCTAAGCTTTTATAACATTTGTGAGATCGAACCGGAGTTCGCATAAGTATGGAGAAAATGTGATGATAAAAAAAAAAGTCGAAATTTCGAAAATGGGCCGAAAATTTCGCAATTTCTATACGGATCACTATATTTCGCCCAGATCGTTAGAGCCTTTTCCTAGATGCCCGAAATATTAAGATATTACGTACAGACACGTACAAGAATTGCTCGTTGAAATATATAACATATAACTCATATATAATATATATATATATATATATTAAATTTATTTCTTTTAGGGTACCCGGATAGCGATAATATTAGGCTCAATAGGAACTTTTATCGGTTCTTGCGTGAAAGTATTTTCAGTCGCGCCAGACAGATTTCTCATCACATTTATCGGGCAGACGATTGTCGCCATATCGCAGACATTTATCGTAAGTTTACCAGCTCGTCTGGCTGCCGTCTGGTTTGGCCAAAATGAAGTGTCGACAGCGTGTTCTATCGGTGTATTCGGTAATCAAGTAAGCGTTACCCGATCACTATTATGAAATTATTACTAATATTTCTATTCTAGAGATTAATTTAAGAAACTAGGCTTGCGCGAAACTGAAATATCTCTGTCGATCTATCTTTTATAACTAAGTTTCGAACGACTTAATGTAAAAATACTTAACATACGAAATGAAAACCTGAAACCTCGCGTGATATATCCTTTAAAGACGCTCGAGAATATGAAATCAAAGTTTTGGATAGTAAATACAAAAAATATATATAGACAAAACGACGGACTACTGACGAATAAATTTGAACGTATAGCGCAAGTGAAATAGAACTCAGCGCGGCGATAAGAAATCCAACCGATATCATGACGAATATAAAAACGATACACACAGGAGTTGCGCAGTTGACTTTACAATTCGTTACAGGATAATGTACAAAATCAAACACGATGAAAACGGATGAGCATGGTCTGTGATCGATACAACTAAAATATATATATATAACGCTGACATCTCTATCAGTGGATAGATATAAGTGCATCGTTTTTTAGCGACAACATTTTCTTCATTTTCTAATCGGAAAATTAAATTTTATTTACAGGACTTTTCGTTGGGTTTTTTTTACGAATTTATTTTGAACTCTTTAAAATTATATTTTCACTCCACACCTACTTACTTTACGCACAAAAAAAAATTCACTTATTCGCGATGACCTTGAACGAATATATTTTCGCTAATCTATCATACCTAAGCGATATAACTCATTACTTATTTTTGTTTTTCTATAAAAAGGGAAGAAGTTTAAATTATCCTAGTTCGGTAGTTTACCACTTCGTGAAATCGTTTAAAAAATAATAAAAATAAATTAAAAATTAAGGTAAAACTTTCGCTTTATAATTTTATTTTCTACTACTCTTCAATACTAATCTACAATCGTAGTGTTTGCGCTTCTCTTTTTTGTGATAACGTCAACTGCTAATGGAGAGCTATTATACATCGTTTACTTACTGATTTCTAATTTACGTCTTTCGGACTTTTCACAATTATTTTCCGCCTTCAAGTTTCTTATTCCCTTTATCAAAAATACGACGCGATACGTCAGCGCTTCGTTAACGAGTTATAAAAACGACGGTTACGAAAATAAGGAAGGAATGAAAATAAGACGAACGCGATATAAAGTAGAATTAGCGAATGAGCTGGATGAAAGAATTAATTTTGAAAATTATAAAGATTTTAACTTTGCTTTGAAAAAGCAACAAATTGTGGACTATATATAATCGAATTTTCCAACGCGTGATGATTCTAAAGTTTATTATCATTACCAATACCACATAATTTCAAACCTGTTCAACGAATATATTTTATATATATATATATATATATATATATATATATATATATGTATATATGTATAGTCATCGGAATAGTCTAGTATTATTTATTATCGTATCGATTACGCGCTTATTTAGAATTTGCGTTCGACAGCCAGTCTTCTGCGCCTTCTTCTAGTGAATGTAGCCCAATCAGTCCTTTAATAAAGCTATTTACTTTACACGAATTGATAAGTGTGACATCGTTTGGATCTCGCCGCAGATGCACAGCTCCTCCGACAGTTTCCATTTGTTCATTAAATATTTGCAACGACCCTGGTTGGTTCTGACGCGATTTAAAATGCACCATGTTTTTCTGTTGAGACCAAATCTGCTAGCCGGATTTGATATTAATTGTCCGTTTGTTGGAGTCTGCTTAACCCATATTTCCATTTCGTAGCTGCGTCGTCACTGCTCTGTAGCTCGATAGCCGTCAGCCATGCTGGTTTCCTGCTGCATAGACGTGTAGGTGGGGGATCTTTGATAAATTTTTCAATCTAGTGGCTAGAGTACGGACTTCTATATGGAAGGTATCGATTTCGAAGACGGTCGACGACGTACCAATTATCATGGGAAAATAAAAATATAAATAATCCTAATATAATTATCTTACGGAAGGCAATGGGCAAACCACCACGATGCACAACACCATATGCGCGTTAATAATAACATAGTACACTACAAAAACAGGGAGTAATGCATTATGTCTTGACAACAAAGCGATTACAATCGAGTGTATGTGTGTGTGTTTCTATGTGCGCTAACGCCATGTTACGATTGCCTTCTACGCTACTTACACTGTACAACAAGATATGTATAGGTAAATAATCACCTACCTATGATACGAAGATGGCACTTGATGATATTATATATATATATATATATATATATATATATATATATATATATATATATATATATATATATAAATAGAAGAAGAATATATGAAAATAATTTATTAATAAAGTTCGTTATAAAGCTTATTATAATTAAATTATGTACCGACTTTACCATAATTTTAGTTAGTAAACTATTATAAAGATTATGAACGTATAATTTTAAAGCGTGGAAATTTGTCTTTTTTTTATAGACAACGAGAACGGTGTTAAAATCATTAATAAACGCTTTTTATAAAACAATCACAAAGCTTTTCAGTTATTACGCCATTATCAAGCGAACGTACAAATAAAATAATTAAAAAATATATAAATGTACAATATATATATGAAATATTAATAAAATACTAAATTATATATACAATTATCAAAATATTAACAAAATAAAAATTAGTATTTATAAACTAATTTGATAGTGAATGCAATAAACACGGCCATATAAATTTGTCTACATAAACATAACACAAACGCGAAGAAAATAAAATTAAATAAGAAGAAAAATTGAAAAATTTTATAATTTTTTAATCGAATTTAATAAATTATTTTCCGTTTTTCTGTCTTCCTACCGACGCGAGAGTAATGATTTCCACCATTTTTTTTCATATTGTCGTTCTTATTTAATGTTGCGAATTATATAATTACTTGGTCTGTCTGAATGTCGCAACGTTATGGTTTATGACGACTCTCCGTTCAACGCATATACAACAACGGCAATATTTGCAGACGACGCTATTCACTCATCTCGACTTGTCAACAGCATTGAAAAATTTACAGGATCACTTAGATGATCTGAAAAAATGGTTTAAATCTTGAAGGATTGAAATTAACGAAATGTACACAAGTTATATTTATTCTGAATAAAGTGGACAGTTATCCGCAGTAGTTAAATAAAAAAAATGATTCCAATACCTCGAATAGCGTTAAATACCTCGTCTTGCACTTTGATGAAAGACTAACTTGGAGGAAGCGTATTAAGGAAAAACGAAAACAGATTAATATTAAATTTCGAAAAATATGTATTAGTTACTTGTAAAAAATTCACCACTATCCTCGGAAAACAAGGTACTACTTTACAGAACAATGTTGAAGCCTATATGGTGCTATGGAATTCCACTGTGGGGAACATCATCCAAAAAGCCCAATCAAAAATACTACGATCGATAGTAGGTGCGACATAAATATTTAAAAGTACCGACGGTTAAAGAAGAAAAGCAGGCAACGCACGATATATAGAACGACTATTAAATCATCGTAATCAGTTGGCGTAGAGATTTCTCAAAGACGATACCCGATTTAGACGATTAAAACGATCGGATATGCAGTTAACTAACCAGTTGTTGTATCAACAACAACAAATGACGACCACTGGGAAGCATTCTCCATTAATTTATAGATCAAATCGAATCAAGCTTTATTTTATATATAAATTGATTTAATTAACATCGCCGCTTATTGCCTTCAACAAGATAGATTGTGTGCAAAATATTTTTAAAAAAAAATATATATATATGTATTATATATTATGTCGTAATTTAAATTCTAAACGCATTATTTGCGCGTTATCTATAAATTTGTACGCCAGTACACTCGCCCGACTGATTGCTAGTGGGATTTAGATAATCTCATTACGTGAAATCGAGGCGTATACTTTTTATCGATGAGGTAATAAATGCGTTAAATTATCTTTCAGAGGTGTAATAACGTGAATGAACATATATTTAACTACGATAAATGTTTAAGTTATTTTCTTTTAAGTTATATCTTAGAGTGTATCTCGATATTACGCCGTAAAATAAAGTGCTTGAGTTCGTTATGAAAAACTTCCGATTATTCATTAATCCGAAAACACCGAATGTATAAAAGCCTCGTTAATTCTCAGTTAGAGTGCTATTCGTAATAAATATACTCGAATTAAAAAAGTTAAAATACGTTTTAAAATTATTGAAATATTTCATATTTTCCTCCGGTGTTCGGTACCGTCATGTATTAAAAACCCGAAATTAACCCGTGTTGCGACAAATATTTGACTTCCTACTCTCAACAAAATCACCTCTCCTTTCTATCAAACCTAATCCACTATCTTAGTTGCCATTTCACTTCCGTAGATAGAAAAGTGTTATCCTCACCAGACTTCGAATGTTCCGCTCAAATCTCATTCCTATCTTCTTCGAGGCACAGACCCTCCTCTCTGTCCCTTTTGCCAAATGTCACAACATACCCCACGTACTAACATCTTGTTACATGTTCAAACAAAACTTACAATCCAACATCATTCCACCTTCTTTACCACAACTCTTACCCGAATTTACCGACCATATTCATAATGATTTTCTGCTCCTTCATTGACTAAACCTTTTAAATCGGATCTAGAACCACAGTAAGTCCATGGTTGCACATGACCAGTTACCCGTGCTATCAAATAATAATAATAATAATAATAATAATAATAATAATAAATATCTTACTAGCCAAATTTAGTTACGTAATTCAACTGTATAGAATGAATATTCGAATTAATCGTAGCGTTGTCGCGTACTAATTAATTTATTTTTCTTTTTATAATAATGTTTACGAATGTGTAAATACTTTTTAGCGTGATATGTACGTTTCCATATAAATAGTGCCTTGAATGCTAGCCTTTTGTACGTAAAAATAAACGTATACACTAGTCACGACGTTCGGCTACAAACAATACGACGATCATGCGTTGTTCTGTCTCCGTTACATTTCAACATATATAGAGAGTGGATAATAAGGGAAACAATGGACGGATGGCAAGGCGGAATTACAATCGGTGGGAAAAAATTCTCAAACCTTCGGTATGCGGCTGTACTCATTAGAACTATTAAGAAGAGTGCAAACGTTTAGTAAAGAAGCTGGTTTGTTACTAAATAGATCAAAATGCTTTTTATAGATAACAAATTTTACCTCGACCATTTTTCTAGAAAAATTAGCTTTTTGTTGATTATAAATTTTAAACGAAAGTACAAAAACAAAGGTCAGTGAAACATGAAATGATCACTGTTATCAATGGCACATCGAAAGCAACAGCAGCATCGGAGTTACACCAAGTGCAAAAGGGAGTGTTGGACAAATGAAACCTAAAACTTTTGTAGGTAGGATTCGAACTTACCATGTACAGAGAGCACATAGGCATTATAAAATTTAATATTTAAATCTTTTAACTTAGATATACACGACACACGTTCGGGAAAAATTATATATATATATATATATATATATATATATATATATATTATGACGATCTAAGACGATGGGGGTACTGATGGAAAAAATAAAAATAAAAATAAAATAAAAATAAAAATAAAATTTCGACAATAATTAACGTAATATAATATCGGTCAATAACCGAGATATTTCCATCAGGATAGTTTTAGATCGTCAAAACTGATAAGTTTCAACATTTTTTTCCGTCGACTCGGTACCTTCCGTAAGTCCATGTTCTAGCGACACAAATGTTGCTAAATATTATAGAACTTAAACGTGCTTTATATGAAAGAATCGTATACTAAACCGCGATGACTGTTCAGTCAGTGCTAATCATTACCATCGATAATTAAGATTCTAGGCAACTTCAATTTCAGGTATAGTAAACATAGAAACCGGCCGAAACCCATAAAATGGGAATGAGGTTGTTTTAAAAAAAACAGAATACTTAAACGTAAACGCCATATGGGGGCTTCTTTTATATTTGTTTTATTTTGTGACGTGTGCCATTCTTTTGTTTTATTATTATTTTCTCGATGTTTGTTTGTATATGTTTTTATTTTATTTTATTTGTTTATTCTATTCTAATTTGTATTTTATATTTCGTGTATTTTAAAATGTACCGGTGTATTTTTTTGAAATTAAAATAAATTTGATTTGATTATTAATTTATCTTTTTCGCTGTACATTTTTTTTATGTATACCATTTTTTTACCGTCATTAGTAAGTATAATTTTTTTTTTTAAACTATTGTACCCGTCTTTATATTAATTCTGTTATAGTCACCGAGGGCGTTTCGTAATTATTAATTAATTTTTTTCTCTTTTATTTGACTTGCGTAGCCTGTTAGGCAAATTTACATACGCACTCTCTAAAAACATAATGGAATAGAGTACGTACAAATTATTTTACTCGTCTCGAACCCCAAATATTACACCCTCTTGTATAGAACTTTACATACATACTATCGTTTGTAATACCTTTAAAATATATATATATATAAAATGTAGCAAAAAATATATATCTTAAATTCAATAAAAAAAAGTTTAGATTGCGGAATGTAGTGATTTTTTATACTTGATTACAAAAAACCGTTAAAATCACTAAACTTTATTTATTAAGCAAAGCTTTTCGGGCAACTACGCCATTATCAAGCTATATATAAATAAAATTAAATATATAAAAACATAAAATATTAATTTAAATCTAAGTTCACAATTTTTACATAATAAATGAATTCTTTTATGTAAAAATTTGGATTTAAATTAATATTTTATGTTTTTATATATGTAATTTTATTTATATATAGCTTGATAATGGCGTAGTTGCCGAAAAGCTTTTGCTTAATAAATAAAGTTTAGTGATTTTAACTGTTTTTTGTAATCATCAATAATAAAAAAAAAACATTTTAAACATTTAGTACTTCCCAAGTACATGCTTCACAATAAGTAAGTAAAAGTATGACAAAACCTTTATCACGATACAGGCGCATTACGAGCTCGCGGAGACGATAAAGCGGAACTCCCTCATGGATAGCAGTCTTATGTAGAACACCCTTAGTTTTCTCTTTTACTATTTTACCCGTCTTTATATCCATTCTGTTATAACCATGGTGGGCGTTAGGTAATTATTAATTAACATTTTGTTTTATTACTTTTGTAATTTCCTTAAAATATACGTTTTTGCTTTCTACTAATTTCCTACTAATCGACATTAATACGAAAAGTATATTTGTAAATAAATAAATAAATTATTATTTATCGTCGTGATCATTATTTGATATTTTTCCTATCCATAATCTTCGTCAGTAGGAATAATTTTTAGTCACGACGATAATAAAAAAAAATCAACAGCAATAACGTGCGTTAGAAACAAAACCCGCCGATTATTAATAACTTCCGGAGTTACTTTAAAAGCTGTTATTATCTAATTTTTCGACTTGTCCTCTAGTATTGCCTTATGTCTCTTGAAGATTTAAATTGAAACGTCCGCTTTGATTATTTTTCATTCCTGACGACACAATTAAATAACGTGAGAATCGGCGAATAACGACCAGAGGCGTTAAGTACTAGCGGAAGCGTTACCATGAGAAAAATGTGCTGCCAAATTCTACTACAACTATTAATCAAAGTAACTCGTTTTTTGTTTTTTTTTTTTTTTTTTTTGTTTTTTGGCTTACTAAAAGTTGTCTCTTGGCTTTAAAGTTCTCACATTATAATCCTCATTCCTCTCCCATAATACTTAAAATTCGTAATCGCATTACCCTTTTATCTCTGTTAAGTTTGCATAGATGGTCATGCTCTGGTATTAAAGGGAATTTACTTGCTGATCATTATGCTAAATGTAGAACGTACCTTGGTTCATTTATTGCTTAGACACCCTACATCGATCTCCTGTCCATCATTAAGACAGCTCATATACTGGAAAGCTACTTGGAATAACCCTTATAATGTTACACAGTATAAACTTCTTCAGTCTGAACTTCATTGTCTACCTTGGTTCTATAATATCGAAATACAAGTGGGTCTGCTCCGTGGTTTTATTGTCGCTTTAGGTCGACTACGTTTTGGAGAGAATCGTCTACCGGCTACACTTGATGCATCTTGTTGCTTCTCCGTTCTGTTTCAGATATCCACTGTATAGCAGATGCAAATCACATTTTCCTGGAGTGTTCACATTACCGCTTCTCTCGTAACACCTTCTACAATCATCTTATATCTCTAAACGTTCCTTTTCCTGTCAATATTACTTTCTTACTCTCCACACGTAACATGCACATATACATCTGTTTATATAGGTTTATTGTTAAACACATATCTATATAGTTAAAATTAAGATAATTTTTTTTTTTATGTAATAATGTTTAATGAGTAAACCGATGTGAAAGCCTAATTTTTAAAAAAATTAAAAAAAAATAGGACACCGCGAGAGACTGTTTATATTTTAATCAAATATGCTAATTTCTTTGGTAATGATGTCGCTGAGCGAGGGACTAATTGTAGATTATCCAAACGGAGAAGGACCGATACACATTTACGGAGTTTTAATATATATATATGGGTAAAGTAATTGGGACGTAACGGTGGCCACAGCGGAGTATGCATATATTAAAGAGGCCATCAAATAAACTACGTCTACACGTGCGAGTACACGAAAGCGAGCAAGTCCCGAGTATGCTCATGATTCTGTTCAGAATACACTACGATCAATCGTATCATAATCGACCTAGTATTCTGCGATGCATCAAAAAAGACCTGACGGTAGTACAAAAAACTCGTTTTGCAAAATCTGTCTACCTAGACTGGAAACAGCGGTAAATAGAGTATACCTTAGACATACACTAATCACCCACTCGTGGTAACCAACCACACCTATATGCGACCGTTGCCAAACGCCACTAACCGTTCATCGTATACTCAAGGTTTCACGCTCAATATCCTACTGAGGACATAAGCTCGGTTATTCCGTACGTCTACAATCTGAAAGTCCTCACAGACTTTCTCATCAAGACTAACATTATTAATAGCATCTAGTTATAAGTATAATTAATGATTATGCGTACATCGAGTAATAGCCACGATGCATTAATTACTCGCAAAAAAAAAAAAATAAAGCATTTGAACTCGAATAAAAAAACCCAGTGATTCGCTGATTACTATTATCGTGTCCAAAACGCCATATAAATATGAAATACTATATGACGCATAAACGTGATGTCTATATGAAATTACTCCCATAATTTATCAGCCCCCCCCCACCGGTTTTCGTCATTGTGATGCTCTTAGTTCATAAATCCTCTTCTTTGATAGTTATTAGTATCAACGGGCTTCGGAACAGGTGTTTATGGTCCTGCCGCTCTCAATAATCACATAGCTCGCTATCTACGAGTACTCCAATTAACTAGGTTATGTCTACTCTTTCCACATCCTGTCCGCATTTTATTGAGGGTCCTCCATTGTTGCCAACTTATCACATCTTTTATTTGCAGCCGCTCCATCATTGGAGGTGAATCGTTAAAATCGTACACTTTTTAACTGATTCAGTCTCACACATTAACAAATTTTTCGAAACAAAATTATAAGTATAATTTTTAAAACTATTGTCGCGGTCGATATTCATAATTAGAAGCAACATACCGTGCCCATTATCAGAACTAAACTGAACTAAACCTGACATAACAAGCTACTACCTTAACTATATATAGAAAAAAAAAACTACACTACATCTGATCGGTTCTCAATTGACCAGCCACCATTCTCCATGCTGGATCAAGTCGGAAGCCATACTCTCTTTTGAAGTTCTTGAATTTTTCAATCTCTAAGGCTTCCCTAACAATTATTTCACCTAACCTATCTACTTTAGCAAGAACTCAGAGCTGTAGCCGTAAGGATTAAGGAACATGTAGCGGACTGCAAGTATGGGCATGTCGAAAAGTCGGCTGTGGCCGAACATCAAACAGTTACAGGGCATGTAATAAGGTTTGAGAAACAACAGTTCTTGCCAAGATAGGTTGTGTGAAAGAATTGTTAGGGAAGCCTTAGAGATTGAAAAATTCAAGAACTTCAAGGGAGAGGATGGCTTCCGACTTGATCCGGCATGGAGAACGGTGATTGGTTAATTCAGAACCAATCAGATGTAGTGTAGTTTTCTCTATATAGTTCAGGTAGTAGCTTGTTATGTCAGGGTTAGTTCAGTTTAGTTCTGATGATGGGCAAGGCATGTTGCTTGAAACGTAAACTCGATAAACCGTTTTTTTTTCTTTTTTATACGCGGTTATTCCGAAATTGTTGTATCTAATTATAAAATTATAAATTTTATACATTATACAAAATACTACTTTCTTTAGATCGCTCTGGATAATTTCCAATCTGTTTATGTAAAAATTTAAGAAATTAAGGCATTTCACGTCAACTGAAAAATATACAAATTTGTTAGCATTAATATTTCACTTACCTATATATAAGAAAGAGGAGAGGGTAATACCTTAAAAAAGAAATCGCGCGTAATTAATCGCATTCATTGTTAGATTGTTTTTTATTTCGTTGATTTTTGTGAATTGTAACCTTGAATTAATATTTTTTCATTTTAAATTTTAATTTTTTTATATATATATTTTTTTTAATATTCACTTGATAGTGGCCTAACAGCTGAAAAGCTTTGTAATTTTTCATAAATAAAAAAAATAGTGATTTTAACTTATTTTTGTCGTTTAACATTGCACATTCTTCATATTAAAAGTCTTGTATCTTATTCGTTCGACATCGGTGTCCGATGTGTAATCACTATCAGTTGTACTTAAAAATATTTTTTTTTAACACTACATCGGTTAACTACAATTAGCGTTAACGATATGATATTTACTTATATTATATATATACGAAATATGTATACACATATGCAGAAAATATAACAGAAAAAAGAACTATATTCTTAATCCTCGTTAGATTTTTCTAAATTAGTTTTTTTTTAATTTAGATTTTTCTAAATTCGATTTTTCTAATTTAGATTTTTTTTATTTAAATCATTCTATTTTAGACTTTTCTAATTTGTATTTTTATAATTTAGATCTTTCTAATTTGTATTTTTATAATTTAGATCTTTCTAATTTGTATTTTTATAATTTAGATCTTTCTAATTTGTATTTTTATAATTTAGATCTTTCTAATTTAGTTTTTTCTTATTAATTTTTTTTAAATTTAGATCATTTTAATTTAGTTTTTTCTTTTAAACAGTTTGGAGTAGCGCTAGGTTTTCTGTTACCGCCAATGATAGTTCGTATGAGCGACGATCCATCGGTGATAGAAAACGGTTTAAGATTAATGTATTTCTCGGTAGCCATTTTTACCGCCGTAATACTGGGCCTTATTTTAATCTGTAAGTAAAATCTTCCATCATTATCATTATTATTATTATTATTATTATTATTATTATTATTGTCATTGTCATTATTATTATTATTATTTCATTTAATTAAAAAATACCGAATATAGCTTGAAAGAAAGGTGTTATGATGTAGATAGAAACACCTTATTCAAAATTTACAGAACATTGATACGTTCCAAATGTGATTAAAACTTTCCAGCCTACTCATCTACTAAGCCAACATAGTTACGTTCATTAGATTTAACACATCACAAAGCACTTCGTCTAGCTCTCAGAGCTTTCCCTACAACGTTAATTACGCAACTGTACTATGATGCAAATTAATTACCCCTAGATCTACATCGCCACTATGCCATCTTAAAATTGTACATATATTTACTTAGTTGTAAGCGACTACCATCACAAATAGCTGGGGCATCGTGAACGATTCAAAATTACTGTGTGTGTAGTGTATACGAAGTAAAACCAGCGCTACTTGCTATTCAGCTTTCTGATCTCCCGCCAATTGCACCTATCGATCCATTCGTGTTAACTATTTAGAATAGAAACCTTCTAGTTCCTAATGCTGATCATACAGTATACTGCTCTGAAAACTAAAACATATCTCAACAGAAAATCAGTAAATTCATTTCGCAATACAGCACCTTTTCAATCTATACAGATGGATCAAAAAATGAAGATCACTGTGGCTGTGCTGTCGTGTATAATGATGATACAATTATCCACTTCCGTCGTACTATAGTGTCCGATCATGTGAATTCCTTGCAATTCTGCAGGCTATATTAATTTTATCTTTTAAAAATGAACAGGAAATTGTAATTGTCACAAATTTGCTATATTCGATCAAACAGCTAAAAGAAAATCCCACATACACGCATCCGTTGGCTGTGAAAATTAATTCTACAATGAGCGAGCAAAGTCTGCAGACCCATACACTTTAGATTCCTGGACATAGGGAATATGGAAGGAATGAAGAAGCAGATCGGTCTGCGAAAGAAGCCGCCTTCATTTCTCCTGCAGAATTACTTCCAGCAACATGTTCCGATATGCGTCGATGCATATTCCATAAATTTAAGGAACAAGCAACAGTCAGATTTTCCGGTTTACCTCCACATAATGGCATCTGACCTAATAACCGTGTTCATCCCACACGACAGGATGAAGTAATGCTGTTCCGTGTCCGCACAGGTCACACTCGTTTGACTCATTCTTATGTCCTATCCAAAACCGATCTTCCTACTTGTTCATCCTGTAATGATCAATATAACTCATACTTACTCCACTGTTCTCTGTATAACACTATTCATTCTTGATTGCAGTTTTCTAACACACTTAATGAAATACTTTTACCTAAAAATGAAAATACTCTTATAACTTTCCTCGTTCCTACTAAATTATCTTCACACCTACAATAACGGAATAATATACTCCGTGCTTTTAGCTTTGTAGCCATGGCACGGAAGATTAAAAAAAAAATGTAATTTTATATCGTTACACGAATCGATATTAAATTAACTACATCTAATATGCATATAGATAAATTATTACTATTATATATTTTTTGTTCATTTTAATATAATAATTGGGCTTATTGTCGACCTACGTACGCCTGGAAACCACACTGTCGGAATATTTCCATGTAGGGAAAGATGTCAGACAAGGATGTAATCTGTCTCCGTTACTTTTCAACATATATAGAGAGTGGATAATAAGGGAAACAATGGACGGATGGGAAGGCGGAATTACAATCGGTAGGAAAAAATTTTCAATGTACTCATTGCAAATTCGGGAAGATGAAATTGCAGAACTATTAAGAAGAGTGCAAACGTTTAGTAAAGAAGCTGGTTTGTTACTAAATAGATCAAAATGCTTTTTAATGGTAGTAGATAGATAACAAATTTTACCTCGACCATTCCAACTCATTGGCAATATGGATGAAAAGGAAATAGTGGTGTATATTGGAGCGTTGATAACAAATAAAGACCGGTGCAAAGAAAAAATTAAACGAAGAATCGCTATGGCAAAAAAAAAAAAGATATT
The DNA here is from genome assembly GCA_032883995.1 of Coronaproctus castanopsis. Lineage (NCBI taxonomy): Eukaryota > Metazoa > Arthropoda > Insecta > Hemiptera > Monophlebidae > Coronaproctus > Coronaproctus castanopsis. The sequence goes on along the minus strand of CM065052.1, from coordinate 65,471,453 downwards.
ATCAAAACTTACCAGGATTTGGAAAGATCATCGCATTACCAAAAAGACGAAAAAGAAACTATTGCAAACGTTGGTATTTCCTATCGCAACATACGGTGCTGAGTCTTGAACTATATATGGCGCGGATCAGAAACGCATAGAAGTATTCAAAATGACATGCTACCGCAGAATATTACGAATTCCGTGGGTAGAAAAAAGAACCAATTCATCAATCTTAACAGAACTAAATGTCAATGATAACGAAAGGCTACTATTACGGATATAACAATACGACGACGACGATGATGATGATGATATATATATATATATATATACATAAAATATGTTACATATATATTTATACATTTCGACGATATAAATATAAAGAGACTCGTCCCAAGTTGATATACGCCGGCTCGGGGAAGATGAAGGACCTTTAAAAGTGAAATATACATATACTTTTAATGTATTCCCCATTCCAAACTTACTCGGTACGGCAAGTTTAATATACAAAAAATTGTGTATACATAGGTGCATTGAACTCGTGTTCTTATTAATTAACCGTGCGCATGTGTAATGTAGAAAGAAGAACACAGATTTTTATTAAATTAAATATGTGAAATGAGAAAGAGTGATGAAAGAAGAGGGTGGGGTAAAAAAGGGAAAGATGGGGAGGTAACGTGATGAAGGAAGGGAGATGGAATTTATGATGGGTGGGAGGAAAACAGGCAGGGAAAGATGGAAAAGGGACATTTCGTAAACAAAAAAAAAAGATAAAGGTGAGTATAATTGTCTGTTCATGTTGTATTCCATCACTTAATACTGTAATTCACTTACCGAAATTTCGATAGACCTTCGTTAACTTTCACTAATGACAATAGGTGCTAATGGCTCATGAATATTTACAAGGAAAGAATTTATGACCACGAGTGTCAGTCTAAATGTGTTACTATTACACATCGATGAAAAAAAACAACTACGTTTAATAATGCGTACACATATAATCATATATATACATACACACACACATATATATATGTATATGTGTATATATGAAGGGGTGCGAGTATCCATTCATTTATATATTGCCGGTACGAACGTATTTATCCAAGAGATGTATAACATTAATTACTTCGTCGCCTGTTTCTTAATTATTAGGTACTAGCGTTTCAATTTTTTTTCTAACTGATTAAATAATCATTTTTCAACTATTACTGTCTTTTTTTTAAAAAAAATTATTTGCATTTGTTTTTTAATTGATGAAATAATATATTTTTTAATTATTACTACTTCTTATTTAAATGATTTGCAATTTTTGTTTCGTTACTGATTAAATAATAATTCACCAATTATTATTGTTTCTTTTTTAAATGGTTTTCGATTTTTTTGTTATTGATTAAATAATAATTATTCAATTATTCAATGATTACTGGTTTTTTAGTTATTATAATTTTTTTTACTATTGAATAATAATTTTCCAATTATTATTGCTTCTTATTTAAATGATTTTCAATATTTTTTTTGGTCGTCGATTAAATAATAATTATTGAATTATTAATTTTTTCAATTATTAAACTTCTTATTTAAATGAATTTTATTTATTTTTTTTGTTGTTGTTGATTAAATAATAATTTTTCAGTTATGTATTGCCGATTTTTCCATGATAGTCTTAGTCATTTTGTATATGTTCAACATTCAAAAAAATAGGGAAGCTATTACCTTGAAAACGATATTCCTACGTGGAGTCAAAACTAAAACATATATATAATAATTTCATAAATTACGCACACGTTTCTAACATTTTATAGGCACGTAGTGCGAGTTCGATAAACTGCCGCACACTATTATAAGGAGACATTATCCCGAATCTTTATATGATAACGTCTGTGCCTATTTTATTAAAAAATTATGAGTATAAAAAATATATATATATATATATAAAAGAATTATAATTCTTGTAAAAAAATTATGTGTTTAATTTTATTTTTAGTTTTCGAAGATAAACCACCGTTACCTCCTAGTCCTGCTCAGGCTGCTCAAAATTTAGGACAGAAGGATGGCGGATTTTTTCAATCTTTAAATCGACTGATGAACAATAACGGATACATATTACTACTGCTTTCTTATGGAATTAGCGTCGGAGTTTTCTACGCGATATCCACACTTTTGAATCAAGTCATTTTAATGTACTTCCCAGTTAGTTTTATTTTATTTTATTTCAATTAATTATTCTAACGATAAATAATATATCAACCGTTATTTACCAGATATTTCAATTAGCGTTATATCGATATACTTGTGTTATACAGGTTGCAAAATTATTGCTCTTTCTAAATCGGGTAAGGATGCCTGGCGCGCAATTAGCATACGTCCTATTAGTTTATATCAGCGCCGTAAAATTGAGGAAAAAAATTATGCTATCCCGTCTAAGACTTCGTGCAGATAATTGAAAAAAAAAATCATACATAACACACATACTTAGTATATTCTACCACCCAACAAAAAGCATGAATTACGGAGTTTATTACGCATGACTTTAATCGTCATAAACATTATGGTTCAGCTTGATGTATACTTGCCATAATGGTATTATTTACAAAACGATACAATGTCAAATACCTCGTTATGGAAATAATGTTATTCGCAGCTATTTACCGAACAGATTATTTTACGTTACCATCAATGAGTCCATTTCAACTATAAAAACCTGGTCAGCGGGGACTCCTCAACACATAGCTCTTCTGTATACTCATTACGTACTTAAAGCAATTACTAATAAGTTACAATTAGAGTGTTAATTCTATCGTAGTTAGCTAGTCAAAACGTGTTCGTTACCTGGCGATGATCTTCGATAATGGACTGAATTTAATCGTGTTACCGCGAAAACTAATAAAAGCGTATCTGCGGCAATCCATTATTTAACGGAAAGTCATTTCGTAATGTCAATAATAAAATAATTCTGTATAAAACATTTATCCTGTAATCGCGTACTGTTGTTCAGAGTGGAGTTTTGTTTCAAATACCAATTTTAACAAATTATTAACGGACGTCTCAGATGTATACTAAATATGTTCCTAAATACTATAAAATTGTCGATATGCGTAGTACACTAAACATGCCCTACAGTGGCCTAGCTTGGTTGAAGAGGTGAGTTCAAAGAAAACTAAATTATAACAGTATACCCAAGTTAAATTGAACTTTAAGTAAATAACCAAAAATCAAGTATGGTAAACCCCAAGGCAATCCAATTCGCGAGAGTTATTTTTATATTTATTAGACGTCGAATATGTAATTCTATTAGAAGCGATAGACGGCAGAAATATTTAACGTCACTGGAACACACTAATATTAATAGTATGCTATTGAGGACAGAGGGAGATGGTTAGTAGAATAAATTCCGCGAAAAAACAAACGATAAATAATGATTTTATATTTTTTGAAGGAATAATACATACTTGACTAAATTTAAAATTTAAAATCTATTCTTCGCGTTTATCTACAAAATTCTTCTAGTACCTAAACTATTTATTTACTTCAAAAACAACGAAATTTTAATAAAATAAATGAAAATGAAAAAAAACAAAATAGGTTTAACAAATGCAAAACTGCATTTAAGAACGAGTATATATTTTCTTATTATCAGATTGATTCCAAGGTGGTTTAGAACCCCAAAACTCTGGATACGTCACTGATGTCCTATATTAATTAAAGATCATATGCTAAGTTCTGCTTAAATTTCTGCTAGGCAACTTTAATTTATGTATAGTAAATATAAACATAGAAGATTTATAATTAGCCTTTAGTAACGTTATAATATGGGGGAATTCTTTGTGCGATTTATTATTTCTTCTATAATTACTCATTATGTGACGTACGTCGTTCTTTTGATTTATTATTATAAATTATTATTTTTCGGCTATACGAGTTTTTTTTGGATTTTTTAACGTCATTAATATTGTAAGTATCAATTTTCTTTTATTGTGTTATGCGTCTTCATATGTTTATGTTCATGAGCTATCGTGGGTTTTATCTCGATTTTTTTTTTGTTAGCCACCTATGTTGAGAAGTTTCAATTTTATTTTATTTTTGTTACCACCGTCTATTAAAAAAAAAATAGTTTTTTTTTTTGTTTCGTTAATTTTTAATTAACATATATGAAAAAATATTTATATGCTTTAATTTAAAAATGAAAAAAAAAACTTTTATACCGTATCACATATATTTCATCGAAACATTTCACTGGTTACAGCATTATCAAGACTGAATGAAAGACAATAAAATTTAACAAATGATGAACTCAACCTTTGCTTAAAAAATGAACCGGTGGTTTAGATTCCGAAATTTGTTTGGCAACTACACCGGGGGGGGGGAATTCGGTAAAGTTTCGTTTATTTTTAGAATTTCAAGGGAAAAATGATCTGATTGTTTGTGGAAGAAAACGTGTAAAAATTCATTATGCCTAAGGTTGTCAGAAAAATTTGAAGGATCAGTTCTTGTGTTTTTTCAAATCTAACATTAATTTCATAGATAGATAATAGCAGGCAAATATGGAATGAAAATAAATGTTGAAAAAACAAACATAATACGCATCGGCAAAATGCCAGAAAAAATGAATATAGCAATCAATGAAGAAAATGTAATACAATTAAATTCCTCTTCAAATATTTAGGACATATAATAACAGATATATTATAGCAAGGAGATCCGGCGAAGAATTGTAATGGCTGAAAACATGGACTTCAAATGAAAGTGACTTACAAAAAAAAATTTATGATTTGAAACGTGGTGCTGGCGACATGCGCTAAACATTTCGTGGGTTGAGAAAACTCCAAACGAAGAAGGTTTTAACTGAATACAAAAAGGAACGATCTCACGCCTGGAACGATTAGAAAAACAAGAATGAAATGGATTAGGACACGTGTTTCTTTCGGTCTCTTTTGTGTTATTCTTTTAGGTTCATCTGTCTTCCTAGCGACATGACGTTTCATTTTAATTTTTCTACACGTTGTATTACAATTTGTCAGCTTGCTTTGTTGTCTTATCTGCGTATTGCGGTTTTCGATGTAGCTTCTTGATAACCAACATTTCTATCTCATATGCTCTTTACATTACGGCCACTTTTCCAACAACATACTTTGTAAGGCACCACATTTCCGATACGTCTGTAAGCACTGAGAGAATGCACTGTTCGTATACTTTCTTTATTAAACAGTTCAGTATGTCTCTGTTTTTCAACACACTATTCAGTTTTCCAAAGACTACCCATCAATTTATCTACAACGATTACATGACCGAGGTATATGTTCAACTTGTTCCAGTCTTTGTCTATCTATTTTTATTTCTAGTTGCGAGTGCGTCTTCGTCATGATCTTCGTTTTATCTATATTTATCTTCAGTCCAATTGCTTTTTAGCAACTATGAAGGTCGTTTACCATATCCTGTAAAGCGTGTGGGCGCTGTTACTGATTAACACGATACCATCGGCAAAAGATCGAGTTTTTCCCCGTCCATATTAATACCGTGTAATTCTCGGCTGCTGTTTCAATAAGTTGTACTTTCATAGTGAACGAATCGTATATATTGTTTATTATACTCATATACTCGTCTTCTATATCTTATTCTTCGCTAAGAGCTTTTATTATTATCCATACTCCTATTTGTATCGAATGCAATTGTATTTATTGCATTTTGAAATTAAAATTCGCATAGTATACATATATATTATATATATATATCACAAGGTAGGAGTCGGAAAAGTTTTGGGGACTGCCTGCACCCAGAAGTGGATTGATATAGGCATATATCTTAATATATATATATATATATTTGTGACCGCATATGTAAATAACGAATTATTATTTTTTAACACTTCATGAATTTTATACATACATCGAATTAATGAAATATATTCTTCGATAATATTATTAACGACTTCCATTTAGTTGATTTTTATTTATCGATAATAGAATATATTTATAAAGTTATTTTACTACCACACGATATTATGTTTTTATTTCTATTATTATATTACAATAAGTGATATTATCTTCTTTTGCAGGACCAAGAAGAAGATGCTGGTCGGATAGGTTTATTAATAGTATTGACGGGTATGGTGGGATCTGTTTGCTGCGGATATCTTTTAGACAAAACGAGACTATTCAAGTAAATCGTGGTTAATTTTTAATAAAATATTATCTACTTCTATCTATATTTTCACTTCGTTTTATCTAATTTCAATAATTAATTTACTTTAAATTTAATTTTTCACCACGTTACGTTGAAAAACATTGTGCGTTGTTTTAAATTCATTTTTCCGTTAAATAACAAATCGAATCGCGTTTTCGTGTTACAGGGAGATCACTTTAGCCGTATACATTTGTTCAGTAGTCGGAATGCTGGGATATACGTTTACTCTTGGTTGTGGATCGATTATCATCGTTTACCTAACATCGAGTTTGCTAGGGTATGACGTTTTATTTTGAAAATTTATTTATAAACATTCAAAAGGAAGAAAAATAACTTCAAGACGATTAATGAAAATTACATTAAAAAAAAAAAAAAAAAACTCGAGATCGCTTTAGTAATTAATTTCGGTTTTTATGATCATTACCATTTTCAAATCGATTTTCCGAAGTCGGTTCATTTTTATTTTCCTAAATTGTAAAAAAATAATTATTATTATCATTATGAAATATGTAAGTTTAAAAGAAATTAATGTAATAAGTATTTAATTACAATTTCAAAATAAAAATATTGCTCCTTGGAACAATTGTAAATATAAATATGAAACTATATAATCAGTGTGTTCTGCCGATTTTAACATATGGTTCACAAACGGGGACATTCATAAAAACAAAAATATTCGTAGGATAATAAGGGCACAAACAGCGCCGAACAGATTAATATTAAATATAAGACGGTCCGATCAGAAGCGAAATACTTGGACGGACTTTGTAAACGGTGGACTAGATTGGCAAACCGAAATGGATACATTGCCAAAGGAAAGGATAATAGATGGACAAAAAAAACCATTGCTGGAATGGTGGCCGTTTCATAAGAGAAAAAACATTGTTAAGCCGCTGAGACTCGTTGGTATGACGATATAACCCAGATAGCGAGTATGAACTGGATTCAGAGGAGACATCGGGCGGAAGTCATTTGTGCCTTATAACCGGTTGTCCCTTAAAAGCGAATTTTTTAAAATCTCTTATTGAAGCGAGTGAGAATATATACAGTTTAGTAAACAATTAACATACTTATAACCTTATTAATGCGTAATATTTATTTATATAGAAATTAAGAGAAAAATACAGGAGGCATACATAAGGTAAAAGAACCTGACCTGATATTTGTAAAAATTGTTCATTTACTGTAAAAATGCGCTGTCGTTGTTTGGTGTAAATTCTTCATCTGCTGCATTTGAACAAAATCAGCGCAGTTATCTAATAATGCCGTAGGAGCACCTGACTGCCCTTTTCGGTACTACTCCATTTTTTACGTAAGTTCTGTTCATCTGTTTTTAAACGAGAGATGGTGTTTTTGGAGACGCCTATGATTTTTGCTAACTCCCGAATAGGCATATTGGGAATATACTGGGAGGTTGAATTTCGATTTTGTCTAAAATAGAAATTTTTTCCTTATATGATAAACATTTACCTGAATTTTATTCATACAAAAAATTCCCCAGAACTAAAAAAAGAAAAGAAAATTTGCGTAAGAAAAAAAAACATAAAACCGCATGATGCACTACAGTTTTTGCAGAACTAAACTAAGAACATAATAAGCTATCGGAGAGTGCATAATTAATAAACGTACAGAGCAAACAACAGTATAGCGTCAATGAATGTCGACACAAGGACATCTCAAACAAAATGAGGAAAAAACAAAAATGTTCACGTAAAGAAAAAACGAATTGTAAAAATGACTAAAACATTTTTATTCAATTTTTGTTTATGTGAATATTTTCGTTTTAGAAGTATCATTTCGGCTGGCTTATCACCCGTCTCACTATTTATTGCCTTGAAAGTCTATTTGAACCTTATAACCGACTCGTTGTTCCACTAAAGCGAACTAAAACAACCTTCATTTCATACGTTTGTTTCGGGGTTTTGCTTATTATCCCTAAAAACGGCTGTCCCTCTTATCTGGAGTCCCTTATAAGCGGATTCCACTGTATATAACTCTCTCTCTCTCTCTCTCTCTCTCTCTCTCTCTCTCTCTGTGTGTGTGTGTGTGCGTGTGTGTGTGTGTGTGTGTGTGTGTGTGTGGATAAAAAATCTTTTACCAAATAAAATAAATTCCATTAAAACGGAGTGAACACATTGTACACTTCAAAATCAAATAGTAATGTTGTAACAAGGTACGAATAGAATTAGTACTTCATTCAACTATTCTTATACAATTGTTCATAAAATGTACATCGACAAACAAAATATATATTATGTATATATATATATATATTCAAGAGTTTTTCAGACAAATGGAAATTTACCGTAAAAACTCTGAAGTTGTAATTTTTCCCAAGAAGGTGTTTAATTACTCGTGGAATTATTATATTCGATAATTTTATTATAAACTAAAGAAATCAAGTTAAATATTTAGGTATTATCTTATCCGAAAGAACATAAAAGTCATCTAAATCGTAATATAAACAAAGCAATAGCAAAAATCTTTTCCCTATTTACTGTATTCAATAAAAAATCTGAACTGAACCTAAATAATAAACTAATCTTATATAAATCTTTCATTCGTGAAATACTTTAATATGCACGTTTGGAATCGTATATATAAAAACTTCGTACAAAAATTCGAAATAACTGTTCCCGAATTATATTATAAATGCACCTAAGTAAACCGAAGTAGAAAAATTGCGATATATTTTACGTTTATCCCGTATACAAGATATCGCGCGCATATATTCCGAACATTTTTACAGTAGATACAACAATAATCCATTTATCAATAGTAAACTATAATAAGTATGACTCGTTATCATTAAGATATAAAAACCAAAAATCATACGATTCATTGAAGTGTTTACTGTACTTTATACTAACTCTTTGTTAGAAACTTTCTCATTCTTTGTGCAATTTTATTTGTAACAATTCACTAATTATGATAACGGATTTTATATATTTATTAACTATTTTTTTTCTACAATTTAAGGTACTTCAATAAATTACTTCTTAATAATCTTATTATATATAATTCCGATACGACTGGTAACCCTAGTCGGTAATGCATAATCTTCGTTTAGTGTATATCCAATTAATTCATCGATTTAGATTTTTTCCGGCTTGAAAATGCTAGTTATGGTCGGTGTATGACTGCGAAACACGTACAGTGCGAAGGCTAAAATAATAAACACTATAGAAGCTTTCGAAATGTGGTGTTACCTACCGCCGTACATCGTAGGAAGAAAAGAAGAAAGATGAAGAATTATTAGATATATATTTAAAAAAAAAAAAGAGAGAGAGACAGAATTGTTGGATACGATCAAACGAAGGACATATAGAGGTCCACAGTAATACCATAATTATGGGACAAATAGAAGGAAAAAGATGAGTTGGCAGAAGAACCATCGCACGGCTCGATAATCTTCAAAAATGGTCGTGTATATAAAGGTAGAATGATTTGTTCCACTAGGCAACAGACATCGAGAAGTAATCTCATCCATCAACGACTGAGAACAGTTAAATGGACACGTTCTTCTTCTTAAGAAACGTCTAAGAAAGCAATGGCAAACCATCTCCATAGTATCGGCTTGGCGTCTGTCGTTCGAGAGATTATCATCGTTCGATTTTTACTTTTTCATATCATTAACGTACATTCGTTTCGAACGATACGAAAAACACGATGATATTTTTAAAATGATTTTTCGTTAATTTGCAGATTTTTCATGACCGGTTATCTACCGTTGGGATTCGAATTGGCGATCGAATTAACCTATCCGGAGCCGGAAGGAACGTCGGCCGGTATTATCAACGCTAGCGTTCAAGTGTTCGGTATTATATTCACGATGATGTACGGTTGGTTGATAAACGTTTTAAACGATCTATGGGCGAACATCTGCTTAATCGTGATGTTACTAATCGGTACTTTACTAACGGCTTTTATTCCTTCCGACTTGAGACGTCAAACGGCTTCGCAAAGTATTCAATAGAATAGCGGCGTGTCCAACAAGAAATTTGGACGGAATGTAGTGATTTAAAAACCGATAATAATGATGATAAAATAAATTGCAAGGAAGGAGTTTAAATAACGTTTTATAAAAATCGCTATATACTTAACGATATATCGACGTTAATACGATATTTATGTATTATTAATCTTCGATTTTACATTTTATATTACTTATAAATTTTTATATTTCATTTTAAATGGCTCGACAACCGAGAAAAGCTTTGTGATTTTTTATTTAGAAAAAAAAACTATCTTTTTTTAACTCATTTCTCGTTTATTCGAAATGTATAGATTATTTGTAGCGGGATCGTTTTACAATTAATATTTTTTATCAGCCAGTCTCGTGCGTAAAGGTCTGCACAACCATTGGAATTTGTCCGAAACAGCGTAATATAAAATAATTAAAAGTACTAATTATTTCAAAGAGATTAAACGAAATAAGCGGATTTTAATTGTATATTTTTCGAGAATATAATATAAAAAGTAAAAAATCTTTATAAAAAAAAGTGCTTTAAAATGCCTAGTTACTACGATTGGTGGTTGGTTGCGCATGCTCGATGACGAAGAAAGAGTTGGAAAATCATACGTTATTTTTCGATGTTACTACGTTATGTAGAGTGCATATAGATTTGCTGGCAGAATTCTTGGAGTACACGTAATTAACGCGCGGCAGAATAGGGGTTTTTCTCAACATTTATGTTCATAACACGTGGGTGGTGCGATTACGCATACTACCGGCCAACTAATAAAACCAGTCTAAGAATTATGTTTCATTTCCTTTGCGAGATTAGTTCCTCTTCTTCCAATTTCCATCGGTGTTTCTTTTACTGCGTACATCTCCGCGTACGAACTCGTTGCCTCACTACAGTTTACGTTGTTCATATTATTACCGATCGATGGCTTTATTATTTATACGGCAATTGATCGTTTCATTTTCAAAAGATCGTTTCGTGTAAATTGCGAAAAAATAAAAATACTTAACCATTTATATCGAATTTGTTTTAGTATTTTAACAATTTTTATACTTTTCTAAAATTTCATAAATTTCGCGCTTATTCTTACGGAAATAAATTTTTAATATTTGGTTTTAAACGGTTCTTTATTTGTAGTACACTTTGTTGGCTTTAGATATTATTAATGTCGCGTGAAAGAACAAACATTTTTCGTACGGTTAATTTTGTTGAGGGGGTAAGGTTTGCAATCGTTAGATTCTTTAACCACGGTTATCGACTAGTGAACATGCCGAATTAATACGACCGGACTAACGTGTTAGCATTGGAAATTTGGTTTAGTATTTCTAATCGTCGTTTTCCATTCAATATACTTTAGTTATAATGTTACTATCTCCATATTGGTTTTTTTTTACAAGCAAAGACCGCACTTTTTCGATTATTTTTCTTCTACTCTGTATTCTTACAAACTCTTACTCCAAAACGTAGTTGAATTGAACGGCTCCTAATTCCGGTAAATAGTTCCGGGATTAAACCCGGAAGTTTTATTTTCCTTGGCCGTCTATTTGTTAACGTTTATTTTACTAATGGCAACTTTTCGTGTTCCACAATACTAAGAAGTATATTTTTCGATCTCAGTTTCTCGGAATTTATTATTGGTTTAACATTAAAAACTTTTTTTCTTTTTCAGCAAAAAAAAAAAAAAAACTTCGTTTATCCTAATTATTTGACCGGTTGTTACTCTAATCTCTTTGGAATTGGTTTTAAAAAAATTAAAATCTTATAAGTCGCCAATAGGAGAGATATTTCTCTCGAGTAGTTAACGTCTGTTTCGTGAAGTGAACGTATTATAGCGGAATTCTAAAACTTTTTGGTTGTATTTGCCAAACCTATGTTGAAATGTTTTCCGCAAATTTTGCATCATTTTTATGTTATTAATTTGCCGGTTTCTTTCACAATTACATGTTTGTCGCCGTATTTTGATGTTTTTAAGCTGTCGAATTTTTCTCTTTTAACTACGTGTTTGCACTTTACGAATTTCATCATTAGGTCTTTGAAATTCAATAAATTCTTGAAACTACAGTTTTCTTTATTATTGAAAACTAATTATTTTTCCGTATGAAGTAGTTGAAGTAAGACTAAGTTAACGTCGTTCTCAGAACCATAATGTTTAATCAACGGTATATCAAATGACTTAAGAAGGTGCAAATATACAATATCAGTTTTCTAGATGATTCTAAAAAATTTATATATATATATATATGTATATATATAAATAAGCATTATTAGAATTAAGATATTATCAGCTTAATGCTCCTTGTTAAGAAAATAGACAATTATAGGAAATACTGTGACTGAAAAGGTTATATATACATATATGTTTATATATACATATACATATATATATAGGTTATATATATATATATGTTTGTCTAATTGGTGCTATCCAAGCAATTCTGATATTTCCAACTAGCTGTCCACCAAACCTAACAATATTGAGGAATTCTGATGTTGAATTATATGTAGTTAGATAATCCAAATTAATGATTATATTCCTAAGTATTTAATTATATATATATATATGTGTATGTGTGTAAATGTGCATATTTTTAGTTGTTCGTGTTCATATAAACACATGTAGTAACTATGTGATGATAAATTATCATTTTGTTCCTTTTCGAGTAATAAAAATATGTTTAAACCTACATTTACCTCGTTATATAACTTATGGGAAAAAAATCTCGCAAGTTTATTTATGTAATTTTTTTTTTATTTTATTTTAAATTACTGTTTCTCCTCCTCCTTTAATTTTACTTTCATTGAAAGCTATACATTTCGTGTTTATTTATTGGACATTAAATTATTTTTAGTTTTACGATTATCATCACTTATTTACGTGTTTTATATATACATATGCATATATATACATATACATATATATATATATATATATATATATATATATATATATATATATATAAAAAGCACGATTATCATCGATGGTATATCCAAATTTTGAAATCGACAGATATAGTTACCTAATTTATATTATTAACGCCCTTCTTCGAGATATTAACGTTTATTATTACGATATATATTTCGTAGTTATTATATAAATCTTATCGTTTAATTTTTTTTTTGCACTATTTACCCAAATACAATTTTATTTAAAGTAAATTTATTAAATAATTTTATGTGAATAATTACGTTTGAAAAAAAATAATAATAATAACGTAAACTATTTTCCCGTTAATTCGTTTTCTCCGTTATCTAGTTCCTATTTTATATTTTCATTTTTGACTTGTAACACTAATGTAGACAATAATAAATAACGTTATCGTATCGTGAAGTAATGCGAGAGAATATTTCGCTACGTGTTATCTTAGCATGAATGTTAATTTTCCTAAAGACTATGTAAGATAAAAACACGAAAAATATAAAATTTGTATAATAATTCCCGATGTGGTTTAATCGATTTATACACGTGTAGCCCAATTTTACAAGAATAAAACGTATAATGATGGCAATTAACGAGAAGAACTGTTTATTTCATTCGATTTATAGATTTAAACATAAAAATATAGCCGGCCGATCGTCGCGGATATTGTTCATATCTCTGAAATTATCGAATATATTATAAACTTAGCGTATTAAAAATAAAAAAGTTTTTCTATACTTACGGATGAAAAACAGTATAAATAAAAGTCGGAAGAATTAAACTATTAAATTATAAATAGTCCACAAAAAACAAAAACGATAGAAAATTCATTACGTATTTAAAGATAAAAATAGCGAAACTATTACTATATTTAGAATGCTGTGTATTTCCTGTAATGATTTCCATTCTTTCGTATTTGTACTCTGTATCTTAGAAATATTCGTGGTCGCCTTATAGTACATTATAGAAAAATTCGCTATCGGACGCCACTTTTTCATAATGTAGCTTTCTGAAGGAAAATATTTAAATAACGGGGTCTTGTTTAAAACTGTTCTTAAACGACTATTTTGAATTCATCGTAGCTTATCGAATAATACTGACCGAACACGAAACTAATTAATCAACTCGGGTAGAATAACAGTTTTATATAATAAAGCGATTTATTACAAACCTATCGTTTTAACTTACGATTAAAACTAGGACTTCTACCCGAGTCTTTTGATAATTGGGCTTGCTACCCAAGAGGTTGTCGCACTTTTTGATTTCCGCAAGTGGGAAGTCCCTATAATATAAAAAATAAAATACTTTTTAAAATGTCATATACCTGCATATACTTGGATTTGCAGGCGTATTTTTTTTGGCCAGTTTAAGTGGATTGTCTAGACTATAGACTCATATTATTTAATAAAATTATATAATCTACGCGCATACAAGGAGGTAGGATCCACAAAAAGTTCTTCTGTATTAGCAGCAATATACTTTGCCGATCGTTATGCTAAATGTACAACATACCTTGGTTCATGTCTAGACTCTTATATTATTTAATAAAATTATATAATCTACGCGCATCCAAGGAGGTAAAATCCACAATAAGTTCTTCTATATTAGCATTGCCGATCGTTATGCTAAATGTAGAACATACCTTGGTTGATTTATTGCTTACGCACCCTGCATTAAACTTCTGTCTATTATTAAAACAGCACATAAAGAATACTAGAAAGCTACTTGGCATAATCAACATAATGTTACGCAATATAACCTTCTTCAACCTGATTTTCCTTGTATACCCTGGTTCTATGATATTAAAATAAAAAGTGAGTCTGCTCCGTGGTTTTTTATTGTCGCTTTATGTCTACTTTAGAGAAAATGGTCTATCGAGTACGATTTTTCAAATGCATCTCGTTGCTTCTCTGTTCTATTCACAGCCTTCAGATACCCGCTGTATCGCAGACGCGAATCACATTTTCCCGAAACATTCACAGTACCTCTTAACTCACCTTCCGTAGTAACCTCATCTCATTACACATTCCTTTTCCTGCCAATATACCTTTCTTACTCTCTACATGTAGCACATATACACTTGTTTATGTTTATTGTTATTTGTAACATACTCATGTAGTTAAAATTAACATAATTTCATTTTGTTAAAATTATGTTATAAAGTTTAATAAGTAAAATAAAAAATAAATAAAAAAATCGCTTATCGGTTAAGTCAGGTTATATTCGGTTAAGTTTGTTTGGGCTAGTTAGAACAGGAAAAAGTGCGAATAGCACATTAGCCGACCATATTAGAAATCTCATCCATTCGCATAAGTCATTTTATATTATATAATTCATTCGATTCAGAAATCATATTTTTATAATTTTGACTTGGAATGAGACATTTTTCCGTTGTAGAACATAAAAGTCTTGCGTGTGAATAAACATTACTTGTTGGTTGAGTTAGGTTAGGGTTTTTTTTTCTCCTGGCGGTGGGAGAGGGTGAATCGGCAAGGGAAATCTTCAAAAGACTTTGATATATTTATAAATCTTAATACATATATATAAATTACGCGTCACATGTTTCTCCGCGATGGACTCTTAAACTACTTAACTGATTTTAATCAAATTTTCAGATCGTGTTTTTTTTTTCAATTCAACTTGAAAGATATAGGATAGCTTACGTCTAGATTTATACTCGCAATATTATTTTATTGCAAATTATTTGTCTATTATTTGACAGTCACAATTATCTGTTAGTTCCAAACGATTCTACCAGATGGCGATATCTGTTGACTGGATTGAGTAAGTATTCAATAGATGGCGCTGTGTTGTTAAAAGTACAAACGTTTCATATAAGCTGCAATTTAATAGCATAACTACCACGTGTTGCTGAGGCTAAAGTTTAAGTTAAATTTATTTTCTAGAAAACGAAATACAGTGAAATTTTTACTTTTTCAATTTGTGGTGTTAGTGTGTTAGACTGAAGTATATAAATTCATATTATAGTGAAGATAATACAATTATTCCTGATGTTTAATTATTAGTGCTTCATTGTTCAAAACTCTTTAATTAAAATATATACATGTAAGTATTAACATACACACACACATAAATTAATATCTCCAAAAGTTAATTAATATATATCACAAACATAGATTAATATCTCCAAAAGTTAATTAATACATATATATATGAGCAAATAAAGCTCCCCACACTTTTTCAATAATTGTACAAAAATTTTTTTATTATTTTTTACCTCTATTAAAAATTATTTTGCACCCCTCATTTCAATATATGCATTAACCTGCCAGATAATTTCTGCGCTGTTCTTTAGGGAAAAAATGAATTGATTGAGAGTATTTTTCCGGATATACAGAGTAATTACTTAAATCATAACTGGCTCAATGACCGGTCTATTTTAGCGGGCAAAAATGTTAATGTTGACGAAATTAACTTCCACATACAAACAGTTGTTAATCTGATGTCTTTTGAATCAATCGATACTGTTATTAATGAAAGTGTAAATTTTCGAATTGAATTTTTATTAAATTCACTAGATATACCTGGAATGCCATCACATAATCTTCGATTAAAGATTGGTTCACCTATGATTCGCCTGCGTAATTTGAATCCACCTCGATTATGCAACGGTACGCGTTTGGCCATCAAAAAAATTTCTTGAAGCAACCATTTTAACTGGAACGTTTAAAGGAGTGTCCTGTTGCCATGTATTCCAATGATACCGTCAGATTCTACGATACAGAAGACTACAGTTTCCAATTCGTTTAGCTTTTGCCGTGTCTTCAAGGCCAAACAATGTCTATTTGTGGTTTAGATTTGGAAAATCCATGTTTTTCTCGTGGGCAACTATATGTTGCATGTTCACGTGTAGGAAAACCGTCGAATCTATTTGTGTTAGCTAAAGATAGATTAGCCAAAAATATTGTGCACCGATTAGCGTTAAATTAAATTGAAAATAAAAATCTATTTATAATTCAAAATAATAAATATTATTGTTAACGATTTTAAACTATTTACCTCATTTATAAGTTTAAGTGTAACATTTTTATTTACTAACCGCTTTGTAATATACTGATTTGTTACAAATTTGAATAAAAAAATAATAAATTTTAAAGTTATTTTCTATTGATTTTTGCTCGATATCAACTGTACGAAAATTTTTGATCGATCGTGTTCAAAGTCCTTCTCCTTCGAATACCAATAAGGTTGATACGGATTCACCTTTTCTAAGTATGTGGAATACGTTATTGATAAAATTCAAGCGACCTTATTTCAACCATACCTCTTTAATAAAAGATGCGTCTTTAATACAACCAATAAGTTACAAAAATATGATGAAACCAACATAACAATATTATACGCATGCCTAATGTCGTTCTAACTGATCTAAATCGAGACAGATACGTGCAAAATAAATACCGTAAAATTATTCTAACGATTTTGGACAAAAGCTTTAAAACTTTCACGCGTTTGTAACCGGTAATAAATCAACGAACCGAAATTTATTAACGAATAAACCAATTACAAATAATACCTTTACTAAGTTTGAAGTTGAAATAATACAAACGAATTAATATATTTTGCGGTAATTCATATGATTAAATATTAATTTATTGTGTATGCTTGAAAATGACGTAACTGTCAAAAAGCTTTGCAATAAAAAAAAAAAAACTTTTAGCGATTTAATTGTGTTACGATTTTGTTTGGTTTATAATTTATAAAATCACTACTCTCCGATATATTCAACATTTAAATATATTTTGCTTGGAAATTGTAAAATTGAAAATTTGAACAGAAATATAAGAAATAAATATAAATGAAAAACACCGGAACGTTTTTCGTTGATTTTTATATATTTACTATATTTTATATATACATTTTTGTTTAAATTTTCGGTTTCATAATTTCCAAGGAAACTATTATTATTAAATTAAACTAACGCGCCGTGTACAACAGCCAAAGCTCGAGGCACACTAGGAAAAGAGGATTGGATTGTGGAATAGTGACCGGACCGGTGGTGGAAGGTGATTACATTTGAGGATAAAACATCGTTATCTTTAAAGAGGAGATGAAGCGAGACGCTCTAAACGAGGAGTATGAGGGGGAGTAAACTAGAATATGTGAAATAGGGAGGATGACGCCATAGCCGGAACACGGTGGAACCAAATTCTTTTTTAATAAGATACGCATGAATGAGACGCGTATTATTTTTATTCTGCAAAAAATATAATTAAAATTCACTTATTTTTTTTTAATCTCCATTTAACACTATTTTATTACATCAATGCTGGATATTTCCGGTAGTTGTGCAACTATGCAACCTTTATGTAAGAACCACCATTGTTA
This sequence comes from Coronaproctus castanopsis, assembly GCA_032883995.1. Classification (NCBI taxonomy): domain Eukaryota; kingdom Metazoa; phylum Arthropoda; class Insecta; order Hemiptera; family Monophlebidae; genus Coronaproctus; species Coronaproctus castanopsis. The sequence continues at coordinate 65,453,054 of CM065052.1, read as the reverse complement.
ACAAACCTAAATGTACTAAAACCTAAATACGTTTATCAAGTGGCCTTTGAAATTAATTCATCATCAAACGTTATTAATGTTTTTAACAAAATTATTCTTATTACTTTATATTGGTGAAAGATTAAGAGTCGCTCTAAGCAAAGAGTATGAGGGGCAGTCAACTAGATTATGTAAAATAGGTAGGATAACAACATAGCCGGAATGGAGCCAAAATCATTTTTAATAAGGTACGCACGAGTGAGACATGTATCGCCCAGGTACAATATGGTGATGATCACATCGTCTCTGCAGTTTTGAAGCGAAGTTAAGCATCGATCGAATATTTTATTTGCCGTATTTTATCTTTTTATGAAATCAGCTGCCACTTCCTCCGGCATAATGCAATCTTAAGATCAAATGCTAGAATTGTAACATCCGGAGCGTAGCAGCTTTCCTGATCGCTTTATCAGCTAGTTCATTCCTATGAACCCCAGCATGAGCTGGGATCCACAAGAGTGTCATCATCTCACTCAATCCTTGTTTTGTTTTCGTTGTTTAGTTACCTAGCTTAGTAGTTAATGTTTTCATGGTGCCATAAATTTTTATCGCTACGCTAAAAAATGCGATATATATATATATATATATATATATATATATATATATATATATATATATATATAATCTAAAACGTATCTCCTTCTCTAGATATCGCAGAGCAAGCCGGTTTTATATCGATAAAAGATATAAAGAATCGAAAATATTGATCAGAATGATAAAAAAGTTATGAATTTAATGTCTCCAATAGACTAATTACAGTCTAGATCCTCGTATGGTTTCCTACTTTTTAAAAATTACGTCAGCTTCGTACTCTAACCCCCGAGGTTAGATAGGGATAAACTGAATAGCGATTAACGAAATTCGCATTAAAAATTGAATGTAAAGTTTGCAACGTATGAATAATTGATGATCGGCGAAATAATTTTAAAATAACGAAAATACCCACATTATTAATTATCATCATCCTCACCATGATCGCAATGACGCTAATCGTTTAATATTAAAAATAATGAATTCGGTTGAATTTGACAATTGCACGCTAATAGTAATATTAAATTACATGGCCGCTAGGCTTCGGTAAGAACGCGCTAATAATAAATATTACCGTTTAGTAACTAATTTGCTTCTTTCTGTTTACCAATACACTCTGGTCCTATAGCGAATGGAGTAATTCGTAAACGTGTGTAAAACGAAAGTTTAGACAGTTATTGTTTACTTTGAAACATTTTTCGCATTCCGCATGTAGTTAAGAAAACCCTAACAAACGTTGTTTGCACTTCGCACGATCCCGCCACAACTAGTCAATTAAAATAAATAAAAATAATAAAAATAAAAAAAATTAAAATACTTTTTCTCACGTTACCCAACCCTTTCGGTCGTATATTATGAAGTATTTGAAGAAACTTACATTTTGACGTATGAAATAATAAACGATAATAAAGTAACATTTGGTGTTGAGGAAACACGAATGGTATACAATAACGGATGTTCTATGGGTAACAGATGTATAACTTGCAAAAATGTGTTTTGTGGTTTTTTTTTTAATTATTGTTAGCATTTTTCGTTTGAAATTAATATGCAGTCGGAGAGGGACGAGGAAAAACATTATAACGCTAGGAAGACGAAAACATGCAAGGAAAGAAAAGAGGTACGAATCAACTATTATACAAGAGGAATGATTTTTTTTTCTTTTTTAACATCGTACCAGCACTTAGTGCTATTAACAACGTAGATCACGGGATAAGAGAGGGCTTTAATCAAGTGCCTCCATTAAGGCACAAGACTGCGATGAGGAAGAAGAAATGTACAATATGGGAATGAGATTGGGACGAAACAATGATAATAGGAATAAACAGGTACAATAATAGGAGAGAAAGACATACGCTATCGTCTGGAAGCAGAAGGGAGACTGAAATCAATTAGGTGATAGGAATAGCATCGCGACACCACTTTCTTCTCAAACGTCTTGGCGGATTATCTGGAAGACACGATGTGTGCATTCTGCGGATGATTGGATTGCTGCTAACCTCGAACTTGTCGAATAATTTTTTATATTGCTGTATATGTATGTCACCGACATAAGGAATCCTAAGATCGTTATGTAAAGTCCGATTGGAGACGTAGACAGGAGCGGACGTGATGGTACGAAGTATCTTCGATTGCTGCTGTTGTATTCTTCGAAGATTGCTTTTGCAGGTACTTCCATACAGCTCTATTCCGTAACGCCAAATAGGAGTGATCACTGAAAGATAGATGATCCGTTTAGTCGTTAAATTTAAAATTGACTTCATAGAACTAACCGATCTAAATGGTTTTGAACTGCTGTATTTGCATGCACGACGTCTGAGTTGGACGCAAGGATAGCTATATCATCGGTAAATGATGCTAAGATAGTCTACTGGTTGGTATGTCTGCTGTATAGATTGTGTATAACAACGGTCCTAGTAAGCTACCTTGTGGAACAGACGATAGAATTTTATGCTCTTCAGAGAAACAATCATTGATTTTAACAACAAATGTTCTATCGGATAAGTATGATTGAAGTAAAGCAAATAAATCGGAAGGGAGAATTTGTCTCAGCTTGTACAGTAGCCCGGGATGCCACACTTTGTCGAATGCCTGTGCAACATCCAAGAATACAGCTGAGCATACTTCTTTTTTTTCCAACGTTGAGGAGATTGCGTCAACCAGCCGATGGCACTGTTGCACTGTAGAGTGTTCAGTACGAAATCCGAACTGATGGTGTGGAATTATTCCACGACTATTTAAAATAGATTGAATACGATTTGAGATTAAATATTCTAGGATTTTTGATAACGAACAAAGCAAGCTAATAGGCCTATATGAAGAAACGTCCGTTTGCGGCTTGCCTGGTTTTTGTATCATTATTACCGTTGATTTTTTCCATGTTGAAGGAAAATGTCCAATCCGTAATATTGCATTGAAAATATAACACAACAATGTGGCTGATTTCGGTGGAAGATGTGAGTGAATTTCACCAGTGATAGGAATGAATTATACCGGTGATATAGGTATTTCAGTGAGTCGAAATAAATCCGACTAAACGCGATGTTTATAACCATTTTTATTGGATTTTTATTTGAACGGTGTCGTATTAATAAACAGAATCTTAAGTATTTACGTTATTCCAAAAAAAAATCGTATCACTCGCCCGATATTATGCATAATTGATAAAAGTTGAAGCCCGGGGTCTAAGACAAATACCAAAAGACGAGCGTCCGAACTGACGTAGTGAATGGTGTTGCCATAGGAATTTATTGTCAACAAAATAAAACGACGTGTCGTTCAAAGAATGAATTTACTATTACTTTAGGAACAATATTTAGGAATCGTTTAATATTGCCCCAATGCTTAGATCACCCGAACTTTTGTTTGCTGAACCCTTTGTTTTAAATGGGGTTGGTATTTAAAATCGAAGGTATACGAAAACGAAGTTCAGTATCCAGAACAGTTGACAAGATTTGACGTCCCACCGGAAACATGACAACTTTATCGAACTGTTATTTTACGCCATTGTGCTCTGTTCATCGTGGTTAGCTCCTCAATTGTTAAATTCGTTCTAATTCTTATTCGGTCCATGTACTTTGACATCGTTCTTTTTGTCGTCTTCTATTCATTTTTCTTCGACTATAATTATCTTTTCAATCCGCATTCCATCTTATGAAATGACCGAAGAATTTCATTGTGTTTCTGTATATTCTTGTTCATCATCCACCTATTAAAATTGAAGCGTCATTTCTGCTACCCGTAGAATTCGTAACGCATCTGAGTGTTTTAAATGACGCTTGTTTATAATTCGTGGCTAAGCGTCTCTTTAAAATTCTACTAAGTCAAGACGGTACGTAGTTGTAATGGCAATTCTGCTTTTAATTTCTTCTACACACTCTATCAACGTGAGCCCCTTAGATATATCACTTTTTCCTGTCGAGGCGGTATTTTTTGTCTAATACTGTTAGAACCTATTTTAATCTACTTAACATGAAACCAGCTTTTTTACTAAAAGTATAATAATTCAAGCGTATCGTCTTCAGATTTGGCTATAAGTATTGTATCATCGTCCGCGTAACGAAAGTTTGAAAATTTTCCGCTACCAATTGTGATTTCACCTTTTCATCCTTACGTTGATTTCCCGTTCCCGTAAGCGTTGAAAAAAGACGAAGATAGAAATTGATTCGTTACTATCATACAATGGTCGAATTTTTTCGCTGAAAAAAATTTGTCATAACGTTTCAGAGATACTTGCAATTTCCATTTTCAACCCGAACTAACCTAACCGGGGGGTTTTTCGTTGCTGCTCCTATTTATACATTTAATTTGATCGATGTCGCTAATTTTTTCTTAATATTTTCGTCATTAGTAAACGTCCCCATCGTATATAAAAAAAAGTCTAGGTGAAAAATTTGCAGAAAATTAAGGCTTTGACCTGTGCTATATCGGATATACACTTGCGACTCACAACGCATACATACACAACAACGGCAATGGTTTGCAGATGACACTATCCATTCATTTTTACGTGCCAACAGCCGTGAAAAACTTACAGGATCACTTAGACGACCTGGAAAAGTGGTATCAATCTTGGAGAATTACAATTAACGAATCGAAGTGTACACAAGTTATATTTCACCTGAAGACAATGGACACAGTTATCCGGTAGTTAAATAAATAAAAAAAAAACGATTCCAATACTTCGGCTTACACCTTCAAGACTAACTTGGAGAAAGCATGTAGAAGATAAACGAAAACAGATTAATCTTGAAAAATACATAGGTTACTTTGGAAAAAATTCACCACCATCCTCGGGAAACAAGGTATTTATAAAACAACGTCGAAGCCTACGTGGTCCTATGGAATTCCACTCTAGGGAATCGCAAGAAAATCTCTTCATTATCCAAAGGTCTTGGTACGCGTGGCATAAAGATTTGCAAGTACCGATGGTTGAATGTACGATATATATAGAACGACTACAAAATCAATCAGTTGGGGTAGAGGCAAAGACGATAGCCGATTCAGATGATTAAAACGATCGAAAGTGATTAACTAACCAAATCAACAAGGGAAGAGGACCATTAATTATTATGTAAATTGATTTCATTATAAACTAGACGGATTGTGGGCAAAATTTTAAAAGAAAATGTAGATTATTTAAACTCTCGTACTTTGAAGTTATTTCGTCTATTTTCAAAGCTTAAGGAATGTTTTGTATTACGACTAGCGCTTTTATCGGATTTATGGAAATAATAAATCAACCCAGAAATATAATATTTATCAACGACCTGACGTTCCTTCTTACGTATTATTATTATTAATAATAATGAGTAAAAGAGGTTATTCGGATTAACGGTGGACGATAATAAGTTAACCAACGCTGTTGTGTTTACAACATGCGTGTCGTTGATGCTGGTGGTTGTGTGGTTTAGGTGTATGCGTTTATTATTGGGTTGGTCGCTAGCTTTTGCTTGTGGCCTCTTTGATATATCGTATTACATTACAACAGTCTCTCTACTATGATCCGCGTTTGGTGAAAGAATGTTAAGGTCAACGTTATAATATCTTCCTCTACTTATATTTTTATTTATTTATTATATATTATATATATATGTATATTTTTTTTCTTTAATATACTAGTTTATACGTGGTGGTATACTCGTTTCTTATTTTATTGATGATTCTCCGAATATAAGACGAACCATGTCGATCGGATTCGAGGTGTTATATATAGCTAGAGCGAACGCAGACATTTTTTATGGTCAAAAAAATTTTATATCCATTTCGTGTATATCATCCAGTAAGGGTGTATTGTAAATTTTTTTTTTTGTTAGGCGTACATTCAAATTACGTTATTACCGACTACTACAACGACAAACCGAACGCACCGACATATAAATACGTAATAATAATAATAATAGTAATAATATGTAGAGTCTATATAGAAAAGATCGCGCATGCCATTAAGAAGGTCTTCGTTGGAATGTTGATTTATCCGCCTTCGTCTATAGCGACAGTGTCGATCTTCCACCGTTGTTAGTGGCGGTGCAAGAAGTTCGGCAACGTCGCAATGCGAAGCGCGGTAGCAAAGCCGCGTGCTAGGACCGGTACTCTGCTCTTGTTATGTGACTCCGCACAGCGCGATACATTCCCTGCCCGATCGTTTATATCCGATAATTTGCTCTAGGCTTACAGGTATCCGTGTTGTATACCTCTCGTACGAGTTATTATAATTTATTATTATGATTATATTATCAGAGAGTTATTCCGATGTCTGAGTCGAGTTTGGTGCGTTAACGTTCGTTATTTCGTATTTATCGTCCTCTTAAATAATATCGTCGAATCCTTTTGACAGATTCGAAATTTTTAATTACGCGCGCCTCGCCATTTTAAAGAATATTTTTTTTTTATGCTTTTCGTACTATCTTTGTGTCTGTGCGTATAAGTGAAATCGATAAAATTCAGTCGAACGTTTTCACATTTTATTACTTCCGGTGTTAAAATAGTTCCAGGTAAGTTTATCTGAAAAGAGATGTTCTAATTTTAATTAATTTCGTCAGATTTTATTATCGAATTAATTAAATTTTTTTATTTTTTAACATTCCTAAAAAAAAAATACTAAATTCGCAATTTTATTTTTAAAGTAAAACGAAAAATAGTTGTTTTTAAACACTTTTAGTCGCAGCGTTCCCTCTCTACGGTACGTAAACATTTAGTGCCAAAAAAATAAAAATATATATATATATAAACCAATACCGAATTTACTAGTAACAACTAGCAGATATTTAGACGCTTTAAACGATTAAAGAGGCAAAAACGATTTAGTTATCGAACTCCTTCATGAACTTCCAAAATTAACCATTTTTAGTATACACGCTGCATTCGCGAAAAAATTCAATTTTTGGAACTTCGAAATTTACTAAATCAACGAAATCGAAACAAAAAACTCTATTTAAAATGACTAAATATATTTATTAAATTGCGCGTAATTAAAATATGAAATTTAAAATCTTTTTGGGAAAAATCATACTTCTTTCAATGTTATATCTATAATAAACAGCAGATATTCTACGATTGGTATCGATTATAGGAACTCTCTAGTATCGATTATAAATTAAATACTTATTATTTTTTAATGTATAAATATTATATTATATGGTTAGGTTAGGTAACATTGGAGTGTATCAGATTTTAGGCTGATGAGAACAGATAACATACCTCACTTTGATCGCGATATTATGTTAACTAGATTAATATTATTAAATTTTAAAATTAATTGCAAGTAATATTTAAACAATATGTTTAAAAAAAATTAAATTAATAATATAATTTAAAACATTAATATTATAATTTGAATAAAACATGCTTTCTCTAATTTAAGTCAATGGGATGGAAAATGGCGGTTACTCTATTTTCCCGTTAATGGGTATTCTCTGTTGTCAGTTGTTAGTTGTTAGGTTATGAAGTTTTTTAAATTTTTTACATTTTATTTATATTTATTATTAAAGTAGATTTTTAATAATGGAAAATTTGGTCGACTTTTTGTGTGTGAGAGTTCATGGAGGGCAGCGAAGGCTGTCATTTCTTGTGGCGAACGAAGAGTGTCACACCTACCGGGAAATCTGGCGCATTATATATTTAATAAACGCTGTGATCTCCTGAAGTTGGACAGAACGACGGAATTTTTCCGTTAAAGTGTATAATCTAACCATTCGCTGGTCTATCAAATGAAGACATATATTCGTATCATGAGGACGGTACGGATGAATGATGAGGTTATATTCTTGCAAGTATGTTATTTTATATTTTATTATCTTGTTTTTAATAACTTGGTTATCTCTTTTCGTTTAGTTACGTTAAAAATTATTTAATACTATTTTTGGGACACAAATCACATTTATATAACAACGAGACTAGTGATGAAAAAATTTTACCGACAAAATTTGAAATTTCTGCCGTTACCTCTATAACAGTCTGCTTTTAGTCATTTGCTTTTCCCAAATTTTTTGTAAAAAAAAAAAAGTCATTTCGGACAAAGAAAATTTTCTTTATTAGCCGTTTTTATGCAAATTTGATTTGTGCTCCCAAAATCGCTTATTTTGTAGCTCCTTGAAGCCCCCCCCCCCAAAAAAAACATGGTGGTTACTCAGTGTTGCTCTGACGTATTTATCGTTTTGAAATTATTAGGATACATTTAACATTTGTTATCTAATTGTATATTATTTAGAAATCAATTATTAGGCATTAAAGGTTTGATTATCTTCGTATGACAGACTCGATAATAATACGGTTTATCACATATCTTGAGAGGATGTAATTACATGGGGATATAGTTTTAGATTGTAACAGAATTAGTAAATGACGACTATAACGAATTTACTAAGGTAACTATCGAAGAGTTAAGAAAAATTATTATTTATTTATATTTAGAAGATAACATTAATTTTATTTAGTTATTATTTCTTTAAGTTTAAAATGACAGTTATCGAAAAGACTCGATGATACCCGCCCTACAGAGAATGACTCGCTCCCTACAAATCAGGGTACCAGTCAACTGCGGAATGGCCGCTCAGAAATGATATTTCAATATCTGAATTAAGCTTGACAAGGGGTCTCTCGATAGAAAGTCCTTTCCGAAACCCAAACTGATTCCGATGAAAAATTTTACTGTCATCAGCTTCCTTTAAAATAAATTTACTAATAACCCTTTTATATACCTTCGCAATTGCGTTTAAAAAAGTGACATAGGTCGGAAACCTATTTAACATTAGAAACTTCCCAGCAAGGGGAATATGAGAGACATTTATTAATAATATCTGAAACCATTCCATGGAAATATGTTTCAATCTCGAACGAAAATTGTCGCCAGTTACACCATTCTCGAATTATAACTACTATTAATATAATTGGCAAAAATAAACATCCTCTCTCGATTAATGATAGCAACATAAAATTAAACATAATTTAAAACGAGTTTACATAACTACATACTCGTTTTAATGAAAGACGAAAAAAACGTTGCTGGAACAGGTTAGTGCAGCAGCACGGGAGAATAGATTTCCATCTACATGTAGCGACGTTCGCTCCCTACACACGGCATAAAGATTATAAAAGTTTTTTTATCATCCTGTTACTCTTAATCATGGAAGAGGCAGTGGCGTCCCATTCCATATAACACGTTGCATATAATTATTGTCTAACCCATTCTACATGTAAAAAAAGAACACACCTACAATGGATCGTGTGTGATGTTTTTCGGAACTAACGATATAATTTATTCATTAATTTGTTCCGGTCACATATGTGGGAATAAATTTTATTTTCACGATGACAAAAAGTTTCCTCTCTCTCTCTAATAATTTGGGGAGCTTTTAAAAATCTCGACTACATTAGAAATTTCATTCGAGAAATTGTTTCGATTTATTCCGAAATTTTTCACAATATTTTTAGGCTTAGTAGACGTGAATTTTAACTATAACTTTTTTTCTAATATAGTTAGGACCGTTTTGATTTTTATTTTACCATACGACCGTCAGTGGGTTGTTGGATTCTTGAACGTTGTAATTCCTATAAATTAGGAAACGAATTGTTGGATTACAACCGGGTCCGTAGTTTAAAATTTATTTAATTTTTAACCGAGTTTAAGAAGCTAATACGAGAAAGATTTAATTCTTTGAATTCCATCGAGCAGTTCATCAGCTGTAGAAAAAACCGACTTTGGATATAATTGTATCTTTTAGTGTATATATATATGTACTTTATGTTATATACTTGGTACACCCCATATACGTACACATATATATATATATATATATATATCCATGTAAGTGTATATATGTTTATTTGGTTTGAACAATAATAACCTGTTTTTTTTTTTTTTTAATTTTTTAACCAGAAACATAAGCAACCAAATAGTTCACATTTTTTCACTCGGTCAATGTTATTTTGTATTCATGACATGCGAATTATGCCAAACCTCTTTTTGCAATCATTAAAATACCTGCCTTAATCGTAGCCTAACATATATTACGCCCATATCGCACAAATAATCCTAATATTGTTAAGCTTTATACAAATAAAAATAATCATCATTGGAGGGAGTTTCATGCTGCTTGAAATATATTACATTTTTACATATATGAAGGAAATATCACATCCCTTTATTTTTATTATTTTTTTAAACATGTATGTGTGTATAGTTATTATATAATATTAATATATTGTATATGTAATGTATTTGTGTATGTACAGGAAAAAATTTAGTTCTTAGATCTTTATACTTATTACACAAATTATGTGGTCCACAATTTCATATATATATGTGTGTGTGTGTGTAATATATAATATACCTAAAAAAATAACATCACAATTTGATTTCGAAAATTTTCAATATTTTGATTTGAATCCAATGATGAAGATCTATGTATATTTTCTTTTAAATTTTTCTTACTTCACTTTCAGTTTAATTTGATATATGTATCTATATATATATGTGTGTGTGATGCAGAATATAAGAAGCAGCTCCTGAATAATTTCGATTCGTTTACAAAAGACGACTGTTGGATATAAAAACTACCTAAATTACACGTAAAAATTGAAAGGAATATCAATAAATGTCCGTAACTAAAGTGTAAATTACAACGTTAAAACTATTTTATATTTGTTTGTCAATAATATGATTGAAAAATCTTACGTTTTAGTCTGTTAAAAAATTGTAATTATTAAATTAAATAAGAAATTCGTTTTAAAAACGTCAAAATTCTAAGTTTATAAAGTATCGCGCGCACTGTCTAATTTATAAATCCAGAGTTGAATTAAAAATAATTTTAAACGTATACGAAATTTAATTCTTTAGGTGTTTTCTTTTGGAGAATCGTATTCTTAAATTTCCGTTTCTAATCTCGTTTATTTCGTTTCCTTATTAACTATTACATATTGATTGCCTTGTACGCTACTTACACTGTACAACAAAATATGTATAGGTAAGTAGTCGCCTACTTCCGAAACGGAGACCGCACTTGATGATATATGTACTTATATGTTTCGACGTAACAACTGTGTAAAGATTTATTAACAAGTATATATATATATATATATATATATATATATATATATATATATACTTATTAAATTTGTTGATCTTTAATTATAACTAATGCGAAATAAAATTTAATTTTGTTAATATATAATCTCTTGACGTAGGAGCGGTAGTGGTCTCTTCCAGCTGAATTAGAGTTCTATCGTCGACGTTTTACGGGGAAAAGATCCCTGCCCACGGTCGAACTCATTTAAAATTTGTCGCTAAATGACTACTATCAGCTTGCCGGAATGTGGCGAAAAACCGAGGGAGGCTGTGACAAAGCACTTCTTAGTGCATATATTGGAATTCCCGGAAATATATCATTTGGCCTTCTATCAATTTTCAGCTCGACCGGACGTGCCTTACCAATTTCTAGTTTATGGATTCTCTTAATACCGGATTTTAAGTTCATAATCGTCAAATAACGTTTATAATATAAACATTACATATGGAAAATTGAAATATATACCTGCCCAATTCCGTTTTAGCCTGGCAATTCGTTCCACGGCATCCAATAATGTTGGTTGTTGTCTTAAACACGAAATCGTTTTGTGCTCCTCGAATCATTAATAATAATTCTTTCGTGTACCTCTTTCTTAATTCTTCTGTATCTTTGGTAAAGCATGTTTCGGTACGTTAGGAGCGTCAGCCCCCGCGCCGATCAATTTACTTGTCAGACTATTCGATGTATCTTTTATTTCCGAAAATTTTTTGTTTAGCTTTATGACATTCCGGGGCGAGAGATATTTTTATCTTTAAAATGCATCGTGGTTTTCTTCTCCATTGTAACTTCTCGTCGTAGGTATCATAATGCAGTGATGGCCAATTGATAATCGTCGCATAGACGAGGAAGGCCCGTGACTATGTAGATGATCGCGAAATGGACGAATAATCGTATTCGAGTCGCTCAAGATAGAAGACGTTGATGAAAGTGTTTGGGGAATGTCTACACCCGTCAATTGGTTCACATAGGCATACCGTGATGTTTAGAAAACACGTTCGAAATGTTTAAACAATTAACAAAGAACACGTCTGAGACTCCGTATGGATTTAGGGGATTTTGAATTTCCGAACAAATATTATTCTATCGTGTATACAGAAACGGGGATACAGGCGTAAAGTTAGGATTATTCGCAGAAAAGAATAACGTATTGCGGGGAAACGGGGGAAACATTCTTATTTAACGATTTCGTCTGTTATAACAGTCGGAAATACGTAATCGACGTCTTATTTATACTTTCGACGACGTCGCGAAAAAGGACGTTCAAATGTAAACTAACAATTTTACATTAAAAACGCAAAAAAAAAAAAAAAACGGTTAAATTATTTATTAACGTATATATCTATGTAGGACGTATATAGAAGATATTGTTTAATTTATCCGTTCGAATCGACAACTTTGTGTACATTAATCGTATTTTTCGTAAATCTAAAAATTTCAAACCGACAGGATGTTTTCATTTCTTAGAATACACTTTGAAAACACGAAAAGAAACTCTATATATAAAATTACGAGTATAGACGACAAAAATTAAAACCTATCCCGTCCTCGGATCAACAGCAGAAAAAAAAAAGGACTCGATCATTAGGTTTAAAAGATTATATAAACGACGACGCATTAATCGCGAGTACACGAAAAAAATAAAAATAAAATTACTTTTACTTATTCGATTTGTAGTGATTTCCATGTTCGATTATTTGTTTCCAGACAGACTGGACGCTTTAGAAATAAAATTCCAGCGTATAATGTAGATAATAAAACGATTCGATTATTAAACACGGATTATAAATAAACGACTTTTACGAGATGTATAAGAGAAAAAAATTCGATCTTGACGCAGCAAAAATACGTCGATACCGGTACGCTTAACACCGACAACTGGGAAAGATTTTAATTTGACGACATTAATACAAAAAGTCTAGAATTCAGTACCTCAGCGTCTATATCGACGATGACGGAGAAACTACGAGACAGAAATAAAACGTAGAATAGTTATTGCACAAAACCCCTTAGACGCCTAATAAAAAAATATGGAATGACCATCGTCGAATAACGTAACAAACGCTGATACGCTCGATATTTTGGTACGGTTCGGAGTCCTGGGGACTACAACAAAATTACGCTGGAAAATCGAAGCTTTTCAGACAGAACGCAGAACAATTAAATCCTAAATCAATTACGCCTAGAGACGACGCGACGATTATTGTTCGCGATAACGAGACAATTTTTTTAAAGTTCTTCGGGCATCTGACGAGAAGGTAATAGAACGAACTGCGTTTCGTATAAGTAGAAATCGATGGAAAAATAAGTGTTCCCCGATAAGATTTTTGTATAATATTAAATGTGAGATGTCGGAACTGATGAAAAGTATTAAAAAAAAATTATGTCCGATGTTTGCTCGATCTACTCCTATATGATAGTTGGTCGGCAAACACGATTGACGAGAAAAAGTAAATCCGATAATTCCGAATATGATGGTTATTTTTAATGCTTCTCCATATTGACGTCCGTTGGCTCATTAATTCTGCAAAGATAGAATACCTGTCACAAATAACAATAATAAATGTTAGACAAAAACTAGATCTAGCAAAAACTTACGTTTGAAGTGTGCTCAATGACGGCTGTGAAAATTGGTGCTGAACAGTGTGCGGAAATAAACTGAATTCAATGGAGGTGTGGATCTAAATAAAGAAATCGTAATGAAAAAAAAAAGAAGTTGAATAAGAAATAGTGTAGAAAAGCGGAAATTAAAACCGTTAGGACATTAAGATGTAATAACTTCATAAAATAAATATAATAGAGAGTATTACAGGTAAAAAGCCAAGAGGAAGACCAAGATAATGAGTAGTATACGATCGCTTGAATATAAAAGTAAATATCAAGAACTTACTGGCTATCAACGTGACACAATGAGTGCAGCTACAAAGAATTGCCCTTTTTTTTTTTGACCCATTAGGGGGGAAATCTTAAAAAAATACTGATATATTTATATGTAACACACACACACATATATATATATATATATATATATATATATATTTAAGAGTAGCACATGCACTTAGCAAATGCTGCTGGATTCCAAAGAAATCAGCGATTGTGATTTTTACCCACCCTCTGTTGAAAAAAAAAATATATATATATAGAAAAATATACGTGTAAATATAAAGGTCCATCGATGCAAAGACCTCCACATTATAATAACAATGTGATGGAAAAGGGATGAAAAATACATAGTCCCACATGATGGATCATTGGCCAGCTTAAACCATATGGTCCAAGCTTATCGTGCTCAGTTAAGAGTTAAACATTATAAAAATTGATATTAAAATTTTTAATTTCGACCTCAATGAGACATCTGTCAGGAACTCGATAAGTTTTCCTGCCACTAACTTCAGCGTTTCATACCTAAACAAGCATCATATAGATATGTTTTATATATTGCTTATAAAGCAGCTCCTGTGAGGGCACAGTATGGAATTCAAAAACAGGAATTGTCGAATGTGAAGATTATTACCTTTGAGCAGTCTGAATAGCAGCGATCCTCCAAATAAGATAAAGATCCAGAGGGATGACACAGGCAGCTAAAGTAGTTGTATGATACAAAGAAGAGATGCGGAGCAAAAATTACGCTGTTGTTTATTAACACAATCCAACGCTTTCCTATTAACATAAATGACAGTCCGACAACCCGTAGACCTTTCTTTAAAGGCGAGTCCCTAAGAGTTAAAAATAATAGTATATTTATATGAGATATTTTTAACATGCGACAGGAAGGTTAATTTTTCATCAATAACAGTACCCATGTATTTTAATTCCTGAACATGTTCAATGGCGGAGAAGATAATAATTTTAGCGTTTTCACTTCTTCGACCAAAGAAGGATTACGAAAGACTGAGAATTTACACATTGTTGGAGAAAAGTTAAGTCTAGATCTGATAAAGTATTTGGATAGATAAAGCAAACTTAAGAAACTGTGACTCTAAACTTAAGAAACGGTGACTCTGGGTAGATCTAAAGATAAGATAAAAGTCATCAACAAAATAGATAAGATGACAATCCATACTGCAAACGGCAGAAAAAGTATTAATTTTATGATGAACTACAGAGTACCATATGTTTCAAAGAGTGGCGCTCAACACAGAGCCCTACCCTAGACGTAGGATTTTTATACGCGGTAGAAGCTGTAAGCAGTCCTCCGATAGAAATAATCAATAACTGTATCGGGAACGTATGGATTAATTTTACTACTTTTTAATACTTTCATAATGACAGACCACCTACAGTTATCAAAAGCACCTGCCTTTAGTGAAGAAAAAAATTAGTTCCGAAACCTAGACGAATGCTTTTCCAGTTTCGAACTATGTGGACTACCGTTGTTCTACCTCACCGAATTGTTTCTGTATGTCGTCAATCTAAAAAGTATCCGCTTTAATTTTTGTCACGTAGCGCCGATATTGTTACACTTTTCCCTATTCTTCTTCAAATATTCTACTAATATTGTTCTTTTCTTATACCATCACCCTATCCTTATTTATATTATTAGTCTCTTGCACTAATTTATTCGAGGTCAATTTTTTTTTTTTTTTTTTTTTTTACTAATTTTTCAGTCCTATTAATATAACAATTATTTTTGTTTTCTTCAAAATAAACGATCCAACGAGAACTAACCCTGCTCCCGTACGAATTTAATTAATAGGACGCGTCTGTTGTTAGCTTATTTCGCGCGCGATTAATTAATTATATACTACGTCATTTATTTGTCCGACGCCGTTAGTAGGGTAGTTATTAGCGGTAAATTGTTACTTTTGAAGAGTACGTGACAACGTTCCAGTGACAACTTGGTATGCGGCTAGAACCTATTAATTTCGTCACCGATTAGACTTTATACTACTGTTACTATGTAATAATGTTACTTTCTCCGTTACCTGTTATCGTTATAATGCGTCCGCGTGATAAATATTAATAGCAAATTAAAGTTTATATAAAATAAATCACGTACGACGATTTCGTTATATTTTTAATTAAGCATAAGTTGAAAAATAATAAACGGATATAACATAAAATTACGCGTACAAAATATAAAAGTAGTAAACATTAATCCGAAAGTTTATTTTACGTTCGTTTAAGAAAACAAAAAAAAAACATCTATACCTCCGAGCACAGGGAAATACTTTTGTTTGGCGACTTCAATGCTCACAGTCCACTATGGGGTGGGAGGTATACAAATGCAAGAGGTAAACTACTAGAAGGAATCATCGATAACTATAATCTCATACTTCTAAATACTGAACCCACGCATTATAATTTCAGCTATAAATCATGGTCCACATTGGATTTAATCCTTGCTTCACCATCTTTAGCTAACTCTATACAAGTTTATTATCACTCTGACTTGGCTGGTAGTGATCACTTACCAATCATAATAACGGCTGTAGAATTCGTCACTGCCAGCACCAGGTGGCCATCACCTTGGGATCTGAGATATCTTGGCCTGGTTTTTGACAGAAGTTTGACATGGTTGGATCACATAAATTACCTCCGAGCGGCTTGTATGCAAAGACTAAATCTGATGAAAAAGTTGTCACATACCACCTATGGTGCAGACAAAATTTCTCTTCTCCGAATATACAAAGCCCTAATAAAAGCAAAATATGACTATGGTTTTCCTGCCTACACGTCCGCTACACCAACTGTCCTGAAACGACTAAACTCAGTACACCACTCTGCACTACGCCTAACACTTGGTGCAATGAAATCAACACCAATAAACCATTTGCTATATGACTCTGGAGAACTTCCCGCCAATCTTCATCGTTCTTATATCCTACTCAAATTCCACCTTCACTCACTCTCAACTCCTGATCTTCCTGATAATGCAGTGTATCACCACAATCATCAAATCACTCCTTATTCAAACTTACTCGTTCACAATAAAATTACAAACATCTTCCATAATCTTGACATCAACCTGCCTGCACTCTGCAAATCTGTCTATTCCTCCTTCGATTTCCATTCCCATAATCTTTGACACGTCTCTCCTCAACTGCCTCTCATTGCCGCAATCCATTATCGAGGCCTCGTTCCAAAATCTACTAAAAATGTATGGTGGCTGTACACGGATGGTGCCAAAAAAGGAAACTTCACTGGTTGCGCCGTCATATACGAACATGGGACAATCCGATGTCCACTACCATCTACATTCTCTGTATTGTCGTCAGAGTTATATGCAATCTCCTGCGCAATTGTTATTGCAGAATCGGAGCTAAAGCATGACATACTAATTTGTACAGATTCTCTCAGTTCAATTCCGAAACATACAGAATAGACACGAACATCAGCATCCGTTCG
This sequence comes from Coronaproctus castanopsis, assembly GCA_032883995.1. Classification (NCBI taxonomy): domain Eukaryota; kingdom Metazoa; phylum Arthropoda; class Insecta; order Hemiptera; family Monophlebidae; genus Coronaproctus; species Coronaproctus castanopsis. The sequence continues at coordinate 65,435,580 of CM065052.1, read as the reverse complement.
CAAAAACTATACTAGAAAAATCGTTTACCTATAAGCGACAAATTGTACTTGCGTGGATACCCGGACATCGCAATATTGGTGCAAACAATGAAGCTGACACAGCGGCAGCAGATTCATGTAATATAACGCCGGTTCCGGTCATACCAACGACATGTAAAGATATGACGATCCATATCTGGAACAAGATGAAGTCGATAGCAATGGAATGATTCTCCATCATTCCTTATTACGATCGTAGCATCGCAAACCCGATAATGCCAACATCCAGACGGAAAGATGTGGTCCTCTTTCGCGTTCGGTCCGGACACACACGTCTTACGCACCAGTTCCTGTTCACCAGGGAAAATTGGCCTACCTGTCCTGCATGCAATACTCCTCTTACCATCACTCACATCCTAGTTTCCTGTCCAACATATACCTTTCAACGTCAGCTTGTTGGCCTTCCTCTCAACCTTCCCAACATATTACAACACACTTCATCCGCTGAGACTAAACTTCTCCTCTTCCTCAAAATCACAAACATCTTTCCTCTAATCTAGTTTCTTACACCTTTCCTTCCGTGCCTCTGGCCTAAGTAGCAGGATACGGTATGGTCACAAATCAAAAAAGAAGAAGAAGAAGAAGAAGAAGTGAAACTTTGTAACTAAATTCCATATTTTTTTTTTTTTAATTTTTACGCATGGGCATTTATATATAAATAAACACATATGCACGCACACACACACATATATATATATAAGCATACCTATGTATATAAGTCGACGAGCATAATGTCACAAAACGTGATTTGATGACGGGTGTTGGTAGTGTGGTACATTCGAACGTATATATATATATATATATATATATATATATATATATATATATATATATATATTATAGCGATTTAATACAATGGGGATACCGAAGGAAATAAATAAAATTAATAAGAATTAATCTTAACATCATATATACGTAGAATAAAGGTATTTCCATTGTAAGATGATTTAGATCGTCAAAATAGATATAGTCAGATCGTAAGGCTTCGCAGTATTATAATAACTAGAATGAAGATACTAATAAACACGGTAATAATAATAAGTACAATAAAGTTAACATACGAATAATAGCAGGTCAATAGGGGAAATTAGGAGATAAACGGCGTGTAGAGTCAGCATCGCGTGATTATCTATATACGTACTCATTTAACGATAAGACTCGTCGTTAGTTTAAGTTCCGAAATATATATCGTAATTGCTACACGTATACGTAAGTCTAGTCAACCGAACGGTTCTCTCCGAAATAAAGAAAATCGTAGGTCGACAATTTGAATCTGTTTTTTTTTTCAACCAAATTGATGGATCCACCTTAGTAAATTCTAGTCGCTATAAAATATCAACTGAAAAAAAATTGTAGATCAGTACAAATACAAATACATGCTACGTACGGAATAGGGACGATTGGAATAATAATTCGAAACACCTTCAGCATCCGAGAGCATCATCCGTCCTGTCCTACCTGCGGTATACCCAGGTCGTACGATTTGTTTGTTATATCTGATAAAATTTTATATGTATATTTCACGTGAGTTTATGTATGTAGTCTGTGTAGTTTTCTTAATGTGTTGGTAAAATCACACATGTTAAATGCATTTGTATAGGTAATAACAATAAAATAAATGCGTAATTATATAGAAACGAACTAGTCATTTAATAATAATAATAATAATAATCGTTGTTGGTTCTACACGAACAAATTTTAATTCTCGGCAGAGTTTTGAATTACTCCAAATTTCGCATACGTCAAATTATTTAAAAAACATTAAATTCATAATCACCCTAAAATTCAAATTACAGCTAAATTTTAAGAATTAGTTTAAATTATAATACTTTTAAATTCTACATAATATTGTACCGGCGATCACAATTGATTTGATAGGAATTTTTGTTCCTTTTTATTTAACTTATTACACGTTCCTGTGCGAATAGACGCTTGGCTTCACCCAACAGGAGAAGACGTAATAAGTTGGCGACCGCGACAAGACGATAGCGTACTGCTCTGTATAGAGGCAGAAAAACGTTGTAGCTTGCCAGTATACAACGGCATAGGTCAAAAGCCACGCATTTTCCCAATACGTCATAAATTGTCTCCACACGACGATGTGGGTATAGCAGTACGCTATAACGATCCACAAAAGGACGAAACGTAACAACTTAGCGATCCACGATATATATATATACGGATACGTAATGCCTGTTATTTCCGCTTGCTCGTTTTGCGGGTTAACTCCCCATATATGACGCGGCAATAGAAGTTTCACTTCAAAGAACAGAATTATTAGTAAGATCGGAGATTAGGCTGGATGGAGAGGCTTTGAAAATGAGGGCTAGAAAAACGAATTTCCAATTAACGCGAAATATATATAATAAAAGATCTATATCAATAAATGCTAAGATCAGACATTACAATACAGTTATTAAACCGGAATGTTTATATGCAGCTGAATGCTTAGAGCTAAATGACATTGGAAAAAAAGGAAAGGAAGATTATGAGAAAAATTCTTGGTCCAAGAAAAGGAAAGGAAATGTTCAGGAATAGGCCCAATAAAGAGCTATAAAAAAAAAAAGAGAAAAACTATCCGATATTATGAGAAAAAGAAGATTAATATTTTATGCACATATACAGAGAATGAGTGAGAGCAGACTGACAAAAAAAGAATCTTTCACCATTTTCATAGATTAAAAACCAGCCCGAGATGGTAACACCAAAAAAAAGATCTCGATAAAGTGAAAATAGATAATTCAATGATAACAGAATAGAATTCAGAAATAAAATTTAAAAGTTTGACGGATTTAAATGAACCAAAAAGCATGGAAACGGGCAAAAATGGACACATGACAGGAAGAAAAAGCCGAGTGAAGTTATGAAAAAATACTGGGAAGAAGAAAGGAGAAGCAAAAGTTTGTTGTTTTCACGTGGTCCATAAAATTCGAAGAGAATATGAAGATCGGAAATAACCTCGAAGTTGCTTTATTGTCGACAACGTAAAATGGGCGAAGAAACTCCTAAATATTCTCGAAAGACTTTTATCTAATTTTTTTCTTTTGAATTAGGTTAATTTTTCTCGTCGTAGCAAATAGTTTTGACCGATTATTTCTTCTGTAGATAACGACGGTATTTGCTTCTGACTGTTCACTTGGGATTTATGATTGATGAAGTATATCGCAATAACGTACCGATGTTTCGGCTGAGGTTATTCTTTTCGAAACGTTACTTCCTGTTGGAATTATAACAACTGGACGTTTTCAATCCAAGTGGGTTGCTTTAAATTTGATGTCGCTGTTTTGCAAGACAATATTTATCCGATATCACAACGCCCGCACCTTTTACATGCATAAATCATTGTAAACGCTGATTACTATATTTTACTCGTTCACTCGTAGCCAATAATTTATATATATATATATATATATATTTTTATTTTTTTTTTCTGCGGAAAATCAGAATTAAGATTTAAGGATGTGTTATAACCCGAGGAAGAGGACTAGGCGATGAATAAAACTGAATGGAGAAAATTCGCCGAAAATACCGCGAGCTTACCAGATGTTTACATTGCCAGAAACGAAAGAAGGAACTTAGTAGAACGGTATGAATGCGCGCATTGCGGGTTATAATTATAAAATTAAATTAATATCGCGTATAATATTAAGACATTGCGCTACAAAAGGGGATGTCATTAGAAAAAGTAAAATATAATTTCAATTTAAATAATAACGTATTGAAGACTTACAAGTCGATGCTTATTGTTACGTAACGATGACATTCATTCTGATCCCAGTGTCAATGCAGAAGCGAGACACAATTGCTTAATACCGAATACGGAATTAGACGATTCGTTAAATATTCACCACCGCTAAGTAGTTAAGCGATTACGTGTCAAATTGGAAATTTTTCACCGCTATCGATATACGTTAAAAATTATCGGCCACCACATTCGGCGTTCCGCTTTTCGAAAGTTTTAAATTACAATCGGGTTTTAACGTTTTCGTGTGAAAATTTGCTCGTCGTAATCCATATTGTAGTAATAATTGATGAGAATAATATAAAACATTCTTCTATACTAAGAAAGACATCAGGACGATGAACGCAGGTTATTTAAGCGTTGATTTATAAATCAAATCGAACGTATTTCAACGAGTATTATAAACGCGTTAATTGAATTAAAATAAAACCACCTATGCCAAATATTACGCGAGTAGTGGACACGTTATTATTATTATTATATATCGTGTTACAACGCTAACGCATACTTATGCACTCACACAAATAATCGGACATAGTCAAAGTTTATAACACTCCAACGTGTCAGGTACACTAATATATACATTCCTCGGGAATACACCCAATAAGGAGATTCGACTTCTTTTTCCCATTACATTTCGCCATATTCTGATTTTGTAATTTTTTATATATTTATTTGATAATTAGACATTTACGTTATGAAAATTAAATATGACGATAATCCAATTAAGTTTATTTTACCACGCTATAAACATCGTTTCTTACATACATATTCCGACATTTATAATTTTAAATTTAATAAAATAATGTCTAAAATACAAGTTACCTTCTACGTATAATAAATTATAATTTTTCCTATTACTGACTTGTTCGATATGGAGTTAACTTATTAAATGAGTTATATTCGCTAATATTACTAATTCTGTTACAATCTAAACTGATATATTTTATATTATATATATGTATATGAATACGTATGTAATAATTGCAAAAAATGAAAATAGAATTTTGTCGGTATTGTTATGCTTAGCAGAAATCTGTTTCTTAATAAGCCAAGTATCATTCTTCGCGTATGTGCTAAGGACAAAAATGTCAGAGGGAAAACCCATAATTACGACATGCACATTATATATAAAAGAAAGAAAAAGCTGTTGAATACGAAAAATAAATAATAATAATAATGTAATAATTTTTCCCTTATTTCATTTATTGTTTTGCTGGCGCTTTTTTAACGCAATTAATAAAGTTTCTTTATATGTGTGTGTGTGTGTGTACAATTCTTGTATGTACCGCATCCTCGGATTTCGGTTGACGATCACCTGTTTGACTTGATCTTTATCCGTAACTGATTCGAAATATATCAATTATATCCAGTTTGAACCACTTTTTCTGATTTTCTAACCACATTATTCTAGACCGGCCACGCTTTTTTACCCTGTATAACCAATTGAAACAACTCATACTTATTATTCCGCATTATGTGACCAAAATATCCTAGTTTCCTTACTTTCACTTAATTTATGTTTTTTTGTTCAATCGTTGTAGAACTTCGGAATTAGGTATTTTAGCCGTCCACGGAATTTTTAATATTCTACGGTATACCCACATTTCAAAGGTTTCTAACTTTTTGCATAGTATCACTGATACTGTCCAGGATTCGACGTCGTACAGCAGAACGCTAAAAACATAACATTATAGTAGGCGTATTCGCAAATCTTTCTATAAATTTCGGTTTGTCAGAACTTTATTCATTTTTTGAAAATGTCTGTTCAATTTTGGTTCTTATCTCAGTGGATATTTCCAATCTGTCGTTAATACGACAAACCAGATATTTGATCGATCTGGTCTTTTCGATAGTTACATTTTCGAGAAACGGTGTGTCGCTAACCGTGTTCATTGCACTACTAATATCCATCCATTTTGTTTTTGCCGTATTTATACGTAAGTCCATATTTTTACTGCTTTCATTAAGCGTGTTCATTAGTTCTTGTAGATCTGCAAGGCTCGTTGCAACCACTACTGTATCGTCCGCATAGTGAATATTATTCACGACTGATTCCGTTATACACCTAGGGGTTTCTAAATAAGTGCCTCAAACATTTTTTCTGAGTAAATATTAAATTAAATAGGGGGAAAGAACGCAGCACCCCTTCATTATACGGACTTCTTCTGACATTTTGGCCATCTATACGTACTGATGCGCTTTGACTCCAGTACAAATTAGTTATAATTCTAATGTCTCTACTGTACCGTCTTATTTGCTTTAATATTTCGATAAATTTACGAAACACGCGTATATGTCTCTTTAGACACCGCACGGCACTTGAAGACTAAAAAGAGCTCCTCCGGTACCAAAGCCATTAAATTGTGTATTCCTGATCTTCTGTTCAGATTTACGGTATATTCTTTGGTATACGATTTTTAGAAACAATTTTAAAACATGGCTCATTAAACTAACGGTTCTAAATTCTGAACAATGTTTTGCATTCTTATTCTCGGGTAGTGTGATAAAAGTTGACCTTAACCAGCTCTAAGGGATTTTCCCGCTGCGATATATGTTATTGAATAAATCAACCAAGACTAGAAGTGATTGTTCTTTTTCTAAAAGCTTCACTAATTTCATGTATATTACATCTAAACCTGGGCATTTGTCAAATTTTGACTTTTTTTTTTTTTTTCAAAGCACATTCCACTTCATCTCGTGTAATATCGAAGTCGATCTCAAAATTTTAATATCGGGAAGAAACGTTGATCAAGTAATATTTCGATAACATTAATATTGATAATCGTGAATGTTCAGTTGATCACAAAAAATATTTAGGCTTGATTATAGATAATACGTTAAAATATATCAAACATATACAATATATAAATAATAAAGTCAACAAATATTATACATTTTTATGTCATTTTTTTTTTTTATTACTAGATTGAATTATTCATTCATTCATTATCTCCTCAACCAGGTTGGTAAGCAACATGCCTGTCTAGTAATCTGTTCTCGGCTAACTTTTTCACTTCAGTATAGCTTCTTTAGATTAAATTTTATATATAATATATATAAAAATAAAATTGTTGTTATTAACAATTATCGTTTTGTATATAAAAAACATTTTGTTCGGAAAAAAATATTATGTATATATATGTGCGTCCACGTGGGCTGTGTAGTTACGCAACTTTAATATCATATTTCTTATGCAATTGCGATATGAAGATGTGTTTACATTGAAATTAACGTCTGAGAAGTTCTGTTTATTGATCGATGTAAAATTACCTGAAGTTTTAAGTGGCACACGGATATAGCGTAATTTTAATTGGAATGATGAAATAAACAATTGCTTAAAAAAAAATAATAATTTACGTCGCTTTTCGATTTCGTATGAACTTTTAGACAAAAATACACATTTTTCCTTATATATAGGTCCGGGAAAGGAGGATACAGAAGAACGTTAAATTGATGTGATAAAAATAATCGTGGAGTTAGAAGATGTGATATTTTTATCATGGCTGCAATTCCTAGAGTGGAACAAGAATATATATATTCATTAAGTTTCGTCTCCTTGTCGGAGGTAGGCAACTACTTACCTATACATAATTTGTTGTACAGCCTAAGTAGCGTACAAGTCAATCATAATATGGAGTTAGCGGCGTAGATAGACATACACACCCAGGAGAACTGTTTGTAATCCCTTTGCCGTCACGACATATGTTTCTATATTACTAGCGCGCATATGTTGTGTGTGGCGGTTTGCCATTAAGATTATTTATATTTTAATTTTCTGATGATAATTTTTGCGTCGCCGATCGTATTCGAATTCGGTACCATCCGTGTAGAACTCCGTCCTCTAGCCACTAGGCTATCCCGATGTATGGTGGTGGTACTAGTAATGGTGTTAGAATAGTGCTATATAGAGTATTAGAAAAAATGGCGACAGTAGAATTAAGGAAAAAAATGCTAGAGGTAATTGATCGTTAATATAGATAACGTAATAATGTGAGTAATTCAAATAAAAAATGGACAGAGGCTAACTCGGATAAAAGATCGAACCTTAGAACATAAATTAAAAATAACAGCTTGTAGTTATATATTAAATTTTTATGTGTACATATATATGTGTGTGTGTATATATATTTCATTGCAGCAAGTTCCCGAAAACATTGAAAAAGTGAATGCGTGACAAATTGTTTTATAGGTTATAAAGATTATAGTTGCATATTTCTTCAAAATCTGTAAAAAGTACAATATTACGATAGCAATAAATAATAATAAAACATTATTTAAATCAATTTACAACAATAAAATAGAAGAGAATGAGATATTACAAAAATTCCGACTATACACAATAAACTGCACAAAATGTAATTAGTCTTATATCGGTGAAACGGGGCGACAAATAAATAATAGTGACTAATTAATTCGCATATAAATGAAAATGATGATAAGTCACTTTATGGAAAGCACTGTAGAGAAGAAAAACATATTATAGAAAACATTACAATACAAATATTTTACACGTAGAATATAGATTTAAGAAAATTATTAGGAAAATTACAAATTACAAAACGTAGAAGTAGTGACAATTTATTAAACGATGTAATCAATTTTGATGAAGGATTAATTTTAAAATCGGTTTTATAAGTAAATGTTATTGTAAATATAAACAAAAATTGGTTATTAAATTACATCCGACTATTTAATGTAAATATATATATATATAAATTTTTGTTACATTAATATTACAGTCAATTTATGTGTAACGTTTATTGTATATGCGTGATAATGACGTGATTGTCGAAAAGCTTTGCGTCAATTAAAAAATTTGTGTAATGTGTTTTTATTTTGTTTTATTAATATATAAAATATGTATATATATATATTACATATATATATCACGATGCACTTATATCAATCCACTGCTGGATGTAAGCGTTCCCCTTTTTCTTTCTATCTGCAACGATCACGGGTCTCGTTTATCCATTTCACACCGGCTGATCTCTGTATCTCGTCCTGCCACCTTGTATCCAGTCGACCGCTACTTGTGCGTCCTTCTCTTGGAAGCCATTCTGTTATTCGCTTCGTCCACCTGTCATTGTTTCTTCTTGCTACATAACCTGCCCATTTCCATTTTAACTGCGCTACACGTCCGACTACATCCGACAATTTAGTCTGTGCTGTCTTATCCACCTGTTATTTTTCTGGTCTGATATCTTGATGCCAAATATTAGTCTTTCTTGGGCTCTCTGTGTCACTGCAAATCTTAACGACATACTTCGTTAGGCTCCATATGTAAACACTATATTGTTCGTATACATTCTTTTTTAAACTATTAGGTATATATATTTTTTTTATGACAGTACTCAACTTTCCAAAAGCTATCCACGAGAGATGCGTTCGTCTTTTAATTTCCTTCTCTGTGGTAATTATTTGACCTAGGCATATATATGTTCACTGACCGGTTCCAGTATCTGGTCATCCAGTTTTATTTGTAACTTTTGAGGCATATTTTTCATGACGTTCGTTTTATTAATATTTATTCCTGCTTTTTTGGAACAGTTATGAAGGTCAGTTATCATTTCCAGTAAAGTACCAACATTTATTACTAATCAACACATTGTCGTCAGCAAAACGGATTTTTTACCCATAAATATTCATACCTTTAGACTCCCAAGACAAGTGTTTGAACGTACGTTCTAAAGCTGCTATAAATAACTTCGGAGATATCGTGTCTGCTTGTCTGTGGCCTCCCTTTAACGGTATTTTGCTTGTGCTGTACTTGTATCATTGGGTAATTTTGTTAATATTTATTTTCGTCCATGTTTCCATAGTATCGTACGTTTTATGATAATTGATGAATGCCATGTGCAATTTCATGTTGTATTCCTCGCACTTAGAGATTAAAATCCTCATGGTGTGAATGTGATCATGCGTGCTGAAACCGGATCTAAAGCCCGCCTGCTCACACGGTTGGCAGTAATCTATTTGTTTCGTCATTCGATTCGCAATAATACTTATATAGAGCTTGTAAATATGTGATAATAAGCTAATTGATGTGTAATTTTCGAAGCTAGCTGTATCGCCCTTTTTGTGTATTAGGATAACATCTGCTTCATTCCATAATCGCGAGATATCTCTTTAAACATTTGTTAAACAGGTTTTTCAGCAAATCTAAAATCTCCTCAAGAAGAAGAAGAACAATAATATATTTGCAAAATATTTTCTGTTTACAAAAAAGTAAAGTTATACCATCCGATAGAATTTTCTGTACCGAATATATCAACGATTCTTTCCAGAAAAAATTAATACATAATCTTATAAAATATTATTTAAATTACGCCTTATTATAAGATTGCAGGAAAAATTTTTAATACAAAAAACCAGCTCATTTAAAATAACAGAGTGCGTACACTCTTACCGTATCAACAATATACTTAAAAATATCTTAGCTTATTTATTAATACTAGTACTAGGATTTGTATTACTGTAGAAGGATGTGTTTTATACGCCTATGCTTATATCTTTTATACCTGTGTCGTAAAGCTTGGTAAATCCCCTATAGAATTTACCATTGGAATGTCGGAATATTTACAATCGGCAAAAAAAATTTTCGTTTTATCCTTAATCATTTCCTGTACGAAAGGGAATTTTAACGCATCGTGGAGAGATTTTATTGAAGAAAATCGCGAGGTTTATTCAAAATTATTCGAAGGCAATGGTTTTGCACTCTTTGCACGTGGTTTATATTACTACTACTAGTATAAGACGATATTTGGCAAGGCATAAAGTAGCTTTGGTAAAATTACCTTTTTGTATAATAAAAATTTGTTTTGCTTTGAAAGCGCAGATCTTTTATTAAATATAGGAAATAGACAACCCATTTTCCGTATTGTTCTACTTACACAATCGTTAATATGTTTTGTAAATGTCTTCTGTCCATGATGACGCCTAAATGCTTCACATGTTCCTTCCAGTCAAGTTCAACGTTTTTTATTTTAACGAAACGATTTAATGAAGGCTTACGTCTGGTAAAAATTATTGACTCTGTTTTCTCATCGTTAACTTTTATTTTCCATTTATGGTAGAATTTAGACATGATATCCATTGCTTTAGTTAATCTATTACTTATAGTGTCTATTCTATAAGAAGATACCATTAGAGAAGTGTCATCAGCATAGAGATTTATATCTACTCCTGGGATTTTCGCTAAATCATTAATATATAATAAAAAGGAATGGGCCTAAGATACTGCCTTGAGGCACCGCAGCTTTAACGTACCTTATATCAGAGTTATGGTTTTTCAGTTTCACATAGAATTTTCTATTCATCAGATAAGATTTAATAGTAAAAACAAGATATGGGGGGAAATTATATTTAATTAATTTATATATGATTCCATCATGCCATGTTGTGTCAAACGCTTTTTCTATGTCCATCAAGACAACACCCGAATGTTTATTCTGGTTAAAGTTATCAGTAACTTTGTCACAAACACTGGCCAGTTGGATATTGTCGTACTTAGTTTTGGTCTAAAACCGTATTGCGAATCAGCTATGATGGATTCTCTATCACTAAATGCCCTCAATCTTACTAGTATTATTTTTTCAAAAACCTTACTTACATTACTGAAACATTTTGAATCGAAGAGGAATCTTTCCCAGCTTTTGCCAAAGGTACCGTTACCGATACTCTCCACGACACAGGATAATAGCATAGGCGTAAACATGAGTTAAATAACCTCCAAGGCGACTATTGCTTTTGTTGGTAGATTTTTGATCATTTTTATGCTAATTTGATCGTGACCAACTGAATTTGTCAGCCTGAAAGTGGAGATAAGGCGTTTAACCTCTTTAGGTGTTGTAAGATCTACGAGTGAAATCACTGCAGGAGTGTGAAGTGAGTAATTGTTTATCGTCTGCTTCACCTTACGTTCATGATATTGACATCAACACATTTTGACTATGAACAGTACTATAATGCTCAACTAAAATTTCTGCCTTATCTTCAACGGAATAAGCTATCTTACCCGAATTAATTGGGTCTTTAATATGCGTTAATTCGGTTTGGCCTCTACAGAAGTATTTATTGACTCTCCATAAACTGTTATCAATTGGAGAGAGGTTTTTGAGCAATTTATCATACTGTAAATTTCTTTCATTTATTAACTTTGTTTCGACTACCTTATTTAATTTGTTATACAGCTTCTTATACTTGAACTTATTTAGATCATTAGATGTTTGATAATATTTACGAACGTAGTTTTTAAGTTTAATAATAATTTTTATATCTTTTGAGATCGAATTTACTTTCTCCTTTGTAACAACCCGCGGATATGCGCGCAGCTTGCATTATGACGGAATTTAGATGTAGAATGTATTTATCTATAGATTGCGGATTAAATAAAGTTTTTGGTATATTAATATTTTTCTGAATGTGTTCTTTAAATATGTTCCAGTTTGCCCTGGAATTTCTTTCTTTAATCATTTCTGAGATTATACCGTCCGGCCCGCTAGCTTTGTTATTTTTCATTTTCTTTAAAACTTATTTGATTTCACTTGTTGATACATCCGGCAGGTTTCCCTTATCCTCATTTATTGTTAATTTATCTTTTACTGTAGGCTTAACTTTTATGTCATAGAAATTTGCATAGAATCTTTCTACCTCTTCAGATAATTCAGTCTCGTCTGTAAGGATATGTCCGTCACGATTTTTTAAAAATTCGTCAGCAGCTTACATCCAGGCCCCCTGTTATGCTCAATTATTTCGCTAATTTTCTTTGTATTGTTTCGACGTATATCACTTCTCAATTTGTTTTCTAATTGTTTTATTCAATTCTGCCCACTCAGTTTGATTTTTATCTTTATCCACTTTCAGTTTCCTCCTCCGTGTTATTAAATCTTTTGTCGCTTCACTTATTTTATTATTTACCTTTTTTGTACGTAGTGCAACTAATAACCGCAGTTTCTTTCATAATTTTAGTAATAAGTTCAGATTGTTTATTTATTTTTAATTTCTTCGGATTTCTGTATTTGTAATTTTAGTTCTTCTTGATATTTGCTTTTATCTTGTATTAATTTATCAGGCTTAACTAATTTTGATTTATTTATTTTTACTCTTTTTAACACTGATACATCGTATGTATATATGTATATATGAGTTGTTGTGATAAAAATTCTGCGCGTGAACATAATACTGAATGCGGAATTTTTGAGAAGAGCACAAATATTTTGGGCGGAAATTCGAAAATCAAGACTAGATCAAATAGGGCACCGAGTCATCTTATAACACACATTATAAAATGGAAAAGATATGTGTGCGGACCCAGTGGATGGTCCAGATTCCATACAGCTGAGAACGAAACAAATATCAACAAATTATGCAAAACTAAAAAAAAAAAAATGACGAAAAACACGATTGACGGCCGAATTAGTCAAATGACTGAAATACCAATTGATTGATTTGATTTTGTATATATATATATATGTGTATGTGTGAGCGCGTGGCATGTATATATTTTTTAAAAACTGGTCCTAGGTTTTCTAGCTTACCCTTGTGATTATCGTCGATTTGCGAAATACTTATCGGAACAATCTGAACTTGTATATTACGAAGGTCGAGAACCTCACCGTACAACTTACGAAGTATCGTCTGGCGCGATAGCTAAACTGATGTATATTAGAAGTACTAAAAACGGTGTTGTGATTTTCGTCATCTCTGGGAATTGTGGCAGTGGTAATACGCTAGATTCTCGATCTGGGTCTTTATTATTATTATTGTCATTTCATCTTCAGACGATATTAACCTACATATCGACTGCAGAGTTGTCGTCGACGATACGTAACGAAGGCTGTAATACGTTCATTGTTGTAGTAATGGTATGCCGAGTAAGATTCGTTCTAATGGTGGGTTTTGTGTTTTTTTTTCGTTATTTTTGAAGTTTAATAACGTCGCGAGGACTAGATTAATGACGGTTGAAGTGATGAGGTATAAACGCGTAAACCATGACGAAGGCTTTTTGTAATCATAATAATAATAATAATATGTATCTGGCGCGTATGTTATGTCGCGTTGGCGGTTGGTAGTGTAGTCATAGTCAGAGATATGCGTGCGAATGGAAATAATTGTCGATAATAAACGTAAGATGTTAACGTACATTCCGATGAATCCAAACCATCAGTTGTCCATGTTATTGTTGATATATTATTATTATTATTATTATTATTGCTAAAGGTAGATCGAGATGGGATACTTTCCTTCAAACGGTAATAACACTTCCAATCATTATTATGAATAATCGCTAACTACACTACTACTATTATTATTCTCATCGAATTGTGGTAAATACTCGCAAGGTCGCCTCCATTCGCGCTTAAGGTATTTCGTTCAAGATCTTCATAACGCTTAAAGAAGTACAGACCGTACCTCATTCCGGTCAACGACGGTAAACACGGCGACTCAATCGTACCCAGAATGGAAATGGATTTCTCATCTCTCGCGTTCTCCTTACCTACCGTTTTTGAACCAGAATTCAAGTTATTCTAACATACCTATATATATATATATATATATATATTAGTTTATCTCTATACATTTTATTAACGGGTATCTTTTTCTGCGCGTGATTCTCTATTTTTAAACGTCCTTTATCTGACCGTTTTCTATTCTACGCTAAAACATGCTGATGACGTAAAGCGGAATATTTACGTCGTCTTCACGGCGTTAATTAAGTCCGTTAAAGAGTCGATTGGTCGTATCTGCTATAAATGTAAACGGAGGACCTTTTATGGGGAACCTCGAAAAACGAAAGTGTTATAAACGACTTGGTTTTTTTTTTATAATTTTATTTTTTTCTTCTATTTATGCGATTATTTTCCATAACTCTTGACGTATACCGGTTACCTTCTTTTTTGCATTTCTTTTCCAACTATATATATATATATATATATATATATATATATATATATATATATATATATATCGGAAAGTATTTATTTAATAGTCTTTAATCTTCTTTGTCGTCGGAAGTGTTCGTTTGTAAAAAAAGAAAATATATATATATATAATAAAAAATCTGATCACAATTTATTCCGTGTTCAATAAATTAATTTTTTCTATATATATTTTGAGAAAAAGAAGGGCCAAACTGATTTCGTCAGCAGCCACTGAGAACCTTTAATGTTTTTCCAGTTAGTAGCGTGTTAATTTCTGCAACTTTTTTTCTTATTAGTATTAATATTAAAACAATCCCTTTCCCGTTATCAGTTTATGGCGGTTTTACCCATCGGGACAGACAACCTTTTTCTATATTTATTCATTACTTTTCCATTTTCCCTCTTTACGTATGTTCTACCATGTGTGTGTGTGTTTGTGTGTATAAACCAGTTTATTTATTTATTTATTTATTTATTTATATACGGTTCACATAGCAGCTAATGCTGAAAACGCGAACACTGAGAAGTAAATAATTTAATACGAGTATACAGCTGAATTAAAGAAATATATTAAATTTTAATTATGTTTCCATTTTTCCCTCTTCATGTTGTGTTTATTTATTTATCTATCTATCTATATACCGTCCACATAACAGTTAACGTCGATTAAAATGCGAACACTGAGAAGTTCACGATTGAATACACGTATACAGCTGAATTAAAAAAAAATAGAAGGAAAGGAAAAAGTAATATTCAATTTTAATTGTTCTGTTTCCCTCATAACGTATGTGCTACCATGGTGTGTGTTGAATTTATTTATTTATTTATGACAGTTCACATAACAGCTAACACTGATTGAAATGCGAACACTGAGAAGTAAATAATTGAATACGAGTATACAGCTGAATTAAAAAAAAAAAAATGATAAAAAGAAAATAAAATATATTAAATTTGAATAATTGTTCCATTTTTCCCTCTGTATGTGTTGTACTATCAAGTTTGCCGTGTGAGAAATCTGTTTATTTATTGATACGGTTCACATAACAGCTAATGCTGGTTAAAATGCGAACACTGAAAAGTAAATAATTGAATTATATAGTTAAATTTAAAAGAAAAATAATATTAAATTATTAAAGCAATATATATAAAAAAAAATACTTATACAATGGAATTATTATCAAAATTTACCATTAATACTCAACTATTCTATTCCTTTTATCGGTTATTTAAATACGTTATTACGTTTATACGAACGCTTCTATATCTTATGACAATGCGTCTATGTTATGTGATCTGTTGTGCGTATTACCACGGCTTGTGTTCTTCAATTAACGATACATATTACATATACGTAGACACATTCGAGGGTGTTTATCACCCATATAAAAAATTTCAATTTTTCCAACGAAATTAATTTATTTAAAACTCTGTTTTAATAAAGATTACTCAATTGGCCGAAAAAGGTAAATAGATTGCCTACATTGAATTATATATATATATATATATATATATATATATATATATATATATATATATATATATATATATATATATATATATATATATTATAAAACAAAAAATACTCGAAAACTTAAGTTCGTTTTGTAATATTTTTGTTAGGTTTATAATACTAATGCTGTATATATTTTTATAATCCTCTTTTAAAATAAAATTCGTCTTGTATTTTTCGATCTTTCGATTAGTGGTGGTGTTAACCAGGATAAAGCATACCAACGCACTTTCTCTTTCAATACTCGGTCTTTACACTTGTATCCTCTATTATCTGTGTGATGAATGTTCGCTATGGTCTTCGTTCTCTTGCCACTTATTACTTCTATTATTGTTTTTAGATATCCGTTATTTCTTCAGACAATCCTCGGCTACATCTCCTATATCGTGTTAATTAAGCATATTTTTTTAAGTACTTCTGTCTGTCTGTTCATTTATTTTTTTATTTTTTTATTTTTTTTTTTGTATCTTCTTTGACACCGTATTTCGAACGACTGCCCGGTTGTTTTCGTCTTCCTTAATTTACGGTCCAAGTTTCTGAGCCGTACATAGCGTTTCGTTATAGAGTCTAGTCTGACAGGGATTTCCGTCATTACGACGATGCACAATTTTACGCATCGTTGTTATTTCCCAATTCTTCTATTAGAAAGCAGCGCTGATATACTTTTTTCTTATAACCTTTCTAACTTTTACTTCTGTTTTCGAGTTTCTACCTGTGATTATTCACTTCGCCGAATTAGCTTCGTACTCTTTCATTTTTAGCCGGGCAAACATTTTCCTGCTAATATCGTGTTGATAACATTTCGCAGTCTTCTCCTGAAATATCCTTTCCGATGAGTCTCTCGTAGATACGCTATGTTTTCCCGAATTTGTTTGCAATCAAATTAATCGACATTGACGTAATACAAAACTCGATTCATCCCCAACATCCGATAACTTAATAAATAATATCCGCAATATAGAAGATCCGGACCTAAAAACATTTGATCGAAGCGGTCGATTGAAATTCCCTA
The DNA here is from genome assembly GCA_032883995.1 of Coronaproctus castanopsis. Taxonomy (NCBI): domain Eukaryota; kingdom Metazoa; phylum Arthropoda; class Insecta; order Hemiptera; family Monophlebidae; genus Coronaproctus; species Coronaproctus castanopsis. The sequence continues at coordinate 65,418,352 of CM065052.1, read as the reverse complement.
CGTCGATCAACCCAATACTTGGTCATCATCGACGAAATGTACCGAATCACCGCCTTAAGCTTCGTTCTATCGAAGATGATACAAACGTGAGGAAATCATCAAACAGACGAAAGAACCAACTGCGTATTGGCAGCATACGGATTATTCACTCATTCTTCCCGGATAAATCCTTATTCTTCTCCCATCGTCGTTCAACGCATCTTTGTTAGTCGTAAATATAATCGTATTCGCCTCTCGTCATCGTTGAAATTCCACGATGAAATCAGTGTAGATAAATTATAATACGCCGATCTGCTATGCCGATTATTATAAAAACTTGTCTGCAACTTTTGTAGCAGTTCGCTGGCTTGTAAATGAAGTTCAATTCGCTAAAAATTATCTAGTCATCTAAAAAGCGGTACTACATGCGAGTTATTTATATTTTAATTTTAATTATTTCGTCGATATAATTTTCCGGAATAAAAAAAAAAAATTGATAATACGCCACTTCCAAAATTACGTTATAATTTCAATAAACCAAAAACGCGTTCTTATATACTTCCTCTATATTTTAATTTGATGCCTATATACGTTTTTTGTATTATGTGTGTGTGTATGTGTCCGAGACATTATTACACGTGGAAATTTAACAATGGTAAATAAAAATTTATTCCCAGGTTTGTTATTTACCGTTATTTACGGAATAATTTTGTGTTCTACCTGCGTGTGCTTGTTATTAATTTTGTATATATATATATATATGTATAAATGATTCTCGTCATGTAAACAGATTACCTCGTGAAATGTTTTGCTATGCTTTGAATAAATTTCCATAAATAAAAAGTCATCAAAATGACTCATATAGGAAAATTTCTATTTTTATTAATAAAATATACGTTATTAAGTTTGGGAAGGTGTATTTTAATGTTTGGAAAAAATCTTGCCTATCATATTGAATATTGTTAGACACACAAAAAAAAATTAACTTTGTTTTATATTTGTATAATTATTTTTAATTTTCAATTTTCGACTTAAAAAATAAAAATTGGGTCATAAAATGTTCATTAAAATCTTTATAACGACGCGACTAAATATAATTAAAAATATATATATTCATTCAAACGCCTCATAAAATTTTGGACATTATTTACGAAATTTCACGCGATTATTTAGCTAGTAACTAACTACGATGGGAAATAGACTAAAATTTATAAAGGGCAAACACATACTGATGCGTGTGTGTATAAAAAACACACACGCTAAAATAATAATTCGCATACATACACACATACATATATATATATATATATATATTGAGCCGTTTGAATAGAATCTGGACCGACTCCGCAGTTAGAAAATCGGTTGAAATTAAAATAGTGAACTCACTTGTTTTCTCAGTGTTTCTTTATGACTCGGAAACCTGGTCAGTAAGCAGCGCCGACAGAAAACATAGATGCACTGGAAATGTGGTGTTGGAGACGAATGCTGCGTGTCTCATGGACAGCTAGGAGAACCAATGCTTCGATTTTGGACGATTTGGTAATCCGAAAAGATTAAAGTCGATCGTTCTCAACAGAATACTACGATTTTTTGGTCACGTAGTTAGAGCAGAAAATATGGAGGCGCTTTTCGTTCAAGGTGTAATGGCTGGTAAAAGAGAGCGCAGTCGCGTACCTCTTCGATGGTCGGACGCGATTTGCAAGACAACTGGCTGCACTTTTCACGATTGTGTAAATATCGCACCCGACCGTATTTGCTGATGTAACCTAGTCGGTCGTGTGACATATCATCATGGTCACGATACCCCTGCACGGGATGACACGACTCACTGATGATGATGATGATATATATATATATAAAATTAACAAAGCAAAATAAAAACAATGTTAATCACTATAAAATTTATTTTATTTGCAAAGTGTTTCGACTATAACGTCATTTTCAAGCATTATTTTTTTGTAATGCTTGAAAATGACGTTATAGTCGGAAAGCTTTGCATACATAAAATAAATTTTATAATGATTAACATTGTTTTTATTTTGTTTTGTTAATTCATAAAATCACTACTCTCCAATACATCAACATTATATATATATATATATATATATGTGTGTGTGTGTGTGTGTGTGTGTGTGTGTGTGTGTGTGTTTATATAAAAATTATGTAAATAATGGCGGTATTTGATAGAAATACGTCCTAATATGTAGCTGTTTTTATTAGCATATTCGAACGATTCCGTTTATTTCATACGTCTAACATCCCCCATCTATCGTTATTTCCGAGCGTCATGATCTATCCTCTGATGTGGTCCATCTCTTTATTCGGTTCACATATCAGTTTGGATTACGTCATCTTCTCCTTCTGCCGTCCATTTTTCGTTATATTATTATTTTCTTTACCGGGGTCGTTTCTAATTACATGCCCGAAGAACTATGTTATCTGTCTACGGATTGTTGGCCCTTCCAATCTTTAATATCAAATTCCTTCGACACAGATGTGTTGGTTTTTATTGCCGTCCACGGTATCCATAGTGCACGTCTGTAGCATGCCATTTCGAAGCCTTCAAGTGTTTCTGGCAGTTGGAAATAGATAGTCCATGACCCCGACAGGTGACAATTGGAAATAGCGTTCGGATCCGACCCAGTTTCGTACGCTTACTTAATTCCATGATCCTTCTGCGATTTTTCTAAATTGACGAAAGCGTTCTTAAGCCGTTTTTATTCTTCTTTTTATTTCATATTCGCATTGTCTTCTTTTCGATATTTCAACTCCGAGATAGATTATATTGTCCTTTACAGTAATATCTTTTAAGCATTTCAGTGTCTAAGAAATTTTATTCTGTCTATCTATGATTATTGAGCAATACTTGGATCGATTAAATTTTAATCCTGCTCGTTTGCTCGGATGTTTATTTCTATTTGTAACATCGCTAAAATAATATTTTCTTCCGTCCTATAGTGACACCGCCATCAAACTTCTTGATTATTCATTCTCCCTATACACTGAAAAAGGGTGGCAACATGACAAGAACAATATACAACTGACAGTGTGAAATTTTTACTTGATAGGCCATCAATTATTTATTATGCTGGTTGCTTGTAAGCGACAAAATTCGTATTTTCCTAATTCATAGTGATTTATATTACTTTTCATTATGATGATATTTTAAGTATGAATGTATCTAATACGTGCATGATGAAAAGTTGTTGTGACTCTTATTAGGTAGTATTTGAAAAGCGTGGAATGTAGTGATTTTAAAAAAAAAAATAATCAACAAAAAAGAAGTTTCAATGTATACTTTTTTATATTCACTTGATAATGGCCTGTCAACTGAAAAGCTTTGTGATTTTTCATAAAGAAACAATTTTAGTGATTTTAACTTCTTTTTTGTTGTATATATATATATATATATATATATATATATATATATATATATGTGTGTGTGTGTGTGTGTGTGTGTGTGTGTGTGTGTGTAGGAAAATGTGTGTATTTTGGACAAGAAATTATGGTGGAAAAGAAAATGAGCATGCAACTGGAAGCTAAAAGGAGAACATCTCTAGCCTGGATTGCATTCGGAAAATTAAGCAGTGTATTAAAAAATAAAGAAATACCGAATAGTTTAAAAAGTAAAATGTATAACCAGTGTGTGCTGCCAGTTCTAACATACGGAACTGAAACGTGGAGTTTTACGAAACAAATAATTAGACGAATTAGAAAAACTCAAACGGCACATGAAAGAGTCGTGCTGAATATCATACTCTGAGATCGCAAGAGCATGGCAAGGATTAGACAATAAACAAAATTAGTAGACGCAGTAGAACTCAGAGCTAAACTAAAATGGAATTGGGCAGGGCATATCACGATATGAGATGACAACAGATGTACCAAGCGCATATTGCAATGGTGGCCGATTAATCATTGCCGCAGTCAAAGAAGACCCATGACTAGATGGCGAGACGACATTGTGAAAGTAAGAAATGTGTTTTGGAAAGCCTATATGCAGCAGTGGGTTGAGATAGGCTTAACGTAAAAATAATATATATATATACTTATCGATCCCAATATTTAAATATTTCTTTTGATTCCGCTGCTTCCATTATTGTGGAAAAATTGCATATTCAAATAATATATTTTACCGACCATTACAATTATTCGTGAAAATATTCTCCTTCAAAAAAATATAACTCATTATTATGTAGAAAGGTATCTATTCTAAACCGTTTCGTAGAGGATTACATTATATTATTTTCTTCTCTGCGTACAAATGAATGATTGATTGTGTATGTATGTATGTATATATCATATATATATATATATATATATATATATCATCTGTATATATGTTAGTCGAAATAGTATTTCAGAAGGTATTAACTGTTAAATCAAAGACAAAATTGTGATGAAAACGATGAAACACACACGTATTCTTGTAATTGGCTATGCGAATTATTACAAGCAATATACACGCACCATGTACATACTGACGCATGTTGATAACATATTATTTTACTTTGATGGCCAACCTAGATAATTTTCTCTAGTCATGATTATATATATATATATGTGTGTGTGTGTGTGTGTGTGTGTGTGTACATATATATATATTATATATATGTAAGTGGTGGGTGTGTAAATGTAGAGAAATGTAAGCTTTCGGTAGCACCAATATTATCCGCTACCATTACACGTCCGATACGCTTCTTGTTTGTCGATTTAATTCTGCTCGATGAAATAGTCTGCCATTACGAGAAGCCAAAAAACGCCTCTGGACATGACCGTTCTTTGCGACTGACTATGCCTTATCTTGTCCGGCAGGTTTTTATTAAATAGTTCTGTTTAGAGTATCGATAGAAATTGTTTCAATCTCGCGATAAATAATAATACGACACCCAATATTTATTATATACTTAAGTATTCGCCTAATAACTTTTATTACTTCGTCATTTTATTTATTTACATACGAATTCACTTTGTAGATAATCGTCGCTGCCTGGTTCGTGTGTAATATATATATACATATATATATGTGACATAATAATAATAATAATAATAATAATAAATTATAATCATGATATATCGTAAAATAAACAAAAATATCTAGTCGAGTTCTTTTTATATAATACCCCAACTCTCGCCTTTCCTCCTTCAGGATAGGTAGATAAATAAAAACGGTTGTTTCTAGAATTCCCTCGAGTACAAGGTAAAGTCTCGTCAACTCGAAATTGCGGTAAGTGATCCTAAGTACGAAGATTGATAAAGAGCTTGAGCAAGCCAATACGAGTTGGTTCGTCGTTGCCTTCTCCTAGGAGGTTTCTTTAATCTCCCGACAGACTATATTATTTATTTATCGGCCAGTCACAGTATAGCCTAGTAATTGCCAATAAAAATTCTCGTCCCAACTTGAGTCGTGCGGAGCATTATCGCCACGCTACAAGGTGTACTAGAAAATCCCCGAATACGTACCCAATAGTCTTTGCTATTTAGGCCAATTTTTTTTTATTTCGGTTTTCTTCTATGTAGATTTCGAAAAAATACGCCTATTGCTGCCTACTTATTTCGATCCACTGGTGACGGAATTTCATTTTATATGAGACTTTACGGAAAAATACACCGGATATCACTTAATGCTCGTAGAACTAACGTCAAAGTTTCTAGATGAACTGAAAGTAATGATAAGATTATTAACATAAATAAATAAAAACCCGATAAGATATTTCCGGAACATAATTCCGATAAATATTACGAGGAAATCGTCCTATAAATGAAGATACCGAACGAAACTCCATACTCAAAAGTTTATAGTTTCTCGCTAAAATAAGAGAGAAAAAACATAACTCCAGACTGAAATTGTATATTATAATTTTTCCCGCGTCTACGATAGATTAACTAAAAATGTTAATTTATTCTTGAGAATAATCGAAAATAATAGCCATTAAATAGTTTATATATATTTTTTTTTTAATAAATTATACAGTTTTTCCGCGTTGTTGTCGATTTTTCTCGATATTACGCAAGTATAAAAACACGCTAATATACTCTGATGATGGATCTAAATCGCGGGACAATGTTGGCTATCGCTCGCAAAATCCTCATACGCTACTCACTGCCACCGTATTTTTCAATTCTTTCAGCTGAATTATACGCTATTAAGCTAACAATTGTGTACATCAATTAAAATCATACTATGTATTCTCGGCAGTCTTCAATATTTTCCGACTCAAGTGCAGCCTTAACTTCAATCGCTAAATACAATAATCAACATCCAATCGCAGAAGAAATTATTAAATTATTCTAATCAATGGAATCCTCTCATCGATCAATGTTTACGTTCGCAATTTCCAGGAAATTGACCGAATAGAAAAAACGCATCCTCTATATATACCCTTACCTCAATTTATCCATCTCTCGTAAAGATGCATACAATATCATCGCCATTAAACTAAAAAGCAAATGGAAATCTGTGCGGATGTTAACGTAATCAAGTTAAGAAGCATAAAATCGGACACAACTCGTTTTATCGAGAAAAGAATAAATAACTTGGAGACGGCTCTGATTCGGCCAAACATTAATAATGCATGGACATTAAGACGTGAACCTCCCGTCAGTTTTTACTGAGGTCATCGAGAAAGTACTATCGTACATGTTCTGCTGAAGTGCACTACTTTCATCTCTCGACGTTCTCAACTAACATCCGGTAAACTCGAATGGCGACACTCCAAGTTCTTTGCACGATACTAGACTCTTAAAATTTATCCGGAGCGATACATGGGACATTAATCGAGAAATCAATCAAAACTAATTCATCGCCAAATATTATTAATGCGTCATTTCTTCTACGTCGTCAAAAGCCCGCTCGTGTAACACCTACTATAAACTTCAGGTTAAATGGTAAGCTCAATGCCAATGCTGTTTATGACGAATACGCCTATTTCGGCCGTTCTACTGGCACTTGTGATTGATATAGACCAGTAAAAGCAGCGAATCACCTGCGTTTTCTTGGGCTCGCATCGCATACCCGTACTATCTTAGACGCAACTCTTAGATTGTTTATATCTTATCATTTTTAATTCGATCGGATAACCGAATACACAAATCTCATCGTAACATACGCATTTTCATTATGTGATACGCGACTTACAGCAATTTAGTAGATTTTAGACTTCAATCGAGTGAGCATATGTTTATCGCACAACACGCCGGACATTGAATTTCACTTACGCATTTATTCAGGCGCAGAAGATTATACAATTATTATCTGCTTCGATGCAGGAACCGATATAGTTGAATTTGATATAGCTGTTTCCAGAGATGCTGATAGATTCAGTTATGCTCATATTCATTTTCTCGAATTTTAAAACTAAATTTTGCTAATCGATTGCATCATATCTTTATTCTATTCTGGAGTGTATTCTTTTAACGGTCAATACAATATAATCCACACATACTAGTGTCTAATTTGCCGGTGTTTGAATATTCTATGTAACCGTGTCTAGGACTACATTGAGCAATGATGCTGACAAGACGGAATCACGATGTATCCGCATTTACTCGTCAGATTATCCAGCTGTACGTCTGATCCTACTTGTCGTGTCTCTATATAATAGCTGCTTGTGTTTTTGATATACCGAGAGGTGCTCGTTTATTTATCTAAATTCCTCATCGACCCCGTAAGCCTTGCATACTTATACCGACGCGCATCGTAAAGACCGTGAAGCGCAGGCTATGAAGTTCGACACACTCCGTGGGATTTCTCATTATTATTTATTTTATTTTTATATATTTTTTTTTCTTGTTTAGTTTTCTTTTTTTTTTGGATACACGTTGTTAATTTCACGTTTAAACTTCTCGCGATATTTACCGTATACATCACCAATTGTTTTTATACAAATTTAAATCTTCATTAAATAGTAAGTTTAAATTCTCTACCTGTTTCTATTATATACATTTTTTCTCACAATTATTACAATTTAATCTATAGAATTTATTTTGTATTATTATATTATAATTGTCTGATGTAATTTTTTAAATATTTTTAATTATAGCTTCCTATATAATTAATCGATTGTTTATTTTTCCATTTACAATAATACTTCTTTCGCATTTTTTCATACGTCAGGATTGTATTTAGTATATGTAATATATATTTAGAATTGAGTTATTATCTCAATCAAATGCATCGTATTACGAATGATTTTGTTTTACGTAGAAAATAATATCGAAATTCGATAAATATTCTCATTTTTTTTTTTCCGAAAGAATTGTTAACATTTCAATCTCTCTTATTCGATTACAGATAACAGTTAAACGGCACATCATTTTTTTATGCTTATTCTTAAAAATAAGAAAAGAAAATTTAATATACCATTGTATATACCTGGACAATTTTCACTTGAAAAAAAAAAAAAAATTAAATTATACCGAGAAATTGATACGTCTAACATTCTAGCCTACTGCGGGATATTTCGACAACATCGCTTTCTCTATACGGTTAAACAATGCCGCTTAGTTTTCAGTTCTGGAACCTTCTATAAACCACGAACGGATTTATCTCTAGTCTTCACTAGATTACACTATAGGCTCTATCCTACTCGTTCTGGCATTATTATATACTGTTTACGTTCGAACGGCCAAGTGCCCGTCGTCATCGCGAACAATTCTTCTGGCACTTGTGCTATCCGCCTGGAATGCAGACGACCTTCTCTCTTCTACACTTCCTACTTAAAAATATATAATAATAACGTTAAGTCGCCGGACGAATTCCATCCGTGTGTTTATCATTATTATTATTACTACCTTATCGGATGGGCCTGTTTATACCTGTTGGATTTCCTTTATTAGGACGCTTTTATCTTTGTAAACCACTAACTAATTCTCTTTCTTCTTTTATATATGCATCGCGAGAATTCTTTCGCGTATTACCCGTTTTTTCATTTCACTTTTTTTCTTTCTTAGTATCCTTTTTCTCTACTATTAATTATCCAACCGGCTGAATTTGTCTAAATAATGTTCACATTATATATATATATATATATATATATATATATATATATATATAAATTTATTTATTTATTTATGTACAGTTCGCATAACAGCTAATGCCAATTAAAACGCGAACACTAAGAAGTAAATAGTTGAATACAACAGCTAAACTACAACAAATTTTGAAAAAAAAAATTAAATTAAATTATTAAAATAATATAAAACAACACGCTTATATAACTGCATACACATGTATATATATATATATATATATATATATATATATATATTATATATATATATAGATATAGTCACGATCAATACGCATTGAAAGTAAAACAAAATTTACGTTAAATTACGGATGTACCAGCTGAGAGCTATTTCCTCCATCAAATCCTTATCAATCGGTAGAAGAAATATCCTACGGTTCTTTATACGTACTTGAAAGTAATGATGAAGTTCATAGCAGTATGGTGAACACATCATCCGGAACGATGTGATTTCTTGTTTCGGCTTCTGTTAACGGACAAGCGCCCAGCCAAAAAGGTGCGACATTTCACGGAGTTACAAGCGTCGTTAAATACCGACTGAAAATCGGACCAGCCATTATCAGATTTTGGCCGTCTTCTTCAAACGGAATGAATTTGACACTTCTAAGATATTTCTCGCGACTTCTTCTTCTTCTTTGATTTGTGACCGTATGCTGCTACTTAGGCCAGAGGCACGGAAGGAAAGTAGTTAAGAACTGGATTAGAGGAAGGATGTTTGTGATTTTGAGGAACGGGAGAAGTTTAGTCTCGGCGGAAGAAGTGCGTTGTCATACGTTGGGAGGTTGTGAGGAACTTTTTTCTATATATGAATTAAACAAATACTTCGAACAATTATTTTGATATGAAAATTTAAAAAAAATTTTCTTTTTTCCTAATCTGCTTCTAGTATTTCGATGCGAGCAAGTGAACGAACGTCTATATTGAATAGTGTAGAAATGATCAGGATTATTCCAAAACACGGTGTATCGATAATTCGTAATACGTTATAATCATCTTACAAGAAACTTATACATGACGAATACTTAGTGAGGAAATTGCTTAGTTTTAAAATAATATTTCATTATTTTCAAGGTAAAATTTTATAAAGCGTATTATACGTTTCTATATTAATTCCTAAACAACGCGGCTTTCCGACACGTAAAAATTTACAGCGATTAATTTGGTTAACTTATATAAATAAGAGCAGTTAGACGAGGACGACTTCTTTCACCGTACTTATTTAATGTATCTCTGTATAGAAGAACCGATTGCTAGCGTGAAAAAGAGAATACGAATTTACCGAGTACGTGATGTGGGTCTGGCGCCGAATGACGAGAAAGTCCTGGAAAAGAAATCAAATAAGCGCTAGATGAAATACAGGAAGAAATTTACTAGCTCACATTGAAAAATAAAACTCTTAGGTCACATACTAAGACGTAATAATTTCGTCAAAAAAATTTAATAGAAGGTAAAATTACGGGACTAAAAGGGGAGAAGATATGTACGTAATGGACGGTGTTTAATTGAAAATAAATATGACGAATTCCGGGCAATGGCAACGGACAGAAAGCGATAAGGCTTTGCCTTTAGTAAATGAATGGACAAAAATTAAGGTTCTCATCGAGTGCGTAGATTGTGAACAGTGTTAACTTGATCGAGTTAATGGTATATTTAAAAAAAAAAAACCTGTACTGATAATTTTATATTCACGTCCTAGGGGAGCTCTGAAGGATGTACTACACCACAAGAAGTAAGGATGATTGTTTATTTTCGTCGGCCATATAGTAGAGATTATGTACAAATAAAAATTCCATCATTTGCAGACGATTTAAATATTACTCTCGTATCTTTCCGTCGTTAACGAGCTCTATGAATGGATCTAAATGACCGTGTGAAGTAAAATTAACTATCTTCCTTTTAATTATGGTGTGTAAAGTAGGTTTCGTCCAAGTAGTAAGCAGTTGTTTAAATATAATTCGGAGACTAACGCACGCTGACATCTGATAGTCGATTGAATATTTCGTTTCTTATTAGACACGTTACTCGGAAAGTCCGTACAACGCTGAATTTTATTATCGGAAACATCGCTCGTTTCTGGAATATTCTTTCGAATTTTTAAGTTCGCCGTCGTTTAAAGCATTATTACCCGGTTTAACAAGGATGCTATAGGGTGCTGCTACATCGTCGAGTCCTATGAAAACGGGGGGGGCCTCATCTCGTTGAGAAACTTTTATTTTGCATAACGAAATCGGAAAAATCCGAAATCTCTATGAAAACGTTAAACCTACATAAGTCCAACTCGTAATAATCGCAAAATTATTGAAAAGCACGTAACTCATCAAGGGGTTTACCGTTTTATTGAATTAACGACTAGTCGACTTATTTGGGTTTAACGTTTTGGGTGTATACAGTGTTCGTGTTTATGGTTTTTCCCTTATAGAATCCTCTTGATAAGTAATAAGTATTAATCCCGTCCTGTGTATTTCTCAATTGTAATCCACCGCACGATAAATACGATAATATTGTAGAGAAAAAAATACGGTTATATTTTTTCGATGTATTCGGATAAATTATAATTAAATTTTTTTTTTTTAAACGGTGAAAGTTAAGACATCGGATAATAGAAGGAAAAAATTGGCATCACTATCGTTGCGCTTATCGCTTTTTTATACCTATACTAAAAAAGAGTGACGAGGTGTTCGACAAATTACAGAGTGCTTAATTAAAATTTAAAACTGTTTTCATCTTACGTAAACCGTCCGCAAAATAAAAATTAATCATTCAACGAAATGATTTAAATGTTTCTACAGCTAGATAGTAAATTAATAACGACTGAACGCGTTGATGAGAAGATATAACAGCTCAACAACGTGAAATTTATACAATTATACCACATTGAATTTATCTTAAAACCTGATGGATGCCGTGAAGCTTTGTCAAGAACAACAAGCACATTAATAAGATACAGGGGTTCTAAAATAAAATCATTGGATACACTTAGACTCTCATCTAAGTACATCCGCTGTCAATTTTCTTGATGTACTTTAGATTAAAATAGGACATTCGATCTACTTTAATTGAAGAAGATTCGTTGGATTGGATTAATGAGTTTTTTCAGCATTTTGAAGAGGCTACGAAAAATGCAATATTTATAGGAAACGGAACTTTAAGGCTGTGAAGAGCTTGATAAAATGCAACACGAAAATTACTACGATGGGAACACTCGAGATGGGTATCCATAGGATGAGAGCAATTAGGGGAGAACTAATAAGTTTCAACTTGTGTAACGAAGCAGGAAGGCGACTACTGCCGATTCTCGATCGACAAATGGTAGTAATAAAACCTCGCAATTTGATAACTTTAATATTGTAGAACCATGGATTAGAAGGTATGTCGGGTTGAATGGATTTATAATTTGCAGTAAAAGGATCAGACCATTGATTTTTCCAGTATTCTTTATGCGCGTATTTAATGTACGCTAGGAGATCTATATAGGAGGAGTATAAAACAAGAAAGTCCCTAATGTAACCGTCGAAGTGACTAAATGATCAGCTAGATTATTACCATGGATACCGCTATGCCCGGTGATCCAAATAAATTTAACTCTCGCACCGAGCGAGTTTAATCGGCATATGTAATTAGAAATTTTGGTAAATAATTGACGGTAAACGTGTTAAATTTGGACAATTATGTTTTTAATTCGATACGCGACCGATGTGTATATATTTCTATTTTTAGTAGTAGTAGTATTAATAATCAAGTGTATTGGACGTTACATTATTAATTAGTAACGTATGTATTATTCGTTATATATATATATATATATATATATATATATATATATATATATATATATATGTATATGTAATCTGTTTCAGATACGCTCGTGAATAATGTTTCATCGTTACAATGACATGAACAATCCGGTTTCAAGATCCGATATATATTTCTATATGAATATATAATAATAATAATAATAATAATAATATGTGCCCCGTCGTCGCAAATATTTAGAGCCGTAGTTATTATAAATAATAATGGAAATAGTCGCCGTCCAACGTTAGCCCATTTTATAAATGTAGTGGCATGTTGTTGAAGGAAAGCGTGACTTCATCGAAGCAACATGCAGTATGCGACATAGCGGTATTATTGGGCCAGTTCAGTTTTGCAATGACGAAAGTTTGAGTACCACTACTTCCAGATTCCTAGCCGTACAGCTACCGGATAATAAAACGCTTTATTTCGTAGTCGAAGTAAGCCACGGTTCATTATACTATTTTATTCGTATTCGTACGGTTATTATGTCGCGTATTTAATCCTAATATTATATCGTTCGTCTTATAAAATATTCAACCAGCGCGTCTATAATACGATTATTATGTAAACCGAAAAATTTTTTAATAACACGCTCAGCCTTATTAACGTGCAAAACCGGATCTATAATCGCGTTTAGTTTTTATATTAGACTTTATCATTTCATTTTTGAAAAAATAATTAAATAACAATTCGTTAACGAAAAAAAAAAAAAATTAGTAAGTTCCGGGTAAAGTAATAATTAATAAATACAAAAAATTTATAAACATTTCTGCTATGATGATGAAGAAGATTTTCTAAGTCTTCAGACATATCTTAATCTACTTATTCGTAAATCAGAGCTTAAACTCTGCATAATAATGACCGTTTATTATTTATTTCAGTCGGTGAAAATTAGGATTTTTAAATTACGGATGCGAGACTTTTTTTGATTTATTAAATATATACATAGAAGGCGTAGGAATCGATAGAGAAATTTTCAAATTAAATGTTATCGGCTAGAGCCTAAACTTGAAATTAATAGCTCACAATCATTTGTAAAACACGATATCGTTCAGATGACCGCCATTGGCAACGATATATTCATTTAGTTTTTACCAAAATTTTCGAACACTTTTTCGAGCATAAGTATGCGAGTTTTTTACAGATCTCGTGGGACTCTTAAGGTATCCCCACAAAAAAATCTCTTTACGTTGTCGTAATCTCACGCCGAAAATAATGTTCCACGCAAAACGCATACTCTTTTTCGCTATAGAATGCCACGATAACTAATCACCCTATAGTATTCCGTCAGGAGAAAGTTTTATATATATATATATATATATATATATATATGTGTGTGTCATATCACCATCGTCATTTCTCATTACTCGCGGACGAGTGTGATAAGCCTTGATTAATAATCATCCGCTTTTATTAGTTTGAGAGGACATAGTTGACACTACTAGACGTTCCTGACATGTAGAGCGCATTTATTAGCTGTATTTTCCCATCGCTTCGTCTTCGATTTAATACCAATCTTCTTAAGATCCGCATCCGCTACGTCCTTGTATCGTAACAGTAGTCTCCCGAGCAGCCTGCATACATCTTCTTGAATTTCATATATTATTCTTTTCGGAATTTTAATGCCCAGTTGATGTACGGAAAAAGTTGACGCTCTTATCACCACTTCGGCCATCGATATATCGTCTGTTCATTTTATCCGAAGAATTCTTCGAAGGAATCGCTGATAGCTTAGTTTCTCGATCTGTTTCCTTATAATAGACCGTGCTACACCATGCAATAACACCGTCCGAACCGTTGAATCTTTATACACCTATATTTTAGTCTGGACAATTAGATTTTATAGAGCACATATTTAGATAGTATACGCATCGTTTAGCCTAAATAGTCGAAAGAATTTACTACCCTGTAAGAGGCGCGATATCCATGTGTGGGCCGAATTATAGCTTAGGCCATGAGACCCGGTCCTATTGATAGGCGGAAAAATTCGGAGTTATTAAAAAATTTTAAAAGCAACTTAAATTTTATAGAAGAGAGGAGGAAAAAAAGTGTTAAAAATTCAAAATTACCCCAGTGTTTTTCATCGCTTCTCGCTATTATTACTCAGAAATGGTAATATTTCGAAAATATCGTTACTATACAAAAAGAAATGAACGCAATAACTGAAAATTTATAATATCAACAAAAAAATTTTAAACGTTTTTTATAAAATTCAGTTTTTTACACGATTTATTGTGTGTGTATACTTTTATATTTTTATAGACATATTTTTAAAAATGGTGATATCTTAAATTGGACTTAGGGCGACATCGCACTTAAATTCGCTACTGTATGTTTTTTGTTTGGAGTGTTTGAATCGTTTTAGTCAAAGTTGCTGTGATACAATTATTTCGTATCATTTCTTTGAGGTATTTATATAGGCGCCTGCATGGTTGGTCAAATAGATTTGCCAGTATCATTATAATTTTTATATATATATATATATACATGTATATAAAACATATATATGTTTTTCAATGTAGACGTTTCAAAACTGATTTTTGTGTGTGTGTGTTGTCTTGTTATAGCCAAAATCGAAAACGAAGGAACTTTATAATCATGTTTGTTCTCATTTAGCATCCTGTGGAATGTTGGATACTAATCTTTTCGGAATTGCAGTTTTCGTAGGTAAGTTTTGAAATTTTGTTTCTTATTTTACTTCAGAAAACATCGCATATCATACACATAAACACAATATTTATATATGTATATATATATATATTTTCTTTTGTCTTTTCCGTTTGGAGTTTGACAATCAACACGACTATTGTAAACTTGATTGTTGTTGAAGTTCTTCTTTCGAACATTTCTACCTTTCCAGTATTTGATCATTTAAAATAGTGTTAAGTACTTTTCGCAGGTCTTGATATGTAGCTAAAGTATTCTACTATCCGATATATCGATATAAATATTATTGCGGGTTTTTGTTGTCACCGTAATAAATAATATCGTACTCGAAATGTGCATATGGCAACGGATGGTGTATCGCGGACTGAAAGAAGCGAACTTCACTCTCAGCACAACATCATATACGAGCGCACTCGCGTTGTATAAAATTAGAGTCCTCGTCGATCGCTAGACCATTTTGTACGTCAAAAAAAAAAATACAATGGGCTACTAGCGATGTTTATTTAACGACGACGATGATACGAGAATAATATTAATATAACCACCTTTGATACATGCGTATATCTATAGGCTTCTGGGAAGAACTGTTCGGGTATAATAAAGATTATTCAACGTAGGTAAGAAATCGATTTTTGTTTTTAAATTATTATGGGCTTTCACGAGGTTTACTCATTATAAATTGTAATATAAAACATTAGATAATAGTATAGTAGTTATAAGTTACATTCGCAAATGAAGCAGCAAGTAAGAAAGTCATGTTTATGATGAAAGGAATAGATAAGGATTTAATTCTATAATGCGTTAGATTGTGTATGTGATCCGTGTCGGCAGTAAGGTCGGTGTATCTGAAGAGATAGTATAATAAGGTTCAATAGTGAAGAAAGGAGAAATGTTTTTCCGAATCCTAGTCGTGGCGATTAGACGAATTAACTGAGACATATATTGTAAAACATATTTATAAGCCTATCGTATAAGCTTTTCTATTTTTTGTTTGCCTGGGAAGAATTTTTGTTTTATATTTCGGTATAAATTGTTCATTTTTTAAAATTTAATACGCTTATGTAACTTAATAATAAGAAATACAGTGCTTCTTCTTCTTCTTCTATGAAGATCACAGTCTGAAGCAATTTATAATGCGAGACATTATAATAAGGAATATTCCTTGCGAGCAGTTTTAATCATGGAGAAAAGATCAATGCGCGGTGAATTTTTGATTCTGAATCGATATAAATAAATTCAATACAAAAAATTCGAAGCCTATAAACTGATTAAACGATGCATATTCCGCATTCGAAATTTGATGAAAAATAATCTTTAAATTTCTATTAGAATAACGTCCCTGTAAGGAACAAAAAAAACCCGTACAAGTTGATTATCTTTGTTTTTAATTTTCCGAATGACAAAGGAATTCCGGGTACAATAAACCAAAAAAAAAAAAGAAATAAATAAATAAAAAAGAGAGAGAGAGAAATATTACTCGGTATAATTGGTAACCGTAGGTAAAAGACGCTGAGATAGAAAATCTAACATTTATCATAAGCTGTATAGTTAGAGAAGGAAAAAAAATGGGAAAAAAACGCAGGAATCCGAAAAATGTAGATTGGTTTTTATCTTCGTATATAATCTACCGAGATGCCTATTTGTGTAGTATGGAAAGAATTTCACCATCTTCAGCTTACTCTTAATTATACCACTACTACTAGTTCAAGCCGCGCACACACTCGCGCATAAATAATATCATAAATATTACAACCATACACCGACGGCTATTTCAATTTGTTGTTAGAGGAGAATATGGACGGTTTATTTCACTAACACCGGCGGACATGGACTTTTCTTTTTTTTACGTAATAATCCGATATAGGTTGTATGTAAAAAAAAAAAAAAAACCTATGTTGAACGCTTTAAGGCCGAAGACGATAGTACCAGGCAAATGCTATATAAATGATAATTACATGGTTGCACACTTATAATAATATATATATATATATATATATATATATATATATATATATATATATATATATATATATACGATATATATGTATGAATCTCCGTCGGGAATTATTTGGCTCCAACATTCTGTGACGCCTTATCATCTATTATACTACCTACTAATCTATTGCACTACTCAATATTTCAAATCGAGCACAGTATAATTCGAGCCCCCCTACAGGAACCCCAGCAGTATCGTGTTTTCCAATGAGAGTATGCGTATATACACACCCAACTCATATTCAAAGTCCTTGCTACTGGTTTTCCTATAAGAGCAAGTGGCAAATCTATTCTCGAGATTTAATGCTTCTGTTTTCTACCCGCGGGCAATTCTGTGGGTTTTTTTTTTCAACGTCACTCGTCTGCGTACTTTTTATTATTATTATTATTATTTTTCTTAATTTTTATTTTATTTACGAATGCTTGTTACGTTCGCGTTTAACTTTTATATACGTATATATAAGGCTATCGGATATATTCGGTATCGTTTAGAAGTGATAATTATATAACTTTATACTAAATTATTTAATTTAAATAAACTTCGAATGGTATATTGTTGAAAAACTTATATTTTGCGTACGCAGTTAAATTCATATATACTAATATCAGAAAATTCGGATAAAAAGTTTAATGATCGAAAGTAGACGAGCAAATTATAATTTTCGTTGGCCTGTCTTTTCAGCGTTTTCTTGAATGTTGTCTAATTATATGAATACTTTACTGACAAACGTTATCGCTCTTTCATACATTATAAAATCTTAACGTTAATAAATTTTATAGAAGCTGTTCATTATACAATACTGCTTCTTGGGTGAACCTTAATATTTATATAAATATTTTAACAATTGAGACGTTGTACAACAACGTTTATTAACGTTAAAATCTCATTTCCCATATAGTGGACATTGTGACTGAAAGGGTTAATATCGATTTTCAGTCTAACAGCTACCTTTAGAACCAGCAATAGAACTAGCGCTAAATCTATACGATCGTAGCCTTTCCTCGTAAATTCGTATATTCTCTGCGTTTTTCAACTGCTCCGTGTATTCCTACAAGGTTTTACACGGTATTTAAGTTTTCCATTTTGACTCTATCAAAGACCTCGGGGAAAACATATTATATTACTTTCGCTCCGACAGCTATCCCACATCTGCTGCCATGTCGCAATTAGTAGTGTGCCATTGATGAAGTTTTTGACTTTTCGGTCCTAGGACTACTTTTAGGATATACGTAGAAATTTAGAATAATACGATGCGCCGCTTATTATGACGATGATTTGTTTACGAATTTAAACAGCGTTTCTCAAATTTATAACATTAGAAATATATGTTTAAATATATATATATATATATATTAATCAATCGCGATGATAATTTATAAAAAAAAAAAAAAAAAAAACTCGTTCAGTAACGAATGAAAATTTTAATTCCGCGATCAACCTACACAATTAATATTTTACCATTTGTTTCATCAACAGAGGTGCAGTTGTGTCAATTTAGTCTTAATCAGATAAATATTCACCTCTACAATTCTTTATAATATGTAATAATGTAACATTCGTTGGTACACTCAAATTTTTGTGAGGGGTATACGCTACAGTTTCACTCCCGGGCTTATTATACGAGATAATAATTCAGGTGCACAAAATAATGCGAGAATTGCCTCCACGTAATACATATATTATGTCCTGCGTACATACTACACTAGTTACACACGTGTGAACAATTAAAACGCTTCAGAATTATTGCATAAAAATGTAAACATCCGGTCTGTACGTATATAATTTTTGCGAAGAACTTTTATCATTCTAAAACTTTTGTTGGGCAATTCGTCTAACATATTTTTAATATATACTCTTACGTGATCATACTTAGGATGTATACATTGTCACTATAGTTAAATCGTTAAACTGTCTGGGGATTATTCTAGCCGGCGTGAATTAATGGGGATTTAATTCTGCAGTTATCACGACGATCGTACAATTTTTTCTATTTCTATTGTCTCGTAATATTTTATAAACGTTCCTAAGTGCCATTAAGAGTAAAATAGAAATAAAAAGATTCCAAACACACCCCAAAATATACCTATACTTACATATACATATAGAAATTCTTGCGTATAATAACACCGAGGACATAGAAAAGGAATTATCGTCGGATGACGATAATTAATAACCGATAACGATAATTATTTATATAATCGAAAAAATTTTAATCAGTAACCGGATACATCCTAGGAATAATCCTAAATAAAGCTAGTCCTGGAAGAACTAGGACTAGTACCACAGCTAGATGATAACAATGAGAATGTTACTTTAGAAAATGTTTTAAAAATTAATTATAGCGGGCGTGCATTATATATATAATGTATATATATATGTATATTGTATATTCCATAATCTTTTCAAGTTAATTGTGAAAAATGCATTCGAGCATCTGGATAATCATTAAATGCTGGAATGTATGTTTTTAAAATTATCAATTTCATATATACAATACATATTATCTATTTAATAACATCATAGCGCATGCGCATCTGCGTTGCATATAGATAGTGCCTTGAATGATAGCTAATTTTGTACGTAAAATAAAATTTAACCTCTTTAATCACGCGCGTGTAATTTCGACGAGAAATTAATAATTTTATACAGGGTGTTTATTATTCAATGCCGCTTTTTAAATAGATAGTTTTCAACGTGTTTACGTAAGTATTATTAGAATTGGAGACATTTCACGGGAAACTAGAGATAAATTGTGCCGATATTAAAAATTTCATGTACCCTATAATAGAAATCGTGACTAAAAGGGTTAAATTTTTAAAACATTTTCCGAGATAAGAAATTTCAGATTTTAACCAATTGAATTCGAACGTCGTCCGAAAATTTCGTAAATGACTGCGAACAGACTAAAGAGAGTATATTGCTTATTTACGTACGCAAATAAATTTATGTGTATAACAGACAGTATTAACAGATGGCAAGTTAAAATTGGAAACGAAAATATCAACGCTACGTAATGTCGGTTGCAAAGTACGCATCAGAGAGCTGGACATTGAATGCAGAGAGCATTAAACGGCTACATGTGAACATTACGGCGAATGCGGAGGATACCATGGACAGCGAAGATAACGAATAAGGAAATACTCCAAAGAAGTGGAATTAAGACCACGGCGCTTGTAGAAGATATACAGAAAAATAAATACGTGGGACACAAGATCCAAGAAGGAGGAATTTTTTTGCTTGCAATGCAAGGCGAGATTGATGGAAAACCGCCATCGGGAATAAAAAGAATGCAGATGATAACGACAGGATTTGGAAAACGGCAACTAAACAGAAATTATAAACGCAGCCAGGAAACGAGAAATGTGATTTAGTTTGGTTCAAAGTTGTTGTACACTATCTTTTGACAAAAAGATGCCACTATTATGATGATGATGTATATATATATATATGTATATGTATATATGTATATATATATATATATATAAATTACAAAAAGAGAGAGATTAAAAATAAAGTAACGTTGTTTGACACGTGGTTCACAAACATGTTATTAAAATAAAAATAAAATCGTAGAAAGGGTAATTCTCAAAATGAAGTGTTTAGGTCTATATTAAATATTAGACGAAAGAATAGGTTGGAGAACGCACTTAATAAAAATAGTTAATAAATGTAAAAAGAATTAAACTGAGCGAGGATTTGAAAAAGGTAAGTTGCTGGTACATTATGATGGGAAAAAAAGAGAAGTTTTTTTACATGAGAAGATGGAGTAATACGAACGTGAGAGAGTTGCTCATAACTGTGTAGGGAATGGACAAGATTGAGGAAAACCTTTGCGCGAGATATGAGCTTTCGGATGTTTAGTTTTAATTTTTGTTTTAGTTTTAGTTAAGTATAACTCCTTGAAGTGTGTTTTAGAAGTTAATGGTAATAATAAACGTTTCTGAAACTACAGTTCCGGTTCGTTTATAAATAACATTAAAAGAAAATGTAATTACATAGGAGAGATTTAGACCGGATTTATATTTAGGGTTACGATTGTTATCGTGTGAATTTTAAGTCGAAATTTTTATTACGTCCGTGTTTAAAGTTTACTCAGTGGGTGGATTACCAACTTGTTATCAGTGTATATTACATATATATATATATATATACATGTTTCGAGGAATGATGTCATTGGCAGTGTATTTACATTTTTCTGGTATGTCGAGTGGTATTTCGAATGGTTTGTTATTTAAAAGAAAATAATAATATTCGTAACAATGATAATCATAATAATCATGATAAAGTTTTGTTCATTTATTATTTTCGAAAGTTACTACCTGTAATCATATTGACATTGATAATGGTTTGGAAGCCCAAAAAAAAATATATACGTCATTCGTGTGGAATACTAATGTTTTGAAATGTTTATATATATATATATATATATATATATATATATATATATATATATATATATATATATATATATATATATATATATATATATATATATATATATATATATATATATATATATATATGTATACGTGTGTCTGAGTACGGTTTGTAATTGTTCATTTTTACGAACGACGTCCTTGGAGATTTTTATTTTTTTGTTTTTGGTCATTTATTATTCATCCTTTCTTTTCCAATTATTATTACTGAAAAATTACACTAAAAACTATTTTTTTTGTTTTAAATATATTTATCGTTAAATATTCCGATTGAAAATTTAAGTTAAATTCGTTTATTTTTCTCGATTTCATAAAATACCCCGTTTCCTGTTTTTAATTTACGTGATCCATCACACACGCATCATCATACACACATATACGCGTGTATATAACATATATAATTTGTACCTGTCTTAATTTACATTAAACGAATAGTTAAAAACATCTCTAACTATTAAAATATTTAACTAAAAATTTTTCCCCTTAATTTCGCTCTTCAACGAGATATAATTAATTCGTTTTTTGACTGGACTATAATTCTTCTCCTATAAGTACCCGACCGATAGTTGACGGGAAAACACCTTGCGCGCAAATTGAGACGTTTTCCCGAGAAAAATTAAATAATTATTTCAAAATTCCTTCGAAAATGTTGAAGAAAAAGCGTAGTTATTTATTACGCAGTTGTCTTAAATTTCAGTCTCTAAAGAGCGTAAACCTATAAATATATATGTATATATATATTTCTTTATTATTTTTTAAAGAATTATCAACTAGCTAATTATCAGTGCACATTTTTAAATTTTGCCCTTAAAACTAAAGATGTCGAGCTATGCGTACCGGGGAAAATTACCAAAATTAAAAAACACTTTTTTTTTTGGAACGCATTTTTCCCTTACTCGCTGAATACACAATTGCTTACGTGTTGCGCTTCTTCACCTACACTACATCCCAATATCCTCGGAAAATGGCGCAAACAATAGTGATCCAAAAACCAGACAAAGCGCCATCTATCGACCGGTTAGCGATTCTACTCACGGTATTATTAGAAAAACTAACGTTATTAAAAAAGAAAATTTCGTCCCGTTCTAATAAATTTTTGTACCGGAACATCAGTTTTCGATAAAGTACGGTATTTCGGTCTATTATATAAACTAAATCACTCTTCACTCTATTTTCCGCTTATTTCTACCACTTTTGTAAAATGCTACAATTTTAATTTGTTAATCGGTGCTCGCGCAGATTATGCGCATAGTCGGGGTCTATGCTTTATTTCATTTTTATGTATGTGAGCATTTTAATTAAATGTCATAATAAATTGGATTGAATTATTATTATTACTATTATTATTATTATTATTATTATTATTATTATTATTATTATTATTATTATTATTATTATTACATTTTTTTTTGTCGATTTTATTAGACGAGGAATATTTGTTTATCGATCCAGATTGCAAGATATCGAAATATGCGGGAAAAAATTGGCGATCATCCTCTACGCACGTTAGTATATCATTCGACTGTTAATTAGTAATTATTTAGTACATGCAATAGTTCATTAGAATTTTTTGTATATTTTATTCGAATTTATAATTAATCGGTTTTTTCATCTTTATTAAAACGAATAGGATGCAGCTTGAGGTAAAATTTTTCCGACTAAAGGATGTAGTTTGCGTTTGTTCTGAAGACAGCGAGCAGAGCTGAGTGAATACAAATGAGAATCTTGCTTTTGCAATTTTTGATGGCGTAGAGAGTCGCATATAGTTCTGCAGTCAACACGTTAAACATCTCTGGAAGATGATTACAGTAGAGGATTGCGCATCCGCACGATTGTTTACTTATAATTTTGCGTTCGCTGTATTTTCGAGCTGCCATTTGAAAAGCTTCACGTCTGGTGGAACAGGAAGACTTATTGTATTGTGAGAGAAGAGATGTATAAAAAATAATTGGACTGGAGCAGTGTGTACGAATAAGTTAATGGTTTCAAATAGAGGGAGGAGAAACAGATTTAAACTCTTAAGTATAGGGTTAGTTTGTTCGTAATAAAGGAGTGCGGAATACGGCAGATTATGATTGCTTATTGAGGAGACGAGGACGACATTGGTAGATTAGGTATTGGGCATGCAGATGCGCAAGGAAGTTGAGTAAGAGGTAATTCTGATGAAAATCAATGGGAGATTCTAATGCATTATAAAATAGATTGGATATAGGAGTCGATCGAATGGAAACTAGTGCCAATTGCAGCGCCGGAATGGTGAACAGTGTTGAGCGAACATAGAACTGTTTTCCTTGCCGATGAATAAGCGGGAAAACCGTAATTTCGATTTAATAATAGCATGATAGATTCTCAACGGAGACGTTTTATCAGCTCCGTACACCGTGTGTGAGAGTTTCTTAATGATATTTAGTCTTTTCACGCAATCCATTTTCAGATAATTTACACGATGTCGCCAATTTAGTTCTTCGTCAAAGAGAAGACCAAAATATTTGACATAATTGACCGTTTCAAGATGCACATTGGCGAGAGCAACGCTTAGATGACGTTGACATTTTCGCACTCGACAGAAGTGCATTGATTTCGTTTTTGATGATGATGAGAGTCCATTCTTATTCGTCCACTATAAGTTATCTATTGTTTTCTTCCTCCGAGTGATATTTCACGACACGGAACTATTATGGCAAATCTACATAAACCGGCATTAAATAATTATTAAGCGGTGGTCGGAGACTGCTCAATGGTTTGAACGATATACCAATAAAAAAATATTCTCTTTGGATATGAAATAAGCAAAAGTGAAGCTTACCGAAGCGCACGATGACTAGATGATCGAAATTGACCTGATAACGTATAATATATTAGACGAACGCCATATACACTAACTGACACTAAATAATTGAAACACGCATTCCTTTAATACTTTAGATATTTTGAAAGTAATTATTAACATATCTTGGAATCTGGATTATTCACACACACACATATATATATATATATATATATATTTATTTAAAATTGTATTAATATGTCATTAAATTGATAAATGAATATCTACTCATAAATATTTAAAACACATTGAAATTAGCTGATAATGTAAATAGGTTCATATATTATATATATATATATATATATATATATATATATATATATATATATATATATATATATATATATATATATATATATATATATATATATATAATGTAATATAATATATATTTCTCATTACTAGGGTTTGGACAGTTTTCGAAAGCCATTACTCACCTTCTTTTTCCGAGTGCAATTTTACGTTGATAGTCCACTCCTATTGCGGTAAGCATCTCTATTTCTTATTTTTATGCGACCCCGAGATATTTTTAAATTCACAGCATTATTTTTCATAGTTTCATTATGAAATAAATTATTTTATTTTTGTAGCTAGCAATATTTTTTGCGTTTTTTTTTATATATATATGAAATAAACTTTTTTTTCTGCAAAAATTAATTCGACTCTTACGTATTATTTGAAATATATATTTGTCCACCAATCTAGCGGTTGAGGAAAAATTATGATGATATATATATATATATATATATATATACAGATAGATATAGATATTACTCGTTAAACATCGTATCTGATATGATGAAATAACGACTCAGCTTACACTTTCGATGGAATATCCCCCCTCTTGAGACATCTTCCTTTTATATACCAACCTGACCGCGTGTTTTAAATTTAACTCGGCCATTTGTATCTATCGTGTCTGTTTAATCTGTTATGGTCTACCCTCAATTGTTTAACTTGAATCTGATACTTTCCCCGTATTGTTCGCAGTTTAAAAATGAACATTTTAATTGTATAAAAGTCTTATCAGTACGGTAGAAATGGGGAACATTGGTGTAAGGAACTTACTCGATATAGGTAAAAAAAAATATGGTTAACTGCCTACTGGCCATGAAGATAGTGCAAAACCACATTCGTACACATTTTTAAGAAAGTCTCGTCTTTAAAATGCAATAATTACATAACCGTAACTCTAACATCGCACGCCGGAATAGTAATGCTCAGAGAATTCTTCATAGCGGACGGTCAGAATACATAAAACAACAAATTTCGATAGAACAAGCGAGTTTTATTAGAGGAAAATGATGTAACGCCTACAGTTCTGTGCTCTGTAGACTACGTCAAGGCGTTCGATAGCGTCATTTAAAAATATGATTCGCGTTGATGTAAGGGAAATCGAAAACACCCGGTACACATCATTAGCATCGTAATAAAAGTATACGTATTGGCCGGGCATATAGAAAGAAAAACATTCCGGGAACAAAAAAGAATCAGGCAATGCTGCATTCTGTCTCCGTGTTATTCAATCTATACGATGAACAAGTTATGCTCCAAGTAAGTTAGCTGAAACGGTGGTTTATCTATTAATGGTAAAAAAAAAAAGTAAACACTGTACGTTTCGTGGACAACATAGGTCGACATCGATATTAGTGAAATGAAGTGTCTCTTGAAATAACTTACCAGAAGTAAGCGTGGATTAATAAATTAACGAAGAGAAAATTAAATCGATGATTGTCGATACAAAAATTTAAACTGGTAAACATATAGAGTGGAGACGGCAAACAGTGCGGAAATTATTACTAATGAGAGATGTTGGTGGCTCTAAAAAATGAGATAAAACTTAGAATTCAACTACTGTGAAACACCACGAGCAGGCTGAATAAAACACGAATTGAAAAACCAATAACAAATAAATCAGACTCGCAAAACGCTTCTCAAAAACATGGACTTTAAAAGCCATTGATAAAAAACGCATAAACGGTTTCGAAATATGGCTACGGCGACGGATGTTGAGAATAACCGAACAAAAACATGTATATCGATTTTAAACAAACTATCAACAGATTACTGGTCCTCGCTAAAATTATGGAATTTTTGAATCACGTCATGCCACAAAAGAACTCTATAGAACGAGGGAAAATAACAAAAGCTTTTCGGCAGTTATGCCATTTGCAAGTTAAAATGAAAATAATAAATAAACAATATAATAATAATAATAAAAGCAGTATATATATAATATAAATATATATATATAAATATATAATATAATATAAATATATATATATATATATATATATATATATATATATATATATATATATATGTATATATATATAATATAATATAATATAAACTTAACTAAAAAATAAAAATAAAGTTTTAAACTATATGTTACTTGTTTTTTTTCATATTTTTCATATATATTACTTTTTTTGTTATTATATATTTATTTATTATTTATTTTTGTTTTAACTTGAAAATGGTGTAACTGCCAAAAGCTTTTGTTATTAATCATTAACATCAGTGATTTTAATTTTATTGTGTTTTATATATATATATATATATATATATATATATATATATATATATATATATATATATATATATATATTAAACAGCTAAAAAAAAAAAAACAATTAAAGTTTTGAACTAGATGTTAGTTGTTTTTTTCCGTTGAGTATTTGTTTTGCATATATATTACTTGTTTTATTGTTATTATATATTTATTAATTATTATTTACTTTTGTTTTTACTTGAAAATATAGTAACTGTCAAAAAACTTCGTTATTAATCATTAAAAAATTTTTCATAAAGAAATCACTGATATATATATATATATATATATATATATATATATATATATATATGTATGTGTGTGTGTGTATCTTACATTTATTTTCGATTTATTCTTTTAAATATTCGATTTTTTGTACAGACACTTAATTATACATGTTTAAATCCGTTAGGTTATTTTACATGTGGAAAAAAAAGACAAACTCTTAAGCCGTAGAGGCATGAAGGATATCGATCGAGTTTAGCTGTGTATTATTTTTTTGATTTTAAGTACATCTATTATTTTACCGTTATCGGTATGACGATTTAATAAATGACGTTTATTCATAATTGGTTTTCCAAGTATAAAAATCCACGTGTACAATTTCTTGTTTTTATGATTGTAATTAATACGATTTGTAAATAATAATCGTGTATTGCGATAATGAATGTTGGATATGCTACGTGAGTTGTAAACATTATTTTCAACCTTAACGAACGTGTAAGTATGCTGTAAGTTGTCGCAATTATTTGAATGATTATATGTATATATATATATATATATATATATATATATATATATATATATATATATATATATATATATAAATAATATGTGATTATGCATACGTGTCAACACGCGCGCACGCACACACACATATGTACGTGCGTATATATGTGTGTGTGTGTGTGTAAATATGCAAAAACCGACGCTAAATGTGATTTGAAGAAAATAAGTTGTTTACATTTATCGCTGAATTACTTCCTGAATTATTTTAACATCCGGTTCTGGATAAATTACTTAAATTATTCGCCATGTAGATTCTTGCATCCGTCTTATATTTTTAGATGTAGACGAAAAACCACTTTTTATATATATTTATATATATATATATATATATATATATATATATATATATATATATATATGAGCCAGATAATTTTTTATAAAATTTATCTCCATCCCTTCAACTTGTCACACGTGTTTCACGTTACGTTACCTCCTGTCTGTCTGTCTGTCTACCGCTCGATATCTACATCTTTTGCAACCACGTAATCAGCGATGTAGTATCACGTAACTAATTAATTAATTGTATACGTAATGATTAACAAATGCTTGTAATTTTTTTTTTCAATTTTCTTTATAATTGAGAACCCACGCCATATTTTTAAATATTCTCCTAAAATGTTGAAAATATGATTTCTTCAATGTTACAACGAGCCTTACAAGGCTATCTCTAGTAAATCTGTAATTAATATAAGGAACGCAAGAATGAGCGAAATGTAATATCGAATGATATTCATTTCCTACTGGAGGTGAATTCCAGAATCTATAACCTGACCTCTTCTCTACATTTCATCTACTTACCTTCGAGTTGTACACGAGCGTAAAAATTTGTCATTCAACTCTGCGCATAACTACGTCGTGAAATTTGTCTACGATCAATTTACGTATTAAATCTGAAACATGAAATGAAATAAAAGTAAAAATATTCTTTATAAAATATAACAATATTATGCTTGTTTTAGAAAAAACTACAGATACATTCTTTTTGAAATTTACGCGTTAAATTAATTGTGTAATAAATAGTTTTAATGTAAGTTTTAGTTAGACGAAAAATTTGTTCTACGACAATGGATACGTTTAGACGTTAAATAGCGACATTTTATTCGTATTAAATTAAAACGTATAAAAAGCGTTTTTTGAAACGATCAGCGCGATCTATTGAGCGTTTAACGAATTATCGAAATTTCGAATTATAAACCTCTTATCAGTTTAACGATAGCGAATAAAAGAAATAATTGTTTTCGACATTTATAAATCGTCATAATATTTGTCTTCGATTGATAAAACAGTTATTTCTAGTACTCGTCAAATCAACCAATTAGTATTGCAATTTTGTCCAAGTTGAAAATACTCAAAGTCTAAAAACAAAACAAAACAAAAAAACGTAAAGGCGTATGCGTTTGCAGTTGCGTTGCGTGTACGTAACAACATTATATTTTTATAAATAGTTATTAGATAAAAAGGAGGCTATATTTTTTTAAATATAATAATATTAGCCAAAAGTAATATACGTCAAAAATAAATTTAATAAATTTGTGCAATATTAAGATTATTTTCTCTCGGAAATTTTTGATTATTTTTTTTAAATTTGTCTTTCTTTAAATAATAATAATATCTAAAATAATTTTATTCCTAATAAGAATATATTTATATTTTTATTTATTCATCTATTTTAAAAAAATAAGAAGTAAAAGAAGAAATTAGATTAACTGCTACGTTCATCGACTATATTTTATTTATATATTATATATATATATATATATATATATATATATATATATATATATATATATATATAACGAAAGTTCTGCACATTTATTATTGTACTGAAAAAATTTATTAATTGGTTCAAAACGTCTATCAACATCAAAAATTCATCAGCTAATTTCTATCGACAATGTTTCCGTCTTTCTTTTCTTTATCACTAGTATTAGCTCCATTTCTTTTTAATTTTCATTTTTATATAATTTGTAGATTATTATCTATGTACGTGTATATATATATATATGTGTGTGTGTGTGTATATATATATATTTGCCAGTGCGTATAAAATTAGTGTAATTCTTTAAAAAGCAGAGAACGAAATTAAAAAAGAATATCATCTTATAAGGTAAATAATATTATTTTTATTATACATTACTGTAATAAAGTTGTAATAATATAAAGAAATATGTATTGCAAGACATTCTAGAGTACCTGGAATGACTCAATTTTTAGGCAATTCTGGTCTATATATATATCACCCGCTGATATACTACCTTTAATTTAAAAAATCTCATAAATACCACTGTGCAGTATACTTCATCCAAAATAATACTTCACCCTCGCATTAATATAACAATGTATGCAAAATTAGTGTTTAAATATAAGGTGTCGCTTTTGCGCATAACAGGTTCCCGACTTTTCTTTCATGTAGGCATCTACGATCACCTGGCTTTCGCAGTCATCCTTCTGACTATAAATAACAACAGGAGTAGTTAAAATCACTAATTTTTTATATATAAAAAACCCCGCATCTTTTCGGCTATTAAGTCATTAGCAAGTGGAGATCAAAAATTTGTATATATAATATATAAATAAAAAAAGATAAGAAAAATAAAATAAAATGTTAGAAAATACTTAGTAAACTTTCACTATCAGATTATTTTGTAATCAAATCTTTTTTTTCACTTTCCTATTATCTGTAAAATTGTATATTGAGTATTTTCTTACATTTTCTTTTTTTCTTCTTTTTTTTTTCTTTTACATTTATGTGATTTGTATATATTTTTATTATATATATATATATATATATATATATATATATACACATTTATATCCACTTGATAATGTGGTATTTTTTGTATGAAAGTATTTAGTGATTTTAACTACTTATTTGTTGTGTATTTATTTTTATAAAATTCACTACGCTGCAGATCGGATCAGATTACGATATTGCAGATGACTTATAGCTAATTTATTCTTTAAAGATAATAAACATGTGTTACCTAGACACGAATTACATAATAATAGCTTCAAAACGATTTTAAATTAATATATCAAAGAATGGAAAAAAATATTAAAAGCGAAGCGAACGGTATTTATTTTAAAATTATTTATTTTTGTTTTTTAATTAATTAATTCGAACGTAATTTCGTTAATTATTTAGCGACGAGAAATCGAGGCATTATTATTATCTGCAGCTACGACAGAATGTCATTTATCGAAGTCAGTTATATACGTGCGTACCCGAAGAATTTTTGTACCTGTTGGTGGGATTGGCTCTGCAAGCTGACTATGGAGACTATAACAAGTTCGACGATCGTTTCGAAAATTATTTTCCTTTACAAAATTATTTTCCGCGTAGTGTAAGTATTTTTAATTCTTTCATTTCTTCTTTTTTTTTTAAGTATTTTCTAAATTACGTCTTGCCAAAAGGCCACGTACACAATTTTACTAAAAAGTAACTTGTTAGAAGTCAACAACACAGTCTGAGAATCGAATTTTAGTAAAAGTGTCCCCCGAACCGAGCACCTGAAAATCCCTTAACTGTTTAAGATAGATCGAATAATTGGATCCCCCCGTATGTCCAGACTCTTATCGAGCTAATTCACGGCCAGCGTCAATTTATCGTATTCCGATTTGTGTTGCTAAATTTCCGACAGGCTTAACGGTAAATTTATATCGAATATTAGTTCAGCATTACGGTTTTATTTCTAACTAGAAGTTACCCGCGGCTTCGCCTGTGTAATTATTTTTGTTTTAAAGCTTTGTTTCGCATTAATATCACAAATAGGACAGAAATTACGATCATTTAAAGTTTCTGTCCTGTTTGTGATATCAATGAGAACAAATCCGATAATATGGGTTATATAAGCTATGCGAATTGCATCATTATTGCTTTAATAGTTTTTGAGTTAAATCGAGACAGACAGACAGACAGACAGACAAAAGTTTAAAAAATAGATTTAGCCCAATGCAGTGATTATAATGAAAATATTCGCAAATCGCAGACACTACAGTTTTATATAGATTATTGTCGTGATCGCCTTCCTGATCTTAGAGTAAATAATCTATATAGAAAAAATAATTATAGTCGATAGAGAAACCTTACTTGAATTAATATTTGTTTCTTCGAGCTCATTATTATTATTATTATTATTATTATTATTATTATTATTATTTAGGGTAATATAATTTTTTTAATTAAACATTTAGTACCGTGCCACTTCAATGTTAGAACTTATTTAATTTATACAAAATATCGATAAACACGCAGTTTTAAATCAATTTACATCCACACGAATAAAATAACTACGATCATTCGAGAAACAAAAAACATGTACATAACATTAGCGTATAAATATAAAATATAAAATATAAAAAAAGATAAAAAGGAAGATCGATAAAGTATGATTATAATTAGTACGATAAGGAAAACTTCAAGAACTGACGCTGATGACTGAAGCGTGGATGTTAACAATATATATGACGTTCTGTATCTGCTCCATATGATGTTTTTCGCTCTTAATGATCCGGACCATTGCATAATTACTCGAATTATTCGATTTTTTTTTTTTTTTTTGTTATAATTGACTATGGACGATATAAAATATCTTCATGATAGTTGTTTTTCCCCTCTTCCTTCTACTTCAGTATTTCTTCATTTCGCTATGTCTCCTGTCCATTTCATTCCTGCTTTCTTCACTTTTTCTTCAAAAATTCCCGAATTCATTAATTTTACTTCTAAACTTATTTCTATTCGTAATGCCATCCTCGGTAATATTAATTTCCGCGAGGTTTTCTATAATTTCTGGCGGAACATACACGATTTGCGTTCTAGAGTTTCTATCAAAGTAGTGAACAATTTGTTTTGTTAAACGTTTGGTCTCCATTCTCTTCGCGTGACCGTAATAGCTTGGTCTTCTTTTTTTCATATCTTAAATATTATTGTTATGATTATTTTTTGTAATGATTTTTATTAATAACGGACTGACGTCATTACATAAAGTTATGTGATATTCTTTTCTCTTTAGTAATATTTTTTGTGTCTATTTTCCAAAATCTTATGGTATACCGTACTACAAATATACAATTTTTTTATATATATATATGCGTGTGCGTGAGTATGTTAAAAAATAAATAAAAATGTTTGCTTCGTATTTTAAATAAATAAAATTATATATATATATATATATATATATATATATATATATATATATATATATATATATATGGCAAATCGAAGGAAAGCTTATTATCGTACAATTGACGTTGCGACAAAGTCGGTATATCTTTTAAAAGACTACGAACTTTCAAATGTACGACTCGGGGTGCGGGTTAAATTTTGTACATTTAATATTTAGATAATTTCAATATATTTAAATTATTACTAAATTATAATTATAATTAGCATATTTAGTACATATTTTTCATATTCAAATTATTATCTTGTGATAATAGGTATAATTTATTTACTAGTTCGTACTAGTTATTATTTGTCAGATCGCAAATTACATCGTAAAAAAAAAAAAAAAACATGAAAAAAATTGTTTATTTGCTTTTTGCGTTATACAAAATACAGTTAAAAATACAAATATTTCCGTACCGAAACTCTACAGAAAACACATTGATAAAAATATAATCAAAGTTCATGTGGTATTTATAATGAAATCGCAGGGGAAATTTTAAGTACAAAAAAATCTGCTCTTTTAAAAATAAATACGCACTTTTCTTATTAAAATGAACTTATAAGTATCTTAGTTTATCTGTCGACATTAGAACTAGGGTTTATATAGCTGGCTTACTGGAAAAAGAACATGTTTTATACGTCTGCGCTTATATATTTTATACCGGTATCGTAGAGCTTGGTGAATCATCTATAGAATTTACTATTGAAATATCCGAATTTGTATATATATCTTTAATAATTTCCCGTACGTGAGGGAATTTTAACATATATCGTGTAAAGATTTGATAATCGAGGTTTATTCGATATTATTCGAAGGCGATGGTTTTGCAATCTTTGCGCAGCTGGTTATAAGACCAACACTGGGCAGGCATAAAGTAATTTTGTTGTTTCGCGTTCATAGGGCGGACTTTTTGTTAAATATAGGAAATAGACAATCCATTTTTCGTATTGTTCTATTTATAGAATCGTTAATATGTTCGGTAAATGTAAGTCGTATTCACGATGACACCTAGATGCTTTACATGTTCTTTCCAGTCGAGATGAACGTTTTTAATTTTAACGAAATGATTTGATGAATAGTAAAAATTATTGACTAAGATTTCTCATCATTAACTTTGCTTTTCATTTATAGAAAAATTTGAATATTTTATCTATTGCTTTTGATAATCTTATGTTTATACTCTGTAGGATGATATCATTAAACATTTATTAATATACTCCCGGTATTGTCAGTATATCGTTAATATATATGTAATAAAAAAAGAATAGACCTAAAAATACTCCCTTTAGATACCACAGCATTAATGTACCGTATGCCGGAATTGTAATTTTTCAGTTTCACATAGAATTTTCTATTCGTTATTAATCTCGTAAATGCAAGATATGGAGTAGAATTATATTCGATTAACTTGTATATATATATATATATATATATATATATATATATATATATATATATATATATATATATGATTCCTTTATGCCATATTACGTCAAACGATTTTTCTGTGTCCATCAAGACTAGTTTTGGTCGAAAACCAAATTGCTAGTCAGATATTATAAAGACGTTAATCGCTTAAATGGTAACTGCATAATTTGGCCAATCATCAGTTAATGCGTAAACACGTGCATTATTATCAATCGTATGCATGATCAAATAGTTAATAAATCTTAAAATTACATCGAATCTAATAAAATAAATTAAACATGTCGTCTTTTAAATCGACATTAGTAAACCATCTCTTGACGGGTATTGTATCGCTTTTGAATATATTTTAGTATTTTCATTTCGTCGCGTTTCAATATTTTCTGCATTTATGTGTTTAATTTTTTTTTTCTTTAAGCTGCTGGAAAATGTTAACGAGTCGGATTTATACCGTAACGCTGCGATCGTTCATCGAGCGAATCGTTCGTTCACGCAAAGTCAGGCTGAAGTTCAATTTATACGAGAGGCTAGTTCGAAGGATTTATTACCGTTATCGTATAATTCCCACATCTATAGACTTAAAAGAAAAAAGCAAGAACCTAATCCCGGATCGTTACTGTTGGCTATTTGTACCCGCGGTATAGAATTGTACGAGGTAAAATGAAATATATATACATTGCATATATATATATATATATATATATATATATATATATATATTCGTGTTTGTGAATGTGTAGAGTAAATTTTATTATAAAATTATCGATTTATTTATCGTCGTATAATTAAAATTGCAACTAGACTGACCTAGCAATTAGACTGGATTGCGAAATATAAGTTGTTGGGGGTTAGCATTAATGGACCCCGCTATGATTTAACCGAGTTCAATCAAACAGTCGACTTAACCCACGAACATCGAGGCCGTTGTCGAGCAAAGCGGTATTTTACTGTTAACTGTCCTTATAAAACTCGTTCAATTTTTTTTTTTTAATAATACAAGCTATACCGCACAATGGCCCTTTTTGGCTGCTAAGTACTGTGTTGTAAATAAAACGACAACTTGATTGTTAAGGATCTTTATGAAAATTATAATATAACCGATCTCTTTTCCAACAGTTAATTAAAATTTCAAATTGTAATTCGTTTGCCTGCAAATTTTCATTTAAATACTTTCCTATATCAAATTTAAAAAAATCGTCTGAAGAAAACGTATTACTGCTTTAAAATGAATACAACACGGATATCGCTTCTAAAACTGGTTCAGAAGTATCTGAAGATGTGGAAAATGAAGGCGACGAAAAAGGGTGTGATATTTTCATTTTGTTTAACTGCACGTTCAACGTGTCATACTCTACCTTTGACATTCTTTTGTGACCGGTCTCTAATGAAGTGACTCCAGGAAGAAAGTGATTGAAACATACACAACGAATGAAATATAACTTATTCCTTAATTATTAAATAAAAAAAAAATGTTTCTCTTTTCCGGGAGAGATTGTATTGCCGATAACACCGGTGTATATATAAGTAGTAAGTGGGCATATTGAGCACACTTCTGTCAACTTTACGTTATATTTAATCTCTGTCAACTTGCCCTTATATTTAATCTCTGTCAACTTGCCCTTATATTTAAACTCTGTCAACTTGCCCTTATATTTAATCTCTGTCAACTTGCCCTTATATTTAATCTCTGTCAACTTGCCCTTATATTTAATCTCTGTCAACTTGCCCTTATATTTAAACTCTGTCAACTTTCCCTTATATTTAATCTCTGTCAACTTGCCCTTATATTTAATCTCTGTCAACTTTCCCTTATATTTAATCTCTGTCAACTTGCCCTTATATTTAATCTCTGTCAACTTGCCCTTATAAAATCCAAAAAGCAAAACTAAAGGTTAAAATTTCTAAGGGTAATTAAACAAATTAAAAAAAGTATTTTTTTTAAGAAATCAGATATGTCAAAAAATCGTAATAACATTTCTTAAAAACAAAATTGCATAAAAATAAAATAGCATTAAAAAATTGTCAATGCTTATTTATGTTCGATTTGTTAAATAATCATTTTGGTCAAATCCTAGCACCCCCAAAAATGTAAATTCAATATTGAAATTTCTCTCTAAATTAGCAGCTTCTTTAAAAATATCAAATTCATTATTGGAATTTGAACTTTTTACATTATCAGTGGTAAAATATCAAACATATTTTCATCTTTTTCAGGTAAAATTCGTTTTTCATCATAATCCATTTTAAATTCTTTTTCCATAATTTTATTTTCTACTATATTAACATACCCCCACGGAAGTGTGTCTATAATTCCATCTTTTTCAGGTAAAATTCGATTTTTATCATAATCCATTTTAAATTCTTTTTCCATAATTTTATTTACGAGCGTTTTGTGTTTAGAATCTCTTGTAATTATATTATATTTTAACTTTACTTTATTTACTTTTTTATCGACAATATTTGTCATTACTTTTGTATTTAATATTTCTGAATTTTCGTAATTTAATGGAAATCCTTTAATTTTCATTGTAATTTTTCCTTGTTTTGTAATTAATGCATAACTTTTTGGTCCTGTACTTATCCATTCAGCGCCATAATCATCCTTATCTAGTTCATCAGTCCATTCACCAAGCATGCCTCCAGTTTTAACTGTGTTTTTTTCATCGTCAATATATACAACAGAATCTGTATCATAATATACAACATTTTTTCCCAATTTATCTAACATTTCGTATAATCTTAATCTAGCGTTAGATGTTGTAAAAGCTGCAATAAAAATATTTGTTGAAGTACTGTTTTCGATAAATTCGTCTTTAAATTTATAAGACACTTGAATCATATTTTCATTAATGAAAATAATATTGCTAATTTCTATTCTATCATCTAATATTATTTTATACCATTGTTTTGGTTCATTTACGTATTCTGTTTGTGTTAAATTTTGTCGTTGGCCGAATTTCCCCCACAAAGAATTGAGACATAATTTAGCAACAGCTCGTCTTCCAGGATTTGGTTTAATATTTTTTATACCTAAATCTATATCCATTATTTCCTTTACAGTTTTTACGTATTCTTCAACAGTTTTAAAGTCATTTTCCCAAGGACTTGTTTCTAATTTTATTTTCATAAAATCCTTGACATAACCTTTAAATAAATTATTACTTTTTTCCTTAAAATCCCAAACTTCGTAAATATTTAAAATGCAATAACCTTTTTCTAAAGTTTTGTTTATTTCGTCTGTTGTCCAAGTATCTATTAAACAGCGTTCTTCATCAGTATGATTACATTCTACACATTTTTCGACAAAACATTTTTTACACAAAGTAAACATTAATTTTTCGTCTTTAATGGGTAATACAGGGTGGTATAAATTTTTTGGGGGTAATATTTTACATTTAATTAATCCATACCAATTCGGATCAAATTTTTTGGGTTTATAAATTTTTATCGGATGCCCAACAGGATAATAATCGTAATACATCACAGTTGGATAAAGGCTGCAAACATCGATATATCGTAATTTTTTACCAGATACTTTTAATTTAATCGCGTTTGTTTTTCCGCCATAAAAAGCATCACGAGGGTTTAACGGTTCAATAATTGTAATATTTTCTCTTAAAGCTTCTTTGTAATTTTTTGATTTTTTCCATTGACATTCAAATATTTCTACCAAATTATATCCTTTATCTTTTAGTAGTTTGCTTCTCTCTCTAGTTTCGTCATATAAATCACCCATAGTTTTTCGTGTTACATTATTTATCGTACTTTCTTTGTAACATATTGGGCAACCGTGCCAAAAACAACCGTGGTACTGATAAATTGTTTTCGTTACACTATCAAATCCATCTACTTTTACACCATAAATATACATTTCACCGCCGTTTAAAGCGTGTTGTACATTTCTAAATGTATTTAACCACGCAATTGAATCTTTACTATACATTTCTTTTTTAGATTGTTTTATAATACCGATTGTATTCTCTTGTAAATATTTTGACCTGTAAATACTCATACAAGTGCTTGCAATTGTAATGTACTGAAAAGGATCGATATTTGCAATTTCTAGAAATTGTTTTCTGAATTCTATACAACTTCTACGTAAAATATCTACATCGGATTTACAATATTCTACAAGTTCTTTTTGAAAATCGAATACATAATTTTCGTTAATTTTTTCAGAATACCATTTAAGAAAAACCTTTCTAGGGTTAATTTTCATCGTATTTATACCGTAGAATTTTTTATCAGGAATTGACCCTTTATAATTTTGATTTTCTTTTGTGTTAAATAAATGGGGGAAATAACCTTTTTTCAATTCTTTTAAGTCAAATATCTTTGGAAAATCAGAAAGCGGTGATGCAATAAAATTGATGCTATCTATAAATTTAATTC
Organism: Coronaproctus castanopsis; assembly: GCA_032883995.1. Classification (NCBI taxonomy): domain Eukaryota; kingdom Metazoa; phylum Arthropoda; class Insecta; order Hemiptera; family Monophlebidae; genus Coronaproctus; species Coronaproctus castanopsis. Next base: position 65,379,295 of record CM065052.1, on the reverse strand, counting down.
TTGCAACTTCTAAAAACATTATTTTTCCACCACTGTAAATTGTGTAAGGTTTCAGAGAATTTTCAACACAATATTTTAAGATAAATTGCAAGTCGTACGCTTTTGCGTTATGAGCAATTGCTGTATAACCTCTGTGTTCTTTAGAAATCAACCATCCGCAAAATTCATCGTTTGTTTTAAAACTGAAAGTTTCACCGTTAAAATATTGAGCGATAATTAAATTAGCTTCGTGAGTTCCTGTCTCTTGATTTGCTTCATAATCGTAATAAATATACTTTTCGGAATAGTTACATTTTTGGACTTTTTTGTCCGCATTTCCATTACATAAACAAGGAATATCGCAAATTCCACCTTTTTGTTTTATTTTTTGCATACAACATTTGTGTTTAATTATTTCAACGTTTTCACCACAATTTTTACATACTTTATAGCCACATTTGTGTTCATCATTTCTTTTACATATATTTTTACATTTCAAACATTTATATATTTCTTTGCAGACTTTCTCACGATTTTCGTAACATTCTTGATTGTAACAATATCTGTTACAATTTTCGCAATAAATTTTATTTTTTTCACAGTGTTCTTTCATCATACATAATTCGCATATTTTTACCTCACTTTTACATTTGTGCGAATTTTTATTTTGATACGGTTTGTCACATTTTTTACAATAATAAGACTTTGCGTAAAATGCTGTCATACTATTTATTACGTCAAAGTGATTTCTATTTTTATATAGATAAATTTTTGGTTCATTTTCTTCACCCGAATATATTATAGTGTTAAAATTTTCGCTACAAATAACTTTAATTTGAATATTTAATAAATTTTCGGCATCTTTTATATTTTCAAATGTAAACCCTCCGTCATTGCAAAATCCTATTTCTTGACATAACTTTTGCGCTAAATCTGCCTGTATTTTTCTCCCCATTCTAATTTGATTTATTTCTGATTTATCTAATTTTCTGTCAAAAATGGTGTTCGTATGATATGTCAAAGCTGTAATTATTGCTCTAGGACAACATAAATTATCGACATTTTGTATTTGTGTTATACATCTTTTTGTTCGTATATCTTTAGCGAGATTAATTATTTGTTTAGTGTAACCTTTTCCTCTAGGTATATTAATTACTTGAAAATTAAACGTTGTTTTATTTATGTCAACTTCTTCATCAGATGTTAAAATTTTTTCTATTTGATTTAACAGAGTTGTCGCATTTACATCTTTTTGAAATCCTGTAGATATTGCTGTTGTTTTAAATTTCTCATTTAACGCGATTATATTCATTTTGTCTCCTTCTTTGAAATCGGTTTTTTGTTTAACAATATGAATTAATTTTTCTATCATTTTTCTGAAATTAATCATCATTTTTATAGCATTATTTATTTTTCCAGTTTTTCTTAAATAGTTTAGTTTTACTGTATAATCTATAATCCATGTTAAAAATTTCTCGCTATATTTAGATTTTCCTTGAATAATAGAAAAGGATTCATTTTTTTGTTGTTTTTTCTGTTTAAAAACACGCATATCTTTGAACGGAAATATATCAATAAGCTTTTGCTGTTTAATTTCTGTGTGTAATTTTGATTTCTGATGTCTCGTCCAATTATTCTGCAAAATATTTTTGTTACATTTTTCGCAAAATTGATATTTCTTTTCCTTTTCAAAATAAGTACTTTTAATCGGAAATATATTTCCAAGTTTTTGCTGTTTAATTCCTGTGTGCAGATCTGTTTTTTGATGTCGCGCCCAATTTTTATAATTAATTTCTTTATCGCATTTCTCGCAATACTTCTTTTCTAAATTATAATTTCTATTCATGTTTATATTAGAAAAAGATAAATTTTTTCTATAATCATCTTCAATATATAAATTTATTGATCTTTAACTTAAAGATCAATAAAAGCATTAAGATTTATTACGAATAAAATCAAATAATACATATTTTGCCGCTAATGTGTGAGCATCGAATTTTTCACAATGTTTTTTTTTGCTCTCATTTTTCTCTCGACTCCTGTGTGTTTTTTTGCCTTTAAATGTCGCGCCCAATTTTTATACGAAAATTCTTTATCACATTTCTCGCAATACTTATTTTCTATTTTTTTAATTCCTGCATGTAAATTCGATTTTTTATGTCTTGACCAATAATGCTGTAAAATATTTTTATCGCATCTCTTGCAATACTTTTTTTCTGAATTGTAGTTTTTTCTTATTTTATTTTCAGTATTCATGTTTATATTAGAAAAAATAAATTTTTTAAATATACTTCTTTTCTTTCAAAATAATAATATTATGAACTGGTGTCGCCTTTAATTAACAGTGTTTTAACAGTGCTTCTTTCAATTCATTTCTCGCCTCTGTTTTTCCTTGTTCTATTAACGATAATTTTAAATTATTATTGATTTCTACTTTTTTATTATATTCGTTTAAAATATCGGTTTTTAATTTTTCGTAATTTTTTACTTCTTGTACAATATCATCAAATTCACTGTCAGTAATTTCGCCATCTTTAATCGCTTTAGCGTATTTTTCCTCTATTGAATTTATTTTAGTGCGTGCTAATAATTCGATTGCAGCGTGTTTATTAATTTTTTCTGTACAAAATTTGTGTGTTCCTCTTACTAATATTGACAAAGTTGTAAATCCAACGCAAATTGGTGTACTTAAGGGGATCAAAACGGGAACAAAAACAGAAGTTGTCAAAGTTCCGATATCCGACAAAATAAGTACATATTCTGTTCCATACATAATTTTCGCTATTTTTAAGTATTTCTTTTTTTGTTGAAATCTATTTTTCATTTCTTTTTGTAAATAATCATAATGCATCATTATGTGGTTAATTTTATAATTGCTGGAGTTAAATTCAGGCGCCGATATTTTCGGATATAAAGCCTGAAAAAATAAAGATTCTGGTGCCGAAGGCTCGTGATCCATTTTCGTTTATTACAAAAAAAAAAAAATAATTTTTAGAAAATTGTTTTTTGAAGTTCTTGTCTGTAAAAACTACCGATAATTTCCTCTTTATTTAAATCCTGAATTTTATAAGTTATAGGCGATGTAAACAGAATTTTTTTAATTACGAATATTTCTTTGGACCAATTATTTTTATATTTATTTTGAAAGGTTTTTTTATTTACACTAATTCTTACACGATCTCCAACCTGAAATATCGGTATTTCTTTTTTAATAGGTAAAACTGTGTAAATTTCGTGTTCATTACTTTTGTTAACTTCACACGGCCTCATTTGAATTGTTCTGTGAAAATCGTGATAATTATATTCATTTACCAAATTTTGTAATATATTTATCCACTTAAAATTTTGTTGACATTCAAAGAGAACTTTCATTTTTCTGGCTAAAGTTCCGTTAAATCTTTCTATTATCGAAGATTTTTCAGCATTTTCAGTGTGATATAATTTTATGCTATATTTTTGTAACATTGAAGAAAATATTTTATTCCTGAATTCTAGACCTTTATCGGTGTGTAAAAATTTTGGAGTATCATGTTTTACTTTTCTCGCTTTTTCTACGATATTTTCAAAAGCTTTTGTCACAGAAATTCCGTCTTTTTTCTTTAGAGCTTCTGACCAAACAAATTTCGAAAAAGTATCGATAACATTTAGTATATATTTATATCCTTTATTTTCTGTTTCATAATTCGACATAATTACTAAATCTGCTGCCCATAAATCGTCAATTCCATATGTTACAATGTGTCTTTTTGCAAATTTTTTTCTAACATTTTTATGCAATTCTTTCGCTTCTTTAAGATTCATTTTTATATATAGGTTCGGATGAAATTAATCCGAGATATATAATATTATTTGATGACGCCATATTTAGTATATTTCCGTTTTCATCGGTAATATGAACAATAATTGTGTCAATTTTTTCGATATGATTTTTAATAGGAACAAAAATAATCTGTGAAACTTTTTCCGATATTTTTCCTCCATAAATTATTTCAGGAAAAAATGTATAAATAATATCGGCTTCTTCGTGAGAATGAGGATTAGATGAATGATTTAAAATTGCTGGTTCGACAATATTACAGTGAATTTCTATTGCATCTAACGGTCTTAATTTTGGAAAACTAGACGCACTATATAATGTGTTAGGTTCTAAATTAACGTGATTTTCAAATCCTAAAAATTCACCTAACGTACCTAAATTAATTTTTACGGGAGAAAATATTCGAATTTTGTTACTAATTTTATCACTTTTTAATCCAAAATTTTCAGTCAAAAAATTAACGTTTATTTTTTCATTATCATATTGAGATTTTAGTTGCGTTAATTTTAACTGTATTATTTCCTCTATATCTGATAACGAATAAAACCCCTTCGGAAAATTAACTCCGTATGTTTCTGTTAATATGTTTAATTCTACGTATAAATTATGCGGAATATTAGGAATATAATTATCACCGTAAAAAGCGACTAATCCTAATTTGTAATTTTTATCTTTATCTAAATGTAAAGGATTTTCAAGACGAAGTGTTAAAGTTGATTTATCGCCGATTAATTTAAATAGTTGCATTTTATATTTTATAAATATAAATATATTTATAAAAATGGAAGTTATCGTATTTGACAAAAAATTAAATAACAATAAAAATAACAGAACTATTCAACCAGTTATTAGAGGCATTTTTATAGGTTCTAGTGGCTGCGGAAAAACAACGTTATTACTAAATTTTATATACCGAAATTGGTTAGAATTTGAAAATCTCTATATATTCAGTAAAACATTAGAACAACCGGCGTATCAAAAATTACAGGAAAGATACGAAAATGTTGAAAAAAATGTTGGCGACCAAATTGCATATTTTTGCGATAATTACGATGATTTAATTTCTGTAAATAAATGTTTACCAAATTCTCTCGTTATTTTTGACGATTGTATTATGGAAAAAAATCAGAGAATAATTAAAGAATATTTTACAAGTGGAAGACATAAAAATATATCTTGTATTTATATTACACAATGCTATACTTTGGTTAATTTGCAAACAATTCGTAGTAACGCTAATTTTCTGTGTATTTTTAAACAAAATGACCATTATTTGAGAAAAATATATAAAGACAATGTAATGGGGGATATGTCTTACGATAAATTTTGTAAAATTTGTAACCAATGTTGGGAAAAAGATTTTGGTTTTATTACGATAGATTTAACTAAAAAACGAGATTTTGGGAGATATAAAAATCAATTTAAAATGATAGAACAATTTGATGAACGTTCACCAACGTTAAAGAAACGTAAAATGAACGTAAAATCATGTTCAACGAAGGTTTAAGTGGGTGTTTAACTAATAAAATTTTTATATTTGTTACATATAAATGGAAAAAATAACTGTTGAAAAAGCAATTAAATTAAGTAAACTTGAAAAACAATTAAAACAAAAATTTCTACAAGCCCGTAGAGGCAAGGAAAATATTGAAAAGGTAAGAGAAGAGGAATTTAAACCGATTATAAATGCTGTTAATAAATTAAACGAAAACAAAATTTTACCTGTAATTGTGCCTTCTTACATTGATCAATCTCCCGTTGAAAATCGTATGATTCAAGATGAAAAAAATATTGTTCTAGGAAAAATAACAACGGAATTTTTACCTGATGCTAAAGATTCTACTTTTGGTATACATTATGATAAAAAAAACAAAAATTATATGATAGGAAAGGAAATAGTTACTTTAGATAACAACGACATTATTGTAGCAGGGAAAACGTACGAAGGAACTAAAGGATTATGGAAATTATTAACGTTAGAGCCATCGAAAAAACCTGATCCTAATTCTTTCACACCGGATGATTATGCAAATTATGAGGAAATTTTGTTGACGACAGATTGCATATACCATAATAATGATAAAAATAGCAATAAACCAAAATCGAGCAAAGGTGAAAAATACAACACAATAATTAAGCCAATTTGGAAAAATAAAGTAAAAAAACCTGAAAGCAGAAATATTGTACCACCCTGGGCAAAAATAGAGAATGAAGAGGTACACGAAGGAAAAGGTTTAATAAAATATTCCGATAATTCTGTCGAGTATAAATATGTCGATAATTTACAAAATTTATTACAAAGATTGTATTATATTTATGCTCAGGAAAAAGCCGGTAATAATAATTTTCATAACGAAAAAATTGGAGTTATTAATTTTTTAAAGGAACAATTAGAAGCACATATCGACGAAAATAAGGGGATTGAATATTTAATTAAATTTGTGTCATCTTTACCTTCAAAAATATTACGTGGTGAAAAGATCGGATCAGGTTTATTCAACGGTATTTTGAATAATTTGCCGTTTGAAATTCACGCACCAGGATATAATTATTTAGGTCCAGGGACAAAATTACAAGAAAGAATTCAAGATGGAAATATAGGTATAAATCCATTAGACGAAGCAGCGAAAGAACATGATTTATTTTACCATAAATATAAAGATACAGCGAATAGACACAAAGCTGATGAAATTTTAGAACACAAAGCGTGGGAAAGATTTAAGTCAAATGATGCAAATTTAAATGAACGATTTTGGGGATATTTAACGACAAATGCAATGAAAGCAAAAAGGCATCTTGGTCTAGGTTTAAAAATCTAAATTAAAAAATTATTTTCTATATTATAAAATGAATATATGCAATATAAATCTTACTGATGGACAAAAAAAAAAATTCAGAGAGCTTATAAGCGAAAATCGAACATAACAATTCAATTATCTTCTGATCAAATAAAATCAGGAAAAGACAAAATTGGATTAAATGATAGGCAAAAAAACGCCATTGATAAACATCGTAAAAATAACACTGGCGTCAGACTTACTTTAACATACAAACAATTACAGGAAAATCACAAAGGTGGAATTTTACCTTTACTTGCAGCTATTGGAGCTTTAATCGGTGGAGTCGGTGGTGGTGCAGCTGCTGTTGCAAACACATTCGTTGATTATAAAGACAAAAAAGCGAAACGCGAAGAAATGGCTCGACACAATAAAGCGCTAGAAAAAATTCAGGAAGTGATTCACGGTATAAATCAAGGCTCAGGCTTAAGTAACGTTAAAAAAAAGCGCTAACAAACGTAGAGTTAGAAAAGTACGCTAAAAAATTGAAAATTAAAAATTTTAGAGGCGTTTTTATGAAAGATGAATTATTAGGGAAACCTTGGGAAAATGAATGTGGAATTATTAACTTAGAAAATTCCTATCAAATTGGTTCTCATTGGACAGCGTATTTTAAACAAAAAGATATTAAATATTATTTCGATTCGTACGGAAATGCGAATCCACCGATCCAATTAGTGAAATATTTAGGAAGCGATAATTTGTATTATAATTACGAACAAATTCAGCAATTTGACGATCCACCAATTTGTGGTTATTTATGTCTAGATGTTTTACAAAAATTGTCTCAAGGAATTAAATATAATAAAATATTACGTATTATAAAAAATGAATAAATTTGATAAATTCGGCAATCAGATCGAAAAACAAGAATCGACAATTTCAAGCAGAAATAAACAAGAAATTAACGAAAAAGTGAGCGCAATATTAATACCTTTTATTATCGAAATGAAAACTTATGTTGGAAATTTAACAAATGAATATTTGAAACAACAATTAAATATTGTGAAAAATTACGTTAATTTCAATAATCGAAGATTAGTTGGAGTTTCAACAGGATTAGATGAAAAAGATGCTGTAAATAAAAAACAAATGGAGCAAAGTATTAAAGATGCCCTAAATAAGAAACAATAAAAATTTTATTTTATATGTAATAAATATGACGTTAATATATTGTTTAAAATGTAAAAAGAAAACACAATCTCTTAACGAGAAAAAAAGGAAAACATCGAACGGAAAAGTTATTTTGGAAAGTAAATGTTCTGTGTGTGGGGTTAAAAAAACGAGTTTTATTAATAAGTAAACATGATGAAGTTATTTTTGTTATATTTAGTTTCAGCAATAAATTGCGTTGAAGTTCCTAAAATGGAAACTAATCTTTTTTCGCCGAATGTTGATTGGAATTATGTGTCTGAACACGAGAATTTAACTATCGATCATTTGCGTATTTTTCAAAATAAAGTAAATTGGCCCAAGATTTCTAAATTTCAGAAATTAACGGAAAATAATATCAAAGAATTTAACGATCGTGTTGATTGGGATATAATCAGTAAATATCAGAATTTGTCGGAAAAGTTTATTGACTTTTATAAAGATTTCGTCGATTGGGATTATGTGATTTTATATCAAAATGTTTCAAAGATTTTTATTGCTAATCATTGTAAAGAAATATTAGATAGTTAGACTAATAAAAAAGACATTAGAAAAAGTCGGGTCTTCCATCTATAATGAAGGAAAAGAAATATTCGTAATTTAAAAAAATTTTTTTTTTGCTGTAATAAAAAATGGAAAATGAAATTTATTCAAAATATTATAACGAAATTATTCGGCACGAATACAAAAATTATAACCCTACGAGCATTTTAAACTTTAATTCGCCCAACAAAAAAATTGATTTTAATATCGATTACGGTGACTCATTTTCAACGTCAAAGTATCAGTATTATATTACTGGTGAATTCACGAAAAAAGATGGCACTACTTTTCCGACAAAATCTAATGTAAAATTAATCGATAATTTTATTCCATTTTTATTTTCTGGAATAGTTGTGAAAAAACATAACCAAATAATAGATAACATTGAAAATCCTGGAATTATATCGACTGTAAAAGGAATCGTTTCGTACAGACAATCTGATAAAAATTCGTTTAAAAATAGTGGATTTATTTCACAACACGAAGGTTCGTTTAATAAATTTTGCGTTATCGGTGATTTATCACAATTAGGACTGGATTTTTTCAGTAACAATAATAGTACACCAATTTTTTACAAAGGTGGATTTATAATAACTTTTACCAGAAATAGCGATGAAGATGCTTTATTCAGATGGAAAACAAAAAAAGCAGATGGCACACACGATGAGGCAAGTTTACCTGTTGAGGGGAAAATAACGATAAAAGAATTTGTGATTAGAGTTCCCATAATTAACTATCGCCCAACGCAAGAAATTCAACTTATTAGTGAGTTGACAAATTTGCAAAATATAACCTACAAATTTAATAAATGGGAATGTATTCAAAAACGTAGTGTAACAGGATCGACTTTAAATTATGATATTACAAATATTTACAGAAATATTGAGAATCCTAAATTTATTATTGTAGGTTTTCAGGACGATCGTTGTGAACAACAAATAAAAGATCCGTCTTATTTTGACTCTATGAAAGTCAAAAATATTCGTGTGAAAATTAATGATACAAATTATCCTGAGGAATTACAAAATATAGATATTAATGAAGGAATTTACGCAATTCTATTCGAAATGTACAAAGATTTTCAGAATTATTATTACGGATATAGCGATGTGATTTATGAGCCTGGAGAATTCGTTGGAAATAAATGCGTTTATGTAATAGACACGACAAAACACCCTGAATATATTTATAGTGGAAAATCAAATATATTAATTAATGTCGACTTTTCTCAATCTATTAGTACATCGAATGTTATTGCTTATGTTATCGTAGTATCTGAAAAAATACTACACAATAATATAATTAATAATACGATTAAGGAGTGAAATAATTGTTGATGATTTCAAATTTTTGACTGAAATTTTATAAAGAAAAATTTTTCTTTATAAAAAAATATTAAAACTTAATTGCAAAAATGATTTACAATAAAATTTTCAATCAGATCTTTATTCATTTTTCCTTTAAAAATAAGTGTATGTGGATATTTTAATAAAATATTTGTTTCACATTCTGGTAAAGGAAAAATTACAATGAAAATTAAAGGATTTCCATTAAATTACGAAAATTCAGAAATATTAAATACAAAAGTAATGACAAATATTGTCGATAAAAAAGTAAATAAAGTAAAGTTAAAATATAATATAATTACAAGAGATTCTAAACACAAAACGCTCGTAAATAAAATTATGGAAAAAGAATTTAAAATGGATTATGATAAAAATCGAATTTTACCTGAAAAAGATGGAATTATAGACACACTTCCGTGGGGGTATGTTAATATAGTAGAAAATAAAATTATGGAAAAAGAATTTAAAATGGATTATGATGAAAAACGAATTTTACCTGAAAAAGATGAAAATATGTTTGATATTTTACCACTGATAATGTAAAAAGTTCAAATTCCAATAATGAATTTGATATTTTTAAAGAAGCTGCTAATTTAGAGAGAAATTTCAATATTGAATTTACATTTTTGGGGGTGCTAGGATTTGACCAAAATGATTATTTAACAAATCGAACATAAATAAGCATTGACAATTTTTTAATGCTATTTTATTTTTATGCAATTTTGTTTTTAAGAAATGTTATTACGATTTTTTGACATATCTGATTTCTTAAAAAAAAATACTTTTTTTAATTTGTTTAATTACCCTTAGAAATTTTAACCTTTAGTTTTGCTTTTTGGATTTTATAAGGGCAAGTTGACAGAGATTAAATATAAGGGCAAGTTGACAGAGATTAAATATAACATAAAGTTGACAGAGTTTAAATATAAGGGCAAGTTGACAGAGATTAAATATAACGTAAAGTTGACAGAAGTGTGCTCAATATGCCCACTTACTACTTATATATATATATATATATATATATATATATATATATATATATATATATATAATTACTTAAAAATATGCGATGGTGATTGTGAAAATATGCTCCAAAAATGCCGTCTGCTTCTGTTCTGTCTATTTTTCGATTTGTTGAAATTTAATATCAATATATTTGTTTATTAATTTTGTTTTTTTTTTTATATATTAATTTTTTCTTCAATACTATTTTCCGGATTCTTTAATATTTATTTTCATTTTACTTGTAAAATTGTGTTTTTTAAAAAATTTTTTGCGTTCGTATATTTTTATATTTTATATTTTACTTTTGGACATCATACATCGCAACAGTTAATGAAAAATTTCAAATTCCACCAGTACACAACTTTTACAGAATCCGGAAAATAGTATTGAAGAAAAAATTAATATAAAAAAAAAACAAAATTGATAAACAAATATATTGATATTAAATTTCAACAAATCAAAAAATAGACAGAAGAGAAGCAGACGGCATTTTTGGAGCATATTTTCACAATCGCCATCGCATATTTTTAAGTAATTATATTTAATTTATATTTCTAAAATTATGATGTTTTAAAAAGTTTCACTTGATAATGGCGTAAATGCCGAAAAGCTTTGTGTTTTCTTTAAGAAAATAAATATTAGTGATTTAACTAATTTTCAATTGATTTTATATATATATATATATATATATATATATATATATATATATATATATATATATATATATATATAATATATATAGGATGTGTTTCTTTACAGGACAAGTCGGTCAAACCGATAAGCGCAACTTTATACTGGAATAATATCGGAAAATTATGTTTCGATGTAAGTAAATAATTAATCGTTTATTTAATCGTTAATTTAAAATGATATTAATGAAAAATTACCGTAAACGACTAGAAACAGTGTCCCAAAACTCGAAATTTTACTATTCGCTATATTATCAATAAAATAAATAACTTTTTAATTACATTTAAAGAGTTGTACCATAATAATAAGCTAATTAATTACAAAAAAAAAAAACGTTAACTACAGTAATTTCGAATTTACTGTGTGGTAGTGATATATATATATATATATATATATATATATATATGTGTGTGTGTGTGTGTGTGAAACGAATATTGCGTATAAATGAAAAAGAATTGCGAAACTAGTCTTTTACTACGTAGTAACGGGTTTTTATTTTGCGACAACTATACTGACGGCTCCAAATCTAATACAAATTCCGGTAGTTGGTGCTGCCTTTGTCATTGACAAACAGTCCAAAAATTTAAACTTCCTCCGGACGCTTCCGTTTTCACAGCCGAGTTAATATTGACAAAGCTTGTTATTATCTCCTTCTTGGTGGTACGGGCAAGTACGTCGTATGTAATTACAGTCATGACTCCTAGCTATACAGAACTGTCCATTCAGATTTGATACTTAGACCCCTCTTGATATTTTATGTGTATCAGACAAATGCCTAAAAATTATACGACTGTCTTTTAGAATTTTGTTCGACTCCTAGTCATTCCGAATTTAAACTTAACGAAGCGGCGGATGTTGCTATTAAACGGGCTTCCTTTATTAGGCATTCCACTCCCATTAATTCCATCACCAGATCTGTACTCTAAAATTTCACAATTATTTGTACGAATATTGTAAATCCTCAAAGAAAAAAAAAATTTAGTATTTTTCAGAAGCATCTTCCGGTATTTCCATGGTATGCTGGTATCCCAATATCAACCCCTTCCCCTCATCAACTTCGCAGATTTGTTACTACTATTGGGTCATTCCCGTATAGAGTTAAATTTTTCAAACGGCGAGGATCGTGTACTTAGTCCAATAACAAGTAGGAGAACTCACCACGGGATGTGTCCTCCACATAGGTGACTTAGTCTTTTGTTGGATAGCCACTTGTGGCTAGTTACAAACTATTAAAAAGAAAAAAACAAATCCTATCGGAATCGTGTCTGGACACTATTTTCTTTCGTTATCATCAGTATAGAGTGCGTGCCTAAAACAATTTCGGATAGAGTCAGCTTTGAAAACAGAATTAACATCTTTAACCGGATTTATCTAATTTTTAAAAAAAATCGAGGCGTGTATTCGCTTAGTAATTAATTCTACGATGTATGTTTTATTTAAAATAAGAACGATTATATTCTTACTATTTATTCGGAACAATCATTAATGACGGCGATAGTAAAATTTCTCTTCTGTCTATTAATTATGCACTTATTTTATTAAATAAAAAATTAATTACAAAATAAAATACGCGAATTAAATAAAGTCGACTATAATAAAAATTTGTAATTATTTTCATCCGTTTTAGAGAAAAAAATTCGAAATTAAGTCGGTTAATTGTCCTAACGAACGGTTAACCTATTATACCGGTTCAGACGACAAAAGCAAACACTTGTTGACGTTATGCCGACTGACGCATCAATTTTGTATGCAAATTCAATTGAAAGTTAATGAACTTGCGAAAAAAGAAGAAGATGGTAATTTATATATTTTTTTATACTTTTTCCTTTTTTTTTTTATTTTATTTTTTTTTTCAACTTCGCTGTGCGTTGCGGTCAGAGTTTCTAACTGCTGTTATTATTAACTATTGTGTTTTATTTTTCATCAGGTGGTTAACAAAACTGATTAGATTGAAAAAATCTTGTTTGTGTATTTCAGTTGACTTCTTTCTCTTTCTTCGTTGAAATTTCTACATTCAAAAATCGAGTGAAAGGTAATTTTTCTTCACAGATATCCGATTTAGCAATCTTGAAACTTTTCAAGTAGGCTCCGTTATTTCGTTATCCGGTTAAGAAGTGTGCGAAGTTATTATAAAAATGCCTCCTTAGTAATCCTTTTTTTTTTCCATTACTGGAACTATTGTGTCACTTTTCCCGTTTTAATATTTTCCTTCCAACTTCAAATCTATAGGTATTATTCCCACTATAATGTTGACTGAGACGTATGATATTATGCGATATCCGGTAATTGTTCCTATTACTATTTTTCTTTGTAATTGTAGTAGTTCATTCTTATCTTTTTCCTGCTGTGAAATATGCTGCGGAACAGTATTTATAGATCCAAAAATAGCTTTGTAAATTATTATATTCTTTCTTTATATGTGAAACATTTGATCAGAGTGACTCTGAAGTAAATTTCCTTAATTTTACCTATCCATATATTCGACGTGTTTATTCAAAATTTAGATTATCGTCTCTTCAATTTTTTAATTATTATTTCATTTACTATTTTTATTTTATCTTTATTTACGAATAGACGCTGTTCAATGCGATGTATGATTTCTTTTCAATCTTGTCTTCTACTTATGAATTGGGTTTCATCTATGTTAAACTGTAAGCCTAAATTTTTGTATGTTTCGACTCGATTTTTTTTTTTTTATTATTTCATTTATTTTTTGAATGTCTTTCATTTTATTTATCCCGGAGATCAATATTATATCATCTACATAACTTATCATGTTGCAGTGTTGACTGAAATATATAAGTTATGAACTTCACTCGTTGCTATGTTGAAAAGTATACGAGTACCTAACCTTGTGGTACTCTTGAGTTGATGCTTGCGCTATATAGGATTTTGTTTTCTGTACTAAATAACCAAATTCGTCTATCTGTTAAATAGCTATGTTGGATAGTACCAGATATATTTTTCATTTTCATAATTTTTAAGATTTTTTTATCAATTTTTATTTGATCAAATGCTCAGGATATATCAAAACTAATTAGTAATTTTTTATGTGTTTCAATATAATAGCGATTTGTTTCCCCTTAGAAAAACTATTCCTCGTAATGTTATTACATTCATAAAAATATTATATATATATATATATATATATATATATATATATATATATATATATTCATTTATTTGGGACTCTGTCCTCGAATATGAGTACTTGCCTTTTCATTCATAGTTGTGACGATTATACAACATTAACCCAATATGTATGCTGCTGACACCGCAGATCATTTTAATTAAGTAGCCAAAGCTTTCCTCTTTCGAACCAGTATTTCAATAACTGCTACATATATTTTATATATATATAAATAATTTATTTGACAATTTCTGAGTCCATACGACGACTCACGCCGATTACATTGTGAACCTTTTAGTTTTGTGCTTATCACTTCGTTCAATAAGATGTAGCTTAGCGTGATGATACTTGTGTCTTAATCAATGCTCACGTCGTCTCTGGTCGTTTTAGACGAATTTTCTACGATAGGATACGCCTTTTTGTTTTACGAATGTACAACAGTCGATCGTTCAACCGATCGCGGACAGTCTGACGAACGATATTATTATCGATGTATCCCCTTGTATATATGGGAATAGATTTGTGTTTTTCGGGGTATTCCCGGGAAGTCTAGATTAAGATGGAACTTACAGAAAAATTATTGCGTTGTGTTTTTTAATCATTTTCATATATTAATTTTTTAGCGTTAAATTTTTTTTCCCGTAATATATATCTATATAATATCGATTTTTTTTCCCCGATTCAATCTCAGAAAAGAAACAATACAGAGAACTGGGTGCAGATTTTAGCGCTTTAAAATTCAGCGCTAAGAATAACAATCGTAATAGCGAAAACGCGTGTTACACACATCGGAACGATCAAAGGATATCAGTCATATCGAATACGTCCTCGACTACAACGTCCGGAATAGTTTCGGATCGTGTTCACAGTTTAGACGAAAGCGAAGGTACAATTTTATTTTATCTTCGTGATTTTTTTCTTGGAAAAAATTTAAAATCTAATTGAATATCTAAAAACGCTTTTTTTTATATATATATATTCGAAAATTAAAGAAATATAAAAATTAAATTTAACGAGTAATTATCGGTATCTTTTTATTTTTATTTTTTTTCATCAGACGATCTAGATGCGGAGATAATAATTAATTCGCCTCCAGCGACATCTGTTGAAAGTTTAGCTTTAGCTCATTTACGCGATAATATCGATCAGAAATTCGAGACGAATTTCCCGTCGAAAGATAAACACGAAGGTACAATTTTTGTTTTTTTAGTAAAGATAATAATTTATCCCAAGGCATATACTTTACCTTCCTAGCATGTTCTGTGCATGCGGGAACTATAGCTGACGCTAATCATGTGATTTTTGCTTGTGACTTGCATAGTAGAGATAGAGATGCCTCCGTTAATAAAATAAATATTTACCCCTTCTCGATTGCTTACTTATTGGTCCTGAATAACAACAATATCCTCGCAGCTCTGGCCAGCTATGTACATATATATCTGTGATTAATCTGTATACCCTTGTATTTTCATTGTTATTTTATATATGATATATTTATATGAAAATAGGGTTGACAATAAGCCCAATTATTATATTAAAATGAACAAAAAAATATAAGCACGGAGTCTATCATCCCCTGTTATATAGGTGTGAAGATAATTTAGTGCGAACGAGGAAAGTTATAAGAGTATTTTCATTTTTAGGTAAAAGTACTTCATTAAGTTAGGAAACTGTAATGAAGAACGAATAGAGTTATACAGAGAACAGTGGAGTAGATATGAGCTATATTGAATATTACAGGATGAACAAGTAGGAGGATCGGTTTTGGATAGGATATAAGAATAAGTAAAACGAGTCATCCTGTCGTGGGTGATGAACACGTTTAATAATGCCACTATGTGGAGGTAAACCGGAAAATCTGACTGTTGCTTGTTCCTTAAATTTATGGAACATGCAGCGACGCATATCGGAATATGTTACTGGAAGTAATTCTGCAGGAGACATGAAGGCGGCTTCTTTCACAGTTCGATCTGCTTCTTCATTCCTTCCATATTCCCTACGTCCAGGAATCCAAAGTGTATGGGTCTGCAGACTTTGCTCGCTCATTGTAGAATTAATTTTCACAGCCAACGAATGCGTGCATCTGGGATTTTCTTTTAGCTGTTTGATCGAATATAGCGAATCTGTGACAATTACAATTTCCTGTTCATTTTTAAAAGGTGCAATTAATATAGCCTGCAGAATTACAAATAGTTCACATGATAGGACACTATAGTACGGTGGCAGTGGATAATGAACTATGTCATCATTATAAACGACAGCACCGTCACAGCGATCTTCATTTTTTGCTCCATCTAATTCTTTCCGTTTTAAATTGCCTATTATTGTTTAAAAAATCATAGAAATCACATACAATATTATCTCAATAATAATATATTTATGTTATTAAATTAGGTTATATAAATTTATAAGAAATTATACAAAACACAACAATTAATAATCACGCGTAGAAACTCAGAAACAGATGTAAAAGTCAGAAAGCGTATAAACAAGGATGTAGTCTATCACCTCCGCTTTTTAATATATATATATATATATATATATATATATATATATATATATATATATATATATATATATAAATAACAGGCGTTCAAGGAATGTAAATAAATTAGTAACAAGGGAATTAAGATCGGAATGAATATAAAATCCTGAGAAAGTCCTGTCAGATGCATTGTAAAAGCCTAGACTCTATAATGAAACGCTATAATATGTTGATAAATAAGAAAAAAGAAGGTAGTCACACGAGGTGCAGTAAAATGAAATGCAATAAATAAAAAAGATATAATTAGATAATGAAAGACTAAAACATATAAAAAGACATAGATACCTCGGTTCATTAATAACAGACAATGGAAGATGCGATCAGGAAATACGGTCTAGAATAGCGCAGACGAAGGACGCGTTTATTAAAAAGAAATCGCCGTTAAGTATTGAACCGAGGAAAATATTAACAGAAGTATACGTTTGGAGCGTACTCCTGTATAGCTCAAAAATTTGGACCATAAATAAAAGAATACAAAAACAACTGGACACGTTCGAAATACGGCGTTATAGAAAAATACAAAAAATTGGATAGACCGAATAAAAAATAAGAGAGTACTCTGAAACATCAATGAAAAAAGATGCTTGAACATGATAAGAAATGGACATATATTAAGAAGTGACGGATATCTGACAACAATTATAGAAGGTCCTAAATGACAAGATAACAAGAGGAACACCACAACGAAAATTCATCACCCAGATACTAGAGGATACAAGGCGTACCAAGTACTGAAAGAGAAGGCGCGGAGCAGAGCGTCATTATGTAATGCTTTTCTGGTTGGCCACCAATCGAAAGATTGATGAATACAAGAATCATGTTCAACCCGATTTAACTGTATGTTAATTATTTTTGAAGGCCCGTACTATTTGACGAAATAAGTTTAGACTTCTTGCTACGTAAAATAAATTATATATATATATATATATATATATATATATATATATATATATATATATATATCTTCGTGGTTGTTCAGTTTATGACTGGTCCGGTTGAACGGTCTTCGGCCTCCCTTCTCTCGAGTTCAACATATGTACTTCGACTTCTTATTTTAGAGTGTAGATGAATATTAGCCTCGATCTGCCTTTCGGGTTTTTCTCACCATCCTGACTTTTGTTTCTTCAACTAGCATGTTTTCTATGCCAACCTCATTTTCCTTATGGTTCTTTCACTCGATTAAATATAATTCAGTTTGTCATTTCCTGAAATTGGATATCAAATGTTTCTAATTTTTATTTATCCTTGTTTCTGCTTCGTACGATGTCACCGATCGTATGGACGTTGTAATTATTCGTTTCCGTATTTGTAGTGTGCGGGATATGTTTCGCTGTGTTATCAGATATTTCTTTTTTGCGAATGCTGATTTTGCAATTGCAATTCTGGCTGCTATTTTCTTTTAACGTGTAATCAAGTGTCCACCAATATTGGAACGTTCTGATCTTTTATAATACTTTTCCTTTTTTCTGTCTTATGGTAAAACCTTATTTATTTTATTTTATTCTTATTTTTATAATGTCGTGTGTAATTACCGAGGTTATTACGGCACTGGTGATTTAACAGTTTAAATGTAGTAAATGAGGTTAGAAAAGGAATTGTATAACTGAGGTAATAGTCGAAGAACTTTTAGAGAGGAAACCAGATAGGGTTCGCGGATGAGTATGGGGTCGGTTGAGTGTAGGGCAGATAGTAAAATATGGCAAACAAGAGAGGAAATAAAAGTAACAAAAAACGAGTGTTGATAATGAGAGAGTGATATGTATCCAAAGCGGAACCTGCTGAGTGCTATATATTTGGAACCGGATAAATTGGCAGCTGGTTTCCAGAAGCTAACATTGGATTTGATAGCAAGAAGGAAGTTATAGTGGTATTAGTTCCACTTTTGTTGCCAGTCCCCGGTTCTTTACCAAAGCACATCAATTTTTAGTCTTTTTTTACGACCCATTCCATATTTAAATGCATGATACTATAAGTTCTGTAATATTTGACCTTGTCGACATCAGCGCCTGAATTTTAACTCATTCCATTTGATGTTTTTACGGTTCCGTTAATAATCAATATATACTTATAATCTTTCTTTTTTTTTTTCAATATATTATCAAAATATATTTCAGATGGTGGTACAACGCCTATTTCCACGGTCAAAACGAATATGGCTACTACTCCGGCTCCGACGGATGGTAGTCAGTGTTCTAGTTCGTGTTCGACGGTTGTGCTAAATGGAAGAGTGCCATCGGAACATTCATCTAATCGGGTAACAAATGTAAATTCGATTGTTGAAAATTTCGATTAAATTTTTGATAATTACTGTGAATTATTTTAAAATAATAATTAACGGATTTTAAGTAATTTTGTGTGTATCATTCCAGAGTAAAACTTAATTTATGACGAATTATATACAATGTAACTATTTTTCTCATTCGCGACATAAATTAATTTAATAATAACAATGATAAAATTAATAAAACTACATCATAATAATAATAATAAACTAGAGGTTTCCGCCAAATGATTTTATTTGATATAGGAACGAAAAACTTTTAAAAATTTAGATCGTGTGTAAAATTTTCCATTTTTCGGCTCAAGACTTATGTTTGCTGAACAATTTATCGGCATTCTGTGAAAACGTCACATTTCATTATTATCATCATCATCATCGATAGCTCGTTTCAAACATCGTAATAACACTATGAACAAGGGAACGTGTTCACGCGCAATTTAGCTCTGTCCGCTGCTAAATCTATCAGCTCACGTAGTGACGAGACGCCAACGGTCGGTTTTGCTATGTCCAAATATCTTGTTGGAGGTCCTCCGTGACCTTCCACCATTTTTTATAATTCATCCCGTCGTATGATATATCCAGCGAAGGTTGCTATTCGTTTTTGTACAATGTTCCGAAGCCTGTGACCTACTTGAGCTCGTGCAGTATCGATAAGTTGATTCTTTTCGCCGTCCATGGCACTCTGAGCATTCGTCTCGAACAATACATTTTGAATGCATTAATGCCCTGTCTGTCAGTCTTCTTCAGAGTCAAGCATTCCGCCGCATAGAGGAAAACAGAACACTAGTATATTCATGTGACGTACTTTTCTGTTGAGTATTATGTTATGGTTCTTCCATATTTTTGTTAGTAGTGCCAGCTTTGCTATCATTATTCTGCTTTCTTTCGTTGAGCTACCATGTTATGTAATCAGTGTTCAAAGTTACACAAATCTATCAATGATTCTGTGACTGACTGTTATTATTTACAGTCATTACCTTAATTTTGCTTCTGTATATTAGTAACCCGTACTCTTTCCTTGCGTTTCCATCTTTTCAAAAGACAAGCAAGTTTTTGTTCCGATGAAACGAATATTACAACGTCATCTGCATATCGCAGGTTATTGATTAGTTTCCCTGCAATTTTTACACCATCATCCAGTCTTCTAGAGTTCTTTGCATTATCCACTCACTGCAAAATATTGTACAGTATCGGGCTTAGTATACAGCTCTGTTGTAGTCCCTTCTCTGCTGTCCGCCAATTTATTACCTACTTTAACCTTACTTTTACTAGACTTGTACAGCGATTTAATGGGACTATTTCATTATATATATATATATATATATATATATATATATATATATATATATATATATATATATATATATATATTTAACAAAACAAAATAAAATTGAAGATAATCACTAAAAAATTTCTTTATTACACGAATACGAAGCTTTTCGACTATTAAGTCATTTTCAAGCTTTTGTTAAAAATTTTTACAAATAAACTAAAGATATTACTAAAAAACTTTATAAATATCGATACATTGAATAGCCAGGTATAAAAAAAAATTTTTCAATAATATGTAGTTATAAAACCGATTTTAAAATTAATTCTTCATCAAAATTAATCATATTATTTAATAAATTATTACTACTTCTATGTTTTATAATTTGTAATTTTTCTAATAATTTTCTTTTTTTAAATTTATATTCTATGTGTAAAATTTTTATATTATCTGAAATGTTTTCTATAAAATGTTTTTCTTCTCTACAGTGCTTACCATAAAGTGACTTGTCATCATTTTCATTTTTGTATGAATTAAAGTGTTCTCTTAGTCTATAATTTATTTGACGTCCTGTTTCACCTATATAAAACTTATTACATGTTGAGCAATTTATTCTATATACTCCAGATTTTTGTAATACCATATAATCTTCTATTTTATTGTTGCAAATTGATTTAAATAATGTTTTATTATTATTTATTGCTATCATAATATTGTACTTTTTAAATATTTTTAAAAATTTGTATGTGTATTTTCCTATATATTTAATTGATCCTAAATATTTATCTTTTTCTTTTTTATGTTGTAAAGAACTATTATTTAGTTTGTTCCATAATTGATCTACTATATTCGGATTGTATTTATTTGCTATGGCAATTTGTTTAATAATATTCTTTTCTTTATTAAGTTTGTCTTTGTTGCAGTTTAAAATAATTTTGGCTCTATTACAATAATTTCTTAAACTAGCTACTTTATGTGATTTTGCATGAAAAGAATCGTTCGGAATTATTACATCAGTTAGTGTTTGTTTTCTGTATATATCAATATCTAATATATTATTGTTTATATTAATACTTAAGTCTAAAAAATTTATATTTTTATTACCTATTTCTACTGTAAATTTAATGTTTTTATTAAAGTTGTTTAATTCTATTATAAATTTATTTAATTCATAAGTTTCTAACTTGTTATTCCAAATAATTAAAATATCATCTACATATCTTCCCCAAAATTTAATGGGAGATTTATAATATTTTAGTAGATAAATATAATGTAACAAATTATGACATTAACAAAATATTTAAATATTTAAAAATATGTGTTAAAATTAATAAAACTAGAACAAAGATTTGGTTTAACCATAAATGTTTAAGTTACAATATTATACCAAATTATGCTAAAGTTATTATTAAAAATAAGAATAAAATTCCACAAAGCATAAAACATAAAGCGGAATTATACTGGATTAAAGCTGAAATAAATAATTTACATAAAATTCTTAAGTTATTTAATAAAATGAAAGACAGTTTAAGAGAAGATATTATAAGTTATTATACAGATGAAATAATAAATTTTGTAACATCAAATTTAGCTAACAAATACATTAAACGAAAAACAAAAGAACACAGTGATATTGTTAACAAGAAACTCAAGAATTTAATTAATAAACAATGTCCTTAAAACATACACCAGTTTCACAAGTTCCATGACCGAGTAGTTAATTTATCAAATATAAGTTTAACAAAAGATGATTTAAATATTCTTAATAAAGGCTTAAAATATATAGACAGAAATAGTATCAATATATTCAAACAAGATGATATGGAAAAGATGGCAGTAGATTGTGAAAATATTATTCAAAAAGTTAATCCAAATGTCCAAAATAATTTAAGGATAGAAGTTAGTAATATTTTAATACAAATGAAACAA
This sequence comes from Coronaproctus castanopsis, assembly GCA_032883995.1. NCBI lineage: Eukaryota > Metazoa > Arthropoda > Insecta > Hemiptera > Monophlebidae > Coronaproctus > Coronaproctus castanopsis. The sequence continues at coordinate 65,356,771 of CM065052.1, read as the reverse complement.
AATAGCAATAAGAAAAATCAACAAAAAAATACAAATCAAGCCTTAAGTAAATTGAAAGAAAAATTGAAGCACAATAATTTAATGCTTAGTAAAGCAGATAAAGGTAATACTATAGTAGTAATAAAGAAAAATGATTATTTGGAAAAAATGAAAACATTCATTGATAACAATAAATTCAAGAAAATTAAGAATCCAACCAATAGATTTAATGAACACATAAAAAAAGAAATAAAAACAATTATTGGAAGTACTATAGAAGAAAGCAATACAACAAATGATACCTTAAATAATTATTTCAAGAACCTCAATTTCATAGAAATGAATCCAAAAGCACCAGTTCTTTCAGGTTTAATTAAACTACACAAAATTAACAATCCAATAAGACCATTAGTTAATTGTATAAATGCACCATTTTATAAAGTTTCTAAAGTAATTAAGAAATTTTTACAGGATAATTATGAATTTGAAACACAATTTAATATTAAAAATAATGTAGAATTAATTGATAAGTTGAAAGTAATAAAAATTAGTAATAATGATATTCTTATATCACTAGATATAGTTAATATGTATAACAATATACCAATAGATGAAGTAATAAGATATATAGAAGATAATAAAATGTATAACTGTAGGTTTAAAAATCAATTTTTAAATTTATTAAAAATTGTATTAAATCAAAACTATTTTAAATTTAATGATAAATACTACAAACAAGAAGAAGGATTAATGATGGGTTCACCTTTATCACCTATTTTAGCAGAAATATATATGAATAAACTAGAGAACATAATATCTCAAGAAAATAATATATTTAAAAATAATATTAAATTTTGGGGAAGATATGTAGATGATATTTTAATTATTTGGAATAACAAGTTAGAAACTTATGAATTAAATAAATTTATAATAGAATTAAACAACTTTAATAAAAACATTAAATTTACAGTAGAAATAGGTAATAAAAATATAAATTTTTTAGACTTAAGTATTAATATAAACAATAATATATTAGATATTGATATATACAGAAAACAAACACTAACTGATGTAATAATTCCGAACGATTCTTTTCATGCAAAATCACATAAAGTAGCTAGTTTAAGAAATTATTGTAATAGAGCCAAAATTATTTTAAACTGCAACAAAGACAAACTTAATAAAGAAAAGAATATTATTAAACAAATTGCCATAGCAAATAAATACAATCCGAATATAGTAGATCAATTATGGAACAAACTAAATAATAGTTCTTTACAACATAAAAAAGAAAAAGATAAATATTTAGGATCAATTAAATATATAGGAAAATACACATACAAATTTTTAAAAATATTTAAAAAGTACAATATTATGATAGCAATAAATAATAATAAAACATTATTTAAATCAATTTGCAACAATAAAATAGAAGATTATATGGTATTACAAAAATCTGGAGTATATAGAGTAAATTGCTCAACATGTAATAAGTTTTATATAGGTGAAACAGGACGTCAAATAAATTATAGACTAAGAGAACACTTTAATTCATACAAAAATGAAAATGATGACAAGTCACTTTATGGTAAGCACTGTAGAGAAGAAAAACATTTTATAGAAAACATTTCAGATAATATAAAAATTTTACACATAGAATATAAATTTAAAAAAAGAAAATTATTAGAAAAATTACAAATTATAAAACATAGAAGTAGTAATAATTTATTAAATAATATGATTAATTTTGATGAAGAATTAATTTTAAAATCGGTTTTATAACTACATATTATTGAAAAATTTTTTTTTATATCTGGCTATTCAATGTATCGATATTTATAAAGTTTTTTAGTAATATCTTTAGTTTATTTGTAAAAATTTTTAACAAAAGCTTGAAAATGACTTAATAGTCGAAAAGCTTCGTATTCGTGTAATAAAGAAATTTTTTAGTGATTATCTTCAATTTTATTTTGTTTTGTTAAATTCATAAATCACTACTCTCCAATACATCAACATTATATATATATATATATATATATATATATATATATATATATATATATATATAATCATCATGTAGTCATCAGTCCTAAGACTAGTTTGATAATTTTCTCCACAATTCACGATTTGCTGTTTTCCTCTTCATATCCGCATATCCGATGCTATCAGTGTCTTCTATTAGCTGTTGCATATATTGTTTTCTAGGCCTTCTCTTTACTCGTTTTCCATCCATTATTCCTTCTATAGTTTTCTTTTGTAAACTATCGTACCTTAGAATATGCCCAATCATATTCATCCTTCGTTTCATTATTGTTTTCCAGAATGTTCTTTATTCTCCAATTTTCTTTAGGACTTCCTTACTTAATTTATCTGTCCAACGTATTTTTAGCATTCTCCTGTAACACCACATTTCAAATGTTTCTAGTTCTTCAACTTTACTGATCTCCGTGCAGTGTGGTATTTCAAACAAAAAAGGTTAAAAACTTGATTTGTTTTTCTATGACTTCTTCTAATTGTTCATATACTTTTTCAATCTCTGTTCATCTTCTATTGAGATAGGCATATATACTTGCACATTAATCGTGTCCTTAGGTTTCGTAACAATTCTAATAAATATTATCCTTTCATTGTGCATCCATATTGTTTTGACTAATTTACCTCTATATGTTTCTTCATTACAAAACCCACTCCTGCTATTCCATTGTTTGCAGCAGTGTGAATTATTCTCTATTCATAAGACAAGAAATCACCGCACATGGACCATCTTATTTCACTAACACCTAAAATATCTATTTCCATTCTTTTTATTTCCACTTTTAAATTCTCAAGCTTCCCGCATTTGTTATCTCACATTCTATGTTCTAATTTTTACAAATTCTTTCGTCTTATTTCCTTGAATAATATGTTTTTCTGAGGTATTCTCTACCAGAGATATGAATGGGAGAGTATTACTCCGGATTTTATTTTCACGTCAGAGGAACATATGATACGGAGAAAAAATTGTATCCTGAGAACAAATCATAAGGTGGTTTTCAATTGCCTTCCTCATCGTAGTTCGGTTGTCGTATTTGACGATTTTCGTCTACACCTCCTGATGATCCAAATTAATACACTCCACGATCATTCATTTATGCCTTAATTTGGTGCTGAAATTGTCGCTGTTCAATTCCAGGTTCTACTGGTGAGGTAGAATTGTTTAGACTTTTATGGCGGCCTAGAATCGCCAAGAATGAGACAGTTAACAGGTTTATGCAGCGTTTTAATTACGCAGTTCAACAAAATGCCCCCTCGTGTCTCATTATCTTGTCACTACTGGAATCACCTGCAAGAGGCTTTCCACCAGTAGCCGCTCTTGGTTCGCGACTGCTTATTTGTTATTCGCAGCTAACCAATATATCTACTGGCCACTCCACTATCCACCACCTGTGGACGCGCCCGGTTCCGGTTAGAGCTCCGGATCCCAGAAGGTACAAAGTACCCCTGGGCGGGATATATATATATATATATAATAATGATATCAAATATATATATATATATTATATATATAGTAACACATTTTATATGTAAGTACGCACTCCTCATAATCATATAAAATAATTTGAAGAATGTGGAATGTCGCGATTTTTATTAAAATAAACAAGAAAACGCAGTTTAAATAACTAAAATTTTTTCTTTATGAAAAATCAGAAAACTTTTGGCTGTTAGGCCATTATCGAGTGAATATTATGAAAACGATAAAAAATATAAAATGAAAAAATATTAATTTAAGATTACAATTCATAAAAAACGGAGAAAAATGAAAAACAGTATTAATAAAACTAGATTTTAAATTAATATTTTGTTTTTATCTTTTTAAATATTCACTTGATAATGACTTAAAAGTCGAATTGCTTTATGATTTTTCATAAAAAAAAATTTAGAGATTTTAACTTTTTATTTGTTTTTTATATTCATATAAAATAAATGAGTAACTTTAGCGCATAAATCGAAAAATGAACAATTAACACCAATATAAAACATTTAAATTTTTCAATAATAATAACAAATAGTATATAATTTATTTATTTAGTTTAAAGGAGCCCACACAACAGTTAAACAAAAATAAACGAAAACACGCCTTTACAACGTTAACACACACAAAAAATATTTCAGACAAGATAAAAGTTCATAAATACATCCATACATCTATGCGCACGCAAATTACAAAGTAAAGACAATTCATGATTATTGGGAACAATTTTACTTAGAATAATTCGAAATAAAACGCTAATGATGAGAAAGATTCAACGTTGCTTAATGCAAAACATGGGGCTCGTTAGAGACAAGACTTACTATTGTACTGTCATATAACTCGCATAGATATAAATAAGCCAATAGTGTCAATTAGTAACCAAATTTTGAACGAAAAACAAAAATTCAGTTCGCGGAACAATACAGTGTTAAAGAACGAATTTATTATCAAAGAAAATATAGACGTTCAAATTGGATTTTAAAAGTGAACTGAACACTCGAAAAATTAACGAAAGTAGCGAGTTTAAATTTTACAAGCGCGAGATCAATAAAATAAATTTATTCGACAATTTTCCTTGACACTGTATAACTGACCACAATTACCAAGTGTATTCATCTCCGAATCGTATCAAATCGTGAAGTAATCTTAATTTCATAATTGATAATAATAATAATACCATTATCGTTAACAACCGTTTCGCATAATTTCTGATTTATTAAATATTCTTCTGTTTAGAATTCCGGTTGTAAACTAACCTCTCGCAGAAGACTAAGCACGAATTCTAGCTTAGAATTAGGATATAGTCACACTGCTCAGAATTCTGCCCTATCAGATTCGGCTAGTTGTTGTTTAGAACTAGATTATTCGGTACAGTCGGCCCACACTAGCAGCGGTATCTATACCCTTCAAAGTAGTTGCGGAACGAATACTGTGGCCACTGCAACAGCCGTCTATTCTTCAGAGACCAGCGGCATATGCCATTCGATTATTGAAGATTCCGACGGTAATGTATATATATTTAATTATTTATATATGCATATATATATATATATATATATATAAATGAAATATATCGCTCGCCAAATCCGAGAAGAGCTTTTCAACGGTAGTAGCAGAGGGTAAAATTTCAGGAAAGACACTTAGAGGAATAAAAAGAATGGAATTACCACAAATACAGGAATTAAGGATTTCGTCAAATTAGTTGGATCAGCCAGATGCCGATCTATATGAAGTTCGTGATGTGCAACCTCCCGAATGGGACATATATATATATATATATATATATATATATATATATATATATATATATATATATATATATATATATATATATATATATAAGTAAGCATCAGATCAGCCATGAATTTCAACCGCTAGGGCATAGTTTGCACTTTAATTGCCAAACGTGTTAATATAAACAGCTTCTCATCATTTTTAGGTATCGTCTAATTATTATAATTATTACATGTGCTAATTATGACATTTTTTATTTATAACGTTTGATCTTGTGAGGTTTTTTTTATTTATTTTTTAATTTTTTTTTATTTTTTCGTTTATTTTAATTCATTTTTTAACCCTGTAATAACAGTTCTTCAGTTCAGCTTTATTGGATTTAGATGTAATCTTCAGCTTTCGGATTCTTTAGCATTGCCGTTACTACTGGCGCGAATTGTGAACTTCTGAACGTGTAAAGTTTAAGATGTGGAATTTTTTAATTTGAACGATACAAATCAGTACGAATTATTTTTCTCTAATAATGCGATGCGTCATTAATTTCTTATTATAAATTAAACCGTTTTATTTTACCGTCTAATTTAGAATTGAAACCAATTATTTCGTCCAACTGATAATTAAATTCTGTTCTATTAGTATCAAATGTTCATTTTATAAAAAAAAAAAAATTAATTAATTATTAATCAATAGTCACGCAATTACTATTTTTTTTTTATTTATATCTATTGGAACTGCTTACTCAACAAGTTGGTAATCGAGACTATGTTGATGTCATCCTTCTGTAGATCGCTTTACACGCAATGTAGAGTTTTAATCGTGGCTTGTTGCGCGCAAATATCTAAATACGGTTTGTTTTTATGTAAAGTATCGTTATTTTTAAAAAGTGTCTTAAATTCTAGTCCATATAAACATAACGTACAATTCGCTCGAATACAAACAACACGATGATAATGACGATAGGTGTATGGATTTAAGTAAACGTACTACTGTATCTTTATAAATAAATCAGCCGATAAATTTTCTTCAATAAAACAACGAGAAAAAAAATCTATTTAAGGCGTGCGAATCATTTAAAAAGGTTTTTTTGACTGTCAGAAGTGTTTACAATATTTACAATATTAACAAATTAATTATAAAGCATATAATAATAATATTGGAAAAATATAATTACATTAAAATTGTAATAAGAAACGGAGCTAAAGATAATAGATAAATAAATACAAGAAATCCCGTTTATATAAATGCGAGAGTGACATTTTAAAGTGTGATCATATAAACCGCCATGTAGTAATTCAACAACTAAGATCTCATTCTAATATACAAACTAACGAGTAACGCGAACTGAGTAAAAATACAAAGATTAACATTAAAAATTAGAAATAAATAATTTAGTTTAGAGCTAGATTATTAAAAAGACAAAAAAAAAACGAATTTACATTTTTAAAACAATAAAACAAAAAAAAAAACACACACGCACATACATTTAATACAACTACATTCGAAATTATAAATAACAGTTAATAAAATATTTTTTGTAACTTAACTCTTATTCAAAACGTCAGAAGCCCTAGCGTTTTACAACGTCGACGTTTATAGTTAACCGAGTCTTATGGCCTGCATAAATTGGACTTATTAAAGCGTGGTACTTTTTTCTATGCAAGCAGTTCTTGTTTTCCCTCTAACACGAAGTCCTACGTGAGCGGTCTTGATGCGAACGCGATTGCGAAGCGAAGTGATGCGCGGTGACACACGAATTCAAAGCGATGAGCGCGACGCGGCGGATCTACGTACGCACGAATCGCCTCGCACGATTACAGCCGTGCGTCAGTCTGGCATTGATGAACGTAACTCTGATCGCGTTCATTCGCGCGAAAATATCAAACTGATTGATCGCGTTCGCTTCGCTTCACGCCGCGTCGCTAGGCTTGGTCACGTAGGACATTTTGTTCACTATACACAGTTTGTTATTTTCGCGCTAGGACGTCGCCTTACACTTGCTACATTGAAGTAATCTTTACGTTTTACCGCAAAATTTAGAATGTTCAATTCATATAATTGCCGCACATTTAAAATGGATGCACTCGCATTATTATTAGAAATACCCCTAATAACTGTCTTTTGCAGTGAGCACAATGGATTTAGGTTGTACTCTGCTATTCCTCCCCAATGTATAATACGGTAGGTAAGAACAGGTTGATATAAAGCTGTATACAAACGATGTAATTGCAGAGAAATATGTTTTTAAATAATAAAATAAATAATTCAACTAATAGTAATAATAATAATAATAATTATTATTATTATTTATTATTATTATTATTATTATTATCATCATCATCATCATTTTAGGAGGCAGAACGAGGAGTGGGTCTATAATAAGTATCGCTGGAAGTTTTCACGGTGACGGTAGCGATCCTTCCGACACCGGTCATGGAACACCGTTGACGGCTGAAGAATTATCCGATTTAATAGTCGGACGTAGTCCGAAACCTTGCCGAGGGAAGTATCCGTCGGTTGCTACGGTCAGCGAATCGTTGGATTCCATAGCCGATTACGTTACGTTACCACCCCCACCTCCTATCCCTCCTATTTATCAAAACATATCTAATAGTAGTAATAATAATAGTAATAATAATAATAATAATAATACGTTATCTTTATCGCGTACTTCGGTTGTCGATACGATGATAGTATCAACGTCGTCTTCGCAGTTAGATATCGATAACGATAACGATAACGGTAACGATATCGCTCGAAAAAATAAACAACGTGAAATCTCGGATAGGGAACTGTTAGCCATCGTAAAGAATTCGATTGTCGGTAATAATAAATTATCTAAGAACGACCACATAACGACGGATATCGGTCTATGTAATATTAACAATATCATTAATAATCATAATAATAATATAAACGATAATCATAATAGTAAATTAGCGTTCGAAGAAGCTGCTTTGCAGCAACAAATTCAATTTAGACATTTAGCCGCCGGTTGTTCAACGCATTTATTAATGCACACATTACCGGGTCAGTCGTTACTGGCGAAGAAATCTCTTCATCAAGTAGTACCGTCGCCACCTATTGCTAACGGTAGAGGAATTAGACCGTTTGCCGCCAATAGTAGTAGCAGTAGTAGCGGTAGTACTTTAAATCGTTACCAATCGTCCAAATCGCAACAAGCGGCCGATCATTATTACTACCGTTATTCTAAACCGGCTGCTGCTGCTACCGGTAACGATCATAATTTTACTACGTCATCGTCGCATATAGACGAAATGAATTGCAATTGCTTAGAACAACGTCGACAATGTTGCAACAATACCGTTCAGAATAATTTCGGTCTAAGATCGTCGAAACATCCGCAACATTACCATCGTCGGTACAATACTAATACTAGAGAACCGTCTATTCCGTCTGTTCCTATAGTAGGTAGTAATAACTACTTGGACTTCCGTCAAAGCGGCGTCGCTTTACTCCAACAAATTCATCAAAAATTTCCACCACCTCCTCCATCCGCATTTCGCAATAGACAACCACCTCCTCCACCACCACCGTCAATGCCGCAAACGATGACGTTACAATCGCCGTACTATTGTCCGCAACTGGAACAATATAAACGGCAACTTTATTCGGACGTCGATTACGTAATGTATCCGATGAAAGATCCGGCCGTTAGTAGGAGAGAATATTTGGACGCTAAATTAGCGTTCGGTTATTGTAATAATAATAATAATAATAATAATAATAATAATAATAATAATAGTCATCATTATCATCATAATAATAACAGGTTATTAGTCCCATCGCCTTCTCCTACGTCACTTTCGACAGCTTTTTCATCTTCTACGTACGATTTATTGTCTCGTTCGTCGCAGCACGCTCGATTAATGTATCGCAGCACGCCCAACGTAGCGACGATAACCGGTGCTGGATATGGTCTCAATAATAACTATAATAACTACAATAATAAACGTACGATCACCGCCGATTCTTGCTGTAGTAATAGTAGTACCGCTACTAATAATGTTAAGTTTTCCACGCGAAATCTTTCTTACGAATGCCCTTTAAGCAGCATCGCTAGATATCCTTCTTTCGCGTCTCCTTTATGCTCCGCCGGAATTTCTTCGTTTTCTTCATCGTCCGCTCAAAATTTACTACGCGACCATAATCACCATCGCGAACTTCATCGTCCGCATCGTACTAACGGTTATCCGAGTCCTCGTTCGTCGACGTCTGGTTACAGTTTCACGCGAACTCAGTCGCACGATGATATCCTAAATTGCGGATTAGAAAAAAACTACTTATCATCTTTATCGTTATCATCGTGTACGCCGAACGAGCCGGTTAGCAGTCTGCTACCACCGCCACCACCTCCGCCCTACGGATCACGAGTAAGAATCTGTTTTTTTATTATTATTTATAATTTCTCAAATTAAAAAATATAAAGATTATCTATTAAAATTTTATACATACATACACAAACATTATTCATCTCAAATTTGCACGCGTATACTTTTTTTTTTTTTTTTTTTCTTTAGTTAGCTTTTTTATACGTCGTTCATTTCTCCGATTCGATACACAAAAATCTGAACAACTTCTGCTCGTGAAATTGGTCGACATTTTACACACGGGCCCAAAGTATTTTTTGAAATATAAGAAGAATTTTCTTGCAAATAACCGTAAAAAACTAACTGTGCACACGATTCTACCCGGAATATTTTAAGCTCTCGAAATCAACATTTCGCACACGATCGAGTATTCTTTGAGAGTGGCCCTACATCTTCGCCGAGAACTGCTATCTATCAATTTGTTAATCCGCATAAAATCTTCTCCCCGAAGTACAGCCTTACCATTCATCGCTCACCAACCTTTCCATCAAAAGTTCATATGCCGTATGCAATGAACATAGTTCTGTATCGGTTAATAGTTTTCCGAAAATTTATCACGCAAAACACCTTCAATTCTTTCACCGTGGTCAAGCTTGTCAACACGGATTTATCTCTGCTACAGGTCAGGAAAAGCTCGCTACACCCGAAGTAATCAGAGGCTTTAAGAAGTTCTAAATATGCCGCCCTTCGAATTATATTCACGAACGCTTCCAAATCGGACAAGGTCGGATGTGCAGTACTCCCAAATGAATATAATACGCTACTCATTACCAAGTAGCTTCTCTGTTCTAACTGCAGAATTTTATGCTTTAAAAATTGCATTCGATCCTTCAGTTCAGTTCAACAAAGATTCTCCTATTTGCTCAGATTCTCTCTCTTCGCTTTCCTCTTTAATACAATAAATTACGAAATCTCATCGCTAAACATATCTATTGTTTCTGCCGCCTTGAACCGTATTACTATCGCATGGATCCCAGCTAGTAGACTTGGCAGCGAAAGAGGCATCACGCCTCCCCGTTTCCAAATGTTCCAGTACCTTCGTCGGACTTCGCTACATCAATCAAGTCCTTGCTAAACAAGAAATGGTCGAGGATCTGGCGTGAAGTTTCTACTTCAAATAAACTGCCTTCAATCCGTTCAAATACTGGTGTTTGGGAAGTTACATTATGTCGTCTGCTCATTAGCCACGCAAAAAATCATTCCTTTTTACTTAATAAATCAGACACTCCTACTTGTTACGTATGTCCTATTCCCTTATCCATTCACCATCTGGTAGATTGCCCGAAATTCAATCTATTCCGTATTCCTCCCTGAAATCCTCGAAAAAGCTGAAAGTTCGGCTGTTTTTAAAATTCCTCACATTCTCTAATATCCTAATTGACATCTAAACTCCATTCATCCGTGCTTCCGGTCATTGTTGCACGTTAATGGATACAAGTAACAAGTAAGAGTATTCTTCGGGAGATTTTTTAAAAATAAATAAATAAATACAGATAAAGTCGAACTTAGACGAGTATCATTTACCACCAACATCGAACATTGCAAACAGTTGTAAATAGCATATACATACCCTATCTGCTCGATAATCAACTATCGCTTGCGCGTGTATATTTATTAAAATGTAAATCTTGGTTCTGCCGTAAGTTTCTCACACGCCTAATATTCTATCGTCACACTTCAAAGATCGTTTCACCCTGTGCCATTTAATTTTCGTCGATCGATAAATTATTTATTAATTATCAATACATTAATACATTTACGTTCCTTTTATATATATACGCGTACCATTTTTTTATCTTCGTTACAGATGACGTCTAATTTTATCAGACGTCGATCTGACACTGTCGACGCCTTCGAGAAATCCTATTCTTCTGTACAGACGTCGTCAAACCAAAATATCTCCTCCAACTCGCCTGCGTCTTGTTCTTTTCATAATCAACGACAATCGACCGGTGGCGGCAACAACGTTAACAGCGTCGATGCATCCCCGTTAGATATATCGTCGCTTCGCGAGAAAAGTCGTAATCTCGATTTACCGTTAATATCGGCTTTATGTAACGATCGATCGTTATTGAAACAAACCAATACGATCGTCGATAATGATGAGCAGGACGTTTTGTTGAAAACTGAACTAAAACTTCCGCAAGAAATTAGCAGAAATGCAAGAAGCAGAAGACCGATATCGTGGCATACCGATACCACGAGTAATTAATCGTCGAAATTCTAAGGACATTGTACCATCTTTAGATAACATCGACAACGTTGGTATTTATTTTATATATATATATATATATATATATATATATATATATATATATATATAAGTATGTGTGTATATATATATATAATTAATAGTTAATTTTAAAAAAATAATTAGTAAGTTAATTATGTTTATTATTACTAGAATATAAAGAGTCAAAACGATATATATTATATATATATATATATGTATGTGTGTGGATAGATGGATGGTGATGATGCGCAATGTATTTTTATGTTAATTTTCGTATATTACGTATTTTTTTAAAAATATTGACGAACACGATTTATAAAATGTCAAAGCGTGTATAACGGTAAAGATCTGTACCCTACAGTGCACGAATTCATCTATTTTGTTTTTACTTTAATTAAGTACTGTCGAACAATAAATAAAAACTAAAATTATGCAGTCTATCAATCTAATACTTAGGGTGTCCCATTACATAGATGCAACATAATTCGGTAAATAGTATACATATCGTTAATTATATATATATATATATATATATATATATATATATACCAATTTTAATCAGAAAACCTATACTTAAAAGCACAGAATTGCACATTTAAACCCATATTTAAATTCATTTGATTAGTAGTACTAGTATAGTATATTTCGATAAAAAATTGAAGAATTTATATACACATATAGTATCCTTAAAGTTACCTTAGCAGTTAAATAGAACCAAATGACTTTACAAAACTAAAGAAATAATAAAGAAAATAACCAGTAAAATAAAAATAATTAAAAAAAAAAAAACTTTAAAACCCATAATTGCAGTTAATATAAATTTTCTCGAAAATTTAAGTTTATACAACACTGTAATGTAATGCATACATTTACAAAGTACAATAAATTCCGCGAAAAAATAAACGATAAATAATGATTTTATATTTTTTGAATACATGGTAATACTTAACACTAAATTTAAAATTTAAAATCTATTTTTCGCGTTATAAAATTCTTCTAGTACCCCCTATATATATTACAAAACTATTTATTTACTTCAAAAACAACGAAATTTAAATAAAATAAATGAAAATTAAAACAAATAAAATATAAATTTAGTGTTAAGTATTATTCCTTCGAAAAATATAAAATAATTATTTATCGTTTATTTTTTCGCGGAATTTATTGTACTTTGTAATGTGCATTACAGTGTTGTATAAACTTAAATTTTCGAGAAAATATATATTAACTGATTATGGGTTTTTAAGGTTTTTTTGTTTTTTTTTAATTATTGTATGCAAAACGACATTTAACAACGGGTATATATTTTCTTATTATCAGATTGATTCCCCAAGAGGGAGGGGGTCAGACCATCAAAAACCACCCCATGGCTACGCCACTGTATGTATGTATATAAGTGTAGACGTATGTGTAGTGTGCTGTAGCATAAAGAGCGTGTAAAAATGTTTGATTTAAACGAGAAGCGGATATATTTGGGAATTTAAAAAATAGTTTAAATGTTTATTAGGAATATGCACAATATCAGTAACGAAATATTCTGAAAAATCACTTTACATTAATATTCATAAATCGTGTTCATAGTAAATAATGTTTATATCTTTATATATATATATATATACATATATATATATATATATATATATATGTATATATATTTAATTACAAAGATCAGTTAAAATCACTAAAACTTTATTTTCTCGAATTTCGCAAAGCTTTTCGGCAACTACGCCATTATCAAGCGATATTTAAATTTAGATAAAAATAAATATTTAAAAATAAAAACACAATATATTTTCTGTTTTTATTTTTAAATCTTTATATTTAAATTTAGATATCGCTTGATAATGGCGTAGTTGCCGGAAAGCTTTGCGAAATTCGAGAAAATAAAGTTTTAGTGATTTTAACTGATTTTTGTAATTAAAGTAATAAAAAATCACTACATTACACAATCTAAAGTTTATATGTGTGTGTGTGTGTGCGAAATATAATATATACAATTTTTCTTAAATGTTAGCATACCGAACGTAATAATCGGACTTTTTTTAATCGTTTCGTTTGTAACAGTTCATAATGTTTAATCAAAATCGAAACACTCTGTCGTGAATAATCAGCAGATTGTTTCACAACTAACTTTAAACCAATTATTATCGACGATTCTTTAAATTTATTGCGAATAGTTGTGGTTTTTTTTTTCGTTACCATTAATATGTTTTATTACATACGTTGACAACTTGTGTGCCATGTTAAATAAATGTTATGCACAACTACACATACTATATATGTTTTATTACATACGTTGACAACTTGTGTGCCATGTTAAATAAATGTTACGCACAACTACACATACTATATACGCGTAAATAAACTGATGCTATTTTATCTGCTTATTATACAGTCTCGTAATATCGGTATATAAATAATTCGAACAAAAACATTCGAATCGGCGCTAATATTATTTAAAACTTTCAAAATCTACTTAGTACTTTTATTTTTCGTACGTACAAAATAAAATATTAAATGTAAGTTTTTTTTCTTTTTTTCTTAAATTACTAGTTGTAATGTAATAAAAATTTATTTGTTGAATGAGTACGATTTTTTTACGTTTGTTCTTTAATACGACGTCCGTGTATAACTTATATTTGTGGGAAAAATACAATAATACATATATACGAGACAGTATTCGGAACAAAATCTCCAATTTGCATTTAGTAAAAAAAAAAAAAAAAAAAATTGATTTAACAAGTAATGATTATAAAACCGGGTAAAATAAAATAAAAAAGAAATTTTTTGTTAATTCCGACATTAAATAATAGGTAACTTGTTCAAATTTTAGGAAATCGCAAATAAAATACAATTATAATTTTAATATAATTGTATTTTATTTGCGATTTCCTAATTATAATTTTTTAAAATTATAAAAGAAAAACGATAGACCTCTTAAATGAATTAAAATTAAGAGGAAAAACATTATTAAGGATATCGACAAAATGGAAATTTCATTAAATAATTACTTAATGTTTTTTATATACTCGTCTCTATTTTTAACAATTAAAATTATTACCTACACTATTCTAGTTTTTCTGTTTAATTAAATAATAGTATATCTAAATCATTAATATTTAATCAGCGGAATTAATATTTCTAATAAATCTACTGCATGAACAATTTGAACATTTCATGGCTACTTACATTTCCACGACATCTACTTTTAGTAAAACAACGTCTCATATTTCACGTTTTGGGATAACTAAAAATCACAGCCCAGAAATTTATGTGCGACATCATGCGTCCTTTGGTTAGTGGTAAAAAATTCAAAATGTTTCAAGGTATCGTGTAGAAAATTAATTAGTAGACGGCATTTATCAGTTTTAAAGCTATTTCCCAGCGGTCGTTATTCCTTAATTTATAGTTGTCTTATATAAAAAACTATTTAATTACAGTCGGTTTTCTAATTCGATCTGACTGGTGTGTCTCTTCAGTCGTATGAATTACACGCTATTGCTTAGGACCTGCTAGTGGGTTTCAAGCACAAACGGAATACGAAGATCGTTGTGTACGTCGTTTTTTCAGACATACACCACGGTGCTGATATTCTACAAGACTTTAGGTTGAAGTATTATGTCAGAGTTGCTCTTTGTAACCGAAATCTGGATATGACCAAATTTTCCTTATAAAGTAATACTTTATTTTCGTGTGAAAGTATATTGAGTATTTGCCCTTCAACTAGTACATGTCGCGTTATGTAATGTTGAGCTATGTTTGGCAATAACATGAGTTTTTCGAGTCTCATTTATCAAAGTGTAATCCGAGATATTTTATGTTACATAATTCAGGAATTGTTTGACCATTTAGTAGCCTAATCGGTAAATTGTCATCTTTATTTAAGGTAAATAAAGCTTGTATTTTATTTCATTAATGTTAACTTTACACAGACTAAACCATTTTTCTATGCGTAGTAGATAGTTTTGTCAGCTGCTAAATTATTATCACGATGGACTGAGAGAGTAGCCATCGGTACAAATACCGATGTAAGATTTCCAATTTAAATCGATTTTCATATATAATTATCTCTCACTGAAAAGTATCTATACCAGTTATTCTTTCCAACAATTTTTTGCAAAAGAAAAATTAACTATGGAAAATCTCAGTTCAATGTATTTTTCATCATATTTTCACTTTAAAATTTAATTTTGTTTTTTTTAGATGGCGTCGGTTCGGTACTATCATTATCAGATTCATTATTTTCACTTTGTTTTCTAATTACAAATTCATCCATTTCGATGTTTAAATTTTTTTTTTTTAAATTACTTACTGTCGAAGTGTATGAAATATTTATAAAATAGAAATAAAATATGCTTACCTTCCAAGTATAAGTAATAAAATAGACATTTTCGTTTTAATAATTTTCATACGAACAATAACAGCGATAGAAGTAATTTCAATATTATTTTCTCTACGTGTACATTTGCGCACCAAAACACAAACTCCAAACAATATTCGCCGTATTCCAGCGGAGACTGCAGATTGCAATCAGGGTTGCCGGATATCTGGTTTTTGATCAGTTATCTTCATATAACGACACACCCATTGGGAAACAGTGATCTATATCAACAGGTTCTTATTATATAATATATATATATATATATATATTATCACGTTTACTAAATACGTTACCTCGTAAATTCGCCGCTTTGCATTTTATTTTTTATTCGCTTTATTCATCGTAACGTCGCAATCCTTTTTTAATGCCACGTTATATTTATTTTTATTATGTTACATGTAGAGTTTATTTGGCTAAATTATTATATCTATAATTTCTTCGGTTATTCATTCTTTTAATACCCGTGCATTATTTTTAACATTGTAAGCCAGCAATGGTTAAAAAATCTAGCGGTTACAATTACATCTAAACCCCCTCCGCACCATACGCGCAAAAAAAAAATTGTTATTTCACGCAACATCAAAGTCAACAAAGTGTAAAACCAAATACTTTTAAAACTATAATCGGAAAAATTAAAAATCACGAAGTTAGATTATCAATCCCGAGATAAAAAAATGATAATATTAAACCGAAATATATTAAAAATGTATTTCCGTACGAAAAAGTACAACATTTATAAAATTCGAAAAGTATCAAAAATTTTTAAAATACTAAAACGAAACAATTCGATAAACTACGTAGTATAAATACTAATATATAAAACTACGATGTTTGTTATTTGCGAATATTTTAATTATAATCACCGCATTGGCCTATAAATTATCACGCATAAACAGAAAATTAATTTTTAAAAATTTTTGTCTGCCTGTCTGTTTCGATTTAACTCGAAAAACTATTAAAGTAATATCGATGAAATTCTCATAGTTTATAGCCTACTTTGTTTCACATTGATATCGCAAATAGGACAGAAATTACAATAATTTAAAGTTTAAAAAGTAAAGGATACCCGTGTCAAATCGTTTAAACGGCCGTTTTGATTAAAAACGTAAGATATATTTATATACGGAGTGGTAAAATCTCACAGATATTTTAGCTACATATATATATATATATTATATCCGCATATATTGCTTAATATCAAGTGATTGTGATGGTAGCTTAACATTCAAAAATTTATATATACACGCGCATGCTATGGTAGCAGTTTTTTTTAACCAAATGTAATTATAGATATTAGCGTATAATACATATACATACATACATACATATATATATCTATATATATATATATATATATATATATATATATATATATATATATATATATATAGGGGGAGTCTACGAATCTTATCCATTACAACCAATGTGTAGTAGAACAGTTTACAGTTTATATAGCGTTATTTTTAGGATAGTAGTTTTATCCTATGAAAAATCTATAACAAAAATGGTTCATTGGATAGGAAAGTATATAAAAATTTGCAAAATGTATTAGCGATATATATATATATATATATATATATATATATATATATATATAATATTGATTGGCACGT
The DNA here is from genome assembly GCA_032883995.1 of Coronaproctus castanopsis. Lineage (NCBI taxonomy): Eukaryota > Metazoa > Arthropoda > Insecta > Hemiptera > Monophlebidae > Coronaproctus > Coronaproctus castanopsis. The sequence goes on along the minus strand of CM065052.1, from coordinate 65,338,932 downwards.
GCGATTACCGAGCATTATATTTATTATCGGGCGCATACTCTGTTATACTGTTACCGCTCATATTATATAACAATCTTTTTTTTTTAGGTATGCAGACTTCCCACTTGCATATTCCGTTAGATAGGCAATTTTACTTAATCGGTAGCCTCTAGTTATGCTATTTTATCTGTTTTTTCCACAAGCCTTGCATGTTGGTGAGTTGTAAATATTCTCCATTATATTGTCATGTCCATATCGCGTTAAACGCTTTTAGCGCTGTAATATAACGTCATCGCATAAAGTGTTTTTTGAGAATCTGTAAAAACCGAATGCAACTTCGAATTGTATTTTCTTCAGAAATTAACATCCTCGTTGTATGAAATCACACGTTTGATTAATTCTGAAACTTGATTAACGATAATATATTCGTCTCGTCAGACTAACGATAATCATTATATAAATTTCGTAAATATCGGATAATAAGCTAATCTCGATGTGTAATTTCCTAATTTAGTTGTAAAACTTTTATTACGTTCAGATTAAATTATATTTTTCCACCGAATTTCTCTATCTATCGAACACGTAGAAGTAACAAATATTTCTTAATTTTATATTTTATATTAGACATCGAGTTTATATTTTTCCGGCTGAGTTAGTGTACGCGGTTTTGTATAGATTATTATTGTATATACATTCAGCATCAGGGGTTAGTATTATTTCACATTAGTTTTGTAATCTAAATTAACTTATTTTATTGCATTTTATTTTTGTTCGCTGGTCTTTTTTTTACTATTTATTATTTATGTACACTTGAAAATGACTTGAAAAGCTATTAATAGAAATTTGTGAACTGCTACTTTTTTGTTTATTTATTTTTTCCTTTTTACTATTTTTCATTATTTCACTATGCCTTATTTCCTAAAATCCGTTCATTTTTCTCTTGTTCTACAACTTTCGATTTTTTTTTAAAATTCAATCGCACATTTTATTTTATTTCTGAACTTTGCTCTATTACGAATAATCGCTTTATTTATTTATTCATTAAGATCACTTATATATATATATATATATATATATATATATATATATATATATATATATATATATATATGTAAAATTATATTATCAAAAATATAAATTGCGCGTATACAAAATGTTTATTAAAAACGAACAATTTTTTCCTTTTTTTTTTAGCTTTCAACGTCAATAAATACAAGGAAAACTCGTCGTTACGACGATTACTATTAAACTAGTTTTATTCGTATTAAAACGCGGATAAAATAAATTTATAAAATCATTTTCGTACGGCACGTGTAAATGAGTTATTCGCAAATTCGAGCGCGAACACACTAAACGTTAAAAAAAAAAAAAACGAAAATAAAATACTTACACACGAATAAAAAGTTAAACGAAGTAGGAATTAATAAATTGCAATGAAAACCAAAAGAAAAGAATAATCGTTTTATACAATTCCGTTTAAAATTAATAATAATAGTAATCGTACGGATAACAATAATAATAACAATATCGAAATTCACAATTATAAATAATAGTGATGATGATAAATCTAACTGTAAATAGATCTTAAACGTGGCGCTATAAATCACCGCTATCGCTGCGCTATATTAAAAACACGATTTAAATAGCGCAACTGCGTACATATTTCTGACGTACGCACACAATTCATATTAGGAGCATTTAGTTAGCGTAAATAACGGAAGGCAGGTTAAAGAGGATGTATGTGTGTGTGTGTGAAGCAGTCGTCGGAGAGTGTAATATCAAAAATACGATCTGTTTATATGTTTATTTTTTTTTAAACATTATAAAAAATAAATATATATATCGATTATCGATATATATATATATTAAAAAAAAAAACTTACGCATATATATTATATATATGTGTATGTCTGGGTATAGTATGCATTTGTGATTGTACTTGATCGTTAAAACAGAACCCACCAAACGTAAATAAATATACAACAAGCGTAACCGCACAACCAAATACAGATAACGGCGAACGGAAGTTTTTGCTATGAAATCGAGTCCGGCCATTCTTTATCATCGTGACTTTGAGAACTGCTGCTACTGCTACTGCTGTTACTTCTGCTGCTGGCCGTATCGCTACCGGGAGCGCAACTTGAGGTACTGCTATCTTCGAGTTCGCCGTTAGGAGCTACGAAAATAAATTATTTATATTTCATGGTAGAAATACATTACTTTCTCTCTCTCTCGATAATTACGTTAATTGTTTTTTTTTTTGTCTATTATCCGAACTAAGTTTTAAATACCAGGATAATATTTTTTATATATACAGAAGATATAGTTTAATATTGATCTTAATTATAATTGGTTTAGTACTAATCCCAAAGAAAATAACCCCAAAACAAAGATTACAGAACAATTAGTCCGTTGCCACATCTCCGCATTATCAAGCGGAGACACAGATACACAGCTAAAGCAGACATCCACGAGAGCCTCAATTGCGACCCTCGAAACTTGCGGAGAAAAAAATAAATACGCGTTCATAAATTGCGCGAGTAACCGGCTCAAATGAAATGAAATTACAAAACGAAAAAAATTCCGATTTGCTATTATTTACCAAAGTGGAATAAAACTAATGAACAGCAACATCAATAACAGTAATCGTTAAAATAATAATAAATAATGAAAGTTCAAAAATGCAAATATTAATTAATTAAAATTAAAGTAAATCAATGTGAATAATCAAATTAATATATCAAATTAAATTAACAATGTGTATTTATAATGTAAAAATCGACATTTACAATATAAATGTACATAAACATATATTGATATATATATATATATATATATATATATATATATATATATATATATATATATATATATATATATGGGGCGGTTCAAGGCTATTTGACGCCGGGGTGCGGAATATACACCGACGCCTTCCTTACCTTTGGCTAGATAGTTACTGGAGCCCAATGAAATAATAATCCAGTCTTAGTAATCAAGACCTGATTTTCTTTCAAACGAAAGCGTCACTTTTATTAAACATTGAAATGTCGTTCTTTTGAAGGCTTAATAAAAAAAAGAGTTTTTTTTTGTTAAATTATTTATTTTATAAAAACTAAGATATTACAATATTAAAATCTACTTTTCGTGCTTTTGCGTTAGCAAAATCTTTCGCAATATCACTGGTTTTAATTTTGATTTCATGTTCAATACTGATTTAGAGACAAGTTAGTTAATTTACTTTGCGATAATGTTGACTCGAGATAATTTTTAATTAATTTTAATTTAGAAAAAGATCTTTCACCCTGTGCGACTGTAACCGGTAATGTTAGATATATTCTGAGCGCAGTAGACAAATTTGGAAATACTGAAATTAAATTGTTTGAAAATAAATAATTTAAAATCAATGAACATAGGGAAAAGTTGGATTTCATTGAACGCATCATTTCCATCTATATCCGAATTTGAATCAACACTACTGCTCAATTTATTTTGCAAATTTGAACAATACACGTTTTTTTCTTCTGATGCTATTCCAGTTATTAAGGTTTTGTAAAAACGCAAAAGTTATATATTGCTTTCATTTAACAATTTAAAACGCTCGTCTAATTTTGTTATAGCAGCGTCGAGCAAACAATAATAAAAATTTATTTTAAAATCTGTTTCCGGATCAGCTTCATAATTGAATAATCGTTTTCTGGAACGAGGACGTAGGGTCGCCGAAAATTCTATCGTAGAGTCGAATGTAACTGAGTGAATAAAAACAATAACAATGTTTTTACGTAAAAGATGCACAACAATATGATAAGAGAAAAGGTGAACGAAGCGACATTATGACAAAAATTATATTTTGAATATCTATCAATTCATATTGAATTCAGATTTGACAAATATTAATAAATCATTGTCTGATGATAGCCTCGCATTTGTAATACGAGAAAATTTATTTATATTTCAAATTTAATGAACTGAGATAACAGTGTGCTATAGAATATTTACCGTTCATAAATTGGAAAACAGCTATTTACTATCAAAAAATTTCTAATTATAGTTAATTGAAGTTCTAGCTGAAAATATTTGTAATGATGTACGATTCCTGTGCACTAATCACAAATGAATTTCTGTCTGCACCTATGTGAATCTGTAACAACATTAAGCACACACGCACAACGCACAACGGAACACATGATAATCAAAACTAATGGAGATAGCAATATTCTACGACAATCTCAGATAATCGACAACAGCAAGAATAATAAGAACATAAACGGCGTGACGCTCAAGGATTTCGCGGCAAAATCAAATTGTTGTACTGTAGCGACGTCCCCCGAGACCGAGCCCCAGGGTGCTGTGCACCTCTTGCACCCCCGGTAGGACCGCCCCTGTATGTACAATACATGCATGTAACGTACTTATAGATGCATATTAATAATAACAATTAATAACCATCAGCAAAAAACTCGCGAAGAGGATTACATTTTTTGACGGCGATACTAGCGCTAATACAATTCTCGATATAAATAAGGTTTGATGGACACATTGATAAGATGAGACTACTTGTAATAAACGAAGTTGAGATAATATTTTATAAAGTTAAAAATTTTAATTAACAATTTATAAATTAAAGCAACTCTACAAAAGGAATAAAATAATAAATTAAAAGAATCGTCGAGCTACAACACTTATATATAATATAAAAACACACAACACACAAAAAAAATATAATTTTCGCGTAACATCGTGAAAAAGTTTTAATTAAAAGAAAAATTTAACCTCATCTAAAAATAAACACAGATCGAAAAGTTAAATATTAAAAAAATAATAATAATAATTAATAAAATAACATAATTAACCGAAACACGTGTAAAAAGGAGATTTAAAATTTTAAAAAAAAGAGAACAACGAAACAAAGATGGATAATCACTTTACAGCGCTCGCATAGCCGTCAAAATGTGTAAACCTCTTCTCGACATTAAAATTGGATTTTGTCATAATAGTAATATTTCTTATTTGTTGACTGGGAGACGAAGAATTTATGAGCGTGGAATCATGAAAATAATAATATCGTCAGAATTACTACAAAATAACAAAAGATCGCATCATCGTTCATTACGCAGACATTATATATATATATATATATATATATATATATATATATATATATATATATATATATATATATATATATATATATTACGACGATCATCGTAATATATATATATATATATATTACGACGATCATCGTATGTTCACGTTATAATAAATCTAAATTTGTTGTGTTGAAAGTGGAAAACTAATATTTAATTTAATTAATATAATAAAACAAAATATATATATAATTATTTATTTAATTAAAGTAAAACATACTAAAATTATTATAATATAATCAAACCGGATTTGTAGTAGATAAACTATTATTATAAAAATAGTTAAAATTAATTTTAGTTAGTCAATGGAGGAAAAAACAGTAAATTAATTTGACCAAATAAATCTGGCCAGTAAATTATGTAAGAAAAATGTATAAAAAGGGATGGTTGTTCATTTTCGAGAGAGTTCGAATTTTTCCGTCAGATAGTTCAGTTGTTAGTTACAGGATCAAAACAGTTACAATTAAATGAAGAAGGATAGCCACGCAGTAATTACAAATCCGGTCGGGTTAGTTATTTATTATTTTTCAAGTAAATTAAATTATTATTTTTTAACTAATTCATTAAAATATATATATTAATTATTTTAAAATATAAAGTAAAATATTTCTGTATAATAAATATATAATACGTTTTTAAATAAAATATAATAAAATTTTTCTTTATAAATACTTTATTTTTTTTTTTATAATAATAGTATATACGGGGTATCTTGTATAATTACGAGGTATCTTGTAATATATATATATATATATATGTTCCTGTTACGTCGTCAGCTAATCAACGTTGAACGTACAAAAGTCACTTCGTCCTTGTTTTGTTTCTACTTCGATGAGACTAGCAGCACAAGGCGCAGTCGAATGACTGCTTACTAGAGAAGGTTGATTCCAATTCCTGCGTACCCGGGTAACTTATTTATGAATATTCGAAATAAATTAAATCGTTACTTACAAGTTATTAATGTCAATCTTTGTTTACGAAATTTATCGGCCGGTCCCCAAACGCGTATTGTACAATCGTCCGATACGGAAACTAACATTTGATGAAAGACTGGATTCCAAGCGACCGCATTTACAGTTCTCGAGTGGCCTTGCAAAACCGCTATAGGTTTTTCATTTTTTACATGCCATATGTATACTTTATGATCTAAATAATAAATATTAAACTTCGTTTTATTTAATACGCGGTAATTTAGAGAAAAAAAATTACACACACATATCTAAAAAAATCTTTATAAGGAAAGATATGACATATATATATATATATATATATATATATATATATATATATATATATATATATATATATATATAAAATATGTAATATATATAGTCGAAGAAACCGCGTATAAGAGACGCCGGATGAGATGCTTATAAGAGACAAATAGAAAAAAAGAACGTATGAAACGAAGGTGTTTTTAGTCCGTTTTAGTAATACAACATTTCTGTTATAAGAGACAAAGATTACCAGATTTATAGTGAAATGGGCTATAAAATAGTTTTGAATATCACACGAAATATCAGTTTCAGCCGACATTTTGACGCCTTTATCAACTGAAAAAATTCTCAAACATCGATTAAATCTCCGCAATTCTTGAAATAATGAGCATATAATTCGATTTTTATTAATTTTTTTATTCGATTTTTGTTTATTTTTTATTTTTCTATTCGATTTTTGATCGGAACGTGAATATTCTCTCATGGCCGCTGTACTGTTTTTTTTTTCTTTCCTCGTCTCCTCGATACGTCATTATGATTTTAGCTTAGTTCTGTCAGAATTACTATAGTGTGTAGTGAAGTGCGAGTTTACACATTAATATCATTATCAATATGTTAATTATTTATTAAATTATATATTTTAAGCACCCACTTACTTCAATAAGAGATTTTTAAAAATTCGCTTATGACAGACAGCCGGTTATAAGAGACAAATGACTCCCCCCCCCCGTCCGATGTGTCTCTTATAAAGCGGCTTCGACTATAAGCGAATTTTTAAAAAATCCCTTATTGAAGTAAGGGGATGCTTAAAATATATAATATATATTATATAGCGATGGTTTCAAAAGGCGCAAAACAGAAATGGCTGGAAAAAATTGGTGAAAGCTTTCATCTAGGAGTGGATAGATAAATGCATATCGTGATATATATATATATATATAAACAAAAAATAGACATGAAGAATATTTATATTTATTTTACGAACACAATTACATATAACATTTGATTATTCAACTGAATAACTCGTAGAATTCCAAATTGAATTGCTTCAAGAATTTAACTATACGTTAATGTAGCCGGAATAAGCATTATTTTTGAAATCGAACGAAGATATTTAAGCAAGCGCAAGTTTCGAGGTTAAAAAAAATTAACGAAAATTCGAATAATTTTCAAAAACGCAGCAAAACAATTAAGATAATAATTGTAAACAATAAAGTTTATACGACAAATAAAGAAGTAAGCTATATCGGAAAAATAAATTTTAGGTTTTTGAGAGTAGTAGTTCAATGTCCGAACACAGATATAAATAAATTATAATCGGAAATTATTATAGATGGAAATGAGGAAAAACCATTCAGAATATGCATCTGATACCGTTGCTTAGTATGACTGTGCAAGAATTCGAATAACACCAACATAATTATCGTTAAAACTAGTTTATAGTAAAATTACTCACGCTGCATGCTAATTTATTACATAGTTGTTTTATTATTATTATTTGAATTATATAAACTGCAACTTGTGATTTTTATACTGAAGAATTATCAGAATTTAAAACAATCGGTGTAGAAAAGCTTAGATCAGCCGGAGTACCTCACGCGGTAATTCCGTGCTTCAATAAAAACTCATAGGGGGTTCCATTTACCGAGAGGACGTATAATTTAACCCGGGAGTTAAAATTGACAACTGTATGGCGTCGAAAATTGTTAACATCGTTCATTTTGGGCAAATAAAATAATAAACAATAATATACAGTAAAACTGGATTGTCTTAATAAGTGTCCTATTACAATTATCTAAGCTCCCATAACTCAAAATACCCACGTTGGAATTTGATGTGAGACATCGAGTAAAGTTTAAGTGGGTCCCTTCTCATTGTGGTATTACTGGAAACGATGTGCCCGATGAATTGACGCGTTATAATTCATCAAGTGTTACTTATGAGGGGTTTTTTTTTTGGCCCAGCTTTTGGCCAATTTAAAACTTTATGTTGTTAATGTATTTTAAATCTCAGTGCCATTATGCTTGATAAAATTATATAAACTGACTGTAACAGAAGACAATGGGTCGGAAACAATTAATTCAATACTCACAGATAATGTATGCCACTTTTGTAAAATATTAGATAACATCTCATCTCTACGCTTTAGAAATTTCAGACAAACCCAAATTTGATACTCAATACAGTCGTCAGCATGACGCGTGTCACGTGTTCCATCAGAAATTATGCATAATTTAGCAAGATGTGAGAGGTTATGCCCAGTACCTAGTCTAAATATAGTTGATATATATAGTACCTCGATTTTGGTATAATCGAAACCATGGTTTACTGGAAACCTACCAAAGCGAATTTTTTTTTCCCTTTATTCTGACTTTCGGCTGTGTAGTACTGTTGAAAATCTATCAGTACAGATTGTTTAATCGTTGGTAGTCCAATTCCATTGATAAATTATAACGCGACATTAAATGTAATTGGACTGATATGTTACAAAATATTAAACAACTTTTACTAATAGATTTTCAACAGTAATATATCGTCTAAAGTCAGAATAAAGGAAAAAATACTTCGCTTTGATACGCACGGTTTCCAGTAAACCATAGTTTCAATTATACAGCACGTTTCGAGGGATTATATAGAGCGACCCGGAGAAGACGTAGGTTTCTGTTTTTTGAATAGCGCAGTTGATAACACACTGCTACAACCGCGCACTCCGCATTTAGTATAAACTCGAGAGATTCATTTTTGTTTAGTTTTAGTTATTGTGGCACCCTATAACGAAAAGGAGCGCGCATTTTGCGTGGAAAATTATTATTTTCGGAGTGAATCGTTCACAACAGTGCAAAGAGAGTTTTGAAAAGAAGTCAAAGTTACGCGGTTTTTTTTGTGCGGATACCTTAAGAGCCGCGTTTACAAAACACGCCCACGAAATCTGGAAGATATAAAAACTTGGATTTATGAAAAAAATTCAGCGACCTATACTCGAATTGAAACTTTTGTAAAGACATCGGTCATTCAAACGATATTGTGTTTCACAAATGATTGTAAGCTAATCATCTCGTTTTCCTATTTTTAAGTAAAATTTGATTCAAAAATGTTGGTATAGTAGTCAAAACCGTCCATCTTCTCTAAGTCACCCTATATTACATCAACTTTATTTCGACTACGTATTGAGCATAATTTTTCTCACTCACACCTTGCTAAATTAGGCATAATTTCTGATGGAACATGCGACAAGTGTCATGTTGATGACTGTATTGAGCACCAAATTTGGGTATGTCCGACATTTCGAAAGCATAGAGATGAGTTGTTCTCTAATATTTTACAAAAATAGCACACAATCTCCGTGAATATTGAATTAATTGTTTATGACCCGTTGTCTTCTGTTACAATCATACACATTTATCAAGCGTAGTGGCACTGAGATTTAAAATACATTAACAACATAAAAAAAAAACTGAAGCTATATTATTTTCCAGACGTAGGCCTCAGATCCCACAGTGTATTATTACAATAGACAACACTCAATTAGAGTAGCAATCTACTGTTAAATACCTCGGTCCTAGACGGACGGTTAACATTCAGTAATCATATCAACCGCGTAGTATTGATAAAGTTCATGCTCGTTTACATCAGTTATTCCCATTATTCAACAAACGATCAAAATTAAATATACAAAATAAATTATCGATATATATACAGCTCTCATTTTACCAATCGTCCTTTATGCTTGTCCTATCTGGTATAGTATAAGCGACTTCACCATCAATAAACTACAAATTCCTTAGAATAAATGCCTCCTAATCATCCTTAATGCTCCTTTTCTTACAAAAATTTTTCACATGCACTGCGCACTGAATCGTGCGTACATATCTAAACTTCTCAACAAGCAAGCTGCTAAATTTTATCGTAAGTACCCCGTAAATCAATATACAACAAATTTGTAAAACTAAACTTACCACACCCTCCAATTACGATACAAAAGATAACATAAAACAATGAAACGTTTGCTTCTCACGCTCTCGACTTCCAAATAAAATTTTTACAATCGCATACTACTTTAATTTACTTTCCACTATCCAAGGTTTATCATACATTTATAAGACTCATAATATTTACTTTCGTGTACTTCTATAGTTATAAGCATTACATTTTCTCACTTCCTTCATTCTATGTGTATATATGTATATATATGTATACTATTTAACGTGTAAATTATTATTAATATTTAACACAGTCTCTTTCCACTACGCAGGGTTTTCATTGTATTTTTCCCCTGTAAAATCGTGTATTTTAATAAGCTAACTTTAAGACTAGTTCACTAAATCTAAGTCGCGTAGTGAGAGCCGTACGACTGCTCGGTATACACATTTTATTATGTAACTGTTCTGATTTGTAAACAATTTAAATATACTTATTATTTATTCATTCATTCATTATATCGTATAAGTAAATTGGCACTCGCACATAAAGCCAACGTTAATAATCTTAAGAAATTTATATTGAACTATTATTCAAGAAGAAAAAATAATTTGATTCGATTCATCATTTTAAGTTTACCCATATCTATATAATACTGGATATTATAAAATAAATAAAAACGGATTATGGAAATAAAAAAAAAAAAAATAAAAAAATAAATAAGAAAATAGGCAGACTAAAAGGAATGTGCTTAGATGAGTAAGTTTAAAGATGGAAACCAGAATTTAAAATATGTAGCAATATAAGTTCACGATAAAACAGCTAGGTAGAATTTTGTATTTAAAATGGACAATATGTATAACGAACAATTTTAATATTGCAAACCATTTGGCGAAATTACTAACAAATTAAATTATAAAAGCTAATGGAGTAAACGAAAAAATTGTACAATGTACATTATAATCATAATACGCACCTTCGCTTCCACTAACTACGAAATCGTCATTAGTGCCACCGAAACAACTATGAATTGTAAAATGGCCTTGCGTTACTCCTTGAAATTTCCGAATCAAACACCTATCTTGAAGATCCCAAAGGTGAACACCTTGTGTCGCGACATTAAGCAGAGCTAAACGATCGGCTTTATTTACCGTGAAAGACATAATCGGATGATCTTCCTGAACGCTGCAAAAATGTGAAATTATACTTTTTTCTCTTTACGACATCACTAATAACCCTCGGATCATTAGAAAACATAGTCGCATTAATTCTGCCCGTGTTTACGATATATATGTATATATATATATATATATATATATATATATATATATATATATATATAAATAAATAAAATAAAGTTTTTCATATACATTAATTCCATCAAAAGCTTATAAACAAGAATTAGAGGAACAATATTTTATGTTCCCCGCGTTAAACGTGAACTTCGATTTTCCATCGTGTAAACGTTTACATTTATATTATACGTGAATAAATTGGTTGGTATATAGTTTTAATATACATATATATATATATATATATATCTAACAGTTAGTAATTACCATCATTCGGTAACTATGCGATTAATTTATTATTCCATTATTGTTTCACTTTGTTAGTTCGGCAATTAATAAAATGTGATAATATAGGGCAATTTGTTCGGTTCTTTGTAATTGTACGTAATATATAACATGTTTCTGACATAATTTACAATTCCTTAAAGCATAAATATATATAATAATGCGACGTACTCTTGCCGCAGAGGAAGAAGATATTTCAATTGGTGGAGCAAAAATTAATAATTTGAGATATGCCGATGACACGGCAATTTTTGCATCATCTATGGAAGAATTAAGTACAACCTTAAATAAACTGACGACAGTAAGCCATGAATTCGGAATGCGTATAAACAAAAATAAAACAAAAATTATGATAGTGGATCATAATAATGAAAACATATCTAATACTTCACAACAATTACACGGATATGAAGTCGTCAACGAATTTGAATATCTAGGTGTCCGGATCAACAATAAAGGAGGCTCAAGCAAAGAAATAAGGAGACGATCTGCGATGAGTCTAAATGCTATGAATAAGTTGCAACGTATCTGGCGGGATGGAAATATCAATTATTCTACAAAAATACAACTTGTTCGGTTCCCTGGTGTTCTCCATCTTTACCTATGGTTCCGAAACATGGGTAATAAACTCCACGGATCAGCAATATATTGATGCATTTGAAATGAAATGCTGGCGCATAATGCTAGATATAAAATGGCACGATAAACAAACGAACGTCTCGATCATTAAGCGTCTTAATATAGATAAACGATTGTCACAAGACATACGCGATAAAATGCACAAATTTTTCGGTCATATAATGCGTGCACGAGACTTAGACAGGACAGTCACACTAGGAAGAATGAACGGACATAGAAGAAAAGGTCGGCCAATGACCCGATGGACGAAACAAATATGCCGACGTGTTAAACTGTCAATACCAGATTTGGTACACTCGGCAGATGATCGACAACTGTGGAGGAATTTGATTGCTACATAATGGTCACGACGGTCAATTATGATCAATATACGACTGTAGATATATATATATATATATATATATATATATATAATTTCCACGAACGGTTCAATTAATTTTATTCAAAACGTTAAGAAATAATCTTCACATAAATTACTATTATCATGATTAATTCGTGTCGATTTTTTTTCTTTTTTAGTATTTACAATTTTCTTCGAAGGGATAAGAATCAGATCAAATTAATTCATTAGGCAATTGCAGGTTGCAATCATTTATACGTAACGTGTAATTGCGTACGATATACAACAGTAACATAATTTATCAGCAATGTATTTTGAAAGAAATAAACAATTCTCGATTTTTTGCTAACAAAACTATTTATTTTTGTATTAAGAGGCATATTGAAATCGCCTGCTTTTATATTATATATATATATATATTCTTTAACATTTTTAATATTTTGGATAAAATAAAATAGTAGTATCGTAACTGAGAGTCAAATATTATCAACTTTTTGCCAAAAATATAAATTTCGGCGTATATAATAGTTAAAAATTACTATCAATCTGCATTAAACTGAAAAGTAATAAGTCGACTGATTACTTCAAAATTAGGAAACGGGTACACTAAGCATGTATACCGGATGCTCTATATGTGGAAAACAGTTTTCTCGAGAACTCTACAAGATGTACGGGCTGATATTAAAGTAAACGGAGGGATAATAAACAATATTCGAGGCACGGACGATACTGAATTAATTGCTGGTAATTCTAATAATTTGAACACAATTACGGGTGTGCTCAACTCGCAGAGAAGGTGGATTAAAAATAAATATGGACAAAACAAAGTTGCTTGTTGTTTCCAGCAACCAGTGTACCAATATACATTGACGGAAATACCATAAAGTATCACAGTTTAGGTATCTTACGAAAAACGAAATCCATATATGTATATAGAAATTAAGTCTAGGATTGAACAAGCGCGACAAGCTTTCACAAAGTATAAACAACAACTGTGTGATCAGCATCTATCTTTCCACATCCAATTTAGAATGGTTAAATTGTATGTGTGCTCGATGCTTTTTTATGGAGTAGAAACACGGAGACTGAAAGTACGATTGAAAAAACATCCATCATAATGTTGAAGATATCGTGGGTACAAAAGTTAAAACATTTAACGGTTCTCGAAATTACTGATGTTAAGAGACAACTAATCGCCAGCATAAAAGAGCGGAAGATAAATTACCTCGGACCTAATGTGTGGGGAAATATTCGTCGCTATTGATATCAGAGGGTAAACAGTGTGGAACTGGACACAGGGCCATGTCCGGTGTATAATTTTGAAGAGCTATGCCGACGTGGCAGAAACACGTTCTTTTCGTTTTGTGTAATGCTTCGTTCTATGAAAATCGCCAACGCTCAAGAAATACGATAGCTCAAAAAGAAGTAAATACAATTAACGTTATTTCGATAGCTACTCCCGTTTTTCAGATATAAGGTGTATAAAATCAAAGTAATATTTCGTGTACGATAATTTTTTTTAGATGATCGCGTAGAAAATTATTAAGACGTTGTATAAATATTTTCAGAATTAAGATTTAACAATCCCCTTATTAAAGAAATAGAAAACTTCGATTAACGTTCAAAGTTCCATGTATATCGTTTATGTTAACGAGCTTAATAGATAAAATATTTTTCATTAGTAGAATTATCCATTAACGAAATAATTCCAAATATATGTACTAACAGGTGAGTATCTGAAAGATCGTCGAAATTATACGCTCGTAAACGATGGTGAGTATCAGCTGCGAGAATAGTCCGTCCGTCAGTTCGACACCATAATCCGTTTATACGAACACCTTCCCAAGAATCCAATACGGTGCCTTCTAAATCCTATCGTCGAAATAATTAAATCAAAATATCACATCTTAACAATTATTTCGTACATATAGTATACAATGACGATGAACGTCTGATAAAAAAAAAAAAAAATTAACGAACAAGTGTTGTAGACTTAGCATAATTTACTTTTATCCGAAATACAGTAGATATAGTTATACTATTCGAATCCGGAGTTGATCGATTTATTTTTGTGAAAAAATCATTCGTCAAAGTGAATGAAGTGGTTGATCGAGTTGATGCGACAATAATGAATACCAATGAATGACCGAATTATATATAGACCGTCGTCGTCATTCTACGCTTGAGAAACCGATGATGAGTCATAATTGGTTTTAAAATATTTGCTCATTATCATCTGAGCCATCAGAAGCGGTGTTCTCATTAGCAGGAAACATTATCACCAGCAACCTCTCCTGCCGTTCGCCCAATAAGGCAAATAAGTTGATCTTTGTTTATATCGAAATTTAAAATAATTATTAATAAAATATTTTTTTTTCATTTTTTTTTTTCGTATTTTAAATTTTAATACGTTGAATCGTTAAATAAACTCGCAATTGTTTTAAGCGTAATCAAAAAAAAAGCTTGTTTATAAAATTTAAAAAGCTGCGTGAATTTGAATTTTCCGTGTCGATTCTGTCGATTCGATTTCCCGGAATCGGTTAATTGATTACATATTCCAGAATCCACGGCACTAGTTTATACACATTTTATGTCCGTAACACGTGTAAATATCTACATACCCATAACGATGCCTACCCTCCTATATATTTACGTCAATTTCTAGCGCTATATAGAAATTTCTTTTTCTTTTTTCTAACGTTACAGACTATATATATTTACAAGAAATTATTTTACTTAAAAGCTTGTTTCTTGGTGTACTTTTTCCGGTCAACAAGTAACAAATGACATCGTCTCTTCTATACCAACAAAAATTTAAAATTTAGGATATACTGCGTGTTACAATAAGAGTAGTTACTTGTGAGAAAAGTAATGGTCTACTTTTAAAACAATTCACATCTGCCCCCCCGGGTAAACATTACGCGCGTACTAAATACTAACACGCTAATACAAAAATTCACGCAGTAACACGTCATCAATCTAACACCCCCACACACATACACACAAAAAGAAAACGTATGTTTGGAAGTATGTTCAGATCCGAATAGTTTTTAAATATCATATTTCAGCCTAGCGTTCTTAAATTAGTCATTGGTAGAATCAAAATACTCAAAAAAGTAAAACCAGAATTTCTATAGAGAATATATTCTTTACTTTTTTCGCGAATTAATGCAATCAACTTCGCCAAATTCAAAAAACCAAAACAAGGATTATTAAATTGAGATGTTTCATCTGTTTATGTAATAGTCTTATTATTATAAAAATGTTTACGTTCAACGTTCGTGGTTTTTAGTTGGACTAAATCATTCCGACGATTGAAAGTTCGACTTCAGATGGGCGACATTAAGTTTTTCGTCATAGACAACGCAGTATATCGTGTCCTGCATATAATGGGTATCTTGAATATTAGTTCATTTTGTACGCGGAACTAGCGTACAATTGACGACTCACGACGAACAACAATACGGCGACGATGATTAATTATAACAAGTTTATCCTTCTGAATTTTTATTTTGTTCTTTATTTCGAGCGAGATCGACCTCGTACATCTAAAAAGGATATTTCAAATATTACTAATACAATCAGTAGATCAAACTGTTAATGCTTCCATCAATCGTATTCCTTTAGGAAAGAAATTTAATCGGATATTGAGAACATTCTTCGCAACGAAAAATAGTCTTAAAAAGGTGGAATCTAAGTTTGTTTTGAAAATATTTATAACGAAGTAAGTTAAAAACAAAAAATCCTTACAACGGTAGTAATCATTTAAACCCAACCTCAAATGTTGATGTATTGGAGAGTAGTGATTTTATGAATTTAGCAAAACAAAATAAAATCGAAGTTAATCACTAAAAGATTTTTATTACATAAACACGAAGCTTTTCGATTATTACATCATTTTCAAGGTAATAATCGAAAAGCTTCGTGTTTATGCAATAAAAATTTTTTAGTGATTAACTTCGATTTTATTTTGTTTTGCTAAATCCAACCTCAAACGTTTAAGATTTAGCTTCGTAATATTCTACAATTCAAAATTGAACGCTTCCAAAACACATTTAAAAATTAACTTACCTATCTTCTTCTTTGAGCGTTTTGACGTGTCACCACTTCTTAACGTAAGCCTTTCCTAGTTTCGTTCGAGTTCCGAACACTTTCCAAATATAAAAAGTACCAAAAAATTCTACTCCTCATATTCTTCGAAGAAAGACCACAAATTTTAGAGAATTCCTTTATTTGAAATTTAGGATCGTTTCCATAGGCGCTTTTTCATCACTATTAGTCAGTTAAATAATAATCAGAATAAAAATATCGGTTCTAAGTGGAATAAAAAGAAAATGAAACTGTATTAAACGATATAGCGATAATTCAAACCCCCACGATTCGTAATAGACAAACCTATTAAAAATATTAGAAAATTCAGTAGCTCGTAGTCGAAATAAACAAAAATACAATACACTTAGTAAAAATACGTATATAACGTTCTCAAATCTTGATTTTGTTAGGAACTTTCGTGTATTAAATAAAGTTAGAATAGCATACATCAATTAATACGGTGTAAAATAGCGCTTAAGAAAAAGCTAGACCGGTATTAACCCTTTAAAACGAGAAAATAACTATACCAACACCGACATAAAATTTTCCGGCATGTCTTGTGCACATTCAGCACCACAAGGGTGGTGGGATGCAGAATGTAATCGATATGTTGCTCTGCGAAGAAAAGCACTAGCAATTTACAATTCATCTCCTACGATGGAGAATTACTTGCAGTATAAAAGGCAACAAGCCGAAACTAAACGATTTATTAAACAAAAAAAAAAGGAATAACTTCCGAAAATGTTGTAGTAGTATTAGTCCAAGTTTGGGAACCGAGGAGATATGGCAGAGAATTAAAAGGTTTATGCAACAACTCCAAAGCCCAGTCGACCGTTGTAATGGAGCAGGCCCGATGGACGAACGGAGTATACCTATTCCTTTTTTTGAAAACTCTATCTCAAAAGAGGAATTATTTCGTAGTCTAGATCATAATAAAGATACAATGGTAGGAGTGGATAATATATCATACCAAATGATACAAAAGCTACCGGAGGAAGCTAAAAATATGTTGTTAGTTTTTTATAATAAATCGATAAATACAGGATACATTCCCCCTCTGTGGAAGGAACACTATGTTTGCCCCATACTCAAACCGGGGGAAAATCCTGATGACCATAAATCATACAGACCTATTTCATTATTGTCTTGTATGGGGAAAACGTTAGAAAATATTCTGAAGTTCAGGTTAGAATGGTGGGCCTATAACTTCAAACAAATTTCGACAACCCAATATGGTTTCAGAAAAGGATTTAGTTCTACTGACGCATTAAGTTCTTTTACATTATATATTCAGAATCATCTGGCCTATAAACGGAGTGTCGTATCTGTTTTTATTGATATTCAGTCGGTTTATGATAATGTCAATCTGCCCACATTATACAAAAATAACACGTGCGGTTAACCAAAAAATTTGTACATGGATATTTAACTATTTTTATGGTAGAAAGTTAACAGTAAAATATAAAGGAACGCAATATGCCTCGGTTTATTCTGGCAAAGGTTTAAAGGAGCCTCCTCAGTCCGTTATTATACACAATTTATACGAAATCTATAGAACAAATTCAAAATAAATCGATAGTGATATTTCAGTATGCAGATGATCTGGTGATAAGTGGAGCAGCAACTTCTATAGACTTAGCAATTCAAAAATTACAGATAGCGCTAAATAAATTGCAAAGTCTTCTAGTTACTTTACAATTGAATATTAATGTGGATATGACTCGTGGTATCCTGTTCACAAGAAAATTCTTCCGTACATTACCACTACTGCGCATTAATAAAAAGTCTATTGTCTTTGAGCAGTCCGTCAAATATCTGGGAGTAATGTTAGACTCTAAAATGTCACGAAATGAAGAGACCAGATTTTTGTTACAAAAGTGTAACAAAGGACTTAATATATTACGAGCCATTACCGGAATGAAATGGGGTGCCCATCCAGTAGTAGGTCTTCAGAACTATAAATCACTCATCAGATCCCATATAGATTATTTCATTACTTTTAATAAAACACAGTTAAAAAAATTACAGTTGATACAGAATGTTGCCCTTCGCTTATGCCTGGGCGCCATGTGCTCCTCTCCCATTAATATCTTACAGGCAGAAGCTGCGGAGCCTCCTTTTTCGCTAAGACAGAAATTTATATCCGGCAAATTTTACCTTAGAGTCAGGCAGCGTTTCCCTCACATAATCAACAGACAACTTACTCGTATGCACAAAGCATGCAATAATAAATATTTGCTGGGTAAAAATTTACCTCCACTCATTGATAGTCGTAACAAACTACACGAGATAAATTTAGTACAGACCTCTTTAGATCCTTTCTATAAGACTTCCTTCTAGATACTACAGTCTAGATTACAGGTAGATACTAGTTTTTTAAATACATCGAAAAGTCTACCAAATGGCGTTAACAATTCCATTGTCGAGTCAGTATTGGAGAAGGAGTACAACGATTATAAAATTATTTACACCGATGGCTCTATTGAACATTCTAAAAAGAGATATACAGCCGCTTTTTTTTTACCACAGTAGAAACATATCTAAGTTGTTCCGCATACCATATGTAAGTTCATCATTTTTTATGGAAATATATGTATACGAGGCTGTTTCTTTTATTAGATTATATAAAAAAAAACATTAATACTTACTGACTCCATGAGTGTTCTTTTACAACTATCTAGACTCCCGGAATTTTCAATGAGTATATTAGAGATATCAATAAGACAGTGGGTTTGGCAACTTCACAAGCGTGGAACTAAGGTGAAGTTTAAGTGGGTCCCTGTCCATTGTGGCGTCCGTAGAAATGAGATAATTCGATCGGATCTAATTCCCGCTATTGAGAAGCACGCTAAACTACAATAGAGAGACAGTTAATACCGAAGCTTAAGGAAATGTTGTACCGTTCTTTTCAATCGTATTTTGAATTTCAAAGCTTGTTAAAAGGTAAAAAATACGCCACTATCCAAAAGACAATTCCAAAAGAGCCCTGGTTTAAACATGAGGATCTTCTCCATAAAGATTTTGTATCTGTGTTTGTCAGACTAAGGAGTGGTCATAACTGTTCACCTCTAGTCATCTTGCCAAATTGGGGATGAATGGGAGTTTATGAGATATGTAATATCGAAGATAGCATTGAACATCAGATCTGGTCCTGCCCAAAATACAAAAATAGAAACAGCTTTATTTGTGAACTTTTATCGACATGGAATACACTTCAAATACAACTCGAAGAACTTATGGTGGATCATCCTATCTTCTTGGATGCGCGTAGATTATATAGTTTTATTAAGGCCAATAATATAAGTTTATAGTCTGAACAGTTCACCTAAACTGGCCAAATTGTGAAAACTGGGCAAAAAAAAAAAAAAAAAAAAAACAAAAAAAAAAACTTCGTAAACGACGAATATAACAAAATATTCAATATAGAATGGAAGGATATGAAAGATTAAAAACAAATCAATGAACATAAGAAGTAACAAATTAATAAGAGAAAAATGTATCGCACACGATAAGATATGAAGAACTTATAATTAAAATAAATACAAAAGAAAATTATTAATTAACAAACGCATTCCATAGAACATACGAAAATTGATTAAAAAAATAATTAAGCATCGAAATTGAAAAATGTGTAAAAAAACATAAATAAGAGATCTTTGTTACGAAGAACAAGCCGAAACCACATAAATCATGAGAATAAAACTTTATAAAAAAAGCTACCAAAATTCTATACGGAGGCTCCTTCGTTTGAACTACCATAACAAACGAACCAATGTACCTTTCGGCTGGAAATCTTGAATACTACTAAGAAAAGGACCCATGCTTCAATAGCTAGTACGCGTTATAGCTTACATAAATGCGACGAGAATCTATGGATGCAGTCTCGGAACTTATTAGCTATACCTCGTATTTATATGTTCGGTGCGCTCATAATTTGTTCTATTAAACATTTCGAAAATTTCGAAAGAACATTTTAAAGCTAGAATGCATTTGTAGCTATTTGACATTGTTATATCGTCATGCAGTTAACGCGCAGAACAGATTACCCGGTGATATTTATTGTTAAAACGATCTTGCATAGGGCAGTTATTCTAAATTATCATATGCTGCGTTTGTGTGATACTCTGTATCGACTTTCTACAAAACCTGCAAGAGGTTCAAAACTACCGCCTGCGAATAATACTATTAGCATCGAGAAAATGTATCGAGTAACACACAGAGCTGAAATATTTTATAAGATTTGTATTTGCAGAGATCCACAATGAACATCCATATCGCAAGACTGCTTTCAAGTCTGCTTGTGTAAATGAGCAACTAACTATCTACGGATAGAATTTAATGTCTATTAAGTAGATAATTCATTTCTGCAATTTATTTCGGTTATTGTATTTTTCAATGTTAACGCTAATGAGTATGTCATTTAACGAAATAAGTTTGCGCTTTCTGTATATGAAGATTACACACGTGGATTTAGATTAATTCCAATTTTCCACAAACGATGAATACTACAAGCATTTATAGGACAGATGTCTGCACGCAAAGAGTCGATATTTATCTCAACGTCACATGGTGTTGGAATATCAACGGGCACTTAAGTTTATATGATAAATATTTCAATACTTCATATCCGTACTTGATTTAAAAATATCTTTCGCTTAAAAATATATCGTCGGAAAAGCTCAAATAATGAAGATACCGAGTTCGACGATCGGTGACGGAAAAATTATCGTTAGAAAAGAAAAATATAAATAATCCTAAAATTATCCCATGTAAGGCAATGACAAACCTCCACGAACAACACTATATGCGCGCCAGTGATAATATAGTACATTACAAAAAAACACGCGGAGCTGCATTATTATGATGTGATAACAAAGCGATTACAGTCAGTTCTTCCTGATGTATGTATATCTACGTAAACGTCATATTACGATTACTTTGTACGCTACTTACACTGTACAACAAAGTATATATAGTTAAGTAGTCCCCTACCATGGGGGCGGCACTTAATGATGATGATATACACTTTAAAAATTATGAATGTGCGAAACAACATTAAAATGTATCAAAATGACTTACACACTGATAAAATTGGCCTCTAATACCACCGGTAACGAATCTTGTCGAATCTTTATTCCACGAACATGCAGTTAACGAATCGTCCGCAGAATGAGCTACTTTTATTCTTAGTTCTTCCGTTTCAACATTCCAAAGCCAAAGCTCTGGACAATCCTCGGGCCCGGCTACTAGTAGATGGATACCATCCGGAGACCAAGCCATATAGGCTACTCCGAAAGAATGTCCGCTTAACGTTTTCTTATGATGAATATTCAAAGTATGCTATACGAAAATAATGTAAATGAACAATAAGTTTAAACAAATTAAAGTAATTTGAACCATGTAACAAATCACACATTGCACGCACACATACATATATACATAATCAAAAATGTATGCAATAATTGAAATTTGAAATTAAATTTACACAATATTCGAAATACATACGGGGTTAACATCCCAAATATAAATAGTGGCATCTTTACAACCAGTAGCAAGTCTTAAGCCATCCGGTGAAAATCTACAAAACCACACTTCGTCGCAATGTTCACTTACTACCTGAATCGTTTGACAAGGAAATTGTTCCCTGTAAAATAATAAATTACGAATAATGACACATTTGAAGATTTGAAAAATGATTTTGAAGTAAAAACTTTGGAACATACTATTTAATACTTTTTAATAACACTTAAATATAACAGGTTCGAATTCAGTCCTTTGAACACTTAATACCGCTAAATTTTCAACAAGCATAAATGATATGTTTTGTGCAACCACTTCTCATCTTGAAAACACATCAATGTTTGACATTTTATCTTCACAATTTTTGGAATATATATATATAAATAGTATAAGAAAATACCCAAATAAAACAAACCAGTATTAATATTCGAGCATTAAATTTCCTAATATTAATGAGTCATATAATTGTTTCGATTTTACTTTTTAAATTTTGTGCTGTTACTCAGAAGTATTATAGGAAGTATAAGGCTAATAAAACTATCAGGTCCAATATGGATCTGAAAGAACTATTTCCCTACAATTTCACGTATTTTTTATTGTGAGGCTTTGACAAATATTCAATAAGAAAATTTATATAAACGTATAACTATAACCTCAAAGTCGGAAAAATTTACATCGTTCCGATTATAATTTTGTAATATATATATATATATATATATCATTATTGTCGTGACAATATGTATTATTATAAATACGTATTCGACATAAATTTATTTCCAATATATTGTACTAACCTGGGACAAAAATGATCAACGAGCAAATTGTAATCGTCAATGGAACCCTCGTCAGAAATATTATGAAAAGGACACTTACTCTTCTGCAATTCAATTGCCTGGCATAACAACGTATGCAACCTAAGGCATAAAAATATTTATGTATCGAATTTATATAAACATAAGCTTATATAAAAATAGATTTCGTAATTTGTTAAGATTTATTTTAAAAATGCAATTAATTCGTAACAATTTCACTTTCTTATAATTATTCTCATTATGCTTTTGCCTTTTTTCTATAATACCTCCCGTACAAGCTGTGAGAAATATTTATTGAGGTTAAATTCTGCTTCATTATGGATTACTGTCGCCAATATGATTTTGCAAAAAAAAATCGCGTTTGATTCACTTTTGAAATTTGTAGAAAAATTCAATAATTGTGTAAATATTACGTGTAGAATAAATATTTTCAAAAAATGTTTAAACATATATGTATGGGAATAACAAAAACTTTGCAGATTCTAAAGAAATAATAAAGGCAGATGAATTATAAAATCGTAATTAATGTATAACCAAACGAATTACACAAAAAACATACTACTAATTAGATCACTACCTAAATTTTATTAAATTCAATAGTTTCAATCTGGGAAACGTGCTTTCATTATGAATTTAGTAAAAAATAAAGTACTCAAGAACAATATCATGATAAAACATTTTCGGTGAACAGTGGTGTTAGAAAAATCGTTTATATTTTAGCAGTCACAAATATATAATTTAAAAACAACATTATTTTATATTTCATGAACATTCACAGCACAGAAAACAAAATGATGTCAAAGAAAAATATATTAATTAAAGAACAATTTCACAAAAAATGTTTACAAAATTATAAGAACAGTTTTAATCAAATTAATATAATATCATTTAAATATTTAACATAAATAAAACTGCATTAATGTTTTATCTAACTGTGGCAAAAAACATGATGAAATAAAATCAATCCGCATAATTTAATCATATTTTAAAAAAATAGTTTAATTTTTTATGCAATTTTCTAATTATATGTAACATTAATTCTTTTAATCCCCTAATAATAAATAAATTGAGTATCATATTTTTCTCCGAGAAATACTAATTTAAGTACGTACAATAAATTTACGTCAAGAAACTTTGTTAAAGGTTATGTTATATAAAAAAAGAGAACGGTGTAAATACAAATTATTACCTTCTAGGAGGCAACATAACAGCTGGTGGAAGAAATCCCTGTAATTTATCCATCAACTTTGTACGTGATACTATTCCTTTGCCACTCCAACGAGCTCTTAACATCAATTCTTGCCGTCCACTTATCATTATATAACTAAAGAAAAATAAACTTAATATAAAATACTGATAACGTTTCAGAAAAAATTTTAAAATACATCATTATAAACTGCCGTAAATTTAAGGATGAGACTGTAAAATCACCTGCTCAATGCATGCACTTTTTCAATATTATGTTGTAATGGAGTTAATTCACTGCGCAAAACATGAAGAGCATCTAAAGCTTTTCCATCTTCTAAATACTCTAAATACTTCTGTTCCAATAATAAAAACTTCATTTCCTGTAAAATTTTAATGAAGCTAACTTATATATGTATTAATTAAGTATACGAAACAAGCGATTAAAGCGCAATATAACTTCTTGTAAATGATATATTAAATTCATTAATTCACACGTATGATATATTAAAAAACATTTATAACAAAGTATTAATAGCACTATAATCATTACTTACAATCAGAGTGTCCGTATTGTCAAGCAGCAACTTTAATTCATTTAAGTCATTTTCAGCCTGTAAACACAAAACCATATTTTTTGCATAAATTTGTGAGTCATTAAATAAACGAAAGAGAGAATTTATACTTTTTGTGTAGTCGAATCTAATACGTTCTTTAATATTATACTCGAAATTGATTTATTATTTGTTACATTACGTAATTTCTATTTTTAAATTAAAATATTTAACATTTTATACAAAAACTGAAATATTTATGACAACTATGACACATTTCAAACGTTTATTAAATTTTTATTCTCATGCATAATATTGAAAATACGTTATTTTGAGTGCTTAAGGTTACCTATAATACCTTATTCCAATCTCCGTTCATCACATGCTGTTTGAATTTAGCTGCAGCAGGGTGATCCAGTCGACAGCCCGATTCCTGCATAAGCAATTCTGCCGTTCGACTACAAGAAAATATACTTTTATAAATATTATCTAAACGATTTTTACTCATTAAGTGTTTAAACTTGTGTATTTACACACAATATATAGAAAAATTACTCACTTCAGACCTATCGAATTTAAATGTTGACCAATTAAACGAATTATGTCTCGATCAGTTTTCGAAGTAGAAACAGGGACTGAAGATTTATATTCATCGTGAGAAACTTCGCCATTATGTTGAGTTGAAGAACCGTCATACGGATCTGCGGCTGAACCATTGTGCTGAGACAAACCGTTAACTTGCTGGAGCATCGTTCCTTCTGTAGAAAGACGAGTCTTTTTCTTTGGTGGCGGAACAAGTCCACCGTCATCAGAATCGCCACTCGAGGCCAGGCTTGCAACGGAGTTTTTGTATTAAAAAGCTCTAGAATACAGTGTAATTTAAAAATAAAAATTATAATGCGTAATAGTCGATAAAAAGAAACAAAAATAACATAAAAAACGAACGGCCCACACAACACTAAACGCACTCCAATGAATATTAAGAGAACAACGTAAAATCCCTCTTTACCCGTCGCACATTATATCAAAAGCAAAAATTGAGTATAGTAACTTCTTAATCTAATGTTTACGAACGTAAACACCTGACCACAAATTTGTGTTTCCCAGTGTTAAACTAAAACCAAGGTTAATATTAACAAACTAAATGCAACCAATAGTACCACTACGATTAAACTATGATATCATTTATCTTTACGCAATTCGAATACATTAGTAAAGGTGCATTTACATCATGCCATCCAAGAATAGAAAGTTCAAGAATTGCAGTGAAACAGATGTTAAACATTTATTTATAACAATAATACAAAAGTGCTGCAAGATGACGATTAAATAATTTTCAACTATAAAAATTACACGTGACTCTTATAATAATTTAACTTTAATCCGCGATTATTTAAAAATGAAGTAAATTGAATATATGACAGCTATCTCTAACAAAAGGGATTTTTATAATTTTATCGACGCTTATAATTTTTAACTTATGCTAATTTAAATATTTAGCTCAAAATTATACTAATTTTATAAATATATTACTGTTTTTGTCCAACATAGGTTTCATAATTATTTTTATTATGTTACTAATGAAATAAAAACAAAATGTTTTAATATTCTTAAACAACTCACGTGATATTGTAGTCATTTATAGTTGCCTTTTTTTATTCTATTTTATAAAAGTAACCTTATTTACGGTTAATATTATTATTACGTATAAATTTCATGGGATATTCGTTTGAAAAATCTGTAATTGCTTTTTGGAATTGTTTTATTAGATTTACTTTCGTACAAAGGTTAATAACTTATCACTGAATGGTCATTGACCTTATTGATTTTATTTCGCAATTTTCATTGGTTTACATATAAAGATAGTTTCTTGTTTTCTAGTTTACAAACATCTTTAGTACTTCAAATATGCATAAAACTGGGCTATGGAAATTCCTTCGTGTTAATTGTATTACACAATCCTGTTCATTTTAAATAATGTTTCGTTGTCAATTGTATAAGCATCCCCATTATCATAATGTAGTTTACAGAATATCCTACTGTAATTAGGTCTATAATTAGTGTGAAATATAAAGCATAACGTAACATCGTTATCCGCAGCAGTTTTTCTTCTAAAAAGGTAGAGATATAAACATTTGTGAAAAAGAAATACACCGTAAATCACTTTACGAATGTTTAATGAAAATTTGAAGTAAAATAGTTAACTGGTAAATTATTATCAAAAAATGTTTTCTAAATGTGTTTAGGAATATTTTAAAGTAATTAGCTATGTAAAACCATAAATTTAATTAAATTATAACTCCATTTTATTTTTTTGTTATAATGTAACATGATTTTTTTCTTGCGTCTAAATAATCCGTAATATAAATAAGGATATATTTTCAATTTCATTTAATATAACGTTTTAGATAAATGGAATTTCCATACTAAAATAAAATTATAAATGTATTAAAACGTCATACCTCAAATTCATTATTACTACATACCAGGCTTAGAGACCAATAAACTAAGATCGCGGAGAATTATAACGATATAATGTGATTATATATGGGTTAGTAAAGTCGAAATATAGGTTGGGTGCTGATGTGAATTATGAATGCCTGATTTTGGGTAAACGAAACGATTACTTGAATTTTCTATTAAACAAATGATTACAGATGCAATTTTGCGTTACTATGTAAAAAAAAACAAGATTAACATTGTATTTTGCCTTTCGTTTATTTATAAAAACGCCATCATGGATCAAAAGTTTAATAAATTGTTGTTCGTTAAATAAAGTTTCATTTTTCATGTGTTTTTTATTTTTATCAAAATAGCCGTTCTTTTAATTAGATCAAATTGTACGGAAATTATCCCGATATTAAATATTAACAGGTTTCCGACATTTATTCATGCGTAATAGTTAAAACGCTATTAACATGTACATATTGCAAAGATACGTGACTATAGAAATTTCAAATAAATTATATCAAAATTACTGAAATTGTTTATTTTGCAACGTCATTATGGGGTAGCGTCTAATATAAATAGAAGTTAACTATACTTTAACAGCGGCACCGACAACCTAAATCCAATTGAGGTAGAGCTTCTCTTCACTAGATGAACAAGTTTTGCCTATACGAATTGACGATATTGTCGATTTGCAGTAAAGTTTAAAACGTTTATATTCAGGTGATATACGAATCATATAAAATAATTTTGTACGGATATTTCATTTTCAACGTACCACATTATTTAAAATTTCAAAAATACTATCCTTTTTTTCTTTAAAATTATATTTATTTGACAAATGAAATCCGGAATTAATGTTTCTATTAGAATTTTGAAATTCTGTTTTTCTAAATAAACGTATTACTACATATAAACTTCTTTTTTGTTTGGTATTTGCTGCGGATCTGTCCTAGTTTTTTAATTTAATATAAATAAATATTCCTTTAAAAATTTATTTTTATCGTAATATTTGTATCTTCAATTACAAAATTCGCGTTCCATCATGAAAAACTTCGAATTATTTTCTCCAATTCGGATTAAAAAAAAAAGTGTATAATATTTATATTCTTTTTTTTCAGCTTTACGACGAAATAAAAGTACGTCGGATCGAACGTTACATTCCTAATATCGATTATAAACTTATTATTCTTGCTTTGAATATTTGAGATTCTCAAATAAAGGTAAATATTTTAGGTATATGCTCGTATGCCACTATCTATTCCCCCTCATCAACTCCGCAGATTTGTTACCGTAATTAGGTTACGCATGAGTCATTCCCGTATAGTGTTAAATTTTTCAAATGGAGATAATCAGGGACTAGTAAGTCATGTTTCCATAAATTTCCTGGAGGATATAAATCACCTTCTCCTTCTGTCCACAATTTAATTATAATAGACAAATATGTTTTAATAAACTGATACCTTTCGTTGAAAAATATACCGAATTGTTAAAAACGCATATCGTCAAATATCGCATAACAGAAAATCGAACAAATCGCCGGTTTTACTATAATTCCTCGGAAATGAAACGCCGATTAGAAATGTATTAATTTTCATTTACTAAATAATAAAAAACCACTCTGAAGGAATTCCACAATACGATTTTGCCAATGCTAAAAATTATCTAAAGATATATCTATAAAGCGATATTGCGAACGTGAAATATCACTTTATAATTTTACCTAATCGAGTCAGTCGTTTTCTTTAATTGATTACGTCAAAATGTATGATTTCCTGTACAAAAAAAAAAATACTGATTACGCGCGACTAACGGGTTTAAATAAATTTAAAAATATAATTAAAGTAATTAAATATATAATCGAAATAATTTATTATAGAGTATATCGATTTAAACGGGATAAAATAAAATGTTTTAAAATTGAAAAACGAAAAAATAGATAAAGTTCGATTTCGTAAGAAGTTAAAATGAAATAACGTGTAACGATAAAGTGCCAAAAAAAGAAAAACGCGATATAATAATGATACTAATGAAAAAACAACATTCTTAAATGGTACATTCGCGAAATTTTTACATCGTCGTCCGCAAAGTTTAATTTTTCGTTTTAGCAGCTTCGTGCGGAGCCGGCAATTTCTGTCGTACGGGTTCGACTCCCCAAATTTCTCTGGCATATTCTTCAATCGAACGATCAGAGGAAAATTTACCGGACGAGGCGATATTCATAATAGCCATTTCGGTCCATTTCGTTTGATTCTATAGACAGGCGAAATACAAAAAATTATATATTGCACATTGTAATTGACACTATACAAAGGAGACTAACTCGGGGTTTTATTAAATTCAATTCGTATTTCAATAAATGGAGAATCAAAAAAAATTCCGATAAAACTCAATCTATTCTATTAACGAAAAGAAGACCGCATTCCTTACCACCTATGATGGTGAACAATACACCTTTGGTTTGGTATATTAAATATTTAGACGTAATACTGGATCAGGGTCTCACATTTACTAAACACGTTGAGAATATGTCTGTAAGAAAACACACGCGTCTCTGTTTAAACTATGTCCGATGTTTAATCAACGACGTTACACGTCATCTTAATAAATTAATAACCTACAAAACTATAATCAGAACAATTATGATTCATTGTCTCATATAGTCGTATACTAGAACTTAGCGAAGTTACAACGGCTACAAAATATGTGCTACAGAATAATTCTAAATCTTCCAGTCTATGTAAAGATTGAACACATTCACACGGCATTGAAGTTATACCATATGTATACACGAGGTTGTCGAACAAAAAAAACATTATTTTTTTTTATAGCTGTGCCTGCAGTCAGTATTCATTTATTAAAGTCATAGATGATTATACACGTACAAGTTTGCAACTAAAATATAAACGCTATAAACATAAATTAAACACACGCTATTATACAGCTGGCATTATCTTTTGTGTATAATACACATAAAAATTATTGTTTATCCCATTAACGTTGAATATTTATAAATTTATATATAGGTATAGCTTTTTTTTACCAGTATGCAGGTTTTGTTAGTGGTTTTTCCTGTATTTTTATTTTAGTTAAATGAGCAACTGGGTATACTTTTTTAAACTAGTATACTTATTAAGAACTGTGTACGCGTTATATTATTATTTTCGTTATTTTTTTTTTTATAACATCCGGCCGTCTTCTTAGACGTAGCGCAGGCTTTCGATAAGGTATGGTACGACGGGCTGACCTATAAATTAAGCCGAATTCTGCCAGGTAACATCTGCCGTTTGCTCATATCTTATTTATCAGAAAGACAATTTTAATACAGCAAGAAAATGCTACTTCCGCATCCTACAGCATAGAAGCTGGAGTTTCGCAGGGAAGCGTTCTCGGTCCCAGCTTGTATCTTCTATACACAGAAGACTTATGAACAGGTGCGCAAACGACGACGGCTACGTTCGCCGACGATACAGCTATATTAGCCGTTAGCAGTAGTCATTCTGAAGCTATAAATAAATTGCAAAACTCTTTGAACAGAGTGCATGGATGGGCATCAAACTGGAAAGTTAAAATCAATGAAGAAAAATCAACGCATATAACTTTCACATACCGACGAACAGATGTGCATCACCAAGTGTACTTAGGAGGTAAACCTGTTCCACAGGTTGACTCAGTCAAGTACCTTGGTAAGCACCTGGATAGGCGGCTGACCTGGGAAATATATGCCAGAATGAAATGTAAACAAAGAAAAAACTCAGCAGTTATATTGGCTTATTGGACGAAAATCGCCTCTAGACGTAAGGTACAAATTCCTACTGTATCGGCAGATCATAAAGCCAATACGGACTTATGGTCTACAGTTACGGGGCTGTACCAGCAGGTCTTCTAGAGCAAAGATCCAAGCTGGATAAAGCATAATACTAAGAGCAACTGTCGATGCATGCCGTTATTCGAGAAATGATAATATTCATCGAGACTTGCACATCTCGCTTGTAAACGAAGAGGTTAGAAAATTCGCTACAGCACACAAGAAGAGGCTACACCAACGTGTCAATGTGGAAGCTACCAATTTATTATATACTAGTCAAGACATCAGGCGTCTTAAAAGGCGCCACCCCGTCAGACTTATTATGAAGTCATCAAATTCTATTACATAAACAGATTAATATAAACTAATTTTCGTAGTCATGGTCAATAGATTACTTCAATCCATAAGCTAGCTAACAGGATGATCTTGTTAGTAAGCTACACTTTACTAAATTTGATACTTATTTAACTTCAATGAGTTAAGATCGTATCTTTATTAAATATATATATATATATATATATATATATATTTATTTTGTAAATACACTTTTATCTATCTATCTATATCGAATATATTCTTTCAATATTCGGAGACGAAGAAAAAAATATATAATAGAAAGAAATAACGTATTTAATATTTTAATAATTTTTCTTTTATTCGCTAATGAAAATGCCTGTGTCCTGTTGATATCCAGTGACCGAAGTTCTCGATATTTACCTACATTCTCAAGCGATTTTACCCTCTATTATATATATATATATATATATATATATATATATATATATATAATTATTACGTCTTATTACATGTCCTGACAGTTTTATTTTTCGTTTTTTATATGATTTTTATTTATTTTTAAATTATTTGCCACGCATTCTTCCTAGAATTTTTTTGTTTTCATTTCTTTCCAAAACGTTTTCGTTATTCCACGTTCGGATTCACACCTCCGTCGAATTCAGTTTATTTATGGCACAAATTTTCACAAACATAACCGAGCGCACGTCAGAGGTATGTTTTTGAAATTTTTTTTATTCAGACGTCTATAGTTCTTATATATTGATTTTTTTCCTTATTAACTGCACATTCGACTTGTCCAATTCGTCTTTTAATATCTCTTATACTTCTATTATCCTTTGTTATCACAGTTCCTAGGTAACGTGTTTCTATGACTATTAGCTATTTTTATTTTTTATGTTTATATTTTTATTTAACGCGTTTTTACCGATCTTCATTATCTTTGTTTTCCTTTTATTAATATTCATTTTTCAACTATAAGCATTTTGTTCATATTCTTCTCTTATTTCGCTAATAGAGCAATAACATAACGTATGCAGTGGATTTGCATCCCATATTTACTTGTTTTCATCTTTTTGATTGGTTTTCCCATACATACGTTAAATAGATACGGCGAAAGATGACATCCTAGTCTTACTCCTTTTTGTATTTTAAATTTTATTTTAATAATAAAATACCGAAAATATGTTTCAGCGTTCATATAGAAAATATTCGGGGCAGACTAGACTCCGAGAAAGATGTATTAATTTTTATTTTTTTAATGGCCTCGTTCACATATTAATCGAATTAATCTCTCGACTGATTTTGAAACTTCGACTATTTTAGCAATTAATCGAACGTCGTATAATAAACTAGACATAATATAAATTTAAATATAACGATTCGGAAATAAAACGTTCTTAGCGAAATATTCTTACCAAATAGGTTTGGTCTACAATTTCTTGCGTTTTAATGTAACTATCGTAATCAGCTAAAGTATAAAATCTGTAACAAAAAAAAAAAAAGGGGGAAATAAATTGAAAAATATCATTTCGCTACATTTTTACGTTTTATAATTTAACAGAAATCAATTAAGAAGAAACACAAACGCAGGAAACGAAATGGTTGAGATAAACTCGTTAAAACAAACGTCTAAAACGTATAAAAATGATTACTTGAAAACCTATTGCACTAACATACATCTTTTCCCATACGACACTATTTTAATATAAATATATTATACATAAGATAACAAAAGAACAAGGGAAAAAATTTTTGATTTTCATACCTAAGCCCAATTATTATATAATAAATAAAATCTTCCCAGGCAAATCCTACGATGTTAGATAATAACTGAACAACAGACTGTTAAGAAGTAGCTATAACCGGAGTACGAATAATGTACACATTACGTCGATATATATTAAATGGAACATGATGTAACGTTTAGATGACTGTAATAAAACGTATGCTATTGGACGGTAAAAACTACAAATACTAAGATATTTTTTTACAAAATATAAACAAATAAAAACACCAGTTTAAGTACCAGAGGATGACATGGAACAAATTTTAAAAAAAAAAATTGTTTTTAAATATATCTTACAATTGCATTATGATCAACAAATTAAAAAAACACGCGGAAAACCAGTAATTTCTATTAAAAACGACGTTGAAAGTAGACAGAATACAAGTTTAAAAAACATTTGAAAAATTAAGCTTTAAGAAGTAGAGAATATATATTAAAACACACACACATATATATATATATATATACATATACATACAAAATTATCTATCATACATATATATATATATGCTATGCTACATGTTATCGATTAAAGTAGTTTCAAATTTTTAAAAAAAACAACTCTTTCCTGGATATAGCATGAACATTATAATCTTAGAACTAATAATTATAATTAACGATTTTTCAATAAATTACAAGAGTTCTACGAACTTTATCTATCTTTATATTTTCAACTTGTAAAAGGTAAAAGATCTAGAGAATCAAAAATAGAAATAAACAAATTAAGAATACATTAGTATATATATATATATACATATATATACATATATATATATATATATATATATATATATATATATATATATATATATATATATATAATATATATATATACATGGTGACTAGAAAATGTACGTTTAATTAGCATTTAACATGATTAAAAAAAAAATTATATATATATATATATATATATATATATATATATATATATATATATATATATATATACATATACATATACATATTATAAAAGTAGCATTTATATATTGACGTCGTTTTATTCCTTTAGTACGTTTGCACATACATGCATATATATATATATGTATGTGTGCGTGTGTTGTGTTTACGTTTTTAATGCGTGCACCGTATTTTATATTCGTTTCACAAGTATCAGTGCGTAGAGTTTTGAAGAAAGGGTGTTTTGTATTTCTACTGTAGTTAATGAAGAACATATTAACTAATTTTCAACGTATTAGCTGCAAAATAAGAAAAACTTACGAATGAATTGTTAGATTCCACATCACTGACTGTAGTGTCCTAAGCGAAATGAGACAAACAAGATCAAGGACCGACACGTTGTTGTTTAAGTTTTTTGTCAAGTTGATGAACTAACTTAAAAAACGAAATACATACGAGTTTAGTCAATATTTTATAATACTAATAAATTATTGGATTCAAAATGTTTGAGGAGTCTTAGGTCCTAATCAGTAAATGAGAAGAGCGCCGATACTTTTGGATTCGGATATGTACGGAGTCTTTTTCACGTCGTTAATTCAAGTTGGCAGAATTCATTTCATTCGAACCATCTTTGAATGTCGTAGGAATAAATTTATTTTGAATTTTTTAATAATTCGTCTAATTCTTTGGTGCATTCAGATTCCACAAGTCCGGATTGACCGTATAATAGTCTGATAAGCCGTTAGCTCTATAGATTAAGTTTCAAATGTCACCCTATTGATGAAATACGTTTTGCGTAATTTTTTCCATCTGGTGAGCTTTGTGAACCAATGCGAGCTTTCCAACTTAGCTTAGTTCAGATCGAGTCTTAAGTATTTTGCAAAGTTTAACCTCTTAATTATTTATGATAAATCACTGTGTTTTGGTCGTTTTATGTTTTGCCCTGTACTAAAGTGTTCCTCTAGTTTGGTCCGGTAGTAGAATTGAGAATAAAGCTACACATATTCCGTAGAGTTTTTTACGGGCTATAAGATTATGCAACAGTCTTTGTATAACACTCACCGGTTCGTAAGTTATTAAAATTTTTATCATACGTTTTTTCCTGCGTACATCAACAGAATTCGTTAAATTTTCGCTTATCTCTTATCCTATCTATAACTCGGTGTACGTGATTATTAGTAGTAGTAGAGATAAGGAACGCTACGTTTGCTTCACACTGTCAGTGCAGCCACTTATGGCTTCTAAATTATCGTATAGCTTATAAATACGAGTAACCTTATTAATGAGTGTCCACCACTCACCACCAACATCGCGCCCTGCGACACCAACTATTCCGCAGACACAGGCGGAAGTCTACGAAAATAACAGTACGACACATGAAACGTTGCCAATAAAAATAACAAAATCGGGGAACTCGCACTCTATAAAGAGGCAACTATCCCAGAATAATGACCAAAATGAGAAAAGTACCAAAAATTAAAAAAAAAAGATTGCGTAATTGAAAATTACGAAAATCTACAACTAAAAGATTTAAAACAAAAATGTTACGAACAAGCAGCGACTATTAAAGAATTGACAATAAAAATAGATTCCCTGGTTACCACAATACGTCAACTAGAAACTAAACAGACGGCTCAACTGCTGAAAGAAGGAAACCTTACGTTTTCTCAAACTCAGGAAATGCACGAACAAATGCAAATTCCACCTAAAACCGCTTTCGTAAAAAAAAAAAAAAATTACCTGCAGACATTAGTACTGATGTAATCGAAGATAATTTTCGTGAACGAGGCCACGAACCAATTAACGTAACGAACATTTGCAAGACCATAAAAATCCGAAACAAGGAAAACGTAATTATAAGTCGAAATAAAACAACTTATTCGCTATGTTATGTAGATTTGAAGCCTAAAGATAATAATAAGGAGGCATATGAAATAACACGTATTGTTCATTGTAAGGTCAAAGTAGAACCACCATATAAAACTAATAAGATACCTCAATGCAAAAGATGTCAAAAATGGAATCATACCCATAAACAATGTAATAGACCGTTTAAATGTTTCAAATGTGCAGGTGGCCACGAGTCAACTACTTGCAAATTAAAGGACCAGTCTAAATTTAAGCGTATAAACTGTAACGGTAATCATTCCGCCAACTATCAAGGATGCGAAGCTTATCGTAACTTGGAAAAAAATTTAAGAACACAGAAGAAAACAGCCATAGATAGGATACAAGAAATTAAGAAAAAAGAAACAAAACGAGTACAAAAGGTCATAACGTTTGCAGCATAGCACTACATCTACTATATCACAAAAGATACAGGAGAAACCACACCCGACTCCTAAAAAACAGATACCCAAAGAACAACGTATTAATGAGGCTACTTTAGCAGATGTAAAGTCATTGGCTACCATTACTGAACAAATTTGTAATATTGTAGATCACCTCGGCAAAATAGAAGCTTTGCAGGAGGCTGAACAATTTACGCCTAAAACAAATAGTACACCAAAGAAACCTCACTAAAAACATAAGAAATGATACAATCTCTGCTACGAATAATAACATGGAACGCAAACGGCCTCAAGAATCGATTTCAAGATCTTGAGATATTCCTATTTCAAAATAGAATTGATATAGCGCTCATCTCCGAGACACACTGGACTACAAGGAACTATCCCAGAATGAGAGGATACATAATTTATCACACACCGCATCCAAATGGTGGAGCCCATGCAGGATCAGCGGTCATTATTAAAGAAAATATTAGACATTACTTAAAAGATGAATTTTGTAAAAATTGCGCTCAATATCTTAATAATTCAGAAATTAATGTCGTTGCTGTGTATTTTCCACCACAGCACAACCTTAAATATCACCAATACGTACAATTCATAAGCAATTATGGTAACCGTTGTATTATTGGAGGTGACTATAACGCCAAACATGAAATATGGGACTCTCGTAAAGTCCGAAGAATAAATGAAACTACACCAAATGGAGAGAGCTGTTACAGGCTATATAGAAGCTGAGATCGCAGACCAAACAGATCGACGCAAGAAACCCCATCTTATCGATTTTTTTATTATAAGAGGTATATCCATCAATTATATAGAAGTTGAGAGTATTGAGGATATGACTTCAGATCATACCCCTGTTTTATTGAACCTTAGTAATACAGTGATACGGAAGGAAAAAAAACAAACCTTAACTAATAAAAAAGGACGGATTGGGAACGTTTTCGTGAGGAACTCGATCAGAAAATCATTTTGAAAGTCCGATTGAAAACTACTGACGAACTTGAACAGGAAGCTGCAAATTTTATTAAAATAATTTGTGAAGCTGCTATAGCAGCAACACCCAAAAGTAATTGTATGGAAATGTCATACCTCCTTGAAGTACGACTCAAAGTAGCAGAAAGACGTAAAGCTCGACGTCAATGGCACAATACTCGTGATCCGCGAGATAAAACAATATTTAACCGAATTAGCCGGCAATTAACCAAGTTAATTAAGGAAATACATCAACGGACACTCGCAACCTATGTGGAGCAACTCAATTCATATGCAGACACCGACTACTCTCTGTGGAAAGCAACACGCCGAATAAAGCGTCGTCCAGTTGCTCGTGTTTCCCCACTTCTGGGTGATAATGGACAATGGGTTCGTCGCGATGAAAAAAAAGCTGAGCTGTTTGCTCGACATCTCTCGCGCGTATTTCAGCCTCACGATTTGCAGTCACATATTGGCACCACTGTCACTTATGCAGTAAACCAGCATATAGCTGCAGAGTCACACCGTATGAAATCGCCAAGTACATCGATGAAAAAATTAATCCTAAAAAATCACCGGGAATTGACAAGATTCCACCGAGTTTACTTAAGGAGTTGTCCAAGATATCTGTTTAATGCATATTTGCTTATGGAATATATTCCATCATGTTTTAAAACGGCTGAGATAATAATGATTAAAAAACCAGGAAAACCAGAAGATCGTCCTATTTCATTATTGTCATCATTATCAAAGCTACTAGAAAAACTACTCCTTAAAGATTGTGGCCGATTGTTGGCAAAGATTTTCCCACACATCAGTTCGGATTCAAGAAATATCATAACACAATTGAACAAGTGCACCGGGTAGTTTCAACAATCAACAGTGCCTTGGGGAGAAAACGATATTTCACGACAATATTCCTAGATATTGCCCAGGCATTTCACAAAGTGTGGCATAAGGCCTGAAATACAAGCTCAGTCGACTACTGCCGACTACTGGAATCGTATATTAGTGGTCGTCGATTCAGAGTTTCCCATGAAAATGCTGTATCATCATACTACACTATACAAGCAGAGATCCCACAGGGCAGCGTGTTGGGACCGATCTTATACATACTGTATACAAAAGATCTACCAACAGATGACGATACTACAATCGCGACGTTTGCCGATGATACTGCAGTTCTTGCAGTGGCTAACAATCAGATTGATGCCATAACAAAACTCCAACGTGCACTTCATCGAATTAGCGATTGGGCAACGAATTGGAGGATCAAAGTTAATGAACTGAAGTCGGTCCATATTACATTTACAAACCGAAACGTTGATCCAAATTACAAAGTATATTTAGGAAACCTGATGGTCCCTCAGGCATCTTTTGTAAAGTACCTTGGAATGTACTTCACCTGGGAAGTCCATGTCAGGATGAAACAAAAACAAATAAAAAATAAAACTAGAGAACTATACTGGCTTATTGGTCCAGACTCACCATTAAATACGAACCATAAGCTGCTACTTTACAGCAAATCATCACACCGATTTGGAAATACGGTGCTGCTTTATGGATTCAAGCTAGACAGAATTTCATTCTGCGTATGATAGTTAATGCGTATCGTTATTCACGCAATGACGATATACATCGCGATCTTCAGATGCCATCCATAAGTGATGTCATAAAGGATATAGCAACTAAGCATGAGGAGAGGCTACGACAGCACACTAATAAGGAAGCTGTGGTACAGCTGCTCAACACGAAATTGGACAATCGACGTCTTAAGCGCCGGCATCCAGCTAACCTAGTCTTATAATTCTTATTTTAATATGTAGAGATATAATGAAGGTATGGTTAGAGACCTAGCCATTGGACTAGTGCGCAGCAATAATTGTATTTAGTATTAATTGTAAAATTAAGATTGTAATAATTACTAGTCCCAGGACTGTATATAAAAAAAAAATATTTATGAACACTTGTAAAAGTGGAATAATCCACGACTATCATTCTTAATTAGAAAATTACCAACATTATCCGTAAATTTTTGTAATTATTCTAATTTTAGTAGGTAGAATATAGAAATATAGAAGAAAAATCGTGTAATTAAAATTTTTTATATTTAAAAGAAAAACGTGTCGATTGCTTAAGTACTTACGCATGTCGAAGATGGATGATATAATTTTAGTTTAAAAATAAAGAAATTAAATTTACCTATCCCACTTCATGAGAACATCAACTATATCTTTAAATTCGTCCGGTTTATTTCTACTGAAATAACCGTTTTGAATTTGATCTACGCACAATTTTAATTCGGGATTAGATCGATAATACGTTTCGGCGTTATAACCTTTCGCTTTAAGCGTTTCCACTTCTTCCACGGTCATACCAAATATAAATATATTTTCTCGACCCATTTCTTCGGCCATCTCGACATTCGCGCCATCTAGTGTACCGATCGTTAAAGCTCCGTTTAACTGAAATAAATGATGTAGCAATTAGCAAAAATGTTAAATTTACGAATTAGAAAAATATTTTTTATCACTGAATACACTCGATGAAAATATACATCCATTTATTTAATTTCGGATCAATTTGAAAAAATAGTCGATAAAAATAATTATTCCGTTATATTCGAATGCATCAATATGTATACAGACGTTTAGAGGTAGTAAAATACACACGTCTACGCGTAAAGTTGCGTAAGAGTGGTTGTAGTTTTAATTTGGTGCAATGTAATTAACATTATACACTTCGATAAACGATTTAACTAGTTGTATAGACACATATTACGTTAATAGTAAAAAATGATAATGAAAATAATAAACGTCTAACCATAAATTTCATATTTCCCGTTCCGGAGGCTTCTGTTCCTGCAGTCGAAATTTGTTGACTTAAATCAGCTGCTGGAATAATTTTCTCGGCTAAAGATACGCGATAATTTTCTAAAAATATACATTTCAATTTATCACCGATATCCGGATCGTTATTAACTACATTTGCGATGTAATTGAACAATTTTATAATTTTCTTAGCCGCATAATAACCCGGAGCAGCCTGAAATAAGTTATTTAGAAAAAAACGTAAAATTATCCACTTTTCCAACAACGATAAACAATTCAGTTATGAACACGGTTTATCTAAAATTAAGAAAGACAAATTATCATTGTAATTCTTTGTAGAGTGCAGGAAACCAGTAACATCATTATGCAACGTAATATGAAAAGTGAAGTTATTTTTAATGTGGAATATACGTAATAATAAAATAAAATAATTATATAAAAATACACAAAAATAATAGGTATATGTCGTGGTAAACATATATTTTCGTGTTTGATACAAAATAATTACCTCACTTAATTTTAGAAATATCACAAATAAAATATTAGTTCCAAACAATTTTGCAACTTTCTTCCTTCAACATTATATATAATCATCGTCATCATTATCATAATCGGTATACCTCAATGATCGAGTATCGCGACCTCTATTTTAACGCGTTTGATATAATTTTTTTCCATCTGACTCTATTTCGGCTTTCAACTATAGTTTGAATTCTTGTTAATCCAGTAGTATCTATCCACCGAGTCGGAGGTCTTCCTTTCCTCCTTTCCCTTCTATCTGTCCAATTACTACGACTTTTACTAAGTTGTTCTCATTTCTTCGCATGATATGTCCATAATATTTCAAGATTTTCTGTTGGCATGAAGTATAAAGGCGCTGTTCCACCTTTAGCTCTTCCAGAATTTAGGCATTTGTCTTCTTTGTCGTCTATGGTATTTTCAGCATTCTGCGCCATATTCACATCTCGAAGACGTCAATTCTTTGTTTGTCTCTTGCTTATGTAATGTCCAGGTTTCGGCTCCATATGCAAATTTGGCAAATACTAGTGTTGACAAGCCTTATTTTTATCGAACGAGTAATGAAATGATTTCACCAAATTTTATTTAGTCTCTCCACCGCAGATTTTGCTAATATCACTGCGCATTTAATCTCCTCTCCACTTCCGCCACGGTTATTTATTAATAATCCAAGGTATGTATATGCACTTACTATTATCCTGTATAGTGTTTTTTGTTTCTGAAAATTATTGTTCTTATTTATTACCGTGATTTTTATTTTGTTTTTATTAATTAGTAGTCCCAGTTTTCTACTTTCAACGTCTACTCTGATCAGAAAATCTATCATTTCATTTCTAGAGGCAGCAATGAGCGTAGTATCATTGGCGTATCGTAGATTCGTTAATCCGCCTATTTCCATTCCTTCTTTATAGCCTTTTAAGGCGTGTCTCTCATTATATACTCGCTATATATGTTAAAAAGTATGGGGGACAATATACAACCTTGTCTTACGCATTTCTGGGGACGAAATATTTCTGAAATGGCACCATCAAGCCTTACTCTGGCTTCTGTTTGTACATAGAGATTATTTATTAAGTAGGACAGACAAAGGTTAGTATTTTCAATAATTTATCACATTTGACATAATCAAATGCTTTATGGTAGTCAATAAATCATAATACATTGGTTTGTCATATTCGATATTTTTTTCAATTTATTGTCGTATACACAAAATTTGTTCTCTGGTCCCTCTGCCAGTAACAAATCCAGCTTGTTCTATTGCTATTTGTCCGTTTACATATTGTTTCAACCCGTTATTATAAAACAGGATTTTACTTGCGTGTGATACCAGTGCAATTGTTCTGTAGTTCTCACATTATTTGCTTGAACCATCCTTGTATATAGGAATGATGATAGACTGTGTCCAATCTTTTGGTCATGTTCCCGTTTTCCATATTTGATTACACAGTGTCTGTGTATTATCCGTACTCCACTGGTTGGAAGTACCTTAAGCAATTCGGCATAAATCCCATCATTTTCCGGTAATTTATTATTTTTTAACTTTCTAATTGCGTCTTGAATTTCCGATTGTAGTTATGTCCGATTCATATTGTGTTATATTCTCAGTTTTCAATGTGCTTACTATCGCCGGGTTCTCTTCATATAAAAGTTCGCAATATGCTTTCCAACATTGCATTTCCGTCAGCGTCATTAATTATCCAGTTTCTCGGTTTACAGTTTCTTGATAATACTTTTATCTTTTGGTAGAGATCTCAAGTTTCATTTTTCTCGGCATGATGTTCGATTTCATCGCATATGGTATTAATGTATTCATTTTTGTTTCGCCTGTAGTTTTTTGAACTTGTCGATTCATCAGGATATAAGATTGTTGTGGCTCCATTGTGCTTAGTCCTTTTGCTTTCTGTTTCTATCTTTCTTGTATCAAATGCCAAGTTGTGTCTGACAGTCACGGCTTTCTTCTTTGCCCATTTTTATTCTTTACGTTCACAGAAATCATTGTCTCATTTATGGTATCCACATTCAGAATGCTGGATTTCCATCTTGAGTTAATAATGAAGAAATCTATTTGAATCAGAATAAGTGCATCATTAATGGCATGTCACAATGATGTCATCAGGTATATGAATGGTTTTAGAAGAGATAAGGTTCACTGTTCCTTGTCACCATACACCCTCAATCATTGCCGTTCCTTGTCCGCGATTGCTTATTGATTAATCGCAGCTAACCTACATATCTGTAGGCTATTCCACTATCCGCAGCTCGTGGACGCGTCCCGTTTCAGTTAAAGCTCCAGGTATGAAACCCCCAGGGATATATATATATATATCATTTCATAGTTAACTAACATTAGTTGCAATTGTTCGTAATTGCAGAAGGTACATCATAACATTTTTATCAAAAATGTCAACTAGCTAAAATTATATATTTGTAAATAAAATCATTAGATCTAAAAACTTTCAAGCGTTAACGAACGATTAAAATACATAATTACAGCCAGGTGTTTTAGTAATGTAACACCAACATGAGATTCACACGATATAAGTCTATAACGAAGATTTGACAAACAGAATAATGCATAGAGATTTTAAACAGTCGAGTATATGTAAAACGGGTTCAGCTACTTGTTTTGTACATATACGTGATATTTTCTCTGTGACAAAAGGACTATATCTATGTTTTCCGTGTCCACTATAAAATGATGCTGGTAACTTCAAATTTGTATTATTCTTCGCCCAGTCGTCAATTAAATATTCAGTTCCGTGTCATTTTTTCCTATCCCAACTAATGTAATAACTATTAAAATCTACAATAATAATTGTGACATTGTTTTTATTATCAAATTTAAATATTTGTTCAGGCTGATTAGAGACAGAATTCATTCCTGACAAGATTTCAGCAATGTTATCATTGTGACAATCACTTTATTCGTAATTCAGAGAACAATTTCGTGTTTATCTGGATTTTATTGGTGACGACTCTCATGTCTCTTCACTTTTGGTTGGTCAGTAGCTCTATGTTATTTATAAATATATTCACATCGTGTATTTTAACCATAACGGTACTTCATTAGTCGATGTAGGCCTTCAATATTTACATCCACAATTCGATCCGTTTCGTCTTTGTGGATGGTGGTCCTGAGAATAGCATTTTTAATTCGGGCGAAGGTTGTCATTGGTTGGCAGCATAATTCAAAATTTATTCTTATTGTTAGGCTGCATTTTCCATACAGTCAAGAGCTGTAACGTTCTAAATTTAAATTGGATGTTTTACTTTTTGTATTATGGTTTTACCAATTTGAGGTATATAGTTTAATCATATATATAGCAGTTGTATTTCTATTTAAATTATATTACTGATAAACATTGTTTTATTTTTCTTCTTAATAAAAATTAACATTTTTTTTACATCAATAACGGTATATGCTGCATTAAATACATATCGTAATAGTTTAAAATTTAGTAAGAAGCACAACTTTTGTGACAATATAAATTTACCTTTCCACCAATCATAACGGTTCGAGGAGCATAAGTATGTTTCGGATTGGCTTTAATACGATTGTATAGAGTAATTACGTGCAAGCAATTCAAAAGCTGTCGTTTATACTCGTGAATTCGTTTCACCTGAAACAATTCCACGCTATATATTAAAAATAAATAAACGGTATAACTGTTTTTAAATCGTTTAATTATTATTTATGGAATAAATGTTAAAGCTCACCATTACTAATTGACATTCGTGAAAATAAAACTGGTTTTCTAGTAACGAACATAGAAAGCTGATTTTTTAAATGTCAAATAGAAATCTTGGTCCATTTTAGTATTACGATTTTAATTACCATACGTATTTAATTGAAAAAAATCAATTGAAAATTAGTTAAATCACTATTTATTTTCTTAAAGAAAACACAAAGCTTTTCGGCATTGAAACATTTTAAAACATCATAATTTTAAAAATAT
The DNA here is from genome assembly GCA_032883995.1 of Coronaproctus castanopsis. Lineage (NCBI taxonomy): Eukaryota > Metazoa > Arthropoda > Insecta > Hemiptera > Monophlebidae > Coronaproctus > Coronaproctus castanopsis. The sequence goes on along the minus strand of CM065052.1, from coordinate 65,294,144 downwards.
AAATTAAATATAATTACTTAAAAATATGTGATGGTGATTGTGAAAATATACTTCAAAAATGCTGTACTGCTTCTGTTCTGTCTATTTTTTGATTTGTTGAAATTTAATATCAATATATTTGTTTATTAATTTTGTTTTTTTATATTAATTTTTTCTTCAATACTATTTTCCGGATTCTGTAAAAGTTGTATACTGGTGGAATTTTAAATTTTTCATTTAATGTTGCGATGTATGTTGTCCAAAAGTAAAATATAAAATATAAAAATATACGAACACAAAATTTTTTAAAAAACACAATTTTACAAGTAAAATGAAAATAAATATTAAAAATCTGATAATGACCGTGGTGAACAACACAATCAACTATCAATATATAAAATTTACAAAACAATAGCCCCAATTGATTTTTTATAAAAAAATCACTACATTCCACATTATAAAAAATTAAAAGTATTTAATTGAAATTTAAATATAGTTTTTATTCGATTCTATCAGTATCTTTTGTATAAATTACATATATGTTTTTTTTTTTTTTTTTTTTTTTAAAGTGGAAAGGATTGTATGTCAATGCAATTCGCAAAAATTTAAAATTTACTTTTCAAGGAACGTGCTATAATTTTAAATACAACTTATTTTCAAATCTTTTATTCGATACAAACAAATTTTCATTAATTTTAATTGAATATTTGAAATATATATAAATAAATTTTCACCTGAATATCAAACATAGAAGAAGGATTAATTTTCACACCGTACTCTTCTTCCAGTAACTTTGTCAATCTGAATTTGTTCTCTTGTTTAACAGTTTGAATTGATCTTTGAAAAGACGGATCTTTAGCTAACTGTTTCAATTGTTGCAATTTATCCAAGTGTACGATCCATTCTTCTCCTATTTTCTATATGTAAAAAAAGAAATGATAATAAAATGGCGCAATAATTATTATTACCAACTTTAATCATAACGAAAGGTTCATAAACAAATTCATAACCTACACAGATAAAATTTTATTCAAATTTCAAAATAAGGTTTCGAAAATGAATTGTGTTCGCGAGTCATACATACATAGGAAAGACGTGCCAATAATATAACTAAGATCGCATTAACATTTCACGAGTATAAACAAATTTAATTAAACGACAAAAAGATTGAAATTCACAGTAAATAAGCATATGCATCGATAACTCACGGAGACCGGCGTGTACATCTGGTATAGATATAATCAGGGGAAAATATTGAGGAACATTGGCACGAATGTTGATGTAATTCAAACACACAAGGTCGGAAACTGATAACCCATCCCACAATGTAGTAAGTGGGTTCGATCTAGCATGAAATAATTGGGTACGATTACATCAAATGCGCACCAAAAGTTGAAGATGTTGTAATGATACATTTATGCGGTGGCGATTTAAAAACTTTGTGATTGGATTTTTACGTCAAATCATTCAGCACATAGCTTGCAGTGGTCCGGGCATAACTTTTGATAGACCGTTAGGCGACATTCACGTAATGTAGCAAGAAACGATAAAATGGATCAGTCCATCTCCGTATTAGTCACAAGAAATAATACTAAACATGAAACTGAGTTCAAAATTTGAGGAAAGTCTATATATATATATATATATATATATATATATATATATATATATATATATATATATATAAAATATATATATATGGGGTATTAATAAGAGTTAGCAAAACCGAGATTTGGATGAATATAAACAACTGAAAATATTGTTTGAACAACCGATCACTTTTAGTGAAATAATCCGATCAAATCATTGATTTTAAAATTTATATTTCTAACTTCTTACGGATTAAACTTACGTAGATCATATTTTTATTCTGTCATTAATAAAAATATGAATCATTGAAGTAAGAAAATGCTCAAATAAAAAAAAATATATAAATGTATGTACCTCTGATATAACGTCAGCAAGCGCTGGATTACAAAGAACCAGCCATCGTCTCGGGGTTATACCGTTTGTTTTATTTTGAAATTTTTCGGGTGTCATTTCATAGAAATCCTTAAATCTGCAAGTATTCGAAATAAATTAATAATAATTAATCGAAATTATTTTATTATTAACAAAAAATACTTGAAAATCATCGAATTAGTTATTTTTATAGTTAGTATACTTACATATCGTTTTTTATAATTTCTGAATGTATCGCTGCAACACCGTTTACCGCGTGGGATCCGACAATAGAAAGGTGCGCCATATTTATTTGTTTCACTACACCTTCTTCGATTAAAGACATTCGTTTCAATTTGTCCAGGTCGTTCGGATACCGTTTCTCTACTTCCTGCGAGTTGTTACACGTTCAATAATTCTTGTACTTCAAATATAAACATCAGCTAACAATAACGACGGATCAATTATCAACCAGTTCATCAAGATATCGTTTGATTGAAATATGATAATAAATCTTTTTAAATATATCGCATATTTTAACTTAATTAAGGCAATGATTTAAAAATTTCATATTTTATAAATTTACCTATTACAATCTGGGTCTATAGGTCATTAAATAACCGGTTTAATAACAGGCGAATAAAAATAAAAAGGGCCCAGTAGCAAAGATCTTATATCTCTGTAGGGTCTAGAGATCGAACTCGCTTCAATCGATGTTTAACAGTCCAGAAATCAGCGTAATTGGATGACATTTTAATCGAACCAAATGTGTTTTAGCAAATCGATTTATCTTGTGTCGTACATAACTAATATTGATATCACTGTGAAGCATTCCGTTAGTGATTAGTCGTAAAATTTTATTCCGGACTGTCGGAATTATTTAATATACAAGCGTATCACGCAGATTTAATAATAATTTTATACACTTGTATTTTATTCGATAAATATAGATCACTCTTTTTACTCAGGAACCAGTTCATTTGTCTAATTTTTACATGTAGCTCTTTTTTCTGCTTCGGTATGTGGTGTTTCCACCTAAGTTTATGGGACTGGTAGGCCAGAATTTTTCTACGTGTAAATTTTCCTATTAGTGAAAACACTACTCTTTTCATTTACTTTTTAATTTTCTATTGGTTTAGCAATTGTTCAACTTCGTTTAAGTCCGTTTGTAATTTACTGCTAGCGAATTGTGCATATTTATCAAACGATAATAAAACAGTATCATACGAAAATGTGCTTCATCGGATGTAGGAAAGTCTTCTGCAGTAAACATTAAGTACAAATGCGTTCAAGTACTGAACCTCGCTGGTATAAATTTGGGAAAGTGTTTGTTCATGTCTTACATAAAAGTAACGATCTCGAGGATACAAACATAAGAATAAATAGATTATTTGAAAGCCTTGATTTTAATTTGTGTTTCAGACCGTCGTGTCATATCTTATCAACGGGAATATCGGCGAATGCAGCTGTACATACTTGTTTCATTTATAAACTGTTTTCGATAAAGTGGTCCACTATGGAATGTTGTCTGTTAAAATTTGATAATTAGGGATTAGATCATTTAGCAGGAGATGTGGACGTAACCTGTTAAGTATTAATTTTCTCATAACTTTTGATATCACCGGTAACAAGAAAATTGGTCGATAGGAGGAAATACTGTGTGGATATTTTCCGGACTTCGGGACCAGAGTAATTTACGTAAATTTCTATGACATAGAAAAATAATGCAATCGATAGACAGAGTTGCATATATAAGTAAGCAACACGATAGTCTTTCAAGGTATCATACAACTTGACTGCCTTTCTGTTTGTTTTTTTTTTCCCATCGATTTGATAGTACATTCTTGTAGAGAATTAAGAAAATATCGTATAATTTTTTCTTCTTTTGTTAAATGAATATAAGACTGTTGATACACATAGAATTGCAGCCAGTGAAGAAACAACTACGAAACCACTGATTGAGTAAAATGTCGGGACTGACTATTTCGAATCGTGCACATACGTTTAATAAGTGGAGTGGACATTGCATGTATAAATTTATCAGAACCTAATTCATCGAGTTAAAAATTCATTTGCTAAATCTTTAATTTTTCAATTAGATTAAAGTTATACGTTAATAATATTAAAAACATAATGCGTTACCTTTAAATGTAAGAAGTTTATGTAATAAATAATTTCTAAATGCCTGGGTAAAATGTTCTCAAACATAGAAACCGGCCATCTTTCCAATGCTTCCGGCAATACTGTGTGGTTAGTATACGCGCACACTCGAGTTGTGATAAACCAAGCCTATAAACAAATTATAAAGAACTTTCCATGTTATAGTAAACACATTATGTTATTAAAAATTATTGTTTATCAATGTTACAACACACACACGTCAAAATACATATATACACATTGCCTATTAACTTTTTTGCTTCGTGGTCATCAAAAATAGTACACGAGTTACCTGGTTTCGTATAAAAATTATTTACAATAAAATTTAAATTTGTTACCTTTTCCCAAGACAATCCTTCCATGTCAACTAATATACGCATTAATTCGGGTATCGCTAAAGCTGGATGAGTATCGTTCAGTTGGATCGCTACCTTATCCGGTAACATATTTAATGTTTGTCTTTCAGGCGAAATTACACCACCTGCATTTGCAGACGATTTGTATCTTCGTATAATGTCCTAAAATAAAATTAAAAATTTCGATAATGGATTATGTACTTATAAAAAAATGTATTAAAATCGACGAAGTTACACCAAATTAGAAATAATGTAAACGATTTTTCTTAGTAATTACAATTAATGTTATTATAACAATTTAAATTATTATAAAATTTGAGTGTCACAACAACCAAAACTAAAGATTATGAACTTCGTCCAGTCGAAATATAAGACAAAATAACGAGAAATATATATTTTTATTAGTTACTATTATAATCAAATCTTTTAGTCGTTGATTTAATTTTTTTATTCATCGCAAACTTTTCGTTAAGTAAAAATATCGAATTACGTTCTTAGTTTTTCTGAAAAAAAAATATTTTTTTAGATATTTTTTTTTTTTTTTTTTAACGAACAATTGAATGTGTAACGACAAATCTAGAAATTTAAAATACATACTTGCAAAGAAGCAGCACACATGAAATATTCCTGTTTTAAACGTAATTCTTTTCCACCGAAATTGTTATCGTTCGGATAAAGAACTCGAGATATATTTTCAGCTAAATTTCTATCTAATACCGCTTGAATATAATCACCGTCATTAACTGAGAATAAAAAATTAACAATTTAATGATTAGAAATGTCATTTTTATTTTTATTTCCTTAAAAAAAACACACATAAAACACTAATTTACCGAAAAATTCTAAGTAACATTTCTTTGTTACACATCCGATCGATTCTTAAGCTATGAATATATTTTTCTACATCAACATAAAATAATGCCACAACTTTTAGACCTTTCAAAAATTCGAATATATTTTACAGCTGGATTAACGAACGAATTATTAAGACCGTCTATTTACATTATAAAGGACAAAATAAAAATGATTTTTTACGCAATTTTTAAATAATACTTTACTATCCGCATTCCGGAGCAAATTATAATATAAATTTAACCCAAAAAAAATAAAGCGTGACATTAATTAGCAAGTGTGGAAAAATATAGACAAAGTCAAAAAATCAAGTGTGGAAAAATATAACTGTATGGCAAATTATTTCGTAAGGGTTTAAAATTATTATCATTATAATTACTTGAAAACATCAAAATTATAGTTGAAACTCTATACCTTTACGAACGTGAAAATTAATATATGCTATGTACACACAATAATACAATTAAATCACATTGAAAATTACTATTCAATAACCATCATCATCATATTGTGCTCAATCCTAAGATTGGTTTGTCACTGATTTCCATCTCCGTCGATTCTGTGCCAATATAATCATAAAAGACGAACTATAAATTAGTGACAATGAAGCAGTTTCCCCCGTTGATTTTTAAATGAGATAATATGATAAAGTTTTGTCAAACAAAAGAATCTAGTGAAAATATCTCATTAACTCCGTTTAAAAAAATAGTAAAATATATAATTTAAATAATATAAAAATTTAGATTTAACTCCAACTATTATTTAGGAATACTGTTCATACATTTCATACGGTATAATATAAAAATTTTCGCGTATTTTATAATAACTTGACGTATTAAAAAATCGATAACATTTTCAGATAAGGAAATTCTTTAATAGAGTGTAATTTATTTTTGATAAATACCGCAAACAGCTCTGAATAATTGTAACAAAATATTAAGGTTAATATGAAATAAATTTTATATTTCAATTCTTAAAAACAAATCACCCATTAATGATAATAACGTATCTAGACATAACATTTGTTCGTAAAAAAAATATTGCTTATATAGCAAAATTCGCTTTATAAATAAGTATATGTTAATGTATAAAGTTGTTCATTATAGTTGAAAAATAAAATAATTGGAATGACGTCATAAATGCGGGTTTGTGTATATTTGATTTATATATACAATTACTTGCGTATATTTAGTTGCGCGCAATTATTTTAGTTTTATAATTGTTTTGCATCAGGAATTTGGTATATTAGTACCTTAACCAGTTAGAAATTTAGCCAACGTTTATTTGCATTTAACGTCGTATAAGTAATACATATACATAGTTATTTTTTGTCTTTCTCAGAAGGACTTTGTTATAATTAAGTATATTGTAAAAACATACAGAATTTCAAATTGAATTCCACCGGTGATTTTGCAGACCATAATCTTAAAGTATTCACAACATTGTTTTCATATCCGGGTATAGGAACGTCATACGGCATAGCATAAACAATCTAGAGCAATAAAAACTAAAATTACAAGTTGAAAATTAAACAATATTTTATAGCCTATTTTCAAAAATTAAAATATTTTATTATAATTTTACTTAAGATTCTTCGTCGATTTTTAAAGCGTTTTATATCTACTTACACTCTACAAAGTTAATTCATTTTATTTTTAATAGAAAATTTACCGTTAATTAAATAGAACGTATTTAGTAGTAAATAACATATTTAATGCGATATTAATAACAATAACGTAGCTAATTATCGGTCAAAAAACATATTCCAAAAATTACTAAGTTGTTATTTTATTAAAGAGAACTTATTTTTATAATTTATTTTAAAAAAAGATTATGTATCGTTTCGCATTATTAAACCAGTTAAATATATAACGAATTAATTTATATAAAAGGCAAAATTCGTCATTAATTTACGTTACATATAAAAAAAAAAGGAAATTATCTAACACTCGCGATCATAACAGGCTAACCTATCTACTTTTTCTAGAATACACGTATTTAATTTGTTAGCAATTGATTTAATATGTACGAAAACATTCATTCATAACGTATGTAAATATATACACACACATATATATGTGCGTTTATGTACGAGCCTAAACGCACAGAGTTATTAATATATATAAAATTCATATCACTTTTAATCGAATAACATCATACCTGAGTGTCGACCCATTTTCGACCATTCGATATGTCAACAACGCGTCCGAAAAAATTAATAGGTATCATGTACTCTGGACGTGCTTTCTCCCAAGGATTACCATATCTCAACCAATCATCTGGTTCTTCGGCCTAAAATAACGTATGAATTAACCTTAATATTTTTCTATAACATGAGCTTTCTAAGTTAATCTCTTATTTATAATATATTTAACCGAGTCAGCATGGATGAGTATTTTGTTATTTAGTAAAACTATAGGGCAATAATCAAGTTTGCGAGTGCAATGGCTAAGCCATTTTTGAATGTAGTGTAAGCTAGTTTGGAGCTTTTAAGATAGGATTTGTATCTATAGTCAATATGGTCGCACATCTACAAACGTGACGAAAGCGCGTCGTATATATGACATATAAGAAGGAACCACCTATAAAACCCCGTGGGAATCCTATATTCATTTTATGTAGTCTCGTGACTACGTTCTGGATTATAATTATGAAACATCTTGTAATTAGTTGAAAATATCCGTCCGGTAGTAACGGTTTAATTTTATATAAATAAAAGAGATCTTTGATAACATACCTCATAGAATGTTGCATATTTAAAAATGGTTCAATACAGTGGTTTTTTTTTTACCTTTAATGCTCTGAGATATAAACCTTGTTATCCCGTCCACTAATTTTATTGTTGAGTGAATAGTTTGAAATAATACTACTTTCAAGTACGACTATCATTCGTTTTTTCAGTAATAATTTTATAATTTTTCAGAAGTTTTAGATACAACTAACAAAAGACTAATGAATCTATATGAGTTTGTTGGGTACGAAACCATCATCCATCACTTTCGACTAAAATGAAATGCTTAATTTGTGAAATGCAATTTAATGAATACGCATAGTTTGTGTGGTGGTTGTTCTTGATGTTCGCAAAGCCTGGTGGTTTCCCTATGTTTACAAAAACAAAAACATTTATAACATAAAAAAGTATATCATTATATATCTCACACAACTATAAAGTTAGTCTATTTTTTTACCTACTGTGAGTTTATATTAGAGCTATATCCTTGATTAATGTAAGCAGGTACGTGAATTACTTAAGGAAAATAATAAAGTTATTTGTAAAAAATAAAAACCTAAAACTAAGTATATTTCTATTTACTTATGTGCGTGTATATTTTGAAATTATGTAAATATCGTATTTTTAATTTTAAAGAAATTTCGTGGTACTTCATTTTATTACTTAATAGTTGATAAGCTTGCCAACTGTACAAGTCATTAAGACGAAATTTTTAACACCTACGATTTTAAAATATATAGTGTCATATTGAGATTTAAATTAATTATTAGTCTTACATAAAACGAATGAAATTGTACTGCTCAATAAAAAATCAGAATGCTCATTATAAAAAAAAAAATACACTAATTATATAAAACTCGAATCGCTATCATCATCGCTTATCAGTAAGAATTAAAGTTACCAATAATACTACACATTAACAAAAAAGAAACTTATTACACATTTAATTTCTTTATCACTTATTATTAATTAATTAATATTTCCATCGATGTTAATTATACGGCTTTGTAATTTATTTCTGAATATGTAATTTAATATACGTCAAATGAAGAAACGGAGTTATAAATTCAAAAAATAACATTCACAGAAGCAAATATCGAAAATTATATTTATTGTGAAATCAACTAGTTGATGCGAGTTATGAAATTACAACGCTAGGATTTTTATTGTCCCCATTAATATTTGTACACAAGACTTTGACTCCAACATACAATATGCCGTAATCAATACTGTCCCAATTATTCTTTCGTAATGTATTTTTGTAATATTAAGAAATAAGTATAAAAAGACAATAAGTATCAAATAGTAAACATGGTAATATATATATATATGTGTGTGTGTGTGTGTGTGTGTGTGTGTTATACAAAATGTATGACTAAGGGAAAAAACTTTAAAAAGACAATAAGTAGCAAATAGTAAACATGGTTGTGTATATATATATATATATGTATGTATGCATCATTGAAGACAAACAGAGCAATCTGTTCAATTTATCCCATTTTTAAACGTAAATCTCACTTAAATATTAATAATAAATTAATAATCTACAAGTCAATCATTAGGCCTATTTTAACATATTCTTGTCCAGTTTTGGTCTTCAGTCTCAAATGCTAGTTTTAATAGACTGCAATTAGTCCAAAATCGATGTCTTAGATGTATCCTCAATGTCCCCGTATACACTAAAATTTCAAATATGCATAGTGCTCTGCAGATACCATATGTAAAAGACCATATCCTCAAACTATCCAAACAATTTTTTCTCAGTTGTAGTGTGCACCGTAATAATTTACTTTCAGCAATAGGAAATTACGATTCCAGGGAACTAAGTATTAGATATACTAAGTATAAGCATCGACGCATTAAATATAATGTATTATTCTCATAACGTCATAATTTGTTTGCTTTCGTTTCCATTACTTATAAATGATATTACATATTCGTTATATAATTAAACTTATTATTTTTTAAATTACCGCTTTTCATTTGTGATGGTTTTTTGTCTGATTTTTCCATCAATACTATTTTCATCTTGTATATTTATTATTTACCAGTTTATATTATTAGAATTTTTACTTTCATAAATGGAGAGGGCATTTGTTCCGGTACATTTATTAAATATTATTATAACTTTTTAATATAATGCCAAATATACGCGTTTTACATTTTACATTTTTATGTATTATACAAAATGTAAGACGAAGAAAAAAAACTTAGTAGGTAAGTGCACTGAATGAAAGGAAACTTAAACTATATAATACATTAATAAAAGCGAATTTTTATGTGATGTTGTAAACATTGTGCAAAAATTAAAAATTAAAAATCCACAAATAATTATACGTGCACGAACAATAAATACAACAAAAATTGCATAACTAATTTAACTTATTGTATGTAAAATAAAGGAACATTAAGGTATTAAATCTGTTTAAAGTGTACAAGCACAGAAATATATTTTCAAATAGAGTTTACGTGTATGATGTAAAAAGCAAATATTTTAGTCGCCTATGATTGAGTTTTTCATATCTACGCCTTGATAACCGATATGCATAACCCTCAATACTTTTTAAAACGTTCGAACAGAGGTTTCTCACGAATGACAGAATTTTAGGACACAGTTATTTACGATTTCGTGAATATGTGCGAGTTAAAGAATAGTATGCATGGGAAATGATCTACATGTCGTATATTGCTGCAAGCCTAGAGGCACGGTTCAGAAGTGTTAGAGCTGACTGAGCAAGTTAGTTTCGCACAGGTATCTCAGTACGGAACCAACTTTCCCTGGACCTAATGTTTCTTTTTGGTACTTGGCCGGAACTGGAATTTAACGCGTTGGTTGGTATATATATTTGATATAATCAAGCAGTAGGTATTCTACAGTTATCGACTCTTCTTGCAGAAGTATAGAGCATTGACTGTGAGTTAGAACGATTTCTTACATGTCAGCGAGGTCGGTATAGGCCAATATATAGTATCTACTCTCATTCTGAGTAATTTATTGTAATTTTCAATTGGATAATAGACATGATTTGATGTACTCATGAAAATATTTGCTTGTAGTAGGTCGTTTCGATGTTGGAAACATTGTAGAAGCTTGCTTAAATAGCTGGGAATCTAAGTTAAGATTGGTTTACGGTTTCAGTCTAGTTTTTGAAAGGAGTAACACAATCTCTTTGCAATGAAATGCTGTTTGATGTGTCACTGCTTAGGTAACAAGTCGCCGAATACGAATCTGTAAAGACGGGTGGCTGCATTAAGGCATTATTTGTATCCTTAAATATGTATCGCACTACCAATCTGATAGCATATAATCCCATCGATAGGACCGAGAAGTGCGGCGGTAGCGATAGCGAATGAGCGATTTGTTCATGCAACCGCGCATCCTACACCAAGGCATGATTTAAAGCCATCTGCGAGAAGCATCATAGGTACGTCCATCGAACTGTTAAAGTATACTCGCTACAACCTTACAATTTTCGGAGAGCAATGCAAATCTCCAAGTATGTGTATTCCCACAGTAGTAAAACTGCTGAATAGTTTTAATATATCTGATACCTTTCCTGCGATACCATCCAAAATTGGGTTTATATTAAATTATATACTACTATTAGTGCTAATCTTTAAGAAATTTATAATCTGACTTCGAGTTACGGGAAGATCTGTTATTGCTGCGAGATGCACATAAAATTTTGACACAATTTACATTCGTAGAAAGTTTTTCACCTACATCATTCAATAGGCTGACCGTTAGAGTAGTTCTGAATGATCTGGAGCAATTCCTTAGGGGTATATTATTTATTACTTCGAAGGATTGCAGCAGATTCTCTTTAACGTATGCATATGCAACAACGCCATACTCTATTCTTAAACGAAGGAAAGCACCATACATCATTATAAGCGACCTGATGTCAGCGCCATAGTAGGTATGTGCCAATTTCCGCAGCAGACATAGCTGCTGTGAACAACTCTTCGTTAACTTATGTGGAGTTTCCATAAAACCTATTATCTGAGGTCAGTCCGAGGTATTTCACTACATCAGGGGTTCGAGGTTGGTTGTTAGGATGAACAATAACATCATGAAGACAACTTCGCTGTTTACGGAAATGCACCTCTGTTGATTTAATCGCAAAAAACTGAAATTCATTTTTCAAAGTCCAAGTTACAGGTCTATCCGGAGCCGTCTGTAATAACTCTGTTCCAAGAGAAGTATTTAAGCAAGTAAGAAATATATCCAAATCATCTACGAGCAACGATCATTTAATCGGCGGTTAGATTTCATTAAAAATATCAATTTTAAACAAAATCGGGCTAAATATCGTTCCTTGTGAAACTCCGTTATACGAGGTATACGGAACTGACGTTGTACTTCCCAGTCGCACTTGAAACGATCGGTTCTTGAGAAAACTTTTTATAATCATCGATAGCCGACCTCGGATGTTCCATTTATGCAACGTACGCACAATGTTGTGATTCCAATCCGCATAGAAAGCTTTAGATATATCTAGGAAGACCGCTAAGAGGTACATTTTTCTAGAAATGATAGACGATACTTCACTTTGAAAAGCATGATTCAATGTTGAAGGTGGAAGATGAAACTCGCCTGCATTCTGTTGATTAATTGCCGTTTTCTTGTTATTACTAGTTTTTCAAAGACTTTACCTAGAACCGAAGGTAATGAAATAGATCTATACGATTTAATGACAGGGATTTGTCTAACGCTTTCTTCCAGGTGGTTGGATAACACCTTGTATTTCACATTTGCAGCAGGATTCTTAAAATTTCTCCAAAACCATTTTTTAAATAGTGAAATGGAATTTAATTTTTCAGTTTTTTTTTATTGCTGTTTTTAGTTCAATCAAGGAGAAGAGTTTATTATATGGCTCTATGTTCTAAGAATAAATGTCTGTCGTCATTAATTCTGCATTATTTTTATATTTGAGAAAAAATGTGGTAAATTCCGATTATTGGAATTTTCATTAGTGTAAACTAAGTAGCGAATTGGGGGTTAATAAAGTGATGTTTAGCCTCCATGGGTTGTTGAATTTATTGAAGAAACATGTTCTTGCCATGCTTTTCTTCTAGCCTGTTTAAATACATATCTTGTTTTAGCACGACATCATATGTCTTATTGCCAGTACATGTAAATCAGATTAGATCATCACAAGTAAGAAATATGCGACATTCGCGACCTTTGTACGATAGGACAAACGAGGAAGGAACTTCAAGTCCGTTAAGTTTGAGATATAAGTTTGCCGACTCTAACTGATGATGTGGTCAAACTGCTCATCCAAACATTGCGGACCAAAATTTGGGATACTAATTTAAACACGAGTTTATTAGTTATATGTGCCTATAAAACTTTTCAGAATGACTGGTGATACATTAAAGAATACAACCTTTTTTGCCGAGCACTCAGTCTTTTTGCTTTAATTGGCGTATTGTTTATCGTGGTAAAAATATTTAGAGAAATAAGGATGAAGGAAATTTTCAGTCATCATTCGGCTTACTTATTCTGTATAAATAAATTATTTAAAACAACTGCTAAAATACTAAACAAAAAGACAAAATTGTTCAACGTACCGATTTTCACAAATAACCATTTAAATCAACTGCGTTCGTTAAGTGTCACACGAGGAAAAATAAATACTATTATCAAGTTTACATGACCATTTGTTCTTTACTATACTCATTCCGTAAAGATATTTCACTGTTTACTAAAGCAATTTCACATTTAAAACTTATTAATAATAACTACAATAATTTTACAATAAATTACCTGTTCTCCATTCTTAATCTTTTGTTCGAATATACCATATTCGTATCGGATACCATAACCGTAAGCAGCCAAACCTATCGTCGCCATGGAATCGAGGAAACAAGCGGCTAATCTCCCTAGGCCACCATTTCCCAATCCAGCATCTTCTTCAATCTCTTGAAGATCTTCTATGTCAAGTCCAAGTTGATACATCGCTTCATCGCACGCCGACTGAATTCCCAAATTTATCATTGTATTTGATAAGGTACGACCCATGTAAAATTCCAGTGAAAGGTAATATATTCTCTAAAATAAAACACGTACATAGATACAAAATCAACAATTTCTTCTTGTTCAATAAGTTTATTAATTCTACTTACACATTTTAAAATACAAAATAGTTTTAAAAATGATTCAGGTTTATACCATTATAATAAACGTTACTGATATTTTCACATTTTATATTACAAAAAAAAAGAATTTATCAAAAAGATTTATTATCACCTCAATATGCTTTAATTTACCGGTTATTAATAATAGCAATGTTTATCAAAACAAAAATAAGCGTAAGACTTTTTAAAAGCAAGAAGCTTAAATTTTGAAATAGACAAAATAGATTTTTTAAATCATACATAGATAATATGGAGCTGGTACTTTAAAGTATTCTTTCACGAAGTGGCCAAATATTATAATTAATTCACAAAAAACTAAAACTTGAAAATATTAGATGCTTTAACATATATAATTGTTCCCAGGAGATTTTACTACTCAGATAGTACTCATGAAAATACTTCTGTCAGTTATTTAAGCAGAGTCAAACTTAATACTTTTACAATGAATATTATAGGATGGATTTGTAGATTTTAGTAATTGTTGAATAACTTAAAACGTAAGTTCCAGCTGAAAATACAATTTTAATTAGTACAAATTGTGATTCAAATATTTGCCTATTTACCACACAATTTATAAATTTACAATAAAAGAACAGTAGAATAAAATTAATGTGACGCGAAAATAAAATATTAAACAGTATTCGTTATTATGAATTAGGAAGTACCGAAACATTTAATATGTATACTGTACGAAATAGGTAAATATTACGTTTTAATACACGAAATAAGTGTTGCAACCTTGTTATTCAAATAGCAAAAAAAGTTTTTGTTGGTGATATTGAAAAAAAAAATGTTAAAAATAATAGACGCATAGAAGTAATAACGTCATTATTTTAAAAACAAACACGGCCACCATTAATTAATTGAATAAACTGATACGATTAAAAAAATATATACCTATATACGTAAATAGTTTGATGAAAGTGAATTTCAACTTTTCGTAAGTGTAAAATACTGTCTTTCACTTTCATAAAATATTCAGATATAACACCTGAATGAAAAATGCGAAAATATTTTATTGTCTGACAAATTATTTTATAAAATGTCCGATAATTAACAATAATACTAATGATATATGTAACTTGGGAAAATATTAAATATTTCATTAAAAATATTAGAATGATGCATTTATATAGAATGTGGGTGATAAATTAATCCATTATGAATCATTAAATAACGATAGTTAAATAATTAAAACTTACTTTTGGATCGGTAGCATAATAGTGTTGTTGTGTAACTATCCATCTTGATACTAAATTATCGCGAACCGTATAGGCTAAAGCGAAGAAATAATCCCTAGGTGTGGCAATATTCCGATCTTTCACCAAAGTATAATGTAAATGTCGACTAAAATATTTTTTTAAACTCGCAACATTTTCCACATCCGCTATACCGCGTACACTAAGCTGTTTTCTTTTCTCTAAATCGCTTGCCATATCGAAAACAATACAAAGATCGATTTAATCGAAGAAAAAAGGATGAGTTCGATGATAAACAGCCGAAGAAAGAAATAACGGAATTATTATTTACAACTTTACGGTCTTTACGACTTACAAGTACGAATCATCTATTTGTGACCAACCCAAAAATGATGTGTGATAATTTTAGCCGTATAATAATATTGAGTAAGACGTCTTCTTTATGAAGAATTATTATTATTATTATATTACTCTGCAGCGCACTATTCGACAATAAAAGAGCTTCGTATAGCCCCGTACGTGCATATATATATACAATAATATAGTTAACTTTATTATTTCTTAACAAAAGCTTAAGCGATTAGAACGCGAAAAACAACTTTTACAGCACACACGCAAAAAAAACGTGATATATTCCTATCACGTGTAGAACTGTTTAATTATAGCTTCATTAATAGATGCTAGAAAGAATAAGTAGAATACTGAATACTTCTTTCTTCGTCATTTTCTCGCTCAGTCTGTTCTAGCTCGTTCTTTCCCTTATATAATATCGTGCACCACATTTCATTACTTATCCAATTTATCAATACGAAACATCAATTTCCGCATTAGTGTTTGTTGATGTAGATAAATGTATATACGATGAAATAGATAATAAGTCGCATTATATAACCGCAAGATATTGTAGGAAACCGTAATTATAAAAAAAGTTTTAAAAAATAAATAAAAGAGGAGTTATCACTAATTCGCTTATCTCTTCATCCGTTAAGTCATTAACAAGTAAATATTAAAATTAATTATAAATATATATATATATATATATATAAATGTAAAAAATTTACTTAGATAAACAATTTACAAAATTTGTTGTAATAAAATAGGTTTTTTTTAATAATCTGATTATGAATGTCGTAAACAACAAATTCAACAGTGAGCAACATCAAATTTATACATAAACAATAATACAATAACAATTAAAATAAAAATAAACGAAAATATCCAACATACACATAAACAATAAAAAACAAAAAAAAAAATACATAATATCAGAAGATAGGTTAAAACTAATAGAGGAAAATAATGAAAGTTTAATGCGTGATCAACGAAAAATGATACAAATGCATTAAGAAATCGGAATTCATTAATGCCTGTATTTAAAAAAGTATTTGCGGAACAATAAAACGAATGTGGCACTGTTTTGAAGAAATTCAAGCATGCACTTTGATGTGAAATTTCACTTCATCAAAGAACATATGAAAGAAAAATATATAGTTGTAACTGATATGTACTTCAATAGATTACTAATTAGTCAACATCTTTATTAAAAGTGTTGTCAGTTCAACCTTTTAAACACTTATAGCTTAAATTTAACATAATTTTTGTATCAATAAAACAAGGTTACTTTCAAGGGTAGTGTTGTTAAGATTATAAGTAAATATATGTCGATTTTATAAAGTCAACTGGTTGCATATTGTTTTTTGTTACAGCACTGTTTTGTATACATTTATGTGTTTTCATTATTAAAGTATGTCATTTAATAATAAATTCACCACCAAATTATAATGTTTAAACCAATTGTAAATTTAATAAATAGATCTTTGCTTTATATTAGAATATTTATTATTTAACACGTATCAAATTTATTGTGAGACATTGAACAACTAAGGACACAAAGTAATAATCCGCAATATCAAATGATATCTTTATAATAAGTAGACAAAAACTAAAGCTGGTAATTCTAAAGGAAAAAGTCGAAGGAAATTATAAAAATACACTCAGTATAAATGTAAGTAAAACGAAGATCCTGAGAATACATATTATATAAATGGAGACAGGAAATTAAAGTAAATGTGTTTGTTTTGAATTTATTGATAATCCATTTATCTTCAGTTAGTGCTTGTTAGCGATTAAAGCTGTTTATCAGATATAAATATAACCTATATTTGACATTATTAAGTATTATATAAAAAAAAAAAAAACTGGTAATACAATTAAAGAATGAACTTAACTGTTAACAAAGTTTAACATATATATATATTCGTCAAAAATATCAATAAACCATAGAAACCTACTTAATCATTGGAGAATATTGCAGATGAATTAATGCTACAGTAAATTATACTTGAGTTCGCGATGTTTATACATATACTAATTGCTTTGAAATCATAATTACCAATCATCGTAATTAGATTATTGCCGTACATAACATACTGTTTGAAAAATATATTAAACATCCGTAAGATGTGATCTTTATTAAAGGTAACTTCAATTTCTTGTGCATTTTCACTACGATAGCATTAAGTATGAATACAATGGGTCTATTCTAAACGAACTAAAGCCTCGTAGCTGAAGTTGCTAATGAAACTTTACATTGTACATGTGAACAACCATATGTTAGTACTGGACTAGTGAGCAATTTATATATTAATAATTTATTATTTTTTCATTTAGGAAAGAAAGAATAAATTGAACGAATTGTTTGTTTTGTTTTCACTGACGCATAATATAAATGCTTGATAAAAGCAACCTTTTATTCAATATAACTCCCTAAGTATTTTTTTGGTCTGACCATTCTACAATCGTTAATGTAGTGTGCAAGAGTGGTCTTGTGCGATAAACCGTATTGATTGAGTTGTTGTATCTAATTAATCTACATACTCCTAGCTGCAATTTATTCTTTTCTACCCTCTGTATGTATATGTAAGAATTACAGACAAAAGCTGTAACATTTGCATACAAGGCTACTTCTATGTTATTTAATATGAGAATATTGTAAAACAACAGGAATGGACCGAGTACACTACCTTGAGGTATACTTATGATCTATTGTTTAGATAACTATGAGCTTAATTAGATATTTCTAAAAATTTTTATAAATACCATTGAGCCAGGTAGTATTAAATGCGGTAGCCTCACTAACTAAAATCATGCAAATGTATATTTATTACAGTTGAAGTTATGAGTAGTATGTTATACAATTTTAGCAATTAGTTGAATTATAGAAAGGTCAGGACGAAAACCAAACTTGTTAAAGAATCTGATTTACGAATAGTTACACGTAAATCTTGTCCTTCTTTAACTATGTCATACATAGGCTTTATTTTACTATTTATATCTTCATGTGTATGTCTAAGTTTTTACTACAATGTATACCTTTTTTTTACGAAATATCCGTTGTTTACCGATATATTGACGAAAACAACTATATTGCGTTCCGTCATAGATAAATCTAAAGATAGACAAAAAGTCAATCGATTTAAATTTTTAAAATATGCGAAAAACATTTACATAGATGTATACAGTTATATTGATTTGATTTACACAGACGACGTTAGATTAATAGATAAGAGAAAAAATATTTGATTTAAACAGACGTATTGATAAATGTAGTATTATCACAAGAACAGACGTTTAACGACGAGATTGATAATTTCAATTTACCATATTTCTGGTCACTGTTATTTAAAACACTTATATTTTTTAACATCGTTCAGAGTTTTCAAGCGACTTCAATTTCGAAAAATTAAACATTTATACATTCATTTATACGTAATAATAACTAACGCGAAAATTATGTAGAAGGTGAATGAGTTACGGACGATGCTTGAATATTAGAATGAATATTTTTTTAAATGAAACGCGACAAATCGATTCGAGACTAGTAACATCATTTATTAGCTCGTAAAACGATCGCGTCTGAGGCCAATGTAATCTCCTGTTTGTAAATACAGACAATAAGCATTGTATGTATTTGAAAAGATCAAATATAGACACATCTTAAACATGCATATAATCAACTGAAACGTTGTGTATATATTTTATAAAAATATACGCGCGTACGTACATATATATATATATATATATATATATATATATATATATATATATATATATATATATATATATGTATAAGGTATCACGTGCGCAAAATAATTAATATCGACTCAGTTCTCGGTATAAACAGCGATAACACATTAATTGATTTTAAATTAAATTCCGGCAATTTTCGTTTTTCATTCAAACGTTTATTTAACATTTGTCAAACAAATTACGTTGTAAAAGAACACGTTCGGTAAGTAATGACTTAAATATAGAATATTAAAAGTTGAAATTGATTTATATTTTCGGTAAAAATGTAAAGGAGATATTTGCATAATTAGCCGTCTTCTTTGGTAAGTACGATTATAATTTATAATTGGAAAATTTTTAAATATTATTATTGCATATTTTTTTTGTTACTTCTTTCTCGTTCGAAACTATCGTCGAAAATTCTTTTATTTAAATTATAATAACGTGTAAACTAACGTTTATTAAGATAATAACATAAAGTTTTTTGTTTTTAAAGCCGTGCTTACAACGGATAAACGTTTTATCAGACGGACAGTTTTATATTATACTATTTAATATTTATTAAAAGTGTGTTAGTAGGATTAAATTTAGAAAACCCTCTTGATAGACGGGGCAGAAAGTTGTAATAACTTAAATTTTTCTTTAGAATTACAAGGGGGTATAATAATGTGGCTTAGATTTCAATTAAATATTTAAATCGTGGTTCGTACACGCGTGACAATAAATATTACGATATGATGAATAGTTAGTAAATACGATTAAACAGAAAGACCAACTACAAACATTACAATTACGCTTTTATCGTTTATTCGTAGAGTAAATTTTTGATTTGTAAAATTACTAAAAATTGTCGTTTTGTTATAAATAATCATCAATTTACATTAACACGCGAATTAAACGTTTAGCTTTAGCAATGCTGAAGTTGATAATCATGTAGGAACTTAACTTATAAATTAAGCGGTATGCTAAAGTTCGAGACAGAAAACGATATACGTGCAAGATTATAATTTTCTAGGGATTCTGACCTTAAATCTAATTTGGGAAAATTTGGGCGGGCGGTAAATTATTATCATTTCTTTTACGTAACGGTACAAAGTCAATCGTTAAATAACGTAAATTGTGTGTTTAAGTTGGCAATAATCATATAATACGTCACATATAAAGTTTATGTTTATATATACATATACATATGTAACACATGTAAATACTTAAGTACCATATGTATATATATATATATATATATATATATATATATATATATATATACATATTGATGTATGTGTATATATATATATACATATTGATGTATGTGTATTTAAGCATAGTGATTTTATTTTACTTATTTGTACAAACTATCATAAACAAATACTATAAGATAAGAATACAGCTGTTCAAAATTAATAATTGTTGATAAATAATATCAATAGAATGCAAAATGAACATTTTATTATGCATTCATGCATTATACGTATAAATACATAAATATATATATATATATATATATATATATATGTATGTATGTATATGATGTGTAAGACGAAGAATGACTTCGTTGAAAAATAATAAGACTTATATTTAAATACGCATACATAAACACGACATTGACATATTACTCACACATTAAACCGAAACTGCGCATACGATTTTATTATAAACAATGCTCGCCGGATGGGAACAGTTAACTTAAATGGTGCTTAATCAGTGAAAATGTTACAAGTGTGTTCGTTGAATTTTAATTTTTAAATAACAACTGTCGGAGTTTTTTTTTTATATGTGACTATTCTATCGTGTCTGAAATTCATTTCGAGTAAGTACAGATTTGTTATTTGTGTGTGTAATTCGATTTTTCTTTAATAGTAATGATTACACGTTTATCCGAATCTTTATTATAGTCCGTAATGAATCAATTAAAAAAGAACATGACGTAGTTATTATATAACATAAGTCAATTTGTTTTTATTTTAAATATTTATCAAAGCGGCAAAAAAATTGTTTACAAAGATGTTTCTTTTTCGAGAGGAGTTATGCTGATAAATACTAATTATAAGAATAATTCGCAGAATTTGGTTTTCATCCGATTTCGAATATATCTGAATAGTTGTAACAAATTTAATCTTGATTCGAAATTAATTAAATTAACGCGGTAATTTGAAAAATTACTCACAATAACAGCAGTGGCTAGTTGAGAAATCCCTCCGCAAAAATCTTGATACGTCCCCATTTTTTAAAATTAGAAATCAATATAACTTGTTACAAATTTTCACGAAACTGAGGCAGCGTTGACATTTTTCAAAATTATGTTAAATTTTTAGTAATTTGTTTTAACCCTTTCATCGGATACGTCGCTGTAGAGCGACGCTACTTTAATGACTGATATTTAAGTATACTATATTAACTTTAAAACGAACATTCTTTGTCGTTTCTTATTTGTATATTTCTTCTATTTTCTGTTAATATTTTGTTTTTTAAATTAAATTTTATCTAACTGTTACGTCTATTTATCTTATTTTAATTATAAACGAACAAAATAAAACACAATCACTAAAAGTTTTTAATCGCGAAGCTTTTCGACAGTTACGTCATTTTCAAGCACGAACTAAATTTATTACATCTTTTTTTATATGAAAAATCAGAAATGTTTATGTAACAATAACTTAATTTTTTTTATCTTATTTTAGCCTAGTAAAGTTGTAAAGTGTTATGTTTATGTCGCTCCTATATCTTCACTTCCGGTGGTCCTGTGATGCTGCTGGGGTCAAGTTCTTTTTTAATCAGTAGGTTTATATTAGATCATATACCAAATTTCAAAATTTTAGAATGAAAATTGAGAAAGTTCCAATGAAAGGGTTAATGGTACCAAAATATATTAATAATAAATACTAATAGATTAATGAGAGTAAAATGGAGAATCATTGCACAAGCTAAAACAAACATGTTAATTTTTTTTTTTTTAAATTAACAAAATGAAATTTATTTGTGAAAACAGCTGATTTTATTCATATTTATTAAAACAAGAAATTAATATTGAATAGTAGAATTAGGTTCGCATATGTAATCGTTCCGATCTTTTAGCATTTTTATTAGCGAACTCTTCTTTAATTAAATCGATATTGAGCTTTTACGCTATTTCGTATTTGAAGTTAATATTGTTTGTTGTTATTCAGTATTCAATAATTGATTTCGATGCTATATTAAGTGGGACTTAATGTATTTAAAATTTGGCGTTTTTTTTTTTGCAATTGTTAAACATTGTTTAGGCTTTTACAGATTTGATTATCAAAAGCTTTGCGAGCACCTCAGGTCTTGGGACCTACGAACGTACAACTACGCCACTAATATGCTCAGAAATTTTAACTTATAATAAATATTAGTACGTAATTAGTTAATAATACCACAATATTTGAGAACTTTTTTCTTCTATTTGACGATGTAACGAAACTTTGTTTTAAATAGTAAACGGGGATTTAGCTATCTTATTTTGAACGGATTTTTATAAAATTAAACAAAATTTATAATCGCTATAAATAAAACATATTTATTTTAACTCGTAATAACAATTGTAAAAACAATTATTATTATATATTTTTAAAGTTAAAATTCTACATGTTTTAAGGCAAATTTTGTAATTTTATGGTGCGCGATGAAGATATGTATATTTTTTTTTTAAAAAAAAGCATACTCAGAAACGATTCTAATTGAGTTGTAAAGAGGAAACTGATCTAGTAGTAACGAATCAACACGAATGACCGAATGGTTCGTGAGTGGTTTTCTCAAAATATTGAGTGACTATTACACGCGAAAATATTTTGCGTTTTAGAACATCCATATTTATGGAAAATTTCAAAAAACTTCAGAGAGACTAGTTCTGCCTGTAATTTTAAACTCGTTAAAACGTTACTATAAACCGTTTTTATGTAAAAAACATAAATTTATCGACTAGAACGCAATGGCGAATATATTCAATCGCTGATTACACGTCTCAAGAGTAACATTCAGCTTAACGATGGTGTATCGAGTCTTTATCACAAGTTAGGTTTTTAACTGAACGAATTATAAAGCATAATTTTACATATAGGAGTAACGGAAATTCTTAGAATTACTACGACGATCGTGCAAACTAAACTTTACGAAAATGTTGTTTTGAGATTTCATATTTTTAAAATGAAGATTGACATTATCTTTAAGAGTATAATAAACAACAAAAAAGTAATTAAAATCAATAAATTTTTATATAAAAAGACCACAAGCATCATTATCGGGTATAAAAATATATACAATTTGTAAAAAATGTAAAAGGAAAAAAAACCCAAAAAATTAAATTCATATATATACAAAAAATAGGAAAGTGAAATTATTCATAAAATAATCTGATATATCGTGTTGTTTAACACATTCATTATTAGATTATTTTATGTTTCATCACTTTGCTATTTTTTGTAACATTATGCGTCTAACTTTTTTTTTTTATCTTTATATTTTGAATAAGTTGCGTATATTTTTATATTTTTTTTTTATGTCCACTCGATAATGGTTGAATAAGATTTGTGATCTTTCATATAAAAATTTATCGTTTTTAAATTTTTTTTTTAAAAATCGTTACATTACAGACTATTCAACTTTTTAAGAGTAACTGTGGCAATAAAGTAAAAGTGTGTGAACCCCCCCCGTAAATATTTAATCAACTCGATTAGTATCTCCGTCGCACTCTGTACACATTTATTTCTAGCAATGCGTATTTTGTTAATTCTCTCTAAATGCAACAAAATTATAAAATGTATTTAGATTGAAAAATAGACGGTAAAAAATGCCATACGAACGATTTGATATCGAAGACGATACGAACCGTAGATACTTCAATATTGCCCGCGGAGCGACAATTGTGTTCGAAAAAAAAGTACTGGATGTCGACAAAGTGTTTCTTATCACGTTATCTTGCTTAATTGTATTTTCATTATTAATATTAGTAGGATATTGCATTCACACTATGTACTAATTTAACATAGTTTATTAAATACAAATATTAGAAAAAGAAAATTGTTTCTAAGTGCACTTTTATCGTTTCTTCATTTTCGCGTTTAAAAATGTAACAATTTATTTTTCTGTCATTTTCAAACCCGTCGATAGAATTATCGAAATTAATTTCGTAAACTGAAATATAAATAATTCGAAATATCGGTTCAATACGTTTGCGAAATGTATTTCTATAAGTTACGTACGCAAATAATAAATAGCAACTGAGCATAACATTATTAAAGAGGCTAAAACATAAAACGTCATTTATCGACAGTAATAGCGAGTTTAATTCTGTACCTAAAAATTATGCGAAGATTGTTTACCTAAACGTTAAATCGATGTTTACTGCTAATATAACGTTATCATATACTCGTGTTTTTGATAAATTTGTAAACTATATCGTATAAAACGATTTACAAACCTTTAGAATCTAGACATTCCATACATTATTTTATAGATAAATGAGTTTTAAAAATGTATATATATATATCAAAACTTCTATTACTGCATTTATTCTATAAATTAAACAAACTGTATTAATTCGAATAATAAAGTAGTAATAAAAAAAATTATCGCCTTTATGGTTTTAACTTTCTATTATGTTTTGTAATTATTAAATTGTATGAAGAATACTGAACAATTTTTTTAAATCGCTTTTCATTTTTTTTTTTTGTAATGTATATATATGTTCGAATAAGAAGCTATTATGGCGATCATAGTTTTCACAAATTCTTATTGAGTTTATATACATATCGTCAATGAAACTTTATACACGTGCAAATCTATTCCCTTTAATCTGCTCTAATTTATTAAAAAAAATATAAATACTTTTAATTCTTTCATATAAAGTTGTTTACATTCTTCATCAAATTTTGTTTATTTTTCGTGATTTGCCCTAATCCAACTTTTAAAATAAATTATATACTTGTAGTTTATTTGTTTCGAGTTCTTCGCAGATATACATACTGTCAAAACAGGTACTTACTTCAATATAACTGCAAAAGTAGTTCATTAGTCGGAAAAATGCCTCGATTTTCTTGTAGCAACATTTTGAATCTTTCATTTTGTTTATTTAGTTAACGATAAATTATTTAAATTATTACATTGGCTGATAATTTTATTTTCTATTATAGATTCCAGTACATTTTATCAAAATAAGATACATATGTATCGCGCTTCAAAATCCAGGTGGGTTATTATTGAAAATATGGCAAAACATTGAAAAAGAAATTGATAACTTGCAGGAAAATTTTCGAATTTTATCACGTTATATTTAAAATAGGCTAAGGAAATGTATTACTTATTTATTAATTTTAGTAACATGAAATTACACACACACACACACACACACATATATATATATGCAAATGCGCCGATTTTTAACTGACTGTAACCATCAGAGACAGTGTACGTATTTTTAAAGATAATCTAAACACTTAGTAACAAACCCGTAAAAATACTACTCTGCTAGTAAACTACGAATTAAGGGTGAACGGATAATTGATACAGAAAAAAACCCCGGAAAATTTGAATTAACCGATAATTGTACCTTTCCCGAAAGAAGTGGATTGGTACATTACAAAATTATAAATTACACAAAGTATCTATAACAAAAATAATTAAAAGATACAATAATAATAAAAAGACTAATGGGATTGACCAAATTTCGAACAAAATGATAAAAATTTGAAATAAAGATCAGAGTACATTCATCATTGTCAATTCTTATTTAAATATTCGCGACTTTCCGAAAATATGGAAAATCATTCTACTAAACAAACCTGATAAGAAACCCTCTTCACCAAAGGCCTATATTTCGATGGTTAACATACATTAATACCGGATATGATGAAAATATGAATCTTAATTTCAAGAGTAATACTGAGGATGTTCCTCAGACAAATCAGGAAATTAATATTAATAGCGAACTTAAAATACAGAGAAAACGAATTCAATACTAATAACTAGGAAACATAGAAAACGTGTAATTAAAAGTAGAATAGAGTTAAAATGGAAACTTAATAAGTCACTTAAAATAAGTAAGGAAATTAAATACTTGGGTATATGAAAATCTTAATTTCAGTAAACATGTTGATTACATTATGGACAAAATTAAAAAATATTACTCGATAATTCTCTACAACAGAAGATTTGGTTTCAAATTTCTGGGCAGAAAAATTCTTTACTCGAAGTTGTTCAGATCGATTACGGAATACGGGTTTCCGTTATTTATTATCCTAATATTTCGATGTGGGGGAAACAAAAAGATTAAAATGGAACAAAGGACAATTATCTTAAATATAATATTTTTTCACATAGAATTTGCTACGTCATATCGGGAATTATGCCGGGAGATTTACAGTTAGAAAAGATAAATGAGAAAAAAAAAAGGAAGACAATCAAATAATAAGATAAAGGTGAATACAGAAAATAAAGGAAGTGAAATAAAAATATACGGAGCAATGGCAAAAGTATAAGAAGAACTAACAGGAGTATAGAGGTACAGAACGTGGTAACAAGAATCATGGATAGACTGAAGAATAAACTAATCAGTCCGGATTTCTTTCTAACACGACTTCTATCGCAACATGGAAATTTCGCTGATTACCTAAGAAAAATTGGATTAACAATGGAAAATAGAATTTAATTCACCAGATCACACATTTCCATATTGTACCAAATTCAAATGAATACAACGTCAGAGAAAAGTACAACTGGTTCAAGAATAAAAACAATACAAGTAATAAATTAAGATATATAATCGCTATATTAAGAGAAAAGAAAAAAAAATGATATTTTAGCTTTTTTACTTTTGGACATGTAAGTAGAACCATTGGTCAAACGGTCTTCATACACAAGACTGTTTAAACTTCATGTTTCGTCTGCATTTATTAAGGTTTTTGTAATATTATTTACATAAATGTCTATACTTAAAATATATGTATACAAACATACATATACATATATATCGTATTACTTTGTTTTTTTTTTTTAACGATGCAAGGCCTAAAATAATGGGTGCGTCTTAAATGTGAGGTACTTTCTAATTTGACCATATGTATGAAGGAAAACTACCTATTATACGTAGAATAGTAGTACTCCTATTGTATTTGCTACGTTTTGTTATCGATATACTACATTCATATGAGTCATCTTCCATGGAGTTGATATAATCATCAAAACCTTTTGAAGCGCTGTATATGGAATGCATTGGATGGTTTTGGAGATGATCGTGTATGGAATCGTAGTGCCCAAGACGATTCTACTTCAGCGTCCGACAATGACGATAGCAATTAAAAACGGGCAACTAAATAGGTAATTTAGTCATTCCTGTTTTTTTTTCCAAATGAAATTAGTGAAGTAAGCCTAAAGCCTATGTACTTATGAGTTTATATTGTTTCGTGTTGTGTTGAAGAAATATACGCAGTATTTTTATTTCTTCTAAAACTTCCTCTACCAAAATCTAGTAATTGTAATGCGTGTTAAATTCGGGATATATATATATATATACACACACCACTTGACAACATAGTCAATAAGACTATCGGGCATTGACACATGGATACCGAAGATCGAATGACTGAAGCTTCGTAAGTTGCAAACGTAATTAGTAGATAAATCCGTTTGGTCAGATTCGTATAACTCGTTTTCTCGCATTTTGGCAATATAAATTTAATACTCGCAGGAAAAGAAGTAAAAATGTGAAACTTTTACTACATTTCTCGAGCACGGAAAGGTGCTAAACTAGTTATCTACGACGCAATGACTAAATAAACCATTTATACTGCAATAAGTATATAATGCAGGCGC
Source organism: Coronaproctus castanopsis (assembly GCA_032883995.1). Lineage (NCBI taxonomy): Eukaryota > Metazoa > Arthropoda > Insecta > Hemiptera > Monophlebidae > Coronaproctus > Coronaproctus castanopsis. The sequence continues at coordinate 65,265,891 of CM065052.1, read as the reverse complement.
AGTCGTGACTGCTACATCTATATTTTTCATATTGTTCTTACAGACCATGTAACGCGAGTACAATATATATATTGTTTCAAGTATCTTTATTTGATCACCTTTTCTCGAATTTCTATTTTATTAACTTACACAATGTAATCGACGAGTAATCGCGATAAATTTATTTATACAAAACTAAATGTCTCCTCCCCTCAACTCATATTGTGGCTTGTCCAGAATGCGTCTTTCAGGTTGATGAAGATCTACCCTATCAACTTTCAATTTGGTTGGATTTTATTTTTTGTGTCGTTATATTACACGACCTCCCATTATAACCCGACGTCGACGTGTAATATAGTGTAATATATTATACACGTCGACGTCGGGTTATTAACGTCAGTAATTTTAAATTTCGTTTTAATCAATTTTATTTCTGGAAAATTAAAGCTACAAATATTGCAATATTTACGAACAGAGAATATGATGATAAAGCTTTAACCTACACTTGTGTATGACGATATAATAATAATAATTATAATTTTTTTTTAATTACAACTTTTACGGAGTATATAGTGTACGAAATGATGAGATGTAATTAAGTAAGTATTACATTATAAAAATCTAAAAATACGCAAATATTTCATAAATTATAAAAAAGAAACATTTTACGATGTTTAAAAGAAAATTATTATTATAAACACTAATAAATACGTGAATAAATGTTCAAAACACGATGTGTACTTGCGGGTACATTTTGAATAAAACAATACTTTGTGACTAAGGTGACAGTAACTATTGGCGAGTAGAGTAATAATGCGTTTAAAATAAAGTTAGTTTAATGTATGAAATTTCAATCGTAATATATAAATGTGCGTGTGTTTTTTCCACTTCGAGATAATAAATAGTAATAAATGATTAAAGAAATAAAAAAACGCAAAATAAATTATCAATTACGAGGTATTAGTTAATTCGTGGATTTTTCTCCAGTATAATATTTAATTTCAAAAATTTATTATAGGTACTTTTTAAACTTTAACAATTTAACGATATAAGTGTTGTTATATGAATACGATTAAAAAAAATTCTAAAATAATCGAAGCTAAATAAAGGAAAAAAATTACACACAGAGAAATACCATCAAATCGCGATATAAAATAATTAAAAGTCGAACGATAAATAATATTTTCTTACGAACTCCTTTCTCGTACTTATTTTTCGGAATAATTACTCGGTTTTTTCCGGCAAACGACGGCGCAACGGCACCGGCAATGCTTCTTTTATTCTAAAGAAAAAATAAATAAAAATAAAATGATTATTTTTTTATAACTTATTTAATTTTTCCTTCACTATTACAAAATTATTAAATTATTACAATATTTTTAATGCTAAGTATCTTATATAATAATAACCTTTGCAAATAATTTTATATAAGACGCCGTTTGATCATGAAAAAATGACTATCTAGATATTACATAATTCATTTATAGAAACGAAATTATATTTTATCAGCTAAATTCTATGACATTAAAATATAATATATATATATAGTAATTTAAAAGAAAGAAAATCAAGAAGAGATCATTTCACCAAACAGTTTCACTTCTTGCTGTAATCTGTAATTGTATTTATTTAGATAGTATTGTATTCGCGGGGTTTTTTGTTTTTCGTGTAAAATGCTCTTATCCACGAACAATCTCCCATAATCCTTGCCCATCTTATATTCCGTATTTTTTTCAAGCGCTGAACATTGGTAAAAAGGTAGTTCAGGTGAATCTGTTCCATCTTCACATATTTTGCAACAATCACCGCTTGCCATTTCGAATCCTTTCAAATAAGTCTGCAAGTTTCGGCGACCTGTCATAAACTACGTTACAAAATAGTCGAGTACTAGATGTTTATTAGATAAACGTTCTTTTATCCTAGGAATTATTTGACGAGTTCGGCGTCGTACTTTGTTATTATCATATTGCTCCTGCCACTTGGCTATATATTTTAATACTTATTTTACGAATTCCTTCTTTTAGCCCTTTCTATCGTGGTTTTTTAGAATTTTTATCCCTTTCGTTTTCTCCAATTACAATTCAACGGATATCATATCAGCGACAACATTTGCTGCCTGTACGCGAATATTATATTTATTAATACTGTTCTTTGTTCTTATATATATATATATATATATATATATATATATATATATATATATATATATATATTATATATATATATATATATATATATATATGGTTAAAGTTTGGGTAATAAATAACACTAGAGCAGATTATAACATTTTTCTCTCGTGAAATTTGAACCCAAAATTATTGCTTTTTTAATAAATCATTTGCAGGTATTTTTTTATTTCGTCTAAAATATATTTGATATGGTTAATGATAATTCGATTTTCATCGGTTACAACTAAATAGTTCATTTCATTCTTGAAAAGTACTTTTCGTCCTTTTATTTTTATTCTGATTTAAACTTAGTCCTAATTTTCGTAGTTCCCACGTTAAAATCCTTGATTTATGATTATTGCTTCTGAGGTATTCTTAAGTACAGCTATGAGAGTAGATCGTCACATATTTCCTTATTACTTCTTCATTTTTTTTTCTATATTCTACGACCAAATCCCGGTCACAGAATTTTACGTACTATTTTCCTTTCCTTCAATTTATTTCATTTCTTTACTTTTACATTCATTGTTACACACTTCGCACATAAAGACATTCCGGTATAATCATTGCACTATAATGTCTTAATTTAGATGTAATTTTATTATATATATCTTTAGTACATTGAAAGTAGCACCATATATTATTATTATTATATATATATATGTATAAAAATAACTTTCCGCCTAGAAATTTATAACTATTATTATACTTTGTTCTGCTTTTTACGTTATTTTATGCACTCATCTTTTATATATATATATATATATATATATATATATATATATATATATATATATATATATATATATCACTGAAATGTCTAAAAATAAGTATTTAGTAACAATATTAATTGATTTTAAAAGTGCATATGATAATGTTAATATAGAAATATTAAGGAAAACACTAATAGAATATGAAGTTTTAAATAATATTATAGATTGGATTACAAATTACTTTACAGACAGGAATATGTCAGGGATCAACACTAAGTCCAAACTTATATTCAATATACACGAAAAAATTTGACAAAATACACTAAAAAAAAAAATACGAATTCTTCAATACGCTGATGACGTGATGATATCTACTTCAACGGCTACATTGCGTATAGCTACCAAATATATCACAGAGCAATGGAAAATATTGAAACCCCTGCAGAATGGTTACAACTTGAAATACAATGTGAGAAAACTAAAGGCATGATATTCGTTAGACATAGAGTAATTGAAAGTCCGTATGTTAAACTTAAAGGTAAAACGATTCATTTCAGGAAAAAATATAAAATACTTAGGAATGATATGGATCCAATTTGGAAAGACGAAGAAAATTACATTAAAAGAAAATGCCAGGGTAAAACAAATATTTTAATATACAAAGCGCTGATAGACTATCCAGGACCAATCGCAAAATATTGCACTAAAAATGCATTAGAAGCACTAAGATCATTTAATTCAGGTTGAAGCGGGCAGAACTACCAATATATTTATATTTACAACTAATCACTGATAAGGTTTATTTAAAATGTAACTCTAATCGAAACCACGCTTTAAATAAACTTATTCGAAAATTATACACATATGTGTCAGGCAGTCGATATTGGCATAATAAGACACATCCATGTCTAGTTGTTAGTTATAAAAATTATAAAGAAATTAGGGTTGTACAAAATATTAGTATGCCGTATTACAATTACTATATAAATACATTATCAACAAAATGAACATAGATTTTTCTACAGATGTTTTCTGTATAAATTATACGCTCAATATAAATAATACAAGTTTGAAAGAAATAATAGGCAGACAATTCCTGTAACATGAATATACAGATGCTTCGATAAATATGGAAGAAAACTATTTCTCGGAAGCGTTCTATAATAAAACTTTGGACGATAAAAGAAAATTTAAAATTCCACCAGTATACTCTTTACGAAGAATGTACCAGCAAATCAGCGGCAAATTAATACAAAATATCTTTGGAAGGAATTTAGAAGTAAATTAAAAGCGAAAAGTTTAATAATAGACTGGGACCATAGGTACAGAAAATCTTAGTACAAATTGTGGAAAATATTATTACAGTATCCAAAAGGAAATACGTAAAGATACTTGGTTTCCGAATAACATACAAAGAGATTACATTAAAGCAATAACACGACTGCAGTCGGAACATAATTTGACTACAAAAAAACTAAAACAAATTCAGATTTATGCGAATGCACAAAAGAGGAAGGGTCCATTGAACATATAATTTGGAACTACAGGATAAGAAATATAATAAGAGAAGAACTGCGAAAAGAAATTGTTTTCCAGTACATATTGGCCACATAATTAGAGAACCGAAAGAGTGGCTATCGATTTATAAAGATTAATAATATTAAGATATAAATTAAAGTTTACCATTGATATAAACTTTGTCAGTTAATGAAAATACTTATAGTACAAAGAAAAGTGGCTAAAAATACATGACCAAAAAATCTCATTATTTTCCAATAAATTTATAACTTTTTTTTTTTTTTTTTTTCCAGAAATACGAACTAGACCTTCCCCATATTGCGGTTAGGTAAACTGCAACGAAGACCCTCAAAAAGTAGTTAAAACCATAGAATAAAATATCGGTTTCTCCCAATAAAACAGCTATCATTCTTGACATTATGTCACGAGTTAATACATCACCGTTGTTGACAAACCTTATCCGAGAAAATAATTGAAAACAAATGAAAAAATAGTAAAAAGAATAATATCATTATTAAACGGACAGCTTTACAGGAACTTACTAAATTCTAATAGAACATTGCGTACGAGAAGTTTTCAAGTCGATTATTTAGTTGTGCAATAATAAAATATATTTTAGGTGCAGGAAATTATGTAATTTAAAATAGAATTGTAAGATTATTTCACAAAATTGAAAAAAAAAATTCTGTTAGAAAGTGTTGACATTATATTTTATATAATTTATTTCATAACCAGCTTTGCGGGCTAATCAAATATTTTGCATTCGAAAATAATATGGATTTCCTAAAATACGTCTTCGATTCATCGGTTTATATCTAACCGAAGCGTTTCTTATTTTATTATTTTTTAAAAACATATAAACAGTAAAAAACAACCATTTCGAAATTCGTGAATTAATTTTTTGTAACTTACTTGTTTGTAAATTCATCCACTTTTAACTGGGCCAATTTAATGTTTTGATCAATCTGTACTTTATTATTTTCGTATATTTTCGGCAATGAAAACAATCCGATAAACCCTATAAGGTAAAACAACGCAATAAAATTATGTTATTTAAAATTTAATGTATACCTAAAACTTATACAAAGATATAAACGCATTAGAAACGACGCAAAGAATTTATTCAAAATACGCGACAATTTAAATCGTTTCTTGAGCGCACAATGACAAACATGTATGAAATTTTTTGATAACAAAAAATTAAATTAGGAGCTGGTGTAAACGAGGTAGAAACTTAATGACTGTAAAAATTATGAATCCCTTTATTTCGTAAAATTTAACAGTGATATATATATATATATATATATATATATATATATATATACTGATATTTTTTGTTCGTATTTAACATCGAGGATATTCTATGTTCGTTACATTGGTTATTGTTCATGTGAGTCCAGTTTCTGGTTTTCCTCAAGGATCTAATCTCGTACCTCTATAATTTATTACTTTTATTAACGATACAAGCAGTAGCTTAAATACTAAATTTCTATTATTCAGAGATGACCTAAAAATGTATAGGCCAGTATGCTCATTGCCTGATTGTTTAGCTCTTTAAAAAGATTTAGTTAACCTTACTATGTGCAGCACGCGTAATGGGTTTCCAATCAATTATACTAAATGTATTACATATTACCTTTTCATCGTAATATGAATAAACTTACGTTTAATTACAATTTCGATAATAATAATATTGTGAATAGTCCTCAAAATAAAAACCCCAAGTTTTCATCTATTTTGGATACTTTCGTTACTTAAATTTAATTCAAAATGCTATAATAATTCATACGTTGCAGACGACAAAGCCATTTACACGGGACACATCGAAAAATAACATTTATTTATCAATTGTAGATGACGAAGGAAATCAATTTAAAAAAATTCTAATAACCAAATTACACATACGTATGAGGTTGAAAATATGTTATATAATGATGATTTAATTAATTTGTTGCGTGTACTACTTTATATCGAGATATACAAATGAAAAAAACACTAATAACATGGAAAATTATAAGAAATACTGTTTAATCTAAATCTGAACGAATTTATTAAAGGTATTATGAAATTATTCATAGGCTGAACCAAAATTATTTATATATTCGCTACAAGCGTATCGTAATTTCTTATTATATTATAAAACGAACACAGTAAGGTATTTCATTTATATTTCCATCGAACGAGGCAGACTATATATAATTCTACTTTATTCCGACAGGTAACTTTGAAATTACTACTATTAGTAGGGGTCGTTCATGTTCGTGATCTTGGAGTATACCTTGATAGGACCTTGAGTTTCTTCGTGCATATAAATCATATTATTCGACATGCTAAGTCAGTTCTTGGGTTCGTCTTAAGAAACTCAAAATTATTCAGTGATCCAAGAACATTAAATACTCTATATAAAACTCTTGTCCGTTTTCAGTCAGAGTATTGTTCGATAATTTCGTATATATTTTACAATAAGTATACTACGGTTGTGGAAAGGATTCAGACTAAGTTTATGATATATTTATTTTTTTTATAATGGATTATTACCAGACTACACGAATTATTATATCTTATGTGACGTTATGATTCATGGTACATTGTATCAAGGACGGAAAATTTCCAAGTTAAAGTTTTTACATAACTAATAACGAATAATCGATCGGAAATTAGTTACGTAGTGCCTAGGATGAATCACCGCGTTCGCGTACTAATATTTCAATTCACAATTGGTGATAAATCGTCACTTAAAACTCCTTCGTTTTTGGATATACATTTTCAAAGCAGATATTTATATCCGGGTTTAGTGAAACTTCATCTCGATGTACTCGTTTTTATTACTGTAAGAAAATTGTGCGAGGACAGGTTGCTTGACTTATTGATTTATATATGATCATCGTATCGTTCATTGCCAAACACAGTGACTAGCCCACTGTACGTTACTTTTTGCGTAAAAAATGGGTTAACATTCAAGACGCACTAGTTATATGCAAAACAAGTACGTGCGTGTACGATGTGCTGTACGGAGTGGGCTTTACCGTGATATTATTGCGTGATGATGAAAAACTTTATGCATCGAGCTGGAATCGAAACCTAGTCAAACGTTCTAGAAACTATACTACTGCGGCATTATAATAAAACGATCATTAAAATACATAATCATATAATTCTATTGCCGGATATTAGTGTAATTTGTCGAGACGTATAATATCAGTAAACGATCTCGATGATCAGTTTGCGACCAATATATTTACTATTATTAATAATAATGAAAACAAAAAAAGTAGGGAAACTCCATTTGTAACGATAACAAACGTAATTGGCTAATTAAATTCCTTAAAAATATTATACAGAATAAGCGCGTGTGTGTGTATACCTATGATAACGAGTGTTAATCCGTTGAACCAAGCTCCGACGTATGTTAGAATCCATAAAACGACGCCAAATTTAATGGAATCAACCAGATTTTCAACTAAAAATAATCGACGCAATTCCCCAATACAAGCGTTGATATGAACTAAAACATTATCGATGATTTCGTGAACTTTTTCTTGCGGCAAAGTGATATCGCGACTTAATAGGAAACTGTAAACATCGAAGTTAATTATTCGCGAGAAAACTAAATTATAAATATTTATTAATAAATTAACTTGTAAAGGATAATAATTTTCGATGGGATATACGTAACGTACTCACAGGTACATAACACTTTAAGATAATAAAAAAATGTATACAAATCGATATGGAGCCTAAGAAACACAATTTTCAAACTCGATGTATATATATCAGAATATGTACATGTAAAATTATGATTTAAAATGTTTTGTTTTCTAAATACAAAACCATTCGTGTGATTTTTCTTTATGGATTTTAACAACACTTATATAATTGTATATTTTATCATTAATTATCATCACGAAATCGATACATTGTTTCACTATGTTTACAATAAAGTTATCATAACTGGTGTAGGTCGGCTATATTTGCTCAATTTATCTAATCAACTATATATATATATATATATATATATATATATATATATATATATAAAATTCGAATAGAAATGTTAAAATCATAAAGTTAATATGAAATAAAAATAAGCAATGAAAGTATTAAACAAATATTTGTCACCAGGACGAAATCTGAAAACTGGTTATTTAACACTGTCCTTACAACATTAGTTATTTAATGATTACACACACTAACGCACACGATGGAGTGGGATGATATCGAAAAATAGAATCCGTACAAAAGTTCGTCGCAGCCGTTATATAATTATCGTGGCTGTACGCCAATGCGGCGTTGGTAATCATCATTACTATCACGCTGATATTAGAATTTTATTTTTTTCTTCGTTGCCATCAACTAAAATTGTCGTCGTTATATGTAGAATAAGATAGCGTTGCTCGAAAATAGATATTAAGCTAAAACATTAGATATTGGAATAATGCCCTACATACTTTTCTAGTTCAATTTTATAAAATATGTATCATTCACGCTTTCTACATGTAATAGGTACACGAATAAATTATGCACCGTCCTTAATTATACATTCGTTGTACACGGAAGTATCGGTAAAAAATGAACTCGATGACTACCACAACTGGTCTATGATTTTCTATGTAAAAGCCGGTTTCCTTTAAAAAAAAAAACAATATAGTCAAACATTTTGAAAACGTTAAAATTTTTGTATAAAGCGCGTATTTATGTAGGTTTTAAAAATTTAGGTTAGAAAAGTACACTGAAAATAAAGCAGACTCGTTAATTAGTTTTGATTTTTTCGCGGTACATTTTTTAATTATTTAAAATGAAATATTTTAAATAAATGAGACAAAATTGCATGTAAAACTTTTACCATACATTTTTAAATAGATAAGAGAGTACTCATTCAAATTATTACATATATTATTTCTTCACATTAGTAAATAAGGTTTCTGAGAGATTTTACCAAAATGAATTCGTAATCTTAATAATCTTAATTAATAATAGCATAAATTGATCGGTGGACCATACGAACAAATTGTTCTTTCTTGTAATAGATACAGATTTCACGTTGACAGTATTTTACTTACAGAACTATAATGTATACATATAATACAACAGGATTAGGCGAAGATTACATTATTAAGTTATTGTACTTATTTCACGTACTGTAATGGATGAACTTGTGGAGTTTTCTGTATAATTTGCAAGACTTCTTTATAAATCCGAAATCCGATTGTGGACGCTAAAACTGATAATCCCAAGTTAGCTACTACACTTATCAGTGAAAAATAAGCTAAAGACAATAAAACGACTAGCGTCGAACCAAACACAATTCCCGAGACTTTCGGATCTCTCCAATATATTATAGCTTCCACTGAAACAAATACAATTAAAAAATATTAAATTAATCAGCTGCTTAAAATTTAAATTATACATTTTATAAAAACACGTTTTAGTGGTATATTTCATAATAACAAATATAACATGATTTCTTCTTATATTTTAGAAACAATACATATGAATTGTAAACAGATACTATAGAAACGGAAGTTTTTAGGATAACAATGCACATAACCAATTATTCTGTTATAACATAACTTTTACACGAATGTAGATAACAACGTAATTAATTATATATATATATATATATATATATATATATATATATATATATATATATATATATATATATATATATATATATATGTTCGTAAGTACTAAAATTTATTGATTCCTCGGAAGGAATATCATTCTTATATAAAACATGATAAAAATATCGGAACAGGATATAACTAACATCGCATTAATCTGCATACCATATAGAATATTTTTTTTTGTTCAACAAGCCATTTCAAATTACATGTATTTAAATTTAAACATAAAATTACGTATTAATTCATTAAAATAGTACTAATTATTTACAGCAAGAGATTAATAATAATACATACATGGGCCTCTTTCGGGTAAAACGTAAGTTGTAGACGTTGTCGGAAAAGATTTATTTCTACGAGCCATCTTAGTATACGCACAAAACAGACGTGAAAAAAGTACAGTAATTTATTATAATAAGGTTACATGTGTATGAATACAATTAATAACACATTTTCCAGGTAACATAAGCCAACAAATGTACAACAAATTACACAACGCACCAGTAACAAAATATAATTTATTTGGTTTTGTGAAAGAACGAAACAACCGGAATCATAAAAACAGATATAGGAAACGTCATCGTGACGTACTGGAAATACAGCTGTTAAAGAAATCAAGGAAAAGACTCGATATTAATGGGAGAACAAACAACACAATCCAACTAACCATCGCTATACTGTACGAACTACGAAGTGTACGATAAGTCACTACGTTTTCCATTGGTGTTAGATTATTCTAGAATTCAGATTGAATTTATGTGATTTTACGTGTTTTCTTTTTATTTATTTCCTATCACTAAAAACAAATATGGAATTGTTCAATATAATTTTGAATAGAAGGTACGGATATCACGAAATCAATATAAAATTATAGTAAGACAACAATTTTTGAAATGTATAACATTTTTATAACGTATAAGACATATTTTATTATTATTAACATTATAATTCATAATTTTTATTCGAAATTACTTTCAAGATAATCTACTTGTTTTTTTTTTAAAAAAATATATTTTTAAAGTAGCTAATTTATGTTACATTTTTATTAACATATTCTATATCATTCAAATAATGTGTACGTTATAATTACTATAGATTTGTATTAAAATAGAATAGCAACTCTTCTCTGAGCGTAACTGAAAATATATATATATATATATATATATACATTATATATAGATGTTAACTGCGATATTATGTATAATAAAAAAAACATATACTTCTCTATAATAAGTAGTTATATACACATCGGATCATAAGGAACTTGCTTATATTTAAATTTAAAAAATATGTTACATAATTTGCGTACGCGTTTAAAAAAGTGTTTCACAAACTGGATGAAATTAACAATTGTTCATCGATTGGTGTCCGAGTTTAAACTTGAGAGTATATTTTGAATATTAATAAATATTTAATGGAATGTACATAAATATTAAGTAATATAATGTATTTTAACATTACTTAATGCACTCATATTGAAAGTACATAATTTGGAAAAACTTTTGTCATAAATTAAAATATGAATAAATCTCAGACATTTATTGCAGCGCATGTAAACATGATTAATTTTTTTTTATGTTATGTATAGATAAGCAATCGCAACTAGTATGACAAAACGCAAAAATAAAACAACGGTATGAATGTTAGAAATTATGATAAAGTATTACGCGTTAACTTACGTTTTTTACGAGTTATTTCCATGTTAGAACGATTAACACAAACGGCTAGTGCAAATTAATCTGTAATTAGGCGTTTAATTTGTAGTTTTAACGTACTTGTACAATTTCAAGATGGACGTCTCTGTTGTTCAAAAATACGTTAATAAAATTGTTAAAATGTATTAATTAACAGATTTTCACACTAGATATTAATGATACTCTTTTTTTACTTGATAACAATGAAAAACAATTATTAACACCGTATCCTGAAACTAATACGTATGAAAACTAAACAGTAAAAAACAGCGTTTTACATAACGCAAAATTTTATTAGAATACGAACGCAAAATTTTTACCAATAACACAAAAGTTGGAAAACTAGGCCATCACCAGCAACGAAAGAGGGATAACACAAGACGTAAAATGAGCGAATAGCGCTGTAATAACGCGCAATAGCAGGGCAGCGAATCGATAATACACTACATATACATACATATCTCAAAGGGACGTCTAGATATTCGTGTCTTTCCGATAGTATTCGGAGAAACTCGTACTTTCACAGACGGTATTTTCTAGAAAACTATATAAAAAAAAAACACAATTGCTCACTTAAAAAAACAAATTACAGGATGCAACACATTCAAACAAGATTTAACGAATAAAAAATATCGGTTGTAATTTTACATTTTATCAGTGTCACCAAATTTCAAACTGAAACAAAATGAATTTAACATTCCAGAAACATACGTTTTAGTTAATAAATTTGGATGAGTGTTATATGAAAAATGGCCAAAGTATGAAGAATAATTTCTTAATATTTGTTAAAATTTTTCGTTTAATCATAATTATTTATCGGCGTTACATGGATTGGCATTCGTCCCTTCAAACAATTAATATATGTTTAAAAATATATAAACTACTGCATTTATATAACAAATAAAAATGAAACAATGCTTGGTATGATCGAATTATACTTTTAAAACATTGATTTATTTATATAACAAAAGAATAAGTGATGATTTTAATCAATAATAATCAATAAGGGTGTAATAATTGCCGACAATAATTTAAGTATTCATATGTTTAAGTTTACTAAAAACTTAGTTTCATAAAAAATTATATTTTTGGATGTTTCAAAATTAACGTTACCACCACAATATTAAAATACCGAAAAATATATTTATTTATTTATTATCTTTTTTTTTTTTTTTTAAAAGTGCTGTGGTGCAATTTTAAAATTTTATCATATTTTTTACATATGACGAGTAAATATGTATATTGGTAACAGAAGTCGTTTATTTTGATAAATATAACCCTCGTCGAGGCAAATAATTAAATTAATCAGTGTGAGCAATCTGATATTCGACTTGTATTTATAATACGGCAATCTATTTATATCAGAAATAAAAAGTAAATGCATAAGTAAATTAAAGTTTAGTTCGATCTAAACAAATAGCAACAAATTTCTATGTATAAAAAAGTTAAAAAATTGTAATAAAAAATATTAATGCATTTTTGAAAGATTAAAATATACGAGGTTTCAAATTTTAAAAATAAAAACACGTATTTTTTAATTCAAAAAGTTTAGTCATGTAGAACGTAATTTAATTAGAAATTCTGTAAAGCAATAATTTGCTCGAAAGATTTCCCGTTTTTCTACTTTATTATACCGCGGTTTTCTGAGAAAATCACATGCACTAATTTGAGTACTGAATATATTTATTAAAATTGTGTAAAATCGTATGTCATCATTCAAATAATGAATATTCTTAAAGTTTACTGTCATGCATTTTTAAAATTTAATTCATATAAACACATTCAAAGATAAAAGGAAAAACCGTCAAAATACTGGTTAGTTTAATCGGCGATGCATTAGGCTTTTCAAAATAATATATTGTTTATCTAGTACATTTCTAGTGATAAACTTACAAAGTAAATATTTTACGTCAGAAGAAAAAAAAATCGTACTGAACTCTATTTTAAAAATGTCTTCCATAGAAATATTTATCAATTATTGTTTTTCACTATATTTAATGTTTACATAATAAATAAACATTTATTGTTTTAATCTACGATCTACCATTCGAAAATTAGATAATTAAATTATCATGAGTATTTCAAAATTTTTGAAGTAAGAATCACCATATCTAATTATTTCTTACTAAATTGAACAACATGTAAAAATTTCGGACAAACGAAAAAAATCTAAAATTAATGGTTCCTAAGTGCAAATATAAGAGAAATTAAATAAGAAGCTTTTTACATGAAGCATGCAGGAAGACAAACATATGCAACATATATGATCAAATGGATATTATGCTAGGAACAACTACAGACTAAAAAGAACATGAAATTTTTACCTGTCGGATTTAAACATTCCGGATTAAACCAAGTATCTGAAAAACGTATAGAGAATAAAATAATAAAAAAACAATTGATACAAATTTACTTAAAAAGTTCGTATAATGTGGAAAATATATTTAACATTTATAAATTGTTTTTTTTTTTTTTTTAATAAGAAAGGACGCCCTAAGTTAGATACACACATACATAAGTACATTACTTAAACCTGTCTACATTTAGCCTGTATTTTTTATAATAAATATTTCCAATGTTTAAAGAAACCGCTGGTTGAAAACAAAATGAAAATTTATTTATTATTATTTTTACTAATAACATAAATAACTGTATAATAAAATAATACCAATAATAATATGATAAAGAAATAAAATATTAAAATGATAATAATGCGACACACTCGAGAAGACCATTTTTTCATAAATTATATATTATAAACAAATAGAATTCTATAGTTTAAAAAATTATATCTCTATGACGTTGAAAAAATTGAAATATTGGGAACAATCGAAAGAAGGATTATAAAAAAAAAAATTATCGGTCCAAGAAAAGAAGAGAGATCTAAGAAAAATGTAAAAGCAACGTGTATATGGGAAATTTTATGATGTAGGTTATCATAATTTTCAAAAGTAATTATATAACAATATGCGTTATTTGTTTTATGCATCTAAGAATTTATCGCTTAAGTTATAATAATTCAATAACAATACATAAGTGTACCCACAAATTTTTTATTTAATTTTTTTTGCACTTCAATAACATGGTGTACGTTTAAATTATTACATGACCACCGCATTATAATGACAAATAAAAAAAAATTAAACGTAAAATTTATTGCTGATTTAATAACATAAACTGAATAAACAGATGTGTTGAAATTTTAACATTTATACCCAGAAGCTGTTAACAGGTCAAAATAAAGAAGATAATAAGGACTTATTGAAGTCAACATGGATATGTGGCAGCTAAGCTAATGAAACGGCTAACAGACTGGTCGTCCAAAATTCCAAGAGGTTCTGTAATGTATGCTACCGAGGAATGGCTTAGTACCGTGTGTAAAATGGAGCAGAAATTTAATGCATTTCACGGCGCAGAAATAAATAAAGATCGAAATGTTATTAAAACGTTGACAAAATTTCTTAAATCAAAGTATGTTAACATAGATAATTTTACAGTAGTTTCTTGTTACGTTAGGCCAAGAACGTTTATTAGAATAAAAGCTTTAAACGAGCGAATGAGCTTGAAAAAGTCAATTTGGAAAAATGATGACGGACTTAAGGTTAAGAAAATAGTAAAATAACAGCTGATTTTGTCAGGTATGATATTTGCCGTATTTTTAATGTAATTAAATTATGGATAAATAAATTAATGAATCATAAATTTAATATTGTATAGTGAAAAGGAATATCGTCAGTGTTAAATATGTTTTTCATTATATATGATATATAAAATAAACGAAAATGCATTGAAGTTATAGTTTTAAAAAACGGTATATAAATTAATAAAAAAAAAAAATATTTCGATTTCAATGTAAGGAAAGAAATAGAGAAACTGTATCGGAAATAGCATGCGCGTGATCCCTACCTTGGATTTTATTTACCTTGCGTTGGATAATATATTATCGAAGTGTCATTTAATTTTATTTCAATATTAACTTCATTTTTCACTACTGTCTTCGACGAATGTCATTATTGATCACAGGTTTGCTGTTTGTAACCTTGAGTCAAATATAAGTACGATAGAGATACTCCCACAAACACAATCATAATTGTAAGTTATCAATTTCTACAATTAATCTATTCATAACTAGGCTTCATTTTTTTCATTTAATTCAATTTAACGAATAGCTTCGTTATTTTTTGTTTGAAAGAATTAAGAATTGATTTAACGTTGAATGTAATTCAAGATACATATTTGAATAATTGCGAACAACGTTGAATTTTATTTCATTACATTAGATAATTTAAAAATTGGACAAATTGGATGAAATTTCAAATTTGAACGAGGTTTTAAGTCGAAAGGTGAAGTACGATGAAAGCATTTTCTAATGACTATATTTTTCTAAACAGCTTACGTTTTTTAAAATTAGTAAAATTAATGGCGTAGTTCGAATTTATCAGACAGCATATATTAAATATACGTGCAACAATTTATTCCGTTCAATTCGTACAAACCAATCCTACCCTGCAAGTTTATACTAATTCCGATTTTCTAATATATATTGGGGAATAATAAATTTTTCAAACCAACGATTAAAATCGTGAAAAATTGTGTGTGGCGAGAACAATATAGAAAAAATTTGTAACGAGGATCGAAAAATAACTGGCGATAGAATATATGTTTAAATTTGATAAATATATATTTGTCAACTGAAGTTATAGCAGTTTTGGTAATTAACTTGGTGAACAAAAAACATATTTCATAATGGAAAATACATATATATTAAAACTACTTTGATAACTTAATAATTTAATAAAAAAAGAAAAATGTAAATTTTATTCTATTCGATTTTCGATAAAGAAGTAAAAATACACAAATTTTTAAAATTGTTTCGATTACTTTTTAAATAAGGAGTAAAAATTCTATGCATGCAGTGGTTCACTAAACTATACATCGAGTTCATTATTTCATACACGCACACACACACACACACACAGTCGGAGGAAGTGTTTAGGTGTTGAAAAAAAGAAAAATTGCGCATATGAAAGGTATATTGTAAAAATCATTAAAAAATGTTTACTCGCATTTAACGTAAAACTTTCCGGTCATCAAATTTCGCACAATATAAGTTAATTCCAGCGTTTATTTTTTACAATTAAGCTGGTGTCGAACTGTGCAGTTTGATGACGTAATCATCGAAAAAAGTTTCACATTCGATAGAAGAAAATATTTTCGGTAATTGTTTTCGACATTTTTCATTTTATTTACTTTTTTTATACAAACAAAAGAAGCGTTATTACGATCGATGAAAATTTTCCCATTTTTACAATATACGTGTATTATAGAATTAGTTACAGTTTTAGATAATTTCCAACTTGTACAAATACGGTTCAAAGTCTTTGATAGGATTTACAATGTTGGCTCATAACAAACTATTCAAAACACGTCTTACTTTAAATATTAATAGTCGAAATAAATATACGATGATTTTTATTTAAAAAAATTTAATAATTTTTCTTTAATTAAACTGGCGATGGTAATTTATTTGTATACCAACGATTGAAGGACGTGTTTGTAATTCGAAATCCTTCATACCGATTTGTCTCATAGTTTTACTCATAAACACAAGCATACAAATTCGAATCATGTTAAATACTTCATTTATAAAAAATAAAAATAATTATACGAATATATTTACGTGGGATATAACCTTAAAAATACACAAAATAATGCAACTTACACGGCAAGCATAAGCTCAATAAAGTAGGTATTTTACGAGTTTCAGCTACGTTATTATTATTGTTATTGCTGTTATCATCCGTCATTTTAAATTTTATTTATTTTTTTATTTTTTTTTATTACCACTACGGATGAATAGCTTAACTTATTTCGAAAAAATTAACAATAAAACCTAACTTTAATTTTGACGCAGTTAAATAACATTCACACATGAAACAGATAGAAAACGAAAAACGGAACGATACAAATTACACACGATTCGCGACAAAATAAAAAAAACCTACTTCTACAGGTTGATTCGGTTATGTATTCTTATCACTAAGGTCATACGTATACTATGTACATATATATATATATATATATATATATATATATATATATATATATATATATATATATATATATATTCCAAAAGTACAAAAACGAGACAGACAGACGAGTTTTCTATCATTCTCTATCGCCGCAGTGATAATAACAATACGTCATGGTTGTAAATCAACGAATAACACATAATTACTGCGTATTGTACAAAAATATATAACACCGTCACACCCTCTCCTACATATGCTTCTACACGTATATATATTTTTATATATGCGTATACGATTACAGAGATTAATCCACATTCAAATCGTTTACATTTGATTTTTACAAATTTAATTTTCCAATTAATCGTCTCATTCGTTTGTTAAAAACTGTTTATTGAACTCGGACATTTTGTAAATGTTTATACACTACTATTTTTAAAATTGCGGAAACATCATTGAAAATATCAAGCAAACAATTAAAAACGTTGAACCTACTTTATACGGGAAAAATTCTACTTACATTAAATTTATATTATTAAATGTATACTACATATGGTAATGATAAATATATTTTAGAATAAATTAAATTAATTACAATATCATAAGTTGTAATAAATTATTCAAAATGGACAAATTACTGAAACACTTATAATTCTTACCAAACAAGTTGGTTTATTATAAAAACCAGTACTATATTTGCTTTATGTTAATTAAATTATGTTAAACATCGTGCCAACATCCATATCCGTGATATTAGTTCTGTCGTTCGAGAAAGATGTATACAAAATAACAAATTTTGCTAAATCGTCATGTTAAATTTGATGCCGTTGTATTCAACACAGCGGTCATCACGATGGATATTTTGCATTAACGATTTGAGGGTAGGGTAATTTCTCGTAGAGGTAACGTGAATGGTTATCAAATCGTGTGAGTTGATTACGCTAGACTTTTTCTTGTGGAGTTTCCCGAAGTCGCAGGCTATGCCAATAAACAGTAATCGAACAACGTGATAAAATTCAGTTAGATCTATGTGACAGTCATTGAAAATTGGACTACTCTTATACGTACTATCGTGAAATATCGCATGGTGAACATTGGAACGATGTTATATTCCACAGTGGAATAAATGGACCTTTCAAATGAAAAAATGTTCTCGCTAGTACCTTATATAGATCTCGTTGTATTTAGTTTCAGCGTCCACCAGACACGCATTTATTGAGAACTGAATAGTTTATAATCCGTACAAATTATTTATATATCATATTCCTCCAGTTTATATATATATGTATATATAAAAATATATATAAATATATAAACACATTATAAAGCAGCCTATGGTACGTCACACTCGAAATTTTCAAAAGTACAATAATTGAGAAAATATTCGCAGTGTTTTGTTAAGTACTAAGTTATAGAATTCAAATTGAAAATTTTAGTAGAAAATAAATTAATAAAGGGAAAAAAAACAAATTTATATTATTGTTTAATATGAGTGTAAAGAATAAATGAACATTAACGACTATTATTTATCATTTTACATAGTAAAGCAGATAATAATAATAATTGATATATTTATATGAGGTTTCTGGCGCGAAAGTTACATTTTTAATAAAATAAATTGAATCGAAGTTGGAATGTTGCTAATAATTTTCTTTAAAACGTTACACACACACACAGAATATATATATATATATATATATATATATATATATATATATATATATAAATATCAAGTTGTATTTAGTACATAAGTTACGTACAGTATTTAAGATTGTAACAATTAATGTTTATATTATACTCGCATATATATATATATATATATATATATATATATATATATATATATATATATATATATATATGCAGCAATAAAGCTACTAGTAAAAATCATAGATTGTTAAATAATCACGACCAATTTTTTGATAATTAGGAAAATGACTTATAGTAATAAACAATCATAAAATAAATCATTATTAATAATAATAGTAAAAATGATACGTGATAATATTAATTATAAACTAATAACACATTATTAAAGTTAATTATAATTTGAGAATGGCGTAACTGCTTAAAAGTTTCGTTATGTTATTTAACAGCTAGCGATCGTTACTAGCAGTTTTAATGCTACTTATAGAAAACTTAATTACTTATTTGTTCAAATGACCACATTCACATTTAAACATGTATTTTTACACGTATATACTGGGAAAAAAATTTAAAATGGTTAAAAAGAAAATAATTACTCCCGTAAATAATCTAATTTTTCTGGAAAAGGTATTATCACTGCTAGTTGGAGATGTTTTATTTACTGGTTTTGTTGTAAAAATTTCAACTTTCATTTCATGTATATGTATAATAACGCAGTAAAATTACAGAATTAAACATAAAAGTTCCATTTTTTTTTTTTTACATATAGTATGTTAAATTAACATAATGTTCCATATTCCTTAAAAAGGGAAAAATATAACTTCCAAGTAGTGGGTAAGTCACATACTAGTGCGCCATCGTGTGATCACTGCGTAAACTAAACGATATAAAAATTAAATGTAGTATAAAATAATCGAATCAGTCATTTTCAAAGACGAATTACTCAAAAAAATTAAATTTAGAGCTGTTTCATTAAACGTTATATATTTAAAAAAAAAAAAATTATCCAGTTTTTATCCATTAAACCTTTCTTATTGTGTCGGTAAACAGATATTTTTTAATTATTACACGCTATGGAGAATTTTCTAATATGTACAGCGTTACCGTTTGATTTTGCCAGTATTTTTTTTCTCTTTAGACCGGGTACTCTATAATCATTCACATCGAGAATATATAATTCGCTGTTTTTAAAATTTGTATTTTTAAAATAATTAATTAAATATTTAATTCTTAAATTTTTGAAAAATGTATCAAAATTTTAACTTTTTGTGATACAAATCAACATACTTTTTCTTAACCTGCTGGATGGAAATGAATCTATTTGAAAAAGTGACCTTAACAAATATAAGAAAATGTTTTCGTATGTGTTAATTACAACACGAATTCAATCATTGTATATTTCTTGTTTGAACTGAATAATGATTTTTTAAAACACGCGATGATATTAATTATCGATGCAATCTAATTTAACGCGAAGTTTAATTTTTTTATTTTAAAAACACATATATACATTAGGTTGAAGAAATTTTGAACATAATTTGAATGTATAGGGAAGAAGTGCTAATCGGATATTGGGAATAATTCTTATAATTTAAACGGGATATTTGAGAATAAGAAAGTTATCTGCGGAAACTGAGAGTGTTTGCAAATGTGTATAAAATTTTCGAACAAGTTATTTTCTTTTGAAAAAAGGGAGAGGCACATTTTTCGGCTTCCCAATAAAAGAAGTCGATTGTAAAAAGAGAACCGACAGCTAATAGCTGTATTGTAATCTATACGAAATAGTCGGTTTTTATAATAATTTGTCAATATTCTATTATAAAATTTAATTAGGTTTTAATTATCAAAACTTGTACTAGGTTTTAATTATCAAAACTTGTACGTTACGCTTGAAATTAAGATTATATTCGTTATTTAAACCTTTTATAATATAAATTAATAAACGTAAGAAGGTAGATTATAAGCCATTCATTATTTTTATTAATAAGAATATCGATACGACGTATAACAATTGCGCTCGATTCGTTTTAATATTTATTAGCGATCGTTTTAGATTTTTTCGCGATATTTAAATTATATCGAGTTCGCAATTTAAAGCAGTTTTTTATCAATTTATTAATTAATTAATTTATTTTTTATTCATTATTTAGGTAATCGTTAGGACTCACGAATAACGTGAAGACGTATGAACGCGAAATTTGTGTAATTACTCGAACAACAATGGAAAATAAATTATAAAGTTACAACGTTATCTGTCGGTCCTAATAATTACTGGTTGAAATGTTCAGATTAATAATAAAATATACGCGTCGCCAGTATTATACTAAATAATTGTTTAAATTCGAACGGGCAACCGTGAAAATAAAATTTCGTTTTTAAACGTCGTTTCAGGTTGAATTAAATATTTATTTCGGGGGAGCAGCGAAAACCATCGCCGTGTTAAAATATTCGTATATAAAGTTGACGAGAATATTAATTTATTCAACACCTATTATGTATATCAGTAGAATTTTTTTTGTAATCGCACAAATACACGCTGTAACGCTAGTCATTTATTGAAAGCGAAGTTAACAATTTTCCAGCGAAATAAAATTTCTACAACTGACTTTTGCCTATTCCCTCTTAGTCATTTACGTTCTTGTTAAATAACGACTACACGTGTGTTGTGGAAAGGTGCCACGCCCTAACGCAGAAGGATTACAGAAAACCTTTGAATCTAGGTTATCAACCCAACTAAGTAACAAAAGGAGGAATAGAAAAAAAAAATAAAATAAAAAGGCGTCTACGTAAACGCTCGAGTATGCTGAATTGTCGAAGAGTTTCTCAATTGTTCAACGTTTACTTCACGATGTTTTATTTTTTCCCTAATAATAACGGCGTTAACTCCATGGGCTTTGTCAGATGGATGTAGAGTACTATATAGCTTTTGTTGGCGAGCCGAGTTTCCAATATTACAAGTACATCGATTTTTTCCTTTCTTAGATAATAGATTATAAACTTGGATGCGAAAGGTTATAGTTACATTTTTCGAAAGAAATTCTTTCTTTAATTCTAATTTTCACGTTTTTAAACTTGAATCTTATCGTCGAGTTCGCTAATAATTCCGTGAAAAAGTCGTAATGTCTATTTTATTCATCTATTCTCATAAACGCGTTTAATCAAGATAATTTTGAATAAAATCAAATAATTATTAACTATCGACGAATATACAATTAATAAATTTAACTATGGCGAATTTAGAAAAAATTAGCCGATATATTTTTTTTTCTCAAAAAGCAAATTTTAGTATACCGCGTTTTGTATATACAAGTATATATATATATATATATATATATATATATATATATATATATATATATATATATATGTGTAGCACAAAATAAAATCAAAACAAAGTTAACCACTATAAAAATTATTTTATTAACGCAAAGCTTTTCGACAATCACGTCATTTTCATTTTTATAGTGATTGACTTTGTTTTTATTTTGTTTTGTTAATTTATAAAATCACTACTCTCCAATACATCAACATATTATTTATATATATATATATATATATATATATATATATATATATATATATATATATATATATATATACAGCGGGGTAGTCAGGGGGGTTTGTGAGTCTGACACCCCCTTGGAATCAATTTGATAATAAGAAAATATATACTCGTTGTTAAATGCAGTTTTGCATTTGTTAAACCTATTTTGCTTTTTTTTATTTTCATTTATTTTATTTAAATTTTGTTGTTTTTGTAATATAGGAGGTACTAGAAGAATTTTGTAGAAAAACGCGAAGAATAGATTTTAAATTTTAAATTTAGTTAAGTATTACTATGTATTATTCCTTCAAAAAATATAAAATCATTTTTTTCGCGGAATTTATTATACTTTGTAACCATCTCTCTCTGTCCTCAATAACATACTATTAGTGTGTTCCAGTGACGTTAAATATTTCCGCCGTCTATTGCTTCTAATAGAATTACATATTCGACGTCTAATAAGTATAAAAATAACTCTGGTGAGTTGGATTGCTTAGTGTTTGGGATTTAACCTACTTGAGTTAGGTTTACCGTTATAATTTAATTTTGATTGAACGCCCCTCTTCAAACAAGTCTGGCTACCCAACTGTAATATATATATATATATATATATATATATTTATTGAATATTTCTCTGTATGGCTATTAAATTATGCATCGAATGTCATGTAGATTTATAAACACCTTCAAAAATGTATTTTCATCTCAGCTAAAATAAACATGGTTATAAAAAATGAAATGTAGATTTTTTTAATGTATCGTTTTAAATAATGACACATTTCGAATTAATCATTCGTATTGTTATTATTATACACAAATTTTACGTTAAATATTGATCATAAATAAATTAATCTGGAAAACTACATAAATATGCACACAAAAACACACATGTATATATATATATATTTAAAAATAATCATAATCGATTTATACAGACACGGTACAAATTTCGATTCCGTACGCAATTTAGAATAGGATTAAAAAAAAATTACTTGATTAATTATTATTGTGACCATTTTAAAAGCTAATATCTTATAATATTTTGATTCTATATGCGAAACTAACATGTGTATTTATATTTATTTTCATTATCGATTTATAAATTTCGAACTTCGGAATTTTTCGAATAAGTTTGCAATTTTTTCTACGTTGCGCAACTTTACACATAGCATTTAAAACTAGGCGAAATTACTGGTTTACACGCGAATAAAAATATACATACATATGTATACAGCTTACACACACACACACACACAAAGAAAATAAAAATGAAAAATGTAAACACATAATTTGTTACACCCTCCCACATAGATTTTATTACGGTAATTCGATTTGTTCGTACACGCGACCAAAACCGACGCATCTGTATATACATTTCAGAACGACGTGCGCTAATAGACGGCGTCGAAAAACCATATTATCGATTTAATATTAAAAGAGTTAAAGTAAAATGTGTCTATAATACATATGCACACACACACACATATCAACAAACACACATCGCTGGTTTTCATAGCTTATACGTACTAGAATTAGAAACGTCAGACAGCAAAATATGCCTGACATTAAATAAACCGAACGGTTTTAAAGCGTACCTCTATTTATTTTTTAACGATAAAAAAGGGAAATTTTAAAATGAATATTTTTTCTTCCGTGTCTAGACAGTAGAATTTTATTAATGAAAGTAATAAAGATAAGTCGAAAAAAAGTCGTCGTCAGTCGAAATTAGTCGAATAAAGAGAAATCGTAATAGACGAAAGTTTTCGTTCATGTATAAAAATCAATTTCGTACATCTCCGGAGTCGCATTGATCATAATTGACCGTCGTGACCACTATGTTGCAATGAAATTCCTCCAGTTGTCGATCATCCATATAGACAAACTATAATACAACTATGATAATTCAATAATGTATAATATACTATGTCTAGTAATACCAAAAAGTGATAAACTTTTCTAATTACTCCGTAGCAAATTGAAATATTTCTAAAAATGATACAGAAAAAAATAATTAACTAACCAAGATATTACTGCATCTACAATTTATAGACCTATATATCTTATACTTATATATGATTACTAGAAGTTACCCACGGCTTCGACTGTGTAATTATTTTTTTAAATACAATATCGCTCTCTTTCTTTTAACAATATATATATATATATATATTCGTCCTTTATTTCGACCATACCCCTAAAGCAACAAAACGTGGTTTGTATTGCGGGTGTTGGTAGTGAAGGTGCATTCAGGCCGGAAAACGTGTTAAATTTTAAATGATTTGACAGAAGAACGAATCCGATAACATAGGCTAAAAGCTGTGAGAATTTCATCATTATTGCTTTAATAGTTTTTGAGTTAAATCAGAACAGACAGACAGACAAAAATTTTTAAAAATAGATTTTCTGTTTATGTGTGATAAAAATAGCCCAATACAGTGATTATAATGAAAATACTCGCAAATCACAGACAGACACTACTGTTTTATATATTAGTATAGATATAGATATAGTTAATAAAAGTCACATACATACTGTTATGCTATGGATTATTTTTGAATGAGCGAGCGTTATAAAATAACACAAAAAATGCTCATTAAACAAATAAAAAATACGCCAATAAAAAAGATATAAAAAATATCATAATTTGAATTATTCCAATTAATTCTATATAATATATATATTATATATATAATAATTGCGCTGCTTCCATTTTATTTAACATTTAAACTGTAAAAAGCAAAAGAAGAAAAACCATTAGTAAATAAATTCATTTTGTTTGTTATTTCATAATTTTACATTTTTTGATTTAAATTACGAACTAAACACTTCTAAAATCGAGTTTACTTTTTAGGTAAGTTCATGAATTGTTAGAAAAATGTTATCTTTATGAGTTTGATTGAAAATTGCATGAATTCAAGTTAGAATCAGAATTGAACTAGAAGAACAGGATTTCAAAGTCATAAATGCGGTAAAAGCTATAAAAATGTTAACGAACGAAAAAATATATAAATTTCTCGAAGAAATACAAGGTAAGTCAATTCATACTGCTTTATTTAACATTAACACAGTAAAAAAAGTCTGCAAAAGCATGAAAGAACACGGCCAATTCCGTAATTTAACACTAACATTACCAAAAGAAATAGCTGCATTGATGAAAATGTCGTTTTTAATGAAATATATCTCGAAGAACAACAAAGTGAAAAACAAGGTATATCAACAACAAACGTTGAATACACTCATTATAAATTAATAAAACTGGTTGAAAGTATTCTTGCACAACTGAATATTGAAGAAGTTACATTATCAGATGTTTAAAGAATTTTTTTTTTAAAAAAACAACACTATAATTTATAAATTGGGCAGCATGGTGTGATTCATTTTTACAAGTATATGCTGATAAAAGTTGGACAAATATAAGGTTTGTATACAATTTCAAATTTAGAAATGGTTCATTAATAGATTATGCCTTAAGGAAAGAAAGATTGTTATTGAAAAATGAATGTTATTTATCGAATACTTCTAAAATAAAACATATTGTTATAGGTTTACCATTGAATATAGAAAATAAATTACATAAAGAAGAAATACAAAAACAACAGAACAATTGATGAATGAACTAAGGCGATATGATAAAATGTATACAAAACAGAAGGAAAATAAATTTAAATATGATAAAATAAACTTGGAGGAAAAAAATATGGTACGAGTGCAACAAAACTAGAAAGTATCAATACAACAACAACAACAACAACAACGTATATTTCAGCATAATTTACATTGAGTATACACAAACCAAAAATTTTAAATAATAATTACGTAACGCCCAACATGGCTCGCCGTACATCAGAAATAATAATACAAAGACCCGTAATAAATAAAAGAAGTAATTATACTTATACTTATAATGACAGCAAAAAATAATTGAAAAAAAACTGTACAGCAAAAAAAACAAAAAATTAAGATAGTAATAATAAAACAAAAGAAAAAACACGTTAGACATTAAAAAATAAATAAAGAAGGAATATTAGTTTCTAAAATAGGCGCCGCAAAAACATTACAACAGGTTATGTTTGAGCCTCCTATGTTTATATTTACTATACATAAATTGGAGTTGCCTGGAATCGTAATTACCAATGGTAGAAATTAAACTATTATCGTGGACTAAGCAGTCATCGCAGAACTTACGCGTTAAATTTAAGATATGGTCCTTAATATAAGGCATGTTTAAGGTAGCATGCATGTCAACTATTTTGTGGTATCTAGGGACATTTAGCACACATCTGAGACATCTATTTTGAAATACTTGTAACTTATTAAAATTTGTATTTGAAATAAAACTCCAAGCTGGACAACAGTACGTCATTATGGGACGTATAAGTGTTTTATACAGAATTAATTTATTATTTACATTAAGAAATGATTTTCTGTTGATTAATGGATATATGGTAGATATACTCCTGCTAGCTTTCAAGGTAGTATGACTGACATGTTCAGAAAAATTTAGTCTGTTATCCAAGTACCCCGAGGTATCGAACATGTTTTGACCAACTTACAGTGGTAGAGTTGACCTTAACTTCAGCAGGTAACGTGGGACGCCTGCGGGTGAAAAATATAGCCTCTGTTTTATCACAATTAATATCAATTTGCCATTTTTTATAATAACGAAAGACACAATTTATTCCTGACTGTAATTTATTAGTAATTGCTTTAGGTATATAAGAAGTACAGAAAAGAGCTGTATCGTCTGCATAAAGAGCAGTCTGAATATCAGGTAGGTTTGGGAAATCAGATAAAAACAAAGTAAACAGAAAGGGACCCAGAATACTACCTTGGGGGACCCCCGCTGAGCACGTTTTCATAGTAGACCTTGAATCATTGATAGTAACGTAAAATAGTCTGTTTGCTAAATAGCTGCTAATAACGTTGATTACATAACGAGGAAACTGATATTTTATCATTTTGTAAATAATACCTTTATGCCAAGTAGTATCGAAAGCCTTCGCAACATCCAGGAGAACCATACCAGTATGTTTATTACGATTAAAATTATGTGTGATAAACTCCGTGATTCGTGCTACTTGCTGGGTGGTGGAATAACCTGGACGAAAGCCAAACTGTATATTAGGAATGATTTTTTGGTTATCTGCATGAAGTCTTAAACGGGATAGTATAATTTTTTCCGCTATTTTGCTTAGATTGCTCAATAAACTAATAGGACGTATGTTACTTGCACATGAGGCATCCTTTCCAGGTTTGGGAAGAGCAATAATTTTGGCTATCTTCCAACTGTTTGGATAATAACCGAATCTAAAGATAGCATTAATTAAATTTGTAAGTTCAATAATAGCTTTTAGCGGCAATTTCTTAATAATGGGAGTAGAAATATTGTCATCCCCTGACGAACCTTTTACTTTTATAGCTTTAATATTGTTAAGGACTTCACTTGGGGTGACAAGAGGGAAAATATTGGGCAGTAGATTGGCATTGAGGAATTTTTTAACAGCTGAATGAATTTTTCTCACTTGATAGCCAGATGCAAAGTTAGAATTACGATTATGAACTTTGAAATACTCTGATGCTAAAAACTCAGCTTTCGCTTCATTTTTGTAAACATAGTTATTTAAGTGTGAATCGTAGAGTGGTGGAAGAGCTGTATGCTGTCTCGTGTATTGTCTGCAAACTTTCCATAGCCGACTATCATTAGGCTCAAGCTTAGAGAAAGTTGAATTGAAATTGTAATTTTTAAATTTACGCAAAAGAAAACTAACCAATTTATTAAGAAAATTAAACATGTTTTTCAAATTTTGAGAACGATTAGAGAAACGATGCTTAATGTACAATCTTCTAATATAATTTTTAAATTTGATGAGAACCATGATACAAGTTGGTAGTGACAAATGCGGATAATTATTAAGTGGTTTATTCGGAATAAAAAGTTCCGACGAAGAATTAATTAACTTCGTAAGAGTTGATAAATGATGGTCAATATCAGCAGGACTATGTAGCTTAAGAAGCAAATTAATATTATTGTTAATATACTCCTTAAATCCTGCCCAATTTGCATTTTGGAAATCGGGCAGAACTCTATCGGCTATGTTTAATTTACTTCCTGCAATAGTAGTGAAAATAGGGTTGTGGTTGGAAGACAAACAATTTATTGAAACAGGAGTTGCAATAGAAACATTTTTGACCAAAGCAACATCTAAGATACTAGTACGATATTGAATAGCATCAGGAAAGTAAGTAGGTTCTTCAGGGGCGCAGATACAAACATTTGAACGTAATGCGAATTCAAAGAGAATATTACCAGCACGATTATTATTAAAGCAGTTCCATAACTTGTTTTTTGCATTAAAATCTCCAATCAGAATAACTTTGCTATTTACACTCATCAAGGATTGAAGATCATCTAGGAATTTATGATTAAATCTAGGTGGTCTGTATATCGCAAAAATACTAATAAAATTATTATTATTATTATTATTGTTATTATTATTGTTATTAATATATAAATTTACGCCTACTGCCTGTACACAACATAGCTGTGGTACCGGCAATAAGTCAAATTTTAAACGTTTGTTAATAAGCAAAGCAACTCCACCACCTCTACGAGTCATATCATTTCTATAAACAAAATAGCCGGGAAACTTTAACTTATACGTGTTGTCAAGCTTAGTTTCTGATAATGCTATAATATCCAACTTATTACGAGTTGCATAAACATGTAGCTCATTACACTTATTAATAATAGAATTACAATTCCAGGCAACTATACGAGTATCTAGATTTATAGACATTTATAATAAATCAACAACGGTTTCAAAAATTACTTGCAACTTAGTAAAAGTATCCTTATTTCTAATCGATTTTAGTTTAGCGATTATCGTTTTAATTACGTTAAAAATATGTCTTAAATTTAGATCACGAAAGAGTGATAGAGCATCGTGTATTGAGAGCATATCGTCATCACCTCTTTGGGTAGTAACGGGAGCTCTTACTCTGCTAGCGTACGTTTCATTAACAATATTATTTAAGCCTGAATGTCCTGCGTCATTTTTGGTATTTTGAATATTCCGCGAAAACGATCCAAAAGGTGGTTTGCTATTTCTTAAACTAGAGTGAATATGGTTGCTACGCGCACTAACAATTTTTTGAATGATATGACACTCTTGCGAATTTGCAGGGTGTTGACCCAAACAGTTTGCGCATTTATACGTCTGAACACTGCACATAGAACTCGAATGATTTTCGCCACAACGTATACAACGATCGGGTAGTTGGCAATTATGCGACACATGCCCAAACCTTTGGCAACGATAGCACTGTAGGTAAGGAACTTTTCTGCTGTACTTTTCCCACCTGATAATGCAAGAAAACAGAGCCTTAACTTCCAGTATATTGCGCGGAAGAGTATTAGGTGGAAACTTCACTAAGTACACAGGTAACGGTTGTGTATCATTATTCAATAAATTTTTATTAAATTGAATCACCGAAGTGACGTCAACAACTTTTCTTAGTTCACCAGCAATCTCGTCACCAGTAAAAGAGGGAGGAAGTCCTTTAAGCACCATCTTAAGGGGTTTACGCTCACGAGGTATGTGCGTAAAGAATGGAATCTGCTTTTGTTTGAGATAATTAATAACGTTATCATAGTCGTTATTTGTGGTGACAAAAATGGAAGATTTGTTTCTATTATAGTTACGAATCTTAAATTCCGATGTAATTATCGACTTAATATTAAAAAACAAGGGCTTAAAATCAATCTTGCCGTCCGTAGCAACGATAGTAATAGGAGGAAATTTAGAAATAAATTTAGCGTTACCTCGCAATGTAGGACGAACTAAATTATCATTATTACTTGAGCTATTCATATGTAAAACGTCACGCACGATATTCGTATCGGCAGCAGCAACAGCAGTATTTAACGGCGCGAACCGATTGTGCGTGTAGACATCGGCCGATTCCGGTTTTAATCGCTTCGTCTTACTTCTACTATTGTGATCGGCGGAAGCATGCCAATTACTTACATTATCATCTCCATTATCACTCGAAGAGGTATCTGAAATTCCCGTAGTCGCGTAAATATTACGACGAACGGATGATTTACTCGACGTAGAAGGAAAATTATCGTTTGAAACATCGTTATCAGCCATCCTAATCTTGGTAGGCGTACGCGACGTCATTTTGTAGAAGTGCTAACGAGCTAGCACCAGCGGTAAGCAGCAGCCACCGCACACGAGAAAAGTAAACTACGTAACGAAAACCCGGAACGCGTAAACACCAACCGAAACAACGAAACAATATATAGATAAAAACCATGTTATATGTATGAAGACCTAGGAAAACCAAATCAATATTTTTCACTGGAATTATGTCGTAATAAAAGCCGATATGCGGAAACAAAAAACGTTAATTTAACAGAAATCAGTAAATTAACGAAAATTGAAATCTAGATAATCGAAAAAACTAGTTCACCCGGAGAAATTTACCCCACTGATAACATTAAATGTGTAAATAAATAATATGAAGAAAGTTACAGGTGTTCGTGATAGTGACTGAAATATAACGTTAATAAATCAAAAAGTCTTAAATTACCTAAAAACGAAAATAATTCGGAGTCCAGATATCTTTAAAACAATTAGTGGTGTTAATTTCATAAACGGCCGGACACGTTTACACGTAAGAATCAATAAAATCGAAGATGTTTTAGATGTTTATATAATTAAAAATGAGAAATTTTCATTCGATATATTACTCGGTTTATTAGATGCTATAAAGAAATTTCAATTAATTCAAAATGAAAATTTAAAAATTTTTCAAAAATTAGATGAAAAAAATACGGAACAAATTTTAGATTTAAAAGAAAACACAAAAATCATAAAAATTGTAAACTTTAATGAATATATATAAATGTTAAAAGTTTTTATGCAAATCTTGACCATTTTTAGATGTAGAAAAAACCCCAAAATAAATGAACTGATAACCAAATATGAAATATTCGCTAAAAATAAACATGATGTTGGAATGATAAGAAACGAGGTAAAATTAATATAAGAAAAATATATTGCAAAAAAAAACTTACAGATGCTAAATTATCAAAAAGAGATTGAATCACAAATAACAAAACTGTTAGAAGCTGGATTGATAGAAGACACAAGTTCACCATTTACATCGCCAGTAACATTGGCATATAAAAAGAGAACTGTAGGTCACGTCTATCGATTTTAGGAAATCAGGAACCGTATCCTTTTCCTTGAATTGAAGATATTATGGTGATGGTGGGAAACTGTAATTGGTTTTCAGCTCTGGATATAAATTAAGCATTTTGGTCAATTCCAATTCGAAAGAAAGTTTAAAAAAACAAAAACATAGCATTTGTAAATGGTCATTGGCAATGGATATGTCTACCATTTGGATTAAAAATATCGCCCTCGATACTTCAACGACTTTTAGCAAATATAATTAGAAAACATAAATTAAATGAATTTTTTATAAATTATATTGAAGATATACTAATTTTTTCAAAATCATTAAAGAAGGTTTACGATTAAAATTAATGAAACGCAACTTTGCTAAAAACTGAATAAAACATTTAGAACATATTATTGCAAAAAAAAAAAAAAAAGAATGAATTTCAAAGACTTAAAACAAAACAAAAAAATATAAGGCAGTTTAATTGGAAAAATTAATTTTTATTATAAAGATCTAGAAAATGCAGCAAAACAATTAGAACCGTTGCATAATTTATTACGTAACAATGCAAAATTTGATTAGACTTAAGATTGTGAACAGGCATTTAGCACTGTTAAAAATTATTTATATTCAAATCCAATATTAGCAATCTATAATCCCGATAATGAAGTTTATATTTATACTTATGCTGGTATTCAAGGAGTAAGATCAACTTTTAAACAACCTCAAGAAGAAGGGATGTTACATACATTTGATTATTTTTCAAAAAAATTAACTCCTGTGCAAAAAAAAAATGTTTATCAATCCGTGAAGCTATTATTTATTGGCAACACTGGCTAATAGGTCGACCGTTTATTATTATAACGGATCATAAACCAATTGAAACACTGAAATTAAAAGCACAAAAACAGACGAGGAGCTAGGAGGTTTAGTATACTATCTCTCACAATACAATTTTAAGATCACATATGCACCAGGAAAAGAAAATGCAGGAGCTAATTCATTATCGAGAAATCCAGTCTTAGAATACTTTGTAAATACAGGTGTACTACCAGTTATAAATATGGTAAACAAATTATTCAAGATCAGAAATTTAATAGGGAAGAAATTGAAAATTAAAAAAAAAAAGAGATATCTTTTAAATATCTTAAAAATAGACAACGGATCTGTGTATTACAACAATTTGGGTTACAATTAATAAAACAGATACATTAATACTATGGTCACAATTAAAAAAATTAGATCATGCTATTATTTCAAAAATATGGATAATACCATTACATAATTTTGCAGCAATTGTGAAATTTGTTTAAAAAAATAAACCTCGAAGGTGTCAGAAAATGGGTTTATTATCAAAACCGGGTCCGATAAAAGAACCATACGAAATATGTCTATGGATTCAGCCGGAGGATTTAGAAGTAATCGGTCTTGAAAAAAATATTTACACATTCTTATCGATCATTTCTCGTGATATGCCTTTGTATCCACGTCAAAAGTCAAAGTGCGAAAGATTTCATCAAATTAATTGATCAATTGGCTAAAGAACATTGTATCCACGTCAAAAGTTCAAAGTGCAAAAGATTTCATCAAATTAATTGATCAATTGGCTAAAGAACATCATTTTATCCGATCAATGTGATTAACTCTAAAGATAAAGAATATAACACTTACGTCTATAATTTTAATGGTTTTCACCGAAAAACATTATAGACATATCGATGTCAATGATGAAAGTTTGAAGGTGTATTTAATATAACACTTATTGTTACATCCGTAGATAATTCAGAATCGAATGGATTAAATGAATGTTTAAAATCAAACATTACTAAACAGGATACGATGCAAAATGAACAGTGGAAAAAAAGAACTTGATCAAAATGCATCAACGAATATAATCAAACAACTCACAGTGTAACAGAGGCGTGCATTCCAGGTAAGCGAGGTAAGCGCCGCTTACCCTGAAAAATCCGGAAAAAATAATTTTTTTATCCTAACTTATAATGGTATAGAATATGAAAACAGAAAGCGATTATATTGGCGCTTATTACTTCAACAACCGCATGTGATACTTGGCTGCGCACTTAAGTGTTATACTTAGTGTATGAATTGTGTTATACAGGCGCATCGTATTAGCTGGTTACACAGAAAAGAATTCGTTCTATTAGGTTACGTGACAGAGATGACGGACTATAGGTTGTGACCTTCGGACAAGAACACGCCAGACGGGTAAAGCGCCTGTAAGATCGCTTTCGGCCGGCTATACGGATAATTCACTAACGCAAAGACACACTACACCCATAAAAACGAAGGCGACACTGGCGATGGTAAGCGCCCGTAATATCGTTTTCGGTTGGAGTTTAACGTGGTTTAATCCTTGATTTCTGCAGGCTGTATGGTCGATTTTTTTTGTAAACAAAACGCGTGTTCGGAAATTCATTGAAAAACCGTTTTCACGATTTAATTTTAATGAACAGTTAGAAATTATAAATTGTGGTAAGCCAAAATCAGAATTACCATTTTTAAAAGCTAAACAAAAGAAAGTACAACTTTTACCAGACATTTTAAAGCATCTCAATATGAAAACATTTTGTGGTTAACTGGTTGTGAAGATAGTGGAAAAAGTTGGCCGTGTTTATCATTTGGCAGTAAAAAAAATAAATGTGTATGGAATGATCTTACTCAGGGATACGATAACTTGAATAATTTGATCGATGCGATTCAAAATCATGAACGTTCCGAGTCATATTTTTTCCTCCACGAAACTGAAGAAATTTGGTAAGTCGTGCATAGATTTACAATTAAATGATCAAGTACAAATTGAAGTCATGGAACATAATGAGATTGTACTACAAAATAGAAACATTTTAAAAAGATTAATTGATGCAGTATGCAATCTCGGTGTTCATGAGCTTGCCTTATGTGGCCACTCTGAAAAGGCTGATTCCGATAATCGTGGGAATTATGTAGACCTTCTACAATTACTTTCAAAATATGATATGATCCTGAAAACGCACATAGAGACTTCTATAAAGTTCTGCAGTACTTCAAATCGTATTCAGAATGATTTAATTTCTTTGGTACACGCTGTTGTTCAAACTAACATAAAAGAAGAAATAAAAAATGCGAAATCGTTGCTATATTACTGGCCGAAACGTTGGACATTTTAAATAATGTTTGTAGTTTTACGTTACATATGCAGTCACATTGCAAAAACTCAAGATAGATTTAATAAATTTATTGATGTGGATCGATCTGTTGATGCTATACTTGAGTATGTCAAAAGTATTATCGAAGAATATGATTTAGCTCAAAATAATATCAGAGGTCGATACAGGGATAGGACCGATTAAGTGATTTATCTTTAATATTCGTTGAAAAAGCGTTTTAAAAGATGGGTACGTTTTATGATCTCGTTATAACTGACTTTATTAAAATAGACCATCGAATGGATTTTTTTATATTAAACAAGTATTAAATAGATTTATCATCACGTGTTTTTTTAAAATAAATTTTCGTTTGGTATAGTATTACACTTTATATGGTTATCGCTTACCCGTAGAAAAATTCACCGCACGCCACTGCAGTGTAACAGAATTTTCACCATCATATTTACTTTATGTCTAAGAATCAATAATAGTCCCAAGTGAATTTAGAGTAATTCGAAAGTTAAACCATTATAAGGAACAAGCAGTTATAAATTCAATGAAAAATTTTGAAATCAATAAGAAGCGAATCGATCAAAATAAAAAAATACAACTTTAAAGAAGGATAATTAGTTTTTTCATCGAGAATGAAAATAAATTAAACCGTAACAAGCTAGATGAGATTCGTAGTGGTCCATTTAAGGTCACTCGCCAAATTTCAAACACAAATTAAGTCGACTGTGGAAATAGTGGCAAGGAAGCGAAACTTTTTTCATAGAAGTAATTCCTCATAATGATATTGAAAATTAAGTTAGTTATTTATTAGTGCTACGTTTAAGTCATTTATTGATTCAAGAAGGGTTTCATCAGTTTTTTTGGAGGGAGATGTTAAATGGTTGCACTGTTTCCATTTCATTTAACATGAAACAGTAAACTGTAAAAAGCAAAATAAGAAAAACCGTTAGTAAATAAATCTATTTGATTTGTTATTTCACAATTTTATATTTTTTGATTTAAATTACGAATTAAACACTTTCAAAATCGACTTTACTTTTAGGTAAGTTTATGAATTGTTAAAATAATGTTATCTTTATTTTAACTGTATTATATTGTATTATTAATAAATAAACAATTTAGTTTTTATTTAAAATCAAATGGAAGTTAATTCATTTAAGAAACGTTTTATTTATTTTTATTTAAAATCAAGTGGAAGTTAATTCATTTAAGAAACGTTTTATTTATATATATATATATGTGTGTGTGTGTTTGATTTAGGTCATCTATGGACCACGGAAAAGCTATTCGCACAATGTCAGTCTTAAATGAATTCTCCCCCCCTGTTTCTTTGTCCAGTACTCTTCCATCCGTTTCGAATGTGTTTTTTTGTCTTCCGTCCATGTTCGCACCGTCTTCTTTACCAGAGTCTCGTGGCATCCTATCTTTACTTTTCTTTTTTTGACCTACATTCTTCCATCATTTTCGAGTTTGTCTTCTTTCTTCCTTCTGTCCACGTTCGCCCTGTCTTTTTAGTCGCAGGCTCATGGAATCATTGAAAAGATTGGATCCTATGCTTGAACTTGTTTCTATCTTTAATTTCTTCATCACATATTCTTATATGTTCCACATCCCTTTTAACTTGCACCATCGGGTTGTTGTCAAAGAAGACAAACACCTGTTTGGTAAGACGGTTGTTGTCCGTTCTTTTTATGTGTCCATAAAAGGCGAACCTTCATTGTGTCGCTAACCTTTTCTATTGTTTCATATATCTCCCTGTTGCTTCTTAATTTCCAATATTCTTCACCCTCTCTAGGGCACAATATTTTTCGGATTATTTTCCTTTCTTTGACTTCTAATTGCTGTATTTCCTTGTTAGAGAGGTGAAATTTCGGCATTTGGTGGTTTAAATATATATATGTAAAGGTAAGGCGGAATCATGATAAAACTGAACCCTTAGTAGAACATTTTTAATATTTGCATTCTACGGTAGTTTCTTCACTTAAAGATTTGAACACCTAATAAAGAGATTAAAAATCACTGAAAAATAATCGACCGCGTGCTTAGAATATGTACGATATATAATCTATTTACAGTTTAGATAATTCATCCATTAATTTGATGAAATCTTTTGCACGCTGACCTTTTGATGTGGATACAAAGGCATATCACGAGGAATGATCAACAAGAATATGTAAATATTTTTTGAAGATCGATTACTTCCATACCTTCCAACTGAATAGACATAATTTCGTACGGTTCTTTTGCCGGGCTCAGTTTTGATAACAAACCAATTTTCTGACATCTTCGAGATTTATGTTTTAAACAAATTTCAATCCACGTAGAAGATTAAAAAGAACATGGACACGAGATATCCTTGATCCTACATAACTATGACACGAATACGGCAGCGTACTTCAGTTGTGGACCTAACGGTAGAAAATAATAGTCTTTTCGGAAATAACTCTCCCTTCGCCTATGTATACAGTGTAGGGAGGTGGTACTTACATTGATAGCGGAGGGAAGTAATAAGCATTAAGTATTTTTAATGTTATTAATACTTGTGCTGTCCACACCTAACACGTGTATGTGGCTAGGGAGGTGGTATGAACTGCGTATGCACAGTTGGCTAAGATAGTAGGGATAATATATACCTTTTCGAAAATATGACACTGTTATCAATGTCAATTGTGGTCAAAAGACCGGTGTGAGAAATATATATATATATATCACGCGAGGCTGCATTGTGTTGTGACAAGAAAGTGATGACAGTTAGTTCTTCCAGGTGTGTGTATGCGTGTTTTTATAATTGCTTTGTACGCTACTTACACAATAAAAAATATATGTATGGGTAAGTAGTCGCATAAATTGCCCACCAACATAGCGGTTGAGGTTAAATCATGATTCTCGAAATTATTAATTAACGTGACGACGCTTATGATAGAGTACTTGCGTTAGGACTTAGAGAGCAAGTCTCGGCTGATGAAAATATCAAGAATTCTAGTGTAATTATTAAAATCGTATTATAATTTTAATTTAAATTAAAATTTAAACGAAAGGAAAATTAATACGCGTTACATCATCCTACCTAACTTTTATAACGAGCACGTTCATCGATACAATTTTTTTTTCTTTGTACGAACGAAAGTTCCGACGATAGTCATTCGGACGTACACGCAAGATGTTGCAAGCGCATGTACGTATTATCTCGTAAGAAGAAAAGGAAAGAAGACGGGACAAGTTGTAATTACAAGAATACCGATGGCGCATCGTCATCGTCTAGGTTAAATCGTAAAGCTACTCATCGCTATTCCCGGTATGACGTTACGTTTCTGCGAATATAACGAACCACCAACAGCCCCCTCGCCGGACGGTAAAAAAGACAACGAGCGTGGGGGGAAGGTTAGCGTGTCGGATATCGATTTCGTTACTAAAATTTTATTGGTCAGAGCAGTTTCTTATTACGACTACAGGGGGTTTCGAATTCGTTTTTAAATCGAATAAACTAACGTAGCGATGGGAAATAGAAATTAAATTACAATTACTTATTCCGAAAAATTTGAGCTTAATTTAAAATTTCAAATAATAAACCCAATTTTCGCACTAGACGGCCATTGGAAGGCTATAATGCTATACGACGTTAGTATTCTTACGAGAGACGTATAAAAGTTAACAAATAAGTAAAAATAAGCGCCGAAAATGACGTCTTGGGCAAGTTTCTAAAATAATAAAAAATAAAATTATTTTCCTACTAAGCGAAATAAATACACGTGAAATATTTTAAATAATAAGAAAAAAATCGCTTCGAATTGTTAATATTAACAATAATTTTAACTCAAGGCCGTTATTTTATAATCGCTTAAAAAAATACTCATTACACACACAATTTGAAAATAAATAATAATCGAATTTAAAAAACCCGATATATAATTATTCAAATGTAATTAATAACTTATATTCGAATTCATTGTTTTTTAATTTTTAATACTTTCCAAAATCTATCTATCTTTCCTTTCATCTCCTCTCTCACTCACCTACCTATTTACGTATCCACACACACACACACACACACACACACACACACACACACACATATATATATATATATATATATATATATATATATATATATATATATATATATATATATATATATATATATTGGTAATTCCTTCTCACACGACCCAAGCTCTTCGAATACTATCGGTGATGAGAATTCGTAAAAAGTTCAATAGCCGGCTCAGGTATCCACTTAATTGGTGGAAAAATGTGTATCGGCTTGCTCGGAAAGTAAGGAAGCCGAAGAAATTTACTTGACCTAGATGGGTCGTTCGGCGGGGTCATCTAACAATGAATTGACGCAAATCAGTTAAACGATGCTACCCAGTAGCGCACCCAGGATTTGTATGTGAGGTGGACTCAAAGTTCCCCCCACAAAACACATGTAATAAAAATGAATAAAATATACACAGCCGAATGTGTAACAAAATTCAACAGCAAAACAAACTATAAACGATCACAAACAACAATGAAACAACTAAAAAAAAAAAACCTACTGGTCTTGACCGGAGGGTCAGATTCGAATGCTGAACAGCCCAATCAATGGCAATTTTTTTCTTTGTGTTGCACAGTCAGCTGGATTTTCAACGTCATTGGCAGACAGAATGTAAGGAATATTTTCTAACAGTACTTTTTGCAATTTAAGCTGCTTTGCATACTCTTCAATATTAGGTTTTATTAGTGATAACGCGACCTCTTTCAAATATTCTCTTCTGTTTATCATTTTAGCTGGAAGATTGTTTAGAGCTTACAAGTTTTGCGCCTTCTTGATATTCGTATTTACGCGAAAAACAAAGTCAAACAGAATCTTACCACGTTCTCCGTGTATTACACCTCGATATAATGTATCGTCCCTTCTTCATTTAGACTAGATAATCTATAATTATTCACCCATATAACAACATTTCTAGCATCTTTGATTAAAATATAAATAGTCCCTATAGTATCACGTTGGGTAGGTCGGAAAGACATCCCTATATAAAAAAAAATGCTTGCACATACGCTCGTTATTATTATTTTCGTTCTCGTCCACACGTACAGAAATGCGTTTTACGATTTAAAGCGTAATTCTTCTTAATACCTAAAAATTGGAAGCAAAATTCTCTTGAAATTTCGGAAAAATAGAAAATTTTACAAAACTGACATTCAGCGTTCCCGAGCCTGTCTAAAAGAACTCATAGGCGTATCGCATTCGTCCATGAGTAGAAACTGTCACTTCTTTCAGAGTTATGTAAATGGTTAGCACACCGTTTCAAACGTCAATTTAAATTTCAACGATGAAGCATGGTTTCATCGCACGGGATATAGTATACAGAATATTCTATTTCACGAACCGATGAAATCGATCACAGAACTGAAACAGCGTATAACTAAGGTGATTAACGTCATCCTTCAGAGATGCTGAAAAATTCTAAAAAATCTCAAGATGGTGAACATTTTCAACATATGTTTTTCTTTCGTTATTTTTCCATCAATAAGTTCACTGGGTACAAAGTAAATCAGACTATATAAGCACGGTACGTCAACTGAATCTTTTACAATTGTATCGGCAAATCCGTAATATTCTAAAACTTTTTAACAAAAAGCTGATCCTCTTTCTTCATTTACTAATACAAACGATAATGATAACATATTTAACCTCGAACGTATTTCTGAACGTTAATAAATATGTAAAAATATCTTGTTAAAAAAACGACATAAAATAACGGACGAGGTACAAAGGACGTAATTTAAGAACAACGAGAGTTATAACAACATTAACGCTAGAGAACGAATCATTATAATTAGACGCAAAATTAGTTATACTATCGGTATTCTATTTATAGCCACACACACACACGTGTGCCATTTCTATTCACGAGTGGGAGCCTAGTGGAAGGAAATGAATTACGATGACATTATTCGGACGTGTAACAAATCGCATTAAAGCGTACGTGATCGAAATATAAAAACTAAACAATCTGCGCTTACAACGAATCGAACCGATGATGAAAGAAAAAAATAGAACTCTCTCCAATATAAGTTTAGTAAAAAATTTAAACAGCGTGGAATGTAACGATTTTTAAAATAAGTAAACAACAATAAAATAGTTAAAATTATGAAATTAAAAAAAAATTCGCGATTTTAACCACATTTTTGTTGTTTATTAAAAAAAATAATTAGACGCATCGATGTAAATCATTGTTTAAATGAAAACTCTGAAGAGATGATTAATTCATCAAACGAATTTACGGACAGGTAATAAAATTAAACTTGTAAACGTACGAAATAGTGTTTTAAAATAAAAGGTTCTTTCTGATGAAAAAACGCAACAGTATAACGATGTTCGTAAACATCTGTACTCATCGATAAATATTCGAGTAAGTTTTCTTTAAGATCAAGTGTATAATGAATCGACGTCGATGTACTTCGTAAAAATAACAAGCAGACTCTCAAGCTCACGAGGCTCGGACTTAGGACGGCAAAATTCGTAGGTATTGACAATTTTTTTTTTCTATTTGGCATGGCTGTACATACCATTTGGCCACCAAAAGAACAAGACACAAATAAATATAACGAATGAATTAACTTAAATTAAAGGAAGAGAGATAATTATAAAATATGAATATAAGAACAAAAATAAATCACAAATAAATATAACCGATGAATTAGAACTAAAAGAAGAGAAATAACTATAAAATATGAATATAGCAAGAGAGGATAATCATAATAAAATGTATCATATAAAAAGAGGAAAGGAAAAACCAGAACAAAAACCAACACTTAAATTAGAATATGATTAATACTAATGAATTTAAATAAAACTATCAATGAACATCCGAACATATCAAGGATAGGATACAGTAAGGAGGAAAAACACCAAGGGAGAATAACTTCTCAAGCAAATCCATATATGTTCAAACACACAGCTGAAAAATAAATGGTTGATATCTTCTCTAAAACTGACGCTACTATAATTGATACAATGCATATAAGAAGGATTTACGAGATTGAAGTTCAACGCTACTCTAGAATGACCAGAACGTAGCCTACATATGACAGTGATAAATCTGCGGATAGTAGTGATTGGGATACCAGGGGGAAGGTGTTTGAACCCTACTATAGGTTTTACCTTTGATTGAAGAAT
The DNA here is from genome assembly GCA_032883995.1 of Coronaproctus castanopsis. Classification (NCBI taxonomy): domain Eukaryota; kingdom Metazoa; phylum Arthropoda; class Insecta; order Hemiptera; family Monophlebidae; genus Coronaproctus; species Coronaproctus castanopsis. The sequence continues at coordinate 65,223,460 of CM065052.1, read as the reverse complement.
TAAGTATACTTTCAATCCAGTCAGTTTTAAAAGTTCTCCTAATCATGTCATAATATGGAAAACGAGCTCCAGAATTAATAGCACTTTTCGCCAAAGTGTCAACTCTATCGTTCATGGAGATGCCACAATGACTAGGTATCCATAAAAACTTCAGGTTACCTCCACGTTGAGAGATAATCAAGCATTTTTCCTTAATTTCTAAAACGAAGGGATTTATAATTAAAACTACTGTTTTGAATAGCCAAAAGGGCACTAAGGCTATCGATAACAAAATTACAGGTACAAGAAATTTTATAATATATTCACAGGCCTTATCGATCGCTAAAAGCTCCGCTGTAAATATGGAGGTCTCCGGCGGTAAAGAAAACTGCTGTATAAATAAACTTGGAATAAGAAACGCAGCACCCACATTCTCATTGGACCCTCGTAAGTTAGATCTATCGGTAAAAATCTGTATATATTCGGGATACATTGTTTCGGTGATAAAAAGGAAATGAGCATTAACTAATTCAAGAGTTTTAAGCTTAACTAATTTTTGACATGTGTGAATATCTATGTCTATATTAATTAGATTAATGTCTAAGGGAAGGTTACAATATATAGAGGGAAAAACAGGAATGAGTGCAGGCTTATATGCAATATATCGGGAAACCCGTTTGGCAAGAAGAGGAATTTTGGAGTGAACAAACCTCCAATTACGCAAAATATATAGGATATTATCTATGAGGGAATAATTTTGAAGATTGCAGTATTTGGATAAGAATTTATCTGTCAGGATAATTCTTCTAAAATGTAATGGTGGAGTCAAAGTCTCGATTTGGAGACACTACAGGGCAAGAACGAATGTTGCCTGTAATAAGCCTCAAACCAATGTTTTGAAGACAATCCAGTTTTTTGAGAAGAGAGGGAGCAGCTGATCCGTAGAATATTGAGCCATAATCTAGTCTAGATCTTATGAAGGACCTGAATAACAAGCTTAAAATGACGGGATCACCTCCCCACCAAGAGTTACTAATAGCTTTCAGAGGATTGTAATTCATCATGAGTTGAGTCGATAGAGCGGTTATGTGAGACTTCCAGGATAATCTGGAATCCAGGTATAAACCCAAATATTTGACTTTTTTAACAAATGGAATGGGTTGATTATAGATATTGATTTGTAAGTTGATACAACTAAATGGCCTAAGTGAAAAAACGTAAACACTTGATTTATCAGGAGATAACAGGAGATTAATATTTTGAAAGGTATTACAAAGCACAGGAATAGATGATTGAACATTATTAATAGCTTCAAGAAAATTCTGGTGGGTCGAGTATAATACAAAATCATCTGCATATGACAAAACTCGTGAAGACGCCCCAGATAGGCACTTAAAAACTGCCAAAACATAAATATTAAAAAGGACAGGGCTCAAAGCTGATCCTTGGGCAAGTCCATTATAAGAACTACACGTGTAACAGTGAGGTTGGAAAGTGGGTTTAGAAAGATTAAAGATCTATTAGAGAAAAGTTTAGATAGAAATTTGGCCATATTAACAGGAGTACCAATTTTCAAAATTGCATTGTATAGAATGTGGAGGGAGACATTATCGAAAGCTCCTTTGATATCCAAAAAGGAGGCTATGAGAAATTCCTTCTTAATGAAGGAGGAGTAAACGTCGCACAGAAAATGGGCTATACAGTCTAGAGTATACCCCATCCGGGACGAAATCCAAACATATACCCAAGGGAAGAATATTCTCATTCTCGATCCACCATATTGGTCTGTTTTTGAGAACCATTTCGAATGCTTTCCTAAAACAGGAGGCAAGAGAGATTGGCCTGTAGGAAGACGCGTGTGAGGAGGATTTACCAGACTTTAAAACCGGAACCACTAAAAACCTAGACCAATCATTCGGAACTAATCCAGAGTGGAGCAGGATAGTAAAAATATCTACTAAAATATTTTTAGCTTTAACAGGCAAGTTATTTATTACCCAGTAGGTTCCAAACCGGGAGCAGATTCTTTTTTCTTATCAAGGGGAGAAAATAATTCATCAAGAGTAATAGGTCGAAGTAAGAAATACGATATGGGAGAACAGGAAATATGTTGTTGGTACATAAGGGGGGGACTACGTTATCTACAAATTCAGAAAAGCATGCATCTACAATACGAGAGATTGGGGAATGTTTATTTTTAAAACGTCCAATTAATGACCAAGCATTCCTTAAAGGAGTATTTCGATTGAACCCGAGACAAAAATGATACCAAGATTCCCTTTTCGAACGTTTAAGCAGTTGACGAGTTTCGGCAGCTAATTTTTTATATGAAAGATAGGACTCTATAGTCCCAACACGACGGAAAACTCCGAGAGCTAAGTTCCGTTCTTTCATTTTGGATTCACAGGCTTTGTTCCACCAAGGAACGGATCTTTTTTTCCCCTTATAGACAGTTGCTACTGGAATAGATTCTTGCTAGGCTGTGAGGATTAACTTATGGAAGAAGTCATTTGCCCTCTTTTAATTTCCAACGTAAAATGTTAGTGAGTGGGTGGATCGCTATCAGTTCTAAATCGTTTTGTATCAATGTAAATGGTTATAGGGAAATGATCACTTACTAAAGAGGTTCCAAGTACAGATCAAGAACAATAAAAGAGGATATTAGATGAAACTAGAGGTAGGTCTACAGGATTGTTATTACGTAATGGATTATTAATTTTAGTTGGGGACCCGTCATTTAGAAGACACAAGTCAGAGCCGGAGATTATATCCAAAACTGTGGAGTCCTTGCGATCATTTCTGTTATTACATCCCCACACAGTGAGTTTAGGGCATTGATGTCACCACCAAGAATAATGGGACTATTTTCTAAATTATCAAGACCCTCTAAAAAGATTTGTGGATTAATGGAATGATTGGCAGGGGAATAATAGAAAATGAAGGAACCAGAGAAATTACCAACTGTTAGCGAAAAGGCAGACTGCGTTGGAAGAAGTGTCATTGTTAACATTGGAGAAGTTAGTATTAATGACATGATGATTAATGCAGCACCACCATACCCATCCACTCTATCATCTCGGTAGCAATAATAATTGGGAATACTGAATTGTTGATTCACTGATAACCAGGTTTCAGATAAAAGAATTATATCGAAGGTATGGGAACTTAGAAAATGCTCAAATTCGCATATATTGGCTAAAATACTTCTCGCGTTCCATTGTAATATACCAATCATAGACATAGGAAGCAGGAAGGAAAAAAGATAAAGAGAATGAAGGAAAGGGAATTATAAAGAGGGGTAAAAGGAATGAAAGGAGAAATATACTATCCGGATGCCAAGGAAAATATAGTGTAAGGGAGAGAATGGATAATGAACTATGTAACAAAAGTAAATAAGATTAGGTAAAATCATTATAGTATAAATAATTCGTAACTGCTAATACAAGAAAACAGATGATAATATTCAAAAATTATAATCGGAAATAAGTACAACCGAATAGTTTCAACGAATAATACATTAAACGATAAGAAATAGAATCATCAAATACACAGACATCGATAAAATAGCGGTCGATGGAATACGATAACTATTTCGAAAATTGTAGTACGATCGAGAACAGGAGGAACTCGAAATGATAATAAACATACAGGAACGATAGGAATAATAAATAAGAAATGCCGCTTAATGCTTATAAAACGTTAGGCATTCGAACGTGTAATTAATTAAAAACGTAATACAACAAATGTGCGTTCAAAAATTCGATTCGTCGCAGTAAAAAGCCTACCCCCCGAAAAAAAAAAAGGAATCCCACAAAGCTTTTTTTTGCTAATAAAACATTTTCAGCGATATAAAAATGCAAATTTAAACAGACTAGAATACACATCGCAACATAGTCGCTTCGAAAAATAATAATCGATTGCTGATACCTAACTAATAAAGTACGAAAGATAAGTTTGCAGATGACCCGAGTGACCATAATAAAATGTAACATTTACTGTTAAAATCGTTATTAGAAACACTATTAATTTTCTTAGTTTTCAATTTGAACACCGTTAATAATAAATGTTTTATATATATACATATGAAATTAACTCAAATTGACATTATAATAATGAATGATCCATTTCACATAGCAATGCATTACCGAGTATAATATTGCAACAGAGTAAAGGCTATGTCATAAAACGAAGAGAAAATATAATTGACGTAGCCATTAGTAAAAGATATATAAAATTTAATATTAAAAAGGAACTCTGGAATAAATTACCAAATATGAAAAAATGTAATAAAAAGTATGTAATTAACTAGTTATAATTAATATATATATATATATATATATAGGATATTTTAAAACAAAATGTAGAGCACATTTTGAGTTCACATAGTAACCTAAAAATGTGATAAAGATTGTAAAGATTTATATCATACGATACGACATACGACAATTAATTTCGACGTTTTCAACTTGCGTATCGATAGGTTTGTTCGTTAAAGAATTTTAAATTTCGATTCAATAAATTTTATAAAAACTGACGCTGAAAAAATAAAACAGCTTTCTTAATACATATCTAGTTGAAAACATGCGTTAGCAATATTATTATAATAATGAGAGAACAGTAACGAGCGGACGGAAATAATAATAGTAATTATTAATAACGTCCTACTATTAAAAAAAAATGTCATTTTCCCCCAAACTTTATTCATTCGGAAAATTACCATAATATTTCGCAACCAGATGAAAAATATTACTAATGTAAAATTTTTTCGCTCAACCATATTCTTATTTAAATTTTGTAACACGCGCTATAATTATCATTAATGTCGTATACTTTCCAATAACTAATGATTATCTAATACGCATATAATTAAAAGGACACAAATCGACTAAGATAAAATTAAAAAAAAACAATATATACTGCAATGAAAGACGGCGCATCATCCATCAACGGTGATACTTTATAATAACATTAAAGCTACAATCCGGTTAAATATAAACTACTTTTCGTTTCAAAGCAATTTATCATAATTGATATTTACGTGCATAACGTATTTTCCCTTCATTTACCGCTCCCCTTTTTACATCATACTATAAACGTGAAGAGATAACCTTTTTATTCAATGTGAATATTCATACATACATACACACACACGTTTAAATTGTTATTTCGTGAAGGAATCCGTAATCTATTATTATTTCACGTTGTTTTTTTTTTAAAACTAATTTCGAAAATTCACACGAGTTATTTCACGAAATGTAGAAACTTATTAGCGTTTCCAATTACACTAACATTTCTTAATCAATATTTTCATTACCCGAATTACATCCTACAATATATAAAACCAAATTATGAAAAAGAAAAAAACGATACGGTATTTAGAAATGAAACCAAAAATACTATATAGATTCAATCGAAATACCAATTCACAAAAGACTTTCGGTAATATACAATTTTTAGAATATATTATTTTTAATGTCGTCGAAAAAGATACTTTAAAAATATCCGCCGAAAACAACAGTCAACCGCACTGACTTTAAATTATACACTTTTAAACTGATTGAAAAATGACGCGATTTATACAGAAAAATGTTGAATGCATATTGACTTTTTTGTTGACCGGTTAGTAATCTTCATTAAATTAAACGTGTAAAAATTAGAAAAAAATCGAAATTGATCGTACAGTTTGGCGTTATTTCATATTATTCGAAATTTCGAAATTAATTTAACGGTAAACGGTAAATATATATTGCCAAATTTCACCTCGGTGCTTACTAGATTTGTATCACGCAGGGTTATTTATTTTATCGGAATTTTTTTCGAATTTCAAATGTAGATTTTTCTCAAATTAAACATCGCGGAATTGTCTAATTATCCGTTGAGAGATGGTACGTACATATGTACACGAGCGCCTCAAACCGATGTCAAGAATTTTTAATTACGTAAGACATGAATTATTCATCACTTTAGATTAACTATAACGCAAGCACACACACACACACACACACACACATATATATATCGGCTATGTCGTTAGCGTCTAATATCAATATTCTTACGATACGTATTAAAGAACTTCGAAGTAAAGGTTATCTCGCATGCGATACAACAGTATTTGGCTAGAGAGCTTCGAAAATGGGACGACTAAAAAAAACACTTCATATTATTTTCGTTCTTAACAATCGCTATTATTACAGTGCCGATATCTGGGTTACACAAATCGCAGTGTGTTATTCGAAGACAGAGTACGTACATTATAAATATTTTAAATTATTTTTATAGGTAATATTTTTATTTGTAAATTATTAAAAAAACAAAAACAAATTAAATTTAAGTATTTCGTTACGAATATTTGCCGTAAAATATACGATAACAGATGTAAAGTACACCGATTGTTGCAAAAATTGTTATTTTTTAAAAATCTAGAATAAAGTTATTTCTCTGAATATTTTTTAGTAAACACTTTATTTTTAAAATAAGACTATCACGTTCCCAACGAAACTGATACGTTAGTCCTCATGTTAATCATTAACATAAATACAATAACGGGACGATTTGCATTTTCCCCCTTTTTTTTTGTTCAAATAAATATAAATTATTTGTAAACGATTTTTACAGAATAGGAAGCATTTTATTCGTGATGGTGATAAAAAAAAGGAATATATATATATATATATATAATTATTCTCGACTGCTGAGACTAAAATTTAAACGAGGTTGGGTATTATTTTTTAAAATTTGAGTCATAATATAGATAAAGAACACGGGATTAAAATGCGATAAAGTATAATTAACATATCGCCGCGTGTACGAATTAATACACAGACGTACATATACAACAAGCTGTTCGTCTAAATAAATGCGTCAACGATGATGGTAGCAAAATTATTCATTTATAAGGCGTCATACTGCTCCATATATATTCGCAGAAAAATAGGGAGACTATCGAGCTGATTCACGTCGTTAATATGTAAATAAGCTTAAAAAAAAACTCCAAAGGTATATGCGTGTAGTCTAAATGAAAAATCGATATAAAATAGTACTTTCACACATGTAACATTTTAGTTCAAAACGCTTATCGATGATTTTTCATTCTATTTTTCCGAAGCTTTCAGTTTAATTTTCATTACTTTTTAACACGCTACGAACTACGCAAATATCACAATTTTGCTTATTACATATATAGGTTCTTATTGAGCTGTATGCATATGGAAATGCAATACCCCATAAAAATTCCGAGGTACTTGGGGGAGGTTGCATAACGAATTTCTACGATAAAGCACGATAATTAATAAATTTAGATAAAAATTACAATTTTTGTTAAGTAGTGTAGCTTTAAATTCTCGGCGAATAAATTTGTTTTCTTTTTTTATCAATCCGTGACGTTTTAATCGTGTATTTTTTTTTTATTACTTTTTTTCAACTTAACTGTAATTGTCCCCCCCAGCAACATGTTTAAAAAAAACCATTTCAAATAGAAACTGTTTTCAAAAGTAACGTAACGTTGGGTCGAATTTATTTCTAACAAATAAAAAATAAAACGAAGAAAAATTAAGGAGAAAAATAATGATCTTCAAAAAGTATTTTTCGCATCGATGCAATCAACAAAAAGTTATAAAGAATAATATCGACATGAGTCAACCATCGAGTCAGTATGCACATAAAAATGACGCATTCTGCATGGATCATTAAAAACTGTAAACTGTTTTAAACATAAATAACATTAAAATAAACAACTCGAGGGGGTGTAGCACACGCCACGTACTAATGACGTAAGTAATAATGCGTTAATTTATATATTAAATTAGCATTTAACATGATAAATATATATATATATATATATATATATATATATATATGAAAAAAAAATTTCTAGCCCTTATAAATCCATAGGACCGACGTAAGCATTATTTAATCATCGATTTAAATTTTCTGATCGTAATGGATGAATAATGAGATATTTTTATAAAACTTTAATGATTCGCGCCCATTAAATTTGACTATACATTTCAAAGATTTCACTTTGGCATTATGATTTAAAAATGCAAGCAATGTTACAAGAATAAACTATAATCAGAATGAATAATTGTCATTTAAGGCTTGTATTATTAGTAATAAACTATAAAACATCTGAAATGAAGAATCTCACGTTTTATATATATATATATCTAATTTATAGTGTGATTTCATACGTCAATTGCGATTTTTTGCGACTATTAACTAAATCAGAAAAATAGTACACCTAGACCTAAAGAAAGGCTACCGTACAAAAATATTCCAATTAAAAAACCAGTTATTTTTTACCGTCAAAATTATTTGTTATGTATAATTCGCGTAATATAAAAAATTATCAAAGACAGAAATAATTGCCAATGAGAGCATCGAAAATAAGAACAACATCTCGATAATTTGAACATTAGATTATGTTTATTGGGTTAAATTCTAGCTAATAATATTTGGCATAATTCTACAGATACGTTAATATCTCCTTTCCATGAAAAAAATAATACCATTATTTTTATTATAACTATAAATAATAAAATTATTCCATGCACTCATATCAAAAAACATTGTAAAACATAAAAGAACATTAAAACTAATACGAAATAACGATATCGAAGATTAAACACGAAAAAAACAAACCGATTCAATGGAAATTAGTATTAACAATATCAAATAAAAAAACCGCATAATTTTTCAACAATTTAGGATAGATTTTACCGAATACTGATCGGTATTTCCTGTAGAACTTTCATTCAAATTGGAATTATATACTATCTCAAAACTGTAATAAATTCTTTAAGTTATGAATACTTAATATACATGAAGATATTTTTTAAAAATTATTCATAAATAAATTTTAATTAAATAATAAAATTGTATAAAGTACTCACTTAAGCCGTATTTTGAAAATAGCTCCTTTGGTCCAATTTCTGAAACATCTTCAGACTTTTTCTCTTTATGTTCTTTTGCAGCTATCATTTCTTCCTTCTTTTCATCTATTATATTTATTTTCTGTTCTTCTAATGTGTTCTCTTGTTTATTTGGAACATTCTTTTTATCTAGATCGAGTTTATCAGTAACTGGATTTTTAATGTGAGCACCGTTTAAATTTATTTCTTCCGATCCGTTTTTAGCAACAGGGTTTTCAAATTTATGTCCCACATCATCAGGAATTGGAATCTTTTGATGTTCAGCTGCAAAAATTTTGTCATCATTAAGTTTTACACTTGCTTCCTTTACCTTTTGATCTTCAAATTCAACAACCGTTCCAACGACTGTCGGTTCAGGTTTTTCAATTTTGTCTTTAAATTCTGTTACAGTGACATTCTCATCGTGTTCCTTCAAATCTGAAGGTTCTTTTTTAATTTCCACTTTATGACCATTTTTCTCCGCATCGATTAACATATTCGTTACATTACTCTTCAAGTCACGTATTTCATCTTTCTTTTGCCCAGAAACATTATGTTCGATAGTTGCCGTCCAATCTTTCGACAAATCTTTTGTTTGTTTGTCACTTTCAGATAGTTCTTCAAATTGATTAACGCCGTGTTTTTCTGCTTGTTCTTTATATTCTAAACCAAAATTATTTACGCTTTCAGATTTTAAAAAATTCAAAAGATCATTTTGAGTATTATCGGAGTAGCTTTTGCCGATATCAAATTCTTTCAAATTAGTCGACATAAGTGATTGATTTTTATCTAGCGAATCACCAAACTTACCCTCCAATAATGTAAACTGGTCGGCAACTTCAATTAATTTTTCTTGCTGAGCCGAATCAATCTTTTCAGTAACCGGTGTTAAAATTTTATCACTATTTGACAAATTTTCTTTACCCAAATTTGAATTTTCATCCATTTCTTTTTGAAAATATTCCAAATTAATTAACAATTTTAAATAAATTATACGCTGAGAAAAAATAAATTTGAACAAAAATTACAACAAATATCGCACGAAGTTATAACAGGCGTTGATCAAACCAAAGTGAATGAACGATTTTTTCCATGTACAAAAACAGCTGATAGAATAGCAGCCGCTATATTGTTAAAAATTAAGTCATTACAACACTGCTGTTATAAAATTAATAAAAAAAAATTAAATATTATAACTTATATTAATTTACAATTGCTAGTTTTATTTTTATAAAACGAAATGTAATCATAATGATTTTACAACCGGCATGCTCATTTGATCTAAAATACTAGCTATCTGTAAAATACATAAAAGCGTTATAATCATACAAATAATCGTAATGCAGAAAAAAAATATATTTTCGTATATACTATCCAGTTTTGAACTACTGACAGGTCGACTGTCATACTGTGCTTCGTTATTTTCTTCCATTTTAATAATAAAATTTATATCTGTCGCGAATATTGTTAGATAGCTGGTTGCCATGCAAATAATCTATTTCTGTTGTACATGATATGGTAGCCAATAGATTTTGAAATAAAATTATTTACTTCTAACTAGCTTTTAAAGATATATAAATTAGATTTTGGCTAATCATTCTTTTTTTTAACATATAGCCCAATATTTTCTATTGTTTAAACGTGTATCACTGTAAATGTTATAAATATTTACATTTTTTGGAATTATGGATGTGTTATTTAGATACAACAATGGGGTCGATAGAATTATTAGAATCGGAAGATATTCATACTGATCAAAATGATATTTCAAAAGTAGGTATGTTTATCTAAAGAGAGTAATATTTTTAAAATATTGTGATGATATGCGTATATTCAAATGTGTCTTTCAGAGTGCATCAATTATGATCTAGGTTACTCATAAGTAAGGCGTATCGAAGTATAATATAAAGCTTTGGAAAATTAATTCAAATCTGGAAGATTAGAGCATTTCAAGAGATGTAAAAATTAATTTATCAATCGTGTTTTATGTATAACAAATATAAATATCGGATACATAAAGCAGGTATAAAACGTCACAGGGCAGCGAAACGCATGAATTATTAAATTGCACAGAAATTGATCAAGTATTTGAAATTATCTAAATTATATTTTTAACCATAAAACAGCATATGGAGAAAAAAACGAAGGAAAATGCATCATAATTTAAGAGAAGATTAATAAAGAATGCGAGATATGTGTCTTGTTGTGAACTAACAAATGTTTGCAATTGTTAGAGAATCGGTTGAAATGTTAGTGTTCGTGCCATGATCACATTTATTTACAAGAATGATAGTGCCTGAGTATTTTGATTTAACTAATCATAAACTTTTACAAGTGTATCGGCATTTTGTTCTTAGATGGTTACGAGTAACGTTAAATATTGGATTTATTTTATTTAACAAATAATATTACTTTAAAAAAAAGTGCGGAATGTAGTGATTTTTTAAAAAATAAACAACTTGAAAGGAGTTAAAATCGTTAAACGTTTTATAAAAATCTTGTTACGTATAACATCAATAAACCGTTTGTCACGGATGTAGATTATATTGTTAATTTTTATTTATTAAATAGTTAATTTTTGAAGGTTCTCCTCGTGTGGTTTAATATTTCATACATTTTTTTTTGGTATCCTTTCACATATCATTTGAAAATTACGGACAGTATAAAAGATTTATTATAAATTTTACATACGTATACGCTTTAATAACATCGTTATTTATTTATGTTCAAGACTGTCCCATGTTCGTCCAGTGAAAATGAAGATAATATAATCGATAATTATGAATCTTTTGAGCAAATACCAACAATTATTGCATTTTTATCGTTGCTGGGATTTTATATTCTTATTTTCTTAGGATTTGTAAACCAGTTCCTTTTTTCACCTAAAACATCCACAGACAAAAAACACAATGTAAGTATTTTAATTACGTGTAACTTTATTTTTATTTATTTGGCAAAAATGACCTGATGACTAAAATCTTTTTATAGTTGATGAATTTTTGTAAATAACGAACGTTATTAATGGTATAATAATCAAATGGTTTGAGATAACATATTAAAAATCAGTGAAGTGCATCGTGAAAGTTTATGAAACTCCCCGCATAAAATTTCCGACTCGCAAATAATAAACATTGGGTAGGCGGTAAAAATCTCTAAAAATTTATCAATCCGTTAATGTTATTAATATGATATCATGAGAAAATAATGTGACAATTCCAGTTTATTATACAAAACTTTTCACTGTTATCAATGTTATATATATATATATATATATATATATATATATATATATATATATATATATATATATATATATATATATGAATATATTGATTGCAATTGTGACACGTATTAAATTATATAAAATAGAAGTTCGGTGTATACTTTTTCGGACAATGTGTCCTCAATGAATGTTAATGTTGGAAATTTAAATAATTAAAAAGCATGATATTCAGAAAGAAGCCATTTGCAATACTACATGCAATAGATATGCATAAAGAATGTTTTAATTATCGACAGATATTTTTAATTTATATTTTTTCAGAATGAAAATCAGTTATTTAAAAAGATATCGTAGGAAGTTGATTTGATTTACAATTATGATAATGCAAAGAATATATTAAAATATACGAAATACGAATGTAAATCTATTGATACGTAGTATTACTTGGTTTCCTTTTTTTAAAATAATTAAATCGAAAGATTCAATTATATGAAATTTTCGTCATTGTAAACAGTACGGTATTTATCATAATTATTAGGGATACGGTTCGATATATGATAAATTCGAAATCTTATATTTGAATTATGTGTATCGTCGAATTTGTGATGGTTGGAATCGTCCTATTAGTAGTGTTCCTGGTGCGGAAGTTGTATTGAAAGACAGAGTGAGTGACGATTTCAACTGGACGCTCAGGTATCATTTAATTTAAATATTATTGAAATATCAAAATAAAAGCTGTTTGTGTACAATAAGTGTATGTTCAACGTCAAATTGATATATATCTAACACGTAGTTATCAATTATGTTTAATAGTGTTTGTATGTATGAGTATAAATTGGATTTTTAATAAAACGTTTAGTAAACAAAAATCTACCGTGGAAACGTAATGATTTAGTGTGCTTTGTAAATGTACTACGCTTCATTAATCGTAAATTAACGTTTACAAATTCAAACATAAATTTTAAAAAGGAAATATATACACACACAACACACACACGTGTGTATATATATATAATATATATATATATATATATTATATATATAATATATATATATATATATAGTAAATTGAATCGAGCACATTTTCAAAAGACCTCAAATCATTTCACCCTCACTGAAGTATTTCGAAAGAGATGTTTGGAGAATGATTTAAAATTAAAACAGTTATAATCATATATAATAATTACTGCAGTGTGTTTGTCATTAATTCATAAACAATTGTTTAATTAAAGTTTTCATAATATTAATCGAATTTTAACATTTTGTTTAATATTAACACGAATTCCGAAATCTGGTCGTATTATGTGGCGCGAAGAACAAATTGTGATTATGTAATTAAATTTGCAATATATAGTAGTTTAATGTATCATCGAATGTTTGTGTTCATCTAATATTACGATTTAAAATATTATAGTTATTTACAGGTTAGAGTTTTTAATATTTGGTAGTATTATTAACAATAATGCTGAAAAATTAATAAAACAAAGTAACGTACTTGATTATTTCATCAATCTTGTACCATCATTCAATAATGTAATCGTGCTGAGTTGAATGCGCTATTAAGTTGAAGTGGCAAAGATCTGAATTCCTTTTCAGTTGTTGATCGAATAAAAATATTTGAAGTCTTATAAGAGTTCCGAATTGAATTAACTTAGTGTGGCATCAACATTTTCATGGACCACGAAAAGGCGATACATATTAAGGTCTTTTCGCGATAATATCCATTTTAAATATTTTAGATTGCTGCGATATGTGTTGCATCGTTGTTTATTTACTAGTTTCAGAAAGGCTGTAATCACGTCTAAATTATTCTGCTAATTTTGCTAGAGGAAAGGAAAGCTACTATATTATATTGAAGAGATTTGTTTATTGAGGAAAGGGAGGTGCTTTACTTCAGAGGAGAAGTTGCGTTGAAGTATACTAGGAAGATTATCGGAAATACCTAAACTATAAGTTGAACCGAAAATTAAAATGCGAGTATTACATGTAAAATAGCCCGGCCGTTCTTCTGTAAAAAGGAACTGTATTTAAAAATCGAACACGGAGGAGGACTACATCATTTCGAATGGACGTCAACGTCGCCGGGTTTTGGGGTGGAGAAGCCATAGTGAGGAAGAATAGAGAATCATTCTGTTGTTTCCGCCTTTATTGTATTCCGAATGTGGATCAAGATAATTTACATCCTTATTTGAGATTCTAAAGAAATGTCGAACCGGAAATTGATCATTGCGGAATTCTGAATTTGACTTTTATAAGATCCAGTTAGATTATTTACAGAACTCTTTCAATCTAATATATGCTTTCTCTTCTCTACTCGTAATCTTGGCATTTGTTTATATAACTGTCATGTGTATTTTATATAAATAATGTACGGAAGAATAAGCTTTTCGTTCGTAAAGTTATTTGATTGTTTAATCACCTTTTACAACGTTAATAACGTGGATAGATTAAGTAACAGAAAGAATGCACATATAAAGATATTAAGAACATAGCAGACAATAGGAAGGAATAGAAGAACATGATTGGCTAGCTGCAACGACAACAGCATGCTTATTAAATATCGATGATGACAACGTTTGTTTCCAGTTCTTCAGTTTGTTTACGAGCACAGAACGTGTTTTCGAAAATATTCATCTCGTCCGTAGTAGTTCGTTTAATGCAATTTTCGAACACGAGCTTAGTTATGTTTATTCGATATTAACTAGTTTTGCAGCTTTCATCGTTATACCATATTGTTCACAATCGGAGCCATGCGATTATTCTGTCGCTCTTACAGAATAACGTCGAATATGGGTTTTTCATCCGACATATTTGTTATGAAAGAATTGAAATTTTCGCGGTTGTGTCACTGGGTCACTGGTGATGTTTCGGAGATATGTAGTTTAGATTGACCAGAGGTAGGCTCTGACTTAGTTTACATCGCAAAAAAATTCTACGGGACGATATTATAAAGGCTGATATTTTCTGGAAGATCTTCTAGCGAGATTGAATGTTCAAATTGTAAGTTTTGTTATGTATTTAAAATATTACGTAATTGCTATCGTCGATTCCGATAAACGTTGCGTAGATATCGAGGAAGATTTTTCTATCCGTCTTTTATCATTCCTCGTATTATAGTTAGTACCTGAAAGAATATTCTAATGTATTATGAAAAATTACGATAAAAAGTAATTACGTGCAAATTAACTTAATGTATCTTGTTGTTTGTTTCCTTTTTTTTTTTTTTTTTGGTGCGTGTGTTTGTGTATAGACCTACTGGTGTTTTGAAAAAAATACTCTATTATATAGAACAGTATTAATTGTTCGGCGATACATATTTGAAACGAAAATAAATAAAATGAAAACACTTTTTATGGTTCAAAATGGAGTAATTTTTTAGTTATTTCATTCTATCTAATAGCTTCGACATTAACAAAAAGAAGTATGCTAATAGTATTTGCAATTTTTGATTTATATATGCGTTTTTTTTTTTTTATATATTATATCTAAATTATTAAGTTAACGGCTCGTTAGATTTTCAGGTACCGAAACTAAATGTATAAATTTGGGTTCGTATAATTATTTAGGATTTGCTCAGTCTAACGGACCTTGCGCCGAAGATAGTGTACAGTCATTGCGAAATTTCGGATACTCGTTTTCTAGTTGTCGTCGAGAATTAGGTACTCGCGTTTAATCGTTAACGAATCGTATAATATTAGTGTTATTTTTCTTTATTTACTTCGCTTTACAATGAACATTTTAACTTTTATATCTGCGACGACTTCATTTTGTATCGTTACAAACTAATTATTACACACCGTCTTTATTTAAATATATTTTTAATGATTATTTAGACTTTTTTAATTAAGCGTGTTTTTTTTTTTTTAAAAGCGGGAGTTGACTTAAAAAACTGATATAGTAGGAAAATTTAGTTTTTATTAACGCAGCGCATACGAGTATAGGGAGCCAAAATGAGCGTGTTGAATTTTTACCGGTTAAAAAAACCCCATAAAACAAAAGGGAGTTTTAATACAACGATGGAGGTCCCGGTACAAATGTATAGACCACCGCGCTTAAATTAATTTATTACGATGGAAGAAGGAATGAGAATACGTAGTCCCTTCTTTCGTCAATTAAAAATAATTAAAAAGTTCATGAAAAACTTAAAAGAATAATTTATTTAATAATAAATAATAATAAAGAAAGAAAAATTAAAAACCGAAACATTCGTAAAAATGGTATAACAAAAATAATAATTATCATCGAGATGAAATAGAATAAAAAATACAAAATAAAAATAAATCTTAAATAAAAGGTCACGGTTGACTCAATGATTAATTGCAAACTATGAATTTTTAAATTTAAATGTTCCGCCAAAAACCTTTTACTTCTCTACCAAGAGGAAATACATCGATGCAGTTAATGCCATAAACAGAGTATGTTGAATATCGTCAACCTAGAGTACAACGGATACAAACTGGATCACTAACAAGCCGGAACCTATGGGATCCGAATCTGCCATGACCGGTCATGCGCACTATAGAAGTTGACATCAAACTTGAGAATTTTTAATTGGTATATCTGGTAGAAAGGCATAAGTCTTTCTTCCGGTACTAGCATTGTCCCACTCGCCTTGCCACTTCGTAAATAATAGAGGAGTAATATGGTTTTTAAAATTTGCGTTGGTCATTTTTTGGACTTTAATAATTAATAGCTCGCGATTTTGTCCTATTCAGCAGAAACGACAGTTTTTTATTATATCTTTTTTATCGATATATTTATTTATTAATAAATTACGAACAAATAGTGTTTGTTTTTAATCGATTTCGTCTAAACTCGTTATCTTATATATATATATATTATAATTTTCAGGTACCGGTTACGTACATATAGAATTAGAACAGTTGATGGCTCAATTTTTAGGCGTTGACGATTGTATAACTTTCGGAATGGGTTTCGCGACTAATGCTCTTAGCATACCGGGTCTTATAACGAATGATTGTTTAGTATTAAGCGATGAAAGAAATCACGCTTCCTTAATACTCGGCTTAAAACTGTCTAATGCCACTTTGTGGAAGTATAAACATAACGGTAGGTGTTAAGTAAACTAATTGTTACGTTCTATAGTTGTCCGCGGTAGCATACTTTATAGGAGTGCTCGAACTCGCGACGGTTAGGGTTTCGAAATACCAACTCGAGACATAAAAGTTTATAAAAGTTTTTCATAGCTACATAACTATTAATTATCACGCAGAAGTTAGCGGTACCCGTATACCGTATAGTATGCATGTGCCTTCGAATGCTATTCCATATTTTACCTAAAAATAAACGTACAATGTCTGGTTACGATGTTTGTCGAACGTTGATGATGATGATCGTTGATTAATGCGTATCTGTTTGTTTATTATTCATCATTACACGATTAACCGATCAATCTGAAGAAGATCCGTTCGTGTTTTTCCTCATTATTTTCCTATTTTTCACATTCGAAAATCGTACGAAAGTTACCGTCTAAAACTTCTATTCGAAACGTTTCGATAAACTCCGATATTTTTATTAAAAATTGATCGAAGTTATTAAAGAAGAAAAAAATAGGTTATACTATTTGATTTTCGACGATTCTACGTTTTATGTACACTAACAGCATTAGTCAATCACCTCTGACTTATTACTATCACCTCCATCCGTCTCTTCCTAAACTCCCGTGGTTCTATCTTTTTAAAAAGATTAGTCGTAAAGGAATTGTACTCATCAGCAGATTGCGATTTGGGCATCATTTGTTGCCTGGCCGTCTTTTCCGTATGCGGCTTAGAGAAAGTCCGTTCTGTCCCCTCCATTCTAAACAGGTAGTCTGCAGCCCCGATCATGTCTTTTTTAAATGTTCTGCTGTAGCACTCGGAGCTTTACCTTATCTTGTTCCGTTCTTCGAGTATTACATCTCCGTATAATGTATCGTCCCTTTTACATCTGGATAACCTACAATTGTTCCCCCATATAGCGACGTTTTTAGAGAAGTCAGCATGCTTGATTAAGATGTAGATAGTCCCCACAGTATCACGTTGGGTAAGCTATAAAGGCACCCCCATTAAAAAAAAAAAAAAAAATTGACTTCATCATTCTTTAAGCTGTTATTCCAATTACTTCCAGTCTATAAATTATCTTTCTCCTTCCCGGCTTTTGAGAATATTTTTCGTTATTCCCAGCTCGATATATTACCACGTAATTGGCGTACTTTCGTCAAACAATTCGCTGTTTCATCAGTTGATCAATTTTCATCTTTTAAGGTTGCTCGTAGAACACCGCGGACTATAATACGAGAACGAATAGAGAGGGGGGACATATAACGTCGTTGTTAAAAAATCTTCAAGACCGTTAGTCACGAGATAAACAGAAGTTTTGTCAGCTGATCATCACTCTCCGACATGAGATGGTCATACAGGAAGAAGGAGTAGAATGCCGTCCCTTCTTCACGTATAGCCTTTGTAATACTATTCCTCAGTATAAATCTTAGTATTTTCCTTCTTGTCACTTTAACCCGGTATTAGGTTGTTATTTTTAAACCGTAAGAGAATAGTTTTTTTTTTTTATTCTGTTATTTTTATTTTTAATTTACGAACTAAAGAATAGTATTATTGTAATTATTTTTAATCGTCTTTTTAATCCCGTAAACTAAAATAAAAGAATTAAAAAAAAAAGTAAATAACTGGGGCGTAGATTTTATCAAATAAAATACTTTATTTTTTTTTTTAAAGTTAGATTGTAGCGATTAAAAAAAAAAATTAACCAAAATTAGTTTGAAATCGCCAAAATATTTTTCTTTATGAAAAACCGCAAACATTTTCGACTGTTATAAGCCATTATCAGGCGGATATAAAAAATATAAAAATATATACAAATGTAAATAATTACTTATATACACAATTTACGAAAATTATCAAATTGATAAAACGATCGTTTTAAATAATCTGATAGTTTAAACAGCATAATCGGCAGTATCAAATTTGTATACATAAACAATAACGTAATTTATTACATTTGTATATATTTTTCTAATTTACTTTTTATATTCATTTGATAAAACAGCCCGAAAAGCTTTGCGACTTTTCACAAGGGAAAATATTTTAGCGATTTTAACTGGTTTTTGTTGGTATTTTTTTTTTTAAAGATCAACCGACGAATATAGAAAAATAAAAGGAAAGAGAAATTTCGTTTTACACGAAAAATGCCGTATGTGTATTTTGTTTTTTAAATTTGTTTTTATTTTTTTCACGTTCGAAGACGTGCGAGATTTAGAAGAACAACTAATCAAAGCGATGAAACTATTACCGAGGACGGCAAATCCGTGGAAGAAGATATTCATCGTTTGCGAAGGTATATTCAGCATGGAAGGTTCGATCGTAAATTTGCCGGCAATCATCGAACTGAAAAAGAAATACAAGGTGATTATTATTATTATTTTCGTTTCACGGTAGTATATTTATTTGATAATTACAAATTTTTATGTTACGAAAATTTAAGGTGGCAATCCGATTGAGGTTATCGCTACTATAAAAACTTCATTTACAATCGTTTACTTACATTCTCCGATATCTATAATTTTAAACTTAATGAGATAGCATCTAAGCAGTAAGCGTGGTTCATTACAATTTATTTCCGGTAGCCCTTATACACACACTCACATTTACAAAAATTAACGCAAATATTATATTTTATATCGAAAGCAAATAATTTATATTCGTATCCGCCTATTATGATGGGGTAACGCGCCCTGGTCTAACAAATAAAATTGTCAATATTATATGTCGATTAAATTAAAGAAATTATATACAAAAATTGGCCATGAAATAACTTAAAAATAATGATAACAAAATAAATTTTTGGCATTTATTTGTATCGTAGTTCAATTCGACGATTTTTCTCTAAAAATAAATCCATGACGGAATCATAAAATACAGTTTTTTCTTGTAAACTCTGTAGTAGACTCTTTCAATTGAAATAACAGATGATAAACCAGAACGCTATGTTTGTCCCAGAGTTCTAGTTACATTTGTAATGCGCGTGATCTGTTTACGAAACACCAACAGGAAACAGTTATTTCTAATAGCTGGCGTAGATTTTCATGTGTTGTGAACATGATAGCCGTATATACGTAACGATGTATACGTCTACTCAAACACTTACCACGTGTATTGTTTCCGAAATTGAAACTGGTACAAAACTAGCCAGAGTTGATTTACAGCTACCAATCTTTCACAACGAAGCGTAACAGCGCTATCTTCCGTAATAATTGGAGACAAAATCTTTCGCCAAAAGATTGCGCCATTATCTAGTATAGAAAAATTATTATCCATGATTTGTTTTATAAATTTTAAAAAGAAAAACTTGTAACTATTTCATACTCTTGACCAATTCGCCACTGCATCTAAGTATAAAATTAACGTTATCTTCTTAATATAATAGATTATAATTTTTCCTACTTCTTCGATTGGGCTAACTTATTAAATAGTTCCATTACATTGCAATCTATAAAAACTAGCCGACTGCAATTATACGTTGGCGAAATATGGTGAACCGTACCGGCCGAATCTGTACAGTTTCTTCCTATGCCAAAACGCCTTATATATTTTTTAAAAACTGCCAAACGTTCGATTACTTATATGTAATATGATATTTTCGTTAATTTATCTGTAGATAATTTTTTTTTTCTTTTTAATAATTTGCAACTAGCCAGAAGTGGCTATCCAACAAAAGACTTCACCCGTGTGAAGGACAGGACATACCCCATGGTGAGTCCTCCTACTTTTTACTGGACTAAGTCCAAGATCCTCGTCCTGCTCAGCCTCCTGA
Source organism: Coronaproctus castanopsis (assembly GCA_032883995.1). Classification (NCBI taxonomy): domain Eukaryota; kingdom Metazoa; phylum Arthropoda; class Insecta; order Hemiptera; family Monophlebidae; genus Coronaproctus; species Coronaproctus castanopsis. Next base: position 65,202,523 of record CM065052.1, on the reverse strand, counting down.
TAGCTGAGTATGTAGAAGCTGATGATGCTACAGCCGTTGTAGGCGTCTCTTAGCAATTTTTTTTGTATTTCTTCGTGTACTGGATATATGCCGAGGTCCGAACGAATTATATTGTTTTTTCACACGGAGCTCGATATACTCGGCGTAACATTTTGTTTTGTAATCTATGTATTTTATCTGTGTTTCACTTTTTTGCGCAATCCCATAATTATGCGCTATCCATATGGGGTTCAGTATGGTTTTATATAAAAGTACCCGAGAGTTAAATTAACGTAACATATGATCGACGGTTATTTTTAATTTACATTTACTTCGTATTATTACGTCAGTCAACATTTAAACGCTTTATATTCAGCAGTTATATAAATAACCCTAATATTCTCGCGCGGAAAACAATTTCAAAAGCACCACGCACAACACCATATGCGAGCTAGTAATAATATAGTATATGAAAAAAAACACGCTGGGCTACAATGTGTCGTGACAACAAAACGATTACAGTCACTTCTCCCGGATGTGTGTAGCGTCATATTATAATCGACTTTTACGCTACTTACACTATACAACAATATATGTATATATATGTATATAGTCGCATAAATTGTCCACCAAATTAGCGGTTGAGGATAAATGATGGTGCGTTAATCGCTAATCTAGACAACACTAGTAATTGGCTTCGCGTTCCTTTCAACGAACAGATTAATTCATCCACACGAGCCGTTGATAAATATTTAACTATTGAAAAGTGCATCATAACGCGGAATAATATTTTTTACGTGTTTCATCCCAGTTTTCGGAAATATATTGGCCGATAAGTATTTCGTTTTAAAGTATAATCGAGGAATTTTAATTTTAAACGAACAACGAAAAAAAAGTAATTAAAAACGTTAAATTTTTATATATAAAAAACCCACACACTTTTTCGGTTAATGAAGCCGTTATCAAGTAGGGATAAAAGAAATTAAAAAAATATACAATTTATGAAAAATAAAATGAAAAAACAAAAAATAAAATGAAATGTAACGAAATATTAAATTTTAGATGTACAATTTTTTTCCATTTATATTTTTATAAATTGTATATTTTTGTATTTTATTTTTTCATTTCACACTTGATAATGGTTGTAATTAGTCGAAAAGCTTTGCGTTTTATTTTTATATAAAAATTTAACGATTGCAAAGACTTTTTCTTGTGTATTTATTTTTTAAAACTCACATTCCACGCTGTTCAAATTAATTTTATTTTCTTCGTAATATCGTCTCGCCCGTCGAAATGTTATATATATAAAATCTCTATGTAAAAATTACGAAATCTAATGATCGTGAATGGGAATTTAAAGGAAAAAATTAAATAATAAAGTATTGTTTAATTTTTGCAAAAAAATAATTTATATCGATCCGATACAATTACGTCGTTACTTTACGGTTTAAATTAGTAATTAGCGAGTTACGTCGTCATGTATTCTTAAAATTAAACCGACTCTTCGTTATTTTAAAAATTTGAGCCAATTATACAGTTGTAATTGTCATATTTGTGTGTTTTTTTGATTTTTTTTTTTTAAGGCTTACTTATATTTAGACGAAGCCCATAGTATCGGAGCTGTAGGAAATACCGGTCGCGGGGTTGTCAACCTTTATAATTGCGATCCTAAAGACGTGGACATATTGATGGGTACGTTTACTAAATCGTTCGGATCTGCCGGCGGTTATATCGCCGGATCGAAGGTAATTTAAAAATTTTATTTTATTGTAATGTATTTTCTCTACGTTAGTTTTGTAAAAATATGCCGCTATTATTTGCGAGCAATTCTTAATTAATTATTTCTGTAATTAACTTAAATACGTTTTAAAATAAATAACTTGTTTTGTATTTAAAGTGAAACAAAGTGTTGAAAATATATATTTGATAATTTTATGCCACGAAATTATTTTCTGATGTTTTTGAGGAATTAACTCGTTAAATTGTTCACTTGGTGTCTTTAATTAATTTAATAACGGAAATTTAATACTTCAATTGAACCTTAATTTGAAAATAGTAACTTTAAAACTTAGGATAATACAATTGTAAGAATTTTCGGATGAAATTGTTTACATACTAAAATGGTTTAGCCAAGAAGGACCCCAGTTATCCCTTGTTGGTTGTTTTATGTGATAGATATAGACTTACAATTATTTTCATGATGTGCCTGTATGTTTACACAGTTTTCTAATAATGTTACGTTGTGATTTTTACAAAATGTAACATTTCGGACATACCCCTCTTCAGGAATTCATTTCAGAAGTGTCAGCTTTTGTAAAAATTAATGGTGACGTGGTATCACAGGAAACAGTGTAAATATAAAAAAAAAAACCTAAGATTAATAATATATGAAGGGTAATAATCTTATTACCCGGTGGCGTTGTTGTCGCTCCTGCGACAGTATTATTGTGTTAAAAATATTAGATGTGTAGAGAAATACAGGCAGATTGAACGTAAAAGTTTTCATTAATCCTTGTTATAATGACCGTTATTCGAAATTTGTATTATCACTATATCATATCCGATTATAACCCTTTCTGCGATCAATATACCGGAAGTTTTACAGTTTCTTCATTAATATAGGAATGTAATTTATCTGCATCAAAGGTGCCGAATAGGTCGCACTTGAATAAATGTTCGTTATTCTGCACCAATTCGCATCGATTTTCATCCGCCGTTTTCCATTTGTTCAAGTTGTACTTGATTCGTGCCCTCCACTTCCTTATTCTGTTCAAGGTGCGCCACAGAGCAAAATTCAAATCGTTTCCCGTTGGAAGAGATTCCGTTACATTACTAGCGCTTTGAGTTCTCCAAGCTTCTAGTCTTCCAGACTTTGAAGAATTTTCCAACTCTTCGACTGTACCTAAACGGCTACATCTCGATTTTAATCTTCGGCTAGCAAGTCCTGTATAGCCATATAGTGGATGGCAGTCATTGTATATCAAGAATAAAGAATCCATAATTTAATTGTGACGACTGTTTAAGGGTATCATTTTTCTTTAATATAATTTGTGCAAAATAGCCAGAATTAGTAAAATCTGAAATATTAGAAATATTTTCCGATCCGAACAAAATATTTGTCAAATTATGTATTCATTTAATCAAATAAAATATTACCTTTATATTTATAAAATTCAAATTTTAATTGTTTACAATTTCCATTTTTATTACTAAATAAAATAAGGTTATATTATTTTTCATAAAAGGAGTTGATCAGTCATCTAAGACGGTATAGTGATGCTGTTCATTATTGCGCCTCTATGTCGCCACCTGTAGCGCAACAAATTATTACTTCCTTGAAAATTATGATGGGAGAGGATGGAACATCGGAAGGTGAGTTTCACATACACACATGCACTATATATATATGTCTTATTATTAACTTGCATCTAGTAATTTAGTCTACTTATTGCATACAGTTTCAAGAACATTTTTTGTCAAGTTATATTTATATATAAAAAAACCGTGAAGCAAAATCTATTGTATTATATGCTGTAATGTTTTGTGTAGTTCTGTGTATAATATAGGCACTGCTTCTTGAGAAAACGTTTTTGTAATTATATACTTATTTATTTATTTAACAAAAAAAATTGTGCTAAGTTCTATTAGTTCTTATGTAACTGCTGCCAAAAATATTTAGGTTTCTTCCTAATGTTTGTGTTATATATATAATTCTGAGGCTGATGCTCGCAATATGCTGTATGGGATTATTATTAAGTTCTAAAATTTAGATTTTTAATTATTTAAAGTATTTTAATTCTTTATTTCACGGTGACTTCTTAAACAAGCACTATCAAAAGCCTCGATACTAACTGCTATTATCTGTTATATCGGTGTTGTTGGGCTTTTTAAAATTATTTCGAGTGTGCACTATTATGTCGAAGTCGTTTCGCAATTTAACTTCCTCAAAGGAGAACCACTGTCAACTAGGACTTCACCTGTAGAAATCACTGTACTGAATCGCCAATATATTTTATTATCCTCTGTCTAATTGGTCATAATTTAGAATCATCTCCGTTTAGTCATTATAATACTTACAACGTAGAAGTCTTTTAAATGTTTTAAATTATGTTAGATGAAATTTTAAATACAATATGAATTGCATCGAATAATAAGCGTTTTTATTCGTTTAAATTGTTATAATTAAATTTTACATCGACATAAATATAATTTGAACGTATTAATAATTTTTTCCTTTCACATTATTTAAAATTAATTTTTAATTAAACGTTATGATTAGAAATCGTCGTATTAATTTATCTTAGGTATTAAAATATAATCTGTAATATGTAAAATAGCATTACATTGTTAAAAATATACTGTTAAAATAAAAATGTTACCTACGTGCGCAGTATTAAAGCGTTCAGTATTTTCAATTATAATTAAAAAAAAAACCCTTGCATATATGTTTTAATTATGCTCGTTTAATGTATTCGATACGATGTTGATTTACAATATTTTTAGTAAATATTGTGTGTTTTATATAATTGCTAGCAATCTATACATTTATTATGAATTATAAGATTTTTTTGTCAATTAAAATTCGAATTGTTCTAATAACGTCTAGTTCTAAAACATTTGACTTACAAGTGTGAAATCTACACTGGATTTTGGTTCTGTTTTCGTTAGTAGTTAAATTTTTGAAATAATAACATGAACATCGAATTTTATTAAAGTTTAACCGAAAGTTTTATGCAAACAATATTCTACGTCGTTTTAAATTTAAACTTTCTTATTTATAATTATATCGTTTATTGCAACGAATACGCATCGTCTGTTTTTACATGCGTTATAAAAATTGTTACACTTACTTCATTTCCATTGTTTATATTCGATGATTCGTTGTATGTGCGAGATATTAGTTAAATTTCTTAATTTTTTATCATAATTTATACCAACCGTGTTTACACGCGAATCTTTTATACGTCAATTAAATATATTTGATTGGACGGTGTGCGTTAGTTTATCTTTATTGATTATGTAATCAATAAAGGTTAAAGTAAAATTTTGATAAGTTTTTAATCTAACAACACGTAATAAGCAGCCAAGTAAAACGATAAAAATAAAAACGTATTAATTAATAATTTCATTTACACTCGTAATTTTCTATTTAAATTTACATTGTGTAAATGTGATTATGTACGTCTAGTTTATATTATAGTATAATATATTAATTTGTATATACATATGTGAATTATTTTAATAACTTTAATTTCCATTTGCGTATTAAATTATATTTATCTATCAGTGGAAATGTTTGTTTTGATAACTCATATACTTTATTATTAATGTTTCGGTATTTAATTTATATTTTTCTTCGCTCGTATTAAATTTTATTACTGTCGCCATAATTTGTTTTTTGTGCACATTTATATCGGTGTCGCATTATGTTATTAATTTCGATGATATACTTCATTATTAATGCGTTACTTCTTGTTTTATATGAATTTAAATCCAATTTTATTGTACTTTTCGTTTCTTCAATTGAGCCATTAATTTTTACTCTTGTACCATTGAGTTGCAAACGTTCGTGTATATCAATTAATCTTAATTTTTTCCGTTGAATTATTTTCGAAATTTCATCTTTCTTTTTCCATTCTTGTTCTGACAGCTATTACGATTTTCTTAGGGTCACTATATGTATTGATGAGTTCATTCATTGTGAATGGTACTTGTGCGACGTTAAAGTGTCGAAAATAAAATATATACTGTCTTTTCTGCATTCTTTTTAAATTGCAAAAAACCGTTGATCTGATGATTATTGTGTAAAATGTTGAATTAAAGTGTTGGCAACTACTAGTAGATTATTTATTAGACGCAATTCCTTTAATTTTCTGCTAAATGAGGCAATTTGAAGTAAAAAAAACCGTTTAAAATGATTCTGTTTTTTTTTTCCCCGACGAATTTAACGTTTATTTTCGGGGCCAACCTCAATTTTGGAAATTTTGATTTTTTTTCTTCGTCTTTTTCTCGAACCTATCTATTGAAAATTTTAGACGTTCGAATGTTAATGTGTTAGTAAATATAATTAAAATTGTACACTTCCGGTATCGTTTTGATTTAAAAATTATTTGAAGGAAAAAATTCTGTCGAAAAATTCTAACATTCATTTGTAAAAAAAAAACATTAAAGTTCTTCTATTATTTATCAAAAAACCCGCATTTTTGATTATAACTCCAAAAACTTATGAAAGGAAATCCTACGCAATCAAAATATGTATTTAATGGCTTTTAATGGTGTGTGATTTGTACCTAAATATATTTAAAAAAAAAAAACACTATTTTACAAAAATATCGAGTAAAACTCGGTCCCTTAAGTACTTATTAACAATAACAATCATCATTATATATATATATGATATATATATATATATATATATATATGATATATATATATATATATGATATATATATATATATATATATATGATATACATATATATATATATGATATATATATATATGATATACATATATATGAAAATTTTTTAATGAAAACTCTAAAATTCATCAAAATAAATTAATTCGAGTAATAGGGAATTACAATATGGAACACCTACGTATACGTTATACTAAGTATAAGTATCGTAGATTAAAACACAGATTCTTGTAATTATTAACCTATTGTTAACCATAAATATTTTAAAGTTAAATGATTTCTAAACACATTGTTTTTTCTTTTATTAATTTATTGATTTATTAATTTTTGTTTCCTCAGTGTGTCCGTTTTTTCTGTAGGTTTTTTTTTCATATTTTCCTGCATTATTTTCTTTAAATAATTTCAAAAGTACATTATAAATTTTGTAATTATACATATTTGGAGTTGCTAAGGTTTATGTATAGGTACTTAGCCTTAAGTTATGAAAGAAAATTGTTTTCAGTTTATGTGTAAAAAATATAATAAAAAATTTTTCATTTCATTTCAAATCATCATCAATGCATCAGGCCGTAAGCTCCTTCGCACCATGTACTAATAGCTTCCATCAAAGTCTGTTGCACATTATCTTCTTTAATTCCATTAATCAGTATTTCACTTCCTTTTAGCACTACATCGATGAATGTTGTTTATGGTCTTCCACATTGGTTTTACCCTTTATCTTATCTTCAATAACATGCTTGAGGGTATTTTGATTCTGGCGAATGCGTGACCTATCCACCTAAGTCGCCTCTTGCGGATATTTTGTAATATACTTCTTTTTTTTTAATCGTTCTAGTACTAGTTTGTTGTTCATTTCATCCAATTAGTTTTCTATTGACGCTACCATCACAGCATTTCAAAAGCTTCTAATTTGTCTCGATCTTTTTGCTTCATTGTCTATTTGTCCGCACCATATAGTGCCACTGACCATTCTAAAGTTTTAACCCAGTTTTTGCGTAACGGACATTGCTTTCTGTGTAATAAGTGTGTATTTATCATTGAAAGCTTTTTTCCAATTGCTATACGATTGTTAATATCTTGAGCACAATCCATATTATGCGTTACGGTCTGTGTTATATATTTGGATGTTTTTATTTGTTCTATTATTTCGTTTTCCAATTTGATCTTTATTTGCGAACAGACCGTGCCAATTGCCATGCTTTTGGTTTTCTTAGTGTTAATTTTTGTTCTATACTTTTTCATTTAATTTGTTAATCATTGTTGAAAGTGCTTTGGGATTGTCTGCTAGTAAAACTTGATGATGGGTGAATTTGATTATATGTAATCTTTTGCATTCAATTTTTATCCCTTGTTAAATTCACTGCATTTTTCATTTATAATCATTTCCGCAAATGTATTAAATAGGTCCGGCGATATTAACCATCCCTGCCGTACTTTATATCTGGTTTTTCCGACTCCATGTCATTGAATTTGGCAGTCTTTCTGTCTGCTATATAAGTTATAAATTGTTGCAATTAATGTTTTTGAGCATCAGTCGAGTAGTGGGGAAAGATCACTCCAAGATACCTTATTAAAAATATTTTGATAATCTATGAAAGCTACGTATAGACTTTTGCCACAGTTTATCATGCATTCTTATACATAGCAAAATAATTACATCGCATGTTCAGCGACCTTTCCTGAAACCATATTGCTTTTCATCCAGGTAGCGATCGATTTGGTGATCTAATCGCTTTTTAATTATTTTAAGTAGCATTTTAGACGCGTATTATATTAAAGTAATGATCCTATAATCTTTGCAATATTTTGCATTTCTTGATTTTGGCATACGGACTAAAATTGATTAGCAGTGTTCTTCACACCATGTTTCCTTCTTCATTATTTTTTTGCTGCTAGCTTTCCATAATTCTGCTGTTACATTATCTATTCCTGCAGCTTTGTTATTTGGTAGTTGTTGTAAAGCCATTTCAAACTCTTCTCGAAGGCCCATATTGACGGTTGCTAATCTCCGAATATATTTAATTCTCTGTGTTGTAACCAGAGTTGCTGCCGATCCAACAGCATCGAGATGGAAGTATTTTGCAATTCTGGTTCGAAGACGGGAGATGTTATTGGTGACGTTTGAACCGCCGAAGATGATGTGATAATGGTCGCCATGGTCGAAGCATCCGAACTCGGGGATTTTTCCTCGGTTTGTGTTTCTCGATTGTATGTCTTGTGGGATGTGTCGTTTGAAAATGACGTATGTGTACCAGATGCCGTAGGTTTGTGTTTCTTCTGAATCGCTATGTGTTTCGGCATCGTCGTCGCTGGACGTTTGAATATTGGCGCTATCTGTGGAAGTGCTGGGTTCTGTGTGTTTTTGCAATTGTGTTAGAGTATTGTGTCCCAATCGTGTAGTGAGTAAAGAGGATCCGGATCGGTTAAGAAAGTCGATATCTCGTCTTGTCGACTCAATATTATATGTATTACTTCCTCCGTTGTTAATGTTGTGTATGTATTGTGAGGAGCTGTTTTGTTCAGTTGTTGTATTTGTGTGTAGATCGGTTTGTACTGATCGATCAATGTATTTAGTGTTGTTTCTATGATCGTCTTTATCATTTCTTGCGAGGATTTATTTGTTAAGTAAATTATCAAATATTGTCCTCGGCAAGTGGATTGGATAAGAAAGACGCTGTGTAACGTGTGTAGTGGTTCTTGGTATTTCGTGTAATTGTGATGTGTGTCCAACATTACTTTCAGCTCCTTCAGTTGGTCGTCCGTTATCGTGTTCATTCCATCCTTCAATTCGATCATTATCGTGTATCTCCTCGGTCGGATGGCTATTGATGTCCCGATTTTCGTTTGAATCGTCGGACAGCTGACTATCGATTTGACTTCGTTCCATACTAACATTGTCTGAAAGAAAATGTTTTATTAACGGATGTTAAGTAAATATTATTTTTAGTGTCTACACTTGTATTATATAATACTTACTATTTAATAATTGATGAAAAGTTGGTAATTCAAATAAATTTTGAACGCGCGAACACGAAACTCTCGGACATGTACAATGAGAACAAATACATTGCGGTATTAAATGTTCGCAGTATATATGTTCTTCCCAGTATAGTAATTCTATTGATTCCATTTTGAATGAGGAAAGGTTGAATGTTGTTATTGTATTTACATTATTTTATTAATTATTATTATTAACTCGTTATGCTAATTAATGATAAGCGTAAATGTGTTAAATGTTATGTAATTTATATGATAATGATTATCTATCGGATGATATAGCGTGATTTGCATAACAAGTTATTTTAATTGGTCATCCGAATGAAGAGTTTTTAGCGTTTTTATATCATCCCATCCTTCCGATAAAAGTTGATTGTTATTGTAGTAGTAATCGGATGGATGGGATGGTGTTAATTTATTATAAAAACTTTACGACCGGTTGGGTCGTAGATATGTGGGATGGTTTTTTATCGGACGATAAATAGCTATTTTTTTTTTTTGATAACATCTGATACAAAGGTCACTTCGATTATCCGTCATCCTATAAAGTTTTTCTTTTTTCTCTTTCTTTTTTTTAAAGCTTTAATGGCTCTAATAGAGCCAGCAGCTAATAGCTGCTTAAAGCTTTAAAAAAAAGAAAGAGAAAAAAGAAAAACTTTATAGGATGGCGGATAATCGAAGTGAACAAAAAACATATGTGTTTTAAAAAAATTTATTGACTTATAAATATCGAATACATCCGGTTATCTTATTAACTTATATATATATGACTAGAATAATTCATCGGATCGGAGGGATGGGATGTAGTTAATTTGTTATAAACTTTACGAACGGATTTGATTTATTTTTACGGTTGTTAAGTTTGAATTTCAAATGGTGCGCATGGACATTGTATGTAATTTTTCGATCCTGATGGTGTTGATAATTGTGGTAATTGAAATATTTGTCTTTGTATTAAATTTTTTGTATCACTGTCGTTAACATCAGGTAATAGATGAAATTTTAAGTGTAATGCTGTTGATATTCTTAATTAATATCGAAATTTCATTTTCCAGTTTCATCTGGAACATCTGGTTGATCGATTAATAACATAGGATATGATTGTCTATTTTGTGTAGTTATATTTGAAGTTTTAAAGTTATTTTCTGATAGCACTTCGTTTATTATTCCAGTTTGATGTGAAATATTACTTACGTTATTAAAAAGATCATAACCCTGACCTCCTGGTATTAAATAAGTATAATTTTTTACATCTGATATGTGTAATGGTTGATACATATGATTAAAATTTAATTTAGGAAATTTTACTTTAAATTTATAATAATTTTTTAATGAACTTTCATTTTTGTTATATAATCTAAATGTTTATTAAAACAATTTAATGTTAAGAATTATGATATTTGATGTATAATTTTGTTGTTATTATTATTATTATTATTATTATTATTAGGTCATTTTATTGTTTATTATTATTAGTTAATTAATTTATAACTTTAAAATGACGAACTGTGAAAAAGCTTTCTTTTTAGAATAATCTCTATTTCTGTCTTTCCTTTTACACTCTCTCTCACCCTCCTCTCTCTCATATATATTGTTTTTTTTTTAATAATTTTAGGTATTCGAAGAATTAAATGTTTACACGAAAATACCCGTTATTTCAGAAACGGACTACGTAAACTTGGACTAATCGTTTTTGGTCATGAAGATTCCCCAGTCGTGCCAGTACTAATTTATTTCAATTCTAAAGTGACGTAAGTGTTTTTTTTTCTTAGTTTTTATATAATCTTAATAACATTTGATAAAAATATTATACATTCTTCATTGGTTAAATTTGGCATGTATTTTTTGTATCGTTTATTGTATTATTGCAATAATACTATTTAGTTAAAAAATCGGAATTTATTGTTTCAATAAAAACTTACGTTTTTTTTTTCACTTTTTCAAAGTTTCTCGAACATGCTTTAATTAAAAAAATAAATAAATTCTAGTCCAGATGTTTGGAGGTATTTCGATAAGGGATTAGAGGTTTTGAAAATTTTCAATAATACGTGTGTTGTTAAAATTATTAAACTTTCACATTAAAATAGCCATTATTTTCAATTTAATGTAGAACTCGTCGAAGTGATGCGTAAATGCGTTTGCTGAGTCGCCGAGAGTTTTACGAAGTAAAGAGTAAATGTATGTACGCCTTAGTGCGAAATTTCTAAAATTTATAAAGTGCTTTAGTCGTAAATGCGCAATTTTTAAGATAATAAATGTTGAAACAAAATGTTATCATTCAATGGTTAGTATCTTTTAGCGGACCTTTTAGCGGACTGGGCGTGAGATGAAGAAAATCAAAAAGCAATTGGACGTCAGTGAAGGCTTTGTTTTATTTTATTAAAAAATTATCAACGCATTGTACTTAGAATGTTTTGAGTTATATTGGTCTGAGAGTTTGAGAACTTCGTAATGCAAACGAAAATTTTTCGAAAATTGTGAAATCAAAAATAATAAAAAATGATCGTGTTCCGGTGCGACTACATTAATATATTTTTAATTCTTTAAATATCGCGAATAAATTTTTACTCGGTCTTTTTCTTATTGTACGCGTGGAATAAATTAAGTTTGTAAGCCATTGGACAGTTCCATTTTTCAGTTTTTAATTTTCTAGAGTAGATGAGCAATCTTCGTAATGTTCTCCACTATGTGCTAGAGTTTTCCACATGGACTAATTTTCGATTCTACCATTCTAAATTTCTGTATAATATACATACTCTAACTTAGTCAGCCCTATATGGATTTAGTATTCACCACTGGACCTATAAGAAAATTATCTCGCGCGTGCAACTGATTATTATTATTTTATAAAATAAAGTTATAAAAAATTTTATGTATTTCTGTTCTTGTTCCAGTATGATGATAAGAGATTATTACACGAAATATAACATCGCTACGGTGGGTGTTGGTTTTCCAGCAACCCCGCTTTTACAATGCAGAATACGGTTTTGCGTTTCAGCATCCCATACGATAGAACAGTTACAAAGGGTAAGGAATTATTGAATTCGTTAATTTCGATGATATATGATTAGTCTTTAAAAATATTTACGTCTAACATTTTTATAAGTGGTCGACATTTTTGAATTCTTTCGTCAGTTAGTTCGTACGGTATACGCGACTTGTGAAATTAGTTAAATCAAACAATTTTTGGTTTGAATAATCATTTTTCAACTTCCGTTTGACATTTGTCAGTGCTAAATTTGCTAATCTGTATATTGTAAAATGTTTTCTATCTTTTTATTCGATTGATGGATCAAATCCTATTTATTCCCACGAAGAGTGTAGCAAAACTCGAATCGAGAACTTTATAACTAACAGAAGGTTCTTTTTTGCCGCGTCATCTACTACTACAATGGCTAAAATCGCGGAGCCTATATATGTTATTACAAATTTTGTTCTGAAGTTGGAACGATGCTGAGATCGTGACAGAGCTGTTTTTGTTGTTGTTCTTGTTGTTGTATCGGTATAATACACGGTGTTAAGAATTAGGACAAGAGAAAAGAAAGTAGAAGGAGGATAGGAAACATAAAGGGAGAAGTAAAAATTAGATTAACGACTCCAATGAGTCGACTAGCCTGAGAGGATTAAAGATAAGATTAAATCACGTTGACCCGGATTTGTTATATTCAGGTAATAGGAATGGCGTCGCGACACCATTTTCTTCTTTTCAATTGTCTGGAGATTGTCCAGCAATATGATCGTATACATTCTGCTTATGATTGGATTTGCACTATTTTGTAGGAAAAATCTCTTATACTGTTCAGCGTAACTTTCTTGAATCGATGTTATAAGAAGGTCCGTTAAATTTGAGACATATCGGCACGCGCGTGATTGTGCACAGTATTTTCGACTGTTGTTGTTGTTGTATCCGTTATTTTAATATTTGTGTTATTATTTTCAGTCATAATAGAGAAAGTATCCCAATCTATAGTTCTGTTTACAAGTCCTTGTGGAATGTTCGTTTACTATGCACATCTAAGACCGCAATGACCGAAACATGGTCTGGTGATAAGAGTTCTCGTGTTATATAAAAAAAGTCTAGTATATCCGCGAGTCTATTTACTTGGTTTGGTCAGTATGTAGGAGTCCTCGGTGAGAGAATAGAGAATGGGTTGTTTCGAATAACTTTATCAAGTTTTCTTACAGATTAGTTCGTTATTCTTGATCCCCATGAGCTATGCATTATAATCTCCACCGCATACAAATTTATTTCCCAACGTTCTGAAAATGGAATTGTACTGTATCTTTGGTATGTGAAATTCCGCGTGACGATAAATTGCAGAGATTGTAAGGTCGTTTACAAAGGTTCATTAACCGCTACCATCTGTTACGCAAGAGTACTCCGTGGAAAATTTTTATATTGCTTGAAGGTGTTTTTAACAAATAACCATTGTACCCCCATGACTAGTACCATTTGGATGGTGGGCTCTGTGTACAATATATCCGTGCATTTTGAAGTTTTTTTTCATGTATAAGATGTGTTTCAGTTATTAGCGCCACATCGATGGTATTTTATTTTTTAGAAAAATTTCTAATTCATTTTTTTGCGCAATGCCATTAGCGTTCCACAACATTATTATAAGTGAGTGATCTTTCTCTCGTTGTCTAATATTTAAGGTAGTATCTTATTTATTATCTTGTCAATAGTAAGATTAATGGTTGTATCAATAATTTTAATTCGCTCGAAAATAAATTTAACATTAAATATCACTATTGTGGTTTTATCGATCAGCTTCATTGACTACGAATGTCACTGATCGTTGAACATAATTTATTTCGTTTTGCTTCAGTTACACTTGCTTACGTCTGATGATTAACATTTGTATCATTTGTGCGTGTATTTGCCGAAGTATCATTTGATGTGAGGAAAATGTGATTATTATTTGCTTCTTCAGTTTTCATACTCAGTGTATGTGTTTTATTGTAAAATTTAGTCTTCTGATTTACACGATACATCTCATTTGACTACCGTCATATAAGGCACACACAGCTGGTCGTTTCCATTACAAGATTTTGTATCATGTTTACAACACATTAACACATCGCATTGGTAAATTACAATAATTTGCCGTATGTCCGAAAAGCTGACACCTTTTACATTGTTTAAGTCTACGTCGTTTGTATGGTTTCTCAACAATTACAACTATATTTAGAGGACGATTAATTTTTCATATATCGGCATTTTTTGGGGGACGGTTTTAAATCTATATAGAACATCGGTAATGGTTGTACTTTGCAATGTCGAGGGGGAAGCGTATCATATTAATACCTGGCAACGTGTATACAAGATAGTATGTACGTAAAATGTAAGCGCCATGTCCGGAATAATGCGCGCAATTAATAATTGATAACAATCCGTTTTACCGAGGATAGCGAACGCATGAAACAAACGATAACATCGTATATATGAACGTTCTCAGGAAAAAATTATCCTAATACTTACCGACTCCGCGAGTGTTCTTTTACAACTATGTAGACTCACGGAATTTATAATGAGCATATTAAAACTTTGAATATGAACAAGCGTGGAACTAAGGTGAAATGAAATTGCGGATGCAATTACTCGATCGGACCTAACTCCGGGCATTGAAAAGCGTGTTAAACTACAATGGAGACAGTTAATATTGAAGATTAAGGAAATTATTTGCCTTCTTTTCAGTTATATTTCGAATGCCAAAGCCTGTTAAGAGGTAAAATATGCTACTATTCAAAATACAATTAAAAAAAAAAGATTTTGCAATTCGTCAGATTAACAAGTAGTCATAACTGTACACTTAGTCATTCTACTAAGTTAGAGATCATCAGAAGTGTCGTTTGCGAGGTTTGTAATAATTGGAAATAATATCGAGCATCAGATTTGGTGCTGCCTCAAATACAAAAATAGAGTAAAACTTGGCGAACTTATTGTGGATTGTTCTTCTTGGATGCGCGTAAATCACATACTTTCATTAAGGCCGATAATATAAATTTAAAACCCGAACAGTCCACCTAATCTGAAGAAAAGGTGAAAACTGGACCAAAACAAAAAAAAATGAACCGAACAGTATCTATGTTATAACAGTCACGTTTGCAGGTAACAACTTTGTTAAGGTGGAAAATAACATTTTTCTCAAGAAAAAAAACTGTAAAAAAATTGACTAAATATAACACTATGTGATTTGTATTACACTTCGGTTTATACTTAGAAAATAAACTAGTCCATAAAATGACGATGAATCCCGTACATGAAAGTTAGATATAATATATTGGTTTGAATCATACCTGGAGATAGTGTCCATTTGTGGGGTTTTGATTGCTTCTAGATTTTTGTTTATGGATTGCAACCGTGTGGAGTTCTATTTTAAAGGCATAATCCGGATGTATGTATGTACCTAACGTGTTTCATGATGCGCTCGGTAATATTTAAGCGACCAAGAAAAACGAAATTTCGTCAATGAACTGTAAAACATATTTCTTGATATTCATGAACTTAAATAACACTTGTGAAACAGCCGCTAAACTTTTATATAGACCGGCACACCTATTTCCAGTATTTTGAAAATTAATATGAAAAGAATTGGTAGAACAAAAAATTATCTAATCGAAAAAATACAGACGCGTTATGAATTTTAAAAAACGGTTAAGTAAAAAGTGACAAAACAGATATTGATTTTTGTCATCTACTAATCTCGATGGAAATTTGTAATTTTCGACAAATATGACGTATGCATTTGAGTAGCGAAATTAACAGCATGCTGCATTGAATTAAATTATGTTTCTTCTTGCTTACCTATGTTTGTTTATAGCGAGAGGGTAACGTATAGCTTCACATTTATTAAAATAAAATAAAGAAGATCCGTTCAATTTGGATAATGGTATTCGCTATTTGTAACCGACTGAACGGATTAATTTTTTACTATGAGAAATTCTTGTCCTGAACACGCGAGGACATTACCACTAGACTACCGTACATTTGTTTTTTCATTTATTGCGTTATCTAATATGTTATCCTTTATTTTCACATTTTAGGTATTGGAAGCAACTGATATTATTGCCGATAATATTGGAATACGATATTCTAAAAATTGGTCCGCGATTAAAGAAAATAGAAAGTTGCGTAGTAAATGAAACGTCAGTATTTATTAAACTCATTTTTGAATACAATTGGTTTTTTCAGTTACTTTATTTTACGTGCTATGTACTGCAACCTAAGCCAGAGACACATTTTTATAAATTTGAAGCAATAGGTTAGTTATTTTGGAATATTAGAAAGTTTTATATATTAATTGGGTTGTTGGAAAGAATATTATGTAGGATAAGACTAAAAACGTTTCTGTGGGACTTAAAACGTGTGTAGTTTATGATGATGTGTTGAACAGAGACGGGCATTGCAGTTTGAGCATACTAGAATAGGTTGGACATTGAGAAGACGGCACTGTGATTAATTTTAATAATGGCCTACGCGCAGATGGACAAGTACGACATCCTCTCGCCGATGTTCGGATGTTGAGGTTGAACTTCGTATTGATCGCAATTTGTTGGAATCTTTTCCCTATGCCTTTTTCGGTGAAAATTTTACGGACGATAGTAGGAGTACCGTGATGGAATTCCCGAATTATCATGATAATATTGTTAAGTTCATCATAGGTAATATTTTCACAGAACCCATAATTATTGGCGATGAAAATAATTTTTGACGACAAATGCTTCTAGATGTATATCTAAATATATTTGTTCATAGTTTAGAAATGCTTTCATTGCTAACAATATACCGCCAGTCGCACGTTCGGCAATCGAGGAGTTGATAAAATATTATAATCGGGTAAATTAAAAATTGGTACTAAGTGGGTTTCTTGTAGGTGAACTAACTCAACGATATGTTTATAAGTTTTTTTTGTTTGAAGCTCATTTAGTATTTAACGTTCTTCCTGATGAAATGATTTCTTTGAGCTTAAATTTTTTAAAACGTATTTTAATTAATTTTTCATGACGGCAAAACAACTTTGTTCTAGTATTTTTAGAATATCGTTTGGTGAACATACAATCTGGAAATTCGCGTCTCTTAACGACATCTATAAATAAGGATAAATTGATGAATTTGAATTTAGACGTTATTGTTTTTTCAATAAGTTTAAGAAGATCTTTGATTGAGTGAATTGTGAAGTCCTTTCCCGCATGCTCATTTAGTATTTAACTTTTTTCCCGATGAAACGATTTCTTCGAGTTATACTTTTCTTCTAATATTTTTAGAATATCGTTTGGTCAACATCGAAGTCAGAAAGGGAATGTTCGCGATACATCGACAAATAGAGAAATTGGTGAATTTGAATCTAGACGTTATTGTTTCTTCAATAGATTTTTTAGAATATCTTTTATCGAGTGAACTATGAAGTCCTTTTGTGCATTTTTTCGGATAGGATTTGAGACCAGGTAGTTACTGGGGACATTAATCTTCTTGCATATTTATTTTATTTCGTTTTATTTTCGGTTTATTAAGAGGGTTGGGTTGCGTTGGTATAGTTGGTAAACTTTTTTTGATGATGGATGTCCTTTACCATCTGTAGCTTACGACTTATCTGACAGGACATCGGATACAAACTAATAATGGATATAATATAACGCTAGACAGATCTGTTACAATTCGGTACATTTTGAACGCGGTAAATAGTAGCCGACACTATATATTGATCATGCATCATTGAAGACAAACAGAGCAATCTGTTCAATTTATCCCATTTTCAAACGTAAAACTCACTTAAATATTAATAATAAATTAATAATCTACAAGTCAATCATTAGGCATATTTTAACATATTCTTGTCCAGTTTGGTCTTCAGTCTCAAATGCTAGTTTTAATAGACTGCAATTAGTCCAAAATCGATGTCTTCGATGTATTCGCAATGTCCCCGTATACACTAAAATTTCATATATAGTGCTCTGCAGATACAGACTATATCCTCAAACTATCCCAATAATTTTTTCTCAGTTGTAGTGTGCACCGTAATAATTTACTTCCAGCAATAGGAAATTACGATTCCAGGGAACTAAATATTAGATATACTAAGTATAAGCATCGACGCATTAAACATAATGTATTATTCTCATAACGTCATAATTTGTTTGCTTTCGTTTCCATTACTTATAAATGATATTACATATTCGTTATATAATTAAACTTATTATTTTTTAAATTACCGCTTTTCATTTGTGATGGTTTTTTGTCTGATTTTTCCATCAATACTATTTTCATCTTGTATATTTATTATTTACCAGTTTATATTATTAGAATTTTTACTTTCATAAATGGAGAGGGCATTTGTTCCGGTACATTTATTAAATATTATTATAACTTTTTAATATAATGCCAAATATACGCGTTTTACATTTACATTTACATTACACTATATAATTGAAACTCGGTGGTATCTATAAACATTTGTACGCGAAGATATTATAAAAAGATTAATAATAAAACAATGCTTGACTAGAATTGGTTAAAAATAATAATAACGTTTAAAGAAATTATGATTAAACTGTAATTTGATTGTCCAGAATGAAACGGAACAGAAGTATTTTATAGTTTATACAAAGGAGATTGTAAACAGTGTAGGGAGGATGATCCCAATTTACATCCGCTATTTAAAAAAAAAGGTGCCTTGATAATGTTCATATTTATTGCAGTTAGATAGAAGGTGATGTTGATGCCGTCGAAGAAAGTGGATATGTGATGATTTTTGTAGAGTATCAATAATTCTCACAAAAGTGATAACATATTTATGCGTAGTCAGTGAATATTATATAATTATATCAAACGAGATTGTTTAAAAGTGGATTATTGATATTGGAAAAAAATATTACTCAAACTATGAATTAGAAAATAAATTTTCGAGGGGTAATAGTAATCGTGTAATTGTATTAACATCTAAATTTTCTCATTTAGACGTTAATGGAATATCTAAGTTGAATTTATATTTTTAAACAAAATATTTGTCGTTTAATGTTTAACATGTTATAAATTCGTTTGGTTAGGTTAGTTACATATTTGGCCTATACATGGATACGTACGTACATATGAGTGAATAAACTTAATTTAAAATAAAACATTATAGGCAATTTGAACATTTCTTTTATGAGATAAGCGTGTACTTTAAAACTTATCATCAGATTACATACACATTTATAGGTACATGTAATAATGTTATAATTTCATGAAATATAAGGACAACTTGTGAGTGTATATATATATATATATATATATATATATATATATATATATATATATATTATATGTTTATTAAACAAAAAAAAACGACAATTAAAAATACGTTTTCGTTTTGTTCCTACAATCAATTTTGCCAGATGTTCATACGTAAAAAACAGTAGTTGACCTACATAAAAACGGTCGAGGCGGTATGATATTCCTGAAATCATTCTAAAATTGTATAACCCAAAATATATTGTTTATCTTCTCTAATATAAAATTATCAAATACTTTTCGTTATAAACTTAGAATAAAAAATTTACAATGGGTTTAGTGTTGCACTGACTACATCAAAAGTCAGCTGCAATAGAAAAACACGATCTTCGTTTTTTACCTTTTTTTTTACCGCATGCCGATTGGCGAATACGACTTTAAACTGTCTAAATTTGGTATTTGATGCACCTTTTTCCTATAATTCTACACTCCCTACTGTAATTTATACACTAACGTGTAAGTGAAATTTCGATTATGATGCATGGTGGTTGATAAAATAGTGATTAGTGAACATTTTAAATATTCAAAATGTATATAAAAAAACAATGTAATTAATAAATTAACTTAAATATTGGAAAACGGTAGATTAATAACATTTTTTCGGAGGAACAACTCAGAAAAACGCCCGGTAAATACGGTAGGTCTGGCAACACTGTTTACGATTTTACTTCTAAAGTGTACTACTATTAATAAAACTAAAAAAAAAATGTTGAAGACAAAATGAATATTTTAGTCACAGCGTATCATTATAATGAGTGGAAATTTAGTAAATCTTAAAATTTTAACTTTGAACCAAGTTTTTTATTTGTTTCTTAATAATCTGTTGTTTGGTTTTTGTGTTATTCGTGAATATCAGTAAGTAATTAAGTATAATGCAGATAATAAATGTTACCATGTAATCATTTATGAACCATACACTGTTTATGTCTTAGACAAATTAGTTTTTTTTTTTTTTTTTTTGTGTGAAATCATTAAATTATAATTTTTTCACCATATTTTGTTTTAAAATTGAAATGTTCTTATTCTTGTGTGTACAAATTTAAGGCTGATTTTATGTGGATATATAATATAACCGTAGTTGTGAATTACAGATGGTGGTTGTCGAAAATTGTTAATAAAACTAAATTTGTTATATTTTGCGAAATATTTGGTTTATTAAAAAAAAAGATTCTAAATAATTACGTTTTACATCAATGTCTTAAAATAATAATTCTACTTTACAATATTGGTGCTTTTGATAGCATCGAGCATTTCATTTCACCAGATTTTTCTATGGGTATAAAATTTAAGTTAATTTGTGAATAATTATCAAGGAATGTTCTTCATCGGGGTTGTATGCGAAGTTTTCAATATATAAGAAGTTTGAGAGTGATTAATAAGTTTTATCATATAACAATAGGATTAATTTAACTTTGAAGCTGCTACATTAATTTTCGAACGGTTATATAGAAACGTTTTAAAAGATTACGTCGATTTGAAAACGATGTTCAAGAAGACGAATTGGCCGAGGTTTCTGAACGGGTATGTTTAATTATGATATTTGATTTTGGGCTTATTAAATGCATAAGATTCTAGCTTAATTTCTAAAAATTATCATTTCCCATTAGTGCGTTGTTTAATTTAAAGTCGTGATACAATAATGAATCGTGTTATAGCAAAAAGTATATTAACAACCGCAACCTACACTTGTAATTTTTCATAAACATTGTTCAAACAATTAATATAACCTCAAGTTGCATTTATTTACGTACGAGTGATTTAAAACATTTTAAAAATTTAATTTTGTTCAATTTTTTGATTTCATTTGAATAGTCTCTATTTTATAGTGTTGGGAGAAAAAGAACTGAACGGTTCAGTCAGAACTGTTCTTATAAGCGGAATGAATGAACGGTTCTGTAGAACAAAAAAGAACCGTTCTTTTAAAGAACGCTTGCCAGTTCAGTAAAAATACAGAACGTCTTTCTGTACCTTTCGGCTATTCTCGGCTAATTTCCCGAGTTTGTTCGAACTTTCTCCTTGTCTTACTGCGCTTTAACTATATTCTACTTCATTTTAATTTTACTTAGATGCGTGTTGTGTTGCGCACGTCCGGATATAAAACACTGCTCTTTAGATACCAGAGGCGCACACGCATACATAAGTGTATGAAATGTATACAACGTCAATGACGAATTAGAACCTAAAATTTAAATACTTCTATAGTAAAGTACTATGGCAGTGGTCGGCGGTCAACTGTTCATTTTTTTCACATAATTTTTTATTTTTATTTTTTACTATATCAGCAGTTTCTCCTTGTCTAACTTATTTAAGTATATTCAATCTCATTTTATCTAGAAAAGAACTACAAATGTTAACAGATTGCTCCGTTCATTGTTTTAAACGTAAAACAAATCCAAGGCCGTATATATTTAAAGCGTTCTTTAAAGAACCCTCCGTTCTTTACAGAACCGTTCGACCACCCGTTCTTTAAAGAACCTACGTTCTTTTAAAGAACCTACGTTCTTTAAAGAACCCTCCGTTCATTACGGAACCACTGAACAACCTGTTCTTTAAAGAACCGTTCATTAGAACCGTTCTTTTTGAGGAATAGAACAGGCGTTCACATTCTTCTAAAAGAACGGGAATGCCCATCTCTACTATTTTAGGATATATATCGTTTAATTTCCTGAAGTCGATTAAATTACGTCATAAAATTTAAAATTTATTCATATTGTTCTATAGAGTATTCTGTAGTAATTGGTTTAATATAACTTGCCTTAATCTGTTCACAAATAAATTACCAATATGTCAATCAATAATTACATATAGATAGAATTTTTTCACCAATTGTGGTATTATATTTATAAAAAAATATTCATCGATCACTCAATCATTTAATTGAGTAAAGGATTTCTTTATTTTTTTTCATATGTGCTAAATTTGCAAATATTGTGTCTGTCTCGTGCAGCCTTGTACTAGATTTGTTATTATAGTATTAAATCTCACGTCAATTTGAAATTAAAAATATGTTACTTAAGCTGTCAGTCTATAAATTATTTTTCACAAATTTTGTCTCATATATATATATATATATATATATATATATATATATATATATATATATATATAATATCCCTAAAATCGTAAAAAATGGAAAAGACTGTGTCAACAAGCGGACCCCGCACAGGGAAAACGCTAGGAAAGAGGAAGAAGATATATATAATATCCCTGTTAACGTACTAATGATAAAACTCTAGTAATTTGAAATTCTACACAAAATGTAAAAAAAGTACACTTAAGATTTTTTACAAAAGAGTTAATTTGAATAATTAAGCGGAATAATTTGTAGGATAAAATTTCCGATATTATTAGAGAAGCGTTACCGTGGCGCTGAAAATCAAACTCAGTTTTTAAAGATTATTCATTAATTTAGAATGTACATTATTATATATAATTGAACAAATTATATTTTTAGTAGCGAAGTAATGAAATGAATGTTTCACATTTTAGTTATTCCTAGGACGACAAACGATCACATGTTAATCTACTGCAGGAAGCAGAATATTCGGATGAAGATGATTTTATAGCGTAAAAATCGGAAACAAATTTTTACAGATGCCTAATTATCACTCCAGGTTACTTTAAAATGAACATTTGTTTACTTTCTCGAATTTTTTAGTCTACCTTCGATTTCAAAAAATTTTAGCATTTGCGATTCATTAAAAGGTTGCTAGTCTTATCGCTCTCAATGATATCTCTTATTTTATTTATTTATTCGTATGTTTCCGCGTACAAATAAAAACCATTTGCTACTTAACTAATTCTACAGATTAATATCTAGTTTCTCGATTCATTCTTTTGGTTGATCAGTTAGGTTATTTAATGCTTGCATTTGACATTCCATTAGTATATGATTGACTGTTTGGTCTTTATCTCCGCAGTCGCATGTTGCGTTGTTCTTGATCTCTCATCTATGCAACATTTTTCCACATCTTCCGTGTTCCGTCATAATGCAATTTAGTCTAATCCACAAATTTCTATGTATAACTGTAAGTTGGTAATAAAACGTTTAATTAACAAAAATCGATCGTGGATACGTAATGATTTAGTATGCTTCGTAAACCTTATCTAAGTGACGTGATAAGCTTCTTTTATTGTAAATTAACGTTTACGATCATTACGATATTTTAAATTCGAACGTAAATTTTATAAATGATATATAGTAAAATGAATTGAACACATTTTCAAGATACGGTAAAATCATTTCACGCTCATTGAAGTATTTGGATCGATATGTTTGTGGAATGATTTAAAATTAAAACGGTTATAATTATATATAAAAAATAGAGCATCGTCATTAATTTATAAACTTTATTAAAAGATTAAGTATGGATTTACTTTTTATTAAAGTTTTTATAATATTAATTGAATTATAACGTTTCGTTTAATATTAACACGAAGGTTCACTTGGTGTATGTAGCGTGAAGAACAAATTGTGATTGTATACATTTTTGCAATATTTCATTGTATTATCGAATGTTTGTGTTCATTTATTTCATATTACGATCCACTATTTAAAATATTATCGTTATTTACAGGTTAGAGCTTTTAACATTTGGTAGAGTTATTAATAATAATGCTGAAAAGTTAATAAAACGAAGTAACATACTTGATTATTTCATCAATCTTGTGCTATCATTCAATTCGTGCTGTGAGATTATGTGACGAATACGTTATGCGATAACTTTATATGGCAATGAAAAAATATTTCGATGAATTCGTTTTCAAATGTTGGTTGTAAAATCGGATAAACATATGTGTCGGAAGTAAATTATGTAGCCGCGATATTTTGAGTGTTATAGGAATTCTGAATTAAGTTAGTAGGGTGACATCATAATTTTCATGGACCGCAAAAGGTGATACATATTTACGGTCTTTTCGCGAAAATAATATTTTAGATTATTAAAATCTGTTGCGATAGGTATTGCATTCTGTTTCTTTTCTTGTTTCAAAGAGGTTTAATCATATCCGGAATATTTATTATCGACCTAGAATCGGTTTCTTTATTTGTTTATATTTAAATTGTGTTCTGATCTATTAGAAAAGCCTTTCGTGTATCTGTTTAATCTAATATTAAAGCAGGGCATTTGGCCTGATTCTCTTAAAACATCTAAAATAATACCGTTATATAAATCGGGTGATCGTCAGCTAATCGCCAATTATCGACCTATCTCTATACTCTGTACACCTGCCAAATTATTAGAATCTAATAATATACGTTAGGTTGAACAGTTATTTACTGACTAAAATTATGCCTGAGCAACACGGATTGATGAAGCACAAGTTCACTGTGACAAATCTAGTTACGTACACTGATCAGGTTTCTAGATTCATGGGATTGTGGTTTACAAGTTGATAGTATTTACACTGATTTTAGTAAAGCATTTGACACAGTTAGTCATTCATATCTACTGAATAAACTAAAGTTGCTTGGACTGTCAAAATATTTTATAATATTATTAGAATCCTAACCTTAACAAACACAACATCCAGAGTCAAGTTTCGAGGAGAAATATCCGAGGCTTTTAAAATTAAAACAGGAGTAAGACAGGGAGATTGTCTATCCCCTGTGCTTTTTAACTGTGTTCTGGAGAAAGTTATAAGGGAGTGGAAAAAATTGCGGAATTGAACCAATCAGATTAGGAAGGAAAAAATCTGGGATCGAGATTTCATGTCTTGCATTTGCGGATGATATTGCAATTTTAGCTGATAATTTGGAAGATGCAGTTATTCAGTTAAATTCATTGAAAGAAGTAGCTGAAAAAGCTGGCCTGCAAATTTCATATGAAAAAACAGTTTATATAACCAATGAACCTTCGGCATCATGTTATTTATCAACAAAATACGGAAAGGTTAAAAAAGTCACCAAATTTAAATATCTAGGTGAAATAATTCAACCAAATGGTTTAGATAAAGAAGCGAATCTAACCAGAGTACACAAGATGGAACAAGCATTCAATGTAACCAGAGAAATATATAAAAAGAAGTCATTATCTATAAATATGAAGATACGACATTATGATACTGTAATTAAACCGCAATGTCTATATGCAGCAGAATGTCTGAATATGAACACAAGAAGAGAAATCGAGCTCATAGAGAAGAAGGAACGGAAAATTATGAGAAAAATTCTGGGACCGAACATTAAAGATGGACAACGGGTATTAAAAAGAAACAAGGAAATATATGAAAAAATTGAAAAGATATACAATGACAAAAAGAAGAATAAGATTTTACGGTCACCTAAAAAGAATGGAACCACATAGACAAACTAAAGCCATATTTGAATACTTTGAAAGTAATCCAAAGAATAAACTTATGTGGTTTATAGAAACCAAAAAAGATATATCAGAAATGAACATAAAAAGTGAGGACGTAAATAATAGAAATAAATTCCGAGAAAAAATTAACACATTTAAAGGTTTTGCTGAAAACGTGAAGAAGAACACCAGTAGTTACATGTGGACGGAAGAAAGAAAAGCGCAGCACAGCTTGAAGATGAAAGAATATTGGAGAAGGAAAAAAGAAAATCTCATGATCATTGTTTTTGCGTGGTCCATAGTTGGCCAAAATCGAAAATAATAATAAATAATAATTATTAGAATCCTATTTATATAACCGTAAGAGCTATGTTGTGTATAATGGCTACCATTCTAATACATATTCACCTACTTCAGGGGTTCCACAAGGTTCGAATTTGGGTCCTCTACTATTCCGAATTTTTATCAATGATATTGGAAAGAACCTTTGCTAAAAATTTCTTTTATTTGCTGATGATCTCAAAATTTATGCTCCTATATCTTCACTAGCTGACTGTGAATCTTTACAAACAGATCTAGATAAGCTGGTTCTGTGGAGCAAAGAAAATCATTTAACTTTCAATTGTGATATCATTTATTACATTATCTAATGTTTTCCTTTATTTTCACATTTTAGGTATTGGAAGCAACTGATATTATTGCTGATAATATTGGAATACGATATTCTAAAAATTAGTCCACGATTAAGGAAAATAGAAAGTTACATAGTAAACGAAACGTCAGTATTTATTAACCCCATTTTCGATATAATTTTTTTTTCAGGTACTTTATTTTACATGCCATGTACTGCAACCTACACCAGAAATACATTTATATAGATTTTAAATTCTAGAATGTTAAAAAATTGATGACTGTTTGAATGCATTAATTTTTTCCTCTGAGAAACTTTTTTCCTTGGTGGAATTTGAACTCTTGTCACTGCTACACTAATATATATATTTTTTTCATTTATTACATTAACTAATATGTTTTCCTTTATTTTTCCATTTTAGGTATTGGAAGAAACTGATATTATTGCTGAAAATATTGGAATACGATATTCTAAAAATCGGTTCATGATTAAAGAAAGTAGAAAGATACATATTAAATGAAACGACAGTATTTATAAACCCTCATTTTTCAATAGAATTTGTTTTTTCAGTTACTTTATTTTATGTTGCTATGTACAGCAACCTAGGCCAGAGATACATTTATCTAGATTCTAATGAATAGGTTAATTATTTTGGAATGTTAGAAAATTGATGACTATTTGAATGCAACAATTTTTTCTTTGAGAAATCCTTGTCCTCGGTGGAATTTGAACTCATGTCACCGCTACACTAAGATGTATATATTTTTTCATTTATTACATTAATATGTTTTCCTTTATTTTTACATTTTAGGTATTGGAAGATACTGATATTATTGCTGAAAATATTGGAATACAATATTCTAAAAATTGGTTCATGATTAAAGAAAGTAGAAAGTTACATATTAAATGAAACTTCGGTATTTATTAACCCCCCATTTCAATAGAATTTGTTTTTTCAGTTACTTTATTTTACATTGCTATGTACTGCAACCTGGGCCAGAGATACATTTATCTAGATTTTAATGAATAGGTTATTTGTTTTGGAATGTTAGAAAATCTTGTATATTAATTTGGTTGTTGGTAAGAATATTATGGTGGATAAGAGGAAGAGTACAGATATTTCTGTGGGACTTAAAATGTGTGTAGGTTATGAGGATGTTTTGAAAGGACTTTGTTGATTGAATAAATTGGAATGGATTGGAGTTTGAAAAGATGAAGCTGTGTAATTTTTATGATGGCTAGGCGCAGACGGCTGGTCAATTATCGGTGATGTTAGTACATTGAGGTTTTCCAGAAATGTGTTGAACTTTGTATTGATTGATCACAATTTGTTGGAATCTGGCACTAATACCCACTGACTGTCCTATGTATTTTTCATTGATAATTTAATGGTCTATGGGAATTTTGTGATAACATTTTTTGTCAATGTTGGTGTATTCATCACTGATTGAATGCATTAATTTTTCCCCCTGAGAAATTCTTATCCTCGGTGGAATTCAAATTCAGGTCGCCCCTCCACTAATATGTATATATTTATTTATTTATTATGTTATCTAAAATGTTTTCCTTTTTAGGTATTAAAAGAAACTGATATTATTGCTGATAATATTGGAATACAATATTCTAAAAATTGTTTTGTGATATAAAAAAGTAGAAAGTTACATAGTAAATGAAACATCAATATTTATTAACCTCCATTTTTCAATACAATTGGTTTTTTCAGGTACTTTATTTTACATGCCATGTTCCTCTACTTAGGCCAGAGATACGTTTATCTTGATTTTATTGAATAAGTTAACTGTTTTGGAATGTTAGAAATTTGATGACTGATTGAATGCATTAATCTTTTCCTCTGAGAAATTCTTGTCCTCGGTTGAATTTGAACTCATGTCACCACTACACTAATATATATATATTTTTTCATTTATTACATTATCTAACATGTGTTTCTTTATTTTTACATTTTAGGTATTGGAAGATACTGATATTATTGCTGAAAATATTGGAATACAATATTCTAAAAATTGGTTCATGATTAAAGAAAGTAGAAAGTTACATATTAAATGAAACTTTGGTATTTATTAACCCCTCATTTTTCAATAGAATTTGTTTTTTCAGTTGCTTTATTTTACTTTGCTATGTACTGCAACCTGGGCCAGAGATACATTTATCTAGATTTTAATGAATAGGTTAATTATTTTGGAATGTTGGAAAATTGATGACTGATTGACTGCATTAATTTTGTCCTCTCTGAAATTTTTATCCTCTGTGGAATTTGAACTCATGTTGCTGCTACACTAATACATATATATTTTTTCATTTATTATGTTATCTAATTCCTTTATTTTTACATTTTAGGTATTGGAAGGAACTGATATTATTGCTGATAATATTGGAATACAATATTCTAAAAATTTGTTTGTGATTAAAGAAAGTAGTAAGTTACATATTAAATGAAACGTCAGTATTTATTAATGCCCATTTTTCAATAGAATTTGTTTTTTCAGTTACTTTATGTTACATTGCTATAAGCTGCAACCTAGAGATACATTTATCTTTATTTTAATGAATAGGTTATTCGTTTTGGAATGTTAGAAAATCTTGTATATTAATTTGGTTGTTGGTAAGAATACTATGGTGGATAAGAGGAAGAGTACAGATATTTCTGTGGGACTTAAAATGTGTGTAGGTTATGAGGATGTTTTGAAAGGACTGTGCTGATTGAATAAATTAGAATGGACTGGAGTTTGAAAAGATGAAGTTGTGAGTAATTTTAATGATGGCTAGGTGCAGATGGCTTGTCAATTATGATTTCAGTGATGTTAGGACATTGAGGTTTTCCAGAAATGTGTTGAACTTTGTATTGATTGATCACAATTTGTTGGAATCTGGCACTAATACCCACTGACTGTCCTATGTATTTTTCATTGATAATTTAATGGTCTATGGGAATATTGTGATAACATTTTTTATCAATGTTGGTGTATTCATCACTGATTGAATGCATTAATTTTTTCCCCTGAGAAATTCTTATCCTCGGTGGAATTCAAGCTCAGGTCGCCCCTCCACTAATATGTATATATTTATTTATTTATTATGTTATGTAATATGTTTTCCTTTATTTTTACATTTTAGGTATTGAAAGAAACTGATATTATTGCTGATAATATTGGAATACAATATTCTAAAAATTGTTTTGTGATATAAAAAAGTAGAAAGTTGCATAGTAAATGAAACATCAGTATTTATTAACCTCCATTTTTCAATACAATTGGTTTTTTCAGGTACTTTATTTTACATGCCATGCTCCTCTACTTAGGCCAGAGGTACATTTATCTTGATTTTATTGAATAAGTTAACTGTTTTGGAATGTTAGAAAATTGATGACTGATTGAATGCATTAATCTTTTCCTCTGGGAAATTCTTGTCCTCGGTTGAATTTGAACTCATGTCACCGCTACACTAATATATATATATATATTTTCATTTATTACATTATCTAATATGTGTTTCTGTATTTTTACATTTTAGGTATTGGTAGATACTGATATTATTGCTGAAAATATTGGAATACAATATTCTAAAAATTGGTTCATGATTAAAGGAAGTAGAAAGTTACATATTAAATGAAACTTCGGTATTTATTAACCCCCCATTTCAATAGAATTTGTTTTTTCAGTTACTTTATTTTACATTGCTATGTACTGCAACCTGGGCCAGAGATACATTTATCTAGATTTTAATGAATAGGTTATTTGTTTTGGAATGTTAGAAAATCTTGTATATTAATTTGGTTGTTGGTAAGAATATTATGGTGGATAAGAGGAAGAGTACAGATATTTCTGTGGGACTTAAAATGTGTGTAGGTTATGAGGATGTTTTGAAAGGACTTTGTTGATTGAATAAATTGGAATGGATTGGAGTTTGAAAAGATGAAGCTGTGTAATTTTTATGATGGCTAGGCGCAGACGGCTGGTCAATTATCGGTGATGTTAGTACATTGAGGTTTTCCAGAAATGTGTTGAACTTTGTATTGATTGATCACAATTTGTTGGAATCTGGCACTAATACCCACTGACTGTCCTATGTATTTTTCATTGATAATTTAATGGTCTATGGGAATTTTGTGATAACATTTTTTGTCAATGTTGGTGTATTCATCACTGATTGAATGCATTAATTTTTCCCCCTGAGAAATTCTTATCCTCGGTGGAATTCAAATTCAGGTCGCCCCTCCACTAATATGTATATATTTATTTATTTATTATGTTATCTAAAATGTTTTCCTTTTTAGGTATTAAAAGAAACTGATATTATTGCTGATAATATTGGAATACAATATTCTAAAAATTGTTTTGTGATATAAAAAAGTAGAAAGTTACATAGTAAATGAAACATCAATATTTATTAACCTCCATTTTTCAATACAATTGGTTTTTTCAGGTACTTTATTTTACATGCCATGTTCCTCTTCTTAGGCCAGAGATACATTTATCTTGATTTTATTGAATAAGTTAACTGTTTTGGAATGTTAGAAAATTGATGACTGATTGAATGCATTAATCTTTTCCTCTGAGAAATTCTTGTCCTCGGTTGAATTTGAACTCATGTCACCACTACACTAATATATATATATTTTTTCATTTATTACATTATCTAACATGTGTTTCTTTATTTTTACATTTTAGGTATTGGAAGATACTGATATTATTGCTGAAAATATTGGAATACAATATTCTAAAAATTGGTTCATGATTAAAGAAAGTAGAAAGTTACATATTAAATGAAACTTTGGTATTTATTAACCCCTCATTTTTCAATAGAATTTGTTTTTTCAGTTGCTTTATTTTACTTTGCTATGTACTGCAACCTGGGCCAGAGATACATTTATCTAGATTTTAATGAATAGGTTAATTATTTTGGAATGTTGGAAAATTGATGACTGATTGACTGCATTAATTTTGTCCTCTCTGAAATTTTTATCCTCTGTGGAATTTGAACTCATGTTGCTGCTACACTAATACATATATATTTTTTCATTTATTATGTTATCTAATTCCTTTATTTTTACATTTTAGGTATTGGAAGGAACTGATATTATTGCTGATAATATTGGAATACAATATTCTAAAAATTTGTTTGTGATTAAAGAAAGTAGTAAGTTACATATTAAATGAAACGTCAGTATTTATTAATGCCCATTTTTCAATAGAATTTGTTTTTTCAGTTACTTTATGTTACATTGCTATAAGCTGCAACCTAGAGATACATTTATCTTTATTTTAATGAATAGGTTATTCGTTTTGGAATGTTAGAAAATCTTGTATATTAATTTGGTTGTTGGTAAGAATACTATGGTGGATAAGAGGAAGAGTACAGATATTTCTGTGGGACTTAAAATGTGTGTAGGTTATGAGGATGTTTTGAAAGGACTGTGCTGATTGAATAAATTAGAATGGACTGGAGTTTGAAAAGATGAAGTTGTGAGTAATTTTAATGATGGCTAGGTGCAGATGGCTTGTCAATTATGATTTCAGTGATGTTAGGACATTGAGGTTTTCCAGAAATGTGTTGAACTTTGTATTGATTGATCACAATTTGTTGGAATCTGGCACTAATACCCACTGACTGTCCTATGTATTTTTCATTGATAATTTAATGGTCTATGGGAATATTGTGATAACATTTTTTATCAATGTTGGTGTATTCATCACTGATTGAATGCATTAATTTTTTCCCCTGAGAAATTCTTATCCTCGGTGGAATTCAAGCTCAGGTCGCCCCTCCACTAATATGTATATATTTATTTATTTATTATGTTATGTAATATGTTTTCCTTTATTTTTACATTTTAGGTATTGAAAGAAACTGATATTATTGCTGATAATATTGGAATACGATATTCTAAAAATTGTTTTGTGATATAAAAAAGTAGAAAGTTGCATAGTAAATGAAACATCAGTATTTATTAACCTCCATTTTTCAATACAATTGGTTTTTTCAGGTACTTTATTTTACATGCCATGTTCCTCTACTTAGGCCAGGGGTACATTTATCTTGATTTTATTGAATAAGTTAACTGTTTTGGAATGTTAGAAAATTGATGACTGATTGAATGCATTAATCTTTTCCTCTGGGAAATTCTTGTCCTCGGTTGAATTTGAACTCATGTCACCGCTACACTAATATATATATATATATTTTCATTTATTACATTATCTAATATGTGTTTCTTTATTTTTACATTTTAGGTATTGGTAGATACTGATATTATTGCTGAAAATATTGGAATACAATATTCTAAAAATTGGTTCATGATTAAAGAAAGTAGAAAGTTACATATTAAATGAAACTTCGGTATTTATTAACCCCCCATTTCAATAGAATTTGTTTTTTCAGTTACTTTATTTTACATTGCTATGTACTGCAACCTGGGCCAGAGATACATTTATCTAGATTTTAATGAATAGGTTATTTGTTTTGGAATGTTAGAAAATCTTGTATATTAATTTGGTTGTTGGTAAGAATATTATGGTGGATAAGAGGAAGAGTACAGATATTTCTGTGGGACTTAAAATGTGTGTAGGTTATGAGGATGTTTTGAAAGGACTTTGTTGATTGAATAAATTGGAATGGATTGGAGTTTGAAAAGATGAAGCTGTGTAATTTTTATGATGGCTAGGCGCAGACGGCTGGTCAATTATCGGTGATGTTAGGACATTGAGGTTTTCCAGAAATGTGTTGAACTTTGTATTGATTGATCACAATTTGTTGGAATCTGGCACTAATACCCACTGACTGTCCTATGTATTTTTCATTGATAATTTAATGGTCTATGGGAATTTTGTGATAACATTTTTTGTCAATGTTGGTGTATTCATCACTGATTGAATGCATTAATTTTTCCCCCTGAGAAATTCTTATCCTCGGTGGAATTCAAATTCAGGTCGCCCCTCCACTAATATGTATATATTTATTTATTTATTATGTTATCTAAAATGTTTTCCTTTTTAGGTATTAAAAGAAACTGATATTATTGCTGATAATATTGGAATACGATATTCTAAAAATTGTTTTGTGATATAAAAAAGTAGAAAGTTACATAGTAAATGAAACATCAATATTTATTAACCTCCATTTTTCAATACAATTGGTTTTTTCAGGTACTTTATTTTACATGCCATGTTCCTCTTCTTAGGCCAGAGATACATTTATCTTGATTTTATTGAATAAGTTAACTGTTTTGGAATGTTAGAAAATTGATGACTGATTGAATGCATTAATCTTTTCCTCTGAGAAATTCTTGTCCTCGGTTGAATTTGAACTCATGTCACCACTACACTAATATATATATATTTTTTCATTTATTACATTATCTAACATGTGTTTCTTTATTTTTACATTTTAGGTATTGGAAGATACTGATATTATTGCTGAAAATATTGGAATACAATATTCTAAAAATTGATTCATGATTAAAGAAAGTAGAAAGTTACATATTAAATGAAACTTTGGTATTTATTAACCCCTCATTTTTCAATAGAATTTGTTTTTTCAGTTGCTTTATTTTACTTTGCTATGTACTGCAACCTGGGCCAGAGATACATTTATCTAGATTTTAATGAATAGGTTAATTATTTTGGAATGTTGGAAAATTGATGACTGATTGACTGCATTAATTTTGTCCTCTCTGAAATTTTTATCCTCTGTGGAATTTGAACTCATGTTGCCGCTACACTAATACATATATATTTTTTCATTTATTATGTTATCTAATTCCTTTATTTTTACATTTTAGATATTGGAAGGAACTGATATTATTGCTGATAATATTGTAATACAATATTCTAAAAATTTGTTTGTGATTAAAGAAAGTAGTAAGTTACATATTAAATGAAACGTCAGTATTTATTAATGCCCATTTTTCAATAGAATTTGTTTTTTCAGTTACTTTATGTTACATTGCTATATGCTGCAACCTAGAGATACATTTATCTTTATTTTAATGAATAGGTTATTCGTTTTGGAATGTTAGAAAATCTTGTATATTAATTTGGTTGTTGGTAAGAATACTATGGTGGATAAGAGGAAGAGTACAGATATTTCTGTGGGACTTAAAATGTGTGTAGGTTATGAGGATGTTTTGAAAGGACTGTGCTGATTGAATAAATTGGAATGGACTGGAGTTTGAAAAGATGAAGTTGTGAGTAATTTTAATGATGGCTAGGTGCAGATGGCTTGTCAATTATGATTTCAGTGATGTTAGGACATTGAGGTTTTCCAGAAATGTGTTGAACTTTGTATTGATTGATCACAATTTGTTGGAATCTGGCACTAATACCCACTGACTGTCCTATGTATTTTTCATTGATAATTTAATGGTCTATGGGAATATTGTGATAACATTTTTTATCAATGTTGGTGTATTCATCACTGATTGAATGCATTAATTTTTTCCCCTGAGAAATTCTTATCCTCGGTGGAATTCAAGCTCAGGTCGCCCCTCCACTAATATGTATATATTTATTTATTTATTATGTTATGTAATATGTTTTCCTTTATTTTTACATTTTAGGTATTGAAAGAAACTGATATTATTGCTGATAATATTGGAATACGATATTCTAAAAATTGTTTTGTGATATAAAAAAGTAGAAAGTTGCATAGTAAATGAAACATCAGTATTTATTAACCTCCATTTTTCAATACAATTGGTTTTTTCAGGTACTTTATTTTACATGCCATGCTCCTCTACTTAGGCCAGAGGTACATTTATCTTGATTTTATTGAATAAGTTAACTGTTTTGGAATGTTAGAAAATTGATGACTGATTGAATGCATTAATCTTTTCCTCTGGGAAATTCTTGTCCTCGGTTGAATTTGAACTCATGTCACCGCTACACTAATATATATATATATATTTTCATTTATTACATTATCTAATATGTGTTTCTTTATTTTTACATTTTAGGTATTGGTAGATACTGATATTATTGCTGAAAATATTGGAATACAATATTCTAAAAATTGGTTCATGATTAAAGAGAGTAGAAAGTTACATATTAAATGAAACTTCGGTATTTATTAACCCCCCATTTCAATAGAATTTGTTTTTTCAGTTACTTTATTTTACTTTGCTATGTACTGCAATCTGGGCCAGAGATTAATTTATCTAGATTTTAATGAATAGGTTAATTATTTTGGAATGTTGGAAAATTGATGACTGATTGACTGCATTAATTTTGTCCTCTCTGAAATGTTTGTCCTCTGTGGAATTTGAACTCATGTCGCCGCTATACT
This sequence comes from Coronaproctus castanopsis, assembly GCA_032883995.1. Lineage (NCBI taxonomy): Eukaryota > Metazoa > Arthropoda > Insecta > Hemiptera > Monophlebidae > Coronaproctus > Coronaproctus castanopsis. The sequence continues at coordinate 65,166,627 of CM065052.1, read as the reverse complement.
AATACATATATATTTTTTCATTTATTATGTTATCTAATTCCTTTATTTTTACATTTTAGGTATTGGAAGAAACTGATATTATTGCTGATAATATTGGAATACAATATTCTAAAAATTTGTTTGTGATTAAAGAAAGTAGTAAGTTACATATTAAATGAAACGTCAGTATTTATTAATGCCCATTTTTCAATAGAATTTGTTTTTTCAGTTACTTTATGTTACATTGCTATATACTGCAACCTAGAGATACATTTATCTTTATTTTAATGAATAGGTTATTTGTTTTGGAATGTTAGAAAATCTTGTATATTAAATTGGTTGTTGGTGAGAATATTATGGCGGTTAAGAGGATGAGTACAGATATTTCTGTTGGACATAAAATGTGTGTAGGTTATGAGGATGTTTTGAAGAGGACTTTGCTGATTGAATAAATTGGAATGGATTGTAGGTTGAAAAGATGAAGCTGTGAGTAATTTTTATGATGGCTAGGCGCAGGCGGCTGGTCAATTACGATTTCAGTGATCTTTGAGGTTTTCCAGAAATGTGTTGAACTTTGTATTGATTGATCACAATTTGTTGGAATCTAGCATTAATACCCACTGACTTTTTAGTTAACTATTTTGGAATGTTAGAAAATTGATGACTGATTGAATTCATTAATTTTTTCCTCTGAGAAATTTTGCAGGGGGATTCCTCTATGTCCCGGTACTCACATGAAAGATACAGATATACTCAAGTTTTCCAGCTGATTAAGTTTCAACATGATGGATGAAATCAATGAATCTGACACCTTCACTTTGCTTTCAATAGCCTTTTAAATGCTTTGTGAGTAGGTGACGATGAGATAATTGCCTGGAAGATTTGCATCAATTAAGGACGACAAGGAAAAAAGTACTGCCACACACTCGGCTGTAAATGCGGAACAGAGATCAGATAATTTGTACACCCTGCTAGTATTAAGAGGTGGGATGTGAACTGCTGCACCCGTTCCCTGAGCGGACTTCGATCCATCTGTATAAACAAGGATGTGTGTAGGGAAATTTTCAGCGATAATATTATTAAATGTAGCCTGGATCAGTGGTGGGCCAGAGAACGTAGTTCTCGGGAAAGAAAGATGTTATTTTATTGGCAAAATTGTATGAAATCGGATGGGTATATGAATACGCATAGTCTGGGCCTGAAATTTTTCCAACGTAGGTATAACTGAAGCCAGCAGGGTCATCTTGCTATTTGAAAATCGCCAGTTGGAATAAACTCGGTAGAACAAACTATACAACAGAAAGCGATCTATGTTCATTCTACTGATCAAGATCTTTAGTGCTAAATAACTCTGTCTAAACTGTAAGGGAGGAATCTTACACTCTGCCATCAATGCCGGTATCAGAGTACTTCTAACTGCACCAATACATATCCTCACACACTCGTTTTGTACCCGATCAAGCTTATTTAATAATGATTCACATGCTGATCCATAAAAAACACAACCATACTCCATTTTAGATCGAATTAACAATCTATAAAGAGTTAACAGTATGAAAGGATCACCCCCCCAACGAATATTGTATAAATTACATAAAATGTTGACTACGCGATTAATAGTTTTTATAATATTATCAACATGTGGCCGCCATGTTAAACGCGTATCCAATGTAATACCCAAATACCGAATTGATTTGCAAAAGGGAATGACACCATTTTCTGTTGTGATAGAGAAGTTATTGACTGTGTAATGCCTGTATGTAAAAAACACTGCCGCACTTTTCTGGGCACTTAGAGTTAATCCCAACTTATACAGAACTCGTTCGATTAAATCAATATCAATATTAATGTTACATACAGCGTCGGAAAATGTTGTATTGGAACTAAATACCGCGGTATTATCAGCATAGAGGAGAGTTTTAGAATACAAAGGCACGTGTGCTAGTTTTGAAATATATAAATTAAAAAGCATCGGACTAAGAGAAGAACCCTGAGGTATTCCCCTGTATACAACTCGATGGTATCTGGTGGACAATGTACTTATTAGAATGTGGCGTTGCGAAAATAGTCTACTAATGAAGTGGCAGCAATGCCCTGGAATGCATAGGGACAACAGTTTCTGCTGTAAAGTGGGTAAATGTACATTGTTAAAGGCGTTCATTATATATCGAGGAAAACGGTAATATTGTATTCTTTGTTAATGAGACTATTATATATATTACCAACTAAATCACCAACGTAGTCCAATGTGTTTGTGTTATTTCGAAAACCATACATATTAGTTGGGAGGATTTCATTATGCTCTAACCACCAGTTGAGACGCAAAGCTATAAGATTCACAAATTTTCCTGAAACAAGAGGCTAATGCAATTGGTCTAAGTGATCCATTTTTCTTAGGCACAGGGACGATAACAAAAAGCATCCAAGAATTTGGAATCGAATTAGTTTGCCAAACTTGATTTAAAATGTGAACGAAGACAGTAAAAAAATTTTCCGCTAGCTTTTTTAATGCTTCAAAAGAAACACCACCGTATCCGGGCGTTGTTGAATCTTTCCTTGATAAAATGTAGGCTATCTCCTTTTCAGTAAAAGGAGCATCTAAAAAGTGATCAGAGGGGCTACTTTCAGGTGTTATAACTTCCTCTAGTTCAGGTACATGAGGTAGAGTCAGTAACTCAACAAATGAATAAAAATTGTCTTTTGACAACTGTCTAACTTGCTTATATGAAGAACTCCTGAATGATTTAGATAATTCCCATACCTTAGAAATTGATTTTGTCGATTGAATTGCATACAAAACTGTTGCCACTTCTTCCTTTTTGCTAGTTTAAATTTCCGCTTAGCTAAAGCATTAATTTTCCTTCAGTGCAGATAATTTTCAACAGAGCTATTTTCCTTATATTGTAGAAAAGCTCTCCTTCTATCACACGCTGCGCGTTGACAAGAATCTGACCACCAAAGGCCTGAGTTACTTTTCCTCGTTTTATTATATTCACGCTCCTTTATATTTGGTGTCGATTTTGATACGGCTTCGCTGATAGCTTCATATAACAACTGGAACTGGACCCTAGGGTCAGTCACATTGCATATATTCAAATCATGCTTCTGAAGCTGCGAAGAAAACAATTGCCAGTTCGTACGTTTGTAGTTCCACCTTTTTTTTTTTTTAAACTGTTCAAAAAATCTGTTACTATCCTGTACATAATTTATACCTATTTCTATTAATATGGGCAGTGGTCACAACCTGCAGTGTCGGTCATAGTTTTCTAGCTAGCTATTAAACCTAACGTAGGCGAACAAAATGACAAATCTAACGGATTGGCAACAGTTCCAGGCCTACCAAAATGAGTTGGACTGCCATCGTTCAAGATGCAGCAGTCTACGTTCAAAAAGGCTTCATATAACACGTTCCCCAAATAATTATTTGTAAAACCACCCCAGGCTACATTATTCGCATTCCAGTCACCACCGATGATGAATGGAGTTTTCAATGAATTAAATATGAAAATAGAAATATTTGGACGAGAGGATGGTTTAACATATATATACTATAAATATGAATATAAAAAGACGAATTTATATTAATCTTAGTGCCTATCAATTGTATGGAATCCGAGCTATCTTGTGATAAATTGAAAACAATAGGAAAGGTCGTAATGTGGTCCCGCACTAAAATTGCCACGCCACCATATCCTTCATGTCTATCGTTTCTATGAGTCGTAAAATTTTTATACTCGAATTGTTCGCTAGGTTCAAGCCATGTCTCCGATAATAACACTACATCAGCTTCGTATTCATCAATTAATCTATCAAGGCTGTCACAGTTATTTTTCACACTGTGACAGTTCCACTGTAAAATATTAAGTTTCATTTTTTGCTCGACCGTCCCTGGTTGACAGGGATAGGACTTTTCGCATAATTGTATGCTCGACCATCCGTAGTTGTGAGGGATAGGTTTTTTCGCATATGAAAGTTATTATGCTGATTATGAGATAACGGAGCAAAACATGGCTGACCAACGAAAGAAAGATTATATAATACTGCGTTCCACAATAATTGCTAGGGATGAGATTTATGGAAGCAGTCATTTGGATTGAATTAAAAGTAACATCTACAACTTTAGTAAGCAAGTTAATTAAGGGATTAGTTTTGAATTCGTTTAAGAAACTAGATAAACATTCTGTTAATGTGTTCGAAGAATTTTCTTACAGACCTGGATGTATTTATGTATTATGCTTGCATAACTAATATGTTTTCTTTGTGCAGTTTTATCCGTAATATTAATTCATACTGTTATCATTTACATTATTATTATTATTACAGTCATTATTATTGATTAATGGGGGAAAATTCACACGGTCTATCTTGTTATATTCGTGTCTTCTACTCCTTATTGGAACTAGATTTAGAAACGATAATTCTTCGTAAGCGGTGCAGCCACGATAGTTTGATGTGTGAGGACCATTGCACAAGGCACATTTCGCTGATAAATGGTCTTGTTACAATTAACTGAGTCATATTTTTCCCCACATTTTACACAACGAAAAGGAAGGTTACAGCAATATCGCCTAGTATGTCCATAATTTTGACACCTTGTGCACTGAGGAAGTTGTCTAGGTTTTCTTGGTTTCTCTACCGAGAATGTAGTAATGAAGTTATTTCAAATATTTCTTTATCGGTAACTGGTTTAAATCAACGAAAAACAGGGGAAGAGGATATTTATTTTTTCTATGTAAGATATTGGTTACAGATTTCGCAGAGTATACTAATTTTTCGAATTCTATATTTATTTCGTTAGGAGGCATTGGTGTAGCGTTCTACTACGTGAAATGATCAATCTTCGGGTAACTGATAAGTGAAAAACGGAAATTCTTTCATTCCCAGTGTTGTCTGTACTAGACATCTATAACATTCCGCATTGCTGGGTTTAATAGTAATCCCATGCCTTACATTCAAACGCATAATTGATGATTTACATTTTTAAATTACTAACGAATTTTTAGGTAATTATCGATGATGATAAAAGTGCATTTTTTCTAGAAGTATATCTAAATATATTTGCTCAATAATTTAGATATGATTTCATTGCTAACAACATACCTCGGAATTAATAAATTATTTTAAATATTGGAAAAACGGTAGATTTATAAGATTTTTCGGAAATAATGATATTGCGGTAGGAACTCCTTTGAAAAACCTAGATTTACCGTAAAAACGGTAGGTCTGGCAACACTGTCTACAATTTTACTTCTAACGTTTTATTTATAATAACGGTTTGAATATATTAGTTAAAAGAAAAATTGTTAAAATTTCGATGTAAACTTAGATTATAATCTTTATTTAACATCGGAATTCCTTTATTTTTGTTCTGGTTTATAGGATGCACGTAAGATAGCGGTGCCGGTTGTTTATTCTACAGACGAAAATGTAATTAGTTTTCGTAATATAAGTCGTATTAGATACAAAGAGAGAACCGCTTTAGTTTAATTATCTGAACAATGTTTCGTAAAACATTCGAGTAAGGTACCTTTAAAATATCTTCAACCATTATTATATATAAATACACTCGTTTGAAATTTAAGATATTGATGAGGGGGAAAAAGTGTAAAAAACGTACGAAAAGTCGAACCGAAAAAAATAAAATGTTCTGTGGTGCACCCAGGATTTGTATCTGTGGGGGGCTGAAACACCCTCCCCCTCCAAAAAAAAAATTAAAAATTCTCAATAAACACGAATAAAATATATACAGTCGAATTTCGACAGGCAAAATAAACTATAAATGATCAGGAAACGAAACGAATAATAACAACAAAAAGCCCAACCAATGGTCACGACCTGGGTCAGATTCGAATACCGAACGGCCCAACCGAGGGTCATTTTTTTTCTTTGTGTTGCACAGCCATCTGGATTTTCAATTTCATTAGCTGACAGGATGTAACGAATATTTTCTAACAGCACTTTTTGAATCTAGGCTGTTTTTTACGCTCTTCAAGACGAGGTTTTATTAGTGATAACTCTTTCATTCTCTTCTGTTTCAACTATCGTTTTAGCTGCGAAATTGTTTGGAGCTTACAAGTTACGGGCCTTCTTGATATATATTTTATACTTTTATAATCCCTCTGGGGGGCTTAAGCTGAGTAGCCCCCGCTGTGGGTGCGTCACTGTCTATATCGAAATTTATGATCACAGTGTTTAATTTACGTCGGTGAGTTTTACAATTTTCGTAAAATATTTTTGAAATTCAATGGGTAATCGAATGTGCATATAAGGAATATAATTTTAGTATTACATACCGTTTAACGAACTTTGCTGCGATTAAACCATTGTACGTTATTCCTTTAATTCAAAATAGGCCGTCATTCAAGGTATTGATTATATGCTACACGTAGTTTCCGCGTGGTATATATGTATATATCTATTATATATAAATTTTTCGGAAATGGAAATAATAATATAAAATTTTAAATTTAAATTATTATTTTGTTAAAAATTGTTATAATCTTTTTTTTTTAAAAAAAAAACGAGTAATAACATTAAGGATTTACGTATACGAAGTTTGTCGATAATATTGTACAAGAGTTTTCTACAGCGCGTGAAAAGCGATTGTTTAATCGTGCGAATATAGAAACTCAGATACTAAAAAAATCAGACGACTTATCACCATCCAAGATTTTGATATTCCGGTGTCTAAAACTTGAGAGCTTCTGTATTCGCACGATTAAGCGATCGCTTTTTACGCGCTGTAGAAAAAACTTTTCTATAACATCATCGACAAAGTTCATACGTAAGTCCTTATGAATGTGTTCATTTCGCGAGTATCGATAGACATTCAATAGTAATACTAAGTAATTTAAAGAGTTCTACTCGCTGGAGTTACTTGTTCACTCTTATTTTTCTATTTTACTAATACTTATTTAATTTAATTTAATAGTAGTATTAAGATCGTACATAACAATATATATTTAAAAAGAAAAGAAAGAGATGGAGAGTATACGGAAACTCAGGAATAATAATATTATGAATGCTATACGCGAAGAAGAAGAAGAAGCGTGTATTTATAAATTATTTCGTACGTAAAACGCCACGTATAACTTAATTAGACATGTAATTATAAAATAAATATTAAAATTATTCATTGGCCGTGAGAAATATGTACAGGAAAAACCTGCATCATACAACAAAGTATGCCGTAAAATCGCATTAACGATATAATTAAAAATTCGAAATAGAAAATTATTAAATAATAAAAATACAATTACAAATTAAATGTTTAAAACGGCGATGTTTGTAACGCGTATAGTAATATCGAGATGTTAATTAAATCATTATCACGAAATTTACAATTATAATAAAATTTTGCCGAAACTTTATTAACGAACTGGAGGATTTAATTGTCTGCTCATCTGTTGATTTGATTTTTTTTTGCGTGCCTGCATTCAACTTAATTCTACGACAGAAGTTTTAAACCACTTTATTCGTGAAAACACGCATATTTTCATTTCGGTTGAATTATAGTAGTGTAAATCAGTTATTCGTTGACAGTATTAATATATGAAAGCATTCGGATGCTATGCACCGTGCTCGGTTTATATGGTTGGTGAAGTCGAGAGTATTTTATTTCTTTTACGACCGAGAAATATACACGCGCCGCTAAGAACAACATTATGTACTGATTTTGAAAATTTCCTCGTAAATAGTATAATTTCAATCGTATGGATCGCAGATTCTGACGTTTGTAATATTTGTAAAAGATAGCCAGCTGCTGTAAACGATTATGGTTTTTGGTCTGTAAGACTCGCAGCTCAGTCATCGGCGTATAAAGCTGTTTGAATAGAAGTTATACTAAATCATTTAAGAAGAATAGCTGTACGGCCCCGGAACACTACCAATGCCCAGCGTAATAATAAGTTTTAACGTAAAGAGAGATAGCTAACGTAAAAGCATTTATTAAATAAATACGATTTAATCAGTTTAACCGGGGGGCAAAACTTTTCGATAGAATTCCACTATGCCAGCCCGTCATCAATCCCGTACGTTTTTTAAGGTTAAAGTTGTCAGTAATTCAGCAGTTGCTGTACGGTAGAGTAACCGGATGTAAAACGAAATGGTTCATTCGTGATAATGTTATTAGTGTTCGATTTAGTAATCGTGCTAGTGTATGATAATTTCAACCGGTTTACTTAATGTGTTTAATAAACTGATTGGACGAATGTTCTTAATGCTGGTAATGTCTATTTTCGCTGATTTCGGCGTGACAATGATTTTGTCTATTTCCCGCTGAACGGGAAAGTAGCACAGCGACAGAGTACGATAAAATATTTATGATAAATAAATTATCTGTTTTTTTTTTCACGCGGTAAATGTTCGACCGCTGTAGCAGCGTATATCTCGTCAATACCGCGGAATGATTTATTTTTGAATTTATTTTTGAAGTTCGTTCAACCCCAAAAATATATAAGTTGATGCTTTAACATCGATTTATTTTTGAAGTTCATTCAAGCCCAAAAATATACAAGAAGTTGATGCTTTAACGTCGATGTATTTTTGAAGTTTGTTCAAGTCCAAAAATATAGAAGAAGTTGATGCTTTAACATCGAATAACTGGGTTTTTACAGGACGAGTAACTTCAGAGTAACGAGTCGTATTGTATGATGTTTCAATTGACTTATTAATATTACCTACTAACTCGCGAAATAATCTATATATATCGGATATCAGTCAGTGTGGTCAGAAGAGATAGTGTTTAGTTAACGTAACTTTATTTGTTGGTGTTAGAGTCGGTAAGAAATTATTGAAATTATGGTAATTTCCGGTTATTTAATTAGAAAAAACAAGAATGAGTAAATACATTTTACATTGTTACAGTATACTCCGTTGCTGAATAATCAAACGCTCGGGTTATCGTTCTGAACATCAGGTACTTCCATTTCACGACGATGTTCATTTTTGTCCTCTAAAATTGGTTGCAATCTGTATTGTGGGACAGTAAGCGGTATTTCTGACGATATGTTTAACTTTCTCTTCTTATTAGTTAATAAAATCAAGGGATCCGTGATGCGGTTCAGTTTTGCAGAATCTTTTTGCAGACTTCTGAACTGCGTGTACTATTATTTACTAGATCGACGGCTAATCGACTAATGTGTTTTAGTCAATTGTTTTTTTTTTTATTATTTACAATAATTGGGCTTAAGTCTAATAACCAAAATTTCCCATTGTGTGTGCACTGTTAAAAATTTAAAAAAAAAAAAAAATTAAAAACGAAAAGAAAAAAAGACTTAAAGAGTAATTTTAGAAATAAAGACGTAGGTGGCCAGAGCCGTGAGGATATCGTTGTTATTCAGGGCCAATAAGTAAGCCACCGAGTGGGGGGGTGTAAATATTTAATTGTAAAATTTTTTTGATAAAGGTATGGTATACCTTTCACAAGCGAAAATCATATGATTAGCATCGGCTATATTTGCCGCATGCACAGGCCAGTATAAAGATGGAGTGAGATTGATAGAGTACAAATGGCTAGGCAATTGTGGTTGGAACGAAGTCTGAGCAGGATTGAAAAGAAAAGTCGAGCTGAGAGATTTTAAGGGCGAGAATGGATGTGGAAGGGAGGTTAGGTTGGATGGATGTATAAAAGTTAAACCGACTTTTACAAAACATAGACTTCCATCGATGAAGAAGGTCTGCTCGATGCTACTAAATAGGAGGAGGGAACCCTCGGAATGAGAATACAATGCACCAAGTTTTGCAGCCTGATCACATACTTCATTACCCTGAATACGCTCATGGGCGGGAACCCAAACGAAAGATACCAGGGCATGGTTATTGTATAACTAAACTAAATTTTCTACTATACATAACAGAATGTAGTCCCTACGGTAGGGTAACCTAGGTTTCTTCAAGAACACTAACAGAGTCACTTACTATTAATATTTTCCCTGTGATCCCATTACCTCTCATATACTTGGTCAAGTCGTTGTTTATAATTCCGAGACCCGATGGTGTTCTTTACCGTATTTGTAAGTTTCTATATAAGTCGTTATTCCGGACGAACAAAATACTCCGAAGCACCTTCGCCTGGAATCGTTTGACGATTTTTATAATTGCTAGTTGTGTTCCATAGATCTGGGGATACCGTACGTTCGTATAAGTTTTAAGATTAGCAGCATTTTTTACTTTCTGCTCATAAACTACATGTTTCACCGAGTTCGTTCTTTGCAGACTTTCTGTGCTCCAGATTAATAAGTACATAAGAGAAAAGCAGCCCAGTTATTAAAACTGTTACTTTTTCTTCTCGAACGAAAATATTTACGCTCTTTTATTACGCGTTATTTCCGACGGTTATTTAAGAATTTAAAAAAAAAAAAGTGTTTTTTCTTTATAACGAGTTTTTCATCCTGGATAACGTCGTCAGCTTTTCGGAGATATTCGTAGCGGTGCGCGATCGCGCCAACTTTGACGAATAAAGCGAATAGCGTAAAAATTTATTTTTATATCGCTAGTCGTACGAGACTTTGTTTTTATCGCTAGTCAGTTTCGCGCGTGTGTTAGGCGAGCTTTATAGTCTTTTTGTTAATTCGGGCGTAAGCTAATCCGTTCGTGTTACTCCGCGTTTAGTTCTTCCGGCTTTGTTCGCGTTAATAACGAATGATTGAACTTTGCCAACTTGAACCCGTATCATTCGTCGTAATCGAGGCGTAACTTACGTTGAACGTAATCGAGACTCGTGCTCGGAATTAAAATTCGATGCGTTTTTCCCTAATAAATCGAAAGTAGAAATTTCACTCAACGTAAACAGTCCGACCGTGAAGCGGGTGGTGTGAACGTGTATTCCGTGTTTTTTTTTGTCTATTTCTTAAAAAAAACAAAAAAACTCTTTGTAATTACTCGCGCATACTATATTAATGACGAACGATCGAGTTTTAACCGTACATTCCCCCCTACTTATACGGATTAACTCGAGAAACGGGAGCAGCAGCTTTCAATTCTAGTAACATGTACAAATTATGCCAACAATGTTCAGTATTTACTGCGTAATGTGTAGCAGTAAGCCTCGTCAATTTGAATCTTAAATCGCGGAAATTACCTTATTATTACCTACTCGAAAAGCATGCTGACAGCTATAGACGATAAATGGAATGTGTCATATTAATCGGTTTAGTTTTGTTAAAGCTTAATAATTTTGATCGTGCGGGAATCCTTCTTGCGGATGCCGGGTCAGGAATTTCAAACAACGAATTTGTTGACTCGTTAGCTAAAGACGCGCCGTCTAATTATGTAGTCTCTCGGAAGGATATCATTCATTCTATTCAGCTATAAGAATCATTAGGAACTGATGTACCCTGAGAGCATTAGTGAATCACCTCTCACTTATTACTATCAACCGTCTCTCTCTCTTCTGACTTCCGTAGTTCTATTTCTTTAAGAAGGTTAATCGCAGGGAAATTGTACTCGTCAGTAGATTACGATTTAGACATCATTTGTTATCTAACCGTCTTTTCCTTATACGCAGCTTAGAGAAAGTCCCTTCTGTCCCCTCCATTCAGAATAAGGCTGCAATCCTGATCATGTTTTCTTTTAATGCTCCGCTGTGACCCGTGTTGCGTTCTGAGCTTTACCCTGTCTCGCTAAGTTCTCCATGTATTACACCTTCGTATAATGTTTCTTCCTCCGTATAACAACATTTTTAGAGAAGTTGGACATCCTCGATTAAATAGCCCCCACAATATCGTTCTTCATTTCCTCAATCCGTAGATTGGTGGATACCCTTTAGGACTCGTAGTGAGTTGAACTAAAATTGTCTTTTTTCGGTTCTTCTTTTAAGGTTTGCTATAACTTACTGATCCCGTGTCTTCTATTATTTGATATATATATATATTTACTCCTTGAGGTGAAGAGTTCGAACAATTTAAAAAGGAAAGAATTGGAACCGAGATTTTGTGGTTAAGTGTGAAAAAGTATAATGCGAACACGCTGAAGTTATTATAAATACGATGGTGAAAAAAAAGGAGGACAAATCTATTACGATTAAAGAGGAATGGAGATAGAATTTTCCACGCGTGTGTGTGTGTTTGTGTGTATGTTGTATCGTTTAATGAATCAAATTCTGTTCGTTCTTTTTTTTTAACGGTATAAATCTCGAACGAGTCTTAGAAATGAACGAATAATGGAGGAAAATTAATTATACGTATTTATTATGATATATAACATTGTTTCTCACGGTGAACCGTTCTAAAAAGTAACTCGTAGGAAATCGATTTTTTTTTTTTAAATTTTTGTCTGTCTGTCTGTCTGTTCCGATTTTTAACTCAAAAACTATTAAAGCGATAATGATGAAATTCGCACATAGCCTATATTATCGGATTCGTTCTAAGCTTTGCTTCACGTTGATATCGCAGGTAGGGCAGAAATTACAATTTAAAGTTTTAAAAAGTAGGAGACAGCGATATCTCTTGTCAAATCTTAAAATTTAACAACCACCTAAAATCGGGAAACAGTACATCTATTAGCCGGTAGACATACATATCGCATCATCTGTCCGGCTTGGATTTTCTGCTTTCGCGTACTAAAAGAAAGAGACAGAGATATCTCTGTCAAAGACCATCTGTAAAATATTACCGACCCTTTCTGGAATAGCTGCGTTTAATAAAAGAAAGAGACAGTAATATTGTATTAAAAAAAAATAATAATTACACAGGTGAAGCCGTGGGTATTAATTTCTAGTTGTTAATAAAAATATATTGAGACTAAAATTTAATATTCTCATATATCCCTGAAGATTTCTGCATTTGCAAGCGAATGAAAAAAAAAAACCCAACATTCTCGTACGAATTGTACAATCTTTTTCATCACCATCGGTCGCATCAATAACTGGTACTACTCTTTTTTACCATCCGTCTGTATCCGTGGTCGCCAATTTTAACTCTCGATAAATATTAATTTATAGTCCGTCCATTATGTGTCCGATGTAAGAATTTTTTTTTAACCTGCCATTTCTACTTATTTCCATCATACCTTTCGAGATTAACACGACCAATTTAGCCACATCTCGTGATCTATTTGTATATTTCTTCTTGCACGGTTATATATGATATATTTACACAACTTCACATATGTCAGCGTCTATAATTTACACACACACATATATATATATATATTTAAAAATATCCATAAATTTACAGCGAATAATACCGCGGATCCCGATAGCTTCTCGCGGATGACTTGTGCGTTGTAATAAATTTAAATTCTCCTTTTAAAATTTCTAACATCAAAAATATTTGTAAAAAACTCCAAATCACATTCGATCAGCTTGGTCTTGAATTTTCAGTGTAGAAAAATCAGCTACGATGGTAGTTAGCAACAGAAATATTTCTCAATTTTGTAACTATTTAGGGACTACCAAGTTAACTTATAACCAGACCACTCCTATTGTAAAATCGGTAAAATATCTGGGAATTAATAATCCTAGATAATAAGTTAAAATTTAATCAACGTGTTAAATATCTTCCGAATAAAGTTAATAAAGCGTTAAATATCTTCCGAATAATGTGAATAAAAAATTCGTTCAAAATTCAACCTAACATCGAAGCAGTTAAAAATATAAAGGACGCCTAATTATTTAGTTCGAGTATTTATGATCACAAATTAAAATTTTATCTAAACGAAGGAAGCCCCGCTTAGCTCTATGTAGAACCGTTTTAATCGCGGCTGCATCACTTATTACAGGGATCTTGCCTATTGACTTAAATATTTTTCAAAGTTTTTTTTCTCGAGTATTTAATGTCTCGTGGCTATTACTCGATGTATATGATTATTAATTAAAATACATACAATTAAATATTATTAATGATATTTGTCTTGATTAGGAAGGCTGTAAGAATTTATAGGTTGTAGACGTCCGGTATAGCTGAGCTCATCTCCTTAGTACGATGTTGAGCGTATTTCCGGCAGGTCTTCAGTATATGATGGACGGTTAATGGTGCTTTACATTTATCGCATACAGACGGTGGCTGGTTAACAAGCAGGTACGAGTGGGTGATTTGTGTATGTCCAAGGTACACTCTGTTTACCGCTGTTTCCAATCTCGGTAGACAAATTTTTCCAACGAGTTTTGGCCATGTCAGGTTCTTCTTGATGCAACCCAAAATACTGGGCTGACTATGGAAGGATCGACTCCATGATCGCAGTATCCTCCGAACTGAGTCTATAGTCCGCATATTGGAAGGCGAATTTGCGACGGCCAACGGGCCGCCCGGTGTACGGCATCGTGTGATGAAATATTACGATGGCTAGGAATCCTAGCAAAGGTGATCTTTGTGTTCCGTTTATACAACTCCACTAACGAGAAAAGAATATGATCAACAGAAGAGTTTGTGGATTCTATATATTTTAGTGCAGACATAGAGTCTGAGAAAATTACATAATCGTTCCGTGGGAGATCAGCTATTTGGATTATACATTGAAGAATCGCAACTAGTTCAGCCGAAAGGACTGATAGCATTATCGGAAGATTGAAGGACTGAATTTTGTTTTGGGTGGAATATGCTCCACCTACATTTTTTTTTTTTTTTTTTTTTTTTTTTTAATAAAGATACGATCTTAACTCATTGAAGTTAAATAAGTATCAAATTTAGTAAAGTGTAGCTTACTAACAAGATCATCCTGTTAGCCAGCTTATGGGTTGAAGTCAGTAGTCCATTGACCATGACTACGAAAATTAGTTTGTATTAATCTATTTAATTTTCAAGTCGGCTTTGATCTCGGAGTTCGATATGTTTAATTAACAAATTGATTAGAGTTAAAACTAACGTACAAGATTCTTTTTACTCCCATTTCGGTTACGATTTAAATTATGATTTATTCAATCGTAAGAATTCCTTTACTAAGAAAATTAATTTAGAAATATGGCGGAATAGACGGATTAATAGTTTGCACGGTAGAACAATTTTCAAGTTTTTCCCGCAGTATTGAAAATGGATTAAAGATGATTCGGATGTAAATTTCTTTTCCACTCAGCTACCATGTCTGGACACGGTAATTTTGGAAAGTATTTTAATCGTTTTGTCAAAAGACCGTCTGACTCTTGTCCAGTTGTGACAGTTGAATATTTCCTTTTTGAATGTTCGTATACCGCTGATATACGTAAAGTAAATTTTCTCGGTAGTAAATAATTTATTCGTAATTAATAATTATATAGGATTAAATTCGGATAACGTCAAATCATTTAAGCGTTATTATTGCTACGCGTACGCGTTATAGATAAATAATTTTAATTCTATTGCCGCGACTAGACTTTTTGTTTATAAACAATAAATAAATATATATTACATACATAATCGCGCACATATATATATATATATATATATATATATATATATATATATATTTTATTTATACTTTCTCCTTATACGGGTAGATTTTTCAATATAGCACCTAGCTACAGAGTTACGGTCATTAGTCGTTATATATTTTCCTTATAATTACGTAATCTCTCTAATCCGATATATTTATTTATTTATTTAACAACAAGGAAAAAACAAAGATAACGATATAATATAGAGCACGCGTGTTAAAATGGGGAAAAGATTTCGTTCGAAAAGCAGTAGTAAAAAGTTTTAAGCCGTATGTATTATTATTGTCCTTTTTTAAGAGACCGAGAAATTAAAATGGTATCGTTTTAGGGAATTGTCTTTCGGTAGTAGACGATCTGAAAAAGGCTTATCGATGTCTATTACTCGAGGTTTTGCAACGTGTAATCCCAACGGGATTCCCTTCTTAAAGATGTTGTCATTTAGAGTGTTCCTTTATCATTGCCACCCGATTTCTTGTTTATACGTATAAATAGTGATTTAGTTCGTTTTCGTTGTTCGCGAATTTATTCCGAGTAAATAAGCTTAGCCGGTAGCTTAAGAAAATTCTACGACGCAATCATCGGTCGGTGAATGGGATGGTTTTTTGAGGGTCTGATACAGAGAGGGTGGCATCCGTTTAAGCGGATAAAAACGGGGAATTATTTTTAGATTCTGACAGACGGAAAGTTGCGAATTTAGCTTTCATATCTTTCTCTTATTCTGTATATGATGTACATATATGTATACATATATATATATATATATATATATATATATATATATATATATATATATATATATATATATATATATGCTTCGAAGATTGTTAGAGAAGATTTCATATTACGTTCGGTACAACTAAGGGTTGTCGGCAAAAGGGACGCGTAC
The DNA here is from genome assembly GCA_032883995.1 of Coronaproctus castanopsis. Lineage (NCBI taxonomy): Eukaryota > Metazoa > Arthropoda > Insecta > Hemiptera > Monophlebidae > Coronaproctus > Coronaproctus castanopsis. The sequence continues at coordinate 65,150,416 of CM065052.1, read as the reverse complement.
ATTATGTATACGTTCGTAAGGTAAGATACGCTTCTTTAGATCAAGAGGGAGATTAGTTCTAGTCGGATTGATACCACCCTATTTATGTAAGGGTAGAAAAGCGATCAACCCACCGTTCATTGGTTTGGTTGTTATATAAAATATTGCCTACATGATATAAAGATCGTACTGAATTATGTGCCGTATTTTGTGTTTGTTTATGAACGTGTATTGTCTTTCTTCAGAGTCTTACGAAGATTATATCTTTACACATACATACATACATATATATATATGTATATGTTGGTGTGTGTGTGTGTCAAGCATGCAATAATGTCGGATACTATGGTGGTTTTGCCAAATTTATAAATTTCTTATGCGTTCGGTTTGTTTTCTGCGAGTTTGTTCATCCGTGTGTGAATAAATATTTTATCTTCTTTTCAATCTTTGATAATAACTTATACCACACGCGGTCTTTTTGATCTTATTCCTTTTTATACTGAAAAAAACTATCAGTTTTTGTTTTTTAGAGGGAAAAACTTCAATACTGTTTATATGAAAAATCAGAATAACGTCATCCCCATTTTATTCATCTATCTGTCTATGTACATATATATATATATATATATATATATATATATATATATATATATATATATATATATATAAAACTTTGTATTGCCAACAGCGACAACAAAAAAAGACGTCATACATTTAGTACTAATATTAGTTTTGATAAAGAGAAAACTCAATAGGATGAGGTCGTCAGTATAATTATTATTGTATTCCGAAGGATTTACGAAAATAAAACTGCTGGAAAATAATGAAATAAGATATATTAGTTGATAAAGATAATGATTTAATAATTCGGATCAAAGTACGTAAATTTCACTTTTACAACACGTTTGTACATGAAGAAGCTGCTAAATTTCACGTGGGTCTAGTTTAATACACATTTTCAGAAACGTAATTAATCTTGTTCGCTCAGAATTTTACCGGGCCAATTACGTTTATCACTAAATAATTTTTCCACCGAGACATCGTTATTTCGTAAATACTTATTATTATTTTTTTTGGTTTCGAATTTGGTCATCTTTGGATTACGTAAAATTAAAAGTATTCCTCTCCAACCTATATTTCTTCATTCTCTGCCGCTTCTTGTCTTTTATCCATCCGTGAGTTTTTTTTTTTTTCGAAGTAAAACTTCTATTGGCGCGTTGTATATGAGGAGTTAAGCAGTAAAACGAGCGAGTGATCCGAACGAGCCAGCTAAACGCTTGTACACATAGGGAAGCCTATTCTCACAGTGTAGTCGGGTTACTCCTCTCTTTCCCGCATGCTGTATTCATACATGTATATTCAGTTTACATACATACATACAAACACGTACAGAAATTATGACAAACATGCGTCTCTCTTTCTCTCTCTCTCTCTCTATGCATATATATATATATATATATATATATATATACGTCTTTAAGTATCACTTCTTCCCTGCGCCCCGACGCACAGAGTTTTTTTTTCATTTTTCAAAGTAATCCTACCTTTTCCTGCGTCTTGTTTTTCAAATATTGATAAAATCCCTAAATCGTCTGCAAGGGATACGTTATTTAGGTTCCTTCCTAGCCTAATCTTATGAACTTTCTTCGTTCTAATTCTCCATGATTATCTCTTGTAGAACCCGTTTGAATCGGAAATAATCCGTCACTTTGTTTTTTACATCTGTTCTTATTTTGAATGGTTTTGATACTTTTCCTAAGAATTTAATTTTCTATATTTCGGTTGTCAATGTTTACTTAACGAGATCAAAAGTTTAAGTATTATTATTATTATTGAAATGTGGACGGTCACACAAATGTTGCGAATCTCATGGAAAGAGATGAGAACAAGTAAGGAAGTGATCCAAAAAAAAAGCGGAATGGAAAATGTGATCCTGGTAGATGACATAATGAATCATAGAGGAAGAATTATTCACGTTGGCTATACAGGGGAAATCGAAAGGAAGTCGCCACAAGAAAAATAGGAGAAATGATAACACCGGGAATGGAGTCCAAAACCGTTAAGGACATAGAGGATGCCGCAAGGAGCAGACGATTATAGGGGCGGATATTCGATTTAACTGCATATAGATGTTGGTGTGTACGATCATTAGAAATGACACAACGTGATGTTGATGATTCTTATTATTTTATTCCCGTTCAGAAGTATACCGCGTTTGGATATGCTCTTGTTTATTATCTAAAAATTGGTTGTTTCGTCTTCTTCGGCAGAATAAAATATATTTCAATACAAAATGTTATAAATTATGAAGAATTTATATGTACATACACATATTGCCGAGTATCCTTGAAGTTACCTTAGCAGTTAAATACAACCGAATGACTTTACAAAACTAAAGAAATAATAAACAATGAATAGCGATTTTCTGGCATGCTGCGTGTATAAAAGTACACTATACGAGTGCACGGTTTTAAGGACTATGCCGCGTAAAAATTAAATTGCCAATGTACAGATCGCCGATCTGTAAATAATTTAAATTTGTTGAACATGCCGCTTGTATAAGAAGCCTTAAAACGATTAATTAATGACATTGACTCCCGGCAAGTAAAACCGATAATTATAAGAAATTCCTTCAACACGCATCGACGGGCTGACTAAAGGAAATAATAAATTAAGTCTGAAAACGTGTCACTCAGAAGTCGAATAGCTAATCCGGAGCAGTATTAGCTGACGGCAACATTATTGTTAGTAATAACCAACGACACTAAGAATGTAGCGAAATTAGTAGGTAAAGTTGGAGAACTAATCCATCATGCACCCCGACGATGTAGATTAGGAAATCTTACGAGTAAAACCGTGGGAATGTAGTTGTGAAGTTTTGTAAAAGAAGTACAAAATATGAATTATTGAGGAAGAAAAAAAACTCGCACGTTATTAAGCGATCTTATTTCGGATTTCCGGATGACGAATGGAATTTCAAAGTACATATATATAAATGCTAATCTATTGTCTGCGACGAAAAAATTGAAGCGAAATGGTTTCAAGTCTCAGATTTTTGTTCGACGACTATATGTATATTGATCGAATAATAAAATTAAGTCGGGTAGCGAATGTGTGTCTGCACTGCGACTGGTTGTGACATTGGACGGTAATATCTGTATTTATGATGGATGGCGTGTAATAATTTTTTTAAATGGATTCCAGTGTTCATTGTAAAAGTTTTATGAACGAAAATTACATCACCGTCGAAATGAGATTATCTTGATTCAACTGCAAAATTAAAACAGCTGCTACGATTTTTTCTGAAATTATCAAGTAGTGAAGTAAGCGATATCAGGCTGTAAGAATTTAATAATGCAGAATTTTTCTCTGGTTTGAGAACTGAAATAACTAACGTTTCTTTTTTCTTTTAAGGTGGTAGGGGATACCTGCCCCAAACATCTCGTTAAAAATATCCAAAAGTGTGTAGATAACATAAAACAGTTTATTACCTCATATACGATAGATTACTGGCGAGATAATATTTTCAACGTACACAAGAAGCGGGCAAAATATGTTAGATAGATTCTTTTAGATAAGTTTGACCTAGGGGTTACACTATTCTAAACGGAATGTACAATTTTTTTCACGCTAACAGCTCTGGCGTTATTTCGATACCAAATTCATTAGAATGGCGCCGAGATATTAAGGAGGTCTCAAGTCACGTCTCTATCTAGTCGATGTTTTATCGTTTCTAATAAGTAAAAAAAGTACTATTTATGGTGTAAAATCTTTATATATATATATATATATATATATGATATGTATAATGTCCTTGTGTATTTATTTATAAATAAGTATATATATATATATATATATACATATGTTCATTTGTGTATATGCGTGTATGTAATATATAGTATGTGCACACAAACACGCCAAGTTACTCTCAAATTTATTTTTGTTTTTATATGACTATTCCTTTCTAACCAAATTTTACTTTATTTTGCTTCTTTATTTGAAAAGGATGTATATATATATATTTAAAAGTTTAAACTTCACTAATTTTTCAAGCAGGTTTTTAAACGAAGTCATTAAATTAAGGCTGGAACTTACGAGAACTAACGCTCTGTCGAAGTAAACTACCGGTATTCCACAGTACATCGATTCTTTTTTGTCTAGTCGCAAGGGAGTTACCTTATTAGTCGGAATATAATTTTGTTTTACTACATTTAAACTAGAATCAGTCCGGAAATTATTTTGACCAGTATACATTGTTTGTTGCAGCACGAGCATTATTAGAAAGATTACGATAATAGCTCAAAGGGGTGATCCAAAATAATTATTATATAAAGGATATATATACATCGAAATATTGGAGAATATCGGTTTCAAGTTTTCTTGTTGTCGACTCTTTTGATGTTTCACATACTGCTGCAACGACCTAGACACGGGGTCAGAAGCAATAATGTCGAACGAATAAGACGATTCGCTATAGGTATAGTATTGTTTCTTAGAAGCGTGAAAGAAAAAAAAAGGAAGAAAGAAGAAACTTATATATTTGTCTCAGTTTAAACCTGATAACCATAAAAACATGACAAATCATCTACGACGGGAAAGTATAATTTTCTCATCGGATAAACTTAATATATACATCAACGTATGGTAAGGTAATAGGAATATAAAAAAATTACTAAGGGGAAAGCTTAAAAAAAACCCTTGACACGTAAGCTCATTACCGATTTAAGTTATAAGTGAGCTTCTAAGTAGAAGAAGAAGAATAAAGTTAAGCACCTTATACCTTAACAGTTAACTTGAATAGTATTACTAAATCTAGGAAATTAATGAAACAAATGTTACAACAAAAACCTGCAAGAAAATAAATAAAATATGGGGTAAAAAGTAAATAAAAAATATACGAGGTACATATGCATATATATATATATATATATATATATATATATATATATATATATATATATATACGTACATATAAAAATGTACATACATATACCGCACATGCACGCATTATTGACTACACAAAATAAATGACATAGAAAATTAAACCTATGCTTAATTCTACGATGTTTGTATATAACGCATAGTGAGGCTTAGCATATCGCGATCACCTACGACATTAATTCGTTGTATTCTACACCTATCGAAAAACTTTTTCGATAATTTACTAATATAAGAAGATAATGTGTATAAGATGTTTAATTCTGAGTTTGTATCAGTAATTTTTTTGTATACCTGTGACCATTTAGTATAATTCTGCAACAGTGATTTTGAATCAGTTGTAATTTTTTAAATGTACCGTTTGAAACAGATAGCCACCGGGCCGAATAACATGTGTATATAATAATTTCTTATTAACGACAGATAAATAAGATCGTCTATTAAAGATTATTGAAAGTGATTGTTTTATTATCAATTATGTAATTAATATTATTATTAAAGGATAAACGAGAATCCAGGATGACACCTAAATATCGAACTTGGTTTCGCTAGTGAATACTTTTGCCATCGATCTTAATTTCTGCAGAAGGTAATTGTCACCGTCTTGTGAAGGCTTCAGTTTTATCAGTGTTTATTTTTAACCTCCGCCGTGTCTATAGAACTTACCTAGCAGTTTTTTGTAATCTACTACTTACGGTATTTCGCTCGTAAGATTTACAATATAATTCTAAATTATCGGCGTACAATGCACCTACAGCATATGGTAACTCGGGTATATTATCAACTTTAAAAATAGATACGGACTTAATACACTGCCGTGCGGCATACCTGAACGATAAGTTTTGACAGAAAAAAAAAATATATATATATGTATATTATATATATATGATAAGTAACGTAGAACATTAATGAAATATAGGGAAATTTAAATATAAGGAGTTTAAAAATGATACCATTATCGAATCGAAAGCTTCTTCAATGTCGATTAGTAATAACGTGTTAAGGTTAAAGTTGTCGGTTACGTAATCAGCCAGTCTAGCCTAGACTTGGTGCAGAGTAGAATAATCCGCTCTAAATCTAGTCGTCTATAAGAATTCTGTTATTTTCAGAGTATAACTGTCATCGATTTAAAATGATGACTTTTTCAAACTAAGAGAACTTAGCGGACTGATTGGACGAATATTATTGATATCGGTAATACCTTTGCCAGGTTTTAAGTATAATTCCAGCAGTTTTGCACTGTGTAGAAAAGTAACTTTGAGCACGCTGTCGAATATACAATTATCTTACGTAAGTGTTTAATCACTATTGCACCGAAAGTTCATCATCGCCACAGAAGTTCGAGTTGGTTTAAAGTTCCCCTAGCATCTAAATAAGGATCCACGAATTATTCTTTTAGCTAAATTTCCATCTGCAATAACTCCGCGACCGGCACAAATTTTAACAGTGCATTTTATATCTTATTTGCGATGCTTACTGGTCATCAGTTGTTTTAATCAACCCCGGTTAATAATATTATTGAATCGTCTGTGCAAAGTCTCGGGAATCATACACGAATTTTGTCATTACATCATCAATAAGTGCGTCTAATTTCTCCATACTTTTTTTCTTTATTAGCTGTTTTTGATTATTGGCTTAACGAGTCGTGGTTGTAAATAATTGAAATCGGTTTCGACTCATCTAACATTTGTCGAAAAAATTGACCGGTACTCTAGTGGAGCATAATTCACAACGCACGTCCACGCCAATTATAATTCGTGATTAGTCCATTTCTTTAGTCGCCCATTTATAAACGTTTTAAATCAATTTAATTTCTTCTGTTCGGAGCAACTATTAGTTTCGAGACCATTAATTTTTTATTATAATACTGTCATCTATTATTAAGTTGAAAAAATAAATCGGGCAATATTTTTCGGCATCGACTCTTTAAGCTGAAAATATAACTACGTATATTTATTATCGGGATGCCACCACGTTATTACGTATGTCTTCTGGCGTTATCATTGGATTATGAAATTTTTTTATTTATACAATTTTAATATCGCAAAGTAAGCAATAAACGCTGGTATAAAAAATAAAAATATGACGTTTTAATTTCCAGAGTGTAAAGAGAAAAGGAACTATCTTTTTCGATCGCGTAAGATCGAAGTGAGAAATATAATAAACTAAAAATGTACATCAAATTATATATAATTACCCGAAATGTTCGTCATTTTGCTATCGTTTAGAATAAACGTTATTAATCATTTCGTTCACTAAATTATCTTTAAGTATTTATAATTCATTTTAGTGTAAAATTGTAAACTTAGTTTTAAATTAATATTTTATGATTTTGTAGAGTTAATTTTAATTGTATATAGCTTGACAATGGCGTAAATGCCGAAAAGCTTCGCATAATTAAATAAATTTAGTGATTTCAACTGTTTTTAGTAATTAAGTATAAATAAAATCACTACATTCCGCAATCTAAAATTAATATAATATAAAATTTTTATAATTATTAGAGAAAAATTTATAAAAATTGTACAATTTTTAATGTATTTCGAAAAATTAAAAATATCGGAATATAAATACAAAATTAAATATCTCGGAAACGAAAAATAGTTTTTCTATACTGAAAATAATAATTTTCGTTACAGGTTTTTATAAATAAAAACCATTCCGAATTTTAAAATCTGAATATGATGGGACCACGTTGATTGTTTCTTTTTATACTTTGTACAGTTTAGCTTCCTTCAGTTGTGTAACTAGGAATGGAATTTCTTCTTTAAGATCACACTTAACTAAGTTCGAGTTATTTTTATACTTTGTACTTACACATTTCATACAGAGCTTCCTTCGATTGTAACTAGGAATGTTCACGAATTTTTTCTTTAAGATCGCACTTTACTAAATTTGCTGCAATTTGGTCATTTAAGGTTTTATACGCATTATTGGTGCGCACAAACGGGCGTTTAATTCGCCTAGTCACCTTGCATAAGGAATAGTCTTTATCTGCAGATGGGCTTAACTGTTGAAGATATTCTGCAAATGTTTTTTACATTTGATGTTTTTAATTAAGCGACGTCGTTGGTTACTAGCCTTATTAAAGATATTCTTGTGCCATATATGCCGCGCTTTTTCTCAGAGCTATCTTATTTCGAATTATTAATGGGTATTTTATTTCTCGATCAGTATCTGTTTTCGCTATTGGAGTAGCTAACGTAGCTGATTCGATGAACTTAATAATTTGGCTCGTCTAGATACTGAAAAAGCTGAACTGTTTGCTAAGCACTTGTCCCAGACTTTTCAACAACATGATATTGTGTATCCAACTCCAGTTTATCAAACTGAACAACGAGTAAAGTAATACCATTTAAGTAAGCAACGGAAATAGATAAAAAAATCTCTAAATTCAAAGAAAGCTCCGGGTATAGATGAAATATCTCTAGCTATCTCGAAAGATCCTTTTGACATATCTATATAATGCATGCTTACGATTGGAGTTTGTTGCAGCGCATGAAAAGCGACCGCTTAAGCATGTAAATGCAGAAGCTCGTAAAGTTTTAGATACCAAAACCGATGTCAGACGACTTTTAAACGTCGTCATCCAAGTGATCTTGTCTAGTAGCGGCATTACTAATTTAGTAATTCAAGGAGTTCTACACGCTGGTGTATAACCCCATACATGTTCACCTTTATTTTTCTTTGTCTCTATTACTAACATATGTACTTATTTAATAGTAGTATTAAGATCGTACATAACAATATATTTTATATAAAAAAAAAATTATTGGCGCGCCTTGTTTTAAAAGCTTCTACGACTGGTTTTCCGGATTTTAAACGTATTTCGTAAACGAGAGACTAATAATTGATGTTCTGATACACAATTTGCTCTTGGATATACTTTGTGTTCAGGATATTTCCTTCTTCATTCAAAATCGATTTGATTCCTGAATCGATCTACAATTGACTTCCATTACTACGGTCATATAATCGGTTGCATAAAGCGTGTATTTATTAAAGTTAAGTAACCGGAAACGCATTATTGTAGGGGACCCTCAACCACCCTTCTTTTTGCATACTCCGATGTCAAATTTCCCTACAGTTCTTCTTACGTGTGACTTTCGTTTTTTGCGTTACCCACGATGATATTTCAGTCCCCTTGCATCACTATCATATCCCCGCTTGATAGTTTACCAGCTATATCGTGTAGAATGTCATCGAACTATTTCATCTCCGCCTGAATAATGTTTAATTTAACTGGCTTTTTAATTGTTATAATTTTCTCATTTACAGGGTTGTAGTCGAATTTTTCGAAAGAATTAGGTATAAATATTGCTACACTATCACAACTTATTCCTTCATGTCCCGCCATATACATTGTATACCCAGGTATTGTTACTATATGCCGGGATCCGTTCTAATGAGTTTTACACGAACTCAGTGTTCTGATGTTGTACATTTCAATTCTCCTGCGATGTGTTTATTTGGTTTCTTAAATTTATTTGTTTCTGCGCCAGTAACATATTTTCCACCTTGAGCCTGGTGTTGAATTAGTGAATTAGAGAGTGGCTGCACGTTCATTTCGCACTAATCGATCTTGGGTATAGCGCCGATAGTTTGATTATATTGCGCAATCATTTCTTCACCATGGTATAATTAATAAAGCGGTTTCCTCGTATCATTTCTTCAACATGGTATAATTAATGGAGTGGTTTCCCGTTGCGTTCTTCATTGTAATATATGTGTCGCTTCAAATGGATTGCAGTGTCGCAAGATAGTGTTCAATTGGTTCCAATTCACATGATTTCGACATTTAGTTGGTACTAAAAGAGCTGCTATTCTCTTTCAGGATATGCGCATATTTGATGGAGGCGCAACTCGCCATGTCACCAGAGGGTCATTAGGTGTGTCGCATGATTTTGTATATAGACGAAGTTTACCCTTTCTTATATGCGCCCTCTAGGTCCGCGACATCTTATTGAAAATTCGCAGCTAACCGACGTATACTATCCTGCATTTATCACTAGAAATTCCTTATCAATACACTATTGTTCCATTCCATTCGTTACATCGTGTCAGTACCTAGGAATTACGGTTGACCATAGACTTAGTGGGTGAAACATACTACATATATTCGCACTAAGATATTCAAACAAACTAACCTGATAAAAGTTCTTAGCCACACTATTTTGGGTGGCCATCCGGCGGTTCTAATTGGTTTTTTATAAATCATTCGTCCGCAGTATTCTAGACTATTTCAGTTTTCTCTTTGAAACCCCCACCCCTCGTTACAGCTAACAATAATTTATATAAAATCTAACACCTCTATCTTCATTTAGTCCATGGAACTTCTTCTTGTACTCTTACTGCTACGTTACAGATTGAGTCTCAGGTACCCCTTCTTAATATGCATAGAACCTTATCATAATCCTTATAATTTTATTTTCGATGATTAATTTTAATGACAATACCTCTTGTCTTATCCTTTCCATTATAATTTTTATTAGTATTTTCGATACATGTGGTACCAAGCTTACTGTTCTATATTCGGAACATTCTTTGTGCACATTTTATATATACATATACACGAAATTAATAAAAATATGCATGTATTATTCCTTAATTTGTTGTGTTTATTGACTGTATTTTTAAATATCCTATATATTTATAGTTTCTTAATTGACCATCCTAATTGTTGAATTGTACTTTTTGTATACCCTTTCATCATAACGGATCTTTTAAATTATATTTTATTCCGTGTATTTTCTTTCATTTTGTTAGTTTGCAGGAAATTTTTTTCTATTTATATAACTAAGACAGTATATGTGTGTATCATGTATGCACCAATATATTATATATATATATATATTAGTACATATGTACGAACAAGATATTTAATATATCCGGGCGCCTTTATCGATAACAGTATAACATCAGAAAAGCAGCAGCATTTCGATGACAGCGGTTACTAATTTATCATGTAGAGAACGTTGGTAACATTTTGCAGTTCCGATGTGAAATTCGGCGAATTTCATCTTAAGACCTAAACGAAAATTGTACCATCGGGTCTTGTGTTTCTTTCGTTTATTAAATTTTACCCGGACAGAATCGGCTTTCTCGTTTACGAAATTCAACCTTGCCTGCCCCGATCGACGGAACCGACTCCCTGAATCGGAACCTTCGAACGGATTATCGAAGCGAAAAGACTGTTCTCATAAATCAATCTTAACTTTTATATTTAGAGAAGAAATATTGGCTATTCCGTTCCGACTCGCATTTCTAATCTACTTTCACCGATGACCCTTCATAATCATCAAATTCGCTTTTCCCTTCTACGCCCATTGCACCCTTGTTTTCTAAATTATTCTTCTCACTAGTTTGTTTAACTAGGAGTACTCGATTTTAATAATTTTTGACAAGTATACACGTTTACGCCAATAACTGTTCGAATATTGCTATGTGTCGTACAAATAATTCGTGAAATCATCATTTTAAAAATTTTTCAAACGCAAACACACACACATGTAAATTTCTTGTAATCCATTCGTCGTAGATATGTTTTTTTAAAAAGGATCAGCGATTATTAGCATCACCGCCTACGCACGTTTTCGTTGAGAATTCCTTCGATTTCATTCGAGTTTGATATTTTGCCGTTTAAGTGTAACTTTTGTACAAGATAAAGGAGACATTTCGGTGCGCTCATTTCTATTCGAATTTTTGAAATTTTACTCTCGACATTATCGAACCCTTTTTTGTCGTCTCGAAAAACGAGTATTCTTGGTATTCATCGAGTTTCTCTATTATTTGTTTAAGTACCCGTTCGCGAGTGTCCTTACCCGGTATAAATACCGCTCGTTTTTCGGAAATTTTAGGTAGGAGATAATATCTTATACTACGTACAATAATACTGAACAGGTTGTTTTGAAACTAACCGAACCAAAGTTTTCGATATTAAATCTGTATGGTGAAAACGAAATTAAAAAATAAACTAATTTATCCGAGCGCGGGTATAACTGGAAGCGGTGAATACGAAGATGAAAAATGATAATTCGTTACTATAAACACGGGAAATGGTAAATAAATGACATACGGAAAGATCTATCACGTGCGATAAGAACGCTGATACTAAGCTGCGACGTTTAAGATCTTCTCAATGACGTACGGAGCAGAATCGTGAACAATAACGGATTTAATAGAAAATAGAGTACAAGTCTTTGAAATGAAGAGATAAAGTAGGATTCTAAGAATCTCACGAACAGCCCTCAGAACTAATAAATCGAATCACGCCGGAAGTTATTAGTGCCTATTAAAAGTCGCATATTGGCTTTCTTCGGCTAAATAATTCGAGCGAACTAGTTGGAAAAGGTAATTATACAGGAAAAGTAGAAGGAAAAATCAAGACTGTATGTCGGTATATGCTGATAGTGCAAATGAGGATATAACAGTGTTCCTTTGAAGCGGGTGTCTTAGTCCGCTCGTTTCAACTGACTAATTCACAATTCTCTATGCATATTTATATGATATTCTGCACTATTTACGACACATTATCTGGCTAAATTACCCCGAAACACAATTCATGCAACTGAATTAAATCACAAAAATAAATTATGAAATTATTAAAGTTATATGTATATAAACACGCATACATGTACAGATAAACACAGTCACTCATAATACATGTTGGAATGTACACATATAAGCGAAAAAAATTACGAGTCCACACACACACACACATACTCGCTACACTGGAAAATACTTCATAGCCCTACACATGCACGCACGTGTACATAAGATACATTAAAGAAAATTTCAAAAACGATAATTTAAAATTATAATAATTTTACATTCGCTACGAGGACGATACAGTGCTGATTACAACGAGACTTGCAGACCTGCAAGAACTAATGAACGCGCTTAATGGAAGCAGTAAAAACATGGGCTTACGTATAAAGACGACAAAAATAATATGGATAACTATTGGCAAAGAACATTAGCGGCAGACTGTTTCTCGAAAATGTAACAATCGAAAAGACCAGATCGATTAAATATCTGGGATGTCATATTAATGACAAATAATATCCATTGAGATAAGAACCAGAATTAAACAGACGAGAACACATTTTTAAAAAATGAATCCGGAATTGGAAGAAAGATTTGCGGATATGCCTACTACAATGTTTTGTTTTTAGCTTCCTGCTATACGAGGTAGTATCAGTGGCATTATGCAAAAAGTTAGAAGCCTTTGAAACGTGGGCATAGTGTAGGATACTACAAATTTTTTGGACGGCTAAAAGAATTAGTTCCGAAGATAACGATTGAACAAAAAAAACAGAAATTATTAATTCAGTGAAAACAAGGAAATTAGGATATTTTGGGCCTATAATGCGGAGTAACTACAAGTGACTTCAATTGATTATGCAGGGTGAAATAAATGGTAATCACAGGCTTGGCGGACCCAGAATAATGTGGTTAGAAAATCTAAAAAAGTAGTTCGATCTAGATACAGTTGAATTATTTAGAAAAGTTATGGAGAAAGATTAAACATCGGATTGTTGGGTGTCTGTGAAACAAGATGGATAGGAATAGGAATGTTGAAAAAGGTATTCATCGTAGTGGCACAGCCATAATAGTTCGAAAAGATATAACTGACGCAATCAAGACTAGTGTTTTTATCCGAGATAGAATAATATTAATACAATTTTCAATGGGAAACCAGCTCCCATAAATATAATACAAGTATATGCCCCTACAGCAGAGAGGAGCGAAGAAGATTCTGATAAGTTTTACGCAGATCTGGAAAATGTGCGTAGCATAAGGAAAAGTTTTGAAGTCACGATTGTTATGGGTGATTTTAACGCCGGTGTAGAAGCAAATAGAGATCATATCCTTCTGATGGCAATGATGAAATTCAAGAGAACCATAAAAACTAAAAAACAAAAGACTTAACCTAACGGTCACGAAGAAAACAGAGATTCGGAATCGTCTGCAAGTGGCCACGGAGATGGAATCGCAAGAAAAATTAGAACTGATAACGACCGATCGATTAATGAAACCTGGGCAATATTAAAGTCAGTAACACTCAAAAATCCTGAAAAAATGTTAGAACCAAGTAACAGTGTTAAAAATAAGGAATGGATAACCGATGAAATACTCGAATTGTTGAGAAAACGAAGGCAATCAGCCATTACCGATAATAAAGAATATTACAGACAGATTCAGCGATTACTCAGAAGAAAGATCAGAAAATCAAAGGCAAAAATGATGATGGATAAATGTAAACGAATAGAAAAGTTACAGAAATTCCACGAAGAATTTCAAATACACAAAGAATTAAAATAGCTGGCTTATATAAACTGAGAAAACCAATGGTTATATTTAATTCAGAAGGTAAACCAATTACAGAGGAAGAGTAGTTCCGTAAAATATGGGAAACATACGTTTCTAATTTATTTAAAGCAAGCAGTACGAATAAATAAATCAATGAGGAAATTGTTGTCGATTCCTAAATCGTGGGAGATGAAGTGAGGAAAGCAATAGTTCAGTCAAAAATGCGTAAAGCAACTGAACCTGATGAGATTGCTGCAGAATTGATAAAACTATTTGGTGATTACGGGATTAGTATCATCACAAATTTGTTTAATGAGCTTTATGCCACTAGGAATGGTTAATATGAAGGTTTATGATGATACCAAAAAAAAAACAACATCTAAAATTTTACTCGGAGTATAGATTGATCAGCTTAATGAGCCATACTTTAAAAATATTCCTTAAGATAATATATAATAGGACACGAACTAAATGCGAAGTAAATATAGGAAGAGAACAGTTCGGCTTCCGGAGATGAAATTCGAGAGGCGTTATGTATGAATATTTTTATTTATAAAATGAAAGAATTCCAACGCCCATTATACCTTTGTTTCCTAGACTTTGAGAAGGCCGTTGAGCGAGTTCTTCATGACAAACTTTTTAAAATACTAGACACTATTGGTGTAGATGAAGCGGATAAACGTATAATCAAGAATATTTGCTTACACCAGAGCGCAGTAATGTCACTAGAAAATAATAAAATATCAGATCAAATTAGTATTGAACAGGGAGTAAGGCAGGGCTGTATACTGTCTCCTATGCTGTTCAATATATACGCGGAACAGGCCTTTAAAGAAGTTCTCGATGACAGGAAAGAAGATGTTAAAATTGGCCGTAAAATTATTAATAATATTAGATACGCAGACGGCATAGTTCTGATGGCTGAAAGTGCAGTAGATCTGGAGCTATATTAACAAAATCGTTGGAGAATGTATGCAATAGATATGGATTATTAATTAATGCGAAGAAAACTAAAGTAATGGCCATCTCAAATTATCCATACCCTGTAGATATAATGATAAACAATGTAAGACCAGAACAAGTCGATAAATTCAAATATCTTGGTGCCTGGATTAATAAGGATGGAAACTCGGACGGAGAAATTAAATGTCGTATTGAGCAAGCCATGAAACTGAAGAGGATGCTAACAACTCATGACCTGGATCTTGATTTAAAATTCAGAACTCTGAAATACTATGTCTGGTCAGTGTTATTATATGGTGTGGAAACGTGGACACTGGCACTCAACAGACTAGGAGCTTTTCAAGTTTTGGTGCTATCGACGTTTACTTAGGAACCGGTGTGGACTAAAAAGATGACACATCAAGGAAGTGCTGCAGACAATGAAAAAAGAAAAAGAAGAACTACTCGATATTGGGCCTAAATGCACAATATTACAGAATATAATAATGGGGAAAGTAGAAGGAGAAAGGAGAGTTGGGCGAAGAAGATTATCTTGGTTCCAGAACTTACGAACATGGACAAGTTGCGGCGTTGAAGAAACACAATAGACGAGCCTAAGATCGAGATCGGTCATGGCACTGAAAAAGAAGATGGATAAAGATCGAGTCAAGCAGATGATCACCAACGTTTTCCGAGGACACGGCACAATAATAATAATAATAATAATAATATATATATATATATAATAGATAAGATATCTCGACCTATAAGGTTGTACATTCTTATTAAAAAATTATATTCTCGATTCGGTTATTCGTTTCGCACGCACATTTAGTACACGCGTTGTCGTGGTATACACATTTTACAAATCGGAATATTTCGTGAGAACTGAATCCAGTCTTAATAAAATTTCATATAATCCAATCCTAGTAGAAACTAAAAACGTGATAAAGTATAAACATGTTTATCATCATCATTATTAAGTGAAATAAGCGCGCATATGTTTTTATTAGCGCGTAAGTGTATATAGGACTAATCGCAAAAAAACCCATTTTTCGTTTTTAAATTGGCGAATTTACAGATTACGTTATTTCATCATCTTGTAGCTGCATTTCTAATATTTTCTGATTAAACTACTTCTTCGGAGTCTCAATAATTTTCGGGTTTTATTCGTTTAAAAAAAATAAAGTTTTATTTTAGAGAAAAGAACGAAAAATAGAAAAAAAACCCACAATAGATAAACTAAGAGAAAACCAGAGTTATTTACCAACCTCGAACGCTACGAAAGGATATGTGAAAGCTGGACTCGAGATAAGTTTTGAAAAATCGGTTACACGAGAAAGTAATTAAACTTAAACTCGGCTAACGAAGAAGTCCTTCGAACTAGAAAGAAAGGATTCGATGACGTAATTATCGAAATTATACAATTAGTTTCAATACAGAGATGGGGAACAGCGAGCGAACGGAAGGGTACTTCGTAATTTTATTTTTAATTCCCTTTTTCTGGGTTTCCCGGTTGGTGACCTTTCACGCTTTTTCTCCATTTTTTTTTTCTTATACACTTTTCCTTTTTTTTTTTAACGTTGAAATTAACGGTGTAAAAACGAATTTAATTTTGTCCTTCTCCCTTAATTTGGTGCTCTCGTCGATAACAAGGGCAAACGTTAAATAAATATTATATATATATAATTTTTTTTTAAAGCAATACGATATTTAGATCAAAATTTAAATCGTCAAAGTTCGCAACGTTTAATAAATAGTATTTTATCGAAAAAAGAAAATCGCATTTAAAGTTTCTACAATACGAACTCTTTTTTAATATAAAAAATCAATTGAAAAATTAGTTAAATCACTAACATTTATTTTAATACAAAGCTTTTCGGCATTTACGCCATTATCAAGCGATAACAATTTTTTTTTTTTAATACCTTCGTCTTTCGGCTCTTCGAGAGAAACATTTAAAGACGAACAGGAAAAACGAGAAAACTTTAGGATTAATAATAATTAAATTATTAATATCGATATCCGGATAAATTAATCATATTACTTTTCGATAATTAATATTAAATAATAACGATAATGATGAAGATGATGATAATCATAATAAACAACAATAAAAAGGTTGAAATTATTAAAATTTTCTTTATGATAAAATTAGTCGACTGCCAAGACATTTATCAAGTGAACATAAGAAATAATAAAAATATAAACAATTTATAAAAATTTAAAATGTAAAAAAATTAAACTTTTTTTTAATATAAAAAATCAATTGAAAAATTAGTTAAATCACTAACATTTATTTTCTTGTGAAAAATACAAAGCTTTTCGGCATTTACGCCATTATCAAGCGATAACATTTTTTTTTTTTAATACCTTCGTCTTTCGGCTCTTCGAGAGAAACATTTAAAGACGAACAGGAAAAACGAGAAAACTTTAGGATTAATAATAATTAAATTATTAATATCGATATCCGGATAAATTAATCATATTACTTTTCGATAATTAATATTAAATAATAACGATAATGATGATGATGATGATAATCATAATAAACAACAATAAAAAGGTTGAAATTATTAAAATTTTCTTTATGATAAAATTAGTCGACTGCCAAGACATTTATCAAGTGAACATAAGAAATAATAAAAATATAAACAATTTATAAAAATTTAAAATGTAAAAAAATATTAATTTAGACATATACAATTTATAAAAATTAGCAAATAGTACTGATAAACAGATATGTTCGCTTGATAATAGCTTAATAGCCGAATAGTTTTGTGAAAGAAAATTTCACCGATTTTAACTCCTTCTTTGTTGTTTATTTTTGTTTTTTTTTAAAATCAGTACATTATATAATTTTCAAAATAATAATAATAACCATAATGTACGAAAACATCAACCGCAAATTTGATAATCCCAAGCGCGCCTATTTTTGTTTTTTAATAACATAATTATAACCGGCCGAGAGGCCATAATAGGCCGTAAGCGCGCGTTCACCGTGCTTCTGGCTAGCGTGGCGGTACATGGTAATGGATAAAAGTATGTAAAGTGATAATAAAAATAAAGAGCGACATCCTATATTATGTAAGCGTGTAGATGTCGGTGTACAGGTTTACGGTCGTAATCTTATAGAAGAAGTTCAGTGCAATTGGCGGATGTTAGAAAATTTTAATTAATTACAGTTCGTTAATATATCAACCTGCCGCTTTCTAGGAATGGACTCGATTGTGCACGTTATCGAATCTTTCATTTTTGACGTCCGCGATTCGATTCTTGTAATACGTACATATTGCTCGTTCGAAATTCAATTCCATCCAACTTAGCCGAACTACGGTATTATTCAATCTTGGAGTAATTTCATTATTTGGAAAATAAGTTCGCAATACTCTTATAGATCGGAAAATTTTTTAATAAAACATAGGCTGATTATGCGCATAAGCTATTGCCCGGTAACAAATAAAAATTGTACCATTTACAAACGTGGTAGTAATAAGCGGAAAATTATAAACAAATTATAAAACGCTCTTTTATTTAATTATATACAAATCATAAATACAATGCGTGCGAAAAAAAAAATAAATAACCCAAAAATACAAAATAAATTTGAGACATTAATAATAATAATAATAATAATAATAATGATGATGACGGTGTCGTTAAATTTCCAGGTCATTTAGCATTACCACTCTGGGCTGGATGAACTTTTAAAATGGCAAACGATGATAACAATGCTGCCTTCGCTTTAATAAAGGGAAAGAAGATTGACAACACCTTATAAAACTTTGCTACTACCACCACTAGTGCTGATATCTGTACCACCACCATCAATGTGACCGACGATATTAAAAGAAAAGATCGTTCGATATCAATCAGGGGACCGAGAAATTTCGAATATATATTATCGGATTCTAAACCCGCAGGGCACGCAGGATGTTAAATAATTTATAAAATCCATAAATACAATAGGGCAGAGTAGAATATTCGATTAATATGAGAAAGAAACGCGCTCGAATAAAACGCTATATATATTTAAAATACGTGCCAATGTACAAAATCTGAAAGGATTATTATACGATCGGCGCAGATACAGATCGTGTAATAATGCGAAGTCGAAAAATGTATACACGTTTGCTCGTTAGTGTGGATTGACGTTGTTACAGTTGGCCGTTACCATATTGTTGTTGCGTAGTGCGTCTGTTCAATACATGGATATATTTGGAGTAGGTTAGAAGTTGTTGCAGTCTTCGTAGAAGTATTAACACGATACAATACAATTGATAAAATTGAAGTTAGAAATCATACAGTCATCGCTTGACTATGAAGTCCTTTTTACGACACAGCGGATTGTTTTAACCAGGGCGGCCGGATTTAGGAAAGGTCTTAAGGGTCCTAAGGTGTGAGTAGGTGAAAAGATGTTGGGCGTGAGCAAGTATATAAATAACGCGTACAGAGTATATATACATACATATATATATATACATACATATATATATATATATATATATATATATATATATATTGTTTATTATTTACTAGTTAAATGAATATTGCATGCAGTACGGTTAGTTTGGTCTAGCCTGAGTGTACATGGCACAGGACTACTTCATTTCTTCTGTTTGTGACAAGCGGTTGATTTTATCCAGTTGATGCTGTTGCAAATTCGATAATCTTTCGGATAATTTAGATCGTATGTTGTGAAGGAAGTGATTGATTAGAATTGGTATAGCTGGAACAGGCGATATTAGACACGTTTATTTTGCGATTATATCTGCACTGTCGTTAGATCTCATATCATTATGATCCGGAATCCAAACGAGAATAATTTTTCCGGCAAATTCTGATGCGTTGATTAAGATGGATTTCGCAAAAGGATATTAACGGCGTGATCTGTTTAGAAAACTTCTAACGGAGCTCAACGAATCGGTGCAGATATATTTTAGTTCTCCAATAACCAAATCGACAGCATCAATTGCGTATAGCTCTGTAGATAGAACGCTGAAATTTTGTGGAAGCGGAAAACGAATAACATTGTTTGAATGTACAACTGCGCAACCTCAGTAATTGTCTCGTTTGACACCGTTCGTGTATAGGATATCGTAATGATTGCATTTATTTATTAAATCTTAAAAAGGAGGAATGTAAAAAACGTTGATAAGTAGGACAACATGGTTCCTGGCTATAGGTATCAAAAGACAAAGGACGTGAAACCGGCGGTATTGGGAAAAGGTTGTTGCTTGTAGAAGGTAGATGGGATACATATTTTATAGTGTGGGTGGATTTTTCACTGAAACATAGATTTTGAGTATGGTTGAATAAGATTAGATGATAGAGAAGTTAGTGACATAGACAGGTTAGTGTTTGTATGAATATGAATGTCGAATTGTAGGAGTAAGTAGGATTAGTGTAGGTCTGGAGAATATTCTTCTGCTTCATAAAAGACATTGTTTATGGGTGTGGACCGAACAGTGCCTAAAACTAACCATAGAGCGGAGTGGGGAATTGGGTTTAATAGTATTAGTACTGATTGTTTAGCCGATGAGTAAGACGGAAATCCATAATCGCATTCAGATTTGATTAGTGAATGATATATTCTTAAAAGTAATGTTTAGTCTGCACCATATGTTGTGTGAGATAGCTTCCTGAAAAGGTATAATCGTCGAAAATATGCAATTTTCAGATGGTTGATGTGAATTATCCAGTTCAGTTTTTCGTCAAATATAAAACCTAAAAATTTGTTAGATGGTGTGGAATTTAATATTTTGTTATCCAAGATAATATTAAGTTGATGATGAGCACAATGGCGAATACGACAGAAATGCATTAATTTAGTTTTAGTGGGCGAAAAAGGTAATCCAGTTTCTTTTGATCAGTTATTGAGCTTATTAGTGACTTCTTGGAAGGCTTCTGAAGTCATTACATCGAACAAATATTGTCAAGTCGTCAGCAAAAAGGAGGTATTTCTCCGATAATAGAGTTTATTGTAATATTAAACCGTGTTGGGCTAGTACCGAGTCTTGCGGCACGCCGTTAATTATATTATGTGTACTAGATACGGCATCTCCTAGTCTAACAAAGCGATGTTCCAGGAAATTTTTTACAAAAATTCCCATGCAGTCCAAGTATATTCCATTTGAGTAATTGCTGGAAAATTTTTTGGTGATTGACTTTGTCAAAAGCCTTATTGAAGTCATGGAATATGACTAACACATGCTGCTTTCTTGAGAATAGTTCCATGATTGTATGTTGAAGATGGTATTGAAGGTCTGTTGTTGATCGCGAAGCTTGGAATCCACATTGACTTTTTGAGATAAGTTTTTGCTTGTGAAGAACCTATCGTAATCGGATAATTATGATTTTTCAAGCACTTTATAAAGAACGGATGTTAAGAAATTAGCCTATAGATCTTCAACTGGGTTTTTATTTGGTTTTAAGATTGGAATCACTTCTGGCATGTATCACATGAGTCCGAGAAATTACCAGTCAGCCAAAATTGATTGAAAACTTCCAGTAACGTGTAAATTACTTGGTTTGGAGTAAATTTGAACATGTTAATATGAATTTTATCGCAAAGCTATATGTATTCTTAATAGTACGGTGTAGCTCTTCTAATGTTATTACTTTATTATAAGGTTCGTGAGAGTCATCATTAATACTGTGTGTGTGTGTGAGTGATCGTAAAGGTTTATTAGAAGCAGCTGCAAACTGGTTGCCAAATGCTGTTACTGCTTGTTTATGGGAAAGAGTAATGGTTTCTTGAGTTTGTGATGCACTTCTTTGAGAAAGGCTTCGTACTTTGGAATTGGAATTTTGAAGTCTTCATAATGCCAGCAGAAACTATTACTGTTCCAGCAGAGTATCTGATTTACTTTGGAGGATTTTGTTCTCGCTTTCAAGGTGGATTGCGAGGGCATTGATTATTTTTATATTTTTTTGTTGTTTTTTTTTTTTTATTGGGCTTCCACAGCGGTATATCCATTAAACTTTATAACATAGTTTTATCAAAATAAAATTATTCTTATTTCAACTATGTGAGTATGTTACAGTTAATACTTTTTTTATAAACACTCTTTAGAGTATTAGAACTAATACGATCTTAACGCTTAAATAAGTATTAAACGTAATACGGCGGTATATGTTTAAAACTAATGTGATAATCATATAATACGGGTTTGAAGACAAGGCTTCTAACTAACATATATTTATATTTAAGTTAAATTCGTACGGTTTCAGCCGTTTCAAACGACGAGTATTAGATTCCGTGTCTAACAGCAGTCTCGCTTCAATATTGGGATGTCGTTGCAAACGTCGTTCGTGCGCCGTGTCGCACTTCACTTAGAACTTTATTTTGAGATCGCGATGGATGTCATCGTTACGAGGATATCGATAGGCATCTACGATAGCCCGAAGAACTGTGTTTTGTCGAAGTTCCACGAGCTGCCGATTAGACTTCTTTGTACAGCCCCGAAGGGCTATTCCATACGTCCAAATGGGAATTATAATTTGCAGGTATAGTAGGCGTTTGCAACAAGTACAGCCAGTACATCGCGGATACTATTTTCTTGATCTGCCTGCACTTCATCTTTACGTGGGTTTCCAAAGTGCATACCAAGGTATTTGGCCGAGTTAGCTTGTAGAATAAGCTGACCTCCAATATATGCACGATCGAACGAATTTGCATGTTGCAAAGTGAATACCACGTGTTGCGATTTGTCTTTGTTGAACTTGATTTTCGAACGACTAGACAAACTAAGAATGCGATCTACGTTGAAGATTCTCTGTTCCTTCCTTCTGGCTGTTACTCTTAGATAGTATAGTAGTATCGTCAGCAAACGTAGCTGTGACTATGTTATCATCGGTAGGTAAATGTGGTTACACATTTTGACGATGAGACCTTCATGTCAGACTTTAACGAAGCATGTGCTACGTCGAGAAAGATGGCCGAGCAAAACGGTTTAGCTTCAAATGTTTTTTTCTATAACTGTTGTTACTCGAATTGTAGAATATGTTGGTTCCTAAACCTAAATTAGACTTATTCGTATTTCGATATTATAGAACTAGGGTAGACAAGGAAGCTCAGGCTGCAGCAGCTTATATTGTGTAACATTATAGTGATTATTCCAAATAGCTTTCTAGTATTCTTTATGTGCTATCTTACTGTTCGACAGGGGATCAATGCAGGGTGTGTAAGCGATAGATGAACCGAGGTATGTTGCACATTTAGCAAAATAATCGAATTCCCTGTAATACCAGCGTAACCAGGAATCTATGCAAACTTAACACAGATATCGGCACCCTGTAAAAGTACATAATGGTTACGAATTTCAAGTATTATGCGAGAGGAATGAGAGTTATAATGTGAGAATTTTAAGGCCGAGAGACAACTTTTAGAATCTGAAAAAATTATGATCTTCTGAGTTATCTGATTTAACAGTATGAAACGCAGAGCTTGAAAAATAGCCACCGACTCTGCTGTAAAAATGAAAGAAATTCGCAAAAGGGTAAATTTTTTAACTACGTCGAAGGAAGGAACTATAAAAGCTGCTCCTACATGATTCTTCGATTTAGAACCGTCTGTATATATATAGCGAGAAGTTCTGACCCGTTATTACAAATGTGGGATTTAAAGAGAATATTGGCGATTGAAGGCGATGCTGCTTTAGAAGTTTTAAAAGAATTGAAATCTTTATCTAACGCTAGATCATTATTAAGAAATTGGAATGAGAAATAACGTGAAGGTGAAGAAGGAATTATTAATTCACTGCATATGAAAAGGTGATGTGCGGAAAGACACGACGATAAACATAAAATCTCCAGTTCTGAAACATTTCAAGAAACGAGAGAAATAACGAGTATGAAGTAACTGAGAAGGAGTTAATAAAAAATTTATCAGCCAAATAAGACTGGCGCTTAGATAAAGGAGGGAATTGGATATGGAAGTAAAAGCTCCAAGTGCCAAACGTAGACATATATTTCGAAGTTTTGTCCAAGGTTAAAATATATCTAGATGGTGCATTGGCAAAGAAAAAACTACCATAATCTATGATACTACAAATAAACGATTTATACAAAAGAATTAAAATTTGGGGATCACCACCAAAAGTTGTATACGAAAGCTCGTTTGAAAGCATTAGAATAAATAGTTTCAATGTGATTCAATTGAATCTATAATCTAAGACAAAACCTAAATACTTGCAAGATGTGGTAAATGGAACGTAATAATTGTCAACAATTATTGTTAACACGTTTGTAAGAAAATATGCTAGAAAAATGAATTACAGATCAATTCTAAAGTACTATTTAGTGATTGAATACCCTCCGAAAGAGCAGAATTCGTCTTATAGAGTACAATGTCATCGGCATAGGATAACATATTAATGCTATTACGAGGACATGCTTGGAATAGTTTAAACATATAAATATTGAATAAAACCGAGCTTAAAACAGACCCCTGTGCTAGTCCCGAATGCACAACACTGATGAAAGGATTAGTGAAAGACGAATGTTGAAAATAAGAATCCGATTTATGATTCATTTACATATGCCATTGATGAATGAAGGAGGAATTCCTAGGTAAGTGTATCATAAAGCATTGGAATATTGAATAGCATTACTTATATATAGAAAGCAAGCAATTCAATATTTACTCGCTATCAAAAACTTGTAAATGTCAGCTACCAGATGAGATAGGCGATTTAGTTAGCTAATATTATTCCGGAAGTCATATATATTTCAGGAGGGAATAGATTATTATTTTCTAATCACTAAACAATTCTGTTCTTTAATATTCTTTCATATGTTTTTCGAATACAGGAAGCAACAGATATAGGACGATATGATGTATTACTCGCAGGAGAGTTAGATTTTTTAACAGGTACCACAAGAAACTGTAACCAGCTTTCAGGATAGGAACCAGTATTAAGGAAATGGTTAAAACAATTTAGGAGCGTGATAGCGGCAGACAAGGGAAGGTTGTTAAATATTCGATAGGTAATACCGTCACAAGCAGGGAAAGAAAGTGTAAATTTCCAGATAAATTTATAGGAACACGTGGAAAATTGGAGCCGGCGATGGTACGTTGTATAGGCACAGGAAAAAGATATTCTGTCTGATTAGGGACATAACTAGGAGCTACAGAATTTACAAAGTGTAGAAAAGCGTCTGTGCTGAGGTTGATATTATAAGTTGAAGAAATTTTAGCTCCCCTGTGTGTTATTCAATATTTGATTAGATTTATGAAGTTATTATCTACATTATATTCTTCGGCGATTGCTAATCAATTATTAATAATAATACTAATCATATTTTGAATATATCGGAGAGTAGTGATTTTATTAATTATAAACCGAACAAAATATAATACAATAATTAAAAGTTTCTTATCGCGAAGCTTTTCGACAATTACGTCATTTTCAAGCACGCACAATAAATATTACATATTTTTTTGTAATATTTATTGTGCGTGCTTGAAAATGACGTTACTGTCGAAATAAAGCTTTATACATTAATACTAATATTAATAAACAGAATAACACTGATGCGTATCGGAATCTGAGAATTATTAATATGTTAATAAAAAATTGGATCAAATAAAAACGCATCGCAAGTACGCATTAACTGCTCGTTTTAGAAACTTTATATAAATATAATTTAGTTTAAAAATTAAATAAAACGAAAATACTTTTTATACTTTATGAATATATATACACACATATATTACAAGAACATCAGGTCTAAACTGTTTTGATTAAGTATATACATATATGTAATTTCGATACGGTATATAAAAAAAGTATTTTTCTTTTATTTAATTTTTAAATTAAAAATATCTATCACCGATGAATCACTACAGAAATACTTTTCGACGAATAGAATTTAATTTATCAGATTGGTTGATAAATAATCAAAGTTTAAACTGTTCACCGTATACAATAGTATAGGTTAAAAAAAAAAAATAATGAAATAATGACAACCTTTGTAATAAATACTACATCGAATAATGGGAAATGAATAATAATAATGATAATACACGATGATGATGATGATGATGATGATGATAATATTATAGGAATGTTCGAAAAAGCTTATACTACGATTACAATCCGGACTTATTTTAAAATTGAACATTATTCTCGAGATGACACCCGGTATCTGAACAAATCGCCTAAAGGACGTTTTAGTCCGAATAAATCATTTTTCCGTCGAAAATTTTCAATTTAATTTTTTCCTATCGACTTATGGGAAAATTACTCGTCGTCACTCCTTCGCAACCGATTGAAAACGACGACAAAATCGTATCGACGAACGTAAAAAAAATTTATCGTTTTCAGTCGGCCCGGTAAATAAAAAACTAAAAAAAAATTTCGCCGAAGGAAAACTAATTGTCGCATCGACACGATAAAATTTTCGACTTGTTCAATTTTCTAAGTCTCCACGATGCAGTTCAATTTTAAACCATCTATCACAGTCGTGGAGAAGGAACTTCCAAAATGTCGGTTACGAAATACGTCTAAATTAAATTCCTAAACTGTCGCGTAAAACTTCTTTTTTATTTCCGCAATTTTCGAGTAAAATTCTTTTCCAAGTCAAGTTAAATTATCCCATCGTCGGTTCTCGCCATGCTCGCTGCACATTATACGCATATTATTGAGAATTTTGGACGTTGTAATAAAATTGGAGTTTAGAAAAAGAATAGTTTCTTAATAGGTGAAATTTGAATTCTCTGACAACGAAGATATTTGAAAATAATAATAATAATAGTAATATTAACGGTAATAATAGATTATTATCAAAAACGATAACAATAATATCGACGACGATCACAGCAATAATAATCGAATCAAATCAAAACAAAGCTTGTTGCTTATGTTTTATGCACAAAGTACATTTAGATTCATTCCTAATTGTTAATGAACAACTCTTGCGGTTAGATAAAATATAATAAATTGTATGCGCGGAAAAGTTCCTTATATTTTACAATATTACCCTAAAGTGTAAATGCGTATACAGTAATAGTGTACATATACCGTACTTTGCAATTTAATATTAACTCACATGCCGGCAAAATGCATTTATTTATTTTCCATGACAGTCCGACAAGACGACTAAAGAAAGAGGAGTTAAGAGATGCTCTTTCAATAACTCGAAATGAAATAGTTCAAATCACATAAAATTCGAATAATAAACTTAATGCTTATAGTAATCAAATAACCCAATAATTCAGTGCTCCCACTTTAACGATACTGTCACTGAGAATCTAATTGTCTCGCTGGAAGCGTTATATTAATCTAATATTTTTATTACTTTATTCATCATCATTCTATATGGTGTTTTGCCGCCGGTAAAATGAAAGAAAATATATATATTACATATATAAACGTATATTATCATACATATATATATATAGCTGTAATCCATAACACGTCATATTCACACACACATATATTTATATATATATATAAGCTAAACCCCGGCAATACATATAGAAATAATTTGGAAAAAAATAAACAACGCAGTAAGCGACACAAATGCTGGTACATGAATATAGGAAAACCGAGTATTAAAAACGATGATACACACGAGGAAAGTATAAATCAAGTCCAATTTGATTTTTTTTTTTTATTATTATTTGTATTACAATCTTAAGAAAAATTCTGATGTAAGTAATAATTACAAATACAAAGCCAATGATATGTTTAATGATACTAATTATTTTTATAATTTTAATAAATCACGCTGTTCAGCCGCTGTAGTACACGCTATCCGAAATTTCTCTACTTCTATATTTTACAGTTGCAAAATCGTTGATCAACCTTTTTCAATTGTAGGTCGCGATGTAAATCATCCGCACGAAAATCATTAAAATCTGATCAATCGTTTGCCGAATAAAGCGATATGAAATTTGGAAATGTTAAATTTCGGACAAAACTTCATGGTCCACGTGATTCAGATAATTGTTGGATACGGATATTCTGGTTTAAACTTTACTTCCATTATATTCATTTTGTTAAACATTTTCTAAGCGCAACATTAAATCATTCCAATTATTTACTCAATCTAACCTAATTCAATCTAACCTCGTTAAATCGTTTGCGTCGGATGAATTTTGAATAATAAAAAATCAGACACCGTGGAATTTGCACGTAAAAAATCGCCAACATCAAAATTTGTAAATATTAATACCCGAACGATTTTAACCCGTCGAAAGTATTACACTTTTTTTTCCTTTGATAATATTTACAATCATACAAAACATCAAATTTTATTTTTATTTTTATTTATTTATAAAACAACGGTATATTTGTGCATAGTAAAATTTACATACAATAATACAGATAATGTGTACTGATAAAATCTAACCACCATATATTTATCATCGTTATTTTATATTAAAATATATAATGAAAATTAACAGTGAAAAAAAATGTTTTATATATATATTTTTATATATATATATATATATATATATATATAATGTTGATGTATTGGAGAGTAGTGGTTTTATGAATTTAACAAAACGAAATAAAATCGAAGTTAATCACTAACAAATTTTTTATTACATAAACAAGAAGCTTTTCGACTATGAAGTCATTTTCAAGCTATTGTTCAAAGCTTCTTGTTTACGTAATAAAAAATTTTTTAGTGATTAACTTCGATTTTATTTTGTTTTGTTAAATATATATATATATATATATATATATATATATATATATATATATATATGGACTAGCATTCAAGGCACTAATCATATGCAACGTATATGCACGCACATATGATATTGCACGGAGAAGGGTGCCACTGCATTCTCCGTGATAATTAAGAGTTTGATAATGATGAAAAGCTTTATAATCTTTTTATGTCGCCAGGTAGTTTCGAACCCCCGACCGACGAGTTGATAGTCCAGCACTCTAACCACTATGCCACTGCGACACATATATATATATATATATATATATATATATATATATATATATATATATATGATATTAAAACAAAAAAAACAGGGTATATTATATTTCTAGAGAAGTTGTCCACTTTTATATTCTCTACAGTATCACGTCGGATAAGCTTTAACGGAGCTAAAAGCAAAAAGACGGAAAAAAACAATAATCGGATAATCCATTTAAGCCTTTCAGCGTAATTTGTTTTCATATTCCGCTTATTCGAACAGACTGACTCGGGTTTTTTTCCAATTTAGGTGCTGGTGCTTAATAAATCGGGTGCAAAAATTCTATATAGAACTTTTTAGAGAATCGTCACACTAACTGTAAAAAAAAAAATATAAAAAAAGGAAAAAAGAGAAAAGTCGGTCATCCGGAACGAGTGATGAGTCGAAATCTAATTTACATAAAAAAACATAATATAACGCGCGGTGAAATGTTTAATTTGGCTTACACTATCGAGATAAGTCGAAGTTGGACGACCACGTTAATAACGACTTTGACTAAGATAATGGAATTGAAACGTTAGTAACGGAAATTCATCAGCCGAAGGATTTCTGGGGATTTCCTTTTATTCATATTCCGTTTAAACCTTCAGGGGAGCATTTCGTTATTTTCCTAAATCATCCCCTTAAAACGACGGACGAATGTGTGCGTGTGTGTGTGTGTGATAATCCGTTAATTTTTCTTCGTTGATAATAAACCTCCTCTCATTGTTGACGTCATCACGATGTCATCAACGACCAGCTAATCTTTATTTTTCTCATACGATTCGCTAACGACCAGGATGTCGTTTGCCGTTAATAATTCGCTATGAGTAAATTTCAACTTAAAGGGCTGGCTGTTCGAATTTAAATATTTAATTTCGCGGCGTATTCGTTTAAATTGCCTGCCGGTTATTTACTAGATACGTATATTTATTTGCATAAATACATACAAGCATACATGCATGCATACATATATAATATGTTAAAAAATTTTGACACAGTGTGATAAAATATATGTCCTTTCGACATATCCCTTCTAAAATGAGATCCGGCTAACCGCAATTGGTAGAATGATTACACGTTGTAAAGAAAATAAACCGCTCAATAATGATAAAAATGTTAAAACAACTTCTATCTAAAAATCTCGTGAACTTTTACACGCGCACACCCACACACACACACACACACATATATATATATATATATATATATATTCGAATGATTCGCTGTTGTCACCAGTCTTCCACTTTCTTTTTATGCCTTGCTAATCTTTTCAGTTCTCATATAACTGTTGATATTTGTTTCCTTTCGGGCTGTATCCACGAACGTTTGTTAATCTTCCTCTCAGTATACGTATACGTTTTAAAAATTTTACGCGCGTGTATATATAAATACACACACACACACATATATATATATATAAGAATAAGCCCCCTATGCATAAGTCGACGAGCATAACGCCACAAAACCAGGTTTGAAGACGGGGTCTGGTAGCGCAGTTCATGCGAACTGGATACATGTATATATATATTATATATTTCATTGACACACCTAACGCAACAAAACGTGGTTTGATAGGCGAGTATCAGTATGTATATGTATACGTATATATGTATATACACACACACACACATATATATATATATATATATCGTCTGTTATTTCCGCTTGCTCGCTCGGTCGTTCGCTTGCTCGTTTTGCGGGTTAACTACCCATATATAATGCGCCAATAGAAGTTTCACTTCAAAAAGTGTACTTCTGTCTACTTCAGTTTTGATTTTCAAATTTTCTGCGAAATAGATCTTTCATGTGCTCTTTTAATAATTTCTGAATTTAATAATTTGTCCTTTCAGGAGATTTTAAGAGCGCGTATTATTCACTTTTCAGGCTGCATAAAGCCTATACACAGTATACGGCACATGATGCTCCCATATATCTAGTGGTAGCCTATTCTATGGAATTACCTTTTGACGTTGTAACGCTTCGTCGAATTTTTCCGCCATAATGTACGTCGTCTGCTCTGACATGTGCTAATATCCGAAGTACTTGACTTATTCCAGCATTAGGTGCATACATATCTTGCGGTGGTTTGTTAATGCGCCTCAGTTTCATTCGCGAATTAATCACTTCCAAAGTAGTTTACTATCCGTTCTGAATTAATCCGGTTGTAACGGGTACAAGTGTTCTTTTTTTTTCATATCTGTTGTTTTAGATATTTTATTTTCCTATGCATCGTCGTTTGTTCTCGTATAATTTTTACATTAATCTAACAAGTTTATTTGGTATATTTATTCTTTTTAAAACTTTAAAAGGATATTTTCACTCGACTCTGCCGAATATTTTTTAACGATATTACTTTCCAAAATGGTTCGTAGTGCTACAATCGTATCTCTTATCGAGAACTTTCCTTAAAATCTCTACCGCGCGTTTCGATGTACCCATCGATATATTTTTTCTCTATTCGTTTCTTTATAATTTACAACGCAATTTTTCCTGGTATGTTTCATTTTGTATTTTCTGCAGTGTTTTGGACGTACTTTTTCTTAATTAGCACCGATGTGCACATACTATTTAGACGCTTCTTTCTCTATTGATAATTAGTTCCGATGTTGTGTTCTCTATTGCTCTATTTCTGTGCATTGTGTTAATAGCTAAATTTTCTAAATCACAGATTACTAAGTTATGATCAGCGTCGCCATCCGCTACGGAAGATGCCATAGAATTCTTCACTTAATTACAATATCCTATTTTAATCACGATACAATGTTCCACATTCGAAATATATATTCTGGCGCTTCACAGCTGTATCGTCCACTAAGCGGTATCGTGACACATTGACTGTTACTAAATTTTCCCATTTACAAAAAATCTATTTCACTTCTTGCATCTAGTTCAAACGAAATTCTATTACTATCGTATTATTGAGTATTTTCTTCACAATATATATATATTATATATATATAGTTTTCTAGTTGTTTCTCTAATTGTAATTATATGCGTTCTACGACGTTACTACTTTCTTGTAATGTAGGCATAATTATATTATTATAATGTCAACTAGTTTAGTGCGATATTGCGCTCACATTAATCGACTTCTTATAATCTCGGAATTTAATAATGTGTTATTGAATTCGCTGATAAGCGCTGCACCATTCGACCCATTATCGAAGTCTGTATTATACGATATCGTTCATATATAAAACATCATCTTCATTTGACCTTCTTCTACTATTTCCAGTATTCACGTTTTATACTGACTAATTTACCATATTATAGCACTGTTCGGATAAATACCCATTCCACGTAAGGTATTTATTCGAATTTCGTTGATTTGTTTTTGGCCTGCACCATTGGTCGCTGTGGTCACATGGTTTTCTTGTTTTCAGCTATAATAGTTATAATAGTTGGGGCTTATTATACTTGCTATGTTATTCTGGATTATAAACTTATATACGGATGTTCGTTGTTTGCATCATATCGATTCTATATTTAGATTGAGTGTGTTTGTATTTCAATAATTCCCGTATCATATTATTTCGATTTTGTGTGTACTTCTCGCATTTTCATCTGATATGGTTGATATCCTCTCGACATTTATCGCATAGACTATTTTGAATTATATTCGAGATAGATTGTTTTAAATAAAAATTTCGTTGATTCCAGTTAATATGCATTAATCGTTTTCTTGATAAGTGTACTATGGAATATTTTCTCCTTGCCGTCTCTTTCGCAATAATGTAGGTCTTTTTGCTCGCGCATGTTACAATAATCAATTTTGGCAATTGCAATATCAATATATATAATAACTATTTATCAACACGTTAGTGGGTTTTGCTCCTCAGCAGTGCCAAAAAAAAATAAAAAAAATAAAAAAATTGGCAATTGTTACAACCAATGTACGTTTGCAGGTGATATTGACAGTTGTTGTTGCGTAGCTGTACAATTTCAGACCTTCATACATATTTCTTAATTTAGCGTGTATATTAGAATATGAGCAGGACCAGATCCTTGTGGAACACCCACGTTATTTTCAATCTCCATATTATCATTTTGATAAATCCATTTTACTCTTCTGTGGTTTAAGTAATCATGTATTAAACAAATTACGATAAAACTAAAACCATATTATATTAAAGTGTCGATTATTACTGGGCGATCGCAATAGTTAAATATGCGCCTTCAATATCAAACGACACGACAATAGATGAATTACGTCTAGAATTATTTTCGGTGAAAACCACGTCCTGATTATTCAAAAAACTTAACGTTTCGAATGGGCTTACACCACTCATCATCAGAAACGAACTAAACCACAAACCCTTGAGTTATTTCCTTTTATAGGCACTTCTCAATCGGAACTTAATATTTCCAGGGCTGTGATTGGTCCTACCGTCAGCTGATACATCACCTGATATTACTGTATGGTGATTGGTCAATTCTTCTGTAGTCATTATATTTCCAAGGCTATGATTGGTCCTACTATCAGATGATATTCCTGTATTGTGATTGGTTAATTTGTCAGTAGTAATTATATTTTCAGGGCTATGATTGGTCCTACCATCGGCTGATTCATCACCTGATATTCCTGTATTGTGATTGGTTGGTACTTCTGTAATCAATGGTTGGTTGGCCACTTCAGTAGGGTATTTTAATTTTTCTCTATTGTTAAGTAATACTGGTTTCCAAGCATCAGGTAGCCGAAATCCATCTTCTCTGTTGAAATTATTATGCTTTTCTATTTCAATAGCCTCTCGGACAATTCGCTTCCCATATTTTTGCTCCTTTACCAATACCTTCCTCTCCTCGAAGTCTATAGAGTGACCCGCTGTAATTAGATGTTCTGCTACTGCTGATTTACTTATGCGTTTATATTTACAATCTGCAGCATGCTCTTTAATGCGTGTATTAATAGACCTTCCAGTTTGTCCAATGTAGTTTTTTCCACACGAACAAGGAATTTTATACACGCCAGCAGTATGACCATTGGGAATTTTATCTTTATTATTATTTAACAGGTTCTTTATCTTTTTATAGGTGTCAAATACTGTTCTTATACTGTTTTTTTGTAACACTCTGGCAATCTTATCTGTTGTTCCCATAATGTAAGGTAACTTTATGCTTGCTCTATATTCTTCTTTGTTTTCCGCCTGTTTTTTTCTAGATGTTGTACTAAATTTATTAATATATCTCTCAGACTGTTTTATACTGTACCCATTGTTGATCATAGTCTGCTTAAGATTAACCAGTTCATTCTCAATACTACTGCTGTCACATAAACGCTGGGCTCTCACTGTTAAAGTTTTGAAAACACCCAATTTTTGACTTGGGTTGTGGTGTGAATTTTTATGTATGTATAATCCAGTGTGTGTACTTTTTCGATACACACTAGTTGACCATGTGCCATCTATGTTTCTTTTTACTAGAACATCTAAGAAAGGTAAAACACCATTATTCTCCTCTTCCATGGTAAACTTGATATTAGGATGGATATTATTTAAACTTGTTTGAAATTCTTCTAATTTCTTACGCCCATGTTGCCATACTACAAATGTGTCATCCACATATCTGAACCAACACTTGGGATTCCAGTTATGAAGCACAAATTTATCAATTTCTTCCATATAAATGTTAGCAAATATCGGAGCTAGTCTTGATCCCATTGCCATACCTTCTATTTGTTTGTAAAATATTCCATCAAACGAGAACACATTATCAGCAGTTACTGTTTTTATAAATTCTACAATTTCACCTGAAACGCCTTTCTTTTTAATGATTTCTGTAGTTTCTAAGGTCCTTATGTGAAATTAGAAAAAAATCCACTTAATAGGATTACTGCTAAAGTATTAAGATTAATAAAAACATCACAGTTAAAGGCAAGCACTAAGAAGGAATTGATTTGCCAGGTACCTACCATGCCAAGGATTTATGGAGTACCAAAAATACACAAAGTTGGCTATCCATTAAGACCTATAGTTTGTTCTATTAACAGTCCTATGTATAATCTGGAAGGTTTTATAGCTAAACAGCTGAAGCCCCTAGTAGGTTGTTTACCATCGTGTATACAGAATTCTGTGCAATTCATCGAAAAATTGAAGGAAATAAAAGTGGAACAAGATGATTTGGTAATTAGTTTTGATGTAGTTTCCTTGTTCACAAATGTCCCAGTATCAGAAACTACAGAAATCATTAAAAAGAAAGGCGTTTCAGGTGAAATTGTAGAATTTATAAAAACAGTAACTGCTGATAATGTGTTCTCGTTTGATGGAATATTTTACAAACAAATAGAAGGTATGGCAATGGGATCAAGACTAGCTCCGATATTTGCTAACATTTACATGGAAGAAATTGATAAATTTGTGCTTCATAACTGGAATCCCAAGTGTTGGTTCAGATATGTGGATGACACATTTGTAGTATGGCAACATGGGCGTAAGAAATTAGAAGAATTTCAAACAAGTTTAAATAATATCCATCCTAATATCAAGTTTACCATGGAAGAGGAGAATAATGGTGTTTTACCTTTCTTAGATGTTCTAGTAAAAAGAAACATAGATGGCACATGGTCAACTAGTGTGTATCGAAAAAGTACACACACTGGATTATACATACATAAAAATTCACACCACAACCCAAGTCAAAAATTGGGTGTTTTCAAAACTTTAACAGTGAGAGCCCAGCGTTTATGTGACAGCAGTAGTATTGAGAATGAACTGGTTAATCTTAAGCAGACTATGATCAACAATGGGTACAGTATAAAACAGTCTGAGAGATATATTAATAAATTTAGTACAACATCTAGAAAAAAACAGGCGGAAAACAAAGAAGAATATAGAGCAAGCATAAAGTTACCTTACATTATGGGAACAACAGATAAGATTGCCAGAGTGTTACAAAAAAACAGTATAAGAACAGTATTTGACACCTATAAAAAGATAAAGAACCTGTTAAATAATAATAAAGATAAAATTCCCGATGGTCATACTGCTGGCGTGTATAAAATTCCTTGTTCGTGTGGCAAAAACTACATTGGACAAACTGGAAGGTCTATTAATACACGCATTAAAGAGCATGCTGCAGATTGTAAATATAAACGCATAAGTAAATCAGCAGTAGCAGAACATCTAATTACAGCGGGTCACTCTATAGACTTCGAGGAGAGGAAGGTATTGGTAAAGGAGCAAAAATATGGGAAGCGAATTGTCCGAGAGGCTATTGAAATAGAAAAGCATAATAATTTCAACAGAGAAGATGGATTTCGGCTACCTGATGCTTGGAAACCAGTATTACTTAACAATAGAGAAAAATTAAAATACCCTACTGAAGTGGCCAACCAACCATTGATTACAGAAGTACCAACCAATCACAATACAGGAATATCAGGTGATGAATCAGCCGATGGTAGGACCAATCATAGCCCTGAAAATATAATTACTACTGACAAATTAACCAATCACAATACAGGAATATCATCTGATAGTAGGACCAATCATAGCCTTGGAAATATAATGACTACAGAAGAATTGACCAATCACCATACAGTAATATCAGGTGATGTATCAGCTGACGGTAGGACCAATCACAGCCCTGGAAATATTAAGTTCCGATTGAGAAGTGCCTATAAAAGGAAATAACTCAAGGGTTTGTGGTTTAGTTCGTTTCTGATGATGAGTGGTGTAAGCCCATTCGAAACGTTAAGTTTTTTGAATAATCAGGACGTGGTTTTCACCGAAAATAATTCTAGACGTATGGAAAACAACCACGAAAGTTTTAATAAATATATAATAGATGAATTGTTACGTTGTTTATTATGTAGTAAGTTATCTGTGTAGAAAATTTTTTTCTAAAACCATATTAATTTCTCATTTACAAGTTTTAAAATAATATTTTCTTAAAGAGTGCGTGTGTTTATATATATTACTAGCTGTACCCTGCCACGCTTCGCTGTGGCACATTGTGATTGAATGGTTGCGAAATGAGAAATAAAACAAATAACACATGTCATATAAGTTTAATTTTGCAATACTTGTAGATATACAATATTTTTTGTTTTGAAATAAGAAATAAAACAAAGAATACCATATAAGTTTAATTTTGCAATACTTGTGGATATACAATATTTTTTGTTTTTCCACTGTCTGCGTAGATATAAAGACTATCTGGTTTGCCGACTCGGGAACACGCAACATACAGTTGTCTATGTGAAAAGCAATCCGCATCTAAATCTAAACCACACAATTCTAAAGATTGACCTTGAGCTTTATTGATTGACCTTGAGCTTTATTGATTGTGATTGCAAATGCCAATCGAATTGGGAATTGCAATCTTTTAAATTGAAATGGTGTATCGGTCAGGATTATGGGTATTCGAGGAATGAGGACATCTTCACCTTTGAAAGGCCCCGTTAAAATCGTTGCTTTCCAATACGTTATTCATCAATTTCATAACTGCAAGTCGCGTGCCGTTGCAGAGTTTTGGCTAATTAATATTCCGCAACAGGATAATTGGCACACCTATTTTCAATTTAAGTATGTGTGGTGGTATTCCTGGCAGATCAAGTGAGTTTAAAAATTCCGTTAGATAATTAATTACTTCATCTGCTTCCACAACGGTGTCTATGGACTTATAAGTAATTTCATCACTTTGAATAGTGGATTGAATAACGTTATTAAGTTTATAGACATCTTTATTCTTTGCGGCAAGGATAGCTCTCTCAATGAGCCAATCGTGATTTCTATGATTTATTAGAATGTCAGGAAATACGTTTTCGATCAGTTCTTCTTTCGATGTTACTAAATTACAAAAATAATCGGCAAATGATAGTCGTCTAGACGTTTCATCGACTGGCAGCTGTCCGTTTCCAATTTCCAGTAACTGTCGTGAGAATACCTCAGCTGATGGATCATTCTGTAACGGGACACGCATATTCGTAGTCAACTGCAATGTACGTACGTGCCGCCATAGTGTTAGCAGTCTGCTGGTGTCGATCGAGAAATTACAGGCAATGTTTGCGTAAAATCTCCTGCGAGCAATATCAACGCATTTCCGAATGGTTGAACGTTTCCACGCAAATCTCGTAACGATCGATCAAGAGCTTCAAGCGATTTTTTATGTGCTATCCTGCATTCATCCCAAACAATTATAGTCGAAAACAAATTCGTTATATAAATATATACATATATAACGATATATAGATATATAATTAACATTGATCCGTGCTAAATGCATTGTACAATAGGCCGACCGAAAATCGCCGGCAGAATTTTTAAAAATCGAAAATGAAATTTTCAACTCGCGATTTCTCGTTATCGGTTAATTTTTAAAATATTTAAATTGTTACATAAACGATAGATCTCGACGTCTACTTTTTTTTTTAAGAAGTCCAACATAGGGTCCGTAAAAACGGCCCATAACCCTAAACCCGTTTAACTTTAATTTTCTCGATGGGTATTACGTATAATAATACCGGAATACCACGGTTAGACGCGTATTTTAATCCTTCATAACTTTCGTTAAAACAATTTTTCCAAATTTCGAATCGTTCGCGAATTATCGCGAAAAAATCGATG
Source organism: Coronaproctus castanopsis (assembly GCA_032883995.1). Taxonomy (NCBI): domain Eukaryota; kingdom Metazoa; phylum Arthropoda; class Insecta; order Hemiptera; family Monophlebidae; genus Coronaproctus; species Coronaproctus castanopsis. The sequence continues at coordinate 65,111,752 of CM065052.1, read as the reverse complement.
TTTTAAATATATATATATTAATATGTATATATATAGCTCGACCAATCGGATGGATAAATAGTACTTATAATTTTTGCCGCTACGGCGCGCGAGCGCTAGTAGTCGTGGTATATCGAATATATATATATATACGCATAGAACGATATATAGATATACAATTAACATTGCCCATGCTAAATGCATTGTAGTAGCGGCCGACCGAAAATCGCCGGCAGAATTTTTAAAAATCGAAAATAAAATTTTCAACTCGCGATTTCTCGTTATAAGTTTTAAAACATTTACGTAATTGCATAGACGATAGATCTTAACGTCTACTTTCTTTTAAACCCAACCCGAACCCTCCATCTATCATAGGGGTCGTAAAGAGGGACCAAAACCCCAAAATCCTATTAACCCAATTTTCTCGGCGAGTATGCGATATAAAAATACGCGACTACCGTCGTTAGACGCGTATTTTAATGACAGATAACTTTCGCTCGAACAATTTTTCGAAATTTCGAATCGTTCGCGAATTATAGCGAAAAAATCGAACTTTTAAAAAAATCGACAGGGGTGTGTATCCCTTTTGGAAATTTTCGAGTCGGGTTTTAAATTCTTTTTCGCGGTTTTTTCGCTTTATCCTATAGACCTTGTATAGTAATGACTATTTGTAAAGTCGGAATCGTTTAAAAATTTTTACGACGCGCGCTTGCCTGGCTTTAGTTCAGACGGCTTAAAGTATATGCCGCCATATACGAATTCGAATAACTCGGCGAATTTTTAATCGATTTATGACTGATGCAAAAATTGGATAAAAACAATCCTTGATGCGGATTATATATCATGCTAAAATTTCAGCTCGATCGGTACAGAACTTTTTGAGTTTTTGAAGCGTACACAAACCAACATAACATTTTTATATATATATATACAGGTGTAAAATTAAAAAAAAAAAATGTATGGAATTTAGTTATAATGTCCAAGTTTCACTTTTTACCTGCACTCCGAGGTATGCTATTTTTGTAAATTGTATATATAAAATAGATTTTTTTTGCATTTCATATTTTTATACAGTATATATTTTCATATTTTATTATTACATTCACTCGATAATGACTTGGGGCAGCCTGAAATCTTTGTATTTTTTTTTTTTTGGTTTATGTTTTAAAATGACTAATATTGTATGTTACTCGCTCAGATGATTTCTTGTTCGATCGTTAAAATCTTATTTTTCGTTCGAATTATTTACAAAATCGTGCATGCGTTAGCGACTAAATTTTAACTACGGATACTATAGTTCAGAGCGTTGCTCGCGATAATAATACGATCAAAAAGGAAAACTATCGGTTGTTAAGACCGATAGTACACGGAGGAAATAGACGAAGATAAATTTTCGTCAAGTTGAACGGATGTTACTCGAACGATGTTTTTACCGATTGAAAAACGTCGTTTTCATTATTGTCATAGAAACGTCACTTCCTGACTCCGGAATAAACCCTTTATAGCGGATAAAATAGACTATTGTCTGTTCGCCTGCGACGTCTTTGACATTTCTCTACTCCTTTTCTGTTTTCCCTGTCGAAGATAACTAGAGAAGAAGATCTTCTTATATAGTTAGGGATAGCGGTTAGAAGGCTTACATAATCCGTAGAAAGTAAGTTAGCGTTTAACGAACGTCGATATAGCGTACAAATACTAAATGTACCAGCGTTTCGTGTAATACAGAGTCGTGTATTATCTTTCTACACAGCCAGATGTTACACAGATAGGGACGTTTTATTATTTCGACGCGTACCGTCGGAATACAAATTAAGTTTAGAACCGAACCGAAGGAAAAAGAAAATAATAATAAAAAAAAAATCCCGACTACGAATAATACAAATAAATAATATCGAACAAAGAGCGTTTCTGAGAAAATGGAAACAAAAGAAAATTACCGGATAGACGTAGCGCCATCTATATATTCCTCGTCGTATCGTCGATCTAAGCTTTTTGATTCGATCGTCTTATTTCTATTGTCTAGGTAGACGTTCTCGGAATACGTAATAAATATCGACTATAAATGAATTTGAATATTTCCAGAAGACGAACGACAAAACCTATTTTATTTGTTTATTATACCTCGGGTTGACGTTGACGACGAGGCCACTTATTTAAAAACAAATGTGTATACATTTCAAATGCACACACACACACATATGTGTATATATATTTACCTCGTGTAATTTTTACGTATGCACACGGCTGTCATATGTGAATTTATGTATGTACATATGTGTAAGCCAAAAATAAAGTACACGAAAAAAAACAATATATAACTGCAGCGAATCCGAATAGTAGCGAAGAACCGCCTGAGACGGGTGGTACGGAACAGTTAGCTTCTATCTCTCTCGCTATTCGTTTGTATTCCCCTAACAAGTGGAATGCTCATTTACTAACCGAATTAGGTAGATATCTGATTTAGCTATTCTTTACCTGAAGAACTTTGCTAGAGAGTTTGGAGATCTTGTTGATATGGGCGGAAAACGAACATATTGGACATATAGCCCCTCTCTATGTATATATATATATATATATATATATATATATATATATATATATATATATATATATATATATTACGCTGAATTCGTTTTAGTGACCCATGCACAGTTATACGGGTAAAGATGATGTGATTGCATTTTTGTTCATTGATTACAATTTTCCATTTATGCCATCATTAAACTATGTTTTCAATACCCTTTTGAACATGCTGAGTGCAACTTTTTGGGCATCGATGAGATGGCATCATTACCGCCATCTGTGAATGTATTTACAGCTACGTTTTCATTAATGGGTATATCATTGGCGAACAATGAGTATAGGAGACAGTATGCTCCCCTGCAGGTCGCCAGTTTTTATTTTGCGTAGGGACGATTGTTTATCATTTATCACAAGCCGAAAGTATCGTTCATATAAACAGGATTTGATGATGTTATGATATTGAGAATGCAAAGTTTTCTTACATTTGTAGAATAGCTCTGGATGTCAGGCGTGATCGAACGCCTGTTGAATATAAAAAAATACTGCAGAGCATATTTATTTCTTTTCAAACTTCTCTTCAATTTTTTTAAACATTTTGTGAAACTGTTCTGCTGTCCAGTGCCCGGTTCGAAAACCAAGTTGCTGCTTCGGAATTACTTTATCTTTGTCAATTATCTTTTGTATCCTTTTTTTTTTCTTTTTTTTTTGTAAAATATTTTAAAGTACTTCAGAGAGGATTAGATTTAAAGAAATCGGTCGATAAGGAGGTTTTCCAGGTTTTTGAATTATAATTATATTTGCGAATTTCCATAATACTGGAGAACCTCACGATTCGGTTGAATATGTATGTTACTTTTACTATTGATTTTCTTAGTAGTTCCTTTTGAATCCGAACGGTAATTAAATTGCAACCAGGAGCCTCCTTGTTGCTCAATTTCTTTGTGGGTTTAACTTCCGCAGGAGAGGAAAACTTGATTACCGTTGTTCTTGAAGATTGATTTCTCATTGATTGGTTCTTTTTTGGTTGATAAAGAAGAAGACGAAAGGAGCTTTATTTCGTAACGAGAAATGCGTAACAAGGGGTTCATAAAGTTAAGTACACTTAATAGTAAACTTAAATAGTATTACTAAATCTTGATAATTAACGAAACAAATGTTAACAGGAAAAAAAACCCTACAAAAACCCGCAAAAAACTAAATAAAATATCGGGTAAAAAGTAAAACAAAAATATTCGTGATACATATGCGATACATATGCACATATATACACGTACAAATACTCATGTAGATACATATGCACATACACAAAATAAATAATTGACCTAGACGCGGAATTAAATGAGTAATCTATGTTTAATTCCACGATGTCTGTAATATAACGCATGGTAAAGTTTAGCATATCGTAATCACATATGAAATTAATAAATCTATTTCGACACCTATCGTAAAACTTTTTCGATAATTTAATATTACTATCTATTTTATTTATTTTTTAATAAATAAAGATACAATCTTAACCTACTAAGTTAAATATCATTAACTTTTACAATTAATCTGACAAAACCTAATTTTATTACAAAGCCTATGTGTTTAAAGTCAATATCGACCATATAATCATTTAAGGTATAATTGGTTTTATATAATTATAAAATTAGATCCGCTTAAGACGCTTGACGCCATGTCCGGTATTGAGCAACTGTATTACTTCTACGTTGATACGTCGCTCCAACCTCTTTTTATGAGCAGTCGCGTATCTTCGAATCTGTTCGTTCACGAATTGAATCCGTACAGATGCACATCGTCATTTCTGGAATAGCGGTACGCATCGACTATTGCTCTTAGTATTACGTTTTGTCTGGCCCGGATCTTTGCTCTGTCAGATCTACTGGCACATAACTGTAGGCCATAAGTCCATATTGATTTTATAATCTGCCTATACAGTAGGTATTTGTGTTCTACGTCCGACTACGAGTTTCTTCCGATAAGCTAATAAAGTTGTTGCGCCTTTTTCTTTATCTGCTTGCTTTTCATTCTGGCATGCACTTACGACGTCAGACGCTTGTCTAAGTGCATACCCAGATACTTCACTGAGCCAGACTGCGGAATAGGTTCGCCCCAAAGTGCCTCTGTTTGCGGGTACGTGAAAATCATATGTTTTGATTTCTCTTCGTTGATCTTAATTTTCCAATTTATTGCCCATTCGTACTTTTGTATACCTGTGACGAATTAGTATAATTCTGCGACGTTGTAATTTTTTAAGTGTACTGTTTGATAGCTAAACATTGATTGAACGAATAATTCCCAACCTTCGAGAGTGATAAATTGGTTACATATTCTGTAAATGTGTAGTTCTTGAAATTTTGAAACAACGTTTTCGGGTTTTCTCTTTGACGATTTAAATCTGTTTCACATTACTTGCTTGTGCACATAATCCGCATAAACCGTGACTTATTGTATCGTTGATCGAAAAGGCTATTTGTGTAGTTTCCGAATAACTACGTTGAAAGCTCTTTTGAGATTATTACTGTTTAAGTATGTTAAAAGTATAATCTTCTACTTCTTTTGTTTCGATTCTTTGTTTGTTAACGATTTACATCTAATTTTTTCTGCGGGTAAAATTGCGGAAAAATTAGATTTAGAATATAAACTGTAATAGAAGGTGGATTAACCGCTGTAACTGAAGTTTCATTTTCCGGTAAATCGTTTAAATCATCTTCAGCATTATCATCAGTGCTTCGAGCGGAAAAACGGTTGTTAGTCGGAATGAAAAACTTATTCGCTTTATTCGCACTATGACCGCTAGGAGTACTCGTCGCTAAGCTCGATATCTTTTTACTCTTCCTATTTGTTATCCTGGAAACTTCTTGCCACTCGTGTTTCAGATCATGCTGATCACATTCACGGTTATCGTACTTCGATATTAATACTGATAGTAGCAGAGTTTTCTGTTGAGTGCGTAAGTAGTAGTCGTTGTTGTATTTGTTTTTGTTGCAAAAACGTTGTCGTTGAATAAACTCTTAATGTTTTGGTCCGTTATCATCGGTTGTAGTTGAGCGCGCGTGGAGTAATATTGTAAGATCTGAAGAACAGATGATGCAATGGTAGACACGTTCTGATTATCGGCGCCATGTTTTATATATAAAATAGAAATATCGCACCGATCGTTTACGAAGCTACCTTCTTATTCATCAACGACATATTTGAATATTTATTTACACGAAGAATAACGTCAGTGTCGGTGCGGACGAATTGTTGTTAGAATGAGATAAATAATGAACAGGCTCACCGATAGCGGCATTACCATAAAAGAACTAGTTGAGGACTGCACACCGGTCGATGGGTTGACGGTGTTTGGGCGGTGGCGAATGATCTCACTTTATCCATCAACGATAGGTAGTTATAGAATTGCTTTAACTTAATAATATAAAGAAAGAAGGAGGTAATGAAACGCTAAAAATCACTAATACGAATTGAAGAGGTAACGTACACAAATACCAGTCATAGTTATGTAATTCATTGATTGATAAAATTGATAGACGGTCGTCGCACACGAGAAGTCTCATGACTAGGGGGGAGGGATGATATTGTGAAATTGACAGGAATTAATTGGATCCGAGCCACAAGCCCTTGGAAGTGTTTGAGGAATGCCTACACCCAGAAATGGGTTGATTATATCATGATATATATATATATATATATATAAGAACTTCTCGTTTAATAATGGATGATTTTCAGGTTTTTTTTTTTCATTAATAAATAACGATGGCTAACGAATAAAACGGACATTTTCGTAATTAAAAATAACGACCTCGTTAGAGTTAAAACGAATCGAGCAGATAATTATTATACTCGACCTAACGTAGTTCATAGTTGACGTTAGATTTTTGTGTTTTTACATGAATTTCAAACGATAGGAATCGTAGTTTCTTCGGAAATATTAAATAGAATAACAAATTACTATATATATATATATATATATATATATGACGTATGAATGAGTGATAAGTGCAAAAACGTATTAATAATACTTATAGCGCTCAAGTTAATGACTGACAGCCAGAAGTTCGTTTCTGATTGAAGTACATTTCATTGAAGAGTGCTATTAAAAAAAGTGTTTACAAGTTGTTCCATAAAGGCGTTAATTTTGCGGTAGTGATAAAAGTCGATGTTGAAAGCTAAAAATAGTATAAAGGGTGTTGCAGAAATATTTAAAAATAACCAAACGATAACAAACCTTTCTTAAATAATGAACACGGAAAATATAATCGTAAAAGTACAATACAAATCAATACATACATATATATATGTTATATATATATATATATATATATATATATATATATATATATATATATATGTTATATATATAAATACGTTCACAATCAGTCCTAGTTTGGATAATTAGTAATTAGTGCATAATACGAGAGCGACAGCAACAATATTAGAAATCACGATTTTATTATTTTCACTGTATATCGTTTTTACATTTTTGGCCTATTATTGAGTTTCCCACACTGATTATGTTTTATTTTCTTTTACTCTTTCTTTTTTCATTAATAGTTTTCTATACTCACTTGTTTGTGATTCTTATTGCAGTTGCCTCACTACGTACTGGCGTTTGTTTTCAAAGTTAATTAGTTATCGTTCTCTTTCATTTGTTTGGTCCAATCCTTATCTTCCGATGGCTGTGCCGTTTTGTCTTGCTTCGCATTAAAATCTTCTATTATGTTCACTATTTCATTTTCTTTTACCTACGATAACGCATATTCTATTTCACACATTAGAATTTTCCCCTTTCACTGTTATCATCACGCGTTCTTTTATTTATTTATTTATTTATTTCATTGTACCGACAAAAATTTGCCATAAACAACGCTGATCACGTAGGAGAAGAGAGAGAAAATAAAAATAAAGAAACAGGAGGAAATAAATCTTTGAACCGCAACTATGTAAACCATCGTTCTTCGAGTGATTGGAAGAGCGTCGCGGCAACATTTCCTTCTTTTTAGTCCTCTGTTGGATTTAGTTGGGTAAATCCACCGTAGACATTTTGTACACTAATGGATTAAACTCGTATTTTGCCGAAGAAGCTTTTGTACCGTCAAACATAGTAATCCTCCACAAACGGAACCTTCAAGTCTGTATGCAGCGTGTAGTTTGACACGTAGTACGGTGCAGATGTTATTGTGCGTAATAACTTTAACTGTTGCCGTTGAATTTTAAGAAGGTTACTGCGACACGTTGTTCCATATATTCCATAACGCCAGATTGGAATCGCGAGATATTTCTCTTTACTGCCAGATTAAGGTGCGATGTTCTTCGTAACAACGGCCAAAGTAGTCTGGCACGAGTAAATAGCGAATTTCTCGTGTGATCCACATGAACACGCCGCGTTAATCGTCTATCCATGTGCATTCCAAGATAGCGTACAGATTCTAGAAATTTTTAACTGGGACCAGGTCAGTGGTTTATTTATAAACGTAATGCGTTGACATTTAGTTGGATTAAACGATATGCGTCAAAGACGTATGCCCATTCCTCCAATCGATTCAGATGATTTTGAACAGCCAGGTTGGCATACGTGACATCTGAATTTGCATTAAATATATAGCATAGGAAAATAGATGCTTTTTTTTCGAAAGACGCGACAGTATTTCTCCTGTGATTTCGTATACCGGGAGTCTTATGCAGTGGTGCTTTCTGTAGGAATGCAGAGACCTCTTTTGAAGAAATGCTCTTAGTATATTCAGTATAACGAGGTTTTCTTAATGCACTTTGTATAAGAGCTGAATGCTCCCTGCTATAATCGGGTTGTGAAGGCTGTTTCAAGATGTTTAGGGAAAGCTTCAGCGTTTTCTGTATCCGTTTTAGCTCATGCACCACTCTGATGCTATATTGTTCCTTCGATTGTCTCAGTAGTTTCACTGACCATAATAATTTATCGTTGTTATTCAAAGCTTGTATACGTTGATTCAACATTGTATTTTTATATTCGTTGATTTTATTTTTTTAATTTGTTTTGAGATTTCTTGAAAATATTTTTTAATGATGGGTTAACGGTTAAGTTGCCACTTCTTTCTAGCTGCTCTGGTTTCCTTTATTAATTTTCTGATTTCGGTAGGTACATAAATATTGTTATTGAACTTTTTCTACCGTAATTGGTAGAATTTTTACATGCATGTTCGATGAGATCGGAAACATTTTTGACTGCTACGTCTATGTCATATCCTTCAGTTTAACTTTTAAATTTATACTGTTTTCGACAATATCTGAAAATATATTCCAATTTGTAGTTTTATTTGTGAGCTTCCATTGGCGTTGTAAAATTTTTGGATTTATGTTCAGATCAGCAACTACAGGAGCATGCTCGAAAGATAGATCCGTAAGTGTCCTACATTCCCGGTTGTACCTACAACGGCTATTAATGATAAAGAAATCTAATATATCTAAAGTTCTATTAGCGTGTATTGGCCAGTATGCAGGAGTCATGGGAGATAATATATTTGCTTGTATAACTTTATACAATTTCCTACTAGATGAATTTGTAATTCTCGATCCCCATGCAATGTTTTTTACAATTATAGTCTCCACCACATATGACATTTTTTCCTAGTTTGTTGAAAATTACATTATATTCTGACTCTGATATGTGAAAACCCCAATGACGATAGATCGCAGCTATTGAGAAATTATTTACAAGCGTTATTCACTGCTACGATTTGGTACGCAAATGTGCTGTGCACAAAATTCATGTAGCTGAATATGATGTATATCCGTGAATGTTAAAACTTTTTTGGATTGTGAGAAGCGTTTCTGTAATTAATGCAATGTCAATTGCGTTGCGTTGAAGGAAAAATTTTAGTTTGTATCTTTTTTGTGTAACTCCATTTTCGTTCCAAAAGCTGTTACTAATGATTGGTGTGTAATTATAACTTTATTATTGAGCATTATGAGAGTAACTTCTCGATGGCTTTCGTCAAGAGTGATATCAAAGGATTTATTGTAGACTTAAGTTCATTAAGGAATGTTACTGATGTTATCGAGAAATCATTATTATTAATTACTATTATTATGTCCATTATCGATTGTAGTAATAATGTTTCAAGATGTTTCGGATAGTTTAGTATTTCCACTTTGAGTTACATTGGCCTATCACCTACGATTTGTTGTATTTAAACTTTGACTGTGATTATTATTATTGGTTTTGTCATATATGCGAATATTTTCCTGGACCCGAGCATGAGAGGACCTTATGTTTTTATAAAATTGTGCTTGTTGCTTGTAGACAGTACGTCCTCTATAACTTGATGGATGATTTCCTTCGCATAATGCACATTTTACAGGCTCAGTTTTACTCTTGCTACATGCTATGGTATCATGCCTACATAAAGCACATACTTCTACCGCTCCCGATCTTATGTCCAATCGTACTCTCTCTGAGTTGGAAATAATGTTAGAACGATGGATATGCTTAGTTTTTTCTCATTAGAATTCCTACTCCCATATTAGCGGTTTGTTTCTCTAAAGTATATAAATTCGTCTTTCTTACCTGCTCAAATTTTGCCGTTATTCACTTAGTTTCACTTATCCTTATGGCACCTATTCCCATATTTCTGCTTCAAGTACTACATTTGTTAACTTGCCCGTTTGAAGTAATGTTGTGACATTCCATGTTGAAGTTGTGATATGTATATATTTTTGTCGTTTTTCGACTTAACCATCACCCACATGATGAACTTAGAGTTCTTGTTTCACAAACAGAGTTTCGTGCCATCGTGACCACAGGGGGAACTAGAGTCAACCTTGCTACAGGTGACCACTATTGCCTGATATATTTTCACAAGAGTATCCCATGGGTGGAAAATATGTATAAGTTTCTTGACATGCAAAATTGTGAGACTAGAGTTATAGTTGTGGTTTCTCGTTTTACTTTCACTAACTTTCTCTTGGGATTCGCTCCCTAGCAGAATGAACCGATAGCGACTCTTCGCTCTAAATTCATAGTCGTCAATCCGAATAAAACACTTACGATCGAATTGCTGATAGTCTGCTATTGTTAAGCGGTATTATTTTCTAGCTACACTATCGGCGAGTGAACCTCTCTCTGTTTTTCCATCAGCGTATGTTGTAGTTTCTCTTAATCAACGTTAAGAACACACTGCGCGAGATGGACGTGTTTCGTGTTTCTACGCCGGTAGGCTAACATTACATGACGGCTGAGTGACTACTTACTACAGTAGATAATTCTAGTTACAACAATCTGTGTTCGACCGGGTCTGATAAGTATAATTAAACGAACATACATTTAAAAAATTTAAAAAATGAATACGCCGTAGAGGAAACAGAAAAAATGTTAAATGATAAAAATGAAAACTCGGATTATGAACGAATAAAAATGAACAATACGAACATCAGGACATTGCTATAAAAAAAAAAAAGATGTATAATTTCATAGCTGAATGAGAATTAAGGTTAAAATATTACAAATAAAGTACGAAAACTATTGTATATATATATATCACGATATAACGATATGCCTTTATCTATCCACTCCCGGATGAAGGCTTTCCCCGATTTTTTCCATTCATTTCTGTTCTCTGCCTTTCATAACCATGGTTTCCCGGCTATCTTCGATATATCATCGTGTCATTGTGTCCTCGGTCTAGCCTTGGTTTCTTGTTTTGTTTATCAAATTGTATGACCCGCTTTGACCATCTGCTGTCATCTATTCGGACTAGGTGACCAGCCCAATTCCACTCTATTCTAGCAATTCGTTCTATATGTTAAAATGCTGTTATATTTGTTGACTTTTTTTTCTTTAGAAAAACATACATACTCATGTGTGTGTATATATATATATATCATCATCATCGTCGTATTGTTCATTGCCGGATGTCGTGACTAGCTACTGTACGTTTATTTTTACGTTCAAAGTGAGCTAGCATTCAAGGCACTGTGTATATGCGACTCAGATGCGCGCGCATATGATGTTATAGGAAGTGGGGTGCCACTACCTTCACCGTAATAATTAAGAATTAAATAATGATGAAAACTTTCTATGTCGCGTGTTGGTTTTGAATCACCGACCGTCGAGCATTCTAGCAACTACGTCACCGCGCCATGTATATATATATATATATATATATATATATATATATATATATATATATATATATATCAGCGTGTTTTATTTATACAACGAAATTATAATTGTTTCTGTGCTTAGTCGTATATTTTCATCAAACATACTTTTAAAGTATTATTATTACATTTATTTTACACGAGATTAAATACAATAAATTACAAAAGAAAAATTATTTTCTACTTACAATACAATATTTAGTCTACAATAATTTTATGAAACCAGTTATTTTAATAAAGTATATTACGCGTTGTATCAAGTCTTCGTTGTCTTGTAGTACTTCGCTTCAATCTAGTCCACTTATTAATGATAACGTTGTTGATCGAATTTCGGACATTCTGTGATAACATGTTCTACGGTAAGCGCTGAATCGTGACAAAATTTGCATATTACCGACGACGAATTCTCCTCGATTAATGGCCCGTGCGTTAGCCTGATGTGGCCGATTCGCAATCGGGCAGCGCTATTTCTTCGTGTCTGTTCGCTCGGTACGACGTAATCCATTGTTCTATTCGCGGTTTAATTCTTCTTAATTTGTTCTCAGTTAATCTGGACCACGACTCTTGTCGGACAATATTTATCGCAAATTTTAATTGTTTGCTAACTCGTAAGCCGGGATTTCTAGTCAGTGGAAACGACTTTTGCCATGGTGGGTACAAGGAGGCTACTGGAGTGCGATCAACCGTTGTTAATTTAAGGTATCGTATGAAGTGTTTACATCGTAGGCCAAATGCTTCGTTGTTTTTGCTGTATTTACTTTCTAGATTTGAATGAAAGGTTTTATAGTAGTTTGGATGCGTTTTCTTTGTACTCAATTGAAAATAATATTTTAATGCTAACAGGATTCTTCGATATTTTAGCGTTGTTATGTTAGTTTCGGCCAGTAGACTTGATATCGGACTGGTACAGAAAGCTACGCTGCAAATGCGAAGTGCCTGATTTTGAATTACATCTAATTTATGAATCACTTTTGGCGTTGCTGTACAATATACAATTGAACCGTAGTCTAGTAAAGATCTCACGTGTGTACCATATAGACGCAATAACGTTGTTCTGTCGGAGCCCCACGATTTGTGGTGTAGAGTTTTTAGTAAATTAAGGGCCTTTGTGCATCTAGCTTTTACGTAATCTACATGCGCCTTCCAGTTTAATTTTTTATCCATAATTAATCCCAGGAATTTAGTTTGATCGGTGTGTCGTATAGTCGTACAGTTTAATTTTAGTTGGACAAGGCGAGTATGCGATGTTTTCCTGCTGAATTGTACCACACATGTCTTTTGCGAGGAGAAACGGATATTTTTTGTCGAAGCCCATTCTTCTATTAATTCTAAATTTTGTTGTAATTTCTTTTCCAGGGCAGAGATATCGTGTCCTCTGATAAATATAACCAGGTCGTCTGCATAGATGGAGTATTTTACAGGTTCCTTGATGCGCTCTTGTAAGTCGGATATCGTAAGTATAAATAGAAGGGGGCTTAGCACGGATCCTTGAAGAACTCCGTTTTCTTGACATTTTGATGTACACAGTATGTTTCCTATTCGAACTTTAAATTTTCTGTTCCGTAGGAATGAACGGAGGAATTTGGGTAAGTTTCCAAGGAGACCATGATCGTGAATTGTTTTTAGAATGGCTGTGGTAGATATATGATCGAAAGCCTTTTCTATATCGAAAAAAATGCAGATAACGTGCTGATTTAATGCAAATGCATTCTGTATTTATTGTTGTAGACGTATTAAATTGTCAACAGTGGACCGTCCTTTTCTAAAGCCACTTTGTTGGTTGTCTATTAAGTCATCTCTTTCCGCGATCCACATTAATCTGTTGCCAACTATCCTTTCCATTATTTTACATAGAACGCAGGTCAGAGATATCGGTCTATAACTGGCTGGGTCATATTGGTTTTTATTTGCCTTAAGGATTGGTATGATATTGGCTTCCTTCCATTTGTCTGGAACTACATTTGATTTCCAAATTTGGTTTAGTAAGTAGCAAATTGCTCCAATATTATGGTCTAGTATTTTTATCATCTCAAGGTGTATCCGATCAGGTCCGGCTGCTGACGATCTTAACCGTTTTATTGAAGTAGATACTTCCTGGTGCGTAATTTCCGTGTTATAGGGTTCATTGTTATTTGATTCAAAATTGAAGGTATTATCTGTATTATGGTGATTTCGTTGAACACTGTTCTCCTGATAATAAAATACTCTGCCATTATTTCCGCAATTTGGTTGTTGTCGTAAACTAGCTCACCAGATGGATTTTTGATCGCAGATATGTGACACGTTTTTCTCTTATTTGATATTTTCCTGATCTGACTCCACAGTTTACCCATCGGTGTGTTTGAATTTATACCAGAGATAAAATTATTCCACGATTCTTTCTTACTTTGTGTTACAGTGCGTCTGGCTAGAGCCCTTGCTTTTTTGAATTGTAGAAGGTTTTCGTATGTGGGACATCGTTTAAACCGATTTAGTAATTTATTTTTGCTTTGTATGACTGATTTACAATTTTCGTTCCACCATGGGACATGTTTCTTTTTTGGTTTAGAGTGAGTTTTAGGTATATATAAATCAGCTGAGGAGATAATTTTATTTGTTATCATGGCATTTATTTCATTTGTGTTCGTATTGATTTTTGTTTCTATTAAGTTAATAGAATTATTAAAGCTGTTCCAATCAGCTTTGCAGATTATCCAGTTTGGGTATCTTTCACATTGTATTGGATGATGTATTAGACAGTTTATAATTTGAGGGAAATGATCACTTCCATAGAGGCTTTTACTAGTTTGCCACTGTACCCTGTGATTAATTGTAGAGCTGCAAAGTGTTAGGTCGATAGCCGACGTTGAACCATTATAGATGTTGAGCCTGGTTGCTTCCCCGGTGTTTGATAAGCTTATATTCGGATCATTTAAAAGTTTTTCTATCATTTGACCTCTTTTATCTATCGTTTTAGATCCCCAGATTGTATTGTGGCTATTAAAATCACCGGTTATTATATACGGTCTTGGTAGTTGTTTGGTTATTTCTTTTAGGTTCTTCAAGCTAACTTGATCTTTTTCATGTAGATAAATAGTGCATATCGTTATTGGCGTGTTTAATAAAAGTTTTATAGCAATCACTTGAAGGCTCGTAATTGTATCGCTTCACATTTGATAGTATTATGCACGGCGATCAGTACACCGCCTTTTGTGTTACCCGCTAATAAGCAGTCTTTTCGATGTATATTGTATTCTTTTATTTTTACATTGTGTTTACTATTTAATTTGGTTTCCTGTAGACATATTACTGCAGGCTCTAATTCTTGTATAAGTAGTTGTAGAAACGGTAGTTTGGATAGAACGCTATTTAAATTCCAAGATACTATATTTATCATGGCAGGTTAATTTTTGTGGAGATTAATCTCGCTCCTCATTAGTGTAGTCGAGGACTGGTTCGTCTACTTCCGAAGTGGATGTATATTGCAATTCTATAGCGGCGTTTAGTTTTTTGATGAGTCAAGTTAAAGATCTTGTAGCATCACTGTTTACGTGTGGGTGAATTTCTTCTATCATGTGAATGATTCCTGAAAAATCACTAGTGAAAGATTTGACGTATGTAATTTTATCTTTTTCAAATTTGAAATTGTGTATCAAGTTTATAAAATCTGTTGTGCTTATCGGACATACAGTTGGGTTAATTAAATGTAATGCTTCTAATTGTTCCTGAATCTTATTTAATTCCTCATTGTACAAGTTTAATTTAGGAGCTTCATTTTCTATTTTGGATTTTTTCTTTGTGTGCCCTTTAGTTTTACATTCTATGCTTATAACATTATCTTTTTTTACTTCGGTAAAATTTTTTACGTATAGTGTATTATTTACTGTGATCTTTTCAGCATTTTCTGATTCGGAGAGTGTGTCATGAGGTGACGATGCTTGTCTTTTTAATATTGATCTGTTTACAGATTGATCGAGTTCGAGATTTATATTCTGTTCATCTTCTGCCATAGATGTGACTATACGTTCCGAGTTGTCTATATGTTCTGGTGATTCTTTATCAGTATTTGCTTTTGTTAAAATTTCTGATTCTGTATCTTTGACTTGTAGAGGGCATTTTCTTACTGTGTGACCAGGTTTCTTACACAAAAAACATGTCATGTTTCTATCCGTCGTCAAAAAAATTCTATAGTCCTTGTCTTTGAAATTTATTACTAAAGAATCTGGTATGTATTGCTGGTCATTATCTTGAGAGTATAGAACCGTACGTCGGAAACTGCAGATATGTTGAAATATTGGCTGTATATGTCCTGCTTTAACAAACGACATCGGTGAAGATAATTTTAATCCGACTTCTTCGGTAAGAATAGCTTCAATAACTTGATGGGGTATAATGGGTGCAACATTGAAGATCATCAGTTTACGGTCTGGGCTAATAAGTGGACGAGCCTTTATCAGTGTGTTTTTGATTGTTATTGCCCCGTGATTTGAAATAAAGTCGTCGGCTGTCTTAACAGAGTCGAAGTAAAAAATCTACTATTTGACATTCGGGATAAGAAAGTAATTTTTGATGGCGGCATTAATTTACTTAACTCCACTAAGAATTCTTCATTGGAGAAATTTTCAATGAGTGGAAAAATGATGGCTTGTTCTTCCGTTGGGAAGTTTTGTGCGTTATTTGTTTTTGGTGTTTTGACAATATTTGAATAACTAATATCTTTTGCAGGCTTGTTTTCAGTTACACTCGAAGTCGGATAGATCATCCTAGGGGTGATTATTTCGTTCGATTAAAGTAATAGTGATAGTATTTATATTAGTGATAATGTTGGCGGTAGTAGTACTTATATTACGAGATTTTGCTGATGAAATAATATTAAACCGAGAAATAAAGTAATTGTAACATATCCTTACAAAAGCATTTGATATTGTAAATCGTGAGGAGTGATTAAAAAAATTAGAAAACATAGGTAGAATGAGTAAAGTTTTGAAATGGTTTAAAAATTATCTTAGAAAAGGCGTGGTGAGGATATCGGGAGTAGAAGGATCAAAATTAATTATGAAAAACGGAGTACTGCGGGGAAGCAACCAATATTATTTATCGTCTACGCGAACGGACTGCAAGAGATCAATTCATAGTAACATAGATGCTTTTGCCGAGGATAGAGCAGCGATGACATCGAATAGAAATATAAGGAAAGTGCGAGGTAGTACGTAGATAGACTTAATCGAAATCAGTTAGCGGGCGCATGACAGTAAAATAAACACGATGAAAAGAAAATGTACGTTTCTTAAAACTATGACGGATACCGAAAGATATAGACTTGTGTTATAGATGCATTCAGATTAGTGAGCCCACTATATGCGGTTGGAATGTTGTAATATAAATTGCGAGAGAATTGGAATGGTAAGAGAATATAGGTGTATCTGGGAGTAATCATAGATGAAAAAATTTAAGATAACGTACGGCTTTTCCAGAAAGAAAAATACGAGCAACAATCGATGTATAATTAAAACAAATATCTTGATTGACAATATGCACGCTTGGGGTTTAGCAAGAAAATCCTATACAATGCACATCGACCGATTACAAAAAAACCAGAAGCTTACAACCGGTAACACGAAAATATGGAAGTACACTATATGTTCTACATGTAAAAGGATTGCGTTTAGATGTTAAGCAAAGAACAGAATATGTTCAAATATCGAATATAAATATCCCGAATGAAGTGTGGAAATTAGATAAGTTTAACACAAAGTTCAAAAACCTGAAGAAATCATAATGAAAAAAAGGGGAAAATAAACTAAAATTAAAGGCGAATTAAGAAAATGGTTGTAGAACAAAGAAAACATTTATACTGAAACCGATTTATTAAGAAGAAATTTACGAGAATCATATGGAAGAAATATAAAAGTACTGATATCGTAAGAGTGCTACTGCAGAAAGTTAAAAAAATGTAAGTTTAAGTGTGTGTGGGAGGGTACGTGAGAGTGAAAATAAGTGGCAAATAAATAATAATGAAAATTGTAATGTACATATATATATATATATGTATCGTATAAGTATATATATATATATATATATATATATATATATATATATAATAAATAATGATAATACCTATTGAACGGGATAAGTAAATGTAAAAATTTTATTTTTAGACGGGTGCCTGTGTGTATATATGTGCGTTTTGGCTTGTTCGTGTGCAGAGGTGTATGTGCGAGTGTATGGGGCTGCGTACATATGTGTGTGTGTGTACGTATTCTGTTTTGTGTGTGCACGGATGTGCACTGAACATGATGTGTAAAAATAAAAAAAGTAGTCATGGAAGTAGTATTAGTAGTTACATCAGTAGTAATGGTAGTTATACCAATGACCGATAGTGACAGTAGTAAGCAACGGCAATAAGCTTCCGGCGATAATAAGAAAGCAAAGGCAGAATATCGTACGTAATGCAATACTTTTGTTTCGATATTACGTATAAGCTTGTCGAAGTTCATTTCGGGAGGAATCGTCTGCTTGTTTTTCGTTTTTTCGGAATAGGAAGATAAAAGATCGCATCAGAAAAATGACGATAATAAAAGACGATTCGAATATTCTCGTTTTTATTTTCGGAAGAACTTTTCGTTTATTATTAGAAAGAAAAATGAGCTTCGGGCTTAAACGTAGAAGTTGCGATGATGGCAAATAGTTTCGCGATCTTATGTAGCTTTAATAATGAGATGAGTGTAGGCAGCGAGTATTGAAGGGAATGAATATGTGAGGGGTTATAGACTTAGGAGATGCAAGAAATGAGTAGCCTTGTATAAGTGTAACAGTGCGTAGAAAACATCAATTGGCCATCGTAAGTAAATTCATATATTATTATTAGTATTATTATTATTATTAGTACTATTATTATTATTATTATTATTATTATTATTATGTGTACGCACGCTGTGTATAAAAATTTAAATAAGGGGAAACTATAAAGCCCAATTTCCGCGCGGAATCCGAACTGGTCGGTAGAGATTGTGGCGTGCGGTTATTTTTCTCGGAATTTTACATTTTTTAAAAGGAAACAAAACTGAAACGGTCGACGGAATAGAATGAAATGAACAAGGAAAAAACCTAACTACAAAATTCGGAACCGAGCGCAATTTTATTTCGGTTTTTCCAATTTTATTTCCCCAGAGAAAGAGAGAAAAAAGATAGACAGATACATCGAGGTTGTCGGTGGAAAAGAATTAGAAGTGAAATCGAAGGGTAGATGAGGTAGAGAATAAAGTTTCCAGAAGGTAATATTTTGGTATATGCCTAAACATATGTGTAGTATGAAATATATGTACGTATGTGTGAATTTAGTTAAATTAAAGTTGGCAAATTTCGTAAAAAATTCATGCATTAAATTTAAAACACGAATTAGACTAACGTGCTAAATCGGAATGGTGAAAATATGGAATTTTCTGACCAATAGCGCACCATTATTTATTTCTGTTTATCCATCTGTCTATGCTACATACACACATGTATATATATATATATATATTTCTAGAATATCTCGTATCCTTCTGCAGCGGGGTTAGGTCGCTGTCGAAACCTTTCATCGCTACCTTCGCACTAGCGACCTGCTGCTTCGCGGATAGTATATTTATCCGAAGCTAAAAGTGTCAACTTCGGATCGGATGTGATATTGGGTTAAGTACTTGTATGTATATTTTTTGCTAGGTGATTTCCTTCACATTGTGAACAGGTGCCTCGTTTGGTTAATTGCACTTTATTTGTAGCCTACTGAGTGATTTCTCTCACGATGCGAACATTTAGGTGGTGCTTTGTCCGGTTATTTGTAATAAGATATAGGTGGTGCATCGTTCGGTTAATGGAACTTTAACAATAATGGGGCCATTCGCTTTAAATAAGTTTCGTAGATTGTATGTTTTATTATTATTATTATCATGGACTCTAAGTCGACAAAAAACGTTGGCAGAGGTTGTTTAAGTTTTTTCGATATTTATTGTATTTGTTGCGAGGAAATCTGCTTACTGGAGTGATACATTTTAATTTCTTCTACCGATATTGTGTAGTGAATATAGTACATATATTGGGCCTTTAATTCAGTAGTTGACACTAATGATAGGTTACATTTCTCCCGTTTAAATTGATAATTGTTTATTTTAAATTTTTAATATTGTCTATTTTTAGTTTTAATCTCGTTTGCGCATAAATTTTTCTTTATCTAGGAACGGCTGTGAAAATTTTTCATGCGTTTATTATTTAGTACGCCGTATCGGAGATGGTTTTAATATATTTACGTTCGGTTCGTCATTCATATTTGAGTCCTCGAATGGATGGTCAGATACATATTCGTTTTTTTTCTTTGTTAGTATATATATATGACGTATCAGCAGTTTGAATTTTCTTATTTCCTCTAGTAGTTAAAACTATTTGACACGAATTGATTGAGTTTTGAATTAATTTAAAACGGGTAAACTGAGTTTTTATGTTTATTTACGCCGATGACATCGCGCTAGCAGCTCAAAGCAGGGACATGTCTACCCTAGAGGAAGACCCGGAAGAAGATCTTAGAAATCCTTCACTATACTTCAAACGTTGGCGGCTTCAACTGAATAAGTCTAAAACAGTTACGTCTTGTTTCCACCTAACCTCTCAACTTGCTAACACAGAACTTAACATCCGATGCAATAATGAAACACTGAAATATGAGCCCTGCCTCAAGTATCTTGGCATAACCCTGGATAGATAATTGACGTTCCGTAAGCATATCGAAGAAAATACGGTAGCGAAAGTTAAATCCAGAAATAACATTATTCAAAAGCTGACTGGTTCATCATGGGGTTGCTCAGGTTCTATACTTAGAACAGTAACATTAGCTCTACTCCACTGCAGAATACGGTGCTCCGATATGATTGAACAGTTGCCACACCAAAAAACTGATACATAACTCAACATAAAAATGAGACTCATCACGGGTACAGTAAAATCAACGCCTACTGCTCGGCTCCCGGTACTTAGCAATATTATGCCTCCAAATCTCCGCAGGAAAACTGCAGCCTTACGAGAATCGTCAAAATATGAAGCAAATCAGAGTCTCCCAATAAATGGATTCAAAGCGGCTGAAGTCAAAGAAACCAGCGTGTATAACAGTCGATAAGCTTATTGCAGAGAATTTTGACGGTAAAAATACACGGCGTCAACGATGGAACACATTGAACCCCCAGATAAACACGCGCTTATTACATGTCCGACTACTTACCCCGCAAAGAATGGGTACAACTGAATCGAATTCGTACTGGACAAGGACGTTGCAACGATCTGCTAACGCGATGGAACATAAAAAATGACGCTGTCTGTGATTGCGGCTACCAACATCAAACCATCGAACACATTGTTCGCAGTTGTCCGGGCAGAGCTTTTAGATCCATGAAGTGTCAACGGCAGCATTATCTTGGCTACAAAACTTAAATATTATATTATTATATTATAGCGTCTTCCTGCATCATGTCATACGATAAGAAGAAGAAGTTTTTATTTATGTAATTTCTATATTAGACGTATTCGAATTTTCGATAACGGCCCCGATGAAATAGAACATCGAACGAACTGCCTATTTTTATAATGAAGGGATAATTTATCGGTAAATAATAATCGCGTCTGCAGAAGACAATACATGCAACTACGTCGGGAGATGATTGAACAGCGGCAGGGATTGGCGAGTTAAGCGTTATTTCTAATTAACGCTGTTTTTAGTTTTTTTTTTTGGCTTGATAGATTTATTTTTGTATTTCTCGCGTGGATACGTACAGACGCCTGTCGAACGGATTAACTTAGGTGTTTTTGATATAATAATTTGCGAGGTTGAAAACGTACAAAAATAAGTCATTATAACTAGGACGATAAAATGAGCGCACGGAATACGGTATCGAACACGACAGTTGTTCCTCATACACACCTCATCACTACAGCAATCGGTTTCAAAAGAAAATCTAAACTACTTCATGTAGATGAGTACACAACTCAATTATAGTTCAATATCCCGATTAACGCACGTACATTGTTAACTGATCAAACATAATACTTATTCTTTGAACTAAACTAATTTCCGTTTCCAAATGAACATTGCATCCGACAACTCACTAACAACAGTTAATGTAACATTCGGACGTTGAAAAAGAATTATACCACTCCCAAATGGATTGGCGAAAATTAAATTCTTTTTGATGTACGCATTAAAAAACTATTTCGGTTAATTCGCAGAAATAGCGTGCCGTCTATTGACAATAAAACGTCTTCTTTATACTGCAATTATAAGGCCTGTCTGGACATACGGGGTGCAGCTGTGGGGTTGCGCAAAGCCGACAAACATAAGAACTACACAGACTGCCTAGAATAAAATCGTTCGGCTGCTACAAATGCGCCTTGGTATGTAGCAAACCAGATCATTCACCATGATTTGAACATTCCTTATGTGTGCGAGATCATTAAGCAATATGCACAGATCCATGCTGTGAGGCTGGAAATTCATCCAAATACCCTTGCATTTTGGATATAGCCGGCGATATCAGACGCTTAAGATGTAGAAAACCCTTGGACTTAATCTGAGGTCGTGGTTGCCGGGTGTGTACCAGTGGGTACTATACCCTTCCTGTTATGCTCTTATCCAAAATACTGCTAACTGATCTTGTTGGTCAGCTTGCAGTAATAAATAAGAGAGAAAAAAATTATAAAAAAAAACGGTTCACCCACAATACCACACTCTTCGCAGCAGAGTCTTCTGATTCTATAAATGCTCTTTAACTGTCGAATCTACTTTTGTGGGTGTCATCTCTCATTTTGAATAGACAAAACTTCTTCTTTTTACATACTAAAAATCAATCGTATAATGCACGTCAAAACTTTACGAAACCTATATCTCTGATATTAGTACATTGTACAAAGTGAGCCAACTCCTCTGTAAATGCTCGAGGTGAAGTCCTATTTATAATCCAGTCTGAAAGTTTTTCTTCGAACAACTTCTTTTCGCTCGTAACATTTGTCGCAGCGACGTTATTCCTACGCGCAAAATTACGACTTGAAATGTGCACTTTTCTTTAAACTGAAATATACGTGCGCGTTAGTTCCGAAACTAGAACTCCATCTATTCGAATGGACGACTTCAACGCCCACTCACTCTAAGGTATAGTAAAAAAAAAAACGACAATGCCAATGGGGTATCATTGAGGAATTAATAAGTCAATTTAATTTAGTTCTTCACAACACGCACAAACTCGTTACTGTTTCATAACACGTTGTCTGTAACAGTACGCATTTATCAGGAAGCGACCGCGTCCCGCTTATTAAATCTACAACCAGATCGGAAACTTCCGAATATATTTCGAATGATCGCGAAACAAAAAGTAGGCAAAGTATTTGGATGTATTCTCCGCAGAAATTTTTCTCATAAATATCAATTAAACGTCACACCTAGAAGAAAATAATATATTCCGCTAACACTTTAGCCAACTTAGTAACATTTAAAATAGGTCCGTCCCAGAGTGGAATGATGAAAGCGTTAAGACAGCCATCATAAAGTGAGCGAAGAAATACAAATAAGCCCCTCCATCGTTCCGTCAACATAAATCTTATTATTATTATTATTATTTTTTGCATCTAATTTAATGGTGCTTCATCATCCGTCGTGTATATGTATATATATATATAAAAGAAGATATATATATATAGCTATACTAATATATAAAACTGTAGCGTGCATCTGTGATTTGCGAATATTTTCACTATAATTACTGTATTGGGCTATTTTTATCACACATAAACAGAAAATTTTTTGTCTGTCTGTCTGTTCCGATTTAACTCAAAAGCTTTTAAAGCAATAATGTTGAAATTTCCACAGCTTATAGACTATATTATCGGATTCGTTCTAAGCTTTACTTCACATTGATATCACGAGTAAGACAGAAAGTAAAGTAATTTAAAGTTTTAAAAAGTAGGATACTTGAATGTACCTTCACTACCAACATCTGTCAGCCATACAAACCACGTCTTGTTGCGTTAGGGTCGTGGCCGAAATAAGGACGTGTGTATATATATATATATATATATATTGTTAAAGAAATAGAAAAATTTTGACTCAGGCTGCATCCTATAAAGAAGAAATAGTAATGATGTGGATACCGGGCCATAAAGAGGTAGGTTTAAACAATGTGGTCGACAAAGCAGCTAAAGAGTCCGCTATCTTAACTCTAATACCAAGCCTACCAATTCAAACAACTGATTTTACGGACCAGGTACGCGACCAGCAGAATAGCCGAACAGCTACAAGATTTTCAAAACTACCACAATTTACGGCGGATCGAACGAATGCAAAGTGGGTTGCACACACGAACAGAGAATATGAAGCCGCCCTCTTCCGCGTACGCAGTGGGCATACACGTTTTACCCATAAATACTTATTTCTAAACCAGAGTGCACCTTTCTGTGATTCCTGCAGATGCCCTCTTACTATTCCTCACATACTGTTATCATGTCCTTCCTACGCAACGCATCTTCTTGCTGCTGGACTTGCTTCATCCCTAACCGAAATCCTACAGTACACTCCATCCGCTGAATCTAAGCTCATAACCTTCCTTTCATTATCTAATCTTATTCCTTTAATCTAATTATCCTTCCGTGCTTCTTTCATTTAAATTATTTCTATTACTTCAATAATATAATTTGGTTTTACTACTGTTTCCGTCAAACTATTATCGCTATTTTTATTCATTTTATAAATTAAATAACCGGAAACAGAGAGAAAAATGTTGAACAAATAAAAACGAAATACAAAAAAATATAAAACAACAAATCACAAAGAAATAATTTTAATTAATATTATATACATATGTATATATATATCATCATCATCATCATCATTATAAGTTTGGCAGTCCTAGGACTGATTTTCAATGGTAAGTAACTTCCAGCCCAACCGATTATCTGCAGCTCTTTTCATTTTCCAGTATGTGCAACAATGTTGCCACAAAAGTATTTCTCGTTCTACCACTTTTCCCTGGAATCTGCCCTTCTATTACATCGCGTAATAAACCACATGTCGGAGTGCATGCCCCATTCAGGTTAATCGCCTCTTCGTTATAGAATGTAGTAAGGTCCGTTTTTCGTCAATTCTTTGGAGAACTTCTTCATTTGCACCTTTTTCAGATCAACTTATTATTTGTACCCTCCTCCAACACCACATTTCAAAAGCCTGAAATTTTCGAACATTCCATTTGTTCTATATCACGTTTCAGCACAATAAAGAGCTACAGGCCACACGTAAGTTTTAACAATACGTTTACGCAGCTTTTTAACCGAACGATATTGACTTTTGTATAATATGTTTCGTTTTCCATTATATATATATATATATATATATATATATATATATATATATATATATATATATATATATATATATATATATATATATATATATATATATATTGTGACCGCATTTAAAACTAAATATTCAAATGCCCAACCTATTTATTTAATAAAATTTCCGAACGGCACAGATACTCGTAAACTACTGCAACTCAAAGTCATAGAGCACTGCGTAGTCTCTTGGGAAAAATACAGACCACGAAACGGAGCAATCCGTTGCTACCGCTGACAATTATACGGCCATGTATCATCCAATTGTAACATGCCAATCAGTTGTGTTAAGTGCGGGCTTAACCACGAGAGCATGGTTTGTACCTCGTTACAAATTATATGTGCTAATTGCGACCTACCTCATGCTGCCAGTTCCACAGAATGTGAAGCACGTAACCGAGCATTATCTCGTCTACATACTACTCGTCAACGTGATTATGTCACGGTAGTAAATAACAACGTTATCCCTAATACTAACAACGATACTAATAATTTTATAAGTAATAATAATAATAATATTAATATTAATCGTAATAGTTTAAGTAAATCTAAATCATATGCGAGTGTTGCCAGGGGTAGTCTCCTACCGCCTACTGATAACGGATCTGATAGCAACTCTACTTTTTCTGAATTATTTAATTTATTTAAACAATTGAATATTCCTAAAATAGTAACAGCTTTCAGTAAAATTAATAACAAATGATTAAAGTCTAAAAATTCTGACCCCCTAACTAAGATTATGTTAATAGTTGAATGTGCTTTACAATATTTCACCCCATAAACTATCATGTCTAACATTACCCTAATAGGTTGTCCACAATACCATTAAACACAGTGTTTTACCCACTATTTTGACTAAATCTTTGCAAACTGTTAGTATCCAAATTTATATAAATAAAACTATGCTTAATGTAATATCCGTTTATCGAAACCCCAAAGATTCAATATACTTCGACTATGATTTAGGTTTACTATTTAAAGACCGCATTCCAACACTTGTTATAGGAGATCTAAACAGTCGACACAGATCATGGAATTGTTATAGCCATAATGTAGCTGGTAAAGTTTTATATCGTGCCTCAAACACATATAACTTTGACATATTATCGTCTATTGACCCAACATACATACCACTTCAAAGTAATCAAAAACCAAGTGTTCTCGACTTAATATTAGTTTAAAATTTCAACAACATTACAACACCTGTTTCTCTGTCCGATTTATAATCTAATCATAATCCCATATTATCTTATATCACTTGTACGAATAAAGTTACACTACCATCACAAAAAATATTCATTTACAAAAAGGCTAACTGGGACCTATTCAGAACATATATTAATAACAATATCAATTTACAACAAATTTTTTTTACTCCCGAGGTCATAGATTCAGCCATTGCCGATTTAACTCTGTTAATCTTGCAGGCAGCTGATCTTAACATTCCCAAAATAACAAATAAGACTCATTGTTCAACCAAAATAATTCCAAACTATATCTCTAGAATAATATCTCTTAAAAATTATTACAAACGTAAAACAAGTATAAGTTTACGCCTCGGTACGAGTCTGTTAGAATTACCTATGTGTTGTTAGTTAAATTCACTGCATTTCTGCTCAAAATTTGGAAAAATAATCAATGGAATACTTTCTTATCAAACCTATCGATTGAAAATAATAGTCTTTGGAAAGCGAGTAGAAAACTTACAAGACAAACCACCATACTCCCACCTCTAATTAACCCTGTCACTAATCAGATGCTGCATAAGTTAAATGATAAATTAGAACTACTCGCTTCCCATTTTTCCACCATCGGTGCACAATACGATAATCTAATTTCTCGTACTTATTATTATAAAGTTAACAAAAAAGTCAAAAATTCTTTAATAAATATAAATAATGCTGTTCCGATACCTCTTTCCACGCCTACTGAGGTTAACAAATGTATTAAATCTTTAAAGAATAAAATAACCTGCGGCACTGATGATTTGACTACCATCATGATTAAACATTTACCTCGTAAGGCTATTGTATTCTTAACAAAAATCATAAATGGCATTCTTATGACTTCTCATTTCCCTTCAGCATGGAAAACTGCTAAAATTATCCTCGTACCCAAACCGGGAAAAAATATTTCCGATGTAAATAATATCCGACCCATTAGCTTACTAAGTACCCTTAGCAAAGTTCTCGAAAAAGTAATTTTGGAGCCATTCAAGCAAAGAAAGCAAAATGTTGCTGCGAACGGAACATGTAGAATAATTACAGTTGGCCGCTTAAAAGCAACACCGCTACACAAGTTACACGGACACAATTGTACCGGCTAACATTAGAATGTAACAGAAAGAAAAAAACGAACTATACAGGACTTGCTAACGGTAGATTAAAATCAAGTCGTACCTTTCTAGGAACGTTCGAAAAGCTGAAAAACTCGGCAAACTCTGAAAGACTAAAAGCTGAGAAAACTCGAAGCGCTAGTAATGTAATGAAATCACTCGTGACGGGAAACGATTTAAATTTTATGGCGCAGCCTCTTAAACAGTCTGGTGTTACGGAAGATTACTAAAAATAAAATGGACAGATAAAATGGACAGATAAGGCCAACGAGGAAGTATTGAGAAGAATTGATGAAAAATCGACGTCGTTAAGAGTAATAGTAAAAAGAAGAACCCGAATGATGGTCACTGCGACACGAACGGCTAATCTGATAGAAGTGATGCATTCGGGAAATAATGTGATTTGAATTACATTTCACAGATACTCGAAGATGCGACGACGTCATCGTACGAAGAATTGAAACGGATGGAAATCAATGACAAACCAATTTTAGGATTGAGCGCAATATGACGATGACCTTAAACAGAATAAGAAGTGGAATTGCACGAACCGAGTACAACTTCGTGCAGAATAACGAACTCAAGATCTATTTAGCACCTTTTGTACGGATAAATTATACTCCGGTACGGATGAAGAAACTTCGAAATTTCTCGTATATTAGTCGCGGAAAGAGTTATGACTGGATACGATATAATAATTATTGTTCCCGGTATGAACGATTGAAAAAGATAGTTCTTTTTCGTCTAAAACATAATCGGTTTATTCATTAAAATGTGTTTTTTTTTTTATTTTTTTCCCTTCCACAGTGGTTTATCCATTAAACTTTATAACATAATTTTAACAAAATAAAATTATCTTAATTTTTTTTTTTAATACTATAAGGAAATTTGATGCTTTCTCTTCGACCCCCGATAACACCTCTCCTAATCTAGATCGGCTTCAGCTTGGACACCGAGATTTGTAGTAGAATGCAAGCTGCTTCAGCTGCAATGTATAAGCTTGATAGAAGGATCTTTAATAATACACATATCTTATTGTCAACAAAACTGATAATGTACAAGTCCATTGTTTTACCGACACTACTTTATGGCTCAGAAACATGGGCCCCATATACGAAGAACATACGGTCGCTGGAAGCGTTCCATCAGAGAGCGCTGCGCAGATTGCTACGTGTTCGTTGGCAGGACCGAGTGACGAATCGCGAAATTTTAACGCGGGCTAAATGCAAGTCCATTCGGATGCTGCTTTATAATGATAGTTTGAGATGGACTGGACATGTAATCAGAATGAACGAGGAAAAACTTCCGAAAAAAGTTCCTTTATGGTCAGCTTCTGGTTGGTAAACACCGCTTTGGACGTCCTCGTTGGCGATATAAAGACTATTTGCATCGGATATTAAAGGAATGCGAAATTGATCGCAGGAGCTGGGAAAAGCTAGCGATGGATCGTAACATCTGGAGACAGACAATACGAGATGGTTTGCAGAAAGCGGATCAAAATGCTCGAGCTAATCGACGTAAAGGATTGATTGGAACGGTTCGAGTGGATAATATTAATAATGACGCTTTTACGTGCGATGCATGCGGAAAGGTGTGCGCTCCAAAAATTGGTTTGATTAGCCACCTCAGGACTCATAAATAATTGATGGTACTCCATACTCGGTTAACGAGTGGATAATATATATATATATATTTTATTAGTGCCAGGCTTTTCGACAATTACGTTATTATCGAGCGTACATATTGAACGTTACAAAAAGTTGTACGCTTGATAATGATGTAATCGTCGAAAAGCTTCGAATAACAATATAGTGATTTTGATAAAGAATTTTTCAAAAATCTGTTTTATAAATGAAATTTATTGTAAATTAATCTAAAATTGAAATTACGTTTGGCTAGTGAAATATGTATATCAAATTTTAAGTTGTCGTTATATAAACAGTTCTGGTTTTTCATATTTAAAAAAAATATGTAATAATTTTTGTTCGCGCTTGAAAATGACGTAACTGTCGAAAAGCTTCGCGATTAAAAAACTTTTAGCGATTGTGTTATATTTCGTTTGTTTATAATTAATTAATATTTTCTTTTATTTATAATTAATTTTCGTTAATATCAACATTTTTACATTAATTTAGTTATTTTTACTACGCTCGCGATTTATGTCAATAATTCGATTAATTTCTATTACATTATTTAAATTTTATTACTTTTATATATATATATATATATATATATTTATTTTTACGGTTTTTAAGCCTGTACGTAGATTGGGGAGGTTAATATTTTCGAAATTTTGTGTCTCCGCAAAGTCGGATACGCGGGTTGGCCATTTTGCCTGTAACCTAATTGGATTTTTTCGGAAAAACGATTACAAGAAAAAATGTATCATATCCTCGGTTTAGTTAAATCGCGAACGAGAAAAAATCTTTTTTCCTATGATAATATAGATATATTATATGTATATATGTGTGTGTGTATTTTAAAATGTTTTTAGTTTTACGCTATTTGTTACCTAACCCCTAAATAAAAAATCGGAGGGTGAAAATCCGAGATAAATGAATTACCCGGCTATCGTCGAACGTAAAGAAAAGAAAATAACAAAAGCTAAAAATAAATTGTGTACAAACAGGATGATGATTATTGGATAGCAAAACAAGCGAGGACTCGCTTTTATCGATATCAAGAGCTAATGATGATTTATTTAAAGCGTTTTAACGCTACTCCCTTCGCCGAAATAACTACGATATAATAATAATCATCAAATTCCTCTCCACGACGTGAAACTAAGAGGGAACATTTGAAGATGATTCAACTTCGAAGCTTGTTGCTAGCCTTTGGATATGCGCGAAATGAAAGACGAATATTAAAAGTTACTACCGGCAGTGTATACATATAGAACGATGACAACTTTCATTGTAACGTCGGATCGAATGGAATATAAAAGTGGCTGGCCGGTCGAATAAAAGTGAGAGAAAAAAAAAGTAAGTCGAGAAGTCGTCTCGGGTGTAGTTAGAAAACTAAAAATAAAAATATGTAAAGAGGGAGAAGAAAAAACCCCGAAGATAATCCGAAAACCCCTTCGAAGATGAAGGGTGTAAATTCGCGAATAGAAAGGGATATTATAAAAGAGCCTGGTGCTCGTAACGTGGTAGTACACTTTCACCACCACCATCTCTACTGGTGGTTAAGAACCATTTGTCAATTCAAAAATGTAATAATAAGAGATACCGAGGAATTTTCAACTTTTCCTTCCAGCATATCGCACACAGGACACTACGCACGCAATATGATTTTCCGAACGAAGCTTTCTCCAGCTTTTTTTTCTAGTTAAAAAAAAAAAAAAAGATAAAAAGAAAATAACGGCAGATTCTATTGTGTCCCCGTCTCTTCCGCCCTCCGACCTTTAGCGGTTATTCGTCCGTATCTTATTTTCTTCGTCGGTAGGTCGTTAACTACTTTAAAAACCATCGCGCGTATTAAACACCTCCGTCTTTTTTTCGCGTCAAATTTTTCCTTTACTTATCCTTCTGCACACTCTTTCTGTCACGCTCTCTATTCAATGTATATATATACATATATATATATAATAATCCTTTTTCGCGAGACTACTATCGGATAAGGAACACTTTCGGCTGTAATGATTAAATTCCTTCATATCCTAACACGGATTAAATATATGATTCTTTTTCTACCATTAACAATGAAGGAATATTATTCATTATAAATATAAATAATCAATATTTTATCGATTTATGTTATATTTCGCTTTGAACTGCACACCAGTCTGTTATTTATATTAGACCGATTCTGTAAAATTTTATCGATATTTAATATCGCTACTTACGACTTAATTTCCTTGTTATACATTCTCGTTTCATTCTAATAAGAATAATCAAATTTAATCGTATTGTCACCGGTTGCCCAACATCGTGATTTTATAAAACGTTCATTTTTACATATAAAATTGACCAGCATTCAAGAGACACTCTGCTAATAGGCGACGCAAATGAGCGCGCATGTTAAACGGAATAGGATGCCGCTGTTTTATCCCCGTGATAATTAAAAACTTTATAAATGTTTATATCGCAAATTGGTTTCGAAATCTAGACCGTTCTACTTGACACTCGATCACTCCAGTAACTAGGTCAATGCGGCATTGTTTTTTATTACTGATATAATTACTATTCTTTCTATAACTATTCTTATTACAGTGTTTATTATTATTATTCAATTTTAATTCCTTCTATTTACATTAAAATATAATTAGACGAAAACCGTTACGAAAGAAAATTTTCTACTGGTGCAACCGCTATTTTCAATACGTTCCATAGTCTACGAGTAAATATATAATAATCCACGCCACCTTCTAGATAGAATAGCGAATGTCACCCGAAAGAAAGTGTAATTTCACCACCGCTCGTGCGGAAAAATTATTCGCAGTATGATATTACCTTTTAACCCTACAGACGTACTGTCTTTAAAACGTTGTCACGGACAACCGGTTATTTTGACCGGCGTGTTTGAATTATTAATATATCTACCTGAATTTTTAAACAAGTAATATTTTATCGCGCTAGAATAATTTTGTGACGTTTGTATACATTTAAAAAAAAAAAAATCAATAAATTTGAAGTTTAAATGAGTTGTAAAGTGTATTAATTAAAACGTTTTACCAAGTTTTTTTACCAAGTTTTAAACATAATTTATTGAATACTCGTATATATCTATAAAAGGTGATTAAATATTTTTTTTTTCCAGTTTTCACCCTTTGGTCAGTGTGGATTGTTCAGACTATAAACTTATATTATTAGCCTTAATAAAATTATATAATCTACGTGCATCCAAGAAGATAGGATCCAAAATAAGCTCTTCAAGTTGTATTGCAAGCGTATTCCTTGTCGATCAAAGTTCAGACATAAAGCTGTTTCTGTATTTTGGGCAGGACCAGATCTGTTGTTCGACGCTATCTTCGATATTACATCTCTCACAAACTTCTATTCTGAAGATCCCCAATTTGGCAAGATGACTAGGTGAATATTAGTCTAACAAACACAGATACAAAATCTTTATTTAAACCAGGACTCTTTTGGAATTGTCTTTTGAAGAGTATTTTTTACCTTTTACCAAACTTTGAAATTCGAAATACGATTGAAAAGAACGGTACAACATTTAAGCTTCGGTACTCCCCATTGTAGTTTAACGTGCTTCTCAGTAGCCGGAATTAGATCCGATCGAGTGATTCGCTATCTCATTTCCACGGACGCCACAGTGGACCCACTTAAACTTCACCTTAGTTCCACTCTTGTGAAGTTGCCAAACCCACTGTCTTATTGATATCTCTAATATACTCATTGAAAATTCCGGGAGTCTAGATAGTTGTAAAAGAACACTCATGGAGTCAGTAAGTATTAATGTTTTTTTTTTTTTATATAATCTAATAAAAGAAACAGCCTCGTATGTGGCATACATATAAAAAATGATGAGCTTGCATATGCGGAACAACTAGTTTTTTCAATACATCGAAGAAATGGCGTTAACAATTCCACTATCGAGTCAGTATTGGTGAAGGAGTACAACGATTATGAAATTATTATTACACCGATTGAACATTCTAACGAGAGATATACAGCCGTTTTTTTTTTGCCGCAGTAGAAACATCTCTAAGTTGTTCCGGATACCATATTATTTTTAAGTATACGATGTTAACTAAAAACAATATTAGACGCGTCTTGCATATTAGACATGCATGGAACGTTTTTCGTTCATTTCGACGGACATTTTAAGTCGTTCTGATTGACAGTACTCTATTCTCAGTGCTATAACATTCATCTATCTTTAACGTGCGACTTATAAATAATGGGACTTGCCGGCTGATACCTGCTAATTAACATTATTACTACATCGAAGCAGACAACCGGTGTAGCGATTTTTATATTTAACTCTTCTACGACATAACTTGTTACTTCGTATATTAGACTAGGGTTCTTGAAAAGCCAAAAAAAAGCCCAAATGAAATACCGGTCAATTTGTCTGATACGAATTCTTGTTATAAGTCGTCGAAAAGTTCCAGCGATATAACCTTTTTTTACATTCTAACTTTTTTAACACTATGCGTCAGATAATGTCGCAGATAAATAACATCGACAACTACGACGATAACGATAATAATAATAATCGTACTAGCGACGATAATAAATAATGAGGATGCAGTAACGACGATAAAAATTTCAACAATAACGACGATAATAATAACTGAAGCATTGGTACATTTTCCAAGTTAACAGAATTATAGTTCGGAAAACAAGACGAACATGAGGCGGCAGGGCCGGAAGTGAATATTAATAAAAGACGACGATAAAGGAAGACGAGTGACAGCGGACAATCGCGGATATTAAATGTCAGTAAGCGGGAAGTCGACGTAGAAAAAGTTCCTCAACGAAATGGAAGTAACTTCCGACCGATAGTCATCGTCTTGTGTTTTTTTTTTTGTTCGAAAACAATCCGTCATACGCTCCACCTACAGGTCTCATAGAGCTACCGAACTCCCCCTGAGGTTATGTAAAGAAACGGAGAAGAACTCCTCCGATCGTAATATTTCTCGACACCGTAACTGAAATTCGCGCAACTAAGTCCGAATGAATAAAATGCGTACACTATAAATTATCGCGTTGAGATTCGTCGGAATTTCGTAAAGATAATTATTTAACGACATCAATCTCTGTTTTCGGTTTTAAAATAAATTTTCTTAATCCTTTCAATTACGATGCCACTATAGGGTATACGTGAAATTTTAACGCTTAACAAATTTTAAATTTTAATGTGTCGATTTTTAAAATATTTATATAATTACATTAAAAATTATCTACAGTAGAGTTCACTTAACGGCATTGTATAATAAACAGATTGTATAAAATTTATAATTTTATCTTATAACGTACGACTGAGAAAGTATTAAAAGTCGTTATTATTTCGTTCGAACAATTTACGCAGTACGGTTTTTAAATTCTGCTTCGCGCGTATATTAATAACGAATCGGTCGTGTAAACTAATAAAGCTGTTTTTTAATCTTAAATTACATAAACAGACATTTATGTAAAAGTTTTATCCGGGGAATTTATAATATATTATAATATATATGCCGACCGGAGAAAGTTGCAACTTGTATAAAACTGTTCGTTAAGGCGTATTTTCGTCGTCGGCACGCGCAATAAAGTTGCAAATATCGCAATTTATTAAAATCGATTTTTTAAAGGTAAAAGTTAAATTCGCGTTTTTCCGGAAACTAGCTTTTACACATACCATCAGAAACACAAAATTAGTTTTTGAGAGCACATAACCCAGTGTAGTGGATAATATTCTTTCGTATTCGTTATTTTAGCTAGAGTACTCGACTATCAACTCGTTTAGAAATTTTTCACGATTATTTAATTTTTAATTATCACGGACAAGGCAGTGGCACCCCACCAGTATAACATCATATGCGCGCGCATCTGCGTCGAATATAATTAGTGCCTTGAATGCTAGTCCATTTTGCACGTATAAATAAACGTACAATAGCTAGTCACGACGTTCGGCAACATGATGATGATTATGACTCGTTATTCGTAATCTATTCGAAAACATTAAAATAACAGCAATTCAAGCCTAATCCATAGTCCAGTAAACTTAATATATCAAGCGTTCCAGTACACATATATACGCCTATATATATATATATATATATATATATATATATATATTATAATGTTGATGTATTGGAGAGCAGTGATTTTATGAATTAACAAAACAAAATAACACTAAAAAAATTTTATCATATCAGCGAAGCTTTTCTACTATAAAGTCATTATCAAGCTATTGCCAAAGGGGGGTGCAATTGAGGATTAACAGTGGCTATTGGTAAAAAGCCCTATTTACAGACAATTCCAGCAATAACGGGGTATGTAGGAGTTGGAGATGTAGTGAAACGGAATGGGATGACATGATATATATGTATCGTGAAGGGTCTCAGTAGCAGGTATATTGCCTTTTACGTGTTATTGCCCATAGATGTTTAATTTTATTTATCGCAATTTATTATTAGTAATAAAACCGAAGTTTAAAATTAATTCTAATTCTAATTAGGATTATTATTATTATTCTATATTGTTATTCTCTTGATTATTCTTATAATAATAACGAGAAAGAATATTATTATTACTATATTTGTTATTCTATTTATTATTATTATTATTATTGGTATTATTTGAATAAGAATTACTGTTCTGGAGGCACAGGATGATTTAATTTTCTGATTGTATACGTCGAATAGATTTTTTTCATCACTCTCTAGTATAAGCCAGTTTTATATATTTCGCTCCTTTTCAATTCACTCTAGGAGACCGTATTGGCTCATCCTAATATATACACATATATATTAATGTTCGTAATAGGACACGTTAAATTCTTAAGCAACGACGCCTCGCCTAAACTAATAATAATATTAATAATAATAATAATAATAATAATAATAATAATAATAATAATAATACAAGAGATCCGTCCTGTAATCATGTTTATTAACCATTTAACAGTTTATTTCGATATTTACACTCCGGCTGCTAGCTGAAGTTCTCGAGACCATTGACTGGGCTTTGTTTACGGTCTATTTGATTTTCCCGGTCAAGTGGTTTTCGAGTAAAATTTGTATTAGCTTATTCGAGGATAAACAATGTCGTGAACGAACAGCCAAAGGTTTCGGGAACTTCAACTTAAACACATACACATTGCACTTAAAACTCACTTAGCTTGGAAAATCAATTAAAACGTATTTCTGGAAATATTTTAATACAGAATCTTCTTAATCCGTCTAAACTTATTTTCGGTGAAAACCACGTCCTGATTATTGATAGAATTTAAAGTTTCGAGTGGACTTACACCACTTACCATCAGAAGCGAACTAAACCGCAGACCATTGAGTTAGCTCCTTTTATAGGCACTTCTTAATCGGAACTTTATAATTTCAACAGGGAAGACGGATTTCGGCTTCCTGACGCTTAGAAACCAGTATTAGTAAGTAATAGAGAGAAATTAAAATATCCAACTGAATTGGCTAACCAAACGTTAATTACAGAAGAAGTGACCAATCACAATACAGAATTATTAGCTGATGGATCACCTGACGGTAGGAGCGAGTTGTCCAATCACAATGCAAAAGTATTAGGTGATGGATCAGCTGACAGTAGGACCAATCACAGCCCTGGAAATATAACGTTCCGATTAATAAGTGCCTTTAAAAGGAGCTAACTGAAGGGTCCGCGGTTTAGCTCGTTTCTCTGATGAGTGGTTGTAAGTTCACTCGAAACGTTAAATTCTATCAATAATCAGGACGTTGTTTTCACCGACAATAAGTTTAGATGGATGGAAAACAACCACGAAAGTTTTAATAAACATACAATGTTTTTAATTTTCTCAAATATATATATTTCTTGTGTGTGTGTACGAAACCTTCACAAGTACTCTTTAAAGAAGTCTTTAAACCGTAAATACATACATGCTATATATATATATATATATATAAATAATTCGCAGAATATATGAATTATTATCACTGGACACTAGCGATGTTATCTCGCGCCTTGGTTACCCCGCGCCTTGGTAGTTGGGTTAAAATGTTTCAGATTTTCAACGCCGTTATCGTGGACGCTATCATTTCTCAACGACGAAACCACGCTGCGTTATGAAGGGCAATTATAATCGCGTCGTCGTCATAGTTATTATTAAGTCGATAGAGGGGTATGTTTCAGGACTATACCAGTCGTTGCCGTAATGTTGAAACAAAACTAAAATCAAAAGCGAAACGGAAGAGCATTATTCCATTTATGGTCCCTCTTTTTCATCGGTATATAGTTAGTTAGTTAGTATATAATCGGCTAGATAACAACCCGCACAAACAGCGTTATAAATCCAGACGAACAAACTGAGCGGCGGCCGTGTCCGACCAACTAGCTCGCTCTTAGTTCGCTACCGGATATTTGTTTTTCCGTTTTCTGACGACGGTAACTAAAACGAAATCCAAGATGATAGGACGTCCTTAGAAGAACTTGCGGATTATCAACGTCACTTCACCCCCCCAGGGTTTACGATAGTGGAGCCGGTTGATGTGGGTCATTACTCTTTAACGGACAGAAGACTAGACTCAGTGGGAAGTCCAAAATAATTGCAAAAGACGAAAAGCCACAATATCGAATTCGTTTGTGTCGTTTTATGGTTATATATATATATATATATATATATATATATATATATATATATATATATAAAATATATATATATCTACACATATAAATTTAATGTGTTTTTTATCTTATTTTTATATGGCTAAGACAAATGCAACAAAAACCACTTTTAACCTAAGGTTATATTTTCAACGACTCTTTGATCGTACGTTATTGTACCCCTTCTGTTAACATCCCATAATACTTAAACCTATTTTCGTTATTTTCTCCCTCACCACATACACACACACACACAGACACGTACACTTATATAGATGCGTTTCATTATGACTGTGGCAAAATAGCTTCACCATGTGCATTTCTGAGAGTATAACTTTTCAAAAGTTCATTTTATTTATATGTAAGTCTCTATATATCTCGCGTCGCCCTCCTATATTTTAGTTTTATTCCGATCGTCGACGATCCTGGTAATTTATTCCTTGTTACTCGGTAGGAAGGATAATTAATTCCTGAGTCGTGTTTCTATCCGTATTTCTGTTTTCAATTAAAACTCGATTTAATAATTTTGGCGCTTTTGGTGGCCAACAATTTATAATTTTCTTTCCAATTTTAGTGTTTTTTTTTTTAAAAAATAAACCAAAAAATAAGTGTAGTTAAAGTCGATATAAAATTTATACATATAAACAAAACCACAAAGTATTTCGGCTATCAAGTTATAAAAAGTAAAATATAAAAATATACACACTTTATGAAAAAAAATATAAAAAGGTGAAAACCAAAAATAAGAAGATGCAAGGAAATACTTCATTCTTTTTTTTTTTATTGGCATTTGTGATTACATCCGCGGCTCTAAGAAATGGACGATATTGTTAAATATTTATACTACAGGCTTATATGAAGTACAATTACTTGTTGTCGTCTTTAAAAACTTTAAACTTTTTTCGATTGAGTTGCACGATGGTGGTAAAACAAGGTTATCCTCACACGAGTTAGCAAAGTTGCCTAAATTTAATAAATTTCATACCCGAATCCAAGCGGTTTATATGGGTGCCACTAAGTCATTATAAACGACGGCGTAAGTCGTTAGTTGCATTTATGTAAATAGGTAACGAGCTTTTCATATAATAATTGAAGTTGCTAACTGGTTTAAAAGTATTCGGTTGGAATTGTTAGATTGATGATTTTATTTTGTAAATTAAATTTTTTATTTGTAAATTAAGTTCTACTTCGATTGTTTATTATTATTAATTATTATGTGATTATGAGTTATTTCCTGTTATGCCTTTATGTATACACGGCTTTTAGTATTTATTTATGTGTATATTTCTATGTTGCATATTTACTTTCGCGCGTTAGGTACATTCGCTGCTGATTGGTAATTATAGTTTAATACTTAGTTTATTTGATTGTGTCTGGGTGTTTGTGTGTGTTTACTTATATGTCTAAATCGATTTCGTTGTTTTTTTAAAGAATGTTTTAAGAAAGTGTATTATTTCATTGAATTATATAACGTTAGGTTTTTTTAGTGCGATCGAACGGAAGTTAAATTTATCTTTATTTATTTGTATAATCCGGCGTTCGCGCAATATACGCATAGTCGGGATTTACACGTTATATATATTTTCTTTGTAATCTTGTATTTTAATTTGAAATAAATTCGAATTTGAATTTGATATGTAATTGAATATGATCGTGTATACGTTTATTTATTTTATTTTTTTCAATCTATCGATTGATTGATTAATGGAACAAATCAAATCCGCAGTCTTTTCTTCATTCCTCTCTTCTTCTGCTTAGTTGTTTTAATTCTTGACAGTTCCTTGCTCCCACATCCTCCATAACTTGTTCCATGAATCTTTTTCCCGGTCTTCGTCTTGTACGTTTTCCGTCCCAATTTTCCTTCTATTAATTCTGTCAGTAATTATGCCGTAACACATGTCCGATCCATCTATTTCTTCGTTGAGAGATAGTTTTCATAATATGTTTTTCTTCCTTAATTTAAAAACTTCTTCATTTGTAACCTTATCCGTCCACTTTATTTTAAGCACTCTTCACCAACACCAGATTTCAAAAGCCTCCAGTTTTGCGTTGTTTACTCTCCGCAATGTCCAAGTTTCAGAGGTACGGTGACAGGTTGCATCCTTGACGCACTCCTTTCCTTATTATCGCTTCGGTTTGTATATTGTTCGTTTTTATAATTGCAGTTTTGTACAAATTTTAGATTACTCGTCTGCCTTTTTTAGTCAACTCCTATTCTTTTTAGTATATCGAACATTTTTCCCAGTTTACATTATCGAAAGCCTTTTCCAGATCCACGAATGCAACGTACGTTGGTTTATTTGTTTCCATCCTTTTTTCAATTATCATCTTTAGGCATAATACTATTTCTTTCTGAAATCCGAATTGTGTTTCTTCTAGTTCTAATTCTATTTTATCTGATATTCTTCTATATATAATTTCGATTAATATTTTCCAGGCGTGTGATAATAGACTCGGTGTTCGTTGTTCACTGAAACTGGTAGAGTTCCCTGTTTTTTCGATATGGTTACGATTAAGCTTTTTTCAAAATCTTTGAGTAGCCGACCTTTTTCGTGCGTATACGTTAATGTTCTGTTAAGCGAGCACAGAGCCTAGTTGGAAGCACTATGTGACAAGAACTTTGATTAATTTAATTAATTTTTATATGGGACAACTATTTTAAATGTTGATTGGAGAGTAGTGATTTTAAGAATTAACAAAACAAAATCAAACCAAAGTTAATGCATTAACTTTGTTTTTATTTTGTTTTGTTAACTGTTTTAAAATTTAAAAAATCAATTGAAAATTAGTTAAATCACTAATATTTATTTTCTTAAGGAAAACACAAAGCTTTTCGGCATTTACGCCATTATCAAGTGAAAAATTTAAAAAAATCATAATTTTAAAAATATGAATTAAATATAATTACTTAAAAATATGTGATGGTAATTGTGAAAATATGATCCAAAAATGATGTCTGGTTCTGTCGGTCTATTTTTTTGATTTGTTGAAATTTAATATCTTTATATTTGTTTATTAATTTAGTTTTTTTATATTAATTTTTTCTTCAATATTATTTTCCTGATTCTGTAAAAGTTGTATACTGTTGGAATTTTAAATTTTTCATTTACTATTGCGATGTATGATGTCCAAACGTAAAATATAAAATATAA
The DNA here is from genome assembly GCA_032883995.1 of Coronaproctus castanopsis. NCBI lineage: Eukaryota > Metazoa > Arthropoda > Insecta > Hemiptera > Monophlebidae > Coronaproctus > Coronaproctus castanopsis. Next base: position 65,070,989 of record CM065052.1, on the reverse strand, counting down.
AAATATACGAACACAAAATTTTTTAAAAAACACAATTTTACAAATAAAATGAAAATAAATATTAAAAATCTGTGTTTTAAAATTATTTTTATTATGTTTATTTTACTGGCTACTGCGTTTTTGTTTATGTAAAAAATTATTTTATATTGTTGGACGTTTTCATTTGTTTTTATTTTACTTGCTATTGTTTTTTTTTTTTTTAATTAAATTTACGTGTCTTATACTGCTACTAAGGCCAGAGGCACGGAAGGATAATTAGATTAAAGAAAAAAGATTAGATAATAAAAGGAAAGTTATGAACTTAGATTCAGCGGGTGGAGTGTACTGTAGGATTTTGGTTAGGGATGAAGCAAGTCCAACAGTAAGACGATGGGTTGCGTAAGGACATGATAACAAGATGTGAAGAATAGTGAGAGGGCAGTTGCAGGAATCACAGAAAGGTGCACTCTGGTTTAGAAATAAGTACTTACGGGTAAGAAGACTATGTCCACTGCGTATGCGGAACAAGGCCACTTCATATTTTCTGTTTGCCTAAATTGCGGTAGCTTTGAGAATCTGACAGTTGCTCGGCTCTTCAGCTGGTTGCGTACGTGGTCCATAAAATCCGTTGTTGGAATTGGTAGGTTTGGCACTGGCGTTAAGATAGCGGATTCTTTAGCTGCTTTGTCGACCGCATTGTTTAAACCTACCTATTCATGGCCTGGTATCCGCATCATTATTATTTCTTCTTTATAGGATGCAGCCTGAGTCAAAATTTTTCTGACTAAAGGATGTTGTGATTTGTGCTTATTCTGAAGACGTCGAATACAGCCGAGAGAATCGGCACAAATCTGGATGTTGTATTTGAGTTCCGAGGCGGCAATTTCGATGGCGTAGAGAGTCGCATATAGTTCTGCAGTCAACACGCTAAACATCTCTGGAAGAGGACATCATAAGATATGATTACAATAAAGGATTGCGCATCCGCACGATTGTTTGCGTTTAGCTGCATCGGTGTAAATAATTGTATGTTCACTGTATTTTCGAACTGCCATATGAAAAGCTTCACGTATGGGGGAACTGGATGACTTATTGTGTTGCAAGAGAAGAGATGTATCACAAACGATTGGGCTGAATAGGGTATAGGAATGATTAGAGGATTAATTGAATCAAGTAGAGGGAGGGGAAACAGATTTAAACTGTTACGCTGTCTGCGTGTTATGTGAGACTTGGCTCGAATTAAAACAGCAGTTTAGGATTCCGAATTATAAAATTGTCGGCAGTCCGTTATCCTGGATTGATTACAGACTCAAAATTGACACGGAAGCCCCATATAAACTACATTAAACAAAGATGTTGCATAAAAATGAATATTTTGAAGAAACTATCACATACTGTCTATGTTGCTCACAAAATCTCCTTGATACGAATTTATCGTTGTTTGATCCGATCAAGAACCGATTATGGAGCCGCAATATATTCTTCAATCGATGTTATCCATAATTTTGGCTTATGTTTGGCGACTGGATCATTTTGCGCCACACCGACGACCCACAGCCTACAATCCGAACCGTCAGAATGACCGCCTGATTACCGTCGTTGGTTTCTTCTAACCAATTTTGTAATACAGTCTAAAGCTTTCGGGTTTTGAATTTCTGAACTGTTTTGACCTTCTAATTCAGCTTCTTTGAAGTTAAAACAATCAGACCCTGCTCTCTTTGACAACATCTTAAAGGCAATAGTATCTTATTAATAAAACTTTGCCTCGACTGTGTTCCTGCTGTGGCGTTATCCTCTCTATTTTTCATATTCTAATTTGAGTGTCCTTCATGCTTCTCGCTTAGAGTGTCTCCTAATCTTCCTACGTCGCTCCATCACTTTTTCAAAGATGACCATGTTTCATTGTCGAATCTAATTACCTTCCTCCACCGATCGGTTATTTATTCTTCAATCTAATCCTCTTTTCTTACCGTGCCTCTAGCCTTAGCTGCTGTACACAGCACGTTAATTTAATTTAATAATAATAATAATATATTGAAAGAATGACGACCGAAAATAAAATGGTACAAACTAGTGATGGATTTAGAAGAGAATAATTTGTCTTTATAATTAGAACAGTTTATTGAATAATTTACACTTATGACAAACAGTAAAAAGAAAAATGTGTACCGCTATAAGCTTACCACACATCTTCGTAAACAGAAAAATAATTTTAATTACTTAAGCATAATGATAGTTACATACTAACAGGAAAATACAAAAACCTGTCAAATAAAAACCAAGCACTTCTTCAAGTATTATTACGGTTAAGGTAATACATTGTGAAATTACAGATAATTAATAAGAATTACAAATGATATGGGTTACATTAATCTAAACATATTTAAAATGGACAAAGTATGAACTAGGTATACAAATATTTATTATAAATCTAGTTATTGCATTAAATTTAAAGCAAATTATGCTTAAGTCGCCTATGTTTATATCTGGTATACATGAAATCAAGAAGCTGCTTGGAATCGTAATTTCCGATCGACGCAATTAATTCATTAGTGTGTAATAAGCATTTATCACAAAAATGTTTTGCTAAATAAAGTACAAAATCTCTAATATAGGGAATTCTAAGATCAGCATGCATGTCGGTAATTTTTCTGTACCTGGGTGCATCTAGAATACATCGTAGACATATATTTTGCAGAAGCTGCAACTTATTGTAAGTAGCAACAGAAATTGAGCTCCAAACTGGGCAGAAGTACGTAATCACCGGGCGAACAAGTGTTTTGTATAGCATTTATTTATTATTAATGTTAACACGCGACTTGCGGTTCAACAAGGGATAAATCGTACATATATAGTTTTGTTAGTTTTAACTATGACTCGATTTATGTGTTCTGAGAAAGTTAACCTTTTGTCTAAAGTAACACCCAAATAGCGAACATAGTTCGACCATCGAACTGATGCAGAATTTACTTCAAACATCGCGGGAAGTAAAGGCCTTCTACGAGTGAAAAATATGGATTCTGTTTTTTCCGGATTTATATCAATTTTCCATTTGTGAAAGTAACGTACAGCGCGATTTATTGCTATTTGCAGCTTGTTACGTATTGCAGTAGTATGAGGTACAGAAAAGTGCTGTATCATCGGCATAAAGAGCAACCTGAACATTTGCAAAGGTGGGAAAATCGGAAAGATATAAGATAAATAAAAATGGCCCCAATACACTTCCTTGTGGTACTCCTGCTAAACACGTCTTCATAGTGGATTTGTCATTATTAACTATTACATAAAATAATCTGTTGCTTAAATAATTCGAAATTAATTTGATTAAGTATGGGGGGAAATTGGAATCGAATCATTTTGTAGATAATTCCTTTATGCCGCGTCGTATCAAAAGCTTTCGCTACGTCGAATAAAATCATCCCCGTATGTTTGTTACAGTTGAAATTATGTATAATGAATTCAGTTATTCTAGCGATCGGGTGAGTGGTTGAATAATTATGATGACGAAAACTAAATTGTACTTTGGGAACAATCGTGTGATTATCAGAATGACTTCTTAGCCGAGAGAGAATTATTTTTTCTGCAATTTTACTCAGATTGCTTAACAAGCTGATTGGACAAATATTACAAATTTGAGTAGCGTCCTTACCTGGCTTGGGTAATGCAATGATTTTAACCACTTTCCAATTAGAAGGAAAATAACCACATTTAAACATTGCATTTATGATATTTGTAAACTCAACAATCGCTTTTTTAGGTAAATTTTTTATAGCTCTAGTTGAGACGTTATCATTTCCCACAGATGTTTTAAGCTTAATAGATTTAATGTTAGCAAAAACTTCTCTCGGTGAGACATAATGAATATTATTGAATGTGTTAATATTTTTAAAGTAATTTTTCATAGAGGATTGAATTTTATTAACCTGATAGGAAGAGGCTATATCAGAATTGGAAAAAAGGTAAAAGCAATTGCGGCCCGATTGCTTATAGTCGGTATCATCGTTTATAAACATAAATCCGCAATCTTTGAGGAGGCTCTTCTTGCGCCTCCTAGGTATTTGCTGTATTTAATCATTCTACATGATTATTGTCACGCGTTTACTGTTACCGCGCTAGCGACAGCGTATATTTTATTTATTACGTAATATGACGTCATTTTAATGATTTTAATTTTATATTGTTTTACAGCAAAATATTAGCGAACTATTTTTTTTTTAATTCATTTAAGGAGTTTCCACTTGAGTATAGGCAATTTTACATACGTACTATGCAAAAAAACATATATTTACTGTAATGATATATAATACAGGATCTTCGCCATACCTCCCTCAAAAATAATTGAATTTCATCTAACTTTTTTTATGTTTTACTCATCTGGAATCCCTAAATATTAAACCCCCCCCCGGGTAGAACCTCTAGCAACTATTATTATCGTTATTCCTTGTTATCATAAAATTTATTTTAATAACCTGAAAATGGTGTCCGGGATGAAAAGTATTGTGTTATAGTATAATTAAATGAAATTAATGAGTAATATACAAAAAAAGTTTGTTTTAAAAAAAATAACACACAAATAATCTGTTTGCACTATCTGAGTTCCAATTTTCCAAGGACGAGAATTTTTAATAGCAAAAAAAATGGCCTTTCGTCAACTCAAATTAGATATCTAATTTGAACGTGAATATCAGCTTGTTGGGAAAAGGAATAAAGAACCATTCTGGTTAAGAACCCCGTGGACTGACAAGAAAACGAATTACTCGATATTACGAGAAGTTGTCGCAACAAAAACATATTTTTTTTTTTTTGCACTGCTGAGGAGCAATCACAACCCACTAACGTGTTGATAAATAGTTATTATATATTGATGTTACAATTGGTTAATTTGTAAAGAAGGAGGAAAACACGGGAGTCATTAGAAAAAATTAAGGAAGTGATAGAAAAAGGAGGACGATAACCGATGGACATTAAGGAATTCAGGAATGCGAGTTAGTCAGGTGTGTGAAAACTGCAATTGAAAAGGATGTGGTTTTCATCGGCGATAATTTGTGAATCGGCTGGATGGGAACAATATGGGGAACTGGAAATCCCAATACGAAACATGAAGATTGTCCTTCGCTAGTAATTAGAGGAATATTAACATACTTCGGTCGTTGGATTTCGGGCCAGAATTTTTGAGGGAAGAGTAGAAGGAAGAAGAAGACGTGGTCGAGTTCTTACAAGATGGTCAGACGTGGTACGGACGGTAGTAGGAGGAAGTTTTGCAGAATGCGTCCGGATTTTCTAATAATCACGATATCTCCACGAGAGATTTACGATTCACAGAGAGTTGGCTAAATTAGAACTTTGTTTGATCAGTCCCTATCAATCTCGATATTCACGAGTGTCGCGCTCAGACGACGTTCCACATCGACGATCGTATTGATGAGACTTTACGTCTATAGAAAACCTTATACACTTTATTAACTTCGCCAAGTCGTACATAATTAACAACCCTTTGTATGCGGTTAAACAAGACTAAGTAACAAATTTACAATATTCCATTTACAAGTAGATTATCAGCGCTAGTCCGTCTGGTCGTTCTGCACTATTTGCGATAGAATGCTAGCGATTTCGGCCGCTATTTTACATTTAAATATTTTGGCTCGATTCAGACGACTATTAAACTCTAATCGCTTGCTTTCTTCTCGTCGCAATTTTACTTTCGTTTCCTGCAGTCGAATCGAATTTTGTTTCGCGTCACGCATTGCCGGTTCGATTTGTTCGAACGCTCGTTTCTTTTGCCGCTCCTGATTCAGCAACAAATGTTTTCTTAACATTCGGTTGTCTTCTTCGATTTTCCTGCAACGATTTTTGGCTATTTTCATTATTCGTAACCGAACTAGCGTACTTTGATCATTTTCGTTTTTATTCGTTCCCCGGCCAATAGATCGTTCTCGGTAATCGCTATCTAGCGGTAAATCGTCTATCTTACTTAAAGTCGACGAGCAGGATATCGTACGTTTCGCATCGTTCAACTTTTTCGTAACTATCTCGGAAACAATTGTTCGACCAAGAACGTCTTTTGCATTATCGGCGGCTAAGTCGTCGATATGCTTTAGATTTTCGAATTTACCAGGTTCGATCGTAGATGGTTTTCGGAATTTCATTAAGATTTGTTCGATACATCCGTCCGAATCTTTTATAAAGTATATGCGAACGTTTACACTTTTGTTCGATAATACCACTTTTACATTGTCTACGTCCGATGAGACGAGGTCTTCTGAAGATTCGTCGCGGAGACTCATTTTCCCGGTGATTTACCTTCTACTTTAGAATGTTTTAATTTTTCGATAACATACCATATTACTTCGAATAATATTACCTCGGAAATGTCGCAATTACGTTTGCTTAGCAAGAATTTTATCTATAATCGACTCTTTAATAACGATCGTAATTTGAATCGATTAGTAGTGATTTTTGTTTGTTTTTTTTAAAATTACTATTAACCTTAAAGAAACAAATTACCATTATTTAATTTTATTAATGAAAAGAAAACGTTCGATTTGTACATGCAGAAACAGATTAAGGAACAACAGATGAAACGAACGTACCGAAATAATGAATCGGTATGCTGAATTCAAAGAAGAGGTAGACTAAGATTAGAAGATGAAACTTTATACGTAATAGAAAGTACGAGAAGTTGGAGCTGGTATGTTATAAATAAATGAAAACCCGTTCGTGAAATTGGATGATGGAATAACAAAATTTATGCACAATAGTATGAGCGAAGACGATTGCATTTTATGTAGTGGATATTATCGAACGAAACTACATAAATAATACGTCGTATACACACACCTACATATACATATATATTATATGTGCATGTATATATATATATATATATATATATATAATACATTATACGTATATAAAATGTAACAGTTCCTTCATTTATTTTTGTTTTTTTAGGAAACAATAAACGAAATTACAAAGTACATTAAAAATTAAAATCAACCAATACAAAAATTAAACCGCTAAAAGATCAACGCTGATTCGACATCCTTATGTTATAACACAAAAAAGTTGCTAAGACATGGTAAAGAGTAGTTCAATATAAAGTTAAAAATAATAAATGGCCCAGAACAAATGAAGAAAAAACAAACGTTTTTACTGAAAACCTGTGTGTACAATTTCGCATCCCCAAAATGTGTAAGGAACACCCTGAACGTATAATGCCAGTGCTGAATAAACCCTGTTCACTAGGATCAATAAAAATCTTTACTCTGAAAAGGATTAATATATGCCTACGTAAAGCAACTGCACAGAAATGTCCTGGTATAGATAACATATTTTTTGAAGTTTTTCCATGTCTATTGAATATTTTTTCTATTACTGTAGCAACTTTGATGTCATGATCTTTTATTTCCTCAACAATCATTTTTTTTTAATCATCTTTATAGTAATTTAACTCTAGTGAGATATTTTACTGTATTAAGTAACTCTTTTGGCTCATGCATGTTTTTGTAGCTTATCGCATATATTCGCGTTCAGCGCAAACGTGTCATACTTCAATTTTTGTTTCCACCGAACGCTTTTTGCCTATTCTTCATTCATTTATCAATTGTAGTATTGCATCTGTAATCCAAAGCTGCTTCTTAATTTTTGTACTTTGCCTTACTAATCCAGCATTTCACTTGGTTCTATGTTTCATCTGGATTTCCTCTTGGATATGGTATTTTATTTTTTGACAGTAACGGAATTCTACAGAACTTTTCGTTATATTCGCCGTTTTCAAAGGCGCGTGGGCCTTTAACTTGAAATCTGCTTTTAATAACTTGTGGTCCGCGCCTCATTCAGTCCTTGATTTAGTTTTAGTGTCAGTTACAGATGTTTTCCAATGTTTGCTGACTAATATGTAATCAATCTGGTTCTTATATTGTTCATTACAGGGCGTCCGTGTTGATAAACGTCGCGGATGGTTTATAAACATAGTGTTCAGTATATTAAAATCATGTTCTACAGCAAACTGCACGAGTCGCTCCTCTGTCATTATGTTCTCTCAATCCACATGTTAGTATTCCCTTCGTATTCTCGTCATTGACTTTCTTTCCGACTTTAGCATTCATGTTTCCTATTATAACTGTAGATTCTTTTTTTTGGATTTACTATACGCGATTCTATTTCATTATGCACATTTTCAACTTCTGCATCTGTCGCTACTGTGGTTGACATATATAACTGTATACATGTAACTTCGGAGGACTTGTATTTAGTATATTTATATAAATGCGTGTGAAATAGTACGTATGTTGTTGTAATATACGTGTGTAATTATATTATAATTGTAATAGTTTTAATCAAAAATATACTTATTATTAATATTATTATTATTATTTCATAGCATTGACGCTATTGAATCGGCACAAACTAGTTTCTTTGTCCCCCATTCCTGCATATCAAATGAGGCAAATTTATTATTTGTTTACAACGGTGCAGTGGCTCGTGTAGTTATAGTTATATCAATTATGTTTACAAAAGCAAAACAGCGAAAAAATAGGATATTTCTGTATAAGGTACTTATAATAAAGATGGTGTACTGGACGACGTCAACATAGTCCCGATATAGTTCAAAGATATACATATATACACGTAATAATATTATTATTACTAGTACACTGTTCCTATTATCGTTAATATTATTTACAAGTAAATACGTGTGGAAAACAATTTTTAATGCCGATAATTACGTCATTACATTAAACCGATGGTGGTAGGATTAGACACGGTGTATTCATCATAAAATTATCTTGAAATTGGTTGAATTTTCCGGTATTATACTGCATTATTACCGTTTCCAGCGGCACCGCGTGGAGATTCCTACCATGCCACCATGGTCATGCATATAGACTTAAGTCGAGAAATAGTTTCATGAAGAGCATCTGAAAAAGAATGTGGATTAAAGAAACCCTTCCGAACGCAGTGAGACCACTAAGAGAAACCCTGGCGCTAGGATATAAAGAGAAATGGTCGATATGGCGAACAATCAACCGTGCTCGAACGGCATCATTGATGATGATGAAATGGGGTCTAACAGAAGATCCGAAATGTCAGTGCGGAAAACTCTAGAGACAATGCCGGACGTACTGGAGTGTAAGATGAATCCGAAGACGTGTACAATGCATGGTGTCACCGAAGCAAACGACAAAGCTAGAATTCTGACTGAATACCGGTACGATAAAATATAATTAAACGTAACCAATCGGACACGAAAAAAAGAAGACGATTACGACATAAGTGTTTATACGATCTAAAACCAGTTTCTAATACATCAGTTGGCCATGGGTTTACCTTTGAAATTATCCTACTACAAGGTCACAGTGCAAATTTCATAAACGTCGTCACCACGTCCTTCATAGGACAATGGACTGAGATAATGACATATATACGTTGCATATTACATACTATTCTCTTACAACATATAATGGTGTTTTCTTGCTCGAGAAATAGAATTTTTTTAATTCGCCGTAGGAAATGTACTCCCTTCAGAATTTAAAGAAGGCGTGTATGGCTGGTTTATATAGTTCAGGTGGAAGAAATCACTCGCAATATGGAATCTATATATAAGTGTAGTCTAAAAATTTGTCACGACATGATTGTAGAACATTCGAGTTCTTCATCGTCATTTTATCAACAATGTTTGAAAATAACTGATGTAATTTTTTTCTCTAATTCTGGTCTCGGCTACTATTTTTGCAACTATTATCCGCCTCGACTGCTCTAATTAAATCTGTACCCGGCTATAATCCCGTTATTAGACGTTGATTAACGTTTATTTATTAGAAATTATTTTTTCGATTCTTAATACGAATCGATTTTAATTGATCGAAAAATAACTGATTACTTTTTTTTGTCTTGTTTCAATTCGTTACCGATTGCTATTGATTATTTTGTTTCAATTCGAACGAGATCCCGTTAGTAAATGAAAATGTAAGACATTTAAACGATTTTCCGTTCCAGTTACATAGATACATTCTTAATCTCTAATAATATATATATATGTATGTTTACATCTGTAGCCGCAGTCTGTAAATCTACTTATATCTAAGTCGAAACCGTAATTATTTCCTCGAGTTACAGACCGATTAAACCGTATAAACGTAACCATACGCTTTACCGATTTTCTTTCTTTAAACATAATCGATCGGCCGAAACACAATCGCATCTCCACCTATTTTTAATATGTCAACGATGACCCGTTATCGTTTCGAAGGATACAAAATTCCCATCGACTATATAAATACGCGAGCCTTAGGCATATTCACTTTGTGTGTGTGTGTATGTATTTTCCCTGGTTTCTATACAGACGATCGACATGTGTTTGTGCGTCCTCGTGTATGTACATTTCTCGTGGAAACTATCGCTAATTAAGTTTCGCTTGATTAATAAAATCCGACGACTACATTGAAAAATCATTACGCTTTATAAACTCCCTGTACGATTATTATTACTATTACTATTATCATCATTATCGATAAGGTAAATAACCTGGGGGAAACATAAAAATTACAATTCCCCCCTATCGTATGACAACCAATGACTAGTTAATAGTTACTAGTTACATGTCATTAATGAGGTCTACGTCAGTTTATTTTTGTCGTCTACATAAAAGTATACGCTCAATTTTTTTTAATCTATACTTATTATATATATATATATATATATATATATATATGTATATATGATATTCTAATGTAGAATACTTATTAGTTTTCGGATGATCGAACATGAACCGAAATGCAACTTCTAACCACCTACACATCTATACGATCTAATTGGGCCCAAGTTAAAAAAAAAACACCTTTATATACATACGTGCATGCGTGTACGTATATGTGTGTGAATCGTATACATGTATGTATGAAGCATATATAATACATATATATTAATGTATACATGTATATATATATATATATATATATATATATATATATATATATAAATGATTATAAAAGTTAAACGTCATCTTCCGTCTTCCGTTCATCTGTTTAATACCTACATAATCACCGTCTATTTACCTAACCTATTTGTTCAAAGAATCCATCATTTTAAATAAAGGTGTATATAACGTATAGGCAGATAATTTCTACCTTACCACAATTTTATTATTATTATTATTATTATTATTATTATTATCAGCATCCTAAGAAAAATCTAAGGATACACGCGTATTAACTGACGACTATTTAATTCGAGAGATCTGAAGAATAGGATGTACACACACACATATATATATATATATATATATATATATATAATAATATGCATTTAAAAAATACAAGACGAGCTGAAAAAGCCCACAAATATATCGGTATGTGTGTGCTCAGCTTTACGATGAATACAGGACAGGGTTTACTTCAATTATCGATTAGCTTTTATTCCAGTTTCACGATCACGAGTTTCAGTCGCCTACCTCAGCTTCGTCGCCTCTTGCCAGTTTTAAAAAATAAAAACAGAGTAAAAACAGAGTTAGCCGCTCAATTTTTGAGGATACGTGATTCAATCAGTAAAGTAAATTCAACGAGAACCGTTGCATGAGTATTAGGTTCGTGGCTTCCTTCCATAGCATAGAGTGGTGAACAAGACCGATACGTACGTGCGGTACGATAATTTGAGCACAACCGTTCTCGGTTTATATATACCTGTTATACTACTAATAAAAAAAGAAAATAATAAGAATGGAAATCAGCCAAGGGTGCCTTTTGTTGGTTTTCTGATTAACAAACGGAACGGATGAGACACAGGCTGAGGATACAATATTTTGGTTCTGTGTAGTTTTTTTACTAGCTACGTTTATTCGGAAATACGTGACAAGTCCTCTCTCTTCAACGGTTCTATTGTTGTAATGTGTACTATTTGCGTAATTTCCTCATATATATATATATATATATATATGTGTGTGTATATATATATGTATATATATATATGTATATATATATATGTATATGTATATATATGTAAAGCTGTTTACTCGAATCGACAACTCGTACGTTAAATCTCGTTGTTGAGGACAAATAAATATAGTAGCCTGTCTGTTCGTTGATAACAACCAGTTCCAGAATATCTAATGGAGGACCTAGAGAGAAGTATTAACTTAACGATTTTCCGACTTCCCGTAAGTCCGATGTCAAAAACATGACCGGTTGGGACAAAAATCGTCCGAAGTAGTAGTGGTAGTAAATAGTAAGGAAACCGTGCGCAACTAATCGACATGGTTTCTGAATCTTACGTTCTAACCCTGTCTCTTTCTTATGTCCCTTTTCAGTCGGTTCGCATTGTTATAGCCGCGTTATGGTCTTCGGATTTTTTGATTATACCTGTGTAACCTGTACATTTTCTATCCGTGCTTAGGCAGACGACAGCCTATCTCTACAAACACACACATGGTTTGTTCTGTCGATTCCTATTTTTATACGGGAATATCGTATTTGCAATTACACACACACACATATATATACAACTATACACTGTTATATGTACAATAAACACATGTACACATTCAGACAAACGCACACATGTCGGAAACATTTGAAAGGCCACTGTCATTCTTAGCGTTTCGTCCAAACGACATTACTTCCCGTTGAATTTAGGCGGTATATTCTCGCAATAACCTATGCCTAACCGGTCATTGTCGCCTAAGTCTGTGTCACACCACGGCTACCTTAACGTACATCTTTCTGTGTAATCGTGTTTGTGTAGCTGTATAGGCCGTTTTAGAAAACTTGACTTTCTCCAGAAAGAACGCAATTAAAATCGTACTGATTATAATTTATATTTTATAATTTCCGACCGGGTTTTTTTCTGGAATGTGGGAATTTAGTCTGGTCGACTTGTATATATATATATATATATATATATATATATATATATATATATATATATATATATATGATAGTTAAACCTATGATTTAGAATTAATTTTCTCGAAACATCTGTACGAGAGAATGTTTCATGTTACTAAGATATGCGATGATAACCTCATTTGCGTCTTATCTTCTTTCAACGTTTCATAAGCTTCCGCATAATTACGCGTACGTTGCCATACATGCGCTATGTGCAAAAAATTTCCGAATTTTTTTTTATAGATATAAATATTTAGATACGTTTATTCTCTATCGATATTATTCTATAAGTTAAAGTTTTACGTAACATGGCGATTTAACGATAATATTTCAGAAAGTTCTGCCGGTAAAATCAGAATTACTTAAGGAATAAAAAGCGAAAATCGGGGCTATGCATCCGATTTGTCGGTTAAGTCATTTAGTCACACGTGAAATTTTGACACCGAATTAGAAATTTTATACGGATTGTTTATTACGCAATGCATCTTCTTAGATTAGAGGACCCTAGATAATTTACACTGTGTTTAAATATATATATTTTCGATAAATTAAGGAAAATAAAAAATGTTTTTAGCGTTAAAATTTAACCTACCGTATAACGAACATATTGGAATGGTTAAGGAGTATCGGATTTCTTAGAAGGTAAAGAAAGAGCGATGAAGTTAACGATAAACAACCGTGTGTACACAACGATCCGTAAATCGTTTACGTGTGGATCTTCTGGGTGAAGAAAATTGCTTCGTCCGCCCGAATTTTGTGGTAATATCGGGTGCAAATATTTTATATCCCCGCTGTAAGGAGTATACTGAGAAAATACGTACCAGATTTGACCAGGGATCTGTAGAAAACACATCTTGTCGTTTGTATTCCTCGAATGTTCCCATTATAGAAATTTTCTTGTTGCTTTTTATCAAGCTCTTCGTGGCCTTAAAGTTGCCTTTCCTATAAATATCGCATTGATCTTAGCTCTTCGAAATATCTAAGTATACACGACCTTATATATTCCTATATTTTAAATTCTGGTATCAATATTCGAACTTACTCGTTTCTGCACATTCCTTTTAATCTAATTTTTATTATTCGCATTATAAATAGTTCCTTCTTATTCATTTTATAATACCCGATATACTGTATGTAGATACGAGTAAACTGGATTGAAGCCCGATAGTGGAAAAAAGAAAATTACCGTCAGTACAGGGTTTTTACCATTTGGCTGGGGTTATTAATTTTAAGGAATGAAGAAAGCTCCTAATCAAGTAATACTGTTCGATATAGACGACTGATCCAATATGGCCGAATACAATACGTAATACCGTATTATGTGTCGCGTCTGGATTTGTACGCTCGTCTCATTAAGTTGATTTGTAGTTATTCGATTTTATAGAAATAACTGATATATCACACTACTAGCGAATTGATAATAGTTTGCACTATGTTTCGTCATCCATAAATATAAGCACACTTGCGAAGGACTTCTTGCACAATATTGAAACATATATAATTGATATATGTGTAGATTATAAATTATGACAGATGCATAATTTTCCTTTTATTTCTCTTGGTCGTATTTTATTTAGACTCATTAATATTGTTTTACACCTTTATATATATATATATATATATATATATATATATATATATATATATATATAAATATATAATAATAATAATAGCTGCATAAAAGAAATTGTTTACTCTTGTTTTTAGTTTTTCTATTACTGCGTTTAATTTGTTCTCTAAATTAAAATAATAGTAGTTCAAGTACTGCGATATAAACTAAGAAAAACCTGGACAATAAACGTAATTTTTAAAAGATCACCTCGGTTATCGTTTAGTTAGCCTTACACCCATCTAATTCCGGCTCGGGTCGTTAGTCGGTATCAAAACGTGTAAATTGTGTTCGTTCCGTTAAAATAACGAAAATATAGAACCTCCCAATTTAATTCTAAAAACGATTTCGCTCCAGCTATACCGTTCATACTAAACCGATTCCAAAAATTCTGAAACGGTTTTCCTTATAATTCTGTCGAGTCATTTAACAGTAGAATAGTTACGACCTTTACGAAAAATAAAGGAATATCTAAGTCCTATACGTACACTGGTAAAATGCCAACAATGTGAAGCAGAAGAAGGAAATGGTCACATAAGGTGACATCGAATTTTACTTATAGTAACCGAGATTGTGATATATTTTATCGAGTTTTGTGTAATATATATATGTCTATGTATCTATCTACATATATATATATATATATATATATATATATATATATATATATATACACATTGCTGCGAGTGTGTAAGTAATACCGTATTCATTTTACGTAAAATCGTTTTGGCCGAAAGCCTTATTCGCGACAGGTTTTTAATTATCGCTTACGTTATCGGATGATTCGATAATAAATGATTCCAAGGGGAAATAATTAATGTAGAAACTATTCATTAATTTATTATTCACTATGTATTGGGGGGGGGGCAAACATTATTATTAATAACAATAATCAAACGAATCGTCAAATCAAAACTTATAAATATAATAATAAACAACGGAAATGAAGTTAAAAATAACTAAACTTTTTAATTTAAAAATCACAAAGCGTTTCAGCTGTTAAGCCATTATCAAGTGAATATACAACATAAAATATAAAAATGTATACGATTTACAAAAATTTAAATTGTAAAAAATACTAATTTAGATATACAAATTACAATTATTTTCTTTTTACGAGTGCTATTACTCGAATTATTAATTACGCAGAGATAATTACAGAGTTTAGCATTTATTATAACAAAGTTGGTGAGAAGGTGGAGATTGTTTCCATCTGGGATACTTGTTTTCAGCTGATTGCAACGATATTGAGTATATTTATGGTAGATTATAACAATATGATAGACCGTTAAGTGGGGTTAGACACTCAGTAGATACGAGTGCGTACTGTGTGACCAATATATATTCTGTTAACAGCTGTTTTCCACCTCGATGAATAGATTATACCAATTTTTGAAGTCTAAATTGCTAAATCCTTCTTTATATTTCCAAGTATACTTAGTGGAGGAACTGATTCAACGCGTCTAGAATTTTCTGGCTATAATATTTTGCGTTGTCTTCGCCTTAAATTTGGGTAGGCCCTCGTGCCGCACGGTGTACCTCATCGTGGCCTATTATCCCTCGATTACTTTGAATCCAGAAGATGGTGATGCCGGTGTTACGTTCACTTAATTCTAGAACGCTGTGCAATACTTGGTTCACCATTACTACAGTGATATTCTCGCTTAAATGCATTGTAATGCCAAAGCTGAGCCAGTCAGTATTACTGGCCAGCAGGCAAATCTGCGATTCGTAGCAAATACCGGAGCAAGGTTAAAATCTCAGCCGCTAGGACCGATGACATGATCGGTAGACTGAAAGAATGGATCTTGTTTCCGAATGAGAAGGCATCTCCAACATATTGTGATGTTTTAGATGCATCGATGAAACAAACGACTGCGTTGGACTGCTGTTGAAAGAAAATCAAAAGCTTCCTATGGATTTCTACATTCGGTTTAATTTTAACGTCTGTTGAAAACAGGTTTCAACAGATACTCGGACTAAATTGGCTCCAAGGCAGTATCACTATAGGTACTCTACACAAGGTGCTGCGTAGAATCTTTAATGGGCTTTGAATATGAAGCTGTAGTAGCTGTTTTTGTAGGTAAATGGCGATTTGGATGCTGCTGTATTTTGTATCATATCCAGTATATTTAACAGCCGTTTTCTGACAGACGAATATATAAATGAACCATAATCGAGTCTTGAGCGGATAAGGGCATTGTAAATCCGAAGTAAGGTTGAACTTCTTGATCCAAAAGTCTTATTACTCATCATTTAGACAGTAAGTTTGGAAAGGGGTTGATTTATAAAATTGAATATTGACAGTAACGTTCTGTATTAACGTATTTATTTGAAGATCGTTTGTTATTGGTATTGATTCATGTATAAAAGTTGCTACCTCACTGGACCCATGTAACACGTATGGTTATAACGGAAATGATTGTAGCATTTTAAAGACATAGCTTGATCTGGTTGAAGGTGTGTTTCTTGATGGTAGGTTTTTTCTTTACAATTAGCTGTTGGAGTTCTGTTAAATTATTTTGCAAACCATCGATATTCCATTGAAGAAGGAAGTAATCTATCATCATTGTTCTTAACTATTAATTCTTCAGCTATTTTGTCGGTGAATTTTGTTATTCTTTGTGGAATGATCATTAATGGCAGAATTAGCCGACTTCAATTGGATAAATACTGTATCCGCTGAATTAAGTGGGATATTAAATTTGTTAAATAGTTCTCGGGCAGACGAGGATTTATTGTTATCACGGATTAATGAAACTATTTTTTCAAAGGGCTGAAGGGTTTTTTGATTACTTTCTCTGCATTGCTCAGCCGGCAATAAATTGATTAAACTTCTTTTGCTCATTACTTTCTTATTTCTTTTTAGATTCATTACTATTCTGAACGGTACTAGTGGGAAATGTAAAGTTATCAAATAAATTGCGTTTATAGCTTTTGCTATTTAATAATACTGATAAGAAAATTCTAAAGGTTTCATTTTCGTAGTTTATACTCAGCGATTCAGGGACATTGTCCATATCATCATTAGGAGGTTGTATGTACACCTGCCGCCTAAAACTCTTAATATCTCAATATGTTTAAAATCGTTATCATGAAGTCCAGCTTAAAAAGATTGGAGAGGTTAAATTTAAATTAGACGAAGTTAGAGCTTTTTCAAGTATAATATTCCGAATATGCGGGGAAAACCACGAGTCGTTTAGACGGATTAATTAACTTATGGACAAGATAATATTAGACGGGTGGATAATTTCATCGAGAGCGGTAATATAATTTACGAATTTAATGTTATCTAAAGCGTGTAAAATAATTGCTTGATCAGGGAAAGATTTCAGTTTGTATGATATCACTATAGGTCGGCTGTGTGCTCGTCATGATGTACGACGGCACGTGCCGTTTATTAATGTTATCTAACTAATAAATGAAACGATCTTACCGAGAGCTGATAAGCGATTATTATAACGACGCGAAGGTTTAAGGCGACGCACGAAGAACATTCGAATTTTGAAGCAGTACTCTCTTATCGCACTCGAAGAAATCAATTTCGGATCTCTTGGTAGACGTAAGTCTATCATGTTCGTTATACGTTTCAACATTTTCAATGTAGATTGAACTAATGCGATCGAAAATGTATTAATTTTGCCACTCTCGGCATCTTTGTTAATCTTTTCAATATACTTAATGCGCTCAAGCTGTAGCTTGTGAGAATATTAGCATTTGTAGACATTTTAAATTTCCGTAAATGCGCAAAAAAAAATTGAAATAATACTGAACACTTACGTGTTGAAAACTTTTAGGCTGAATTCCGTATTCGGCCCGGAGGACGAAAAAAATGTTAGATATTTAAAAAAAATCTTCAAAACTCAAAAAATGCTGGTATACAGAATTCAGCTTATTTTGAGTTTGGAAGATTTTTTAAAATATCTAACACGGTTCTTTACGTATTCGTTTATAATTAAGAAGACTTATTTTCAGATCCTACAATGTAGCGCCTGTTGCACTCTCATATGAGCCCTCTTAAAGAGATGCGCTGAAACCATCTCTATTCGTTTTGCATACCAGTTCTACGGTAGTCTACCCCGATTTTAAAAAAGCTATTATTTTTCGTAACCAAAATTAAAATTAAAAGAATTAATACAATTCCCGTAGGACGAATAACTTAAATAATGCACGTTGTAAAATTTTAACAGCTAAAATATGCCACGTTCTGCAGTTACACCTTCGACTCCGACGTGTAGCTTGATGAAACAAGACGAGCTGCTACAAAGCAGGACAAAGTAAACACGTTTTCTGCTGAATTCGTGTAGTAGTAGATAATTTCTTGGACACGTAAAGAGGATGTTGTTGATCCAGATGTAAGCAAAAATACTACCTAACTTTATTTCAATACATACATTCGTATTCCGCGATGACTATACTATAAATTTTATTTTAGACGTACGATTAAACGATTATTTATTAATATCGACGTCCCTTGTATTAAATACCGAGCAACATCCTTAGAATTATTCAGAATGACACTGTCATCGTTACCGGAAAGATTAAAGTTATATACAGGGAAAATAATAAATAATAAAAGTCTATATAATAGAATAAAATTTGAAATTCCTTCATCGTCCGCGAGTGTATCACCTATAATATATATATATATATATAAATAATATATATATATATATATATAGAGAGTCTCCGGTTTTCTTCGAATGTACTCATTTTTTCCACCTCCATCGCTAAAGCAGTTACGCATGCGCGAGTAACCTACAGATTTACTAAATATACACGCGTAGACTTGTGTAACTTGGTTAATATTTTATTTCTACATTTCTCGTTATTCTGTTCAGCATGCAAATGAAATCAATTGCTATTCCGCGCACGATAGTAAAATAAATAAAAAGTACCGAAAAGTGTAATATTCCGTTCCGTTGTGGAATTTTCATATTTTGTTTTTCCATTAAGTACGTAACACTGTGCGCGTTTACTAGTTTTGCCCTTTTCCTCCGGTTCATTTTTATTTTCATTTTAAAATAGTCCACTCGGTGGAATTAACGTTTCTTCGCCTTGTTAACGAATTTTTAAAACTATTCGCTCAATTTTTTTCTAGCACGATTTCCAGAACTATCTTAATTAAAATTTTCACTCATCTCTGCACCGTATGTAAAATTAAATGACGAAACTGTTATTTCTATAATAATAGACGATCCGTACGTCGATTTAGAAAACAATTAAATAAACGATAAAAAAATAAAGTAGTTAAAATCGCTAAATATTTATAAGTAAAAAGATCACCGGGGGCTTTACATTATCGAGCGGATAAAAAAAAATGAAATATAAATATATAAAAATATTAAAAAATAAATAAAATGTAGGAAAATACTTTAATTTAGATGTGTAGTATAAAAAAAAAATAGCGTAGTGAAAAAAACGGTTATTTATAAAATAATCTGATAAGTGAATAAAATAATCCGATAGTGAACGTGGTAATTTCTAAAATAATCTAATAGTGAATGTGGTAAACAATCGATAAATCAGCGATATAAATTTGATACGTTCACAATTACACTAAATGGCCGGAAAATGGAAATTTTCTTTCTAATATATAAAAATTGATTAAATGGTTAATATAATTCTTAAAAGTAATTCCACATTTAAAATTTATCGTCGAATTTAATAAATCATTTTAAAATATTTCTTTTTTAATTTTCTTTTTTATCTAATAGTGTGAATGTGGTAATTTCTAAAATAATCCGATAGTGAACGTGGTAATTTCTAAAATAATCTAATAGTGAATGTATCGATAAATCAGCGATATAAATTTGATACGTTCACAATTACACTAAATGGCCGTAAAATGGAAATTTTCTGTCTAATATATAAAAATTGATTAAATGGTTAATATAATTCTTAAAAGTAATTCCACATTTAAAATTTATCGTCGAATTTAATAAATCATTTTAAAATATTTCTTTTATTATTTTCTTTTTTATCTAATAGTGAATGTGGTAATTTCTAAAATAATCCGATAGTGAATGTGGTAAACAATCGATAAATCAGCGATATAAATTTGATACGTTCACAATTACACTAAATGGCCGGAAAATGGAAATTTTCTGTCTAATATATAAAAATTGATTAAATGGTTAATATAATTCTTAAAAGTAATTCCACATTTAAAATTTATCGTCGAATTTAATAAATCATTTTAAAATATTTCTTTTATTATTTTCTTTTTTATCTAATAGTGTGAATGTGGTAATTTCTAAAATAATCCGATAGTGAACGTGGTAATTTCTAAAATAATCTAATAGTGAATGTATCGATAAATCAGCGATATAAATTTGATACGTTCACAATTACACTAAATGGCCGGAAAATGGAAATTTTCTGTCTAATATATAAAAATTGATTAAATGGTTAATATAATTCTTAAAAGTAATTCCACATTTAAAATTTATCGTCGAATTTAATAAATCATTTTAAAATATTTCTTTTATTATTTTCTTTTTTATCTAATAGTGAATGTGGTAATTTCTAAAATAATCCGATAGTGAATGTGGTAAACAATCGATAAATCAGCGATATAAATTTGATACGTTCACAATTACACTAAATGGCCGGAAAATGGAAATTTTCTGTCTAATATATAAAAATTGATTAAATGGTTAATATAATTCTTAAAAGTAATTCCACATTTAAAATTTATCGTCGAATTTAATAAATCATTTTAAAATATTTCTTTTTTAATTTTCTTTTTTATCTAATAGTGTGAATGTGGTAATTTCTAAAATAATCCGATAGTGAACGTGGTAATTTCTAAAATAATCTAATAGTGAATGTATCGATAAATCAGCGATATAAATTTGATACGTTCACAATTACACTAAATGGCCGTAAAATGGAAATTTTCTGTCTAATATATAAAAATTGATTAAATGGTTAATATAATTCTTAAAAGTAATTCCACATTTAAAATTTATCGTCGAATTTAATAAATCATTTTAAAATATTTCTTTTATTATTTTCTTTTTTATCTAATAGTGTGAATGTGGTAATTTCTAAAATAATCCGATAGTGAACGTGGTAATTTCTAAAATAATCTAATAGTGAATGTGGTAAACGATCGATAAATCAGCGATATAAATTTGATACGTTCACAATTACACTAAATGGCCGGAAAATGGAAATTTTCTTTCTAATATATAAAAATTGATTAAATGGTTAATATAATTCTTAAAAGTAATTCCATATTTAAAATTTATCGTCGAATTTAATACATCATTTTAAAATATTTCTTTTATTATTTTCTTTTTTATCTAATAGTGTGAATGTGGTAATTTCTAAAATAATCCGATAGTGAACGTGGTAATTTCTAAAATAATCTAATAGTGAATGTGGTAAACGATCGATAAATCAGCGATATAAATTTGATACGTTCACAATTACACTAAATGGCCGGAAAATGGAAATTTTCTGTCTAATATATAAAAATTGATTAAATGGTTAATATAATTCTTAAAAGTAATTCCACATTTAAAATTTATCGTCGAATTTAATAAATCATTTTAAAATATTTCTTTTATTATTTTCTTTTTTATCTAATAGTGTGAATGTGGTAATTTCTAAAATAATCCGATAGTGAACGTGGTAATTTCTAAAATAATCTAATAGTGAATGTGGTAAACGATCGATAAATCAGCGATATAAATTTGATACGTTCACAATTACACTAAATGGCCGGAAAATGGAAATTTTCTTTCTAATATATAAAAATTGATTAAATGGTTAATATAATTCTTAAAAGTAATTCCACATTTAAAATTTATCGTCGAATTTAATAAATCATTTTAAAATATTTCTTTTATTATTTTCTTTTTTATCTAATAGTGTGAATGTGGTAATTTCTAAAATAATCCGATAGTGAACGTGGTAATTTCTAAAATAATCTAATAGTGAATGTGGTAAACGATCGATAAATCAGCGATATAAATTTGATACGTTCACAATTACACTAAATGGCCGGAAAATGGAAATTTTCTGTCTAATATATAAAAATTGATTAAATGGTTAATATAATTCTTAAAAGTAATTCCACATTTAAAATTTATCGTCGAATTTAATACATCATTTTAAAATATTTCTTTTATTATTTTCTTTTTTATCTAATAGTGTGAATGTGGTAATTTCTAAAATAATCCGATAGTGAACGTGGTAATTTCTAAAATAATCTAATAGTGAATGTGGTAAACAATCGATAAATCAGCGATATAAATTTGATACGTTCACAATTACACTAAATGGCCGGAAAATGGAAATTTTCTTTCTAATATATAAAAATTGATTAAATGGTTAATATAATTCTTAAAAGTAATTCCTCATTTAAAATTTATCGTCGAATTTAATAAATCATTTTAAAATATTTCTTTTATTATTTTCTTTTTTATCTAATAGTGTGAATGTGGTAATTTCTAAAATAATCCGATAGTGAACGTGGTAATTTCTAAAATAATCTAATAGTGAATGTGGTAAACGATCGATAAATCAGCGATATAAATTTGATACGTTCACAATTACACTAAATGGCCGGAAAATGGAAATTTTCTGTCTAATATATAAAAATTGATTAAATGGTTAATATAATTCTTAAAAGTAATTCCACATTTAAAATTTATCGTCGAATTTAATAAATCATTTTAAAATATTTCTTTTATTATTTTCTTTTTTATCTAATAGTGTGAATATGGTAATTTCTAAAATAATCCGATAGTGAACGTGGTAATTTCTAAAATAATCTGATAGTGAATGTGGTAAACAATCGATAAATCAGCGATATAAATTTGATACGTTCACAATTACACTAAATGGCCGGAAAATGGAAATTTTCTGTCTAATATATAAAAATTGATTAAATGGTTAATATAATTCTTAAAAGTAATTCCACATTTAAAATTTATCGTCGAATTTAATAAATCATTTTAAAATATTTCTTTTATTATTTTCTTTTTTATCTAATAGTGTGAATGTGGTAATTTCTAAAATAATCCGATAGTGAACGTGGTAATTTCTAAAATAATCTGATAGTGAATGTGGTAAACAATCGATAAATCAGCGATATAAATTTGATACGTTCACAATTACACTAAATGGCCGGAAAATGGAAATTTTCTGTCTAATATATAAAAATTGATTAAATGGTTAATATAATTCTTAAAAGTAATTCCACATTTAAAATTTATCGTCGAATTTAATAAATCATTTTAAAATATTTCTTTTATTATTTTCTTTTTTATCTAATAGTGTGAATGTGGTAATTTCTAAAATAATCCGATAGTGAACGTGGTAATTTCTAAAATAATCTAATAGTGAATGTGGTAAACGATCGATAAATCAGCGATATAAATTTGATACGTTCACAATTACACTAAATGGCCGGAAAATGGAAATTTTCTTTCTAATATATAAAAATTGATTAAATGGTTAATATAATTCTTAAAAGTAATTCCACATTTAAAATTTATCGTCGAATTTAATACATCATTTTAAAATATTTCTTTTATTATTTTCTTTTTTATCTAATAGTGTGAATGTGGTAATTTCTAAAATAATCCGATAGTGAACGTGGTAATTTCTAAAATAATCTAATAGTGAATGTGGTAAACGATCGATAAATCAGCGATATAAATTTGATACGTTCACAATTACACTAAATGGCCGGAAAATGGAAATTTTCTGTCTAATATATAAAAATTGATTAAATGGTTAATATAATTCTTAAAAGTAATTCCACATTTAAAATTTATCGTCGAATTTAATAAATCATTTTAAAATATTTCTTTTATTATTTTCTTTTTTATCTAATAGTGTGAATGTGGTAATTTCTAAAATAATCCGATAGTGAACGTGGTAATTTCTAAAATAATCTAATAGTGAATGTGGTAAACGATCGATAAATCAGCGATATAAATTTGATACGTTCACAATTACACTAAATGGCCGGAAAATGGAAATTTTCTTTCTAATATATAAAAATTGATTAAATGGTTAATATAATTCTTAAAAGTAATTCCACATTTAAAATTTATCGTCGAATTTAATAAATCATTTTAAAATATTTCTTTTATTATTTTCTTTTTTATCTAATAGTGTGAATGTGGTAATTTCTAAAATAATCCGATAGTGAACGTGGTAATTTCTAAAATAATCTAATAGTGAATGTGGTAAACGATCGATAAATCAGCGATATAAATTTGATACGTTCACAATTACACTAAATGGCCGGAAAATGGAAATTTTCTTTCTAATATATAAAAATTGATTAAATGGTTAATATAATTCTTAAAAGTAATTCCATATTTAAAATTTATCGTCAAATTTAATACATCATTTTAAAATATTTCTTTTATTATTTTCTTTTTTATCTAATAGTGTGAATGTGGTAATTTCTAAAATAATCCGATAGTGAACGTGGTAATTTCTAAAATAATCTAATAGTGAATGTGGTAAACGATCGATAAATCAGCGATATAAATTTGATACGTTCACAATTACACTAAATGGCCGGAAAATGGAAATTTTCTGTCTAATATATAAAAATTGATTAAATGGTTAATATAATTCTTAAAAGTAATTCCACATTTAAAATTTATCGTCGAATTTAATAAATCATTTTAAAATATTTCTTTTATTATTTTCTTTTTTATCTAATAGTGTGAATGTGGTAATTTCTAAAATAATCCGATAGTGAACGTGGTAATTTCTAAAATAATCTAATAGTGAATGTGGTAAACGATCGATAAATCAGCGATATAAATTTGATACGTTCACAATTACACTAAATGGCCGGAAAATGGAAATTTTCTGTCTAATATATAAAAATTGATTAAATGGTTAATATAATTCTTAAAAGTAATTCCACATTTATGTGGTAATTTCTAAAATAATCCGATAGTGAACGTGGTAATTTCTAAAATAATCTGATAGTGAATGTGGTAAACAATCGATAAATCAGCGATATAAATTTGATACGTTCACAATTACACTAAATGGCCGGAAAATGGAAATTTTCTGTCTAATATATAAAAATTGATTAAATGGTTAATATAATTCTTAAAAGTAATTCCACATTTAAAATTTATCGTCGAATTTAATAAATCATTTTAAAATATTTCTTTTATTATTTTCTTTTTTATCTAATAGTGTGAATGTGGTAATTTCTAAAATAATCCGATAGTGAACGTGGTAATTTCTAAAATAATCTAATAGTGAATGTGGTAAACGATCGATAAATCAGCGATATAAATTTGATACGTTCACAATTACACTAAATGGCCGGAAAATGGAAATTTTCTTTCTAATATATAAAAATTGATTAAATGGTTAATATAATTCTTAAAAGTAATTCCACATTTAAAATTTATCGTCGAATTTAATACATCATTTTAAAATATTTCTTTTATTATTTTCTTTTTTATCTAATAGTGTGAATGTGGTAATTTCTAAAATAATCCGATAGTGAACGTGGTAATTTCTAAAATAATCTAATAGTGAATGTGGTAAACGATCGATAAATCAGCGATATAAATTTGATACGTTCACAATTACACTAAATGGCCGGAAAATGGAAATTTTCTGTCTAATATATAAAAATTGATTAAATGGTTAATATAATTCTTAAAAGTAATTCCACATTTAAAATTTATCGTCGAATTTAATAAATCATTTTAAAATATTTCTTTTATTATTTTCTTTTTTATCTAATAGTGTGAATGTGGTAATTTCTAAAATAATCCGATAGTGAACGTGGTAATTTCTAAAATAATCTAATAGTGAATGTGGTAAACGATCGATAAATCAGCGATATAAATTTGATACGTTCACAATTACACTAAATGGCCGGAAAATGGAAATTTTCTTTCTAATATATAAAAATTGATTAAATGGTTAATATAATTCTTAAAAGTAATTCCACATTTAAAATTTATCGTCGAATTTAATACATCATTTTAAAATATTTCTTTTATTATTTTCTTTTTTATCTAATAGTGTGAATGTGGTAATTTCTAAAATAATCCGATAGTGAACGTGGTAATTTCTAAAATAATCTAATAGTGAATGTGGTAAACGATCGATAAATCAGCGATATAAATTTGATACGTTCACAATTACACTAAATGGCCGGAAAATGGAAATTTTCTGTCTAATATATAAAAATTGATTAAATGGTTAATATAATTCTTAAAAGTAATTCCACATTTAAAATTTATCGTCGAATTTAATAAATCATTTTAAAATATTTCTTTTATTATTTTCTTTTTTATCTAATAGTGTGAATGTGGTAATTTCTAAAATAATCCGATAGTGAACGTGGTAATTTCTAAAATAATCTAATAGTGAATGTGGTAAACGATCGATAAATCAGCGATATAAATTTGATACGTTCACAATTACACTAAATGGCCGGAAAATGGAAATTTTCTTTCTAATATATAAAAATTGATTAAATGGTTAATATAATTCTTAAAAGTAATTCCATATTTAAAATTTATCGTCGAATTTAATACATCATTTTAAAATATTTCTTTTATTATTTTCTTTTTTATCTAATAGTGTGAATGTGGTAATTTCTAAAATAATCCGATAGTGAACGTGGTAATTTCTAAAATAATCTAATAGTGAATGTGGTAAACGATCGATAAATCAGCGATATAAATTTGATACGTTCACAATTACACTAAATGGCCGGAAAATGGAAATTTTCTGTCTAATATATAAAAATTGATTAAATGGTTAATATAATTCTTAAAAGTAATTCCACATTTAAAATTTATCGTCGAATTTAATAAATCATTTTAAAATATTTCTTTTATTATTTTCTTTTTTATCTAATAGTGTGAATGTGGTAATTTCTAAAATAATCCGATAGTGAACGTGGTAATTTCTAAAATAATCTAATAGTGAATGTGGTAAACGATCGATAAATCAGCGATATAAATTTGATACGTTCACAATTACACTAAATGGCCGGAAAATGGAAATTTTCTGTCTAATATATAAAAATTGATTAAATGGTTAATATAATTCTTAAAAGTAATTCCACATTTAAAATTTATCGTCGAATTTAATAAATCATTTTAAAATATTTCTTTTATTATTTTCTTTTTTATCTAATAGTGTGAATGTGGTAATTTCTAAAATAATCCGATAGTGAACGTGGTAATTTCTAAAATAATCTAATAGTGAATGTGGTAAACGATCGATAAATCAGCGATATAAATTTGATACGTTCACAATTACACTAAATGGCCGGAAAATGGAAATTTTCTTTCTAATATATAAAAATTGATTAAATGGTTAATATAATTCTTAAAAGTAATTCCACATTTAAAATTTATCGTCGAATTTAATAAATCATTTTAAAATATTTCTTTTATTATTTTCTTTTTTATCTAATAGTGTGAATGTGGTAATTTCTAAAATAATCCGATAGTGAACGTGGTAATTTCTAAAATAATCTAATAGTGAATGTGGTAAACGATCGATAAATCAGCGATACAAATTTGATACGTTCACAATTACACTAAATGGCCGGAAAATGGAAATTTTCTTTCTAATATATAAAAATTGATTAAATGGTTAATATAATTCTTAAAAGTAATTCCATATTTAAAATTTATCGTCGAATTTAATACATCATTTTAAAATATTTCTTTTATTATTTTCTTTTTTATCTAATAGTGTGAATGTGGTAATTTCTAAAATAATCCGATAGTGAACGTGGTAATTTCTAAAATAATCTAATAGTGAATGTGGTAAACGATCGATAAATCAGCGATATAAATTTGATACGTTCACAATTACACTAAATGGCCGGAAAATGGAAATTTTCTGTCTAATATATAAAAATTGATTAAATGGTTAATATAATTCTTAAAAGTAATTCCACATTTAAAATTTATCGTCGAATTTAATAAATCATTTTAAAATATTTCTTTTATTATTTTCTTTTTTATCTAATAGTGTGAATGTGGTAATTTCTAAAATAATCCGATAGTGAACGTGGTAATTTCTAAAATAATCTAATAGTGAATGTGGTAAACGATCGATAAATCAGCGATATAAATTTGATACGTTCACAATTACACTAAATGGCCGGAAAATGGAAATTTTCTTTCTAATATATAAAAATTGATTAAATGGTTAATATAATTCTTAAAAGTAATTCCACATTTAAAATTTATCGTCGAATTTAATAAATCATTTTAAAATATTTCTTTTATTATTTTCTTTTTTATCTAATAGTGTGAATGTGGTAATTTCTAAAATAATCCGATAGTGAACGTGGTAATTTCTAAAATAATCTAATAGTGAATGTGGTAAACGATCGATAAATCAGCGATATAAATTTGATACGTTCACAATTACACTAAATGGCCGGAAAATGGAAATTTTCTGTCTAATATATAAAAATTGATTAAATGGTTAATATAATTCTTAAAAGTAATTCCACATTTAAAATTTATCGTCGAATTTAATACATCATTTTAAAATATTTCTTTTATTATTTTCTTTTTTATCTAATAGTGTGAATGTGGTAATTTCTAAAATAATCCGATAGTGAACGTGGTAATTTCTAAAATAATCTAATAGTGAATGTGGTAAACGATCGATAAATCAGCGATATAAATTTGATACGTTCACAATTACACTAAATGGCCGGAAAATGGAAATTTTCTTTCTAATATATAAAAATTGATTAAATGGTTAATATAATTCTTAAAAGTAATTCCACATTTAAAATTTATCGTCGAATTTAATAAATCATTTTAAAATATTTCTTTTATTATTTTCTTTTTTATCTAATAGTGTGAATGTGGTAATTTCTAAAATAATCCGATAGTGAACGTGGTAATTTCTAAAATAATCTAATAGTGAATGTGGTAAACGATCGATAAATCAGCGATATAAATTTGATACGTTCACAATTACACTAAATGGCCGGAAAATGGAAATTTTCTTTCTAATATATAAAAATTGATTAAATGGTTAATATAATTCTTAAAAGTAATTCCACATTTAAAATTTATCGTCGAATTTAATAAATCATTTTAAAATATTTCTTTTATTATTTTCTTTTTTATCTAATAGTGTGAATGTGGTAATTTCTAAAATAATCCGATAGTGAACGTGGTAATTTCTAAAATAATCTAATAGTGAATGTGGTAAACGATCGATAAATCAGCGATATAAATTTGATACGTTCACAATTACACTAAATGGCCGGAAAATGGAAATTTTCTGTCTAATATATAAAAATTGATTAAATGGTTAATATAATTCTTAAAAGTAATTCCACATTTAAAATTTATCGTCGAATTTAATAAATCATTTTAAAATATTTCTTTTATTATTTTCTTTTTTATCTAATAGTGTGAATGTGGTAATTTCTAAAATAATCCGATAGTGAACGTGGTAATTTCTAAAATAATCTAATAGTGAATGTGGTAAACGATCGATAAATCAGCGATATAAATTTGATACGTTCACAATTACACTAAATGGCCGGAAAATGGAAATTTTCTGTCTAATATATAAAAATTGATTAAATGGTTAATATAATTCTTAAAAGTAATTCCACATTTAAAATTTATCGTCGAATTTAATAAATCATTTTAAAATATTTCTTTTATTATTTTCTTTTTTATCTAATAGTGTGAATGTGGTAATTTCTAAAATAATCCGATAGTGAACGTGGTAATTTCTAAAATAATCTAATAGTGAATGTGGTAAACGATCGATAAATCAGCGATATAAATTTGATACGTTCACAATTACACTAAATGGCCGGAAAATGGAAATTTTCTTTCTAATATATAAAAATTGATTAAATGGTTAATATAATTCTTAAAAGTAATTCCATATTTAAAATTTATCGTCGAATTTAATACATCATTTTAAAATATTTCTTTTATTATTTTCTTTTTTATCTAATAGTGTGAATGTGGTAATTTCTAAAATAATCCGATAGTGAACGTGGTAATTTCTAAAATAATCTAATAGTGAATGTGGTAAACGATCGATAAATCAGCGATATAAATTTGATACGTTCACAATTACACTAAATGGCCGGAAAATGGAAATTTTCTGTCTAATATATAAAAATTGATTAAATGGTTAATATAATTCTTAAAAGTAATTCCACATTTAAAATTTATCGTCGAATTTAATAAATCATTTTAAAATATTTCTTTTATTATTTTCTTTTTTATCTAATAGTGTGAATGTGGTAATTTCTAAAATAATCCGATAGTGAACGTGGTAATTTCTAAAATAATCTAATAGTGAATGTGGTAAACGATCGATAAATCAGCGATATAAATTTGATACGTTCACAATTACACTAAATGGCCGGAAAATGGAAATTTTCTTTCTAATATATAAAAATTGATTAAATGGTTAATATAATTCTTAAAAGTAATTCCACATTTAAAATTTATCGTCGAATTTAATAAATCATTTTAAAATATTTCTTTTATTATTTTCTTTTTTATCTAATAGTGTGAATGTGGTAATTTCTAAAATAATCCGATAGTGAACGTGGTAATTTCTAAAATAATCTAATAGTGAATGTGGTAAACGATCGATAAATCAGCGATATAAATTTGATACGTTCACAATTACACTAAATGGCTGGAAAATGGAAATTTTCTGTCTAATATATAAAAATTGATTAAATGGTTAATATAATTCTTAAAAGTAATTCCACATTTAAAATTTATCGTCGAATTTAATACATCATTTTAAAATATTTCTTTTATTATTTTCTTTTTTATCTAATAGTGTGAATGTGGTAATTTCTAAAATAATCCGATAGTGAACGTGGTAATTTCTAAAATAATCTAATAGTGAATGTGGTAAACGATCGATAAATCAGCGATATAAATTTGATACGTTCACAATTACACTAAATGGCCGGAAAATGGAAATTTTCTTTCTAATATATAAAAATTGATTAAATGGTTAATATAATTCTTAAAAGTAATTCCACATTTAAAATTTATCGTCGAATTTAATAAATCATTTTAAAATATTTCTTTTATTATTTTCTTTTTTATCTAATAGTGTGAATGTGGTAATTTCTAAAATAATCCGATAGTGAACGTGGTAATTTCTAAAATAATCTAATAGTGAATGTGGTAAACGATCGATAAATCAGCGATATAAATTTGATACGTTCACAATTACACTAAATGGCCGGAAAATGGAAATTTTCTTTCTAATATATAAAAATTGATTAAATGGTTAATATAATTCTTAAAAGTAATTCCACATTTAAAATTTATCGTCGAATTTAATACATCATTTTAAAATATTCCTTTTATTATTTTCTTTTTTATCTAATAGTGTGAATGTGGTAATTTCTAAAATAATCCGATAGTGAACGTGGTAATTTCTAAAATAATCTAATAGTGAATGTGGTAAACGATCGATAAATCAGCGATATAAATTTGATACGTTCACAATTACACTAAATGGCCGGAAAATGGAAATTTTCTGTCTAATATATAAAAATTGATTAAATGGTTAATATAATTCTTAAAAGTAATTCCACATTTAAAATTTATCGTCGAATTTAATAAATCATTTTAAAATATTTCTTTTATTATTTTCTTTTTTATCTAATAGTGTGAATGTGGTAATTTCTAAAATAATCCGATAGTGAACGTGGTAATTTCTAAAATAATCTAATAGTGAATGTGGTAAACGATCGATAAATCAGCGATATAAATTTGATACGTTCACAATTACACTAAATGGCCGGAAAATGGAAATTTTCTTTCTAATATATAAAAATTGATTAAATGGTTAATATAATTCTTAAAAGTAATTCCACATTTAAAATTTATCGTCGAATTTAATAAATCATTTTAAAATATTTCTTTTATTATTTTCTTTTTTATCTAATAGTGTGAATGTGGTAATTTCTAAAATAATCCGATAGTGAACGTGGTAATTTCTAAAATAATCTAATAGTGAATGTGGTAAACGATCGATAAATCAGCGATATAAATTTGATACGTTCACAATTACACTAAATGGCCGGAAAATGGAAATTTTCTTTCTAATATATAAAAATTGATTAAATGGTTAATATAATTCTTAAAAGTAATTCCACATTTAAAATTTATCGTCGAATTTAATAAATCATTTTAAAATATTTCTTTTATTATTTTCTTTTTTATCTAATAGTGTGAATGTGGTAATTTCTAAAATAATCCGATAGTGAACGTGGTAATTTCTAAAATAATCTAATAGTGAATGTGGTAAACGATCGATAAATCAGCGATATAAATTTGATACGTTCACAATTACACTAAATGGCCGGAAAATGGAAATTTTCTTTCTAATATATAAAAATTGATTAAATGGTTAATATAATTCTTAAAAGTAATTCCATATTTAAAATTTATCGTCGAATTTAATACATCATTTTAAAATATTTCTTTTATTATTTTCTTTTTTATCTAATAGTGTGAATGTGGTAATTTCTAAAATAATCCGATAGTGAACGTGGTAATTTCTAAAATAATCTAATAGTGAATGTGGTAAACGATCGATAAATCAGCGATATAAATTTGATACGTTCACAATTACACTAAATGGCCGGAAAATGGAAATTTTCTGTCTAATATATAAAAATTGATTAAATGGTTAATATAATTCTTAAAAGTAATTCCACATTTAAAATTTATCGTCGAATTTAATAAATCATTTTAAAATATTTCTTTTATTATTTTCTTTTTTATCTAATAGTGTGAATGTGGTAATTTCTAAAATAATCCGATAGTGAACGTGGTAATTTCTAAAATAATCTAATAGTGAATGTGGTAAACGATCGATAAATCAGCGATATAAATTTGATACGTTCACAATTACACTAAATGGCCGGAAAATGGAAATTTTCTGTCTAATATATAAAAATTGATTAAATGGTTAATATAATTCTTAAAAGTAATTCCACATTTAAAATTTATCGTCGAATTTAATAAATCATTTTAAAATATTTCTTTTATTATTTTCTTTTTTATCTAATAGTGTGAATGTGGTAATTTCTAAAATAATCCGATAGTGAACGTGGTAATTTCTAAAATAATCTAATAGTGAATGTGGTAAACGATCGATAAATCAGCGATATAAATTTGATACGTTCACAATTACACTAAATGGCCGGAAAATGGAAATTTTCTTTCTAATATATAAAAATTGATTAAATGGTTAATATAATTCTTAAAAGTAATTCCACATTTAAAATTTATCGTCGAATTTAATAAATCATTTTAAAATATTTCTTTTATTATTTTCTTTTTTATCTAATAGTGTGAATGTGGTAATTTCTAAAATAATCCGATAGTGAACGTGGTAATTTCTAAAATAATCTAATAGTGAATGTGGTAAACGATCGATAAATCAGCGATACAAATTTGATACGTTCACAATTACACTAAATGGCCGGAAAATGGAAATTTTCTTTCTAATATATAAAAATTGATTAAATGGTTAATATAATTCTTAAAAGTAATTCCATATTTAAAATTTATCGTCGAATTTAATACATCATTTTAAAATATTTCTTTTATTATTTTCTTTTTTATCTAATAGTGTGAATGTGGTAATTTCTAAAATAATCCGATAGTGAACGTGGTAATTTCTAAAATAATCTAATAGTGAATGTGGTAAACGATCGATAAATCAGCGATATAAATTTGATACGTTCACAATTACACTAAATGGCCGGAAAATGGAAATTTTCTGTCTAATATATAAAAATTGATTAAATGGTTAATATAATTCTTAAAAGTAATTCCACATTTAAAATTTATCGTCGAATTTAATAAATCATTTTAAAATATTTCTTTTATTATTTTCTTTTTTATCTAATAGTGTGAATGTGGTAATTTCTAAAATAATCCGATAGTGAACGTGGTAATTTCTAAAATAATCTAATAGTGAATGTGGTAAACGATCGATAAATCAGCGATATAAATTTGATACGTTCACAATTACACTAAATGGCCGGAAAATGGAAATTTTCTTTCTAATATATAAAAATTGATTAAATGGTTAATATAATTCTTAAAAGTAATTCCACATTTAAAATTTATCGTCGAATTTAATAAATCATTTTAAAATATTTCTTTTATTATTTTCTTTTTTATCTAATAGTGTGAATGTGGTAATTTCTAAAATAATCCGATAGTGAACGTGGTAATTTCTAAAATAATCTAATAGTGAATGTGGTAAACGATCGATAAATCAGCGATATAAATTTGATACGTTCACAATTACACTAAATGGCCGGAAAATGGAAATTTTCTGTCTAATATATAAAAATTGATTAAATGGTTAATATAATTCTTAAAAGTAATTCCACATTTAAAATTTATCGTCGAATTTAATACATCATTTTAAAATATTTCTTTTATTATTTTCTTTTTTATCTAATAGTGTGAATGTGGTAATTTCTAAAATAATCCGATAGTGAACGTGGTAATTTCTAAAATAATCTAATAGTGAATGTGGTAAACGATCGATAAATCAGCGATATAAATTTGATACGTTCACAATTACACTAAATGGCCGGAAAATGGAAATTTTCTTTCTAATATATAAAAATTGATTAAATGGTTAATATAATTCTTAAAAGTAATTCCACATTTAAAATTTATCGTCGAATTTAATAAATCATTTTAAAATATTTCTTTTATTATTTTCTTTTTTATCTAATAGTGTGAATGTGGTAATTTCTAAAATAATCCGATAGTGAACGTGGTAATTTCTAAAATAATCTAATAGTGAATGTGGTAAACGATCGATAAATCAGCGATATAAATTTGATACGTTCACAATTACACTAAATGGCCGGAAAATGGAAATTTTCTGTCTAATATATAAAAATTGATTAAATGGTTAATATAATTCTTAAAAGTAATTCCACATTTAAAATTTATCGTCGAATTTAATAAATCATTTTAAAATATTTCTTTTATTATTTTCTTTTTTATCTAATAGTGTGAATGTGGTAATTTCTAAAATAATCCGATAGTGAACGTGGTAATTTCTAAAATAATCTAATAGTGAATGTGGTAAACGATCGATAAATCAGCGATATAAATTTGATACGTTCACAATTACACTAAATGGCCGGAAAATGGAAATTTTCTGTCTAATATATAAAAATTGATTAAATGGTTAATATAATTCTTAAAAGTAATTCCACATTTAAAATTTATCGTCGAATTTAATAAATCATTTTAAAATATTTCTTTTATTATTTTCTTTTTTATCTAATAGTGTGAATGTGGTAATTTCTAAAATAATCCGATAGTGAACGTGGTAATTTCTAAAATAATCTAATAGTGAATGTGGTAAACGATCGATAAATCAGCGATATAAATTTGATACGTTCACAATTACACTAAATGGCTGGAAAATGGAAATTTTCTTTCTAATATATAAAAATTGATTAAATGGTTAATATAATTCTTAAAAGTAATTCCATATTTAAAATTTATCGTCGAATTTAATACATCATTTTAAAATATTTCTTTTATTATTTTCTTTTTTATCTAATAGTGTGAATGTGGTAATTTCTAAAATAATCCGATAGTGAACGTGGTAATTTCTAAAATAATCTAATAGTGAATGTGGTAAACGATCGATAAATCAGCGATATAAATTTGATACGTTCACAATTACACTAAATGGCCGGAAAATGGAAATTTTCTGTCTAATATATAAAAATTGATTAAATGGTTAATATAATTCTTAAAAGTAATTCCACATTTAAAATTTATCGTCGAATTTAATAAATCATTTTAAAATATTTCTTTTATTATTTTCTTTTTTATCTAATAGTGTGAATGTGGTAATTTCTAAAATAATCCGATAGTGAACGTGGTAATTTCTAAAATAATCTAATAGTGAATGTGGTAAACGATCGATAAATCAGCGATATAAATTTGATACGTTCACAATTACACTAAATGGCCGGAAAATGGAAATTTTCTTTCTAATATATAAAAATTGATTAAATGGTTAATATAATTCTTAAAAGTAATTCCACATTTAAAATTTATCGTCGAATTTAATAAATCATTTTAAAATATTTCTTTTATTATTTTCTTTTTTATCTAATAGTGTGAATGTGGTAATTTCTAAAATAATCCGATAGTGAACGTGGTAATTTCTAAAATAATCTAATAGTGAATGTGGTAAACGATCGATAAATCAGCGATATAAATTTGATACGTTCACAATTACACTAAATGGCTGGAAAATGGAAATTTTCTGTCTAATATATAAAAATTGATTAAATGGTTAATATAATTCTTAAAAGTAATTCCACATTTAAAATTTATCGTCGAATTTAATACATCATTTTAAAATATTTCTTTTATTATTTTCTTTTTTATCTAATAGTGTGAATGTGGTAATTTCTAAAATAATCCGATAGTGAACGTGGTAATTTCTAAAATAATCTAATAGTGAATGTGGTAAACGATCGATAAATCAGCGATATAAATTTGATACGTTCACAATTACACTAAATGGCCGGAAAATGGAAATTTTCTTTCTAATATATAAAAATTGATTAAATGGTTAATATAATTCTTAAAAGTAATTCCACATTTAAAATTTATCGTCGAATTTAATAAATCATTTTAAAATATTTCTTTTATTATTTTCTTTTTTATCTAATAGTGTGAATGTGGTAATTTCTAAAATAATCCGATAGTGAACGTGGTAATTTCTAAAATAATCTAATAGTGAATGTGGTAAACGATCGATAAATCAGCGATATAAATTTGATACGTTCACAATTACACTAAATGGCCGGAAAATGGAAATTTTCTTTCTAATATATAAAAATTGATTAAATGGTTAATATAATTCTTAAAAGTAATTCCACATTTAAAATTTATCGTCGAATTTAATACATCATTTTAAAATATTCCTTTTATTATTTTCTTTTTTATCTAATAGTGTGAATGTGGTAATTTCTAAAATAATCCGATAGTGAACGTGGTAATTTCTAAAATAATCTAATAGTGAATGTGGTAAACGATCGATAAATCAGCGATATAAATTTGATACGTTCACAATTACACTAAATGGCCGGAAAATGGAAATTTTCTTTCTAATATATAAAAATTGATTAAATGGTTAATATAATTCTTAAAAGTAATTCCACATTTAAAATTTATCGTCGAATTTAATACATCATTTTAAAATATTCCTTTTATTATTTTCTTTTTTATCTAATAGTGTGAATGTGGTAATTTCTAAAATAATCCGATAGTGAACGTGGTAATTTCTAAAATAATCTAATAGTGAATGTGGTAAACGATCGATAAATCAGCGATATAAATTTGATACGTTCACAATTACACTAAATGGCCGGAAAATGGAAATTTTCTGTCTAATATATAAAAATTGATTAAATGGTTAATATAATTCTTAAAAGTAATTCCACATTTAAAATTTATCGTCGAATTTAATAAATCATTTTAAAATATTTCTTTTATTATTTTCTTTTTTATCTAATAGTGTGAATGTGGTAATTTCTAAAATAATCCGATAGTGAACGTGGTAATTTCTAAAATAATCTAATAGTGAATGTGGTAAACGATCGATAAATCAGCGATATAAATTTGATACATTCACAATTACACTAAATGGCCGGAAAATGGAAATTTTCTTTCTAATATATAAAAATTGATTAAATGGTTAATATAATTCTTAAAAGTAATTCCACATTTAAAATTTATCGTCGAATTTAATAAATCATTTTAAAATATTTCTTTTATTATTTTCTTTTTTATCTAATAGTGTGAATGTGGTAATTTCTAAAATAATCCGATAGTGAACGTGGTAATTTCTAAAATAATCTAATAGTGAATGTGGTAAACGATCGATAAATCAGCGATATAAATTTGATACGTTCACAATTACACTAAATGGCCGGAAAATGGAAATTTTCTTTCTAATATATAAAAATTGATTAAATGGTTAATATAATTCTTAAAAGTAATTCCACATTTAAAATTTATCGTCGAATTTAATAAATCATTTTAAAATATTTCTTTTATTATTCTCTTTTTTATCTAATAGTGTGAATGTGGTAATTTCTAAAATAATCCGATAGTGAACGTGGTAATTTCTAAAATAATCTAATAGTGAATGTGGTAAACGATCGATAAATCAGCGATATAAATTTGATACGTTCACAATTACACTAAATGGCCGGAAAATGGAAATTTTCTGTCTAATATATAAAAATTGATTAAATGGTTAATATAATTCTTAAAAGTAATTCCACATTTAAAATTTATCGTCGAATTTAATAAATCATTTTAAAATATTTCTTTTATTATTTTCTTTTTTATCTAATAGTGTGAATGTGGTAATTTCTAAAATAATCCGATAGTGAACGTGGTAATTTCTAAAATAATCTGATAGTGAATGTGGTAAACAATCGATAAATCAGCGATATAAATTTGATACGTTCACAATTACACTAAATGGCCGGAAAATGGAAATTTTCTTTCTAATATATAAAAATTGATTAAATGGTTAATATAATTCTTAAAAGTAATTCCACATTTAAAATTTATCGTCGAATTTAATAAATCATTTTAAAATATTTCTTTTATTATTTTCTTTTTTATCTAATAGTGTGAATGTGGTAATTTCTAAAATAATCCGATAGTGAACGTGGTAATTTCTAAAATAATCTAATAGTGAATGTGGTAAACGATCGATAAATCAGCGATATAAATTTGATACGTTCACAATTACACTAAATGGCCGGAAAATGGAAATTTTCTTTCTAATATATAAAAATTGATTAAATGGTTAATATAATTCTTAAAAGTAATTCCACATTTAAAATTTATCGTCGAATTTAATACATCATTTTAAAATATTTCTTTTATTATTTTCTTTTTTATCTAATAGTGTGAATGTGGTAATTTCTAAAATAATCCGATAGTGAACGTGGTAATTTCTAAAATAATCTAATAGTGAATGTGGTAAACGATCGATAAATCAGCGATATAAATTTGATACGTTCACAATTACACTAAATGGCCGGAAAATGGAAATTTTCTTTCTAATATATAAAAATTGATTAAATGGTTAATATAATTCTTAAAAGTAATTCCACATTTAAAATTTATCGTCGAATTTAATAAATCATTTTAAAATATTTCTTTTATTATTTTCTTTTTTATCTAATAGTGTGAATGTGGTAATTTCTAAAATAATCCGATAGTGAACGTGGTAATTTCTAAAATAATCTAATAGTGAATGTGGTAAACGATCGATAAATCAGCGATATAAATTTGATACGTTCACAATTACACTAAATGGCCGGAAAATGGAAATTTTCTTTCTAATATATAAAAATTGATTAAATGGTTAATATAATTCTTAAAAGTAATTCCACATTTAAAATTTATCGTCGAATTTAATAAATCATTTTAAAATATTTCTTTTATTATTTTCTTTTTTATCTAATAGTGTGAATGTGGTAATTTCTAAAATAATCCGATAGTGAACGTGGTAATTTCTAAAATAATCTAATAGTGAATGTGGTAAACGATCGATAAATCAGCGATATAAATTTGATACGTTCACAATTACACTAAATGGCCGGAAAATGGAAATTTTCTTTCTAATATATAAAAATTGATTAAATGGTTAATATAATTCTTAAAAGTAATTCCACATTTAAAATTTATCGTCGAATTTAATACATCATTTTAAAATATTCCTTTTATTATTTTCTTTTTTATCTAATAGTGTGAATGTGGTAATTTCTAAAATAATCCGATAGTGAACGTGGTAATTTCTAAAATAATCTAATAGTGAATGTGGTAAACGATCGATAAATCAGCGATATAAATTTGATACGTTCACAATTACACTAAATGGCCGGAA
Organism: Coronaproctus castanopsis; assembly: GCA_032883995.1. Classification (NCBI taxonomy): domain Eukaryota; kingdom Metazoa; phylum Arthropoda; class Insecta; order Hemiptera; family Monophlebidae; genus Coronaproctus; species Coronaproctus castanopsis. Next base: position 65,030,528 of record CM065052.1, on the reverse strand, counting down.
AATGGAAATTTTCTGTCTAATATATAAAAATTGATTAAATGGTTAATATAATTCTTAAAAGTAATTCCACATTTAAAATTTATCGTCGAATTTAATAAATCATTTTAAAATATTTCTTTTATTATTTTCTTTTTTATCTAATAGTGTGAATGTGGTAATTTCTAAAATAATCCGATAGTGAACGTGGTAATTTCTAAAATAATCTAATAGTGAATGTGGTAAACGATCGATAAATCAGCGATATAAATTTGATACGTTCACAATTACACTAAATGGCCGGAAAATGGAAATTTTCTTTCTAATATATAAAAATTGATTAAATGGTTAATATAATTCTTAAAAGTAATTCCACATTTAAAATTTATCGTCGAATTTAATAAATCATTTTAAAATATTTCTTTTATTATTTTCTTTTTTATCTAATAGTGTGAATGTGGTAATTTCTAAAATAATCCGATAGTGAACGTGGTAATTTCTAAAATAATCTAATAGTGAATGTGGTAAACGATCGATAAATCAGCGATATAAATTTGATACGTTCACAATTACACTAAATGGCCGGAAAATGGAAATTTTCTTTCTAATATATAAAAATTGATTAAATGGTTAATATAATTCTTAAAAGTAATTCCATATTTAAAATTTATCGTCGAATTTAATAAATCATTTTAAAATATTTCTTTTATTATTTTCTTTTTTATCTAATAGTGTGAATGGGGTAATTTCTAAAATAATCCGATAGTGAACGTGGTAATTTCTAAAATAATCTAATAGTGAATGTGGTAAACGATCGATAAATCAGCGATATAAATTTGATACGTTCACAATTACACTAAATGGCCGGAAAATGGAAATTTTCTTTCTAATATATAAAAATTGATTAAATGGTTAATATAATTCTTAAAAGTAATTCCACATTTAAAATTTATCGTCGAATTTAATAAATCATTTTAAAATATTTCTTTTATTATTTTCTTTTTTATCTAATAGTGTGAATGTGGTAATTTCTAAAATAATCCGATAGTGAACGTGGTAATTTCTAAAATAATCTAATAGTGAATGTGGTAAACGATCGATAAATCAGCGATATAAATTTGATACGTTCACAATTACACTAAATGGCCGGAAAATGGAAATTTTCTTTCTAATATATAAAAATTGATTAAATGGTTAATATAATTCTTAAAAGTAATTCCACATTTAAAATTTATCGTCGAATTTAATACATCATTTTAAAATATTCCTTTTATTATTTTCTTTTTTATCTAATAGTGTGAATGTGGTAATTTCTAAAATAATCCGATAGTGAACGTGGTAATTTCTAAAATAATCTAATAGTGAATGTGGTAAACGATCGATAAATCAGCGATATAAATTTGATACGTTCACAATTACACTAAATGGCCGGAAAATGGAAATTTTCTGTCTAATATATAAAAATTGATTAAATGGTTAATATAATTCTTAAAAGTAATTCCACATTTAAAATTTATCGTCGAATTTAATAAATCATTTTAAAATATTTCTTTTATTATTTTCTTTTTTATCTAATAGTGTGAATGTGGTAATTTCTAAAATAATCCGATAGTGAACGTGGTAATTTCTAAAATAATCTAATAGTGAATGTGGTAAACGATCGATAAATCAGCGATATAAATTTGATACGTTCACAATTACACTAAATGGCCGGAAAATGGAAATTTTCTGTCTAATATATAAAAATTGATTAAATGGTTAATATAATTCTTAAAAGTAATTCCACATTTAAAATTTATCGTCGAATTTAATAAATCATTTTAAAATATTTCTTTTATTATTTTCTTTTTTATCTAATAGTGTGAATGTGGTAATTTCTAAAATAATCCGATAGTGAACGTGGTAATTTCTAAAATAATCTGATAGTGAATGTGGTAAACAATCGATAAATCAGCGATATAAATTTGATACGTTCACAATTACACTAAATGGCCGGAAAATGGAAATTTTCTTTCTAATATATAAAAATTGATTAAATGGTTAATATAATTCTTAAAAGTAATTCCACATTTAAAATTTATCGTCGAATTTAATAAATCATTTTAAAATATTTCTTTTATTATTTTCTTTTTTATCTAATAGTGTGAATGTGGTAATTTCTAAAATAATCCGATAGTGAACGTGGTAATTTCTAAAATAATCTAATAGTGAATGTGGTAAACGATCGATAAATCAGCGATATAAATTTGATACGTTCACAATTACACTAAATGGCCGGAAAATGGAAATTTTCTTTCTAATATATAAAAATTGATTAAATGGTTAATATAATTCTTAAAAGTAATTCCACATTTAAAATTTATCGTCGAATTTAATAAATCATTTTAAAATATTTCTTTTATTATTTTCTTTTTTATCTAATAGTGTGAATGTGGTAATTTCTAAAATAATCCGATAGTGAACGTGGTAATTTCTAAAATAATCTAATAGTGAATGTGGTAAACGATCGATAAATCAGCGATATAAATTTGATACGTTCACAATTACACTAAATGGCCGGAAAATGGAAATTTTCTTTCTAATATATAAAAATTGATTAAATGGTTAATATAATTCTTAAAAGTAATTCCATATTTAAAATTTATCGTCGAATTTAATAAATCATTTTAAAATATTTCTTTTATTATTTTCTTTTTTATCTAATAGTGTGAATGTGGTAATTTCTAAAATAATCCGATAGTGAACGTGGTAATTTCTAAAATAATCTAATAGTGAATGTGGTAAACGATCGATAAATCAGCGATATAAATTTGATACGTTCACAATTACACTAAATGGCCGGAAAATGGAAATTTTCTTTCTAATATATAAAAATTGATTAAATGGTTAATATAATTCTTAAAAGTAATTCCACATTTAAAATTTATCGTCGAATTTAATAAATCATTTTAAAATATTTCTTTTATTATTTTCTTTTTTATCTAATAGTGTGAATGTGGTAATTTCTAAAATAATCCGATAGTGAACGTGGTAATTTCTAAAATAATCTAATAGTGAATGTGGTAAACGATCGATAAATCAGCGATATAAATTTGATACGTTCACAATTACACTAAATGGCCGGAAAATGGAAATTTTCTTTCTAATATATAAAAATTGATTAAATGGTTAATATAATTCTTAAAAGTAATTCCACATTTAAAATTTATCGTCGAATTTAATAAATCATTTTAAAATATTTCTTTTATTATTTTCTTTTTTATCTAATAGTGTGAATGGGGTAATTTCTAAAATAATCCGATAGTGAACGTGGTAATTTCTAAAATAATCTAATAGTGAATGTGGTAAACGATCGATAAATCAGCGATATAAATTTGATACGTTCACAATTACACTAAATGGCCGGAAAATGGAAATTTTCTTTCTAATATATAAAAATTGATTAAATGGTTAATATAATTCTTAAAAGTAATTCCACATTTAAAATTTATCGTCGAATTTAATAAATCATTTTAAAATATTTCTTTTATTATTTTCTTTTTTATCTAATAGTGTGAATGTGGTAATTTCTAAAATAATCCGATAGTGAACGTGGTAATTTCTAAAATAATCTAATAGTGAATGTGGTAAACGATCGATAAATCAGCGATATAAATTTGATACGTTCACAATTACACTAAATGGCCGGAAAATGGAAATTTTCTTTCTAATATATAAAAATTGATTAAATGGTTAATATAATTCTTAAAAGTAATTCCACATTTAAAATTTATCGTCGAATTTAATACATCATTTTAAAATATTCCTTTTATTATTTTCTTTTTTATCTAATAGTGTGAATGTGGTAATTTCTAAAATAATCCGATAGTGAACGTGGTAATTTCTAAAATAATCTAATAGTGAATGTGGTAAACGATCGATAAATCAGCGATATAAATTTGATACGTTCACAATTACACTAAATGGCCGGAAAATGGAAATTTTCTGTCTAATATATAAAAATTGATTAAATGGTTAATATAATTCTTAAAAGTAATTCCACATTTAAAATTTATCGTCGAATTTAATAAATCATTTTAAAATATTTCTTTTATTATTTTCTTTTTTATCTAATAGTGTGAATGTGGTAATTTCTAAAATAATCCGATAGTGAACGTGGTAATTTCTAAAATAATCTAATAGTGAATGTGGTAAACGATCGATAAATCAGCGATATAAATTTGATACGTTCACAATTACACTAAATGGCCGGAAAATGGAAATTTTCTGTCTAATATATAAAAATTGATTAAATGGTTAATATAATTCTTAAAAGTAATTCCACATTTAAAATTTATCGTCGAATTTAATACATCATTTTAAAATATTCCTTTTATTATTTTCTTTTTTATCTAATAGTGTGAATGTGGTAATTTCTAAAATAATCCGATAGTGAACGTGGTAATTTCTAAAATAATCTAATAGTGAATGTGGTAAACGATCGATAAATCAGCGATATAAATTTGATACGTTCACAATTACACTAAATGGCCGGAAAATGGAAATTTTCTGTCTAATATATAAAAATTGATTAAATGGTTAATATAATTCTTAAAAGTAATTCCACATTTAAAATTTATCGTCGAATTTAATAAATCATTTTAAAATATTTCTTTTATTATTTTCTTTTTTATCTAATAGTGTGAATGTGGTAATTTCTAAAATAATCCGATAGTGAACGTGGTAATTTCTAAAATAATCTAATAGTGAATGTGGTAAACGATCGATAAATCAGCGATATAAATTTGATACGTTCACAATTACACTAAATGGCCGGAAAATGGAAATTTTCTTTCTAATATATAAAAATTGATTAAATGGTTAATATAATTCTTAAAAGTAATTCCACATTTAAAATTTATCGTCGAATTTAATAAATCATTTTAAAATATTTCTTTTATTATTTTCTTTTTTATCTAATAGTGTGAATGTGGTAATTTCTAAAATAATCCGATAGTGAACGTGGTAATTTCTAAAATAATCTAATAGTGAATGTGGTAAACGATCGATAAATCAGCGATATAAATTTGATACGTTCACAATTACACTAAATGGCCGGAAAATGGAAATTTTCTTTCTAATATATAAAAATTGATTAAATGGTTAATATAATTCTTAAAAGTAATTCCATATTTAAAATTTATCGTCGAATTTAATAAATCATTTTAAAATATTTCTTTTATTATTTTCTTTTTTATCTAATAGTGTGAATGGGGTAATTTCTAAAATAATCCGATAGTGAACGTGGTAATTTCTAAAATAATCTAATAGTGAATGTGGTAAACGATCGATAAATCAGCGATATAAATTTGATACGTTCACAATTACACTAAATGGCCGGAAAATGGAAATTTTCTTTCTAATATATAAAAATTGATTAAATGGTTAATATAATTCTTAAAAGTAATTCCACATTTAAAATTTATCGTCGAATTTAATAAATCATTTTAAAATATTTCTTTTATTATTTTCTTTTTTATCTAATAGTGTGAATGTGGTAATTTCTAAAATAATCCGATAGTGAACGTGGTAATTTCTAAAATAATCTAATAGTGAATGTGGTAAACGATCGATAAATCAGCGATATAAATTTGATACGTTCACAATTACACTAAATGGCCGGAAAATGGAAATTTTCTTTCTAATATATAAAAATTGATTAAATGGTTAATATAATTCTTAAAAGTAATTCCACATTTAAAATTTATCGTCGAATTTAATACATCATTTTAAAATATTCCTTTTATTATTTTCTTTTTTATCTAATAGTGTGAATGTGGTAATTTCTAAAATAATCCGATAGTGAACGTGGTAATTTCTAAAATAATCTAATAGTGAATGTGGTAAACGATCGATAAATCAGCGATATAAATTTGATACGTTCACAATTACACTAAATGGCTGGAAAATGGAAATTTTCTTTCTAATATATAAAAATTGATTAAATGGTTAATATAATTCTTAAAAGTAATTCCATATTTAAAATTTATCGTCGAATTTAATACATCATTTTAAAATATTTCTTTTATTATTTTCTTTTTTATCTAATAGTGTGAATGTGGTAATTTCTAAAATAATCCGATAGTGAACGTGGTAATTTCTAAAATAATCTAATAGTGAATGTGGTAAACGATCGATAAATCAGCGATATAAATTTGATACGTTCACAATTACACTAAATGGCCGGAAAATGGAAATTTTCTGTCTAATATATAAAAATTGATTAAATGGTTAATATAATTCTTAAAAGTAATTCCACATTTAAAATTTATCGTCGAATTTAATAAATCATTTTAAAATATTTCTTTTATTATTTTCTTTTTTATCTAATAGTGTGAATGTGGTAATTTCTAAAATAATCCGATAGTGAACGTGGTAATTTCTAAAATAATCTAATAGTGAATGTGGTAAACGATCGATAAATCAGCGATATAAATTTGATACGTTCACAATTACACTAAATGGCCGGAAAATGGAAATTTTCTTTCTAATATATAAAAATTGATTAAATGGTTAATATAATTCTTAAAAGTAATTCCACATTTAAAATTTATCGTCGAATTTAATAAATCATTTTAAAATATTTCTTTTATTATTTTCTTTTTTATCTAATAGTGTGAATGTGGTAATTTCTAAAATAATCCGATAGTGAACGTGGTAATTTCTAAAATAATCTAATAGTGAATGTGGTAAACGATCGATAAATCAGCGATATAAATTTGATACGTTCACAATTACACTAAATGGCTGGAAAATGGAAATTTTCTGTCTAATATATAAAAATTGATTAAATGGTTAATATAATTCTTAAAAGTAATTCCACATTTAAAATTTATCGTCGAATTTAATAAATCATTTTAAAATATTTCTTTTATTATTTTCTTTTTTATCTAATAGTGTGAATGTGGTAATTTCTAAAATAATCCGATAGTGAACGTGGTAATTTCTAAAATAATCTGATAGTGAATGTGGTAAACAATCGATAAATCAGCGATATAAATTTGATACGTTCACAATTACACTAAATGGCCGGAAAATGGAAATTTTCTTTCTAATATATAAAAATTGATTAAATGGTTAATATAATTCTTAAAAGTAATTCCACATTTAAAATTTATCGTCGAATTTAATAAATCATTTTAAAATATTTCTTTTATTATTTTCTTTTTTATCTAATAGTGTGAATGTGGTAATTTCTAAAATAATCCGATAGTGAACGTGGTAATTTCTAAAATAATCTAATAGTGAATGTGGTAAACGATCGATAAATCAGCGATATAAATTTGATACGTTCACAATTACACTAAATGGCCGGAAAATGGAAATTTTCTTTCTAATATATAAAAATTGATTAAATGGTTAATATAATTCTTAAAAGTAATTCCACATTTAAAATTTATCGTCGAATTTAATACATCATTTTAAAATATTCCTTTTATTATTTTCTTTTTTATCTAATAGTGTGAATGTGGTAATTTCTAAAATAATCCGATAGTGAACGTGGTAATTTCTAAAATAATCTAATAGTGAATGTGGTAAACGATCGATAAATCAGCGATATAAATTTGATACGTTCACAATTACACTAAATGGCCGGAAAATGGAAATTTTCTGTCTAATATATAAAAATTGATTAAATGGTTAATATAATTCTTAAAAGTAATTCCACATTTAAAATTTATCGTCGAATTTAATAAATCATTTTAAAATATTTCTTTTATTATTTTCTTTTTTATCTAATAGTGTGAATGTGGTAATTTCTAAAATAATCCGATAGTGAACGTGGTAATTTCTAAAATAATCTAATAGTGAATGTGGTAAACGATCGATAAATCAGCGATATAAATTTGATACGTTCACAATTACACTAAATGGCCGGAAAATGGAAATTTTCTTTCTAATATATAAAAATTGATTAAATGGTTAATATAATTCTTAAAAGTAATTCCACATTTAAAATTTATCGTCGAATTTAATAAATCATTTTAAAATATTTCTTTTATTATTTTCTTTTTTATCTAATAGTGTGAATGTGGTAATTTCTAAAATAATCCGATAGTGAACGTGGTAATTTCTAAAATAATCTAATAGTGAATGTGGTAAACGATCGATAAATCAGCGATATAAATTTGATACGTTCACAATTACACTAAATGGCCGGAAAATGGAAATTTTCTTTCTAATATATAAAAATTGATTAAATGGTTAATATAATTCTTAAAAGTAATTCCACATTTAAAATTTATCGTCGAATTTAATAAATCATTTTAAAATATTTCTTTTATTATTCTCTTTTTTATCTAATAGTGTGAATGTGGTAATTTCTAAAATAATCCGATAGTGAACGTGGTAATTTCTAAAATAATCTAATAGTGAATGTGGTAAACGATCGATAAATCAGCGATATAAATTTGATACGTTCACAATTACACTAAATGGCCGGAAAATGGAAATTTTCTTTCTAATATATAAAAATTGATTAAATGGTTAATATAATTCTTAAAAGTAATTCCACATTTAAAATTTATCGTCGAATTTAATAAATCATTTTAAAATATTTCTTTTATTATTTTCTTTTTTATCTAATAGTGTGAATGTGGTAATTTCTAAAATAATCCGATAGTGAACGTGGTAATTTCTAAAATAATCTAATAGTGAATGTGGTAAACGATCGATAAATCAGCGATATAAATTTGATACGTTCACAATTACACTAAATGGCCGGAAAATGGAAATTTTCTTTCTAATATATAAAAATTGATTAAATGGTTAATATAATTCTTAAAAGTAATTCCACATTTAAAATTTATCGTCGAATTTAATACATCATTTTAAAATATTTCTTTTATTATTTTCTTTTTTATCTAATAGTGTGAATGTGGTAATTTCTAAAATAATCCGATAGTGAACGTGGTAATTTCTAAAATAATCTAATAGTGAATGTGGTAAACGATCGATAAATCAGCGATATAAATTTGATACGTTCACAATTACACTAAATGGCCGGAAAATGGAAATTTTCTTTCTAATATATAAAAATTGATTAAATGGTTAATATAATTCTTAAAAGTAATTCCACATTTAAAATTTATCGTCGAATTTAATAAATCATTTTAAAATATTTCTTTTATTATTTTCTTTTTTATCTAATAGTGTGAATGTGGTAATTTCTAAAATAATCCGATAGTGAACGTGGTAATTTCTAAAATAATCTAATAGTGAATGTGGTAAACGATCGATAAATCAGCGATATAAATTTGATACGTTCACAATTACACTAAATGGCCGGAAAATGGAAATTTTCTTTCTAATATATAAAAATTGATTAAATGGTTAATATAATTCTTAAAAGTAATTCCACATTTAAAATTTATCGTCGAATTTAATACATCATTTTAAAATATTTCTTTTATTATTTTCTTTTTTATCTAATAGTGTGAATGTGGTAATTTCTAAAATAATCCGATAGTGAACGTGGTAATTTCTAAAATAATCTAATAGTGAATGTGGTAAACGATCGATAAATCAGCGATATAAATTTGATACGTTCACAATTACACTAAATGGCCGGAAAATGGAAATTTTCTTTCTAATATATAAAAATTGATTAAATGGTTAATATAATTCTTAAAAGTAATTCCACATTTAAAATTTATCGTCGAATTTAATAAATCATTTTAAAATATTTCTTTTATTATTTTCTTTTTTATCTAATAGTGTGAATGTGGTAATTTCTAAAATAATCCGATAGTGAACGTGGTAATTTCTAAAATAATCTAATAGTGAATGTGGTAAACGATCGATAAATCAGCGATATAAATTTGATACGTTCACAATTACACTAAATGGCCGGAAAATGGAAATTTTCTTTCTAATATATAAAAATTGATTAAATGGTTAATATAATTCTTAAAAGTAATTCCACATTTAAAATTTATCGTCGAATTTAATACATCATTTTAAAATATTCCTTTTATTATTTTCTTTTTTATCTAATAGTGTGAATGTGGTAATTTCTAAAATAATCCGATAGTGAACGTGGTAATTTCTAAAATAATCTAATAGTGAATGTGGTAAACGATCGATAAATCAGCGATATAAATTTGATACGTTCACAATTACACTAAATGGCCGGAAAATGGAAATTTTCTGTCTAATATATAAAAATTGATTAAATGGTTAATATAATTCTTAAAAGTAATTCCACATTTAAAATTTATCGTCGAATTTAATAAATCATTTTAAAATATTTCTTTTATTATTTTCTTTTTTATCTAATAGTGTGAATGTGGTAATTTCTAAAATAATCCGATAGTGAACGTGGTAATTTCTAAAATAATCTAATAGTGAATGTGGTAAACGATCGATAAATCAGCGATATAAATTTGATACGTTCACAATTACACTAAATGGCCGGAAAATGGAAATTTTCTTTCTAATATATAAAAATTGATTAAATGGTTAATATAATTCTTAAAAGTAATTCCACATTTAAAATTTATCGTCGAATTTAATAAATCATTTTAAAATATTTCTTTTATTATTTTCTTTTTTATCTAATAGTGTGAATGTGGTAATTTCTAAAATAATCCGATAGTGAACGTGGTAATTTCTAAAATAATCTAATAGTGAATGTGGTAAACGATCGATAAATCAGCGATATAAATTTGATACGTTCACAATTACACTAAATGGCCGGAAAATGGAAATTTTCTTTCTAATATATAAAAATTGATTAAATGGTTAATATAATTCTTAAAAGTAATTCCATATTTAAAATTTATCGTCGAATTTAATAAATCATTTTAAAATATTTCTTTTATTATTTTCTTTTTTATCTAATAGTGTGAATGGGGTAATTTCTAAAATAATCCGATAGTGAACGTGGTAATTTCTAAAATAATCTAATAGTGAATGTGGTAAACGATCGATAAATCAGCGATATAAATTTGATACGTTCACAATTACACTAAATGGCCGGAAAATGGAAATTTTCTTTCTAATATATAAAAATTGATTAAATGGTTAATATAATTCTTAAAAGTAATTCCACATTTAAAATTTATCGTCGAATTTAATAAATCATTTTAAAATATTTCTTTTATTATTTTCTTTTTTATCTAATAGTGTGAATGTGGTAATTTCTAAAATAATCCGATAGTGAACGTGGTAATTTCTAAAATAATTTAATAGTGAATGTGGTAAACGATCGATAAATCAGCGATATAAATTTGATACGTTCACAATTACACTAAATGGCCGGAAAATGGAAATTTTCTGTCTAATATATAAAAATTGATTAAATGGTTAATATAATTCTTAAAAGTAATTCCACATTTAAAATTTATCGTCGAATTTAATACATCATTTTAAAATATTTCTTTTATTATTTTCTTTTTTATCTAATAGTGTGAATGTGGTAATTTCTAAAATAATCCGATAGTGAACGTGGTAATTTCTAAAATAATCTAATAGTGAATGTGGTAAACGATCGATAAATCAGCGATATAAATTTGATATACGTTCACAATTACACTAAATGGCCGGAAAATGGAAATTTTCTTTCTAATATATAAAAATTGATTAAATGGTTAATATAATTCTTAAAAGTAATTCCACATTTAAAATTTATCGTCGAATTTAATAAATCATTTTAAAATATTTCTTTTATTATTTTCTTTTTTATCTAATAGTGTGAATGTGGTAATTTCTAAAATAATCCGATAGTGAACGTGGTAATTTCTAAAATAATCTAATAGTGAATGTGGTAAACGATCGATAAATCAGCGATATAAATTTGATACGTTCACAATTACACTAAATGGCCGGAAAATGGAAATTTTCTTTCTAATATATAAAAATTGATTAAATGGTTAATATAATTCTTAAAAGTAATTCCACATTTAAAATTTATCGTCGAATTTAATAAATCATTTTAAAATATTCCTTTTATTATTTTCTTTTTTATCTAATAGTGTGAATGTGGTAATTTCTAAAATAATCCGATAGTGAACGTGGTAATTTCTAAAATAATCTAATAGTGAATGTGGTAAACGATCGATAAATCAGCGATATAAATTTGATACGTTCACAATTACACTAAATGGCTGGAAAATGGAAATTTTCTTTCTAATATATAAAAATTGATTAAATGGTTAATATAATTCTTAAAAGTAATTCCACATTTAAAATTTATCGTCGAATTTAATACATCATTTTAAAATATTCCTTTTATTATTTTCTTTTTTATCTAATAGTGTGAATGTGGTAATTTCTAAAATAATCCGATAGTGAACGTGGTAATTTCTAAAATAATCTAATAGTGAATGTGGTAAACGATCGATAAATCAGCGATATAAATTTGATACGTTCACAATTACACTAAATGGCCGGAAAATGGAAATTTTCTGTCTAATATATAAAAATTGATTAAATGGTTAATATAATTCTTAAAAGTAATTCCACATTTAAAATTTATCGTCGAATTTAATAAATCATTTTAAAATATTTCTTTTATTATTTTCTTTTTTATCTAATAGTGTGAATGTGGTAATTTCTAAAATAATCCGATAGTGAACGTGGTAATTTCTAAAATAATCTAATAGTGAATGTGGTAAACGATCGATAAATCAGCGATATAAATTTGATACGTTCACAATTACACTAAATGGCCGGAAAATGGAAATTTTCTGTCTAATATATAAAAATTGATTAAATGGTTAATATAATTCTTAAAAGTAATTCCACATTTAAAATTTATCGTCGAATTTAATAAATCATTTTAAAATATTTCTTTTATTATTTTCTTTTTTATCTAATAGTGTGAATGTGGTAATTTCTAAAATAATCCGATAGTGAACGTGGTAATTTCTAAAATAATCTAATAGTGAATGTGGTAAACGATCGATAAATCAGCGATATAAATTTGATACGTTCACAATTACACTAAATGGCCGGAAAATGGAAATTTTCTTTCTAATATATAAAAATTGATTAAATGGTTAATATAATTCTTAAAAGTAATTCCACATTTAAAATTTATCGTCGAATTTAATAAATCATTTTAAAATATTTCTTTTATTATTTTCTTTTTTATCTAATAGTGTGAATGTGGTAATTTCTAAAATAATCCGATAGTGAACGTGGTAATTTCTAAAATAATCTAATAGTGAATGTGGTAAACGATCGATAAATCAGCGATATAAATTTGATACGTTCACAATTACACTAAATGGCTGGAAAATGGAAATTTTCTTTCTAATATATAAAAATTGATTAAATGGTTAATATAATTCTTAAAAGTAATTCCATATTTAAAATTTATCTTCGAATTTAATACATCATTTTAAAATATTTCTTTTATTATTTTCTTTTTTATCTAATAGTGTGAATGTGGTAATTTCTAAAATAATCCGATAGTGAACGTGGTAATTTCTAAAATAATCTAATAGTGAATGTGGTAAACGATCGATAAATCAGCGATATAAATTTGATACGTTCACAATTACACTAAATGGCCGGAAAATGGAAATTTTCTGTCTAATATATAAAAATTGATTAAATGGTTAATATAATTCTTAAAAGTAATTCCACATTTAAAATTTATCGTCGAATTTAATAAATCATTTTAAAATATTTCTTTTATTATTTTCTTTTTTATCTAATAGTGTGAATGTGGTAATTTCTAAAATAATCCGATAGTGAACGTGGTAATTTCTAAAATAATCTAATAGTGAATGTGGTAAACGATCGATAAATCAGCGATATAAATTTGATACGTTCACAATTACACTAAATGGCCGGAAAATGGAAATTTTCTTTCTAATATATAAAAATTGATTAAATGGTTAATATAATTCTTAAAAGTAATTCCACATTTAAAATTTATCGTCGAATTTAATAAATCATTTTAAAATATTTCTTTTATTATTTTCTTTTTTATCTAATAGTGTGAATGTGGTAATTTCTAAAATAATCCGATAGTGAACGTGGTAATTTCTAAAATAATCTAATAGTGAATGTGGTAAACGATCGATAAATCAGCGATATAAATTTGATACGTTCACAATTACACTAAATGGCTGGAAAATGGAAATTTTCTGTCTAATATATAAAAATTGATTAAATGGTTAATATAATTCTTAAAAGTAATTCCACATTTAAAATTTATCGTCGAATTTAATACATCATTTTAAAATATTTCTTTTATTATTTTCTTTTTTATCTAATAGTGTGAATGTGGTAATTTCTAAAATAATCCGATAGTGAACGTGGTAATTTCTAAAATAATCTAATAGTGAATGTGGTATACGATCGATAAATCAGCGATATAAATTTGATACGTTCACAATTACACTAAATGGCCGGAAAATGGAAATTTTCTTTCTAATATATAAAAATTGATTAAATGGTTAATATAATTCTTAAAAGTAATTCCACATTTAAAATTTATCGTCGAATTTAATAAATCATTTTAAAATATTTCTTTTATTATTTTCTTTTTTATCTAATAGTGTGAATGTGGTAATTTCTAAAATAATCCGATAGTGAACGTGGTAATTTCTAAAATAATCTAATAGTGAATGTGGTAAACGATCGATAAATCAGCGATATAAATTTGATACGTTCACAATTACACTAAATGGCCGGAAAATGGAAATTTTCTTTCTAATATATAAAAATTGATTAAATGGTTAATATAATTCTTAAAAGTAATTCCACATTTAAAATTTATCGTCGAATTTAATAAATCATTTTAAAATATTTCTTTTATTATTTTCTTTTTTATCTAATAGTGTGAATGTGGTAATTTCTAAAATAATCCGATAGTGAACGTGGTAATTTCTAAAATAATCTAATAGTGAATGTGGTAAACGATCGATAAATCAGCGATATAAATTTGATACGTTCACAATTACACTAAATGGCCGGAAAATGGAAATTTTCTTTCTAATATATAAAAATTGATTAAATGGTTAATATAATTCTTAAAAGTAATTCCACATTTAAAATTTATCGTCGAATTTAATAAATCATTTTAAAATATTTCTTTTATTATTTTCTTTTTTATCTAATAGTGTGAATGTGGTAATTTCTAAAATAATCCGATAGTGAACGTGGTAATTTCTAAAATAATCTAATAGTGAATGTGGTAAACGATCGATAAATCAGCGATATAAATTTGATACGTTCACAATTACACTAAATGGCCGGAAAATGGAAATTTTCTTTCTAATATATAAAAATTGATTAAATGGTTAATATAATTCTTAAAAGTAATTCCACATTTAAAATTTATCGTCGAATTTAATAAATCATTTTAAAATATTTCTTTTATTATTTTCTTTTTTATCTAATAGTGTGAATGTGGTAATTTCTAAAATAATCCGATAGTGAACGTGGTAATTTCTAAAATAATCTAATAGTGAATGTGGTAAACGATCGATAAATCAGCGATATAAATTTGATACGTTCACAATTACACTAAATGGCTGGAAAATGGAAATTTTCTTTCTAATATATAAAAATTGATTAAATGGTTAATATAATTCTTAAAAGTAATTCCATATTTAAAATTTATCGTCGAATTTAATACATCATTTTAAAATATTTCTTTTATTATTTTCTTTTTTATCTAATAGTGTGAATGTGGTAATTTCTAAAATAATCCGATAGTGAACGTGGTAATTTCTAAAATAATCTAATAGTGAATGTGGTAAACGATCGATAAATCAGCGATATAAATTTGATACGTTCACAATTACACTAAATGGCCGGAAAATGGAAATTTTCTGTCTAATATATAAAAATTGATTAAATGGTTAATATAATTCTTAAAAGTAATTCCACATTTAAAATTTATCGTCGAATTTAATAAATCATTTTAAAATATTTCTTTTATTATTTTCTTTTTTATCTAATAGTGTGAATGTGGTAATTTCTAAAATAATCCGATAGTGAACGTGGTAATTTCTAAAATAATCTAATAGTGAATGTGGTAAACGATCGATAAATCAGCGATATAAATTTGATACGTTCACAATTACACTAAATGGCCGGAAAATGGAAATTTTCTGTCTAATATATAAAAATTGATTAAATGGTTAATATAATTCTTAAAAGTAATTCCACATTTAAAATTTATCGTCGAATTTAATAAATCATTTTAAAATATTTCTTTTATTATTTTCTTTTTTATCTAATAGTGTGAATGTGGTAATTTCTAAAATAATCCGATAGTGAACGTGGTAATTTCTAAAATAATCTAATAGTGAATGTGGTAAACGATCGATAAATCAGCGATATAAATTTGATACGTTCACAATTACACTAAATGGCCGGAAAATGGAAATTTTCTTTCTAATATATAAAAATTGATTAAATGGTTAATATAATTCTTAAAAGTAATTCCACATTTAAAATTTATCGTCGAATTTAATAAATCATTTTAAAATATTTCTTTTATTATTTTCTTTTTTATCTAATAGTGTGAATGTGGTAATTTCTAAAATAATCCGATAGTGAACGTGGTAATTTCTAAAATAATCTAATAGTGAATGTGGTAAACGATCGATAAATCAGCGATATAAATTTGATACGTTCACAATTACACTAAATGGCTGGAAAATGGAAATTTTCTTTCTAATATATAAAAATTGATTAAATGGTTAATATAATTCTTAAAAGTAATTCCATATTTAAAATTTATCGTCGAATTTAATACATCATTTTAAAATATTTCTTTTATTATTTTCTTTTTTATCTAATAGTGTGAATGTGGTAATTTCTAAAATAATCCGATAGTGAACGTGGTAATTTCTAAAATAATCTAATAGTGAATGTGGTAAACGATCGATAAATCAGCGATATAAATTTGATACGTTCACAATTACACTAAATGGCCGGAAAATGGAAATTTTCTGTCTAATATATAAAAATTGATTAAATGGTTAATATAATTCTTAAAAGTAATTCCACATTTAAAATTTATCGTCGAATTTAATAAATCATTTTAAAATATTTCTTTTATTATTTTCTTTTTTATCTAATAGTGTGAATGTGGTAATTTCTAAAATAATCCGATAGTGAACGTGGTAATTTCTAAAATAATCTAATAGTGAATGTGGTAAACGATCGATAAATCAGCGATATAAATTTGATACGTTCACAATTACACTAAATGGCCGGAAAATGGAAATTTTCTTTCTAATATATAAAAATTGATTAAATGGTTAATATAATTCTTAAAAGTAATTCCACATTTAAAATTTATCGTCGAATTTAATAAATCATTTTAAAATATTTCTTTTATTATTTTCTTTTTTATCTAATAGTGTGAATGTGGTAATTTCTAAAATAATCCGATAGTGAACGTGGTAATTTCTAAAATAATCTAATAGTGAATGTGGTAAACGATCGATAAATCAGCGATATAAATTTGATACGTTCACAATTACACTAAATGGCTGGAAAATGGAAATTTTCTGTCTAATATATAAAAATTGATTAAATGGTTAATATAATTCTTAAAAGTAATTCCACATTTAAAATTTATCGTCGAATTTAATACATCATTTTAAAATATTTCTTTTATTATTTTCTTTTTTATCTAATAGTGTGAATGTGGTAATTTCTAAAATAATCCGATAGTGAACGTGGTAATTTCTAAAATAATCTAATAGTGAATGTGGTAAACGATCGATAAATCAGCGATATAAATTTGATACGTTCACAATTACACTAAATGGCCGGAAAATGGAAATTTTCTTTCTAATATATAAAAATTGATTAAATGGTTAATATAATTCTTAAAAGTAATTCCACATTTAAAATTTATCGTCGAATTTAATAAATCATTTTAAAATATTTCTTTTATTATTTTCTTTTTTATCTAATAGTGTGAATGTGGTAATTTCTAAAATAATCCGATAGTGAACGTGGTAATTTCTAAAATAATCTAATAGTGAATGTGGTAAACGATCGATAAATCAGCGATATAAATTTGATACGTTCACAATTACACTAAATGGCCGGAAAATGGAAATTTTCTTTCTAATATATAAAAATTGATTAAATGGTTAATATAATTCTTAAAAGTAATTCCACATTTAAAATTTATCGTCGAATTTAATAAATCATTTTAAAATATTTCTTTTATTATTTTCTTTTTTATCTAATAGTGTGAATGTGGTAATTTCTAAAATAATCCGATAGTGAACGTGGTAATTTCTAAAATAATCTAATAGTGAATGTGGTAAACGATCGATAAATCAGCGATATAAATTTGATACGTTCACAATTACACTAAATGGCCGGAAAATGGAAATTTTCTTTCTAATATATAAAAATTGATTAAATGGTTAATATAATTCTTAAAAGTAATTCCACATTTAAAATTTATCGTCGAATTTAATAAATCATTTTAAAATATTTCTTTTATTATTTTCTTTTTTATCTAATAGTGTGAATGTGGTAATTTCTAAAATAATCCGATAGTGAACGTGGTAATTTCTAAAATAATCTAATAGTGAATGTGGTAAACGATCGATAAATCAGCGATATAAATTTGATACGTTCACAATTACACTAAATGGCCGGAAAATGGAAATTTTCTGTCTAATATATAAAAATTGATTAAATGGTTAATATAATTCTTAAAAGTAATTCCACATTTAAAATTTATCGTCGAATTTAATAAATCATTTTAAAATATTTCTTTTATTATTTTCTTTTTTATCTAATAGTGTGAATGTGGTAATTTCTAAAATAATCCGATAGTGAACGTGGTAATTTCTAAAATAATCTAATAGTGAATGTGGTAAACGATCGATAAATCAGCGATATAAATTTGATACGTTCACAATTACACTAAATGGCCGGAAAATGGAAATTTTCTTTCTAATATATAAAAATTGATTAAATGGTTAATATAATTCTTAAAAGTAATTCCACATTTAAAATTTATCGTCGAATTTAATAAACCATTTTAAAATATTTCTTTTATTATTTTCTTTTTTATCTAATAGTGTGAATGTGGTAATTTCTAAAATAATCCGATAGTGAACGTGGTAATTTCTAAAATAATCTAATAGTGAATGTGGTAAACGATCGATAAATCAGCGATATAAATTTGATACGTTCACAATTACACTAAATGGCTGGAAAATGGAAATTTTCTGTCTAATATATAAAAATTGATTAAATGGTTAATATAATTCTTAAAAGTAATTCCACATTTAAAATTTATCGTCGAATTTAATACATCATTTTAAAATATTTCTTTTATTATTTTCTTTTTTATCTAATAGTGTGAATGTGGTAATTTCTAAAATAATCCGATAGTGAACGTGGTAATTTCTAAAATAATCTAATAGTGAATGTGGTAAACGATCGATAAATCAGCGATATAAATTTGATACGTTCACAATTACACTAAATGGCCGGAAAATGGAAATTTTCTTTCTAATATATAAAAATTGATTAAATGGTTAATATAATTCTTAAAAGTAATTCCACATTTAAAATTTATCGTCGAATTTAATAAATCATTTTAAAATATTTCTTTTATTATTTTCTTTTTTATCTAATAGTGTGAATGTGGTAATTTCTAAAATAATCCGATAGTGAACGTGGTAATTTCTAAAATAATCTAATAGTGAATGTGGTAAACGATCGATAAATCAGCGATATAAATTTGATACGTTCACAATTACACTAAATGGCCGGAAAATGGAAATTTTCTTTCTAATATATAAAAATTGATTAAATGGTTAATATAATTCTTAAAAGTAATTCCACATTTAAAATTTATCGTCGAATTTAATACATCATTTTAAAATATTCCTTTTATTATTTTCTTTTTTATCTAATAGTGTGAATGTGGTAATTTCTAAAATAATCCGATAGTGAACGTGGTAATTTCTAAAATAATCTAATAGTGAATGTGGTAAACGATCGATAAATCAGCGATATAAATTTGATACGTTCACAATTACACTAAATGGCCGGAAAATGGAAATTTTCTGTCTAATATATAAAAATTGATTAAATGGTTAATATAATTCTTAAAAGTAATTCCACATTTAAAATTTATCGTCGAATTTAATAAATCATTTTAAAATATTTCTTTTATTATTTTCTTTTTTATCTAATAGTGTGAATGTGGTAATTTCTAAAATAATCCGATAGTGAACGTGGTAATTTCTAAAATAATCTAATAGTGAATGTGGTAAACGATCGATAAATCAGCGATATAAATTTGATACGTTCACAATTACACTAAATGGCCGGAAAATGGAAATTTTCTTTCTAATATATAAAAATTGATTAAATGGTTAATATAATTCTTAAAAGTAATTCCACATTTAAAATTTATCGTCGAATTTAATAAATCATTTTAAAATATTTCTTTTATTATTTTCTTTTTTATCTAATAGTGTGAATGTGGTAATTTCTAAAATAATCCGATAGTGAACGTGGTAATTTCTAAAATAATCTAATAGTGAATGTGGTAAACGATCGATAAATCAGCGATATAAATTTGATACGTTCACAATTACACTAAATGGCCGGAAAATGGAAATTTTCTTTCTAATATATAAAAATTGATTAAATGGTTAATATAATTCTTAAAAGTAATTCCACATTTAAAATTTATCGTCGAATTTAATAAATCATTTTAAAATATTTCTTTTATTATTCTCTTTTTTATCTAATAGTGTGAATGTGGTAATTTCTAAAATAATCCGATAGTGAACGTGGTAATTTCTAAAATAATCTAATAGTGAATGTGGTAAACGATCGATAAATCAGCGATATAAATTTGATACGTTCACAATTACACTAAATGGCCGGAAAATGGAAATTTTCTTTCTAATATATAAAAATTGATTAAATGGTTAATATAATTCTTAAAAGTAATTCCACATTTAAAATTTATCGTCGAATTTAATAAATCATTTTAAAATATTTCTTTTATTATTTTCTTTTTTATCTAATAGTGTGAATGTGGTAATTTCTAAAATAATCCGATAGTGAACGTGGTAATTTCTAAAATAATCTAATAGTGAATGTGGTAAACGATCGATAAATCAGCGATATAAATTTGATACGTTCACAATTACACTAAATGGCCGGAAAATGGAAATTTTCTTTCTAATATATAAAAATTGATTAAATGGTTAATATAATTCTTAAAAGTAATTCCACATTTAAAATTTATCGTCGAATTTAATACATCATTTTAAAATATTTCTTTTATTATTTTCTTTTTTATCTAATAGTGTGAATGTGGTAATTTCTAAAATAATCCGATAGTGAACGTGGTAATTTCTAAAATAATCTAATAGTGAATGTGGTAAACGATCGATAAATCAGCGATATAAATTTGATACGTTCACAATTACACTAAATGGCCGGAAAATGGAAATTTTCTTTCTAATATATAAAAATTGATTAAATGGTTAATATAATTCTTAAAAGTAATTCCACATTTAAAATTTATCGTCGAATTTAATAAATCATTTTAAAATATTTCTTTTATTATTTTCTTTTTTATCTAATAGTGTGAATGTGGTAATTTCTAAAATAATCCGATAGTGAACGTGGTAATTTCTAAAATAATCTAATAGTGAATGTGGTAAACGATCGATAAATCAGCGATATAAATTTGATACGTTCACAATTACACTAAATGGCCGGAAAATGGAAATTTTCTTTCTAATATATAAAAATTGATTAAATGGTTAATATAATTCTTAAAAGTAATTCCACATTTAAAATTTATCGTCAAATTTAATACATCATTTTAAAATATTTCTTTTATTATTTTCTTTTTTATCTAATAGTGTGAATGTGGTAATTTCTAAAATATTCCGATAGTGAACGTGGTAATTTCTAAAATAATCTAATAGTGAATGTGGTAAACGATCGATAAATCAGCGATATAAATTTGATACGTTCACAATTACACTAAATGGCCGGAAAATGGAAA
This sequence comes from Coronaproctus castanopsis, assembly GCA_032883995.1. Classification (NCBI taxonomy): domain Eukaryota; kingdom Metazoa; phylum Arthropoda; class Insecta; order Hemiptera; family Monophlebidae; genus Coronaproctus; species Coronaproctus castanopsis. The sequence goes on along the minus strand of CM065052.1, from coordinate 65,008,522 downwards.
TTTTCTTTCTAATATATAAAAATTGATTAAATGGTTAATATAATTCTTAAAAGTAATTCCACATTTAAAATTTATCGTCGAATTTAATAAATCATTTTAAAATATTTCTTTTATTATTTTCTTTTTTATCTAATAGTGTGAATGTGGTAATTTCTAAAATAATCCGATAGTGAACGTGGTAATTTCTAAAATAATCTAATAGTGAATGTGGTAAACGATCGATAAATCAGCGATATAAATTTGATACGTTCACAATTACACTAAATGGCCGGAAAATGGAAATTTTCTTTCTAATATATAAAAATTGATTAAATGGTTAATATAATTCTTAAAAGTAATTCCACATTTAAAATTTATCGTCGAATTTAATACATCATTTTAAAATATTCCTTTTATTATTTTCTTTTTTATCTAATAGTGTGAATGTGGTAATTTCTAAAATAATCCGATAGTGAACGTGGTAATTTCTAAAATAATCTAATAGTGAATGTGGTAAACGATCGATAAATCAGCGATATAAATTTGATACGTTCACAATTACACTAAATGGCCGGAAAATGGAAATTTTCTGTCTAATATATAAAAATTGATTAAATGGTTAATATAATTCTTAAAAGTAATTCCACATTTAAAATTTATCGTCGAATTTAATAAATCATTTTAAAATATTTCTTTTATTATTTTCTTTTTTATCTAATAGTGTGAATGTGGTAATTTCTAAAATAATCCGATAGTGAACGTGGTAATTTCTAAAATAATCTAATAGTGAATGTGGTAAACGATCGATAAATCAGCGATATAAATTTGATACGTTCACAATTACACTAAATGGCCGGAAAATGGAAATTTTCTTTCTAATATATAAAAATTGATTAAATGGTTAATATAATTCTTAAAAGTAATTCCACATTTAAAATTTATCGTCGAATTTAATAAATCATTTTAAAATATTTCTTTTATTATTTTCTTTTTTATCTAATAGTGTGAATGTGGTAATTTCTAAAATAATCCGATAGTGAACGTGGTAATTTCTAAAATAATCTAATAGTGAATGTGGTAAACGATCGATAAATCAGCGATATAAATTTGATACGTTCACAATTACACTAAATGGCCGGAAAATGGAAATTTTCTTTCTAATATATAAAAATTGATTAAATGGTTAATATAATTCTTAAAAGTAATTCCATATTTAAAATTTATCGTCGAATTTAATAAATCATTTTAAAATATTTCTTTTATTATTTTCTTTTTTATCTAATAGTGTGAATGGGGTAATTTCTAAAATAATCCGATAGTGAACGTGGTAATTTCTAAAATAATCTAATAGTGAATGTGGTAAACGATCGATAAATCAGCGATATAAATTTGATACGTTCACAATTACACTAAATGGCCGGAAAATGGAAATTTTCTTTCTAATATATAAAAATTGATTAAATGGTTAATATAATTCTTAAAAGTAATTCCACATTTAAAATTTATCGTCGAATTTAATAAATCATTTTAAAATATTTCTTTTATTATTTTCTTTTTTATCTAATAGTGTGAATGTGGTAATTTCTAAAATAATCCGATAGTGAACGTGGTAATTTCTAAAATAATTTAATAGTGAATGTGGTAAACGATCGATAAATCAGCGATATAAATTTGATACGTTCACAATTACACTAAATGGCCGGAAAATGGAAATTTTCTGTCTAATATATAAAAATTGATTAAATGGTTAATATAATTCTTAAAAGTAATTCCACATTTAAAATTTATCGTCGAATTTAATACATCATTTTAAAATATTTCTTTTATTATTTTCTTTTTTATCTAATAGTGTGAATGTGGTAATTTCTAAAATAATCCGATAGTGAACGTGGTAATTTCTAAAATAATCTAATAGTGAATGTGGTAAACGATCGATAAATCAGCGATATAAATTTGATATACGTTCACAATTACACTAAATGGCCGGAAAATGGAAATTTTCTTTCTAATATATAAAAATTGATTAAATGGTTAATATAATTCTTAAAAGTAATTCCACATTTAAAATTTATCGTCGAATTTAATAAATCATTTTAAAATATTTCTTTTATTATTTTCTTTTTTATCTAATAGTGTGAATGTGGTAATTTCTAAAATAATCCGATAGTGAACGTGGTAATTTCTAAAATAATCTAATAGTGAATGTGGTAAACGATCGATAAATCAGCGATATAAATTTGATACGTTCACAATTACACTAAATGGCCGGAAAATGGAAATTTTCTTTCTAATATATAAAAATTGATTAAATGGTTAATATAATTCTTAAAAGTAATTCCACATTTAAAATTTATCGTCGAATTTAATACATCATTTTAAAATATTCCTTTTATTATTTTCTTTTTTATCTAATAGTGTGAATGTGGTAATTTCTAAAATAATCCGATAGTGAACGTGGTAATTTCTAAAATAATCTAATAGTGAATGTGGTAAACGATCGATAAATCAGCGATATAAATTTGATACGTTCACAATTACACTAAATGGCCGGAAAATGGAAATTTTCTGTCTAATATATAAAAATTGATTAAATGGTTAATATAATTCTTAAAAGTAATTCCACATTTAAAATTTATCGTCGAATTTAATAAATCATTTTAAAATATTTCTTTTATTATTTTCTTTTTTATCTAATAGTGTGAATGTGGTAATTTCTAAAATAATCCGATAGTGAATGTGGTAATTTCTAAAATAATCTAATAGTGAATGTGGTAAACGATCGATAAATCAGCGATATAAATTTGATACATTCACAATTACACTAAATGGCCGGAAAATGGAAATTTTCTTTCTGATATATAAAAATTGATTAAATGGTTAATATAATTCTTAAAAGTAATTCCACATTTAAAATTTATCATCGAATTTAATAAATCATTTTAAAATATTTCTTTTATTATTTTCTTTTTTATCTAATAGTGTGAATGTGGTAATTTCTAAAATAATCCGATAGTGAACGTGGTAATTTCTAAAATAATCTAATAGTGAATGTGGTAAACGATCGATAAATCAGCGATATAAATTTGATACGTTCACAATTACACTAAATGGCCGGAAAATGGAAATTTTCTTTCTAATATATAAAAATTGATTAAATGGTTAATATAATTCTTAAAAGTAATTCCACATTTAAAATTTATCGTCGAATTTAATAAATCATTTTAAAATATTTCTTTTATTATTCTCTTTTTTATCTAATAGTGTGAATGTGGTAATTTCTAAAATAATCCGATAATGAACGTGGTAATTTCTAAAATAATCTAATAGTGAATGTGGTAAACGATCGATAAATCAGCGATATAAATTTGATATGTTCACAATTACACTAAATGGCCGGAAAATGGAAATTTTCTTTCTAATATATAAAAATTGATTAAATGGTTAATATAATTCTTAAAAGTAATTCCACATTTAAAATTTATCGTCGAATTTAATACATCATTTTAAAATATTTCTTTTATTATTTTCTTTTTTATCTAATAGTGTGAATGTGGTAATTTCTAAAATAATCCGATAGTGAACGTGGTAATTTCTAAAATAATCTAATAGTGAATGTGGTAAACGATCGATAAATCAGCGATATAAATTTGATACGTTCACAATTACACTAAATGGCCGGAAAATGGAAATTTTCTTTCTAATATATAAAAATTGATTAAATGGTTAATATAATTCTTAAAAGTAATTCCACATTTAAAATTTATCATCGAATTTAATAAATCATTTTAAAATATTTCTTTTATTATTTTCTTTTTTATCTAATAGTGTGAATGTGGTAATTTCTAAAATAATCCGATAGTGAACGTGGTAATTTCTAAAATAATCTAATAGTGAATGTGGTAAACGATCGATAAATCAGCGATATAAATTTGATACGTTCACAATTACACTAAATGGCCGGAAAATGGAAATTTTCTTTCTAATATATAAAAATTGATTAAATGGTTAATATAATTCTTAAAAGTAATTCCACATTTAAAATTCATCGTCGAATTTAATACATCATTTTAAAATATTTCTTTTATTATTTTCTTTTTTATCTAATAGTGTGAATGTGGTAATTTCTAAAATAATCCGATAGTGAACGTGGTAATTTCTAAAATAATCTAATAGTGAATGTGGTAAACGATCGATAAATCAGCGATATAAATTTGATACGTTCACAATTACACTAAATGGCCGGAAAATGGAAATTTTCTTTCTAATATATAAAAATTGATTAAATGGTTAATATAATTCTTAAAAGTAATTCCACATTTAAAATTTATCGTCGAATTTAATAAATCATTTTAAAATATTTCTTTTATTATTTTCTTTTTTATCTAATAGTGTGAATGTGGTAATTTCTAAAATAATCCGATAGTGAACGTGGTAATTTCTAAAATAATCTAATAGTGAATGTGGTAAACGATCGATAAATCAGCGATATAAATTTGATACGTTCACAATTACACTAAATGGCCGGAAAATGGAAATTTTCTTTCTAATATATAAAAATTGATTAAATGGTTAATATAATTCTTAAAAGTAATTCCACATTTAAAATTTATCGTCGAATTTAATACATCATTTTAAAATATTTCTTTTATTATTTTCTTTTTTATCTAATAGTGTGAATGTGGTAATTTCTAAAATAATCCGATAGTGAACGTGGTAATTTCTAAAATAATCTAATAGTGAATGTGGTAAACGATCGATAAATCAGCGATATAAATTTGATACATTCACAATTACACTAAATGGCCGGAAAATGGAAATTTTCTGTCTAATATATAAAAATTGATTAAATGGTTAATATAATTCTTAAAAGTAATTCCACATTTAAAATTTATCGTCGAATTTAATAAATCATTTTAAAATATTTCTTTTATTATTTTCTTTTTTATCTAATAGTGTGAATGTGGTAATTTCTAAAATAATCCGATAGTGAACGTGGTAATTTCTAAAATAATCTAATAGTGAATGTGGTAAACGATCGATAAATCAGCGATATAAATTTGATACGTTCACAATTACACTAAATGGCCGGAAAATGGAAATTTTCTTTCTAATATATAAAAATTGATTAAATGGTTAATATAATTCTTAAAAGTAATTCCACATTTAAAATTTATCGTCGAATTTAATAAATCATTTTAAAATATTTCTTTTATTATTTTCTTTTTTATCTAATAGTGTGAATGTGGTAATTTCTAAAATAATCCGATAGTGAACGTGGTAATTTCTAAAATAATCTAATAGTGAATGTGGTAAACGATCGATAAATCAGCGATATAAATTTGATACGTTCACAATTACACTAAATGCCCGGAAAATGGAAATTTTCTTTCTAATATATAAAAATTGATTAAATGGTTAATATAATTCTTAAAAGTAATTCCATATTTAAAATTTTATCGTCGAATTTAATACATCATTTTAAAATATTTCTTTTATTATTTTCTTTTTTATCTAATAGTGTGAATGTGGTAATTTCTAAAATAATCCGATAGTGAACGTGGTAATTTCTAAAATAATCTAATAGTGAATGTGGTAAACGATCGATAAATCAGCGATATAAATTTGATACGTTCACAATTACACTAAATGGCCGGAAAATGGAAATTTTCTGTCTAATATATAAAAATTGATTAAATGGTTAATATAATTCTTAAAAGTAATTCCACATTTAAAATTTATCGTCGAATTTAATAAATCATTTTAAAATATTTCTTTTATTATTTTCTTTTTTATCTAATAGTGTGAATGTGGTAATTTCTAAAATAATCCGATAGTGAACGTGGTAATTTCTAAAATAATCTAATAGTGAATGTGGTAAACGATCGATAAATCAGCGATATAAATTTGATATGTTCACAATTACACTAAATGGCCGGAAAATGGAAATTTTCTTTCTAATATATAAAAATTGATTAAATGGTTAATATAATTCTTAAAAGTAATTCCACATTTAAAATTTATCGTCGAATTTAATACATCATTTTAAAATATTTCTTTTATTATTTTCTTTTTTATCTAATAGTGTGAATGTGGTAATTTCTAAAATAATCCGATAGTGAACGTGGTAATTTCTAAAATAATCTAATAGTGAATGTGGTAAACGATCGATAAATCAGCGATATAAATTTGATACGTTCACAATTACACTAAATGGCCGGAAAATGGAAATTTTCTTTCTAATATATAAAAATTGATTAAATGGTTAATATAATTCTTAAAAGTAATTCCACATTTAAAATTTATCGTCGAATTTAATAAATCATTTTAAAATATTTCTTTTATTATTTTCTTTTTTATCTAATAGTGTGAATGTGGTAATTTCTAAAATAATCCGATAGTGAACGTGGTAATTTCTAAAATAATCTAATAGTGAATGTGGTAAACGATCGATAAATCAGCGATATAAATTTGATACATTCACAATTACACTAAATGGCCGGAAAATGGAAATTTTCTTTCTAATATATAAAAATTGATTAAATGGTTAATATAATTCTTAAAAGTAATTCCACATTTAAAATTTATCGTCGAATTTAATACATCATTTTAAAATATTCCTTTTATTATTTTCTTTTTTATCTAATAGTGTGAATGTGGTAATTTCTAAAATAATCCGATAGTGAACGTGGTAATTTCTAAAATAATCTAATAGTGAATGTGGTAAACGATCGATAAATCAGCGATATAAATTTGATACGTTCACAATTACACTAAATGGCCGGAAAATGGAAATTTTCTGTCTAATATATAAAAATTGATTAAATGGTTAATATAATTCTTAAAAGTAATTCCACATTTAAAATTTATCGTCGAATTTAATAAATCATTTTAAAATATTTCTTTTATTATTTTCTTTTTTATCTAATAGTGTGAATGTGGTAATTTCTAAAATAATCCGATAGTGAACGTGGTAATTTCTAAAATAATCTAATAGTGAATGTGGTAAACGATCGATAAATCAGCGATATAAATTTGATACGTTCACAATTACACTAAATGGCCGGAAAATGGAAATTTTCTTTCTAATATATAAAAATTGATTAAATGGTTAATATAATTCTTAAAAGTAATTCCACATTTAAAATTTATCGTCGAATTTAATAAATCATTTTAAAATATTTCTTTTATTATTTTCTTTTTTATCTAATAGTGTGAATGTGGTAATTTCTAAAATAATCCGATAGTGAACGTGGTAATTTCTAAAATAATCTAATAGTGAATGTGGTAAATGATCGATAAATCAGCGATATAAATTTGATACGTTCACAATTACACTAAATGGCCGGAAAATGGAAATTTTCTTTCTAATATATAAAAATTGATTAAATGGTTAATATAATTCTTAAAAGTAATTCCACATTTAAAATTTATCGTCGAATTTAATAAATCATTTTAAAATATTTCTTTTATTATTCTCTTTTTTATCTAATAGTGTGAATGTGGTAATTTCTAAAATAATCCGATAGTGAACGTGGTAATTTCTAAAATAATCTAATAGTGAATGTGGTAAACGATCGATAAATCAGCGATATAAATTTGATACGTTCACAATTACACTAAATGGCTGGAAAATGGAAATTTTCTGTCTAATATATAAAAATTGATTAAATGGTTAATATAATTCTTAAAAGTAATTCCACATTTAAAATTTATCGTCGAATTTAATAAATCATTTTAAAATATTTCTTTTATTATTTTCTTTTTTATCTAATAGTGTGAATGTGGTAATTTCTAAAATAATCCGATAGTGAACGTGGTAATTTCTAAAATAATCTAATAGTGAATGTGGTAAACGATCGATAAATCAGCGATATAAATTTGATACGTTCACAATTACACTAAATGGCCGGAAAATGGAAATTTTCTTTCTAATATATAAAAATTGATTAAATGGTTAATATAATTCTTAAAAGTAATTCCACATTTAAAATTTATCGTCGAATTTAATACATCATTTTAAAATATTTCTTTTATTATTTTCTTTTTTATCTAATAGTGTGAATGTGGTAATTTCTAAAATAATCCGATAGTGAACGTGGTAATTTCTAAAATAATCTAATAGTGAATGTGGTAAACGATCGATAAATCAGCGATATAAATTTGATACGTTCACAATTACACTAAATGGCCGGAAAATGGAAATTTTCTTTCTAATATATAAAAATTGATTAAATGGTTAATATAATTCTTAAAAGTAATTCCACATTTAAAATTTATCGTCGAATTTAATAAATCATTTTAAAATATTTCTTTTATTATTTTCTTTTTTATCTAATAGTGTGAATGTGGTAATTTCTAAAATAATCCGATAGTGAACGTGGTAATTTCTAAAATAATCTAATAGTGAATGTGGTAAACGATCGATAAATCAGCGATATAAATTTGATACGTTCACAATTACACTAAATGGCCGGAAAATGGAAATTTTCTTTCTAATATATAAAAATTGATTAAATGGTTAATATAATTCTTAAAAGTAATTCCACATTTAAAATTTATCGTCGAATTTAATAAATCATTTTAAAATATTTCTTTTATTATTCTCTTTTTTATCTAATAGTGTGAATGTGGTAATTTCTAAAATAATCCGATAGTGAACGTGGTAATTTCTAAAATAATCTAATAGTGAATGTGGTAAACGATCGATAAATCAGCGATATAAATTTGATACGTTCACAATTACACTAAATGGCTGGAAAATGGAAATTTTCTGTCTAATATATAAAAATTGATTAAATGGTTAATATAATTCTTAAAAGTAATTCCACATTTAAAATTTATCGTCGAATTTAATAAATCATTTTAAAATATTTCTTTTATTATTTTCTTTTTTATCTAATAGTGTGAATGTGGTAATTTCTAAAATAATCCGATAGTGAACGTGGTAATTTCTAAAATAATCTAATAGTGAATGTGGTAAACGATCGATAAATCAGCGATATAAATTTGATACGTTCACAATTACACTAAATGGCCGGAAAATGGAAATTTTCTTTCTAATATATAAAAATTGATTAAATGGTTAATATAATTCTTAAAAGTAATTCCACATTTAAAATTTATCGTCGAATTTAATACATCATTTTAAAATATTTCTTTTATTATTTTCTTTTTTATCTAATAGTGTGAATGTGGTAATTTCTAAAATAATCCGATAGTGAACGTGGTAATTTCTAAAATAATCTAATAGTGAATGTGGTAAACGATCGATAAATCAGCGATATAAATTTGATACGTTCACAATTACACTAAATGGCCGGAAAATGGAAATTTTCTTTCTAATATATAAAAATTGATTAAATGGTTAATATAATTCTTAAAAGTAATTCCACATTTAAAATTTATCGTCGAATTTAATAAATCATTTTAAAATATTTCTTTTATTATTTTCTTTTTTATCTAATAGTGTGAATGTGGTAATTTCTAAAATAATCCGATAGTGAACGTGGTAATTTCTAAAATAATCTAATAGTGAATGTGGTAAACGATCGATAAATCAGCGATATAAATTTGATACGTTCACAATTACACTAAATGGCCGGAAAATGGAAATTTTCTTTCTAATATATAAAAATTGATTAAATGGTTAATATAATTCTTAAAAGTAATTCCACATTTAAAATTTATCGTCGAATTTAATACATCATTTTAAAATATTTCTTTTATTATTTTCTTTTTTATCTAATAGTGTGAATGTGGTAATTTCTAAAATAATCCGATAGTGAACGTGGTAATTTCTAAAATAATCTAATAGTGAATGTGGTAAACGATCGATAAATCAGCGATATAAATTTGATACGTTCACAATTACACTAAATGGCCGGAAAATGGAAATTTTCTTTCTAATATATAAAAATTGATTAAATGGTTAATATAATTCTTAAAAGTAATTCCACATTTAAAATTTATCGTCGAATTTAATAAATCATTTTAAAATATTTCTTTTATTATTTTCTTTTTTATCTAATAGTGTGAATGTGGTAATTTCTAAAATAATCCGATAGTGAACGTGGTAATTTCTAAAATAATCTAATAGTGAATGTGGTAAACGATCGATAAATCAGCGATATAAATTTGATACGTTCACAATTACACTAAATGGCCGGAAAATGGAAATTTTCTTTCTAATATATAAAAATTGATTAAATGGTTAATATAATTCTTAAAAGTAATTCCACATTTAAAATTTATCGTCGAATTTAATACATCATTTTAAAATATTCCTTTTATTATTTTCTTTTTTATCTAATAGTGTGAATGTGGTAATTTCTAAAATAATCCGATAGTGAACGTGGTAATTTCTAAAATAATCTAATAGTGAATGTGGTAAACGATCGATAAATCAGCGATATAAATTTGATACGTTCACAATTACACTAAATGGCCGGAAAATGGAAATTTTCTGTCTAATATATAAAAATTGATTAAATGGTTAATATAATTCTTAAAAGTAATTCCACATTTAAAATTTATCGTCGAATTTAATAAATCATTTTAAAATATTTCTTTTATTATTTTCTTTTTTATCTAATAGTGTGAATGTGGTAATTTCTAAAATAATCCGATAGTGAACGTGGTAATTTCTAAAATAATCTAATAGTGAATGTGGTAAACGATCGATAAATCAGCGATATAAATTTGATACGTTCACAATTACACTAAATGGCCGGAAAATGGAAATTTTCTTTCTAATATATAAAAATTGATTAAATGGTTAATATAATTCTTAAAAGTAATTCCACATTTAAAATTTATCGTCGAATTTAATACATCATTTTAAAATATTTCTTTTATTATTTTCTTTTTTATCTAATAGTGTGAATGTGGTAATTTCTAAAATAATCCGATAGTGAACGTGGTAATTTCTAAAATAATCTAATAGTGAATGTGGTAAACGATCGATAAATCAGCGATATAAATTTGATACGTTCACAATTACACTAAATGGCCGGAAAATGGAAATTTTCTTTCTAATATATAAAAATTGATTAAATGGTTAATATAATTCTTAAAAGTAATTCCACATTTAAAATTTATCGTCGAATTTAATAAATCATTTTAAAATATTTCTTTTATTATTTTCTTTTTTATCTAATAGTGTGAATGTGGTAATTTCTAAAATAATCCGATAGTGAACGTGGTAATTTCTAAAATAATCTAATAGTGAATGTGGTAAACGATCGATAAATCAGCGATATAAATTTGATACGTTCACAATTACACTAAATGGCCGGAAAATGGAAATTTTCTTTCTAATATATAAAAATTGATTAAATGGTTAATATAATTCTTAAAAGTAATTCCACATTTAAAATTTATCGTCGAATTTAATACATCATTTTAAAATATTTCTTTTATTATTTTCTTTTTTATCTAATAGTGTGAATGTGGTAATTTCTAAAATAATCCGATAGTGAACGTGGTAATTTCTAAAATAATCTAATAGTGAATGTGGTAAACGATCGATAAATCAGCGATATAAATTTGATACGTTCACAATTACACTAAATGGCCGGAAAATGGAAATTTTCTGTCTAATATATAAAAATTGATTAAATGGTTAATATAATTCTTAAAAGTAATTCCACATTTAAAATTTATCGTCGAATTTAATAAATCATTTTAAAATATTTCTTTTATTATTTTCTTTTTTATCTAATAGTGTGAATGTGGTAATTTCTAAAATAATCCGATAGTGAACGTGGTAATTTCTAAAATAATCTAATAGTGAATGTGGTAAACGATCGATAAATCAGCGATATAAATTTGATACGTTCACAATTACACTAAATGGCCGGAAAATGGAAATTTTCTTTCTAATATATAAAAATTGATTAAATGGTTAATATAATTCTTAAAAGTAATTCCACATTTAAAATTTATCGTCGAATTTAATAAATCATTTTAAAATATTTCTTTTATTATTTTCTTTTTTATCTAATAGTGTGAATGTGGTAATTTCTAAAATAATCCGATAGTGAACGTGGTAATTTCTAAAATAATCTAATAGTGAATGTGGTAAACGATCGATAAATCAGCGATATAAATTTGATACGTTCACAATTACACTAAATGGCCGGAAAATGGAAATTTTCTTTCTAATATATAAAAATTGATTAAATGGTTAATATAATTCTTAAAAGTAATTCCACATTTAAAATTTATCGTCGAATTTAATACATCATTTTAAAATATTTCTTTTATTATTTTCTTTTTTATCTAATAGTGTGAATGTGGTAATTTCTAAAATAATCCGATAGTGAACGTGGTAATTTCTAAAATAATCTAATAGTGAATGTGGTAAACGATCGATAAATCAGCGATATAAATTTGATACGTTCACAATTACACTAAATGGCCGGAAAATGGAAATTTTCTGTCTAATATATAAAAATTGATTAAATGGTTAATATAATTCTTAAAAGTAATTCCACATTTAAAATTTATCGTCGAATTTAATAAATCATTTTAAAATATTTCTTTTATTATTTTCTTTTTTATCTAATAGTGTGAATGTGGTAATTTCTAAAATAATCCGATAGTGAACGTGGTAATTTCTAAAATAATCTAATAGTGAATGTGGTAAACGATCGATAAATCAGCGATATAAATTTGATACGTTCACAATTACACTAAATGGCCGGAAAATGGAAATTTTCTTTCTAATATATAAAAATTGATTAAATGGTTAATATAATTCTTAAAAGTAATTCCACATTTAAAATTTATCGTCGAATTTAATAAATCATTTTAAAATATTTCTTTTATTATTTTCTTTTTTATCTAATAGTGTGAATGTGGTAATTTCTAAAATAATCCGATAGTGAACGTGGTAATTTCTAAAATAATCTAATAGTGAATGTGGTAAACGATCGATAAATCAGCGATATAAATTTGATACGTTCACAATTACACTAAATGGCCGGAAAATGGAAATTTTCTTTCTAATATATAAAAATTGATTAAATGGTTAATATAATTCTTAAAAGTAATTCCACATTTAAAATTTATCGTCGAATTTAATACATCATTTTAAAATATTTCTTTTATTATTTTCTTTTTTATCTAATAGTGTGAATGTGGTAATTTCTAAAATAATCCGATAGTGAACGTGGTAATTTCTAAAATAATCTAATAGTGAATGTGGTAAACGATCGATAAATCAGCGATATAAATTTGATACGTTCACAATTACACTAAATGGCCGGAAAATGGAAATTTTCTTTCTAATATATAAAAATTGATTAAATGGTTAATATAATTCTTAAAAGTAATTCCACATTTAAAATTTATCGTCGAATTTAATACATCATTTTAAAATATTTCTTTTATTATTTTCTTTTTTATCTAATAGTGTGAATGTGGTAATTTCTAAAATAATCCGATAGTGAACGTGGTAATTTCTAAAATAATCTGATAGTGAATGTGGTAAACAATCGATAAATCAGCGATATAAATTTGATACGTTCACAATTACACTAAATGGCCGGAAAATGGAAATTTTCTTTCTAATATATAAAAATTGATTAAATGGTTAATATAATTCTTAAAAGTAATTCCTCATTTAAAATTTATCGTCGAATTTAATAAATCATTTTAAAATATTTCTTTTATTATTTTCTTTTTTATCTAATAGTGTGAATGTGGTAATTTCTAAAATAATCCGATAGTGAATGTGGTAATTTCTAAAATAATCTAATAGTGAATGTGGTAAACGATCGATAAATCAGCGATATAAATTTGATACGTTCACAATTACACTAAATGGCCGGAAAATGGAAATTTTCTGTCTAATATATAAAAATTGATTAAATGGTTAATATAATTCTTAAAAGTAATTCCACATTTAAAATTTATCGTCGAATTTAATAAATCATTTTAAAATATTTCTTTTATTATTTTCTTTTTTATCTAATAGTGTGAATATGGTAATTTCTAAAATAATCCGATAGTGAACGTGGTAATTTCTAAAATAATCTAATAGTGAATGTGGTAAACGATCGATAAATCAGCGATATAAATTTGATACGTTCACAATTACACTAAATGGCCGGAAAATGGAAATTTTCTTTCTAATATATAAAAATTGATTAAATGGTTAATATAATTCTTAAAAGTAATTCCACATTTAAAATTTATCGTCGAATTTAATAAATCATTTTAAAATATTTCTTTTATTATTTTCTTTTTTATCTAATAGTGTGAATGTGGTAATTTCTAAAATAATCCGATAGTGAACGTGGTAATTTCTAAAATAATCTAATAGTGAATGTGGTAAACGATCGATAAATCAGCGATATAAATTTGATACGTTCACAATTACACTAAATGGCCGGAAAATGGAAATTTTCTTTCTAATATATAAAAATTGATTAAATGGTTAATATAATTCTTAAAAGTAATTCCACATTTAAAATTTATCGTCGAATTTAATAAATCATTTTAAAATATTTCTTTTATTATTTTCTTTTTTATCTAATAGTGTGAATGTGGTAATTTCTAAAATAATCCGATAGTGAACGTGGTAATTTCTAAAATAATCTAATAGTGAATGTGGTAAACGATCGATAAATCAGCGATATAAATTTGATACGTTCACAATTACACTAAATGGCCGGAAAATGGAAATTTTCTGTCTAATATATAAAAATTGATTAAATGGTTAATATAATTCTTAAAAGTAATTCCACATTTAAAATTTATCGTCGAATTTAATAAATCATTTTAAAATATTTCTTTTATTATTTTCTTTTTTATCTAATAGTGTGAATGTGGTAATTTCTAAAATAATCCGATAGTGAACGTGGTAATTTCTAAAATAATCTGATAGTGAATGTGGTAAACAATCGATAAATCAGCGATATAAATTTGATACGTTCACAATTACACTAAATGGCCGGAAAATGGAAATTTTCTTTCTAATATATAAAAATTGATTAAATGGTTAATATAATTCTTAAAAGTAATTCCACATTTAAAATTTATCGTCGAATTTAATAAATCATTTTAAAATATTTCTTTTATTATTTTCTTTTTTATCTAATAGTGTGAATGTGGTAATTTCTAAAATAATCCGATAGTGAACGTGGTAATTTCTAAAATAATCTAATAGTGAATGTGGTAAACGATCGATAAATCAGCGATATAAATTTGATACGTTCACAATTACACTAAATGGCCGGAAAATGGAAATTTTCTTTCTAATATATAAAAATTGATTAAATGGTTAATATAATTCTTAAAAGTAATTCCACATTTAAAATTTATCGTCGAATTTAATACATCATTTTAAAATATTTCTTTTATTATTTTTTTTTTTATCTAATAGTGTGAATGTGGTAATTTCTAAAATAATCCGATAGTGAACGTGGTAATTTCTAAAATAATCTAATAGTGAATGTGGTAAACGATCGATAAATCAGCGATATAAATTTGATACGTTCACAATTACACTAAATGGCCGGAAAATGGAAATTTTCTGTCTAATATATAAAAATTGATTAAATGGTTAATATAATTCTTAAAAGTAATTCCACATTTAAAATTTATCGTCGAATTTAATAAATCATTTTAAAATATTTCTTTTATTATTTTCTTTTTTATCTAATAGTGTGAATGTGGTAATTTCTAAAATAATCCGATAGTGAACGTGGTAATTTCTAAAATAATCTAATAGTGAATGTGGTAAACGATCGATAAATCAGCGATATAAATTTGATACGTTCACAATTACACTAAATGGCCGGAAAATGGAAATTTTCTTTCTAATATATAAAAATTGATTAAATGGTTAATATAATTCTTAAAAGTAATTCCACATTTAAAATTTATCGTCGAATTTAATAAATCATTTTAAAATATTTCTTTTATTATTTTCTTTTTTATCTAATAGTGTGAATGTGGTAATTTCTAAAATAATCCGATAGTGAACGTGGTAATTTCTAAAATAATCTAATAGTGAATGTGGTAAACGATCGATAAATCAGCGATATAAATTTGATACGTTCACAATTACACTAAATGGCCGGAAAATGGAAATTTTCTTTCTAATATATAAAAATTGATTAAATGGTTAATATAATTCTTAAAAGTAATTCCACATTTAAAATTTATCGTCGAATTTAATAAATCATTTTAAAATATTTCTTTTATTATTTTCTTTTTTATCTAATAGTGTGAATGTGGTAATTTCTAAAATAATCCGATAGTGAACGTGGTAATTTCTAAAATAATCTAATAGTGAATGTGGTAAACGATCGATAAATCAGCGATATAAATTTGATACGTTCACAATTACACTAAATGGCCGGAAAATGGAAATTTTCTTTCTAATATATAAAAATTGATTAAATGGTTAATATAATTCTTAAAAGTAATTCCACATTTAAAATTTATCGTCGAATTTAATAAATCATTTTAAAATATTTCTTTTATTATTTTCTTTTTTATCTAATAGTGTGAATGTGGTAATTTCTAAAATAATCCGATAGTGAACGTGGTAATTTCTAAAATAATCTAATAGTGAATGTGGTAAACGATCGATAAATCAGCGATATAAATTTGATACGTTCACAATTACACTAAATGGCCGGAAAATGGAAATTTTCTTTCTAATATATAAAAATTGATTAAATGGTTAATATAATTCTTAAAAGTAATTCCACATTTAAAATTTATCGTCGAATTTAATAAATCATTTTAAAATATTTCTTTTATTATTTTCTTTTTTATCTAATAGTGTGAATGTGGTAATTTCTAAAATAATCCGATAGTGAACGTGGTAATTTCTAAAATAATCTAATAGTGAATGTGGTAAACGATCGATAAATCAGCGATATAAATTTGATACGTTCACAATTACACTAAATGGCTGGAAAATGGAAATTTTCTTTCTAATATATAAAAATTGATTAAATGGTTAATATAATTCTTAAAAGTAATTCCATATTTAAAATTTATCGTCGAATTTAATACATCATTTTAAAATATTTCTTTTATTATTTTCTTTTTTATCTAATAGTGTGAATGTGGTAATTTCTAAAATAATCCGATAGTGAACGTGGTAATTTCTAAAATAATCTAATAGTGAATGTGGTAAACGATCGATAAATCAGCGATATAAATTTGATACGTTCACAATTACACTAAATGGCCGGAAAATGGAAATTTTCTGTCTAATATATAAAAATTGATTAAATGGTTAATATAATTCTTAAAAGTAATTCCACATTTAAAATTTATCGTCGAATTTAATACATCATTTTAAAATATTTCTTTTATTATTTTTTTTTTTATCTAATAGTGTGAATGTGGTAATTTCTAAAATAATCCGATAGTGAACGTGGTAATTTCTAAAATAATCTAATAGTGAATGTGGTAAACGATCGATAAATCAGCGATATAAATTTGATACGTTCACAATTACACTAAATGGCCGGAAAATGGAAATTTTCTGTCTAATATATAAAAATTGATTAAATGGTTAATATAATTCTTAAAAGTAATTCCACATTTAAAATTTATCGTCGAATTTAATAAATCATTTTAAAATATTTCTTTTATTATTTTCTTTTTTATCTAATAGTGTGAATGTGGTAATTTCTAAAATAATCCGATAGTGAACGTGGTAATTTCTAAAATAATCTAATAGTGAATGTGGTAAACGATCGATAAATCAGCGATATAAATTTGATACGTTCACAATTACACTAAATGGCCGGAAAATGGAAATTTTCTTTCTAATATATAAAAATTGATTAAATGGTTAATATAATTCTTAAAAGTAATTCCACATTTAAAATTTATCGTCGAATTTAATAAATCATTTTAAAATATTTCTTTTATTATTTTCTTTTTTATCTAATAGTGTGAATGTGGTAATTTCTAAAATAATCCGATAGTGAACGTGGTAATTTCTAAAATAATCTAATAGTGAATGTGGTAAACGATCGATAAATCAGCGATATAAATTTGATACGTTCACAATTACACTAAATGGCCGGAAAATGGAAATTTTCTTTCTAATATATAAAAATTGATTAAATGGTTAATATAATTCTTAAAAGTAATTCCACATTTAAAATTTATCGTCGAATTTAATAAATCATTTTAAAATATTTCTTTTATTATTTTCTTTTTTATCTAATAGTGTGAATGTGGTAATTTCTAAAATAATCCGATAGTGAACGTGGTAATTTCTAAAATAATCTAATAGTGAATGTGGTAAACGATCGATAAATCAGCGATATAAATTTGATACGTTCACAATTACACTAAATGGCCGGAAAATGGAAATTTTCTTTCTAATATATAAAAATTGATTAAATGGTTAATATAATTCTTAAAAGTAATTCCACATTTAAAATTTATCGTCGAATTTAATAAATCATTTTAAAATATTTCTTTTATTATTTTCTTTTTTATCTAATAGTGTGAATGTGGTAATTTCTAAAATAATCCGATAGTGAACGTGGTAATTTCTAAAATAATCTAATAGTGAATGTGGTAAACGATCGATAAATCAGCGATATAAATTTGATACGTTCACAATTACACTAAATGGCCGGAAAATGGAAATTTTCTTTCTAATATATAAAAATTGATTAAATGGTTAATATAATTCTTAAAAGTAATTCCACATTTAAAATTTATCGTCGAATTTAATAAATCATTTTAAAATATTTCTTTTATTATTTTCTTTTTTATCTAATAGTGTGAATGTGGTAATTTCTAAAATAATCCGATAGTGAACGTGGTAATTTCTAAAATAATCTAATAGTGAATGTGGTAAACGATCGATAAATCAGCGATATAAATTTGATACGTTCACAATTACACTAAATGGCTGGAAAATGGAAATTTTCTTTCTAATATATAAAAATTGATTAAATGGTTAATATAATTCTTAAAAGTAATTCCATATTTAAAATTTATCGTCGAATTTAATACATCATTTTAAAATATTTCTTTTATTATTTTCTTTTTTATCTAATAGTGTGAATGTGGTAATTTCTAAAATAATCCGATAGTGAACGTGGTAATTTCTAAAATAATCTAATAGTGAATGTGGTAAACGATCGATAAATCAGCGATATAAATTTGATACGTTCACAATTACACTAAATGGCCGGAAAATGGAAATTTTCTGTCTAATATATAAAAATTGATTAAATGGTTAATATAATTCTTAAAAGTAATTCCACATTTAAAATTTATCGTCGAATTTAATAAATCATTTTAAAATATTTCTTTTATTATTTTCTTTTTTATCTAATAGTGTGAATGTGGTAATTTCTAAAATAATCCGATAGTGAACGTGGTAATTTCTAAAATAATCTAATAGTGAATGTGGTAAACGATCGATAAATCAGCGATATAAATTTGATACGTTCACAATTACACTAAATGGCCGGAAAATGGAAATTTTCTGTCTAATATATAAAAATTGATTAAATGGTTAATATAATTCTTAAAAGTAATTCCACATTTAAAATTTATCGTCGAATTTAATAAATCATTTTAAAATATTTCTTTTATTATTTTCTTTTTTATCTAATAGTGTGAATGTGGTAATTTCTAAAATAATCCGATAGTGAACGTGGTAATTTCTAAAATAATCTAATAGTGAATGTGGTAAACGATCGATAAATCAGCGATATAAATTTGATACGTTCACAATTACACTAAATGGCCGGAAAATGGAAATTTTCTTTCTAATATATAAAAATTGATTAAATGGTTAATATAATTCTTAAAAGTAATTCCACATTTAAAATTTATCGTCGAATTTAATAAATCATTTTAAAATATTTCTTTTATTATTTTCTTTTTTATCTAATAGTGTGAATGTGGTAATTTCTAAAATAATCCGATAGTGAACGTGGTAATTTCTAAAATAATCTAATAGTGAATGTGGTAAACGATCGATAAATCAGCGATATAAATTTGATACGTTCACAATTACACTAAATGGCTGGAAAATGGAAATTTTCTTTCTAATATATAAAAATTGATTAAATGGTTAATATAATTCTTAAAAGTAATTCCATATTTAAAATTTATCGTCGAATTTAATACATCATTTTAAAATATTTCTTTTATTATTTTCTTTTTTATCTAATAGTGTGAATGTGGTAATTTCTAAAATAATCCGATAGTGAACGTGGTAATTTCTAAAATAATCTAATAGTGAATGTGGTAAACGATCGATAAATCAGCGATATAAATTTGATACGTTCACAATTACACTAAATGGCCGGAAAATGGAAATTTTCTGTCTAATATATAAAAATTGATTAAATGGTTAATATAATTCTTAAAAGTAATTCCACATTTAAAATTTATCGTCGAATTTAATAAATCATTTTAAAATATTTCTTTTATTATTTTCTTTTTTATCTAATAGTGTGAATGTGGTAATTTCTAAAATAATCCGATAGTGAACGTGGTAATTTCTAAAATAATCTAATAGTGAATGTGGTAAACGATCGATAAATCAGTGATATAAATTTGATACGTTCACAATTACACTAAATGGCCGGAAAATGGAAATTTTCTTTCTAATATATAAAAATTGATTAAATGGTTAATATAATTCTTAAAAGTAATTCCACATTTAAAATTTATCGTCGAATTTAATAAATCATTTTAAAATATTTCTTTTATTATTTTCTTTTTTATCTAATAGTGTGAATGTGGTAATTTCTAAAATAATCCGATAGTGAACGTGGTAATTTCTAAAATAATCTAATAGTGAATGTGGTAAACGATCGATAAATCAGCGATATAAATTTGATACGTTCACAATTACACTAAATGGCTGGAAAATGGAAATTTTCTGTCTAATATATAAAAATTGATTAAATGGTTAATATAATTCTTAAAAGTAATTCCACATTTAAAATTTATCGTCGAATTTAATACATCATTTTAAAATATTTCTTTTATTATTTTCTTTTTTATCTAATAGTGTGAATGTGGTAATTTCTAAAATAATCCGATAGTGAACGTGGTAATTTCTAAAATAATCTAATAGTGAATGTGGTAAACGATCGATAAATCAGCGATATAAATTTGATACGTTCACAATTACACTAAATGGCCGGAAAATGGAAATTTTCTTTCTAATATATAAAAATTGATTAAATGGTTAATATAATTCTTAAAAGTAATTCCACATTTAAAATTTATCGTCGAATTTAATAAATCATTTTAAAATATTTCTTTTATTATTTTCTTTTTTATCTAATAGTGTGAATGTGGTAATTTCTAAAATAATCCGATAGTGAACGTGGTAATTTCTAAAATAATCTAATAGTGAATGTGGTAAACGATCGATAAATCAGCGATATAAATTTGATACGTTCACAATTACACTAAATGGCCGGAAAATGGAAATTTTCTTTCTAATATATAAAAATTGATTAAATGGTTAATATAATTCTTAAAAGTAATTCCACATTTAAAATTTATCGTCGAATTTAATAAATCATTTTAAAATATTTCTTTTATTATTTTCTTTTTTATCTAATAGTGTGAATGTGGTAATTTCTAAAATAATCCGATAGTGAACGTGGTAATTTCTAAAATAATCTAATAGTGAATGTGGTAAACGATCGATAAATCAGCGATATAAATTTGATACGTTCACAATTACACTAAATGGCCGGAAAATGGAAATTTTCTTTCTAATATATAAAAATTGATTAAATGGTTAATATAATTCTTAAAAGTAATTCCACATTTAAAATTTATCGTCGAATTTAATAAATCATTTTAAAATATTTCTTTTATTATTTTCTTTTTTATCTAATAGTGTGAATGTGGTAATTTCTAAAATAATCCGATAGTGAACGTGGTAATTTCTAAAATAATCTAATAGTGAATGTGGTAAACGATCGATAAATCAGCGATATAAATTTGATACGTTCACAATTACACTAAATGGCCGGAAAATGGAAATTTTCTGTCTAATATATAAAAATTGATTAAATGGTTAATATAATTCTTAAAAGTAATTCCACATTTAAAATTTATCGTCGAATTTAATAAATCATTTTAAAATATTTCTTTTATTATTTTCTTTTTTATCTAATAGTGTGAATGTGGTAATTTCTAAAATAATCCGATAGTGAACGTGGTAATTTCTAAAATAATCTAATAGTGAATGTGGTAAACGATCGATAAATCAGCGATATAAATTTGATACGTTCACAATTACACTAAATGGCCGGAAAATGGAAATTTTCTTTCTAATATATAAAAATTGATTAAATGGTTAATATAATTCTTAAAAGTAATTCCACATTTAAAATTTATCGTCGAATTTAATAAATCATTTTAAAATATTTCTTTTATTATTTTCTTTTTTATCTAATAGTGTGAATGTGGTAATTTCTAAAATAATCCGATAGTGAACGTGGTAATTTCTAAAATAATCTAATAGTGAATGTGGTAAACGATCGATAAATCAGCGATATAAATTTGATACGTTCACAATTACACTAAATGGCTGGAAAATGGAAATTTTCTGTCTAATATATAAAAATTGATTAAATGGTTAATATAATTCTTAAAAGTAATTCCACATTTAAAATTTATCGTCGAATTTAATACATCATTTTAAAATATTTCTTTTATTATTTTCTTTTTTATCTAATAGTGTGAATGTGGTAATTTCTAAAATAATCCGATAGTGAACGTGGTAATTTCTAAAATAATCTAATAGTGAATGTGGTAAACGATCGATAAATCAGCGATATAAATTTGATACGTTCACAATTACACTAAATGGCCGGAAAATGGAAATTTTCTTTCTAATATATAAAAATTGATTAAATGGTTAATATAATTCTTAAAAGTAATTCCACATTTAAAATTTATCGTCGAATTTAATAAATCATTTTAAAATATTTCTTTTATTATTTTCTTTTTTATCTAATAGTGTGAATGTGGTAATTTCTAAAATAATCCGATAGTGAACGTGGTAATTTCTAAAATAATCTAATAGTGAATGTGGTAAACGATCGATAAATCAGCGATATAAATTTGATACGTTCACAATTACACTAAATGGCCGGAAAATGGAAATTTTCTTTCTAATATATAAAAATTGATTAAATGGTTAATATAATTCTTAAAAGTAATTCCACATTTAAAATTTATCGTCGAATTTAATACATCATTTTAAAATATTCCTTTTATTATTTTCTTTTTTATCTAATAGTGTGAATGTGGTAATTTCTAAAATAATCCGATAGTGAACGTGGTAATTTCTAAAATAATCTAATAGTGAATGTGGTAAACGATCGATAAATCAGCGATATAAATTTGATACGTTCACAATTACACTAAATGGCCGGAAAATGGAAATTTTCTGTCTAATATATAAAAATTGATTAAATGGTTAATATAATTCTTAAAAGTAATTCCACATTTAAAATTTATCGTCGAATTTAATAAATCATTTTAAAATATTTCTTTTATTATTTTCTTTTTTATCTAATAGTGTGAATGTGGTAATTTCTAAAATAATCCGATAGTGAACGTGGTAATTTCTAAAATAATCTAATAGTGAATGTGGTAAACGATCGATAAATCAGCGATATAAATTTGATACGTTCACAATTACACTAAATGGCCGGAAAATGGAAATTTTCTTTCTAATATATAAAAATTGATTAAATGGTTAATATAATTCTTAAAAGTAATTCCACATTTAAAATTTATCGTCGAATTTAATAAATCATTTTAAAATATTTCTTTTATTATTTTCTTTTTTATCTAATAGTGTGAATGTGGTAATTTCTAAAATAATCCGATAGTGAACGTGGTAATTTCTAAAATAATCTAATAGTGAATGTGGTAAACGATCGATAAATCAGCGATATAAATTTGATACGTTCACAATTACACTAAATGGCCGGAAAATGGAAATTTTCTTTCTAATATATAAAAATTGATTAAATGGTTAATATAATTCTTAAAAGTAATTCCACATTTAAAATTTATCGTCGAATTTAATAAATCATTTTAAAATATTTCTTTTATTATTCTCTTTTTTATCTAATAGTGTGAATGTGGTAATTTCTAAAATAATCCGATAGTGAACGTGGTAATTTCTAAAATAATCTAATAGTGAATGTGGTAAACGATCGATAAATCAGCGATATAAATTTGATACGTTCACAATTACACTAAATGGCCGGAAAATGGAAATTTTCTTTCTAATATATAAAAATTGATTAAATGGTTAATATAATTCTTAAAAGTAATTCCACATTTAAAATTTATCGTCGAATTTAATAAATCATTTTAAAATATTTCTTTTATTATTTTCTTTTTTATCTAATAGTGTGAATGTGGTAATTTCTAAAATAATCCGATAGTGAACGTGGTAATTTCTAAAATAATCTAATAGTGAATGTGGTAAACGATCGATAAATCAGCGATATAAATTTGATACGTTCACAATTACACTAAATGGCCGGAAAATGGAAATTTTCTTTCTAATATATAAAAATTGATTAAATGGTTAATATAATTCTTAAAAGTAATTCCACATTTAAAATTTATCGTCGAATTTAATACATCATTTTAAAATATTTCTTTTATTATTTTCTTTTTTATCTAATAGTGTGAATGTGGTAATTTCTAAAATAATCCGATAGTGAACGTGGTAATTTCTAAAATAATCTAATAGTGAATGTGGTAAACGATCGATAAATCAGCGATATAAATTTGATACGTTCACAATTACACTAAATGGCCGGAAAATGGAAATTTTCTTTCTAATATATAAAAATTGATTAAATGGTTAATATAATTCTTAAAAGTAATTCCACATTTAAAATTTATCGTCGAATTTAATAAATCATTTTAAAATATTTCTTTTATTATTTTCTTTTTTATCTAATAGTGTGAATGTGGTAATTTCTAAAATAATCCGATAGTGAACGTGGTAATTTCTAAAATAATCTAATAGTGAATGTGGTAAACGATCGATAAATCAGCGATATAAATTTGATACGTTCACAATTACACTAAATGGCCGGAAAATGGAAATTTTCTTTCTAATATATAAAAATTGATTAAATGGTTAATATAATTCTTAAAAGTAATTCCACATTTAAAATTTATCGTCAAATTTAATACATCATTTTAAAATATTTCTTTTATTATTTTCTTTTTTATCTAATAGTGTGAATGTGGTAATTTCTAAAATATTCCGATAGTGAACGTGGTAATTTCTAAAATAATCTAATAGTGAATGTGGTAAACGATCGATAAATCAGCGATATAAATTTGATACGTTCACAATTACACTAAATGGCCGGAAAATGGAAATTTTCTTTCTAATATATAAAAATTGATTAAATGGTTAATATAATTCTTAAAAGTAATTCCACATTTAAAATTTATCGTCGAATTTAATAAATCATTTTAAAATATTTCTTTTATTATTTTCTTTTTTATCTAATAGTGTGAATGTGGTAATTTCTAAAATAATCCGATAGTGAACGTGGTAATTTCTAAAATAATCTAATAGTGAATGTGGTAAACGATCGATAAATCAGCGATATAAATTTGATACGTTCACAATTACACTAAATGGCCGGAAAATGGAAATTTTCTTTCTAATATATAAAAATTGATTAAATGGTTAATATAATTCTTAAAAGTAATTCCACATTTAAAATTTATCGTCGAATTTAATACATCATTTTAAAATATTCCTTTTATTATTTTCTTTTTTATCTAATAGTGTGAATGTGGTAATTTCTAAAATAATCCGATAGTGAACGTGGTAATTTCTAAAATAATCTAATAGTGAATGTGGTAAACGATCGATAAATCAGCGATATAAATTTGATACGTTCACAATTACACTAAATGGCCGGAAAATGGAAATTTTCTGTCTAATATATAAAAATTGATTAAATGGTTAATATAATTCTTAAAAGTAATTCCACATTTAAAATTTATCGTCGAATTTAATAAATCATTTTAAAATATTTCTTTTATTATTTTCTTTTTTATCTAATAGTGTGAATGTGGTAATTTCTAAAATAATCCGATAGTGAACGTGGTAATTTCTAAAATAATCTAATAGTGAATGTGGTAAACGATCGATAAATCAGCGATATAAATTTGATACGTTCACAATTACACTAAATGGCCGGAAAATGGAAATTTTCTTTCTAATATATAAAAATTGATTAAATGGTTAATATAATTCTTAAAAGTAATTCCACATTTAAAATTTATCGTCGAATTTAATAAATCATTTTAAAATATTTCTTTTATTATTTTCTTTTTTATCTAATAGTGTGAATGTGGTAATTTCTAAAATAATCCGATAGTGAACGTGGTAATTTCTAAAATAATCTAATAGTGAATGTGGTAAACGATCGATAAATCAGCGATATAAATTTGATACGTTCACAATTACACTAAATGGCCGGAAAATGGAAATTTTCTTTCTAATATATAAAAATTGATTAAATGGTTAATATAATTCTTAAAAGTAATTCCATATTTAAAATTTATCGTCGAATTTAATAAATCATTTTAAAATATTTCTTTTATTATTTTCTTTTTTATCTAATAGTGTGAATGGGGTAATTTCTAAAATAATCCGATAGTGAACGTGGTAATTTCTAAAATAATCTAATAGTGAATGTGGTAAACGATCGATAAATCAGCGATATAAATTTGATACGTTCACAATTACACTAAATGGCCGGAAAATGGAAATTTTCTTTCTAATATATAAAAATTGATTAAATGGTTAATATAATTCTTAAAAGTAATTCCACATTTAAAATTTATCGTCGAATTTAATAAATCATTTTAAAATATTTCTTTTATTATTTTCTTTTTTATCTAATAGTGTGAATGTGGTAATTTCTAAAATAATCCGATAGTGAACGTGGTAATTTCTAAAATAATTTAATAGTGAATGTGGTAAACGATCGATAAATCAGCGATATAAATTTGATACGTTCACAATTACACTAAATGGCCGGAAAATGGAAATTTTCTGTCTAATATATAAAAATTGATTAAATGGTTAATATAATTCTTAAAAGTAATTCCACATTTAAAATTTATCGTCGAATTTAATACATCATTTTAAAATATTTCTTTTATTATTTTCTTTTTTATCTAATAGTGTGAATGTGGTAATTTCTAAAATAATCCGATAGTGAACGTGGTAATTTCTAAAATAATCTAATAGTGAATGTGGTAAACGATCGATAAATCAGCGATATAAATTTGATATACGTTCACAATTACACTAAATGGCCGGAAAATGGAAATTTTCTTTCTAATATATAAAAATTGATTAAATGGTTAATATAATTCTTAAAAGTAATTCCACATTTAAAATTTATCGTCGAATTTAATAAATCATTTTAAAATATTTCTTTTATTATTTTCTTTTTTATCTAATAGTGTGAATGTGGTAATTTCTAAAATAATCCGATAGTGAACGTGGTAATTTCTAAAATAATCTAATAGTGAATGTGGTAAACGATCGATAAATCAGCGATATAAATTTGATACGTTCACAATTACACTAAATGGCCGGAAAATGGAAATTTTCTTTCTAATATATAAAAATTGATTAAATGGTTAATATAATTCTTAAAAGTAATTCCACATTTAAAATTTATCGTCGAATTTAATACATCATTTTAAAATATTCCTTTTATTATTTTCTTTTTTATCTAATAGTGTGAATGTGGTAATTTCTAAAATAATCCGATAGTGAACGTGGTAATTTCTAAAATAATCTAATAGTGAATGTGGTAAACGATCGATAAATCAGCGATATAAATTTGATACGTTCACAATTACACTAAATGGCCGGAAAATGGAAATTTTCTGTCTAATATATAAAAATTGATTAAATGGTTAATATAATTCTTAAAAGTAATTCCACATTTAAAATTTATCGTCGAATTTAATAAATCATTTTAAAATATTTCTTTTATTATTTTCTTTTTTATCTAATAGTGTGAATGTGGTAATTTCTAAAATAATCCGATAGTGAATGTGGTAATTTCTAAAATAATCTAATAGTGAATGTGGTAAACGATCGATAAATCAGCGATATAAATTTGATACATTCACAATTACACTAAATGGCCGGAAAATGGAAATTTTCTTTCTGATATATAAAAATTGATTAAATGGTTAATATAATTCTTAAAAGTAATTCCACATTTAAAATTTATCATCGAATTTAATAAATCATTTTAAAATATTTCTTTTATTATTTTCTTTTTTATCTAATAGTGTGAATGTGGTAATTTCTAAAATAATCCGATAGTGAACGTGGTAATTTCTAAAATAATCTAATAGTGAATGTGGTAAACGATCGATAAATCAGCGATATAAATTTGATACGTTCACAATTACACTAAATGGCCGGAAAATGGAAATTTTCTTTCTAATATATAAAAATTGATTAAATGGTTAATATAATTCTTAAAAGTAATTCCACATTTAAAATTTATCGTCGAATTTAATAAATCATTTTAAAATATTTCTTTTATTATTCTCTTTTTTATCTAATAGTGTGAATGTGGTAATTTCTAAAATAATCCGATAATGAACGTGGTAATTTCTAAAATAATCTAATAGTGAATGTGGTAAACGATCGATAAATCAGCGATATAAATTTGATATGTTCACAATTACACTAAATGGCCGGAAAATGGAAATTTTCTTTCTAATATATAAAAATTGATTAAATGGTTAATATAATTCTTAAAAGTAATTCCACATTTAAAATTTATCGTCGAATTTAATACATCATTTTAAAATATTTCTTTTATTATTTTCTTTTTTATCTAATAGTGTGAATGTGGTAATTTCTAAAATAATCCGATAGTGAACGTGGTAATTTCTAAAATAATCTAATAGTGAATGTGGTAAACGATCGATAAATCAGCGATATAAATTTGATACGTTCACAATTACACTAAATGGCCGGAAAATGGAAATTTTCTTTCTAATATATAAAAATTGATTAAATGGTTAATATAATTCTTAAAAGTAATTCCACATTTAAAATTTATCATCGAATTTAATAAATCATTTTAAAATATTTCTTTTATTATTTTCTTTTTTATCTAATAGTGTGAATGTGGTAATTTCTAAAATAATCCGATAGTGAACGTGGTAATTTCTAAAATAATCTAATAGTGAATGTGGTAAACGATCGATAAATCAGCGATATAAATTTGATACGTTCACAATTACACTAAATGGCCGGAAAATGGAAATTTTCTTTCTAATATATAAAAATTGATTAAATGGTTAATATAATTCTTAAAAGTAATTCCACATTTAAAATTCATCGTCGAATTTAATACATCATTTTAAAATATTTCTTTTATTATTTTCTTTTTTATCTAATAGTGTGAATGTGGTAATTTCTAAAATAATCCGATAGTGAACGTGGTAATTTCTAAAATAATCTAATAGTGAATGTGGTAAACGATCGATAAATCAGCGATATAAATTTGATACGTTCACAATTACACTAAATGGCCGGAAAATGGAAATTTTCTTTCTAATATATAAAAATTGATTAAATGGTTAATATAATTCTTAAAAGTAATTCCACATTTAAAATTTATCGTCGAATTTAATAAATCATTTTAAAATATTTCTTTTATTATTTTCTTTTTTATCTAATAGTGTGAATGTGGTAATTTCTAAAATAATCCGATAGTGAACGTGGTAATTTCTAAAATAATCTAATAGTGAATGTGGTAAACGATCGATAAATCAGCGATATAAATTTGATACGTTCACAATTACACTAAATGGCCGGAAAATGGAAATTTTCTTTCTAATATATAAAAATTGATTAAATGGTTAATATAATTCTTAAAAGTAATTCCACATTTAAAATTTATCGTCGAATTTAATACATCATTTTAAAATATTTCTTTTATTATTTTCTTTTTTATCTAATAGTGTGAATGTGGTAATTTCTAAAATAATCCGATAGTGAACGTGGTAATTTCTAAAATAATCTAATAGTGAATGTGGTAAACGATCGATAAATCAGCGATATAAATTTGATACATTCACAATTACACTAAATGGCCGGAAAATGGAAATTTTCTGTCTAATATATAAAAATTGATTAAATGGTTAATATAATTCTTAAAAGTAATTCCACATTTAAAATTTATCGTCGAATTTAATAAATCATTTTAAAATATTTCTTTTATTATTTTCTTTTTTATCTAATAGTGTGAATGTGGTAATTTCTAAAATAATCCGATAGTGAACGTGGTAATTTCTAAAATAATCTAATAGTGAATGTGGTAAACGATCGATAAATCAGCGATATAAATTTGATACGTTCACAATTACACTAAATGGCCGGAAAATGGAAATTTTCTTTCTAATATATAAAAATTGATTAAATGGTTAATATAATTCTTAAAAGTAATTCCACATTTAAAATTTATCGTCGAATTTAATAAATCATTTTAAAATATTTCTTTTATTATTTTCTTTTTTATCTAATAGTGTGAATGTGGTAATTTCTAAAATAATCCGATAGTGAACGTGGTAATTTCTAAAATAATCTAATAGTGAATGTGGTAAACGATCGATAAATCAGCGATATAAATTTGATACGTTCACAATTACACTAAATGCCCGGAAAATGGAAATTTTCTTTCTAATATATAAAAATTGATTAAATGGTTAATATAATTCTTAAAAGTAATTCCATATTTAAAATTTTATCGTCGAATTTAATACATCATTTTAAAATATTTCTTTTATTATTTTCTTTTTTATCTAATAGTGTGAATGTGGTAATTTCTAAAATAATCCGATAGTGAACGTGGTAATTTCTAAAATAATCTAATAGTGAATGTGGTAAACGATCGATAAATCAGCGATATAAATTTGATACGTTCACAATTACACTAAATGGCCGGAAAATGGAAATTTTCTGTCTAATATATAAAAATTGATTAAATGGTTAATATAATTCTTAAAAGTAATTCCACATTTAAAATTTATCGTCGAATTTAATAAATCATTTTAAAATATTTCTTTTATTATTTTCTTTTTTATCTAATAGTGTGAATGTGGTAATTTCTAAAATAATCCGATAGTGAACGTGGTAATTTCTAAAATAATCTAATAGTGAATGTGGTAAACGATCGATAAATCAGCGATATAAATTTGATATGTTCACAATTACACTAAATGGCCGGAAAATGGAAATTTTCTTTCTAATATATAAAAATTGATTAAATGGTTAATATAATTCTTAAAAGTAATTCCACATTTAAAATTTATCGTCGAATTTAATACATCATTTTAAAATATTTCTTTTATTATTTTCTTTTTTATCTAATAGTGTGAATGTGGTAATTTCTAAAATAATCCGATAGTGAACGTGGTAATTTCTAAAATAATCTAATAGTGAATGTGGTAAACGATCGATAAATCAGCGATATAAATTTGATACGTTCACAATTACACTAAATGGCCGGAAAATGGAAATTTTCTTTCTAATATATAAAAATTGATTAAATGGTTAATATAATTCTTAAAAGTAATTCCACATTTAAAATTTATCGTCGAATTTAATAAATCATTTTAAAATATTTCTTTTATTATTTTCTTTTTTATCTAATAGTGTGAATGTGGTAATTTCTAAAATAATCCGATAGTGAACGTGGTAATTTCTAAAATAATCTAATAGTGAATGTGGTAAACGATCGATAAATCAGCGATATAAATTTGATACGTTCACAATTACACTAAATGGCCGGAAAATGGAAATTTTCTGTCTAATATATAAAAATTGATTAAATGGTTAATATAATTCTTAAAAGTAATTCCACATTTAAAATTTATCGTCGAATTTAATAAATCATTTTAAAATATTTCTTTTATTATTTTCTTTTTTATCTAATAGTGTGAATGTGGTAATTTCTAAAATAATCCGATAGTGAACGTGGTAATTTCTAAAATAATCTAATAGTGAATGTGGTAAACGATCGATAAATCAGCGATATAAATTTGATACGTTCACAATTACACTAAATGGCCGGAAAATGGAAATTTTCTTTCTAATATATAAAAATTGATTAAATGGTTAATATAATTCTTAAAAGTAATTCCACATTTAAAATTTATCGTCGAATTTAATAAATCATTTTAAAATATTTCTTTTATTATTTTCTTTTTTATCTAATAGTGTGAATGTGGTAATTTCTAAAATAATCCGATAGTGAACGTGGTAATTTCTAAAATAATCTAATAGTGAATGTGGTAAACGATCGATAAATCAGCGATATAAATTTGATACGTTCACAATTACACTAAATGGCCGGAAAATGGAAATTTTCTTTCTAATATATAAAAATTGATTAAATGGTTAATATAATTCTTAAAAGTAATTCCACATTTAAAATTTATCGTCGAATTTAATAAATCATTTTAAAATATTTCTTTTATTATTCTCTTTTTTATCTAATAGTGTGAATGTGGTAATTTCTAAAATAATCCGATAGTGAACGTGGTAATTTCTAAAATAATCTAATAGTGAATGTGGTAAACGATCGATAAATCAGCGATATAAATTTGATACGTTCACAATTACACTAAATGGCCGGAAAATGGAAATTTTCTTTCTAATATATAAAAATTGATTAAATGGTTAATATAATTCTTAAAAGTAATTCCACATTTAAAATTTATCGTCGAATTTAATAAATCATTTTAAAATATTTCTTTTATTATTTTCTTTTTTATCTAATAGTGTGAATGTGGTAATTTCTAAAATAATCCGATAGTGAACGTGGTAATTTCTAAAATAATCTAATAGTGAATGTGGTAAACGATCGATAAATCAGCGATATAAATTTGATACGTTCACAATTACACTAAATGGCCGGAAAATGGAAATTTTCTTTCTAATATATAAAAATTGATTAAATGGTTAATATAATTCTTAAAAGTAATTCCACATTTAAAATTTATCGTCGAATTTAATACATCATTTTAAAATATTTCTTTTATTATTTTCTTTTTTATCTAATAGTGTGAATGTGGTAATTTCTAAAATAATCCGATAGTGAACGTGGTAATTTCTAAAATAATCTAATAGTGAATGTGGTAAACGATCGATAAATCAGCGATATAAATTTGATACGTTCACAATTACACTAAATGGCCGGAAAATGGAAATTTTCTTTCTAATATATAAAAATTGATTAAATGGTTAATATAATTCTTAAAAGTAATTCCACATTTAAAATTTATCGTCGAATTTAATAAATCATTTTAAAATATTTCTTTTATTATTTTCTTTTTTATCTAATAGTGTGAATGTGGTAATTTCTAAAATAATCCGATAGTGAACGTGGTAATTTCTAAAATAATCTAATAGTGAATGTGGTAAACGATCGATAAATCAGCGATATAAATTTGATACGTTCACAATTACACTAAATGGCCGGAAAATGGAAATTTTCTTTCTAATATATAAAAATTGATTAAATGGTTAATATAATTCTTAAAAGTAATTCCACATTTAAAATTTATCGTCAAATTTAATACATCATTTTAAAATATTTCTTTTATTATTTTCTTTTTTATCTAATAGTGTGAATGTGGTAATTTCTAAAATATTCCGATAGTGAACGTGGTAATTTCTAAAATAATCTAATAGTGAATGTGGTAAACGATCGATAAATCAGCGATATAAATTTGATACGTTCACAATTACACTAAATGGCCGGAAAATGGAAATTTTCTTTCTAATATATAAAAATTGATTAAATGGTTAATATAATTCTTAAAAGTAATTCCACATTTAAAATTTATCGTCGAATTTAATAAATCATTTTAAAATATTTCTTTTATTATTTTCTTTTTTATCTAATAGTGTGAATGTGGTAATTTCTAAAATAATCCGATAGTGAACGTGGTAATTTCTAAAATAATCTAATAGTGAATGTGGTAAACGATCGATAAATCAGCGATATAAATTTGATACGTTCACAATTACACTAAATGGCCGGAAAATGGAAATTTTCTTTCTAATATATAAAAATTGATTAAATGGTTAATATAATTCTTAAAAGTAATTCCACATTTAAAATTTATCGTCGAATTTAATACATCATTTTAAAATATTCCTTTTATTATTTTCTTTTTTATCTAATAGTGTGAATGTGGTAATTTCTAAAATAATCCGATAGTGAACGTGGTAATTTCTAAAATAATCTAATAGTGAATGTGGTAAACGATCGATAAATCAGCGATATAAATTTGATACGTTCACAATTACACTAAATGGCCGGAAAATGGAAATTTTCTGTCTAATATATAAAAATTGATTAAATGGTTAATATAATTCTTAAAAGTAATTCCACATTTAAAATTTATCGTCGAATTTAATAAATCATTTTAAAATATTTCTTTTATTATTTTCTTTTTTATCTAATAGTGTGAATGTGGTAATTTCTAAAATAATCCGATAGTGAACGTGGTAATTTCTAAAATAATCTAATAGTGAATGTGGTAAACGATCGATAAATCAGCGATATAAATTTGATACGTTCACAATTACACTAAATGGCCGGAAAATGGAAATTTTCTTTCTAATATATAAAAATTGATTAAATGGTTAATATAATTCTTAAAAGTAATTCCACATTTAAAATTTATCGTCGAATTTAATAAATCATTTTAAAATATTTCTTTTATTATTTTCTTTTTTATCTAATAGTGTGAATGTGGTAATTTCTAAAATAATCCGATAGTGAACGTGGTAATTTCTAAAATAATCTAATAGTGAATGTGGTAAACGATCGATAAATCAGCGATATAAATTTGATACGTTCACAATTACACTAAATGGCCGGAAAATGGAAATTTTCTTTCTAATATATAAAAATTGATTAAATGGTTAATATAATTCTTAAAAGTAATTCC
The DNA here is from genome assembly GCA_032883995.1 of Coronaproctus castanopsis. Classification (NCBI taxonomy): domain Eukaryota; kingdom Metazoa; phylum Arthropoda; class Insecta; order Hemiptera; family Monophlebidae; genus Coronaproctus; species Coronaproctus castanopsis. The sequence continues at coordinate 64,973,488 of CM065052.1, read as the reverse complement.
ATATTTAAAATTTATCGTCGAATTTAATAAATCATTTTAAAATATTTCTTTTATTATTTTCTTTTTTATCTAATAGTGTGAATGGGGTAATTTCTAAAATAATCCGATAGTGAACGTGGTAATTTCTAAAATAATCTAATAGTGAATGTGGTAAACGATCGATAAATCAGCGATATAAATTTGATACGTTCACAATTACACTAAATGGCCGGAAAATGGAAATTTTCTTTCTAATATATAAAAATTGATTAAATGGTTAATATAATTCTTAAAAGTAATTCCACATTTAAAATTTATCGTCGAATTTAATAAATCATTTTAAAATATTTCTTTTATTATTTTCTTTTTTATCTAATAGTGTGAATGTGGTAATTTCTAAAATAATCCGATAGTGAACGTGGTAATTTCTAAAATAATTTAATAGTGAATGTGGTAAACGATCGATAAATCAGCGATATAAATTTGATACGTTCACAATTACACTAAATGGCCGGAAAATGGAAATTTTCTGCCTAATATATAAAAATTGATTAAATGGTTAATATAATTCTTAAAAGTAATTCCACATTTAAAATTTATCGTCGAATTTAATACATCATTTTAAAATATTTCTTTTATTATTTTCTTTTTTATCTAATAGTGTGAATGTGGTAATTTCTAAAATAATCCGATAGTGAACGTGGTAATTTCTAAAATAATCTAATAGTGAATGTGGTAAACGATCGATAAATCAGCGATATAAATTTGATACGTTCACAATTACACTAAATGGCCGGAAAATGGAAATTTTCTTTCTAATATATAAAAATTGATTAAATGGTTAATATAATTCTTAAAAGTAATTCCACATTTAAAATTTATCGTCGAATTTAATAAATCATTTTAAAATATTTCTTTTATTATTTTCTTTTTTATCTAATAGTGTGAATGTGGTAATTTCTAAAATAATCCGATAGTGAACGTGGTAATTTCTAAAATAATTTAATAGTGAATGTGGTAAACGATCGATAAATCAGCGATATAAATTTGATACGTTCACAATTACACTAAATGGCCGGAAAATGGAAATTTTCTGTCTAATATATAAAAATTGATTAAATGGTTAATATAATTCTTAAAAGTAATTCCACATTTAAAATTTATCGTCGAATTTAATACATCATTTTAAAATATTTCTTTTATTATTTTCTTTTTTATCTAATAGTGTGAATGTGGTAATTTCTAAAATAATCCGATAGTGAACGTGGTAATTTCTAAAATAATCTAATAGTGAATGTGGTAAACGATCGATAAATCAGCGATATAAATTTGATATACGTTCACAATTACACTAAATGGCCGGAAAATGGAAATTTTCTTTCTAATATATAAAAATTGATTAAATGGTTAATATAATTCTTAAAAGTAATTCCACATTTAAAATTTATCGTCGAATTTAATAAATCATTTTAAAATATTTCTTTTATTATTTTCTTTTTTATCTAATAGTGTGAATGTGGTAATTTCTAAAATAATCCGATAGTGAACGTGGTAATTTCTAAAATAATCTAATAGTGAATGTGGTAAACGATCGATAAATCAGCGATATAAATTTGATACGTTCACAATTACACTAAATGGCCGGAAAATGGAAATTTTCTTTCTAATATATAAAAATTGATTAAATGGTTAATATAATTCTTAAAAGTAATTCCACATTTAAAATTTATCGTCGAATTTAATACATCATTTTAAAATATTCCTTTTATTATTTTCTTTTTTATCTAATAGTGTGAATGTGGTAATTTCTAAAATAATCCGATAGTGAACGTGGTAATTTCTAAAATAATCTAATAGTGAATGTGGTAAACGATCGATAAATCAGCGATATAAATTTGATACGTTCACAATTACACTAAATGGCCGGAAAATGGAAATTTTCTGTCTAATATATAAAAATTGATTAAATGGTTAATATAATTCTTAAAAGTAATTCCACATTTAAAATTTATCGTCGAATTTAATAAATCATTTTAAAATATTTCTTTATTATTTTCTTTTTTATCTAATAGTGTGAATGTGGTAATTTCTAAAATAATCCGATAGTGAATGTGGTAATTTCTAAAATAATCTAATAGTGAATGTGGTAAACGATCGATAAATCAGCGATATAAATTTGATACATTCACAATTACACTAAATGGCCGGAAAATGGAAATTTTCTTTCTGATATATAAAAATTGATTAAATGGTTAATATAATTCTTAAAAGTAATTCCACATTTAAAATTTATCATCGAATTTAATAAATCATTTTAAAATATTTCTTTTATTATTTTCTTTTTTATCTAATAGTGTGAATGTGGTAATTTCTAAAATAATCCGATAGTGAACGTGGTAATTTCTAAAATAATCTAATAGTGAATGTGGTAAACGATCGATAAATCAGCGATATAAATTTGATACGTTCACAATTACACTAAATGGCCGGAAAATGGAAATTTTCTTTCTAATATATAAAAATTGATTAAATGGTTAATATAATTCTTAAAAGTAATTCCACATTTAAAATTTATCGTCGAATTTAATAAATCATTTTAAAATATTTCTTTTATTATTCTCTTTTTTATCTAATAGTGTGAATGTGGTAATTTCTAAAATAATCCGATAATGAACGTGGTAATTTCTAAAATAATCTAATAGTGAATGTGGTAAACGATCGATAAATCAGCGATATAAATTTGATATGTTCACAATTACACTAAATGGCCGGAAAATGGAAATTTTCTTTCTAATATATAAAAATTGATTAAATGGTTAATATAATTCTTAAAAGTAATTCCACATTTAAAATTTATCGTCGAATTTAATACATCATTTTAAAATATTTCTTTTATTATTTTCTTTTTTATCTAATAGTGTGAATGTGGTAATTTCTAAAATAATCCGATAGTGAACGTGGTAATTTCTAAAATAATCTAATAGTGAATGTGGTAAACGATCGATAAATCAGCGATATAAATTTGATACGTTCACAATTACACTAAATGGCCGGAAAATGGAAATTTTCTTTCTAATATATAAAAATTGATTAAATGGTTAATATAATTCTTAAAAGTAATTCCACATTTAAAATTTATCATCGAATTTAATAAATCATTTTAAAATATTTCTTTTATTATTTTCTTTTTTATCTAATAGTGTGAATGTGGTAATTTCTAAAATAATCCGATAGTGAACGTGGTAATTTCTAAAATAATCTAATAGTGAATGTGGTAAACGATCGATAAATCAGCGATATAAATTTGATACGTTCACAATTACACTAAATGGCCGGAAAATGGAAATTTTCTTTCTAATATATAAAAATTGATTAAATGGTTAATATAATTCTTAAAAGTAATTCCACATTTAAAATTCATCGTCGAATTTAATACATCATTTTAAAATATATCTTTTATTATTTTCTTTTTTATCTAATAGTGTGAATGTGGTAATTTCTAAAATAATCCGATAGTGAACGTGGTAATTTCTAAAATAATCTAATAGTGAATGTGGTAAACGATCGATAAATCAGCGATATAAATTTGATACGTTCACAATTACACTAAATGGCCGGAAAATGGAAATTTTCTTTCTAATATATAAAAATTGATTAAATGGTTAATATAATTCTTAAAAGTAATTCCACATTTAAAATTTATCGTCGAATTTAATAAATCATTTTAAAATATTTCTTTTATTATTTTCTTTTTTATCTAATAGTGTGAATGTGGTAATTTCTAAAATAATCCGATAGTGAACGTGGTAATTTCTAAAATAATCTAATAGTGAATGTGGTAAACGATCGATAAATCAGCGATATAAATTTGATACGTTCACAATTACACTAAATGGCCGGAAAATGGAAATTTTCTTTCTAATATATAAAAATTGATTAAATGGTTAATATAATTCTTAAAAGTAATTCCACATTTAAAATTTATCGTCGAATTTAATACATCATTTTAAAATATTTCTTTTATTATTTTCTTTTTTATCTAATAGTGTGAATGTGGTAATTTCTAAAATAATCCGATAGTGAACGTGGTAATTTCTAAAATAATCTAATAGTGAATGTGGTAAACGATCGATAAATCAGCGATATAAATTTGATACATTCACAATTACACTAAATGGCCGGAAAATGGAAATTTTCTGTCTAATATATAAAAATTGATTAAATGGTTAATATAATTCTTAAAAGTAATTCCACATTTAAAATTTATCGTCGAATTTAATAAATCATTTTAAAATATTTCTTTTATTATTTTCTTTTTTATCTAATAGTGTGAATGTGGTAATTTCTAAAATAATCCGATAGTGAACGTGGTAATTTCTAAAATAATCTAATAGTGAATGTGGTAAACGATCGATAAATCAGCGATATAAATTTGATACGTTCACAATTACACTAAATGGCCGGAAAATGGAAATTTTCTTTCTAATATATAAAAATTGATTAAATGGTTAATATAATTCTTAAAAGTAATTCCACATTTAAAATTTATCGTCGAATTTAATAAATCATTTTAAAATATTTCTTTTATTATTTTCTTTTTTATCTAATAGTGTGAATGTGGTAATTTCTAAAATAATCCGATAGTGAACGTGGTAATTTCTAAAATAATCTAATAGTGAATGTGGTAAACGATCGATAAATCAGCGATATAAATTTGATACGTTCACAATTACACTAAATGCCCGGAAAATGGAAATTTTCTTTCTAATATATAAAAATTGATTAAATGGTTAATATAATTCTTAAAAGTAATTCCATATTTAAAATTTTATCGTCGAATTTAATACATCATTTTAAAATATTTCTTTTATTATTTTCTTTTTTATCTAATAGTGTGAATGTGGTAATTTCTAAAATAATCCGATAGTGAACGTGGTAATTTCTAAAATAATCTAATAGTGAATGTGGTAAACGATCGATAAATCAGCGATATAAATTTGATACGTTCACAATTACACTAAATGGCCGGAAAATGGAAATTTTCTGTCTAATATATAAAAATTGATTAAATGGTTAATATAATTCTTAAAAGTAATTCCACATTTAAAATTTATCGTCGAATTTAATAAATCATTTTAAAATATTTCTTTTATTATTTTCTTTTTTATCTAATAGTGTGAATGTGGTAATTTCTAAAATAATCCGATAGTGAACGTGGTAATTTCTAAAATAATCTAATAGTGAATGTGGTAAACGATCGATAAATCAGCGATATAAATTTGATACGTTCACAATTACACTAAATGGCCGGAAAATGGAAATTTTCTTTCTAATATATAAAAATTGATTAAATGGTTAATATAATTCTTAAAAGTAATTCCACATTTAAAATTTATCGTCGAATTTAATAAATCATTTTAAAATATTTCTTTTATTATTTTCTTTTTTATCTAATAGTGTGAATGTGGTAATTTCTAAAATAATCCGATAGTGAACGTGGTAATTTCTAAAATAATCTAATAGTGAATGTGGTAAACGATCGATAAATCAGCGATATAAATTTGATACGTTCACAATTACACTAAATGGCCGGAAAATGGAAATTTTCTTTCTAATATATAAAAATTGATTAAATGGTTAATATAATTCTTAAAAGTAATTCCACATTTAAAATTTATCGTCGAATTTAATACATCATTTTAAAATATTTCTTTTATTATTTTCTTTTTTATCTAATAGTGTGAATGTGGTAATTTCTAAAATAATCCGATAGTGAACGTGGTAATTTCTAAAATAATCTAATAGTGAATGTGGTAAACGATCGATAAATCAGCGATATAAATTTGATACGTTCACAATTACACTAAATGGCCGGAAAATGGAAATTTTCTTTCTAATATATAAAAATTGATTAAATGGTTAATATAATTCTTAAAAGTAATTCCACATTTAAAATTTATCGTCGAATTTAATAAATCATTTTAAAATATTTCTTTTATTATTTTCTTTTTTATCTAATAGTGTGAATGTGGTAATTTCTAAAATAATCCGATAGTGAACGTGGTAATTTCTAAAATAATCTAATAGTGAATGTGGTAAACGATCGATAAATCAGCGATATAAATTTGATACGTTCACAATTACACTAAATGGCCGGAAAATGGAAATTTTCTTTCTAATATATAAAAATTGATTAAATGGTTAATATAATTCTTAAAAGTAATTCCACATTTAAAATTTATCGTCGAATTTAATACATCATTTTAAAATATTCCTTTTATTATTTTCTTTTTTATCTAATAGTGTGAATGTGGTAATTTCTAAAATAATCCGATAGTGAACGTGGTAATTTCTAAAATAATCTAATAGTGAATGTGGTAAACGATCGATAAATCAGCGATATAAATTTGATACGTTCACAATTACACTAAATGGCCGGAAAATGGAAATTTTCTGTCTAATATATAAAAATTGATTAAATGGTTAATATAATTCTTAAAAGTAATTCCACATTTAAAATTTATCGTCGAATTTAATAAATCATTTTAAAATATTTCTTTTATTATTTTCTTTTTTATCTAATAGTGTGAATGTGGTAATTTCTAAAATAATCCGATAGTGAACGTGGTAATTTCTAAAATAATCTAATAGTGAATGTGGTAAACGATCGATAAATCAGCGATATAAATTTGATACGTTCACAATTACACTAAATGGCCGGAAAATGGAAATTTTCTTTCTAATATATAAAAATTGATTAAATGGTTAATATAATTCTTAAAAGTAATTCCACATTTAAAATTTATCGTCGAATTTAATACATCATTTTAAAATATTTCTTTTATTATTTTCTTTTTTATCTAATAGTGTGAATGTGGTAATTTCTAAAATAATCCGATAGTGAACGTGGTAATTTCTAAAATAATCTAATAGTGAATGTGGTAAACGATCGATAAATCAGCGATATAAATTTGATACGTTCACAATTACACTAAATGGCCGGAAAATGGAAATTTTCTTTCTAATATATAAAAATTGATTAAATGGTTAATATAATTCTTAAAAGTAATTCCACATTTAAAATTTATCGTCGAATTTAATAAATCATTTTAAAATATTTCTTTTATTATTTTCTTTTTTATCTAATAGTGTGAATGTGGTAATTTCTAAAATAATCCGATAGTGAACGTGGTAATTTCTAAAATAATCTAATAGTGAATGTGGTAAACGATCGATAAATCAGCGATATAAATTTGATACGTTCACAATTACACTAAATGGCCGGAAAATGGAAATTTTCTTTCTAATATATAAAAATTGATTAAATGGTTAATATAATTCTTAAAAGTAATTCCACATTTAAAATTTATCGTCGAATTTAATACATCATTTTAAAATATTTCTTTTATTATTTTCTTTTTTATCTAATAGTGTGAATGTGGTAATTTCTAAAATAATCCGATAGTGAACGTGGTAATTTCTAAAATAATCTAATAGTGAATGTGGTAAACGATCGATAAATCAGCGATATAAATTTGATACGTTCACAATTACACTAAATGGCCGGAAAATGGAAATTTTCTGTCTAATATATAAAAATTGATTAAATGGTTAATATAATTCTTAAAAGTAATTCCACATTTAAAATTTATCGTCGAATTTAATAAATCATTTTAAAATATTTCTTTTATTATTTTCTTTTTTATCTAATAGTGTGAATGTGGTAATTTCTAAAATAATCCGATAGTGAACGTGGTAATTTCTAAAATAATCTAATAGTGAATGTGGTAAACGATCGATAAATCAGCGATATAAATTTGATACGTTCACAATTACACTAAATGGCTGGAAAATGGAAATTTTCTGTCTAATATATAAAAATTGATTAAATGGTTAATATAATTCTTAAAAGTAATTCCACATTTAAAATTTATCGTCGAATTTAATAAATCATTTTAAAATATTTCTTTTATTATTTTCTTTTTTATCTAATAGTGTGAATGTGGTAATTTCTAAAATAATCCGATAGTGAACGTGGTAATTTCTAAAATAATCTAATAGTGAATGTGGTAAACGATCGATAAATCAGCGATATAAATTTGATACGTTCACAATTACACTAAATGGCCGGAAAATGGAAATTTTCTTTCTAATATATAAAAATTGATTAAATGGTTAATATAATTCTTAAAAGTAATTCCACATTTAAAATTTATCGTCGAATTTAATACATCATTTTAAAATATTTCTTTTATTATTTTCTTTTTTATCTAATAGTGTGAATGTGGTAATTTCTAAAATAATCCGATAGTGAACGTGGTAATTTCTAAAATAATCTAATAGTGAATGTGGTAAACGATCGATAAATCAGCGATATAAATTTGATACGTTCACAATTACACTAAATGGCCGGAAAATGGAAATTTTCTTTCTAATATATAAAAATTGATTAAATGGTTAATATAATTCTTAAAAGTAATTCCACATTTAAAATTTATCGTCGAATTTAATAAATCATTTTAAAATATTTCTTTTATTATTTTCTTTTTTATCTAATAGTGTGAATGTGGTAATTTCTAAAATAATCCGATAGTGAACGTGGTAATTTCTAAAATAATCTAATAGTGAATGTGGTAAACGATCGATAAATCAGCGATATAAATTTGATACGTTCACAATTACACTAAATGGCCGGAAAATGGAAATTTTCTTTCTAATATATAAAAATTGATTAAATGGTTAATATAATTCTTAAAAGTAATTCCACATTTAAAATTTATCGTCGAATTTAATACATCATTTTAAAATATTTCTTTTATTATTTTCTTTTTTATCTAATAGTGTGAATGTGGTAATTTCTAAAATAATCCGATAGTGAACGTGGTAATTTCTAAAATAATCTAATAGTGAATGTGGTAAACGATCGATAAATCAGCGATATAAATTTGATACGTTCACAATTACACTAAATGGCCGGAAAATGGAAATTTTCTTTCTAATATATAAAAATTGATTAAATGGTTAATATAATTCTTAAAAGTAATTCCACATTTAAAATTTATCGTCGAATTTAATAAATCATTTTAAAATATTTCTTTTATTATTTTCTTTTTTATCTAATAGTGTGAATGTGGTAATTTCTAAAATAATCCGATAGTGAACGTGGTAATTTCTAAAATAATCTAATAGTGAATGTGGTAAACGATCGATAAATCAGCGATATAAATTTGATACGTTCACAATTACACTAAATGGCCGGAAAATGGAAATTTTCTTTCTAATATATAAAAATTGATTAAATGGTTAATATAATTCTTAAAAGTAATTCCACATTTAAAATTTATCGTCGAATTTAATACATCATTTTAAAATATTTCTTTTATTATTTTCTTTTTTATCTAATAGTGTGAATGTGGTAATTTCTAAAATAATCCGATAGTGAACGTGGTAATTTCTAAAATAATCTAATAGTGAATGTGGTAAACGATCGATAAATCAGCGATATAAATTTGATACGTTCACAATTACACTAAATGGCCGGAAAATGGAAATTTTCTTTCTAATATATAAAAATTGATTAAATGGTTAATATAATTCTTAAAAGTAATTCCACATTTAAAATTTATCGTCGAATTTAATAAATCATTTTAAAATATTTCTTTTATTATTTTCTTTTTTATCTAATAGTGTGAATGTGGTAATTTCTAAAATAATCCGATAGTGAACGTGGTAATTTCTAAAATAATCTAATAGTGAATGTGGTAAACGATCGATAAATCAGCGATATAAATTTGATACGTTCACAATTACACTAAATGGCCGGAAAATGGAAATTTTCTTTCTAATATATAAAAATTGATTAAATGGTTAATATAATTCTTAAAAGTAATTCCACATTTAAAATTTATCGTCGAATTTAATACATCATTTTAAAATATTCCTTTTATTATTTTCTTTTTTATCTAATAGTGTGAATGTGGTAATTTCTAAAATAATCCGATAGTGAACGTGGTAATTTCTAAAATAATCTAATAGTGAATGTGGTAAACGATCGATAAATCAGCGATATAAATTTGATACGTTCACAATTACACTAAATGGCCGGAAAATGGAAATTTTCTGTCTAATATATAAAAATTGATTAAATGGTTAATATAATTCTTAAAAGTAATTCCACATTTAAAATTTATCGTCGAATTTAATAAATCATTTTAAAATATTTCTTTTATTATTTTCTTTTTTATCTAATAGTGTGAATGTGGTAATTTCTAAAATAATCCGATAGTGAACGTGGTAATTTCTAAAATAATCTAATAGTGAATGTGGTAAACGATCGATAAATCAGCGATATAAATTTGATACGTTCACAATTACACTAAATGGCCGGAAAATGGAAATTTTCTTTCTAATATATAAAAATTGATTAAATGGTTAATATAATTCTTAAAAGTAATTCCACATTTAAAATTTATCGTCGAATTTAATAAATCATTTTAAAATATTTCTTTTATTATTTTCTTTTTTATCTAATAGTGTGAATGTGGTAATTTCTAAAATAATCCGATAGTGAACGTGGTAATTTCTAAAATAATCTAATAGTGAATGTGGTAAATGATCGATAAATCAGCGATATAAATTTGATACGTTCACAATTACACTAAATGGCCGGAAAATGGAAATTTTCTTTCTAATATATAAAAATTGATTAAATGGTTAATATAATTCTTAAAAGTAATTCCACATTTAAAATTTATCGTCGAATTTAATAAATCATTTTAAAATATTTCTTTTATTATTCTCTTTTTTATCTAATAGTGTGAATGTGGTAATTTCTAAAATAATCCGATAGTGAACGTGGTAATTTCTAAAATAATCTAATAGTGAATGTGGTAAACGATCGATAAATCAGCGATATAAATTTGATACGTTCACAATTACACTAAATGGCTGGAAAATGGAAATTTTCTGTCTAATATATAAAAATTGATTAAATGGTTAATATAATTCTTAAAAGTAATTCCACATTTAAAATTTATCGTCGAATTTAATAAATCATTTTAAAATATTTCTTTTATTATTTTCTTTTTTATCTAATAGTGTGAATGTGGTAATTTCTAAAATAATCCGATAGTGAACGTGGTAATTTCTAAAATAATCTAATAGTGAATGTGGTAAACGATCGATAAATCAGCGATATAAATTTGATACGTTCACAATTACACTAAATGGCCGGAAAATGGAAATTTTCTTTCTAATATATAAAAATTGATTAAATGGTTAATATAATTCTTAAAAGTAATTCCACATTTAAAATTTATCGTCGAATTTAATACATCATTTTAAAATATTTCTTTTATTATTTTCTTTTTTATCTAATAGTGTGAATGTGGTAATTTCTAAAATAATCCGATAGTGAACGTGGTAATTTCTAAAATAATCTAATAGTGAATGTGGTAAACGATCGATAAATCAGCGATATAAATTTGATACGTTCACAATTACACTAAATGGCCGGAAAATGGAAATTTTCTTTCTAATATATAAAAATTGATTAAATGGTTAATATAATTCTTAAAAGTAATTCCACATTTAAAATTTATCGTCGAATTTAATAAATCATTTTAAAATATTTCTTTTATTATTTTCTTTTTTATCTAATAGTGTGAATGTGGTAATTTCTAAAATAATCCGATAGTGAACGTGGTAATTTCTAAAATAATCTAATAGTGAATGTGGTAAACGATCGATAAATCAGCGATATAAATTTGATACGTTCACAATTACACTAAATGGCCGGAAAATGGAAATTTTCTTTCTAATATATAAAAATTGATTAAATGGTTAATATAATTCTTAAAAGTAATTCCACATTTAAAATTTATCGTCGAATTTAATAAATCATTTTAAAATATTTCTTTTATTATTCTCTTTTTTATCTAATAGTGTGAATGTGGTAATTTCTAAAATAATCCGATAGTGAACGTGGTAATTTCTAAAATAATCTAATAGTGAATGTGGTAAACGATCGATAAATCAGCGATATAAATTTGATACGTTCACAATTACACTAAATGGCTGGAAAATGGAAATTTTCTGTCTAATATATAAAAATTGATTAAATGGTTAATATAATTCTTAAAAGTAATTCCACATTTAAAATTTATCGTCGAATTTAATAAATCATTTTAAAATATTTCTTTTATTATTTTCTTTTTTATCTAATAGTGTGAATGTGGTAATTTCTAAAATAATCCGATAGTGAACGTGGTAATTTCTAAAATAATCTAATAGTGAATGTGGTAAACGATCGATAAATCAGCGATATAAATTTGATACGTTCACAATTACACTAAATGGCCGGAAAATGGAAATTTTCTTTCTAATATATAAAAATTGATTAAATGGTTAATATAATTCTTAAAAGTAATTCCACATTTAAAATTTATCGTCGAATTTAATACATCATTTTAAAATATTTCTTTTATTATTTTCTTTTTTATCTAATAGTGTGAATGTGGTAATTTCTAAAATAATCCGATAGTGAACGTGGTAATTTCTAAAATAATCTAATAGTGAATGTGGTAAACGATCGATAAATCAGCGATATAAATTTGATACGTTCACAATTACACTAAATGGCCGGAAAATGGAAATTTTCTTTCTAATATATAAAAATTGATTAAATGGTTAATATAATTCTTAAAAGTAATTCCACATTTAAAATTTATCGTCGAATTTAATAAATCATTTTAAAATATTTCTTTTATTATTTTCTTTTTTATCTAATAGTGTGAATGTGGTAATTTCTAAAATAATCCGATAGTGAACGTGGTAATTTCTAAAATAATCTAATAGTGAATGTGGTAAACGATCGATAAATCAGCGATATAAATTTGATACGTTCACAATTACACTAAATGGCCGGAAAATGGAAATTTTCTTTCTAATATATAAAAATTGATTAAATGGTTAATATAATTCTTAAAAGTAATTCCACATTTAAAATTTATCGTCGAATTTAATACATCATTTTAAAATATTTCTTTTATTATTTTCTTTTTTATCTAATAGTGTGAATGTGGTAATTTCTAAAATAATCCGATAGTGAACGTGGTAATTTCTAAAATAATCTAATAGTGAATGTGGTAAACGATCGATAAATCAGCGATATAAATTTGATACGTTCACAATTACACTAAATGGCCGGAAAATGGAAATTTTCTTTCTAATATATAAAAATTGATTAAATGGTTAATATAATTCTTAAAAGTAATTCCACATTTAAAATTTATCGTCGAATTTAATAAATCATTTTAAAATATTTCTTTTATTATTTTCTTTTTTATCTAATAGTGTGAATGTGGTAATTTCTAAAATAATCCGATAGTGAACGTGGTAATTTCTAAAATAATCTAATAGTGAATGTGGTAAACGATCGATAAATCAGCGATATAAATTTGATACGTTCACAATTACACTAAATGGCCGGAAAATGGAAATTTTCTTTCTAATATATAAAAATTGATTAAATGGTTAATATAATTCTTAAAAGTAATTCCACATTTAAAATTTATCGTCGAATTTAATACATCATTTTAAAATATTCCTTTTATTATTTTCTTTTTTATCTAATAGTGTGAATGTGGTAATTTCTAAAATAATCCGATAGTGAACGTGGTAATTTCTAAAATAATCTAATAGTGAATGTGGTAAACGATCGATAAATCAGCGATATAAATTTGATACGTTCACAATTACACTAAATGGCCGGAAAATGGAAATTTTCTGTCTAATATATAAAAATTGATTAAATGGTTAATATAATTCTTAAAAGTAATTCCACATTTAAAATTTATCGTCGAATTTAATAAATCATTTTAAAATATTTCTTTTATTATTTTCTTTTTTATCTAATAGTGTGAATGTGGTAATTTCTAAAATAATCCGATAGTGAACGTGGTAATTTCTAAAATAATCTAATAGTGAATGTGGTAAACGATCGATAAATCAGCGATATAAATTTGATACGTTCACAATTACACTAAATGGCCGGAAAATGGAAATTTTCTTTCTAATATATAAAAATTGATTAAATGGTTAATATAATTCTTAAAAGTAATTCCACATTTAAAATTTATCGTCGAATTTAATACATCATTTTAAAATATTTCTTTTATTATTTTCTTTTTTATCTAATAGTGTGAATGTGGTAATTTCTAAAATAATCCGATAGTGAACGTGGTAATTTCTAAAATAATCTAATAGTGAATGTGGTAAACGATCGATAAATCAGCGATATAAATTTGATACGTTCACAATTACACTAAATGGCCGGAAAATGGAAATTTTCTTTCTAATATATAAAAATTGATTAAATGGTTAATATAATTCTTAAAAGTAATTCCACATTTAAAATTTATCGTCGAATTTAATAAATCATTTTAAAATATTTCTTTTATTATTTTCTTTTTTATCTAATAGTGTGAATGTGGTAATTTCTAAAATAATCCGATAGTGAACGTGGTAATTTCTAAAATAATCTAATAGTGAATGTGGTAAACGATCGATAAATCAGCGATATAAATTTGATACGTTCACAATTACACTAAATGGCCGGAAAATGGAAATTTTCTTTCTAATATATAAAAATTGATTAAATGGTTAATATAATTCTTAAAAGTAATTCCACATTTAAAATTTATCGTCGAATTTAATACATCATTTTAAAATATTTCTTTTATTATTTTCTTTTTTATCTAATAGTGTGAATGTGGTAATTTCTAAAATAATCCGATAGTGAACGTGGTAATTTCTAAAATAATCTAATAGTGAATGTGGTAAACGATCGATAAATCAGCGATATAAATTTGATACGTTCACAATTACACTAAATGGCCGGAAAATGGAAATTTTCTGTCTAATATATAAAAATTGATTAAATGGTTAATATAATTCTTAAAAGTAATTCCACATTTAAAATTTATCGTCGAATTTAATAAATCATTTTAAAATATTTCTTTTATTATTTTCTTTTTTATCTAATAGTGTGAATGTGGTAATTTCTAAAATAATCCGATAGTGAACGTGGTAATTTCTAAAATAATCTAATAGTGAATGTGGTAAACGATCGATAAATCAGCGATATAAATTTGATACGTTCACAATTACACTAAATGGCTGGAAAATGGAAATTTTCTGTCTAATATATAAAAATTGATTAAATGGTTAATATAATTCTTAAAAGTAATTCCACATTTAAAATTTATCGTCGAATTTAATAAATCATTTTAAAATATTTCTTTTATTATTTTCTTTTTTATCTAATAGTGTGAATGTGGTAATTTCTAAAATAATCCGATAGTGAACGTGGTAATTTCTAAAATAATCTAATAGTGAATGTGGTAAACGATCGATAAATCAGCGATATAAATTTGATACGTTCACAATTACACTAAATGGCCGGAAAATGGAAATTTTCTTTCTAATATATAAAAATTGATTAAATGGTTAATATAATTCTTAAAAGTAATTCCACATTTAAAATTTATCGTCGAATTTAATACATCATTTTAAAATATTTCTTTTATTATTTTCTTTTTTATCTAATAGTGTGAATGTGGTAATTTCTAAAATAATCCGATAGTGAACGTGGTAATTTCTAAAATAATCTAATAGTGAATGTGGTAAACGATCGATAAATCAGCGATATAAATTTGATACGTTCACAATTACACTAAATGGCCGGAAAATGGAAATTTTCTTTCTAATATATAAAAATTGATTAAATGGTTAATATAATTCTTAAAAGTAATTCCACATTTAAAATTTATCGTCGAATTTAATAAATCATTTTAAAATATTTCTTTTATTATTTTCTTTTTTATCTAATAGTGTGAATGTGGTAATTTCTAAAATAATCCGATAGTGAACGTGGTAATTTCTAAAATAATCTAATAGTGAATGTGGTAAACGATCGATAAATCAGCGATATAAATTTGATACGTTCACAATTACACTAAATGGCCGGAAAATGGAAATTTTCTTTCTAATATATAAAAATTGATTAAATGGTTAATATAATTCTTAAAAGTAATTCCACATTTAAAATTTATCGTCGAATTTAATACATCATTTTAAAATATTTCTTTTATTATTTTCTTTTTTATCTAATAGTGTGAATGTGGTAATTTCTAAAATAATCCGATAGTGAACGTGGTAATTTCTAAAATAATCTAATAGTGAATGTGGTAAACGATCGATAAATCAGCGATATAAATTTGATACGTTCACAATTACACTAAATGGCCGGAAAATGGAAATTTTCTTTCTAATATATAAAAATTGATTAAATGGTTAATATAATTCTTAAAAGTAATTCCACATTTAAAATTTATCGTCGAATTTAATAAATCATTTTAAAATATTTCTTTTATTATTTTCTTTTTTATCTAATAGTGTGAATGTGGTAATTTCTAAAATAATCCGATAGTGAACGTGGTAATTTCTAAAATAATCTAATAGTGAATGTGGTAAACGATCGATAAATCAGCGATATAAATTTGATACGTTCACAATTACACTAAATGGCCGGAAAATGGAAATTTTCTTTCTAATATATAAAAATTGATTAAATGGTTAATATAATTCTTAAAAGTAATTCCACATTTAAAATTTATCGTCGAATTTAATACATCATTTTAAAATATTCCTTTTATTATTTTCTTTTTTATCTAATAGTGTGAATGTGGTAATTTCTAAAATAATCCGATAGTGAACGTGGTAATTTCTAAAATAATCTAATAGTGAATGTGGTAAACGATCGATAAATCAGCGATATAAATTTGATACGTTCACAATTACACTAAATGGCCGGAAAATGGAAATTTTCTTTCTAATATATAAAAATTGATTAAATGGTTAATATAATTCTTAAAAGTAATTCCACATTTAAAATTTATCGTCGAATTTAATAAATCATTTTAAAATATTTCTTTTATTATTTTCTTTTTTATCTAATAGTGTGAATGTGGTAATTTCTAAAATAATCCGATAGTGAACGTGGTAATTTCTAAAATAATCTAATAGTGAATGTGGTAAACGATCGATAAATCAGCGATATAAATTTGATACGTTCACAATTACACTAAATGGCCGGAAAATGGAAATTTTCTTTCTAATATATAAAAATTGATTAAATGGTTAATATAATTCTTAAAAGTAATTCCACATTTAAAATTTATCGTCGAATTTAATACATCATTTTAAAATATTTCTTTTATTATTTTCTTTTTTATCTAATAGTGTGAATGTGGTAATTTCTAAAATAATCCGATAGTGAACGTGGTAATTTCTAAAATAATCTAATAGTGAATGTGGTAAACGATCGATAAATCAGCGATATAAATTTGATACGTTCACAATTACACTAAATGGCCGGAAAATGGAAATTTTCTGTCTAATATATAAAAATTGATTAAATGGTTAATATAATTCTTAAAAGTAATTCCACATTTAAAATTTATCGTCGAATTTAATAAATCATTTTAAAATATTTCTTTTATTATTTTCTTTTTTATCTAATAGTGTGAATGTGGTAATTTCTAAAATAATCCGATAGTGAACGTGGTAATTTCTAAAATAATCTAATAGTGAATGTGGTAAACGATCGATAAATCAGCGATATAAATTTGATACGTTCACAATTACACTAAATGGCCGGAAAATGGAAATTTTCTTTCTAATATATAAAAATTGATTAAATGGTTAATATAATTCTTAAAAGTAATTCCACATTTAAAATTTATCGTCGAATTTAATAAATCATTTTAAAATATTTCTTTTATTATTTTCTTTTTTATCTAATAGTGTGAATGTGGTAATTTCTAAAATAATCCGATAGTGAACGTGGTAATTTCTAAAATAATCTAATAGTGAATGTGGTAAACGATCGATAAATCAGCGATATAAATTTGATACGTTCACAATTACACTAAATGGCCGGAAAATGGAAATTTTCTTTCTAATATATAAAAATTGATTAAATGGTTAATATAATTCTTAAAAGTAATTCCACATTTAAAATTTATCGTCGAATTTAATACATCATTTTAAAATATTTCTTTTATTATTTTCTTTTTTATCTAATAGTGTGAATGTGGTAATTTCTAAAATAATCCGATAGTGAACGTGGTAATTTCTAAAATAATCTAATAGTGAATGTGGTAAACGATCGATAAATCAGCGATATAAATTTGATACGTTCACAATTACACTAAATGGCCGGAAAATGGAAATTTTCTGTCTAATATATAAAAATTGATTAAATGGTTAATATAATTCTTAAAAGTAATTCCACATTTAAAATTTATCGTCGAATTTAATAAATCATTTTAAAATATTTCTTTTATTATTTTCTTTTTTATCTAATAGTGTGAATGTGGTAATTTCTAAAATAATCCGATAGTGAACGTGGTAATTTCTAAAATAATCTAATAGTGAATGTGGTAAACGATCGATAAATCAGCGATATAAATTTGATACGTTCACAATTACACTAAATGGCCGGAAAATGGAAATTTTCTGTCTAATATATAAAAATTGATTAAATGGTTAATATAATTCTTAAAAGTAATTCCACATTTAAAATTTATCGTCGAATTTAATAAATCATTTTAAAATATTTCTTTTATTATTTTCTTTTTTATCTAATAGTGTGAATGTGGTAATTTCTAAAATAATCCGATAGTGAACGTGGTAATTTCTAAAATAATCTAATAGTGAATGTGGTAAACGATCGATAAATCAGCGATATAAATTTGATACGTTCACAATTACACTAAATGGCCGGAAAATGGAAATTTTCTTTCTAATATATAAAAATTGATTAAATGGTTAATATAATTCTTAAAAGTAATTCCACATTTAAAATTTATCGTCGAATTTAATAAATCATTTTAAAATATTTCTTTTATTATTTTCTTTTTTATCTAATAGTGTGAATGTGGTAATTTCTAAAATAATCCGATAGTGAACGTGGTAATTTCTAAAATAATCTAATAGTGAATGTGGTAAACGATCGATAAATCAGCGATATAAATTTGATACGTTCACAATTACACTAAATGGCCGGAAAATGGAAATTTTCTTTCTAATATATAAAAATTGATTAAATGGTTAATATAATTCTTAAAAGTAATTCCACATTTAAAATTTATCGTCGAATTTAATACATCATTTTAAAATATTTCTTTTATTATTTTCTTTTTTATCTAATAGTGTGAATGTGGTAATTTCTAAAATAATCCGATAGTGAACGTGGTAATTTCTAAAATAATCTAATAGTGAATGTGGTAAACGATCGATAAATCAGCGATATAAATTTGATACGTTCACAATTACACTAAATGGCCGGAAAATGGAAATTTTCTTTCTAATATATAAAAATTGATTAAATGGTTAATATAATTCTTAAAAGTAATTCCACATTTAAAATTTATCGTCGAATTTAATACATCATTTTAAAATATTTCTTTTATTATTTTCTTTTTTATCTAATAGTGTGAATGTGGTAATTTCTAAAATAATCCGATAGTGAACGTGGTAATTTCTAAAATAATCTGATAGTGAATGTGGTAAACAATCGATAAATCAGCGATATAAATTTGATACGTTCACAATTACACTAAATGGCCGGAAAATGGAAATTTTCTTTCTAATATATAAAAATTGATTAAATGGTTAATATAATTCTTAAAAGTAATTCCTCATTTAAAATTTATCGTCGAATTTAATAAATCATTTTAAAATATTTCTTTTATTATTTTCTTTTTTATCTAATAGTGTGAATGTGGTAATTTCTAAAATAATCCGATAGTGAATGTGGTAATTTCTAAAATAATCTAATAGTGAATGTGGTAAACGATCGATAAATCAGCGATATAAATTTGATACGTTCACAATTACACTAAATGGCCGGAAAATGGAAATTTTCTGTCTAATATATAAAAATTGATTAAATGGTTAATATAATTCTTAAAAGTAATTCCACATTTAAAATTTATCGTCGAATTTAATAAATCATTTTAAAATATTTCTTTTATTATTTTCTTTTTTATCTAATAGTGTGAATATGGTAATTTCTAAAATAATCCGATAGTGAACGTGGTAATTTCTAAAATAATCTAATAGTGAATGTGGTAAACGATCGATAAATCAGCGATATAAATTTGATACGTTCACAATTACACTAAATGGCCGGAAAATGGAAATTTTCTTTCTAATATATAAAAATTGATTAAATGGTTAATATAATTCTTAAAAGTAATTCCACATTTAAAATTTATCGTCGAATTTAATAAATCATTTTAAAATATTTCTTTTATTATTTTCTTTTTTATCTAATAGTGTGAATGTGGTAATTTCTAAAATAATCCGATAGTGAACGTGGTAATTTCTAAAATAATCTAATAGTGAATGTGGTAAACGATCGATAAATCAGCGATATAAATTTGATACGTTCACAATTACACTAAATGGCCGGAAAATGGAAATTTTCTTTCTAATATATAAAAATTGATTAAATGGTTAATATAATTCTTAAAAGTAATTCCACATTTAAAATTTATCGTCGAATTTAATAAATCATTTTAAAATATTTCTTTTATTATTTTCTTTTTTATCTAATAGTGTGAATGTGGTAATTTCTAAAATAATCCGATAGTGAACGTGGTAATTTCTAAAATAATCTAATAGTGAATGTGGTAAACGATCGATAAATCAGCGATATAAATTTGATACGTTCACAATTACACTAAATGGCCGGAAAATGGAAATTTTCTGTCTAATATATAAAAATTGATTAAATGGTTAATATAATTCTTAAAAGTAATTCCACATTTAAAATTTATCGTCGAATTTAATAAATCATTTTAAAATATTTCTTTTATTATTTTCTTTTTTATCTAATAGTGTGAATGTGGTAATTTCTAAAATAATCCGATAGTGAACGTGGTAATTTCTAAAATAATCTGATAGTGAATGTGGTAAACAATCGATAAATCAGCGATATAAATTTGATACGTTCACAATTACACTAAATGGCCGGAAAATGGAAATTTTCTTTCTAATATATAAAAATTGATTAAATGGTTAATATAATTCTTAAAAGTAATTCCACATTTAAAATTTATCGTCGAATTTAATAAATCATTTTAAAATATTTCTTTTATTATTTTCTTTTTTATCTAATAGTGTGAATGTGGTAATTTCTAAAATAATCCGATAGTGAACGTGGTAATTTCTAAAATAATCTAATAGTGAATGTGGTAAACGATCGATAAATCAGCGATATAAATTTGATACGTTCACAATTACACTAAATGGCCGGAAAATGGAAATTTTCTTTCTAATATATAAAAATTGATTAAATGGTTAATATAATTCTTAAAAGTAATTCCACATTTAAAATTTATCGTCGAATTTAATACATCATTTTAAAATATTTCTTTTATTATTTTTTTTTTTATCTAATAGTGTGAATGTGGTAATTTCTAAAATAATCCGATAGTGAACGTGGTAATTTCTAAAATAATCTAATAGTGAATGTGGTAAACGATCGATAAATCAGCGATATAAATTTGATACGTTCACAATTACACTAAATGGCCGGAAAATGGAAATTTTCTGTCTAATATATAAAAATTGATTAAATGGTTAATATAATTCTTAAAAGTAATTCCACATTTAAAATTTATCGTCGAATTTAATAAATCATTTTAAAATATTTCTTTTATTATTTTCTTTTTTATCTAATAGTGTGAATGTGGTAATTTCTAAAATAATCCGATAGTGAACGTGGTAATTTCTAAAATAATCTAATAGTGAATGTGGTAAACGATCGATAAATCAGCGATATAAATTTGATACGTTCACAATTACACTAAATGGCCGGAAAATGGAAATTTTCTTTCTAATATATAAAAATTGATTAAATGGTTAATATAATTCTTAAAAGTAATTCCACATTTAAAATTTATCGTCGAATTTAATAAATCATTTTAAAATATTTCTTTTATTATTTTCTTTTTTATCTAATAGTGTGAATGTGGTAATTTCTAAAATAATCCGATAGTGAACGTGGTAATTTCTAAAATAATCTAATAGTGAATGTGGTAAACGATCGATAAATCAGCGATATAAATTTGATACGTTCACAATTACACTAAATGGCCGGAAAATGGAAATTTTCTTTCTAATATATAAAAATTGATTAAATGGTTAATATAATTCTTAAAAGTAATTCCACATTTAAAATTTATCGTCGAATTTAATAAATCATTTTAAAATATTTCTTTTATTATTTTCTTTTTTATCTAATAGTGTGAATGTGGTAATTTCTAAAATAATCCGATAGTGAACGTGGTAATTTCTAAAATAATCTAATAGTGAATGTGGTAAACAATCGATAAATCAGCGATATAAATTTGATACGTTCACAATTACACTAAATGGCCGGAAAATGGAAATTTTCTTTCTAATATATAAAAATTGATTAAATGGTTAATATAATTCTTAAAAGTAATTCCTCATTTAAAATTTATCGTCGAATTTAATAAATCATTTTAAAATATTTCTTTTATTATTTTCTTTTTTATCTAATAGTGTGAATGTGGTAATTTCTAAAATAATCCGATAGTGAACGTGGTAATTTCTAAAATAATCTAATAGTGAATGTGGTAAACGATCGATAAATCAGCGATATAAATTTGATACGTTCACAATTACACTAAATGGCCGGAAAATGGAAATTTTCTGTCTAATATATAAAAATTGATTAAATGGTTAATATAATTCTTAAAAGTAATTCCACATTTAAAATTTATCGTCGAATTTAATAAATCATTTTAAAATATTTCTTTTATTATTTTCTTTTTTATCTAATAGTGTGAATATGGTAATTTCTAAAATAATCCGATAGTGAACGTGGTAATTTCTAAAATAATCTGATAGTGAATGTGGTAAACAATCGATAAATCAGCGATATAAATTTGATACGTTCACAATTACACTAAATGGCCGGAAAATGGAAATTTTCTGTCTAATATATAAAAATTGATTAAATGGTTAATATAATTCTTAAAAGTAATTCCACATTTAAAATTTATCGTCGAATTTAATAAATCATTTTAAAATATTTCTTTTATTATTTTCTTTTTTATCTAATAGTGTGAATGTGGTAATTTCTAAAATAATCCGATAGTGAACGTGGTAATTTCTAAAATAATCTGATAGTGAATGTGGTAAACAATCGATAAATCAGCGATATAAGTTTGATACGTTCACAATTACACTAAATGGCCGGAAAATGGAAATTTTCTGTCTAATATATAAAAATTGATTAAATGGTTAATATAATTCTTAAAAGTAATTCCACATTTAAAATTTATCGTCGAATTTAATAAATCATTTTAAAATATTTCTTTTATTATTTTCTTTTTTATCTAATAGTGTGAATGTGGTAATTTCTAAAATAATCCGATAGTGAACGTGGTAATTTCTAAAATAATCTAATAGTGAATGTGGTAAACGATCGATAAATCAGCGATATAAATTTGATACGTTCACAATTACACTAAATGGCCGGAAAATGGAAATTTTCTTTCTAATATATAAAAATTGATTAAATGGTTAATATAATTCTTAAAAGTAATTCCACATTTAAAATTTATCGTCGAATTTAATACATCATTTTAAAATATTTCTTTTATTATTTTCTTTTTTATCTAATAGTGTGAATGTGGTAATTTCTAAAATAATCCGATAGTGAACGTGGTAATTTCTAAAATAATCTAATAGTGAATGTGGTAAACGATCGATAAATCAGCGATATAAATTTGATACGTTCACAATTACACTAAATGGCCGGAAAATGGAAATTTTCTGTCTAATATATAAAAATTGATTAAATGGTTAATATAATTCTTAAAAGTAATTCCACATTTAAAATTTATCGTCGAATTTAATAAATCATTTTAAAATATTTCTTTTATTATTTTCTTTTTTATCTAATAGTGTGAATGTGGTAATTTCTAAAATAATCCGATAGTGAACGTGGTAATTTCTAAAATAATCTAATAGTGAATGTGGTAAACGATCGATAAATCAGCGATATAAATTTGATACGTTCACAATTACACTAAATGGCCGGAAAATGGAAATTTTCTTTCTAATATATAAAAATTGATTAAATGGTTAATATAATTCTTAAAAGTAATTCCACATTTAAAATTTATCGTCGAATTTAATAAATCATTTTAAAATATTTCTTTTATTATTTTCTTTTTTATCTAATAGTGTGAATGTGGTAATTTCTAAAATAATCCGATAGTGAACGTGGTAATTTCTAAAATAATCTAATAGTGAATGTGGTAAACGATCGATAAATCAGCGATATAAATTTGATACGTTCACAATTACACTAAATGGCCGGAAAATGGAAATTTTCTTTCTAATATATAAAAATTGATTAAATGGTTAATATAATTCTTAAAAGTAATTCCATATTTAAAATTTATCGTCAAATTTAATACATCATTTTAAAATATTTCTTTTATTATTTTCTTTTTTATCTAATAGTGTGAATGTGGTAATTTCTAAAATAATCCGATAGTGAACGTGGTAATTTCTAAAATAATCTAATAGTGAATGTGGTAAACGATCGATAAATCAGCGATATAAATTTGATACGTTCACAATTACACTAAATGGCCGGAAAATGGAAATTTTCTGTCTAATATATAAAAATTGATTAAATGGTTAATATAATTCTTAAAAGTAATTCCACATTTAAAATTTATCGTCGAATTTAATAAATCATTTTAAAATATTTCTTTTATTATTTTCTTTTTTATCTAATAGTGTGAATGTGGTAATTTCTAAAATAATCCGATAGTGAACGTGGTAATTTCTAAAATAATCTAATAGTGAATGTGGTAAACGATCGATAAATCAGCGATATAAATTTGATACGTTCACAATTACACTAAATGGCCGGAAAATGGAAATTTTCTGTCTAATATATAAAAATTGATTAAATGGTTAATATAATTCTTAAAAGTAATTCCACATTTATGTGGTAATTTCTAAAATAATCCGATAGTGAACGTGGTAATTTCTAAAATAATCTGATAGTGAATGTGGTAAACAATCGATAAATCAGCGATATAAATTTGATACGTTCACAATTACACTAAATGGCCGGAAAATGGAAATTTTCTGTCTAATATATAAAAATTGATTAAATGGTTAATATAATTCTTAAAAGTAATTCCACATTTAAAATTTATCGTCGAATTTAATAAATCATTTTAAAATATTTCTTTTATTATTTTCTTTTTTATCTAATAGTGTGAATGTGGTAATTTCTAAAATAATCCGATAGTGAACGTGGTAATTTCTAAAATAATCTAATAGTGAATGTGGTAAACGATCGATAAATCAGCGATATAAATTTGATACGTTCACAATTACACTAAATGGCCGGAAAATGGAAATTTTCTTTCTAATATATAAAAATTGATTAAATGGTTAATATAATTCTTAAAAGTAATTCCACATTTAAAATTTATCGTCGAATTTAATACATCATTTTAAAATATTTCTTTTATTATTTTCTTTTTTATCTAATAGTGTGAATGTGGTAATTTCTAAAATAATCCGATAGTGAACGTGGTAATTTCTAAAATAATCTAATAGTGAATGTGGTAAACGATCGATAAATCAGCGATATAAATTTGATACGTTCACAATTACACTAAATGGCCGGAAAATGGAAATTTTCTGTCTAATATATAAAAATTGATTAAATGGTTAATATAATTCTTAAAAGTAATTCCACATTTAAAATTTATCGTCGAATTTAATAAATCATTTTAAAATATTTCTTTTATTATTTTCTTTTTTATCTAATAGTGTGAATGTGGTAATTTCTAAAATAATCCGATAGTGAACGTGGTAATTTCTAAAATAATCTAATAGTGAATGTGGTAAACGATCGATAAATCAGCGATATAAATTTGATACGTTCACAATTACACTAAATGGCCGGAAAATGGAAATTTTCTTTCTAATATATAAAAATTGATTAAATGGTTAATATAATTCTTAAAAGTAATTCCACATTTAAAATTTATCGTCGAATTTAATACATCATTTTAAAATATTTCTTTTATTATTTTCTTTTTTATCTAATAGTGTGAATGTGGTAATTTCTAAAATAATCCGATAGTGAACGTGGTAATTTCTAAAATAATCTAATAGTGAATGTGGTAAACGATCGATAAATCAGCGATATAAATTTGATACGTTCACAATTACACTAAATGGCCGGAAAATGGAAATTTTCTGTCTAATATATAAAAATTGATTAAATGGTTAATATAATTCTTAAAAGTAATTCCACATTTAAAATTTATCGTCGAATTTAATAAATCATTTTAAAATATTTCTTTTATTATTTTCTTTTTTATCTAATAGTGTGAATGTGGTAATTTCTAAAATAATCCGATAGTGAACGTGGTAATTTCTAAAATAATCTAATAGTGAATGTGGTAAACGATCGATAAATCAGCGATATAAATTTGATACGTTCACAATTACACTAAATGGCCGGAAAATGGAAATTTTCTTTCTAATATATAAAAATTGATTAAATGGTTAATATAATTCTTAAAAGTAATTCCATATTTAAAATTTATCGTCGAATTTAATACATCATTTTAAAATATTTCTTTTATTATTTTCTTTTTTATCTAATAGTGTGAATGTGGTAATTTCTAAAATAATCCGATAGTGAACGTGGTAATTTCTAAAATAATCTAATAG
Source organism: Coronaproctus castanopsis (assembly GCA_032883995.1). Lineage (NCBI taxonomy): Eukaryota > Metazoa > Arthropoda > Insecta > Hemiptera > Monophlebidae > Coronaproctus > Coronaproctus castanopsis. Next base: position 64,946,629 of record CM065052.1, on the reverse strand, counting down.
TGAATGTGGTAAACGATCGATAAATCAGCGATATAAATTTGATACGTTCACAATTACACTAAATGGCCGGAAAATGGAAATTTTCTGTCTAATATATAAAAATTGATTAAATGGTTAATATAATTCTTAAAAGTAATTCCACATTTAAAATTTATCGTCGAATTTAATAAATCATTTTAAAATATTTCTTTTATTATTTTCTTTTTTATCTAATAGTGTGAATGTGGTAATTTCTAAAATAATCCGATAGTGAACGTGGTAATTTCTAAAATAATCTAATAGTGAATGTGGTAAACGATCGATAAATCAGCGATATAAATTTGATACGTTCACAATTACACTAAATGGCCGGAAAATGGAAATTTTCTGTCTAATATATAAAAATTGATTAAATGGTTAATATAATTCTTAAAAGTAATTCCACATTTAAAATTTATCGTCGAATTTAATAAATCATTTTAAAATATTTCTTTTATTATTTTCTTTTTTATCTAATAGTGTGAATGTGGTAATTTCTAAAATAATCCGATAGTGAACGTGGTAATTTCTAAAATAATCTAATAGTGAATGTGGTAAACGATCGATAAATCAGCGATATAAATTTGATACGTTCACAATTACACTAAATGGCCGGAAAATGGAAATTTTCTTTCTAATATATAAAAATTGATTAAATGGTTAATATAATTCTTAAAAGTAATTCCACATTTAAAATTTATCGTCGAATTTAATAAATCATTTTAAAATATTTCTTTTATTATTTTCTTTTTTATCTAATAGTGTGAATGTGGTAATTTCTAAAATAATCCGATAGTGAACGTGGTAATTTCTAAAATAATCTAATAGTGAATGTGGTAAACGATCGATAAATCAGCGATACAAATTTGATACGTTCACAATTACACTAAATGGCCGGAAAATGGAAATTTTCTTTCTAATATATAAAAATTGATTAAATGGTTAATATAATTCTTAAAAGTAATTCCATATTTAAAATTTATCGTCGAATTTAATACATCATTTTAAAATATTTCTTTTATTATTTTCTTTTTTATCTAATAGTGTGAATGTGGTAATTTCTAAAATAATCCGATAGTGAACGTGGTAATTTCTAAAATAATCTAATAGTGAATGTGGTAAACGATCGATAAATCAGCGATATAAATTTGATACGTTCACAATTACACTAAATGGCCGGAAAATGGAAATTTTCTGTCTAATATATAAAAATTGATTAAATGGTTAATATAATTCTTAAAAGTAATTCCACATTTAAAATTTATCGTCGAATTTAATAAATCATTTTAAAATATTTCTTTTATTATTTTCTTTTTTATCTAATAGTGTGAATGTGGTAATTTCTAAAATAATCCGATAGTGAACGTGGTAATTTCTAAAATAATCTAATAGTGAATGTGGTAAACGATCGATAAATCAGCGATATAAATTTGATACGTTCACAATTACACTAAATGGCCGGAAAATGGAAATTTTCTTTCTAATATATAAAAATTGATTAAATGGTTAATATAATTCTTAAAAGTAATTCCACATTTAAAATTTATCGTCGAATTTAATAAATCATTTTAAAATATTTCTTTTATTATTTTCTTTTTTATCTAATAGTGTGAATGTGGTAATTTCTAAAATAATCCGATAGTGAACGTGGTAATTTCTAAAATAATCTAATAGTGAATGTGGTAAACGATCGATAAATCAGCGATATAAATTTGATACGTTCACAATTACACTAAATGGCCGGAAAATGGAAATTTTCTGTCTAATATATAAAAATTGATTAAATGGTTAATATAATTCTTAAAAGTAATTCCACATTTAAAATTTATCGTCGAATTTAATACATCATTTTAAAATATTTCTTTTATTATTTTCTTTTTTATCTAATAGTGTGAATGTGGTAATTTCTAAAATAATCCGATAGTGAACGTGGTAATTTCTAAAATAATCTAATAGTGAATGTGGTAAACGATCGATAAATCAGCGATATAAATTTGATACGTTCACAATTACACTAAATGGCCGGAAAATGGAAATTTTCTTTCTAATATATAAAAATTGATTAAATGGTTAATATAATTCTTAAAAGTAATTCCACATTTAAAATTTATCGTCGAATTTAATAAATCATTTTAAAATATTTCTTTTATTATTTTCTTTTTTATCTAATAGTGTGAATGTGGTAATTTCTAAAATAATCCGATAGTGAACGTGGTAATTTCTAAAATAATCTAATAGTGAATGTGGTAAACGATCGATAAATCAGCGATATAAATTTGATACGTTCACAATTACACTAAATGGCCGGAAAATGGAAATTTTCTTTCTAATATATAAAAATTGATTAAATGGTTAATATAATTCTTAAAAGTAATTCCACATTTAAAATTTATCGTCGAATTTAATAAATCATTTTAAAATATTTCTTTTATTATTTTCTTTTTTATCTAATAGTGTGAATGTGGTAATTTCTAAAATAATCCGATAGTGAACGTGGTAATTTCTAAAATAATCTAATAGTGAATGTGGTAAACGATCGATAAATCAGCGATATAAATTTGATACGTTCACAATTACACTAAATGGCCGGAAAATGGAAATTTTCTGTCTAATATATAAAAATTGATTAAATGGTTAATATAATTCTTAAAAGTAATTCCACATTCAAAATTTATCGTCGAATTTAATAAATCATTTTAAAATATTTCTTTTATTATTTTCTTTTTTATCTAATAGTGTGAATGTGGTAATTTCTAAAATAATCCGATAGTGAACGTGGTAATTTCTAAAATAATCTAATAGTGAATGTGGTAAACGATCGATAAATCAGCGATATAAATTTGATACGTTCACAATTACACTAAATGGCCGGAAAATGGAAATTTTCTGTCTAATATATAAAAATTGATTAAATGGTTAATATAATTCTTAAAAGTAATTCCACATTTAAAATTTATCGTCGAATTTAATAAATCATTTTAAAATATTTCTTTTATTATTTTCTTTTTTATCTAATAGTGTGAATGTGGTAATTTCTAAAATAATCCGATAGTGAACGTGGTAATTTCTAAAATAATCTAATAGTGAATGTGGTAAACGATCGATAAATCAGCGATATAAATTTGATACGTTCACAATTACACTAAATGGCTGGAAAATGGAAATTTTCTTTCTAATATATAAAAATTGATTAAATGGTTAATATAATTCTTAAAAGTAATTCCATATTTAAAATTTATCGTCGAATTTAATACATCATTTTAAAATATTTCTTTTATTATTTTCTTTTTTATCTAATAGTGTGAATGTGGTAATTTCTAAAATAATCCGATAGTGAACGTGGTAATTTCTAAAATAATCTAATAGTGAATGTGGTAAACGATCGATAAATCAGCGATATAAATTTGATACGTTCACAATTACACTAAATGGCCGGAAAATGGAAATTTTCTGTCTAATATATAAAAATTGATTAAATGGTTAATATAATTCTTAAAAGTAATTCCACATTTAAAATTTATCGTCGAATTTAATAAATCATTTTAAAATATTTCTTTTATTATTTTCTTTTTTATCTAATAGTGTGAATGTGGTAATTTCTAAAATAATCCGATAGTGAACGTGGTAATTTCTAAAATAATCTAATAGTGAATGTGGTAAACGATCGATAAATCAGCGATATAAATTTGATACGTTCACAATTACACTAAATGGCCGGAAAATGGAAATTTTCTTTCTAATATATAAAAATTGATTAAATGGTTAATATAATTCTTAAAAGTAATTCCACATTTAAAATTTATCGTCGAATTTAATAAATCATTTTAAAATATTTCTTTTATTATTTTCTTTTTTATCTAATAGTGTGAATGTGGTAATTTCTAAAATAATCCGATAGTGAACGTGGTAATTTCTAAAATAATCTAATAGTGAATGTGGTAAACGATCGATAAATCAGCGATATAAATTTGATACGTTCACAATTACACTAAATGGCTGGAAAATGGAAATTTTCTGTCTAATATATAAAAATTGATTAAATGGTTAATATAATTCTTAAAAGTAATTCCACATTTAAAATTTATCGTCGAATTTAATACATCATTTTAAAATATTTCTTTTATTATTTTCTTTTTTATCTAATAGTGTGAATGTGGTAATTTCTAAAATAATCCGATAGTGAACGTGGTAATTTCTAAAATAATCTAATAGTGAATGTGGTAAACGATCGATAAATCAGCGATATAAATTTGATACGTTCACAATTACACTAAATGGCCGGAAAATGGAAATTTTCTTTCTAATATATAAAAATTGATTAAATGGTTAATATAATTCTTAAAAGTAATTCCACATTTAAAATTTATCGTCGAATTTAATAAATCATTTTAAAATATTTCTTTTATTATTTTCTTTTTTATCTAATAGTGTGAATGTGGTAATTTCTAAAATAATCCGATAGTGAACGTGGTAATTTCTAAAATAATCTAATAGTGAATGTGGTAAACGATCGATAAATCAGCGATATAAATTTGATACGTTCACAATTACACTAAATGGCCGGAAAATGGAAATTTTCTTTCTAATATATAAAAATTGATTAAATGGTTAATATAATTCTTAAAAGTAATTCCACATTTAAAATTTATCGTCGAATTTAATACATCATTTTAAAATATTCCTTTTATTATTTTCTTTTTTATCTAATAGTGTGAATGTGGTAATTTCTAAAATAATCCGATAGTGAACGTGGTAATTTCTAAAATAATCTAATAGTGAATGTGGTAAACGATCGATAAATCAGCGATATAAATTTGATACGTTCACAATTACACTAAATGGCCGGAAAATGGAAATTTTCTGTCTAATATATAAAAATTGATTAAATGGTTAATATAATTCTTAAAAGTAATTCCACATTTAAAATTTATCGTCGAATTTAATAAATCATTTTAAAATATTTCTTTTATTATTTTCTTTTTTATCTAATAGTGTGAATGTGGTAATTTCTAAAATAATCCGATAGTGAACGTGGTAATTTCTAAAATAATCTAATAGTGAATGTGGTAAACGATCGATAAATCAGCGATATAAATTTGATACGTTCACAATTACACTAAATGGCCGGAAAATGGAAATTTTCTTTCTAATATATAAAAATTGATTAAATGGTTAATATAATTCTTAAAAGTAATTCCACATTTAAAATTTATCGTCGAATTTAATAAATCATTTTAAAATATTTCTTTTATTATTTTCTTTTTTATCTAATAGTGTGAATGTGGTAATTTCTAAAATAATCCGATAGTGAACGTGGTAATTTCTAAAATAATCTAATAGTGAATGTGGTAAACGATCGATAAATCAGCGATATAAATTTGATACGTTCACAATTACACTAAATGGCCGGAAAATGGAAATTTTCTTTCTAATATATAAAAATTGATTAAATGGTTAATATAATTCTTAAAAGTAATTCCACATTTAAAATTTATCGTCGAATTTAATAAATCATTTTAAAATATTTCTTTTATTATTTTCTTTTTTATCTAATAGTGTGAATGTGGTAATTTCTAAAATAATCCGATAGTGAACGTGGTAATTTCTAAAATAATCTAATAGTGAATGTGGTAAACGATCGATAAATCAGCGATATAAATTTGATACGTTCACAATTACACTAAATGGCCGGAAAATGGAAATTTTCTTTCTAATATATAAAAATTGATTAAATGGTTAATATAATTCTTAAAAGTAATTCCATATTTAAAATTTATCGTCGAATTTAATACATCATTTTAAAATATTTCTTTTATTATTTTCTTTTTTATCTAATAGTGTGAATGTGGTAATTTCTAAAATAATCCGATAGTGAACGTGGTAATTTCTAAAATAATCTAATAGTGAATGTGGTAAACGATCGATAAATCAGCGATATAAATTTGATACGTTCACAATTACACTAAATGGCCGGAAAATGGAAATTTTCTGTCTAATATATAAAAATTGATTAAATGGTTAATATAATTCTTAAAAGTAATTCCACATTTAAAATTTATCGTCGAATTTAATAAATCATTTTAAAATATTTCTTTTATTATTTTCTTTTTTATCTAATAGTGTGAATGTGGTAATTTCTAAAATAATCCGATAGTGAACGTGGTAATTTCTAAAATAATCTAATAGTGAATGTGGTAAACGATCGATAAATCAGCGATATAAATTTGATACGTTCACAATTACACTAAATGGCCGGAAAATGGAAATTTTCTGTCTAATATATAAAAATTGATTAAATGGTTAATATAATTCTTAAAAGTAATTCCACATTTAAAATTTATCGTCGAATTTAATAAATCATTTTAAAATATTTCTTTTATTATTTTCTTTTTTATCTAATAGTGTGAATGTGGTAATTTCTAAAATAATCCGATAGTGAACGTGGTAATTTCTAAAATAATCTAATAGTGAATGTGGTAAACGATCGATAAATCAGCGATATAAATTTGATACGTTCACAATTACACTAAATGGCCGGAAAATGGAAATTTTCTTTCTAATATATAAAAATTGATTAAATGGTTAATATAATTCTTAAAAGTAATTCCACATTTAAAATTTATCGTCGAATTTAATAAATCATTTTAAAATATTTCTTTTATTATTTTCTTTTTTATCTAATAGTGTGAATGTGGTAATTTCTAAAATAATCCGATAGTGAACGTGGTAATTTCTAAAATAATCTAATAGTGAATGTGGTAAACGATCGATAAATCAGCGATACAAATTTGATACGTTCACAATTACACTAAATGGCCGGAAAATGGAAATTTTCTTTCTAATATATAAAAATTGATTAAATGGTTAATATAATTCTTAAAAGTAATTCCATATTTAAAATTTATCGTCGAATTTAATACATCATTTTAAAATATTTCTTTTATTATTTTCTTTTTTATCTAATAGTGTGAATGTGGTAATTTCTAAAATAATCCGATAGTGAACGTGGTAATTTCTAAAATAATCTAATAGTGAATGTGGTAAACGATCGATAAATCAGCGATATAAATTTGATACGTTCACAATTACACTAAATGGCCGGAAAATGGAAATTTTCTGTCTAATATATAAAAATTGATTAAATGGTTAATATAATTCTTAAAAGTAATTCCACATTTAAAATTTATCGTCGAATTTAATAAATCATTTTAAAATATTTCTTTTATTATTTTCTTTTTTATCTAATAGTGTGAATGTGGTAATTTCTAAAATAATCCGATAGTGAACGTGGTAATTTCTAAAATAATCTAATAGTGAATGTGGTAAACGATCGATAAATCAGCGATATAAATTTGATACGTTCACAATTACACTAAATGGCCGGAAAATGGAAATTTTCTTTCTAATATATAAAAATTGATTAAATGGTTAATATAATTCTTAAAAGTAATTCCACATTTAAAATTTATCGTCGAATTTAATAAATCATTTTAAAATATTTCTTTTATTATTTTCTTTTTTATCTAATAGTGTGAATGTGGTAATTTCTAAAATAATCCGATAGTGAACGTGGTAATTTCTAAAATAATCTAATAGTGAATGTGGTAAACGATCGATAAATCAGCGATATAAATTTGATACGTTCACAATTACACTAAATGGCCGGAAAATGGAAATTTTCTGTCTAATATATAAAAATTGATTAAATGGTTAATATAATTCTTAAAAGTAATTCCACATTTAAAATTTATCGTCGAATTTAATACATCATTTTAAAATATTTCTTTTATTATTTTCTTTTTTATCTAATAGTGTGAATGTGGTAATTTCTAAAATAATCCGATAGTGAACGTGGTAATTTCTAAAATAATCTAATAGTGAATGTGGTAAACGATCGATAAATCAGCGATATAAATTTGATACGTTCACAATTACACTAAATGGCCGGAAAATGGAAATTTTCTTTCTAATATATAAAAATTGATTAAATGGTTAATATAATTCTTAAAAGTAATTCCACATTTAAAATTTATCGTCGAATTTAATAAATCATTTTAAAATATTTCTTTTATTATTTTCTTTTTTATCTAATAGTGTGAATGTGGTAATTTCTAAAATAATCCGATAGTGAACGTGGTAATTTCTAAAATAATCTAATAGTGAATGTGGTAAACGATCGATAAATCAGCGATATAAATTTGATACGTTCACAATTACACTAAATGGCCGGAAAATGGAAATTTTCTGTCTAATATATAAAAATTGATTAAATGGTTAATATAATTCTTAAAAGTAATTCCACATTTAAAATTTATCGTCGAATTTAATAAATCATTTTAAAATATTTCTTTTATTATTTTCTTTTTTATCTAATAGTGTGAATGTGGTAATTTCTAAAATAATCCGATAGTGAACGTGGTAATTTCTAAAATAATCTAATAGTGAATGTGGTAAACGATCGATAAATCAGCGATATAAATTTGATACGTTCACAATTACACTAAATGGCCGGAAAATGGAAATTTTCTGTCTAATATATAAAAATTGATTAAATGGTTAATATAATTCTTAAAAGTAATTCCACATTTAAAATTTATCGTCGAATTTAATAAATCATTTTAAAATATTTCTTTTATTATTTTCTTTTTTATCTAATAGTGTGAATGTGGTAATTTCTAAAATAATCCGATAGTGAACGTGGTAATTTCTAAAATAATCTAATAGTGAATGTGGTAAACGATCGATAAATCAGCGATATAAATTTGATACGTTCACAATTACACTAAATGGCTGGAAAATGGAAATTTTCTTTCTAATATATAAAAATTGATTAAATGGTTAATATAATTCTTAAAAGTAATTCCATATTTAAAATTTATCGTCGAATTTAATACATCATTTTAAAATATTTCTTTTATTATTTTCTTTTTTATCTAATAGTGTGAATGTGGTAATTTCTAAAATAATCCGATAGTGAACGTGGTAATTTCTAAAATAATCTAATAGTGAATGTGGTAAACGATCGATAAATCAGCGATATAAATTTGATACGTTCACAATTACACTAAATGGCCGGAAAATGGAAATTTTCTGTCTAATATATAAAAATTGATTAAATGGTTAATATAATTCTTAAAAGTAATTCCACATTTAAAATTTATCGTCGAATTTAATAAATCATTTTAAAATATTTCTTTTATTATTTTCTTTTTTATCTAATAGTGTGAATGTGGTAATTTCTAAAATAATCCGATAGTGAACGTGGTAATTTCTAAAATAATCTAATAGTGAATGTGGTAAACGATCGATAAATCAGCGATATAAATTTGATACGTTCACAATTACACTAAATGGCCGGAAAATGGAAATTTTCTTTCTAATATATAAAAATTGATTAAATGGTTAATATAATTCTTAAAAGTAATTCCACATTTAAAATTTATCGTCGAATTTAATAAATCATTTTAAAATATTTCTTTTATTATTTTCTTTTTTATCTAATAGTGTGAATGTGGTAATTTCTAAAATAATCCGATAGTGAACGTGGTAATTTCTAAAATAATCTAATAGTGAATGTGGTAAACGATCGATAAATCAGCGATATAAATTTGATACGTTCACAATTACACTAAATGGCTGGAAAATGGAAATTTTCTGTCTAATATATAAAAATTGATTAAATGGTTAATATAATTCTTAAAAGTAATTCCACATTTAAAATTTATCGTCGAATTTAATACATCATTTTAAAATATTTCTTTTATTATTTTCTTTTTTATCTAATAGTGTGAATGTGGTAATTTCTAAAATAATCCGATAGTGAACGTGGTAATTTCTAAAATAATCTAATAGTGAATGTGGTAAACGATCGATAAATCAGCGATATAAATTTGATACGTTCACAATTACACTAAATGGCCGGAAAATGGAAATTTTCTTTCTAATATATAAAAATTGATTAAATGGTTAATATAATTCTTAAAAGTAATTCCACATTTAAAATTTATCGTCGAATTTAATAAATCATTTTAAAATATTTCTTTTATTATTTTCTTTTTTATCTAATAGTGTGAATGTGGTAATTTCTAAAATAATCCGATAGTGAACGTGGTAATTTCTAAAATAATCTAATAGTGAATGTGGTAAACGATCGATAAATCAGCGATATAAATTTGATACGTTCACAATTACACTAAATGGCCGGAAAATGGAAATTTTCTTTCTAATATATAAAAATTGATTAAATGGTTAATATAATTCTTAAAAGTAATTCCACATTTAAAATTTATCGTCGAATTTAATACATCATTTTAAAATATTCCTTTTATTATTTTCTTTTTTATCTAATAGTGTGAATGTGGTAATTTCTAAAATAATCCGATAGTGAACGTGGTAATTTCTAAAATAATCTAATAGTGAATGTGGTAAACGATCGATAAATCAGCGATATAAATTTGATACGTTCACAATTACACTAAATGGCCGGAAAATGGAAATTTTCTTTCTAATATATAAAAATTGATTAAATGGTTAATATAATTCTTAAAAGTAATTCCACATTTAAAATTTATCGTCGAATTTAATACATCATTTTAAAATATTCCTTTTATTATTTTCTTTTTTATCTAATAGTGTGAATGTGGTAATTTCTAAAATAATCCGATAGTGAACGTGGTAATTTCTAAAATAATCTAATAGTGAATGTGGTAAACGATCGATAAATCAGCGATATAAATTTGATACGTTCACAATTACACTAAATGGCCGGAAAATGGAAATTTTCTGTCTAATATATAAAAATTGATTAAATGGTTAATATAATTCTTAAAAGTAATTCCACATTTAAAATTTATCGTCGAATTTAATAAATCATTTTAAAATATTTCTTTTATTATTTTCTTTTTTATCTAATAGTGTGAATGTGGTAATTTCTAAAATAATCCGATAGTGAACGTGGTAATTTCTAAAATAATCTAATAGTGAATGTGGTAAACGATCGATAAATCAGCGATATAAATTTGATACATTCACAATTACACTAAATGGCCGGAAAATGGAAATTTTCTTTCTAATATATAAAAATTGATTAAATGGTTAATATAATTCTTAAAAGTAATTCCACATTTAAAATTTATCGTCGAATTTAATAAATCATTTTAAAATATTTCTTTTATTATTTTCTTTTTTATCTAATAGTGTGAATGTGGTAATTTCTAAAATAATCCGATAGTGAACGTGGTAATTTCTAAAATAATCTAATAGTGAATGTGGTAAACGATCGATAAATCAGCGATATAAATTTGATACGTTCACAATTACACTAAATGGCCGGAAAATGGAAATTTTCTTTCTAATATATAAAAATTGATTAAATGGTTAATATAATTCTTAAAAGTAATTCCACATTTAAAATTTATCGTCGAATTTAATAAATCATTTTAAAATATTTCTTTTATTATTCTCTTTTTTATCTAATAGTGTGAATGTGGTAATTTCTAAAATAATCCGATAGTGAACGTGGTAATTTCTAAAATAATCTAATAGTGAATGTGGTAAACGATCGATAAATCAGCGATATAAATTTGATACGTTCACAATTACACTAAATGGCCGGAAAATGGAAATTTTCTGTCTAATATATAAAAATTGATTAAATGGTTAATATAATTCTTAAAAGTAATTCCACATTTAAAATTTATCGTCGAATTTAATAAATCATTTTAAAATATTTCTTTTATTATTTTCTTTTTTATCTAATAGTGTGAATGTGGTAATTTCTAAAATAATCCGATAGTGAACGTGGTAATTTCTAAAATAATCTGATAGTGAATGTGGTAAACAATCGATAAATCAGCGATATAAATTTGATACGTTCACAATTACACTAAATGGCCGGAAAATGGAAATTTTCTTTCTAATATATAAAAATTGATTAAATGGTTAATATAATTCTTAAAAGTAATTCCACATTTAAAATTTATCGTCGAATTTAATAAATCATTTTAAAATATTTCTTTTATTATTTTCTTTTTTATCTAATAGTGTGAATGTGGTAATTTCTAAAATAATCCGATAGTGAACGTGGTAATTTCTAAAATAATCTAATAGTGAATGTGGTAAACGATCGATAAATCAGCGATATAAATTTGATACGTTCACAATTACACTAAATGGCCGGAAAATGGAAATTTTCTTTCTAATATATAAAAATTGATTAAATGGTTAATATAATTCTTAAAAGTAATTCCACATTTAAAATTTATCGTCGAATTTAATACATCATTTTAAAATATTTCTTTTATTATTTTCTTTTTTATCTAATAGTGTGAATGTGGTAATTTCTAAAATAATCCGATAGTGAACGTGGTAATTTCTAAAATAATCTAATAGTGAATGTGGTAAACGATCGATAAATCAGCGATATAAATTTGATACGTTCACAATTACACTAAATGGCCGGAAAATGGAAATTTTCTTTCTAATATATAAAAATTGATTAAATGGTTAATATAATTCTTAAAAGTAATTCCACATTTAAAATTTATCGTCGAATTTAATAAATCATTTTAAAATATTTCTTTTATTATTTTCTTTTTTATCTAATAGTGTGAATGTGGTAATTTCTAAAATAATCCGATAGTGAACGTGGTAATTTCTAAAATAATCTAATAGTGAATGTGGTAAACGATCGATAAATCAGCGATATAAATTTGATACGTTCACAATTACACTAAATGGCCGGAAAATGGAAATTTTCTTTCTAATATATAAAAATTGATTAAATGGTTAATATAATTCTTAAAAGTAATTCCACATTTAAAATTTATCGTCGAATTTAATAAATCATTTTAAAATATTTCTTTTATTATTTTCTTTTTTATCTAATAGTGTGAATGTGGTAATTTCTAAAATAATCCGATAGTGAACGTGGTAATTTCTAAAATAATCTAATAGTGAATGTGGTAAACGATCGATAAATCAGCGATATAAATTTGATACGTTCACAATTACACTAAATGGCCGGAAAATGGAAATTTTCTTTCTAATATATAAAAATTGATTAAATGGTTAATATAATTCTTAAAAGTAATTCCACATTTAAAATTTATCGTCGAATTTAATACATCATTTTAAAATATTCCTTTTATTATTTTCTTTTTTATCTAATAGTGTGAATGTGGTAATTTCTAAAATAATCCGATAGTGAACGTGGTAATTTCTAAAATAATCTAATAGTGAATGTGGTAAACGATCGATAAATCAGCGATATAAATTTGATACGTTCACAATTACACTAAATGGCCGGAAAATGGAAATTTTCTGTCTAATATATAAAAATTGATTAAATGGTTAATATAATTCTTAAAAGTAATTCCACATTTAAAATTTATCGTCGAATTTAATAAATCATTTTAAAATATTTCTTTTATTATTTTCTTTTTTATCTAATAGTGTGAATGTGGTAATTTCTAAAATAATCCGATAGTGAACGTGGTAATTTCTAAAATAATCTAATAGTGAATGTGGTAAACGATCGATAAATCAGCGATATAAATTTGATACGTTCACAATTACACTAAATGGCCGGAAAATGGAAATTTTCTTTCTAATATATAAAAATTGATTAAATGGTTAATATAATTCTTAAAAGTAATTCCACATTTAAAATTTATCGTCGAATTTAATAAATCATTTTAAAATATTTCTTTTATTATTTTCTTTTTTATCTAATAGTGTGAATGTGGTAATTTCTAAAATAATCCGATAGTGAACGTGGTAATTTCTAAAATAATCTAATAGTGAATGTGGTAAACGATCGATAAATCAGCGATATAAATTTGATACGTTCACAATTACACTAAATGGCCGGAAAATGGAAATTTTCTTTCTAATATATAAAAATTGATTAAATGGTTAATATAATTCTTAAAAGTAATTCCATATTTAAAATTTATCGTCGAATTTAATAAATCATTTTAAAATATTTCTTTTATTATTTTCTTTTTTATCTAATAGTGTGAATGGGGTAATTTCTAAAATAATCCGATAGTGAACGTGGTAATTTCTAAAATAATCTAATAGTGAATGTGGTAAACGATCGATAAATCAGCGATATAAATTTGATACGTTCACAATTACACTAAATGGCCGGAAAATGGAAATTTTCTTTCTAATATATAAAAATTGATTAAATGGTTAATATAATTCTTAAAAGTAATTCCACATTTAAAATTTATCGTCGAATTTAATAAATCATTTTAAAATATTTCTTTTATTATTTTCTTTTTTATCTAATAGTGTGAATGTGGTAATTTCTAAAATAATCCGATAGTGAACGTGGTAATTTCTAAAATAATCTAATAGTGAATGTGGTAAACGATCGATAAATCAGCGATATAAATTTGATACGTTCACAATTACACTAAATGGCCGGAAAATGGAAATTTTCTTTCTAATATATAAAAATTGATTAAATGGTTAATATAATTCTTAAAAGTAATTCCACATTTAAAATTTATCGTCGAATTTAATACATCATTTTAAAATATTCCTTTTATTATTTTCTTTTTTATCTAATAGTGTGAATGTGGTAATTTCTAAAATAATCCGATAGTGAACGTGGTAATTTCTAAAATAATCTAATAGTGAATGTGGTAAACGATCGATAAATCAGCGATATAAATTTGATACGTTCACAATTACACTAAATGGCCGGAAAATGGAAATTTTCTGTCTAATATATAAAAATTGATTAAATGGTTAATATAATTCTTAAAAGTAATTCCACATTTAAAATTTATCGTCGAATTTAATAAATCATTTTAAAATATTTCTTTTATTATTTTCTTTTTTATCTAATAGTGTGAATGTGGTAATTTCTAAAATAATCCGATAGTGAACGTGGTAATTTCTAAAATAATCTAATAGTGAATGTGGTAAACGATCGATAAATCAGCGATATAAATTTGATACGTTCACAATTACACTAAATGGCCGGAAAATGGAAATTTTCTGTCTAATATATAAAAATTGATTAAATGGTTAATATAATTCTTAAAAGTAATTCCACATTTAAAATTTATCGTCGAATTTAATAAATCATTTTAAAATATTTCTTTTATTATTTTCTTTTTTATCTAATAGTGTGAATGTGGTAATTTCTAAAATAATCCGATAGTGAACGTGGTAATTTCTAAAATAATCTGATAGTGAATGTGGTAAACAATCGATAAATCAGCGATATAAATTTGATACGTTCACAATTACACTAAATGGCCGGAAAATGGAAATTTTCTTTCTAATATATAAAAATTGATTAAATGGTTAATATAATTCTTAAAAGTAATTCCACATTTAAAATTTATCGTCGAATTTAATAAATCATTTTAAAATATTTCTTTTATTATTTTCTTTTTTATCTAATAGTGTGAATGTGGTAATTTCTAAAATAATCCGATAGTGAACGTGGTAATTTCTAAAATAATCTAATAGTGAATGTGGTAAACGATCGATAAATCAGCGATATAAATTTGATACGTTCACAATTACACTAAATGGCCGGAAAATGGAAATTTTCTTTCTAATATATAAAAATTGATTAAATGGTTAATATAATTCTTAAAAGTAATTCCACATTTAAAATTTATCGTCGAATTTAATAAATCATTTTAAAATATTTCTTTTATTATTTTCTTTTTTATCTAATAGTGTGAATGTGGTAATTTCTAAAATAATCCGATAGTGAACGTGGTAATTTCTAAAATAATCTAATAGTGAATGTGGTAAACGATCGATAAATCAGCGATATAAATTTGATACGTTCACAATTACACTAAATGGCCGGAAAATGGAAATTTTCTTTCTAATATATAAAAATTGATTAAATGGTTAATATAATTCTTAAAAGTAATTCCACATTTAAAATTTATCGTCGAATTTAATAAATCATTTTAAAATATTTCTTTTATTATTTTCTTTTTTATCTAATAGTGTGAATGTGGTAATTTCTAAAATAATCCGATAGTGAACGTGGTAATTTCTAAAATAATCTAATAGTGAATGTGGTAAACGATCGATAAATCAGCGATATAAATTTGATACGTTCACAATTACACTAAATGGCCGGAAAATGGAAATTTTCTTTCTAATATATAAAAATTGATTAAATGGTTAATATAATTCTTAAAAGTAATTCCACATTTAAAATTTATCGTCGAATTTAATAAATCATTTTAAAATATTTCTTTTATTATTTTCTTTTTTATCTAATAGTGTGAATGTGGTAATTTCTAAAATAATCCGATAGTGAACGTGGTAATTTCTAAAATAATCTAATAGTGAATGTGGTAAACGATCGATAAATCAGCGATATAAATTTGATACGTTCACAATTACACTAAATGGCCGGAAAATGGAAATTTTCTTTCTAATATATAAAAATTGATTAAATGGTTAATATAATTCTTAAAAGTAATTCCACATTTAAAATTTATCGTCGAATTTAATAAATCATTTTAAAATATTTCTTTTATTATTTTCTTTTTTATCTAATAGTGTGAATGGGGTAATTTCTAAAATAATCCGATAGTGAACGTGGTAATTTCTAAAATAATCTAATAGTGAATGTGGTAAACGATCGATAAATCAGCGATATAAATTTGATACGTTCACAATTACACTAAATGGCCGGAAAATGGAAATTTTCTTTCTAATATATAAAAATTGATTAAATGGTTAATATAATTCTTAAAAGTAATTCCACATTTAAAATTTATCGTCGAATTTAATAAATCATTTTAAAATATTTCTTTTATTATTTTCTTTTTTATCTAATAGTGTGAATGTGGTAATTTCTAAAATAATCCGATAGTGAACGTGGTAATTTCTAAAATAATCTAATAGTGAATGTGGTAAACGATCGATAAATCAGCGATATAAATTTGATACGTTCACAATTACACTAAATGGCCGGAAAATGGAAATTTTCTTTCTAATATATAAAAATTGATTAAATGGTTAATATAATTCTTAAAAGTAATTCCACATTTAAAATTTATCGTCGAATTTAATACATCATTTTAAAATATTCCTTTTATTATTTTCTTTTTTATCTAATAGTGTGAATGTGGTAATTTCTAAAATAATCCGATAGTGAACGTGGTAATTTCTAAAATAATCTAATAGTGAATGTGGTAAACGATCGATAAATCAGCGATATAAATTTGATACGTTCACAATTACACTAAATGGCCGGAAAATGGAAATTTTCTGTCTAATATATAAAAATTGATTAAATGGTTAATATAATTCTTAAAAGTAATTCCACATTTAAAATTTATCGTCGAATTTAATAAATCATTTTAAAATATTTCTTTTATTATTTTCTTTTTTATCTAATAGTGTGAATGTGGTAATTTCTAAAATAATCCGATAGTGAACGTGGTAATTTCTAAAATAATCTAATAGTGAATGTGGTAAACGATCGATAAATCAGCGATATAAATTTGATACGTTCACAATTACACTAAATGGCCGGAAAATGGAAATTTTCTGTCTAATATATAAAAATTGATTAAATGGTTAATATAATTCTTAAAAGTAATTCCACATTTAAAATTTATCGTCGAATTTAATACATCATTTTAAAATATTCCTTTTATTATTTTCTTTTTTATCTAATAGTGTGAATGTGGTAATTTCTAAAATAATCCGATAGTGAACGTGGTAATTTCTAAAATAATCTAATAGTGAATGTGGTAAACGATCGATAAATCAGCGATATAAATTTGATACGTTCACAATTACACTAAATGGCCGGAAAATGGAAATTTTCTGTCTAATATATAAAAATTGATTAAATGGTTAATATAATTCTTAAAAGTAATTCCACATTTAAAATTTATCGTCGAATTTAATAAATCATTTTAAAATATTTCTTTTATTATTTTCTTTTTTATCTAATAGTGTGAATGTGGTAATTTCTAAAATAATCCGATAGTGAACGTGGTAATTTCTAAAATAATCTAATAGTGAATGTGGTAAACGATCGATAAATCAGCGATATAAATTTGATACGTTCACAATTACACTAAATGGCCGGAAAATGGAAATTTTCTTTCTAATATATAAAAATTGATTAAATGGTTAATATAATTCTTAAAAGTAATTCCACATTTAAAATTTATCGTCGAATTTAATAAATCATTTTAAAATATTTCTTTTATTATTTTCTTTTTTATCTAATAGTGTGAATGTGGTAATTTCTAAAATAATCCGATAGTGAACGTGGTAATTTCTAAAATAATCTAATAGTGAATGTGGTAAACGATCGATAAATCAGCGATATAAATTTGATACGTTCACAATTACACTAAATGGCCGGAAAATGGAAATTTTCTTTCTAATATATAAAAATTGATTAAATGGTTAATATAATTCTTAAAAGTAATTCCATATTTAAAATTTATCGTCGAATTTAATAAATCATTTTAAAATATTTCTTTTATTATTTTCTTTTTTATCTAATAGTGTGAATGGGGTAATTTCTAAAATAATCCGATAGTGAACGTGGTAATTTCTAAAATAATCTAATAGTGAATGTGGTAAACGATCGATAAATCAGCGATATAAATTTGATACGTTCACAATTACACTAAATGGCCGGAAAATGGAAATTTTCTTTCTAATATATAAAAATTGATTAAATGGTTAATATAATTCTTAAAAGTAATTCCACATTTAAAATTTATCGTCGAATTTAATAAATCATTTTAAAATATTTCTTTTATTATTTTCTTTTTTATCTAATAGTGTGAATGTGGTAATTTCTAAAATAATCCGATAGTGAACGTGGTAATTTCTAAAATAATCTAATAGTGAATGTGGTAAACGATCGATAAATCAGCGATATAAATTTGATACGTTCACAATTACACTAAATGGCCGGAAAATGGAAATTTTCTTTCTAATATATAAAAATTGATTAAATGGTTAATATAATTCTTAAAAGTAATTCCACATTTAAAATTTATCGTCGAATTTAATAAATCATTTTAAAATATTTCTTTTATTATTTTCTTTTTTATCTAATAGTGTGAATGTGGTAATTTCTAAAATAATCCGATAGTGAACGTGGTAATTTCTAAAATAATCTAATAGTGAATGTGGTAAACGATCGATAAATCAGCGATATAAATTTGATACGTTCACAATTACACTAAATGGCCGGAAAATGGAAATTTTCTTTCTAATATATAAAAATTGATTAAATGGTTAATATAATTCTTAAAAGTAATTCCACATTTAAAATTTATCGTCGAATTTAATAAATCATTTTAAAATATTTCTTTTATTATTTTCTTTTTTATCTAATAGTGTGAATGTGGTAATTTCTAAAATAATCCGATAGTGAACGTGGTAATTTCTAAAATAATCTAATAGTGAATGTGGTAAACGATCGATAAATCAGCGATATAAATTTGATACGTTCACAATTACACTAAATGGCCGGAAAATGGAAATTTTCTTTCTAATATATAAAAATTGATTAAATGGTTAATATAATTCTTAAAAGTAATTCCACATTTAAAATTTATCGTCGAATTTAATACATCATTTTAAAATATTCCTTTTATTATTTTCTTTTTTATCTAATAGTGTGAATGTGGTAATTTCTAAAATAATCCGATAGTGAACGTGGTAATTTCTAAAATAATCTAATAGTGAATGTGGTAAACGATCGATAAATCAGCGATATAAATTTGATACGTTCACAATTACACTAAATGGCCGGAAAATGGAAATTTTCTGTCTAATATATAAAAATTGATTAAATGGTTAATATAATTCTTAAAAGTAATTCCACATTTAAAATTTATCGTCGAATTTAATAAATCATTTTAAAATATTTCTTTTATTATTTTCTTTTTTATCTAATAGTGTGAATGTGGTAATTTCTAAAATAATCCGATAGTGAACGTGGTAATTTCTAAAATAATCTAATAGTGAATGTGGTAAACGATCGATAAATCAGCGATATAAATTTGATACGTTCACAATTACACTAAATGGCCGGAAAATGGAAATTTTCTTTCTAATATATAAAAATTGATTAAATGGTTAATATAATTCTTAAAAGTAATTCCACATTTAAAATTTATCGTCGAATTTAATAAATCATTTTAAAATATTTCTTTTATTATTTTCTTTTTTATCTAATAGTGTGAATGTGGTAATTTCTAAAATAATCCGATAGTGAACGTGGTAATTTCTAAAATAATCTAATAGTGAATGTGGTAAACGATCGATAAATCAGCGATATAAATTTGATACGTTCACAATTACACTAAATGGCCGGAAAATGGAAATTTTCTTTCTAATATATAAAAATTGATTAAATGGTTAATATAATTCTTAAAAGTAATTCCATATTTAAAATTTATCGTCGAATTTAATAAATCATTTTAAAATATTTCTTTTATTATTTTCTTTTTTATCTAATAGTGTGAATGGGGTAATTTCTAAAATAATCCGATAGTGAACGTGGTAATTTCTAAAATAATCTAATAGTGAATGTGGTAAACGATCGATAAATCAGCGATATAAATTTGATACGTTCACAATTACACTAAATGGCCGGAAAATGGAAATTTTCTTTCTAATATATAAAAATTGATTAAATGGTTAATATAATTCTTAAAAGTAATTCCACATTTAAAATTTATCGTCGAATTTAATAAATCATTTTAAAATATTTCTTTTATTATTTTCTTTTTTATCTAATAGTGTGAATGTGGTAATTTCTAAAATAATCCGATAGTGAACGTGGTAATTTCTAAAATAATCTAATAGTGAATGTGGTAAACGATCGATAAATCAGCGATATAAATTTGATACGTTCACAATTACACTAAATGGCCGGAAAATGGAAATTTTCTTTCTAATATATAAAAATTGATTAAATGGTTAATATAATTCTTAAAAGTAATTCCACATTTAAAATTTATCGTCGAATTTAATACATCATTTTAAAATATTCCTTTTATTATTTTCTTTTTTATCTAATAGTGTGAATGTGGTAATTTCTAAAATAATCCGATAGTGAACGTGGTAATTTCTAAAATAATCTAATAGTGAATGTGGTAAACGATCGATAAATCAGCGATATAAATTTGATACGTTCACAATTACACTAAATGGCCGGAAAATGGAAATTTTCTGTCTAATATATAAAAATTGATTAAATGGTTAATATAATTCTTAAAAGTAATTCCACATTTAAAATTTATCGTCGAATTTAATAAATCATTTTAAAATATTTCTTTTATTATTTTCTTTTTTATCTAATAGTGTGAATGTGGTAATTTCTAAAATAATCCGATAGTGAACGTGGTAATTTCTAAAATAATCTAATAGTGAATGTGGTAAACGATCGATAAATCAGCGATATAAATTTGATACGTTCACAATTACACTAAATGGCCGGAAAATGGAAATTTTCTGTCTAATATATAAAAATTGATTAAATGGTTAATATAATTCTTAAAAGTAATTCCACATTTAAAATTTATCGTCGAATTTAATAAATCATTTTAAAATATTTCTTTTATTATTTTCTTTTTTATCTAATAGTGTGAATGTGGTAATTTCTAAAATAATCCGATAGTGAACGTGGTAATTTCTAAAATAATCTGATAGTGAATGTGGTAAACAATCGATAAATCAGCGATATAAATTTGATACGTTCACAATTACACTAAATGGCCGGAAAATGGAAATTTTCTTTCTAATATATAAAAATTGATTAAATGGTTAATATAATTCTTAAAAGTAATTCCACATTTAAAATTTATCGTCGAATTTAATAAATCATTTTAAAATATTTCTTTTATTATTTTCTTTTTTATCTAATAGTGTGAATGTGGTAATTTCTAAAATAATCCGATAGTGAACGTGGTAATTTCTAAAATAATCTAATAGTGAATGTGGTAAACGATCGATAAATCAGCGATATAAATTTGATACGTTCACAATTACACTAAATGGCCGGAAAATGGAAATTTTCTTTCTAATATATAAAAATTGATTAAATGGTTAATATAATTCTTAAAAGTAATTCCACATTTAAAATTTATCGTCGAATTTAATAAATCATTTTAAAATATTTCTTTTATTATTTTCTTTTTTATCTAATAGTGTGAATGTGGTAATTTCTAAAATAATCCGATAGTGAACGTGGTAATTTCTAAAATAATCTAATAGTGAATGTGGTAAACGATCGATAAATCAGCGATATAAATTTGATACGTTCACAATTACACTAAATGGCCGGAAAATGGAAATTTTCTTTCTAATATATAAAAATTGATTAAATGGTTAATATAATTCTTAAAAGTAATTCCACATTTAAAATTTATCGTCGAATTTAATAAATCATTTTAAAATATTTCTTTTATTATTTTCTTTTTTATCTAATAGTGTGAATGTGGTAATTTCTAAAATAATCCGATAGTGAACGTGGTAATTTCTAAAATAATCTAATAGTGAATGTGGTAAACGATCGATAAATCAGCGATATAAATTTGATACGTTCACAATTACACTAAATGGCCGGAAAATGGAAATTTTCTTTCTAATATATAAAAATTGATTAAATGGTTAATATAATTCTTAAAAGTAATTCCACATTTAAAATTTATCGTCGAATTTAATAAATCATTTTAAAATATTTCTTTTATTATTTTCTTTTTTATCTAATAGTGTGAATGTGGTAATTTCTAAAATAATCCGATAGTGAACGTGGTAATTTCTAAAATAATCTAATAGTGAATGTGGTAAACGATCGATAAATCAGCGATATAAATTTGATACGTTCACAATTACACTAAATGGCCGGAAAATGGAAATTTTCTTTCTAATATATAAAAATTGATTAAATGGTTAATATAATTCTTAAAAGTAATTCCACATTTAAAATTTATCGTCGAATTTAATAAATCATTTTAAAATATTTCTTTTATTATTTTCTTTTTTATCTAATAGTGTGAATGGGGTAATTTCTAAAATAATCCGATAGTGAACGTGGTAATTTCTAAAATAATCTAATAGTGAATGTGGTAAACGATCGATAAATCAGCGATATAAATTTGATACGTTCACAATTACACTAAATGGCCGGAAAATGGAAATTTTCTTTCTAATATATAAAAATTGATTAAATGGTTAATATAATTCTTAAAAGTAATTCCACATTTAAAATTTATCGTCGAATTTAATAAATCATTTTAAAATATTTCTTTTATTATTTTCTTTTTTATCTAATAGTGTGAATGTGGTAATTTCTAAAATAATCCGATAGTGAACGTGGTAATTTCTAAAATAATCTAATAGTGAATGTGGTAAACGATCGATAAATCAGCGATATAAATTTGATACGTTCACAATTACACTAAATGGCCGGAAAATGGAAATTTTCTTTCTAATATATAAAAATTGATTAAATGGTTAATATAATTCTTAAAAGTAATTCCACATTTAAAATTTATCGTCGAATTTAATACATCATTTTAAAATATTCCTTTTATTATTTTCTTTTTTATCTAATAGTGTGAATGTGGTAATTTCTAAAATAATCCGATAGTGAACGTGGTAATTTCTAAAATAATCTAATAGTGAATGTGGTAAACGATCGATAAATCAGCGATATAAATTTGATACGTTCACAATTACACTAAATGGCCGGAAAATGGAAATTTTCTGTCTAATATATAAAAATTGATTAAATGGTTAATATAATTCTTAAAAGTAATTCCACATTTAAAATTTATCGTCGAATTTAATAAATCATTTTAAAATATTTCTTTTATTATTTTCTTTTTTATCTAATAGTGTGAATGTGGTAATTTCTAAAATAATCCGATAGTGAACGTGGTAATTTCTAAAATAATCTAATAGTGAATGTGGTAAACGATCGATAAATCAGCGATATAAATTTGATACGTTCACAATTACACTAAATGGCCGGAAAATGGAAATTTTCTGTCTAATATATAAAAATTGATTAAATGGTTAATATAATTCTTAAAAGTAATTCCACATTTAAAATTTATCGTCGAATTTAATACATCATTTTAAAATATTCCTTTTATTATTTTCTTTTTTATCTAATAGTGTGAATGTGGTAATTTCTAAAATAATCCGATAGTGAACGTGGTAATTTCTAAAATAATCTAATAGTGAATGTGGTAAACGATCGATAAATCAGCGATATAAATTTGATACGTTCACAATTACACTAAATGGCCGGAAAATGGAAATTTTCTGTCTAATATATAAAAATTGATTAAATGGTTAATATAATTCTTAAAAGTAATTCCACATTTAAAATTTATCGTCGAATTTAATAAATCATTTTAAAATATTTCTTTTATTATTTTCTTTTTTATCTAATAGTGTGAATGTGGTAATTTCTAAAATAATCCGATAGTGAACGTGGTAATTTCTAAAATAATCTAATAGTGAATGTGGTAAACGATCGATAAATCAGCGATATAAATTTGATACGTTCACAATTACACTAAATGGCCGGAAAATGGAAATTTTCTTTCTAATATATAAAAATTGATTAAATGGTTAATATAATTCTTAAAAGTAATTCCACATTTAAAATTTATCGTCGAATTTAATAAATCATTTTAAAATATTTCTTTTATTATTTTCTTTTTTATCTAATAGTGTGAATGTGGTAATTTCTAAAATAATCCGATAGTGAACGTGGTAATTTCTAAAATAATCTAATAGTGAATGTGGTAAACGATCGATAAATCAGCGATATAAATTTGATACGTTCACAATTACACTAAATGGCCGGAAAATGGAAATTTTCTTTCTAATATATAAAAATTGATTAAATGGTTAATATAATTCTTAAAAGTAATTCCATATTTAAAATTTATCGTCGAATTTAATAAATCATTTTAAAATATTTCTTTTATTATTTTCTTTTTTATCTAATAGTGTGAATGGGGTAATTTCTAAAATAATCCGATAGTGAACGTGGTAATTTCTAAAATAATCTAATAGTGAATGTGGTAAACGATCGATAAATCAGCGATATAAATTTGATACGTTCACAATTACACTAAATGGCCGGAAAATGGAAATTTTCTTTCTAATATATAAAAATTGATTAAATGGTTAATATAATTCTTAAAAGTAATTCCACATTTAAAATTTATCGTCGAATTTAATAAATCATTTTAAAATATTTCTTTTATTATTTTCTTTTTTATCTAATAGTGTGAATGTGGTAATTTCTAAAATAATCCGATAGTGAACGTGGTAATTTCTAAAATAATCTAATAGTGAATGTGGTAAACGATCGATAAATCAGCGATATAAATTTGATACGTTCACAATTACACTAAATGGCCGGAAAATGGAAATTTTCTTTCTAATATATAAAAATTGATTAAATGGTTAATATAATTCTTAAAAGTAATTCCACATTTAAAATTTATCGTCGAATTTAATACATCATTTTAAAATATTCCTTTTATTATTTTCTTTTTTATCTAATAGTGTGAATGTGGTAATTTCTAAAATAATCCGATAGTGAACGTGGTAATTTCTAAAATAATCTAATAGTGAATGTGGTAAACGATCGATAAATCAGCGATATAAATTTGATACGTTCACAATTACACTAAATGGCTGGAAAATGGAAATTTTCTTTCTAATATATAAAAATTGATTAAATGGTTAATATAATTCTTAAAAGTAATTCCATATTTAAAATTTATCGTCGAATTTAATACATCATTTTAAAATATTTCTTTTATTATTTTCTTTTTTATCTAATAGTGTGAATGTGGTAATTTCTAAAATAATCCGATAGTGAACGTGGTAATTTCTAAAATAATCTAATAGTGAATGTGGTAAACGATCGATAAATCAGCGATATAAATTTGATACGTTCACAATTACACTAAATGGCCGGAAAATGGAAATTTTCTGTCTAATATATAAAAATTGATTAAATGGTTAATATAATTCTTAAAAGTAATTCCACATTTAAAATTTATCGTCGAATTTAATAAATCATTTTAAAATATTTCTTTTATTATTTTCTTTTTTATCTAATAGTGTGAATGTGGTAATTTCTAAAATAATCCGATAGTGAACGTGGTAATTTCTAAAATAATCTAATAGTGAATGTGGTAAACGATCGATAAATCAGCGATATAAATTTGATACGTTCACAATTACACTAAATGGCCGGAAAATGGAAATTTTCTTTCTAATATATAAAAATTGATTAAATGGTTAATATAATTCTTAAAAGTAATTCCACATTTAAAATTTATCGTCGAATTTAATAAATCATTTTAAAATATTTCTTTTATTATTTTCTTTTTTATCTAATAGTGTGAATGTGGTAATTTCTAAAATAATCCGATAGTGAACGTGGTAATTTCTAAAATAATCTAATAGTGAATGTGGTAAACGATCGATAAATCAGCGATATAAATTTGATACGTTCACAATTACACTAAATGGCTGGAAAATGG
This sequence comes from Coronaproctus castanopsis, assembly GCA_032883995.1. Classification (NCBI taxonomy): domain Eukaryota; kingdom Metazoa; phylum Arthropoda; class Insecta; order Hemiptera; family Monophlebidae; genus Coronaproctus; species Coronaproctus castanopsis. The sequence continues at coordinate 64,920,044 of CM065052.1, read as the reverse complement.
AAATTTTCTGTCTAATATATAAAAATTGATTAAATGGTTAATATAATTCTTAAAAGTAATTCCACATTTAAAATTTATCGTCGAATTTAATAAATCATTTTAAAATATTTCTTTTATTATTTTCTTTTTTATCTAATAGTGTGAATGTGGTAATTTCTAAAATAATCCGATAGTGAACGTGGTAATTTCTAAAATAATCTGATAGTGAATGTGGTAAACAATCGATAAATCAGCGATATAAATTTGATACGTTCACAATTACACTAAATGGCCGGAAAATGGAAATTTTCTTTCTAATATATAAAAATTGATTAAATGGTTAATATAATTCTTAAAAGTAATTCCACATTTAAAATTTATCGTCGAATTTAATAAATCATTTTAAAATATTTCTTTTATTATTTTCTTTTTTATCTAATAGTGTGAATGTGGTAATTTCTAAAATAATCCGATAGTGAACGTGGTAATTTCTAAAATAATCTAATAGTGAATGTGGTAAACGATCGATAAATCAGCGATATAAATTTGATACGTTCACAATTACACTAAATGGCCGGAAAATGGAAATTTTCTTTCTAATATATAAAAATTGATTAAATGGTTAATATAATTCTTAAAAGTAATTCCACATTTAAAATTTATCGTCGAATTTAATACATCATTTTAAAATATTCCTTTTATTATTTTCTTTTTTATCTAATAGTGTGAATGTGGTAATTTCTAAAATAATCCGATAGTGAACGTGGTAATTTCTAAAATAATCTAATAGTGAATGTGGTAAACGATCGATAAATCAGCGATATAAATTTGATACGTTCACAATTACACTAAATGGCCGGAAAATGGAAATTTTCTGTCTAATATATAAAAATTGATTAAATGGTTAATATAATTCTTAAAAGTAATTCCACATTTAAAATTTATCGTCGAATTTAATAAATCATTTTAAAATATTTCTTTTATTATTTTCTTTTTTATCTAATAGTGTGAATGTGGTAATTTCTAAAATAATCCGATAGTGAACGTGGTAATTTCTAAAATAATCTAATAGTGAATGTGGTAAACGATCGATAAATCAGCGATATAAATTTGATACGTTCACAATTACACTAAATGGCCGGAAAATGGAAATTTTCTTTCTAATATATAAAAATTGATTAAATGGTTAATATAATTCTTAAAAGTAATTCCACATTTAAAATTTATCGTCGAATTTAATAAATCATTTTAAAATATTTCTTTTATTATTTTCTTTTTTATCTAATAGTGTGAATGTGGTAATTTCTAAAATAATCCGATAGTGAACGTGGTAATTTCTAAAATAATCTAATAGTGAATGTGGTAAACGATCGATAAATCAGCGATATAAATTTGATACGTTCACAATTACACTAAATGGCCGGAAAATGGAAATTTTCTTTCTAATATATAAAAATTGATTAAATGGTTAATATAATTCTTAAAAGTAATTCCACATTTAAAATTTATCGTCGAATTTAATAAATCATTTTAAAATATTTCTTTTATTATTCTCTTTTTTATCTAATAGTGTGAATGTGGTAATTTCTAAAATAATCCGATAGTGAACGTGGTAATTTCTAAAATAATCTAATAGTGAATGTGGTAAACGATCGATAAATCAGCGATATAAATTTGATACGTTCACAATTACACTAAATGGCCGGAAAATGGAAATTTTCTTTCTAATATATAAAAATTGATTAAATGGTTAATATAATTCTTAAAAGTAATTCCACATTTAAAATTTATCGTCGAATTTAATAAATCATTTTAAAATATTTCTTTTATTATTTTCTTTTTTATCTAATAGTGTGAATGTGGTAATTTCTAAAATAATCCGATAGTGAACGTGGTAATTTCTAAAATAATCTAATAGTGAATGTGGTAAACGATCGATAAATCAGCGATATAAATTTGATACGTTCACAATTACACTAAATGGCCGGAAAATGGAAATTTTCTTTCTAATATATAAAAATTGATTAAATGGTTAATATAATTCTTAAAAGTAATTCCACATTTAAAATTTATCGTCGAATTTAATACATCATTTTAAAATATTTCTTTTATTATTTTCTTTTTTATCTAATAGTGTGAATGTGGTAATTTCTAAAATAATCCGATAGTGAACGTGGTAATTTCTAAAATAATCTAATAGTGAATGTGGTAAACGATCGATAAATCAGCGATATAAATTTGATACGTTCACAATTACACTAAATGGCCGGAAAATGGAAATTTTCTTTCTAATATATAAAAATTGATTAAATGGTTAATATAATTCTTAAAAGTAATTCCACATTTAAAATTTATCGTCGAATTTAATAAATCATTTTAAAATATTTCTTTTATTATTTTCTTTTTTATCTAATAGTGTGAATGTGGTAATTTCTAAAATAATCCGATAGTGAACGTGGTAATTTCTAAAATAATCTAATAGTGAATGTGGTAAACGATCGATAAATCAGCGATATAAATTTGATACGTTCACAATTACACTAAATGGCCGGAAAATGGAAATTTTCTTTCTAATATATAAAAATTGATTAAATGGTTAATATAATTCTTAAAAGTAATTCCACATTTAAAATTTATCGTCGAATTTAATACATCATTTTAAAATATTTCTTTTATTATTTTCTTTTTTATCTAATAGTGTGAATGTGGTAATTTCTAAAATAATCCGATAGTGAACGTGGTAATTTCTAAAATAATCTAATAGTGAATGTGGTAAACGATCGATAAATCAGCGATATAAATTTGATACGTTCACAATTACACTAAATGGCCGGAAAATGGAAATTTTCTTTCTAATATATAAAAATTGATTAAATGGTTAATATAATTCTTAAAAGTAATTCCACATTTAAAATTTATCGTCGAATTTAATAAATCATTTTAAAATATTTCTTTTATTATTTTCTTTTTTATCTAATAGTGTGAATGTGGTAATTTCTAAAATAATCCGATAGTGAACGTGGTAATTTCTAAAATAATCTAATAGTGAATGTGGTAAACGATCGATAAATCAGCGATATAAATTTGATACGTTCACAATTACACTAAATGGCCGGAAAATGGAAATTTTCTTTCTAATATATAAAAATTGATTAAATGGTTAATATAATTCTTAAAAGTAATTCCACATTTAAAATTTATCGTCGAATTTAATACATCATTTTAAAATATTCCTTTTATTATTTTCTTTTTTATCTAATAGTGTGAATGTGGTAATTTCTAAAATAATCCGATAGTGAACGTGGTAATTTCTAAAATAATCTAATAGTGAATGTGGTAAACGATCGATAAATCAGCGATATAAATTTGATACGTTCACAATTACACTAAATGGCCGGAAAATGGAAATTTTCTGTCTAATATATAAAAATTGATTAAATGGTTAATATAATTCTTAAAAGTAATTCCACATTTAAAATTTATCGTCGAATTTAATAAATCATTTTAAAATATTTCTTTTATTATTTTCTTTTTTATCTAATAGTGTGAATGTGGTAATTTCTAAAATAATCCGATAGTGAACGTGGTAATTTCTAAAATAATCTAATAGTGAATGTGGTAAACGATCGATAAATCAGCGATATAAATTTGATACGTTCACAATTACACTAAATGGCCGGAAAATGGAAATTTTCTTTCTAATATATAAAAATTGATTAAATGGTTAATATAATTCTTAAAAGTAATTCCACATTTAAAATTTATCGTCGAATTTAATAAATCATTTTAAAATATTTCTTTTATTATTTTCTTTTTTATCTAATAGTGTGAATGTGGTAATTTCTAAAATAATCCGATAGTGAACGTGGTAATTTCTAAAATAATCTAATAGTGAATGTGGTAAACGATCGATAAATCAGCGATATAAATTTGATACGTTCACAATTACACTAAATGGCCGGAAAATGGAAATTTTCTTTCTAATATATAAAAATTGATTAAATGGTTAATATAATTCTTAAAAGTAATTCCATATTTAAAATTTATCGTCGAATTTAATAAATCATTTTAAAATATTTCTTTTATTATTTTCTTTTTTATCTAATAGTGTGAATGGGGTAATTTCTAAAATAATCCGATAGTGAACGTGGTAATTTCTAAAATAATCTAATAGTGAATGTGGTAAACGATCGATAAATCAGCGATATAAATTTGATACGTTCACAATTACACTAAATGGCCGGAAAATGGAAATTTTCTTTCTAATATATAAAAATTGATTAAATGGTTAATATAATTCTTAAAAGTAATTCCACATTTAAAATTTATCGTCGAATTTAATAAATCATTTTAAAATATTTCTTTTATTATTTTCTTTTTTATCTAATAGTGTGAATGTGGTAATTTCTAAAATAATCCGATAGTGAACGTGGTAATTTCTAAAATAATTTAATAGTGAATGTGGTAAACGATCGATAAATCAGCGATATAAATTTGATACGTTCACAATTACACTAAATGGCCGGAAAATGGAAATTTTCTGTCTAATATATAAAAATTGATTAAATGGTTAATATAATTCTTAAAAGTAATTCCACATTTAAAATTTATCGTCGAATTTAATACATCATTTTAAAATATTTCTTTTATTATTTTCTTTTTTATCTAATAGTGTGAATGTGGTAATTTCTAAAATAATCCGATAGTGAACGTGGTAATTTCTAAAATAATCTAATAGTGAATGTGGTAAACGATCGATAAATCAGCGATATAAATTTGATATACGTTCACAATTACACTAAATGGCCGGAAAATGGAAATTTTCTTTCTAATATATAAAAATTGATTAAATGGTTAATATAATTCTTAAAAGTAATTCCACATTTAAAATTTATCGTCGAATTTAATAAATCATTTTAAAATATTTCTTTTATTATTTTCTTTTTTATCTAATAGTGTGAATGTGGTAATTTCTAAAATAATCCGATAGTGAACGTGGTAATTTCTAAAATAATCTAATAGTGAATGTGGTAAACGATCGATAAATCAGCGATATAAATTTGATACGTTCACAATTACACTAAATGGCCGGAAAATGGAAATTTTCTTTCTAATATATAAAAATTGATTAAATGGTTAATATAATTCTTAAAAGTAATTCCACATTTAAAATTTATCGTCGAATTTAATAAATCATTTTAAAATATTCCTTTTATTATTTTCTTTTTTATCTAATAGTGTGAATGTGGTAATTTCTAAAATAATCCGATAGTGAACGTGGTAATTTCTAAAATAATCTAATAGTGAATGTGGTAAACGATCGATAAATCAGCGATATAAATTTGATACGTTCACAATTACACTAAATGGCTGGAAAATGGAAATTTTCTTTCTAATATATAAAAATTGATTAAATGGTTAATATAATTCTTAAAAGTAATTCCACATTTAAAATTTATCGTCGAATTTAATACATCATTTTAAAATATTCCTTTTATTATTTTCTTTTTTATCTAATAGTGTGAATGTGGTAATTTCTAAAATAATCCGATAGTGAACGTGGTAATTTCTAAAATAATCTAATAGTGAATGTGGTAAACGATCGATAAATCAGCGATATAAATTTGATACGTTCACAATTACACTAAATGGCCGGAAAATGGAAATTTTCTGTCTAATATATAAAAATTGATTAAATGGTTAATATAATTCTTAAAAGTAATTCCACATTTAAAATTTATCGTCGAATTTAATAAATCATTTTAAAATATTTCTTTTATTATTTTCTTTTTTATCTAATAGTGTGAATGTGGTAATTTCTAAAATAATCCGATAGTGAACGTGGTAATTTCTAAAATAATCTAATAGTGAATGTGGTAAACGATCGATAAATCAGCGATATAAATTTGATACGTTCACAATTACACTAAATGGCCGGAAAATGGAAATTTTCTGTCTAATATATAAAAATTGATTAAATGGTTAATATAATTCTTAAAAGTAATTCCACATTTAAAATTTATCGTCGAATTTAATAAATCATTTTAAAATATTTCTTTTATTATTTTCTTTTTTATCTAATAGTGTGAATGTGGTAATTTCTAAAATAATCCGATAGTGAACGTGGTAATTTCTAAAATAATCTAATAGTGAATGTGGTAAACGATCGATAAATCAGCGATATAAATTTGATACGTTCACAATTACACTAAATGGCCGGAAAATGGAAATTTTCTTTCTAATATATAAAAATTGATTAAATGGTTAATATAATTCTTAAAAGTAATTCCACATTTAAAATTTATCGTCGAATTTAATAAATCATTTTAAAATATTTCTTTTATTATTTTCTTTTTTATCTAATAGTGTGAATGTGGTAATTTCTAAAATAATCCGATAGTGAACGTGGTAATTTCTAAAATAATCTAATAGTGAATGTGGTAAACGATCGATAAATCAGCGATATAAATTTGATACGTTCACAATTACACTAAATGGCTGGAAAATGGAAATTTTCTTTCTAATATATAAAAATTGATTAAATGGTTAATATAATTCTTAAAAGTAATTCCATATTTAAAATTTATCTTCGAATTTAATACATCATTTTAAAATATTTCTTTTATTATTTTCTTTTTTATCTAATAGTGTGAATGTGGTAATTTCTAAAATAATCCGATAGTGAACGTGGTAATTTCTAAAATAATCTAATAGTGAATGTGGTAAACGATCGATAAATCAGCGATATAAATTTGATACGTTCACAATTACACTAAATGGCCGGAAAATGGAAATTTTCTGTCTAATATATAAAAATTGATTAAATGGTTAATATAATTCTTAAAAGTAATTCCACATTTAAAATTTATCGTCGAATTTAATAAATCATTTTAAAATATTTCTTTTATTATTTTCTTTTTTATCTAATAGTGTGAATGTGGTAATTTCTAAAATAATCCGATAGTGAACGTGGTAATTTCTAAAATAATCTAATAGTGAATGTGGTAAACGATCGATAAATCAGCGATATAAATTTGATACGTTCACAATTACACTAAATGGCCGGAAAATGGAAATTTTCTTTCTAATATATAAAAATTGATTAAATGGTTAATATAATTCTTAAAAGTAATTCCACATTTAAAATTTATCGTCGAATTTAATAAATCATTTTAAAATATTTCTTTTATTATTTTCTTTTTTATCTAATAGTGTGAATGTGGTAATTTCTAAAATAATCCGATAGTGAACGTGGTAATTTCTAAAATAATCTAATAGTGAATGTGGTAAACGATCGATAAATCAGCGATATAAATTTGATACGTTCACAATTACACTAAATGGCTGGAAAATGGAAATTTTCTGTCTAATATATAAAAATTGATTAAATGGTTAATATAATTCTTAAAAGTAATTCCACATTTAAAATTTATCGTCGAATTTAATACATCATTTTAAAATATTTCTTTTATTATTTTCTTTTTTATCTAATAGTGTGAATGTGGTAATTTCTAAAATAATCCGATAGTGAACGTGGTAATTTCTAAAATAATCTAATAGTGAATGTGGTAAACGATCGATAAATCAGCGATATAAATTTGATACGTTCACAATTACACTAAATGGCCGGAAAATGGAAATTTTCTTTCTAATATATAAAAATTGATTAAATGGTTAATATAATTCTTAAAAGTAATTCCACATTTAAAATTTATCGTCGAATTTAATAAATCATTTTAAAATATTTCTTTTATTATTTTCTTTTTTATCTAATAGTGTGAATGTGGTAATTTCTAAAATAATCCGATAGTGAACGTGGTAATTTCTAAAATAATCTAATAGTGAATGTGGTAAACGATCGATAAATCAGCGATATAAATTTGATACGTTCACAATTACACTAAATGGCCGGAAAATGGAAATTTTCTTTCTAATATATAAAAATTGATTAAATGGTTAATATAATTCTTAAAAGTAATTCCACATTTAAAATTTATCGTCGAATTTAATAAATCATTTTAAAATATTTCTTTTATTATTTTCTTTTTTATCTAATAGTGTGAATGTGGTAATTTCTAAAATAATCCGATAGTGAACGTGGTAATTTCTAAAATAATCTAATAGTGAATGTGGTAAACGATCGATAAATCAGCGATATAAATTTGATACGTTCACAATTACACTAAATGGCCGGAAAATGGAAATTTTCTTTCTAATATATAAAAATTGATTAAATGGTTAATATAATTCTTAAAAGTAATTCCACATTTAAAATTTATCGTCGAATTTAATAAATCATTTTAAAATATTTCTTTTATTATTTTCTTTTTTATCTAATAGTGTGAATGTGGTAATTTCTAAAATAATCCGATAGTGAACGTGGTAATTTCTAAAATAATCTAATAGTGAATGTGGTAAACGATCGATAAATCAGCGATATAAATTTGATACGTTCACAATTACACTAAATGGCCGGAAAATGGAAATTTTCTTTCTAATATATAAAAATTGATTAAATGGTTAATATAATTCTTAAAAGTAATTCCACATTTAAAATTTATCGTCGAATTTAATAAATCATTTTAAAATATTTCTTTTATTATTTTCTTTTTTATCTAATAGTGTGAATGTGGTAATTTCTAAAATAATCCGATAGTGAACGTGGTAATTTCTAAAATAATCTAATAGTGAATGTGGTAAACGATCGATAAATCAGCGATATAAATTTGATACGTTCACAATTACACTAAATGGCTGGAAAATGGAAATTTTCTTTCTAATATATAAAAATTGATTAAATGGTTAATATAATTCTTAAAAGTAATTCCATATTTAAAATTTATCGTCGAATTTAATACATCATTTTAAAATATTTCTTTTATTATTTTCTTTTTTATCTAATAGTGTGAATGTGGTAATTTCTAAAATAATCCGATAGTGAACGTGGTAATTTCTAAAATAATCTAATAGTGAATGTGGTAAACGATCGATAAATCAGCGATATAAATTTGATACGTTCACAATTACACTAAATGGCCGGAAAATGGAAATTTTCTGTCTAATATATAAAAATTGATTAAATGGTTAATATAATTCTTAAAAGTAATTCCACATTTAAAATTTATCGTCGAATTTAATAAATCATTTTAAAATATTTCTTTTATTATTTTCTTTTTTATCTAATAGTGTGAATGTGGTAATTTCTAAAATAATCCGATAGTGAACGTGGTAATTTCTAAAATAATCTAATAGTGAATGTGGTAAACGATCGATAAATCAGCGATATAAATTTGATACGTTCACAATTACACTAAATGGCCGGAAAATGGAAATTTTCTGTCTAATATATAAAAATTGATTAAATGGTTAATATAATTCTTAAAAGTAATTCCACATTTAAAATTTATCGTCGAATTTAATAAATCATTTTAAAATATTTCTTTTATTATTTTCTTTTTTATCTAATAGTGTGAATGTGGTAATTTCTAAAATAATCCGATAGTGAACGTGGTAATTTCTAAAATAATCTAATAGTGAATGTGGTAAACGATCGATAAATCAGCGATATAAATTTGATACGTTCACAATTACACTAAATGGCCGGAAAATGGAAATTTTCTTTCTAATATATAAAAATTGATTAAATGGTTAATATAATTCTTAAAAGTAATTCCACATTTAAAATTTATCGTCGAATTTAATAAATCATTTTAAAATATTTCTTTTATTATTTTCTTTTTTATCTAATAGTGTGAATGTGGTAATTTCTAAAATAATCCGATAGTGAACGTGGTAATTTCTAAAATAATCTAATAGTGAATGTGGTAAACGATCGATAAATCAGCGATATAAATTTGATACGTTCACAATTACACTAAATGGCTGGAAAATGGAAATTTTCTTTCTAATATATAAAAATTGATTAAATGGTTAATATAATTCTTAAAAGTAATTCCATATTTAAAATTTATCGTCGAATTTAATACATCATTTTAAAATATTTCTTTTATTATTTTCTTTTTTATCTAATAGTGTGAATGTGGTAATTTCTAAAATAATCCGATAGTGAACGTGGTAATTTCTAAAATAATCTAATAGTGAATGTGGTAAACGATCGATAAATCAGCGATATAAATTTGATACGTTCACAATTACACTAAATGGCCGGAAAATGGAAATTTTCTGTCTAATATATAAAAATTGATTAAATGGTTAATATAATTCTTAAAAGTAATTCCACATTTAAAATTTATCGTCGAATTTAATAAATCATTTTAAAATATTTCTTTTATTATTTTCTTTTTTATCTAATAGTGTGAATGTGGTAATTTCTAAAATAATCCGATAGTGAACGTGGTAATTTCTAAAATAATCTAATAGTGAATGTGGTAAACGATCGATAAATCAGCGATATAAATTTGATACGTTCACAATTACACTAAATGGCCGGAAAATGGAAATTTTCTTTCTAATATATAAAAATTGATTAAATGGTTAATATAATTCTTAAAAGTAATTCCACATTTAAAATTTATCGTCGAATTTAATAAATCATTTTAAAATATTTCTTTTATTATTTTCTTTTTTATCTAATAGTGTGAATGTGGTAATTTCTAAAATAATCCGATAGTGAACGTGGTAATTTCTAAAATAATCTAATAGTGAATGTGGTAAACGATCGATAAATCAGCGATATAAATTTGATACGTTCACAATTACACTAAATGGCTGGAAAATGGAAATTTTCTGTCTAATATATAAAAATTGATTAAATGGTTAATATAATTCTTAAAAGTAATTCCACATTTAAAATTTATCGTCGAATTTAATACATCATTTTAAAATATTTCTTTTATTATTTTCTTTTTTATCTAATAGTGTGAATGTGGTAATTTCTAAAATAATCCGATAGTGAACGTGGTAATTTCTAAAATAATCTAATAGTGAATGTGGTAAACGATCGATAAATCAGCGATATAAATTTGATACGTTCACAATTACACTAAATGGCCGGAAAATGGAAATTTTCTTTCTAATATATAAAAATTGATTAAATGGTTAATATAATTCTTAAAAGTAATTCCACATTTAAAATTTATCGTCGAATTTAATAAATCATTTTAAAATATTTCTTTTATTATTTTCTTTTTTATCTAATAGTGTGAATGTGGTAATTTCTAAAATAATCCGATAGTGAACGTGGTAATTTCTAAAATAATCTAATAGTGAATGTGGTAAACGATCGATAAATCAGCGATATAAATTTGATACGTTCACAATTACACTAAATGGCCGGAAAATGGAAATTTTCTTTCTAATATATAAAAATTGATTAAATGGTTAATATAATTCTTAAAAGTAATTCCACATTTAAAATTTATCGTCGAATTTAATAAATCATTTTAAAATATTTCTTTTATTATTTTCTTTTTTATCTAATAGTGTGAATGTGGTAATTTCTAAAATAATCCGATAGTGAACGTGGTAATTTCTAAAATAATCTAATAGTGAATGTGGTAAACGATCGATAAATCAGCGATATAAATTTGATACGTTCACAATTACACTAAATGGCCGGAAAATGGAAATTTTCTTTCTAATATATAAAAATTGATTAAATGGTTAATATAATTCTTAAAAGTAATTCCACATTTAAAATTTATCGTCGAATTTAATAAATCATTTTAAAATATTTCTTTTATTATTTTCTTTTTTATCTAATAGTGTGAATGTGGTAATTTCTAAAATAATCCGATAGTGAACGTGGTAATTTCTAAAATAATCTAATAGTGAATGTGGTAAACGATCGATAAATCAGCGATATAAATTTGATACGTTCACAATTACACTAAATGGCCGGAAAATGGAAATTTTCTGTCTAATATATAAAAATTGATTAAATGGTTAATATAATTCTTAAAAGTAATTCCACATTTAAAATTTATCGTCGAATTTAATAAATCATTTTAAAATATTTCTTTTATTATTTTCTTTTTTATCTAATAGTGTGAATGTGGTAATTTCTAAAATAATCCGATAGTGAACGTGGTAATTTCTAAAATAATCTAATAGTGAATGTGGTAAACGATCGATAAATCAGCGATATAAATTTGATACGTTCACAATTACACTAAATGGCCGGAAAATGGAAATTTTCTTTCTAATATATAAAAATTGATTAAATGGTTAATATAATTCTTAAAAGTAATTCCACATTTAAAATTTATCGTCGAATTTAATAAATCATTTTAAAATATTTCTTTTATTATTTTCTTTTTTATCTAATAGTGTGAATGTGGTAATTTCTAAAATAATCCGATAGTGAACGTGGTAATTTCTAAAATAATCTAATAGTGAATGTGGTAAACGATCGATAAATCAGCGATATAAATTTGATACGTTCACAATTACACTAAATGGCTGGAAAATGGAAATTTTCTGTCTAATATATAAAAATTGATTAAATGGTTAATATAATTCTTAAAAGTAATTCCACATTTAAAATTTATCGTCGAATTTAATACATCATTTTAAAATATTTCTTTTATTATTTTCTTTTTTATCTAATAGTGTGAATGTGGTAATTTCTAAAATAATCCGATAGTGAACGTGGTAATTTCTAAAATAATCTAATAGTGAATGTGGTAAACGATCGATAAATCAGCGATATAAATTTGATACGTTCACAATTACACTAAATGGCCGGAAAATGGAAATTTTCTTTCTAATATATAAAAATTGATTAAATGGTTAATATAATTCTTAAAAGTAATTCCACATTTAAAATTTATCGTCGAATTTAATAAATCATTTTAAAATATTTCTTTTATTATTTTCTTTTTTATCTAATAGTGTGAATGTGGTAATTTCTAAAATAATCCGATAGTGAACGTGGTAATTTCTAAAATAATCTAATAGTGAATGTGGTAAACGATCGATAAATCAGCGATATAAATTTGATACGTTCACAATTACACTAAATGGCCGGAAAATGGAAATTTTCTTTCTAATATATAAAAATTGATTAAATGGTTAATATAATTCTTAAAAGTAATTCCACATTTAAAATTTATCGTCGAATTTAATACATCATTTTAAAATATTCCTTTTATTATTTTCTTTTTTATCTAATAGTGTGAATGTGGTAATTTCTAAAATAATCCGATAGTGAACGTGGTAATTTCTAAAATAATCTAATAGTGAATGTGGTAAACGATCGATAAATCAGCGATATAAATTTGATACGTTCACAATTACACTAAATGGCCGGAAAATGGAAATTTTCTGTCTAATATATAAAAATTGATTAAATGGTTAATATAATTCTTAAAAGTAATTCCACATTTAAAATTTATCGTCGAATTTAATAAATCATTTTAAAATATTTCTTTTATTATTTTCTTTTTTATCTAATAGTGTGAATGTGGTAATTTCTAAAATAATCCGATAGTGAACGTGGTAATTTCTAAAATAATCTAATAGTGAATGTGGTAAACGATCGATAAATCAGCGATATAAATTTGATACGTTCACAATTACACTAAATGGCCGGAAAATGGAAATTTTCTTTCTAATATATAAAAATTGATTAAATGGTTAATATAATTCTTAAAAGTAATTCCACATTTAAAATTTATCGTCGAATTTAATAAATCATTTTAAAATATTTCTTTTATTATTTTCTTTTTTATCTAATAGTGTGAATGTGGTAATTTCTAAAATAATCCGATAGTGAACGTGGTAATTTCTAAAATAATCTAATAGTGAATGTGGTAAACGATCGATAAATCAGCGATATAAATTTGATACGTTCACAATTACACTAAATGGCCGGAAAATGGAAATTTTCTTTCTAATATATAAAAATTGATTAAATGGTTAATATAATTCTTAAAAGTAATTCCACATTTAAAATTTATCGTCGAATTTAATAAATCATTTTAAAATATTTCTTTTATTATTCTCTTTTTTATCTAATAGTGTGAATGTGGTAATTTCTAAAATAATCCGATAGTGAACGTGGTAATTTCTAAAATAATCTAATAGTGAATGTGGTAAACGATCGATAAATCAGCGATATAAATTTGATACGTTCACAATTACACTAAATGGCCGGAAAATGGAAATTTTCTTTCTAATATATAAAAATTGATTAAATGGTTAATATAATTCTTAAAAGTAATTCCACATTTAAAATTTATCGTCGAATTTAATAAATCATTTTAAAATATTTCTTTTATTATTTTCTTTTTTATCTAATAGTGTGAATGTGGTAATTTCTAAAATAATCCGATAGTGAACGTGGTAATTTCTAAAATAATCTAATAGTGAATGTGGTAAACGATCGATAAATCAGCGATATAAATTTGATACGTTCACAATTACACTAAATGGCCGGAAAATGGAAATTTTCTTTCTAATATATAAAAATTGATTAAATGGTTAATATAATTCTTAAAAGTAATTCCACATTTAAAATTTATCGTCGAATTTAATACATCATTTTAAAATATTTCTTTTATTATTTTCTTTTTTATCTAATAGTGTGAATGTGGTAATTTCTAAAATAATCCGATAGTGAACGTGGTAATTTCTAAAATAATCTAATAGTGAATGTGGTAAACGATCGATAAATCAGCGATATAAATTTGATACGTTCACAATTACACTAAATGGCCGGAAAATGGAAATTTTCTTTCTAATATATAAAAATTGATTAAATGGTTAATATAATTCTTAAAAGTAATTCCACATTTAAAATTTATCGTCGAATTTAATAAATCATTTTAAAATATTTCTTTTATTATTTTCTTTTTTATCTAATAGTGTGAATGTGGTAATTTCTAAAATAATCCGATAGTGAACGTGGTAATTTCTAAAATAATCTAATAGTGAATGTGGTAAACGATCGATAAATCAGCGATATAAATTTGATACGTTCACAATTACACTAAATGGCCGGAAAATGGAAATTTTCTTTCTAATATATAAAAATTGATTAAATGGTTAATATAATTCTTAAAAGTAATTCCACATTTAAAATTTATCGTCAAATTTAATACATCATTTTAAAATATTTCTTTTATTATTTTCTTTTTTATCTAATAGTGTGAATGTGGTAATTTCTAAAATATTCCGATAGTGAACGTGGTAATTTCTAAAATAATCTAATAGTGAATGTGGTAAACGATCGATAAATCAGCGATATAAATTTGATACGTTCACAATTACACTAAATGGCCGGAAAATGGAAATTTTCTTTCTAATATATAAAAATTGATTAAATGGTTAATATAATTCTTAAAAGTAATTCCACATTTAAAATTTATCGTCGAATTTAATAAATCATTTTAAAATATTTCTTTTATTATTTTCTTTTTTATCTAATAGTGTGAATGTGGTAATTTCTAAAATAATCCGATAGTGAACGTGGTAATTTCTAAAATAATCTAATAGTGAATGTGGTAAACGATCGATAAATCAGCGATATAAATTTGATACGTTCACAATTACACTAAATGGCCGGAAAATGGAAATTTTCTTTCTAATATATAAAAATTGATTAAATGGTTAATATAATTCTTAAAAGTAATTCCACATTTAAAATTTATCGTCGAATTTAATACATCATTTTAAAATATTCCTTTTATTATTTTCTTTTTTATCTAATAGTGTGAATGTGGTAATTTCTAAAATAATCCGATAGTGAACGTGGTAATTTCTAAAATAATCTAATAGTGAATGTGGTAAACGATCGATAAATCAGCGATATAAATTTGATACGTTCACAATTACACTAAATGGCCGGAAAATGGAAATTTTCTGTCTAATATATAAAAATTGATTAAATGGTTAATATAATTCTTAAAAGTAATTCCACATTTAAAATTTATCGTCGAATTTAATAAATCATTTTAAAATATTTCTTTTATTATTTTCTTTTTTATCTAATAGTGTGAATGTGGTAATTTCTAAAATAATCCGATAGTGAACGTGGTAATTTCTAAAATAATCTAATAGTGAATGTGGTAAACGATCGATAAATCAGCGATATAAATTTGATACGTTCACAATTACACTAAATGGCCGGAAAATGGAAATTTTCTTTCTAATATATAAAAATTGATTAAATGGTTAATATAATTCTTAAAAGTAATTCCACATTTAAAATTTATCGTCGAATTTAATAAATCATTTTAAAATATTTCTTTTATTATTTTCTTTTTTATCTAATAGTGTGAATGTGGTAATTTCTAAAATAATCCGATAGTGAACGTGGTAATTTCTAAAATAATCTAATAGTGAATGTGGTAAACGATCGATAAATCAGCGATATAAATTTGATACGTTCACAATTACACTAAATGGCCGGAAAATGGAAATTTTCTTTCTAATATATAAAAATTGATTAAATGGTTAATATAATTCTTAAAAGTAATTCCATATTTAAAATTTATCGTCGAATTTAATAAATCATTTTAAAATATTTCTTTTATTATTTTCTTTTTTATCTAATAGTGTGAATGGGGTAATTTCTAAAATAATCCGATAGTGAACGTGGTAATTTCTAAAATAATCTAATAGTGAATGTGGTAAACGATCGATAAATCAGCGATATAAATTTGATACGTTCACAATTACACTAAATGGCCGGAAAATGGAAATTTTCTTTCTAATATATAAAAATTGATTAAATGGTTAATATAATTCTTAAAAGTAATTCCACATTTAAAATTTATCGTCGAATTTAATAAATCATTTTAAAATATTTCTTTTATTATTTTCTTTTTTATCTAATAGTGTGAATGTGGTAATTTCTAAAATAATCCGATAGTGAACGTGGTAATTTCTAAAATAATTTAATAGTGAATGTGGTAAACGATCGATAAATCAGCGATATAAATTTGATACGTTCACAATTACACTAAATGGCCGGAAAATGGAAATTTTCTGTCTAATATATAAAAATTGATTAAATGGTTAATATAATTCTTAAAAGTAATTCCACATTTAAAATTTATCGTCGAATTTAATACATCATTTTAAAATATTTCTTTTATTATTTTCTTTTTTATCTAATAGTGTGAATGTGGTAATTTCTAAAATAATCCGATAGTGAACGTGGTAATTTCTAAAATAATCTAATAGTGAATGTGGTAAACGATCGATAAATCAGCGATATAAATTTGATATACGTTCACAATTACACTAAATGGCCGGAAAATGGAAATTTTCTTTCTAATATATAAAAATTGATTAAATGGTTAATATAATTCTTAAAAGTAATTCCACATTTAAAATTTATCGTCGAATTTAATAAATCATTTTAAAATATTTCTTTTATTATTTTCTTTTTTATCTAATAGTGTGAATGTGGTAATTTCTAAAATAATCCGATAGTGAACGTGGTAATTTCTAAAATAATCTAATAGTGAATGTGGTAAACGATCGATAAATCAGCGATATAAATTTGATACGTTCACAATTACACTAAATGGCCGGAAAATGGAAATTTTCTTTCTAATATATAAAAATTGATTAAATGGTTAATATAATTCTTAAAAGTAATTCCACATTTAAAATTTATCGTCGAATTTAATACATCATTTTAAAATATTCCTTTTATTATTTTCTTTTTTATCTAATAGTGTGAATGTGGTAATTTCTAAAATAATCCGATAGTGAACGTGGTAATTTCTAAAATAATCTAATAGTGAATGTGGTAAACGATCGATAAATCAGCGATATAAATTTGATACGTTCACAATTACACTAAATGGCCGGAAAATGGAAATTTTCTGTCTAATATATAAAAATTGATTAAATGGTTAATATAATTCTTAAAAGTAATTCCACATTTAAAATTTATCGTCGAATTTAATAAATCATTTTAAAATATTTCTTTTATTATTTTCTTTTTTATCTAATAGTGTGAATGTGGTAATTTCTAAAATAATCCGATAGTGAATGTGGTAATTTCTAAAATAATCTAATAGTGAATGTGGTAAACGATCGATAAATCAGCGATATAAATTTGATACATTCACAATTACACTAAATGGCCGGAAAATGGAAATTTTCTTTCTGATATATAAAAATTGATTAAATGGTTAATATAATTCTTAAAAGTAATTCCACATTTAAAATTTATCATCGAATTTAATAAATCATTTTAAAATATTTCTTTTATTATTTTCTTTTTTATCTAATAGTGTGAATGTGGTAATTTCTAAAATAATCCGATAGTGAACGTGGTAATTTCTAAAATAATCTAATAGTGAATGTGGTAAACGATCGATAAATCAGCGATATAAATTTGATACGTTCACAATTACACTAAATGGCCGGAAAATGGAAATTTTCTTTCTAATATATAAAAATTGATTAAATGGTTAATATAATTCTTAAAAGTAATTCCACATTTAAAATTTATCGTCGAATTTAATAAATCATTTTAAAATATTTCTTTTATTATTCTCTTTTTTATCTAATAGTGTGAATGTGGTAATTTCTAAAATAATCCGATAATGAACGTGGTAATTTCTAAAATAATCTAATAGTGAATGTGGTAAACGATCGATAAATCAGCGATATAAATTTGATATGTTCACAATTACACTAAATGGCCGGAAAATGGAAATTTTCTTTCTAATATATAAAAATTGATTAAATGGTTAATATAATTCTTAAAAGTAATTCCACATTTAAAATTTATCGTCGAATTTAATACATCATTTTAAAATATTTCTTTTATTATTTTCTTTTTTATCTAATAGTGTGAATGTGGTAATTTCTAAAATAATCCGATAGTGAACGTGGTAATTTCTAAAATAATCTAATAGTGAATGTGGTAAACGATCGATAAATCAGCGATATAAATTTGATACGTTCACAATTACACTAAATGGCCGGAAAATGGAAATTTTCTTTCTAATATATAAAAATTGATTAAATGGTTAATATAATTCTTAAAAGTAATTCCACATTTAAAATTTATCATCGAATTTAATAAATCATTTTAAAATATTTCTTTTATTATTTTCTTTTTTATCTAATAGTGTGAATGTGGTAATTTCTAAAATAATCCGATAGTGAACGTGGTAATTTCTAAAATAATCTAATAGTGAATGTGGTAAACGATCGATAAATCAGCGATATAAATTTGATACGTTCACAATTACACTAAATGGCCGGAAAATGGAAATTTTCTTTCTAATATATAAAAATTGATTAAATGGTTAATATAATTCTTAAAAGTAATTCCACATTTAAAATTCATCGTCGAATTTAATACATCATTTTAAAATATTTCTTTTATTATTTTCTTTTTTATCTAATAGTGTGAATGTGGTAATTTCTAAAATAATCCGATAGTGAACGTGGTAATTTCTAAAATAATCTAATAGTGAATGTGGTAAACGATCGATAAATCAGCGATATAAATTTGATACGTTCACAATTACACTAAATGGCCGGAAAATGGAAATTTTCTTTCTAATATATAAAAATTGATTAAATGGTTAATATAATTCTTAAAAGTAATTCCACATTTAAAATTTATCGTCGAATTTAATAAATCATTTTAAAATATTTCTTTTATTATTTTCTTTTTTATCTAATAGTGTGAATGTGGTAATTTCTAAAATAATCCGATAGTGAACGTGGTAATTTCTAAAATAATCTAATAGTGAATGTGGTAAACGATCGATAAATCAGCGATATAAATTTGATACGTTCACAATTACACTAAATGGCCGGAAAATGGAAATTTTCTTTCTAATATATAAAAATTGATTAAATGGTTAATATAATTCTTAAAAGTAATTCCACATTTAAAATTTATCGTCGAATTTAATACATCATTTTAAAATATTTCTTTTATTATTTTCTTTTTTATCTAATAGTGTGAATGTGGTAATTTCTAAAATAATCCGATAGTGAACGTGGTAATTTCTAAAATAATCTAATAGTGAATGTGGTAAACGATCGATAAATCAGCGATATAAATTTGATACATTCACAATTACACTAAATGGCCGGAAAATGGAAATTTTCTGTCTAATATATAAAAATTGATTAAATGGTTAATATAATTCTTAAAAGTAATTCCACATTTAAAATTTATCGTCGAATTTAATAAATCATTTTAAAATATTTCTTTTATTATTTTCTTTTTTATCTAATAGTGTGAATGTGGTAATTTCTAAAATAATCCGATAGTGAACGTGGTAATTTCTAAAATAATCTAATAGTGAATGTGGTAAACGATCGATAAATCAGCGATATAAATTTGATACGTTCACAATTACACTAAATGGCCGGAAAATGGAAATTTTCTTTCTAATATATAAAAATTGATTAAATGGTTAATATAATTCTTAAAAGTAATTCCACATTTAAAATTTATCGTCGAATTTAATAAATCATTTTAAAATATTTCTTTTATTATTTTCTTTTTTATCTAATAGTGTGAATGTGGTAATTTCTAAAATAATCCGATAGTGAACGTGGTAATTTCTAAAATAATCTAATAGTGAATGTGGTAAACGATCGATAAATCAGCGATATAAATTTGATACGTTCACAATTACACTAAATGCCCGGAAAATGGAAATTTTCTTTCTAATATATAAAAATTGATTAAATGGTTAATATAATTCTTAAAAGTAATTCCATATTTAAAATTTTATCGTCGAATTTAATACATCATTTTAAAATATTTCTTTTATTATTTTCTTTTTTATCTAATAGTGTGAATGTGGTAATTTCTAAAATAATCCGATAGTGAACGTGGTAATTTCTAAAATAATCTAATAGTGAATGTGGTAAACGATCGATAAATCAGCGATATAAATTTGATACGTTCACAATTACACTAAATGGCCGGAAAATGGAAATTTTCTGTCTAATATATAAAAATTGATTAAATGGTTAATATAATTCTTAAAAGTAATTCCACATTTAAAATTTATCGTCGAATTTAATAAATCATTTTAAAATATTTCTTTTATTATTTTCTTTTTTATCTAATAGTGTGAATGTGGTAATTTCTAAAATAATCCGATAGTGAACGTGGTAATTTCTAAAATAATCTAATAGTGAATGTGGTAAACGATCGATAAATCAGCGATATAAATTTGATATGTTCACAATTACACTAAATGGCCGGAAAATGGAAATTTTCTTTCTAATATATAAAAATTGATTAAATGGTTAATATAATTCTTAAAAGTAATTCCACATTTAAAATTTATCGTCGAATTTAATACATCATTTTAAAATATTTCTTTTATTATTTTCTTTTTTATCTAATAGTGTGAATGTGGTAATTTCTAAAATAATCCGATAGTGAACGTGGTAATTTCTAAAATAATCTAATAGTGAATGTGGTAAACGATCGATAAATCAGCGATATAAATTTGATACGTTCACAATTACACTAAATGGCCGGAAAATGGAAATTTTCTTTCTAATATATAAAAATTGATTAAATGGTTAATATAATTCTTAAAAGTAATTCCACATTTAAAATTTATCGTCGAATTTAATAAATCATTTTAAAATATTTCTTTTATTATTTTCTTTTTTATCTAATAGTGTGAATGTGGTAATTTCTAAAATAATCCGATAGTGAACGTGGTAATTTCTAAAATAATCTAATAGTGAATGTGGTAAACGATCGATAAATCAGCGATATAAATTTGATACATTCACAATTACACTAAATGGCCGGAAAATGGAAATTTTCTTTCTAATATATAAAAATTGATTAAATGGTTAATATAATTCTTAAAAGTAATTCCACATTTAAAATTTATCGTCGAATTTAATACATCATTTTAAAATATTCCTTTTATTATTTTCTTTTTTATCTAATAGTGTGAATGTGGTAATTTCTAAAATAATCCGATAGTGAACGTGGTAATTTCTAAAATAATCTAATAGTGAATGTGGTAAACGATCGATAAATCAGCGATATAAATTTGATACGTTCACAATTACACTAAATGGCCGGAAAATGGAAATTTTCTGTCTAATATATAAAAATTGATTAAATGGTTAATATAATTCTTAAAAGTAATTCCACATTTAAAATTTATCGTCGAATTTAATAAATCATTTTAAAATATTTCTTTTATTATTTTCTTTTTTATCTAATAGTGTGAATGTGGTAATTTCTAAAATAATCCGATAGTGAACGTGGTAATTTCTAAAATAATCTAATAGTGAATGTGGTAAACGATCGATAAATCAGCGATATAAATTTGATACGTTCACAATTACACTAAATGGCCGGAAAATGGAAATTTTCTTTCTAATATATAAAAATTGATTAAATGGTTAATATAATTCTTAAAAGTAATTCCACATTTAAAATTTATCGTCGAATTTAATAAATCATTTTAAAATATTTCTTTTATTATTTTCTTTTTTATCTAATAGTGTGAATGTGGTAATTTCTAAAATAATCCGATAGTGAACGTGGTAATTTCTAAAATAATCTAATAGTGAATGTGGTAAATGATCGATAAATCAGCGATATAAATTTGATACGTTCACAATTACACTAAATGGCCGGAAAATGGAAATTTTCTTTCTAATATATAAAAATTGATTAAATGGTTAATATAATTCTTAAAAGTAATTCCACATTTAAAATTTATCGTCGAATTTAATAAATCATTTTAAAATATTTCTTTTATTATTCTCTTTTTTATCTAATAGTGTGAATGTGGTAATTTCTAAAATAATCCGATAGTGAACGTGGTAATTTCTAAAATAATCTAATAGTGAATGTGGTAAACGATCGATAAATCAGCGATATAAATTTGATACGTTCACAATTACACTAAATGGCTGGAAAATGGAAATTTTCTGTCTAATATATAAAAATTGATTAAATGGTTAATATAATTCTTAAAAGTAATTCCACATTTAAAATTTATCGTCGAATTTAATAAATCATTTTAAAATATTTCTTTTATTATTTTCTTTTTTATCTAATAGTGTGAATGTGGTAATTTCTAAAATAATCCGATAGTGAACGTGGTAATTTCTAAAATAATCTAATAGTGAATGTGGTAAACGATCGATAAATCAGCGATATAAATTTGATACGTTCACAATTACACTAAATGGCCGGAAAATGGAAATTTTCTTTCTAATATATAAAAATTGATTAAATGGTTAATATAATTCTTAAAAGTAATTCCACATTTAAAATTTATCGTCGAATTTAATACATCATTTTAAAATATTTCTTTTATTATTTTCTTTTTTATCTAATAGTGTGAATGTGGTAATTTCTAAAATAATCCGATAGTGAACGTGGTAATTTCTAAAATAATCTAATAGTGAATGTGGTAAACGATCGATAAATCAGCGATATAAATTTGATACGTTCACAATTACACTAAATGGCCGGAAAATGGAAATTTTCTTTCTAATATATAAAAATTGATTAAATGGTTAATATAATTCTTAAAAGTAATTCCACATTTAAAATTTATCGTCGAATTTAATAAATCATTTTAAAATATTTCTTTTATTATTTTCTTTTTTATCTAATAGTGTGAATGTGGTAATTTCTAAAATAATCCGATAGTGAACGTGGTAATTTCTAAAATAATCTAATAGTGAATGTGGTAAACGATCGATAAATCAGCGATATAAATTTGATACGTTCACAATTACACTAAATGGCCGGAAAATGGAAATTTTCTTTCTAATATATAAAAATTGATTAAATGGTTAATATAATTCTTAAAAGTAATTCCACATTTAAAATTTATCGTCGAATTTAATAAATCATTTTAAAATATTTCTTTTATTATTCTCTTTTTTATCTAATAGTGTGAATGTGGTAATTTCTAAAATAATCCGATAGTGAACGTGGTAATTTCTAAAATAATCTAATAGTGAATGTGGTAAACGATCGATAAATCAGCGATATAAATTTGATACGTTCACAATTACACTAAATGGCTGGAAAATGGAAATTTTCTGTCTAATATATAAAAATTGATTAAATGGTTAATATAATTCTTAAAAGTAATTCCACATTTAAAATTTATCGTCGAATTTAATAAATCATTTTAAAATATTTCTTTTATTATTTTCTTTTTTATCTAATAGTGTGAATGTGGTAATTTCTAAAATAATCCGATAGTGAACGTGGTAATTTCTAAAATAATCTAATAGTGAATGTGGTAAACGATCGATAAATCAGCGATATAAATTTGATACGTTCACAATTACACTAAATGGCCGGAAAATGGAAATTTTCTTTCTAATATATAAAAATTGATTAAATGGTTAATATAATTCTTAAAAGTAATTCCACATTTAAAATTTATCGTCGAATTTAATACATCATTTTAAAATATTTCTTTTATTATTTTCTTTTTTATCTAATAGTGTGAATGTGGTAATTTCTAAAATAATCCGATAGTGAACGTGGTAATTTCTAAAATAATCTAATAGTGAATGTGGTAAACGATCGATAAATCAGCGATATAAATTTGATACGTTCACAATTACACTAAATGGCCGGAAAATGGAAATTTTCTTTCTAATATATAAAAATTGATTAAATGGTTAATATAATTCTTAAAAGTAATTCCACATTTAAAATTTATCGTCGAATTTAATAAATCATTTTAAAATATTTCTTTTATTATTTTCTTTTTTATCTAATAGTGTGAATGTGGTAATTTCTAAAATAATCCGATAGTGAACGTGGTAATTTCTAAAATAATCTAATAGTGAATGTGGTAAACGATCGATAAATCAGCGATATAAATTTGATACGTTCACAATTACACTAAATGGCCGGAAAATGGAAATTTTCTTTCTAATATATAAAAATTGATTAAATGGTTAATATAATTCTTAAAAGTAATTCCACATTTAAAATTTATCGTCGAATTTAATACATCATTTTAAAATATTTCTTTTATTATTTTCTTTTTTATCTAATAGTGTGAATGTGGTAATTTCTAAAATAATCCGATAGTGAACGTGGTAATTTCTAAAATAATCTAATAGTGAATGTGGTAAACGATCGATAAATCAGCGATATAAATTTGATACGTTCACAATTACACTAAATGGCCGGAAAATGGAAATTTTCTTTCTAATATATAAAAATTGATTAAATGGTTAATATAATTCTTAAAAGTAATTCCACATTTAAAATTTATCGTCGAATTTAATAAATCATTTTAAAATATTTCTTTTATTATTTTCTTTTTTATCTAATAGTGTGAATGTGGTAATTTCTAAAATAATCCGATAGTGAACGTGGTAATTTCTAAAATAATCTAATAGTGAATGTGGTAAACGATCGATAAATCAGCGATATAAATTTGATACGTTCACAATTACACTAAATGGCCGGAAAATGGAAATTTTCTTTCTAATATATAAAAATTGATTAAATGGTTAATATAATTCTTAAAAGTAATTCCACATTTAAAATTTATCGTCGAATTTAATACATCATTTTAAAATATTCCTTTTATTATTTTCTTTTTTATCTAATAGTGTGAATGTGGTAATTTCTAAAATAATCCGATAGTGAACGTGGTAATTTCTAAAATAATCTAATAGTGAATGTGGTAAACGATCGATAAATCAGCGATATAAATTTGATACGTTCACAATTACACTAAATGGCCGGAAAATGGAAATTTTCTGTCTAATATATAAAAATTGATTAAATGGTTAATATAATTCTTAAAAGTAATTCCACATTTAAAATTTATCGTCGAATTTAATAAATCATTTTAAAATATTTCTTTTATTATTTTCTTTTTTATCTAATAGTGTGAATGTGGTAATTTCTAAAATAATCCGATAGTGAACGTGGTAATTTCTAAAATAATCTAATAGTGAATGTGGTAAACGATCGATAAATCAGCGATATAAATTTGATACGTTCACAATTACACTAAATGGCCGGAAAATGGAAATTTTCTTTCTAATATATAAAAATTGATTAAATGGTTAATATAATTCTTAAAAGTAATTCCACATTTAAAATTTATCGTCGAATTTAATACATCATTTTAAAATATTTCTTTTATTATTTTCTTTTTTATCTAATAGTGTGAATGTGGTAATTTCTAAAATAATCCGATAGTGAACGTGGTAATTTCTAAAATAATCTAATAGTGAATGTGGTAAACGATCGATAAATCAGCGATATAAATTTGATACGTTCACAATTACACTAAATGGCCGGAAAATGGAAATTTTCTTTCTAATATATAAAAATTGATTAAATGGTTAATATAATTCTTAAAAGTAATTCCACATTTAAAATTTATCGTCGAATTTAATAAATCATTTTAAAATATTTCTTTTATTATTTTCTTTTTTATCTAATAGTGTGAATGTGGTAATTTCTAAAATAATCCGATAGTGAACGTGGTAATTTCTAAAATAATCTAATAGTGAATGTGGTAAACGATCGATAAATCAGCGATATAAATTTGATACGTTCACAATTACACTAAATGGCCGGAAAATGGAAATTTTCTTTCTAATATATAAAAATTGATTAAATGGTTAATATAATTCTTAAAAGTAATTCCACATTTAAAATTTATCGTCGAATTTAATACATCATTTTAAAATATTTCTTTTATTATTTTCTTTTTTATCTAATAGTGTGAATGTGGTAATTTCTAAAATAATCCGATAGTGAACGTGGTAATTTCTAAAATAATCTAATAGTGAATGTGGTAAACGATCGATAAATCAGCGATATAAATTTGATACGTTCACAATTACACTAAATGGCCGGAAAATGGAAATTTTCTGTCTAATATATAAAAATTGATTAAATGGTTAATATAATTCTTAAAAGTAATTCCACATTTAAAATTTATCGTCGAATTTAATAAATCATTTTAAAATATTTCTTTTATTATTTTCTTTTTTATCTAATAGTGTGAATGTGGTAATTTCTAAAATAATCCGATAGTGAACGTGGTAATTTCTAAAATAATCTAATAGTGAATGTGGTAAACGATCGATAAATCAGCGATATAAATTTGATACGTTCACAATTACACTAAATGGCCGGAAAATGGAAATTTTCTTTCTAATATATAAAAATTGATTAAATGGTTAATATAATTCTTAAAAGTAATTCCACATTTAAAATTTATCGTCGAATTTAATAAATCATTTTAAAATATTTCTTTTATTATTTTCTTTTTTATCTAATAGTGTGAATGTGGTAATTTCTAAAATAATCCGATAGTGAACGTGGTAATTTCTAAAATAATCTAATAGTGAATGTGGTAAACGATCGATAAATCAGCGATATAAATTTGATACGTTCACAATTACACTAAATGGCCGGAAAATGGAAATTTTCTTTCTAATATATAAAAATTGATTAAATGGTTAATATAATTCTTAAAAGTAATTCCACATTTAAAATTTATCGTCGAATTTAATACATCATTTTAAAATATTTCTTTTATTATTTTCTTTTTTATCTAATAGTGTGAATGTGGTAATTTCTAAAATAATCCGATAGTGAACGTGGTAATTTCTAAAATAATCTAATAGTGAATGTGGTAAACGATCGATAAATCAGCGATATAAATTTGATACGTTCACAATTACACTAAATGGCCGGAAAATGGAAATTTTCTGTCTAATATATAAAAATTGATTAAATGGTTAATATAATTCTTAAAAGTAATTCCACATTTAAAATTTATCGTCGAATTTAATAAATCATTTTAAAATATTTCTTTTATTATTTTCTTTTTTATCTAATAGTGTGAATGTGGTAATTTCTAAAATAATCCGATAGTGAACGTGGTAATTTCTAAAATAATCTAATAGTGAATGTGGTAAACGATCGATAAATCAGCGATATAAATTTGATACGTTCACAATTACACTAAATGGCCGGAAAATGGAAATTTTCTTTCTAATATATAAAAATTGATTAAATGGTTAATATAATTCTTAAAAGTAATTCCACATTTAAAATTTATCGTCGAATTTAATAAATCATTTTAAAATATTTCTTTTACTATTTTCTTTTTTATCTAATAGTGTGAATGTGGTAATTTCTAAAATAATCCGATAGTGAACGTGGTAATTTCTAAAATAATCTAATAGTGAATGTGGTAAACGATCGATAAATCAGCGATATAAATTTGATACGTTCACAATTACACTAAATGGCCGGAAAATGGAAATTTTCTTTCTAATATATAAAAATTGATTAAATGGTTAATATAATTCTTAAAAGTAATTCCACATTTAAAATTTATCGTCGAATTTAATACATCATTTTAAAATATTTCTTTTATTATTTTCTTTTTTATCTAATAGTGTGAATGTGGTAATTTCTAAAATAATCCGATAGTGAACGTGGTAATTTCTAAAATAATCTAATAGTGAATGTGGTAAACGATCGATAAATCAGCGATATAAATTTGATACGTTCACAATTACACTAAATGGCCGGAAAATGGAAATTTTCTTTCTAATATATAAAAATTGATTAAATGGTTAATATAATTCTTAAAAGTAATTCCACATTTAAAATTTATCGTCGAATTTAATACATCATTTTAAAATATTTCTTTTATTATTTTCTTTTTTATCTAATAGTGTGAATGTGGTAATTTCTAAAATAATCCGATAGTGAACGTGGTAATTTCTAAAATAATCTGATAGTGAATGTGGTAAACAATCGATAAATCAGCGATATAAATTTGATACGTTCACAATTACACTAAATGGCCGGAAAATGGAAATTTTCTTTCTAATATATAAAAATTGATTAAATGGTTAATATAATTCTTAAAAGTAATTCCTCATTTAAAATTTATCGTCGAATTTAATAAATCATTTTAAAATATTTCTTTTATTATTTTCTTTTTTATCTAATAGTGTGAATGTGGTAATTTCTAAAATAATCCGATAGTGAATGTGGTAATTTCTAAAATAATCTAATAGTGAATGTGGTAAACGATCGATAAATCAGCGATATAAATTTGATACGTTCACAATTACACTAAATGGCCGGAAAATGGAAATTTTCTGTCTAATATATAAAAATTGATTAAATGGTTAATATAATTCTTAAAAGTAATTCCACATTTAAAATTTATCGTCGAATTTAATAAATCATTTTAAAATATTTCTTTTATTATTTTCTTTTTTATCTAATAGTGTGAATATGGTAATTTCTAAAATAATCCGATAGTGAACGTGGTAATTTCTAAAATAATCTAATAGTGAATGTGGTAAACGATCGATAAATCAGCGATATAAATTTGATACGTTCACAATTACACTAAATGGCCGGAAAATGGAAATTTTCTTTCTAATATATAAAAATTGATTAAATGGTTAATATAATTCTTAAAAGTAATTCCACATTTAAAATTTATCGTCGAATTTAATAAATCATTTTAAAATATTTCTTTTATTATTTTCTTTTTTATCTAATAGTGTGAATGTGGTAATTTCTAAAATAATCCGATAGTGAACGTGGTAATTTCTAAAATAATCTAATAGTGAATGTGGTAAACGATCGATAAATCAGCGATATAAATTTGATACGTTCACAATTACACTAAATGGCCGGAAAATGGAAATTTTCTTTCTAATATATAAAAATTGATTAAATGGTTAATATAATTCTTAAAAGTAATTCCACATTTAAAATTTATCGTCGAATTTAATAAATCATTTTAAAATATTTCTTTTATTATTTTCTTTTTTATCTAATAGTGTGAATGTGGTAATTTCTAAAATAATCCGATAGTGAACGTGGTAATTTCTAAAATAATCTAATAGTGAATGTGGTAAACGATCGATAAATCAGCGATATAAATTTGATACGTTCACAATTACACTAAATGGCCGGAAAATGGAAATTTTCTGTCTAATATATAAAAATTGATTAAATGGTTAATATAATTCTTAAAAGTAATTCCACATTTAAAATTTATCGTCGAATTTAATAAATCATTTTAAAATATTTCTTTTATTATTTTCTTTTTTATCTAATAGTGTGAATGTGGTAATTTCTAAAATAATCCGATAGTGAACGTGGTAATTTCTAAAATAATCTGATAGTGAATGTGGTAAACAATCGATAAATCAGCGATATAAATTTGATACGTTCACAATTACACTAAATGGCCGGAAAATGGAAATTTTCTTTCTAATATATAAAAATTGATTAAATGGTTAATATAATTCTTAAAAGTAATTCCACATTTAAAATTTATCGTCGAATTTAATAAATCATTTTAAAATATTTCTTTTATTATTTTCTTTTTTATCTAATAGTGTGAATGTGGTAATTTCTAAAATAATCCGATAGTGAACGTGGTAATTTCTAAAATAATCTAATAGTGAATGTGGTAAACGATCGATAAATCAGCGATATAAATTTGATACGTTCACAATTACACTAAATGGCCGGAAAATGGAAATTTTCTTTCTAATATATAAAAATTGATTAAATGGTTAATATAATTCTTAAAAGTAATTCCACATTTAAAATTTATCGTCGAATTTAATACATCATTTTAAAATATTTCTTTTATTATTTTTTTTTTTATCTAATAGTGTGAATGTGGTAATTTCTAAAATAATCCGATAGTGAACGTGGTAATTTCTAAAATAATCTAATAGTGAATGTGGTAAACGATCGATAAATCAGCGATATAAATTTGATACGTTCACAATTACACTAAATGGCCGGAAAATGGAAATTTTCTGTCTAATATATAAAAATTGATTAAATGGTTAATATAATTCTTAAAAGTAATTCCACATTTAAAATTTATCGTCGAATTTAATAAATCATTTTAAAATATTTCTTTTATTATTTTCTTTTTTATCTAATAGTGTGAATGTGGTAATTTCTAAAATAATCCGATAGTGAACGTGGTAATTTCTAAAATAATCTAATAGTGAATGTGGTAAACGATCGATAAATCAGCGATATAAATTTGATACGTTCACAATTACACTAAATGGCCGGAAAATGGAAATTTTCTTTCTAATATATAAAAATTGATTAAATGGTTAATATAATTCTTAAAAGTAATTCCACATTTAAAATTTATCGTCGAATTTAATAAATCATTTTAAAATATTTCTTTTATTATTTTCTTTTTTATCTAATAGTGTGAATGTGGTAATTTCTAAAATAATCCGATAGTGAACGTGGTAATTTCTAAAATAATCTAATAGTGAATGTGGTAAACGATCGATAAATCAGCGATATAAATTTGATACGTTCACAATTACACTAAATGGCCGGAAAATGGAAATTTTCTTTCTAATATATAAAAATTGATTAAATGGTTAATATAATTCTTAAAAGTAATTCCACATTTAAAATTTATCGTCGAATTTAATAAATCATTTTAAAATATTTCTTTTATTATTTTCTTTTTTATCTAATAGTGTGAATGTGGTAATTTCTAAAATAATCCGATAGTGAACGTGGTAATTTCTAAAATAATCTAATAGTGAATGTGGTAAACGATCGATAAATCAGCGATATAAATTTGATACGTTCACAATTACACTAAATGGCCGGAAAATGGAAATTTTCTTTCTAATATATAAAAATTGATTAAATGGTTAATATAATTCTTAAAAGTAATTCCACATTTAAAATTTATCGTCGAATTTAATAAATCATTTTAAAATATTTCTTTTATTATTTTCTTTTTTATCTAATAGTGTGAATGTGGTAATTTCTAAAATAATCCGATAGTGAACGTGGTAATTTCTAAAATAATCTAATAGTGAATGTGGTAAACGATCGATAAATCAGCGATATAAATTTGATACGTTCACAATTACACTAAATGGCCGGAAAATGGAAATTTTCTTTCTAATATATAAAAATTGATTAAATGGTTAATATAATTCTTAAAAGTAATTCCACATTTAAAATTTATCGTCGAATTTAATAAATCATTTTAAAATATTTCTTTTATTATTTTCTTTTTTATCTAATAGTGTGAATGTGGTAATTTCTAAAATAATCCGATAGTGAACGTGGTAATTTCTAAAATAATCTAATAGTGAATGTGGTAAACGATCGATAAATCAGCGATATAAATTTGATACGTTCACAATTACACTAAATGGCTGGAAAATGGAAATTTTCTTTCTAATATATAAAAATTGATTAAATGGTTAATATAATTCTTAAAAGTAATTCCATATTTAAAATTTATCGTCGAATTTAATACATCATTTTAAAATATTTCTTTTATTATTTTCTTTTTTATCTAATAGTGTGAATGTGGTAATTTCTAAAATAATCCGATAGTGAACGTGGTAATTTCTAAAATAATCTAATAGTGAATGTGGTAAACGATCGATAAATCAGCGATATAAATTTGATACGTTCACAATTACACTAAATGGCCGGAAAATGGAAATTTTCTGTCTAATATATAAAAATTGATTAAATGGTTAATATAATTCTTAAAAGTAATTCCACATTTAAAATTTATCGTCGAATTTAATAAATCATTTTAAAATATTTCTTTTATTATTTTCTTTTTTATCTAATAGTGTGAATGTGGTAATTTCTAAAATAATCCGATAGTGAACGTGGTAATTTCTAAAATAATCTAATAGTGAATGTGGTAAACGATCGATAAATCAGCGATATAAATTTGATACGTTCACAATTACACTAAATGGCCGGAAAATGGAAATTTTCTGTCTAATATATAAAAATTGATTAAATGGTTAATATAATTCTTAAAAGTAATTCCACATTTAAAATTTATCGTCGAATTTAATAAATCATTTTAAAATATTTCTTTTATTATTTTCTTTTTTATCTAATAGTGTGAATGTGGTAATTTCTAAAATAATCCGATAGTGAACGTGGTAATTTCTAAAATAATCTAATAGTGAATGTGGTAAACGATCGATAAATCAGCGATATAAATTTGATACGTTCACAATTACACTAAATGGCCGGAAAATGGAAATTTTCTTTCTAATATATAAAAATTGATTAAATGGTTAATATAATTCTTAAAAGTAATTCCACATTTAAAATTTATCGTCGAATTTAATAAATCATTTTAAAATATTTCTTTTATTATTTTCTTTTTTATCTAATAGTGTGAATGTGGTAATTTCTAAAATAATCCGATAGTGAACGTGGTAATTTCTAAAATAATCTAATAGTGAATGTGGTAAACGATCGATAAATCAGCGATATAAATTTGATACGTTCACAATTACACTAAATGGCTGGAAAATGGAAATTTTCTTTCTAATATATAAAAATTGATTAAATGGTTAATATAATTCTTAAAAGTAATTCCATATTTAAAATTTATCGTCGAATTTAATACATCATTTTAAAATATTTCTTTTATTATTTTCTTTTTTATCTAATAGTGTGAATGTGGTAATTTCTAAAATAATCCGATAGTGAACGTGGTAATTTCTAAAATAATCTAATAGTGAATGTGGTAAACGATCGATAAATCAGCGATATAAATTTGATACGTTCACAATTACACTAAATGGCCGGAAAATGGAAATTTTCTGTCTAATATATAAAAATTGATTAAATGGTTAATATAATTCTTAAAAGTAATTCCACATTTAAAATTTATCGTCGAATTTAATAAATCATTTTAAAATATTTCTTTTATTATTTTCTTTTTTATCTAATAGTGTGAATGTGGTAATTTCTAAAATAATCCGATAGTGAATGTGGTAATTTCTAAAATAATCTAATAGTGAATGTGGTAAACGATCGATAAATCAGTGATATAAATTTGATACGTTCACAATTACACTAAATGGCCGGAAAATGGAAATTTTCTTTCTAATATATAAAAATTGATTAAATGGTTAATATAATTCTTAAAAGTAATTCCACATTTAAAATTTATCGTCGAATTTAATAAATCATTTTAAAATATTTCTTTTATTATTTTCTTTTTTATCTAATAGTGTGAATGTGGTAATTTCTAAAATAATCCGATAGTGAACGTGGTAATTTCTAAAATAATCTAATAGTGAATGTGGTAAACGATCGATAAATCAGCGATATAAATTTGATACGTTCACAATTACACTAAATGGCTGGAAAATGGAAATTTTCTGTCTAATATATAAAAATTGATTAAATGGTTAATATAATTCTTAAAAGTAATTCCACATTTAAAATTTATCGTCGAATTTAATACATCATTTTAAAATATTTCTTTTATTATTTTCTTTTTTATCTAATAGTGTGAATGTGGTAATTTCTAAAATAATCCGATAGTGAACGTGGTAATTTCTAAAATAATCTAATAGTGAATGTGGTAAACGATCGATAAATCAGCGATATAAATTTGATACGTTCACAATTACACTAAATGGCCGGAAAATGGAAATTTTCTTTCTAATATATAAAAATTGATTAAATGGTTAATATAATTCTTAAAAGTAATTCCACATTTAAAATTTATCGTCGAATTTAATAAATCATTTTAAAATATTTCTTTTATTATTTTCTTTTTTATCTAATAGTGTGAATGTGGTAATTTCTAAAATAATCCGATAGTGAACGTGGTAATTTCTAAAATAATCTAATAGTGAATGTGGTAAACGATCGATAAATCAGCGATATAAATTTGATACGTTCACAATTACACTAAATGGCCGGAAAATGGAAATTTTCTTTCTAATATATAAAAATTGATTAAATGGTTAATATAATTCTTAAAAGTAATTCCACATTTAAAATTTATCGTCGAATTTAATAAATCATTTTAAAATATTTCTTTTATTATTTTCTTTTTTATCTAATAGTGTGAATGTGGTAATTTCTAAAATAATCCGATAGTGAACGTGGTAATTTCTAAAATAATCTAATAGTGAATGTGGTAAACGATCGATAAATCAGCGATATAAATTTGATACGTTCACAATTACACTAAATGGCCGGAAAATGGAAATTTTCTTTCTAATATATAAAAATTGATTAAATGGTTAATATAATTCTTAAAAGTAATTCCACATTTAAAATTTATCGTCGAATTTAATAAATCATTTTAAAATATTTCTTTTATTATTTTCTTTTTTATCTAATAGTGTGAATGTGGTAATTTCTAAAATAATCCGATAGTGAACGTGGTAATTTCTAAAATAATCTAATAGTGAATGTGGTAAACGATCGATAAATCAGCGATATAAATTTGATACGTTCACAATTACACTAAATGGCCGGAAAATGGAAATTTTCTGTCTAATATATAAAAATTGATTAAATGGTTAATATAATTCTTAAAAGTAATTCCACATTTAAAATTTATCGTCGAATTTAATAAATCATTTTAAAATATTTCTTTTATTATTTTCTTTTTTATCTAATAGTGTGAATGTGGTAATTTCTAAAATAATCCGATAGTGAACGTGGTAATTTCTAAAATAATCTAATAGTGAATGTGGTAAACGATCGATAAATCAGCGATATAAATTTGATACGTTCACAATTACACTAAATGGCCGGAAAATGGAAATTTTCTTTCTAATATATAAAAATTGATTAAATGGTTAATATAATTCTTAAAAGTAATTCCACATTTAAAATTTATCGTCGAATTTAATAAATCATTTTAAAATATTTCTTTTATTATTTTCTTTTTTATCTAATAGTGTGAATGTGGTAATTTCTAAAATAATCCGATAGTGAACGTGGTAATTTCTAAAATAATCTAATAGTGAATGTGGTAAACGATCGATAAATCAGCGATATAAATTTGATACGTTCACAATTACACTAAATGGCTGGAAAATGGAAATTTTCTGTCTAATATATAAAAATTGATTAAATGGTTAATATAATTCTTAAAAGTAATTCCACATTTAAAATTTATCGTCGAATTTAATACATCATTTTAAAATATTTCTTTTATTATTTTCTTTTTTATCTAATAGTGTGAATGTGGTAATTTCTAAAATAATCCGATAGTGAACGTGGTAATTTCTAAAATAATCTAATAGTGAATGTGGTAAACGATCGATAAATCAGCGATATAAATTTGATACGTTCACAATTACACTAAATGGCCGGAAAATGGAAATTTTCTTTCTAATATATAAAAATTGATTAAATGGTTAATATAATTCTTAAAAGTAATTCCACATTTAAAATTTATCGTCGAATTTAATAAATCATTTTAAAATATTTCTTTTATTATTTTCTTTTTTATCTAATAGTGTGAATGTGGTAATTTCTAAAATAATCCGATAGTGAACGTGGTAATTTCTAAAATAATCTAATAGTGAATGTGGTAAACGATCGATAAATCAGCGATATAAATTTGATACGTTCACAATTACACTAAATGGCCGGAAAATGGAAATTTTCTTTCTAATATATAAAAATTGATTAAATGGTTAATATAATTCTTAAAAGTAATTCCACATTTAAAATTTATCGTCGAATTTAATACATCATTTTAAAATATTCCTTTTATTATTTTCTTTTTTATCTAATAGTGTGAATGTGGTAATTTCTAAAATAATCCGATAGTGAACGTGGTAATTTCTAAAATAATCTAATAGTGAATGTGGTAAACGATCGATAAATCAGCGATATAAATTTGATACGTTCACAATTACACTAAATGGCCGGAAAATGGAAATTTTCTGTCTAATATATAAAAATTGATTAAATGGTTAATATAATTCTTAAAAGTAATTCCACATTTAAAATTTATCGTCGAATTTAATAAATCATTTTAAAATATTTCTTTTATTATTTTCTTTTTTATCTAATAGTGTGAATGTGGTAATTTCTAAAATAATCCGATAGTGAACGTGGTAATTTCTAAAATAATCTAATAGTGAATGTGGTAAACGATCGATAAATCAGCGATATAAATTTGATACGTTCACAATTACACTAAATGGCCGGAAAATGGAAATTTTCTTTCTAATATATAAAAATTGATTAAATGGTTAATATAATTCTTAAAAGTAATTCCACATTTAAAATTTATCGTCGAATTTAATAAATCATTTTAAAATATTTCTTTTATTATTTTCTTTTTTATCTAATAGTGTGAATGTGGTAATTTCTAAAATAATCCGATAGTGAACGTGGTAATTTCTAAAATAATCTAATAGTGAATGTGGTAAACGATCGATAAATCAGCGATATAAATTTGATACGTTCACAATTACACTAAATGGCCGGAAAATGGAAATTTTCTTTCTAATATATAAAAATTGATTAAATGGTTAATATAATTCTTAAAAGTAATTCCACATTTAAAATTTATCGTCGAATTTAATAAATCATTTTAAAATATTTCTTTTATTATTCTCTTTTTTATCTAATAGTGTGAATGTGGTAATTTCTAAAATAATCCGATAGTGAACGTGGTAATTTCTAAAATAATCTAATAGTGAATGTGGTAAACGATCGATAAATCAGCGATATAAATTTGATACGTTCACAATTACACTAAATGGCCGGAAAATGGAAATTTTCTTTCTAATATATAAAAATTGATTAAATGGTTAATATAATTCTTAAAAGTAATTCCACATTTAAAATTTATCGTCGAATTTAATAAATCATTTTAAAATATTTCTTTTATTATTTTCTTTTTTATCTAATAGTGTGAATGTGGTAATTTCTAAAATAATCCGATAGTGAACGTGGTAATTTCTAAAATAATCTAATAGTGAATGTGGTAAACGATCGATAAATCAGCGATATAAATTTGATACGTTCACAATTACACTAAATGGCCGGAAAATGGAAATTTTCTTTCTAATATATAAAAATTGATTAAATGGTTAATATAATTCTTAAAAGTAATTCCACATTTAAAATTTATCGTCGAATTTAATACATCATTTTAAAATATTTCTTTTATTATTTTCTTTTTTATCTAATAGTGTGAATGTGGTAATTTCTAAAATAATCCGATAGTGAACGTGGTAATTTCTAAAATAATCTAATAGTGAATGTGGTAAACGATCGATAAATCAGCGATATAAATTTGATACGTTCACAATTACACTAAATGGCCGGAAAATGGAAATTTTCTTTCTAATATATAAAAATTGATTAAATGGTTAATATAATTCTTAAAAGTAATTCCACATTTAAAATTTATCGTCGAATTTAATAAATCATTTTAAAATATTTCTTTTATTATTTTCTTTTTTATCTAATAGTGTGAATGTGGTAATTTCTAAAATAATCCGATAGTGAACGTGGTAATTTCTAAAATAATCTAATAGTGAATGTGGTAAACGATCGATAAATCAGCGATATAAATTTGATACGTTCACAATTACACTAAATGGCCGGAAAATGGAAATTTTCTTTCTAATATATAAAAATTGATTAAATGGTTAATATAATTCTTAAAAGTAATTCCACATTTAAAATTTATCGTCAAATTTAATACATCATTTTAAAATATTTCTTTTATTATTTTCTTTTTTATCTAATAGTGTGAATGTGGTAATTTCTAAAATATTCCGATAGTGAACGTGGTAATTTCTAAAATAATCTAATAGTGAATGTGGTAAACGATCGATAAATCAGCGATATAAATTTGATACGTTCACAATTACACTAAATGGCCGGAAAATGGAAATTTTCTTTCTAATATATAAAAATTGATTAAATGGTTAATATAATTCTTAAAAGTAATTCCACATTTAAAATTTATCGTCGAATTTAATAAATCATTTTAAAATATTTCTTTTATTATTTTCTTTTTTATCTAATAGTGTGAATGTGGTAATTTCTAAAATAATCCGATAGTGAACGTGGTAATTTCTAAAATAATCTAATAGTGAATGTGGTAAACGATCGATAAATCAGCGATATAAATTTGATACGTTCACAATTACACTAAATGGCCGGAAAATGGAAATTTTCTTTCTAATATATAAAAATTGATTAAATGGTTAATATAATTCTTAAAAGTAATTCCACATTTAAAATTTATCGTCGAATTTAATACATCATTTTAAAATATTCCTTTTATTATTTTCTTTTTTATCTAATAGTGTGAATGTGGTAATTTCTAAAATAATCCGATAGTGAACGTGGTAATTTCTAAAATAATCTAATAGTGAATGTGGTAAACGATCGATAAATCAGCGATATAAATTTGATACGTTCACAATTACACTAAATGGCCGGAAAATGGAAATTTTCTGTCTAATATATAAAAATTGATTAAATGGTTAATATAATTCTTAAAAGTAATTCCACATTTAAAATTTATCGTCGAATTTAATAAATCATTTTAAAATATTTCTTTTATTATTTTCTTTTTTATCTAATAGTGTGAATGTGGTAATTTCTAAAATAATCCGATAGTGAACGTGGTAATTTCTAAAATAATCTAATAGTGAATGTGGTAAACGATCGATAAATCAGCGATATAAATTTGATACGTTCACAATTACACTAAATGGCCGGAAAATGGAAATTTTCTTTCTAATATATAAAAATTGATTAAATGGTTAATATAATTCTTAAAAGTAATTCCACATTTAAAATTTATCGTCGAATTTAATAAATCATTTTAAAATATTTCTTTTATTATTTTCTTTTTTATCTAATAGTGTGAATGTGGTAATTTCTAAAATAATCCGATAGTGAACGTGGTAATTTCTAAAATAATCTAATAGTGAATGTGGTAAACGATCGATAAATCAGCGATATAAATTTGATACGTTCACAATTACACTAAATGGCCGGAAAATGGAAATTTTCTTTCTAATATATAAAAATTGATTAAATGGTTAATATAATTCTTAAAAGTAATTCCATATTTAAAATTTATCGTCGAATTTAATAAATCATTTTAAAATATTTCTTTTATTATTTTCTTTTTTATCTAATAGTGTGAATGGGGTAATTTCTAAAATAATCCGATAGTGAACGTGGTAATTTCTAAAATAATCTAATAGTGAATGTGGTAAACGATCGATAAATCAGCGATATAAATTTGATACGTTCACAATTACACTAAATGGCCGGAAAATGGAAATTTTCTTTCTAATATATAAAAATTGATTAAATGGTTAATATAATTCTTAAAAGTAATTCCACATTTAAAATTTATCGTCGAATTTAATAAATCATTTTAAAATATTTCTTTTATTATTTTCTTTTTTATCTAATAGTGTGAATGTGGTAATTTCTAAAATAATCCGATAGTGAACGTGGTAATTTCTAAAATAATTTAATAGTGAATGTGGTAAACGATCGATAAATCAGCGATATAAATTTGATACGTTCACAATTACACTAAATGGCCGGAAAATGGAAATTTTCTGTCTAATATATAAAAATTGATTAAATGGTTAATATAATTCTTAAAAGTAATTCCACATTTAAAATTTATCGTCGAATTTAATACATCATTTTAAAATATTTCTTTTATTATTTTCTTTTTTATCTAATAGTGTGAATGTGGTAATTTCTAAAATAATCCGATAGTGAACGTGGTAATTTCTAAAATAATCTAATAGTGAATGTGGTAAACGATCGATAAATCAGCGATATAAATTTGATATACGTTCACAATTACACTAAATGGCCGGAAAATGGAAATTTTCTTTCTAATATATAAAAATTGATTAAATGGTTAATATAATTCTTAAAAGTAATTCCACATTTAAAATTTATCGTCGAATTTAATAAATCATTTTAAAATATTTCTTTTATTATTTTCTTTTTTATCTAATAGTGTGAATGTGGTAATTTCTAAAATAATCCGATAGTGAACGTGGTAATTTCTAAAATAATCTAATAGTGAATGTGGTAAACGATCGATAAATCAGCGATATAAATTTGATACGTTCACAATTACACTAAATGGCCGGAAAATGGAAATTTTCTTTCTAATATATAAAAATTGATTAAATGGTTAATATAATTCTTAAAAGTAATTCCACATTTAAAATTTATCGTCGAATTTAATACATCATTTTAAAATATTCCTTTTATTATTTTCTTTTTTATCTAATAGTGTGAATGTGGTAATTTCTAAAATAATCCGATAGTGAACGTGGTAATTTCTAAAATAATCTAATAGTGAATGTGGTAAACGATCGATAAATCAGCGATATAAATTTGATACGTTCACAATTACACTAAATGGCCGGAAAATGGAAATTTTCTGTCTAATATATAAAAATTGATTAAATGGTTAATATAATTCTTAAAAGTAATTCCACATTTAAAATTTATCGTCGAATTTAATAAATCATTTTAAAATATTTCTTTTATTATTTTCTTTTTTATCTAATAGTGTGAATGTGGTAATTTCTAAAATAATCCGATAGTGAATGTGGTAATTTCTAAAATAATCTAATAGTGAATGTGGTAAACGATCGATAAATCAGCGATATAAATTTGATACATTCACAATTACACTAAATGGCCGGAAAATGGAAATTTTCTTTCTGATATATAAAAATTGATTAAATGGTTAATATAATTCTTAAAAGTAATTCCACATTTAAAATTTATCATCGAATTTAATAAATCATTTTAAAATATTTCTTTTATTATTTTCTTTTTTATCTAATAGTGTGAATGTGGTAATTTCTAAAATAATCCGATAGTGAACGTGGTAATTTCTAAAATAATCTAATAGTGAATGTGGTAAACGATCGATAAATCAGCGATATAAATTTGATACGTTCACAATTACACTAAATGGCCGGAAAATGGAAATTTTCTTTCTAATATATAAAAATTGATTAAATGGTTAATATAATTCTTAAAAGTAATTCCACATTTAAAATTTATCGTCGAATTTAATAAATCATTTTAAAATATTTCTTTTATTATTCTCTTTTTTATCTAATAGTGTGAATGTGGTAATTTCTAAAATAATCCGATAATGAACGTGGTAATTTCTAAAATAATCTAATAGTGAATGTGGTAAACGATCGATAAATCAGCGATATAAATTTGATATGTTCACAATTACACTAAATGGCCGGAAAATGGAAATTTTC
Source organism: Coronaproctus castanopsis (assembly GCA_032883995.1). Taxonomy (NCBI): domain Eukaryota; kingdom Metazoa; phylum Arthropoda; class Insecta; order Hemiptera; family Monophlebidae; genus Coronaproctus; species Coronaproctus castanopsis. The sequence continues at coordinate 64,878,011 of CM065052.1, read as the reverse complement.
TTTCTAATATATAAAAATTGATTAAATGGTTAATATAATTCTTAAAAGTAATTCCACATTTAAAATTTATCGTCGAATTTAATACATCATTTTAAAATATTTCTTTTATTATTTTCTTTTTTATCTAATAGTGTGAATGTGGTAATTTCTAAAATAATCCGATAGTGAACGTGGTAATTTCTAAAATAATCTAATAGTGAATGTGGTAAACGATCGATAAATCAGCGATATAAATTTGATACGTTCACAATTACACTAAATGGCCGGAAAATGGAAATTTTCTTTCTAATATATAAAAATTGATTAAATGGTTAATATAATTCTTAAAAGTAATTCCACATTTAAAATTTATCATCGAATTTAATAAATCATTTTAAAATATTTCTTTTATTATTTTCTTTTTTATCTAATAGTGTGAATGTGGTAATTTCTAAAATAATCCGATAGTGAACGTGGTAATTTCTAAAATAATCTAATAGTGAATGTGGTAAACGATCGATAAATCAGCGATATAAATTTGATACGTTCACAATTACACTAAATGGCCGGAAAATGGAAATTTTCTTTCTAATATATAAAAATTGATTAAATGGTTAATATAATTCTTAAAAGTAATTCCACATTTAAAATTCATCGTCGAATTTAATACATCATTTTAAAATATTTCTTTTATTATTTTCTTTTTTATCTAATAGTGTGAATGTGGTAATTTCTAAAATAATCCGATAGTGAACGTGGTAATTTCTAAAATAATCTAATAGTGAATGTGGTAAACGATCGATAAATCAGCGATATAAATTTGATACGTTCACAATTACACTAAATGGCCGGAAAATGGAAATTTTCTTTCTAATATATAAAAATTGATTAAATGGTTAATATAATTCTTAAAAGTAATTCCACATTTAAAATTTATCGTCGAATTTAATAAATCATTTTAAAATATTTCTTTTATTATTTTCTTTTTTATCTAATAGTGTGAATGTGGTAATTTCTAAAATAATCCGATAGTGAACGTGGTAATTTCTAAAATAATCTAATAGTGAATGTGGTAAACGATCGATAAATCAGCGATATAAATTTGATACGTTCACAATTACACTAAATGGCCGGAAAATGGAAATTTTCTTTCTAATATATAAAAATTGATTAAATGGTTAATATAATTCTTAAAAGTAATTCCACATTTAAAATTTATCGTCGAATTTAATACATCATTTTAAAATATTTCTTTTATTATTTTCTTTTTTATCTAATAGTGTGAATGTGGTAATTTCTAAAATAATCCGATAGTGAACGTGGTAATTTCTAAAATAATCTAATAGTGAATGTGGTAAACGATCGATAAATCAGCGATATAAATTTGATACATTCACAATTACACTAAATGGCCGGAAAATGGAAATTTTCTGTCTAATATATAAAAATTGATTAAATGGTTAATATAATTCTTAAAAGTAATTCCACATTTAAAATTTATCGTCGAATTTAATAAATCATTTTAAAATATTTCTTTTATTATTTTCTTTTTTATCTAATAGTGTGAATGTGGTAATTTCTAAAATAATCCGATAGTGAACGTGGTAATTTCTAAAATAATCTAATAGTGAATGTGGTAAACGATCGATAAATCAGCGATATAAATTTGATACGTTCACAATTACACTAAATGGCCGGAAAATGGAAATTTTCTTTCTAATATATAAAAATTGATTAAATGGTTAATATAATTCTTAAAAGTAATTCCACATTTAAAATTTATCGTCGAATTTAATAAATCATTTTAAAATATTTCTTTTATTATTTTCTTTTTTATCTAATAGTGTGAATGTGGTAATTTCTAAAATAATCCGATAGTGAACGTGGTAATTTCTAAAATAATCTAATAGTGAATGTGGTAAACGATCGATAAATCAGCGATATAAATTTGATACGTTCACAATTACACTAAATGCCCGGAAAATGGAAATTTTCTTTCTAATATATAAAAATTGATTAAATGGTTAATATAATTCTTAAAAGTAATTCCATATTTAAAATTTTATCGTCGAATTTAATACATCATTTTAAAATATTTCTTTTATTATTTTCTTTTTTATCTAATAGTGTGAATGTGGTAATTTCTAAAATAATCCGATAGTGAACGTGGTAATTTCTAAAATAATCTAATAGTGAATGTGGTAAACGATCGATAAATCAGCGATATAAATTTGATACGTTCACAATTACACTAAATGGCCGGAAAATGGAAATTTTCTGTCTAATATATAAAAATTGATTAAATGGTTAATATAATTCTTAAAAGTAATTCCACATTTAAAATTTATCGTCGAATTTAATAAATCATTTTAAAATATTTCTTTTATTATTTTCTTTTTTATCTAATAGTGTGAATGTGGTAATTTCTAAAATAATCCGATAGTGAACGTGGTAATTTCTAAAATAATCTAATAGTGAATGTGGTAAACGATCGATAAATCAGCGATATAAATTTGATATGTTCACAATTACACTAAATGGCCGGAAAATGGAAATTTTCTTTCTAATATATAAAAATTGATTAAATGGTTAATATAATTCTTAAAAGTAATTCCACATTTAAAATTTATCGTCGAATTTAATACATCATTTTAAAATATTTCTTTTATTATTTTCTTTTTTATCTAATAGTGTGAATGTGGTAATTTCTAAAATAATCCGATAGTGAACGTGGTAATTTCTAAAATAATCTAATAGTGAATGTGGTAAACGATCGATAAATCAGCGATATAAATTTGATACGTTCACAATTACACTAAATGGCCGGAAAATGGAAATTTTCTTTCTAATATATAAAAATTGATTAAATGGTTAATATAATTCTTAAAAGTAATTCCACATTTAAAATTTATCGTCGAATTTAATAAATCATTTTAAAATATTTCTTTTATTATTTTCTTTTTTATCTAATAGTGTGAATGTGGTAATTTCTAAAATAATCCGATAGTGAACGTGGTAATTTCTAAAATAATCTAATAGTGAATGTGGTAAACGATCGATAAATCAGCGATATAAATTTGATACGTTCACAATTACACTAAATGGCCGGAAAATGGAAATTTTCTGTCTAATATATAAAAATTGATTAAATGGTTAATATAATTCTTAAAAGTAATTCCACATTTAAAATTTATCGTCGAATTTAATAAATCATTTTAAAATATTTCTTTTATTATTTTCTTTTTTATCTAATAGTGTGAATGTGGTAATTTCTAAAATAATCCGATAGTGAACGTGGTAATTTCTAAAATAATCTAATAGTGAATGTGGTAAACGATCGATAAATCAGCGATATAAATTTGATACGTTCACAATTACACTAAATGGCCGGAAAATGGAAATTTTCTTTCTAATATATAAAAATTGATTAAATGGTTAATATAATTCTTAAAAGTAATTCCACATTTAAAATTTATCGTCGAATTTAATAAATCATTTTAAAATATTTCTTTTATTATTTTCTTTTTTATCTAATAGTGTGAATGTGGTAATTTCTAAAATAATCCGATAGTGAACGTGGTAATTTCTAAAATAATCTAATAGTGAATGTGGTAAACGATCGATAAATCAGCGATATAAATTTGATACGTTCACAATTACACTAAATGGCCGGAAAATGGAAATTTTCTTTCTAATATATAAAAATTGATTAAATGGTTAATATAATTCTTAAAAGTAATTCCACATTTAAAATTTATCGTCGAATTTAATAAATCATTTTAAAATATTTCTTTTATTATTCTCTTTTTTATCTAATAGTGTGAATGTGGTAATTTCTAAAATAATCCGATATTGAACGTGGTAATTTCTAAAATAATCTAATAGTGAATGTGGTAAACGATCGATAAATCAGCGATATAAATTTGATACGTTCACAATTACACTAAATGGCCGGAAAATGGAAATTTTCTTTCTAATATATAAAAATTGATTAAATGGTTAATATAATTCTTAAAAGTAATTCCACATTTAAAATTTATCGTCGAATTTAATAAATCATTTTAAAATATTTCTTTTATTATTTTCTTTTTTATCTAATAGTGTGAATGTGGTAATTTCTAAAATAATCCGATAGTGAACGTGGTAATTTCTAAAATAATCTAATAGTGAATGTGGTAAACGATCGATAAATCAGCGATATAAATTTGATACGTTCACAATTACACTAAATGGCCGGAAAATGGAAATTTTCTTTCTAATATATAAAAATTGATTAAATGGTTAATATAATTCTTAAAAGTAATTCCACATTTAAAATTTATCGTCGAATTTAATACATCATTTTAAAATATTTCTTTTATTATTTTCTTTTTTATCTAATAGTGTGAATGTGGTAATTTCTAAAATAATCCGATAGTGAACGTGGTAATTTCTAAAATAATCTAATAGTGAATGTGGTAAACGATCGATAAATCAGCGATATAAATTTGATACGTTCACAATTACACTAAATGGCCGGAAAATGGAAATTTTCTTTCTAATATATAAAAATTGATTAAATGGTTAATATAATTCTTAAAAGTAATTCCACATTTAAAATTTATCGTCGAATTTAATAAATCATTTTAAAATATTTCTTTTATTATTTTCTTTTTTATCTAATAGTGTGAATGTGGTAATTTCTAAAATAATCCGATAGTGAACGTGGTAATTTCTAAAATAATCTAATAGTGAATGTGGTAAACGATCGATAAATCAGCGATATAAATTTGATACGTTCACAATTACACTAAATGGCCGGAAAATGGAAATTTTCTTTCTAATATATAAAAATTGATTAAATGGTTAATATAATTCTTAAAAGTAATTCCACATTTAAAATTTATCGTCAAATTTAATACATCATTTTAAAATATTTCTTTTATTATTTTCTTTTTTATCTAATAGTGTGAATGTGGTAATTTCTAAAATATTCCGATAGTGAACGTGGTAATTTCTAAAATAATCTAATAGTGAATGTGGTAAACGATCGATAAATCAGCGATATAAATTTGATACGTTCACAATTACACTAAATGGCCGGAAAATGGAAATTTTCTTTCTAATATATAAAAATTGATTAAATGGTTAATATAATTCTTAAAAGTAATTCCACATTTAAAATTTATCGTCGAATTTAATAAATCATTTTAAAATATTTCTTTTATTATTTTCTTTTTTATCTAATAGTGTGAATGTGGTAATTTCTAAAATAATCCGATAGTGAACGTGGTAATTTCTAAAATAATCTAATAGTGAATGTGGTAAACGATCGATAAATCAGCGATATAAATTTGATACGTTCACAATTACACTAAATGGCCGGAAAATGGAAATTTTCTTTCTAATATATAAAAATTGATTAAATGGTTAATATAATTCTTAAAAGTAATTCCACATTTAAAATTTATCGTCGAATTTAATACATCATTTTAAAATATTCCTTTTATTATTTTCTTTTTTATCTAATAGTGTGAATGTGGTAATTTCTAAAATAATCCGATAGTGAACGTGGTAATTTCTAAAATAATCTAATAGTGAATGTGGTAAACGATCGATAAATCAGCGATATAAATTTGATACGTTCACAATTACACTAAATGGCCGGAAAATGGAAATTTTCTGTCTAATATATAAAAATTGATTAAATGGTTAATATAATTCTTAAAAGTAATTCCACATTTAAAATTTATCGTCGAATTTAATAAATCATTTTAAAATATTTCTTTTATTATTTTCTTTTTTATCTAATAGTGTGAATGTGGTAATTTCTAAAATAATCCGATAGTGAACGTGGTAATTTCTAAAATAATCTAATAGTGAATGTGGTAAACGATCGATAAATCAGCGATATAAATTTGATACGTTCACAATTACACTAAATGGCCGGAAAATGGAAATTTTCTTTCTAATATATAAAAATTGATTAAATGGTTAATATAATTCTTAAAATTAATTCCACATTTAAAATTTATCGTCGAATTTAATAAATCATTTTAAAATATTTCTTTTATTATTTTCTTTTTTATCTAATAGTGTGAATGTGGTAATTTCTAAAATAATCCGATAGTGAACGTGGTAATTTCTAAAATAATCTAATAGTGAATGTGGTAAACGATCGATAAATCAGCGATATAAATTTGATACGTTCACAATTACACTAAATGGCCGGAAAATGGAAATTTTCTTTCTAATATATAAAAATTGATTAAATGGTTAATATAATTCTTAAAAGTAATTCCATATTTAAAATTTATCGTCGAATTTAATAAATCATTTTAAAATATTTCTTTTATTATTTTCTTTTTTATCTAATAGTGTGAATGGGGTAATTTCTAAAATAATCCGATAGTGAACGTGGTAATTTCTAAAATAATCTAATAGTGAATGTGGTAAACGATCGATAAATCAGCGATATAAATTTGATACGTTCACAATTACACTAAATGGCCGGAAAATGGAAATTTTCTTTCTAATATATAAAAATTGATTAAATGGTTAATATAATTCTTAAAAGTAATTCCACATTTAAAATTTATCGTCGAATTTAATAAATCATTTTAAAATATTTCTTTTATTATTTTCTTTTTTATCTAATAGTGTGAATGTGGTAATTTCTAAAATAATCCGATAGTGAACGTGGTAATTTCTAAAATAATTTAATAGTGAATGTGGTAAACGATCGATAAATCAGCGATATAAATTTGATACGTTCACAATTACACTAAATGGCCGGAAAATGGAAATTTTCTGTCTAATATATAAAAATTGATTAAATGGTTAATATAATTCTTAAAAGTAATTCCACATTTAAAATTTATCGTCGAATTTAATACATCATTTTAAAATATTTCTTTTATTATTTTCTTTTTTATCTAATAGTGTGAATGTGGTAATTTCTAAAATAATCCGATAGTGAACGTGGTAATTTCTAAAATAATCTAATAGTGAATGTGGTAAACGATCGATAAATCAGCGATATAAATTTGATACGTTCACAATTACACTAAATGGCCGGAAAATGGAAATTTTCTTTCTAATATATAAAAATTGATTAAATGGTTAATATAATTCTTAAAAGTAATTCCACATTTAAAATTTATCGTCGAATTTAATAAATCATTTTAAAATATTTCTTTTATTATTTTCTTTTTTATCTAATAGTGTGAATGTGGTAATTTCTAAAATAATCCGATAGTGAACGTGGTAATTTCTAAAATAATTTAATAGTGAATGTGGTAAACGATCGATAAATCAGCGATATAAATTTGATACGTTCACAATTACACTAAATGGCCGGAAAATGGAAATTTTCTGTCTAATATATAAAAATTGATTAAATGGTTAATATAATTCTTAAAAGTAATTCCACATTTAAAATTTATCGTCGAATTTAATACATCATTTTAAAATATTTCTTTTATTATTTTCTTTTTTATCTAATAGTGTGAATGTGGTAATTTCTAAAATAATCCGATAGTGAACGTGGTAATTTCTAAAATAATCTAATAGTGAATGTGGTAAACGATCGATAAATCAGCGATATAAATTTGATATACGTTCACAATTACACTAAATGGCCGGAAAATGGAAATTTTCTTTCTAATATATAAAAATTGATTAAATGGTTAATATAATTCTTAAAAGTAATTCCACATTTAAAATTTATCGTCGAATTTAATAAATCATTTTAAAATATTTCTTTTATTATTTTCTTTTTTATCTAATAGTGTGAATGTGGTAATTTCTAAAATAATCCGATAGTGAACGTGGTAATTTCTAAAATAATCTAATAGTGAATGTGGTAAACGATCGATAAATCAGCGATATAAATTTGATACGTTCACAATTACACTAAATGGCCGGAAAATGGAAATTTTCTTTCTAATATATAAAAATTGATTAAATGGTTAATATAATTCTTAAAAGTAATTCCACATTTAAAATTTATCGTCGAATTTAATACATCATTTTAAAATATTCCTTTTATTATTTTCTTTTTTATCTAATAGTGTGAATGTGGTAATTTCTAAAATAATCCGATAGTGAACGTGGTAATTTCTAAAATAATCTAATAGTGAATGTGGTAAACGATCGATAAATCAGCGATATAAATTTGATACGTTCACAATTACACTAAATGGCCGGAAAATGGAAATTTTCTGTCTAATATATAAAAATTGATTAAATGGTTAATATAATTCTTAAAAGTAATTCCACATTTAAAATTTATCGTCGAATTTAATAAATCATTTTAAAATATTTCTTTTATTATTTTCTTTTTTATCTAATAGTGTGAATGTGGTAATTTCTAAAATAATCCGATAGTGAATGTGGTAATTTCTAAAATAATCTAATAGTGAATGTGGTAAACGATCGATAAATCAGCGATATAAATTTGATACATTCACAATTACACTAAATGGCCGGAAAATGGAAATTTTCTTTCTGATATATAAAAATTGATTAAATGGTTAATATAATTCTTAAAAGTAATTCCACATTTAAAATTTATCATCGAATTTAATAAATCATTTTAAAATATTTCTTTTATTATTTTCTTTTTTATCTAATAGTGTGAATGTGGTAATTTCTAAAATAATCCGATAGTGAACGTGGTAATTTCTAAAATAATCTAATAGTGAATGTGGTAAACGATCGATAAATCAGCGATATAAATTTGATACGTTCACAATTACACTAAATGGCCGGAAAATGGAAATTTTCTTTCTAATATATAAAAATTGATTAAATGGTTAATATAATTCTTAAAAGTAATTCCACATTTAAAATTTATCGTCGAATTTAATAAATCATTTTAAAATATTTCTTTTATTATTCTCTTTTTTATCTAATAGTGTGAATGTGGTAATTTCTAAAATAATCCGATAATGAACGTGGTAATTTCTAAAATAATCTAATAGTGAATGTGGTAAACGATCGATAAATCAGCGATATAAATTTGATATGTTCACAATTACACTAAATGGCCGGAAAATGGAAATTTTCTTTCTAATATATAAAAATTGATTAAATGGTTAATATAATTCTTAAAAGTAATTCCACATTTAAAATTTATCGTCGAATTTAATACATCATTTTAAAATATTTCTTTTATTATTTTCTTTTTTATCTAATAGTGTGAATGTGGTAATTTCTAAAATAATCCGATAGTGAACGTGGTAATTTCTAAAATAATCTAATAGTGAATGTGGTAAACGATCGATAAATCAGCGATATAAATTTGATACGTTCACAATTACACTAAATGGCCGGAAAATGGAAATTTTCTTTCTAATATATAAAAATTGATTAAATGGTTAATATAATTCTTAAAAGTAATTCCACATTTAAAATTTATCATCGAATTTAATAAATCATTTTAAAATATTTCTTTTATTATTTTCTTTTTTATCTAATAGTGTGAATGTGGTAATTTCTAAAATAATCCGATAGTGAACGTGGTAATTTCTAAAATAATCTAATAGTGAATGTGGTAAACGATCGATAAATCAGCGATATAAATTTGATACGTTCACAATTACACTAAATGGCCGGAAAATGGAAATTTTCTTTCTAATATATAAAAATTGATTAAATGGTTAATATAATTCTTAAAAGTAATTCCACATTTAAAATTCATCGTCGAATTTAATACATCATTTTAAAATATTTCTTTTATTATTTTCTTTTTTATCTAATAGTGTGAATGTGGTAATTTCTAAAATAATCCGATAGTGAACGTGGTAATTTCTAAAATAATCTAATAGTGAATGTGGTAAACGATCGATAAATCAGCGATATAAATTTGATACGTTCACAATTACACTAAATGGCCGGAAAATGGAAATTTTCTTTCTAATATATAAAAATTGATTAAATGGTTAATATAATTCTTAAAAGTAATTCCACATTTAAAATTTATCGTCGAATTTAATAAATCATTTTAAAATATTTCTTTTATTATTTTCTTTTTTATCTAATAGTGTGAATGTGGTAATTTCTAAAATAATCCGATAGTGAACGTGGTAATTTCTAAAATAATCTAATAGTGAATGTGGTAAACGATCGATAAATCAGCGATATAAATTTGATACGTTCACAATTACACTAAATGGCCGGAAAATGGAAATTTTCTTTCTAATATATAAAAATTGATTAAATGGTTAATATAATTCTTAAAAGTAATTCCACATTTAAAATTTATCGTCGAATTTAATACATCATTTTAAAATATTTCTTTTATTATTTTCTTTTTTATCTAATAGTGTGAATGTGGTAATTTCTAAAATAATCCGATAGTGAACGTGGTAATTTCTAAAATAATCTAATAGTGAATGTGGTAAACGATCGATAAATCAGCGATATAAATTTGATACATTCACAATTACACTAAATGGCCGGAAAATGGAAATTTTCTGTCTAATATATAAAAATTGATTAAATGGTTAATATAATTCTTAAAAGTAATTCCACATTTAAAATTTATCGTCGAATTTAATAAATCATTTTAAAATATTTCTTTTATTATTTTCTTTTTTATCTAATAGTGTGAATGTGGTAATTTCTAAAATAATCCGATAGTGAACGTGGTAATTTCTAAAATAATCTAATAGTGAATGTGGTAAACGATCGATAAATCAGCGATATAAATTTGATACGTTCACAATTACACTAAATGGCCGGAAAATGGAAATTTTCTTTCTAATATATAAAAATTGATTAAATGGTTAATATAATTCTTAAAAGTAATTCCACATTTAAAATTTATCGTCGAATTTAATAAATCATTTTAAAATATTTCTTTTATTATTTTCTTTTTTATCTAATAGTGTGAATGTGGTAATTTCTAAAATAATCCGATAGTGAACGTGGTAATTTCTAAAATAATCTAATAGTGAATGTGGTAAACGATCGATAAATCAGCGATATAAATTTGATACGTTCACAATTACACTAAATGCCCGGAAAATGGAAATTTTCTTTCTAATATATAAAAATTGATTAAATGGTTAATATAATTCTTAAAAGTAATTCCATATTTAAAATTTTATCGTCGAATTTAATACATCATTTTAAAATATTTCTTTTATTATTTTCTTTTTTATCTAATAGTGTGAATGTGGTAATTTCTAAAATAATCCGATAGTGAACGTGGTAATTTCTAAAATAATCTAATAGTGAATGTGGTAAACGATCGATAAATCAGCGATATAAATTTGATACGTTCACAATTACACTAAATGGCCGGAAAATGGAAATTTTCTGTCTAATATATAAAAATTGATTAAATGGTTAATATAATTCTTAAAAGTAATTCCACATTTAAAATTTATCGTCGAATTTAATAAATCATTTTAAAATATTTCTTTTATTATTTTCTTTTTTATCTAATAGTGTGAATGTGGTAATTTCTAAAATAATCCGATAGTGAACGTGGTAATTTCTAAAATAATCTAATAGTGAATGTGGTAAACGATCGATAAATCAGCGATATAAATTTGATATGTTCACAATTACACTAAATGGCCGGAAAATGGAAATTTTCTTTCTAATATATAAAAATTGATTAAATGGTTAATATAATTCTTAAAAGTAATTCCACATTTAAAATTTATCGTCGAATTTAATACATCATTTTAAAATATTTCTTTTATTATTTTCTTTTTTATCTAATAGTGTGAATGTGGTAATTTCTAAAATAATCCGATAGTGAACGTGGTAATTTCTAAAATAATCTAATAGTGAATGTGGTAAACGATCGATAAATCAGCGATATAAATTTGATACGTTCACAATTACACTAAATGGCCGGAAAATGGAAATTTTCTTTCTAATATATAAAAATTGATTAAATGGTTAATATAATTCTTAAAAGTAATTCCACATTTAAAATTTATCGTCGAATTTAATAAATCATTTTAAAATATTTCTTTTATTATTTTCTTTTTTATCTAATAGTGTGAATGTGGTAATTTCTAAAATAATCCGATAGTGAACGTGGTAATTTCTAAAATAATCTAATAGTGAATGTGGTAAACGATCGATAAATCAGCGATATAAATTTGATACATTCACAATTACACTAAATGGCCGGAAAATGGAAATTTTCTTTCTAATATATAAAAATTGATTAAATGGTTAATATAATTCTTAAAAGTAATTCCACATTTAAAATTTATCGTCGAATTTAATACATCATTTTAAAATATTCCTTTTATTATTTTCTTTTTTATCTAATAGTGTGAATGTGGTAATTTCTAAAATAATCCGATAGTGAACGTGGTAATTTCTAAAATAATCTAATAGTGAATGTGGTAAACGATCGATAAATCAGCGATATAAATTTGATACGTTCACAATTACACTAAATGGCCGGAAAATGGAAATTTTCTGTCTAATATATAAAAATTGATTAAATGGTTAATATAATTCTTAAAAGTAATTCCACATTTAAAATTTATCGTCGAATTTAATAAATCATTTTAAAATATTTCTTTTATTATTTTCTTTTTTATCTAATAGTGTGAATGTGGTAATTTCTAAAATAATCCGATAGTGAACGTGGTAATTTCTAAAATAATCTAATAGTGAATGTGGTAAACGATCGATAAATCAGCGATATAAATTTGATACGTTCACAATTACACTAAATGGCCGGAAAATGGAAATTTTCTTTCTAATATATAAAAATTGATTAAATGGTTAATATAATTCTTAAAAGTAATTCCACATTTAAAATTTATCGTCGAATTTAATAAATCATTTTAAAATATTTCTTTTATTATTTTCTTTTTTATCTAATAGTGTGAATGTGGTAATTTCTAAAATAATCCGATAGTGAACGTGGTAATTTCTAAAATAATCTAATAGTGAATGTGGTAAATGATCGATAAATCAGCGATATAAATTTGATACGTTCACAATTACACTAAATGGCCGGAAAATGGAAATTTTCTTTCTAATATATAAAAATTGATTAAATGGTTAATATAATTCTTAAAAGTAATTCCACATTTAAAATTTATCGTCGAATTTAATAAATCATTTTAAAATATTTCTTTTATTATTCTCTTTTTTATCTAATAGTGTGAATGTGGTAATTTCTAAAATAATCCGATAGTGAACGTGGTAATTTCTAAAATAATCTAATAGTGAATGTGGTAAACGATCGATAAATCAGCGATATAAATTTGATACGTTCACAATTACACTAAATGGCTGGAAAATGGAAATTTTCTGTCTAATATATAAAAATTGATTAAATGGTTAATATAATTCTTAAAAGTAATTCCACATTTAAAATTTATCGTCGAATTTAATAAATCATTTTAAAATATTTCTTTTATTATTTTCTTTTTTATCTAATAGTGTGAATGTGGTAATTTCTAAAATAATCCGATAGTGAACGTGGTAATTTCTAAAATAATCTAATAGTGAATGTGGTAAACGATCGATAAATCAGCGATATAAATTTGATACGTTCACAATTACACTAAATGGCCGGAAAATGGAAATTTTCTTTCTAATATATAAAAATTGATTAAATGGTTAATATAATTCTTAAAAGTAATTCCACATTTAAAATTTATCGTCGAATTTAATACATCATTTTAAAATATTTCTTTTATTATTTTCTTTTTTATCTAATAGTGTGAATGTGGTAATTTCTAAAATAATCCGATAGTGAACGTGGTAATTTCTAAAATAATCTAATAGTGAATGTGGTAAACGATCGATAAATCAGCGATATAAATTTGATACGTTCACAATTACACTAAATGGCCGGAAAATGGAAATTTTCTTTCTAATATATAAAAATTGATTAAATGGTTAATATAATTCTTAAAAGTAATTCCACATTTAAAATTTATCGTCGAATTTAATAAATCATTTTAAAATATTTCTTTTATTATTTTCTTTTTTATCTAATAGTGTGAATGTGGTAATTTCTAAAATAATCCGATAGTGAACGTGGTAATTTCTAAAATAATCTAATAGTGAATGTGGTAAACGATCGATAAATCAGCGATATAAATTTGATACGTTCACAATTACACTAAATGGCCGGAAAATGGAAATTTTCTTTCTAATATATAAAAATTGATTAAATGGTTAATATAATTCTTAAAAGTAATTCCACATTTAAAATTTATCGTCGAATTTAATAAATCATTTTAAAATATTTCTTTTATTATTCTCTTTTTTATCTAATAGTGTGAATGTGGTAATTTCTAAAATAATCCGATAGTGAACGTGGTAATTTCTAAAATAATCTAATAGTGAATGTGGTAAACGATCGATAAATCAGCGATATAAATTTGATACGTTCACAATTACACTAAATGGCTGGAAAATGGAAATTTTCTGTCTAATATATAAAAATTGATTAAATGGTTAATATAATTCTTAAAAGTAATTCCACATTTAAAATTTATCGTCGAATTTAATAAATCATTTTAAAATATTTCTTTTATTATTTTCTTTTTTATCTAATAGTGTGAATGTGGTAATTTCTAAAATAATCCGATAGTGAACGTGGTAATTTCTAAAATAATCTAATAGTGAATGTGGTAAACGATCGATAAATCAGCGATATAAATTTGATACGTTCACAATTACACTAAATGGCCGGAAAATGGAAATTTTCTTTCTAATATATAAAAATTGATTAAATGGTTAATATAATTCTTAAAAGTAATTCCACATTTAAAATTTATCGTCGAATTTAATACATCATTTTAAAATATTTCTTTTATTATTTTCTTTTTTATCTAATAGTGTGAATGTGGTAATTTCTAAAATAATCCGATAGTGAACGTGGTAATTTCTAAAATAATCTAATAGTGAATGTGGTAAACGATCGATAAATCAGCGATATAAATTTGATACGTTCACAATTACACTAAATGGCCGGAAAATGGAAATTTTCTTTCTAATATATAAAAATTGATTAAATGGTTAATATAATTCTTAAAAGTAATTCCACATTTAAAATTTATCGTCGAATTTAATAAATCATTTTAAAATATTTCTTTTATTATTTTCTTTTTTATCTAATAGTGTGAATGTGGTAATTTCTAAAATAATCCGATAGTGAACGTGGTAATTTCTAAAATAATCTAATAGTGAATGTGGTAAACGATCGATAAATCAGCGATATAAATTTGATACGTTCACAATTACACTAAATGGCCGGAAAATGGAAATTTTCTTTCTAATATATAAAAATTGATTAAATGGTTAATATAATTCTTAAAAGTAATTCCACATTTAAAATTTATCGTCGAATTTAATACATCATTTTAAAATATTTCTTTTATTATTTTCTTTTTTATCTAATAGTGTGAATGTGGTAATTTCTAAAATAATCCGATAGTGAACGTGGTAATTTCTAAAATAATCTAATAGTGAATGTGGTAAACGATCGATAAATCAGCGATATAAATTTGATACGTTCACAATTACACTAAATGGCCGGAAAATGGAAATTTTCTTTCTAATATATAAAAATTGATTAAATGGTTAATATAATTCTTAAAAGTAATTCCACATTTAAAATTTATCGTCGAATTTAATAAATCATTTTAAAATATTTCTTTTATTATTTTCTTTTTTATCTAATAGTGTGAATGTGGTAATTTCTAAAATAATCCGATAGTGAACGTGGTAATTTCTAAAATAATCTAATAGTGAATGTGGTAAACGATCGATAAATCAGCGATATAAATTTGATACGTTCACAATTACACTAAATGGCCGGAAAATGGAAATTTTCTTTCTAATATATAAAAATTGATTAAATGGTTAATATAATTCTTAAAAGTAATTCCACATTTAAAATTTATCGTCGAATTTAATACATCATTTTAAAATATTCCTTTTATTATTTTCTTTTTTATCTAATAGTGTGAATGTGGTAATTTCTAAAATAATCCGATAGTGAACGTGGTAATTTCTAAAATAATCTAATAGTGAATGTGGTAAACGATCGATAAATCAGCGATATAAATTTGATACGTTCACAATTACACTAAATGGCCGGAAAATGGAAATTTTCTGTCTAATATATAAAAATTGATTAAATGGTTAATATAATTCTTAAAAGTAATTCCACATTTAAAATTTATCGTCGAATTTAATAAATCATTTTAAAATATTTCTTTTATTATTTTCTTTTTTATCTAATAGTGTGAATGTGGTAATTTCTAAAATAATCCGATAGTGAACGTGGTAATTTCTAAAATAATCTAATAGTGAATGTGGTAAACGATCGATAAATCAGCGATATAAATTTGATACGTTCACAATTACACTAAATGGCCGGAAAATGGAAATTTTCTTTCTAATATATAAAAATTGATTAAATGGTTAATATAATTCTTAAAAGTAATTCCACATTTAAAATTTATCGTCGAATTTAATACATCATTTTAAAATATTTCTTTTATTATTTTCTTTTTTATCTAATAGTGTGAATGTGGTAATTTCTAAAATAATCCGATAGTGAACGTGGTAATTTCTAAAATAATCTAATAGTGAATGTGGTAAACGATCGATAAATCAGCGATATAAATTTGATACGTTCACAATTACACTAAATGGCCGGAAAATGGAAATTTTCTTTCTAATATATAAAAATTGATTAAATGGTTAATATAATTCTTAAAAGTAATTCCACATTTAAAATTTATCGTCGAATTTAATAAATCATTTTAAAATATTTCTTTTATTATTTTCTTTTTTATCTAATAGTGTGAATGTGGTAATTTCTAAAATAATCCGATAGTGAACGTGGTAATTTCTAAAATAATCTAATAGTGAATGTGGTAAACGATCGATAAATCAGCGATATAAATTTGATACGTTCACAATTACACTAAATGGCCGGAAAATGGAAATTTTCTTTCTAATATATAAAAATTGATTAAATGGTTAATATAATTCTTAAAAGTAATTCCACATTTAAAATTTATCGTCGAATTTAATACATCATTTTAAAATATTTCTTTTATTATTTTCTTTTTTATCTAATAGTGTGAATGTGGTAATTTCTAAAATAATCCGATAGTGAACGTGGTAATTTCTAAAATAATCTAATAGTGAATGTGGTAAACGATCGATAAATCAGCGATATAAATTTGATACGTTCACAATTACACTAAATGGCCGGAAAATGGAAATTTTCTGTCTAATATATAAAAATTGATTAAATGGTTAATATAATTCTTAAAAGTAATTCCACATTTAAAATTTATCGTCGAATTTAATAAATCATTTTAAAATATTTCTTTTATTATTTTCTTTTTTATCTAATAGTGTGAATGTGGTAATTTCTAAAATAATCCGATAGTGAACGTGGTAATTTCTAAAATAATCTAATAGTGAATGTGGTAAACGATCGATAAATCAGCGATATAAATTTGATACGTTCACAATTACACTAAATGGCCGGAAAATGGAAATTTTCTTTCTAATATATAAAAATTGATTAAATGGTTAATATAATTCTTAAAAGTAATTCCACATTTAAAATTTATCGTCGAATTTAATAAATCATTTTAAAATATTTCTTTTATTATTTTCTTTTTTATCTAATAGTGTGAATGTGGTAATTTCTAAAATAATCCGATAGTGAACGTGGTAATTTCTAAAATAATCTAATAGTGAATGTGGTAAACGATCGATAAATCAGCGATATAAATTTGATACGTTCACAATTACACTAAATGGCCGGAAAATGGAAATTTTCTTTCTAATATATAAAAATTGATTAAATGGTTAATATAATTCTTAAAAGTAATTCCACATTTAAAATTTATCGTCGAATTTAATACATCATTTTAAAATATTTCTTTTATTATTTTCTTTTTTATCTAATAGTGTGAATGTGGTAATTTCTAAAATAATCCGATAGTGAACGTGGTAATTTCTAAAATAATCTAATAGTGAATGTGGTAAACGATCGATAAATCAGCGATATAAATTTGATACGTTCACAATTACACTAAATGGCCGGAAAATGGAAATTTTCTTTCTAATATATAAAAATTGATTAAATGGTTAATATAATTCTTAAAAGTAATTCCACATTTAAAATTTATCGTCGAATTTAATAAATCATTTTAAAATATTTCTTTTATTATTTTCTTTTTTATCTAATAGTGTGAATGTGGTAATTTCTAAAATAATCCGATAGTGAACGTGGTAATTTCTAAAATAATCTAATAGTGAATGTGGTAAACGATCGATAAATCAGCGATATAAATTTGATACGTTCACAATTACACTAAATGGCCGGAAAATGGAAATTTTCTTTCTAATATATAAAAATTGATTAAATGGTTAATATAATTCTTAAAAGTAATTCCACATTTAAAATTTATCGTCGAATTTAATACATCATTTTAAAATATTTCTTTTATTATTTTCTTTTTTATCTAATAGTGTGAATGTGGTAATTTCTAAAATAATCCGATAGTGAACGTGGTAATTTCTAAAATAATCTAATAGTGAATGTGGTAAACGATCGATAAATCAGCGATATAAATTTGATACGTTCACAATTACACTAAATGGCCGGAAAATGGAAATTTTCTGTCTAATATATAAAAATTGATTAAATGGTTAATATAATTCTTAAAAGTAATTCCACATTTAAAATTTATCGTCGAATTTAATACATCATTTTAAAATATTTCTTTTATTATTTTCTTTTTTATCTAATAGTGTGAATGTGGTAATTTCTAAAATAATCCGATAGTGAACGTGGTAATTTCTAAAATAATCTAATAGTGAATGTGGTAAACGATCGATAAATCAGCGATATAAATTTGATACGTTCACAATTACACTAAATGGCCGGAAAATGGAAATTTTCTTTCTAATATATAAAAATTGATTAAATGGTTAATATAATTCTTAAAAGTAATTCCACATTTAAAATTTATCGTCGAATTTAATACATCATTTTAAAATATTTCTTTTATTATTTTCTTTTTTATCTAATAGTGTGAATGTGGTAATTTCTAAAATAATCCGATAGTGAACGTGGTAATTTCTAAAATAATCTAATAGTGAATGTGGTAAACGATCGATAAATCAGCGATATAAATTTGATACGTTCACAATTACACTAAATGGCCGGAAAATGGAAATTTTCTTTCTAATATATAAAAATTGATTAAATGGTTAATATAATTCTTAAAAGTAATTCCACATTTAAAATTTATCGTCGAATTTAATAAATCATTTTAAAATATTTCTTTTATTATTTTCTTTTTTATCTAATAGTGTGAATGTGGTAATTTCTAAAATAATCCGATAGTGAACGTGGTAATTTCTAAAATAATCTAATAGTGAATGTGGTAAACGATCGATAAATCAGCGATATAAATTTGATACGTTCACAATTACACTAAATGGCCGGAAAATGGAAATTTTCTTTCTAATATATAAAAATTGATTAAATGGTTAATATAATTCTTAAAAGTAATTCCACATTTAAAATTTATCGTCGAATTTAATACATCATTTTAAAATATTTCTTTTATTATTTTCTTTTTTATCTAATAGTGTGAATGTGGTAATTTCTAAAATAATCCGATAGTGAACGTGGTAATTTCTAAAATAATCTAATAGTGAATGTGGTAAACGATCGATAAATCAGCGATATAAATTTGATACGTTCACAATTACACTAAATGGCCGGAAAATGGAAATTTTCTTTCTAATATATAAAAATTGATTAAATGGTTAATATAATTCTTAAAAGTAATTCCACATTTAAAATTTATCGTCGAATTTAATAAATCATTTTAAAATATTTCTTTTATTATTTTCTTTTTTATCTAATAGTGTGAATGTGGTAATTTCTAAAATAATCCGATAGTGAACGTGGTAATTTCTAAAATAATCTAATAGTGAATGTGGTAAACGATCGATAAATCAGCGATATAAATTTGATACGTTCACAATTACACTAAATGGCCGGAAAATGGAAATTTTCTTTCTAATATATAAAAATTGATTAAATGGTTAATATAATTCTTAAAAGTAATTCCACATTTAAAATTTATCGTCGAATTTAATACATCATTTTAAAATATTCCTTTTATTATTTTCTTTTTTATCTAATAGTGTGAATGTGGTAATTTCTAAAATAATCCGATAGTGAACGTGGTAATTTCTAAAATAATCTAATAGTGAATGTGGTAAACGATCGATAAATCAGCGATATAAATTTGATACGTTCACAATTACACTAAATGGCCGGAAAATGGAAATTTTCTGTCTAATATATAAAAATTGATTAAATGGTTAATATAATTCTTAAAAGTAATTCCACATTTAAAATTTATCGTCGAATTTAATAAATCATTTTAAAATATTTCTTTTATTATTTTCTTTTTTATCTAATAGTGTGAATGTGGTAATTTCTAAAATAATCCGATAGTGAACGTGGTAATTTCTAAAATAATCTAATAGTGAATGTGGTAAACGATCGATAAATCAGCGATATAAATTTGATACGTTCACAATTACACTAAATGGCCGGAAAATGGAAATTTTCTTTCTAATATATAAAAATTGATTAAATGGTTAATATAATTCTTAAAAGTAATTCCACATTTAAAATTTATCGTCGAATTTAATACATCATTTTAAAATATTTCTTTTATTATTTTCTTTTTTATCTAATAGTGTGAATGTGGTAATTTCTAAAATAATCCGATAGTGAACGTGGTAATTTCTAAAATAATCTAATAGTGAATGTGGTAAACGATCGATAAATCAGCGATATAAATTTGATACGTTCACAATTACACTAAATGGCCGGAAAATGGAAATTTTCTTTCTAATATATAAAAATTGATTAAATGGTTAATATAATTCTTAAAAGTAATTCCACATTTAAAATTTATCGTCGAATTTAATAAATCATTTTAAAATATTTCTTTTATTATTTTCTTTTTTATCTAATAGTGTGAATGTGGTAATTTCTAAAATAATCCGATAGTGAACGTGGTAATTTCTAAAATAATCTAATAGTGAATGTGGTAAACGATCGATAAATCAGCGATATAAATTTGATACGTTCACAATTACACTAAATGGCCGGAAAATGGAAATTTTCTTTCTAATATATAAAAATTGATTAAATGGTTAATATAATTCTTAAAAGTAATTCCACATTTAAAATTTATCGTCGAATTTAATACATCATTTTAAAATATTTCTTTTATTATTTTCTTTTTTATCTAATAGTGTGAATGTGGTAATTTCTAAAATAATCCGATAGTGAACGTGGTAATTTCTAAAATAATCTAATAGTGAATGTGGTAAACGATCGATAAATCAGCGATATAAATTTGATACGTTCACAATTACACTAAATGGCCGGAAAATGGAAATTTTCTGTCTAATATATAAAAATTGATTAAATGGTTAATATAATTCTTAAAAGTAATTCCACATTTAAAATTTATCGTCGAATTTAATAAATCATTTTAAAATATTTCTTTTATTATTTTCTTTTTTATCTAATAGTGTGAATGTGGTAATTTCTAAAATAATCCGATAGTGAACGTGGTAATTTCTAAAATAATCTAATAGTGAATGTGGTAAACGATCGATAAATCAGCGATATAAATTTGATACGTTCACAATTACACTAAATGGCCGGAAAATGGAAATTTTCTTTCTAATATATAAAAATTGATTAAATGGTTAATATAATTCTTAAAAGTAATTCCACATTTAAAATTTATCGTCGAATTTAATAAATCATTTTAAAATATTTCTTTTATTATTTTCTTTTTTATCTAATAGTGTGAATGTGGTAATTTCTAAAATAATCCGATAGTGAACGTGGTAATTTCTAAAATAATCTAATAGTGAATGTGGTAAACGATCGATAAATCAGCGATATAAATTTGATACGTTCACAATTACACTAAATGGCCGGAAAATGGAAATTTTCTTTCTAATATATAAAAATTGATTAAATGGTTAATATAATTCTTAAAAGTAATTCCACATTTAAAATTTATCGTCGAATTTAATACATCATTTTAAAATATTTCTTTTATTATTTTCTTTTTTATCTAATAGTGTGAATGTGGTAATTTCTAAAATAATCCGATAGTGAACGTGGTAATTTCTAAAATAATCTAATAGTGAATGTGGTAAACGATCGATAAATCAGCGATATAAATTTGATACGTTCACAATTACACTAAATGGCCGGAAAATGGAAATTTTCTGTCTAATATATAAAAATTGATTAAATGGTTAATATAATTCTTAAAAGTAATTCCACATTTAAAATTTATCGTCGAATTTAATAAATCATTTTAAAATATTTCTTTTATTATTTTCTTTTTTATCTAATAGTGTGAATGTGGTAATTTCTAAAATAATCCGATAGTGAACGTGGTAATTTCTAAAATAATCTAATAGTGAATGTGGTAAACGATCGATAAATCAGCGATATAAATTTGATACGTTCACAATTACACTAAATGGCCGGAAAATGGAAATTTTCTTTCTAATATATAAAAATTGATTAAATGGTTAATATAATTCTTAAAAGTAATTCCACATTTAAAATTTATCGTCGAATTTAATAAATCATTTTAAAATATTTCTTTTATTATTTTCTTTTTTATCTAATAGTGTGAATGTGGTAATTTCTAAAATAATCCGATAGTGAACGTGGTAATTTCTAAAATAATCTAATAGTGAATGTGGTAAACGATCGATAAATCAGCGATATAAATTTGATACGTTCACAATTACACTAAATGGCCGGAAAATGGAAATTTTCTTTCTAATATATAAAAATTGATTAAATGGTTAATATAATTCTTAAAAGTAATTCCACATTTAAAATTTATCGTCGAATTTAATACATCATTTTAAAATATTTCTTTTATTATTTTCTTTTTTATCTAATAGTGTGAATGTGGTAATTTCTAAAATAATCCGATAGTGAACGTGGTAATTTCTAAAATAATCTAATAGTGAATGTGGTAAACGATCGATAAATCAGCGATATAAATTTGATACGTTCACAATTACACTAAATGGCCGGAAAATGGAAATTTTCTTTCTAATATATAAAAATTGATTAAATGGTTAATATAATTCTTAAAAGTAATTCCACATTTAAAATTTATCGTCGAATTTAATACATCATTTTAAAATATTTCTTTTATTATTTTCTTTTTTATCTAATAGTGTGAATGTGGTAATTTCTAAAATAATCCGATAGTGAACGTGGTAATTTCTAAAATAATCTGATAGTGAATGTGGTAAACAATCGATAAATCAGCGATATAAATTTGATACGTTCACAATTACACTAAATGGCCGGAAAATGGAAATTTTCTTTCTAATATATAAAAATTGATTAAATGGTTAATATAATTCTTAAAAGTAATTCCTCATTTAAAATTTATCGTCGAATTTAATAAATCATTTTAAAATATTTCTTTTATTATTTTCTTTTTTATCTAATAGTGTGAATGTGGTAATTTCTAAAATAATCCGATAGTGAATGTGGTAATTTCTAAAATAATCTAATAGTGAATGTGGTAAACGATCGATAAATCAGCGATATAAATTTGATACGTTCACAATTACACTAAATGGCCGGAAAATGGAAATTTTCTGTCTAATATATAAAAATTGATTAAATGGTTAATATAATTCTTAAAAGTAATTCCACATTTAAAATTTATCGTCGAATTTAATAAATCATTTTAAAATATTTCTTTTATTATTTTCTTTTTTATCTAATAGTGTGAATATGGTAATTTCTAAAATAATCCGATAGTGAACGTGGTAATTTCTAAAATAATCTAATAGTGAATGTGGTAAACGATCGATAAATCAGCGATATAAATTTGATACGTTCACAATTACACTAAATGGCCGGAAAATGGAAATTTTCTTTCTAATATATAAAAATTGATTAAATGGTTAATATAATTCTTAAAAGTAATTCCACATTTAAAATTTATCGTCGAATTTAATAAATCATTTTAAAATATTTCTTTTATTATTTTCTTTTTTATCTAATAGTGTGAATGTGGTAATTTCTAAAATAATCCGATAGTGAACGTGGTAATTTCTAAAATAATCTAATAGTGAATGTGGTAAACGATCGATAAATCAGCGATATAAATTTGATACGTTCACAATTACACTAAATGGCCGGAAAATGGAAATTTTCTTTCTAATATATAAAAATTGATTAAATGGTTAATATAATTCTTAAAAGTAATTCCACATTTAAAATTTATCGTCGAATTTAATAAATCATTTTAAAATATTTCTTTTATTATTTTCTTTTTTATCTAATAGTGTGAATGTGGTAATTTCTAAAATAATCCGATAGTGAACGTGGTAATTTCTAAAATAATCTAATAGTGAATGTGGTAAACGATCGATAAATCAGCGATATAAATTTGATACGTT
Source organism: Coronaproctus castanopsis (assembly GCA_032883995.1). Lineage (NCBI taxonomy): Eukaryota > Metazoa > Arthropoda > Insecta > Hemiptera > Monophlebidae > Coronaproctus > Coronaproctus castanopsis. The sequence goes on along the minus strand of CM065052.1, from coordinate 64,853,510 downwards.
CACAATTACACTAAATGGCCGGAAAATGGAAATTTTCTGTCTAATATATAAAAATTGATTAAATGGTTAATATAATTCTTAAAAGTAATTCCACATTTAAAATTTATCGTCGAATTTAATAAATCATTTTAAAATATTTCTTTTATTATTTTCTTTTTTATCTAATAGTGTGAATGTGGTAATTTCTAAAATAATCCGATAGTGAACGTGGTAATTTCTAAAATAATCTGATAGTGAATGTGGTAAACAATCGATAAATCAGCGATATAAATTTGATACGTTCACAATTACACTAAATGGCCGGAAAATGGAAATTTTCTTTCTAATATATAAAAATTGATTAAATGGTTAATATAATTCTTAAAAGTAATTCCACATTTAAAATTTATCGTCGAATTTAATAAATCATTTTAAAATATTTCTTTTATTATTTTCTTTTTTATCTAATAGTGTGAATGTGGTAATTTCTAAAATAATCCGATAGTGAACGTGGTAATTTCTAAAATAATCTAATAGTGAATGTGGTAAACGATCGATAAATCAGCGATATAAATTTGATACGTTCACAATTACACTAAATGGCCGGAAAATGGAAATTTTCTTTCTAATATATAAAAATTGATTAAATGGTTAATATAATTCTTAAAAGTAATTCCACATTTAAAATTTATCGTCGAATTTAATACATCATTTTAAAATATTTCTTTTATTATTTTTTTTTTTATCTAATAGTGTGAATGTGGTAATTTCTAAAATAATCCGATAGTGAACGTGGTAATTTCTAAAATAATCTAATAGTGAATGTGGTAAACGATCGATAAATCAGCGATATAAATTTGATACGTTCACAATTACACTAAATGGCCGGAAAATGGAAATTTTCTGTCTAATATATAAAAATTGATTAAATGGTTAATATAATTCTTAAAAGTAATTCCACATTTAAAATTTATCGTCGAATTTAATAAATCATTTTAAAATATTTCTTTTATTATTTTCTTTTTTATCTAATAGTGTGAATGTGGTAATTTCTAAAATAATCCGATAGTGAACGTGGTAATTTCTAAAATAATCTAATAGTGAATGTGGTAAACGATCGATAAATCAGCGATATAAATTTGATACGTTCACAATTACACTAAATGGCCGGAAAATGGAAATTTTCTTTCTAATATATAAAAATTGATTAAATGGTTAATATAATTCTTAAAAGTAATTCCACATTTAAAATTTATCGTCGAATTTAATAAATCATTTTAAAATATTTCTTTTATTATTTTCTTTTTTATCTAATAGTGTGAATGTGGTAATTTCTAAAATAATCCGATAGTGAACGTGGTAATTTCTAAAATAATCTAATAGTGAATGTGGTAAACGATCGATAAATCAGCGATATAAATTTGATACGTTCACAATTACACTAAATGGCCGGAAAATGGAAATTTTCTTTCTAATATATAAAAATTGATTAAATGGTTAATATAATTCTTAAAAGTAATTCCACATTTAAAATTTATCGTCGAATTTAATAAATCATTTTAAAATATTTCTTTTATTATTTTCTTTTTTATCTAATAGTGTGAATGTGGTAATTTCTAAAATAATCCGATAGTGAACGTGGTAATTTCTAAAATAATCTAATAGTGAATGTGGTAAACGATCGATAAATCAGCGATATAAATTTGATACGTTCACAATTACACTAAATGGCCGGAAAATGGAAATTTTCTGTCTAATATATAAAAATTGATTAAATGGTTAATATAATTCTTAAAAGTAATTCCACATTTAAAATTTATCGTCGAATTTAATAAATCATTTTAAAATATTTCTTTTATTATTTTCTTTTTTATCTAATAGTGTGAATGTGGTAATTTCTAAAATAATCCGATAGTGAACGTGGTAATTTCTAAAATAATCTAATAGTGAATGTGGTAAACGATCGATAAATCAGCGATATAAATTTGATACGTTCACAATTACAAAAAATGGCCAGAAAGTGGAAATTTTCTGTCTAATGTATAAAAATTGATTAAATGGTTAATATAATTCTTAAAAGTAATTCCACATTTAAAATTTATCGTCGAATTTAATAAATCATTTTAAAATACTTCTTTTATTATTTTCTTTTTTATGTTTTTTTTAATGAAATTTTATAATTTCGGTTAATACTATCGATTTTTTTTTTGTTTTAATTCTTTACAATGTTTTCCAAATATATTTTTCTTTCATTAAGATTATTGTGACGACTATGTAGTCTTTGACAATAACGATGACGAAGTTGAAAGCACGTGTGAAGAGTTGCACTTTAAACTTATTCATTTACTAACTCATACAATTTTCGATGTTTAAGTCGTCTTAAATCGTCAGAGTTATTCAGGAACTGTGTGACTTCAGCATTCTTTTACAATGACTAATGCTAATGTAAAGCCTGTAGATCGAGCGAGTGAAAGGTCGCTGTGAAAAATTAAATTTCTATCGGATCATTACGAATATAGTATGTCTAGTTCTCGTTAAAATTCTTAAAAACTACTAAAATTTGGTAAATTGATATTGTTTTTCATTAATATTATTGTGACGACTACGTAGTCCTTGACAATAGCGATGATAAAGTTGAGAGCAGGTGTAAAGAGGTACACTGCCAATGAAGTGACTCTGTCTTATATTACATTACTTCACTAAATCATATGGTTTTCGATGTTTAAGTCGTCTTAAATCGTCAGAGTTGTCCAGGAGCTGTATGACTTGTGTGCTTTTCCAATCTTTTTGCGTGTTAGATAAGTCTCGGTGTGTGTTATTATTGCGTTCAAATCGATATGCACGCATGATCGTACAAAGTGCAACATTTTAGCTTTTTTATACGGAATCTGAAATACTAGTACAACCTCGTAATTGTATTCCATAAATCCAAACAGGTTTAATGCAAAAGTCGCTTATTTTCATTAGATAGCGTTGAGTTCTCTTCTATTAGCCAGAGTTTTCATCGGTGTTCGTACATCTTTAAACCGTATTGCGAATTATCCCCCTGACGCTCTGAAGCTTTCTTTTTCATCACTGGTGCGAGCGAAACCCGCTATATCGAGATAATAAACTCGTTTTGGCTTACATCGTCGTCATCGGGGTTAAAAAAGTACTGAAAGAAGCGGTTGATAACCGCATATTGTCGTGTAGTACGTATTTCGCTATGCCGCCGCGCTCGCCGGATTTGACCACTCCAGATATTTTTTGTGGGGACACCATAAGAGTAGCGTTTACGAACTCGTTTACGAGATTTGGAAGACCTAAAAACTCAGATTTCTTAAGAAATTACAAAAATTTAGCGACCTAAGCTCGAAAAAATGTTCGAAAATTTTGTAAAAAATACTGAATGCATGTATTGTTGCATGCGGCGACTGTGTTCCACAAATCATCGTAAGCTAACCTTTCGTTTTTCTATTTTTACATAAAATTTCATTCAAAAATTTTGATTGAGTACCTTTTGAGTTATTCAGAAAATAAAACCCCATCGGTCTTCTTTTTCTATCTTTTATTTCGTTGTTACTAATTGATTTAATATTTATATATATATAAAATTTATAAATCAAACAAAATATTACACAGTTTAATCACTAAAAGTTTTTTATTGCAAAGCTTTTCGACAGTTACGTCATTTTCAAGCATACACAATAAATATTACCATAAAAATATGAAATTAACTTCATCTGTCGAGTTATAATTGAAGACAATCCGATTAGTCGATAACATGTTTTCTTTTTATCCGGTGCTGGAGTCGATAAAACTGTTGTCGGTAACTGATCCGAATTTCGATAAATAGCTTCGAGCGGTTTGATGGATTTCACCTTCTACATATCATATCTGTAGATCTTTTTGTAAAATGTTGATTGAGGCGTGGAAGCGACTTCTGCCCTCGCTAATATGTTATTCCCATATGTTTTTTTTTAATACGTTTCTCCTGGAAGCCCATCACTACAAAACTGTCTAGAATCATCTAAAGGATGTACTTATCAAAATATTTAGTAGGAGCAACCGGAAATATTATTGAAGAGCTAAAAGACCGTTTAGGTAATAAAATAAAGAGTAAAATTGACGATAATTTTCCAAGCCATCATACCGATCCTACCTTTAATTACTTTTTTAGGAAAATTTATAACTTCACACCCTTTAATTGATTGCGCCGTTGTTAAATATTTAATTTTTTTTTTAACAATAATATTTTTTTTTCAAAAAGTCGTATATTTTATAATATAATACATGAACATTTATACATTTATAATTTTTTCTTTTCAAAAAAACGTATATTTTATAATATAATGAACATATATACATTTTCTTATTTATTATTACATGCTTCGTCGAGTTAAATTGCTTGTCGACGAAAATTTAACAATATACATTTTACTTATTTGTTTATTTACATGATACTATACTATGCTTATACATTAAGCATTCACACTCACACTTGTACTATGGTTCTCATTCGTATCTCTCTCACACACTCATTTACTCTCTCATTTACACTCTCACTTTTCCTATTTTATTTTCTTATTTTGAATACACAATATATAGTAGCAGGTCGTCTTGAATTTGGCTCATTCAACCTCACCCTTCTCGTACGTTACCACTTTATTTGTTTATTTTATTTTTTTTTGTTTAATTTTTAAATACTCTTATTTTTATTTTTTATTTTTATTTTTTTACATATTAGTATTGATTATGTTGTTCAGGTTGTTTTCAGCCATATTTTCAGTTGTTTTAAGTTGCCAATTTTCTGTTCCTCCACTAAGTCAGGTGGAAGTTTGTTTAACAATTTCGCCATTAAGTATTCATTTGTTTGTTCTCACTACTGGTATTCTGTATTTTCTTTTTGTTCGGAATTCATATTTTGTCTGTACATTTTCAATTATTTTTTGACGTTTGTTTTTTACTACATAGTTCCACATTTTTATAAATAAATATAGTCCTGTGATATTTATGATATTTAGCACTTGATGTTCTTGCAAAAGTTCATTTAGTGATTTTTGTTCTTTTTTAACTTTACTTATTAACTTTAGACACCTTCTTTGTAACTTATCTATTTTCTTCATATAGGATTTAGTCAAGCTTCAATTCCATACCTCAGTCTCGACTCAATTACAGCAAAGTATACTAACTTCAGTGTTTGTCCGCTAACATAATTTCTTAAAATGTATAATGGTGGTATAGTTAACTGAATTTTTCTTTCAATTTTTGTACTTGTAAATTCCATCTAAGATGATTGTCTATTATTACACCTAAATACTTATGCTCACTTACTATATTAATTTTATTACAACCTCTATTCGAACATGTATTATTTCCTATCATCAAATGAATACATTCATTGGAATGCATTATGACTTTTGGTTTATATAAATCTAGGTCACCCATTGGTTTTAACAGCATGCATTTTGTTTTTGATGTACTGACTGTAAAATTATGATCATGAGCCCATTTACATACTTCCATCAAATCATTTCTCATGTAACTCTCTGCAGTTTTTGTATGTTTATGAACTGCCATAATAGCTAAATCGTCAGCGAATGCATACACTTTGCTATATTTTATTATTTTTTGCAGAAACCATTTGTATATATGATAGTAAATTACTTTCCTGTGGTGTTCCTACTTTCATGTTCCCGAACTCTCCTTGCACATTATTTATGCTAACTGCTGTTTTTCTGTCTCTTAAATAACTTTTCAAACGCGTGTATTTATCCGTTTCGTGGAACAGAGTCTTTTTAATTTCCTTCATAAATGCGGTAATTTTTTAAAGATTTTTGAAGTGAAACTTCTATTGGCGCGGTATATATGGGGAGTTAACCCGAAAAACGAGCGAGCGAGCGAAAATAACAGACGGATATATTATATATACCAACACCCACCTATCAAACCACGTTTTGTTGCTGTTAGGTGTGGCAACGAAGTAACGTACAGATATTCTATATATATACACTTTCACATACATATATATATTTCATACACATATATCGCGCTACTCCTCAAACCAAGTTTTGTAGCATCATGCACGTCGACTTATATACATAGGTTGGCTTATTCTTATATATATATATGTGTGTGTGTGTTATATATATATATACACGTGTAAAAATTAAAAAAAAAAACTCTATATGGAATTTAGTTAAAATGTCTTTAAGCTTCATTTCTTCTCTGCGCTCCGAGGGATAGATGCTTTTCTTTCTAGATTCCCACAGTTATCTTTTATCGGATAATATTTGTATTAAACAGATATTAAAATTGGTGTTTGACGGTGCAGGAATTAAATAAACCGATTGCAATATATATGTGATTTTTTAATTACTTTTTATTTTACCGGCTATTATGTTTTCATTGATGTAAAAAAATTCTATATTGTTGGATGTTTTTATTTATTTTTATTCGCTATTTTGTTATTTTTTATGTATAAATTTTACATTACTGATAGTTTATTGTATTGTTTACCACATTCGTTATCAGATTATCTAAAAATACTGTTTTATCACCGTAGTTTTTGTAAATAAGCAATAATTTTTACATTTATATATGGTTCTATAATTTTTTTTTTTTGTATTTACTGGATAATGTAGTTTTGTGATTTTGCATAAAGAAAAAGGTTTAGTGATTTTAATTCCTATTTGTTATTATTTTGTTTTAAAAAAAAAACACTACTTTCCCAACTTTTCAAATGAGTATTTTTGTATTTGAACTATTTAATAATTTGTAATCCTTTCAGTCATAGTATCGTTTATATGGTACATCAACTTTTGATATATATTTTCATAATGGAAGGAATTTGGTTCACTTTAAAAATGTGTTTCAATCCTAAAAATATTTATATAACACGTTAAAAATCATCTAGAGAATTATCCTAAAACCGGTATTATACAACAAATATAACTTTAAATTTTTCACATTCTCGACTCATTTTCTTTTATTGTTATTCGGTACGTGCCGGAAATCTAAATTGACAACATTCAGAAATAAATAATGCAGATTGCGAATCAAGACGAGTTAACTGAAACTTGGGAAACATATGTCAAAGAACTTTTCCGCGATGAACTGTCAGCTGCAGTGTCAGATAGTCGAAAATCTAGGTTAACGGGACTAGTTGAGTCAAAAGTCGGGGAAGCGATGAAAAATCTCCTGGGCAAGATAATTTACCAGCTGAAATAATTAAATATTTAGATAGCCGAATGTTGGCTGCACTTTTTAATAAAGTATACGAATGTAACAAATTCCGGAAGATTGGTTGAACGTTTATTCCAATACTGAAGAAACCGCATGCAAACTATTGTTACGAATTCAGATTAATTTCAATAACTATTCACGTGGTGTTTTGAAAGGTTTGATTTTCGTAAGAATCAAGAAACAGAGAAAGCGATATCTGCCATGAAGATATTATTACCGAAACGCTACGACCATGATCAGAATATATACATACGTTTCATACATTATGAAAATGCGTTCGATACCGTTAGACACAAGCCACTAATGGAAATTCTTCAGGAGATCGGCATTGATGAGAAAGACAGAAGAATAATACAGCATTTATACTTCAAACAAGAAGCTAAAGTGCGTATTGATATAAGACTAGAAACTCCGAATATTCATATTCTTGAAGGTGTAAGACCATTTTTTATTTAATCTCTATCTGGAAAAGATCTTTAAGATAACATTAAAACATTAATGAATGAGCATGATGGAATTAAAAAGTAAATGAAGAATTAGTTTCAAGCGTAACATTTGCGAATGATTCGGCCATCTTGACTGGAAATTTGACAAGATAGGTTAGGAATTTGGAGTTAAAATTTAATGTGCACCAAAACAGAATTTATGGTATTTCCCCGCTCGCAAATTGCGGCGAGGCGCTATATAGAAACGAGAAGAATAGTTGAAAAAATAGAAAATTCAAATACTTGGCTCAGTAACCAATTGCAGATGAGATTGTGAAGAAGAAATCAGAATCTGATGTGAAATGGTTAAAGATGTATTCAGAAGGCTCAGTCATGTATTTCTGAAACCAAAGTTCTCTTTACCTAAAGTCCATTAATTTCTACATATGTTCGGTACTACTATATGGCGCGTGGATGCATGGTCGATAAACAAGGTATCTAAAAAAACGGCTAATGATAATAGAAATATGATCCATGAAGCGTTAACTGAAGATACTTTGGACACGGAAAAAGTAACAAACGCGGAAGCCTTGAAAAGGGCGGTAGTTACTAGAGAACTGCGGGATATCGTACAGAAAAGTAAAAGTACGTATTATATCGCACATCACAAACTATATTATAAGGTAGAATAGAGGGAAAACAGCCAAGAAGGAGAAGGAAGTTCGGATGTATAATAAAGGATTGGATTAAGAGAATTGTAGAGCTGATGGAAGCAGCGAAAAAATAGTAAAATCAGTCAACACGTCAAGGACGTAGGGCACCAATAGAAGAAGATTTAATACATCGAAATGTATAATTTTCTTCAAACAGCAGTTCATAGTATGTGGCTGAAAGGGTTAACAAAAATTCTTCAGACGATGGACAATCTGATTTCGTTCGATTCCTCGTACTTAGATGTTTAACCCAACATACCGGATATCATCTGGTTCAAATTTACATTTCTCATATTTTTTTAGGATAAAATCTAATGCTGGACGTCAGTTTTCCCAAACATCTTCTATTCGTTCCGATTCTGAGCTATCTGAATCCAATTCTTTTACGCTACCTGAGTTATATAGTCATACCCTGCCATTATTTCTTCTCTTATGAAACGGCCACCATCCCAACACTCGTTTTAACCACCTATTATTTTTCCCTCTGGCTATATGTCCAGGTCTATTTCAATTTAGTCATCTAAGTCCTGTCTTCTTTTTGTATTCAAGTATTTCGCTTCCGGTCAGACCGTCTTATATTTAACATTGATCTTTCTCGCTCTGTCTGTGCCTTTTTATTCTTGAAATATTTGTTTTTATCGCATTTAGTCAGCAGGAATCGTTTTCAAGCGTGAAAATTATCAACGATAATACCAGATTCAAAACCCGAAAAATGTCGTTATCGCCTTGTTAACACATTAAATGAAACTCAAAACGTACCACTCGAACGAAAGTAGTTTCAAACAAAGTATGACTAAAACACCTGAAATTAAAGTGTTCTTTTATCGGTCACTAATTATTATGTGATTACATATATATATGCGCGCAACATTAAAAATACACACATTCATGTAATACAGACGTATGTGTGTGCGTGTTTTTTGCGTGTATGTCGATGTAAATGTAAATTTATTCGAAAATTCACAATCCTGAATTAAATGTAATCGAATAATTTTAATTGCGTTAAACGTTGAAAGCTTTCGGTACGACTTATTTTTTTACAACCGGTCAGATTTCTTTGCCGTTACTTCAATTACGTTTATTGACTTCTTATTTGAGTAATACGGGCAGCTTCGTTTTTTTTGCCACATTATCGTCGGTTCGCGGTAAAAAAATAACTGATTACAAAAACGGCTAAATAAATAATAACAGTAAGCAATTTTCCAAATTGAAGGAAAAATTTCAGATTGTAGGCATTTGTTTATAATTTGTATAAAAATTATCGAGAAAAATATTAATTTTTTTAATAATTTCGTCAAATATCCTGTCTTTACCTCCAGCTATCCGATTGTTTAGCTTTCTAATATCGTTAATTAATTATTTAATTCGTTTTAATTTGATTAAAATAATTCGAATTTATTAAGCTCGCGATATTACCGATTTTATTTGGTTTACGCAAAGGGTTTGAGAGAAATTCTACTGGCAGTTAACATCCTGCTTAAAAAAGGGGGGGAAATGAATTAAGACGTATTTATTTGCTTTCTCGACTATGAGAAATCATTAGTGTTCAGCGCAATAAACTAATAGACATTCTGCTAGCTTCGGGTACTGATGAATATGATCTCGGAATAATTAGGAATCTATATTAGAATCAAATAGCTGAGCTCATTCTAGGAAAGGATGAAAGTATTAACTTCGATGTCCAACGTGCAATACGGCAAGGTTGCATTCTTTCACCCCCTATTATTTAATCTGTATACCGAGCATATGTTCAAATTAGCTATCGGTTACTAATAAGAGTGAAGATAAATGGAAAAAATTGCGCAGATGATGTGGCGATTGTTACAAATAATAGAAAAAAAAGCCTTCAACACCTTCTTAAGAAACTGAACACACACATATAATATAAAGATGAATGTAAAAAAAAATCAAAAAACAAAATGGACGATAATCAGCAAACAGAATAACCTTAACAACGTCTCTATTAAAATTAATAACAGGAAAATTGAAAGAGTTCGGAAATTCAAATACTTGCGCGGTTACATTATAGAGGATCTAGACCTAGATACAGAAGTAAAAGTGCGATTTAATTACGGCCAAAACTCATACAAGAAGCCAAAGAAAAGAATCTTCGACTTCCATACATGATGGGCAACGTTCTTCGTACACAGTCGGGCATAAGAAGATATATGTCGATATAAGCACCATACGTTGTATATATAATTTTCCTGTTGCTTCTATTTATTTGTATCATACTTTATACTCACAGTCGTTTGCAAGTTTATATATAAATTTTTTCCTGAAATATACGATCGTTATACAATAATGATAATAATAAATACAATAAATATAATAATAATTTTATGTGCTCCCTTGATGGCCAAATTCGAAACGACGACAACAACAATAAGCTGCAAACATAATAATAATAATGATAATAATGATAATAATGATAATAATGATGGAATAAAATAAAGTTTTACGCGGCTATTTTAAAATGCAAAACTTTCTGTCAGTTTTTGTTGATTTTACTTTCAGGTTCAACTTTGAACTTTAACGTTTTCCTATGTCAACAAAGCTCTTTTCCTGGTAAATCTATCGTAACCAACAAATCCAAACGCGTATATATATATATGTGTGTGTGTGTGTGTGTACGTTGACTTGTGTTCTACTAGTTGTATATATTAGTGTAGGCGTTCTTGCGGATGATCTATATCTGTCTATAGGTTTAACTCATATTATATATATATATATGTGTATATAAAAACAATTCGTTGAAGAAAAGTTTTCGGCTTTAAACAAGAAGAAACAATAATCGGTTGGAACGAAATAAATTTTCGAATAATGTAAATAATATTTTCGCGATATCTTACTGAAACGATGGAACATTTTCGATAACGTTATTTAACGACTAGATAGTAGGAATCGAGTAAAAAAATTAATTATTACTTTTATTTATAATCGGATGCTTAGAAGAAGAAGAAGCAGAAAAGTATATTTTGATTGATTAAATTTTACAAGAAAATAATAACTTATAATATATAGCGTTCTATCGTTCCGAAATATAAAAAATTCCTTAACCGATAAACTTAATAATATTTTTAAAAAATATACACGAGTGATAGTTATAAACATTCATCGCTTAATGAAATTTACAGGAAAAATTAAACCTGCAACGTGTAATTCATAAGTAAATTTTAAACACAATGGTTAAAATAATTTATAAAATTTAAAGAGGAAAAAAAAAATCAAATAAAATTTATCTATAATATCATTGAATTTTAAACCTAATGCTACCCTAGTAAGATATGTTTAATTCGTCTATGTTTATATTTTTTATACCTGTGCGGTAGAGACTGATAATCGTAGTTTCCAATTTCATTGACATTTCGGTCAGCAGACATGCGGCATGCATTAAAGAATTTTAAGGTGCTGTTTTTTATTATTTCTCGTATATAGGGATAGTTTAAAATGTCATGCATTGTTTTAATGGGCGTGTATCTCGATTTGTTCAACACTATTCTTAGGCAATGATTTTGTAATCGTTGTAATTTGTTTATATTACTTAGGCAGGTGTTCGACCATACAGGACTAGCATAAAGAATTTTAGGTTGAATTACGTGATTATAAATCAAAAACTTGTTCACCGGTGATAGCGTAGATTTCCTGTTAAATATTGGAAACAGTACACTCATTTTTTTCTGTCCTCTGTAGATACACTCGTTAATATGTTTAGTAAAAGTTAGCTTACTATCTAGTGTTACACCGAGATAATTTACTTTAGATTTCCAGTCTAGGTTCTCATTATGAATTCGAACAAAGTCATTTATAGCCGGTTTACGCTTTGTGAAAATAATAGTCTCTGTTTTTCTATCGTTAATTTTAATTTTCCACTCATGAAAGTATTTGGACATTTTGTTAATTGCAGCGGTTAATGTGTTGCTAATCGTATCAATACGGTGTGATGACGTCAGCAGAGCAGTATCGTCAGCATATAAATTAACATCAACTTTTTTAATTGTACTAATATCATTTATGTAAATAATAAACAAGAATGGACCAAGGATGCTGCCCTGAGGTACTCCTGCCGATGCATATCTGACTTTAGAATTCTGATTTTCTAATTTTCACATAAAATTTCCTGTTATGTAAATATGCTTCTTTAGTCATGGAAACTATTTGATATGGAAAACCATATTTTATTAATTTATACAGAATTCCATCGTGCCAAGTAGTGTCGAAAGCTTTTTTAATGTCCAGCAGTGCTAGCCCAGTGTGCTTATTTTTATTAAAATTATCAGTAATTAGATCACAAATTTTTACTAGCTGCGTGGTAGTGTTTAAATTCGGTCGAAAGCCGAATTGGAACTTATTAAGAATACCATTTAAATCGCTATGTTTTCTAAATCTAATCGGATGCTTCGTTAAAATAAAATACTTTTTAATCCGTATCGATATATATTTAATCGAAACAGCCTACAATTGAAAAATTAAATTTTATTTATTTCTTTAAAATTTAATAAAAAAATCAAAAATTTTAACATAAAAATGCGGCCCTCGCTTTCGCCGGTTACAGCATCATCGGGAAAACGATAAGAACTAATAATAATAGTAATAATTCTTTTTTTTACCAAAGATTCAGTTTATAACCTATTTTATTTTTTTATTATTTTTTATAGATATATTGGGCTTCCATACAGTTTGCCCATATCTAAAGTTTTAAACGTTTTTTCATTCAGTCCTGTATTAAATATATGTATTGGTGATAAGATATAAAAGTATTTGTATTTTTATTTAGTTTTTAATTAAATTATTAGTAGTAATAATAACATATTTATTATTATTATTTGAAATAAACGTATTAAAATTCGTTATTTAGCAATATTTATTAGTATGTACGCAAACGTCAGTAATACTAGTTCAATTATATCTTTGCCTGTCCTAAATCGTGAAATTACTTTTTCAATACCGATCTTACTGTTATTCGAAATGTTTTCCGGTATCTGAAATTACGTTATTTAATTAATGTTCGTATTCGAATGACGTAATAATTGACCGAATGATTTCTTTCCAATCCAAACAACATCGTATTATATACGTACTTATCGGCTTTACATAGACGTCATATAGAATAAACTGTTAGTAGATTTGTGCAGGGAGTCGATCTGTAGTAGACTATCTAGGGCGATATAAATATATTATGTAAATATATTTTAACGAATGAAAAATAAAATTTAAAAAAGAAAATATTATTTATCTCACTAGACACGAGCCTATAATAAATAAATCCCGGGTAATAATCGAATGTGTCGTATACTCCGCTTGAGCTGGAATGAACACATCAGGATCAAAGTTCAAGAGATAAAACTTAAAGTGCGGAACATGTACTGGTTCCTGGGCAAAACTTTACGTCTAAAATCGAAATTATTGCTTTACAGAGCAGTTTATTAAGCCGGTGTATCATTCCGGGGGACAGCGTCAATAATCGAATATCAAAATGGTGCAGCGATGTTAATCAAAAATACTAATAGCCGGTGCACCCTGGTATATACGAAATGAAAATTAGCATAAAGACCTTAAAATACCAAAAGTGCATGAAGTAGTTCGGGATTGCAGTAGAGATTACTTGCACAGGTTAGACGGCAGATTTATTAAATCATGTCAGTGGGCCTCGCAGATTTAACTATCGCACACCTCTAGATCTTCCCCACCGGTTTAAATGATTGGAGAGGTAGTTTGGAGTGTCATTGTTGAATGACATCTCTCATCCTGCCATAGCTTACATTCCATTTTTGCTTATTGGCTAGCCAGATTGCAATTTGTATATATATATAAATAAAAAAAAAACAATATATACATATTACACTTATCTAGAATGTTATATGCTGCACATATTTAGAATGCTATATATGCTGTTTGATGTTCGACCGGGGCGGAACAAAGAGGTTAGATAATTTTCTTTGTTGTTCGTTTTGTATTCTTTAGCATAGAATAAAAATTATGTAGTTGTATTATTAAACTTTTGTACAATATGATTCGTTCATTTTATCTCGGGCGTTCGATATTTGATATCATTGAGTAAATTTTACCACGTTTGCTGTTCGGGTAGAACGTAATGTTAAAATTTAACTTTGCGAAAAACGCATATTGCAATGTATTAAGATCTTTATGTAATATATGGGGACCAGAAATCATTTACAAATTTCCGATTTTCTTAATAACCTTCTATTAGACGTCCTATCGCTAAAATTAATGCTTATAATATGACTTCATCGAGGAGAAATTTCATGTTTAATCTATTTAGATAGATAAAAAGTGTATTTATAAAAGTAATATATGTTGCAAAAATAAACGAAATTAATATAACGCACTCCGAACACGTTATGTACACTAGTTTAGAAATATGCCCAGTTGGTCGTCTAACTAAAATAAAAATACAGGAAACAACAAAACCTGCATACTGATCATAACACCTATGTGTATAAACTAATAAATATTTAAGCTAATAGGATAAACAATATTTTTACGCGTATTATACACGAACGTGAATTTTTTACAAAAGATAGCGCCAGTTGTACTAATAGCGTGAGTTTAAGTGTTTATAGCGTTTATATTTTAGTCGCGAATTTATCTATGTCGTTCATAAATGAATACATTATAAAAAAAAAAATAATTTATTAATTTATTCGCCGAGTTCGTGTAACATTATTAAATGTTGGATAATATAGCTTAGAGACGCGTGAGTTTTATTGCAGGCATATTCAACGTGTATTATCGATTTTCCGCATCGAAATTGCGTTGTTCACTATCGCAAGCGGTAAGAAACGCGGTCTTCTTTTCGTGAATAGAATAGATGGATTTTTATCGGAATTTATTTATTAAAATACGAATTTAGTTAAAACTCCGAGTTAGTCTTTTTTGTATAGTGTCAATTCGGTACGATGCGCATAGCGGTATCATCGGCATATAATGCCATCTGTAACCCAAGTTGTTCTACTAATTTCAATTGCGATCAAGTACACGCGACCTTCTTCATTATATCTTTTGCCTCATTGTTCATTTTGTCTTTTTATCGAAGAAAAACAATGGCGTTGTCGCATTTTTCTTTTTATACAATCAGCGTTATTGCATTTTACGAGCATTAATTTATTTACATACGAATTCACGTGTTTGTGACGCCGGTAAACAAAAATTTGTATCTTGCCACGCGTTTTATTTTACGTATCTAAATCGAATCAAGCTGAAACTCGAAATAAATTTGGACTTAGTCCCAATTTTTATTCGAATATAATTATCGCCTGCATATCGAGTAAAACATTTTAGCTATTATATATTACCTATGGTTCGCAAACGTGGTTGTGTAATATAAAGTAAATAAAAAAGCGATAAAAATTGCACACACTGGCTATGGAAAGAAAAATGTTAGACACAAAATTTGATAAAATAAGAGCATAGTCAATAAAATGGACATAGCGTATCGTCGTATTATGCGGAAACAAGCAGATAGCTAGGCCAGAAAATGTATATTCCGCTGGATAGGAAAAGGAAAATTAAAAGATGAAAAAACCCGATGGAAAGATGATATCGTCTAATATGTGGGGACCAGTTGGATGCGGAAAGCCGGAGATAGAACGATTTGGAAGAACTGTTGGATATTAATCTTTAAAGTAAATACAAATAATAATTAAAAAAAACGAAAGAGATGCCTCTGCTCGAGTTGGACTTTCATTATTATTTAATTCTGATTATTTTCTGTATGTGTATTTTTGATGTATTCGAATTCTGATTATTTTCTGTATGTGTATTTTTGATGTATTCGAAAGAAATAAAGTATTTATTTTATATACATATATATATATATATATATATATATATATATATATATATATATATATATATGTTTGTGTGTATTGATAAATGTATACACACGTACATGTATTATGTTTGCACTGCAGTAATACGAGAGGATTGTAAACATTTATCGATTATTTGCATGAAAGAAAACGAAGATTGTAACTAAGAGCGATCTGAAAAAGCTTGTTGTCTATTCTGGCAAACCCCGTTACCTAACATATTTTCGAGAGTCGGATTCGGAGGTATTTAAAATATTTTCATAAACGACAGTTTCCACCGAAATCAACACCGTTCGAAAGGAATATTTCACATCGTTAAACAGGCAGAGCACGGATTAAATCACAGCCGACTTATTATAATTATATTATAGTAAATAAGCCGTTCGAGATCTACACAATTCCGTCCTCGTTACTTCCGGGATCGGATTAAATTTCCAATTTCGAGCGGATTATCTGGGAAACATAAAAACTAACCTAACCCCGAACGTGTTAACATTTTTATATTTAATAAAAAATCGTTTAAATGTTCCGTACGTTCTTTTACATATTTCCAAAAAAAAAATAATTCGAAAAATAGAAAATAAGAAAGAACCTCAGACGATTGTAGTTGCAATTTTTACACACACACACACACACACGCGTAGAAATACATATATATTATATACGTCGTAATCGGTATTTCCCTTTCTTTCGATTTTTCTACGAGCGATACGTGTCAAAAAGTGAATTGATAACAAAGATAGATAAGACGGAATGAGACGGAACGATATTGAAGAGAGAACGTAACGAAACTGTAAGTCGTTATACGAGATGCGACTCGATATAATTATCATTATTATTATTATTATTATGGTCGTCGTGGTCTATAAGCTCGAAAGTTTTCCTCTAGATGGCGTCGTTGTTGTGTCGCTTACAAATGAGAAATTTTCCGCGCTAATAAGCGCGTTACTTACGTTCTTTGAAGTTTTCTTAGGCTGCCGCCTAGCAAGAAAAGCTCCTTGTAGCCTCGGTAAGCCCTACGTATCTACACATTCCATCATTTCTCTTCGCATACGTGATACATATATACCTACATATTTTATATATATATATATATATATATATATACTATAGCTACTATTTTCTTGCTAGTTCGCTTAATCTTATACAACGGCTATAACCGTTACAGTTACTTTACAATTATTTTCGCAGTATAGTTATTAAACTACTGCCAGTAATAGCAAACTCAGGTACAACTGTGTCTATATAATATTAGGACGTCGTATAAGTATATAAATTTATATACGCGCATATTATTAGCGGGGAAAAAGGACCTCGCGTGCCGGTAATGTGTTAGCTTGCTCGTCGATACCTGAGCTCGAGTCTAATTGCGAGTGAGAATAAAACCTTTCAATCGATTATTCGGCTATTCGTTCAATCGGTAGATGAAACAAATTAAATAAGCCGGAGAAGACAATGTCGAAATACCGCGTATTAACTTTGGATATGTCGTTTGACTGATTGTTCATCAATCTTCGCATTTACGAGCATAGGTCAGGAGACATTCACTACCAACTTTCGAATTAATATAAATTATTATATATATATATATATATATATATATGAATTATAAATTATTTTTCTAGAAATAAATATGGAGAAATTCTATTACGACGATAAATACTCCATCGTCGAATCAACTGCGTCTAATTAAATCAACGATCTGACCGTGGCAGATTAGTTGCAACCGACGAAGAGACAGTCATCAGCCGACTTCGATTGGGACATACAAATGTTACCCACATCCACTTCATTCGGAAAATAAAATTGCGCTAATTCGTCTAATTCTTAAACCTGAAGCAAGACTAGGATGACTTATTCTTCTTCTGGTGCCGTATTCTCAATGGGGATGTTGGCGATTATCTATATGGCGTCCAATCCGTCGACTAACTTCCCAACCATGTATTCTTTCCTTTTTATTTTCCCCCTTTTTCCGGCGATGCTTCCTTCAATCATGTAACATTCCATATATGTTGTTCATCGAGATGTGCCCGAAGTAATCTATTTTTCTTAACATTCGTTACTCTTCCGCTAATTCGTATAGATTCATTTTATTCAGGTTAGCAATCATATACGTCGATAACAACCGAAAAATTCCGCTAGTATTCCTTTAAATTTGAAGAAATTCTACAAGCGATATAAATTTCAATTTATCTCTAGATTTCCAAAATGTTTACTCGGGTGAGTTATCGCAGATTCAATTGAATAATGCACGCGCGCAATCTTATTCTTTGGTTTTGATATTTAACATATTTTTCTCATAAGAAATTCTTGATTCCCTTTTGAATTCTATGCATTCTTGAAAATCGCTTCGTTCTTACATTTTGTGATGTATATCGGAGTTTCTTAAATTTTATTTATACAACATAAAATATCCATTATTTTTTTGTACAGATATAACGCGAATATTTTGTAAAAATGAATTTTGAACTTCGCTAAAAATTCTACGAATCCTCTGGCTTAACATTTTGAACATCGCATCGTTTCGAATTTTGCAACTTGAAACGGACTGCAATTAAATTCGACGAATAAAAAATAACGGACAAATAATGTTTCCGGATACAATTCTCGGCGTTTTCATCGCTGCTCCCTCATATGTTTGCGTCATAATAAGTTTCTCAGCTATATTCTTCGATAATATCTTTAACACGCTCAATTACACCATTCGCAGATCGATTTGCACTAGTATCAATATTTACAAATCCTGAACTTTTGTAACATATAACAACGTACTTTGCATTCCTGATTTCTCCTTATGGACAACATCGTGTAAATAAATTAAAACAATATTTTGTAGGCATCTAAAGTTGTGTTTTTAGAATAATATACTTCGAATGCGAATGGAGAAAAACAGACAATGAAAGGCGAGCTCTGGGTAACATTTTATTTTTTAATGATACTGTGCAGCCAAAGTCGATCATAAACATTGTTTTCATCACGTTTACATGTTCTTTAGGATTATTTGGGGTAGGGAGAATATACAAAACAGCGATATTTGAATTTTGTTCTTTATATAATCCTCGCATAAATCCTACGGTTTAATATGGTATCTCTTTCGATAGAGTAGCTCCAACGTGTGCAGAAAGACTAGGTACGGAATTAAATCCTCGTATTTTTACGTAATTTCGTTTAAATAAGTGACTTTCAGATATAAGTTTAATATCGATCAACAGGAGTTTTCTCACGTGTGAAAGAAGAGCATTAGCCTCCAAGCGAGTGTATTATCACGGAGGCGAATATTAACGAAAATATTCGTTAACTGAGAGTTTCAAGAGGAACTCTCAGATCGAGCTATAAGTCATTAACCGTGCGAGATTAATTTCGTCCGAGTGCAGAGATTTTAAGATTCTTTCGGAGGAATCAACTCTATTACTAATAATAACACGTTTCACATTAAGCAACACATCGAATCGAAGGATCCGTCGGTGTATGCATTGCGTTACTCAGAATTATAAGCGTCGTTATAAATAGTGAAAACCACGAATACTTTGTTGACCATTCAGTACAGATATTCACTTCGTACGATATATCGGTAAATCTTGTTTACTCGTAATCAGACGTGTTTAGGGACGTTTCGATTAGTGTCTGAGTACTTATAGGATTTTCCAAAAGTGCCGAATGCTCAAGTCTATGCAGACGATGCGGCTATTTTTTTTTTTTTTTTGTGCATTTAGACCAGCTATTATACAGAATTGACTTCAAAACGGCATATCACGTATTATCAGATAATCATCCATCGAAAACCGAAGCAAATTTCTTTACACGCGGACGACCAAAATTGTCAAATAATCTAAACAGCGTTAACTGATCAGATTCGGTATTTAGGTGTTTGACGACAAAAACTTAAACATATTAAC
Source organism: Coronaproctus castanopsis (assembly GCA_032883995.1). Lineage (NCBI taxonomy): Eukaryota > Metazoa > Arthropoda > Insecta > Hemiptera > Monophlebidae > Coronaproctus > Coronaproctus castanopsis. The sequence continues at coordinate 64,833,441 of CM065052.1, read as the reverse complement.
TATATCCATTTGTTCCATATGTCCCATGTTTAATAGAAAATTATTCCTCGATATAAAATTATTATTCGTAAAACACTAATTCGCCCGGTATTTACTTACGCTTGTCCTGTTTGACGTTCGATATCGAACGTTAATAATAAATTGCAGCTCATTCGGAACATTAGGTGCATACTAAATGCTCACCGTTGTACTAGAATATATGCATAATACTCCGAAATTACCCCTCGTGTTAGGAAATGCATTCTGAATATAACGCGTAAATTTGACGATGATGAGTTTATCTCGTTAATAGGTAATTACGATTCCAGGCAGCTAATATTTATGCATGCAAAATATAAGCATTAAACATAATTTATTCTAGTGAGCTTATATTCGTTTATTACTCTGATTACTAGTGCGATGTTTAATTATGTTAATATAATCGTTAGTTTAAACGTAATCCAATATTACGCTTTGTTTGCTTGCGTTTTTTTCCCTTGTGCATTGTAATAGTTGTACATGTTTTGTTCGTTACTTAGCTTAATTAACTAATCTTCTAAGCTATCGTGGTAAAGTTCCGGTACACGATATTGAATTATGTTTACCGACTGTATTTGAATTATTTATTTTCAAAAAAAAAAACGAACAGGAGCCAATATTTGCCGACGACATAGTCGCAATGGCGGGAAATGTAAAAGACCAGTCGTAATGGCGGGAAATGTTAAAAGACCTGTCAGATGCATTATTAGAACTAGACTCTATAAATTATAACGTTCCAATCATTATAAAGAACACTGTGAATACACGATGTGTATTAAAATGGAAGATGATGAAAAAGTAAAAATAAAATTAGATAATGAAAGATTAAAACGTGCAAAAAAACATAGATATCTGGAGTTTCATTAATAACTGACGACGGAAGATGCAATTACGATTTTATTAACAAGAAATAGCTGCTGACATTAAAACATGTATATAGCTGAGGAAAATATTAACATACGTTTGGTATATGGCACTCAGAAATTTTAACGGTAAATAAAAGAATAAAAAAACAACTGCGTTGGAAGTGCGGTGTTGCGGAAAAATACGAAAAATTATAAATACGGTAGTACTCCAAAAAAAAAAGATCGATGAAAAAAGATGCTTGATGAATATCATAAAAGGTAGGAGTGTAACTGGATAACACGTTTAATAAGAAATAACGGATATCTGACGGCAATAATAGAAGGACCGATAAATGGCAAGACGAAGATCACGGTGAAAATTTATCACCCAGATAATAGAGGATACAAGTATAGGGACGTACGAAGTAATGAAAGAGAAAGTGATAGCGTTAAGGGTGTACGTTTTTCCGGTTGACCACCAATCGAAAGATTGAAGGAAAAGCGGTCGGCTGAAATTTTAAGTTATTTTCCAGACCTCGAATAAATTATATATTACACGATTAAGAAAATCGATTACCTACTAGGAAAGTAGATTTGATCATGATAATAAAAATACTAGTAGTAATAATAATAACGAACAGTCGTTGGAATATTTCCAGTAATTTCCTAAGGATGTGTTATACTGTGCGTCGTAGGTTATCGAGAAGAACGAAATATATATTATGCATATATATATACATATTCGCAGAAAATTATACTCGGGATTAATCGTTCGTGCATGACTAACGATTTGTTCTTAAGTATCTACTTTACATATGCGCCAACTTTAAGATATGCGTTTAAGATATCGCAGCTTACTACGTGCCACAGTGTCACGGTTACGTAGCACGAGCGCGCGTGAGATGGTCGACAGCGTTTAATTTTATTACATTCTTCCCGGATAAAAATAATTTCTCACTTCTTTTATATACGTTTATACGTACAATATATATATATATATATATATATATATGTTTAACGATATAATATTTTCGAAAGAGTTTCGCGACGGTGATAGCATTAGTGGTGCCAACGTAATGTAGAAAATTTGACGTATCGATGTAACGAAATCGCGAAATTCTATCGCTTTATCATCGATACGTTTATGTGTACTAACTTCCAGCGAGAAATGAGAACATTATCGAAGAATTAATCGAGTTTACAACTTATTGCGAATACGATTTCTCCAAATATATTACACACATATATATGTATATTTTTCCCGTTACATAAAATTAATCATAATCTATGATCGCTAACTCGCTCCTTTCGTTCACTAGCTACGGCCGTCTCTATCGCTATTGGCAAAACGAAATAATTGCGAGCCTTCCTGTAAATATGCAGTTTAGAAAGAAATAAAAACGTTCATTACAGTATCCTGTCCGTTATCGAACGTCGGCTAACGTGCTGTCATTATTCTATGTCGATCTAAAACTGCTCGGAAGAAACTTGCCGCTGATAGTAAATTGTACCAATCCGACAGATTCTGTAGCCGTGTTGTCCCCCCCTTGAGATTCTTACTGTATAATCTTTCCCCGCATTAACGGGTGCAGGTTGTATTATTCTTGGCGTCGCATTTTAGACAACCGAAATATATTCAGTTTGTTTACACCTTCCTCGCATTTAGTACGTTGTAGGGTCTTTATATGTCTACTTTATGAAAAGTATTCTACAGTACAACCGCATTTTTCTAACTACCCAGCTTCCAGAACCGTACAACAATACCAAGAATACGTAGCATTTGATTAATCTCATATTTTCAAATTTAATATTATTAAATTTCCGCTACGTAACATTCGATTTAATTTTCGGAAAGCGCTTCTAGCTTTTCCAATCCCGAATTTTTATATCTGTTTGAATGTTCGATTCATCATTTATGTATAAAAAATTGATTACGATTCATGGAGCCAATCAATTTGATATATATATTTTAAAATTATCGAATACTCTGTTGTCGACAACTTTTGGTGGTATTAATATTGCGAATCTCACCGCAATGCTGAAGATAATTCGGGTTGTTTGATGCTGGAAATCAGGAGATCCCAGTTATGTGCGAAAATTCATTATACAGGGTAATATCAAATGAAGAATGGCATATTTTCCTAATGAATGACTAAGAAGTTTATAAATAAAAATGACAAAATTGTTATTATTAAACAAATGATTGAGAGTACAGTAGAAAGAAAGGAGAAAGCTTTTTTGTTTAGACAGTATATATTGACAAATATAACCCGCTTTCTTATAAGATGTGATTAGCAGGATGGAAAAAATATGAAATATGACTTGTCGAGTTCGCAGTCACCCCGAAACCTCATCTTCTCGAAAACAATGATATCCTGAAACATCAAAATCTCTAGATTTGGAAAGTTACGTTTTGGAAAGTGAATAATGGCGTCTTCTGAAAACACCGCGACTACTCGATTGTAATATTCTCAAATTATATTTCCAATACATTCGAAGTTAAAATTAAAAAAAATAAAGGAAGGGAAAAAGTAAAAGTGAGGAGAAAGATGAAATCTACTAAAGAAGTGACAAGAAAGAGTAAAAGAATGAAAACGGATAGTACCTATGAGTGCTAAACACACACGCCCACATCCACATACTATACATCCACATACCACACATTGTAAAAATGTGCCATAAAGAATAAAAAACACTGGAAAGATGCGACAGCAAAATACGTGAAAGTGTTTCATTCACCGCCGCTACGATTGGAGTTCCTGTTGGAGTTGTTGCTAATGTAGAGGTTGAACCAGATGATAAGGAAAAATTCAAAAGTACCCGAAGCTTTCGAAGACTCAAAACATCGTAGTTGGAGTTTGGTCGCTTAAAGAATTAAAACATACTTTAAAATTTCACGTTATTCAGCTCAGTAGAAAATCGTGAATAATAGAATTTCTGCATATAATCGTTTGTAGTCGAATAACTTGTAATAATTACAGCGTTAATGGTCGGAATAATGAACATTAAACGATGGTGTTTTTCGCATTACTTTTTGAAATCAATGAATTGAAAAATGATAAAAAAGACAATTCTGTTTGACGATTTCAAGTTATTGAAAGTACTTGACCGTAACTTTTCATTTTAACGAGATTCATAATGAAGGGGAAATTATTTTTATATATATAATTATACATACATATATATATATATATATACTATTTACTCTTTAGTTGAAACGGTTTCCTTCTACTAAAGCAGATGACATCATCGGCTGTTGACAATGGCGACAAACTAAAGGGCAAACGAATGTGAAAGGTTGTAATAATTACGGAGGCGTATATAACAACGCCTAGTAGTTCGGAGGAATGTGATTGTATAAATGCATTGAAGACGCGAAAACTGAAGGAATTCGAACTACAGACCTTCTAAGTTTGCCCCTTTTCATTGTATACACACACACACGCATACATATACATTATATATATATATATATATATATAATGTACATATATACATGTATAATATGTACCAAATTATTGCCGTAAGGAGTCGCTACTTTTTCGTCGGGTTGCAGTCTTTGTTCGAAATCTTCCGCGGAATATAATAACTACCTCATACGAGTTAAAAGCTAACGACAGTTTTAAAGGTCTCAGACACAAATATCTTAGGGCTCCGTTGTGAATGGGTGTGTCATCTTGTCAAAAGCTTTAATGAACACTCCAAAATAATGATAACGAAACTGAATGTTCTATACTACAAGTTTTTTATTGGTACTTATGTTGTATAAATGTGTGAGCTTGTGTACCTGTGTCTACTTCTCGTTTAAAACAGTTGAAATTATTAAAGTCGCCTTAAAGGAATTTAACCTTAAGTTGATCATTTACGTCCTTCGCTATTTACGAAGAGAACAATTCGAATAAAGATTTTCAAACATAAAGTTGGCCGTAGTAAAAGAGCTAATGATGGTATTAGAGTGTTGGTAGTAGCGCTATATATAGTTGTTATAGTCGTCGTCGTAATAATAATAATAATAATATTAATATATAAAATAATAATAATAATAATAATAATAATAATAATAATAGTATTCGTTGTGATAGTGCAGATATGCTCCATGTTATTTATACTTTTCGTTACTGTAGGGAAATTAACGATGAAGGGAGGAAGCATAAAAGTTGTATTAATTGTATCGTTCGTGGACTAGGTTTATTCGATGTCGTCCTTAATCGGGGAGGTTGGGGCGAGCAGTAAAAGTTTGTTTACCGGAAATATTTGCTCGTAGGCATTTTCAACATTTTCGAATTTTCTTGACAGGTCGACTTCGACGCCTTTGTACGCATGTATGTGTTCACATATTGACACGCGGTAAATTAAAATTATATTATTACCGGTGAACAGCATTGTTATTAACAAGCTTTCAAAAATATTTTTATTGTATGCAAGCGTATTATTGTTGATTAAAAAGTTATTCCAATCCCAAAAAAGACCAGGAACCAAGAAGTGCCAAAAGTATCGATTAATAAGCCTGATGAGTCACGCGGTGAAAATTCTGTTAAAAATTATATACAACGGAATATATATGAAAATAAATCAGGAAATTGGAAATACCCAATATTTGGATTTAGAAACAGTTGCGGAACAAGAGAGGCACTGTCTGCGATACGACTATTAGTTCAAAAATGTATAGATGACGCGTGTTTCATTGATGTTTCGATAATGTCAAACCTTAATAAACTATTAGACTTACAAGAATAGATTTAGACACGGCAACGATGTAAAAATAATTAAGAATATATCTTGGAACCAGTCGGCTCGAGTGAAAGTTAATCAACGCCTTGCAGAAGATCTTGAAATTAGGAAAGCAGTCCGACGGGGATGTATACATTCACCGTTATCGTTTAATTTTTATTCGGAGCAGATGTTTGAAGAAGCACTAGATCATGTTAAAAAAAAGTAATAGGATATTATGATAATAAATAATATAAGATATGCCGATGATGCTGTGTTATTAGCAACAAGTATAGAAGACTTGCAATACTTGGTAGATTAAATAAATGATATAAACAATAAGAAAACTAAAATAATGAGTATAAGCAATAATGAGATAACTCCGAAGTATGTATTATACACAGCCAATACAACGAATTAATAGAATAAAGTACTTGGGAAACTGGATAAATGATAAATGGGACCCGGACTACACTATTAAAACTCGAATCGAAGCAGCAAGAAGTGCGTTCAAAAGAGTACGAAATTTAGTGTCTAATAGGGAGCTTACAAACAAGATAGAGAATAACTAAATACTATGAGCTTCCGGTACTAATGTACGGGGTGGAAACTTGGACATTAAATGTAGCATCGGTAGTCTCAGAGTTATTGACACAAGATTCCTTCATTACGCTGTGGTTGCAGTCTTAATTCGTGTTTCACGAAACGGTTCTTTGATTTCAATCTGTATGTTACGTTTTAAATTAATTTTCACAAGTCGCGACATTGAATAGCCTTCTTTTTTTTTTTGTCTGCTATACAGCTCGGTAAATAAAAGTTTCAAATGCCGTTAGTTTTAAACATTTCGTTACTGATCGGCATGCTTCGTTTAAAACATAAAACAAAATTAGTTGTTTTTTTTAACGTCGTGCTGTGGTTCTCCCGATTGTATATATATATATTTATTTGTATCCCATTTTAAAGGTCACAGCTTCTGTTTTTAAATTAAATTTTTATACATCTATTACCGAGTTTTCATTTTTAGTCACTGCCTGAAGATAATCTTAGTAATTAATGCGAAACCTCTCCAAAAAAGTTCGGATCTAACACGTGTGAAGATTTTATAATAATAAGTCTCGTATCAGACGCATCTAAAGTAATATAACAGACTATTATTATTATTATCCATAGTCAATATCTAAAATAATTTATAGATAATAAAGTAGCGGAGAAAATAGCTCCCGCTTCTTATATATCCGTAAAATTCTTGAATACTTCATGCGTTCTTGATTACAGTGGTGGTTGGAAAATAAGAATATTTTTTTCAAATTCCATGTATGGTTCTTAATATCCAATATATACGCAGGACCTACATTAATAAAGGCTTTTTTAGTAGCTACATTCGTAGATCTTACCGCAGTCTTTGGCAACGTTAATATCAATCTTCTTTTTCATCGTCTTAGAACACTCGATATTTCTTATCATTTGGTAATTTACATTTGTAATTTATTTAGAGTTAATAATATATTTCTATCATCCTACACTTCACCGTGCAGAACCACTTACATCAGTCTTACCCAGGGATCAGTACTTTATGCTGTTTAATGTTTACATCCTGTATGTTTCGAAAACTTCCTTCGTTGCACTGCCTAATTCAAATTAATAACCTTGATTTCGCTATTCATTAGTACAGGATATACAAGTTCTCAATACACACTTTATTATTTCAGATTTTCCTATCAATTTTTTTCACACGAACGAACGCTCTCCACAACTACCTCAATTCATATCATTCAGCGATCATCGCATCCCAGTGGTAACAACACATACCCATCTACGGTATAGATCCTAAATATATAGACCATTTCCTCTCTATTTGTCTGCAATACACCAATACGTTAAGATCTCTCTTCTCAGTGGATTGCGATCCTATCACTCTCCACATATTTAATTTTGTTTAAACTCGACTATTGTTCCTTTCTCTATGAAAATGCTTCAGCTCACCAGTTAATCAAATTGGACAGATTTTCAAAACCTTTATATGCGATTAATTTTAGACTAACATAATTGTACTTCTATTTACTTTCATTCCTCTCTCCCTTCAGCAACGAAGCCTATCCTTCCGTTTTCTATCAAAATCAATTTAACACTTTTTTTGTTAAATTTTATTAGTATTCACGAAAGATGAAGTTTCGCCACGTCTTGTATACCTTTACTCGTCAATGCGCCCGACAGACTCCAAAAATATAAACATATCGTCCTTCACTTTATTTCATTATCTCATATTCCACCAACTTGTTGAATATCACGATACATCTACCTTTACCTTCCTTCTCATTCCCCGCATTAAACTTGAAAAATAGCTTAATAATGTTCTGGTATTATCAGATGGTTCTAATGTTCCTGGTCGTTCCATTATCTACCCATTGCGATATTTCCAAATCCTTAATATTCGCCTAATTCATTTCGATTTACACCGCTGAAGGTTTAAGCATCTTAAATGTAACCCCCAGTTCTTATCCGAACGTAATTCCCATTTCTCCGATCAATATTTATACTTATCGGATTCCTTAAGCTTTTTCATGTAATTAAAACACTCCTCTTTTATAATTGTGAATAAATACCCCATTAAAGTGCAAAAACTAACCTACTTGTTATACTGCCGTGTGGTACAATTATCTCATATGCTTGAAATGTGTTTGATGCTCTCTCTGGAGAAGTCTTACTTGTCTCAGCGCTTACTTCCTCAGATATCGTATCCATCACAGACTCTTTAATAGCCTGCGATTAGTTTTCATCATTAGCCAATTCTTTCACCTGATGTGATTATCTCGCTAGTATTTCAAATTTCCTACTACGCACACGTCGCACATTTATAGTCAAGTTCTAGACATAATCGACTTCCGTCCCAATCGTTCAAGACTTGCATTTTTGTTTCTCCCCCCTTACTGCTCTCATTCCTCCGATGTGTGGTGCACATTATCTTCGATGAAAACCAGATTTTCTTTAACTGTCGCTTATACCAGCGCAAGTAAATTTCTCTCTCCGGAATTCCTTTAGATCGATTAGCTATCGTCTTCTATTTTCCATTACTTCATTAATTTACTCCGATGATATTCGAATCTTCTTCTTCCGAATTTCTTACAGAGCTCCATATTGACGTCTAAAATTTAATCGGTTGCTAGTGTATTATTTATAAAATATGTTCGTAAATACGCGGAATATATAGCGTCGAATGCGTGTACTGTATTTTAATCTACCGAGCGACGCTTAAGGATATTCTGCATTGACTGAAGTTTCTTATAAATACTGGCAGTCACCGGAAAACGTATGTTAATCTAGATATTATAAGTGTAGTATATATTAATTTCTAACTGGAGAAATATAGGAATAACAATTGAAGATAATGTTTTCGTGATATATTTTCAATTGTTTTCAGTTTGTCTTTTTGAAGTGAAACTTCTATCGTTGTATATGGAGAGTTAACTTATAAAACGAACGAGCGGCCAATGACTTATATAGTTATATAGGCAGGCCTATTCTCGCAGGCTCCTCCACTCTTTCCCGCATGCTGTACTCGCGTACGTGTATATTCAGTTTACGTACATATACGTAGAATATACTTTTTGCGTGTCGGTATTCTTTCTCTTGCGCATGCGCGCGCGGCTATCCGTTATTTCGTTCAGATGTCCGCTGCACAAAGAATGTATTTGCAAACGAAGACATTTAAGTCATCGTCACGTCGAGTTAAGCATAGCGGGCAGTGCGTTCCTTTTCTTTGTGATATTTGTATGAAATGGTGATCTTTTTTGGGGAAAACATCTTTAAGTTTCACTTCTTCCCTGCACCCCCGAGTGCGATTTTTTATTTATTCATTTTTCTAATCTCGTCTCTCTCGAAAGAGCAATAATTCACTTCAGGGCTCTCCGGTTCTCGAACAGGCGAGCGTTTTCCTCTATGAGCGATTGTTTTACGTTTGAGCGATTCCCTTCGTTTCTTTAATTTCATACAAGAAGCAAAGTTGATTATTCGAGAATGAAACGTTTTCTTTTAATCATCGTATTTTCCCAATAAAACGACAGTAATTCATTTTGAAAGCACGTATAGAATAAACATCCGGACAGCGTAATAAAAGCCCGATATAATAACAAGGGCGATAGTAAATGAATAAATGAATAAAATATACGTCGAAAATGAAAAAGGCGTGAATGGAAACTGAAATTTACAATTAGATGTGCTAACCTAAATATGCGATGGCTTCTCGCGTCGAACGTACGAACAGTGTTACTAAAAATTTTAACGGTACTATTAATAATAGTGTAGTGATGGTGGTAGTTTATAAATAGTCCTATTGGTAGATGGCGATCATGCCGAAGATGTAAAGGTTTGCTTTTTCACACACACACACACAAAAAAAAATCGCATAAATAAACGCTATGCGATAGAAAGTCGATCACGTATTCCGTGTAAAACTTTCTAAAGATGCTTTCTAAATGAGCGTCGTTGATGGCTGTTCTCCGGCCTGTTACTTTGGAGATTTCTTTCGATAGTACAGAACAGCTGAACATTTTTTTCTGCACCTTTTCCTTTTCCGCATCTTTTACACGTCTCGGCGAGCTACCTACAAATAACCGGCTGAAGTGTTTTCGAAATTCCGATTATTCGATAACATGGGTCGCGGGGGTTGTATCCGAAGATAAGTTGATGAGCTATCGATAAAAGGAATTTCCGTTAGTAATTTCACGGACTCCTGGGTTCATTACAATTTACTGCTACTATTATTACCGCGTTATTATTATTATTATTATTACTGTAGTCATAGTAATAATAATAATAATAATAATAATAATAATAATAATAATTGTAATAAGTTTGGTAATAACGAAAATAATTTAATAATAATAATAACTATTATTATCATCGTCATCAGTTTCATGATTATCGTTGCTCAGTGTAAGTTTGGATTGAAAACTTTTATAAGTTGAAATAATACCCAAGACTTTACACTATGTACCATCGTCTTCTTCGACAGTCTCAAACTTTCGGATGATTTCCTATCTGCATATCTTGTCTTATTTAAGCCGTCCATACACTATATATATATATATATATATATATTCCGTTATTTCTCGTGTTAATTATAAATTTTACGTATTAGAGCCACAATGAGCAAAGTTAACTATACCGCTCTTCCGTATTTCACCGCGGTAATGATTATAGAGATCTTCTCGAACGTTAGAAACGAACGGGAATACTCAAATTATAGGAAAGGGGTTAAGATTATTTTCCAGGAAGTCATTTCGTAATTAATAATATACAACTGATGTTGATTACCGCACCAGACGACAGCGATGTCTACCGGCGATACAGTTTAATATTGTAACCAATACAAGTATCCGAATAAAATTGATAAAAATTATATACTAATTGCGCAAAATTTACCTTCAACTAGATAAATCGAATTAAATTAAATCAAATCAAAAATGAAATAAAATTTATTATACATTTTCATTTAGTCTTATTAACAATTATTAAAAAATGCGGAAAATGCGCGAATAACGGGCTTACAGCATATATAAAAACATAAAACGATTGGAAAGTGACCAAACATGGATCTATACTAATTATAAATAATATCACGAGAACTCACCGACCGCATAAAAAAATACAAGACACATACTGTATATAAAAATAAATGAAACTAGAAAAGATAATGCATACTCATATAAACCTACCCATGAAATATATATATATACATATACATTATTATACATATACATACATATACATACCTTATACATACACACATACATATATATATATATATATATACAACATCAATGCTTAACGTGGAATATTCATACCGGGGTACTGTGACCATTATATTTTATTCGGAAAAATGAAATAAAAATAATGTTCTAGCGTTTGAATGAAATTCTATTACTTGAAGAAAAAAATTGGATCACTTCGTTTAGTAATATATTAAATTTAGTCGCAAAAACAAAATTAAACAAATGCAATTTATACAACTATCACACACCGCTCTATAAGATTTTGACTTGCATGGCTACGACCTACGTGACGAAATATTGAATTCAGAAAAGACTTGAATAGATGTTATATAACAGTCCGCCGTTCCACTGCAATGTATTATTCCGTATGATAGTACTACGCTAGATATAAATGAAGTAAATGTTCGGAAGAAAAATTATGCTTTAAATAATAAAGTTCATAATTTAGCTTCCTTAATTTTTCTGCAATATACAACGATTGTCCGCTCCAAGTCAACCTAGAATGCAATTTAATCCTTTACGACCTTTCCCGAATATTTAAATCTTGATTTGTATAAATCGTTTGCTGGGTTTTACTTTCGTTTGGAATTAACCTATTATTAGTTAACCAATCTAGAACACAACTAATATCACGTATAATCAAATCTGATCAAATTTTATTTGTATTCATTTCAATAATAAATATAACGAAACTGATTAAAATTCGTATTGAAATACAAAGGAAACCGGTTATGCGCATAAATGTAATTTATAAGTTATATAATAGACAGGGTTACCCGAAATAGAAAAACATAACCTAAAGCGAATGTAAAAATTTCATCTTCTATATAGAAAAAATTAATGTTAAAAGTATTTAAAAAGAAAAAATTAAAACAGAATGAAACAGAACAATATAAAAATACAAATATTCTATAAATAAAAAAATTGACGGTAAAGCAATAATAAAAACAAAATAAAAAAATCAACTTCGAGAAACATAACTTAAATAACGCACAACGTGAACGTAAAATATTAATCTATCAAAAAAAAAAAATTTATGATAAAAATATTAATGGAAAAATTAAACATTACAGAACATATTACATACGAATTTTCCATAAATAAATTAATAATAAACCAGCGATAATGGTAACGATGTAACGAAAACTGAAAGTTATTACGTTATTTCGTACGATGAAATTTCAAATAATAAAAATAAAGTATTAAAAAATAGACAAACAAACAACCGATAAGTTAATTAATTAATTAACAACAATGACCATTAGAGAGATAAATATTATAACGGCCAACGCTGCTAGTCCTTATTTAAAACGTAAGAAACCGAAGTTTTAGACGCTTATAATTCATTAAGTATTGTTTAACAGAATCAGCGGTTAAGTTATAAGCCACCAAAGCATAAATAGCTTGCATACGACTATGTGTCTTATTAAAGATACCGTTGCTTTCACAGTGCCGCCAGTGGTTCTACCAATTACAGTTTTCACCATAAAATAATCCCAATTGTGTTTTATAACAAAGTCCTATTGTCGAATTGTTTCGTCGGAATTTTTAACGATCCTTAGCAGTGATCTTTGTAATAAATAATGTGGTTGTAAATGATATTGCACTGGTCCACCCCGATGAAGAATACCGTAAGGACTGGTTGATATAATGCTGAGTATAAACGAATTAGACGCTTAACCGAGAAATATTGTTTTTACCTAGTAAAACAGAGATAGTTCAACTTCCTTAATTTATTTACGTTATGCTTCAAATGTTTATCCCGAATTAGCTTATTGTCTAAAAAAAAAAATTCGAAGTACTTAGTTTCATGCGTTCTCTCTCTATTATATGATTATTTAAGAAAATTTGTATGTTCTCAAACAGCTTTGCTGCTTGATTAGTATATAAATCAAATATAATAATAATAATAATAATAATAATAATAATTTCAATTTATTTGATTTATGTTCAGTACATTTGAATATATACAAACATAAAATATACTATTAAAGAAACCAGTTCGAAACATAACATATGACATTCTTCAAAGAAGTAAAACAAAAAATTTAAAAATAAATAAAAATGTGAACTTATATTTAAACGAAGCTTATACGTAATAGAGAACTTAATGGATTAGACTATATTTATGTAAACATATAACCCGGTTATGCGCAATTCTGCACGTGTACCAGGTCCACAAAGATATTGTATAATAAGCGACTGTCTAGAAGAAGCACTGTATTTCTTATTATTAAGTTACATGCACAATAAGCATATTAAATTAAAAAAAAATGAACAATTTACCCGTACCGAAATATAAAACAAAAAAAATAGAAAAGCTTATATGATAGGAATAGATTAATAATAAGTTTTATAATTCCACTCAAATTATATACACATTTGCCGAAAAACATTCAAACATTCCCATCCACTCTCATTCGGCTTCTTGGGTATTTAAAAATTATTTACACACATTGAAACTGCAATTAAGTTAAAGGTTGAAACATAATGTTCAAAACGAAATTGCTACTTTATTATGTAGTACATTTTTTGTTAAAAAACTAAGTAAAAATATATGAGGTATAATAGGTACGCACACGAGCCATAGGAAATCAGACTGTCGGTATTACAATGATGCGTGCGTTAAATAGACACGTATTTGTATTACAAAATTTAAAAAGATTACGAATCTAATTAATTTACAATTAACAAATCTTAGCCAGTAGGTATTCAATTAATAATTTTCTACGTCTACGTTTATAATTAATAAGATCAGTTTTTAATTCTTTAGGTAACCTGTTGACCTTAACAGCACCGACATACACAGCCTGCATACGCATTCTACTTTTTGTTATAACTAGGTATACCACCGCTCTAATCTCACCAGCCAACCGCGTATTGCTTTCATAATTCGACGCGTTAAATTTATTTAAATTTTTTAATACAAACAGTAATATGTGCAGATTATATAAACCATCTACACTTAAAAACTTTTTATCCAGTTTATTACTATTTTTTGGAAGTATTAGATTTAAAATCGATTTTTGTAGAATTCTTAAGGGTTTGCCATACCACCCCAATGAAGTATTCCGTAAGTCAAAACAGGTTGGTATAATGTGAAGTATATTTTTTTAAAATGTTTTAGAGAAAAAAACTGATTTAAATAATAAAAGAAATAATTTAACTTCCTTAATAATAATAATAATAATAATAATAATAATAATAATAATAATAATAACGAGTTATTAAAAAAACCACAAATCGGAAAAGATTGACGAGGAAATCATCGATTTTCTATTTGATTTATTTTCTTTCCAATCGATCGTACGAAACGGGCGAAATTGTCACATAACTAGGGTTACGTTCTACTTTTGCAAGAACTCACAATTAAATGGTGGTTCAAAATTTGCGAAGATCACACTTGCTAGTGTTACGCGCTCGAAACGTTTCTAAAGTTAATGTGTGCGAGAATTTTACGGCGAATGTAATGAAGAAATTGCTAAAACAGACAAACAGAAATACAGTTTTTGAGGATTATATTAGGCGAGCGTTGGTCAGCCTTAACATATTACATCAGCGATGAGTAGAACTATTTTGTCGATTATTACAAGGTGTCTATAATATTTCTAATTGGCAATTAGGACCGACGAGTGACAAAATTCTGAAAGTGTCCCGGCTAGGAATATGACGATCAGTGTATCCTCGCCTCAGATCGCGCCTTAACGAATTAATTAGCTACTTGAACCTAAAAATTAAAGACGTTTGCGTAAATAACGCGTGAGAGACTGACTGACTGATTATTTTTAAGACGAACAAAGAAATCGTCATAGTTGTTTGGTTTATACAATCGGTTCTAGTCATTACCTTGTCTTATTAAGTGGATAGCGATCTACGATCATCAGTTGAGGAGAAAGGGTAGATAATTTTACGGAATCTAGTATGATGAAAATTGAGGTACGCAGTTCATTTATAACTTGCGAGTCAATCTAGGCGTAATATCGAAATAAGATTACGACAAATTATTAAATGTATTTAATATTTAAAAAAAAAAAAATTAAAACGTGTGTATAAAATTTGAAAAATCGGTAAAAATTGTACTTGAAAGTCTTCCAATGAATACACCATTCGATAAAGTAAAATTTAGTACAAAAGACAAATCGTACGGAATATCAATTTTTTTAAAAGAAAGATCTAGTAAATAATATAGTCAAAATTTTTTCTCTCCAACGTCCACGTAAATAATATTTTAAAATTTCTATAGTAATACTAGTCTAGTAAATTATTGAAAAGTCTAATAATTCTATAATTCACAACTGCGAGCATTCAGCCATGACCGGTATAACTTAAAAACGTTCAAAATGTAGCGAGTCACATTCTTTTAGCTATAATTGCGGTACACGGCACGTAAATTTAAATAAAAAACAAAAACATTATTTTTGAAATTGTATCAATAGTTCCGAAGTGTTCATAATGCTGATGTTCCGAAGGTTGTGTAATATCTATTATTAATGAGAAAACTAAAGTAATATAATTAGACTATAAGAATTCCGCGAATACTAAAAATATAGTAATATCACGTATAATGAATGAATGAATGAATGAATGAATGAATGAATCAATCAATCAATATATTTCAGGAAAATAAAGTTACAAAAGTGAAAATTTAGAGATATATAATACTCGCAAATGCACATCGTGTGCACAAGTATATTAGATATAAATTCAAATTAGTCAATAGTCACATAAGGCAAGAATAAACAACGAATATTATTATTATTTAAATTAGTGCGCCGTATACAGCAACCAATGGCTAGAGGCACAGAGGAAAATAAGTATTAAATTAAATGATACAATCCGGTATCATGTAGGAAGAAGATGAGTCTGGATAGCGTTGTCATCGAACAGTAATTGTAATGTAGATGACACAGACCGTAGTATGATCTCTGTAGGATACATTGAGGACACTCTAGTATATGTTGGACAGACAGTGCAATGTGGAGCTCCTGATCTATTAAGAAGATAAGCGTATGTTAGTTTAGTGTGACCCAATCGGAGTCTGCTGACAACTACATTATCTCTCCGATGTTGTATGTGTGTTTTCCAAGGTGTTATTTTTGGTTTGATAGATGATACGGATTGTCATTCTTCTTGCTATAACTGAAATAATGATGATCTCATGAACCCGTTGAGGTCTGCGAATAGAACTGGTAAATTAGGCGCAGGTAATGCAGTTGCTGCTTCCTTTGCTGCCCTATTAGCTAGTTCATAAATTACAAAATATACAAGTCCACTCGTGTAAGAACGTAAACAATAAAATAAATAAAATAATATAGACGGTATAATAGAAATACGAATGTACTAATTTTTTTATGAAATATATCCGTGCAAGATTAAAGTAAAAACAGTTTTCAAGCTTACACGACAATATTAAATTAGATAATTTATAATTTACGATAATAAGCGGAGTAAGGAGGAAACAGATAGGCTAAGCTAATGAAATAAATGAGAGTTTAATAAATGAGCGAAATTTCATACGCAGATGAGACCGATCGATGTAGGATATTAATAAACAATAAGAGTTGAGTTATAATTTTGATCGGGATGAAACATACTTTACTTTTATTTATTTTTATATTTTTTTTAAATATATAAATCTCCATACGCCGTTTGTAACTGTCAGAGTTATTACAGCATAAGGAGACGTGTGTCTAATTTATATGTATGCTAGGAGTCCGCTTTCTCTTGCAAAAGCCAGAATACTACCTATTGATTGAGGGTTGTTTGAGAGTATTTTGTGTATCGGGCCCTGTATTTTGTGTTTTAGCCTGTCTGATGTGTTTGGCAGTTGTAGATTAAGTGTGTGACGGTTGGTTCTGGGCAATTTGTTGGTGGAGGGATTTCGGTATAAAGATAATTGTGTGATATGGACCCACCCGTAGACGGTTTAGGGCACTATATTCTTTTCTGCTTGTGCCATCTGGAGGCAACCAAGGTTCTATGGTTGATTTAATGCTCCTAAGGAAGTTTGTTTGCGAGGTCCAGTCGGTGGTCCATTCCTGTTTATTGTTATTCATGAGTACGTGTACTAATGTTGATGGAGGTGGTGAGTGTTCTGGTACTGGTGAAAGTACTATAGACCGAGCTTCGAGGTCTACTTTATCACTACCGTGCATCCCGATGTGACTTGGGATTCACAGAAAGCGGATTTCCCTTCCTTCCTTATGTAGTGTGTGTAGATTGTGTTGGATTTCTAATATTATGTTATTTTTATTGTCTTGACGGCATATTAGTTGTAGAACTAGGGAGGGAGTCAACAATTACGTCGTTTTTTATCGATTTTTAAAGTTAACATTGATATTTTAATTTTTTATAATGTGAAATGTAATTGAAAAATTAGTTAAATCACTATAACACATTATCAGATTTTTCGAATACTTATTTTTCATTTATATTTGTAAAATTATGTTTTTTATTTGTGTAGTATGTTTTTTATATTTTATATTTTACTTTTAGATATCATACGTTGCGATAGTAAATGAAAATTTAAAATTCTATCAGTATACAACTTTTACAGAATCCAGAAAACAATATCGAGAAAAAAATAAATAAAAAAACAAAACCAAGTAAACAAATATATCGATGTTAATATATTCAATTTCAACAATTCAAAAAATAAATTAATAACAGAACAGACAAGAAGAATAACATTTTATGGAATATAGTTTCACCGTCAGATATTTTTTAAGTAATTATTTTTAATTTATACGTGTAAAATTATGATTTAAAAAAAAAAAATTATTATCACTCGATAATGGCGTAAATGCCGAAAAGCTTTGTGTTTTTCACAAGAAAATAAATGTTAGTGATTTAACTAATTTTTCAATTGATTTTTTAACCTTGATACGGTTGGGTAGTCGAGAGAATGGTTCCAGCGTGTAAACAACACAATCTACTTATTGGAAATTTAATATTTATTTAGATATACAATTTATAAAAAATAACTCCCATAATCAATCAGTTAAATAAAAAAATCGACAATGAACGATACGAAACTTATACATGAACATATGGATGCGCGGAAAATCTAAATAAATATAAACAACTACAAAAATTGATCATTATAATATACTTCGTCAAAATTTATCGTTAAATTTCTTCTTATCCCCGTGTCGGTCATTTGTATTCTTTCCCCCCCCCCAATATTTCACTATCTGGACCTCCTTGTCCGAGATTCCGTCTATTCTTGTCATATCTTCCAACCCGCATCACACTGGCAGCAATGAGCAAGTTAATAAGTGCTCCGTATCTAGTATCATGCCACAATCACATCTGTCATTATTTGTAATTTTTCATCGTTTCATCTTCTTTGCTGTTCTACCTGTCAGATTCTATTTAAAGTTTTCCATGTTGACCACGGCAATTTATTACCGGGAGGTAGATGTTCGTTCGGTTGTTCCCATAATTTTAATCGGTTTTCTTTCAGCCTTCCTTTCCATAACTCCATCCTAGTGAGTTAAATTTAATAAATTATTTTTATCTCTTTCTTTTGTTATTTCCATTTTTTTCCTAGTAGTTTCATTTTTTTATAATGTTTTTTTTGTGTGTGTGTGTAAAATTAATTTCGGTTAATATTATCGATTTTTATAAATTGTATATCTAAATAAAGACTTTTACATTTTATATTTCCGATAAGTGGATTGCATTATTCACGACATTTCACTATCAGGCTATTTTTCGTTTTATTTAATTGTTATAAATTGTATATCTAAATTAGTATTTTTACATTTTATATTTTTTACATGTTGGATATATTTATATATAATTTATTATATGCTCGCTCGATGATGGCTTAATGGCCGAAGGGGCTTTTGTAATTTTTATCAAACGTTTACACTGATTTTAACTCATTTCTCGTTGCTTATCGATATATACTTACCGAATGTATATAATGAATACAATCAGTTTATTTTGAATTCGCGAATAATTTAAATAGCATGGGCGTTGATATAATGATGAAATTCCTTTCAAATTTTTAACCTAGGTAAAAGCAATATATATATATATATATATATATATATATATATATATATATATATATATATATATATATATATATGCTTTTCGTTTCACTTTGCTAAATTTTAATAAAACTGAATTCAGCGTTATTTATTATCCAAGGTTTTGGTAAAAATGTTATTTTTTGCCAACATAAATAACTAGTTCCTTTTTTTTGTTATAATGAGTTATATCATATATATATATATATATATATATATATATATATATATATATATATATATATAAGAGAAAAATATTTATTTCGATATAAAATTCTGTAAGTGGTGAATAATTTATATCGAAATAAACATGTAACGAGTGTTCTTAAAGTTACAAGTTAAGTACAAACAAACGAAATAGTGTAGAAAGGATAAGAAAAAAAACTGATCTTCTATGCTAAATTTAATTTAACGCGTATAAAAATAGTTTTGTCATTGGAACCAGTTTAACACGATCGCATTGCTTAATTGGACGACGCTTATATTTAGTGTAACGCGTCCTGAAATATCTAGTTTAATCTCCGATTACCCGAATTAAATTATAGTCACGATTCATCCTTCATAATATTTCTTCGACAATTTATAAATACGATCGTCAATACGGGGGAATATTTAGCGTCGAACGTATGCGCTGTATTTTAGTACATCGAGTATTTTAATGAATATTCAGTAACATCGCATTAATTGGAGTTTTTCGTAGATATATATATATATATATATATATATATATATATATATATATATATATATATATATATATATCACCAGCAGATCTGATTCTACAGCTCACAAAGATTGGATGATCGTTGGCATATTCGTACTGAAGGGGATTGTCCAGCTTCTACCATATCATTAATGGCGATATTGAATAGTAGTGAGCTCAATACCGAGCCCTGAGGGGTACTCGTGAAGACTTGTTTCCAATCCGAGCGAAAAAACTTCGGTTGATGAGAAAATGTTGTATAAACACGACGAGATTTCCACTGAAACCCCCGCACCGGTATAATTGTTACATAATTTTATGAACGGCAATCTCGTCAAAAGCCTTCGAAAAGTCTAAAAATACACCTAGTAGATGTGTGTTTCGAATTGAAAATAGCTGACGAAGCGTTGAGCGATTACGACGAAAGCAACGTTGGGATAGATGGAATGAGATTCATGATGCGTTTAGGGCTGTAAATCTCCGCATTTGAAGGGTCTTTAGATGATTTTAACGCTGGAATTATAACAGCTTTTTTCCAAGTCTTAGGAAACTTTTTTTTCCCATCTGGAATCTATAAAAAATCTGAAGTAAATCTAATATAGAAAAGGAAGTTGTCGAGTCACGGAGCTGTTTCTTTCGCGTATATAATAGCAGCGGTAAATTCCCTAAGGCTGATCGGTTTAGTGTACATGTACTCGAGTTTTGTTGTAAGAAAATGTTGATACTGAGTATAGATTGATCCGGTATAGCAACTGGAAGTATGCTGACGAAGCTGAAACTATTTCCTCTAGTTTAAATGGTACTGGCGGTGTTGGTTCAGTAAGTGACGTTCCCGTAGATTCCAGCTCATGCTGCGGTTCATGACAATGAGCTAGCTGATAAAGCGGCCAAGAAAACTTCTACGTTCTTGCCGGTTACGGGTGTTCCAGTTCCAGCATCTAACCTTAAGAAATGCATCGTAAATGTGTTTCTTGTATTATCGTAGAGGAAATGACGGCTGAATTCACAAAACAACGGCAAATCAAACATTCGGTCGATCCTTGGATAACCTCTCTTACAAGTCGTGGAGACGATCTGGTCACATCATCAGATTGCACCTGGGCCACCTCAATCATGCGTATCTTCTCGATAAAACTTTGGCTCCGCCATGTTTTGACTCTGCGGAGTTATCCTTTCTACTTTCCGCATTCTAGGTGACTGTCCCTCATACTCGTTGCTTGTCTTTTAATCTTCCCCCTTCGCTTCATTTCCTTTTCAAAGATGACGATGTTTCGTTGTCGAAGTCTCATCGCCTTCCTCCACCGGTCCAGTATTCCTCAATTTAATCGCCTCTAGCCTTAGATGTTTTGTACACGGCACGTTAATTTAATTTAGTGATAAATAATATACGTTTCTTCCTTTTCTTCCTCTACGTTCAGAAATTTTGAGAAAAAAACGGTCAACATTTTTTCTCGTAAATTTTTGAACATATTTTTAACTTCGATAGAAAATGTATATGCGGTAATTGACGATGAAAGTTTGAAAAATTTAAAAAAAATTATATTTTAATAATATATCAAATCTTAAATGTACGTTCGATTATGCAGATTTGGAATATATCTATGTACAGCGATTGAAAATACGTGTTTTTATACGGAATCTCTCCTAATTAATCTGTTAAGTTACGATGTCTATTTTATGGTTCGTGAAATTTTTAATTCATTATCCGGTTTATGTGAAATGTCTCAAATCTTAAATTTACATAATATAATTCACCAGAGGAACTGTGTATAATAAAGACCTGCTGTATAAAATTTTGAATTTTCTGTCAAAATTTTATCGCGTACGACTGTAGAACGGGTTAAAATCGACGTAATACGTTAATCCGTTATTAATTTTTGGCGGTTTTCTTTTTTCGAAATAATCGCTATTTAAGAGACCGTCGGAATATTTCCGAACTCAAGAAACGTGTTTACGGATTCCTAAAAAGGTCCTATTTTTTTCTTTTTTTTTTTTTTTGTTCCTAGGCCTCTTAAGAATTAGAAATTTAAATTAAACGGCAACAGCTGTATCCGCATCATCGGCAGCCGGTTAATTATCGGAATTTAATTTTAACGAAAGACTCCATCGCTATGAAACTATTCAGTCGAGAGTTAATTAATAAGAAAAAGGATTCCAGCCGGCTGGAGTTGGTGGTGGTTAATGATAATAATGCTTTATAATGTATTTTCACTATCGAAAACCAGGTTTACACACCTATCCGGGAGAGGTTTTCCGCCCTGTGGCTGGTCGTTCAAAGGGTAATCGCTGCGGCGGAATTTATGGGCGTATGAAAGATCTTGTAGAACGGACCTTATTTCTTTGTTAAACTATTAACAACGGCCAATTCCCCATACATACATATATGCAATATATATATATATATATATATATATATATATATATATATATATATATATATATATATATATATATATATAGTACAACGTACTCTTAATGGAAGTCTCGGTGTAGGCGCTGTTAGAGGATAAAGGAGAGTTTATTTAATTCGGAAGATTAGTTTTTCTCGTTAAATCTTCACTTTCGTAGGAGGCTGTAAATTTCTCTTTTCGACGATAATTACCTGGAATAATTTATTCAATTATTTTTTGTTATCTAGTTATTTTTTAGTCGGAACGTAATTAAATAAAACAAAAATTTTCAATATATTTTTTCTATTTTCTTTCTTTAACGATTCGAAAAAAAAAAAAATTTTAAACGCAAGAAAGAAAACTCTAATATCTAAAAAATAACGGCGAAACTAGTTAAAATCGCTAAAAATTTTATATAAAAAGAGCGCAAAGCTTTTCGGCTATTAAGTCATTATCGAGTAATAAACATTAGAAAAAAATATCAAAAAGAGAAAAATAAAAAAAAAACGCACACTTAATTTAGACGTACAATGAAAAACTGCAAAACTGCGAGAAAACGACAATTATATTATATAAAATAATCTGATGATAGTGAATGTGGTAAATAACGTGATCAACAAATGGGCGATATAAAATTTATACATAAAAACGATTATACTAAATAGTCGGAAAATAAAAAACTTTCTTATTTTTCTGATTATTCTGCTTATTATTCTTCATTTAGTTAGTAACCGTGCAGCGCATTAAGGCCAAAGGCACGGGAGGAATTTATATGAACGTGTAGATTTCGGATAAATGAAGGAAGGCAAGGAGTCTCGGATGTAGCAGAATGTTCTAAAATGTCTGAGATAGTATTTGGAAGGTTTGCGACTGTACGTTCGGAGGAATATAGCGTGCAAGCAAGTAAGGAATAGTTAAAGGAACGTTGCATGCAGTATATTCGTGTTGATCTTTACTATGTGTCGGTGAGCAATGTATGTCCTGAGGGTACACGGCGCACGATCTAACACCTATTAGTAGTAATAATATAATTTAACTAAATTAAAAAAACAAACAAAAAAACTGTATGTATATATATATATATATATATATATATATATATATATATATAAAACAAATATAACCAGATGTGCTAAAAGTTGTGATTTGTATTTAATTTTTATAAAAATTATTAACTAGATGAAAAGCTTTAGGCTGAATTAAGTAATTATTTAGCGATTTGAATTATTGACTTTACGCGTGTTTGCCGATACCAGAGAAATAGATATATTATTATGGAAAAAAGTAATTTAACCATCCTAAGGAAACGAGGATAAGTTTAAAATTTTTTTTAGAAGTAATGCGATTATATTCTTCCTTTAGTCGCATAAAGTATACAGACACACACACATATATATATATATATATTTGACACACATATACGCGCTAGTGAAATAAATACGAAAGTGCTGAAGAAGAACTGAAGATGTTAATTTTAATGGGGTAGTAAATTACTTACCAGCCTCAGTGACTGCCATCCTTTACAATCCATCACCGCCTATACTACTGATCTACCCATTTATCTATCTATATATCTATCGTCACTACTAGTGTACAAAAACGTAGCTCATTTGGGTTCAATATTACGTGTGTGTGTGAGAACCACCACAGATAAACTATAAATTCCTAACGCCTTATAAACGAGTCGGAGTTAATTTTTTATTTTTTTATTTGACTTTAGCAGTCCCCGTTAATAAGAATTCATCCCTTTTTTTGAAAAATAAAAACAAACGCCTACTAGTATTATATACGTTGCTTAAGAACTTCACTTTAATTACACTAATACTGTTACTGATATACTCTCACTACTATTACATACGTCTATACTGTTCTTACTGCTACTAACGCTACAACACTTTCAAATTCCAGTTACTCTATTTACGAGCTGATTTAACTCGCAGCATTTTATTTTTTTAATTTTAAACTCTTTTAATTTTCTCCAACTCCAGTCGGTCGCGTTCGGGGTATAATAGCGCAGATTCTCCCTCACTCGTACTACACGTTCGTAATTTTTCTCGTAGATGTGTTATTGTATTTCGGAGTGGCTTTTCGTCAGTACTGTCTGGTTACTTTTAACTTTTTAAAATTAGTTTCCAACGGCTTCGATTAAAACCTTTTACCTTTTTTTTCTTCTTCTTAATTTTAACAGCCAGCTTCGGGCCAAAGATAACGCGAAATAATCAGTGGTACGGAGATTTCGTAAATTATATATTATACAGAACGTCGCGTGTTTTTCTAATCATCGCACGGGACTCGAACCGAAATCGTATTTTAAATTAGAATTTTGCTCTAACCGGATCGTTCCTAACTTACGACGTTTATACGAAATGATTTGTTGTTCATCTCACCTACAACCCGATATTCATTTACGTCGAGTAGACTGCAGGATTTGATAATGAAAAATTCATATTCTACCCGATCGGAATCGAATTCAGGTATACCACGAGATTGGCAATAAGATTGGTAGATATTACGACGAGTTGTCGATCTAATTTTAGACGATACAGTTTTCTGAATTGGAAATATAACGATAAGGTAAACTTTTAGAACACAGCTTGCAATATCGTAGAATTTTCACCGTTCGAGGTTGTTAATGATAAAACTTGTGGGGGGGGGGAAATGCAAAAAAACATCTCAGGGAAAAAGTGAAACTTAAATAACTAAATTCGATACGGAGTTTTTTTTTTAAATTTTTACGCGTGTATATATATATATATATATATATATTTCTGTAAACAAACACATACATATATATATATATATATGTGTGTGTGTGTGTATAAGTCGACGCACTTAATGTTACAAAACGTGGTTTAAAAGACGGGTGTTGGTAGTGCAGGTACATGCAAACGGGATATATATATATATATCCTCCCCCAAGAGGTACTATGTACCTCCTGGGATACCAAGCTCGAACCGGAACGGGGCGAATCCACAGGTGCGGTGGGTAGTGGAATGACCAGTAGATATACTTGCCAGCTGAGAATAACCAATAAGCAGTCGCGAACCAAGAGCGGCTACTGGTGGAAAGTCTCTGATAAACGATTCCAGTAGTGACAGGGCAAGGAGACACGAGGATGCAGATGGGCAGCTTGACGAACTGTTTATTAAAAATCTGTGCGGTCAGGATATTTATCCAAAGGTTAGGGTGTCATCCCGATTAAAGTAACAATTTCTTCTCCTAAATATTTTCTTTTTATTTTCTTTCCATCTCTTCCTTTTCCTTTGTTACTCCTTAACACTTAGATTGATTGGGCAACATGGAAGCTCTTTTGCGCTCGGCTCCCGTGTTACTAATTTGCGCTGCTTATTTTTTTTTATCTTGCCCTTCTTTCTGTTTGTTTTTATTACTCTGCAAGCCAAAATAAATCATTAAAATGTCTCAAATGAAGATAAATTCTGGATCCGCGGGGAAAATGTCGGCGAACAACCTCCTGTGGTAATGCAGATTAGTTCGAGTTCCCCCCGTACTTAAGAGGTACTGAACTTTCCAGGAAGTAACATTTTGAGATCTGTTCGATATGGGAAAAAATTTTGTCATTTGCCACGTGTACTATAAGAACCTTGCTTGATTCTACTGACCGCTCTATAAGGAGGTCTGCAATACTACAAGAGTTACAGAAATATAATATCGATATTGCTGCATTAAGTGAAACAAGAAGAAAACTATCTGAAAACATTGCTGGTTATACATTATATTGGAAGAGGGTACCATCAGGTCAAAAGTTTTTACATGGTGTTGGACTTGCCACAGCAAATAAATTAATCCGATATACTAGAGAAAAATCAGTTCGAATGAATGAACGACTAATGAAAATGAAAATACAATTACCTCATTCGCCAGTGTTGACGGTAATCGGTACATATGCACCAACTCTGGATAGTGCAAGTGATATAAAAGAATCATTTTACGAAGACCTACAAAAATTAACAGAATGAGTTCGACATCATGAACGTCTCATTATCTTGGGTGATTTCAATGCAAGATGGAAAAACATAATGGCCCGCATGAAATGAGTTAAACAAATGAAAATGGTAATGGGAAAAAGTTAACGAACACAGATATTTTCAAATATCTGGGTAGCAACATCAGTAAAGATGTTACATTAGATCACGAAATCGCATATAGGATAAGAAATACAAATGTAGTGTACGGAAAATTGTTTCATCAGGTTTTTAATAACAAAGATCTGTCGATCAATACGAAAATAGAAATTTATAAAGCCATTCTACTTCTAACGGTGTTGTATGGAAGTGAGTCCTGACCGATCATGAAGGCGTAAATAATATATCCGAATGAACTCGAGAAATTCTGATTGGGAAAAAACTGCGCTGAACAGAAAGGAATGGTCGAAAATAATAGACCAGCGATTACAAACGGGTCTGCCCAATATTGCAGACCAGCATCAACGGTTCACTTGTAGTCATTGCAGTTTTATAAGCACTGACTGAATTGGCTTGTTATTACATACCCGACATAAACATCAGTAATTAAGAACAAGCAGCACATATTTGGAAAAGAGGTAGGAAGATTATATATATATAAATACATAAATACACATAAATATATAATTATATATATATATATATATATATATATATGTATGTATGTGTGTGTGTGTGTTATATGTCCCTTATATCAACTCACAAGCTCGTTTGCTCGTTTTTCGGGTTGACTCCCCCATATGTAATGCGCCAATAGAAGTTTCACTTTAAAAAAGATTGGGCAGTTGATTCGATGGAAAATCCTATAGAAGACACTTCCGTGGACGTGTATCATCCACGTTATTTTGAAATACCGACCGTCTTCAACCATTATTCACTTATTTAAGCTGTATCTTGTACGCACTTTATGAATTCAATTTACAGTTTCTCACGCACTGTAGTTGAGTTTATTTTCATTAGGAGTTTCCGACGCTATTTCAAACTGGATATATTTCGGTGTTATCTGAGTCACCAGATAGTTGAATATTTTAGTTGTCTATCGGAAAGTTTGTTGTAGACATAAAGTGCATAGCAGTTGTCGCGAGATAATTTCTACTTTTCTTTCTTAGCTGTCACGTCACGTCTGATATCCGGTGATGCGGTGCTAATTAATACATGTATTATTTTTTCGTCGGTCTATAGTCACTTCAAAATTTGTTGGGGACCTCGTAAGTGCATCATTTGGCCGCGTGTAGAGTAATATGTGTATTATATTTCTCAAGTACCGAAAATGCAATTGACCACGCAATACTTTGTTACTGATAACTTTTTCGACTACGCTAACAATATTGCGAAGTGTCTTGAGGAAGGTAGATTTCAAGTTTTCGATGCAATAAATCGTAATTTCATTATTACCACGATTTTCGTTATTCCGTCTTCAAATATCGTTCAGTAGACGATCTCCTAACGACGTAGATTTGCTATCCCAAACGGCTTCTAATCGCCATTGGAACAACAAAAGCGAAAATGATAGCGAAGCTTCGAAAACGAGTAATGTGTATTATCGAAAAAATGGACCGACCGACGTACAGACAAAAAACATTTTGACCACTACGAACGGCACTTCCAGAAACAGCGAGAGCGACAAGGACGGAGGGTCGATTTGTGACAAAATTCGCCTGGGAAAAAGTAGTCCTCAAAAAAAAAAAAATAGACGTTCAAAAAGAAAATTTCATAGTTTTCTTATTAATAATGAAATTTTCTTTTACCTTAACGAGCGTAAATTACACAGTCGAGACAACTACACTGGAACTTTATATTATAGTATACGTTTATTTTCATATAAGCCATCCTTGAAAATTCAAAGTGTATATATATATATATATATTATATATATATATTATATATATACGTTTATATGTGTATATGAATATTTATATGTGATGTATATGAACATTTGTGTATACAGGAGTATATATAATGAGAAACAATGTGAAG
Source organism: Coronaproctus castanopsis (assembly GCA_032883995.1). NCBI lineage: Eukaryota > Metazoa > Arthropoda > Insecta > Hemiptera > Monophlebidae > Coronaproctus > Coronaproctus castanopsis. Next base: position 64,805,004 of record CM065052.1, on the reverse strand, counting down.
ATAGTTGCGCCGTAATTCTGTGATTGTCTCTTATCTAATGGACGAAACTTTGAAAAAGAAGAGCTTTTCCGGCTTATTTGATGCGCAAAATTTTAAATTTTTCTCTGCGGAGTTCAACTTCCTCATTCCAATGCGTCTAAAATAGTTTTCATTAAACTTTGTCTTAATGTTTGCGTTCACACACACACACACATATATATATATACAATCGCAGTAAATACGTTTTACATTGTGGAAGTAATTATACCGCATTGTCATGGACGAAATCTGTTGCGTTGTTTCATCGTAAATGTAAACCAAGTTAATTGGATGTCGTGTTTTTTATTTTTTTTTAATGTTGAATTTCAAATTCACGATGCACACGTAATAAGAACAAATGTTCTAATTTGGTTTTCTCTCTTTAAATACCAGCTTCTGCATTAAATATGTACGAAATTTTATACGCTTTTAATCAAAGAACAAAACCTAGTCCACGAAACTCTGCAGCGGTCTTTAACAAAAATTGAAACCCGATTGAGACGTTGGTGTATCGCAATTAACGTTACTTTGCAAAACTTAACCCGTCTACTCGCTACATTAAATTGGGAACTAATCTCTCAACAGAGTTACGTTAAGTATCTGGGGATGCATCTTAACAGTAAATTAACCAGGGCGAGACATGTTGAACAGAAAAGAGAACATCTTGACATAAAATTGAAGCAGCTGTACTGGCTTCTTGGCAGACTCTCCAGTCTTTCTTTTGAAAATTAGCTTTTAATTATAAAATAATGTTAAAGCCCGTGTGGACATACTGATGCTGTGGGGCTCCGCAAAAAATAGCCACATAAATAAAGATTCAACGGTTTCAAAATAAGGTCATTAGGCTACTCATTGCTCCTCCTTGGTGTGTTTCGAATTATACATTACATTGTGGCATTCTCGTTTCTTATGTTAAAGACGAAGTCAAACGTTTAGCAATATAAAAGGCTCTTAGGAGTCTCATACAAATGACAATCAATTTATTAGATAACAATCTTCAGATACGCCGATTAAAACGAACCCGGACGTTTGATTTATCCTAATTTCTACTGGAATTCTTTGGGGAGCACTAATGGGTGTTTACCCCTCTTACGCTACTTCGCATTTCATAAAAATTGCTAGACGCCCTCTCGGCTAGTTGTAATTATATTATTAAAAAAATAATAATAATTAAACGTTGTGCGATAAATCAGCCACAACTTCTTAAATATAGATCGATAATATACAAGTAGTATCCAGTATATAATGCTATATATATATATATATATATATATATATATATAATGGAAATAAGGTTATTCTATCATAGTATTCTCTGGTGCGTATTCGTGAAATTCAGCACCCAAAAGTCTGTTTTATTGATAAAAATTCGAAACATGCATTTAAGAACGCGAAAACAAGAGGATTATCTATGGAAGCGTCATGATGGCGATTAAGTTCAAATCCTGCTCCGTACGAATCGACAGGTCGTATATAACATACCCGCAACTTTTTTTCAGGATCACAACTTGTTCAATTTATTTACATCCTGATACTACCGTCTCTTTCTACGAATTCGGAACTTTTATGATATCAAGTCTGCCGAAGCCGAGCATGATTTTAACGGACATGCAGCTGCATTTAAAGCGAACAAATATAATTATAAAAGTCGTGTGATTAAATTGATAATTAACGCCCGCAACATGGCGCGTATGTATACTCTCGAGACATAATAACTTTTCTTATTGATGCCGACCATATTTAGACGGTCATCTGCTCACCACAGTTAGCAAGGTCTACAAAAGTACAATTACTACACAATGACCTGCCAGATAGCGATTACCTATCATTTATTTGAACAGACGTCTACAAATTAATTTTAATAGAGTCCACTGAATTTAATAGAATCAACGCGGATTTTTTAACAACATTCTGGATTCCCTGAAGTATTTTCACCATCGACCACGACAGTTCCAAATTTCCTTCACGGTGGTCTACGGTTTCCTCTGATGTTGTTAGAAAAAGAAGGGTAATAATTAAAAAAACCTGAAGAGAGATCGTACTCTTCAAAATGGTCTCCAATGCCAAACAGCGAATGTAAAAACTAGATGCATTTTGAAACCATCTAAGAAATAATCGTGGAAAGGATTCGTATCGTTCATAATTAATTCTACACTATCAGAACAAATCTGGCAAAAATGAAATTCGTCGAGGACACATTAAAATCTTTTTCGTTGACTGGACTTTTAATCTATAATTAAGCAATTGGAGAAGATCTCAAATATTTTCATCCGTACATTATTTCACGCAACACGTGGACATACCTCAGCGCCTAACGTTCACCGATGAAAGAAATCATAATGTCTCTTATTTAGATCAATTCGAGGACTACAACAACAATTAAAAAAAAAAAATTGCAATAATTAAGAAAATTAAATCTTAATGATGACGTACGTATTATCATTTATTAATCTACAGCTATAGATGAACGGCAGTATTACAATAGGTTCTAGGAAAAGTTGTTAATAAACGTTTATTATTCTAGAGCAACGTGCCATTGCGGATTTAAGGTGAACTTGTCGACATTGGATTAACTATTATTTGTACTTTATTATATTAAACTAAAAAGCATCGTTGTATCTATCAGCGAACAAAAAACTCCGTGTCTTATGAAAAGAACGTGAGTACTTTATAATAAGTATAAAAATATTTTAAAGTATAAAATAAAACAATCAAAATTAATTTCTGTTCAGAGAATGTTAAAGCTTGGTGTTTAAATTACAAAATCATTTTTGATAAACTTAAACATACAAATAGTATCCCATTATTTCAAAAAGAAGATGGTGCACCTATAAATAACATCAACGATAATCTTAATTGCCTATCGTCGTCATTTCCCAATGATAATGCGATCGTGGACAGAACAGGAAGTATTGCGTTCGAATTTTAAAATGGAACCACAGAACTCGATATTAAACGAAAATTCACAGCCCCTGTTATTCTTAAGCAAATTAAATATTATCATAAAAAATTAAGAAAGCAACAAAGCAGCAGGCCCCGATCAAATTACAAACTGATTAAATTAGTATTTATAAATATGTAATCTGCTTAACATTATGTATAAAAAAATTTACACGATGGCATACTTTCCAGAAATATGTAAAGAGGGTGATCTTATTAAAAATACCCGATAAACATAGTTTTAAATCCTATCGAGCGATTTGTGTTTTAAATGTTTTTGGAAAAATTTACAAAAAGTTACTAAAAATACAGATAACACTACCTAAATAAGAAGAACTTTCTCGATAACAATTTGGTTTCAGGAACATCAACAGAGCGTGCAGAGTAAACTACATCATTTTCAAAGTTAGGGAGGGGCTCAAACAAGGTAGACATATCCTAACTGTCGGAATAGATATAAAAGGTACCTTTGGATAATTGCTGATATCCTGCTTTATTCTACAACTTAAAAATATTACTAGGCGAAAACAAAATTCTACTGCATACACTGTACCATTATCTTAATGACAGACGAATTACATATAGTATAATGATCGGTTATATATAATTACACAAAATTCTCATCATAAGTCTAACTTTAAATTTTTGTTAGCCAGTCTATGGCTCCGTTATTAAGATTGTGAACATCGTCTAATGTTAAAAACCTATAGGTGTAAATTCACTTCTTCCAATATATGCTGCATTGTTTGTCTTCGCAGCAGTTGTTATACCCCATTTCTGAATTAGATATCCGCATCTTCCTTGTCCGGTCCTAATTCTATTTAGTGTGTCTTCCATAGTTTCCTAGATATATCCATTCCTTTAATTTTATTCCTCGGGTCGACGACTAAACGGGAATTTGTTGTATGTTCTAAATTCCTTTCCCATGTTATTTTACATTTATTAAACTCATATCCTCCGCTATTTTCTGGATTTGAGTCTCGATACTGGTGCGGATCTTATCTCTTCAGATATTGGCAGTTCGGAGTAGATCTGAAATTTATTTCTATCTCCGAATAATGCTGTCTCTCTCGTCTAATATTCCTTTAATTTCATTCATCGGGTCGACGACTAAACGGGAATTTGTTGTATGTTCTAAATTCCTTTCCCATGTTATTTTACATTTATTAAACTCATATCCTCCGCTATTTTCTGGATTTGAGTCTCGATACTGGTGCGGATCTTTATCTCTTCAGATATTGCCAGTTCGGGGTACATCCGAAATTTATTTCTATCTCCGAATAATGCCGTCTCTCGTCTAATTGCAGCTGGAGCTATATTAGCTAAAACTGGAAGCCGCTTAAGTGGTGTATCAGCGTTCCTGATATGATTCGGAGTGCTTCATTTAATATTACATCTACTTTTTTTCTTTTAACATGGCAGCTATTACACCAAACTGATGAACAATATTCGGCCGCTGAGTATACAAATGTCATAGAAGAAATTCTGAGTGTTCTGGCATCAGCATCTCAAGTCGAACCTGCGAGTAATGAGATTTATACGTGTTTTTAACTTTTCGGATAAAACCGTTAGATGCTCATTATATGATAAGGTGCGGTCTAATGCCACGCCTAAGTACTTTGGATATTTTTGCTAGTTCTACACACCTTCAAACTTCACTATAGGTTAGATTTTTGCCATTCGGTTGTTGAGGTAAAAAAAAAACGCTGTCCGTCTTGTGGGGATTCGGTCGTAATTTCCATTTGTACTGTAGACTTCCCGAAGCGCTATTTTAATAGATAATAACAGTACATTAATTCAATAGCGCCCCTGGAAACGTCTTAATACATTATATTAGTCGGCTAACTACACCACTTTAATCATCGGTTAATTAATTAAAATTAAAATGTCAACGAATTCCATTAAACATAGGCGATAAATGTACAGAAAAAAAAACAAACAACGAATATATGGGCTAAGGCAATATGTTAGGTCCGATATTTTGGAACATTTTATTTAATGGGACCACGAAACCAGAATATAATAATAAAGTTGATTTGTGTGCTTACGCTGACGATTTATTACTCATCATAAAGGGAGATTCTAAAATTGAACTGGAACATGTTGCACATAAAACGTTACATAAGTTAGAAAGATGGTTAAATCTATCCGTGGATGAATGTTTTTTTTTTCGTTACAATCTTAGCTTAATGTTAAATCAGTACAAAACCATAAGACACTTCCATATAAAATTTAAAATTCAATGAACTAATCGTTCAAAATTTTCAAAAATTCGCTTTCCACCTACTTCGTCCTAGATTTCAGAACACAAGCGTTGTCGCATAATGGCCCGTTCACGTATCATCATGTATCTCTCTATGTATCCGCGTGTGCGTTTGTGTTATGTGCAAGTAAGAAACCTAGTTATGTAAATAAATAATTATTGTAGATTTGAAATGTACATATATATGATTCTCTCAACCGCGTGTATAAGACCTTACGTATAATTCTAACGCATGGTACACAACTCGGGTAAATGTACGTGAGAATTTTACATTAATTATGACAACAAAGTTTAAAGAGCTGTCTCTCCTGCTTAAGATGGCGGTGCAGGACAGACAACTTCGATATTAAAAAAAAAAATGTAATCTACATCGCGAAGTTCGACAAATAATGTATTTAATAAAAAAAAGAAAAGGGTGTAATTTTCAAAAGTTTTTATGTGATCGCCGATTTTCTTAAAATGCAGAATTTTCCTTCTATTTCGAGGTCTAATTTTTTTTCTATACCTAATTCAATGTCTTCTCATTTTTTTTTTTTTTTTTTTTTTTTTTTTAACGGGGATGCCTTTACAGCTTACCCAACGTGGAGCCATAATAATCACTAACTCATATTCTTATGAACTCGGACAACTTCTCGAGAAAAGTCGCTATGTCCGGGAACAAATCTAGTTTCTCAACATGCAGAAGTGACATTACGTTATAAGGAGGACCATCACGAGATGAATTTGAGATACAGTTCAGAACGTAATGCTGTTAATGAAGGACATTCGAAGAACACGTGATCAGGGCTGTAGACTACACGACCAGTATGTAGAGGACAATACGGATTATCTCTAAGCTGCATAACGAACAGGCGGTCCGGCAACAAGCAATGCCCAAACCGCAATCTGCTGATAAGCACAATTCCTTGTTATTATTATAAATTTCTAAACATTTCATCCAATACCAACATCAAATAAAATTGGTGACAATCTCCTTTTTTATCAAGTATAATTTTTCCATTATCCATTATTGCAATCCAGTCGAATGCTTTTCGAAAATCTACAAATGCAAGATACTATTTTATAGGCAGTCTGCAACCCGGATCGTGTCATTTTTGAATGCTCTGCTGTGGCGCCGTTGCGTTCGGAGCTTTACCTTGTCTTGCTAAGTTCTTCGAGTATTACACCTCTGTATCCCTTCTACATCTGGATAATCTATTCCCCCATATAGCGACGTTTCTAGAGAAATCAGCATGCTCGATTAAGATGTAGTCTCCGCAGTATCACGTTGGGTAAGATGTAAAGATACCCCCATTAAAAAAAATAATAATATTGTATTCATTCGTTTTTTCTTTTAATTCATTGTATGCAGTATTCAGATTACCTACGATTGAAAAGTCTGTGTTTAAAACGTTCTATTCTTGTTGTTACTTATAATTCATTTTATATTCTTCTATATATTATTTTTGTAAATACTTCGTATAACGTTTTTTAGACGGCTTATATAGCCTATAACTTATTTTGTCTTTCTTTTTACATTTGTCTAATATTGCGATGTTATTAACAGTCGTTGACTTGGTATTCTTCCAATAAGATATAAAACGGGTGTGTCATTTCTAGAAGACATTTTTCCCTTTGCCTTCCCAAGCTTCTTCACTTTCCCAGCAAGATGGTGTCAATTTACTCTACTAATTGAATAGCTCTAAGTTACCTATATACATTTAATCACCTATGTAGCTATTAACATCCGATTTACGTAACCCTCCGATTGACGAGCGCACATTCTGCCGATGATAATTGTTAAATTTTTAAAATGTTTCACCGTTCAAAAAATCCGTTCACATTATTAAATTTATAAAACAATAAATAATTATTATTTTTTATTTACATACATACATACATATATATGTCAAGCAAAAGTAATGGGATGATAATAATAATAATAATGCAGAAAATAAAGGAAGTGAAACAAAAACATCTTGAGTAATGGCAAAACGTTTATTTAAAGGGAAGACGGACTTACATTAACAAGGATCGAACTAATCAGTCAAGATTTCTTCCTAGCACAGTTTCTGTCGATGGAAACGACTATCTATATATTAAAAAAAAAAATGGGCTTAACAAATTAAATGCGGAGAATGTAAAATCCAAATTTCAACATTGTACCAAATTCAAGTACATAAGAGCTGAATACAACATCAGAAAAAACTACAACTGGTTCAAGAATAAAAACGATACAATTAATACATTACAAGGATATATGTAACCCCACGATATGTTCAGATTTTTTTCTCTTTTGTATATATGTCGTAAGTAGAAGAGATATGGATAAACCATTACCCGGTCTTCATTTATAAAAATGTTTAAACTCTTTATGTTTTATCTCTCAATAAGGTTATTCTAATTTTAATTATGTGTAAATATCTATACTTAAGTAATAATTATATATTATATATATGAAAGAAATTAAAAACATTTATGTATTATATATATATATGATAAACGCGAGGCAGAGATAGGCGGGTGTGATATATGTGAACATCAGTTAGATACGTATGTAACTTTTTATTCGTAGATATTATAAATAGAAGTGAACGTATTTTTGAACTTCCGAATAGTATGCGTTCGTCGCCATTTTTTAAAGATTAAATAAATGTTGAAGTTTGAGAATGCGAGCGGTTCGCAAAAGGTATGAAAAGAAAATCTCAGAAGAAAACAAAAGAACGTTCAACAATCTGCGTTGTCTGATGTTACCTTTAGCAGACACGAGAGAAAAATCCAAACTTTTTAAACTAAACTGCGGTTTTAGGTAGATATACAATGTAAAAATTTTTATCGTGTATTTACATACAAACATATGTGTGTTATGTATATATATATATATATATATGCGCTATTTAATTTACGAATATATTCCGTGTGGTGTAATTGTTGTATTAAACTGGTAAGTATTGTCCGATGAAAATGTATGATGATAACAGACATCCTCGACGCAATCCTTTGGAAATTTTCGTTCGTAATTTGGTTCGCGAATAACTTTTGTATTAACGCGATCAATCTTATTTAGCATTTTCGGTGTTTCGAACAATTGATTTCATTCTACTCTATCGAACGCTTTAACATAATCAGTATGACGTATTCTATAAGTTTGTTGTTCTTTCTGCAATGCTGCAATTGCATCCCTCGTTGGTGGTGAACTTTTTCTAAATCCGTACTGCGCATCATCAATGTATGGTTCGATATACTTTACCGGTTTTTAGTTTGTTTCCGTTTTATAATAATTTCTAATCGTATTTTTCATACTAGAAAACCAATCGTCCTGTATTCTTCACGCACTTTTTTTAGAAATTGCTACTAACACCGACAGTGGCGTAGCCAGGGGTTGGTTTTGGGTACCTGAAACCCCCCCCCCTATGGAATAAATCTGATAAAAAGAAAATGTATACTCGTTGTTAAATGCCGTTTTGCATTTGTTAAATTTTTTTTTTATTTTCATTATTTTATTTTGAATTTCGTTGTTTTTGAAGTAAATAAATAGTTTTGTAATGTAGGAGGTACTAGAAGAATTTTATAAAGCGAAGAATAGATTTTAAATTTTAAATTTAGTTAATTATTACTATGTATTATTCCTTCGAAAAATATAAAATAATTATTTATCGTTTATTTTTTCGCGGAATTTATTGTAACCCCATCTGTCCTCAATAACATACTATTAAGTATTAGTGTGTTAAACATTTCTGTCGTCTTCTAATAGAATTACATATTCGACGTGTAATAAATATAAAAATAACTCTGGTGAATTGGATTGCTTATTTTTAACCTAATTGAGTTTTGGTTAATTTAAAGTTCAATTTAACTCTCGGGTTTACTGTTATAATTTAGTTTTGTTTGAACCCCCCCTCTTCAACCGTGTATGCCTACGCCACTGAACACTGACGTGAATATATCTTTTGGTCAAGTTTCTTCTTTGTAAATTTTACAATTTCTTACGAAGATTTTTTCCACCGTTAATAATTAATTATCTCTGCCGGTATGTTATCGACTTCCGGTGATTTATTATATCCCCTCGATATTTTTTATTATATCATCTTTTTTTTATTTTTATTTTCATTGGATCATTTGTATTCTATAGTTTTTATATATTGTCTCGCTGCATGTATAGTTTGATTAAACTCCAACTGATAACATCATTTTAATTTTTCAAGTAATTTCGATAACGGCTATAAAACCGATATATAATTCCACACGTTGTTACTCGAGCGAAACTATTTACTGTTCCAAGATCGTTATAATATCGGTATATAAAAGTCCTATACTTTATGAATATATTTCCATTCGGTTTATACATACAAATATTCTCGTGCGAGTATGTTTTCCTAAAATACACTCGTATATATTTACGCGCATGAGAGTTAAAAGTATGGTAAAATTCTATATTATGTTTTTGTACTTCATTACGCGTATGACTCTTAACAGTTTTGTGCACTAGCATTTAATGTCGGCGAAGTAATGTATACGGTTTAGGACAACGAATTTAAGAGTGTTAAATACCCGAACATTCTGTTAATGTTTGTCTTCGTTAGATGGTTGAATGTTTAAATTTAAATACTTAATAACGTCCGATGGCGCCGCTTCGTAATGAGTCGAATCTCCTTGTCAAATTTGCATTTTAAATTAAAATTATCAGCGTCCGTAACGTAAATTCCGTAATTGCACGAAGTTTCTGTGTAAATACACTCGAATCGGTCATCCGCTCGGAATAACTCTAATTATATACGCGTAACTATGAAATTTTTAATTTTTTCAATAATTCAAATAAATATTCCATCTTGATAAATCGTTTAAGCGGCCAGGAATTAAAAAGTTCTTGATACCTCTTTATTGCTTAGATCATAATAATAATAATAATAATTTTTTGAAGCACGTTTAATTTTGTTTATTTTAAATAATTATATACGACGTCCATCCTGTATAAACGGTACAAGCGTTCAATGTTGCCTATTTTGTATATTATCTCATTATGATTAATCTATACGTCAAGATAAATTTGTTAAAGTATTTTATACAATAATTTGAATAAATTTTCACCCTAAATAAATAAATAAACAGTGTATTTCGAAAAACAGAATTGACTATAACGTAAAAGTACAAAATAAAAAAAAAATTTGCGCATCCCCAAAAACAGATTTCTTACTGCGTATACCACGACGAGTGTAATAACCGTATGCAATAATACAATAAAATAGATTACAGGAAAAATCAAAACCTATATACTATATTTTCACCCTGTATCTTTCAGTTAACAGCTTATATGTAATTATAAAGAAAAAAACTTAAATAATAAAACATCCGCCGGTTTGGACAAGATAAGCAACGGATTGCTTAAAATTGTCAATATTAAAATATTGCGAATAATAACTAAAGTAATGTACTTTTCCGACTAAATTTCTTTCCAGAAATATAGAAAATTTCAAAAATAGTCATACTACCAAAATAATGCAATAAACCGATGTGGGTAAATCATATAGAATCTTTACTTTCAAACATAAGCAAAATCAATGACCGATACGGAGACTTAGAAAATAGGTCAGCAGAACTAGCTGTATTCGAAGTAATACAAACAATCAAAAAATTCAATATAAGATAACCCTGGTGACACTGGACATTACTAAAGCTTAAATACAAATTATTTAATAATATTATTAGAAAAATTGAATCTTGATCAAAATTTTCTAAATATACAAATCATCATCTTCAGAACAGATTTACATTAGTAAATATTGGTACATTCAACAAAAAAAAACCATTCATTAGTCACAAGGATAATGCAAGGCTGACTTATAGAATATAGTATTTTCAAGAATATATAAAATTAAACTACCGGCAAATGTTAAAATCATCGACGATATAGCTATAAGAATAAATTAGACTTAGAAAAAAATATGCGGTACATACGATTAAATTGAAAAATGCTTAAATAGTTATAGTTTAAATACGTCAAAATCTAAATATATGTTATTCGGCAAAAAAATCAAAAACAATAAATTAAATTTAATAAATTACAAATATCCAGTCTTTGACAAGCATAAAATATTGGGGGGGTAAAAATGGAAAAAAAATTAAAATTTTATAAGCATTTCTGTAATGAGGGGAATAAAATGAGTAAGTTTTTGCCCATATTTAATCAACTATATAACAATAACAACGAATTAAATTATAAAAAAGGATTAATATCGTATAAATCGATAATATTAGCGAACTTAATTTACAACAGTAGCATTTACTATGAAATGTTAAAAATCCAACGATTATCATTAATAAGATCTTTTCAAAGAATAATTGAAATTCAAACGATTAAATCATATAAAACTACTATCAGTTGTAATAGCAGGTATTTATCCCGTAAATGTAGAAATTCGTAAACATATATCGATATATTTTTCATCGAGAATAATATTAATATATAAATCGTGAATTTTATTAAATAGAAAATTCGTATACGAAAAATTAACGCAAAACCGTTTAAAGTTATACTATATCGAGAAATATCATGGATCAACTTATCAATATTTCCTAAATTTAAATGTTACATTCGATAATAACCATTTTATTTCTAACTTTTATAATGCTCAATTTATCACCCGTCGTGGCTGTTTTTTAAAAAATGTAACAGCAGAAACTGAAAATTGTAGAGCATGTAACACATCGATACGGTTTATCATATACTGCGAGATTGTAATTGCAAACGAATAGTTTTACATTGTAACACGATAGAATTAGTAAATAATAAATAGAACGATTTTAATAACTCGGCTATTCAGGAAATAGAAGTAATTATAACTTTTAGCATATTAATGAGATCATTTTTCAATGTACATCATTTTAATTTTTAGAAAATATTGTAAATGAGCTTATGATGGCAATAAACTTAATTGGGCTGTCACCGTAAAGTTTCCATAGCGTATATTTCTATAATTTCGAATAAATATACTATTTCGAAATAAAAAAAAAAACCAGCTTATATTCAAGTTGTTATTAATAGTTTACTATAACGTAATGGAAGGAAAAACCATAGGTGTAAAATCCAAAGAGGAAAATCTCGAAGGAGTTTTGAAATCAAAGGAAAACGGCAATATGTGAAAATTAAAGAATTAGCCGATGCACGAGAATCTCTTGCACATTGGAATGGTACCCACCAACACCAACCATCGAGTTCGGGAGAAGAAGGAATGATTAATAGTTTATTGTAATTTTATTTTCGGATGTTCGGTAGACTTTGATAAATTTTGTGTTATCGATTTACACACTACAATTATATACCTGATCCTTTAAAACACGTATGAGCGCAGCATTTCCGACCAGAGTATTGAATTAGAATTGAAACGTACGTTCCTCTAACTCGACGTTCAATATATATGTAAATCTGGTATAATATAGATAGATATCCGATTTCTCATTTTGACGAGGATATAAATATCGTTTCGATAGAAATATTCGAACTACTCGATAAAGCGGCCAGAGAAGCTGCTATGTTTTTGCCGATTCCGAAGGTTACAGTTCCAGCGCCCGACCTTAAGAAATACATCGTAAATTGGCTTCTTGCATTATGACGGAAGAAGTTGACGTTAACATTCGATCGATCCTTCGATAACTTCGTTTCCAAACCGCACAGATGATGTGATCATCATCAGGACTTTGGTCGTACGCGTCTCACTCATTCCTATTTTATTAATAAATCTTTGGTTCTAGCGTGTTCCGGCTGTAATATTATCCTTTCCATTTTCCACATTCTAGATGATTATACTACTCGCTTCGAGCGTCTCTTAATCTTCCTCCTTCGCTTCATCTGCTCTTCAAAAGGATGACGAATTCGAATCTAATTACCTTCTTCAACCGTTCCGGTCTCTATTTCTCAATTTAATACTTTTTTCCTATCGTGCTTCTAGCCTTGGCTGTTGTACATGGCGTGTTAATTTAATTTAATAACGAACGACGTTTTATTTACGTGTGTATTACGGCTCGTCAAATTATTATTATTATTATTATTATTTCTATATTTAGTTACGATTTCATTTGAAAAGTTATATTAGAGAATTTGGCGTATGTTTATCCAGTGTACACGTTGAAAGTATTATTCGATACAAAAATATTAAAAAACCGGGACAAAAGCGAAATTCAAACGTCGATATAGCTTCCAACGGTAATTACATTATCCGGATGAAAGAGCCGAATAAAAACGACTAGCTTATACGACCGGTTTTATTTTGACCCTTTTCGACTTGTTAAATTATTAAGTAAGGAGAGAAGTGTAAACGAAAAATAGTATCTAGGGTGCGTTATATGAGACCGTGCTTAAATAACGGAAAAACCATTTATATTTGGCCCAGCTACGAAAAATACTGTTTTTTTTTTTTATGTAAAAAATATATAATACGATATTACAACATTTTAATTCGTTTAATTTTGGGGAATCGACATTATCAAATAAATCTTCCTTACTTTCGCGTTAATTCGGGAAATTTAAAAAAAAAATCGTCTTCATATATACATATATCAATTTTAAACATCGTTGTTTCAAATTGCGTATAGTTCTTACGTTCGTTTTACTGCTGATTCGAAGCACAACCTACATTCAGACGAGATCCGACTGCGTGAAAACGCAATCGAAAATCTAAACAAGTAAACACGATTAAACGCTTCGAACATGTGCGCACATGTATGCGTTTTCCTGTCAAGCGCGTAATGTACATGTCAAATTCGTTTTCTTTCGCTATTTTTCCGTTTCATTCTCATGCAGACGTGTGTACACGGTTCGAATGCCGATCATCATCATCATCGATAATACATAAGACTGGTTTTATTTCATGACGAGTGCTTTTCAGTTGCACCGGTTATCCAGCATCTTTGAATATTTGTCCATTTGCATGTCCTTCACTAACATGGCCACGAATTTTCCTCTTGTATTGTTCCTTCCATTATATCCTGTAATTATCTGTTACAAACCCCTTTTCTTTACCCGGTAGAGCAATGCCTTCTTTTCTTCAACTCTACTTAGTACTTGTTTTTGTAATTTTATCAGTCCATTTAATACGTTCCATTTTCCTACAGCATCATCAAAAACTTCCAGTTTTCGAATATTCTGCTGACTCAAAGTCCACGTTTCGGCACAATATAGTAGTCTAACCGGTCAAATATAGCTATTTATAACGCGCTTACGTGGGTTCATATCGCAATATATTTTGTTTCCCCTATCACGCTAACTTGGCTAGCATAATTCTTATATCTCGGTTATTAACCAAGATATTTGAAACTGCCAACTTGTTCGATTTGTTCTGTATTAATTTTTAATAATTTGACCACAATTTACTAATTATCAATATTTTTGTTTTACCTCCGTTAATTAATTTCTAGCCCATTTTCTTTTCCTATATCATTTATAGACTGGACCATTTTCTAGAGTACATTTGAAGATCCTGCAATTACGGCTTGGTCGTCTGCGAACTTAATAGTTCGAAGTCTATCTCCTTCTACGGATATACCGTAATTAGTATTTTCCAATGCCTCCTTAAGTACGAGACATCCGCATATACGTTAAACGTATATGACGATAAAAGGCAGCCTTGTCGTACTTCTTTATTTATTTTCGTTGGCTCTGACGTGTCTGCGTTCAATCTGATAATTGCTGTCTGGTTTCGCATTAATCTTAATATTTGCTCATCCAATTTATTGTAATAGAGGATGTCCCAAGAGACTCTATCGAATGCTTTGACATAATCGATGAAGATTTTGATTCATGTTTATCGCGTATTCTCCAATATTTCGCAATACTCCTATTGCGTATCTAGTAGACCTATTTTTCCGAAAACCAAAACTGCGTTTTATCCAAGAATTGTTCTCTATACCTTTCCGTTCGTTTTTTAATTATTTCAAGTAATATTTTCCACGCGTGAGGCATAAGTTTAGCGATATTATTATTATTATTACTATGTATACCGCAGATTGTTATATACTCGGACGATCGAAATTAAATATTTTTTTTTTCAAATTATGTACTAAATATAAACAATTATGATATATATATATATATATATATATATATATATATATATATATATATATATATATATATATATAGATAGATAGATAGATAGATAGATAGATAATTATTCCGTAAAAACGAAGTATCTGACATTTTGATGGCCACAACGAAATTTTTAATACATTATGTAAATAATGAAAAGGGGACTCTTTTAATTGAATATATATATATATATATATATATATATATAAACTTGAAAAGTTAAAATGTAGAACTTAAAAAAAAAATAAATAAACAAAAAGTAGTTAAAATCACTGATTTAAAAAAAAAAATAAGTTATAAAAATATATATATATATAAATGTAAAAAATATTACTTATTCACAAAAATCGCAGTAATAAAACAGCATTCTTTAAATAATCCGATAGTGAATGCGGTAAACAACGGAATCAACAATCAGCAATATAAAATTTATATGCATAAACAGTTAACGCGATGAAAAATAAATTGAAGTTAAACGAAAACATCCTCCAACAATATGAAATTTACCGTGTTATTGTTTATTGCATAAAATTCATATAGTTTATTGTTTTATTTTAATATTTATCGTGTTATCGCGTACGTATAAATTTTATACTGTCGTTTGTTGATTGTGTTATTTATCGCATTTATTCGCGGGTTATTTAAAAAATACTGTTTTATCGTTTTAATTTTTGTAAATCGCGTATGCGAGTAATATTTTTTACATTTGCATATTAATAATTTATTGTTTATATTCATTGGCTTAACAGTCGAAAAGCTTGTGATTTTTCATTTTAAAGTAATTTAGTAATTTTAACTCCTTTTATATATATATATATATATATATATATATATATATATATATATGTATGCGTGTGTGTGAAATGAGTGTATTACGTAGTAAAATTTCGTTCTAAGTAGGACAGAATAAATCGTTTATAACATACTTATCCGTCGTGTAACCTAATTTAAGGTTAAAAGTACTAAAAGCATCGTACATCTTTACAATCGTCTGCTCATTCCGGAGACGCCGAATTTTTGCCGCGGCTAGCTTTGGAAATAAATTTTATTTTAATCGCGTTTTTAAGTCTAACGCCTAACTTCGGCAATAACTGCCTAGACGTATACGCGGCGTATATAAAACAAAAACCTGGTTAGGACGATGTTAGCTAGAACGTTTTATTGATGTTTGTGTTGTTTTAAGTTAGCAATGTTCCTAGTATTTCCTTTTATTCTCGTTTCTGATATATATATTATATATATATATATTGTATTTATTTAAAAAATGGAGCTCGATATTTCGGTCAACTCGGAAAGAGCTCTCTAATGGTTTGGACTGTAATAGGTGATTGAAAATCATCTGCATGGAAATTACGAATTTCCAGTTTTCGTCTCAGACCGTCGTATTTTCCAACTCCAATGAAATTTTGAATATTTCGATTTTTTTTACCGTCTTATACAATTATCTAAATATATTTCGATAATTTTAGCTTAAATTCATTCAATGGAGACGAAGTTTTATTTCGGACGATACCGGGGTGATGCCCCTGCAGTTCTACTTCAGAGCGTCTTAAATAGATCGACCCGAATTTTATACGTTCGGCTGCGTCAAAATTATTAATTCGTTGGACGGAGAACAAATAAACAATCTAGCCAGAAAAATTTCAACAATGTGGCCGACGTTTATCGAAAGCCTGAAGACGAGGTTACTAATACCAGTTCCATCTGCTATTATCGAAGAAATTGAGGTGTCCTAACGATTACGTTAAAAAATTAGAACACGACGTCCTTGTTATAGTTCGTTTTTTATCACTTGTCCGGGATAACGCCATTTATTTTGAAGATCCAATCGTTTAGGGCATCGTTGAATCTAACTTCCGTGCACATATTAAATAGAAGGGGACACCTCTACGACGTACTCCTTCTTCGATGATTACTTTTGTCGACACGGTATTATCTATACAAAAATCGGCGGGTACACACGACTAATTATCCGGATATAATTTTTGTCTCTATAGGTACGTCCTTCGACATTTCCATCAGTTTATCATGGCTATCAAACGCTTTGTAGTAATCAATATTCGTAAACATCTACATTCATATCCGTACAGCGCTGCGTTAATGTACGTAGGTGCATGAATTATCCGGAGGAGTATTTTTAGGGCGTGTGACATCAGGCTAATTAATGGGTAATCGTCGTGTCTGCTTACATTTTTAAGAATGTTCATAAAAGTTGCTTTAAACCTTTCTGCAGCTATACACCTTTTATAAATTTAGGACCGGTAATAAGCGTGTAAAAAGAAAGAACGTGAAATATATATGTAGAACGGTAAATCTGATGACGACAAACTGGAGAAAGAGCGTGTTTGGAATATTAGGAACCCCCGAAAACGACTGCGGAAGAGGTTGCCATCTAAATACGCAACCAGGGTATCATATTGCTCTCCTATGTTCATCCTCGCGTCATATTGGTGTGCTTCTTCTGATGTCATGAACTTTAAGTCCTTGCAGGCGATGCTTGTTGCTGATTGTACTTCCGACGTCCTTAGGGGTTCGTTATCAAATGAGTATTTGGCAGTTTTTCAGTTGCGTTTCAGTAATGATCGGAACGTCAACCTATGGTGTTAAGGAATAAACCGTGCACTAATTTCTCATAGCATCTTCAGGAAGTTGTTGCAAAGACTATAACAGCGTATCGCTGGTTCGAAAAATTGCTCCGATTAAAAAATGAAAAATTTAAGTTGAGCTGGGAATGTCTAATGGCAGGTAGTCGTATAAAAGTTTTTTTCCGGTAGTGGTCGAAGTCAGGGGAAAATAGCTAACACGCGCTCGAGTGTAAATTGATTCGAGGGAAGCGCGTTGAACAAGAGCCGATGGAGAGAATTGGCGTCAGACTTCGTCAAGCGATGCACTGCCATAGGCGTATTGTAATCGTAGAAATTGTCGTTGAAAAATATCGTCGACAAATGGGAAAAAATCTCGAAAGTTAAGGTTCATTTACGAAGCTTTTATCCTTATTACGTGTACGTAATAAGTCTAGTGCCGACAGAGATGAAGATGAATACGTCTGTTTTATTGCTCGTCTCTTTCTACACGTCTATTTGGTGTTACAATTTATTTTCGAATATTTTCGATATTTTGCAGTTTAAATTTCGAGAATTTGCTTCTTTCGAGATGTAAACGTACCTCGGCCAGTTTTGAACGTTTAAATCGTATTTATATTTTATTTCACTCTTTCGTATTTACTTTTTAGTTTTTCTATCCTTATCTCGTCTCATACGTCGTAAAACGTGGGCAGGTTTTTTTTTCACTATCTTCTTGATAAATTATCTTCATTTCA
Source organism: Coronaproctus castanopsis (assembly GCA_032883995.1). NCBI lineage: Eukaryota > Metazoa > Arthropoda > Insecta > Hemiptera > Monophlebidae > Coronaproctus > Coronaproctus castanopsis. Next base: position 64,786,404 of record CM065052.1, on the reverse strand, counting down.
TTTTTCGCGTCTTCGTTGTTGAGTCCGTTCACACTTCCAAAAGTTTTCTCTTTTATAAACTACCGGCTTCAGACTTTAACGTAGTATTTCTTACACGGCTATATATATTTTATATATATATATATATATATATATATATATATATACGTATACTACTAATGGCTTTTAAAATTCGCTTAATAACCGCTTTGTCCGTCGGTTAAGCTCCGAAATTCTCAGACAAAGCGTTCACTATTATCAATTAAATCTCCTTTCACATTTTCCAAAGGCAACACAAAACGACGTCCGCTATTAATAAGTAACCGACGACTGGTACCGGCTCCCCACTGAAATACAAGGGTGTTAACTTTAGCATTCATCGTTATCATTAGCGTCTCCACCATCGTTATCATTATCCAGCTTTAGCGTTTTAGCTTAGGTTCGGAATATATTCGACCCTCTAAATAACTTAAAGGCCTTCGCAAGAATGAAAGCTCCCCGTACCATGTATCTAAACGATATTATTGCGCTTTTTATGTGTTTTTAATATGTGTTTATATATTATATATATATATATATATATATATATATATATATATATATATATATATGTATATATATGTATATGTATATATATATATATATATACATATATATATATATATATATATATATATATACATATATATATATATATATATATATATATGTATATATTGTTGCGTTGGTATACGTAGAAAGGATAAAAATGTGCCTACCGACCAATTTAATTTTGTATTTCCGTTCTTTCAATTTTATCTAATGGATTTTTACCGGAGTTCTTTTCCACATATTATTAACGGGACGACATTTTGAAATTGTCTTCGTTAAATCCGCAGGAGTCCGTTGGCGATTTATTACGTCTTCCACCCCCCCACCCCCAAAACAAGCGAAACGGTTTTATTTTCTTTTTCTTTTTATTTGAGAGGTGGGATGTCATTCGGTTCAATTTTGTTTTTCAATAATAAATAAATGTACTTGTTCCGCTTTTGCACCACAGATATTACTTAGTTTGAAAACATTTCTCTTTCGTCGCATTATTTTTCTTAGTTAGAGCGTAAATTATTATCATCATTATTATTATTATTATTATTATTTATTAAAGATGAAAAGACTTAATACAGATAATTTTAAATCTATTATGAGACATGTGAAATTTTAGAAGAGACGCCAGTTAATTTTAAATCTAAGAAATTAATTACAAACGTAAATCGGAACTAAACAGCCTGTGTTAAAGTGAACGACGATTATACAGAAAGCATAAATATCAAACAAGGGGCAAGACAGAGCTGTATATTGTCGTCTTGTTTACATGCAGACAGAATTTTCAGTGAAACATTGTATGGTGCCACACGAGGTATTAAAATTAAATAACAGTCCAAAATCACTTAAATCGGTTGGTTCAATGCTATTTAACCGGAATAAATGCCGACATGTTACATTTACAAATAGAAAAGTCAGATGTCCAGCTCTGAAAATAAATAATGATGAAATTACCTAAGCAGATTCAGTACGTTACCATGATTATGTACCGGACGCTTACATAGCGACTACATATGGCACAGACTCAAAGAACTATTATCATTCGTAGTACAAAATTACTACATCCATTGTTAGGACGAAACTCTATTTTAAATTTAGCGACTAAGGCGGAATTGTCGACCCCCATTTGTACATTATGGAATAGAGCTGTATAGAAGTACATGTAAAAGTAATCTTCGAACGATACAACAAGGCAACAGTCGAAGATACTTCGTACTATCACGTCGTCTGCAGTCTACGTCTCCAATCTGTGACATTATATAATGATCTTAAGATTCCATAACCCACGCAACAATGCAAGTTCGAAGACAGCAACAGTCCCATCACCCGCAGAATGCGTACAAGTCTTCCAGACAATCCGCCAAGGCGCCTGAGAAGAAAGTGGTGCCTTGAGATCACCTAACGGACTCCAGTTTTACTGCTCTTTCATCAGACGGTAGCGTGTCTTTTTATTAACTACTGTACTTGATTATTCTTATTACTATCAGTCTTTCTCAATTTCATTCCCATCGAATTACTTCTCTTTTTCTTTTTTCACAATCTTGCGCTTCAATGGAGGCCTTAGATTAACACCTGTTCATTTATCCGGACCTGCGTTGTATGCAGCGCATATGGTACGATGTTTATAAAAAATAATAATCATAATAATAATGCGGTTCCGGTAAATAATCTACGCTATGCGGATGATACGGTTTTAATAGCCGCTAAATAAGAAGATATGCAAATGTTATTATTTAGTCGGGTAGCAAGCAACACGCTGTGGACAGTTTGGTCTTTAAATTAATGCGTAAAAAACGAAAGTGAAGGAAATATTCTTAAAAATAAGTATAATAACGGGAATAAAAATATCGGACCAGGTGGATAAAATTAAATATCTATGACCACGGGTTATTTAGAGTTGGAAATAAGGTCTAGAATTGACGCGATGTAGCACAATCTGCAGAACTTTTTACGCAGTCATAATATTGACGGAGAATTGTTAAACATTATCTGCTGTTAACTCTATAGTGCAGAAACTTGGACATTGAAAGCTGGACATATAAAACGACTAGTACAGAAACATGGATTTTTACGAATACCACGGACGGAGTAAGTGCTAGAACGTATGAAAAACGATAGTTTAAACAATAAAAGTGAGGAAAATGAGTTAGCTGATCCACTTAATGCGTGGGCAAAAATCATACCGATGGGAGGTATTCTCGGGGTTAGTCCCAAACGAATAACAATCGATGAGTTTCGATAAACAGAGAATTTGCTCCATTTAGCTCTGGGCAAGTGGTTGCTAGGCATGTACCCTGAAAATAAATAAATAAAATAACACAAAAGGGGGAGTGTTCACTAAGTTGGGCTAAATTCATTATTATTTAATTTTAATTGTTCTGGATTTATAGATTTAGGAGTGTTTAAACTAAATAAAACTATTATTATATATATATATATATATATATATATATATATATATATATATATATATATATATTTCAATTATTTATATGGAAACTAGCGAGTTTCGATGAATATATTCCATTTGCGTTAAAATCACGATTATTACGGGGTTGCAGATGTTTAATCTTATACGGCATCCCTGTATATAACAAATATATGTATAGTATAAGGTTTAAAAATATAAACATATCAGTTTCAAAACATTATCATTTTTTTTTATTTAATTTTTTTTTTTAAATTTACGTGTCTTATACTGCTACTAAGGTCAGAGACACGGAAGGATAATTAGATTAAAGGAATAAGATTAAATAATGAAAGGAAGGTTATGAGCTTAGATTCAGCGGATGGAGGTACTGTAGGATTTCGATTAGGGATGAAGCAAGTTCAGCAGCAAGACGATTGGTTGCATAGGAAGGACATGATAACAGGATGTGAGGAATAGTAAGAAGGAAGCTGCAGGAATCACAGAAAGGTGCACTCTGGTTTAGAGGTAAGTATTTATGGGTAAAAAAGTGTATGGCCCACTGCGTACGCGGAACAGGGCGACTTCATATTTTCTGTTCGTGATGTGCCACCCAGTTTGCCTTCGTTCGATCCGCCGTAAATTGTGGTAGTATTTCTTGCAGCTGGTCGCATACCTGGTCCATTAGGCTTGGCACTGAAGTTAAGATAGCGGACTCTTTAGCTGCTTTGTCGACCGCATTCTTTAATCCTACCCCTTTATGGCCCGGTATCGACATTATTACTGTTTCTTCTTTGTAGGATGCAGCCTGAGTCAAAATTTTCCAACTAAAGGATGTTGTGATTTGTGCTGAAGACATCGAATAGAGCAGGCTATCATTGTAATACACATATATTATTCATATATTCATGATGGCTACATTTGTGACAAAAGATAGCGTACAAGAGTTTTGATTTAACTATGTTCCTTTTTTCTTGGCTGAGTGGTATTATTTCATTTTGTTCGTTTTTTCTTGAATCCGGCACTGTTAATATATCCATCCTTTTTATTTCCCCGGCAGATTTTCTGTAATCATTCCTCACATTTCGGAAGAACTTTTTCTTCTTTGATCTTGTTTCCAATATACTTCCTTTCGTTTCTCTGTAATATTTTATACCAACTTCGTCTTGATTCTACTTCTACAAAGTATTTGTATGTTCGTTATCCACTCCGTTCATGATATCATCTACATTCGTCACAGTGTCCACATTTCGAATTAGCTGTCTGATACTATCTGCGTTCCGGTCCCAGGTTCGCGATGAATATTTCGGAACTGATATTACGTAACAATAATTTACTATGACCTCGGGAGCGATTCCTAGCTTTTAGACTGTTGATACTGATTGTAAAGTATTAAATGGTTGTTTGGCCCTTGCAATTCGTGATTTGATTTCCTTGGTGTCTCTTACTTTTCTTATAAACAACAATAATTATATATATATATATATATATATATATAATGCATACATATATATAGATATGCTTACACGTTCAACACATTAGTCGACACACGACGAAAAAAGTACTCGGAATAAAATAAAACTAAATTTCAACGAGTTGTCGCAAATTTTCGTTCGTTTTCGCATAATTTATCGGAGCACGTAATAATTAATTGCAATTTTCCGTACATTATTATTATTTTTAAAAAAATTAAATTTTTTAACGTCAATCAATTCAGATATTCTTAACTAAAAAAAGGAACACGCGATACCACCTTCGAACAGGCCTTTCATATTGCGAGGTGTCTTGAAGAATGCAGATCTGTTGTTTCGGTTTGATTTATGCAAAGCTTTTGATGCAATTAATCACGATGTATTGCTCGAGAAATGATATGAGTGCGGATTTATATTATCGACGTAAAAGTTATTTAGAACATAAATATTATACTAAATACTTACGGTAATATCGAAAAATTCTGAGATCAGCTGTTTCTGAGAGCAGCGTTCTATATAAACGATTTGTAAAATTTAAAATGAATGGACGATTATATATCATTTTTTCAAAGCTCGCTACGGAAGTTAAAGATGTTGCTACTTTTTTGGTAATCAATAATAAATTATTTATCTAATGTTTTGTTTATTACGTACATTTTTATTTATTTTTTATTATTTATTTCGGCAAGTATTATAAACATATTGATAATTAATTTTATCCAATATAAAAGAATAAATTGAAATTGAAACTATTTTGATAGTTGCTATACGATAGTGGCAGCGTAAACGGAAATATTGGAACGTATTAAACTTAGGGTTAATTATTTCTTTATTAATTCGATTTGATCATTTTCTGCGTTCAACTAACGTATTCCGGTCATTTAAAACCGCCTTAGGAAGAAGGCATAAAGGCAAATATTCGGGAAGTCGTTTATATATAGCGAACGTTATTATTTACGATAGTTCGTTAATTAACCGTAAAACTTTTCGCTTTATCGTCGGCCTTATTCAAATCATTACAAGAAGAAACTATAAGAAACGGGTATAGAGAAGACATCGGAGGACTCATAGGGGATGATGTGGGGCAAGAGGAAATAGTTTAAAAATGACCGTTATTACATCCGCAGGAAATTAGAAAAATACATCGTTATGTCCAGCACGAAAGGCGGTTTTCTGCTCGACTTACCGCGATGACCGTTAAAACGTATGTCTGATATTACCTCGACTTAGAATATATATATATAATATATGAGAATTACCTCCTGTATTTATATATATATATATATATATATATATATATATATACATATATATATATATATATATATATGTATGTATGTATGTATGTGCATTTTTCGTCAATATTTTAAATATTCTTAGTGTTTAAGAAGATCAAATCATCTGCTTCTTCATTAACAGAGTATGATGGTAGGCGTTATAATAATGCAACCTATACACAACAAATAGGTATATTTTACGTGTGAAATATATAAATGTATTTTGTATATACTATATTTTATTTTTCATTCATAATAGTAATAAACTTTGTCGTATGTTCAACATACATAACTTCACGTACAAAAATATATATACACCCACATACGCGACTATTTCATATTTTAAACACAGCATGCATACACACACAAAAGGTATCTCTTTTTCTTCTCTGTGAATTCACGTAACGCGTATTCAGTCCGATGTCTCAGATTTCATTTTATTGCTTATAAGAATCGTGTGCTGTGGGTAGATATAAAATTGCATTAGCTGCGCGTAAATTCAGGTCCGCTCGTTGCTATCATTATTCGTTGGTTGGCTCATCTTTTTCTTTTAGATGCATTTACGGCCCTCTGTTAGTTTTTTTGTAATTGATTACCATTTATTCCGGTTCGATGTAACTTTTTCCCAGATATTCCTAATTTCTTCAAATCATCCGCAATGACGTCTTTATATCTTAACTCTCTGCGTCGTCCGATCGTCTTTTTTCGTTATTTGAGACTCCGTAGAACAGTCTTTTGTTCATCACGTGTCCTACCCATTTAGATTGTTTTTCTGGTAAAAGCTCTTTTATTGAACAGCATCCCGTTGTATTCAGTACGTATTCGTTGGGTTTTCCAATTTCCCAAGTGACGTGAAGTATTTTCCGGAAAAATTTCAAATGGCACATGCTTGCCACCTTAGGTGAATGCTATGTTTTTACAACGCGGCCGAAACTTGGGCTTCCTACACAGATCAAGTAAAAAGATTAGAAGCGCTCTTGAGCCGTTGCTGTGTAGACGATTACTTGCAATACCGTGGACAGCGAACAAAGGAAGAAGTTATGGAACGGATGAATTAGGATCGTGAACTGATGAGGCTAATAAAACTAAGGAAAATTAACTATCTATAGGTCATGGAACCGAAGTAATTCGAACAATACTGATAGCAGAATGTATTCGTGGTATTGTTCGCCGGAGGACGTCATGGATTTCGAACATCCAAAAATTGATCAATCGAAACTGGAAGACTTTTCCGCGTGGTACAAGACATGCAAGCGTAACAGCTCAATAGGAAAAAGTAGAAACGTTCTCGTAATTTTGAAAATATCGAGAATTATAATAAATTTTCTAGATACTAGGCGTCATTTTCAATTAGAAGGTAAACGAGAAAAATCTGTTACTATTACAGAATTCCGAGTCGGAGCAATGGTTAAAATTAAAGTGCGTTATTGCGACATTGTTTACGCTTAATCTCAGAAACTTTTCTAAATGTGATTGATCGGATATTGACCTTTAATATTTTTTTATCACAAATTTTTTCATACGAAAAGAATTCATTTTTAATTTCTGCGCGTTTTTAATAGATAGCGATACGTGTTAATCTCCCGCAAACATCTAGGTTGTGCAATTATTCAATAAATACAAATATTTCTTCAAGGAAATAACGCATGTGTTTAGTTTTTGGGATCGCTATTTTCATTATATTTTCATTGTACTACGTATTATAGATTATTATTCTTGTATATCGTACACCGAATAGCGCTTAAATAAATTTAAGTTTATTATTACCTATTATAAATGAAAACAAAAATGTTGCAATTAAGAACCTTTATATTATTTTTTATAATTTAACTAAACCATAAATAAAATAAGAAATTAAAAATCTCATATCGAAAACCTCGAATTTTTATTTTATTTATTAGTAATCGCGTCGGGTTACTTTCGCAAATGCGACACAAACACTAGGATGGATAACATCAGACTCGAGTGAGAATAAGAGAAGAATATATATATATATATAGAATATGTATATATAATATGTATGTGTATTTTTAGTTGGACACTTAGCGTTTTCATAACCTTCTCACAGCCTTAATTCGCTGTTTGTAATATTCATATTAATCGCCAGTTTCTTGTTAAATCATTACCCTTGACTTTAACACTTATTTTCGTGTAATAATGAATAAATTAAGAATTACGAGTAGTGAAAGAGAATTATCAAAGGGTGGGATTTCCTTCGGGACATCATCGAATTAATAAGACCCGTGCGATAATAAAAATAATAATAATAATAATTCAATTCAAATTTCTGTTTGATTCGTTAATTAATTTATTTCAGCTGGTTTTACAATTTTCCTAAAATCATTCTAAAATGTCATCACGAATGTTGTATTTGAGAATGCTTAAACGATTACGGAGAACAGAAATACGTGTAGCATTTAATGAATTTCTGCGGCGGTGATTTCGAACACCGCTGCTCCGTGCGTACCGTCACGTGTAGACGAAAGCGTACATTAATCTTGACTGAAAGCGGTTTAAATTAATTTTGTTAAAGTAATGATTGCGAGTAACAACAGCCAATCACGGAATTCAAGAACTTTAGAAGGTTTGTATGTAATTGATAGACTTGCGTACTTAAGGACGCTGATTATGAAAGATCGCAGCTCGATGGAAAAAATTAAACGCATAATAATTATAGCGTATCGCGTATGGAAAATCCACGCTATAACACTGAACACAAACGCGCGTCTGATGAATATACCAGTTGGCGGCGGAATGCTGGACTGAAGAAGACTGGCAGACAGCGCATTAACGCGTTTTAAATATATTACGAATGCTCGGACTGACATGGACGGCGAAAATAACCAACTTATCGATACTGCCAGAGTTCAAGGCGGATCACAGGCTTGAAAACATTGTACAAAGACGGATAGCAACCTTCGCTGAGAACATATCGTACGACTTAGAAAAAATTATTTATTCTGACGGGAATGATGCAAAGTCACCGGAAAAGAGGAAGTCCTCCAAGAAGATATATTTGATTATCGTTGGTGCCTCGTCACTACGTGAGCTAATAGATTTGAAAGAACTATATGACGAGTGAACATTTGCGGTAATCCATAGTGCCGCAACGTTCGAAACCAACTCTCGATGATGATGATAATGATGATGAACATAATTAAGATCGGGCCTTCTGTCGAGTGAGAGAAAAAATGTATTCGTAGCTTCGAGAGTTTTATTCGTTGCGGAAATAACATGATTATTAAAAGTTAACTCGCCGTAAGTGATTACGGAGAATTGGAATTTTAGTTGGAAGTAATGAAGCTTGTAGATTTCTCAACATTTACTTCTGTATCGACTGTAATATTTAATATTAATTGTATCCATCAGCATTGATCGGAATTTTAGTTGGAAGTAATGGGGCTTGTAAGATTTCTCAACATTTACTTTCGTATCGACTATAATATTTAATATTGTATCCGTCCTACATGAGGAGATGTAAAAAAAAGACTATTAGCGTACGATGCAGCGTTAAGGAAGAGTTGAAAATTTATTTAATAATACAGAAATAAACCCGTACCCATATCTGAGGAATCCGTGTCGAGTAATGAAAGTTGGCCAATTTTTAAAATGCGCGTCTCTTATTCGAACATTTTTTTTCGCTTTCAGATAAATTGCAACAAGCTATCTCAATCAGCTAATAATGGAACGATCGTCCATCGGTAATGTTCCGTACGATCACTAACTACGACGAAGTTGCAGACCTAGGGTTTTCATCTATTCGTTGCTAGACTTTCCCTTCTGAAATCAACTCTTACGCTTACGCACAACCGCTGCTTATCAGCTACTCTAGGTATGTCATCGTACACACGCCTAATTGATCATCTATGTTTGTATTTTCTCATCAACGGGTATTGTCGGGTAATCAACTAATACAATTTAACTCCTACGCTATCCGCGCCATTACGTAATATAATTCATTCTTTCTTCTTCTTCTTCTTTTTTGATTTGTGACCGTACCGTCTCCTGATACTTAGGCCAGAGGGATGGAAGGAAAGGAGTTAAGCACTTTGGAGGAAGAGGAGAAGTTTAGTCTCGACGGAAGAAGTGCGTTGTAATATGTTGGGAATGTTGTGAGGAAGGCCCAGCAAGCTGACGTTGAAATGCTGGACAGGAAACTAGGATCTGAGTGATGGTAAGAAGAGTATTGCATGCAGGACAGGTAGGCCGATCTTCCCTGGTGAACTGGAACTAGGAACTGATGCGTAAGACGTGTGGACCGAACGCGAAGAAGGACCACATCTTTCCGTCTGGACGTTGACATTACCGGGTTTGCGATGCTACGATCGTAATAAGGAAGGATGGAAAATCATTCCATTGCTATCGACTTTATCTTGTTCCACATATGGATCGTCATATCTTTACATGTCGTTGGTATGGCCAGAACCGGCGTTATATTACATGAATCTGCTGCCGCTGTGTCAGCTTCATTGTTTGCACCAATATTGCGATGTCCGGGGATTCACGCAAGTACAATTTGTCGCTTATAGGTAAACGATTTTTCTAGTATAGTTTTCGCGAACGGATGCTGATGTTCGTGTCTATTCTGTATGTTTCTAACTGAAGTGAGAGAATCTGTACAAATTAATATGTCACGCTTTAGCTCCGATTCTACCATAACATATAACTCTGACGACAGTACAGAGAATGTGGATGGAAGTGAAGATCGGATTGTCCCTTGTTTGTAGTGGAGTTTCCTTTTTTGGCTCCATCCGTGTATAGTACCTCGTGGCCACCACACATTTTTAGTAGATTTTGGAACGAGGCTTCGATAATGGATTGTGGCAATGAGAGGCAGTTTAGGAGAGACGTGTCAAAAGATTATGGGAATGGTAATCGAAGGAGGAATAGACAGATGGTTGGCTTTGCAGAGTGGAGGCAGGTTGATGTCAAAATTTTGGATGATGTTTGTAATTTTATTGTGAACAAGTAAGTCTGAATAAGGAGTGGTTTGATGATTGTGGTGATACGGTGCATATCAGGAAGATCAGTAGTTGTGAGTGAGTGAAGGTGGAATTTGAGTAGGATGTAAGAACGATGAAGATCAGTGGGAAGTTCTCCAGAATCATATAGCAAATGGTTTATCGGTGTTGATCTCATTGCACCGAGTGTTAGGCGTAGTGCAGAGTGGTGTACTGAGTTTAATCGTTTCAGGACTGTTGGTGTAGCGGACGCGCAGGCAGGAAAACCATAGTCACATTTCGCTTTTATTAGGGCTTTGTATATTCGTAGAAGAGAAATTTTGTCTGCACCATAGGTGGTACGTGACAATTTTTTTATCAGATTTAGTCTTTGCGTACAAGCCGCTCGGAAGTAATTTATGTGATTCAACCAAGTCAACCTTCTGTTAAAGACCCGTCCAAGATATCTAATTCGAGAAACAGCTTCTATAGCCTCAGATCTCAAGGTGAAGGCCACCTGGTGCTGGCGGTGACGAATTATAGACAAGTGTATTGTTTTAGTTTTTTCAGGTGAGAAAGAAAGACCGCTGTTTGTGGACCATTGAGTAAGCTTCTGTGTAGCTTCTTGAAGCATGGTTTCATCAAGCTTATAATCATGACAACGAACAAAAATTACCAAGTCATCAGCGAAGATTGCACTTCGGATCATTGGATTTATTTCAGCCAGCATTGAGTTTATAGCAATGATAAAGAGCGTCGGACTTAAAACTGAACCCTGCGGTACAGCATTTTTTAATTCAAGAGGCTTTGAGCTAGTGTCACCAATACGACCTGAAACTGACGCTGATCCAAGAATCCCCCTAATGAATCGACCATCAATATTGCATTGGTGTAGCTGTTCGAGGATTCTGTAATGTAGGACTGTATCAAAGGCTTTGGCGAAGTCGAAGAAAACGGCGAGCAGATGTTGGTGCATTGTGAAGGCTTCTAAAATATTACTCTGAAGGTAATATATTTGTTGTGGATCTTTTAGAGCGAAATACGCACTGTTTGTTTGATAGAAAATTCTTGTTGTTCAGAATCTATAGGAGACGACGGTTGACTATTTTTTCCATGACCTTGCCGAGAACAGATGTAAGAGCAACAGGTCTGTAACTGTCTAGTTTCACTGGATTTTTGTTCTTTTTAAAGATCGGAATGATCTCAGCTAGACGCCAAGAGGTGGGGAAAAGAACAGGATGTCTAGAGTTGATTAAATACATTTAATAGATGAATTATAATACTGGGGGGGGCATATTTGAGCATATTGGCGTGAAACTTATCGTGTCCAGCGGCAGAGGAGTTTATCGTACGGACGCTCGAATTAAGTTCTTCGAGTGTTAATAATTTATTGAGTTGTTGATGCGAATCGGTCTCCATCGTTGTGGTCAAAGGGAGTGTAGACGCATATGTAATATTATTAATTAAAACGTTGTTACCTGATAACAGATCTGTTCTAGTAACTTCGATCGATATGTGTGATGTAGGTATGGCAGAGGTAGGTTGATTAGTTGGATCGGTCATGCCGACCACCGTAGCGTTAGTTAATTTCTCTATATAGTAATATATAAGAAAGAAACTGGATAAGCGAACAGGATTATGTCGAAATAATAAAGACCGAAAAAGTTTACGAACGATTTACCGATAAGATAAGACGGAACGCTTAACTAACGGAACGATTAACACACGACAGGAAATTCTTAATCAGGTATAAAAGAAAATAGACAGAAATGTAACCAGCCATCGTGGAGTAAAACGGTTCGCATTTAAACCGATCGCGATTCAAAAGTTCTACACTAAATTTGAAATTTAGTTCGAGGCGTTGATTTTGAAATATCGCGTGAATCGTCAGCTGTCCGTTTAGGTATTTCTTGTCGACTATATAATGATTGATTATTATTATTATTATTATCCTGTCCAATACTCTATATAAATATAAAATACTATATGAAACATCGATATCTATATGAAATTACTCCAGTAATTTATCGGGCTTCGTCATTGACTATTTGGATCCACAAATCTTCTTCTCTGATATTTATTGTTATCAACGGGCATTGGAACAAGTTTTTATGATCTTGCCGCTATCCACAATCGCATTACTGTCTGCGAGTAGTACCCAATTAACTAGGTTGTGTCTACTCTTTCCACATCTTGTCCGTAGTCTATTTAGGATTCTCCATCATTGTCAACTTATCGCATCTTTTATCTGTAGCCGCTCCATCGACGTAAATTCAGAATTCCAATCTTTACATATTCAGTGCATCTAGGTAACGGTGCAACCTCTGCAGTTGTTTCTAGAGGTCTTGAATTATTAAGGAAGTCTTTCCAGAATTCTAACATCGAATCCGTTCGATCCTATTTCTTTTCAGATCAATTGCCACACTTCTGCGTATTGCTGAAGGTGCAATACAGTATGCTAGGTATAGTTTATGGACGTTTGTTGTTACGAGATACGCGATAACCACCCTACATGTTTCATTCGGAGCCTCTGTATCGTGATGTGCAAGTATATTCTCCAGCGGAAAAGCGGAGCACCAGAGCTGAATTAAACGATTGCAAACTATTAGCAAAACCTTTCCGCAGATATTTGACGATATATAATTAAGTGTTCATCATAACGAATATATTACGGGCACGCGGCATTAGTCGATAGGATGACGCATTAGAATAATAGTATTTACATTTCAAGACAAGAAGCTTATAAGCACGAAAGCTCAGAAAGATCGCTTTTCTATTTTTTTATTTTTCTATAGCCGAGTAAGTAGGTAACTATCGTTTACGGCCGAAACAAAGTGTTCAAATTCGAGAGGTTGCAAATTTCGAACTCCAAATGAGGGTTTCTAGGTCTTTCCCTTCGATGCTTAAAGTGTACGCATTAGTAACAGTAATACTAAAAATGCTAATGGAACCCAATCGTTTCAACACGAACATTATCCATAGTACATATATATATATTATACAAGTTATTGTGTATGTACATATATGCTTAATGTATGTGTGACTGCGCATAAATATAAGTAATATATAGTATAATTTGTTTCTATAAAATAACTGCGCACACAAACATACATACTTACACAAACGCACACGTACTTATATATATATATATATATATATATATATATATATATATATATATATATATATCGTTTCAATGTGAACATTACTGTATATAGTCATATATCTCCACACATCATAACAAATATATTATACGTATATATAAATGATATCAAACATTTCGGCACAAACAATAACATACGTATAATTATATATATATATGTATGTGTGTGTGTGTTTATATATTAAGTATAGACAGACATATATATATAAAATAATTTGCATACAACCCCCTATATATGGAACAATATAATCTTTTATTTTATTTTTATAAAATAACTATACACGCTTCTAATTTTACGTGTGTGCGCGTATATACGTTAAGCGCGTACGAACGAAGGTATCTATTAAGGTACGAGTGGGAGTGAGAAAGAAAATGAGAAAAAGACAGACAAACGGAGGATGTTGAACAATTTAATTTATTCCTACGAAATGACTATGATGGCGTACATTTCGTCGCAATCTGTCCTGATACATAAAACGTTTATTTTTCATTTTAGCCGTCCGTCATTTGTGTTCCACCCCTATACATCCATTCGTTCTGTATCACTTAACAGAAAGTGATTTGAAAATAGTAAAGTTTAAGCATTTGCGAATAATCCGCGCTTTATATTATCGTAGCTTTAGTTTTCGCTCTTATATCATACTCTATGATGGTTCTGCCATTAAATGATTATTTACATTCGTCATATATATATATATATAAAGATAGACGTATCGTGTAAATATCATCGAAGTGCGCACCCTTAAAATGTTTCCAGGAGACACGTATTACCCATTTAGACTTTAAGCTCTTTCCCGTTACGCTATCGTAATAAATTTTCGTTATATCGGGGGCGACGTCTAAAATTTCCCACCTAAAAAAAGAGAGAGAAGGATAGCTTCGATAAACAACGAAGAGTGGAATAAGGTAAGATAGACGTCGTTATTAGTAATTTCGTTAATAACATAACGTATCACAACAATAATAATAATAATTAGTATTATTATTAATGGGTGCGAAGAAATACATGGCTTAAATTATACTACGGCTCGTATATAAGTCGTCAATTAATAATATACGATTACCTACGAAAGGGCGGAAGGAATACCATTTACGCCATCTTGCTTACAAAATTTTCAAAATAGTTTAAATGATGAAAGTTCCACATAAAAGTAGAAAAAACTGGTACTTTTTTCAAGTAGACGGTCATCAATTTTATCTGAAATTACTATAAATAACTGGCATGTTAAATGAGTAAACGAAGTAAAATACTTGGGAGTTATGATGTGTAATAGGTTAAATTTTAACAGTCATATAAAATTAGAAACAGCTCATAAAGTTATGCGCATACTCTATCCGGTATTTCGCCTAAACTCTGGTCTCAGCGATGAAAATAAAAAATTAATACACACAACGGTTGTCAGACCTAGGTTAACGTGCCTTGTATGGTGTTCGATGTCAAATAGTACCTACAAACAAGTGCAACTGGTGCAAAATCATTGCTGCAGAATCTCATTGAACGCTTCGCCCTGAACATCTTATTTGCATGCTCAATTAGATCTCCCCGACATTATTTCATTTGTTAACAACGTGTCGAAAACATTTTATGAAAACCGCAAAAAAAAAAAACACCCGAACAAATTAATCAAAGGTATTGGTAATTATGATACGAAGCTGCTCCGCTCACATTAGATAAAAACACCGCCGATTGAAATATCGGTTTTTGTAATTAATTATATTATTATTAAGTATATATTATTTTAACTAGTTGCATATTGTTGATTATAGTGTCATATAAAAAAAAAAGATCATTATTTGGAAAACATTGTATAGAATTAAAACACAAAATAAATAATATTAATCAAAATTATAAAATTTTACATACAGAAAAACATTTTAAAAAAAGAAAACTACTTGAAAAAATGGAAATAATAAAAGAAAGGGATAAAAATAATTTATTAAATTCAATGGTAAAGTTTGAGGAAGAATTAATTTTAAAAGGTATATTATAAAAATATTATTCCTAACTATTGATTTTTTTAATTACATAAATATATATTTTTCATTGTTCAAATACATATTTTTATAAAATAATTATTTTCTAGCTACTGTTCTGTAAATTTTATATTACTGATAATTGATGGTGTTGTTTACCACTGTCATTGTCAGATAGCTTTTAGTATTTATAATTCATTTTAGTGTAAAATTGTAAACTTAGTTTTAAATTAATATTTTATGTTTTTATATAATTAATTTTAATTGTATATAGCTTGACAATGGCGTAAATGCCGAAAAGCTTCGCATAATTAAATAAATTTAGTGATTTCAACTATTTTTAGTAATCAAGTATAATATAATAATATTTAGATTATCATTTTTTTCATGATCAAGCGGCGTCTTGCATAAAATTATTTGCTAAGGTTTATATATAAGGTACTTAGCATTAAAAATATTGTAATAATCTAAGAATTATAATATAAACGTTTTATTCTTCTAAAAAAAAAAAAATTAATAAAGATATGGCAGCATAATATATTATGCTTAATATAAAACGATTTCAGAACAAATTAAAGAACTTTCAGAGAATGGTTGCAGTTAGCTTAATTAAATCATATAGAACGATTTATGTCGAATATTTAGTTATAGTATATTTCGATACAAAATTTTATAAATTATATAGAATTTATATGCACATACACATATGCATCCTTAAAGCTGCACCTTAGGAGTTAAATACAACCAAATGACTTTACAAAACTAAAGAAATAATGAAGAAAATAACAATTAAAAAAAACAACTATTAGCACTTGTATATTATAGTTTAACTTGTATATAAATAAATAAAAATAAAAAATCGTAATATCTGATCGTATACATTAGA
The DNA here is from genome assembly GCA_032883995.1 of Coronaproctus castanopsis. NCBI lineage: Eukaryota > Metazoa > Arthropoda > Insecta > Hemiptera > Monophlebidae > Coronaproctus > Coronaproctus castanopsis. Next base: position 64,769,724 of record CM065052.1, on the reverse strand, counting down.
AATCGGTGACGGTCATGCTGATATCTAGTGTAATGCATGCTGAGATCGAGCATACTATAATTCCCGATTATCCGAATTAAGTTATTGTCATGATTATCATAAAATTTCTTTGATAATTTATAAATATGAGAAATATTTAGTGTGGAATGTATTGTATTTTAGTCCATCGAGGAGCATTTAATCATATAACACTGGTTTTGCATTACCTGGAGTTTTTTGTAAGTACTAACGGACACTGAGACCGGACAAGCGCATAAACTAGGTCTCTTATAATGGTAGTGTAAATTAATTTCTTGTTTACTGAAGAAAGATGAGAAAATTGGTACAAGTATTCGAATGGCTTTTTTCGCGTCACCGATAGATTTATTAATGGGCGCGCTAAATGAAATACGAGTAGGGTAACTCCACCAGTGATCACTATATAGAGGAAAAAATATTTTTTTTTTTTTTGGGAGAATACATCGGTTTAACGAAATAATATTTCCCTACTATAGACACGATCGATTAAATAACCTAACGTTTATATCGAATTATTTTAACGTACAATTTATTACCGGGCATCATGGTATATTTAAAGATTATCTCAGTATAAAATAGCGCATTCGAATAAATGCCAAATACCGAACATATATAATACTTTCAGGATGTAACTGTAGTAGTACCGGTTTCAGTGATATATACTTGTGTTATGTAAGGAACTTATAAACTTTAAAATGCTTTTGCAGTTGGCTGAAATAAAGTATCGAAAAATACATTTACAATTATACGAATTAGTTTAAATAACGTAAATTACCTTTACTGCTTAGGTCGTCATAAACTTAAATGGATGGGATCTTGTCAGTTCATTATATATTGTATTCAATTTTACTAATACACCTTTACCCCATCATCGAGTATTACTTACTGGGTTCATGAAAAAACAGAAAAAAAAAAAAAAAAAGTATTAATGAAGACGAAATAACTTTTATTATAATTAAATATTTTTACAACGTACCTATGTTACGAGAGAATTTAGGCTTATGCCGGTGCAAACATAAATAACGTCGAATTGAGAAAATTTAACTTAAATGTACGGGGAAAGAAATAAATACAGCCGAAGACGAGGTGATAAATGTAGACAGCGAAGAAATAGAAGTTGTACATATTGCGAATAGCACGATGCAGGCTGGAAATTGGGAGAATAATTTAAAAAGTTTTCAGAAATATCGAACGGCCTAAAAAGTTACGTACGTCTCTAGTCTCGACGGACGGAGCTGAAAAAGCATACAAAAGGAACAATCGGGGACTTGGGAAAATTCAAATTGTTCGCGAAAGACTTTTTTCCGGGTTACCGAAAGACCGCTTGACGATTACGCGGGATAAAATTGACGGGCTCGATAGAGCGGATTTCCAGACTATACCAGAAATGAGACGGGCATTTATCAAAAGAAGAACGATGGATGGAACAAGGAAATGAGAATTAACAGATGTCGTTCAAGAAGAAGATTCATAATCATATGGTGAAAACAATGTTATAAAATGTGCATTTCTGGCTGCACATGATAGAAGTTGCGAGCAAATGTTCGGTGAATGCCTACAACCAAGAGTAACTTTATGTCGACATATATATATATATATATACAAACATATATTTTTTTCGTATATATACATATGTTTGTGTTGTGTACGTGCGTATTTAAATAAAACTAATTCGTCTAGATGATTTTGACCAGGAACGAAAAGTATTCATTATAAGCCTTTGTGTTATCGGTAAAAGAATTTTCCTGTTTATAAAGAAAACGAGGATTGATCAGGTCGCGAATATAAGCGATCAGTCGTCCGAATAAATACGGCTTCCTCGAAGACTTTTCTCATTTTTGCAAGAAGACCATAAATAGGGGTCTAACGTTATCCCCTATTATAGAACGTATTGTTCGTTCGATTGAATATAACGAATTGGATTCGACAGAAAAAGGGCGAACAGAATAATATCTTATATACACGATAATGCGTTGAAACAATCTGATCCCTCTCAAACTTTTTGGAATTTCGTAAGTTTACGATCGCTGTCCGAGGGATATACCCGAGGATACTAATCTGTCTTATGGACTTCCCCTCGAATGGTACCCAACGCCGCGCTATTCGCGATGGTATTTCCTCGTTGGCGCCTCGAAGACGCGTCGTTAAGAAATTGAAAAGGTCACGTTATATTTCGAATAACGGAGAAATATTTTTTTACGCTCGATGTAACAACCGGATAAGGAATAACTAAATGTACAGGGTGCAGAATTTAAAAACGAATCCCTGAATATCGAATTTATATTATTATTATTTTCGCGTTTGTGCGAGCTATTATTGACATAATTAGTGCAAACTTTTAAATACAAAAAGCATATAGGTAAATAGAATTTTTACGAATTGTTTAGAATAGTTTTGATTCGTAAATGTGCGGTTGGATGTGGTTGTCGATAAAGTCTGACATCCCGGTGAAAATCTCTCTTATTGTTGAAACCGTATCATCGCGATCGTACTTCCTGATGAAATGAAATAACGACGAATACTATTCCCCCAATAACAGCCGATGAGTCGGCACAATGTGGAAGTCAGCTATTCTTCGTGTTATCTACATTTGCGAGTCAACGGCAATAGCGGTGAACGAAAATGAGACCTGGCAAAAATACTGATGTATCAGAGTGCATTAAAATAAACGGAGAAGTAATTCCGCGACGGTGTGTTATGCACGATTTAGGTACACACCTCGTCAAAAAGCCGATGTAGGTGTTGAGCATATATTAAGAGAGAAAACGTCTATGAATCGATGATCGGGTAAATATTCGGAAGTAAGTAATCATCAATAAAATTATTACAAAGTCTTCGGCCTTGTGAAGCTGTAATCTCGGATTAATCATCTCTAAGGATGAACTTAAGAATAACAAGTAAGATAATATGTATAGGTAGGCTAGAGAATTAAGATGTTGATGATAAATCTAACTAGATAACAACGTGGAAGTAGGAAGTGTATAAGAAGTAACAGAGCGTTTGATTTCGTATAAAAACTATTTAAATTAAAATTTTAATCGAGGAACATTGTTGTGAACGTCTAATTTTTTTTGCGCAAAAAGTAGATATATATATATAAGACAGCGAGACAAGGACACAAATTTTCCGTGAGATCTTTACAAATCTGGGCGCTGATCGTTCTGTAAGAAAATTCGGGTATACAAATAGTTGGCCGAACAAATGAACACATAAAAAAAAAATTAATGGGATACTCAATATCGCCCATTAGGAAGGTAATTGTAATTTAAAAAGTGGGATCTGTCGATAAGCAAAAGTAATAACCGTCAATGGGGATAGAATACTGTTTTAAAAGTTGCCGATAAATCTATGCAATACTCTAGATATTATCAGAAAAGCTGAACGTTGCACGAAAGAAATCGAACGACGGTGCCATTTTAGATATCAATGTATCCACTTATTTGAACGAAGCGATAAAATTGTTTTTACGTAATAAACTTTTTACTCGTCTTTTTAATAAAACTCCTTGATGAGGACCTATATCACGTTGGACTCTCGCAAGGTAGTGCGTTTTTTCCTTATCTTTTTCTACACTTATTAAATGATTTACCTAAAGTTCTATCTATTAAAACTTCTCTCGGCCTCATAATCTAGACTCGATAGAATTTATAAAGCTACCTTCGTTACTTATAAATATTATAAGTGTCGGAAGCTGAAATTAACACCGAGAAAATAGAAGCCATTCCTTTTTTAAGAAAGCATTCATTACCCCTACCGAAAATTACAATCAATGGTGGTCGAAAGATTAAATGGGTTAAAGATATTTAGTAATCACTTGCATTTGTGCTTCAATAATCACATTAATTATCAATAATGCATACTAATTTGAATTCTTTCACCTATATTTCAGCTTGGATCCTACCTCATTTATACAAATGAGAAAAACTACTTGTTACAAAACTGGCTATATACAATTCAAAAAGTGTATAATGTAGTGATTTTTATAAAATAAATAACAAAAAAAGAGTTAAAATCGCTGAAATTTTATTAAATGAAAATTACCAGTCTTTTTATCATTATCAAATTAAAAAAAAAAAAGTAAAATATAAAAATATATACATTTTATAAAAATATATACATTTTATAAAAATATATACATTTTATAAAAATATAAACTGTAAAAAATATTAATTTAGATTAGAATTTATAAAAATTATCAAAGTGAAAAAAGAGTATTCTTACCTCATTTATACAAATGAGAAAAACTACTTGTTACAAAACTGCTATATACAATTCGAAAAGTGTGTAATGTAGCGATTTTTATAAAATAAACAACAAAAAAACAGTTAAAATCGCTGAAATTTTATTAAGTAAAAATTACCAGTCTTTTTATCATTATCAAATTAAAAAAAAAAAAAAAGTAAAATATAAAAATATATACATTTTATAAAAATATATACATTTTATAAAAATATATACATTTTATAAAAATATATACATTTTATAAAAATATATACATTTTATAAAAATATATACATTTTATAAAAATATATACATTTTATAAAAATATATACATTTTATAAAAATATATACATTTTATAAAAATATATACATTTTATAAAAATATATACGTTTTATAAAAATATATACATTTTATAAAAATATAAACTGTAAAAAATATTAATTTAGATTAGAATTTATAAAAATTATCAAAGTGAAAAAACAGTATTCATACCTCATTTATACAAATGAGAAAAACTACTTGTTACAAAACTGCTATATACAATTTGAAAAGTGTGTAATGTAGCGATTTTTATAAAATAAACAACAAAAAAACAGTTAAAATCGCTGAAATTTTATTAAGTAAAAATTACCAGTCTTTTTATCATTATCAAATTAAAAAAAAAAAAAAAATAGTAAAATATAAAAATATATACATTTTATAAAAATATAAACTGTAAAAAATATTAATTTAGATTAGAATTTATAAAAATTATCAAAGTGAAAAAACAGTATTCATATTTTAAGTGACTGTGTTATTGTTTATATATAAATCTTATATTGCCGATTGTTGATATTCACTATCAGATTATTTTATTAATTCTACTTTTTATTAATTTTTCTAAATTGTAATCTAAATTAATCATTTTTAAAATTTTATATTTTTATAAATCATATTTATTTTTATATTTTATTTTTTTTAACGTTCATTTTTATAATGGCTTAACAGTCGAAATCGCGATTAATAAAATTTTTATGATTTTAACACAATTTTTTTTTGTTTATTTATACTATATACAACTATTTATTAATTACTCGTGTCCGCGGTCATATGCATGTCTCATTTTGTTTTGTCAGCTTCTCGCAGTACATATGGTAAATTATGAATCTTGCTTAATGATTCTAGTTACGTATTCTCGACTACGAGCTGTTATTTTTCAATTCCTAGGGCAGAAGAACGATTATCTGATAAACATTTAGTGGCGGATTATTTTTTAACGCAGTTCGTAAATGTTGGTCGTGGCTTTCGAGTAGAATGTTCAGCTTTTAAATAAATACGAAGTAAATTCAAACGATGATTCATTTATCGATGTAAGTCTATGTTATGTAAAAGATTATACGACTTAACTTTTAATGAATCTATCCAACCTAATCTACCACACCAATTCTTGCATTTCTCTCCTAAGAACCTACCAGCTCGGCTTTTCTTTTCCATCCTGATCAGACTTTGTAGCCATTTGTACTCTATCAATATTACTCCCTCTCTATACTGTCCCTTGCATGCGGGAACTATAGCCGACGCTAATCCCGTGATTTTTGCTTTGGGACTTGTATAGCGGAGGTATGTCTTTATTAATTAAATTTTAGAATTAAATATTTATACCCCCTTCTCTGTTGCCTACTTATTGACACAATATTCTCGCAACTCTGACCACTTATCTAAAATTAATCTTTAAGTGGTTTTTTTTCATCTTTTGTTATCTTATGTACGATATATTTATACAATGGCTAATTTTGGATTCGTACCTAAAGCCCAATTATTATAGTATAATAATAATATGAAAGACGGTTCAAAGATAAATACAATAGACGAAATACGATAAACATCGTTTAATTCAACACTGAAAGAGAAAGCACCACTCCCATCTGCGTAAATATGTAATTAGGAATTAATAGCGGGAAAAGAACAAAAATGACGTGTGATTAGTGAAATGCTCTCTTCTTTATATTCTTTTAAATTATACAAATAAGGTTGTTATAACATTTTTTTTTAAAAGAAAATCCTACTCCGGAAATAACCGAAACATTAATCGAAGCTCGTATTAAAACTTTTAAACGTAGCGTCATATTTTCTAAAGTAAAATTTAACTAAATATGATAAAATATATGCGGTGTACCGACTTAGTCGTGTTTTTAATTGAAAAGAAAAATTATAAAGATTTTTTATATAGACACGGTGGATAGTAAAACAACTGGGTAAAATTTTCGCATCTATGAACAGAAATATATGATAAAGGTCAGTTAAAAATATTATATATAAAATATAAAAGTTTTATCCTGTCTTGAGTATATAGAGTACCTGTAACTACATATCTGATATTTTATACATATATCAATTCATGCTATATTTTATATAATTCCTTAGTGTAAATTTTTTATATATATATATATATTAATCTACAGGCGCTTGTTAATTAATACTTTTAATAGGAAAGTTCTAAGTACGTATATTATACCGAAATAAAAACTGATTGAACTTAATCGAAAAAAAAAATTGCAAAAGGTTAAAAAAATTGGAATAAAATACGAAATGAAAAGAATTATAATTATTTTCTAGTTTAATTTTCGGGTTTAATTTTCGGGGTTCGACGAACTTAAAAATCGAAATAAATAAATCGTAAACTAGTAAACGACTCCGGGTTTTACACAATAAGTCGGATAATTATGAGAAAATCGTCTGTAGATAAAGAAAATCTAGAACTGTCTCGTTTTGTTTTTAAGGCTCGGAAAGGCGAAAAGAGACGAATGAAGGCGTTTTTTTTTATTCATTTGACAGGTAGCAACGTATAAAATTATAAGATAGTCGAAGATTTTTTTTTCAGTCGAGATAAAATCCGTCCCACATATAACAATAGTCGACTAATGGGGAACTCTAGTAGTCGTACCGAATAAAGGACATTATTTTCTTCTGAATAAGTTTATAACGAAGTGTCATTTACCAATACATATTAAATATAAACGCCTACACGAATACGGCGGATGCGATTCACCAATAAGTATAATAGCTGTACTTTAAAAAATATGGGTACACACACATATATATATGTATATATATATGCGTGTGTGAGTTTACGTAATGTACACGATATTACAGGTTGAGAAGTAGGGATTGAATGATGCTTGTACCATCTGTTCGCCTCAAATCTCGTTAACAGTCGTTTATTCTAAAATTATGATTATTTAAAGTTTTAAAAATAGTCAGGAACAATCTTGTACTTTGTCTACGAGCGATTCGCGGGTAGACGAGAATGATAATCCGCAAAACGCTTTAAAATTTCAAGATGGACGAAAAATAGGGAGCAAAACTCGGCGAATGCTTTAAAAAAAAAATTAAAATCCGCTGTATAGTGTTTACATCCAACAACCATGAAGAATGATTTAACTAAATATCTCGCACAATATCTCGACGCCCATTTAAAATGGAATAATCACGCTGAAAACAGATTCGACTTCAAATGCGGTGGCTGTTAGGAAGAAATTCATAACTCGTTCTGTACAGTAAACCACTACTCTACTACTCGATCATAAAATCCATCTGTACGTACGGGATCCGACTTTGGCGACGAGCACAAACCCTGCTAACCGAACCGTTATTCGGCATAGTTGAATTAAAGTTATTCGCGGAATTACCGGTATAGGTTAGTATACCAAGAAAGAGGGTATGCATGTACATCTGAATCTGAAGTGCGGAGCCGAGGTTATTTTCGCCACCAAGCACGAAGAGCGACTCTATAAACGGCCGAGAATATTGAGAGACATTTGTTCGAGACGCGCTAGCAAATGTTAGACGCCTTAAGCGATTAAAATAGAAATTAGTTAACGAACTTCTAAAGATTTTTAATTAATGATTAATCGTATGTATTGATTAATTAAACATTAGTTCAAGATTGCAATACACGTATATATATATATATATATATATATATATATATATATATATATATATATATATATATATATATATATATATATATAAAGAAACAAACGACCGGTATATAATAAGGTAAATAGGAAATTGTAAAGGAAGAACAATTATATATAATCGCGAAATAGAAAGTATTTAAAAGTCCTCAAAATTTGGATAGCAATAGACACCTCCCGTTTATAGATGCTAAAGGCCGTCGCGATGTTTTTGATTTTTAACGTTAATCGTTATTTTTTTTAGAACGAATGGTATACAGAGTCCACGCAGAAAGAGTGGATAAACGACGTAAAGCGAAAGTTATCGACCCAAGGAAGATAGTCGGGTAGTGGGGCGACAATGGCGGACATAACAGCGACAATTAGAGGGTGAGTGAGAGTGATATGTAGAGGCAGAAGAGATGAAGATTACGTCCGATTTAATCCGATTAATTAGTTATTCGTTTAATTTAAATCGAATTAGTCGGGCAGTTTCAGCTCCGACTAGTGAAACTAATCCTAAAGCAAAAAAAAAAATATTCTCTATACACGAAAACAACTATTCCTCATTTTGTACCACTCTACCTTTATCTCATCCCATGCCCTGTCACACTGCAACTCTTCACCTCCCGCCCACCCTATATACATTTTTTTCTGTCCGGCTCTCCGTCTCTTCCCCTTCCATCTTTCGCTCCCACGCTATATATAATATATATATATATATTTATTTATTTATATATTGGGCGCGTCGCGTATCACGTCCTCGTCGTGCGCCTGGTAACGCTTTCAAGCGGCTAGGAATACGGGACTCTGTTAGTGAACTTGTTAATTAATCTCTCACTATATTGAGTACAATAACCGAAACAGCCCTTTTCAGAGCTACTTGATGGACAACAACCTCATCCGAATAATACAAATCAATGTAGAAGGCATAGCTCAGGCAAAGAAGGAAATATTGGAAAAACTCATCAAAGACGAGAATGCACAGGTACTATTACTGTAAGAAACTCATGCTGCACATGACCGATGGAACCCGAAAGTAAATGATTTCGAACTGGCAGCGGCAGTATGTAATAAACAAATGTTAAACAGGGCATCCAATGGGAATTTATAAGTGCAAAATGGTATATCAACAGCGGAAATAAAAACCTCGGATCTATCCATTATAAATGTTTATAAACCTTCAAACGTAAGATGGAGTCAATCAGTAATTGAAATTGCAAAAGGGACCGATCATAGTAGTTGGAGACTTTAACAGCCACCGTACGAAATGGCGATATATATCAATTAATGAAAATGGTGGCAAAGTGTTAGAATGGTCGGAAATGGAAAACTTATTTTTGGTTCACGATGGGTCATTTTACTCAGCACGCTGGAACCAGGACATCGATCCGGATCTGTGCTTTATTACGTCCGACTAAAGCGGCAGACCAGCGCTACAAATTTCGCATAAAATCCTGACGAAGTTTCTAAGAAGAAAACATAGACCGGCTATGATTGAAGTAGGTTTCAAACTGCCACTAGTCGACACAATACAAAAACCGAATTTTAAAAAAGCAAATTGGGTAGGCATAGCGTTAGATGGTTTTCTCCTACAGTAAACAATTGGAACTGTTTCACAAAACTGATCTAATCATCGCCAAAAAGCATATTCCAAGAGGATTTCGGAGAGTATACGTTGCAGGGTGGAACGACACCTACGAAAACCTATACAAAGAATTCAAACAAATAGAAGATATCGAAACATCGAACAAACTTGTTGTGGACTCATTAAATAAGAGTAGAAGAGCCCGATGGATAAAACTTATAGGAAAACTCGACTTCCGGAAATCAAGCAGGGAAGCCTGGAGCCTTCTGCATAGACTATCTGGAGAAAAACCTTTACCTAAACCAAAAGCAGAAGTAAGCACAAACGAAATTGCCAAACAAATTATAAAGACATCAAAATCCTTCATGTGGACAAGAAATTCATTAAAAAAATAAAACGTAAGAAAATTTGTCTCCTAAACACAGCTGAAGAGCGTTTCGAATTCGCAGCTCCGATAAACAAAGAAGAATTCGAGCCAGCGATTAAAAACCTGAAAGCCGCAGGGAAGGACGAAATATATACAGAATTTATAAAAAAATTTGGTAAGAATACAACAAATTGGATACTAAAGCTCTTCAACAATATTCTGGAAAAGGATCATTCGAAGGATGAAAATTATCGACCAATCTCACTCTTAAGTGTCCGTTTCAAAACGTTTGAAAGAATAATATATAACCGAATAAAATACCTTATCAATGATGTCATACCAATTGAACAAGCCGGATTTCGAAATTCAAGGAGCTGCGTGGACCAGATAACCGTCCTAACAACCATTGAACACGGATACCAACTCAACAAGAAAGCATCTGTTGTATTTGTACTACGACAATGTTTGGCGAGCGTGACTGCTGACAAAGCTCCTTGAGATAATTCCTTAATTGATCCTTGCCAATTTTGTCTGTTCTTTGCATACACGACATATTGGACGAATGTTAAACGTGATAGACTTACCTACTATAATATCCATCTTACGTAATGACAAACATCCTTTCAATCTGAGTTTTTTGAAACAATACAATAATCATACATACATATACTATATATATATACACAATATTGGTTTGAATTCGGCAGTGAACTGAATGAGGCAGTCAAAAACACATCACCAGCAGTCGAAGAATATGGCAGTTTTGTTGATGTTGTTAAGAAGATTTCTAAGAAACACATTTCGCGTGGTGTACGTAGGTCATATATTCCTGGCATGAAATGACGTATTCAACAGAAATATGAGAATACGTTAAGAAATTTAATAGAAATTCGTTTAAGGACGAAGTGATAGAAATGGGATTTGAAATCGCCGAAGAGAGATAGCTGAAGAAAACTATGGTTCAAGTTATCATTAAGACGTTTGTATACGTGGAAAGCACCTCAGGATAAACCGGATAATGTGGTTAGAAACCAGATAGATTATATTCCGCTAAACAAACGGTATAGAAACGAATGTATCTACACAAGAACATTACCAGGAGCGGATGTGCAGAGTGATCATGTTTTGCTGGCGATTAAAATACTAGTTAAGCTAAAAATTGTAAGTACTCGGAATTGGCGATTAAAATACTAGTTAAGCTAAAAATTGTAAGTACTCGGAATCCAACAAGGCTGAACATGACGCTATTACAAGAATCACAGATAAAATATAAGATCGCAAGGGACCTTAATGAAAATATTAAATACGTTAAAGAGTAAGAAAGAAAAGAAATAAACGATGTGCAGGATATAACAGGCAGTCAACGAATAAAGAAAACATGGGAAAAACTTAAAACAATATTTACAGCAGTAGCAAGCAAACATTTAAAAGCAGTTAACAAGATTAGCAGGAAAGGATGGATGAAGGATGAAATATTAGATCTAATGGTAGAAAGGAGAAACGATAAAATTAAAATAAATCAACAAGAATATCAACGCCTAAAAACGCCAATAAGGAAAAAATGTAGAGAAGCCAAAAAACAATGGCTCAAAGATAAATGCGAAAAAATTGAAAAGTTACAGCATAAATTTGATAACTTTAACATACATAAAAAAATTAAAGAAGTAGGAGCAACATACAAAAGGATTAATACACACGCGCTGAAAAATAAAAAAGGCGAAATGGTAGTAGAAGAGGAAGATGTAAAAAACGAATGGACAAACTATATAAAAAAACTCTTCAAGGACAAAAAGGGAACACATTATAAATACTAGAAATTATTGCAAGTCCGGCATTACCAATATTAACATCGGAAGTAGTACAATAAAATTAGTGCATTGAACTAAAGTGTCAGGATCTGATAGTATATACGTGGAAATTATAAAATTGATTGAGGAAGAAAATATAGATATAATAGTCAGATTATTTAATATCATTTATGAAAGAAGAGAAATAACGCAGGAGTGGCAGCAGTCCACCCTTGATACCAGGAAACGCCACTAAATGTGAGAATTACAGATTAATTAGTCTAACTAATCACATACTAATGATATTCATAAAGTTAATACATAACCGAATAAGTAAAAAGTGCGAATAATCAATTAGTTTAGATTCCGGAAAGCAATCGGAACGAGAGAAGCTTTAGTGAGCATCATAACCTTGATACAACGATCATTGGAGCAGAACAGATATGTAATAGTATGTTTCCTAGACTTAGAAAAAGCACTTGATACAGTAAACCATAACGAATTAACAAAATGTCTACAAAAAACTCGAATAGACCAACAAGACATAAATATAATCAAACAGATATATTCGGAACAGAGAGCGGCTTTAAAAACAGAATACGGTCTTACAGATTACATTCCAATTAATAAAGTTGAAAGACAAGCATGTGGTATGTCACCATTATTGTTTAATTTATACGCAGAAAACTACATAGGGAAAATATTACAAGAATACAAGGAGGGCATCAAAGTAAATGAAAAGGTAATAAATAATATCCGATATGCAGACGACGTGGCGATAGTAGCAAACACGGTACAAAATATACAAATATAATAAAATTATATCCGCGATGAAAAATTCAGGACTACGGATAAATGCACAGAAAACTAAAGCCATGATATTCAGTAATACCAAGAAGACATGTGCCCAATAATGACTGTGAACGGGGAACCGATAGAAGTGGTCAAATCGTTTAAATATCTCGGTTGCTGGTGAAATGATGAAATGAGCCCCGATAAACAAATCAGAATAGGAATCGAACAGGCGAGATCAGTATTTATCCAAATGAGATCTCTGTTCTAAGTCAGAAATTAATATACAAAATGTTTAAGTGTTATGTATATTCGGTTTTATTATACGAACTGGAGGCGTGGACGCTGAAAAACACAACGATGAAAAATCTAGAAGCATTCGAAATGTGCTGAAGATATCACGTACTGACCGTATATCGAATAGCAAAATTATAGAAAGAATAAGGCAAACGAAATAGTTATTAACCACCGTCAAGAAAAAGAAATTAGCGTATTTGGGTCACATTATGAGGCACGATAGGTATCAGTTTATAAAGTTAATTATACAAGGCAAACTAGAAGGATGTAGACGAAAAGGACGCAGAAGAATGTCGTCGATGAAAAAGTTGGAAAATTGGACGGGTTGATCAACCAATGAACTAATACAATCGACCAGAAACAGGAGCAGTTTTGCACTCATTGCAGCTAACCGTCGTTAACGGAGATGGCATTATGAAGAAGAATAATAATTGGAATTATCATATATATATATATATATATATATATATATATATATATATATATATATATATATATATATATATATATATATGTATGTGTTTTACCACGGTGAGAGAAAGTTAATTCGTCTACCGGGAGGTGGCGCTGATAACGCTGTTTCCCAGCTATTGTCATTTTTGTTTCCACTTATTATTTATATATATTATACATAATGGGCACAGGATTTTTCAATATTATTATTTATTAGACTACGCTTAGTCATATAAATTAGTATCTACGGAAGAACGTTCTGATTCAATTTGACTGTTTCGCTTCAATCGTGTAAATCGTACGCTATTCTGCGAGTAATTTGTCTTGTGAACTGTTAAGATCCAGGGTGCTGCTAAAATATAGAACTTTGGACTGGAATCTGTGTACAACATTTAAGCTCGATTTGTTCGTCGTTTCCCAAATTTCAATACGATATGTCGATTCGAGTGCTAAAATTATTCTATATCTGGTAGCACTTTATTTTGAACTGATGAAGCAGTATGCCAAACCTGGTCAAAATCTTTAGTAGAATTCAAAGTGTATGTAGCGATTTTCGAAAACAGACAGTTTAAAGGATTACATTGAAAAAATGTGCATTAACGATATTACAGCTTTTCGTTACATCTTCTTTATTGCTAATAGCCGTGATCATATTGTACTTTTTTTATAAATGCTATGTATATGTCTTTACCTAAGTTGGAGATGTTAGTTTTATTCGCAACGACATTAGAAATGATGCTTGCGAATACTTTTCCGTATCTTCTTCATGGCTTGGGAGTAATACTACTTCGATGCGATGTTGATAAGTATTCTACAGATAGGTTTTTGCTTCGTCTTGACATTGTTTAACGCGAGTATATTGGAAATTACGATCTTTCTGCATATTTCTTGCTATCTTCCGTACGTTATAGTTCGTTGTTTATACATAAATTATTCTCTAAATGGTTTTTTTTTTCTTCGATATATTTCTTCGGTATTCCTATAATTTTCCCATATTGGTAGGTGATTAGTTTTTAGAGAGTTGACGGCTACGTTCTTCAATTGGGCCACCGGTTTACTGGCTGGAAAGTTGTCTAGGTCTCTGGCAGTGGAACTGGTTGGTGATTGAGGTTTCGAGGAACGTGCGGGGTCTTTGAAATAGTGAATAATTCGCTGACAAAATTCGGTTAATCGACGTACTTCCGAATCGATTGAGAGTGTATTTGATTTAGTTAATTTTTATTGCGTTGTAAATATTTCTAGAATTACCAGATTACATTTTAGTGGGTTTATCGTTAAAATTTCTGCTTTATAGATAATCCTTTAAAGGGTTATTATACGGAACGACGTAATAAAACGTTTATAGTTCCATTAAATTCCGTTTTAAATTCGTCCTTAATTGATATATCCGTTTTTCAAAAAACGAAATTATACGTTTCGCTTTAATTAACGGTAACCAAAAAAAAAAAAAAAAGGGCGAGGGGGAAATAAAAGTATACGATTACTACGTCGAATAAAATTACGTTATTATTTCTAATTACTTCTTTCCTTTTCTAAGATTAAAAATGTATAAGCTTGAAAGATTCCTCGGCGTAAATAGATTAAGACGAAAAACGTTTTATCCGGAACGGCGGATATTATACGCGGTTAGAAATCCATTTTACTAGATAAATTGAAGACGTGGAAATGAAAATGAAAATGGAACTTTATACCGGTGCCGCGTGGGAAAAAGAAATGATAAGCAGAACAAAACGACTAGTGGGATATCGAAATGGTTGTTGCCGTTGTTGGGGGAAATGTACATTGAAGACGTCGAACGTGAAACAGAAGAAACCGAGGACTATCAACGAAAAACCCACCCGCGGTTATAACTGAAAAAGAAAAGAACTTTTCAAAGACGAACATAGTGAAAGAATTGCGAGAAACAGAAACCAGAAACACCGGGCACTTTAAAAATGAAGAGAGTAGCCTGTTACCGATATGTATGTATGCAGCAGAATATAGTACGCAAGGTATATATAAGTACAGTACAATATATATAAGAGAGTACTTAAGCCGAGGGAACAAGTATATAATCCGGAATAAAAGGTTATTATTATTATTACGATTATTATTATTATTATTATTATTATTATTTTGTATTCGCGAAAGGCTGGTCTTTTTCTCATTTAGAATCGAGCGCGGACGCGAAATGGGTTTATTCTGTGGCCGACTGGTTTACATCGAGAAATTGTTTTACACGTGTGTCCATGTCGTATAGCAAGCAATTAAACGGAATTGCCCCGTGTTAGGAGACCGAGAAATTTTCGTTATATTTTTAAAAATTTTACCACAATCTTTTTCCCCCATCATCATTATCGTCACTAACTTTAATGTCTGTCTGATATTATTGTCGTTATTTCGTCCGCGGTACGTCGAAATAGTTTTATTCGATTAGTTTCCTTAATTATCGTTCCTACTTCTAACGAATAAAATACGTACTAATGGAACAATATGTAATTGCGTGTAATTATAATTACGGAATTACGCACTGTAAATTTAAAAAAAAAATATATATATATATATATAATTTCCTCTCTGGTGGGAGGGAGATCACCGCCAGATTATGGCGGAGGGGTTTGCATTCTTCAATGATTTCGTAGGCTATGCGGTAGTGTATACAACCAGAAGGACCACCTAAGCTGGAAATGGCGATCCTCCCGTGGTAGTGGAAGTAGCGCTATCAGTACTATTTACGGATAGTGAATAGTCAAGAACGACTGCAAACGGATATGTACATAGTATTGAGGCGGCTATAAAATTGCGATGAGCAAAATAACCGGAACCTATCTCATTAAATTGCCGAGACTTCAATGGACAAAAACACAAACAATGCTACCTACCTAGTAACTGACGTCGGGTATTTTAACTCTACTATCCGTAATAAGGCGAAAAGTCAGGCTTTATACGAAAAATATGCTACCGGCCTTAATGAAGTAAAAATAGGAACGTGGAAAGTAAGATTCTTAAAGATAGCGGGAAATTTGGAAAGTATCAAAAATGAAATGGAAAGAAATTAAAGTGATATACCGAGCGAAACTAGGGTATCAAATAACAACGATTTTTCTAACGGAGACTACCGAATAATACACTCAGGCTAAACACGGAGTAGGATTTAACATGGGGAATAAGATCTCATCTTCGACTTACTGACGGAATACTTCTAAGGAAATTGAACTCGATATCGGCAGCGATAATAAGTATTTATATGCCGACGAGCAGATGTAGCGATCAAGAATTTGTAGAAGTATATGAACAATTGGAAGAAGCAATAACAGCAGATAAAGACGACCTAATTATAGTCGAAGATTGGAATGTGGTGGTTAGAGAAGGAAACTAAACGCTGCTTCGAATCTGTGCAAAGTTGTTTTAAAATTTAATCATTAGAGTTCTATGATCCGTCCATGATATATATATATATATATATATTATTATTATTATTTCGAATTAGCCACAGATGGACCACGTTGTCAACTGGTATTCCTCTTCCTCTGTTTCCAGATGGCTTTCATCCTTTCGCTATTTGTATTTTTTTCCTTCCTTTCAGTTTCTCCACGAAACCTTTACAATTGAATAATTTCTCCCTTAATGTTACCTGATGGCGCTTTTTGTCTCCGTGAAAACCGTATGCCGTTTATTTTTAGGTTTCGCATATAATTAAATAATCTTCCAGCGAACCTGTTTGGATCCGTCCTTTGCAAATGCCGGTAGAAACTAATTCTTCTTTTTCTAATAGTTAATTTTTTCCATATACAGTTCTTGATTACATAAATTTTTATATTTTTCACCATGTTTCGTCGGCTCCAGTATTGTTCTCATAATCCTTTTCCACAATTTCAAGTTGATCGTTACATCCCTTTTTGTTCAGTGTTAAACGTCTCGGTCTGACAACAGTTTTGTAATGTTTCAGCTTGGTATTCCTTGATAAATATTTCTTTTTATACACCTCTTTTGTTAAAAGACAGCTTTCAATCGATCAATTCTGTATTTAATTGCTTCTTTTTCTGACCCGCTTTGGTCGATTAACTCATATAAAATACTTGAATTTGTTAACTGTTTTTATTGGACCAAAATCAGTTTTAATTTTATTAGGCGCGGCTGCTATATTAGTCAAAAATTTAGTTTTTTCACACGAAATTTTTGTAGTCCAGCCTTCTGCGCTTGTTCTTTTAATAATTCGATCTGTCGCATTGCCACTTCCATGGATTCGGCTACAATTGCCAAATCATCCGCAAAATAACCTATTGGTAAGCTATTCTTCTTGAATTCTAGTCTAGTATTTCCTGTGGTATTTTCTTCATTCGTCACTTTTCTCCATTCTCTTATAATTTTTCCAGTATACAGTTGAAAAGTAACGGCGACAGGCCGTCGCCTAACTCCTGTTTTAATTTCAAATTAGACATATCTCCTCTTAAACTTCACTTTAGCATAAGCTGAAGTTCTTATTAAACTTGTAGTTTTTTATCCAGACCAAATTCTTTAAGAACATTCAATAACACTGTTCATCGTAGGCTTTCTTAAAATCTACGAACGTTATTACACATTTTTTACATATTTTTTTTCAGGTAATATATAATATATGTATTGTGTGTTTACACATGTATATGTACAAGGTATGTACACGAATATTATATGTTTAATTTATTTTTGTTAAGTGTAGAGTTAATTACACGCTGCCATTAATGTTCTTGCTTCCGTTTATTTTTAATTCGTGGTCGCTAGTTTATTTTAGGCATTAATTCCAAATACCCTAATGCGTATATATATATATATATATATATATATATATATATATATATATATATAATATATGCGTTTGTAAATATGCTTAGAATCAATTAATAAAAATTTTCCTTATATGGTAGAATCGCTACTAACTAAGTATAAATTTTGAATTATTATCGTAAATTATACTTACCGCGATTTCTAAAGTAAATGCACGAAGTTAGTCGAGATTATGACGTAATGAAGGCTAAACCGGGTAATCTAGGAACAAGTTTTTATGCTTATCACCGTTAAAACGCGAGGCTGTTCATTTCCAATCGATAAAGCTTTTGGCGTAGTTATAGAGTCGAAGTACTTAACGCAATTTCTAATATTGCAAAATCTACTTCGAGTGGATATAAATTACATCTTTACCATACAATCACGCCACGGCTTCGTTTTGGTCTGTACCTTTAAATGACCGGCTTAATGTTGTACTCTGGTAGCTGTGTACAATATGCTCGGTGGAGATTTTTATGGATAATATTCGCCGTGGATTTCCGAAGTGAAGGATGACTGTAACTGTTCACTAAATAGATGGGAAAGGCAGTGACCCGATCGTAGAAAACGATTATCTAATAATGAATATACAAAACTGTCCAAAAATATTCGAAAAAAAAAGAAATGATCACGTGTAACGCATCAACGTATACTCCAGAATGTATTAAAGTACTTTCTGGAAAATAGATTATTTAATTAAACCGTTGAATACACCTGAGAAATAATTTTAAAAATAAACGGATTAACCTAAAATCAGCGTAAGAGGTATCGAGAAGATAAATCGTATGGATACTAAGATGAAACAGGAGGTGGCGAATTCTTTCTCGAGGTCGTATATAAGCAAGGTGTCCGAAAAAAATTTGGTCAAGATAGTACCGAAGTAGCTGTGGGATATGCAGTAGTAGACTGATATGATCTTCGATGTATTTTTTTGATTGTATTATTTTATTTATAAGCCTACATTATAATTGGCTTTTAGTTGTTGTGTGGCTTCATTAAATAAATAAATAAATAATTGTAATATACATATATATATATCTATATATATATGTATATACAATGTATTCCTTTATTCACCCAGCATGCTAAAGATAATTTCGTAGAAAATTTTATCTAACATATACGAGGAGTAGAATCGGAAAAATTAATCCAGTATAAAAGTGAGACGAATTTTGAGCGGATTGAGAAAAGTCAAACCTTTGAGAGTTAACGAAAATTCGATATAATTAGCCGTTGTTCGATTTTTATTGTCCCTACTTTAGAAACCACTAGTTTAAAGTTAATAATTTTTTTTGTTTACGATCGTTATTATTATTTTTACTATCCTCGTTCTTCGAGTCGAACGCGGTTTATACTTCCAGTTACAGGTATGGCAGAAAGAAAAAACCGGTACAATTTACAGCGTAGTAAACCGTTGCACGCACCTGGGCAAACCTCTTTGGAGATAAACAATCGACTAGGTTATGACGCTTACGATCGCATTAATTACGACGGTAGTATTGTAGTGGTAGCATATAGATGAAATCCCCTCAACTCCTTTGGAAAAAATGACTCTGAATCGGACGGAATAAAAGATAAAGCTCTCGGAAAAAAATAAACCATTATCGTTCGATGCTAGACTCGTTGCTTTCCTATTCTTGTTTCCATCACTTCTTCGCGACCGTAATTAGTATTTTTCTATCGTCTAGTTCGTACGTATCTCTGGAGCCTTAGGATCAGCCGGATAAAGCCGGAGGCCATCGGCCACTGTAATTGCCTGGACAGAATAGAACAGCTACCTAACTCTCTTAAATCATAACTCGTAGAACTGCTTCGTATAGTAAATCGCTTGTAGTCGACGTACTCGAGGCAGAAACTAGATTTAGTCGCTATAAGTAGTAGTAGTAGTAGTAGTAGTAGTAGTGATAGTGATAAAAAATAAACATCTGGAATGAAGTCGACCAGGTTTCATTATTATTATAAGCATCGGGATATGATGAAGTCGAAGATGTAAGATTACCGACGGTTTGTCGACGGCTGGAAAGACTCGTGCCACATCACGAAATCTTTCAACCGGTCATATCGTGCGTTCTCTGTAAATCGCTTCCATCAAGTATAACAGTTCGAGCGAGAGAAGCGTAAATCTGAATCCCCGAGATCCAGACTCCAGGGATATAATACTTTACCTGACACACACATATAATATATATATATATATATATCTTTTTGTATTTTCATTTGAATGCCATGACGCGCGTTTTCTTATAGTAAATAATAATCCGCTATGATAAATGATTTCATAATGAATAAACTAAACGGTCGGAATACGTCATTCATTTAATAAGGAATTATGAATAATAGTAAAGCGTCTATCGATTCCGAACTTGTTCATTCTGTAGTATATTTATTTATTTATTTAATCAATTTAATTACTTACCCGACATACTCACACACATACACTTACAAAATTTAAAATTACGCATAATATTTTGCGAGTAAATTTGACGCTTTAAAATTTACCGAATGTATATGAAACGAGCTTACAAATAGGTAACAAATATCGATGCATTACGAAGAAAAAAAATGCTCAAGGACAAACAATATATAAAAAACATATATATATATATATATATATATATATATATATATATATATATATATATGCTGAAATAATACAAATGAATTAATCGAGTATTAAAAAAAACGAAAATTGAAATGTTTGACGCTTCTAATGAGAATTATATTTTTTACAAGCCTGAGTGATGTACACAAGCTGTTTAATCTATTTAATGAGAATTCCATATTTTATAAGTGTGAAATGTGAATATGAATATGTTTATATATATATATATATATATATATATATATATATAAATATATATATAATCATATTCTTTACTCAACATTGTAACTAAACCACATATACAAAGAAGTATAATTCAAGATATTTGTCACGTTATGCGCATCATGTGTCATTTCTTCACGTGATAATTTAGTTATACGATGATGAAGAACTTTATGCTGTAAACTTAGCTAGAATCCTCAACCGTGAAGTTAGCCTCCGAGCAATTTAACGATTGTATAGCCGCGATATTATTTATTTATATATATATATATATATTCCTGTATATATAATATATATGTGTGTGTTATAGATGTTGGTGAACAAATAAGTCTTTTTAGGTATGTGCCTTTCAACATAAGTTCAACAAGATTATTTAAGGTTTTGTCAATGCCGGAGGGACTGCTACTCAGTGTGAACGATGTTGTTGTTAATGTGGTCTTTTAAATTGATGCCGTTTTGCGTTTTTATAGTCTATTTTTTTTTTACTGACAGTAGTTTGGTTGTTAAGATGGTAATAAGTATAGGCTTATAATCAGAAAAGAGATCGTTAACAGAAATTGGGCATGGTGTGTTTAGGTTTTTTACAAGTTCTAAGTCTAAGATACTGTTTCAGGAAAATATTCAGGCTCGCTGGTTTCCACTATGCGGGATGGCCACTTAATAACAATTGGTTAACTATAGTGCCGGCGGAATTATTACTGAAGCAATTCTAACGTCTCTTCAACTAATATCAACTGTCTAAGGTCGCCGTCATGATATTAACATCGATAGCTTGAACACAGCTCAAGTGAGGTACTGGAAGTAGTTCTAGTTGGAAATATTTTTTAATAAGAAAAGAAAAACTTCCTCCTCTAGGACTTACAACAGCTCTAAATATATTGTAACCAGGAAACTGGACATTGTGGTTACTGTTCAGCTTGGTTTCAGATAGTGCTGCAACATGAATACAGTTAATACCCCTAAAGTGAATGATCATACTTTCGATCAAGGAATTACAATTCCAAGCAACTAGTTTTATTGCCGGGTGGAAGACAACTAATACAAACTAATAATAGTTTCAATGATTACCTGTAGGATACTAAATAGATATTTATTTTTAAGTGACTTAAGATTATAAATGTTAAAAATGTTGATTAAATTAAATTTGCGTAGCAAGCCTAAAATAATTGCAAGGGAAAGACCATTGTTAGTGCTAGTGTCTGAAGATACAATGAGAACGAAGAGTTGAAGAATAAGATCTCTGTCCATTCCTTGGAATATTAATGACCAAGTTTGGTCCAGAGGAACTATTCGAAGAGAACTCGAAATCTTGGTGTCCTGGTACTGAAGTACGAATTTAAGTAGTGGATCTTTTTGCGCTAGCACTAATAACTATTTTTCGAATGATGATGCACTTGTCAAAGTTAGCAAGATGGTCTCTATTTCAGTAGCGCATTTAAATATTTTTTTTGGGACAGGTCTGTTTCAGCAATTGCCTTTACAAAATTGAAGAAATAATAAAGAATATGAAAAATTAAAAATTAGCTGGTATATTAAATTTAATTAAATTTAGTTTAACTTGTATATAAATAAATAAAAATAAAAAATCGTAATATCTGATCGTATACATTAGAAATCGGTGCTTAATACGACGGTGCTTATATCTAGTGTAACACATGCTGAGATCAAGACTATAATCCCCGATTACCTGAATTAAGTTATTGTCGGATAACATTTATCGTACAATTTCTTTGATAATTTGTATATATATATGATCAAAATTTAGCGTGCATACCTGATATTCCGGTATAACGAGATGCGATCTGCACAAGTTGCAGTTTCTTAAAATTAGAATTAGATACGGAGCACCAATAAGTGTCATTGTAACTTATTATCGATAGTTAAGACTAATTTTTAAAAAGCGGATAAATTAAACGTTTTATTAGCTTTCATAATAGCAGCATTTTAGTAAACGTCAATTTTACAACTTGCGTTATGAAATTACTCGGCACGATGATGTTAATCGATAAGCCAACAAAATACTGATTCTATAGCTGATAATATATGCGCGTGGTTTATGTGTGTGTGTCTATTTCAAGTGTTTATCATTTGTACGATGAACGTAAAAGAGGTTAGCGGTTATTATTAAGCTTTTAGGACATTTCGAACTTTAACACGTGCAAGAAATGTTCAACCGTTTACAGTTCGACACAGTTTACGGTTCAACTAGAAGAAGAAAGATATCGCTAATTCCTTATAGTTTTCAAGCATTATGGCGTTTACCGAGTATTCGCTAACAACCCCGATGTAAACGACGTCCAGATTATACGAAACGGCAAAATTTAAGAGAGCCGGCCAGTCTGGTTTCGAAGCCTTTTCAAACATTTTAAGCCTAACAGAGAGTAAAACTCCATCCGAGAATTCCATTCGGATTTCGCCAAATGACGGACGGAATTAATCGCTCAGATAATAGAATATTTATCCTGGTAGAATCCGTTATATATAATGCAACATTTTCAGCTCGTTTGCGGTAATAATCTCGTTGGAACTAAACAGTTTTATCCCAGAGAATGTTTCATCTGATTAAATTTCGTCTAATATATATATAATATATATATATATATATATAATATATACATGCACTATACTGATTTTTCGATAGGTAAACGTAAGTATATTTCAACTTACATCAAAACAAAATTCGAACAGCAGGCCTCATTAGGGAGGCGAAATAAATATCATCGATTTTCTGATTATGTATATAGAGTGAAGCTGAATATCGTACGAATAGTTCAGTTTACAAACTCGATTGTTTATCTTTTATTGGTGATGCGTTTTAATTTTTCACAGTGGACTAGTTTCGATTCATTCGGGAGTAGAGTTTTCGATATGACTATCGAAACTATTAATATTAGCGCGTCGTTGTTCGTTAATCAGTTCTTTGCTGTTAATAATTTCCTCTTTGAATATCGGAGTTGTTTAGCTTTTCTTAACGAGGTCAATGAAATGTTTCGTTTGTCGCTCTAATTCAACTATGGTCTTCAATCCGACTATAAGATCAATTGACTGGCCGATTTATCCACCGATACGATTAAATAGTGTACGCAATTTTATTCCGTATACGCGGAAAAATTCGACTCGCTTTTTTAACCCTTTCGGTTATACATTATAAAATCTTAACATTAAATTAGGTATTTTTTATACAATACACTGCTTATCGGATGAACAATTTTCAAAATATTTATATAAATATCTTTAAAATTGAAACATTTCGTGTATAAAATTGTTAGTAAACATTAAAATTTCATGTCCCATATAGTGGACATTGTGAACGAAAGTGTTAACTGACGAGTTTTCTCGATTGATACTTTTAACCAACATTATCGTAGTAATCTTTCCATCTTATTAGAGTTCGTATAAATCATTTGCATCTTAAATTCTTCGTAGATATTGCTTTTCCTTATTCGTGCGTTTTTTCCGTTGTTCAATTCCTTCTACTGTTTTAAAGTTGTTGCGACTAGTCCATCACCTGTAGGGAACTCTAATGCTCCATCCGTGTTTTATGCGTATCTTAATGCGTTTCGCTATTGTCCATTTGAGCGACACCGGAGTTCCTATTTTTCCCCCTGATCGTTTTTCGGCTTCATCGTGGTAAACACTGTGCGTTGCGGATAGATAGAAGTGGAATGCATTTCGTACGTTTTCAGCAACCTGCGCAACTGGCTTTTGCGATGACAATTAATAAAGTACATTAGGATTATACCTGAAGGAGAACAGATATTCAGCCGTGGCTAAGTTATACGTTGAGTCAAAATTCCAATAACTTCGAACTGCGTTAAATTGCCATTTAAGACCTCCTTGAATTCTTCTTCGTCCTTCTGTCTAAACTCCACTTTCCAAGTCTCCCGATATGAATACTTTTCTGGAAGCGCTATTTCTTTTTAATCGCCTTCTTCCTCTGTCGAATCGAAAGTCGTAGCGTACTATCGTCGTTATTCGCTAAGCGTCACAAATTACTAACTACGAATATTCCTAATTTGTTTTTTTTGTTTTTTTTTTTTGGCCCACCTTTCACCTTTGAGCGAGTTTACGTGAACTGTTCGAACTTATATTATTAGCAGTAATAAAATTATATAATTTACGCGCATCCAAAGAGGTGGGATCCACAATAAGCTCTTCAAGTTTTATCGGCAGCGTATACTTCAGACAGAAAGCTGTGTCTCTATTTTTGTATTTGGGGCGGGACAAAATCTGATATTCGATGTTATTTTCAATATTTCACACCTCACAAACGGCACTTATGATGATAGCTAAATACGGGAAGATTACCAAGTTGCGATATAATCTAATAAATTTAAAACCCCGCGTTTCACAGGGCGTTTTTTAGCTTTTAAATTCGTTTTTCTACTTCTTATTACGTATCACCGAACGACACATTACATACGGACTTGCGAACGTTCCATATGTAAAGGATATCTATATGGAAGAATACCGAAGGTTCTATGAGAAGCTTCAGATCAACCAAAATCCACCGGTACACCGAATGTTCACTACTATCGATTTTCCAGCCAGATCTAGACAGACGACTGAAAAGGAAGAGTGATCCCGCGATATTACTCGAGTGGGCTGAGCTATTCTCAGAGCATTGTTATATACTGCCTGGAAAAAAAAAGTAATAAAAGGATAAATGAACAGTTTCCTTCTTGAAGATCCGAATTAGGTAATTCGTTGGAATTGTTATAAATTTTCACTTCTGTTCCGCTTAAATCTTCTTTACTCTTTCCTTCATTCATTCCTTTTTATGATCGATATTGTTTATGACAGGGAACTGTTATATATACATATATACATATATATATATATATATAAAAATCATTTTTCTACGATTATTTTTGTTCTTAATTCAGTAAAAGACATTTTACAACTTTCAATTCATCGCGATATTTGACGAATTCGAATCGCATCGCCATCTATCGGTGGGTTATAGAAAGTCGACGAAAAGACGTATTAGTTGTCCTAGACAACAATAGGAGCGCTGTCGGACAATTTCCCGCCATATTATTTTAGCGAGAGCACTAGTCAAACGAGTTAGTCACGTCACGATAGAGAAACGTTTCTATACGTCTTGTTGATCTCGACCGTGATTAGAGTTTATGCGTGTATCGTTAATTTATTTACAGCAGAAAAACCGTTACGATTTATTTGTTATTAAAATCGATTTTTAAAAGTTCCTTTTTCTTGTTTTTAAATAATTTTCGATTTTTGTAAAACTGTGCGATTTGCGATTTTTTAAACTGAAAATAAACAAAAACCGGATGTTTTATTATAAAATTTCGTCCGACCGGCATTTTTCTTCATACAACCGGAGATGAAAAATAGTTTTGTTGTTTTTTGTTGTTTTTTTAAATTAACGATATGAATTATCATTTTTAATTAATTAATTAATTAATTAATTAATTAATTAATAATCGATCGTCGGAATTACAACGAGCCGTATAACGTGATAGTGTAAGATATTATTTCGTACAATTAAGAAGATGGTTCGGTTTGGCGTTTTATCCGTAATAGCCGTAATATTAGGTAAGTTTTCGAATATGTAAATCGACAATAATATTGGACCGATTTAAATCTTAAAATTAATTTATTCGTAATTCGGGATATCTTCCCGATTCGATAAATATTTGTATATTTCCTAATCTTCTTCAATATTGAATTTGGCCAACTACGCACCACGGAGGACGTAATTTCAAATAAATTAATATTTAATCTATACATAAATGAAAATGTATCTTTTATTATTGTATTTATAAGAACTTTATATTAAGAGCTACTGGCCGGTACCGATAATTTATATTGTCAAATAGTTTATAAATTTTATTTATATGAATAAAATTTCTTCTTCAAATTAGATTCCTTTCGTTCCGTTCAGTGCCACCGATACTAAATTACTATTTTCGAAATTTTTTTCTTCGCTACATTTTTCACAAACCCTATTGATCTTTTGCTTAAATTTATTCCTGTTCGTTTTGTTTTCCGTTCGGTATTTCTTCTATAATATTTCAGACATTTTTTATAATTTGCCATAAATTTTGTTCATTTAAAATACAAGATTCATTTCAACGTGAAAAACTATTAATTTAAATAATTTATAAAAGTTTTCTTTTCGAAAATGCGAATAATTGCAAAATATTGCGGGACGTGCGTCAATTTCAGACTCCGGTGTAAATACGGTATTTGTTGATTTGTTGACGGATCAGGGAAATAATTCGGGTTATGAGGTTTGACCATTTGGTGTGAGACTTATCGTCAGCTGTAATTGTTTTCTGGGCTTGATTGTAATTATTCGAATAATTATTAAGTGAAAATTACCTAAGGTATTATTCCTGACTTTGTTTTATTGCGTTTCAATAAATGATATTTCATTGTTTCAACACAAAATTTATATATATATATATATATATATAATATATATATATATATATATATATATATATATATATATATATATATAGACGCATTAAGGAAGGTATTGTGGGGATATAAAGTATCATAATGAACTCGCTATGTTATGCACATCGTGAAATAAGTATAACTGCCGCAATTATGTTTTCATAATTCAAGCACGTTCTGTTTGTTTAAAGATTTTAGTTAATCGTTTAACGTTTAATAACCGTTTCAAGTACGCTATCGATAGAACCCATCAAGCTATCTTACATTCTGTTAGCCCGGTATTTAATAAAAAGTCCCACCTCAGAGTAAATAATAAACCTCAAACCAACACTACCGTAATCCGACCAATTTGATATATATGCGCGTGTCATGTATGTAGTCTTACGTATGTGACAATATTTATAAACAGATATAGATAATGCAAAATCGTTGCTCCAGCATTCGGTCGAATACTACAAGAGAGTACTATATTATTACTAGCGCGCATATAGTGTTGTGGTGGTTTGCCATTATTTATATTTTTATTCTCCGATGATAATTTCTGTACGTTGCGTATAGAAGTTGGTAGCCCTAAGTAGGCTATCCGGATTTTTACGCATATATTAGTAACGAAATATTATTTTATAAAACTGCGAACTGCGCTCTAATGAGCTAATTGGAAATTTTATGATATATATCTACGCGAACGTTACGCTAAATCTAGGAATATATTTTTATAATTCGTTTAATTTAAAATTCGGATTAAGTCATTTAAGTTATCATTACGATTAATTTAAAGTTAATTACAACATTTCGTTCTTTCGGGTATCTAATCTTTCCGGGTTAATATTTTTATTGTGAAAATTTTTAATTTTAATTCAATTATTACTTAGTTATTTGCTAAGGCTATCTACGAAGGTGCTTAGTCTAATGAATTTATAATTAAAAATTTACGAAAAAATTTATTATGTTTTTTTCTGTTTATTTAAAGAAATCGTCGAAAACATTTGTCTTAAATTTTTTTTTGAAAACATACATATTTAATTTTTACCACACAGTTATACATTATAACTACAGTTATACCTAAGTTTTAAAAGAAAACTCGTATTTCCTAATTTACGTTTACGCATTATTATTATATTTATTATTATTTTAAATAATATTCGTTAATTTTATTTCTTTAATCGGTTAATTTTTTTTATTTTTTCTTCTAATTTAACGGAAGTATGTAGGTATACTTAGTCGTTAAAAAAATTCGAGCACCTTTACACACACACACACATATATATATATATATATATATATATATATCGGTCAATTGCTGAACGTAGGTTCTATTCAATCTTTTCTATTCGTTCCGATTCTGAGCTTTCTGAGTACAGTACTTTGCCATCCCAACCAGTCTCAGCGATCTGCAAAATGTTTCTTCTCTTATGAATCGGCTTCAAGCACTCGTTTTTATCCAAGTATTTCTATCGGATCGTCTTATATTTCATGTTAATTTTTTCTCGCCATGTTCGTGTTTTTCCTTCTGATATTTGTTTTTTTTTACAAGAGTTGCCAGCCATATGCAAAAACCGATAAAACACGCCGATTGTATAATTTCCTCTATAAACATATCGGTATTTCGTCATTTTAATTTCCCCAAAAGCCTACTTCTAGTATAATTTTATCCTTAATTATAAAACATGCGAAAACGTCGACCGCTTGGTTTTATTTTTCGAATATCGTTAGGTCGGTGTTGAAAATTTCAAGATCGTAATGCTCTTGAATCATATTAAGAGGTGGTGACGATTCAGCTATCCGTTTCTAATCGGTCGGTATTCTATTCGTATTTGGTTAGGAATAAGCCAATTCGCTATCAATTTTCTCTGATTAATAGGGATAGGCAACCAATTTGACCGAAAAATAGTTGACAGTTTTTTTCTTTGGTGTCTTATAATAAATATCGAAAAAAAAGGTGCAATCGATTGTCCTAGGAAATAATAATTGTGGCGGGCTTAGGAAATTCATTACCTTTCAGTTACACGTCTTCAATTTTTCGAACACAATTATAAAAAATAGTTTTAAAAAATAGTGACTCTTAAGAGATATACGCGATAATAGGACGTATAAAAAATTGATAAACGATAAAAAAAAAAAAGATAAATTCTTATATAATAAAAATACCACAAAGCTTTTCAGCTATTAAACCATCTTCAAGCATACGCAAAAAAACAAAAAATATACAATTTATAAAAAAATGTAAAATAAAAATGAAAGAGAATACTTAATTTAGATGTACAATAATTTTATAGTAGCCCAGTTTTGGAAAAATTTAGCGATTTTAACTACTTTTTCGTTGCTTATATATTATTTCGCGTATAATGTTTAAATAACCGCGTGTTTCGTAAATATTTCTAGAATTCCAAATCCTCTTCATTACAATACAATTCCCTCTCTGCCTCACCGGTGAAAAATTTACGTTAGAGGACCGCGACCGAAAATATCGGTCTAGAAAATTTATCGAGAATTGTCGGCATAATTAATTAAGTCGAATACGCTTACATTCTAGAGATAAACCGGGTAAAAATTTTGGAATTTGTACTGTCGATTTAGAAAAATTTCGGATTTCGCGAGGTATAAATCGAAATATATATATATATATTTTTTTAACATTGAAAAGATAAAGAGTATCGTCCGAAGTATATAATGTGTACGAAAAATATTTTTGGAAAAATAGAATTATTAAAAATCAGAGTTCGAAAATGTCGATTATTTATGTTTAAGTCGGTGGAAAATAGTTTGAAAAACTATGGTTACAAACGGTCGAAATGAATAAATACCATATACTAAATTCATTTCTGGAACGATTAGAGATATTAAATTAGGTCGCGTTATAGCTTAGTTCGGCAAAGAGAATGTACAGTAGGTTGAGACGATGATCGGGGTAAGGTGTAGACGTCGTGTCGATGCTCAATGAATACTTGAATATAAAGATGTTGAAAGAAAACGAACAGAATAAACATATCGGTCAGGGTTTATGAGAGTAAATTGCCCGTCTGGAGGAGGAATTCTTTCTCGGAAAATAATCGACTTAGTCTAGTTTCGGTATTCGTCACTCGATCGTTTTGTTTGTTGGCAGTTTATTTTAGCAACTGTACTTCATCAGTTTATTTTATGTTTAATTTATCGAATGTTTATTGCATTATATATATATATATATATATATATATATATATATATATATATATATATATATTGGATATATAAAAGTTCGCGTCAGACAATTTATTAGATCAAAAGGTAGTTTTCCTCAAAGTAGGAATCTTAGAATCTTCAAATAGCGCAATTGCGTCAAACGAAATATTTATACATACATATACATACATATATTACGTGTCATTCAAATTATTTAATCGAATTAAAACAGACACGACTATAACATAATAACGATGAAATGCACTTACGAAGTATAAATAACTGAAATTATTTAATCGAAATAAATTAAAGAACGTTTCAATAGTTCAGCTACTCTAGGGTTATAAGAATTAAATCAAAAAGTAATACTAATTTCTTACTAGGCATACCTTAACTGTGACGTATGTATTTTCACTGACGTGTTTATCGACGGATCGTGTCACACACACACTATAACTGGCACAAATACCATTAAAGAACGCATTTCACAAATCCTAGTAGTCATTCGCGTTCTTAAAATTTCCTATCGGGATTGCAAAATCCATTTGACGCATCGTCCATTGAGGAACGTTGTTCACTATCACGTGTGTGTGTTTGTATGTATAAATACATGTGTGTATATATACATAAATGCACCATACGATACACACACATATATATATATATATATGTATGTTGGTTTCATATACCTCCTTGATTTCGAAAAAAGTCTAAATTTTAGTTATTTAATAGAGGGAAAATTAAAACGAACAAAAAATCTAGTTTACGAAATTCGACTTTTATTTAATTATATTACAACAATTTTCACATTAAGTGTGCTCGAAGTGGGTTACCGTTCATCTCGATACATTTTAAATATACGCGCACTCTTCATTAATGATGTCAAATATTATACAGTGTTTGAGATCTTCTCGGATACGTAAAACTTCGACCTGTTCTCAAATCGAAAAATCTAACAGTGTTTGGTCTGAGGGAGGGGGGACAAGCGATGCGGTCGTCTCCACAAATCCAATCAGGGAAATGTTCATTGAAGTAATTGCGAACTTCTAAGCTGAAATGCACTATCGTGCTGCAAAATTATGTCTCATCCTTCGAATCGTTCGTCTTCGTGCAATGTGGCGCGCTGTAAAAGCGGTAAATAGGAATATCGACGGATCTGTCGGAAAAATAGGGACCAATAACTCCCGGAGAACTGACGCATTCACGATTTTCGACGTTGCTAGCCGACTTTTGTGGCCTGTATATATTTCATTGAAACAGTCGGTACTATTTCACTGGTTACGGTATTTTTATTTTTATTTAATTTTAATTCGATTAAAAACACGCAGCATCACCAATGATTACTTTCTCGGAGAATTTAGAGTAGTATATTATTCTCGTTCTTACTTAATTTTCACATTCTTTCTGTATCTACCAGAATATTTTGCTGCCGTACGATATTTTTTGATAAAACGATTTAATCATTTTTTTCGTTTTTTACAACTCCGGTAATTTATCGGTTCGAATTTTGAGCGCCTACACGTTTTATCTAGTCTCCGAACAAGTATCGGACGAATCGAGTCATTTCGGGAAATTTCGTGAACCGGATGATCGTTGGAAACCGCCGTCATATTCGGTCGAAGTTAGCCTATTGTAAATATATCGTACATCCGTTTCGGCGATAACGTTTAACCGGTTCGCGAATATAACGTGTGACGCGTAAGTTTTTCCGACCGACCGCGACCTAATACGACGAATCCGGTTATTTGTTATTTTTCTGGTAATTTTTCGTAATACGATGAATCCGGTTACTCGTTTTTTTTTGTATTTTTTTTTTTTTTTAAATAACCGACTAATTAATCAAAAAAATTATCGGATAAATCAGTCATGAGAATATATATATATATACATTAATTTGTTTATTCGTTTAAGCGATTGATTAAATATTCTTTTTTCTTTATATACACGATGTTTAATAAATCCTGTAAAAAGATGTTATTTTGTCCCTATAAGTAAATTTATTTAGAATAAAAATCGATTACTTTTAAGTCGGATGATGAAAATTCGATTGAATTTAGTTGCATTTCGACTAATATCAGTTAGTAGGTTCTATTATACGGTTATTTTGGTTTCATCGTAATGACCTAATCGCATTTCGATTGAAATATTCTATTATGTTTTCTTTCCTTTTTTTTTTTTTTACTTCTGATTTAATAATAAAAGTTTGAGTACATAATTATAATTTGATTTAGAGATCATGGAAGGCGGAAAATATCGATAAAATATCGATATTAGTAGGTTTTGCTTGAAGCGATTGTTAATCGGATTCTTATATTTTTTTACTAGAATAAACTATCGATTTTCTACAACACCGATTACAATGTTGTATTCAAATATATTCAGTTTATCGATGAAATTCTAAAATCGTTATGACTACGTTATTAACTTCGCATATAATTCTAATCTGTTAGTTATTTCGTAAACCGTGTCAACTTTATTACTATACTATGTGACGACATTTCGAAAACATTCGCAATCAAGTATGGAAATGAAATCTGCAAGTATATTCGAAACGTAATAAAGTTATTGCATGTAATATATACATATATGTCGTCCGGTTATTATGTAATGTCTAGACCAGTGGCGTAGCCAGGGGGTGGTTTTGTGGATCTGAACCCCCCTCTTGGAATCAATCTGATAATAAGAAAAACTCGTTAAACCTTTTTTTTTTTTTATTTAAATTTCGTTGTTTTTAAAGTAAATAAATAGGTTTTTTTTTTTTTAAATATAGCAGGTACTAGAAAAATTTTGTAACGCGAAGAATAGATTTTAAATTTTAAATTTAATTAAGTATTTATTATTCCTTGAAAAAATATAAAATCATTATTTATCGTTTATTTTTTCGCGGAATTTATTGTAACCATCTCTGTCCTCAATAACATACTATTAGTATTAGTGTGTTCTAGTGACGTTAAATATTTCCGCCGTCTATCGCTTCTAATGGAATTACATATTCGACGTCTAATAAGTATAAAAATAACTCCGGTGAACTGGATTGCTTATTGGGGTTTTTAATCTACTCGAGTTTTGGTTATTTACTTAAAGTTCAATTTAACTCGTTATAATTTATTGTTTGAACTACCCTCTTCAACCAAGTCTATCTACGCCACTGGTCTAGACCGCACTACTATATTGTTCTCTCGCGAATCATCGATTTCAAGGTAATCGTTAGATACGGCGTCTATCAAAATTTATTAGACTGAAGTTGGGTTAATTTTTTAATCCGGCTCGTAGACTGAATCAATCCACAGTTACAGTTCATCGTTTCGGTACTTAATCCCGGTTTAATCTGTATTATCACTTATTATTATTTATTATGATAATTGTTATTAGCCTTTGGAACGTGTTCCTCTGTACGTGAACGAACTCTACCTTCAACCATCATTTCTAACGGTTCTGTGCAACTGTGTTTCATGTTTTTTTTTTTTTTGATTATATATGTGCATTTCGTATCGATTTTTTCATGTCTATCATTTACGTTTTACGTCCAACTTATTTTCGTTACATGTCCAACCTCGGCGCTTTTTTAGACTTTTACTAAACGAAATTTATCGAATTTTTCGATTTTTTGATTTTTTGATGTTAAATCTATTTTTATTACTTTCGGTTAATATATTTCCGAACATCGTGACTAGCATATTTAACGTTATTTTTTTTTGCTGTCAAAATCAGCTAGCATTCAAGTCAGATAAGCGTATATACGACGTGATACGGAATGGAGTGTCTAAAAACCTTATGACGGCGAATTGACTGTTGACCGTTCTAACTACTAAAATCTTTCTACCGACGTGTAATCTTCACACACTTGAGCATGAATAATGCTAGACTTGATTTTTATACTAATTCTGAAAAAGATTAAATGCCGTTAAACGTATTACGCGACATACCTATATGTTGAACGCGTCGATTATTTCCACGCGTAAATATCTACGTACTTACGTTATATACGTGTTAGTGTACACGGAGAAGAGATCATTTATACAATGTTAGCACGTGTACATAATATAATGAAAATTTACGGTTGAACGAATATTAAAATTTTTCGATACGATTTTTAATAAAATTTTACACATAATTTGACTTCACGCCTCGTTTCTAAAAATGCGATAACCATTCGAGGCAGTTTTTGGTTTCTCATATATCACTTTCTTCGTGTAAATTAATTTACCAGCCGAGATAACGATCCGATCGTCGATAATGGCAATTTAAAACAATCCGAGATGAACTTCAATAGTTAGGAAAGCCGTGAGTGAAGGTGAACACCTTCAGACATCGACGTGAAATTATAAATATATGTATATATACATTTTTTAGAAGTATACCCGTTTGTCACTCTTATTAATTATCGACCATGTCTTACAATTACCTCAGTCGGTTGCTTGTGTATCATCATTTTCACTATTCAGTTATCGTTATTGTAGTTTCATCATCATCGTGGTTTATTATTATTTCGCCATTGACCGAAATGAGCTGCTATATTGTTCGTTCAAGCATGTATGAAAGCGGTGTGAACTCAGAACGCTTTAACTAATCAGCTCTCCCTTGTTCCGGACAGATTTCCTTTGACAATTTGTATGTATAATAGTTTTAAATTAATCGTTGATTTAACTATTTCGTTTCTAAGTTAATTGCCACGATCGTAACCAGTGCAAGATGGTTAATATATATTACTATTGCCAAGATAAAGAGTCGTTTTTTTTTACATTGCAGTATTTTTAACCTACTTTTTATCTTTCTATACGAATTGTTTGGACACGGTTAATTTTCCACGTCTTGGAAACGTATCATTATCTTATAATAAATAAGGAGAACCTAAATATATTACATGTAACCCCCACCCCCCCGAATGGAATTCGTCTTTATTTTAAGTAAGCATAACTAATCTTTACAACGTTCCGTATAAATTTCTATTTGAAAATTGCTACATTTTTAAAATCTAATTGTAGATATCTCAAAATCGAAATAAATATTTGTTCCTTCGTTTGTTTAGCGTATGAATTAATTCTAAGTAAATACCCGTACACGCGATAGTAACACGAAGTAATCATTTGTTTTAATCAGTATTCTTTATATATATATATATATATATATATATATATATATATATATATATATATATATATCAAATAAATAAAGGAAAAAGCCGCTCAGCGAGCCAGCTGTCATTAATCATTTTATATATCTCGGTAGCTATCATTCACAATTTACAATAGTTCACGATGTAAAACTCCTGCTTGTACGTTTTCAGTTTTTGAATAAAAAGTCCAACCGTTATAAATATTCCGGTAGATTTCCTTAATCGGGTAATTTCCGAATTATTTATTTATATATATATTATATATATATATATATATATATATATATATATATATATATATAAATAATTCGGAAATTACTTTTTAATATTTATTTTCATTTTATTTGTAAAATTGTGTTTTTTTAAAAAATTTTGTGGTTGTATATTTTTATATTTTATATTTTACGTTTGGACATCATACATCGCAATAGTAAATGAAAAATTTAAAATTCCAACAGTATACAACTTTTACAGAATCAGGAAAATAATATTGAAGAAAAAATTAATATAAAAAAACTAAATTAATAAACAAATATATTGATATTAAATTTCAACAAATCAAAAAAATAGACCGACAGAAGCAGACATCGTTTTTGGATCATATTTTCACAATTACAATCACATATTTTTAAGTAATTATATTTAATTTATATTTTTAAAATTATGATTTTTTAAATTTTTCACTTGATAATGGCGTAAATGCCGAAAAGCTTTGTGTTTTCCTTAAGAAAATAAATATTAGTGATTTAACTAATTTTCAATTGATTTTATATATATATATATATATATATATATATGATGATGCCGGGATTCCAGGGAATGAACTGACAGATACAAGCAGCAAAGGAGGCTGCTTGATTGTTGCCGAACCCAAACGTCCCAGTACCAGCTATTGATATACGTAATTATGTCAGAAATTTTCAAAAGTGGCATTCGACCTCCTCATCAAAATAAGCTTCGCTAAATCGAGAATTCCGTTTTACCTTGAAAGATTTCGCTTCCAAACCTCAGTCTATGTATTCTTCACTCAGATTGTCTCTCAACCTTTCCTCCTCACTTCCTCGACTCTTCGAAGACTAACCTAATCGTGTTCTTACGCATGACTTTCCTCTACTACTTGATTTAACTTCCTTTCCCTCGTACCTCTAGCCTTAGTTGCTGCACACGGCGCGCGTTAATTTAGATTAATAATAATAATATATAAATATATTTTCTTTTGATGATAATTGCAGATTGTTAAAAAGATGAAACAGTTTTTCGTTCATTTTAAAGAGGAATAAATAAAATATGTATGCAATTACGATTAGCCTATGATAGTCCATTGCTGGATGTGAATAATAATTTTATGCTTATATATATATATATATATATATATATATATATATATATATATATATACACATATGTTTGTACATTCTATAGGAATGGCAAATAAAATTATAACACTGGAAATGATTTACGAGATGAAAAAAATCCTTTTTGAAGTTCTTTTTTTATTTTGGCCTAAGCTAAACCTTTCTGGCCGGTAGATTGTAATTTAATAATTTCAGCGCTACATACTAAATTATAATTTTAAATAATAATTTTGCACCTTAAAAGAAAAATGAGAATACTTTAAAGTCGCAGCTTAATAGATAATGTGGGCATATGGTGAGAAAACAGCGAATTGGCATAAGTTTATTAAAAAATATTTGTCTATTGTAATTAAATCGAGGACAATTAAAAAGAAGGTGACTTTTCCTTGGAAATTTATGGAAATATGTCTACTAGTACGTCCTTGATGATCTCCGTTTGAAAAATTTAACCCTATATTGGAATGATCCGCGCGTAATCTACAAATTACTGTATAACAAATCTGCGAAGTTGACGAGTATAGATATTGGGATACGAGCATATACCGTGGAAATACCGGAAAACGCGTCTGAACGATACTGAAATATTTACCTCTATTTGAGGATTTACAATTTTTGAAGTAAAATTTTAGAAATAAATGAATTTCCGAAACCTTTCGATCGTACATTACGTGATTAATCGAATTTACCGACAGTATCGCGATTGCGGAATTTGGTCGCAGATATATATATATATATGTGCGTTAATTGAAAAATTTCAGTTTAGACGTGTCGTGAGCGATAAAATATATTCTTCGACGAATTTGTACTAAATAATATTTTCTTCTCGGTAATTAAAAACCTGTACAGATTGCGTTCTAGGAAACGATAATTCTTAGTTTATCCGTGAGGCTTTTATTTATATTTCGGTCCAACTGATTGACCTTTTCTTTTCACTCCGCCATGAAAAATTCAAAAAAAAAAAAAAAAATAAATACGAAGAATAAAAACATCGTAGGAAAGTTTATATATATTATATATATATATATATATATATATATATATATATATATATATAATGTTTATGATTATGTATGTGTGTACTAGTTCGCTAGAGAGATAAAACAATATCCAGCGATGGTAAATTATCGGCTGTCACTGGTTAAATTAAAGGTAAATTCGAATTGCAGTTTCAGTCGGAATCGGGTCGGCTGAATCCGGAATAAATGATCCGGCCGTGTGTGATTGTGTTACTCCAGTGGTGGAGTAGTGTAGTTTTCTGCTTGAAAATGTCAACATGTTTTCCGGACGTATAACGTTCATCGTTGGCAGATTTATGTGTACATACTTTTATGGAAATAAAGAATTATATCTTTTTTTTATAATATTTTTTTTTTCATTTCCCGTCGAAAATTTATCGGTCCGAACGAATTTTCGATTAAAATTCTATTTTTGTTTTTACTACTACTACTAATCCTCGCTTATTTTAAAAGCCGATATTTACGTTCGTCATCACTAGGCCAAGCAGCCTTCTGGCTATATTTTGATGACAGGGTTGTGTATTTTATAATTATAATAATAATGAAGATTTTGATGATCATCGTTATGTTAATAGTAATAATGCTAATAATAATACTCCTAATACTACGTACTACTACTACTACTACTACTACTACATCTCTACTACCATTCATAATATTAATCATCATAAGTATGATCACTAAAAGTTATCATCGTCATCATACCTTTTTTTTTTTTTGGCGATCGAGGTGGGTAAAATTAATCCCATTTCTGTCGTTCCCATTTTTTTTCACACACACACACATATATATATATATAATATAAAGAAAAGCGTGATAAGTCGGTAATGTGTCCGAGGAATTCTTTAAACCTCTTCCTACTCCATCATAAAATGTGCCCCAAAATTAACCGAAATAAACCTTAAACCTTCAGGGCAGTAGTTCGCTTAGGATAAGCTTTTGTATGTATATATTATATATATATATATATATATATATATATATATTCGGTTATAAGAACGACAAGCGTCTGTGAAAAGGTTTTGTTATTAACAAAACACTGTGTGTGCGCGCGCTATGGATTTTTGACATACTTCGTACGCGTATTTTTATTAACGGGAAATATGGAGCGGAATTCGAACGAGTTTCCAAACAAAAATTCAAAATCGAGGAAGCCCCGAATTAGTGGTTCGAAAAGATGCGACGTCAAAAACGACTCTAAAAAGCCAAAAAAAAAAAGAGAAAAGTTTTTCGTTTATTAACTTACGCTCTCGACATTTCGACTAAGTATTTCGACTAAGTATTTCGACCACAGCTAACTTTGTCGTTCGATGTATTTGCTTTGGGGCGTATTTACTCGTCCCAAAGTAAGTTCTTTAAGTTCTTCTGTTTGGTATTAGTTCTCATCCGGCGATTATCGCGATGTGATGTCCACAACATTTGGGTTTAAATTTCATGCGGGCTTTTTGGTTTATTTTGTAATAAATATATATATATATATATATAAAGAATGGAGCGTTGTAACATTTACACCCTTATCTTTTCATCGTTTTAGTTGAATTTTGTAGTGGTGTAGGACGTTTCAATCAAATCCGACGGTGTTTTTCTAATCCCCTAAACTGGATGTCGCTTTCGTAATTTTCTATCCCTGTCACGCTCGATCGTCGTTTATCCGTTCTCTGTCTCGTTCGCTTCTCTTCGACCGTTTTAACGTTCGACGATTTTACAAAGAGATTTCCGACAATGTAAACAGATTATTCCGGATACTTCCCCTTAAAACGACGTTTTTTTTTTTACTGTTTACTCGGCTTATTTTAACGTTTCCATCTGTTATTCGTTGATTAGTCGGCGATGCGTTTAATAATAAATTATTAATAACTATAAAACAGAATATATGTTCCTCAACCGAAGTAATTGTTAATTTTTTTCACGAGAAAATAAAAATTCCTAATATATAATTTTCAAAAAAAAAAATTAAATTAAATAAACGTACGATGTACCATAATAATTATCGACAAAGATGAAATATAAATCACGACAGAAAAAAGTTTATAATACTCCATTTTCGTACAACTCGATTCGTACTTAATCATTCTTCGCACTGTTAGACGGATTTAGTCTACGCTTCTTTTCGCTACTTGGAATAGTTCTATTCTTTGGACTGTAGCCTGCACGTTTGAATTCTTTCAGCCACGATGTCCACTATACGTGAAATTTAATACTAACGAAGTTGTCGATTTTCCAACGTGAAATCTAAAAATCAAAAAAAAAAAATAAATAAATTATATAAACACGTTGAAAATTATCTAGAATTTACTGTTGTATAATAAACACCTTTAGTTGTCACGTGTAGTAAATATAAGGTTGGAGAGAAAAAGAATTGATATTTCGATAGGAGTCAAAAAGGGCAAAAATCGGGAAGATGGGCACGTCGGATGGTGACGAGATATGTGGCTACAGGTTGGCGTGTGCTATATAGTTGCAACGAGACAGATAAACAGGAGATCAACATTGGTTTTGAATTCCACTTCTGTTGCCAAAGTATTTTTATGGGCGGTTTATTACTGGAAATGACGGGGCCTTATGATAGGTTGTCGGGGGGAGCTGCCATATCGACGATTTCCCTTAAAGAGAAAATTAAGAGTTCGGTACGAGAAAAGAGCTAAATGTAACAAATATTTACGCTGTTTAGATTTTTCACAATTATTACCGTTCAGCGTAAAGCAAAAAGATCATTACACGGCCCGGTGTGTGGATTAGCTGCGTGGTTTTCATTTTAAAATGGTTTTTTCTAAAAACGTTCGTTTATTTCCGGAAATAATAAATACGAACCAACTATTTCACTTAATATACTCGTTATACATATACATATGCACACACACTCACACGTATATATATATATATATATAATGTACGTTCTTTATGCATATATAATTTGTTTGACACGATCGATGTACAAAAACGTATTAGAGATTTAGAATTTATCTCAACACACTTTTGGTTATGCTGATCAGAAATTATTGAATAATTATTTCCATACTTCGATTCAAAATTTTATATATATATATATATATATATATATATATATATATATATATATATATATGAGTAAATAAAAAATCGGGATAATTTTTATAATTACTTTTTTCATTCGATATATTACATATGAAATATCTTTAAGGTGTTTCAACGTTAGCATGCGAGATAACCTTAACTTATTCTTCTTATCAAGTCTGCCTGTACGAATGGTCGCATTCCCGGAATAAATTATAATACCGGGTTCCGTGAATTTTCTCTGGTAACACTTTGGAATTCCAATTATCGCGAACCGGGAAATTACTATCGAAGGGTCTCTTCCGTGTATTTACGTACGTGTATGTCTATACGTTATGGTAAAATTAGCAACCATAAAGAGGTCGACTCTCTCGCCGTAGAATTTTGTAGCAGACTCTATGAAACGTCCGTGGCATTGAATATAATGCGCCCATTTTCCTTTTGTACGGCATTTATTACGCTGTTAATGAGTTTCCTTTAGTACCATCCAGATTATTATATATATATATATATATATATATATATTTATATGTACGGTTAAAAGTAATTTGTCTGCCCCTGGCTGTTTATGTACTAGTCTTATTGTTGTATGCGCCGTCATTTATCTATTATAATATATTATTCTATTTTCTTCGTGGTTTTTTTTTATTTATTTTTTATTAGGATTCGTTCTAGACTCTCTGCTGCTAATTTAAAACGATATTTACCTTACTAAATTTTATCTTAAATTTGTACGCAGCCCGTTGCTATTATCATACCGTGTTTTCGATAACAAATAATAATCGTACAATAATCCTTATATCTTGGTTGTATTCGTCGATTTTTATCGTTTTCGATAAATTTCCTCTATACTATTTTCTATCATTATCACCAACATCGCGCGGTGACTAGCTCGTTGTACGTGTAATTTATTATCGTACAAAAACATGTGTAGACTAATATGCGAAACGCTAATTATACGTTACTAGTCGTACGTTATTACGATGGCATGTCACACTCTGATGGATTATTGGAAAAGAATTTTGAACGGTTTTGACAGTCGACGTCCGCATTAGGACGTCGCGGATGTATGGGCGCGTATATGTAATACAACGATTGTTTGAAAAAGTCGAACTTTTGAAATTTATCTCAAATAATAACGATATTCGGAAAACGATAATATCCGCTATAATTTAAGCTATTATAAAGTTTTTACGAATTGTCCGGATTGCCTGGTGGCTAGAACACACGGACTTCTACACGGAAAGTACCGAGTTCGAATACGATCGGCGAGACGCAAAAATTAATTATCGGTAAAGTATAAATAATCCTAATATTACTATCGCCTGGAATGGCAAACCAACACGCGTAACATCATATAGGCGCGCTAGTAATAATCTAGTACACTACAAAAAGCATTATATCGTGACAGCAAAGTGATTACAATCAGTTCTCCCGGGTGTGTGTCTAACTACGCTAACGCCACATAATGATTGTCTCGTACGCTACTTACAAAATATATGTATAGGTAAGTAGTCGCCTATCGCCGATTCAGAAACGACACTTAATGATGAAACTTTTTATATACCAAACAAATATATATATATATATATATATATATATATATATATATATATATATATATATGCATATGTATAAACAGGAAAGAACCAATAATTGATTGAAAAATCTGGGGAAAAATTTTCTCGTATATATATTTTAACTTATACACGTCATCTCGAAATAAGTTAGCAGTATTATTCGGAACAAGAATAATATGTACAAAAGCTTATAAACAGAATTTATCATTCGAATGTAAATAATATAGAAAAAGGTAAAATTAATTCATTAAATTCGACGATAAATATTTCGAATGAAGCTTTAGTAGTTCTAATAATGAGTATATTATCAAATTCATCAATTTCGATATTAGACGGAAGTTCTCATTTATTATTATTTTCTTCCGTAATGGCGTTATCGTTTATATATCGTTGATTGCGAATGCCGTTGTTTACCACGTTCGTTATCAGACTATTTTATAAATAACGGCTTTTATTAATTGCATATCGTATAATATTATAAAAACTATATGACGTAAAAATACCTTTATTTAGATATACTTTTTATTATTATTATTATTAAATAATTTATTTGTCAAAATTTATTATATATCAATAAAAAAATATATTGTAATTTACCTAATAAGTCTCGACAAATAAATTATTTAATAATAAGAAAACAACGTATATCTAAATTAGGTATTTTTACGTCTTATAGTTTTTATAATAATTTTGTGATTTTTTATTTTTTTTAAAAAAAAAAAGGTTTAGTGATTTTAACTATTTTTTTTATTGTTTATATTTAAGTTAATATCCCTTTTTTTTAGTCGGTTCTATCTATTTTAAAGAATAAATTCGTACGCTAAATATAACCGTTATTGGGTTATTCTGAATTAATTCGTCCGATTAAGTAGGAAAAAAATCCGATCGATTTATTATTTTTCTTTTGTGGCCCATTTGAAATATATATATATATGTACAATCGCCGTTTTGTGGTAAAAGTAGCTAAGATGTAAATTAGAAGAGTTTAGTGACGAATAAACTGTTCTCGTTGCATTGAGCCTATGTTGAAGATATTAGTTCCAGATCGTGTCCATTCATATATTTCTTTCTTCACTATCTGCTACATAATTCCCTGTCTTTTTTTTTTTTAATCTTCCCTTCTCACTTCTCGCTCTATCATTCTCTCTTTATATATATATATATATATATATATATATATATATATATATATATATATATATATATATATATATATATGATTGCTTCTTTGCGCGACTAAATATAGCAAAATAGCGGTTACCGGACAAAATGTTATAAAAGACTAAAAGAACCGTTCCGGTGTCCTTATGGAGTATTGATAGTTAAATTGGAATATCATTCACTCTATCCCCCCGGCCGTCGTTCTATTCTTTTTTCTCAATCGGCCTACTTGACAGTATCCAACTAGCAGATTAAAAAGCCGGTATTACACGGTGTTTATCCATCATCGTGTCCGGCTATTTATCGGAATTTCCTCCGTGTCACTATTATCATCTCGCCCTTCGGATATACTATTTTCTTATCCGTCTTTTCCCTATGCTATACTATAGGTATCGTGAGAATTGTGTCGTTTTCTAAACGTCAATTGGA
The DNA here is from genome assembly GCA_032883995.1 of Coronaproctus castanopsis. Lineage (NCBI taxonomy): Eukaryota > Metazoa > Arthropoda > Insecta > Hemiptera > Monophlebidae > Coronaproctus > Coronaproctus castanopsis. The sequence goes on along the minus strand of CM065052.1, from coordinate 64,725,378 downwards.
GTTTCCATATTTTTTTTTTCGATTTTTTCCTTTTTAATTTATTTATTTATATTTCATGGCTTTATATATATTTTTTTCTCGCATTCGACGCATTTTTAACTTATTTTATTTATATATATATATATATATCTTCCTTTTTCGCGTACTCTTTTTCACTGTTACATCGGTGTTCACTTTTTCCATTCGTGTATATATATATATATATATATATATAATAATCCATGTTGTTATATTTATACATATTTGTAGGTGTGTATACATACATACATACTTACATATATATATAATGTGTGTGTGTTAAAATTTAAAGTCATCGTGTTTACTTATAATACCATGAGCGAGCATTGGTCATACATGGTTAACTATGTTAAAAAGATGAATTTTACTTTTCACGTACAGTTGCGATTAGTCAGGTTTTTATATACCACCTAAATCTAACACACTGTTGTTAGATTTCCCCGTCAGTATGTTTATCTGAAATATAGATATATACAATATATATATATATATATATATATATATATATATATATATGTATATATATATATAGAGAGAGAGATAGATCAAAGAAAAACACGAGTAAAATCTCTTTGTTCGCGGAATTATCTTTCTAGTTTTATTTTTTTATTTTTTCTTTGCCATTTCGATTTTTTTTTTTTTTTACTTTTTATGGTTCTAAAAAACAGTTTTCTTTTTATTTTAAATTTAATAATGAATTTTGCGATATTTTCTCTATCGTCAATAGGAAACCAACTACAATGACCTGAACGAAAAACTTAGTAAATAAAAGTTGAATGTGTGTGTGTTTTTTTACACACTAACTAATTTGTAGTTATTTAAGAGTACGTTTTCATTGAATACATTTTTCGAACCGTGTTAATGTTTATTCGTTATTATTACGATAATCATTATCCTACATCGAATCGCGAAGATATGATATATATATATGTGTATATATGTACTTATATATGTGTATATATCTACTTATATATGTGTGTATATATAACATTAACAAAATAAAAACAAAGTTAATCAGTAGTATAAAAATTATTTTATTAATGTAAAGCTTTTCGAAAATGACATCAATATCCCTGAAAATGACGTGATTGTCGAAAAGCTCTGCGTTAATAAGATAATTTTTTAATGATTAACTTTGTTTTTATTTTATTTCGTTAATTGATAAAATCACTACTCTCCGATACATCAACGTTATATATATATATATATATATATATATATATATATATATATATATATATATATATATATATATATAACATGGTATTTGCAAGTTTAATCAGAATTAATTAGCCTAGTGCTAGGGAGGAATTAGTTCTGAAGTCTATTAACATACTCCTTCTGTTTATTAAAACAATGGAAACTTCATTTCTGTCACTCTCGCTAGCTACTTTTAAAATTCCACACGTGTACTTCATCTTTTAAATTGAAATCTCCTTCATTTCTACTATTACTATCATTATCATTATTATTGTTCTTGTGTAATTTGGTAATATTGACAAATACAGTCAACTATTAATGGTAAAGTTTAGATGCGGAATGTAGTGATTTTTACTACTTAATTACAAAGACCAGTTAAAATCACTAAACCTTTATTTAGATTTCATTTCATTTATTATGTATAAAATTGTGAATTTATATTTAAATTAATATTTTGTGTTTTTTTTTACATTTTATTTTTATCTATATATCGCTTGACAATGGCGTAGTTGCCGAAAAGCTTTGTGAAATCTAAATAAAGCTTTAGTAATGTTAACTGTTTTTTGTAATTAAGTATTAATGGTAATAATAATAAGTTAAGGTAGTAATCATCTGAAAAAATAATATGTTAGCATAAAAATTATATATTATATTATCTATGCAATTTTCTAAGAATTCATTTTAATATTTCAATAATTAACAATTTTATTCTTTTTCGATAAACTAATGTAAAATTCTAAATGCGGTGTGACTGTTGTTGGATATATATACACACACACACACATATATATATATATATATATATATATATTGTTGTAACTAGAGTCGTCTTCTTTAATAAGTAGTCATTTAACCACCGTTCTATAGTGCTACTATGACTGATGGAACAATAGATAGCCGTATAAAACGTAGTTCAAATCCATGATGAAATCGTTCTACCTATGATAGCAGGTTCCCGTAGGTATAAAAAACGGCAATTTCGGGAGATGTTAAAAAAAATGTTGATATCGAGTAGGTGGTAAAGGATCCGACAATAGACAAAAGTATAATAGAGGTTATAGTACGAGTAGGGCACAGCTGAAATCGAACTGGGCACGACATACAGGTAGAAGAACAGACCAGAAGGGATTGCGAAGTGGATCCGTATTGATAGATACTAGTTGGGAAGACGACATACGTAAAATAGCTGGCATCGAAGAAGGCTAGCGACCGGATTGCATGGAGGAATTTGGAAGAAATAAGCAATTAGGTATATTGAAAAAATCAAATCAAAAATTCGTGCTAGAAATGTACAGTCCTGTTGCCTACTAACCTCACGGTTGAGAAGATAATAATTAAATATATTTATAATAACTGTCGAAATGGACGAAAATTTATAAAATTTGTTCGTAATTTCTACACAATTGACGAATTCGAATTTATAGTTCGTGATTTTATCGTTACTACCGCATAACGAGATGTTCGAAGTTTTTATTTCAGGAATATATTGGTGGAAATTTAAAAAGCAACGGCCAGATTTGAAGTATAAAACGAAACTAAAATTATTATTGGATTCTCGGCTAACACAAAATGTACACATACGATGTGGTGCCTACCTATTAATATATATATATATTTATAAAAATATACCGCGCGTAAATAAAAGTCCGCGAATGTTTATATTTTGATGAAAAAGTTGTTAGTTCCTGTAACAGAGTGCGGTTAGTTTTATGAACAAGATGAAAAACCAGGAGCGATATATCTTTTTCGAAAGGAGGTAAATCTCGAAATTAGGTTTTCCCCTGGTCCGCCGTCATCGGTGGAAAATTAGATTTTCCAGTCGCTGGAAATTGCGTCGATTTTATTTTTCGCGCCTCCGCACGCTTCGTTCGGTTCGCTATTTTTGATTTTGATTTTATTATATTTTTATTTCATACTTCCCCGAGATAAATTTTATCTTGACCGTTTCTCGATTTCTAGACTAGTCTTACGTGATGGTAGCTGTTTTTACATCACCATCGCCTTCGTCTTGCGTTGTTACTACTATCGGCGATAATTTTATTTTACGTAGAACTACTATATCGAGACTATTCATAAAACTACCTTCTTCCATATTTCATCGGATCGCGCGAATTCGTGCTAGTTCGAGGTTTTTAAAATTATCCGCATAATCACGACGAGCTGATATTTTTATCGATAATTTTATCGCATTTGCTGGGTATTTTATTGTTGCTGTTGTAAAATTGTGTTTTTTCGGAACTAAATAAGAATTGTGCACGCTATTAAAAAACGTTAGGTACGGTAACTATTTGAATCGCGTAGAATTTCGTTTCATAAATTTTCGGAATTATAAATTTCAAATTTGACCAAACATCACAAGGATACTATACACCCCATTAACGTTCTGTTTGGAAATGAATTTCCGAATGCGATGTAACTGTTTTCCTGTAATATTTATTTGTAAAAATACACTTCATATCGTTGTACTCATATATATATATATATATATATATATATATATATATATATATATATATATATATATATATATATATATATATATAATTATATGTATATATCTGTTTTCCTGTAATAATCATCTTCATTATCATTTGTTGTTAATAAGCCTGTTCTTGAACTTACGGTGAAGTGGCTTGTTTGTTTATTTATTTTTCACAATTTTATCCGGTTTTTGGCAATTATAATCCAATCGATACCCGGTTTTCGTATGAATTCGTCATCCCACCTCAAATACGGTCGTCTAAAATTACTTTTGTTCATACTGGTTCTGTTGATGTATATATATATATATATATATATATATATATATATATATATATATATATATATATATAAAATGTATATCTTAACCATAGAAATACTAACAATACTTATTTACTCAAAAATTAAGGTTTATCATTTCTTTTAATTTGTTCTTGCATTAAAATTTAGATGCCCGAATATTATTTTTCATCCCACCTCAAATACGGTTGTTCCCGTGATCATTTTTCTATTCTTGGATACTAACGTAAAATTATTTTTGTCCAAATTGGTTCTGTTGATGTGTGTATATATGTATATATAATATGTGTTAATAATATGAACAATACGTATTTATTTAAAAGATTGAAAAGGCTTATTTTTCAGTAAAAATTTAAATGTCCAAATATCATTTTCATTTATTACGCTTCTATTCGAAATATTCGTTCCTTAACGGGTTTTAAATTTACTTATTACTGAAGATATTTCTGCATCAAGGAAGACTACGCTTTCTCCACCCATTACAGTGTCTGCGCTGGGGTACCCCAAGGCAATATACTCGGACCAATACTATATATGATCTATACAGCAGATATACCTCGACGTCCTGACACGCTATTGTGTACATTTGCTGACGATGTTGCTGTACTATCAAGACATGAAGATCCTGTCCAAGTTTTCACTACCTTACAGAAACATGTTGATCTACTCTAATCATGGTTTATGAAATGGCGTATTCGCCTAAACGTCAGTAAATGTCATCACGTCACGTTTACACTTAGAAGAGGAACGTGCAATCCCATACGTATCGATAATGCTATTATTCCTAGCTCCGATCATGTCCGCTATCTTGGCTTCTAACCAAGAGCTACGAAAAAGATACTCTGTGTTGATGCGGCTACTTGATCATCGATCCAAATTAAATGCTACAAGCAAAGTTCTTCTATATAACAACTTACTAAAACCAATTTGGCTCTATGGATCCGAATGCTGTAAATCATCAAACACGAATCGTATCCAAAGTGTACAATCCAAAATATTAAGAAAGATAATTAATGCTCCGTGGTTCGTTTCGAATAAAATAATTCATCGAGATCTAAACATATCGCTTGTCGCAGAGGTTGTCAAGATCAGATATAAAAAATTTCACAACAAGTTGACCTACAATAGTAATGCTCTAATATCAGCCTTAGCGGAAAATTACGAAGACTAAAACTCCGATGGCTTCGTGATATACTGAATTCCCATGATTAGCTAACAACTGTACGACGCTACGGAAGTGCGTTCATTGGAACGCTTTTTCTTGTATTTATAATAAGCTATGGTCACTCAGCAAACGCACTTATTGTTTCTTAACAGTTGCGCGCATAAAAGTAAAAATATATATATATGACTGACTTTTGTATTATGGCTTATTCAGCGGGACTAAATTATTATTGGACACTCGAGCACATATACACATAGAACGTAGTTGAAATAGTTTTTTTTTGCATTAAACATTTCGACATTTTTCTACTTTATATATGTAGTAGAATTTAAAGATGGAAATTAAAGCCTCGGTCAAATTCATTTTCATCGAATAACGAATTTATTCCGAAAATTAACATCACATTTATCGCGTTTTAGAGTAATTTTCTAATATTCGATTATTTTAATTTTCGACACCTTGACCGACCAGGTTGACTGCTTTAAATGTATATCTTCAAAATTCCCCAATACATTAACGACACTACTTACATTTGAATTCTGTTCTCGTCATTGTACTGATCATTATTATATCTAAAGTATCGGGGAAATTTCGTAATTGTTAATCTGTATACGACAAATTTTATCAAATGTATATAGTTACCGGATAAATCGATTTTTAACTTTATATAGCTTTTTAATACATTCGGCTACTATAAGAATATTTTTAGTGTTAATTTTTTTTTTATAATTATTATTCATTTCATAGGTACCCCTATGCTCTTAAAATGTCATTTTATATATATATATATATATATATATATATATATATATATATATATATATATATATAAGTTACAACTGATAATCTGGAACAAGATATATAGTCGTAAGAAAATGAGGATGCATAAAATGTAATAATAATGTTAATAATAATAATAATAATAATAATAACACGAGTTATCAAATGTTTAAAAAAATTCTCCTACCGAATCGATAAAGTGAAATTTTTATATTTTTTGTGTTCGCACATTCTTTTTTACGGTTTCCCGGAAAAATTTGACTTAATTTTCTATAATAAAAAAAAATCCCGCTTCCGAACGATACTGGCGCATAACGACGCGTCGTCAATTTTTTGAAGTGGGCGTCGGACGATTGAACGGCCTAGTAATAATTTTAAATTCGGACCTAGGAAAATGTGTCTGGAAAAAGAAAATGCGTATCGTTGGAAGAGGCTGATGGAAATACGACTTCATCTTGACAGGGGGGGTGTTGTGGTTTTTCCATTTTTCTTTCTTATTTGCTCGTTTAACATTTTGGCGGCTTCGAGAAAAATCTTTTTTCGTTTTACACCCCAAAAGATGAGTCGTTCAAGATAAAACCCGTTACTCTACAAACTTGTACTATTACTACTACTACTCTGGACGGGGGTAATAAATCATTTATCGATGGAGTGGAATTATATCGTCTTATCTAAGAAAGCATAATTTACACATACACACATATATATATATATATATATATATATATATATATATATATAAAACGTAGGTGTTTATGTGTAACATCGTTTAGTTTATGCTATAGATGAGTCGTAGGACATGTATATACTTTAGATATTTTCCATGATATCATATGACACAACATCACGTACATACACATATAAATATACACGTTAGAAAACTCAGCATTAATGTGTAGCTTTTTGCTACGTTTCCAACGTTCGAACAGGGTAATAAAAACGTACTGACGGTCAGGAGGGTGGGTTATACTTTTCCGGCGTAATTACAATTTAAACGGGCTAGTGCCCCGATTTTCTTTACGTCCGACATCTTTTTTCTAATAGTCTTGGCAGTTACCGTTGCTACGAATGAAATTAAACCGTTCAAAATGCGTGCTCGATACTTCGGAGAGGTTTTTCGCCTTTTTCATTTCTGTATCCAGTAGTGGTAGGGTAGTTTGGTCGTTTAATACGCGTTTTACTTAGAATGTAAAATAGTTCTCATCTTTTTCGACTTTTAGCGGAGAATTTACCGCAATCAACCTTGTTTCTATACTGATATTCTTCTAATAATCGCTCGTTAGGAAGGAATAATCTGGATCGGGAGTGATCTAATTACAATGTCGAAGTACGCGGTTGATCTGTCGCGAATTTACGCAGTTACGGAATCCTTTTCGATACGCTATACAATTCGGGTTAGAGTTAATAATACAATTACATCGTTAACCGAATTCGAAGCCTGTAATGGAGATTCCTTCTAATTCTATGACGGAAATAACATATTATTCCCGTTAATTCCCGTTCGTTCTAATCGGCTTTAACGGTGTTCGACACGCACACAAATTCACATTAATACACACGCATAAACGCACGTATGTACTATGTAAAATGTAAATGTGTAATCCTGGTGGCCATAAATTAATCGTGGAATCGAAGGATTTGATCCGCTGCTTATAATAGAGCGTAACAACCTTGCGGAATTAAAATCTATCTTTTTTTTTTACAACCAACAAAACGAAATGTGAAATGAAAAATAAAAAATTAAATCCGGAATCAACGACGTGTTTTTCCACACTGAACATTCGGTTAAATTATTTTGTACTGTTTATTTCTCATTTAATCTCACCCTCCCTCATTCTACACATAGAGTATATATATATATATATATATATATATATATATATATATATACATACATACATACATACATTATATACATATACAAATAGATATAAATAAATAAATATATATATAAAGCATTTATTTCGTTTAAGTACACCAAATATATATACGCAATGTTCATTTTCTCCACCCTATTGCTATCATTCTATTTACTTCCTTGACTGTGTTGTCTTTGAATGAAATTAATTGTCCAACATATATTACTTCTTCAACCCATTTTAATTTTTTTGAGTTAATGGTCACTTCTTGCCATGTGCTACTAGTTAATAATTCGTTGTGTTTTTTTTTGTCCTTAATATTCAGTCCTGTTTTCTTTGTACTTCCTTCTAATTCGTTAAGCATCGTCTGCAATTGTTCAGCCGTGGAAGCTATAAGTGTTACATCACCTGCGAAACGTAAATTTGTTAAAGGTCTGCCATTGATGATGATATAGATTCCCGAATAGTTGTTCTAACACCGCGTTAAATAAAACGGGCGACAGGTCCTCTTGCATAACTTACTTTTTTCGATTGAAAGCTTTGTTCTTCCTGATCCAATATTATCTTTAATGAACGGCACACCTCAGGGCTCGGTGTTGAGCCCATTACTCTTTAATATCGCGATTAATGATATGGTTGAAGCGGTCAACTCCCCAGTACGAAGCCTATTATACGCTGACGATCTCACGATCTTTGTAAGCTGTAGAACCAGATCCGCTGGCGAATGCGTCCTTCAAGAATGCACAAATCGATTAACTACCTGGTGTTCAAACAACAGCTTATCCTTTTCAAGTAGCAAATCCGTCGTAATGCACTTTTGACGTGTTCGTAAATGCAAGCGTGAAATGTGTATCTCTCTTCAGGATAAGACGCTTCCCAATAAATCGACAGTCCGCTATCTTGGATTGGTTATAGACTCTAAATTAACGTGGAAATCCCATGTAAACTACGTCAAAAAAACCTGCTACAAAAAAATGAATATTCTGAAGAAATTATCACATACTGTCTATGGTGCCGACCGAATCTCCTTACTACGAATTTATCGTTGTTTGATCCGATCAAGAACAGATTATGGAGCCGCAATATATTCCTCAGCTTGCTCATCTACCCTTAAAACCATCAATGTTATTCATAATTCTGCATTACGTTTGGCGACTGGAGCATTTCGTACCACACCGATCAACAGCCTACAATCCGAGTAAGTAGAATGGCCACCTGATTATCGTCGTTGGTTTCTCCTAGCCAATTTTGTAGTGGAGTCTAAAGCTTCCGGCTTCTCGATTCCTGCACTGTCCTTATCTTCTAATCCAGCTTCTTTAAAAATAAAACAATCAGACCCGACTCTCTTGGACAACATCTTAAAGGCAATAACTTACCAAAACCCGAAATTAATCGTTCATAATACCTCCGTGTTACCTCCTTGGAAAGACAACCTGGTTCAGCTGGGTGTCGTAACTATTCTTCATTAATTTTATATATTTTTTATGTATCTCTTGCTTTTCCAAATACTCATAGAGGAATTCACGATCAACTGAAAAGATTATCTGGAAGTCATGCAAAAGCCATTTCTATTTCGATATTCATCCGCCTTTTCGATTAACTGCTGTATTATTTGCAAATTATCTGTAGTATATATAGATATATATATATATTATACATCTATCTATATTATATATATATATATACACTCAATGGTAAGCATTTAACTCTTTGAACTGCTGTTAATCTAAAAAGGTTAGTGAGCTATTAATCATTAATTTAGCTTTTGGATTTTTGTTCTACAACTAATAGTAGCGTTAAAATTAAAAGATCACTCTCTCCATAGTTCCGTCAACTGATAGAAATTCTCGGAGTTACAGAGAATCAAATTATGGTTTTGAAATTTTTGGATGGGATTTCTTTCATTAAAATAATGTTTTCGCGGACTGAACGAAATATATTATCCGAGATATAAATTTTTTAAATTATATTTAAAAAAGCTAATTTCTATATAACGTTAGAACGGTAAACGCGATCGAGTTGAAATTTTTGACGTATCGAGAAAAAGCCGATTGGGAAAAAAAATCGAAATTTCAAAATTTTATCGAGCGTGGTCGGTCGAGGTTTAAAATTTTGAAACTCGTAATTTCCGTACGGATTATTTCACAGCTATGTACAAAATTTCATCCGTATCGTTAGAGTCGTTGCCGAAATATACGATAAGATATATGTGTGTTTATACACGATAATCTATACCGAACGTGCGCATAAAATTGAAATTTTGCTAATAATCGAATCTATTTATTTTTCCTTTTATTATATATGCAGTGCTTGGTGATCAGTAGGAGGCGAGTGCGATGAAGAAATTTATCGTGCGTAACTATATTTTAATGGCTGATTAAAAATCGAAAGAAAGATCTATAGGGACTGATCGATTTAATTGCCCGGATGCATTTCTTTATCTTTTTTTCGAGATGACGGTATTGCGGTATCTGAAAAACGGTAGCTCTGGCAACATCGATTATCATTACGAATGTACCCGGTTGAGTACGTCAAGCACGTTAGAAAATTTTCTTTGTACGATTTTTATATTGCAGCGTTTGATTGTACGTTTATACATGTTTAAACGCCGTCTTGTAGAATAATAGTTTATATCGTTTAGTTTAAAGTTTCTGGCCGGGATCCGATCCATATCACTAAATCAGGAATCTGTTGACATACTCGTTATTCTAGCCACTTCTTATCTAGATGATAACCGACTTTGTCGTGCCCTATGATGAAGTACCATCGACACTAACCGGAGGAATGTCTTTCTCGTTACGAATGTAACGTGTACGAATTTTTCAGTATCCATTTTAACGTTGGAATACTACGAAATTATCTGTACCTATATAATGCGTGTCATGTTTATAATTTTTTATCAACGACATCGGAAAGGACCGTTGTTCAAAATTTCTATTATTTATCGATGGACTTTGAAATTTATGCTTAGTCGACTGTGAACGATTGCAAAGAGACTCGGATAAGTTATTAACCATTTTCAACTACGATAAATTCGTCCATTTGCGTTTCTGTCGGAATAGAAATAGACGTACTCTTTTACTCGTGCATCACGATTGGTAAGCAGATAATTAAGAAATCTGTGGTGCGGCATCTGGGAGTTTACATACTAAAGATTTTCTAATAAGCGATGTTTTTATTCGTATGAAATGCTAGGCTTTATGATGAGAGTTAAAGACTAGACACTGTTATCGCTTTATAATGCGCTAGTCTGTTAGAATGCTGTTCATTAGGATCGGTATTATAATGAATACATTAGGTTGGTTGATTAAATTCGGTGTAAATATTTAAAATATTCACGTTATATGCGAAGAAATGATTAATAGATGCGAAGTCCTTACACTATAAAAGGATAATAGTCGAATTAAGATGTTTCTTCATGATATATGTAACGCGCTAAAGTGAGAAGTGAGTAATATCGACAATCTCCTACATGGTAGACCGAATAGATGTGCAGATTTTTTAGTGAACCGCGTGCACGACAGACATTTAAGTTTTAACTTAATTCTCTTTTATATACGCTTCCTTCCAATAGATCGTTCCTTTTTGAAAACAGATATCCCTTTAACAAGGTAGTTCTTAAACATATTTTACGATGACGACACGAGTTTGCTATTTTAAAAATATATATATATATCGAGAACTCCATAATTCTACTTTAAAAAAATTTAATTGAATCTTAATTTAATATTCGTTAAATCTTCAATGTGTAAAACGTTACATTTTTAATCGTTCCCGATATTTGTATTATGTGGTGGGTGTATAGCGTTCCTTTGTTCATGTACACTCGGTATGTAAGTAAAAGTTTATATCCTGTTTATTAATCTGTTGAGGAATATCAGTGCGTATATTTGGAGTAGGATTATGTAAATGGGTTATAAATAATGTCTGACTCGTGAATACATGTAGTTTTATCTATACTATTTTTCACGCTTTGTAGTTTAAAATTCATTGTACTATTTAATAATTCATTAGCCTACACTATAATAATTGGTTTTTTAGCGTGGGCTCTATTAAGATAAATAAATAAAAAATATATATATATATTATGTGCGTGTGTGTATATATATTTACGCACACTCTAGATACATGTATACAAGCATGTAGATGTACACATTAATACATGTATGTATGTATATGAAAGAGATCTCGTAGTATTATGATTGTTACGGAAGAACAATAAGTTTAATTTGAATAGATTGAAATTAATTTTATGCTCTCCGATATTTGACGTTTAAATTAAATCACTCGAAATTACCTATATAACAGATTAGCTAAAAAATAACATCTAGTAACAAATGGGTGTTAACGATTTTATTGTATAATAATAATAATAATATGTATATACCTATATGAACGATGTACATAAATACGTATATATTGCATATATATGTGTGTGTGTGTGTACGCTTCGAAGTAATACGGAGAAATACGATGATATTAGTTATCGTGTATAATAACTTCTATTATTTTTTTTCTTCGTCGGAATTTGTTACGTAATCAACCGGTTCATTTTAAATTCCGCGTTTTTGTGTGGACGCATTGAAGGAGATCTAGAGCTATATAGATGACGTGATCTGCAGACTCGGTTTTTCCGCGGACAATATATTCTCCAGTTAGAATCGTTCGTCTTAATTTTACTCGGCCAGAACTACGGAACTCTTACTAGACCGACGAATTATTATTATTTCTCTCGTTGTTATTGCAGTTAAGGCCATTGTTGTTGACTAGTTATTATTGGTATTATTAAATAAAATTATTACGTATAGCGCCGATGGTGTAAGTGGGTGAGTGATCGGTTAGATTAATGTTACGCAACTAGGCGCTGTGGATCAGTCACGAATTCGAATAATGTATTTCATACACTTTCGCGTGTAATTATCTGCGCACACGACACACGTGCATGTGTGATGTATGTGATATTCCGGTCGCATTAGATAGTTTTCCATTATTATTATTATTATTATTATTATATCGTTGATTAAAATTTCGCATTATAAATGTACATATATATTTTATATATATATATATGTATATATATATATATATATATATATATATATATATGTATATATAATAGTATATAAAGTAAGTTAGCTTTACTATAACCGATTATCCTAAGGAGGAAAAAGTGAACGTAAAAAATCAAGATAAATCAATTACAATATGCGAGTAGTTGTGGAATACTTATATAATATACCTTAAAGAAATAATAATTTTAGTCACTTATACGAAATAGTCGAAATTCTTGTACGCTACTTCAACAAAATATGTATAGGTAAGTAGTTGCTTACCTCCGATACGGAGACAACACTTAATGATGACGATGAGATAATATATAGTCAGTGGAAAATACGTAATCTTATTATTATCTAATTTTATTACGGTCAAAAATGAAAGTATATAAAAAAATTATTAGAGAATTTTTATTTATTTATTTTTTGTTCTAAGACTCTGGACTGATTTACGATTTAATTATTTAAAATACAGTACATATAATATATATATATATATATATATATATATATATATATATATATATATAGTTTATGAAATAAAAATAAAATTAATTAATAGTTAATCGTAATTTGTATTAATTTCGACAAATTTGCGCATTTGAAAAAATTAAATCATTGTGTTACGTTTTCAGGGTCTCGTAGCGTTTCATCTATTGCTACTATGAACGTATCGCGATAGATAAAAACCGAACTCCGAAAATATAAATTATAAATTTAAATTAAATTAATTATAAGCGAAAATTAAAAATTTAATCCGCGTATTTGCATGAGTCGCGGGCCTCCCGAATGATAGACCGTTTTGTACGTAAAAATAATGTTCGATGAACTACTCACGCGATGTTCGGTATGCGATGTCGACTATGGTGATTATGACGAGTGTATTTATCAGAAATTAAATTTGATTAAAAACGATGTCGAAGAATTGAAAAAAGTTTGTAAAAAAAACTGCTTAAAATTTAATAGTAAACAATGTAAATATAAATTAAAACTGTACTAAATATAATATTTGAAATAATAATAATAATAATAATAATAATAATAAGATATCGCGCCCAATACGCCCTTACGATATAAATAAGGATTAAGCGTAATAAAGATAAATTAGAAGTAAGTACCAATATTGGGCGAAGAATGTTAACAATTTCGATCGCAGTGTTCCTTCATACGGTACATAAAGAGGATGTTTCTCAATTTTAAAAATTGTTTATATAACACGTTAAAAAGTATTCAGATCTCTAAAAAGCATCACTATACATTTCATATTTTCAATATCAAGCTATATAATTTTTTGTGTAAAAAAATTGATAATACGTGACTGAAAGGGTTATAAGAAAAGAATACCAAAGCGAAATTGGTATGATTTTTATTTATTTATTTATCAAATTATTTTTAAAACAGAATAAACATTTACAACAAAAACAGCTGAAAACCGAACGGTTCCCCGTGTGTAAGTCGAATAACTGATGATTGCCAGATTTTAAATATGGAACAAAAATTATTGAAGGAAACATGTTCTCGCGCGAATTAGAAGTACGGATGAAATTACAAATTACTAATCAATATGATTATTTTATATATATATATATATATATATATATATATATATATATATATATATATATATATATATATATATATATATATATGTTTCTATCGGAGGACTCAAAGTTACAAACTTACGGTTTGCTGACGATATAGCATTGATAGCACCTAACATGGAAAAAATGCAAAGATTGTTGAAGAAATTAGAAGATATAAGTAAACGCTATGGTCTACAAATAAATAATGGAAAAACTAAGTTAATGGTAATTGATCGGAAGAATACAATAAAGGAAAAATATAAAACCATTCCTGGTTATGAAACGGTAGAAAATTTCGTTTATTTGGGATCCTTGTTGGAAAGTAAAGGCGGATCTGAAGGTGAGATCAAGAGAAGAATTCAACTAGCACGGAGTGCGATGGTTAAACTAACACGGATATGGAAAGATTCCTCTGTTACGAAAAATACAAAAATTCAACTTGTACGCACTCTGGTTTTTTCAATATTTCTATATGGTTCAGAAACGTGGACGATCAGAAAGTCCGAACAAACTCGCATAAATAGTTTCGAAATATGGTGCTGGAGGCGGCTCCTTCGAGTTTCGTGTATGGAAAAGCGTACTAATACGTCTATTTTGGAAGAAATTCGTCCAACCCGCAGATTAACAACGGAAGTTCTCGCACGTATTATGAGATTTTTTGGTCATATCATACGAAAACATGACGGAATCGAAAGAACAATAGTTATCGGAAGAATGAATGGTGTGCGGCCAAAAGGTAGAGTACCAATTAAATTGACAGATGCAGTGACTGCTGCAGCTCGAATGTCATTTTTAAAATGCGTTCATGATGCCGAAGATCGTCCAGGATGGAGGCAGAAAATAATGAAACTGTTACCTTGATCACGATACTCCTACGTGGAGTTACGACTAAATGATGATGATATATATACATATAATATGCGTGATCATTTGTTCGTTACTGAGCATAGTGAGTAGTTCATTGAAGATTATTTTTCTTTAAAAAATGCATTCAAGGGGCACCACTTATATGCAACAAAAGATGCTATACAAAGTAAGCGTCACTACCTTCTCTGTGATAATAAAGATTTGTATTATGACGAAAAACTTTATGCCGTCAACCACACAACTGACATTGTATATACACACACACATATATATATATATATATATATATATATATATATATATGCGTAATTAAATCGAGGAAGAATAAGCTCGCAATTATTATAACGATGAATTCACCGTCACCAGGAGATACATAACGTAGTTAGTTACTTATATATACACAATAATATATATATACATATATATGTGTGTGTGCGTGTGGTCGACGATCATCGGAGCTATTGATTTCTTATTTCTATATTTCCAATGTTGACATTCGGTAAGGCACGTTTCCCCGGAAAATTCACGTGCACTAGACTTTCTGAGATCAATAATTTCCCAGTCTTGTACAAAATGGAAGAGGTAATACATTTCAAAGTATACATACAAAGTGTTAAATTTCGTATTCCGGATTATAAACTTGTTTCGACATCCTGTTCGGTATATTATTATTAATTACGTCGTCCCGATAGGATTTTTTATTATAAAGTCTACCGTTCTAAAGGTTCGATTTCTCATGTTTTAAGAACTCAGTTATCCACCAAGACGGACCAGTTATAACGCCGTATCGATTGTTAATTGTAAATTTGAATCTTTTCTAGTCGTCACATTTTTCACACATTAAGAAAAAGTTTTCTCAGTTTTTTCTATTCGTTTTCTTACTTCTGCCGCTGCTTCGTCAGTTTCTTCTTGGACATATCGTGTCCCGCTCGAGGTGCTGAAATTTTAGGAACGCTCAACAATCCGCCTTCGACGAATGACAAATAACAATTTTTTCGTTTCGTCTCGGCGTCTTTCGACGTACTTAGCCGTTTGATTTTCCAAATGTTTCATTCCGATTCGTATATCGCACTAATTTAAGTCACTCGACGTGTCGTTTAACTCGTATGCAATTAAAACGTACGGTAAAGTAGCTTTTTCAGCTAACTTTAAAGAGTATATTGGACGTAGATGATTATAATTATTCTCTCTTCGATTCTAAATATAATGTGAGCGATAAATTAAAATGAAAAAAATACTTTATTTAGTATTTATTTTAAAAAATTATATTGTGGTTATCAACACCAACTACAAATAAATTACGCTCATTCAAACCTGATACTAATTTATAGCGATCTCTTGACACGACATAAAGAAATAGTCATTCGTCGTATATTACTAGGGGACCTCTCACAGTCACTTGATCAGAAAAGAATCACTACCGACTTGTTTCTGCAGCAATGTGGTAAATTCTCAATAGAACACCTTCTGGTACACTGCCAAAAGTACAAGGCTGAACGTATTCGATACGTCTTCCGTCAGTATTACAACGATTTTTGCAACCGAATGCAGCCGGTCCAACAGTAGCGTTCCTACGTGAAACCGGCATGTTTCAACAACTATAGCTTTCGTGTCCGTGCCTCTGGCCTCGTAACAGTATACGACACCTAAATGGATCATCATCATCAACAACAATAAACTTTTTCTTTAAGTCAGTATTTCTTCATATTCTGCATATCGTTCTACGTCTAACCGGTTCTATTACTTTTCGGTTGCTTTATATCCGTCGAATTTTTTAAAATTTTATTTCTAAATTCCGTTATCGATTTTTTTTTGTTAGTCGGTTATTACTCAGAATATGCGCGTATAAATGACAATCTTCTTTTCCTCATAGATCCTCATATAATTCTTTACACTGTTAGGTAACATCACCTCTCTTTTCTCGCATTTTATTATACGTTGTTCGAAATTTTATCCGGAGTTAATTTCAATCGATACGAAGATACCGCGATTACTATAAAACGGTACTGTATACTTTTTATTTATATTTTCTAAACTTAATACTTACTGTGCTCCACATCTTTTATATATATATATATATATATATATAGAGAGAGAGAGAGAGAGAGAGGGAGAGAAACGGTATATTAAAATAAATGTTTTCTTTATTTACTGACAAAACTTAGATTGTTTACATTTTATTATACCTAGTTCGGCATTTAATCCAAATTAACTTTAATCTCTCGATTTAAAACTATTTGTTTATTTATTTGCGTTCTACACTTCGTTATTACCGAGCTCCTCCGTGCCTCCCTGCCACTTGTCCTCTTCGTTAATTCGTTCGGAACGAATAACAATATTTTTATCGTTTTTTTTTTTTTTTTGAAACTGTTTACTATTGGATTATTTATTATATTTACAGATGCGTCGTTATCATTCTTGAAGTTAGGGCAGATATTTTCTTCTTTTATCGTGAAAATTGAGGATTATTTTATATTTAAATACTAAATTCAGCGTTAGTAGTATTAAATCTGTCGACAAGCGAATGTTCGACGAGACAATCGTACTAATTATAGGCGTGTGTGTGTGTGTTACTATATAAATGTGCATGTATTTTAGTATTTAATCAAATATACGATTTTTCCAAAAAAAAAAAAAAATTAATTATTAATAGTAGTTACATTCAATGTGTTCATTACATGAAACAGGATAATGAATGTTCCGACATAAATTGTGACTGAATGGAATTAGCGATGGAATACACAAATATTCGCAAGGTAATTATCGATGAAAATTTAAGGTGGAATAAAGAAATATACGCGCAACATTATCGGTCGGGTATGTTTATCAATCGAAAAACTTTAGAAACGATTTATATTAAGATATACCGGCTCGGCGTTTGGCAAAGAAATTTTATACAGATTGAACGATTATAGAATGATTTCTTACAGATAGCGACGGGAGAGGATTGTTTTATACCGACACTTCTTAAGGAAGGAAATGTGCCGGGTATAAAAGATTTGTACTTAACGACCAGAATGTTGGTCTTAAAAAACGAAAATCTCCGGATCGAAGGAAGACGCTGAAGTATCAAGTACAAATATCTAGAACTATGTATGAAAACTCGACAGATCAAATGCTTAGCGTGTTACCAGAAGAAATCATCGATTAAAGCGTGAAGAGTAGATTAATAATTAAAAGTGTGTCTGCGGAATGAGAAAAATATCGGTTAGATATTGAAATAAAGAAATTTAACGGGAAGACATAATTTAAAAATAATAAAGTTGAAAAAAAGATAAAGATGAAATACGAGTGCCACAGGGTGCTACTATGAAATGGTAAGTGTGACTGTATATGAAAGTTTAAATGGGAGTGGATGTAAGAGAGCAACGTGGAAACGAGTGAATGTGAAATTGGATTGTAAAGAAATAAATTTATAAATTTATAGTAAATTATAAGGTAATTGTATATTTAATATAAAATATCAGTAATATGTAAAATAATACTACGTCATACAAAATAAATTATAAATATAGTAAATTATAATCTAATTGTATATTTAATATAAATATTTATATTACTAATATGTAATAATAGTACCTCATACAAAAATACTTGCGGACAAGCGAAAGCTCGACGGGATAGGCAATTTTTATGATCTTTGTATATACTGAAGTATGTTTGAGTGTGTGCATGGTTGTGTATGTATGCGAGTGTGTGCGTTGCATATTCGTGCGTATCTAATATATGCACGTTAATATGTTTATACAATTATCCATATATATACATATATATACATACATATATATATATATATATATATATATATATATATATATATATATATATATATTAAACGTAGTACTGGTAGTAGTACTAGAAACAACTCGGGTTAAATTTTAATTTTGGGAAAAATTGATACTGCGCGTCAGGAAATAAAATTACGTTTCCTTTTTGAAGGAATGAAAATGAATTTAACCCAAGAAAAGTATAAGTACGCGAATACACGATCGGAAGGTGCTACATGGATGCTTCTTTCTATTTAATAATAATCGCTGTCTGTCATTCCAGTTCGAACTTTGAATAATGGATTGGTTGATAAAATTTTCAATTCAAACCGCGAAACAAGTAAATAACGTATATTATTTAAGTTCATTGTATACATACGTATATGGGTGTATATACATACGAAGAGAGAATGAGACAGTGATATAGCCGTAGAAAAGAGTTCTTAAAAGAATGATCGACATTTGTAGAAGGAGCGGTATCGGATGAGGAAGTAAACAATTCACTGTGGCTGTTTTGGATTTTACGATTTTCACCTTAATAACGAAGTCTCGGAACGTATTTATTTTCAAATTCGGTTTGAAATTCCGAATTTGATAAATATTTAACGAGTGATTCTCCGAAGCGTGTTATATCGAGTATTCCTTCTTATTTATACGTGCCATTGTATACGTCACGTTTGTGATCCACACTTACATAAATACATATATTATATACATATACGTAGTTATATTTAGTACACAAATATATCTACTTATGCATGCGTGTATACTTATAATATTTGTTCATCCTCGACGCGTTGCTTTCAACCTGTCCAACGGTAAACGTATGGAAAATAGCTGGCGGTATATGCTCGGTAATAAACCGGACAGGTTGTCTGTCTGTTGCATTTTTTCATTTATAAAAGTGATTTCCACTTGAAATCTAATAAAATACGTTTAGCGAATATCCGAATAGAAGATGGCGTGTCTACACATTTATGTACGATACCTATGTAATAATTACGCATATTTCCCGTTTTACTTAGAAATATTTTTAAATTCGAAAGAAATAAGATGTATATATTTGTCATATATATATATATATATATATATATATATATATGCGTGTACATTAATATGCAGGTGATTTATTGTTAATATATAATGTTCATTAGTAGGTTTAAAACAATGATAAATACTCCAAAAATCTTAAATTTGAAATTGCCAAATCTTAAATTATTACGGTAATATCTGATCTAGATAAACATTTCGATCGAGTAATATGTAATAACGTTCAAATTGATAATCACGCGTTTAGTTCTACCGATCACATAAAATATTTAGGCTTTCGTTAAAATATATCTAATATATACGATATATAAAGAATAAACTCAACAAATATTATTAAATTTTTCAAAAAACACTCGAAGGTAAATTACGAGGACTCAACTATATATGTCTATTGAGCATTTAACTAAACGACAAACGTACAATGTAATCTCCTACTGTCGCAAATTTCTAATTAATTTAACTTATTCGTACAAATTACTGTTTTTTTTTTTTTTTTGGACGGGTACTATGTACTGCTGCTATGGCCAGAAGCACCCGTATGGAAAAATGAATGTTAGATTAGATTGATCATGCCCAAGTGCTGCTTCTACAGCAGTTGAGTCATCAGATAGAACTGTTTTGAATGAACTACCATTGAAGTTTTGGGGACGGTATACGGAATATTGTGGGTAGTCAAAGAACAAGTGCCGGAGTGTTAAGGGGGTTCGGGCGCAATGAGCGCACAGAGGTGGATCTGTTCTACTTAGAATATAACCATGAGTCAGTGCAGTGTGACCAATACGAATACGGGAAAGTACTACCTGATCATGTCTGCTTTGCGCCAAATATTTCCAAGGAAGAGGAGAGGAGCGAATGGATCTAAGATGATTCGTTGGAGGAATTGCATTCCACAGATCACAAAATAATTTATTTGCTATATATTTGATGGAGGTGACTGCATCTGCCTCAGGTATAGGTATTAAGGGATAAGGTTGGATTCGAGCTGCCTCTTTAGCTGCTCTATCAGCTAATTCACTTAATGTGAAACCTGTGTGGCTTGGAATCCATATTAGGGTTATTTTCAGAGTAGGGTGTTGGTACAAGAGATTCAATATTTTTACAGCAATAGGATGGATTTTGGAAGAATTAGGGTTGAAACACATAATGGAAGATAGCGAATCGGAACATATTAAAAGATCATTGTGATTTTCATTAACCGCAGCGGATACAGCAAGGTAGATTGCGTATAATTCAGCGGAAAATACCGAGTATTGTGGAGGCAAGCTGTAGCGAAGAATATGATCCTCTAAAACCACCGCACAACCACAATATGTATTAAGTTTAGATGCGTCGGTATAAATATTTTTACATCCTCTGTATTTATCTATGGATTGTTCAATGCGGATATTTATTTGATCTGCAGAGAGTGACTTTATTGCGGAATGCATTAGAGATGTGTCGGTTTGGATGGAAAAGAGATGCCAGGGAGGATATTGCGTGTGATTTTTATAAATTAAATCAGGAATTTCTGGAATAGGAAATTTATCAGGAAGTTGGAAAAGTGTTTGTAGGTGTATATTCCATTTTTTAATAAGGTATTTTCTTCTTAAAAACGGAGGCCATTCTTCAGCTTCGCAATAAAGACTGTCAATCGGACTTGTACGAAAAGCACCGATGGCTATTCTAATTGCTGTATTGCAGATGATATCCAGTTTTCTCAATGTGGTATTTTTAATGGTTGTGCTGTATATTACGCTTCCGTAGTCCAGCTTTGATCTTATGAGGCATCTGAACAAATGTAATAAGGTTTTTTTATCCGCTCCGAACGATGTGTGAGCTAATTTTCTCAGCATAGTCATGTCCGCAGAAATTGAAACCAGTAGTTTGTTTACGTGTTCTTTACATTTTAACTCATTATCCCAGTGTAAGCCTAGAAATTTCATGACTGATTTCGTTTTTATCGGTGGATTTTTAATTGTGATCTGCAGTTTTTTTGTACATTTAATACTTCGGCAGAAATGAACGGCCGCTGTTTTTATCAAACCATTTCCTGCTACCCAATTTGCTATATTTGTAACAGTGTCCTGCAACATTTTTTCACCCACTGAAATGTCTTGACATGGTAAAAAGATTGCTATAAATGAAATATTTGTTATCATAATGTTAAATAAGGTAGGACTAAGTACCGATCCTTGTGGTACACCATTTTCAAGTGAGTGTTGTGTTGAATAAGTACTCCCGATTCGAACCTGAAATTTTCGGTCATCTAAGAAGTTTTTTATGAAAGCAAGCATGTTTCCAGTGATTGACCAGTCGTATAGTGTATCTAGGATTTTACGCCTCCACGTTGTATCGAAAGCCTTTTGAAGGTCAAAGAATACCGATAAAACATGAGCTTTGTTTTCCATATAGAATTGTATTTTACTACTAATATAATATAGTGCATCTACTGTTGACCTCTTTTGACGGAAACCGAACTGATGAGGTGTTAATAGTCCTTGCGAACAAAAATGGAATCTGCTACTTAAATTAGGACACGTTACGAACAACTTTAAAGCTGTGGATTTTCGAATATTATATGTATATATGTAATATGTAGGTATATGTATATTTGTACTACACATAGTTTTTTTTATAGTACCAATTTATTCATTATTAATGTATTTACAAGTCTTGATGTTACAACAACTGGTACGTTTCTTTCGTTCAATTGTTCGTTTGTCATAAATATAAATATTGTTCGTAACCACGTTTCGAAAGATTTTTTGTTTGTTTTATAGTGAAAGATTAAGGCGGTCACAATTTAATTTCATAAAAAATTAAACTAGCATTCAAAAGAGGATTTTGCAAATGTTATAATCACGATTTAGATCCAAATTTGGAAATATTGTGACTAGCCAGCCGCCTATTGCGCGTTATTTTGAGTAAAAAATGGACTAATATTCAATGCAATAATTATATAGCACCCACGTGCGTATGCACACGTTTTTAAGGGAGTATGATACGACTACCTTCTCTCTTCCCATATATATATATATATATATATATATACATGTGTGTGTGTTTGTTTCAAAAACTAATTATTGTAGTTCAATAGGGGTTGATAATATTAGTTGAAGAACGTTTTAAAACGTTTTCTCTGTTTTAAAATGTGGGTTGTTCTCGATTAATTTATTTTTAAAGCTCATCTCAGTTTCATGTGCTCCATAATTAACCGGCCCGGTTAATGAGAATCTTCTTGATGAATCGTTTTTTGAAATAAAATGTGTTTTATATATATATTATATATAATACGTATATATTGTTTTCCTGCTATGTACTTATTCTTGCCAATTTATAAATATTCAGTTTGGAAATGCATCAGAGACGGATGAAAGTAATAGTTTGACAGAATTCCCGAAACGACATCAATCGAAAATTCTTTATCCTCTTAATATCGTAACTAATGAACGCTATTGTCAGATTTGTGCCATTCGTTACATTTATTGTCTTATGTATTTATATATATATATACACACACACACACACATATCTATATCTATATATATATATATATATATATCGCTTATTCTATATTTCTCTTTTATCTGCCCTATGAACAAATTTATTCTTTCGCAGGAAACATACAAACGTATTCGCAATCGAACGATAGTTTTGAGTCGGCTTAAAATATTTTCTCAAATCGAATGAATACTACCAAATAATTTCCTTAACTTTAATTTAACAATTCAGCTGTATCGTAAATATTTTACGTTTATAATTGAGTTTATTATAATTCCTTTTGATCCTTACCTACAATCACTAGGTAACGTAATAAATCATTGAATGTATGTGTGTATATGGATATTTATATATACATATAATATCTTTAGTGGGGAGTAAAATCCTACTTTGTAGGAGCGGAAATCGGGCGTATTCACGGGTAGTGTACAGTGAAGTGGTGTATAGATATATATGGGTTAACTGGGAATAATCAATGAGGAGCGGCTACTGACACAAAATCTCGGCAGACGATTCTAGCGGTGATAGGGCAACATAATCATTAAACTATACAAAATCTCAATGATTAACTCGTCCTCGGCGAGTTGAGAATGTCCTAGATGTCTTCGGTTACCTACCTAATAGCAATGGTACGGCTGTTGAATAGATTATTGTATGCAAATAGGAGACCTGTGGAAGGATATAATATCGCGATACGGAAAGCAAGCAGAAACTACCGGATAATATTCAATCTATCGTACGAGTTTCCGTACAAAGTACGTTAACCAATCAGATAATTCAGTTAATGATGTCGGCAGAGGCAGCGGATGAAATCGGAGATGTTTAATAAAGACGTTTTTAACTGAGCGCAAAAGTTTGAAAACATTAGAAAAACAAGAATGAAATGGACAGGACACGTGTTAAGACATGATGGCTTATAACATTGTAGAAGTAAAAATACCATTGTGCAGCCCTAAAGGAAGATGGAGACAAATACTGCTGATAGACGCAAAAAGTTGCGAAAGTTAGAAGCTACATTGAACTGAAAAGATTAACAGCGAAATAGAAAAAGTTGAGTACTTGGGTGATAAGGCAGGAAAGCATGATGACCTGTTGAAAGATATTATAGAAAGAAAAATTCTCGTGTGCAGATCGAAAGGAAGACAGAGACAAACGTTGATAAGACACAATTAAGAGGGATGGGGTCCTTCAAGCTACATTGAATTGAAAAGGTTAACAGCAGAATTGAACAAATGCAGTGCTTAGTCGATATCGAGGACTGATTCCCCAATTGATATACATATAATTGACATTACCGAGGATCGGATATTTTAAACGGCTACCGTCTACCATTCCTTGAGTAAACAAATTTAATTTTTCATTTATTTTAAATCGTAATATTCCGCGTTCTTCCTGATAGTTTGGTAATTATCTGGAATTATGGGTGTTTTCCAATCGGTTTGATCCCGGGATATGATATATAGTTGCGTGTTAAGTGTAGATTATCGCATCGGCCCCGTTTTGACATTTAAAGGGTTTTCATTCTCCGTTATAATACACCGCTTAAATATACCGCTTACCTTACGACACGTGCGTTTGTATATAAAAAAAAAAGTTCATGTTTTATTGTACATACATGCATATATATATATATATATATATATATATATATATATATATATATATATATATTCGTATTTACTTTCTAACACGCGACAAATACTACACCTGTTCGTGGGGTGTTGTAAATCTCTGTACATATTGTAAGGGATTTAAGGTAGAAACCATTCATTTGTAAGTTTTAGGTTTCTCCAAAGGAAATTGTTGATGTTTTTCTTATCGGATACATGTTAGGGGTGGTATTTTATCCTCGATGCGAATCTTCTTCTGCCTTGTTACTTCGAACAGGGTGTGGAATAAAACTTGCGACTAACTTAGTCAGAAAAATTACACACACATATATATATATATATATATAAGCGTTACTACATTGGAGCTTACGTTTAAGAAATTAACGATCATTATCGGTTACCTCGCATCCGAAACCGTCCGAGGAAAATTACTTTTTCAGTTTCAGCCGGTACTTCGTCTTTCAAGATAAACGGATATTCTTAACTCGTCTGTATGCTCGGATCCTAACCGCGTGCTGATGCTTCAACAACTGACAAGACTAGTAATCGTTTACTCATTCCGTGTAACGACGACGATGATAAATTACGATAATCGTTAATACTTTAATCGCGCGGTTTGACACTTTCGGTCGTACCTTATAAAGTGTTCGCCCAAAATTATATTATTTTATACGGGTGTTTATTGCCGCCTCTTAGGTGTACGCTCATCCACGGGTTGGGATACCGGGTTTAAGCCCCCACGAGTAGAAAAGTATGAAATACATATAAAGAAAACGTAAAACTCGTAAGCGCCAAACAATTTCGCAGCTAAAACCATGGTTCAAACAGAATATTTGAAAGAGCTCGCGTTAACACTAATAAAACCTCATCTTGAAGAGCGTCCAACAGCCTAGATTGCCAAAAAGTACTGTTAGAAAATATTCCTTACATTCTGTCTCCTAATGACACTGAAAATCCAACTGATTTGTGTCAACACAAAGAAAAAAATTTGGCCGTTGGCTGGGCCGGTCGGCATTCGAATCTGACCCAGGGGTGCGTTTTTTGTTGTTGTTATTTCTTGTTTATCGTTTATAGTTTTATTTTTCCTGTTGAATTTTGTTACACATTCGGTTTTGTATATTCGATTCATTTTTATTATGAATTTTTTAATAATTCTTTTTCGAGGGGGTGAGCCAACCTTATGTACAAATTCTGGGTGCTCCACGCGTGTACTGTAGATGACTTATTTTATATAAATTTTTTGCGTTAACCGGATAATAACAAATTTCGTTATAATTTAAATTGTATCGTATACTGAAATGGTTAATGACGTAGCGATAACAAACGATTAACTATCACGTTCGAACGGATAAACTTGCCAAATGGAGAACTTGCAAAAGGAAAATAATTTCGATTTACGGGGATGATCGCAGTCGGTTAAATAGTCGTATTGAATTTTCAATTTCGGGAATATGCAGAATTCAACACACTTACGTATAGCCTATAATTGGCTTTTCAACAGTTTTATGGACGATAAATAAATACAAACCGATATATGCGTATATATAAATCGATATATATATACGTATCAACAGTCGGATAAGGTAATTATCAATGAATTCAGTTCGAACGCAGTTATTTCCGTTCTAACTGCTTCGCTAAGGCGGCAATTACTGCGCGTGTCGGTCGTCTCGAATTTTGCCTTGGCATCGACATCGCACGAAGACGGTATTTGTACCGGTAATAAGGATGACCAGGCAGAGTGTTTTAATATAGTTAAAAAATAACTTCAGCTATATTATCGCAATAACATAAAAATAAATCTATAGATGACTTTGCGTATGTGTCTTTTACCCTTTATACGTGTTCCGCTTCATAAACAAAATTGTATACACATATGTATATACATTTATTTGTGTATGCGTAAATAGAGAAAATTATTTTCAGATCAAAGATATATTAAATTTTAGTCGGACATTAACAGAGACCTCATAACATACATATATATATATATGGAATATATTTAATATGAATACATTACCTTTGTCACACAAAGGGTTCCCTTTTCTTCCTTTTAGGCGTATATATATATATATATATAAAGTGTTAAAGGTGTCATTTTCTATATATATATATATATAAAAAATCAATTGAAAATTAGTTAAATCACTAATATTTATTTTCTTAAGGAAAACACAAAGCTTTTCGGCATTTACGCCATTATCAAGTGAAAAATTTAAAAAATCATAATTTTAAAAATATAAATTAAATATAATTACTTAAAAATATGTGATGGTAATTGTGAAAATATGACCCAAAAACGATGTCTGCTTCTGTCGGTCTATTTTTTTGATTTGTTGAAATTTAATATCGATATATTTGTTTATTAATTTAGTTTTTTTATATTAATTTTTTCTTCAATATTATTTTCCTGATTCTGTAAAAGTTGTATACTGTTGGAATTTTAAATTTTTCATTTACTATTGCGATGTATGATGTCCAAACGTAAAATATAAAATATAAAAATATACAACCACAAAATTTTAAAAAAAAAACACAATTTTACAAATAAAATGAAAATAAATATTAAAAATCTGATAATATATATATATATATGGAAAAATAGCCATACACAAGAAATAAGAGGAAGCATACAACTTGGATGGATAGCGTATGGAAGAATGAAAAAAAATCTACAAAACAAAATTAGTCCAGAGCAAACAGAGTCAAAATATTCAATTAGTGCAATACTAGTGCTGAGCTATGGATCGGAAACCTGACTTTAAAAAAAAAAAAACCCGAGATGAATTAAATTCGAAAGACGAATGGAAATGGCGTTGCTGGGAATAAAATTATAATCAAGATCAGGAACTGTGATGTACAAAGAAACATAAAACAGTTGCAACCTGGACAGGGCATGTATGGACGAAGGAAATAATGAACTGGTGACCATACACTAGAGGTAGGAAACAAGGAAGACCTGCTCCAAGAAGACGGACAGATAACACGTCGTACATGGATGCTTGAGGTTCAGAACAGACAAGGGTGAAAGATATTTTGAGCGGCTTACGCCAAATATTGGCGTCAGAAGGCTTGAAGAAGCGTATATTTATGAAGTGCACTACGTTTGTTAGAACGAGAGATTTTACATTTAAAAAATATAAATTCAGCGTTTACGACCCTAAAGTTTTTTAGCACGCGCTGTTCAGTCTAATTTAGTACGCCTTACATTTCCGACCACTAATGTCGGTACTTTTTATGGTGTATATTATTACTACGCGTTTATTTTAATTGTAATAATTCGAACTGATATTTTGGATTTTTATCATTTTTCGCATATGCTAGAGATTGTCACTGACATTTTCTGTAATTATACGAAATTTACCATAATAATAATAATAATAATAATAATAATAATTACTATTACCGTTACATATGATTATTATTATGATTATGAATCGTATTAGGTTTTGCTCGTTATATATGTCGAAAAGTAGCTGATACAAAAGTGAGATTTTTAGTTGATTATTACGTTTAATATTATTATCATTATTACGGTACATTTTACTCAATCCCGATCTCTCTGTTTCATCTATTTTCTTCTTTAAAATCACTTTCGTTTCCAGAATTTATATACATATTCCGGATGTTTTTAGTAATCAAGGTTCCACGCTCTCTGTTGGTCTGGAAGTGCAACAGCGTAACGTGCTCCCTGGAATTTTCAACGGTAATTCGAACTTACACGTCCCGAAAGTTTAAAATTTTTTCTTCCTGTTTTTTTATTTTTTTATTTTTTGGACTTTCTCTCTTATAATGAAAACGGATGTTCTTTTCGGTTACCCTTCTTTCTTTCGGTTTATTTATTTATAACGCAAATATTCCGCCTATATAATCACCTGAAAACTAAATTACGATCTGTCTAATGTCTTCGGCTAACGTTTATATACACACAGACTTACTTACGAGATTGTTGTTAATAAACGCCGATAAAAATAAAAATTGCGAAAAACTTTTTTTTTAGAGAACTTTTTAGAATTTTCGCATTTTTTATTTTATGGAAGTAGTTTTTGAAAAGTTGACCGTTTCGAAGAATATAATCGGACGTATACGTCGCGTGTTTTTGGTAAAATTTAAAGCTTTTTTCTTTTTCTTTATCTAAATAAAATTCTTCGCAGAATAATTACTAACTTCAACAATGGCGTACATAGGGAAGTCGCTTTAGTAAAAATAAAGAAAGTCTCTCTATCATCATCAACTCGAAAGCTGGCAACTAACGTCTCCTATTACTTCGGTAAGCCGATATAGTGTAGTTCCTAAGTTTATTAGATGGAAAGCCAAAGTTTTTGGTGCTTTTACCGTAAAAAATCCCAGAACGTCAAAGCGTTGCAGCTATACGAGAATAACTTTCTATGTTCACCCGAACGTTAGATTTTCCTATTTAAAATTGTCGATTTTTCGAATTTTTAATAACGGTTTTTAAATTTTCGACGAGAATTTTCTACTCTCGTTAATGCACCATCGTGTAGTTGGGCTGAAGTCCATCGGTGCGAAAGTATAGATCTCTTTGAATTGATGTGATGTAATTAGTTGCACTCCGGCGGAAAGTGTTGAACGATAATCACACCATAACTCACATTAAGTAGAACTGACCCACGAAATCTGATTATCGTCGAGTATTAAAGAAACGAATCCGGAAAATCTATTAACAGTCGCTTCTTTTATGTTTTTAAAAATATTTTCTTTTTATAGTCGGTTAAATGACGATTCCCTCTTTCTTTGCGTCTTCACGGATTTTTCAGTTTTAGTCTGGGACGAAGTTAAAAGTATAATAATCATTTTACCCGCTTTGTCGGACCGTCGAATTTAATTCGCTACCGGTTGTAATAATGGCAACTATCTTGGTCCGAGTTGATGATTTCCAGTTAAATTAGCGGACGTGGATGGATGATGGTTTTAATGAAAATTTTCTCTAGGCCGAGTTTCCGTCTAAACGGTTTTGTTAAATTCGTTGGCAACTCCCCCTGCTCGCCGCTTTTCTTTTATTTTTACTACCTTATCGTTAGAATTTTATATACATATATATATATATATATATATATATATATATATATATATATATATATATATATATATATATATATATAATATAAATAAAAGACTCGGGGTTAATTAAAAGAGTAAATTGAAAGAATAAATGTTTTTATTTACGTTATATTTATTTTTATATTTATACACGCACACACACACAGGTATATGTATATATTCTTTTGTGTATTATATTCTTTAGAATTTCGCTCGCTCATGAAAATGAACAATAAAGTGATTTAAAAAATAAATGTATTAAAAAAAAGTAGTTAAAAAAATAGAAACAAAAACGAAATAACATTTTGTCTTATATTTTAACTGAAGAAGCGACGATTGTATTCGTCCCAGTTGTGGGCTTATTAAATTTTCGACGCAGCGTATTTTCTAACTTTTGTGTTTGAAAACTTTTCTCATTATTATTTGGTAAAATCTTCTGCAGCAACTCTGGTAGTAGTTATTAAAACAATGTCAACCTTACTTCCTATTTGTCAAAATTTCCGTGTTTCCACTTGGAGTGTATTGTTTTCACATGTCGACACCGTATCTGTTAATTTGAAAATAATTTATATATATATATATATGTATATATATATATATATATATATATATATAAGTAAATTTGTCAGTTTTTGGATTTGGGCGATTCCTATTTTCAGAAAAAGTATACGCTACCAGGCGAGCTGTTATACTTGTATACGGTCGAAATAATTCGAATATTCCAACCGACATTCTGAATCGAACGATTTACATTTTAGGTGATTATTTGAATAATTATCGGTCGACGTGCTCATAATTATTCTTTTATTCCATCCCCTATTCCAGATTTTGTTACGTCACTTCGTTTTATTGTGAGTTGTTGTATATATATATAACATTTTTTAAACATAGCTGAGAAAAAACAAAGATTTAAATATATACACGTATATAATGAGAAAATATTAATAAAAAGCCAACGTTGTTAAAATAATATTTCTTTAAATTCAACAAAAAAATAATATAAAAATCCGAAATTGCGCAAAAAGAACGAATTATTTTATTCGTTATATATATATATATATATAGATATATATATATATATATATATATATATATATATATATATATTAAAAAATATATTAATTCTTAATATATTTTTTTAAATATATAGCGACGAAGAAATCAACTTCTTAATAAAATCAACGATAATAATAATAATGATGATAATATAATTAGAAATCAAAAGTTATGATGTCAAACAAATCAAGGGAAGTAGTAAATAAAAATCTAATATTATTCAAACTAATCATATTCATAAAACTTTCTCGATATAGAAAATATTGAATCTAATTTAAAAAGTAAATAAAATGAAAATACTTTTATATCGTATGGCTATGTGTATATATATTGTATATCTGAATGTATTTAATCAAAACACGTTATCAGGGCCAAATGAACCATAAAAGCTAAAAATAATAAAAAACGCAATCTATCGTTTTAAACTTAGCACTGATGATGCTGTAACTAATTAAACTGGTAGGATCTTTTAATTTTAATTATATATATTTGCTATGCGGTGTAAAAATAATTTTATTTCATTTAATTTTTAAACTGAAAATATGTATCACTGAGGAAGCACTACAGCAATATTTTCTAATATTGAAACTGTTCTGTTAGTATCGAATTTAGTTTTAAACCAACATCATTTTCTTGTCTACCTGCAAAAGTGAACTGTGAACTTTCAGAGTACCATTCCCTCATGATCGAAATTGATGAAGTTGATACATAGAAAGATATCATCTCGTATATCTTTCAGACTTGATTTTTGAGCACCTACTACTTTGTAACTAACTCATAATATTTCACAATATTTATATATATGTATATATATATATATATGTTAAAATTAAATATTTATTATATAAAAACAGATAAAATAGAAATAATATATACATGTGTATTAATCTAATATTTTATCATATATATATAACGCGAGTATTTCATATTTCATTATAATGTATGTTGACATGTGCCTATATTGTATATATATATATATATATATGGAATATGAAGGTTAAATATTCTATTGTGTATCTGTTGACGATATAGATGTTAATGAGAACGTAGCTAAATTTATTTATTTTTTTTTAATTCGTTTATTACACGAGCGCGATGCCAACTTGGCTTAGTCACGATATTCGTGGAGTACAATCTTAAATTTGAGACTAGTAGGCAGAAGGGTTGCTTTACTTATAATACGCGACAGAAATTTTTATCGGTACATTCTGGAATAATTGCAACTGAAAAATAGGTGCTTTCATCGGCAACTTGCTTAACTCATAGAAAAAAAGCGTAATCATGATCATATTCGACTACATATCAGCCTGTAGTATAAATATTTAAGAAGACTTATCATCTCACTAATGCCAATATAAGAAAAAATCAAATATAAGTAGACTAGAGTCTATAACATTTTTTTTTTTATTAATATTGAATAGTTTCATAACAAAATTTTTACTAGATTTAATTTGTACCGACGGCGCCAAATCCCTATCCCATTCTATTAATATGCAGCATGTGCATTCTCCGTTAACAATTTATGCTATCCAATACGACTGCACGATTCTTGCTCTATATATGGTGCAGAATTATACGGTATATTTTTCTGTCTTCAGCACATACTCCTAAATTCCAGTGACACCAAAACTTTAATCGTTACAGACTCTCTTGCCGCTGTATTGGCCATCCAAAACGCAAAATCAAAGAACCCTCTAATTAATTGTATACAATCTCTTCTTTATAAATTATCACAAGATACAGGTCCAGTATCCCTCTTGCGGGTTCCAGATCGTAAGGAAACTTCCTTTTTGCTATCAAACTCAATGTAGGCTTCTGGGAACCACCTGCCAATTTAACCCGTTCCAACTACATAGCATTTAGCAGGCTCCGCCTTGGTCACATATCACTCTCTCATGGCCATCTTCTCCAACCTACCAATCCCCCGACATTTTACCTCTTTTGTTTACTCCCAAACACTTTCTTATCTGTCTTATTTTACTGTACTGCCCTACACTCCTCCTTTACTGGCCCAATATCCATCCGCGTATATCTGCTTTCCTCTCCAACAATTCTTCAACGATTCCCTCAGTTATACATTTCCTTTCCTCTTCCAACCTCAGCTACTACATGTAACTGTTAAATCACCAGTGCCGTAATAGCATCGTTCAACTCAGACAAAGGCTAATACAAGTGTCGAATATAGGTTTCGAAGCATAGATTTTAGCTATTTCAACCGTTGCGAGTGTCCTCTATACCAGTGTGCGCAAACTTTTTTCGACTTCGACCAGAGAATAGAGAGAAAATTTCCGGCGACCCCTAGATAAATGTCCACAAATACGATATATATTTCGCGCATTTCTATCGTTTTCATTGAATAAAAACATTATCTCATAACACATATTAATTTTTTTTATCATTTTAAGAAAATACTTTTTATATAACATAAAAAATCCGTAAAATTACCCGTTAATGAGATGTATGAGGCTGCGAGTTTCTAATTATTTCATCGATGTTCGGATCTATGTTGGTAATTGCAATTCGCATATCATCTTCAGGGTTTAAACGCGAGCGGTATTTAGTTTTTATTGCAACTAGTTTGCTAAATCCAGCTTCACACAAATATGTTGATGCAAATTGTATTAAAACTCTGATGGCATTCTTGCTTAAAACAGGATATTGCTTTGTCACGGATAACCAAAATTTTTGGCAAGGCTGAGTGTTAAATTGATTTCGAAGAGTATCATCATTAATCAAATCTATTAGTTGCTCTTTCTCACTAATTTGAATAGTTGAACTGCTAATATGGTAGGAAAATGGATCACGAATCTAACCGAGATCATTTTTAGGAAAAATTTCAAATCTCGTCGAAAAATTTTCCTGTAACTTTTTAATGTGGTTAGAAATTATGTTTTTAAATGTAAATATATTTATATTATTTTCATTGATAAAGTCGTTAAAGCAAGGGAACATGTCGGTGTTGTTTTTATTCAGCTCAGTTTGCCAGAGACTAAGCTTATTCTTAAAAGCTTGAATTTTACTAGCTGAAGTTATGATAGTTGAATTCCCACCATGCAAGCTCAAATTTAAGTCGTTAAGTTTTTCGAAAATATCAACTAAATAGCTCAGCTTTCCTAGCCAAACTTCATTGATAAAATGACTTGCCAATCTATGTTTATTTTCGACTAAAAACATCTACACTTCATTTCTCAAATCAAATATCCATCGTAGTATTTTCTCGCGTGAAAGTCATCTGACTTGGGTGTGTAACAGTAATGTCTCATACGTAGAGCCCATCTCATTGCAAAGTATTGAAAAGAGACGGCTATCGAGGCTATTGCGTTTAATGTAGTTAATTGCATTAACAGCGTCTTGTAATATGTTGTGCAAATCTTCATCCATATCTTTTGCAACAAGAGCTTGCCGATGAATCATACAGTGATTGAATACCACATGACGCGCCATTTTCTGAATTAAGCCTCTGAGCCCCTTATTCGAACCCGTTAATGCTGCAGCACCATCAGTACAAATCGCAACACACTTTACCCAGGTAAGCGACTTTGCTTCAAAATATTCATTTATTACTTCAAATATTTTTTCTCCAGTTGTTTGCCCTTCCAAGTTTTTGCAACATAAAAATGTTTCTGTCATGTCTTCATTAAAAATAAACCTGACGTAAATAATTAGTTGTGTCATTTTAGTAATGTCGGTAGTTTCGTCCAGTTGTAAAGCAAACACAGATGAATTTTCTACGCGTTTTATGACTTCTGACTCGATATTTTGCGATATTTCGGAAATCCGTCGAGACACGGTATCTGTTGATAATGGTATGGTTTTTAGTTCATTTCCATATTTGTCACCATGCATAATTGATGTCATCTTAATTGCTGCAGGAAGGATAAGGGATTCCCCAATTGTATGGGGTTTCATTGTTCTTCCTATTAGATAAGAAACTTCTAAAGAAGCCCGTAATGCTTTCTGAGGTATTGCCATAAATTCCTTTAAATGTGCACTTTGAATTTTAAGATTTTCAGCTCGTCTTTGAAAAAAACTCTGCACATTTATTTTGAAGCTCTTTATGTTTAGTTTCCAGATGCCATTTTAATTTAGCTGGTTTCATGCTCTCATTTGCTAATTTTTCATTGCAAACGATACATAACGGGCGTTTTTCATCATCAACAACACAAAATGTGAAACCATACTTAATAAATTCCTCATTGTATTTTCTTATTTTTTTAGATCAGGCATTTAGTTCAGTATTTTCCGATTCCTCATTAGCCTTTTTTCGTTTGTAACCTAAAACAAACAGTATATTTAATTCTATTGTGTTTTGGTGTACAATTGATAAGCTATCGCGTTCAATAAATTCGAGGAATTCAATAAATTTAACACAGAGCTGTCTTTAACAATAGTACATACCTCATATAAAGAATAGCAAAGCCCGATAAGAATATTAAACATCAAATTACACACTGCCACACGATAAACCAGAACAAAAACTGCTACATGCTACAACTTCACATGGAAACCCGTAATAAAACCAGTGAATTACCGCGAAGATGGCGCCATCTACCGGGCGACACTTTACATACCCTATGATTAAGAAGGGCTGGACAGCAGGCAAATGGAAATAACTGGAGTGACGGCGCTCACTCTTTATATGTACACTGTATGCCGTGCGCAGCATGCAAGCGTAATGCATTTCATAAAAATTTCGCGACCCCAACAATCTTTTGGCGACCCCTAGTTTGCGCACCATTGCTCTATACGATATGTAACTCCTTCGATACATATTACTTCCTAATAAGAGGAATTCGGTTGACGTTAAATAATTCTAAAAATATTTATAAAACGCGTTAAAAATTATTTATTCAAAATTATATCCGGAATATTATTTTATATTTTCACCCGCAATTTTCTTTATTTCGTGAATCGAAATGTACGATTTTGTATAAAAAATTAATAACGGACGACTGAAAGAATTGCAATTTAAAAATACCGCTAATTTAGCGACGTATTTATCGTTAGATTAGTTAGATCAAACTGTCAATATTAGCTGCCATCTAACTTCTAAGCATTTTCGAACCTAATTTATACGAAAGTGGTTTTCTTGGAAATCAAAAATACTAAAACGTGAATTAAACTACCACTATTGAGTTAACGTTATTTATTAACAGTTGTACCCCGATAGTCTACATTTTGCGGTCAATTCGATTTACCTAGGCATCTGATACATACATACATACATACATATATATATATATATATATATATATATATATATATATATATATATGTCAAATTGAGCGAAAGGCAGAAGTTTTTGATATAGATACAATATGTATGCGTATTGTGTATACGTTTGAAAATGCAATGGAATAGTTGCGAGTTTGCTGATGGTTAACATCGGCGACGAATGTGTCTAAATTCGAAAGTAGACGTGTCTTGTGGTTCCCATGACGCTCATTCACCTTCTGTGTGTAAAATTTCCAAGTTAAAGTTTGCTCTTTTAACCACCAGAGTGCACTTCGTTTTCTACGTGTTTATGCTCGTTTGATCCTTTTATCTATTCGTACAACTTTTCGTCGACTCGCTTATCATTATTCTCATTTCTATCCCCGTTCTACGAATAAAACCGATATTTCCCCTTGTCCCTTCTAAAGCTTTCCCGTTTTTTCGTATTACGGTTTTTTCAAGGTTTATTTTTTTATTTCGTATTATTAAAAGTTAAACATTTATTGAAAGTTCGCGATTAGAAAAATCCAAATAAACGGGGAAAAAATTTTATTTATTAATAAGAAAATGAGTCTATCATTAAAAGCGCAATGTATCATACCGGCGATTACTTATGGATCACAAACATGGTCATATAATAAGCAAATAAAAAAGTTACAAATTATGCAACTAGCGATGGAAAGGAAAATGTTAGGGGGTTACAAAATTCGATAGAATAAACAAGACATTAAGAGCACGGTCAAGGACAGAAGACCTAATGGAGATAGCAAGAAAATCCAAATGGACATGGTGTGGTCATGTCCATTTGGAAACAAGCAGATAGCTGGACCAGAAAACGTATAGAATGGATTCCGCTGAATAGGAAAGGAAAATTCAAAGACCAAAAAGACGATGGAAACACGACATTGTTAAATATGTTGGGATCAATGCGGAAAGCAAGAGATAGAACGATTTGGAAGAAAGTGGTGTTGGATATGTTTCTTCAAAGTGAAAAAAAAAACCCGGTACAGCCCTTTGCTCAATTTGGGCTTTCGTTATTATCATTAATTTTAATTATTTTACGTTTGTATTTTTTGGTGTATTTAAATGAAATAAAATCTTTATTATTATTATTATATACATATATTAAACTGATAACTAAAATTCTTATTACTGAACGTCCGTAAAAACGACTTCATATGAATTCCGAGAATATTTAGACAGCCACGACAGAATGTTGAATGATATACTTTTAAAAAGAAATCCCCCGACCACGATATGCTTTTGTCGATCCAGTCCTGGACGAAGGTTTTTCCCAACACTTTCCATCCACTTCTGTTTCGTGCATTTCGCATCCAATTTTTTACGGCCATCCCTTTACTATGTCGTCCTGCCAACGAGCCATTGGTCTCATTTGGCTTACTTTTTTGTCTCTTGGACACCATTGCAGAACACGTTTCCGCCATCTGCTATCGCTGTTCCTAGCCACACGACTAGTCCGACTCCATTTGATTTTGGCCATCCACTCCGCTGCGTCATCTGGTGTTGTTTGCCGGCGTATTCATGTATTACGAATGCGATGCAGCTGTCCGATGTTTAACATTTTTCATTCACGCGCAGTTTGGGTTTTATTGATCCTTTTAAAATTAAAAAATAAAACGAAACAAATTTAATAATTTAAAGTCGCAATTACAATTTAATCTGATCGAAATAACGGGTTATAATCTCTCTCTCTCTCTCTCTCTCTTTCTATATATATATATATATATATATATATATATATATATATATATATATATATATATATATATATATATACAGATATAGATATATTTAAGTTTACAATTTAAAACAGACTTGCAAACTTTATGACGAATATATATGTTTGTATAAATGTTAAAACTGACAATGAAAATAAGTTCATATTCTTGTAGGTACAAAACAACGGTAAAAGAAACAGTTATTATGATTTTATAGATTTCATTTTCACAGTAATTCCAAATATTATTTAAGTGTATCACACACACATATACATATATATGCTGATATGTATACATTATATATATATATATATATATATGTATATTTAGGTAGTCGGGAGAAAATAAAAAAAGACAAAAACTAATATTTTGAACTTTCAACTTCAGAAAGCGTTATTTTAGAAAAGTTACAGATACAGCAGGCAATGCATACATACATACATACTTACATATATATATATATACATACATATATATATATATATTACATATATAATCGTATTTATAACGGACCTACATGTAAATATAAAACTATGTGTTTATTTGATGTGTGATTGTGTATAGATGCGCAGGAGTGAATCCAGTTAGAAAATAAGTACTTAAATTCTTATGGAAACGCCAAGGAAAGCCAAGTTTTTTTTCCTTAAAAACTTATTCCGGGCACGTCGTATTGTGTATTATTAACAGCAGTGCACAGCCGGTTTTAGAATTAATTGATGAAGAGGAAATTTGTTCTGGATGTACACTTAAATAAAATTCGTATACGTGTATACTGAAATATACACATAGTATACTTGTTTATATATTTATTGTTATATACAGACATATATATATATATAAAAAGGTTATATATATGTATATATCTTATAGGTAGGTCCATATAAATTGGATTTTCTGAACGTCAAACGAGTTTCTGTTAAATAGGTATGGAATTACTCGGAAGCGCCAACTGATTCTGTTCATGTATCTCTCTCACTCTCTCTCTCTCTCTCTCTCTCTCTCTCTCTCTATATATATATATATATATATATATATATATATATATGTTGCATTCTAAAAAGACTCATCTTGAAGAATGAAATCTAAATTCTGTTTTGTGTACCTGAGCGAGAGAATAGATGTTGCTGGATAATGTTTGGAATTTTACCTGTAATTTTTATGCCTGGTTTGCGCAACGGCATGTGTGTTTGTGTAGGTAGATATTATAGTAAAATATCTGCATGCACATATGAAAGTTATCATAGAACTATAGAAGAGGTCAAACGTGTTCTCTACGCGGTCATGGCCTCTTTCCTGGAGTCACATTATAGCGGACATCGTTACTACAGGCTGATTTCTGATACATGTCTGTACATATATATATATATTTATGTATTTTTCTATACGGTCGTATACCTATAACACATACGTGAACTTATTTATATCTTATTGAGTACCGTGGCCAGTATTTATAGTATAAACTGGTTGTATTATTTACTGCAGTCGTTCGTCCCGTTCTTTCTGTTTAACCTATCAGCATTAGTGTATCTCTAACGATATATTATATCTATATATATATAGCTTGGTACTGCGTTTTACTTTGCGCATTGCCAAACCCAAAATCAGAAACCAGTTTTTAATAAAAAAACGAAAAATTGTACACGGGAATCTTTAATTTAATTTTTTTTTTTTGGAAACAAAATTTCTTTGTTTTACATAACCCTAAGATAAATTTACGTAAATGTTTAAAAATATACTTGATTACTAAAAATAGTTAAAATCACTAAATTTATTTTTTAATTATGCGAAGCTTTTCGGCAATTACGCCATTGTCAAGCTATATACAGTTAAAATTAATTAATATAAAATCATAACATATTAATTTAAAACTAAGTTTACAATTTTACACAATTGCCGAAAAGCTTCGCATAATTAAAAAATAAATTTAGTGATTTTAACTATTTTTAGTAATCAAGTATAAATAAAAATCACTACATTCCACAATCAATAAGTTTAAAAATATATCGATCAAATGGTTTGTTATTCTACATCAAAAGCATATGGGAATAATAAATTTGAGCAAACTATATTATTATTTAAGCTATCACCTCCGCTTATTAGACGATGGCACGTCTGCTGTAAAAAAGAATCGGCTGCTAAATACGACTGTCGTAAACTTTTTTTTTAGCAATTGCCACTTTAAAATATCATATTAAAAAATAATACAGTAATCAGAATTCTGAAAATCGTTTATAAATAGTACTATACGAACACAAGTGGGGGTAGGTGAGCGCACTACGGAAAACGAAATTACGGAAATGGTTTTGAACAAAATACTGCGTGATGAAATAATCACTTATTTGAGAGAATAGGAGTTGATTCAGCCTAGACGTTCCGGAGTCAAAATGAATTTTGTTCATTTACAATAGAACTTTACACAACTTTGTTGGCTTTAAGTAGCGATATAAATGCGGCTATTATGCGATATCATCCACCGAATGTTATTGAAGATACGCAAGAGGGTGTGAATAGTTACATATGGACGACCGTGTTGTTTGTAGTATGAAAGCCTGATCTAATATTGTTGTAACTGAAAAACTAAACCTTCCGTAACACGACGAGATTAATTCGATCGCTTTGCCATGTTTAAGGCGAACTATTGAAATGCATATTTAATGCTTTAACCAGGTAAAATGTTGTATAATAACTCGAATATACCGAGGTTGGTCGAGCAATTCACGACGAATACTCTTTACGAACGAGTCGAGGGTCATCTGTCGCAGTGGTGGCGTGAATTTCGTGCGATTTAACCCGCTATATTTTTGAAGTGAAACTTCTATTGGTGCGTTGTATATGGGGAGTTAACTTGTAAAACTAGCAAGCGAGCGAGTCGTTCGTATTCTTTCTCTGCGCATGCGCGCACGGCTATCCGTTATTTCGTTTAAATCTTCTCTGCACAAAGGATGTATGTACGAGATGCAGATTTGAGAATGAAAATATTTGAGTCATGGTCACGTCAAGTTAAGCATGTGCGTTCGTTTTTTTTTTTTTGTGAAATTTGTATTATTAAATAAGCGGTTTTTCATTGTGCAGAAACGTTAGGTTTTAGATATTGAATTAAAATTTATATTGTATGATATTGCATTTTATATCGTCTTTAAGTTTCACTTTTACCTTGCGCCCCGAGACATGTAGAGTTGCCCGCAGGTCTATGCGCCAAGATGCGTTAATATGCCCTTTGTTATCGTTCCAATTTAGCGGGGTATCTGCGACCGGGTCATTGAAAATTCGACCACTCGGATTGAAGCCACCGTCGAGTGCTTTATATTTGAACGATGTTATATTCCATACATATTGACATCTTTGGACGATTCTAATGAATAATAATAATAATAATAATAACGAAAATATTACATCGACTGAAAGCGCCCTGATTGTGGAAAACTTTATATTTTAATTCAGCTGCAGCGAAATTGATTTGAGACGTTATTTAGGATATAATATCGTTAAAGGTTGAATTTTAATTCATTAATATCGTTTTTAGACGGTTAGAGATATGAAATCTGAAAGTAAAACATTGTATCGGCGTCATTAATTCATTCCGGTTTCTAAACACGTAAATAATAATATTCCTAATGCGGGTAAAAATATACGCATTAGGTATTCATATATTACATACACACATACATATATATAATATATATATATATGTATGTAATTTATATAATACAACCAGTAGATATGAATACCTTTATCCTCTTTCTTTTACCGTTTTCCGAATTTTTGTATTCATTAACTTTCCGTAGGACACATACTAAGAGAGACTCCCTCGCGTATAAGGTATCTTTAGTTCGAATGATTTCTTGTATAGTGAAACGGATTTATTTTAAGGATAAAATCTACACACGTTTCACGTTGTTTAGATTTTTTTTTCCCTTTTTGGAAAAGTATACATAATTTACTTAAAATGAAAAAACGATTTCTCGTTGAAATATCATCTAATTTGTATGCGTACCATAAAAAATCATCGTTCCCGTCTTAATCTACCTCGCTTACTCGTTTTTATCGTTTTGTACAATCTGCATATCTTTGTCGCAATGGCCATGACTTTTTGTTTCTTCGGACGATTCCGAATTTCTTACATCTTGTTAGATTTTTCAGATTTTAACTTTCTAATCTTAATTCCGAATCACGTATCGATATATATAATATACGGACGCTATTTCTAGTATAATATAAAACTAATCCGAAGAGACCCTCGGTCGATATATTAAGTAATAACGAATATAAATGAGTATATTTTTATACATTATTACATACATTTTCAGTTACTGCTATTATATATATATATATATATATGAATTGAGCTTAGGTATTAACAAACAACATGCTTATTTCATTAATTGTAGTGATTGAACTAAGTACTAACGAATAAAATAAAATTATAGTATTATTAATATTAATAAAAGTATTAATATTATTATTGTTATTATTTTTAATTTTTTGTTTTACTTCCTTGAAGAATGTCATTATGTTTCGAACAGGTTTCTGTAATAGAATATTTTATGTTTGTATATATTCAAATGTACTGAACAAAAATCGAATAAATTGAAATTGAAATTATTATTATCACTGCACGGATCAGATTACATCAAACGTCGTCGTTGTCTGTTTTCAGACGTCGTGACCGTCATAAGCATTTTTTAATTCGCCATTCATTCCGATTCCGGGCCGTTTCCGTCAGTTGACGTGTCGACGATATCCTCGCTGTCTGTAGAATGTAGTCATCGAGTCGGTGGTCGTCCTGTATTAATCCCTGTATGACCATATTTTCCAATCCATTTCGGCGTATAGCCCAAAAAATTTAAGAACTCCTCTTTTTATCTTCTGTACCAGTCTATCCGTTTCCACTATTTCCAGATGTGCCAAAATTGATGTGTTAGATCGATTCCGCGGTATTCCGAGCATTCTTCTATAACAGATCATTTCGAGGTTATTATTTATTGATTAATCTGATAGTAAATATAAGCAACGTTGTGCGTAAAAATTATGAATTATTTTCGAATTTTTCGGACATTGCGACTATACATCTGGTAAAACCGTGTCGTGTCTTTCTCGATGATAGTTATCCGAATTTCAGCTCGATCGTATTTAACCGTTCGAATGTTGTACGGGGGGGGGGGGGGAATTTGTAACTAAATATAATTAAAAATTTCTATATCTCGACTGCTGTTTCGATTTAAGATCTTATATATAGATATTTTCCGTAGGAAAAAGTAAAAAGACAAAAAT
Source organism: Coronaproctus castanopsis (assembly GCA_032883995.1). Taxonomy (NCBI): domain Eukaryota; kingdom Metazoa; phylum Arthropoda; class Insecta; order Hemiptera; family Monophlebidae; genus Coronaproctus; species Coronaproctus castanopsis. Next base: position 64,681,823 of record CM065052.1, on the reverse strand, counting down.
ACTCCGATTGTACTATCTTGTTTAGAAGCGTAAACCAGCAGATGAATCGCTGAATTTGTAATGTTAAAATCGATCGATTTCTATTTCGAATTATTTGTTTAGCCGCGTATAAATCGAAGTATAAGCGAGGATATCGAATCTTAGAAGGCTAAAACGCATCAAACCCCCATCGATTAGTCGTTACCGACTAATATTAGCAGAGTCTATATTCATTTGACTATTCTTCTGCGCACGCTATATTTATGATTTATTTAGTTTAGATCTAAGATTGCAGAGATAAAGCGGCTATTGTATTAAAAAGAGGAAAAAAAAAAAGAACTAGGATAGATGTAGATTTAATTTAGTTAAGTTCTTTTCTATTAGCGCTATATGATCTGCAAAAGTGGTTATTCATTTCCGCAGAGTCCTAGTCTGATTCTTTGAACGAGTTATCAGATGCAACGATGAATTTCCGCGATATTACCTTGCGTTGCACGTTGATTTAATCGGTGCTTTTCGCAGAGAAAAATATATATTCTACTTAGTTTTATTTATTTTGTTGAGCTTTGTTTATGTCCTTTTATCGAGGAGGAAGTAGATTTCGTTGAGCTTCTTCGGGTATTCTTTAAGTTCCTCTGATGGCTAGCGTCGAATTTTTGAAAAAAGCTGCCCGATGAATTTCCGTCAATCCCGTACGTTAACCTAGTGTGACCTAAGCTAGAGCTTTATGTAATGATATCGTCCATTATGTCGTTTTTGTATAAGTTGATGTCGAATGTTTACGAATAAAACTGCCCCCAGCGTAGCGCCGTCGTTTTATCTGATTTTCTCGTTTTATAATGTATACGTGTAATTTCTTTTGTTCACAGGTAAGTACGGAAAGTAGCGATTTCATTCATTTTCGGACTTTCCAATCGGTAATACGGGATCGTCGTCCGTTAAAGCGGGTAAGGTGTATGTATTATGGAGAAATACGAATTACCATTTCGGGGACGTTTCGAAAATTCGAGAATTCGTTTTTTGTTAAAGCGTCTAAATGAAAATAATGATACCCTCGGAAAATACATCTAAACTTCGGAACAGATCGCCGCTTGTGCCGGAAACATTATGTTCTGAAGAAAAGTAAGGAACTAAGGTTCAACAAGATGTATTGGGTTGTAGGAAGGAACTCTGAGCCCTCTCCGAGTTTCTAAGGTGGTACGCTTCATTACGCCGTGCTCAAACCGGTGTGAACTTACGAGCTACAATTTTAGAGGAATCTGCTTGTACGTTTAAGCGATTCCAATCTAAGACACTGAGATAACTAGTTATCCTGGTACATTCGAAATGATCATCTTCACAGATATCTGAAGGTACCACACAAGTCAAACATGCAATACGAACGTACAGCGCTCGATGCCTACAAAGGCTAGATAGGCACTCTAATCTGCTGGCTGTTAATACACTAAATTACGAATTTACTTACTACCGATTCTATTAAAAAAAATTATTAATTACCAAAAAAAAATAAAAAAATAAAAAATTAAAAAATAAAACCACATGACCTATCCATTGGGACGCGGAACCATTATCGCGCCCTGTTTACTTTAGCCATTGTTATCTCAGTATTCATTATTTTGATGCATACAATTTGAATTTTTCTGTAATATCTACATTTGACATTTCGATGTACCAGATTTCCTTTGCACTAATCTATTTCTCTCTATATATAAATACATTTGTTTACACACACACACACATATATATATATATATATATATATATATATATATATATATATATTAAAACTGTGTATAATGTGCTTTATTTGTGACGTATTTTAGTTAACGACTTAGCTAGTATACCTTCAGTCATTTATTAAGATCGGATTTATCTGGCGTTTGTGATATTGAAAGATTAATGAGGCATTACGGCATGACAATGTTCTGGCGAAGATTCTCATTAACCGTCAGCGCTTGCTTGCCCGTATTCTTCTTAAACTTACTAATCTATTCGCCGTTTCCTAAATTCAAAATATAACATGTTCAGAATGTTCCGCTTGTGCGGCTACGACACGAGTCGAACTAATTTGTATAGAAACACTGTATATAGTTACACGTAGTTTATACATACATATATATATATATATATATATATATATATATATATATATAATGTAACGTAAGAAGGTTAGCAACGAAAATTCTACCGGATTCGAATTTCTGAGAGGGGTCGTTTGTTCAGCAGCTGGTAACTAGAAAAAGGCTGCTCTAATGTAAGTCGATCGGTTTTTACTATATCCGTACACATTCGTCCAAGAAATGACTTCGAAATAAGAGATTCTTCGGCAGATGACGTCTCCGTCTTATATAAAATGGTCGGACACGATGGTGCCCCCGCTTTGACGAATTACATCGAGTTTCAGAATTCAGAGTTAGCCCGTATTGTAGTTAGTTTTCGTATAAAGGATCGGAGAGATATTATTTAAGCAATACGCGTTAAATTACGAGATGAGATCCTAGCGACGTGTATTTTCCGAAGGTATATCGTAATATGTAATTAAGACGTTAGACGATAACGAACAACAGATTCCGGAATTTTCCAAACTTCTTCGAATTGGTAATAATTCCTATTTTTCCATCCAGCGACTGTAACTTGTTGTTCCCTCGGAACGAAGTATTTTGTGACATAGAGGGAATACTTTGTTCGATTCGTGAGGAATCGGTATTTTCGTGATAAAAAAAAAAAATAATTTTCGAACTACAGAAAATGATCAGTAATGAATCGCGCGTTATAAGAATTGAGAACTAATCGTTATCGAATTTCGCAAATTATCGATGAATCCGTTACGTGTATATTCGGCACGATTCGATATCGCTCTAAATAATTTAGTAATGTTTATTCAGTTTAGAACTTTGAACCGTTTACTTATTTTTTCCGTTATATGAATTTTCTTTTTATATATTCCGGTCGCCCAAATTCACGAAGATCGCGTAAATATTGTTTTCGGTAAAAAATATATCGATATATATATATATATATATATATATATATATATATATATATATATATATATATATACGTATTTCTAAATCTATATAGAAAATTTCTCGCTACTACTATCGATAGTAGCTGATAGATTTTATACTATTCGATCATTTTAATCGATATGATTCCCCGCGAAAGATTTTATTAATATTATATAAATCGTCCGATTTTTATCATTTCGTAGTAAACGCTTACAGATGAAATTCGATCGATTTATACGAAATTTGTTTACTTTTTTTGTTTCGATAATTTGATCAATCGTTATTGTTATATAATTTCTTCAATACGGACAAAAATTTAATCATTTCGTTATTTACGTTACGTAATAATTCTAAATTATTTTCAATCGTTACGTGTCAATATTTTATATCTGTAATATTGTACCAACGGGCATCGGCTCTCTGTCTAATTGCCGAAGTTAAGCAACGGTACTTGGATGGGTGATCATCGGCTCAGTGTGTTACGTGTTGTTGGTATCTCCCAATTTGCCTGGCCCCCACGGCAGATTAGGCTATTTTCTCCTCCAATTTATTGATTGGGGAGACCTACGCCCAGCAATGGACCGATATAGGTTAAAAAAAAATAAAATAATTGCTTTCATCTTAAACCATATGTTAATATAATTGCACCTAACTTTAATTTATAAACTAATTAGTATAATCTCAACTGGCTTAAATTATGTACACAAATTAATATTATTATTATTATACTGTAAAACAGTTTGTTCGCGGTTTCATAAACTTAAATGGAACGGTTCTGAACAAACTGTTATTTGTACCCTTCTGTATTATACATCAAATATATATATATATATATATATATATATATATATATATATATATATATATATGTATATATATATATATATATATATATATATATATATAACTTCGACAGCGTGTATTATATTACCTTTCGGCGGGTGACATAGAGAACGCTCTATTAGCGGCATAAAGTTTGTCATCATCCTGTAAGTCTTAATTATCACCGAGATGCTCCACTCCGTGTAGCGTTATACGGACACGCACCTGCGTTCTATACAATTAACACCTCGCTAGCTGCTGCGCTAAAATAATATATTCGTTGCCGAACGTTATGACCAGAGCCATTGTGCGTTATGTACACCGATCATATGCAACGAAAATGCTCGTGCATATGGTGTTACACGGAGTGGGGTTTTCTCTGTGATAATTAAGATAAAGCTATATAAATTTTTTATTTTTTTTTTTATTTTGCGACTTTTAGCTTCGAACCATCGAGTTGACAGTTGAGGAACTACTATGCCACCGGGGGCATTTCCTTTCTCAACCGTTACGTTAATATAGAGTCATGTTGAAACCGTCTTCGAACGTAACTGCGTGTTTTAGCTTTTTCCCTCTGTTCGATCTGTATATCTATGATTTCGTATCCCTTTACTTCGTCATTGCTTCGATCAAAGTTGTCGACCATTTCGATCGTTCGATCGGATGTCCAATAGTTTCGTTTGTTCCTGCAGTTGATCGTATTCCGGCTGGTTTGTTTATAATTTCTTCGTCCGTTATTTTACCAGTCAAATGTATCCTTAACATTTGACGTCGATATCGCGTTTCAAACGCGTGGAACTCTGATCATTTTCCCTTCTTGAAATCATGCGCGACTTCTCTTTACCGCATTATGTAAAAATTGCAGCAGCCACATGTAATACAAAATACGCGATTAGAAATTTTTTAACAGCAATATTCCGCTCAATCTAAAAAGCGTGGCGTTCAACAGCTGCCTGCTACCGTCCTTAACTTACGGCTCTCAAACATGGTCGATGACGCAAAGACAATATTCTAAGAACCTGACAGAACAATTTAGAAAGATCAGTAATACAAATCGGAAACTAGATAGAGTCAAATTAAAAACGATTAACGAACAAATGGGTGATAATAGGGATGTCATAACTTCAATCCGCGCGCTGAAATGGAAGTAGGACATGTCATAAGATACAGAGATCAGCGGTGGACGAAGAAAATAACGGAATGGTTCCTGGCGTACACCGCAAGAGAAAAAGTCGCGACTGTTTACACGTTGGGATGACGACTTCAAAAAATTCCTGGGATCCAGAAGCGTTCTGTATCGGTTGGCACGCAACAAACTGCAGCTGGGGAAAATTGGGAGAGACCTTCGCTCGAAAGGGCCTAGTATGACTACATTCGAAATTCGTTTCAGAAATTGATTTTAGCTGTAACAGATATTTACAAATTGTTAATTTAGTTACGCTAAATAAAGGTTATTATTATTATTGTGTAATAATTTAGATATACAATTTACAAAATTTGACAAAATGAAAATTAGTATTCATAAAGTAATTCGACAGTGAATGTGGTAAAAATCTACAATAGGCGATACAAAATTTATACATATAACACAAATGCGCGGAAAATAGAAATAAATAAGAACTTGCGTCTAATAAAAAAAATTTATACGAATTTTATAATTGGTAGAGTTGATTAATTTATGATTGAATTTAAAACATTATTTTATTTCTTTAGATTATTATTTTCATTTTTCCGAGTAGTTTTTATAAAATTCATCAACTTTTACATTAGACAGAAGTTTTGATTTATTTTAAGTTTATGCGTTTTTGGCGTTATACCTATAAATGTTGTATCGCTGAATGTTTATGTTTATATCAAATTCGCCGTTAGCTTACTTTAGAAATACTATTTTTCATTTCGATCATTTTTGTAAATTGTATATCCGAATTAGTACTTTTACATTTTATATATATTTCGTATTTATATAATATATTTTATTTGTATAATAATAGCTTAATAGCCGGAAAGCGTTGTTTTTTGTCTTTTTTTTCTCTCTCTAAAGAATAAGCGTTTTACGATTTTAACTTTAGTTGTTTATTTTAAAAACCCGTTACATCTCACACTTTATTAATTAAAACATTAGAAAAGAAATTAGTTCGAAATGCGGCTATATCGCGAAATACTTAAAATGAATTGACGAAATAAAATCCATTAAATAAATTTAAAGAAATTGTAAATGAAGTTGAACGATGTACCCCGGTACACTTCACCACCTTATAAAAGGTACTATGACCGCGGGTGTGACTTACGTGTGCGTATGGAGAATTTGACGCAGCCTGGTATTTATTATTAACGGCAGTTTAGAACGGTTCCGAAACGGTATTAGAAAAAGAGTCGGTAAAATCGGATGTTCGGTAAATGTCACTGTGATGATGATGATGATCCGATTACAAGTTTTTTTTTGGCATTTTAACGCGCAATTATTTTTTATTAAAAAGAAGATGGAGAATCATAGTTTTGTTTCGATTTTTATCGAAAATCTCGATTATTTCAACCGAAATTGTTTATAAATATTTCTAATTTAATACAAGATGAGCGTATATATTTAGTACGAAAATGGCGCCAATTTGAGTGAAAGTTAATTAAATGTATAAAATTGCTAATTATTAAGTATTATATGGGAGTTCATCATTGGGTCCACCGATTGACTACTAAAGGTTATAAACAAATCAATCTTATACATCCACGTCTTATATCTTCACTTATCACTAGTATTGAGACTGTATCTCAGAAATGATTTGTCCGATAAATTCCCCGCTGAGCTGGTCAGTTGTAAAATTTTTAATCAATTGGTTCAGTCGATTTTACTTAAAGATATGTATATATATATATATATATATATATATAATATTTATAAGAGACAGTTGTTACTTGATGCCCTGACTATGTAATTAGTATATATATATCACGACGCGCTTATATCAATCCACTGCTGGATGTAAGCGTTCCCCTTTTGTTTCCACCTGTAGCGATCTTGGACCTCGTTTATCCATTTCACATCGGCTGATCTATGTTTATCGTCCTGTCACCTTGTATCCGACCGACCACGACTTCTGCGTCCTTTTCTTGGAAGCCATTCTGTTATTCGTTTCGTCGACCTGTCATCGTTTCTTCTTGCTACAATATATATATATATATATATATATATATATATATATATATATGTATATATATATATGTATATATATATGTAATATTTCTGGACTTAGCTTTACCTGTCGAAAAATCTACATACGGCTTCTTGCTCCTTTTCTTACTTTCCCGCTAGAGTTAATTTCCTTAAATATGGTTCCCTTTTAATCAGATTAACATTGACCAGCAAGCTGACCGTTGTCCAGTTTAGTCGTTATAATTTATTTGTCCATTTTTGTAACATTTTTAATGGTCTCGATGTAACGTCTCGTTAAGATATAAACAGAGCAGCGACATTTCAGTTTTTCCTCTCCTATGTCCAATCGTGAGACGGTAGTATTAGACGATTTTATAGTCGGGACGCTACTTGAAAAGTAAAACATTCAAAACTACCAGAAGAAAGACCCGGTAATTCGCGCTATACTTATTCCGTACATCGAGGATATTTCTACATTGCGCATTCGAAAAAGCGGCGATTTAAATGAACGGGGATTCGATTATAATAGGGAAATGCTAATGTTTTTAGCTTTCGTTAAAGAAATGACAAGGTCATGGTATATTGTCTATAGTGCCGGACTCTACTTTGGCGACAGATCGTGCGCAAAGGTGATTGCAGAAAGAAAAAAGTAATGGTCGAGGTACTCTACTACCTCGATTGTCTGTAGAAGACGAACGTACAGGTATAATAACGCGTTGGGCACACGCTTACACTTTAGTTTTTATTTTTATCCTTTACAAATATATAACTGAGTATATATATATATATATATATATATATATATCTCGAATCGTGATTCAGTCTGTATATGTCCAGGGATAAGTCGTAAGACACGAGAAGTTGCTCTATAACCGTCATCGCTTATATATATATATATACATGTATACGAGTCTATAGAGGTGAGATTGTTAGTTGCAGCTGGCTTGGAAGATGTAGGAAATCTGGAAGAGACCAGAGATTAGATTAGATGAAAAAAATAAAGGTGTGTAGCCGTTCTATCTGCGGTCTTACCTTTTGGAATGTTAAGTAATAACCCGAGTTTATATAGCTGTAGTGGATGACCACGATGTCAGTTTTAACGCGTGCGTTTGTCGTTGTATTAGCAATAATAATAATGATAATGATAATATATATATATATATATATATATATATATATATATATATATATATATATATATATATACGGTGTATATAATAGAGAGTAAGCGTAGAATTTAACAGCAGCTGCCCTGATACGCCCGCCTCTAGTTGCGTTAATCTAGATCACATTCGACGTTCGAAATAATAGTAATTAATATTATTATTGTTATATGGACGAAGAAATGAAAACTGTGCATATATATATATATATATATATATGTATATATATATATATGTATATATATATATATATATATATGATATATAACGTGTATATAGGGAGACTTTATAGAAAACAGAACTGGGCTAGTTTAAAATAATGGTGTCTTTATTTCAAATCGTACTCTATTATAAATCTGCCCTTTAGCAACGTCTTGTAAAACAAAAAAAAATCTATACAAATGTTAGGTTCGCTACTTGGATTATCATCTCCCGAAGGGTCTTATTATCATACCTGTTTCATTTCTTACACACAAGAGCTTTACACTTATAAAATTGTAAGCATTAAAAAACGCGTTTTAAAAAGAGTATACATACATGCATATATATATATATATATATATATATATATATATATATATATATATCATATGTATAAAACGTGGAATACGTGCTTTCTATAAAGTTAATTGTCCATATCGTGACCTCGAGTTCAGTTCGTTTTCCTGTTTATCCTTTATTTTTTCTTGGAGCAGGCCGTTGTTGAACGGTTGAAACTGACGACTGTTTATTCCGAAAGATATAACATTAAATAACAAAAGTTGTAGTCTCTAATAAAAATAATAATAATTTATTAATGAAAAAGAAACAATAAACATCCATCAAGTGCGTGTATATAGTATTATGACAGTTGTTTGCGAACGAGTCACGAATGAAATATATTTCATTCATATGTTTATTAAACAAAATAACATTTTTCCATCATGACGCGATTTATATCGGCGTGCATGACTTAAGCTGCGTATAGTGTTGTGTGTATATATATATATCTTTATATTAGATAGACAAAAATTCAGTGGCGCACCCACAGGAGGGACTACCGGGCTTAATCCGCTCAGAGGACTTAGAAAAGTATAAAATACGTGTCGAGAAAGCGTATAACTTGTAAGCACCGAACAATTTCGCAGCTAAAATTATAGTTGAAATGGATATTTGAAAAACCTCGCGTTATCACTAATAAACCTCAACTTGAGCAGCGTCCAAAACAGCCTAGATTGCAAAAATGACTGTTAGAAAATATTCATTACATTCTGTCTGCTAATGACATTGAAAATCCAGTCGACTGCGCAACACAAAAGAAAAAAAATGGCAACTGGTTGGGCCGTTCGGTAATCTGATCCAGGTCGTGACCAGCGCGTTTTTTTGTTGTTTTACTGGTTTCGTTGTTGTTCGTGATCGTTTCTAGTTTTATTTTGCCTGTCGAATTTTGTTACACATCCAGCTGTGTATATTTTATTCATTTATATTACGATTTTTTGAGAGGCGGGGATGTTTGAGCCCAACCCAGATATAAATCATGGGTGCGCCACTGGATACATTGATACTATAAAATGATTAAATGTATAAATTTTTAACGAATTTAAAAAATACAGGCATAATAATTTATCAATCTATAAACAAATAAGTAAATTTTTGTCTCGATGTAAACGATTTAAAAGCAAAAACGGTTAAAGTAAATTTTAGCTTTCTTAATTGTTTTATATCAATTACTTTATTGTACGTTGTACACCGTATTTTTGAAGGCGTGAGGGGTCTCTTTGGAATTCGAGTTTTAATATTAAAAAGTTAAAAACGAATGTAACTTCAGTATAAAACATAATTTCGAAAAAATATGTATATAAATAAAAATTTCGAAAAACACACTACACGAATCTTCGGGAAAACAAATCCATAGGAGCGGAGTATATACACACGGGTGTTGTCCGTTAGTTACCCACCAATCTTTTCGAAAATAACTTGCCCCTTATTTAACATCGTCCATCATGGTCTCCTATCCGTAGATAGTCGTTTACCTCGATGATTATAACGTTAAATCTATATAGATTTTATTTTTTCACTTATATATTTCGATTTTATTCTTCACTAGAAGTCTACGGCTCCGACTGCGCGATTATTATTATTTTTAAATACAATATCGCCGTCTCTTTTATTACACCAACGCAACTATTTCTGGAAGGGTGGATGATGAGATATTTTACACAAATGGTCTTTGACAGAGATAACGTTGTTTCGTTTACTACGCGAAAGCAAAAAATTCAGTACTGACCATGCGATGTTTTTACAGACGGTCTATTGATAGATGTACTATTTACCGATTTTAGGCGGCTGTTAAATTTTAAACGATTTGACAGAGATTGTCTTCTACTTTTTAAAACTTTAAATTGTTGTGTAATTTCCGTCCTATTTGCGATATCAACGCGAAGCAAAGCTTAGAACGAATCCGATAATATAGGCTATTATGCGAATTTCATCATTATCGCTTTAAAAGTTTTTGAGTTAAATCGGAGCAGACAGACAGACGAAAATTTAGAAAAATTGTTTTTCCGTTTATGCGCGATAAAAATACCCAATGCGGTGATTATATTGAAAATATTCACAAATCACAGAAGACAGACACTGCAGTATACATTAGTACAGAGGATGTTCACTCGATAATTGCCTAACAGTTGTGGAAAGGTTTTGTGATTTTCATAAATAAAATTTCAGTGATGATTTTTTAACTAATTTTTTTCCCGTTGTTTATTTTTTATATACGAATATCGATATACTTATTTCAAATACGAAATTTTATAAATCACGAAGAATTTATACGTACATAAACATATGCCAAGTATCCTTAAAGTTACCCTTAGCAGCTAAATATAGCCGAATGATTTTACAAAACTAAAGAATTAATAAGGAAATTAACAATAAAATAACGATAGGAAAAATTTAAAAAAAACTATTAGCTGTTTATTTCTTAAAACTCACTACATTCCACACTTTTCATACTATATCGGTGATGACGCTAATGATTACCCCGATTATTACTGTTATTAATATTATTATTTCCTATTAATTATCGTATATTTATAGAACATGTCTATAAAAGTGTAAAAGGTTGTGCGTTTAAATATAATATTATTAATATATTGAAGAAAGAAATAATATGTCGTTTTGAAATTGTTCTATAATTAATTAATTAATTAATTAACGATGCTGGATGGCAACCTAACTACGTGTAATATTTAATTCTTTATTATAGTCAGTATGACTGTTGTGATCCGTGATACATCTACATTGTGTTCGGTCCTGTGCCACGGATATATCTCTTTTTATTGTACCCAGTCGATCTTTTTTGGTGTCTATCCATCGTAATGGTAGTCGTCTTTTTCTTCTCTTGTTTGGAATTTTTTCTAACAATATTTTCTATTCTGTTATCTCCATTTCTCGCGATGTGTCCAAACAATTGAAAGGCTCGTTTCTCACAAGTCGCACTGAGCCTGTTTGGATCGTTTATCTCGTCTATTATGACAGCATTAGTTACGCGTGTCGTCCATAGTATTTTCAGGACTCTCACGTCCATAATTCGAATTGTTTCGCCTTTTATCCGTTTCTTTCATTATCCATGCGTCATATAATACAACTGGGAAAACCAACGTCTTCGGTAATTCCTTGTATCCGAGGGTATTCTAGCTAACATCGATTTCAATCGCATGACGGCGTTTCATTCGTCGCTTTATTTCCTTCGATGAACCTCCTTTTGACTGGATTATTGAACCCGAGTATCTATAGTCTACCACTTCAAACTTTATTGAGAGAGTCTGTTTTCTTCGCCATTCATTATCGTTATTATTAATTTTCATATTTCTGTGTAACCCATATTTCTCACTGACCGCTTTTACTTCCTGTACGATTTTAACCATTTCAATCGCTGAATTAATTTAATTACATTAAAATCTATATTATACCAGAGCATTTTGCGTATTAACATTCGATTTAGATGTTTAATTAACAATTACAATTTCATAGTCCTTCGCTATTTACGTACAACGTTTCCAGGTAATAATATAAAATTACTATTTTTATTATTTGTTGTGTATTCTCATCTATGATACGCGCAGTATTTAATTGATATATTTAATTTTTAATTTATTTAAATTTTATTCGTTATTTTTTTTTTCGGTTTTATTATAAAGCGATATTAACAATTACTTATTAAAAGTATTGTCTTTATTCGTTCAATTCATTAGGAGATGTTTTCGATTATTATGCAGTTGATCAAAATTGTATTTTATTTCGAATAAACTGTATTCGGGTTATTATTATTACTAATACGAAATCAGTAAGTTAGATTGAAAACGTTTAAAAGGATGACGTCGTTAAAGTGTTTATATCGAACTTAAATCATCTTCGTGTTGCGTATAGTCCTAACTAACATACATAATCGGGAAATATGTACACGGGAACTTCGAAATGCTTTTATAAACTGTCGGTCGATCTGTCGCCCAAAAGAAACGGATATTCGCTTACGACGATATTTCAAAATGCGCCCAAAAATCGGACTGCCCATTTCCGTCGATCGCGTCATTCTTGATTTGGTAATGACGACGGTCTAGAACAGTCAAAAGGCAGCTGTTTCTAAAATAACGAGTTTATCGTTAGTCTATACAGGATTCGATTTTTTAAAATATTTACCGTAACCTATATAACACGAAAATTGAATTAAAGCCAAACGATGTAAATTTCAGATGGAGTTAAGTCAGATCAGTCGCAATTTGACGGAACGAGATAAATATATTGATTATTATTATTCGTAAATTATTGTTGGGAGATTTATTGAAAATGTTCGATTATGTAAAATAAGAAGAAAAATGACGGATAACAAACTATTAAAAAAGAAATGAATAAAATATTAAATAGCGGCGCACAGATGACTGAATACGAATAAACGGTCACAGAGGCAAACGAAAAGATTAAGACGTGTAAAATGGCACACGGTTGACAAAATATTCCGAAATGTGTTCCGTTCGGCTTGTGAGTTTCATCATTTTCGAAATTATTCACCGATATCCGGAATTCGAACTGTACCTGTGACTAGTTTCGTGTAATATAAACGGTATCCGTTTCATCTATTAACGGTCTGTCACCGTGAACAAGTGAGCTGAAATGAAATTTGTTGTTCACTTGTAATAATTTTGCAAATAATAAAGATGCTTTATTAAGAGTCATTTTTTTTTTTTTAATTTTGAGTCGTAAGAGTGGCTGGCGCAATGAATTTACGACGTAGCCGGGGAAGTAGAATTTTGAACCATGTTCACAGGTGCGTAAGTAGATACGTGTTGTACATAAATACACAAAACATGGATATAACGTTGTATGCTCGCATATTTATAGATATATGTGTGTGTGTAATGTACGTGCATATTAATAATGATAATAGTCATATATATATATATCATATAAGAATCACTTGAAATGTGGTATCGACTGGAAATCGAGAAGCCGTAGTTAATGGAAGCTCACACGTGATTTTAAGGTTCTTAAACGGTACTTGAACCGGCTGGAATAAATTACCTAACAATATTTCGTTCTCAACAAACATCCATCTGAACCTGTAAATACGGCTAGATAGCTATTTGTTGTCAGGCGGGGGTAGGACAGTCTGGTCTTTATAATGTACTGCAAGTATTTAAACGATTTTCAAAGCTTTTTCCCTTCACATAAATTACCGCTACTCCGTCATGTAGTAGGCCCCGCAAGTCTCTTTTTTCTACTTCTATTTTCATTAAGTTGTATAGTGTATATATATATATATATATGAATAAAAGTGTGTTGGATGTGTACGTGTAGTAGCTTTCACTTTAAGGCGTCGATGAAAAAGTTTCCCATTGACTTGTAACTGCTTTTTAAGTTCTCGTACGTGTATTTGTTGTATGTTTATTTGTATGTGTGTGAGTATAGTCGTAAACAAACTAGCAGGCTATTCAGTTTTTCCGAGTAATAAAACCTTTTAAATCATTCATATCGGCAGTTTCCATTTCTTCCGTTGAGAGTTTAAGTAGCTTTTGTAAAGTGTATAATGATCGAACGCTAAAGACTTTTCTTTTCTTCGGTCTGTAACTCTGGATTTGAGCTTTTAAATACGTCTTTGTGCGTGTATATATATATATATATATATATATATATATATATATATATATATATGATTTATGCGTTATTTATTTAAACGTATATTTTCGATTTTTAATTAGTCGACTTCAGAAACCTCGACGAAGATTATGAAACTTAATAGGAGATAAAGTTTAGTATTTAAACGTTCGCTGAAGACAACTTATAAAGTGATGTATATATAGAAAGCGGAATATATTTAACTTAGTGTCGGTTGATAAACGAGCATTCAGCTTTCTGGAGTGTACAGAAAAGCTGTGAAAGACGAAAATCTACTCCGTACTCATTTCGACGATTCCTTATCAGTCTTCGGGTTGAAGATAACTTTCGAGTTGATGAAATAATTTATTTCTCCGCTATGACCATTCGTTCTGGTTGATGGAAATCTTCTATAAAAATTGTTTACGATCAAAATTTGAAAAAATATCAACAAATCCTTCCAAGTAGTTTCCAGCATACACTGATTCATAATTGCAACCGCAGAACCTAATAAAAACGTTTTTTATTTAAATATAACTTCTTAGCGATGTTTTTATAATTACGAAGGCTTATATTCTTTAATCGTCGCAATCTGTAAATGATTTTGTACGCTTTAATTTAATAACATTCTAAGAAATCACCTCCTTTATTTAGTATATTCGCTAAGAGTATTGCGATATCGATATTTTCCGAAATACAATGCGTCTATACGGAGTTCGATACGCATCCGGTCTGTACTGACTGCAATTAGAAGATGTTACCGCATCTTTCGAACGAAATAATCTTGTTATCGGTATAATAAAATAAATTCGTATATATATCAATTAGACTAGCATACGTGTATATTTAGGTCAATTAATAGATAAAAACGGTACGCGAATAGAAATAGAGACGAATATCCCTCTTATTTGGAAGTCTCGGTAATATCGTAAAGGATAAACGGATCTCCGTAACACTCCTTAAAAAGGACTGTATGCAACTAATATGTGTTGACGCACGATGCGGCTAAGTGAATCCTCATCGGAATCGTATCCGGAAGACTTATTACGACACAGTGTGCGTAAGAATGATTCAAACTAATGGATCAAAAAATAAGCACGCGGACAAAAGTAATAGATGTTATATAGTACGAGAGTTGGCAGCTAAACAGTGAAACGGACGATAAATGGACAATAACGGATTATAGAATGGATCCCTAGGGAAGAGCGAAAAAGTATTGGTAGGTCCTGTGCTAGGTGGGAATGATCATTGGTGCACGATCGAGAACTTTCGAACCGATTTCGTTTACGGACGTAGAATTAATGAAAATGAACATAACGGTCATCATTTTGCCACAGCCGTGTGGGATAAAACTTTTTCTCCTTTCTGGCGTGCTTCGGCAAATTTGTTTTATATCAAACGTACCATATGCGCGTTAAGATCGAATACATTTTTATTGATTGAAGTTACATAGCTGGCGATCGAATTGACGAGAATAATTACTAGTAGTAGTTATACACATACACACTATGTATGTTTGTATTAGAGTGCGCGCGCACTCTTTGTATGCTGAGCATCGTTATAGTTGTAAAATTTGAAGTTGATTGTTTCTATATTTACTTTAACTATTATCCTGTTTCTTTTACGAAATCGTCAATTGTCGCATTTTAACAGTTCTTGGTGTTTTTTTACAGCATTTTAGAATTTATTTGCCTCGGCGTTTTATCGCGTTAGTTTATTTCATACTTCCTTTTTATTTTATTATTATTTGACATTTACAGTTATCTAACTGCCACCATCGGCTGACTTTCTGGCAAGTACGGTCCTCTTGCCGTTTCACGCGAAATACTCATAAATGTGGTCGATGTGAAAGTTCATAAATTTTAATCCAGTCGCGTATTTGAGGAAAACCCCGTTAAACATGTCAAAAAGCGTGACTAGTACAAGTATTCTTTAAAAAATTGCTATTTTTACCATACATATATATGTGTGTGTATGTGTTTTTACGATGTGTGTTTATGTAAATAAATGTAGGCGTGTACAGATGACATGGTTTCGGCAGTATATATATATATATATATATATATATATATATATGTATGTATATGTATTCATAACAGCTTAAATCCTCGAGAGGCCCTAGTACAATATTTTCCTTTACAGAAACTCGTGTCGGCGAATATCCTTTTTCTAGACTTTTCGTGTTTAATGATGTAAAAAAAAATAATTATAATCCGAAATTAATTAAAATTTTAAAAGTTGGAGCCCTGCCCCCCTTTTTTTAAATTACAGGTGCTTCATTCTTTAGTATCGCACTGGTGGTTTTGCACTTTTTTTTCTTTGGTTGTAATTACGTTTTATTTTTAATTCGTCCAAGCTAACTAAAAACAACTGTTGCTAACGAGACTTTTGAAATGTTTTTTTATTATTATTATTATTATTATTATTATTATGTTTTCCGTTAAAGCTTTGAATTATTGGGATATTTTTTTCATTTTAGATTTCGAAATTTCAAAACACTAGAGGAAACAATTTATAAGTACTTACTTTCCACCACTCGATATCGTTCTCTGCGTTATTCATCTTTGACCGGAACGATTGACAATGCCAGTCTACAGTGCTGGGAACCCCTAAGAGCAGACCGACATAACTAAAGATGTATATACATATATACACACACATATATATATATTTATTTATATATATATATATATATATATATATATATATATATATGCGTATATGATTTTAAAATACTCGCGTCCTTGATACCTCACATGTTGTTTACTGATTTCATGTAAAAAATTTATAATTCAAATTTGCTAAATTTTAAGAGTAAACTTGAAAAAAATGGGTTTAGTGAAATTCGACGCCAATATAATGTGTGTATTTATATTTTTTATTTTAATTCTTCACTATATATAAATTTAATGCCAGGGTATTTATGGATACATATATATAAATGTGTTTGTGTGTATGTGTGTAAAGGTGGAAGTAAAGAATAATAAAAGGACTTCTCGATCTGACTTCTTATTACCACTTTATAATGTAATTCGTTAAATTTGTGGATAGGAAAGTGTTCGTAATGGATGAGCGTATCTGTATGATTGTTAACAATTTTACGATCCTAGATGGTTGAAAGTATGTCTAGGTAGTTTATTATACATATATATATATATATATATATATATATATATATATATATATATATATATATATATATATATGCGCCGAAGAATAATTTTTGCAGTTTCAGTAAGTGCTGGAATGATTACAGAATCGTTTTAAATTTTATGGATCTGGCATTTTCGAAACGCTCGTATTTTTATTATCATCGTAAGAAACTAATATTGCCATCTACACCGACATAAATACGTGCACTCGCGCTATGGTGCGCGTGTAGGGGAACCTAGCACAGTGTATGGAGAACGAAGTGACTCCACTTTTATGTTTAAAGAAAGGGTTAGTCTTTAAGATTAATGCAAGAGGAAATCTGTTTATTTCACGTATATCTTTATATATATATATATTTTATTGCAAATTTTACATTTCATTTATAGTACTCATTACAAGACCTAAACGTCAGTGCACGTTGTGATATTATACGTTTTTAACATTCTAATAAAAAGAAAGGTTAAACTTGCAGTTTCATTTTAATCTGATGGGTTAAAATTTTGTAACAACTCGTTTTTTAATTTATGTCGTTTCGGAAAATGTTAACACACTCGAATTGCGACCTCTAATCGAAAATAAATAAATAGATAATTTTAAAATTGAAATTTCGGCCGTAATATACATTCGGAATCGGTTTTATGTTTCCATATATTAAAAAAACATTCCACGAAAAAAAAACCACATCTAAATAAAATAAAAATGAACGAATAAAATTGTAAATTAACAACAAAAACAATAAAATAAAAATTAAAAAAAAAAAAGCATTAATAAAATACGAAGCAAATAAAATAAAAAAATATCTGGACGTTTATTACACACACGCATAATATTATATATACGTGTGTGTGTGTATGAACATAGGTGTGTACATACTATACGGGTATGCCTGATGAATTATCTTTGTATAATCTTGTTTTTAAACTATTTTATTTTAAATCCAACATTATGCCTATATATAAAAACAAGTTGTAACATTTTTATTATTATTAGTATTATTATTAAACAACGAGAAATTGTTCGCTTTTTTTTATTTTACATACCGTATATTCTGATCCGACATAATAAATTCCCGAACTACCTAACGGGAATATTCCCTATTAAATGAATATATTCATCTCCCTGTTATCGCGACATCCATTTGTTTATAACCGGCAAATTCTTTAAGGATGATTATTCATTTTGTCGAATTTCTATAAAAATGCGCATGAACCCGCTAGCTATAAAAACAATTTTACACATTTTTCAGTTTCGACATTAGGAACAGGTTTCCTCCGAAGCATTAATTTATTTCGCGATTGACACCTTATATATAGATATATATATATATACGTCTGTCGGCGTACCGTCATATATACATGTATATAATAGACGACTTCTTATTATCGGAGGGCTGAAATGATTCAACTTACGGTTTGCCGATGACAGAGCTTCGTTAGCGTCGAAGATAGAAGAGATGCGACAATTTCTAAATAAATTAGAAGAAATAAGTATATGGTTAAGAGGTGAATTTAGCAGCGTCGTAGTTCAGACAAGAGTACGGAACTTTTCGAGTGTCTTGAAAAATCTCAAGGTCCAGGTCGTTATTACTTTAATTTGTTTCCAACATTTCTATACGGCCTGAAACGCGACGATTATAAAATCCGAACAAAGACTGCGACTTTTTGTGGAAAAGTCACCGATACTCCTATTTTAGAAGAAAATGGCGTAACCTATTGATTTCCAACGAAATTTTTTAATCGAATAGTACGCAACCACGAAGGAGAACGAAAATTACGGAAAAAAAGTAAACGACGTACAAACAATGGGTAGAACGCCGACCAGAGAGACAGATGCGGTGCAGATACCATTTTCAAGATGTGCCGATGAAGAAGGCTAAGGATGTATGTAGACAGTTTCGAAACTGATGTTTTGATCGCGATATTCTGCGTGCAATTACAATCGAATATATATATATATATATATATATTGTATTTTTCACGGTCATATTAATAAAGCTGTTGCGATATACGAAAGTTAATTCCAGGCTACCTTCTAAAATTACGAACTGAACTGACTGTTTGTACACCGGGACTACAAATAGTAAAAATGAATCAAAATTCGATGGGTAGACGATAACTTTAATACCGCCATCTCGAAGTTTCTGTTTGTTTTATAATTTCTTTTCCCTCTCAACGTGCGCAAACCAACACTCATCGCAGCTACGCGTACGAGCTTCATCATTTCATAACCGATAACTCGATTAATTATAGAGTATAGTGGCCTATTTTTAAACTACACCACACCGACATCATTGTTGGAATATCTACTCCCTTTTCGACTGTTGCCTATTATTCTAGTTCTCTCTATTATCGATGACATATCTCAATTTGTATATATATATATATATATATATATATATATATATATATATATATATATATATCGTACAAATCCCGTTATTATCCTAGATATCCTAACATCTTCATAGTTTGTACGGTTTGTTGACGTAGTAAGGTAAATGCAGCCTGGCTTTTAATCGAGGAAGTAGAGTATCCGCTATCGGAGTCGAACATGTAGACAATTTTGTCACCGCTTTATTAAACAAAAATTGGACTAAAGAGATACCTGTGAGTTGTCCATCCAAACATAAGTTAGTTTATTATTAGATTAATTATTTATCGTTACTTATTCTTAATATACTAATTATGCAAGAAGATTAGATAAAATACCGATGGCATCTATTACACTCATAATTTATAAATATCGTTTGGCTATCTTTTGTAATTCGTGTTTATTGTTTGCAATCAAAATGGTGTGGTTCAAATTATAAAAAGTTGTAATATATATATATATATATATGTGTGTGTATGCGAATATATTCGTAAATGTAAATGGTAGAGTGGAAAATGAGCGCACCTCGTATCCGCAGTAAATTTTATCTACAATAATAATCATAATAACGGACCTGGTAATTGTTGTAGTAGATAAATGGTAGTAATATTTTGCGACCTAATTATTACTTCGAAAGTTAAGTCGCTAATTATGCGTAAAACTTATAAGTTCAGAAATAAATTTTATGCCCTTTCCATAAATCTGATATTCGACGTTGCCCGAAATTTATTATTCCGTCCTACCTACAGACTTTGTACTCTGAACCTAACAACAACAATAATAATAATAATAATAATAATAATATTATTAATAATACAATTATCATCGTTATAGTAATCAAGTAATATTAAAGTACTATAAACGAAGTATTTTCCGTTAGTATTATCATATTCACTGGAATATAAATCGTTTCTGGTGGAACGAAATTTCCGCGTTTCCATTTTATTATTATTGAAGACATCATCTCCATTTTAGAAAAAAATATTTATTATGTATTATTATTGTACTATTTGTCGCGTTATATCAACCGGTTTTAGCGTTTGGAATACTACATTGGCGTACGAAGTATTAGACGGATTGAAATTTTATGAAAGCAAGCGTTAAACGGAATAATCCCGAATGAGAATGTAAACGTAGAAAATAAACTTCTATTCGGGTCATATATATATATATACATGTTTGTTCGAAAAAATGATAAGTTTAGTTTATTAACGCATAATTGAATGACTCGGTCAGGAGGTGCAACCAACTTGATAGTCCTGCCTCATTATAATAAGACTACAACGAGCTTGCAGACAATTTATGCTGGTGCGGTGGACTATAATGCATCGCTTCTTCTTATTCTTCATCAGCTATTTTCAATCCACTGCTGCATGTTGCTCTCTCGAAGTTCCATCCATTTTTTCCTGCCGGCCGCTTTACTTGCCCAATCTTCTGTTCTATGGGTTCCGTCTGGGGAGTCCACATTGTCACTTTATTTGCAAGGAGTTCCTGGTATCTTACCAGATGACCATCTCCATTTTGATTCTTTTATACTTAGTATTATATCCTTTATTTTTCTCTAAGCCATTTATTTTCTTTCTTGTCTTTCAGCGTTATGCCAATCATTTTCCTTTCGACTCTAATGCATCGCTTACATAAAAACTGATCTAATTAATTACGAAGGAGAATTAAATGTCTGCCGCAAAGACGAGAGAAATGTTAAATGATGGCATTTTAAACTAACTATTAAAATGTAAAAGAAAAATTAAAAAGTATAACTTTACGTTAGTCCATACCTTAGCGCATATTTTGTAGTATCGATAAATTCATACTGCTCAGTTCTCTCCGCGGGTGCTGCGATTAAAATTGCTCGTCTAAGAGTGCCACGTATGCGTTTGCTTATATAAAAGCTACGTGGATTTCTAATAATTAAATGCAAGTCTAGGTGATTATTCGAAATTATTAAAAGTTAAAATTATAATAATCGTATAGTCATGTTTTATTCCTTTTATTTTAATTTCATATACATATAGAGTGACCCAGAGAAGACGGACGATTTTGTTTTTTAAATATCGGTAACACTGCTACGACGCAAACCGTGTGCTCCACGTTTAGTGCACGCACGAGGGATTTGTTTAATAGTGAGACCTTATTTCTCTACTGCTACATAGAACGGAATATCGAGATGACAAATTTTTGCTTCCCTCACTTCGTCATCGTCTAGGAGGCTTTACATGGTTTTAAGAAGATGGTGCGACGTTTCGCTGTTTGTTATTAGAAATGCTCGCAGTACTGAAAGAAAAGTAACCGCATATTGGTTCATCGAACGGATTTTCCAGACCTTTTTTTCCACGATATCCGGAAGACCTGAAAACTCGGATATCTGAAGATATTTTAAAAATTCAGCGACCTAGCTGTTCGAAAATGTTGTAAAAAAAAAAACCTAAATGAATACATCGTTTGCAAATTGTTCCACAAATGATCGCCGGCTAATCTGTCGGTTTTCTATTTTAAAATAAAATCTCGTTCAAAAATTTCGATCGAGTAGTTTTTGAGTGATTCCAAAAACAGAACTGTTCGGCTTTTCATAATTAAAGAAGAAATGTCTTCGATATCATTTGAGTGTTACGTCATTATTAGTTATTATTATTATTATTATTATTATTATTATTATTGGTATTTTAATTGTTTTCTCAACGATTGTTTATACTTTTTTTTTTTTAATTTTTGATTTAATCATTTTGTGATTCGTGATATGTAATTGTTATTTCATATTTCTTATTTTTGAAATGTACTACTAGGGCATTGTATTAAAATTGAAATAGATTTGACTTAATTCGGTTATTACTAATGTTATTATTAAATAACGGGGAAAAAATGTAAATTGACTCGATGAAGTATGTCGGTTTGAAATTTTTTATTTTCTATTTAATCCGAAGACCAGCTTTATCTACAATTACCGTCGTTAGTCGATTAAGTAGAAAGCCTGTAAAATTTTATTTATATATATATATATATATATATATATATATATATATATATATATATATATATATATATGACTACTGTAGGTTGTTAACGTACGTTCCAGTCAGGATAAAATTAAACGCTGACAACGGTCATTTGTTATATAAGAAAATGAGTTGGAAAAAATAGAATAGTTAAATAGAGCAAAGTTCAGAAAAATAAACTTTATCGTTTGGATAAATCATTTTTATTTTTAGTGCGTATAAATTGCGTGGTTAAACTCGAGCAACAGCGAATGCACTACTCGTGTCCGGTATAGAAATAAAAACCTTTTCGTGAATAGGATTCGTAGAAATTTCAGGCTTAAACAGGATTAAGCTATATTATATATATTAATATATATATATATATATTTTAATATATACGCAAAAATTAATTATACGGTTGAAGGTACTTGCAGTTAGCGTTGATTTTTGGTCTGACAAGACGGTGTTGGTTTAGTAGTAATAGTCGTATAACTCGGTGCGAATGATTACAGTTTGTTTGTTTTGAAGGGTGTTTATCACCCCCTCCTAATTTTATAAGGCTTATACAAGCTAACGTTCTGATTAGGATTTTCGTCGTTATTTAACTCAGGTAAAGGCGGAATAAAATTAAGGGGGTTTAAGGAATATTAAAATCGGCCAAAGTTGATCATTTCCTTCTATATAATAATAATTATTATCCGGAGACTTACGGCCCATTTTACTTCATTTACTTTTCCAACTATTTAAATAATAATAATACTCAATAATAAAGCAATAATAATAAAAAGCAATAATAATAAGAATTTATTATTATGATTATGTAACGAATTTGACACGCTCTTTCGCATGTCGAACGGTTTTATAGGAAATTTTATTTTTTTTATGGGATTTAATTTATTTTGCTTTGTAATTAATTATTTTCTCGTTAAATATCTAAAACGACCCGTTCTTTATTAATATTTCGAGATACTTGTTATTAAAAAGAACAAATCTTGTATAGGGCGTTTATAGATGTATATTAGAAGGCGAGTTTTCGTCGCGATGTCCTGTATACGGTACATAAATTTTAGTATATATTTTTTTGAAAAATAAATTTGTTTGAAGTTAAAATTTTCTAGAGAAATATTTATTATAACCTATCGAAAATTATCTAGTCATCTAAAAGATAAGCAATTATACGTCAAATAATACTGTATTTTTTCCACCTATTCCAGTCGGTTGTGTTTTAATTATATCGGAAACGAAAAATAAAATGTGTAATTTTGTTTAAAAAATTAAGGATGCCCGACCGAAAGGGTTGATGTGAAATTATTCGTTTTAATTATTTCTTCGCTATTTAATCGTATTTTATTCGGAATTCTCGTTCTCAAGTGTGGGGATGTGTAACCGCGAAATTCGAGATGGTAATTACTTCGTTGATTGCGTTCGGTATTGGGGAATTAGGGAATCGTTTAAAAGCTAAAATTATAGGTTTCGAAAATTTCTTAAGGTTATTGGTGTTTAGGTGGGGGATTAAAAATTTTTAAATTAACCAGCTGAAATATAAAATTGACGAATAATTTTACCTACAGACAGTGGAAGACTGAAATATTTTTTGCATATCCATTGATACGTCCGCTTTCTCTTTACTTCATTCGTCTAACTACTTTCTCTCTTCACTTCTGCATTCGTCCAATCTCTCTATTATAGCGAAGGATCTAATATATTATATTCCCAGACGAATGTCTTATACGGTCTTTCCACATATATTCGGATGTAATATTTCAAAATCCTTCAATTAACGCGAATTTCACCTGCCTAGTGTCTAAACATCGGAAAACATCTTCAGTAATTTTAGTTTTAAATCTCTTATCTGATTCCCTAAAAATTTCTATTACGAAAACTTTTATTATAGTCATTACGTTAGTTCGATTTATTATAAGTTATCATCGTGTTACCAATTCTGTCGTCTGCGAGACTTTTTTGACGATGCCCGTTGTATGCTTCACTCGGATCCAATTACTTTACAACGTTATCGAGCCATTAGTCCGTCTATTTCCTATTTGTAGAATTTAACTATCGTCACGCTGCAGAATACGTTTTATACATCTTCCACAGTCAATGAGTTTATTTAGTCCGCTTGAAGTGATTCTTTTTCTATTATTAACCTGATTTTAGATTTGTATTTAAAAATTATTTACACAAACTCCTTTCATTAGTACTATTTATTTATTTTTTTAAAAGAAATTTTTATATTAATTTTGAATCGCCACTGTATCATAAAGAAAAAAAACGTACTATTAGACTGAATTAAAAATTTCGATTTAAAAAACGCGCGTTTTGTTTGGAGATATATATATATATATATATATGCCCGTTGGCGTTTGCATGTTTCTGTGTGTATATAGTGAGTGTTTTACATATATGTACAATATTGCCTTTTTTGTGTGTGCATGCGTGCGATAAGCGTATCCAACTATATATATATATATATATATATATATATATATATATATATATATATATATGCATATGTATAAGTTTATGCGTCTGTAAAAGTTGCTGCTTGAAAAGATTTCTATAGGATTTATTGGAAAGCACGTATTTGTCCGTATTAGGTTTAAAGTAAACATATTTCGGTCTGCAGTCCGTCACAGGTGTATTGTGCATTAAAAACGTGACTGTCCATTTTAATGAAATAATGGCCTTTTAGAATAGTTGGGATTAAAAATAATAATAGTGATTAGAGAAAGTCTGTATATGTGTTATAACTATTTAAATATAATAATATATACGTATGTTTGTTTTAGTATATATGTGTATATATATATATATATGTATATATATGTGTATATATATATATATATATATATATATATATATATATATATGCACGTTTTTGATTCAATCTCCGGAGATTGGTAAATGTATTGGAGCGTTTTACACAGGTAAACTGCCAGTAGGTTGGAGGAGTTATTTCAATTTACATATATAAGGTAGGTATTTCTAGACGCGCGCGGAGAATTGATGGAAGTGCGACTAATCGGTTGCTCTATCTATTGTGCTCAATGTAAACAGGTAGTGTACCTTCGTCTAGGCACTCACCAATTTTCGCTTCATTATAACGACATTGTGGTATCTCCATTTACATCGTTATGCCTATGTCGGATTCCATCGAATATTATCTGGACAAACGTGCATACATACGTACATATATTATGTATATAAATTAGTATTGACGTGTTCGTTTCCTATATTTAAGTGGGGAGAAAAACGCAGAAAAATTAAAACAAAAAAAGGTATAAGAGTGAAATTGATAGGTTTTCTGTTCGTTATTTTAATTGCGATAATTTACCTTGTTCGGGTAGTATTTTTCGTCGTATCACTTTTACGAGGTAAAATGTCTTTTTGAAGTTTTAAGCTCGGAATTGTTTACAATCGGAAAATAAAAGTAATTCAGGATTTTATCTTCGAGTTGAACGACGAAGGCTGATGTGGAACGAAATTTGGTAGAACTTTCTTGTAACAATCGAACAGAAAGTATAGCTCTATATTGATCTGTCCGTGAAGTTGGATCGCTTGCCGTTTAAAAATATATCGAGATGCGGTATTTTGTTTGTATTTCTTTCTAATTTAATCGATGTTTATCTCGATAACTTTCAAACAAATTTCTTTGTCCCAGATAACTTTCTTTTATAAATGAATACGTCTTTTTCCGGACTACTTTCTTTTATAAATAAATACAATAAATACATTTTCTTCTTGATAACTTTATTTTATAAATAAATATATCTTCACGAGCAAACTTCCTTTTATAAATAAATACATTTTTCCACACCTAACTTTCTTTTATAGATAAATACGTTTTCCCGGATAACTTTATTTTGTAAATAAATACGTTTTTCCCGGATAACCTGCTTTTGTAATATGTTTTTCGTGATAATCGTTCAAAATCAGTTGAAAATAACGTTCGCTATCCAGTCGATCGTTCCGATATAATTCGTTTTGAGAAACTTCTTAAAGCTCAAGACGCGTTTATCTCTGTGGGAAATGAATAAATATAATACGAACAGAGTGCTATCGCTCGCGCGCGAGATAAAAAACTAAAAGAGAAATAAATTAAAAATTTGAGGAAATTTTCAAGAAGAATTCAGCCTTTAAATAAATCGTCAGAGTTATTCTGGAAACATTGATAGTTCACTGCTAATCCAACCGTTCACTAACCCAGTTTGAAAATTTTCCCTCATTAACCACACTTTTCTAATATATACCGTTCTACGTAAATTATATATATACACACACATATATATATATATATATATATATATATATATATATATATTTATTTTTATCGTATTACATTTATCATTCGGTCGATGTAAATTATACGTTTTGGTTTTCCACGCCAGATCTTTAATATTTATTCCGAGCAACAGCTTCGGTATGTAATAATAATGGTAACAAACAAGACGACGATTTGAATAATGCGGTCTGTAGAATATTCGCTTATTCGAAGGAACATTGAATTACAGTTGCACGCAATACGCAGGTTTGCGGTGTCCATTCCTATCGACTGGCCTAAGGCTCGTATTGAAAAAAGGAGATCTGAATATTATATATAAGCGCGTACGAACTGTCCGATTTGTGAAGTACTCGACCGTTTCACGTCAAGTTGAAAATGCGAAATTTATAGGAACACACTCACACATACATAACAACGAACGATGTTGCGTGTCAACTACGTTAGAATTATTATACAATTATTAAAAAGAATTTTATATTGAAAAAATATACTCATGTAACGATAAAGTAATGTGCAAACATCGTTAACTCGGAATAATTATTTTACTCGACCGTTTATTATAACGCTTTCGTTCTCGTTCAAATCGAATTGTGCTTTTTATATATATATATATATATATATATATATATATATTATTTTGTTTTATTTTATCTATTTATTTATTTATGTTTGAACTTTTCATGAAAATGCGCACATTATGAATATCAAGTAAGAAAGACATGCTTATAGGAGGAATTGATTTGATTGTATAATGCAGATGACAGGAACATCATCATCTTGCTATTATACTTTCCATTCAGATTTGCACTTTTTCATAATAATAATAATACTCATTTCCATGGTTGCTTCCTGAACATAGTATTCATAACATTTCCTCATTCTTACGTAATTCATGCTCTCGTTCACATTCTGTCGCGTCTTCTTGTATAACAAATTTAAGCATTTTGTCAACATAGCTCTCCAACGACGTATTCCAAATTAAACCTTCTAACCGAAAATTTAATTTTCTTGTGTTTCCAAATTAATAAATTCAATTCTAATTGTGGTTATACGTCATGTGGTCTCGTAAAATTTCCACATTACAACCTACATTATTTTTCTATAATAATGAAAATCCGCAATCATCTACGTCGCTCTTCTGTAGATTCTCTATTAAATTTGTATGGAACCCCGGGCACTCAGGAATGACAAGTAACCACGACCGGTCTCCTTTGATTGTTCATCGATTATTCATCGGACATTGATCTTCGCTCCATTGTTAAAACTGCCAGTGTGCAATAACCCTTAAAATATCTGACATTATAAATTGTTTCACACTGTTATTCCATGTTTATCACAGTTTTACAATATACAGATTCCACCTAACCAATTTCGACCACTCAAAGTTATACATATGTAGATACGTCTCCTTTCTTCGCTATTCTAAATGCACCCGAGACTTCTCTTCATACCGCTTCTTGGACATTATGGTAAAATAGTAGACTCGTGTATATCATCAAGTAAGACAGAGACCGCGCGATAACTTAAATAATATATATATAAGCTGTTTTCAATGTAATAATTTTTGCATTAAATTAAAATATTTTTCTAATTATTCGATGATAGTCGAGATAAATAATTATGAGAATATAAAATTATAATTACGAATTTTACTGAATAAAATTATAGGTATAAAATAAAATAAGAAGATGTTATATATATATATATGTATATATATATATATATATATATATATATATATATATATATATAATCAACTGAAAATTAGTTAAATCACTAATATTTATTTTCTTAAAGCACACAGCTTTTCGGCATTTACGTCATTATCAAGTGAAACATTTTAAAACATCATAATTTTAAAAATATAAATTAAATATAATTACTTAAAAATATGTGATGGTGATTGTGAAAATATGCTGTATGCTTCTGTTCTGTCTATTTTTTGATTTGTTGCAATTTAATATCAATATATTTGTTTATTAATATTGTTTTTTTATATTAATTTTTTCTTCAATACTATTTTTCGGATTCTGTAAAAGTTGTATACTGGTGGAATTCTAAATTTTTCATTTACTGTTGCGATGTACGATGTCCAAAAGTAAAATATAAAATATAAAAATATACAAACACAAATTTTTTTAAAAAACACAATTTTACAAGTAAAATGAAAATAAATATTAAAAATCTTGTATGTATATATATATATATATATATATATATATATATATATATATGTATGTATGTATGTTTTGTGTGGATAGATGGATAAGATCTGCTGACATATGGCGTGGTTGCTATGCAGCATTCTGCTAGGTTAAAAATTTCTCTAATTAGTTCAAATATCTATCTATTTGTTCGGTAGGATTGATTTCCATGGTATGGAATGATTTGGACACGGTCTTCTATCAATCACCTAGTGACGAGGATAATTTAAACCATGTTCCCTACCAGCTTCCCAGTTGATGGGGCTTCATATATATATATATATATAAGTGTGTGTGTGTGTGGATAATTTGAATTATTTGTGTATCGATTTGCACTTGAACATAGTATTCATGTTGAATGAAATTTCTGCTATGATTCACAAAGAAGTAACAAATAAAACGACGTTTCCTGTGCAAGCGATACTAGGGTCGATGGTTTGCGTTACCTTCTCCGGATTTTCTTTTATATTCATTTAACAATCAATTAAATGGATAGCTAATGACGCGATATTTTTACGATTAAACATTATTGTCCCTGATGTGATTTTAGCCTGGGTCACACGACAAATAAGACAAAGAATATGTATACATATATATATATATATAAAATAAATAAAGCCTATATTTCCCCGAATGTCGGCCGAAGGGCTCCCACCCGAGAATACAATAATAAAATAATGTGATATACATATATAAATACTATACACCTATATAATTAAACGTAGTTATAAATTCCATATGATTGGCACAATTCCTTTCATTTCGCTCTATCGGAGCTTAATCGCAACCAAGTAGAACCTAACCGCTGCTTGAAGTCGTCTACACACCTCAGCGGCTGCCTGCCGTTTTTTATTGCAGATTGGAACCCATTTGGTTACCTCTGCGGCCAAACTGTCACGACGAATCATGTGGCCGGCCCAGTTCCATTTCAGGCTGATTGCCAATTTCACAATGTTCTTCACTTTGGTTTGTTGCCTAATGGTTTTCGAGCGAATTCGATTAGTTCTTCTGATTCCAAGAATATATCTCTCCATTACTTTCTGCACGCGACTAATTTTATCGATATGTGCACCTTTCATAGATCACGTTTGATAACCGTCTATATATGTACCTATGGCTAGAATATAATGGAATTGGGCTAGCTATATAGCTTGAAAAGATGACAACGGATAGTCAAAGCGAATCATACAATGTTGGCAGATAAAAAACCTAAACAGGGGTGACTAGCGGTTGGTGTACGGTGATACATTAAAAGTTGGAAAATAATAACTGCCTGAGGCGCAGGAAAGAAAAAAATTTGGAAAGCTTTCATCCAAGGGTGGATATACGAGGGAATACCGTGACATACCTTTATATGTTATATATATATTATGAACACGATTTCAAATTATGGCCGACTAATTAACTACGTGAAGTCTTTGCTTTTGGTGTTTTTTTTTTCTTCGATTCGGTTGTTCTAATTTTTGTTTTCTTGTTTTTTTTCTTTTTTGCCCTTAATCAGTCGATGCGTGATGTTTCCTTCTCTAAGTTTTTTCAGATTTTTAGTAATTTCCGTATTTTCCGGATAAATTTTTTTAACGTCCGTAGTGGAGGTGGGGGTGGAGGTGGTGGTAGTGATGGTGGGGTAGTGGTGGTCGTGGTGGTGGAGGTACTGGTGGAAGTGGTGGTCGTGGAATGAGGTTATTTCAAGTCGTTTGGTTTTGTTTTGTTTCATTCGGCGGCTAAATCTATTTTCTGGTAACCGGAAAGATAGATAAAAGCTCATTAAAGTTCGACCGAAGTAATTTAAAGTTTTCTCATCTTTTTCGATTCTCAATTAATGATTTTTAATTCTGCACGACGGTCGTATTATCGTGATTCTTCTTCTTCATCATCGCTACGAGTATGCCTTCTAGTCGTTAATATTTCTTCAGAAGTATTGAAGAGGATACACACACACATATATATATATATATATATATATATAATTAAAAAGTAATTTATGACGCATCTTTTATTATAAAAAGATATACAATGTAAAGTTCACGTGTTTTATGACGATATCGCCATTGGAATAGTGGAAAATAGCAATTAAAAAGAACGAATTCATTGCGTGTCTATACGGGAGTTGGTATGTAGTGTATACTCATATGTATAAATATGATTATATATATATATATATATATATATATATATATATATATATATATATATATATATATGTAGTTACTTTAATTTTTTATGCGTAGTTTAATGTGAAGTATATAATTAACACGTTATATAAATAACAGGGTCAATAAATATTATTAAGCCTTCGGTGGTAAACTATATTATTATTCTAAAAAGATCTAGTTCAGTCTCTGTATTCGTACTATGCTGAGGTATTTATTGCAAACGATTAGCTGAGCAACTGACTCGAAGTGTGAGACCTTCAACTGTAGTGAATTTTTAATTGATAAAGCTTCCGCTTATGCCTAACCGTTGGAATAGTATAGTCATACATACATACATATACACGCATATATATATATATATATATATATATATATATATATATATATATATATATATATATATATCTGGCTCCACAAAAATCAATTTCAAACTATACGCATGATGGAATAGTATAGTCATACATACATACATATACACGCATATATATATATATAAGAGTTTGATATCAATAATTATGCTATTTCTTCGTGCAATTTGAAACATTTTTTAACGTAGCAAAAGTTGATCATCAGCTGGGCAAAATAATGGTAGGCTTGAAATTAGTTTTCCTACTGTCAGGTCAGGTAGAAGTTTTAATTTCATATTGCCGCTGTTATTTTATTTATGTTGAATAATATCGGAGAATAGTGATTTTATGATATATAAACAAAAGAAAATCATACAGTTTAATCACTATTATTTTTATTCGTTTTTTTTTTCTATTGCAAAGCTTTTCAACAACTTCGTCATTTTCAAGCATATACAATGTAATATTATTGAAAATGACGTAGTTGTCGAAAAGCTTCGCGATAGAAAAAAAATTTTAGTGATTAAACTGTGTTATGATTTTCTTTTGTTTATTTTATTTAATTATCTTCGTTATTTTCGATTATCCATATACCTCTATACTAGTATTATATTTTTCACCCGCAGGCGTCCCACGTTACCTGCTGAAGTTAAAGTCAACTCTACCATTGTGAGTTGGTCAAAACATGTTCGATAATACCTCGGGGTAGTCTTGGATAACAGACTAAATTTTTCTGAACATGTCAGTCATACTACCTTGAAAGCTAGCAGGAGTATATCTGCCATATATCCATTAATCAACGGAAAATCATTTCTTAATGTAAATAATAAATCGCCCCATAATGACGTACTGTTGTCCAGCTTGGAGTTTTATTTCAAATATAAATTTTAATAAGTTACAAGTATTTCAAAATAGGTGTCTCGGATGTGTGCTAAATGTCCCTAGATACCACAAAATCGTTGACAACCTTAAACATGCCTTATATTAAGGATCGTATGCTAAATTTAACGCGTAAGTTCTGCGATGACTAGTCCACGATAATAGTTTAATTTCTACCATCGGTAATTACGATTAACTCCAATTTATGTATAGTATAAACATAGGAGGCTCAAACATAACCTGTTGTAACGTTATATGGCGATTATTTTAGGAATTAATATTCCTTCTTTATTTATTTTTTAATGTCTAACGTGTTTTTTCTTTTGTTTTATTATTACTATCTTAATTTTTTGTTTTTTGCTGTACAGTTTTTTTTTCAATTATTTTTTGCTGTCATTATAAGTATAAGTATAATTACTTCTTTTATTTATTACGGGTCTTTGTATTATTTCTGTTACGTAATTATTATTTAAAATTTTTGGTTTGTGTATACTCACTGTAAATTATGCTGAAATATACGTTGTTGTTGTTGTATAAAAAGCGTCTGTGATTTGCGAATATTTTCGTTATAATCACCGCATTTATTCACATAAACAGAAAATCTATTAACATTTTTGTCCGTCTTCCGATTTAACTCAAAAACTATTAAGGCGATAATGATGAAGTTCGCATATATATTATTATCGGATTCGTTCTAAGCTTTGTTTAGCATCGATATCGCAAATAGGAGAGAAATTTAAACAAAAGTCAGTGCATGCACATACTCTCGCGAATCCGTTGTTGTTAAAATTTACTTCAATCAGTTTATATGTATTTACTCACTTTCTCTCGTATTCAAACTGTGCAAAATGTTGTCTTATTACGAACTAATTCATTTTATATTATCTTATTTCAGTAGTGTACAATTTATCTTGTAACCTAATTAATCTTATTTTATAATATTACATGTGATATACACCTCGCGAGGCGGCATCCTTTGCCTTGTCACGTTAGCTGGTATTGCAGTACAAAACTACGTACTGGACAGGATGATGTTTGTAAATTTGGTATAACGAGAACGATAAATTCAGCCAGAGATATTTTAATGTTTCGTAGACAATCTCCGAATAAGACATTTTTGAAACTTTCTCTTTTTCCTCGTACTTGGATTCCGAGAAAAAAAAATACGCGTCATTTGTACTTATATTTATTTTAGGTTTAATTAACCCTTCGATACCCGCCGTATATTTCGGGATACATTTTATTTTCCAGTTTAATTAATATGCCCAATGTTATCGATTAAAATTGTTTATATAAATAGTTTCTTCATAATTTACTAAATGTCCATAGTATAGACTTTCGGCACACCGTAATTATCTTTTTAAACGTGAAGTCGATTTAAAAAAAAAAAAAAATCGAAGATATTTTAATGGGAACACTTCCGATTGTCTAGAGTCCGAAATTAAATTTTTGTCCCTACGAGATCTATGTATAGGCGTGAAAGTGTCTTAACACGTATGTAACAAAATTGCAAACTAATATGTGTACTTTGAATGGTTATTTCATTGCATCCGTTCGATTTATTTATAGCGTATACAATGTGTTTGTAGCTTGATCATGCGTATTAAGAGCATGCTCGTAATCTTTACTATTTATTAATTATTTTTTCACTACGTTCGATAATCGGTATAATAATTCGTGTTCGATAATTAGTTTTAAACATTAAGTAAATTAGGTAAGAAAAAATGCAAACCAAATTACTGTTTGTGTGCGTATGTACGAAGAGAGAGAATTTCGATCCGCACACGACAGGTGTTTAAAATATCTTTATATGGTTTCTTTTATTATATTTATTCAATTGTTTCTGTAGGAAATCTATGACTATGCTTAAACGGGATTGGAATCGAATGTTATGTTTTGTAAAATAATCATTAATTTATATTAAAAAAAACAAAAAAACCTGCTACTGTTTTACTATTATTATTATCGATATTGTTATTTATGATAGAAATGGCGATGCCTTCAACTTATTTAGTCCTATATCGTATAATTCAATTAATTAATTATCTATCTAGGATGTGACTCGTTTATCATTATGCGATAATATTCGATTTACATTTCATTTAATCGAACAAAAAAATGTACTAATAATAATAATTATTAATAATAATAATAATAATAATAATATTTCCCCCCCAAAAAAAAAACGTATATTTTATAATATAATACATTTATACATTTTCTTATTTATTATTACACGCTTCGTCGAGTTAAATTGCTTGTCGACGAAATTTAACAATATACATTTTACTTATTTGTTTATTTACACGATACTATACTATGCTTATTAAGCATTCACACTCACACTTGTACTATGGTGCTCATTCGTATCTCTCTCACACACTCATTTACACTCTCACTTTTCCTATTTTATTTTCTTACTTTGAATACACAATATGTAGTAGCAGGTCGTCATTTGAATATGGCTCATTCTACCTCACCCTTCTCGTACTTTACTCCTTTATTTGTTTATTTTATTATTTTTTAAATACTATTATTTTCATATTTTTATTTTTATTTTTATTTTTTACATATTAGTATTGATTATGTTGTTCAGGTTGTTTTTAGCCATATTTTCAGTTGTTATTTTACAATTTTCTTTTCCACCATTAAGTCAGGTGGAAGTTTGTTTAACAAAATAATAATAATAGTAAATATGGAAGCGTCCTCGGTCCAATATTATACTTAATTTACACGTCCGACTTCCCGAAGCCTAGTAATGCAGAAGTAGCATTGTTCGCCGATGACGCAGCAATCTTAGCTTAAGAGTGAAAACACAGCCACAAAAAGACTGCAGGACTCACTCGGGCATATAGAGACTTGGCTAAAACGATGGCGCGTTGTAGTCAATGAAACTAAATCAGCGCATATCTCTTTCACAAATCGAAAGATTGAACGCCTGCCAATCAAAATAAACAACGTTTTGTCATTCCAAATACCAATAGTGTAAAATATTTGTACATGCATTTGGACACTAGGTTGACTTGGGCTACCCACATTCAGAAAAAAATCGAACATTTGAGGCTTAAAACCAGATCTATGTCACGGATGCTAACTAGTAAATCGGGGTTATCGTTGGAAAATAAAACTCTGCTGTATAAAATTGCCCTAAGACCGATCTGGGTACATGGTATACAACTATGGTGCTGCGCTAGAACATCTAACTTACAGAAAATACAACGATATCAAAATAGGGTATTAAGAATTATTACTGCAGCTCCCTGGTACGTCTCATACCCCCATAACGACTTAAACGTTATGTTTGTGGAGGATGAAATAAAAAGACAAGCAAACAAACATGTTGCATTAGCGTTCACACGAATCCACTTGCTACTGATTTGCTGAATGATTCAGACTGTGGCGAAGTAAGCCTCTAGACTTTGTCCAACCAGCATAGGTTTAGAGGGAGTACTGCTGAGTACTGCCCTTCCACAAAATATCATTCATCTCATTAAGTCAATCACTAAATGACCTCTAAGATTGGTCAGTTGCGATGGGGGAAAAAATAAATAAAAATAAAAATATTTTATTAGCGACGTAAAATACAATGATGTAATAATTTTTTTTTTTTTTTTTTTGGTCCCCAGTTCGTAAATTACGATGGGGTAAATTTATTTATAAGTGATATACATGTAATTTACCAATGATGTAATAATACGTTTGTTTATCGTGCCCGTAACGAATGAAAAAAAAAATTAACCGCATTTTATTTATTAATTAATAATTTTTTTTTTTTAAACTTCTATATATGTAAAATTAGTAATTAATTAGCTTTTTAAATAAAATAAATTTCGATTAAATTCGTAACAAAATTATAAGCGAATTGTAGTGCGGTCTAAGCCACTACTTACCTACGCATATTTTATAAGTAGCGTACGAGGCAATCATAATGTGGCGTTATCCTTAGACAAATATCTAGGAGAACTGAACGTAATCGCTTTGTTGTCACGGCACAATGCAAGTTCAGCGTATTTTTGTAGTGTACAATATGTTGTTACTAGCGCGCATACGGTGTTGTGCACCGTGGTAGTTTGCCATTCCATACTAATTTTCTGATAATTAATTTTTGCGTCGCCGATCGTATCCAAACTCGCTAGCTTCCGTATAGAAGTTCGTGCTCTAGCTATTCCGACGACTAATTTAGACCGGAAGGTTTTAATTAATAAACGTTTAAAAATTTTTTTTAAAATTTAATGTTCGTTAAATGTTCTATGTATACTTGATGAAACGTCACATTTTTGAACGTTCCAAGGTTTGAATTATGCGGTGCTTGTTCGATTTGACGTCGAGGAATACACGCTTGCCTATATTTGGAATAGGATTACGTAAATAATGTTTACGCGCGAGACTTGCGAACACGTGTAGTTTTATGTTAATTGCGCACGATGTTAAACGGAGTGAGCTGTCTCCGTGATAATTATAAGCGTATACGAGCAATAACTTTATTAAATGGCATCGAACTGTCGACTGACCGAGCGTTCTAGCAATTAGGCCATCGCGCGATGTATTAATGCAAAAAACAAAGAAAATCAATAAATAAACAATGATTATTATAATTTTAAAATTGTAATTTTAAACGTGGAATTATTTTCATACACTCGTTTATACTGTTTTAAATGTATATGTATGCGCGCGCGCGTAGAAATAGAGATAGTGAAAGAAAAATGAATTGGATGAGACGTTAAAAGTACGAAATTTGAAAATGAATTAAAATTGAAGAAAATTCATAAAAATTAATAACACGACGTAATCGAGCATTCTTCGTTAGTGCTGGTTCGTATGTAGTAGAATCCATTAAAGAAATTAAGGAAAAACCCACGGAAAATCATACTTTTCTGTAAGTATAAACTGAAAACTCGAAAACATAAAAGAGATCGACTTTAGTGAAAATGTCGAAATACAAAAACACGAATAACATGTAGGCAAGTATATCATGGTATAAACGACATGGTATATTTTATATATTATATATATATATATATGACGTGACAAATTTTAAGTACATAGAGTTAGATTTTATTTACCTTAATTTCATAATAACGATTACAAGCGTAGGTTTTTGTATATATATATATATATATATATGTTTGTGTGTGTGTGCATCTTAAAAAAACAATTATATACAATATATTAAAAATTTACGCAAGTTTAAAATTCGAGGAAATGAACCAAAATTAATAACATAGCGATTAGGTATTCTTTTCAGCTCGGTGTTTAACATCGTAAAAGACAAACAACATTTTAATCGCGGTGACTTAGAACGAATTTCAGTTTTGTTTTTAAAGATAAACATAGACTGAAAATACACCCCAATTTCTTAATAATGACTGGTGTCTTTATGTGTGGACGTGTAATTGTACGTAATTACATTTTATTTAACTTAATTTCATAATAATGACTAGTCTCCTTTATATGTCTTTATCTATATATATATATATATATATCGATATGTATACATTTATTTATATATGTATCTGTGTGTTTGTATGCATGCTTGTTAAGCATCGTTGCTTTACCGTTGCGTTGTTATTGACCGGGTATACTTTATGTTTTCCCAGCGATATTGCTTTGTTGTCTCTTCAATAGTGCGCTAGACATTTTGTAAGATTTACGAACTAATTCGCCGACCCTAAAATCGAATAATTAATTAACAAGTTTTTTTGTTCGATCCGATATTTTTTATTTATCGTTTTGTTCAAAACTTCGCATACAACATTCTATGTCAAATATGTTCGTTATTCGCAAATCGTCGTAGCGTTAGATACCTCCAACCCTTTTAATAAAGAAAAGAAGTCCACACCCCCAAAGAGTGATTCTTAATATTTCGTCATCGTCTAGAATTGTCGTATCTACTACTTTGAAAGATAATCTGCATGATTAGTCGCGTTAATTGGTTTTCGAGGCGAATAATGTGTAAAGGATTCCGTTTCGACGACAGTGGCTATAGTAGTACATAATATGCGTGTATGTAATGCACGAACGGAAGTTGCTAGTTGGAATTTCTTCTTAACTCCGGTAGGTGAGAAAGAGAATAGAACTATATTCGAGCGAGTCAAATGTTAACGACATCTTTAGCGGGCTACGTTGAATATAACGGAGACTGGCTAATGCCTAACAATCGCTGTCCCGCAATCCATTCATCGATGTGTATATATTGGTTCTATAAATAGCCGTGTCCCGTTTAAGAGTCGTCCTACTATATTAAGCCTTTCGACGATTTAATTTTATATGTACAGTTTTGCATCGACGATCAGGTTAACGAGACAAGTAAAATAATATATATATATATATATATATATATATATATATATTTATTTAACGAAAAAATCACTAAAAGTTTATCTTCCGTTCGGCTATCGGATCTTTTCAATTCGTTCGGTACTTTGTCCACTCTTTTGTTTATTCGGTTCACTTGGTCATTTCTGGAATAATTTTTGTCTGCAGACATATAGCAGGACCAATCGCCAATTTGTTCCGCTAATCCGGATACTTTCTTTAACCAACACTAGTTTCGTAATATATATATATATGTGTGTGTTTATGTATATATATATATATATATATATATATATATATATATATATATATATATATATATATAACGTAACAACCGATCAGATTTGTCGGATGTATCGCTTTTTAGGCGTGTACATTATAAATCTGTACAAATTGCAAATAAAATGTCATTAATAGCCTGTTAGCAAGTTAAATTGTAACTAAATAATGCGTCGAATATAACGGCGGTTGCATTTGGATTAATCGTTGAATATTATTATTATTATTATTATTATTATGGTATATTATTATTTTCGTTACTGTTATATGTACATAAAAATTCATGCAAATGATTACGAATGCTTTAGTAAATTAAACGGTAACACCTGTGTATAGATACTTTTATTATTTCGGCCTAGTTTCGTATATCTATTGTTGTACAATTTATTTATTTTTTGTTTTAATGATGACACGATGGTTTGTATTATATAACAATATATATATATATATATATATATATATATATATATATATATACAGAATTTTTGTTTGTATTTGCTTGAAAATGACTTTATAGTTGAAAAGCTTTGCATATATAAAATAAATTATATAGTGATTAACATTTTTGTTTTGTTAATTATATGTATATAAAAAGTTGAATATATTGAAGAGTAGTGATTTTATTAATTAATTATAAACAAACAAAATAAAACACAATCACTAAAAGCTTTGTGATTAAAAAACTTTTAGTGATTGTGTTTTATTTTGTTTGTTTATAATTATATATATATATATATAAATAAATATAAAATACAGACTTCCGTGTAAATCACAGGTATGTTGGTAATTCCTTTATGAAGTGAAAATGTAGCAAAAACCATACCTGCTACATATGTTTTTTTTTTTTTTTTTTTTTTTTTTTAAGTGAAAAACAAAAACCCAAGTTCGATTACTATAATTCCTACAAAGAGAAATTAACATTATCATTATCGGTGTTAGTGAACAACACAGCTTACTTTATACTAATTTTAAATTAAATATTTTCTACGTTCTCCCATTATTTTGTTTTCTGTAATTTAGCCAAGTTACGATAGCTGTAAAATATGTGCCACGGATTCCAGTGTCTAATCGAATACGTGTACAGGGTATCGAATTTACCATATATACGCGATGTTTTCAAATAAAATACATAACTTTTTTCATGAATACGTACTGCAGCTACGTATTCATTTCTAAACGTCGTAAGGGACAACACGCACAAGTTTACAATTAAAATATAAGCGCTACAAGCATCACCTCGCGCTGTTTTCGTTCAAAATTTATTTTTATGTGTAATACACATAAAAGATAATATTAAGGTGCGTCGACTTGAAAAAAAACTTTGGAGGGGGCAAGAAAGTATAATTTTTTTATGTTTCATAAACATAAAACATTAATAAAATTGTTTTCTTACAGATAAAAATCATATATATGTATATATATATATATATATATATATATATATATATATATATATATATATATATATAAATATAAATAATGTTGATATATCGCAGCGTAGTGATTTTATGAATTATAAACAGAACAAAATCATAACACAGTTTAATCAGTATAAAAGTTTTTTATTGCCAAGTTTTTCGACAGTTACATCATTATCGCGCATACGCAATAAATCTTACATATAGATTACCTGAAATATCCATATAGGGACAAGATTTTATAGATTTTTATGTCTAACTTATGGTACTGAAAGGATTATAACTGTTGAATAAGAAACATTGAAGGAGCAAAGTCCTTAAATAATAACCGTTAAGGGGCATGGCCACGGTGTAAGCTGTCCCCCAAAGACGGCGTCTCTGAGCTTATATAATTATAGGTTTAAATATGGCAACTTTTGTCAATGGTTTTTCCTGGATTTTTCTTTTAATTTTACCCAAATGAGCAACTTGATATACTTTTAATTTCTGTGTTCAGAATGTTTGTTTGGTTTTGTCATTTTTGTTGGTTTTGTAAATACACTTTTCATCTATCTATTATCAATGATCATATATATCCACCATCACCTATTCGATTCATACATAATTTATCTGGGAAAGAATCGAAACCTTTGCCAACTTTAATCATCAGTCTTCTTAGCGTGCAATAATGAAATCCACTTCTATAACACTTTTTTTTTTCTTTCGATAATGTAAATATATCCTTTTCAACCAATAACTCACAATTTGGTTCAAAAAGCCCTCGCCAAATTTGAAAGTTTTTTCTATTGAAAACAGGTAACTGTTTTTTCCTCTAAAAAACATAAATATTGACCCTTTATCAGTTTATCCGTTATTACTCTAAATTATTTCAGTGGTACTCGCACAAATTAAAAAAATCTATCATCTTTAAGATTCACATTTCACTCGGGCGGCCTGTATCGTAGAATTTATGAAATTATTAATAAATCCCTACAACATGTGGGCATTCTTAGAAAAACTAAATTATTGGTAGGTGCGCGATGTATGTTTCACCATCTGCTTATTGTACATTTCGCCAGTGACTTTATTGTTAGGGGAACTTCCCCTCTTTGGACATAAATATGTCTAACGTTTGGATAAATACATCTTAGCGTCCTAAAATATATTTATTTTTTCAAAATTCTTTCATGATTCTCTTCTCCACATTTCAGCAACATTTGAAAAATTTGAAGTTAATAATAAGCATCGTTTAATTAAAATTTCAACACCTCTCATCCAATGTATAAATATGAACAACCGACAATTCCTTTCAATAATAAATAATTAAATATATTCCATATGAGGAGATGATGATATATATATAATGCATATGTGCATATATATGTACGTATGCACATATATACATCATCAACACACCGTCACTATCTAGATGTACATAATTTTTTAATTAAAAAAATGAATTTTTAAACAAGTAGGTTATATGTAGTGCAAGTGCATACAATGTTATACGAAGAGTGGGAGTCGAAATTTCTCGCAACTTTATCGCCACAGCAATGTTAGTATATATGTTATATATTAGAAAGAAAATTACATATCATAATTCACTACATTAAATTTGAAATTCAGAATTAAGTTTGTTTCATGTATCTCGAAAGCAAACGATCGAATGAAAAAACAAAATCTATTTGAAGACCAATGTTCGATCGATTTCATTTTGTCATTTCAAAATTTGAAATTTTAAAGTTCTTTCTCTCTATGGAGTTTTGAATGCGCGTATAAAAACAACAAAAGAAAAGTAATTATAAATATTTGAAAGTTTTCTTTGTTTAATGGAATCTCTCTCTCTCTCTCTCTCTCTCTATATATATATATATATATATATATATATATATATATATATATATATATATATATATATATAAATTAGTTAGTATTATATATTCGGCAATCTTATCGATAGCTAACATTTTCTTTTTAAATTTACTATTGGGAAATCATGGTGATTAAGCATTTATCTCTGACAAAGTAATCAAACTTGAAGGGGACGTACCCAGTGACACACTCCCGATAACCCCAAACCGGTGCAAGTTCAAATGGTTTTTGACGCTTCAACGTCTGTAATTCTCCGGAAATGTCCACGAGCTGCTTAGCATGTGCGTTCTGGTGCCTCTCAAGCCTTGCTATATGTGTTCTACCATATGTTTGAATTACATCAGCTACGTACTCTATCTGCAAATCTTCATGCAACGTTCGATTTGTTGCATACCAAAGCGCCTCGGTTATCTGCCCGAAAATTTTGTTCTCCAATCGATCGATTTCATTTAGTCATTTTAAAATTTGAAATTTTAAAGTTCTTTCTCTCTATGGAGCTTTGAATGCGCGTATAAAACAACAAAAGAAAAGAAATTATAAATATTTGAAAATTTTCGGAATCCCTCTCTCTCTCTCTCTCTCTATATATATATATATATATATATATATATATATATATAAATATTAGTTAGTATTATATATTCGGCGATCTTATCAGTAACTAACATTTTCTTTTTAAATTTACTATTGGGAGCTGACCATCATGGTGATTAAGCATTTATCTCTGACAAAGTAATCAAACATGAAGGGGACGTACACAGTGACACACTCCCGATAACCCCAAACCGGTCCAGGTTCAAATGGTTTTTGACGCTTCAATGTCTGTAATTTTCCGGAAATGTCCACGAGCTGCTTAGCAAGTGCGTTCTGGTGCCTCCTGTAATTCTTCGGAAATGTCCACGAGCTGCTTAGCAAGTGCGTTCTGGTGCCTCTCAAGCCTTGCTATATGTGTTCTACCATATGTTTGAATTACATCAGCTACGTACTCTATCTGCAAATCTTCATGCAACGTTCGATTTGTTACATACCAAAGCGCCTCGGTTATCTGCCCGAATATTTTGTTCTCCGATGTCTGTATAATTTTTATCTTTAAAACTCCGTATGTCCAGTTGGTCTTAAAATAGTTGTGTATATTAAAAGTTTCTTGTCCGTCGATAGCACACTGTTTCTCTCCCTATGGGCCGGTATATTTTCTCGACGCGTATATCTAATTATCCTTTTTTTTTTTAATTTGTATGTGACGCTGTCATGTTACGCAGCTGTCTAAATACGAAACCCATTCGTGTTGCTAGCTCAAATCGATCCGTATAAAGCGTTCGTCAATCGAGTTCTTCGTCTTACTTTTTATAATTTCAAATTTGCCTTTCGATCCAATACAGTTTTTTGATCATTTCCTATTGAAATTTCGGTATATTACAAAACTCCGTTAATACCGAATTCGATAAATTCTATACAACGAGGTCTTATAATAAATGATAAACGTAAATCATTTCTGGTCGATATAGTTACCTTACATAGCGGTTGGTCGCGGTTTTGAATAACGATACGCTTCTGCAGCGCTATGTCCGTACTACGTCATATTATATAGTCCTTAGTTTCTCAGATTACGATAAATAATAATCTCCTTCAATATATATATTTATATATATATATATATATATATATATATATATATATATATATATATATATAGGTGTGTGTGTAAAAGTTCTAATCACTAGATCCGTCAGTTCGGTGTGGATGGGATAATAATCGAACTATGAAGTGTTATAGTTCGATGGAAATAAAGGAGGTATTAAGTTCCATATCTAGTTTTCTTGACAACTAACAAGGCTCTCAGAAAAGAAAACGCGGTTTTCTGTTATACGGGCGAATTGTTATCGCACACACACGTACATATGCGCATACATTAGATGTGATGATAAACTTTACACTTCTCAGGCCTACTTAATAAATAACGCCGGCTGTGTCTCTACGTTGATTAAGAACTACAAGCGTATACTTTACGCCTTGTCTACTTCTTTCTCGTTACCGTTAATGCGGTGAAAACTGATATTTCTCACATGAACTTGTTTTCTGTAGTTTGCCTCTCGTAAATTTACTTTATTATAGATGGTAGGCCTATATAATAATAATTATAATCATTATTAATATAATAATCACGGCGGCAATATAATGATAATCATAATATGTTCGGGGCGGTATTGCGTGTGTGAGAACCTTGAAGTTGTGGATGAATTTATTCTAGCCGAAAGTTGATGATTTTCTCGGAAAATCCTATTCCATTTTATGCTAGA
Organism: Coronaproctus castanopsis; assembly: GCA_032883995.1. Taxonomy (NCBI): domain Eukaryota; kingdom Metazoa; phylum Arthropoda; class Insecta; order Hemiptera; family Monophlebidae; genus Coronaproctus; species Coronaproctus castanopsis. Next base: position 64,637,051 of record CM065052.1, on the reverse strand, counting down.
CTCGTTCGCGTGATTATTACGCGTCGATGATAAATCTACGCTTTATAAATTTCGGTTGATGATGTTAGTTCAATTTCAATTTATTATCATATTTCATCAGAAATAATACATAATGAAGAAACGTAGATGAGACTACGCGGGTCTATGGTACTATAAAGACGAAATTTATAAATAAAGGTTGCAAAATGCTTCTCTCGGTAAATTATTTTTAGTAAAATTTCGTATAATTTAAAAATCGACCATATTACGATTATTAATCTCATTATTATTATCTGTTAAAAACGAATATATTCGGTATTCGATTAAATTTTAATTTGACGTACGTAACAAATTTAAGCTTATAAATTGATTTAAACGTTAATTTTCCGAATTGCTACAATTGTCCGATTGATCTATATTCGTCATCGTTAATCGTCATTTTTATAAAAATAGTTTGCCAATTATGACGGATCTTCTTGTAAGCTCTACTCCGCCATCATGCGTGAGACTTTGTTTTTTTTTGTATAGTCAAAGCTATGCATAAATAAGTTTTCCCGATTTCATTGTATAACTCAGAGAGAATCTATTTGTGGTGTTCCACTTTATTTAGGCAACCGCTTATATTCTGCGATTACCCGATTGCGCTATTTAGTAATGAATTTATCGAGCAAGCCAATAGTCACGAGCAGACGAGAAATCGATAAAAGTATCCGATGTTTTTAAATTAAACTACGCTCGATATGCGAGATAAGCGTATTATATTGTTTGAATATATGCTCGATTTTGGTGATAGTACATCTAGTCGGTCTTTCTTAATAGTTTATATGTCGCGCTAAGCAGCTAGATAGATTAGCGTTATTTCTGTCTTTAGTACTGCTCAAACTTTTCACAAGGGCGGATCGGGGGCTAAATTAACCGGATTTTCAAATACTGCTGTAAGTTGTCCTAAAAGAAGGATGTAAATTATTCTCGGGCTACTTCTAATTCGGTAAGATCTACGTATACGTACACATCATAGATATTTTTTTTTAAAAAATGTATCAAAAATTATTCAAACGTTAATTCTGTTCAGACAAAACTTTTTAATGATTACACGTCGTTATAGACTTTATCGAAAAACATCTATAAAAAAACGAGAATACCTTATTTAATAAGTTCGCTTTGTGTTCTATGTTTAGCTATATTAATCTAAAAATAAACGTTTGTATATTTTATTTTATTTATACACGTGTTTGCGTGTAAATTCGAAAATGTACGTCTATTAAAATTAAATAAATAAATTAAAGTACCGGTTTTCTAAGGCTTTATCGTTATAATGACTTGGTTTTTGATTTTCGTTTTTTTTCAACGATGATACGCTTTTGCTAGATTATAAATAAAGAAATATTTTAAAAGTACAAAATATTAAAACTATCGCTTGATACTCGTTTTGTTTACGCTAATATGCGTAAACAACAAAATGGTAATAATAATAATAATATATTATTACTATGAAAAAGAATGTAAACACATTTTAAAATGCTAATTTTCGTTTTCTGTTCTTTTTTTGTTACAGGTAAGTTGTGTTACACTTCAGTTTTTGTGTTCTTTCGAGTTAGTATATTTAGTGTAGTCATATTTGTCACGGATGAAGAAGACGAAGAAAGTTCATTGACGTCAGAATAACCGTTGTTAGTAAATATTTATTTATACCGTAATAACGAAATTTAAAGTGACGTCAAGAATTCGTTCGTAATAAAGAATTTTCGAAAAGGAATTTTGATAACGAACGTTTTATTTTTTTAATCCTTTCCGAAAATATATCCGGGGTACATTTAGGGATGAACTAATAAACGGAGCGTGACCATTACCGAAGAGTTTAATCGATTATTATTAACAATATGTAGTTGGATAAACTTATTATAATATATATATATATATATCAAAAACCTAGTCCATAAATAGTGTAAACCCTCACAATTTTCGCCTTACGTAACGTTAAGAAAACAAACTGCAAGAGTGCTGGCTTATATTTGACATGGTTGACAATAAAAAACATGCTTTATATAAATATTTTCATTAGTTATAAGCAAAATCGAGTCCAGTTTATAATTCTACAGTATTATGTACGTAATATAAAATCAATTTCTGTATGTGCATATATATATATATATATATATATATATATATATATATATATAATATGATATTGTGGGGAATGTGCTAAGAGAATCCCGACTACCCCTCGCTTTTTCAGATTTGTTAAAATATTACAGTTTTAGTAATTGTAAATAATTATTCGTACTTTCGAAATTACGATGTTCAGGTTGAATTTATGAAGAATTTATCAAGGAATTTCTATGATTGCATAATAAACGATTTCACCTGCATGTCAATATGGAGTAAGCGAGTACTAGAACATCTACATAGGTCTACATGTATGTTATATATATATATATATATTATATATGTATATTCTTTTTCTCCGTGCCAGGAAAATTTACCCAGTACTCAGTAAACGCAACGCTGTTTCCATCCAGTTGTATTAGGTCATTGAAAGCTGTAGATGAAAAGATGATGGGTGGATTGCTCCTGGCCACATGTACAGGAGGAGCTGTCAAAGATTTTCCACTTCTTCATGTTATCTCCACTGTTCGACCAACCATTGTTCGTAGTCTGTTTAGCGAGCACCATGTTCCATATTTTAGTCTGACTCCTGGAAGAAGGTTCAATCTCCATGGTTGGCGATGGTGCCTCTCGAAACGATGACTTTTGTTGACATATTTCGTCGGCTAATTCTTATAATAGAGGAAATTCTCTGCAAAGCAAATTACATCTATATGTATGTATGTATGTATTTACATTTACATAGAGAAATACACTAACGCATTCACGTAACTATGTATTTATCCATCTACCCCTCTCTGTCTGACCGTTTGATATATAATATATAAACAAGCAGTAAAATTTATGCTCCGATAATTTTGTCCCTTCTAACTTTCATTTTTTTTTTTTTTTTTTTTTAATTATATAGATAGGGAATTCAATATTACGATTGTAATATTTTCAAAAGCAGCTTGGCCCATCAGACTCGTTTATTAAGCGCGTTCATAACATTCCACGATGAACTAGTTTAAAAAATTATTTTATGAATATACTTAATCTTTAGTATTTAATGTGGAAAATTGTAGGTTATAATATCTAGTTCCTATTGTCAAGCATTTCATTGTCGAACTGATATGCTAAATGTTAGTTTGTATTAGTTAAGTATATATATTATATATATATTATATATATATATATATATATAATATCGTGTATCAGTTTCTTATATTGTTATTATGTATAATTAATTTATTATTATTTTTACTTGGAAATAGCAAAACTGCCGAAAAATGTCGTTATTAATTATTGATAAAATTACTTAATAATTTTATGATTTCTCGTTTATTTTCCATGTAACGTGTTAATTTTATTGTAAAATGTGTACTTAATTTGAGACTATAATTTATATTTCTCTTCGACTTTCAAATATTAAAAATACATTATCTGTATCATTTTTGCCAGCTTTTTTTCTGGAAGAACCAATTACCGAAATCTTTTCCCACTTTTCGTGGGGGAATCCCGTTTATAGCGGTGTATTACATTCTATCTAAATGTATATATATATACACACACGCAACATATATATATATATGTAATAGGTAAATGCCGTGTAGAATTTTGTAAATTTTATTTTATAAGAATCCGTTTAAAGCATTTTCCTTCATTAATTTCCTAGTTTTTATTAGCAGCCCTCTTATTTACTAATATATATTTCTTATCATCACCAGCGGTCGTTTTTCCACTCGACCTATTTTATTTTTCTCATATACCTTCCGACTTTCACACCGGCTAACGGATCCATCCAATGCTTCTCTCGAAATTAAATTGCTTCTATATATAATCGAACGATTGCAACGTTTCTCTCTGTCAAGTTTACGTACGCGTTCGACCGACCAACCGCCACCCGTATTTTAATTTCAATCTTTCAAAATAAAACGACCCCTCGAAAAGAAGAAAAAGGTAGTAATATACAGACAGAAAATTGTAAAATCACCGGGTATTGGAAACAAGTCGAGCGTATAAGTGTAGTCATGGCATTTTTCTATTCATCTCCAAAAGAAGAATTCCTTCTATTTCCATTATTGGTGAAACTCTTCGTATATTATTATTATTATTATCATTACAGCGATCGCGACGCCAGACATTGACGTGTCCGAGTGAATCGATCTCTCGGAGCTATTATATAGGTTGCTCTTTTTTTTTTTATACCTGCTGCTGCTTTGAAATAGGTTGGCTGATTTTACCTTTAAATTGGTCAGAGGGTTTTTAGAAATGCTTTTAGCCTACACAACAGGGCGTTCGCTGCTGCCCTAAAATTTCTATTCTATATAAATAATGGTATCGAAGAGACTTTACCTTCGCTGCTTAGGGTATTACAGTTATAAACTGGAATTGGTTTTTTCTACGAAATAAATAGGTAAAACCGGTTGTCGCCGTTGTCGGAATAACGTTGATCACCATCATCATCACCTCGTCAAGAGAGGAGAAATCTAGAAAAAGAGAACGAACTGACCGGATTATAATAGGCGAAAAATAGTTTTATCCGTTTAGCATCTGGCCCTTGTTGATAGCTTGAATGTACAGCCGGAGAGGGAAAAATAATATAAAAATATAAGTTTACCTACCTGTGTATTCTGAATTTATGCATTACAAAATTTGTACGTTTTACCTGTATGCGTGTGTTTGTATACGATATTTAATTCACATTATACATTTCGTATTTAGGACGCGTGCTTTTTAGTAAAAACTAATAGGAATATAAGAGTTCTAAGTATTTGAACAGCTGCCTGTCGTCAAAATTTCGTGAATGACACGACGATGATAAGTTCCAATAACCGATTCTATTGCAACGACTGTCGACTGGACTATGTTACCAAAAAAATTGAAAATGTTTCAAAATCTTCTAGCACATATCTACTATGGTTTAATGTATTATTCGCAACTACGCTTCGGGAACCTAATAGCTTTAAAAAGTTCCGATTTAAATCATCTCAATATTTTCAAATATTATGAACTTGTCTGTGTATTATACATCATTATAGTCGTGTGCTCGTTTTGAGCATCGTGGAATTATGAATCATAATTTTTGCGTCTAATTGATCGTTCAGATGTTACCGGTTCTGTGTTTCATTTTTCCCATCGAGGATCATTATTTTAATCTTATCTTTATTTATTGACAAGCCTGCTTCTTTGCTTGCAGTGTCCAGTTTTTGGAAGGACTGAGCTTTTCTTCTGACGAGGAAATTATTACAATATCATCTGCATATCGCTTGGATCGTTTTTTTTCCCTTGAAATAATTCTTTTGTAAATTAAAAAAACATATATATTTACGGACGATCTAATCTTAAATCGGAACGATACCGTTAAATATAATATTTTAATTATCAAATTTTCGAATTTTAATAAGGTTCCAACAGTGCGCGATCGAGAAGAAGTATTCAACGTACATTTAGAGAAATATTGAAAAAAAAAAAACCGACAGGGAATATCGAAATTTCGAAAATTTTAATGAGGGCTGTACTCTGGCGAGGAACTCACAAATCTCGAAATTCCGTCATTTCTATACGTTCCGTTTTTAATTAGTTAATAAACTACAGGCATCTACAAAAGTTCGTCCAAATAGTTCAAGCTGTTTACTACCTGCATATATATATATATATATATATATAAATATAGGTATATAACGTCTCTCAAATTCGATGAGTTTCCGGTGCGAAATGGACAATTTTAATAAAATTACTATTTACAATTATCGCTATTATTAATGTTAATAAATTTAGCGTAAAAAATAAAATAAGAGGGCCTTTCCCGGAATTTTCCATCTTTTTCGCTGGCATCCTCTTTAGACTAGTCCGTTTAGGGTAGATTTTTAAAGAAGTATCATCCTTCGCTTTGTTATTACTTTTCTCTTTGAAACCGATTTTTACGGGAAAACATCCTAACAATATTTTCTTCGTCTAATTCTTCATCAAATTTTACGGTTTACGCAACTCCGAACCGCTCTTCGTCGTTTCTTCTACGCTGGATTTAACTCTTTCTTCTGTTTTTGACGTTCCTATTAATTCCACTCATTTCGCGTTTTATGTACACTTAATGCATATATATATATATATCGTAGGTACGTAGTATTCCGTTTTGAAATTCAAATAAGCCACGTCAACATCCCCACCGTGATTAAAGTCTTTTTATTATTATTATTACAGCCGTTTTCTCAGATGAGCAATTTACGTTGTTTCAACAACCCCGGCGTGTCATCTGGTATTTTGTAAATTTTCGCTCGTTAATTAGTGTTAAACCTTCGTTATTCGCTCTAACGAATTGTTTTCGATTCATTCTATCCCTTCGCATTTTCTCGAAACTTTAGTAACTAGTAAGTGATCGGTGGTGGGGTCTTAATTTTCTTCGGCCTGATACTGTTTCCTTGTGAAATTTCCGCCGCGCACGATATGAAAAGAATCCGAATCTATTTCGAGTTTAAACAGACTGAAAACTAGCATCGTCGTTCGATCCGGAATGTAATTTTTCATTACTTCTTTAAAGTATTCCGGATGTGTGAGACGTATTAAGTTGAGGGGGGGTGTTCTTTGATTTGTAACGCCGAAATAGAAATTAGAAATTTATAAATTTATAAATTTATAAATTTATAAATTATTCTTTTCATCGTTCTCGTTTTAAATTCAAAACGTCGTCGTTTATAATCGATCGAAGTGTACAATATTTTTTCTAATTTAATCGTTGTTAATTTGAAATATTTCACTCGGAATCATCATAATTTTTTTTTTTGTAAATATGTCGATGGAGAAAAAGTCAACGCGTAATGATTAAACTACTTAAAATTAAAGTGTCAATAATAGCAAGTGAATTTATTAAAAGATTTCATAATTTATTCCGGAAAGTTATAAACTTAAATGTTTAAATACGATTATTATCGTCGAGACTAACTGTTATAAAACCTAAAAAGTATAAAAATCCTAATTGCTATATAGCGTTATTATGAAATTATTGAGAATGTCGAGATAGCTTAGTGGCTAGAGGACATGCCTAAGGTCGGCGGCGTAGAAATTATCGTTAGAAAATAAAAATATGAAATAATCCTAATATGGTTATCGCGTGGAGGAAGGCAATGGCAAACCACCACGCACAAATATGCGCGCTAGTAATATATCTATATAGTACACCAGGAAAACACGCGCGGCCGCTACATTGTGTCCTGACAATAAAAACGATTATGTGCCTATCTACGTTACCGTCATATTATGATCGCTTCGTACGCTACTTACACAATGAAATATGTATAGGTAAGTAGTCGTCTACCTCCGATGCGGAAACAACACTTAATGACGATAATGTTTTCTTAATAATTAAAAAAAAGAAAAAATTGTAGGAAATAAAGGAATAATTCGTGTCAATCGATATATTGCTAGGTAAAACCTCTCTAAATTATTATACGGACAATAAAAATCTGTACAAAAAACTGTATATTACTTTTAACATAAAGACTTTCGACAGTTTTCGAATAGTTTACACTTGGTTTGGATGCACGGTAGTGATAGAGTAAACCTTGAAGCTCGGTCTATAGTACTTTCACCACTCCATCAACATTAGTACACGTACTCATGAATAACAGTAAACAGGAATGGACCACCGACTGGACTTTATAAATAACCTCCTTTAGGAGCATAAAATCAACCATAGAATTTTGAAGTCGAAAAAAAAAACAGCATTAAAAATATTTGTAATAGTATACCTTTTCTGGGTAGTTCCGATAACAGTTTATTAGTAATTAAATCAAATCCCGGACTCTTTTTTTTTTTTGTTAAATTTTCCTTTGTCCTGGAAATTAGCGCAAATAGTGGTTGTACCAAAACCAGGTAAGGCACCGGACGAGGTTTCATCCTATAGACCCATTTCCTTACTTCCTATCCTTTCAAAACTCCTTGAAAAAGTAATATTGAAGCGGTTGAACCCCATTTTAGAATTGAAACATGTTGTTCCTCAGCACCAATTTGGTTTCAGAAAAAGACATGCGACCATTGAACGAGACACCGAATTGTGCATACTATCCAAGAAAGCCTTGAAACTAAACAAGTATGCACGGGTGTGTTCTTGGATGTCAAGCAAGCCTTTGACAAGGTATTCATGGTCTGCTGTATAAATTGAAAAAAATATTACCGCATCCTTTCTAATTCCTTCTAAAATCCTACCTTGAAGATCGCACATGCCAGGTTAAAATCCAAAATCAATTGTCTGATATCTATCCTGTATCTGCTGGCGTGCCTCAAGGAAGTGTCTTGGGTCCGGTGCTTTACTTAATTTATTCTGCTGATTTTCCAGTTGATAATAACGTGATAACAGCTACGTTTGCTGACGATACAGCGTTGTTAGCTGTTGGTAAAGACAATAGTGAAACTACTAATAAGCTTCAAAAAACTCTGTTAAATGTTGAAAACTGGCTGAGACGTTGGCGTATCAAACGAAAGTAAATGCACACAGGTTGATTTCACATTGCGAAATTTTATGTACCAACTATTAAAAATAAATGGGGGTAATTATTAGCCAAGAAAAATATGTCAAATATTTAGGCATGTATTTAGATAGTAAACTGACATGGCACAAGCATGTTAATCAAAAAAGAAAACAGTTAGATTTAAAACTGCATGGATTAAATTGGCTTCTTGGCAGGTACTCAAGTTTATCACTGGAAAATAAACTTCTTGTCTATAAAATAGTCTTAAAGCCTATTTGGACATATGGTTTAATGTTGTGGGGTTGCGCAAAAGATGTACATGTAAATAGAATTCAGCGATTTCAGAACAAGGTCATAAGACTCATTGTTTCCCCACCTTGGTACGTATCGAACCATACATTGCATCCTTAAAATTTTTAATACTTTCACCGTTGCTAAGATAAATCACATCGCAGAATACGCACCTGGTTTAAGTGTATATTTAATATTGTATTAATGTAAAATTCTTTATTCGGAGTTCCGTAAACTTAATTGGACGGGATCTGGACAATCTCTGTTATTTTTACTATATATTTGTATTTTCACTTATTTTCAATACACTCGTACATCGTGTACACAAATTCAAAAAAAAAAAAAAAAAACAAGTTGAAGATCTAAGATAAAATTATCTTCCGGATATTCGTAAATTTAACACTATGATGATGATTATTATTATTATTATTACCGAGGACGTTTAACATTATTATATATATTTTTTAATCTATTAAAATATTATATAAAGTTATCAATTAAAGAAAATTTGCCCCAAGTGTCACCACACATACTAACATCCTGTCATGCTCTCACAACATTTAGAGCACAATCTTCCTCTTTCGTTACCTCAATTGTTATCTGAATCTGCCGACCACGTTCATAATGTTTTCCTGTTCCCGGATTCATTGAACCTTTTAAATCAAATCTAGGACCACAGTAGGTTAATGGGTGCATCCCGCTAGTGCAGCCGGCGCCCGTATTATCAAATAATAAATAATAAATAAAAAGAAAATAATTACAAAATAACCCGCTTACGATTTTCGCGGAAAATGACTATTCGTATAGTATTAAATTTAATTTTAAAGGAAAAAATGATAATTCCGTTGAATAAATTTAAAAATTATACCGCCATACATGAGAGATGAACATTGACGTTATAGGAAGACTACATTAATTCAGGGATTTCAGGCGAACTCCAAAGAAGAAGATATATATATATATATATATATAATAGAAAAAGTAGAGTTTTTTTAACGCAAAAATTTGTTTGGTCATGGTATATTTTGACGTTATCAGCAGTGGATGATGGTCATCATTACAACCACCGTTACCATGATAAAACCGGGTGTATCCGCGGATTGGATCGCATTATTTTGAATTAATACATTTTTCGTTTTATATATTTTATGTGTACGGTAAACTAATTACTTAAAATATACACCCTTCAACTTATGAGAAATTTTAAATTATTAATTAATAACGGGGCAATTAGATCGGTTTGTACTTATCGTCTCCACGTGTTTATGAAAAATAATAATAATAATTGAAATGCAAACAAATTTATTGCGATCAGGTGTTTTTAGATTATTAAACTGGAACGTTAATTACTGCAGCTGCGGTTATATATAATATAAATTATGTATATATATATATCGTAATAGACTGAAGTCACTTTGGCTACCAATATTTTTTTAAAATATATTGTCCTATTATTTTCTGAATTTCATGTATATTTTAAATATTATAATCGTATTGCAGAATTTTTTTCGACATATATTTTTATGCGATCGATTTAACTTTCGTAAAACCCCAAAAAATTATCGTCGGTCGTAATTTACATTTAATGAGTTGCGATTGGTTTTTTTTTTACATTTATCTCTTCGCGCGATACGAGATTTTCTTGATCTGTTCATTTTTAAAAATTTATTTCTTACATTTTTAGAAATTTATTTAAAACCCGGTTCTCGTTCAGTATGTTTGTTGTATCGTTATCGACCTTTACCAATTACTCATTTCGACTAGAATTTTAGTTTTCCTTTATCGAAGACTGAATTTCAGATTTATTGCGAAAATTGCGTTAGATAATTTTTAATTATTCATTCTTTTTGTAGCGAACGCGGTTTAGATGCGGACGTAGTTTGTCCATTTCCCAACAGCCACGCACTAGAAGTACCCGCATACAGTCATCTTCCGTTTAAGCTGCAATTCATTCCAATATGTTCAACTTGCATCTGTGTTACAGACTATATATTATATATATATATATATATATATATATATATATATATATATATTTTTTTTTTATATATATATATATATATATATATATATATATATATATATATATATATATATATATGCACGTTTAATCTCCTACAGGAATATATCCTTTCTTGCCTCGTAATATTAAAGTAAAAAACGTTCTAATATTCCTCAAAACTAATACTAACTTATCCGTTTAAATTTGAATCCTTCCCTAAACACGTGTCTCTTTGGCCTAGGTTTCAGTACACGGTAGGTGACCGATAATATAGTAGTTTTACCGCGTCGTAAATCTTTATTTTCAAAATTTTTTTTTTCATAGGCATATCTCGTTTATAATGTTATTGTTTTGTACATCTAAGCATGCACACGTGTACACATCCGTAGACACGTAAAAAAAATTATCGTCGTATTATTGGTTTCTAAAACGTCCTGTCTAGACCATTGTATGTTCTTTAGCGCTCAAAATGGGCTATTATACGAGCCGGTAATTTTACGAACCACGGACGTGTGATATATCTAGTATCACTGCCTTCACTGTGATAGTTAACTTTTTCGGTCACGTATTCATTATCGACAAAAAAATGTTGGCTATATGATTTTTCGATAATTTCGGAAGATTTTTAATTTGTTTATATAAATAATTTTAGAATCTTGGCGTTTAAAGTTAACCGAGAAAAAGATACAGTTTCATTAGAGTTAGAATTACATACACCGTGTACGGATCATCGTGACAAAGGGATTTTCGATGTTATAAGATGAAAAATTTGATATCGCGGGTTGGGATCTAATCTCTTCACCGTCTAGTTGATGGCTGAATGCTAAAGCTGTTCATATATATATATATATATATATATATATATATATATATATATATATATATATATATATATATATAGCTATTAAAAAAAGAGGAGTCAAAACTATAGGATTTTGAATTATTGTGATACAGAAAAATTCTGAACATATGTTGGATGGAGCAAATCGTAAACAGAGACGTACTTTAAAGAACCGGATGATTTACAAGATTAATGCCAGTAACAAAAAATCGAAAAAACAATATGATTAAGACCTTCTTCCAGTATAACAAAACTTAACTGGATTCAAAATAAACGGAAAACAGCCGGAGGGAAGACAAAGAAGATAATGTATGGAGAAAGCATACTAAAGGAAAGAAAATATGATGAAATCGAAAAATTGGCTCACAACAGAAAGTGGTTCAGAGGTGTTAAAGAAGGCACTTTTAATAAGGAGAACTAGTTTCTTTGCTACAGTTTTAGCACTTACATAAGTACAGGGTTGTTATATATGGTGCTATAATCTAACCGGAAACATTATTTTTTAACGACCTAGTGGTTAGGTCTGAATATTTTAAGTCTTGTTAAGTCTCATTTATTATCTACATACATGCATATATATGTATATATATGTGTATGTGTGTTTGAAAACGGAATAGCTGAACAACATTGATTGGACTGAAGTCAAAAATTCGAACGATTCGATTATAAGAAATGAAAAGAAAACCATGTAGCGATGAAGATTGTCCACATTCAGAGTGCTTCTAAAAAAAAACCAGATGATATGGAATATATAAAATGTCTTAAATAAGGATGACGCTTCAAATCGCGAAGCATTCCGCATTCAGTCTGGTTGAGCGGGGTTAAGCTCGCACGATCTGAATCACATCGGGGATAAAAATTATTCGCGGGAAAAAATGACTCCAGCTAAAAACGGGTATCGGCTTTTCGCGCGAGAAAAACTCGGAGTTACGAAAGCAATGGCAAGCCATCGTGTATACTACCTTTGTCGAAATTGACGAAGTTAGTATCGTATCGTATCGAGTTGGCGATATAGAACTTACGTTTAAAAATGTTTATCAGTTATCAAAGAGATTTAATATCGAATATCGGAATTTATTGTTTATCATATATTACGCGCTAAGGAATTGTTTGAGTAAATTTTCTGTTACTGGCTGATAGAATGAAATTATGAAAAGACAAACATTTAGAAAACTGGTTTTATTATTTATTTTTACTAAAATCGCATTTCGTTCCTTTAACTTTTAACGTTTTTTCAGCAGTGAATTTGCACCATTCATCATTGGACATGTGTCAATTCTGACGACGATAATTCCATTGGAAACAGTTATTCCGATGACGAGTCGTACAAGTCTACTGGAAACTGTAGAAGTTATTAACAAATGAAACGTGGTTTTGCAGTTAATAAATTTTTGACCACGAAAAACAATCCCCAATGATTTTAGAATATATATATATATATATATATATATATAACCACCAGTTTTATTATTATCTTTCCTAATTGTCGATGGAATTAAACCGCGTTACGAACATCTAACGAAATAATGATGATAATTGTTGCTTTATTAATTTAATCGATTGCATTTTTTACCGGATTTCGTTATTATTTATTATTATAATAATTATTATTATTACGATGTAGTTTTTTTTCTTTGGCTATTATTTTCCTTTAAATTATTATTGGTTTTAAATTGTATCCTGGTGGTAATTACTCGAATATTCCGGAGTTTCCGTTTGTAATTAGACGCGAGGATGCATCGCGGGTGGTGTTATTGCTGTTAAATCTGGTGAGTTTTTTTGAAGAAAAATATTCGTGGTTAGAAATTTTTTCGTTTTTATTATTCCCTAAAATGAGAAACGCTTCTAATTCTTCTAGTTCTAATAATAAACGCAATAAAAAGCGGTCATCCACATGCGGTGAGTCACGTTATGCGTGTGATTCACCGTGTATATACCTTAAATAAGAGGATTCACGTGGGAGTAGCGATTTGAGTCTTTAGGAATTATAATTTTCGTTCGTTAGACAAATAAAATAACCTTCCAAGTTGATCGTTCTATTCGTCATCATAATTATTAATAATTTATTCGAATTATTATTATTTATTTCAATTATTTGTTACGATCATAATCGTTATTTCTATGATTACTCGGTTTTATTATTATTATTATTATTATTATTATTAGTGCTATAATTATTTTAATATATAGAAATTTCCGACGTTTTCGGTGAGAATTATTAAAGCGCCCGTTCTAGTTTACTCCATTGTTTATTACATGACCACCGAACGAGTCGGGCTTCCACAACTTTCAGAGAACCGCACCCTTCTTATCCGCTTTCCCCGTCCGTCTTAACCGATTTTCTGCTTAAGAATCGGCGGATTCTGAAAACAGCTCGTCGCGAACATCGGGGTCTATTATATGCTAATCGGGGTGTTTTGAAATGAGGGGGCAGCCAACTCGTCTGTTGGCCTTAGGATTGTTTATATAGATTCAGCCTATAGCCATCTTCTTTTACTCGGCTTATTCTCGTCTGTATTATTATTATTTAACTGCCTATTATTTAGAGAACTCGTGCGTCTTTTATTTTTAACCGGCTAACGTCCGGGCAGAATGTCTTTGTTTTCGTTTATTTTATTCGGTTCTTTCATCTTTCCTACATCGGAGCCGAACCTCTGCACGAATGCTTAAAGAAATAAACAAATAAAAAGAGAGAGAGACATAAGGATAACGGCCGAAAATATTCCAACGACCGTGACCATAAATAGCGACTACTGGTCAGCTGAAAGTGGCTGTACAGACCGAATGCGAAAGACAGTTAATATATATATATATTATACAAATAAAAAATATATATATAGAAAAATAGGAAACGGAAAATGGGATATATAAAATATTCCCTCGAAATGTCGTATGTAATATCGATAGTTCTTGGCGTTCGGTCGGGCTTACGTTTTCGATATGAAATTCGGCGTAATTAATTTTTCGAATCGTCTTCTAATAGAGACACGTCCCATTTTTTAAAATTACTTTTTATGTCGACACAGACTATAAAAACGAAAGTCCGAAACTAAAATTACTAAAAATTATATTCCAGCGTGACTGTTTTTCGACTGTTACGTCATCATCAAAGCAATAAGTAAATTACGAAAATCGATAAAGCTAAGAAAATTTTAATCTTAATCATTTGTGTGTGTGTGTAAATAGAAATTATCCGATAAAAAAGGGACAAACGTTATCTATATTAAACGGGGTCGGTGAATTTTTTATACTTTGCTAACTTATGATGCGACGTAATGGACTGGAAAAATTAATGGCACATATAACGATCATAGGCGAAAGACTACTTATTATATGGTCTCCTGAATGAAAGATTATATATTATTATTATTATTAGTATTTATTATAAATCGACTTTTGTTGGATTCCGGGGGGTCACGTTGACATTCTTGGTAATGCTGTTTGTGATGAAGCCGCAAATCAGCAGTCTTCATCGGCATTTTGTGTCCATCATATACAGATCTCCGCGTTGTAGTGAAAGCCCAGTTGGAATCAGATTGGACTGTTTTCCACATTAATAAAGTCAGCAGTTTTTATAGAAGCGTTAAACCAGTTCCTTCCAAAGAAGCGTGGTATTTTCCCAAAAAGTTTAGCGGACCAATTTCTCGTCACATGATTACAACATTAACTCGGCTTCGTATAAATTATTGTTGCCTACCAAACCAGCACCTGCTCTCACCCGGACGATACCGACATGATTCTGGATTCGAATCATTTGTTTTTCAACTGTTCCTCCTACTCGGCAGAACAATCGCGTTTATTTTCTAAGCTTATATCTTTAGGCCATCGTCCTCCGTATATCCTAAGTTCATTACTTTCCTCAGATGATGCTTGTATATATTATTCTTTATTTCAATTTATTTTAGAATGTAAAGTTACTTTATAATGTTAATTTTTTTTGTTATGTTTTATGTTTTTCATGGACAGATTGGTTAATTCAGGAGTCCAATTTATTATATATATATATATTAGTTTTATACATGTAATATATTGATGCTATTAAATATGTGTATAACCCGTGATTTGAAGAAAGTGTTTAATTCGGGAAAAATTAGACTTCATTCGCTGTTTTACAACAATGCAATTCTGTTATTTACTATTACGAATATCATTGTCAAGGGTAAAGAGCTGCAAGGCGCTGATTGTGTAAAATACCTAGATAAAGGGCTAGCTAGCAATTGGACACATTCGATTTCCTAAATACCACTGGCTTATTGGAAGAAAATCACCGTTATCCGTACAAAATAAATTATTATTGTACAAAACTATCAAGCCAGTATGGGATTGTATGGTATTCAATTATGGGGTACGGCATTCAATTCAAGTATTTATAAAATTGAAAGGTTCCAATCAGTATCTTTATACGTTTCCTTGTAATATATTAGAAATGATGACATATATATAGAGACCCGAAAATAGAAACTGCGAAAGATGTAATAAAGATATACAATGAAACATATGCATCGCGCCTAAGATCGCACCCGATAACCATTAAACGACACGTAGAATGAAAAGGAAAATACCATTGCACATAATGTAACACGATTAGAGTCTCATCTTACTACCGAATGAGTAGATATATACTAATATCATACATGATGTTTAATGCTAACTTCAGCAGATTACCTAAAAAAACATATATATATACTATTATCGAAATCTCTAAAAATTATTATAAACCGTCCGGCGCGAAGAATATCAATATTTGATCGCTGTACGAAAATGGAATTGCTCAGTTTAAAATACGTTTTACCTAATAGATCTTTTTCTTTTGAGTCATATATATATGATCGTCGTGGTATTCAACCTTAAATGGGCTAACACTCGTGGTAGTAATCGTACGCAATTACAGTGTGGGATATGATCGACCCATCCCGGTGATAATTAAGTTCGATGATGAAGAACGTGCGGTTGAACGTAATTTTGCGTTATTTGCGTATTAAGAACAATAAAAAAAATTGGTAAAATCGCTAAATTTGTATTAAAAAACTGAAAGTTTTTCGTCTATTAAGTAACTTTCAAATGTAAACAAATAAAAATAAATAAAATATAATAAATAATTAAAAAAAAAAAAAGGATAGAAAACTATTTAGATGTGCGATAGTTGAACGAAAAGTGATGTGAACAGATTTATTCTGCTGTTTACCACATTCACCATCGGGTTAATTTATAATCGAATCTTTTTTTTCTCATTCCATTTCACTCTAATATTGTACATATGAAGTATTTTCTTACATTTTATATTTATATTCTTGTTGTTTTTCATTGATTATTTTTTTACTTATTTTTATTTTTGTCTACACTTGAAATTGGTTTAATAGAGCTTTGTGTTTTTAATACAAATTAAGTAATTTTAACTCATTTCTTATTGTTTACGTTTTGAAAAACATTCCACAAATTATATATATATTTTTTATAATGTGGAATGTAGTGATTTTTTTATAAAAAATCAATTGAAAATTAGTTAAATCACTAATATTTATTTTCTTAAAGAAAACACAAAGCTTTTCAGCATTTACGCCATTATCAAGTGAAAAATTTTAAAACATCATAATTTTAAAAATATAAATTAAATATAATTACTTAAAAATATGTGATGGTAATTGTGAAAATATAATCCAAAAATGCTGTCTGCTTCTGTTCTGTCTATTTTTTGATTTGTTGAAATTTAATATCAATATATTTGTTTATTAATTTTGTTTTTTTATATTAATTTTTTCTTAAATACTAACAGTAAATGAAAAATTTAAAATTCCACCAGTATACAACTTTTACAGAATCCGGAATATAGTATTGAAGAAAAACTTAATATAAAAAAACAAAATTAATAAACAAATATATTGATATTAAATTTCAACAAATCAAAAAATAGACAGAACAGAAGCAGACAGCATTTTTGGATCATATTTTCACAATTACCATCACATATTTTTAAGTAATTATATTTAATTTATATTTTTAAAATTATGATGTTTTAAAATTTTTCACTTGATAATGGCGTAAATACTGAAAAGCTTTGTGTTTTCTTTAAGAAAATAAATATTAGTGATTTAACTAATTTTTAATTAATTTTTTTATATATATATATACATATTTATATATATATATCTTCTTCTTTCTGTCTATTTGACTGTTCTTAGTCGTTTGTAGCAGGTATGACGATTATTTCTCGATACGAGGTTCGATCTCTTGCCTAAAATCGTTCTAACTTTATATAGGACCATTTTTGAAATTATCGAGCCATATAATCGATAATCGCTCTTTTGTCAACTATTCCTTTTCCTTTTATTTTCCCATCATTATGGTCTGCGCCAGTGCATACTGTGGATCTCTTAATATATGTCCTAGTACTCAATTTTCTTCGTTTGATCATATCCGACAACTCTATCTTTTTTTTTTTTTTTTTTAATATATCTGATACTTCTTTATTTTTCTTCTTCTCCGTCCACGATATGCGCGCAGTATACGACGGTAACACCACATTTCGGAAGTTCCTACAGCGTTTTAAGACTCCTGACTGAAAGAGATATTCCATGCGATTTTAATGTTTTCTTCATTTTTAATAAATACTAATCTTACCTGTCCTATGCTGCATTTAATCTTTTCGTTCGAATCCCCGGCGTTGGTAAGCCAAGCTTCTGCACCAAAAAAAAAAAAAATAATAAAAAAATAAAAAAAATTGATTAATAAGATAATAAAAAAATCGTTATCGAGCAATTTGAAAAGGATGAAAGTTGTAAACTAGTTTTATAATTTTGTCGGAAAATACGTAATGGGCGATTTAGTTTGTACGTTAATTTTATTAACCGGCACATCGTTATAGAAAGTTTAAAACGAGTTGTTGTAGCGATGGCTGTATTATTTTCTAGCTTTGTGCCACGTGCGGTGAACCCGACGAGCAGAAAAGGAGCTGGTTAATACGAAGTGGAAAGAATTACGACAGTTGCCGAAGATTTCTTTAAAGTCGTTAACGATAACGCGTGAATAAAACTATTTCATTTATAAACTATTCATTATTTCAAAAGTGGCAAAGCTTTATTTGGAGTCTGAAGAGTAGCAGCGGTAGAGGTAGTTAGGAATAAAAATTTACATAGAGTAGAACTTTATTCTCCGATGTCACATATTATTCGGTTTTCCATTTTATATCCTATTCGGGTAAGTTTTAGTCGACGCGATTATATAATCGCTATTCGGTTATAATTTAATCGATTTCTCGTATTCGACGCATCGTAGCTGACTATTCAAAAAGGAAAATATTCGAATAATATTAATTATTAGGAACAAAGCTTATTCGATCGTCAAGTTAAAAATAAATAATAAATATGTAATAAAAATCGGAAAAGTGACCTATGGAAACTATATACTTAACTAATAAAACATCAATATTAACACATCATTAAGACATGTCTGTAAATGGCTGCTATATAGTATATATATATATACACTAAATAGTAAAGATAAACAAAAAAAAAATAAGTTAAAATAACTATTTCTTTCTTTTTTTAATGAAAAATCACAAAAGCTTTTCTGCTTTTAGGCCATTATCGAGTGAATATTAATATAAGGCGATTTTAACTTATCCATCTCTGGTTCTGGTACTTCGCTTGATTATCTTAATAAAAATATTAATTCGCTTTCAAATTTCATTGAAATTAATAATCTCAGTTTAGTAAATAATGTCCTTAATTCGCAGAGAAAAACTTTAGATTTGATCATTACTACTTCCGTTTTGAGTGTTGATGTACAGAGGTCACTTGATCCGCTTCTTCCTGAGGATAAGTATCATCCTGCTCTGGATATCACTGTTCGCTGTAGTTCTTTATATAAAGTGGATTTTAGTACAAGCGTGGCACCTTACAACTTTAGGAAAGCAAACCCTTTAACATTAAAACAAAAAATTTCCCTGATTGATTGGGAACAACTTTATAATATCAGAAATGTGGATGATGCAACTACTTATTTTTATAGTCTAATATACAATGTACTTCAGAAGCATCTTACCAAGAAATCATCTAGAAAGTCTACATACCCGCCTTGGTTTACCTCAGAAATTGTTCGTAAACTAAAACTGAAAACTAAGTTTAGAAAATCCTATCGTAGAACCCGCAAGGAAACTGATTATTTTAAGTTTAGTAAACTACGGGCTGAAGTTAAAAAGCTAATAAGGAATTCTTACGATGATTATATTCTTAAGACCGAGGCTGGTATTCAAAAAAACACTAGCAATTTTTGGGCTTTTGTTAAATATAGACGTAATGATCGGCTACACCCTAGCGTAGTAAAATACAAAAATATAGATCATTGTTCTAGTAAGAATATTTCAAATGCTTTTGCAGAGTATTTTTCATCTGTTCATGTGACTGACAGCTTCATGACACTTAAAACCTCTTTAATTAAAGATGGAAGGCACTTAAAACTTGTTCCAATCACCATAAATGATTATAAAAAATCCATTAAGATTCTGAAACCTAAGTGGAGTGTTGGGCCTGATGGATTACCGGCAATATTGTTTAAACTATGTTCGGTAGAGTTTGAAAAGCCACTTATATACTTGCTCAATCTTATTATTGGAACAGGTAAATGGCGTGTATTGTTTAAAACAGCTAAGGTTGTTCCAATTTTCAAGTCTGGTGATCGTTGTGCAGCTGAAAACTATGTGTACCCAGCAAAATATTAGAATCAATTCTATATGAAAGATTGTATAAATTTTTTTTTGCCTAGAGTTTTTCCTGAACAGCATGGTTTCTTAAGGTCTAGATCTACTACAACTAATCTTGTTACATATACAAAATTAATTACTGACTGTTTGGAGCAGCGTCTTCAAGTTGATTGTATTTATACGGATTTTAGTAAGGCTTTTGACAAAGTCAGTCATAGTTTACTTCTGGTTAAGTTACATAATTTCGGATTTTCTGACGATTACATACAGTTATTTAGATCATATTTAACTTCGCGTGTGTGCTACGTATTATTTAACGGATACCAGTCCCAACAATACACTCCTACTTCCGGAGTACCACAGGGGTCTAATTTGGGTCCACTATTATTTAATATTTTCATAAATGATATACGAATTAACTTATATTCAAAATTTCTATTATTTGCTGATGACTTAAGAATTTTTAGATCAATTAAAACTGTCAGTGATTGTGAATTGTTGCAAGATGATTTGTGTAGAATGGTGACATGGAGCGACAACAATTATTTACCTTTTAATTATAAGAAGTGTGTTTATATTCGATTTTGTCGTACAAAAAATAAATGTCTCTTTGATTACTCTATGGGTAATGTTCCAGTTTGTAATGTAACCTGTGTTCTGGATTTGGGGGTTTATATTGACAACGAGCTTAAATTTGCAACTCATATTGGTAATGTTACCAAAAATGCTTACAGAACTATGGGTTTCATCATTAGAAATTCATGCGTATTTCGTGATCCTAGGACTCCGCTGTTACTATTCAACACTCTTGTAAGATCGCAATTAGAATACGCATCTGTGGTTTGGGATCCTTTCTACACTAAATATATTCATATGGTGGAAAAAGTTCAATCTCAGTTTTTGAGGTATATTTATTACCGCCAAACTGGTGTCTATCCAACATTTTTAAGTTATAATATTTTATGCGATTTCCTAAATATTAAATCCTTGAGTGCAAGAAGAAAGATAAGTAAGTTGAGGTTCCTGCATGATCTTTGTAACGCTCGCATAGATGACAATTATTTATTATCTACAATTTCATTTATGGTTCCCAGTGTTAATAGTAGGTCACATCGTATTTTCCACGAATCGCATGCTCGTACAAATCTAGGTTACAACTCACCACTTTTATCCACCTTACGTCTATATAATAACGTACTAAATATTCATCCACAGTTAGATATTCATTTCGATAGTAAATTTGTATATAATAAATTTCTTTAGACTCTATATTTCAGTTGTTACTTTTCAGTAAGTTTATTTTATTTTGGTCATATGTGCGTGCCCCGATGGAGAGTTTGTTTACATGAGAGTATGGGTGTATGACTGGTATATTTCTGTTTTTTTTGTGCTTTTCGGATGTGTGCTTGTATGTGGGTATTATATTTCATTAGAATCATTTTTCGGTTTGTATTAGTAATTTTTTGTTTTCAATCTAAATATTATTTATAAAAATTAGCGTGTTGTGTGAGTGTGGTTCAGTTTTGTTTTTGTTCATACTTTTACTTTATAATTATTCTGTAAGAGCGTACACTGTAATTGGCGTTATGCTGTTGTGTACGCCGTTGTTTTGCAAATAAATAAATAAATAAATAAATATATATATATATCAAATGAAAAAATATTCCTTTAAGATTACAGTTCATAAAAAACTGAGCAAAATGCCGAACGGTATTAATGAAATAATCTGACAGATTTTTTTTTTTAATATCCACTCGGTAATGACGGTCGAAAAACTTTGTGATTTTTCATAAATAAAATTTTTCTTGAGGAACATTCGAAAAATACGCGATTCGCGTGTGCAAGACGGTCGATATCTGTAGGGTGTAAGCAGTAAGGAGAGAGCAAGGTTCATTTGTGAAGAAGGGAGACTTTTTTTTCTGACTCGTAGTCCGTATATGGCGATTATGAATGGACGAATTTTTTTAACTGGCAACTGTATATTGTGAAACCAGTGTAAGCAATTTATACTATGAGACATTACAAAGGTTACGCCAGACCACTTTGCAGTATTCCTTGTGGGCGGTTTTAACAGCGGAGAGAAGATCAATTAAATAGGTCCAAGAAGGGAAGGAGAGTGGGCATAGTAGTCAGCGAGAAAATTGGGAATCCATACAAATCCGTAACAATAGTTACAATATAAGCGATATAATTGCGATAATAAAAAATAGCGATAATTGCGAGTTAACGAAAGAAACATTCTCCTGCAATTTTTTTTTTTTTGTGTGTTGGGCATGTACCGACTAAGATGCTATAAACGCCTAAATGAAAATTTCCTCTTTCTGAAGCAACTTGTACCAATGAAGTCAGTTGCTACGATGTCATTGTGTCAACCTAAGCCAGACACTATTTAATCTTAATTCAAAGGGCATCAGAGTGAGTGTCGACATCCGTGTTGTTAGCGATTTGAACTGTGTACGCTTCAAAGTTAAAATGATAACTGATAATATAATAATTCGTTTACAAATGTACGAGGTGCGTGTTTGAAATATACTAAAATCGATTATTATGGTCTAGGCGCCGTTGGTATTTGATGAAAGTATCGATGTCACTTTTTATAGTAGATTAAACGAATTTACAAACTAACTAACAAAAGTCGGAATGTCACCTGGCTAAACTAGATTCGAGAAAAATTTTTATCTCATCTT
Organism: Coronaproctus castanopsis; assembly: GCA_032883995.1. Lineage (NCBI taxonomy): Eukaryota > Metazoa > Arthropoda > Insecta > Hemiptera > Monophlebidae > Coronaproctus > Coronaproctus castanopsis. The sequence goes on along the minus strand of CM065052.1, from coordinate 64,614,001 downwards.
ACGTACGCGATTTTAGAATATCGAAAACATTAATAGAACCGGTTTCTAATATAACTTCCATCTTGAAAAATATATATACGTTATATTTGCGTTTCGAGTTATAACCTATCAAATATTATATATATATATATTTATTTATATTTATATATTTATATATATATATGTATGTGTATATAATTAACGAAGTGGTGTGATAGTCTTTTATATATATGTTACAACGTTGAATTTTATTCTTTCTAATAAAATATCCCAGCTGGAAAGATGCCCAGCCACATCGAAATATTTCTTGGTAATGGTAAGTACGTCCTGGAATGTAATAATTACATCACGTCTGTTCTACATGCTCCGAATTAAAAAGAGATAATTGCAAGTTAATTCAAAACAAAAGTACTAGAATCTTTCTCTCTCTGTCATACATACATACATATATATATATATAACATCTGTGTGTCCATGGTGTTAAAAATATATGCGTATACTTATTAAAGTTCCTATACTCTCTCTCTCTCTATATATATATATATATATATATATATATATATATATATATATATATATATAAATAATATAAAAATCAATCTGGTAGAACCGGTTAATTCTTAACTTTTTCTATTTAATGCCAAGATTTCTCCGTGCAGAGGTCATCTTTCGATAAGCAGTATACCCGTTAGCAATTAATACTTGATGAAAAGGTTTCAGTTTATAAATCTAGTTTTGATTAGACGCGCGATGATACTTTCAGAATATACATTATCGAATCGGACTAATATCTAGAATTACCTTTTCCTTTAGAGCAGTAAAATAAATTGAGATACAACGGCTAGTAACTGTGACCGCTTACGTTTGTTTCCGACTAATTGTGGACGATTTCGTCAACGCGTTTACCAGTTTCCAAATTGTATAACAACTCTAGAGCCGAGAGAAAGCGTTCGTACGATCTGACATCGGTTATTAATTTTCTGAAAATTTTATTAATAACTTTCATTTCGTCAGTTCTAGTCTTCCCATTTGCCAAATGATTTTTGAATCGTTTCTTACGACGAGCGTTGTAGGTTTGTTCGACGTTTAGTAGGAATTATAAGATGCGATGCACCATCCAGTGTATAGACATTTATAAGAATTAATTTTATGATGATTTTTGAAAGAGAATTATTACTAATGAATTAAATTCTCAAACGTAAATTCATTCGTATCGAATGGCGAAATTTCTTGTTATACGATTTGCGAATCAGTGAACAACTGAAACCGCGAAAGGTGTACACATAAACCTAAGCGCGTAAAATCGCATATTAATAATAACAAATTTGCTAATATACGTGTGACATTTGTACCGTTATGTATATAAATATTTAATTTATTTAAATATGTATAAAAAAAATATTTAAACTTTCCTTTTTATCAATTATAAAAGCCTCCCTCCATCACGTATAAATATGAAAACTGGAAATAATTACGAATCAAGTATCGACAAATCGAGTTCTGGTTGCCCGTCAGTGAAAATCAATAATATTACTAACGTTCACTGCGACATTAAATATTCAGGTATATCGTCGTCATACGCGATCACATGTCGAACATATATACATAGAAAAACGTAACAAGCGTTGTAATAAAATGTAATTTGAAGAAAATCTCGCGTAGAGTCAATTTGCAAACGATCGGTATGCTTAATTGCAACGGCTGCAATATTATGGAATTGAAATTTATCGCGCCAACGGTGTAGATTTCTTCGGCAGATAGTGTTGACGCTCCGTTTTTATGTATCAAACTGGGCACGCTTCATAATGATCTCGTCGTTAAGTAATAGCACGTCAGATGCTTGGATGTGCTCTTCAATGATCTGGCGATTAGCAGTACCAACCAATGTTAACATTTCCAGTATATGCAGCAGCCGTTAGTACCCGGAAATCTCGCAATAGACAGTAACGCTATGGACCGGGCAGTTTATTTTTTACACACACACACACACAACGGTCGGAGTTGAATAATTTGATCACGCGTATATGTTTATATTATTAATTATAGCATATTTATTCTTATATATATATGTTTATATTAATTCTTCCTTTAGTAGATTTTCATTTTGCTACGTATTATTTTTAACGTATCAGTACTGTTCGCTGGGTTTAGAAACTTTTAAAATAAGTAAATTTATCGTTAATCTATTATACTTAATCAATGGTGGTTAATGTACATTTGACTAGAGTGTTGTGAAAAAAATAGTTTTGTGAACATTACAAAACTCTTACGCTTCCTCCTCTACTAAATGGTTATGCGCGATGTATTTGGTCTAAGTGTCGACAATATATGTATAGCCAAACATGATAAACATAATTCGTAATAGAAACGATATTTAGATATTACTCAATTCATTTAGTATAATGGACATTAAGGTAGAAAATAATCACCATCGTGCGCTGGATTATCATACCAGAAGTGGTCGCGAGTTGTCAGAAGACCGGTTTACTTACGTAACTTTATTCGGTAATTATAGAAAAAAATGTTACTTATAATACATATATATTTGGTTTAAGTGTCAACACATACATACATGTATATATATATATATATATATGCATAAGTAGATAGGTTATATGTAAAAATACATTAATTTAGTTTAAAAATCCGTGCTATGTTACTAAATCACAATTAAATAAATAATGATTTCGTTCCGTTTTGTATAAATATAAAACAGTATTCATTCGAACATTTTAATCTTAACTTAATGAATACTAATAAACGCGCAGTTTTAATGAATACTTCGATTTAATCATAAACCATAGAAAATCATAAAAGAACACAGTTTAATCGCTAAAAGCTTTGAAATAAACATATTTTATAGTGATTAAACTGCGTTATATTTTGTTTGGTTTATAAAATCACTACTCTCCGATATATTCGACATTCGATTTAATACGCGTTAGTCTATTTTGAAATATTATCCCCGTATGATGAAATTTTCTTATTAAAAAAATTTTTCGCAAATATTACGAAATTTATAAGAACTCGCTACTAAATGTTGTATTTATTTAACTATTTTAATAGTAAACCATGATGACGAAACCTAGGTTATATACGCTGTAATGGAATCTATACGCTAGCTTTATTTAAAACGATGCTTCTACTAAAGAGATATTCGTTAATGAATTTTCACTTTTTATTCATAACTTATATACATCGTCCTAACCAGCTCGGTGTGTTCTTTATTATATCTAGTATTAACCTATACGGTTAGTTCTTATTATTGGCTCAGTAACGTTTTACCGAGAAGAACCTACTAGTTTGGAATTGTACCGAAGATGAAACAAAACAGAAAACAATGTAATAAGACAAAACACAGCGTGACGACCGAAGTCAGATTAGGGGAAAAAAATAATTAAAAGATTTTGCTAGGCTTTTATATTAAAGTCGAGAGTAGATTAAGGATCATCCTTTATTGGAAAATGTGGAGTCTGAAAATGAATAAAGCTATTTGTGTAGACGTATACGTGTGTATGTGTTATTCGTCCTTACGATATATATATATAGATAATAGATATACACGTAGATATAGATATGCCTATAAAACCTCCAACGGCATATGACGATGGTTGTATTAAAGATGAGTGAATAAAAATAAGGTGAAATAAAATTTAGCTCGCTTTAGAAATGGTTGAATTATACGTTGACGTTTTGATTAATGACGTATCGACCGTATATCGGCAAAACACGGTTTGTATCCGGTAAGACGTGTAATCTACTAATATTAATACCGCTATTACTATACCGTTACTACTACTACTACTACTACTATAACGAAAACTGTAAGAGGAACTAACTCTTGTTAGTGCATCTCAGCCATGAAGCTCGCGCCGGAGTCCTATTCGATGCTTTATCTATCGGGGTAACTCGTTTTCTGCTTAATCGATTGTAATGTTCGGAACAGATTGCGTTCTAGGATACAGCTGTCATCGATAAAAGCTCTACTATGCGCACCCTTCCGTCAGTTTTTTATTTCTATCTTTTTATCTATTTATATTCTTTACTTTTTATTTGGTTGAAACGTTTTTAGTCGCTTCCATTAGATCGCAAAATTGAAAATTACGTACGAAAACGAGATTTCATATAATGGAATTAAGCGTATGTTTTTGTGCATAACTCGTGCGAAATATTTATGTATTGCATATGTTTGAAACGTGTATGAAAATGTAGAATTCGAATATCAGACCCGAAAAGTAAATACTGTTCAGAATTCTCCATCATACATAAGATGATGTTTCGAATGATATCTCAATTCGATTTGGCAGTACAGCCTCCATAGAGCGAGGCCATAAATAGGTTTTTAATAGCTTATCGTTACTCGCGTAGTGATGACGTTCATTCTGATCCGAATTGTTCATTAATTACTTTATCGAGCAATTCGTTAAATTGCGCAAGCAGCGACTGAACAGTCATGTGCCGATGCAGAAACAAGACAAATGCTTAATACGGAACATGGAATTAGACGACTCGTTCGTCGCCACCCCGTTGATTTAGTCTTGTAAATATGTAAATTTATGAATAAAATGTGGATGCGTAAGATTATATATCTTCATAATAACATGCTAAAAGCTTTTTAAAAAAAAAAACTTACGAGACACATTTGTTTTTTAAAATAAAGAATTTTTATTATAAAAATTTAAGAGTTCTTACATTAAACTATTTTAGAAGATATTTATGTAAAGCATCGAATATTTTATGGTTATATTATTTCTTAGACTTTTTAAAAAGTATATACATATTATCGGTGTGTTTATAGCCAAAAAAAAACCAATTACTTTTTTTTCAATTCTAAATTGCTTTTTTAAGTTCAACATTTAATAACTGACGTTTCCCGGAATTATATATACTTCCCCTGGGGAAAAATTGAGTCCATCTTCGGACATTATATAATTCTTTTCATTAACTTCTCTCAGCAAAAAAATTATCCGATTTCATTTCCAACGTTACTAAATCTGCGCTTCAGATGGAGGGTGAAATTGGGAATAGTCGGTCGAGGTAGTAAATGATCTCTATTAAGAGAGCAGTAGACGTTTAAGTTGAAGCCATTTGTTAAATGCGCAATGGACGCTTAAGTAAGGAAATCACGTTCCCAATATCGCCGTATACTCATCTGACATATATATATATATATATATATATATACTCACGAACATTTAACTGGCGTTTTCCATTTTTTATGTTTTATGTATATGTATCTGTATATATATATATATGTGTGCGCGTGTATTTATATACATACAGAAAGTGTGAGATTAGATTGCGTACATAAACTAAGTTTCATTTTTATCGACCAGAAAGAGATATATCTTCTAAATGTTTGAAAAGTTTAGTGCCTGAAACGTCAGTATAAGTAGGAAACTACCACACCAAAACAGCTTTTTAATATGACCCTTAAATCTTATAGAGACGCGGTCTTTTTAAGATTCTCGCCTACACATAATATATACGTATACGTATGTATCGATAGAATGAAAAACAGATCATAATGTAGTTTCGCAATTTTGAAAATATTTTTAATTTCGAAATCTTTTCTACCACTTAATTTCGTCGAAAACGGAATTTAATCGTAATCTACATCGGCCGTGGTTGTCATTCACCACGATGATTATCCGAATGTTATACGATATTTCACAATTGAACAGCTTCTTAAAGTAATAGCCCCGGTCGACATTACCGAGAACAGTGAAGTTATGAGCTATAGTTGTTTGAACATTACAGGATGAACATGTAGGAGGATCGGTTTTGGATAGGATATAAGAATGAGTTCAACTAGCGTGACTCTAAAGCGCCATCGCACATTTCTTAGCGTATGATGCACGAATTAAATATTAAGTTTACTCACACGGATAAACTAACATCTGCACAGGATTCATAAATATATGTAAACATCGTATATACAGAAAGAAGAATATTTAAACAATTTGTTTGAATTAAATTTAAAAAAAAATATTTTCATAAAACGGCTGATTTATTCGGTTTTGGAAAAACCGAATTAATCGGTTATGTAAAAAAAAACCGACGTAAATCGGTTATGCCTATCATACACACACACACACACACACATATATATATATATATATATATATATATATATATATATATATATATATATATGTTTTGTGGCTTAATATACATTTAAATGGTGCATATTCTATAATAATTATGACTTGTACGTATATTCTATAGCAGTTTTAAAACTTCTATGCCGTATATCGTTTTCTATTTGTGGCTGCGCTAGTGGTAATACTAGTACCAGTTGTAACTGACAAGTAATAGTATAATAAAATAATATTGTAAAAATATTTTAACGTCTAATTGCTTAATCACGTGTATAGATTAATAATAAATAGTATAATTGTTTCTACTTTTTTTTTTAATGTTTCAATATATAACTTTGACAGTATTAGTATTGTATGTGCTTATTCTTATTTCCCCCCTATTATACTATAATTTTCTTTCTTTCTATCGCATTATTTGTAGCCATATAACTATTTAGCATGCTTTATGTTCTCGTATATTTTAATCGATATAAATTTTCTTAAAATTATATAATTATTCATACGTAATATCTATACTATCAAGTATTTAATAAAAATAATAAATGTTAATAATTAAATATATATATATATATAAAGCAGAATCTACAAGCGAGTTTCTACAATATTTCTATTTTAGGCGATACAAAACAAATAGGATGGCTGAATGTTTTCAGCAACAGGCAAATAAAATGATTGCATTTTTAGTAATCGTTTCTCATGTCTTTCGCGTCTATTCGAATTTATTTTTATTTTAAAATAAAATTTATTCGTAATAATAATAATTAATATTATTATTACTTAAGAGTATTTTTTTCCCTTGTTTATAAGCGAAATGCGATCATTTCGCGGATACGCTTCTGTGAAGGAAAAGTATCTACCGTTGAAATAGCAAGATGTAAACTTCTAAAGTTGTAAAGAGTATTTTTATCATATACACATTATATACACGTATAAAGTTCCGAACTGTTATAAAGAAAAGTCGCATTTTCGAGTATTATAATGAAAAAATAAATGGGAAGAGTAACGGTCGAAAATTATAAGCAGCTTTTTAAAGAATCGTAAATTGAAAGTTGTGCTTGTAAACAGAAACAGCGGTAGTATTATAACTGTTTCCGTTCGTCTGTTGGTGTTTTCATCATTCAGTCACATTCAACGATTACACTCTGTTCGCCGTCTACACTCGTCTTTAAGTTTTTTCTAGTTTTTCCGGCTGGTTTTCCGCGCAATAATAAAATTCCACTTATACCGCCATCGTCGGAGATGATACACTTCTCTTTATATAACGTGTAGATTTTCTCGACGACGGGTGGTTCCCGAGACCTCTTCTTAATCGTACTCATCCCGACGGTTAAGTTTTCAATCTGCGATGTTGATTCTTCTTCTCGTCTAATTTTTCGTCGCAACTGCGTCTCCTCTTTTCAGCTTGTTTCTAAACTCGGATCGTTACTCGGTTTTCTTTTAAGTAGTAAAAGAATAAACACTCTGAGGAGGATTTAAATTTGCGGTTTTTTTTTTCTCCTTAAATTTTATTATTCTTACGGTTTTTTTATGTAACTCTCGGTAGGGAATTGAAAGTTATTATTAAATCTGAATATATTCCGTTACTTAAGTTGTTTTTTTTTGTTTAACTTTTCACAAGAATTCGGTCCCGGAATCCGTTGTTAATGTAATTCCAGTCGTTTTTCCCCGGTTTAAGCGATAATTCGCTTTAAAAGTATATCATATAAATTATAATTATTATATAAACATTTCATTATATTCCGTATTCGTTATACTAAGGTTGGCGTCCACATCCTTCACTGCTTCACGCCACCGTGCTTGTCGGTCCCTCGCTAAATGAAAAAGATTACCTAGTGCCCCCCCGTCAGTATTATTCGGAGTAGAGCTCGTATTTTAATCCTCGCATCGAATGACCCGGATAATTAATTTTCTTCGATTTTACCAATCTGTATAATTCCAAAAATCAACTTGTTTGACTATCGTCCGTTCACGGTATCGCTAGTAACGGTAAAGCCGATTATCAAACGATACTAATCATATCCTTATCGTCGTCGTATTATATCATCAACGTAATATAAAATTTGCGTTAGTACGCTACGGGGTAATTCGTTTAACAATTCAGAATTAATATTAGAAATATTAAAGAAAATTTATTTTACCCGTTAAATTCTAAAATTTGTTTCATTATTTCGCATTATAATTTTCGATCTTTCGTCGAAAATGTAAATCCTTGTAATTCGGAGATGTCCCTCCTAGCTCGTTCGAAGAATTTCGATGAATACTAATATCGAATATTGACTGTTTAATAAATATTCAAATTTGAAATCTTTACATTTCCTCCATACTACAACATTATTATTATTATTATTATTATTATTATTATTATTATTATTGTAGTTGTCTAAACAACGTCTTAACAAGGTATTCCCGATTGTTTACATTTCATAGATTACCTAATTCGAACGTTTAAACTTGTTCCTCTTAATTCCCCCCCATTAATAATTTACCAATACACATTACACTCTCACCCGATGTTTTTATTATTTACCTTACGTTGTTTATCGTATTCATCTTCCAGACGTACATACTCATAATTATCACACACACACACACACACACATATATATATAATATGTATTCTATATTTATGTGAAGATAGCTGTTTTTTTTTTTAAGAATCCGTAACGATGTTAACTTTTACTTCTGTTAAATCATTTAAATATCTACCTAATTAGAACCAATTCTTAAATTGAAATTGATATTTGTTAAACATTTAGAGAAATGCGTTAAATTAAAAATTTGCATTGCGCGAAATTTTATTTAAAATTTTAAACCAATGTCGAAAAATTGTAATATAATTCACATAATTTTAATTTTCTCATTTTTCTTTTATTTTATATATGTATATATATATATATATATATATATATATATATAAAATAACGTTTCTTAAATGAGTTAACGTCCACTCAATTTAAGTAAAACGTAAATTGTTTGTTTATTAATAATACAATATAATACAATTAAAACAAAGATAATATTATTTTAATATTTCGTAAACGTACCAAAAAAAGTAAAATTGATTTTGAAAGTGCGTAGTTCGTAATTTATATAAAAAAATATAAAATTATGAAATAACAAACAAAATAGATTTATTTACTAATAGTTTTTCTTCTTTTGCTTTTTAAAGTTTACTGTTTCGTATTGTTAAATAAAATGTAAGCAGTGCAACCATTTTACTTTTATATATATATATATATATATATATATATATATATATATATATATATATATTACAAGATACCTCGTATATACTCTTATTATTATTATTATTATTATTAAAAAAAAATAAATAGTATTTATAAATTTTATTTTATATTAAAATAAACTATTATATATTTACTAATGAATTAATTATAAAAAATAATAATTTAATAAAAACAACTAACCCGGCCGGATTTGTAATTATTTTTCAACCATCTATTCTCATTTTATTCTAACCGTCTTCATTAAGAAACTAACAACTGAATAACTGAACTATTTGACGGCAAATCCAGAACTCACTCGAAAATGAACAACCATCCCTTTTTATAGATTTTTCTTAAGCCTTGTTAAACAAAAATTACTGGATTTTCTTCATTATTTATTGGCTGTAATTTATTTTTACTGGCTGTATTAACTAAAATTATTTGGTCAAACTAATTTACTGTTTTTTTTTCCATTGACCAACTAAAATTAATTTTAAAACTATTGTATAATAATAATTTATCTACTACAAATCCGGTTTGGTTAAATTTTAATAATTTTAATATATTTTACTTTAATTAAATAAATAATTATATATATATTTTGTTTTATTATATTAATTAAATTAAATATTAGTTTTCCACCTTCAATATAATACATTTAGATTTATTATAAGGTGAACATACGACGATCGTCGTAATATATATATATACATATAGATAGATAGATAGACAGATACATATATACATACATACATACAAATACATATATACATTTCTATAAGGCGTGTTATATTAACTGTCAGTTAAACGACAGGGACGAATTTAATTTAATGTAGTGCTGTTCAGGCGACGGCATAAGGGTTGTTAACGAGAATCTTCTATAATGGAAGATTTATGTTTGACAGACGAGCGGGATGGATGCTGTTCTTATAAAAAGTATATCGCGAATTCGAGGACAACGCGATTAGAAACAGAAATGACGGGTTACGTGAGGTGAAATCCTGTGAAAGACGTCCAATTCTCGGACTGTTAATTACCGCATTGGACAGTAAGGTTCAGTTGATATTTTATGAATCCGAAAAATGACATTCTCTTTAACGACGGTGGTTCGGCCACATTCGGATGCCGATAAATTATCGATATGTCCGAGCACCTATAGGTAAATCACCCTGCAATTGTCTCTATTTTCTATTAACCACGATCTGTTGAATCCGATTAACTAGCGGGGTTCTTTCGGTTTGCAAGTTCGATTGAGTCCATGATTACAAGTACCTTCGTCGGGATGTGATTTAGTCAGATAGGTGTAACGGCGTCTCTGTGTCAGAGGCTTCGCAAAAACATTACGATATCCGCCTTTACAATATACTGGTGTACCGTGTTTGTTTGAGTCTGTTGTTTAATGCGCCACCATATCACCTGGCTGGAAAGCTGTCTAGGTCTTTCGAAGGAACTGTCGGTGGTATAAACATAAAAGGAGTCGTCCCAAGTTGAGGTACGCCGGCTTGAGGAAGGTGTAGGGCCTTTTAAGTGAAATAACATCACTGTACCGTCTTTATTTGTGATTAGTAAATAATGTTATCTGGAGAATATCTTACCAGTTGCTATTTCGAGCATTGACATTATTACTATCACTGAAAAATTGATATCCTTTAAAACATAAAAAAATCGGAAAAATTATTCCATTTATTTGTTCTTGATTTTTTTTCGTGTATTCGAACCTAGTACGGTGTACGATAAATTTTATCGAATTTTAATTATATTTTCAGGTTTTAGCAAATATATAACGTTAAATTGGGAATTATCTCAAAAATCGTTTTCTAACTATTGATTTAAGCGCAATTCTTGTTACTATTATTATTATTGCTATTAATTACGACTAAAGAGGGTAATTCTGTTTATAATTTATTACTCTGTTCACTAATTATGGTTTCTCGGCGAATTTAGTAGTTACTAAGACGTTCAATTTATTGTGGATATTCAATGATATTAAATCGGTTTTCCGCAAACCGTCATTAGCTTCTCACTAATGAGATTTTCTGTATACATTTATTATTGTATTCTATTTCAAGAGGCGCTCCTATTCACTACTGTGTATACATTTATATATATATATATATATATATATATATATATATATATATATATATATAATCTTTTTATGGTATACGTGTATTTGTATTATTATTTTAATTATACCTGGCGAGTAAAGTCCACTATTGACATATAAATAAACGATGACACGTTGATGAGAACAGTTTACATACTAATTCAAGTGAACACGCCCATATTGATTCCGATTTATAATTATAATTTTCCGACGATATTTACTGTTGGTAGTTGGACTACCGTTCGAATTTAATCACCCATCTTTATCGGGAAATCCACGGATGGAAAATTATTTAAATAATTCCTAGTTCATTCCGACACTGCTACTAAATAATCTTTCCTAATTTCGGCACTACTACCTCTTTTAAAAAAAGGTTATTTTTAGTATTTGTCCAGATTATTCCTTACGACCGTTTTATCATATTTTTTAACATTCTTAGCTAATTTCTTTTTTGCAATAACCTTAATATTTTTTATTTTTCTAATTTTTTTTAGCTTTTCGACTTTTGCTAATTCGTACGAATGATAAATTTCGGACCGGTTAATATTGTGCGTACGCGATTTCCGGCCTTTTTCACGACAGTTAGGAATTTTTCTGTTTATTTATATCGTTACTTGAATCGGGCGTAAATTTATGTTGTTATTATTATACTATAAAATTTAAATGTCGGAAAATCTCGACGTAAACAATTAATATAGTCGGAAGTGGACGCAAAAAGTGAAAATTTTGATTTACGAATGAAATTTTGTAAATTTCGATAAACGAATCACTCGTTTACACCCAAATTTTCCAGTAACTGAGGACGTAAGACTTGAAAACTTGTATTTCTGAAGAAATTAAAAAAAAATTTGTATAATCTGAATGAACGTAACGATATTGTGTTCATATGATTGTAAGCTAATCTGTCATTTTACTATTTTCAAATAAAGCTTTATTCGAAAATTGAGGTCGGGCAGTTTTTGAGTTATTCAAAACACAACAAAACTGTCCTCTCTGGGTCACCCTATATAATAATCGGACACGCAGCTAACGGGGAATAAAATCGGACGATAAATTAGGTAGAAATAAAGTTAATACAATTATATTGGATTTTTGAATAATACACATACAAAATTAAATTCTGTACGAACGTTAGATGGCTGATTCTGCTTTGCTACAGGGATATCAGTAGGATATAACGATTCCGAAGTAAGGCTAATAAGAGATATATTAGCGATACGTATCTAAATCGTATTATTATAAATCGAGATATTAATCCCATGTTCGGAACGAGATCCCCCCCAAAAAAAGTTATGGTTACAAATAATTTAAATGTGGCACATTAAGAGTAGCAAGTAAGAATGTTTACGGAGGAAAGGAATAGATAAGGATTTGATTGTATAATGTGTTAGGATGAGAACATAGGTCGGTATCTACAGGATCGGTAGGAAAAGATAGTTCATTTGGAATAGTGAAGAATCGAGCGGACTTTTTCCGAATCGTAGTCATGGCGATTATGAATGGACGAATTTTAGTTATCCGTATATAGTGTAAAACCAATACATGAAGATCAGTTAGTTCAGTTCAGTTCAGGGCGTTTAGAGAGTCTCGTCCAAATAAGCGCTGTCTCTGCTATCCAATGTAAAGGTAAATTCTCGAAATTAGATTCCTCGTACACGAATACGCATTTTTTTTAATTATACCTCCGCTCCTAATCGACGTACCGATATTAAGTAATTTACATTTAAAAAAATCCGTACCATACACGTTTATTTATACCGCGGTGCCGAATATGTACTTCGTGTTATATACGCAAAAGTCGAGGTCAAATCGCGATGTTAAACTCTAATTGGAATTTTAGCTGGGAGCAACGATGCGAATAGTTAGCGGTACCTTAAAGTCCATAAATAAAGATTGGCTACCCGCTCTCGCGCGTATAGCTCCTCCCCAAATAAGACGGGAAGATACGTTTAGCAAACTTTGGGCAAATTTTTCAGTTTCACATAATTAATGCATAAAGATAACGAATACACGCTGGTAAGAGCGTTAAAATCAAAATGACCACTCTGGAGAACATATAAAGAGTATAACACCAAACTGAAAAGTTAAAATAAGTGGATAAATTGTGAGCTACCAATGCGGACTACACGGTCCTACTATCGAACCCCCTGGAATGGACTTATCAAGACTGGTATGGCGCAGAGTAAACAGATTTCGCACGGGACAAGGTACGTGTGCCTATACGTTAAACAAGTGGAAAATGGAGTCCCAGGTGCGAATGTGGAGAGATCCAAACATTGGACCATCTATATAATTGTAAGATTTTCCGAAATTATCACACGATTAATAGGTAACATCACGAATAACGCGTTATAATGGCTGTCGGGATTAACATTAAACTACTAAAATAATTTACTTTACTCGGCTCCTTAAGATCGAACGAATTGGAATTTTACAGAAATTTATTTTTATAACGCAAAACGGTTAAATTTACTTCGGTTATTTATTTAACGTTATTAAATGTTATTTTAAAACGGTTCAACGGCAAAGTTTGATTTTTGATGAATGTTTTCATTCGATACGTAGGGTAGGGGTAATATTTGCTTACTTGCCAAAAAATATTTCACCGTTCGGTTATAATGGGCCGAACGGAAACGCATAAATCGTTTTATCATAATTATTATTATTATTTAAATGTTTACTACTTGTTTACACATTGGCGGGATGAGATTGAAACTACGCCAATTTTTAATTTACAGACGTTTCCATAGTTTTAAAAAACTTTCCCAGAAAGCGCGAATATTAAAAGTATAAAGTAAGGTGTGCAACTATTTTATTCGAAAATTGTGTTCAACTACAGCTTATTAGGCGCTTATTACTTTTATGTGTTTTCTATTCGACGCGATTTTATTATACATTATACACAATATATATACATATATATATATATATATATATATATATATATATATATATATATATATATATATATATATATATATATATATATATATATACCATTATATTTACGAGAACTCGCGTATACAACTTTGTGCTTTTGGCATCGCTTAGCACTTTATACGATTTGTTCCTTTCATTTACCCCACATCGGTTGTTTCCGAAAAAAACATTAAACCGCCGAACTCCGCTAGTCACTTTTAGGTTGTTTCATCTTCGGAAAGGATATTGCTAGTGAAACAGAACCGGATTTTCTATGATCGTATCCAATAGCGGTACGAATGGAAATAACCTTTTTAGCCGCATTAGAGAAACGATTGAAATATATATGTTATACATTTTTACGAGGCTGCGAAATCAGAATTTCTACCAGCAGCAGTTATAACTGAACTGTTGCCATACGAATAAATCTCCAGTGTACTGTTTGTGAAACTTTTTTCATTTTTTTAATATTGTAAGTTATATTTTCTAAATCGTCATCATTATCACGCTATTATTATTGTTATTATTATTAGTAGCGGTTTAACTTTCTATTAATATTTCTGTTTAGAGACGTATTTGCGCACGGAGAGATATAAGGAGTTGGACCGAATTCCAAAACGTTGTTTACCGGGAAATTATTTTTTCCTCCGCTAATAATAACGAAAAATTATCCATAAAACTGGATAATAAACGTAAATTTAGACCATTGAAAATTATCTTTTCTCTTTGTTCTCATATAAACACGATCACTGCGATTTTCGCGTATAAGACGAAGAAAGAATTATATAAACGGATATTGCGCGTAAATGACAATAAAAAAAAATAGCTAATAATTACATGTAACGCTGGCGATGGCTAAAATAGAATTAATCTCGCCTAAAATAGTAAAAGAAAGTTTCGACTTTTAATGTAATTATGAAAAATATTTATTTTTTTCTACTAGTCAAGTTGCCTTTCTACAAAGGGTTTCATCGTCTTCTCTAGTAAATATACATCCGTTGATGTATTCAGCCCATCTCCTGAAGAATTCTAGTTCTTTTCAATCGTCTGATTAGCGTGACGTCCGGTTGGGCGGCTATTATCTCATTTGTCCGCGTATGCGCATCGAACTGTACGGTGAAAAATAAAAACTTATAATAAATAATAAATAAATATTGAAGAAATAATGAATCGTAAAACAAGTAGTCTCCTTATAATTATATATATATATATATATATATATATATATATATATATATATATATATACATATATAAATTGAAATCTTGCTGATAGATACCACAGAATTAAAGACATGCATTATAGATTGCACCTCTCTTACATTTCGAATTATATCCGTAATATTTCTGCAAAATTTTACGCAAACTGTCAGGCGCTTACTAATAAACTGATCACAGTGGTGGGAGACTATGGCGCTGCTCCGCATATACTCGTTATAAACATCGTCGTATTAAAGATAGATTATTCTTAAGATAATTTTAATCTATAATCAAATACTTTCCTACTAACTATTACTTATACTTTATTTTTTCTAGTTTTAATCTTTTATCTTTTCTTTTGTGCAGGTTTTTTCCACTGTGTTACTAACTTTTAGCTATTTATTATTATAGATTAAGTAACTATTTATTATTTGTAATGCGGTCGAGGTTGTTATATATGTACTCCACTGTATACATTTTTATATTATGTAAAATCAAATGAAAAATATATTATATTATTATTATTATATTGCTGATGTAGCTAATAAGCAACTGGGATGTGAGTTATGACAGGATGGAAGATGTCATTTCTACAGTAACACTCCGAACTACCTCTCTAATCATTCAAACTCGCGTGAAGATGTAGGGGTGTGAGATAATTTAATCTGGGAGGTTCATCGACATGATGTAATAAATCTACCGCCAGCTGGTTAATTATACGGGGGATTTACCAAAACCGTGACGGTGTAAGATATAAGCAGAACCTAGCCTATAGAAGAGGGCGGACTTTATGGATATGTGGGGGGGTGGGGTGAATTTACTATACGCAAAAATGGAATCGTCGAAATAGAATAAATTTACATCTTTACAACTACATTAAGCGAGAAATAACCTTATCGAATAATTCATAAATATAAAATCTCTCAATTGTAAATTAAAAACTAAATTTTCTCAATAAATTCTTTTTATTTATCGATAAATTTTTTAATATTTTTTAAGTGTTATTATATGCCCGAGCAACGAGGCCATTTAGCAATAAGTTTCTTTCTTTGCAGATACGGAGCATGAAGAAAGGTGTTATAGTATCTACCCGTTAATTCTTCAACTTTAAAAACTAGATCCTGCGGTTAGACACGCTAATCTCGGTTTAGTGCAGAGATCAATAGTGAAAAACTTTTTTTTTTAATTACTTGTTAAACAAACAATAGCCGATCCTATCCGTAACCGATTAGATTTAATGACGTTGCCGATGGACGTGGGGAAGAAACCAACGTTCAGCAGTAGACCGATGTAGGCTAATCGTAATAATCCGTCGGATAAAATAAAGACTTCTCCGATGCGTTTTTGCGTATCCGCGACTCTTCTTCTAAAATATAATAGAGGAAATCATTTCTCGTACCGAATTTTCTACTTTTGAGCGGAATAATTCCCTGCGAAGGTATTGCGAAATTTCGTTTTTTTTTTCCTCTATCGAATTTTATTCGTTTATTTATTTATTACTTAAAAATAAATTAAATTCGACTAAATAATAAAAGTGGAATTCCGAGTAAAATTTATCCCATTCTTGATTTATCGCTTAAACTTCGACGACTGAAAATTTAATTTTCTCTTTCGCGGCTAGTCACCTCTATTAAAAAAATTTCCCTCGTTCGCAATCGTTAAGATAATTACGATAATTACGATAAAGTTGTTCCCGTTATTACGCTAAAGCGCCGATACTTCAGCGTTTAATGTAAAATCGCGTCCCGTTCTACTTGCTGAAATAAAAAAATAACTCATTTAAAAAATATAATAATTTTTTAAAATTAAAGAAAAAATGAGAATAACATTTCGAAAAAAAAAATCGGAGACAGTTTTA
The DNA here is from genome assembly GCA_032883995.1 of Coronaproctus castanopsis. Classification (NCBI taxonomy): domain Eukaryota; kingdom Metazoa; phylum Arthropoda; class Insecta; order Hemiptera; family Monophlebidae; genus Coronaproctus; species Coronaproctus castanopsis. The sequence goes on along the minus strand of CM065052.1, from coordinate 64,596,611 downwards.
GAATTAAATTATTTCTCGTAATTACCTTCGTTTAATATTATTCGAAAAAAGGGCTAAAAACGGGCGCTCCCGTTAATGAACGTAATTCTTAGTCTTATTTAAAAAATTAAAAAAAAAAAATTAAAGTTTGTACCGTTTTTTAATTAATTTTTTATTTCGTTACAATTTAAATAAAAAAATATATATTAACGAAAGTGTTTCTATACGGTTACAGACGTATCCTAGAACTCGTTCTTAATTCTCGTTTTTCGATCGAGTATTTTTTTAGTTTCGTTATTATAATTAAACCTTTCACGTCCAATATGTACTTTCGGATTTTCTGACTAGAATATATCGCAAAAACTATATGCCCAATGTCCGTTAAAATTGTTCTTTTATAAATAATTTGATCCACACTACTCACATATGCCCGTCATTTCGAATAAATCGTATTTTTTTTTTTACGTAATAAGTCGATTAAAATAAAACTAACTTCAAAAACATTATTTTAATTGGTACACTTTCGACGATTTAGAGACGCCAAAAAATTTTTAAATACGTATGGATACGAAAATCGTCTGGAAAATCGAATGGGGTGGCATTCTTCGGAATATTTATTTTATTGAAACGTCTCGGACGAACTCGTTAAAATGTTTAATTAACGTGATTTTCAAAATATAACGAATAGAAAATTTTCTTAACGAAAACAATATCTCTTAAAAAAAACCCAGAGAATTATCGATTAATCGACCGACTTTTCGTGATTTCGATGTTTATTTATTTTTATCTTTTTCCCGTAATTACGGATAAAAGGAGTCGTAGGGAAATTGCTTATAAGAATACAACGGACAGATAAGGTAACCAACGAGGAAGCTATAAGAATTGACGAAAAACCGACTTGTTAAAAATAATAGTAAAAAAAAAAAAAAAGGAGCCCAAATGATATGCGACACGAAGGGCTAATCTAATAGAAGGGATGTAACCGGGGAAGATTGTAATCGGGAAAGATTGTAATTGGAAAACCGCGAACAGATTATATTTCACAGATACTGGAAGATGTGACGGCGCCATCGTATGAAGAACTGAAACGGATGGCACAGAATCGACAGAGATGGAAATCAAAGACAAACAAATTTTAGGATTTAGTATGACGATGATTATATAGAAAAGTCATATGTATGAAAAATGTATACTGGAAATTTTACCGTTTGTGCTGGAAAAAGTCGGTTGTAGAAAGATTAGTGTTCTGTAGAATATTTCTCGGGAAAGCTCGCATATGATAATTTGACGTTTACGAAATTCGTACTCGAAATAAATTACGTAATAATAATAATAATAATCGATAAAAGAGTAATTTTCGCGCGATTATTTTCCCGCATTTGAGGCCGCGTGAAAAACGGGGGAAATTTCATTTTAACACGTGTACACGAAGTCGTAACCTTTTGGGAAATTAGTCGTACGTTTTACAGCTGTCATTTCGGAAATTCAAAAAAAAAAAAAAAAACCCAAACAAAATATTTCACCTTCTTACATTTAAAGAGCAGACGGGTACGAGAATTTGGAGAATTTGGTTGTTCTTCTTATATGTAAGAAAGGTTTTACGCCATTTCCCGAAGAACGCTAACCGCCGAATAATTTAGGCCGTCACTTATAATTTTAAACTCGCACGTGTATATATATACATACATATATATATATATATATATATATATATATATATATATATATATATATAGATATATATATATATTATAGAGTAGAAGTAGTATTATATTTATATTTATTTCAATTCAAAATTTTATAAATCATGAAGAACTTATATGTACATACACATATGCCAAGTATCCTTAAGTTACCTTTTTTATTCACATTGTTTCTCTATGATTTCCCAAAATTGACAAATACGCAAGTTTATACGCTGATGATACGGCAATATTTTGCAGCTCTTACAAACCAACTGTTATTAAAAATCAATTAGAAAACGGTGTACGTCGCGTTTTAAAGTATTATCGCAAATGGCAAATCGAAATAAACGCATTAAAAACTGAGGCCATCTTTTTCACTCGTCGTCGACCAATTTTGCCATCTGAACTTCTAGTAGATGATAAAGTTACAAATTGGTCGGATAGTATACATGTTATTTGGGAGTTTTATTAGATAAACGATTAACCTTCTCGGCGCATGTAAATTACGCAGCTCTAAAAACAAATAAAGCAGTAAGTACAGTGTATGCGTTATTTAATCGTAAATCGTACCCTAACGTTAATAATAAGCTCATCATTTATAAAGCGCTTATTCGTCCTGTGATGACTTATGCTTGTCCCGCCTGGTCTTCTATCTCGAAGGCGAGCTTTAATAAATTGCAATTAGTACAAAATAGGTGTTTAAGACCAAGGTATGCCAGAATAGTGGACATGCATGAGATATTAAATATACCCTTTATTCGGGATTATATTCTTACTATAACTCGTAAGTTCTGCGATAATTGTGTATTGCATGAAAATCAGTACATCTCAATGATCGGAAATTACGATTCCAGGCAGCTACAGTTTATGTACGCAAAGTATAAGCATAGACGCCTTAAACATAATTTACTGTAAATGATTAATATTTAATGTATCTGTGTAATGTGTATATACATGTGTGTGTATGTATGTATGTATATATATATATATATATATATATGTGTGTATATATAGGTAAGTATATGTGTATTATATTATATATCTTTATAATTTTGTTATTATATCGAATAATATTCCTTTTTGTATGCTTAATGTGATACAAAGCGTTTTATGGAGTGGGTTTTTTTTCAAATTTTTTCCCGCGTTTTATATATTTATAATCTAGTAAATATACTATAAGATTTATTACATAAAGAATTTTGTTTATTAGCGGTAAGGATATTATAATTCCGGTACGCGTAATTCTTATTATTTTGTACTTTTGTACTTTTAATGAATTTATGTCAATAAATAAATTTCTTTCTTCTTTCTTAGCAGTTGAATACAACTAAATGCCTTTACAAAACTAAAGAAATAATAAAGAAAATAGCAGTAAAGTAACCATAGGAAATAGGAAAAATTGAAAAAAAAAAAACCGATTAGCTTGTATATTATAGTTTAACTTGTATATAAATAAAAAAAAAAATAAAAAAATTGTAACACAGATCTGATCGTATAATTACATTAGAAATCGGTACTTAATGCGACGATGCTTATATACCTACTTTAACGCATACTAAGATCAAGCATAATCGCCAATTACGTTAATTATGTTATGGTCGCGATACATTAAAATTTCTTCGATAATTTATAAATACGATCATAAATATGAGGAATATTTAGAATCCATCGAGGAGCATTTAATGATATAATATCGGTTTTGCATTACCTAGAGTTTTTTGTAAGTACTAACGGACACTGAGACCGGACAAGCGTAAACTAGGTCTCTTATAATGGTAGTGTAAATTAATTTCTTGTTTACTGAAGAAAGATGAGAACGGTAACTCAAAAATTGGTACAAGTATTCGAATGGCTTTTTTCGCGTCACCGATAGATTTATTAATATGTGCGTTAAATAAAAGACGAGAGTCTACTCCTAGATCGTTAACCCGCTTTTGCCAACTGATCCATATTAATAGTAATATCAGGCAGAGAAGGAGGATAAATAGTATGGGTATTTAATTTTAGCCTCCAGCATTTATAGTATTTGTAAATAGAATTTGCCGCTTTTTATGTTCTGAACGACGTGTAAAATAACGTCAGATCGTCAGCATAAAAACCCGCATGGACGATTCCATTGTGCCAAGCTGTATCAAATGCTTTGTCAATATCAATTAACAATAAACCAGTGTGCTTACTAAGGTTAAAATTGTCGGCGATGAAGTCAGTTATTCTGGCAACTTGATGCACTGTCGAATAGCCCTAAAAGGGAATTGTTCATTCATTTTTGAGAATATTGTGAGTTTGATAAGATTGTAACCGATTTAGTATAATTTTTTCGACGACTTTACTAAACGTTCATAATAAGCTAATGGGTTTGACCGGGTTTCGGTAGAATAATAATCTTTCGCTATTTTTCACTTAGTCGGAAAGTAAGTAAACTTAAAAATGTCAACTATCGCTTTACGAGGAAGGTGCTTAACCATAGTTGCAGCATTTAATTTCTTAACGATTTAATACATTTATAGATGGTGTAACGAAGGAAAACCTGTCCGAAGAGCATGTAATTAGTGAGTTTTATACGGCATGATTTATTTTACAGTAATGAGCCCGCGAAACGTAATCATCGCAAAGTTTATCAGTGCCTGAGAGATGAGTAGCGATTAATTCTAGTTTATCAGCTAGTTTATAAACGAGCTGATTGTTATAAGGATTGGTTATTAGGGTAAATTCTGCTTTGACAATCGGTTACATACGTTCCAAAGAGTATTGTTTTTAAGCGATAAGGTAGATACGAATTTCAGGTATTATTTTAACAAAAAAATTCAATAACAAGAAATTCGTGCTAGGATTAAATATTTAGACCTGACGTTAACGTACGCAGGTGTGAGAATCTTAATGTAGCAATTTGGCGCTTATAATAGTTTTTAATAGAGATACTTCTAACAATACTGCGAAGTATATTACTTCTGAGAATATCGGTGGATGCGTGATTTTTTTAATAGTTAATTTTGCAGAATCTAGTGTAATTTTGGTTAGGTTAGCGATAGCAGCATCAATAACGCCAATACAGTCGGAAGTGTCTGTCAGACAAATGTTAGTATTAATTAGTTCCTTAGATTTTTTTCCGATCCGCATTTTTGACATTAAAAATTTCAGGTTTATTATTAAATGAACTACATTTATCAGTTGCCATACTATGATCGAAAGACAAGCGTGAAATTGAAATAGGAATAGTCATAGTATTAAAATTTTTAACTGAAACTAAATCTAGAACACTGGATTTTGCTTCCGCTGGCCAGGAATATACGTAGGTTCGATTGAGGATAATATTTTAAACTTATATTTAGACGATGCTTGATGCAATTTATTACCAGAAGCTTTATTATTGTAACAATTCCACGATCGATGCTTAACTATTGAGATCGCCTATTAGAATAGATCTGCATATTGGACCTAAATCATAGTCTAAATACTTTGAAACAGCGGATCTACCGATAAGCTCAAAAAATATTAACGATAGATTTACCTAATTGCAAAATTGAATACCCAACGTATCTAGACATTTCAGCGGTAATGAAGGTAAAACCGTCGTGACTAAATGCATTTCTAACTATTAAGGCTACTCCGCCACTACGTCTCTTATTGTCGGATGTGTAAATGTGATAACCGGGTATTTTAAAATTACGGACATGGCTGAGTTTGGTTTCGCAAGAAATCTCGAAATAATGTTAGGACATACATCGAAAAAAAAGAAATAGCGATTATAATAGGAAGTTTTTAATCTAAAAGAAAAGAATCTACCTACACTGATTGTTACATTAGGAGAAATGTATAGGTGTAAATTAGAGGCTATAGAAGTGCGATAGGAGAACTATTATTGCAGTTTGTTGGACTGCAATCGTACCGACTATGCGCTAATCCGAACTAGATGGAGAACATATCAGTAAGTAAGGTGATTGCAAGTGCTCCATAGGGCAGAATGCGGATTAGAGCGCAAATTAATGCGAATCGTCCGTAAAATACGTGTAACCGAAAACTAGAATAACCTAACCAATTTTACAAGGAAAACATAGAACGCGCGAATTTACATTGTTAATGTAGATGCAAATGAAATTTGGCAATAAACGAAGAAATTTCTAGAAATAATTTTAGAAAAATAATAGTAAGGAAGGTCGCGTAAATCAAACAATACCGCATAACGAATGCAACGTTAAAAGAGGAGAAAGGATAAAAATGAATAATTCGGAACAAAGTGAATAAAGAATAAAATCAATAAATCAATTGAGGCATCACGCGGAGAAGGCAAAAATACATACATCAATAATGTATGCGGAAAAAAACATTCGGAACATAATGAAATTAACTATACGAGAAAACACGTGCTAATGAATTTAAATTAAAAAATCAAAAAGGAATATTGTCGAGATCTAAAGCTGAACAACACAAGAGAACACGATTTTGATCATATAGATATAGAACCATCCATATTACGAATAGAGAAGTAGGAAGGTCACTAGAGAATATAAGAATAGGTGAAGCTTCATGACGTCGTCATCACAATCGAAATAATCGAATCTATGAATGAAATCGAAATGAAATACTACACAAACTATGTTGTGAAATATGGGAAATCGCCCAACGACAGGTTTCATACTTCATCGATTCCGATCTATAAAAGATAATCTATCTTACAATGTATCGATATATATGAGCTTTTTATAAATCATTTGACTCAATTAAATGGGAGAAATTATGATATATATATATATATATTAAAGAAGATGGACAATTATATATGATAATAGCTCGGCTGCTGTATATGTAAATAATATAAAATCATCTAATTTTAATCTAGGACATTGCTGTGTTTAATATATATATATATATATATATATATATATATATATATATATATATATATATATATACAGAGTATGTTACGAGGCAATTGCTGAATGATTGGAAACGTTGGCATTCTAGTTGGTTGCAAAAAAAAGTCAATAATTTACTATAGACTCATCATAAACTAAAGAAAATACGATAAACTTCATACAGAGACTTGAAGACCAATTATACTAGTGATAAAAATCGATAGGAAATTATAATTCGGCTCAATACTAACTAATTACGTCGAGCATAAAGCATAGGCTAACACTTGCACGCAGTACAGTAGCTGGATTGAGCAGGATCTGGAAGGATACAGCTATATTCCACGAAGATAAATTTAAGGCTGTCTTATTTTAATTGTTATGCGACTACTTTATTTTCGTTTCCTAAATTTAAGCTAAGATCTTCCACATTATCCTTCATTTATTATTCCTTTGTAAAATAATTTTTAATCTTCTCGCTTTAAGCTACCTCCCTAGATATTTGATAAGCCTACATTGAGCCAAACACCGTAAGTCTACCAGACTCTCTATTTTCTAGTTTAAACAGCAGCGCGAATTAATGTTTCTTTGATTCATAAAAATTGCTTTTAATCCTCTGCAAAGGTTTAATTTCTCTATTGTTTTTATTCGAATTCTTTACATCGACTGAAATTCTTCGCAGAAAAATGGTAGTTTTCAATTATTGAAATCAAAAATTACCATCTACTATATAAATACACCGTGTTTGTTTCACCGGATTTACCAACTACAAACTACCGGGGTACTAGTGTAGAGGAAAATTGACTGACTCTCGATAATAGTCGTTGTTATTCCTACCTATCGTATACGAGCAGGTGTAAAAATTTCGACCGAACTCTCGTATTTCCTGCGGCTAAAGTGGTGATCCATGTAACAGGTGCTATCGGATCGTTATCTGTTATCTGTCGACGGTCGATGCCGAAGTGTGTTGTAGAAGGTTCTTTTAAAAGTCGGCTCGCGTTAATATTTTAACATTTAGGATGTTCTTGAACTAGGTAGATACGGCAGGATGCTTTTACTATAAATGATATATATATATATATATATATATATATATGTGTGTGTGAGCGCGCATAGATATAAATAAATATTTAAATATATATGTAATAATATATGTATATATAATGTATCAACTACTATATATATATATTATGGTGTACAGTGGTACTATCATCAGTTCATTTATATTTTTTTTATATATATATATATCATATTTGTACTTAATACGCTATAATAACAACGATGACGATGATGACTATAATAATAAACCGGTAATTTAAATTACGTGGTACGGTGTCAGCTTAACGTAACTTAATCATTCGGCAGCGCTTTAGACTTTCACTTGGTACTGGCCTGAGGTGTTTCGTTTATATCGAGAAGTATTCTGTTAAAATATTATTTAACGACGTGGACGATAGTGTATATATCCTTTGAAGTTTTTGAACATACACACGCTTACGTGAGTCTAATTTCAAATTATAAATAATCGTATTTCCGTTAGTATTAGTGTATCTCTCCGCGTATGTGTAACAATTTCTACTTTCTGATACCAGTTTCCTCGTTTCGATCCGCCTGGTACTTCACGTATATTAACCTGGTCCATTGGTCATATATATATATATATATATATATATATATAATATACGTTCGAACTTTCTGAGTTATTTATTTTATTTTAGGTTTTTCAATTATTTTCGAGCACTTAGGAAAATTAAAATGCAATATTTATCCGCGTATAATATAAATCGAGCCGTTAGAAATGTATTTATTTATTTTATTCTTATTTTGTAGTGCCGTGTTTAACTACCGAGGTTATTACGAAACTGATTATTAAACAGTTAGACGTAGTAAATGAGGTTATGAAAGGAATTGTATAATTGAGGGAATAGTTTAAGAACGGTTGGAGAGGAAACCAGATAGGGTACGCGGATGAATATGGGGTCGCTAGGGGTAGAGTGTAGGGCAGTATAGTAAAATATAGCAAATAAGATCGGGGTTTGGGAGCAAAACAAGATCGGGGTTTGTGAGTAAAATAAGATCGGGGTTTGGGAGTAAAGGCTCAAAGGCCGCGGGTTTGATACGTTGAAGTAGATGGTTCTGAGAGGGTGATACATGACTAAGGCGGAGCCTGGTGAGTGCTATATGGTTGAAACGGGATACATTAGCAGCTGGTTTCCGGACATTGGGTTTAATAGCCTGAAGGAGGTTACGGTGGTATGATTGCCACTTGTGGCGAATGAAATATTTTAGATGGGCTGCATTAGCCACCGCTTCGTTTACAGAAGTAAACTGATAAGTTCTAGTCGAGAGTTAATTCGTGTGAAAACTACGCCAGCAATTATGGGGAATTCATTAAATTTTGACGTTTCAATTCTATATGATTTTTCGATTATATATAAACCATATAACTATTAAAATGCACAAAATACAATCCAAATTATGACACAATAAATACAATATACTCGAAGATAACCCGGTTGAAAACCTTTTAAGGTATCTAACAGACACTAACTCGACTTTAGGACTCAAATGATGCAGCGTCTATACATGAAATAATAAAAAAAAAAATGTTTAACACGTTGCATACAGTTTTTTTTTAATATACCCGGTTTTTTCAATACGATTCTGAGACAGTGATTTTGTAAATCGCTACGATTTATTAAATATTACTCGGGCTGCCGTTAGATCGAACCGGGCGAGCGTGTAACAAGACGCTATTATTTATATATTAGTAAGCTGGTTATAGACGTTAGCGTTGATCTCTTGTTAAATATTGAAAATAGCGTTTTTAATGCGCTCTAAAATGCACACTCCGATTTATGGTTTGCGAAATGAAGAGTTTATTATGTTATCTAAAACGTTGGGTTTCCAGTCGAGATTGCTAATTTTTTTGTTTCTATTTTTTTACTTTAATATAATTATTCTAAGCGGGGTTTACTTCTTGCGAATATTTCGTTAATTTCGATTTTATACATTTATAACAAAATTACGTCGACTAGTCTGTTACTAATTAGTCCCTGAGCGGTACGACGAAGCTCTAGTAAGGCGATGTGATCGGCGTGATGTCTAATGTACGTGTGATACCGTTGTGGGGTAACTAATTTAGGATTTACCAGTTTTAAACATAATTAATCGTTTCGATAACGGTGGAATATATATATATATGTATATATATATATATATATATATATATATATATATATATATATATATATATATATATATATATATATATATATATATATACATAGACAGCGGTTCGTTTAGACACTAATTATATATGAATAGCCAATGAACACGAAATAAGGAAATATTTGGAGTTTAGGCCGCTGAGTACACTGAATACCGAATATATATATATATGTATATATATATGCGTGGTCGGCGTATCGACTTTAAAGTCGTTCCGCGTACGCTTTCGCAATATCCGACTCCATTGGCATATATACGTACACCTTTGTTAATTAATTGACTGGAAATAGTCGTCGATTAAAATCAGTGCATACGTTTATTCACCGGAACTGTAAAAATCGATCTAGGATATAGTTCGATAAAAATAGACATTATTGTATATATATAAACGCATTTTCTATGTTCTCCCTTTGTTGACACTGATTTCGCGTGTAACTAGGTTGCGTTTAAATTCGCGTTGTCCTATACTAACAAGTTGACTATAATGTCCTTCTGTGGAAGTAGAAAACTTGGAAAGTTCGCGAATTTCTTCGCGTTAAGACACTAGATTTGTTCCGATTATGTAAATATATATATATATATATATATATATATATGTATATGTATGTGTCTACGTGTATACTATGAATTACAAATCCTTATGTTTACCACTTGATATAATATTCAAGCCGGCACGATTTTGTCGCCTTAAAATAAGGGAAGAATAACTTGGGTAACGGTATAGAAAAGGAATTTTATTTATTTTATTTTATTTTTTTTTTTTTTTTTGTTACGTTATAGCAAGTGCGTTATAAATAAATCGTTTAAATTATTCATCGGATATGCAGATTCAATCCGCGCGAATTCAAGTTGAAAAACAACCTAACTCCGTTTGTCAGTTGGTTGTCTTGTTTTCGGAACTATGGTCTGTGTGCGAGGCTTTTTTTTTAAAAGCTTGTCTTAACTAAACTAAATGATACATACATACTTACATACATACACACACTCAAATATATATATATACATATTATTTATTTATATTCCATATCGCTAGAATTGTTAATACTCTTTATCGGATATATTTTATTTCTCTCTAACGAAGTTATTAAATATTCGTCGGCGGATATTCCGTACACATTCTCATTCTCCCCATCATTTCAACCCTCTCTTCGTTTAACGTAGTTTGTTTTTTAAGTTAAACGTCTGTGTTTCAAATTTAAAATAGATCTCATGTTTCCGTAGTTTATATTTGGGTTCCCAGCTCGTCAATGAAGCTGTTAACCGAGTTGCCATTTATCTCTACAGATCCCTCTCTAGCGACGTAAAAACTGAAATCTCTCATGACCAAATCCTAGTGTCGTGTGTGGAAGTCTAGTTACCATTCAACCTAATCCACTATCTCAGTTGCCACTTGCTTTCCGATCGAGAAAGAATTGTGTTATCCTTACCAGACTTCGAATGTCCCACTTAAATCTATCCCATTCCTATCTTCTTCAAGGCACGAACCTTTCTCTCTGTCTCTTTTGCTCTAAATGTCACAACTGCTTATTCGCCACATACTAACATCTTATCACGTTCTCACAACACTTAGAACCCAGTACAAGCCTTCCGCCTTCCTTACCTGGACTCTTATCTGACCGACCATATTCATAACGTTTTTCGTTTCCCGAATTCACTGAACCTTTTAAGTCAGATCTAAGACCGCACATACCGCTAGCGCAGCTTATGCCCGTATTATCAAAATAGTAATAAATAATAATGAAATAATGACGTCTTAAAAAAACAAATATTACGAATAATGAATAATATTTTATAGATTCCTTTTTATTACTCTGAATATGCTCCTAAATTATCTCGTAACGTTTATCGCGATTGTTTATATTATTATTTTAGTTTTTCTCTTATCCAGTTTCCCGCTCCCGGAAAAAGTTTCATACGATTTATATCTCCAATTTTGTCGTTTAATTTTATTTTAGACGATTCCGATTAATTTTAAAAGTCGCACGTCTATTTGCGTTTATGTATCTAAAATTTTTTTACCCGGTAACTTTGTTTTCCCGAAATATATCGATTTATTAATTTAATACTATTTTTATTCGAACTGACCGACTATGGACCACGCGGTAAAATATCTCCGTGATGTTTTTCTTTCGACTCCGGTATTTCTTCATTTCTTCGGCGTGTTTTTCCTTTCTTTCATCTGTAACACCATTTTTCTTCTTAGCTTTTTCTTCAAAGCTCCGAAAAGTATTAACTTTTTGCTCCCGAATCTGCTCCTCTATTCATAGTGTCTTCTTCAGTGACGTCCATTTGCTCGAGATCTTTCATTAACGTCCACGGACCAGATAATTCACGTTTTATATTATTATTTTTTACGCGCGTATACGGTTATTAAATTTTATTCGCACGATTAACTTGTGAGAACTTAAAAAGCAAAATAAATCGAATTCTAGAAAATTATTATTATTATTGTAATTATTTTCATAATTATTTATTATTAAATTGAATTATTACGATTCAGAGACACACAGACACATCGTTTAAAACTTAAAACCAACTTTTACGTTGCTAGCCGGACACTGACAAATTTTAAGAGTACTTTAAAAAAAATTTGCAGACACACACGATGATAGATGCGATTTGTACAAAAAACTGCTGCGAAACGTATCATATACGCCCGACCAGAAAGGGCATGATATATCGCACAACCTTAAAGGACGAGAAAAAACCACCGCAAACGAATTTTTGATTTTCCTTTCTTGTTTCGTATAATAATAGATTTAATTAGAAAAAAATTTTGCGCATGCGTGTGCGTATATGCGTGAGTGTGACGTTAGTAGCTGTTTCCGTATGCGTTTATTGTGTAAATGCTCGTGATATAGATATTATTATTTTTTTATCGAGTAGTTATTAAGGCCGAAATATGAATTAATTAGGGATGATTGCACAGTTTAGAATTTATGATGAAGTTCGGTATTCAGCTGATCGCACACCGATATTGAGCAAATTTCTGGCAGATAACCACGATATGGTAGACTGTTAATGGCGAACAGCACAATTCGCATATTGGTGGCGGTTGGCCACTCAGTAGATAGGAGTGCGTACTCAGCGTGTGACCAATATACACTCTGTTGACAGCTGTTTCCAACCTCGGTGAACAAATTTTACCACTTTTGAAACGTCAATGTATAATGCGTAAAATTTGTTTACGTGACGGGGTTTGTTTTATTTACTTCCACGCGTCCTAAATTTGCAATCGCGTTAAATTTTTTTGCATATTTGTTTAGTAAAATTATACAAAAAAAAAAAATTAAATCAAATCGAAATTGAATTAAATTATTACGATCATCGTTATTCAAATTATCATTATCATCATTTTTATTTATATAATAATAATAATTATTATTATTATCAGTAGAATTAGTGGTAGTGATGTTGTATTACATTTACGCTAAAGCGAATGATGGAAAATAAATCGGGACATTTTACGATATGACGGAAATATTAGTAAGGATATATAAGCAAGCGTATTGACAAACGATACGTAAGATTAAAATAGTTTTGAGACGATTCTGCTCGGAAGGAGCCGAAAATAAATATCGTGCTCGGTGCGTTTAAGGGAGTCCGGAGGAGTCGGTCGTATTTACACGGACTAACAAATATTACACTCGTTTAAGTAGCTTTAGGAGGCGCAAGCTTCGTACGCTCAAATTCCGAATTTAATAATTCGAGTCGATCGTTTTGGTTCTTCGGGTGGAATGGCACGACAGTCGACGAAAGCCGTGATCCGTATTTTCCCCGAAGCTCATTTCAACGTAAAAAAATGCCACCAAATAATATATAAGCTCGGATTATATATATATATATATATATATACATATACATATATATATATATATGTGTGTATATATATATATATATATATATATATATTATAACGTTAAGGGTATTTTCGATTTTCGCGTTTTTTAACGCAATGGCGTCATTGCGTCATTGCGTCACTTCGAAGGCTCTGAATCTTTAGACGTACTTTCTAGTTTTAATACGTATATATATATATATATATATCTGCATGATATGATGTGTAAGATTTTTGAAATCTTGTATTTCCACTATTAACGCCTAAATAATTCCGTTTATTCGCGTGGAAATAAAAATAAATAATCTCGATATATCTGTTTTCTTAATAAACGGATACACGTCACAGACTACCCGAAAGGGAGATAAGAAGATAATTTTGAAGGTTTGTTCCTTTTACTTTAGAATAAGAAGATAATTTTGAAGGTTTGTTCCTTTTACTTTAGAATAAGACGATAATTTTGAAGGTTTGTTCCTTTTACTTTAGAAGCAGAATCTTCGTTACTCTCTATATATACTTTAGTTTATACCGTCAGATATTCGATGTGTAATAATGAAGCCTTTGTTCAATTCGGATGCACCAAAAATACGTACTCAAAATAATCTAAATTAAATAATAACGAAAGCCCAACTTGTGCAAACTTCTAATATCCAGCACCTATTTGCTTCCAAATCATTCCATCTCTTGCTTTCCGCATCCAACTGGTTCCCACATATTTGACGATATCATCTTTGCATCGTCTTTTTGGTCGGTTAATTTTCCTTTTCCTATTTAACGGTGACCGTTCTATATATTTTACGACCCTGCTGTCTGTTTCTTTCCTCGTAACGTGACCACACCGTGTTCATTTTATTTCTTGACTGTGCTCTTGAAGTCTTGTTTATTTTATCAAGTTTCTGCAATTTGTATGTTTTTTATTTGCCTTATATTATACGATTATGTTTGTGAACCGTAAGTAATCGCCGATATGATACACGTATTAAATACTTGTACTTTTAATGATGAACTCATTTTCGTATTAAAAATTTCCTTCAAAGTGCAATATTTTTTCCAACCTATCGCTCTCCTTCTATTTACTTCATCGGCTGTTTTCTCTTTGAACGAAATTAATTGTCCGGGATATATTACATCTTTGATTTATTTTAATTTTTTTGAGTTAATGGTCACCGTCTATACCACAGATTTTCAGTTACGTGTATATCGTATAACTTCGGTGGAAGCGATACACAAGTTGTACTATAGCTTTTTAATCGCATTAAACAAACGAAAAATAACAATGAACGTAACCCGCTACATGAAATTATACACGACTCTCTACTATCGGAGGGTTAAAATCGAGACGTAGCCTTTTAGGAAGATAGCCCTGGGAAATTGGGTAAAGCCTGAAAGACTAATAGGTCGGACAACTCAGCTATTAATGTAACGGGGAATATTTAAATTTTATTTTACCTGCATCTTAAACAGAATAGGAAGCGGAGTGGTACACATCGAGTATACAACTTGTGGAAAATAGCGGAAGAAATTCGTTGCGAATCGGTGCAGACGAACGAATGCTTTTTTCAAGTGCGAGCTATTTGATAGAGATAAATTATATTCCGATATAGACGAAGAAATTTTAAATTTCTGGAATATTGATCGGAAAAAAATTATGACTGGAATCGTGCGCGTGTGTATTCTTTTTATTCGTTGTATTGTATACAGGCCTACGTCGATATTTCCAATACTTCCAATAGCCTGTAATTTGTGAAAGCACAGTTTTCTCCCGCTTTAATCCGTGTTCAAACTTCTGTTTAACCATCCGTAGTTACTATTCCCGCGGTATTGTCTCCAAGTGACCATTAATCCATTTTCCGTCATAAGTCCGGTATCGTACTCATTTGTTCGTTATTATACTTTTGCAAATATTTTTGCAATATCGCCATTTTTCTCCAATCGTTTCGGATTTTTTTCGTCATTCTTTAGGCTTCCATCATTTTTGTCATTACTTCCTCGTGGTGATATACGAACGATTTTGCGATGCCAATAAAATTTGACGAATTAAACAAAAAACAAAATAAAAAATCAAAGTAAAATATATTCATTTCTAGATTCCGGTATTATATAGGGTGACCCAGAGAAGGCGGGCGGTTTTGTTTTGTGAATAGCGCAGTTCTGCTATAACGCAAACCACGTGCTTCACGTTTAATCGTTGGCATCGCGTTTTGCGTGGAACGTTATGTTCGGCGTGAATCGATCAGTGAAAAGAGAGTTTCGAAAATAATTTAAAGTTACGCGATTTTTTTGTGTGTGTGGAGATACCTTAAGAACCGCGTTTACGAAACAGGAGATCTGAAAGACCTGAAAACTCGAATTTCTGAAGAAATGTCAAAAATTCGGCTACCTATACTCGAAAAAGTCTTCGAAAATTCGGTAAAGTTTGAATGAATATATTGTTTACAAATGGCGACCATCTAAACGATATTGCGTTCCTCAAATGATTGTAAGCTTCTCATTTTCCTATTTTTTGAAATAAGATTTCATTCGAAAATTTTTTGGTCGGGTAGTTTTTGACTTATTCAAAAACTAACAAAAACCGGCCATTTTCTCTTTGCCCCCCCCTCATATATAATTCGTCGTTAATAAATTAAAATTCTAATTTTCATCGTAAAAAATCGAAAATATTCCTATCTGTCGTTGAAAAATCCGTTCATATTGATATTGTATTTCTGACGTATGATATTATTATGTTTTGTTTTAGGTAAGTGAATTCGGGAATAATAACTTTTCTACAGATTAACGCGATGTATGATCGGGAGGTAAAATAATTTTTCGCTAACTAGCGATAATTTGTTCGGATTCGGAGGCCGAAGTAAGAGTATTGTTATACGAGAAATATTCGACTAAACTTAATAATTATATATTCGCTATAATCGTTAAATTGTAATATTCGATTATTAATTATTAATAATCGAATTTAATCGATTTATTTGCTAGACTCTAAACTGACCAAATTTTAAGGTAAATATATATTAAATATAAATAATGCGCGATTATTTATTACGTTAAAAAAAGTTTAACGTGTTAATTATCGATATTATATAAATTATTCAAAAGTAGGCACATATCGAAAAAAATACAAGTTTTGATTGTGATTTTTAATCTATTTTATTGTATTTATTGTATATGGTTATTACACTCGTCGTGATATACGCAGTAAGAAATCTGTTTTTGGGATGCGCAAATATTTTTTTTATTTTGTACTTTTATGTTATAGTTAATTCTGACTTTTTATTTATTTATTTATATCGAAAAACATATTTAACTTAACGCGTACATATCGAAATTATAAGTCTTTATAGAATATCGTCTATAACGAAGGAATATGTACAGATAAAATGATCAGCAAAGCTCTTACGTATCTCCTATTCTGTATATAGATTTCGAGCTAATTACATATAGATTTCCTATAGAACCACAGTTGTATAACTTTCTTCTTAGTAGAATCATCTGAAAGCGTTTTTAACCTGTATCAAAATACACAGAAATTTAAATCAAATCGAATCAAATCGAATTTTATTTGTATTCATTACAATTACGATAATAAATAGAATACAAAGAAAATCGACTATGCGCACAAATGCGCGAGTACCGGCTAAATCTGTAATTTATAAATTATAAAATACAAGGTTACCCGAAATAGCAAAACTTAACGTAAAGCGAACGTGAAAACTTCATCTCCTATATGAAATTAATGTTCAAAATATTTAAAAGAAAAAATTAAAACAATATAATGATTAAATAAAAATTTAAATAACACACGACGAGAACGTATAATATTCGATATAAAAAATACGAATGAAAACTGTATGATAATAATTTAACGAAAAGTGAAACAGTATGTTATTTTGTACGCTGAAATTTAACTAACAAAAATAAAGTAAAAAATTAAAATTAAAAATTGAGAAACAAACAACCGAAAAACTTTAAATTAACAAAGAAATTACAATAATAATAATAGTAATACTCCGAGCAATAATAATAATAATAATAATAAATATGCAAATGAATGTGTACTTTCGTCTTACCTCAAAAATACATCTCTTGTTCCTTATTTTTTTTTCAACATCCGATTTAATATTAATAATCGCCGTCGTTTACTTAATTTGTCCAATTATGGTCTATTTCTTATAATAATAATAATAATAATAATATAATTATTTATAAATATCATTATTTTTATGAATACCCTTAAATATTATGAAAGCAGCACGAGTACAAGACGTCCTGTATAAATTGCCGATATCAATTTTATCGTCAGTTATTCTTCCATTATGGAAGTCTGTAATTTCTCGGGTATGACTAAGTATAGTTTGCCATGGTATTTTATATAATATAATAGGCATAATTTTGTTTTATCACCACTTTTATTTTTTTCCCAATTATAACGGTTCCTTTTTATCGCAACTGTTCACAATTTTATTCTCGTCCTAAATACGATGTTAATTTTTTTTTTAATAAAATTTAGCGGGAAAAATTCTTTTAATTTGATGCAATTTTGAAATTAGCGAATAAATCTAGAGCTGATAAAACAAATTATCTTTACTCTTGTGATTGTGTATATATATGATACATATTTGTATTTGCATGGTACTTGTATATATATAGTTTATTGAGCAATCTAAGCAAAATAGCGGAAAAAATTATACTATCCCGTTTAAGACTTCATGCAGATAACCAAAAAATCATTCCTAATACACAGTTTGGCTTTCGTCCAGGTTATTCCACCACCCAGCAAGTAGCACGAATCACGGAGTTTATCACACATAATTTTAATCGTAATAAACATACTGGTATGGTTCTCCTGGATGTTGCGAAGGCTTTCGATACTACTTGGCATAAAGGTATTATTTACAAAATGATAAAATATCAGTTTCCTCGTTATGTAATCAACGTTATTAGCAGCTATTTAGCAAACAGACTATTTTACGTTACCATCAATGATTCAAGGTCTACTATGAAAACGTGCTCAGCGGGGGTCCCCCAAGGTAGTATTCTGGGTCCCTTTCTGTTTACTTTCTTTTTATCTGATTTCCCAAACCTACCTGATATTCAGACTGCTCTTTATGCAGACGATACAGCTCTTTTCCGTACTTCTTATATACCTAAAGCAATTACTAATAAATTACAGTCAGGAATAAATTGTGTCTTTCGTTATTATAAAAAATGGCAAATTGATATTAATTGTGATAAAACGGAGGCTATATTTTTCACCCGCAGGCGTCCTACGTTACCTGCTGAAGTTAAGGTCAACTCTACCACTGTAAGTTGGTCAAAACATGTTCGATACCTCGGGGTAGTCTCGGATAACAGACTAAATTTTTCTGAACATGTCAATCATACTACCTTGAAAGCTAGCAGGAGTATATCTACCATATATCCATTAATCAACAGAAAATCATTTCTTAATGTAAATAATAAATTAATTCTGTATAAAACACTTATACGTCCCCTAATGACGTACTGTTGTCCAGCTTGGAGTTTTATTTCAAATACAAATTTTAATAAGTTACAAGTATTTCAAAATAGGTGTCTCAGATGTGTTGTCCCTAGATACCACAAAATCGTTGACACGCATACTGAAACATGCCTTATATTAAGGACCATATCTTAAATTTAACGCCTAAGTTCTGCGATGACTGCTTAGTCCACGATAATCGTTTAATTTCTACCATCGGTAATTACGATTAACTCCAATTTATGTATAGTAAATATAAACATAGGAGGCTCAAACATAACCTGTTGTAATGTTTTTGCGGCGCCTATTTTAGAAATTAATATTCCTTCTTTATTTATTTTTTAATGTCTAACGTGTTTTTTCTTTTGTTTTATTATTACTATCTTAATTTTTTGTTTTTTGCTGTACAGTTTTTTTTCAATTATTTTTTGCTGTCATTATAAGTATAAGTATAATTATTTCTTTTATTTATTACGGGTCTTTGTATTATTATTTCTGATGTACGGCGAGCCATCCTTGGCGTTACGTAATTATTATTTAAAATTTTTGGTTTGTGTATACTCACTGTAAATTATGCTGAAATATACGTTGTTGTTGTATATATACATATATATATATATATATATATATATATATATATATATATATATATATATATATATATATATACATATATATACATAATGTATTTAGTACCTCGCATAATATTTATTATTATTTATTGTGAAATTGTGTTTTGTCGAAAATTATATTTAGATATGAAGTAATTTTGATCGTGTAGAATTTTCTGTTATATAAAAATTTTTCGGTGTTATAACCAAAACTTATGATAAATATCTAATTTTTATTTTTTTTTGTTTTAAGCTGGTGAGAATTAAATTTTGGAAATTTTTTGTCGAATTTTTTCCTTAAAATAATTCATTTGTAGATTGATATTCCCGTAAGATCTGATACCTTACTACGAAGATGTACCTCGAATATCGAATTCTAATTATATTTACGTAAACGTATCTTAGGTGAAAACCCAAATTTCTAAATTTATAACATTCGAACGGTTAATACGATCGAGCTAAAATTTTAAACGCGAATTCGAATAAATATAAAGAAGAAACCGAAATATCAAAAAGTACACGAATTTTAAAACTGGTAATTATCGTATAGGCCATTTTATTTAATTACTTAACATAGTTTTTATATATATAATATAATTTACCGACCTGACTTTTTCGTGATGATGATTTTTATTTGCACGTTTGGCTATTTGCGAGTAATTGTAAAGACATTTCACTACAGGACAATTCGAACCATTTTCCGTTCGTTTCTTCTAACCGCTTCAGTCGGATCACGTTTCTCTTTTCATATATCTCGTAAGAATTTTTAAAACTAACAACGTCCACAATTTTGCTAATAAGCGTTTAGAGATATTGTCTCACTTATTACGAAGATTATAACGTTCATATGCTAGCGCCATATTATAACTGCCTTCTACGCTACTTACACTGTACGAGACAAAATACATATAGATAAGTATTCGCCTACCTCCGATACTGAGATGGCACTTATTAATGACGATACATATTTTTTTTTTTTTTTTTTTTTATGGGGATGCCTTTACAGCTTACCCAACGTGGAGCCGTAATAATCACTAACTCATATTCTTATGAACTCGGACAACTTCTCGAGAAAAGTCGCTATGTCCGGGAACAAATCTAGATTCTGAACATGCAGAAGTGACATTACGTTATAAGGAGGACCACCACGAGATGCGTACAGTAATTTGAGATGCAGTTCAGAACGTAATGCTGTTAATGAAGGACATTCGAAGAACACGTGATCAGGGTTGCAGACTACACGACCAGCATGTAGATGACAATACGGATTATCTCTAAGCTGCATAACGAACAGGCGGTCCGGCAATAAGCAATGCCCAAACCGCAATCTGCTGATAAGCACAATTCCTCTCCGTTTGATGTTTTTGAAAACGTAGAACCATGGGAACCTAGGGAGAGACGGCTGCAGCTGATAATACGCAGTAAGAGGCGACCGCTGTATGCACTCCATATATGTCTGTTCCCAGAGCTTTTTATGATCAGACTGTGTAAAATGAATGACGTCGCGAGAAGAAACTGAAGAGAATAAAACACCACTAGAAGAACCCCTTTTAGTTATTGCATCTACCATTTCATTGTCGGGGACTCCTCGATGTCCCGGTACCCACAAGAATGACACAAATATACTGAGGTTTTCCAACTGATTAAGTTTCAACATGATGGCTGAAATCAATGAATCTGACACCTTCCCTTTGCGTTCAATAGCCTTTAAAATACTCTGTGAGTCGGTAATAACGAGATAATTACCTGGAAGATTCGCATCAATTAAGGACGACAAAGAAAGAAATACTGCCACACACTCAGCTGTAAATGAGGAACAGAGATCAGATAATTTGTATGCACTGCTAATATTAAGAGATGGGATATAAACTGCTGCACCAGTTCCCTGAGCTGACTTCGATCCATCTGTATTTAAGTAGTCTTCTGCAGACATCTAAAAAGCGTTATTTACGCCGGAAATATTATTTTATATCTCGATACTTTTCGGTTATTTATGTCGAATTACTTTTTTTTTTTTTACTTTAAAATACGTGCGCAAGCACGACACCTCATACGGACTGAAAAGCAGAAAAGTTGGCACAGATTTATAGAATCCATCGATCCGCAGACATCCAATCAATACATATGGATGAAGATAAAATCCTTAAATAGCTTCTCAATACCGTGGATATCAGTTGGCGACACTGCAATTACATCCCCCGGAGAGATCGCAAATATTCTTGCTACTACTTTTGCGGACAAGTCGTCTAATCTTAATTATCCGACGGCGTTTCAGGAGTTCAAGATGGAACAACAACGATGTAATATAAATTTAGATGATAGAACTCCAGATTCGTATAATGATACTTTTACTTCAATGGAACTGCAGGAAAGTTTGCAACACTTCAAAAAAAATTCATCCCCGAGTCCGGATGATATACCGGCTATCTTTGTTAAACATCTGCCACAAACTGCAGTCAACGCGTTATAACTACAAAATGGAAGGAAATATGGGTTAAGCAGACTCCAACAAACGGAAAATTAATATCAAATCCGGCTAGCAGGGTGCCAGGATTTGGTCTCAACAGAAAAACGTAGTGCAATTTAAATCGCGTCAGAACCAACCAGGGTCGTTGCAAATATTTAATGAACAAATGGAAACCGTCGGAAACGGAGCTGTGCAGCTGTGGCGAGATCCAAACGATGTCACACTTTATAAATTCGTGTAAAGTAAATAGCTTTAATAAAAGACTGGTTGGGCTACATTCACTAGAAGAAGGCGCAGAAAACTGGTTGTCGAACGTGAATTTATAATGCAGAATATCTCTAAATAAGCGCGTAATTGATACGATAATAAAAAAATTGTAGATATACAATAAAGTCTGGATGGACCGGACTTTCCCTGATATCTGGTCCACATCAATCGTCATTCCAATACTAAAGCCAGGCACAAAAGTGGACACTTACCTACCAGTTATCGACCCATAGCTTTAACGTGTGTGCTGTGTAAAATTATGGAAAAAATGATAGCAAATAGACTAATGTCGTATTTAGAAACAAATTTGGTAATTAGCCCATACCAATGTGGATTCCGGAAAGGTCGATCAACGCTTGATCACCTGGTACATCTGGAATCAGAAATTCGGAACGCATTTAGTAATAAGAAGCATTTATATTCTATTTTATTTGACCTTGAGAGGGCCTATGATACAACCTGGACGTACAGGATAATCAAGAAATTTAAAGATTGCGGAATAAATGGAAATATGCTATTTTTCATAAAGAACTTCCTGTCTAATAGAAACGATCCAGGTCCGGGTACAAAACTCGCTATCAAATCCTCAAAAGCTGCAGAACGGCATCCCGCAGGGGAGTGTACTTAGTGTATACTGTTTTCTAATAGCAATTAACGATATAACGACATGTATTCCACCTCCACTGACGTATAGATTATATGCGGATGATCTTAACATCTCTTATAAAACTCGATATCCGGAAACTGCTCAAAAAATGCTTCAAATAGCATTAAATAATCTCGAGATTTGGTGCCAACAAACTGGATTCAAATTCTCTACTTCCAAAACACACTGCGTAGACTTCCATCGTCGGAGTGGGCAGCAACCGAATCTACAGCTAAAATTGTATGACAATACACTTAAATTTCAACGTCGAGTAGCCTTTCTTGGTGTCATTTTTGACTCCAGATTGCGTTGGGCGGACCATATTATAGAACTGCACAGGAGATGTGCGACGTCCTTAAACATACTAAAAATTTTAAATGGAAAAAGTGCAGACTGCATACGGACATGCTTTTGAGGATCTATCGCGTAGTTATCCGGTCAAAAATGGACTATGGATACTGTATCGTACGGCGTCGAAATCACTACTTCAAAAACTTGATACAATACACCATACCGCAGTACGAAAAGCGTTAGGTGCGTACCTACTAGTCCTTCATCCAGCATACTAGCGTTGGCAGGAGAACCACCTCTACAAATCCGAAGTCAAGTACTTACCATTAACTACGGAGCAACCGTGCTGACGAAGACAAATCATCCTAATTTAGCATTAATGGACCTTTCAGGTACGAGCTGTATGGCAGCGAACCTCGAAATGACCAGATTGCTCCATCTGCCCTGGGCAAAGATCGGTTCGATCATCATGGACTGCGCACTAAGGAAATGGAACGAAATATGGATCAGTTCCGATATAATAAATAAGCTGAGGTCGGTTAAAAATAATATATATCCTCTAAGGACGACGATTCGAGAAAGTCGCATATACGAAAAAGTACTATCCCGGCTCAGAATAGGACATACTCAACTTACGCATGCATATATTTCCGAACACGACGAACCTCCAGAGTGCGAACTCTGTGATGAACCTGTAATCGTACACCGCCTGTTATTGAAGTGCAACAAATATGTAAATTGCAGAGCACTGAATGACATATCCACAGATGACATGAAGGATGTTCTCCAGGACAATGTATATACAACGCGTAAACTGTACGAGTATCTTATTTGTACGGATTTAATGCCTTACATTTAATTAATTTAAATAAGTGTGGCATAATCTTATTTGTACGAATTTAATATTTTATAAATTAATGTAAATTAAGTGGTCATAGCCGAAAGGCAATAAGTACTGCTATTAAACAAATAAATAAAAAAAAAAAAAAAAACTTTTATACTTTCACGGTTGATATCCGTACGTTTAGTTTCCAAAGCACTTGCAGTTATCATCGTCAACGGACACAATTTTTATGATTATTATTTCGTAATTACGTTAACTTTGTGTTTAATTTAGTCGGGCGCTCTATCGACATACCGAGCTGCGAATGTTGTTATGTGGTCGTTTTATTCGCGAATTAAAATAATAAATGCTGGTTGTTCTTTAAAAAACAACATTTAGAACAATCACTTTATTTTCCTCGAACGTATTATTTTTCCAAAAAGTAAGTAAACAACAAAAAAGCAGCTAATCTTTCGTTAAGATTTGTCATCTTTCGTAAAGAAACATTTTTAGAAACCTTGTTTTGCTAATTTTTTTTTTTTTTTTTTTTTTAAATTGCTACATTCCGTACTTTTCGTAACTTTTACTGAAAAATTTATAACAACATACGCGGCTGAAACGATCCGAAGTATCTCGGGGCTAAGCTGTTCAGATTTTTATATTCTCCTTCGACGATAATTTCGCGTACAGATGATACACACGTGTTAACCTTTATACATTGTAAAAAATGTTAAAATTATAAATTTCATACAGGCTTTTTATTATACAATCTCTCCTTTTTTTTAGCCGGATGAACTCTGGATAATTTTTGAGTATATTTTTGTATATAAACATATTTTTAAAATTTGGCGCATTTCAAAACGGAAAGTACAAAATTTTCGTCTAAAATTTCACGTAGGACATTGTGACTGAAAAAAGGGTTAATAAGGTTGTTCAAATTTCTATTATGTACGCGGGATGTTTACGCTCGAACACGCGGGTGTAATTTTTAAGTTTGAACTATTTGTTACGATCGGCTGAATACATACGGCTGTAGTTTCGAAAGTTTCGAAAAACGGTAACAATAATATGGTCGGCAGGTTAATAATTTCCATTCAATATCGAAGTTCGATTCTCGAATTGCCTCATTTCGTGTTTGTATTCGACGTGGTGGTGGTGGTGGTGGAGTCGGGGCATTACGCGTACTCTTTTTTTTTTTTTGGACTTTTCGATTTAATTTCGATCGTCGTTTCTACGCTTTTCAAAATTCGTATAGATACACGAAGAGTGGTCGACAAATTTTTAGCTAGACTTATTCGAAACTCCTATATTATATATATATATATATATATATATATATATATATATAATCCGGAGTAAGTTTCCTATAAATTATAACTTTTCAACTACGCCTCTTCTGCCGGTGCTAGCTGACGCGTTGAGGTAAAGTACCAGACTTCTCATTTATGTTTTATGAAAGAAAGCTTCTTCTTGTTTTTCAACAAGAACAAAAACTCCGAAGAACAATTTAAGCTCGTAAATTTCGTCGCTATGACAAGTTCGGCGGTTTCTCTAGTCTAGTTGGTGTCGGTTTTACGTATCTCCATTTTTATTTTCCTGATGTATAATTTTCTTTTCTTTTTTCTTTTTAATTTCACTCTATCCGCACAATATGGTCCCCCTTAAACTGTCCGAGGTTATCCTCGCCCTAAGAAATTATATTTTTATTTTCTATCCCGGAATATTTTATATAATACTTTGGAAAAACTGAAAGATTAGACGATATTCTAGGAGCTGTTTACTACTCGAAGTAGGCTGATTTTCGAACCGACATCGAACTCAATCGCAGAATAACTTACGAGCATATAGCGTAAGCACAATTGGAGGCTTCTCACGAATATTAGAACTCGTTAAAAATTCACATTTCAAATTTCTTTCCGTCCGAGTTTTTCCTATAGTTATAGGTTTTACAAGAAGACATTCCGTATACAAAAAATTAAAACTGACCTAACCATACTTACCGTAGAGACTTTACGCCAAGAAAAAAAAAAGGTTCTCGGTTCCAAAAAACCTTCGCGTAAACTCGAAATTGATCAAAGAAACTTGAATAAAAAAAAAATTGTCTATATCTAAAAATAAAAATGCTCTTTACGATGTGTACGGTAATCTATACTTCTGTACCAATACATAAAACTGTGTAGTGTGTGTGATTTGCGAATATTTTCATTATAATCACTGCATCGGGCTATTTCATCACACATAAACAGAAAATCTTTTGTCTGTCTTTATGTTCCGATTTAACTAAAAAAAAACTATACATATAATATATGCGTATACTATATTGCGTTATTAGGGGAGTAGCCAAAATAAGGATGGATATATATATATATATATATATATATATATATATACGTATATATACGCATACTATAATATTAATTGCGTTAAGGGAGTGACCGAAATAACAGACGGATATATATATATATGCGTATTATATAAATCTGTTAAAAGAAAGAGACAGCGATATGGTATTTTAAAAAAATTATTTCACAGGGGTTACCCACCAATTCTAGTTAATAAATACAACCCTGCGCCACTAAGTAAACCGATTGAGAATAATATTTTTCGCACATTTTCTAATGGAACAACCGAGAAATACCTTATAATATTCGTTCGTTTATAGGTTATTATAACTTAATGCCACACTTGCTCAACCTAACAAAAATCATAAACCGACGACCCATCGATTGAATTTATAATTTCCATTCAGGGTAGATGACCTTGAAATTAATAAGTGACAAAAAATTGTAGGCTTTTCGGTCGCTAATAGTTAAATTATGAGTGCACCATTTTATTGTTCGTATTTTATGAATTATTTTAATTTATTGCTTTTTTCTGTTAGAATTAATTATTTCCATTCTAATTACTACATATATATATATATATATCTGTTATTAGGCGTTTGAGTATGTAGACAGATGTTTATATTATGTGTCTGTGTGTTGGTACGTGTACATACACGCCCGTATGGGGATTTGATCGATTTTTTGACGCGATAAACGATTTATAATGACGGTGTTAATATAACCGGTAAACTAGGATGTACCTATTCTGGATGTTTGCAATCGGACGGTACGTCGTCCTGATCGTCATTACTACGCTAGACCGATAATGGATGTTGGATTGGTTGATGGATGATAATTACACTAATTTTTTATTCTCGGAATTACAAAAGAAATAAATGACGACATTAGCGATCTCTGGAACTTTTTCTAATGATCTTTCCGCTGGTAAAATCAGTTGGATATTATTTTTTTTTTTCATGAACCACTAAGTGATTTTATTTCATATTTCTAACCTACTCTCCGGTTTATACGGTAAACCGTAAATTAATTTGGGGTTTCCGTTAACGTTTTATATCAACGTATGTGTGTGTTTGTGTGCTATGTGCTTGCTAAGGAGAAAGTAAATGTAAAAAAGTTTTAAATAAACGGATTCTTTGAAAGGACAAATACACTGGCATTACACACACACATATATATATATATGTATGTATGTGTATATACATATATGTATATATTTATATATATATATAATTTTTCTTTATGAAAAATCACACAGCTTTAAGTGAATGTAATAAATATATACTAAGCATTTAAAATGTGAAAAGCTAATATTTTTTACATTTTATATTTTTATATATTCTTTATATATACTGGCCAATGGCCTATGATTTTTCATTTTAAAATTTTTTTAATTATTTTAACTCCAATTATAAGCATTTCAAAAATCGATTGATATATAAGTGTATATATATACTTCGTCTTTCTCTCCTCAACCTTGCGGTTGGTGGGTGAGTAACATATATAATATCAATTGATTTTTAAAATGCGTACTATTGGGTCGCATATATTTTACAAAGTTAGTAAATGTGAAGCAATCGAAGGATTTCTAGGATCGTTTGAAGCCTTATTATTGAATAGAAAAGGACGACATGGTACGATATTAGATATGTGGCCGACAATGATTATAGGATAAGGATATCGTAGCGAATAACGTCTGTTTGATGTGGAAGCAAAGTTAAAGCTTTGCGACTAATGACAAATCTAGTCCAAGAACCAAGAAAGGCTTCTTTGAATTCGCAATACATGCACGTGTTTACGTTCCAATACTACGTATAAATCTGTCTATTCGTATAACAGTTATAGTGACACATTACCCACGCAAATATATATTTGTCGTATAAGTAAAATTATCACGCTCCCCTTATAAATATTGATAAAACTGATTTTTCTTAATTTATTAATTAAACCTCAACATTTTGTTTTAATTTATACAATATAACTATTAATTGATAATCCCGAGATATCCGTCCATATTGCGAGATATTTATGTGCTCTTTCAGCTTGCGGACATTTACATACCTCTTTCCCGTGTATACAGTTTCTACTTGAATCCTTCGTTACATTTGTCCGTTTAGTTGACGCTCTATCCTTCGGTTGTGTACAATTATAATTGTTATTTGTCCGATTCTGTCCTATTTTTTGTGACCAAAAAATTCGTCCTACGCGTCATAATCGTGACCGAGACTACTGTTGATGACCTGTGGTTTGCAAGAACTTCTTCTAAAATATATGTATTATTCATGTATATGTGTGTGTATATATATATATATATATTGACACAAATTCTAAATAAACTTAACGCTTCTTTCAAACTATACGTATTAGCTACGTGGACGCGCACACATATTGTTAGTTTGTAATACTAAGAAAAAATGTTTTTGGCGACAGTTTTTTTTTTAAAACAAATTATTTTTTTTTCCCGAACGAAATTTGTTGACGTTGGCTAGTGTAACACAAGTTTTGGAGCTGGTCCTTTATTATTTCGAATATGAAGTAAGATGTATTTTCCATCATTAAACGTATGTAACTGTAATATGAATAGACGTCTATATTAAATTTGAACGCCAGCGCGCTTATAAGCACAGCTATTTGATTTTCATAGGAAAATGCAAATTTTTGTATTAATCCACGATGAAAAAGGGTGCGCATGTGTGTTGAATCGGGTTTAAAAAATCACTAAGCAAAAAATTACCAAATGTAATTTTTATACGTATACACGTTTATCCTTGGGGGTAGTAAATATACGGAAACTTACGATAAGGACGCATTCATAATGAACTTTTCAACGCAGCCGTTTTCAAATTAAAAATATTCACATTCGTTAGGCTCTGTTTTTTTTTTCTTTGCTTTTGAGTCGGTAGCTCAGTTTCTTTTAAAAAATGAACCCTAACTTCCTATACAGATTTTTTTTTTAAAATTTATTTTGGTTCCTTGTTTACTAAAATTTTTATTCCAGATTGAAAAAAGAATGAAACAGAGAAAACAACATTCAAACCGTCCGTTGAAAAAATGCGTACCTCCACGAAGTATTTTACCGTCTGCGTTTGAAGCCTATAATCAATTGAAAAAATCGAGAAAATTTCAGTGCTCTATTTTAATACCCGGAAATGCTATACCGTTGTGTAGTTTATCTTTTATTTTACTATTCTCTAGTCACCCCCAGAAGATTGAAAAAAACCTGGAACTCATATGTATAACACGAATTTGTTTATATATATATATATATATATATATATATATATATATATATATATATTAACACTCTATTGTTCAAATTATCACTGCTTTACAATATGTTTTATTAGCAGTGTTCAGTGCACTGCACCGCCAGTTCAGTCTTAATCAGTACCCTTTTTAATTCTTTATTGCAACATATATGTAAGAACCACTTCCTACATATATGTATACATATGAATGAATGAATAAATAACCTTTATTTAGTGTGACTATTTATCTTCTTTTTAAAATATTATATATATATATATATAGGCTGCTAATGTTATTGGTATTATTATTAAAGCTAAAAATTACTTTTTTAATTGTTATACTAGATTCTTCCTAACGGAGATCTCTCCCACCCGATTGTTTCAAAATATATTTATGATTGGGCAATTCTGTTCAGGACTTAAAAATTTCTGAAAATATTCGTCTTTCCATTTCGGTCGGAATGTTATTCTTACACATCATCGTAAGTTTGACACTCTTAAGACCGGTTTAATTCCATGGTAAGTATTTTCGACTATCGGTCTGTATTTGTTTTCTTCAATAATGTATCGATAATTGCCGTGTCCTCTGTTAACTCTTGAATTTGTCCTTCTCTTATATCGCGTAGGAGACCAGGAGACCGCAGTTTAAATATGTCAACGTGTCCGTTTTTCGTCCAGTATTTTATATATATATATATATATATATATATATATATATATATATATATATTTATTTATTTATATCATCATAAACACTAACAAAGTCATATTGTTTGTTGCCGAATATCCTGACCAGCCATTGTTTTTTACCTACAATATCGGTATGCTTGGACATATTGTGCTGTAAGTAGTGGAGTGCCACTGCCTTAATCGTGGCAGTTAACAGTTAAATGCTAAAAAAAAAAAACGTTATAAACTTTTATGTCACGAGTTAATTTCGAACCCCCCGAACAGTCGGGAACTCTAGCAGCAATTACGCTACCGCGGCATATTAGATATTTATACAATACCGTGTAATCGAAACATTCGATACTACCAGTTCGCGTATGACACTATGAGAGATTTATCGAATAGAAGCAGACTGGATTAGATGCGAGATGTCGCGAGATAATGCCATATTAAACTAGTGTTACGTGGAATTCGATAATATTTTTTCAGCGAGATTTTAGCAGGAGAAACTGTAGTTTTGTTGATTAGTTTGCCGGTTTGTGAGTTGATTTTTATTAGTGATCGTTTCGAGAAAAAAAAACAACGAAATATTTTGTAATATGACTAATAAGAAAAAACACATAATGATGGTATTTAGGATGTGCAAAAGAATGCTTAAATCGGTAATTCGTTGTACTTAGGCGTTTCGCCAGAAATATGTTACGGAGTGTTATCCTGAAACGTAATTTTAAAGCGACGATTAAGAGTCAATGCAACGTCCGAAAATCATCGGAGTTAGTTGAATGATAATAAGTCGTTGGCAAAATAACGGTTGCGAACTGCTCCGAATGAAAATCATAATTTCCGACGATAACGAGCATCCCAATACACCGCACGAGCTGTAAGAATACTTATATTTATTGTTTAGTAAATATTTAAAAACAGAACTATTCGAATATAATTTTCTACAAAAAATCGGAACGTTTTTTTTAAGCCATTATCAAGCGGCGTCGTAAAAACTAAAAAAAAAAAATATATATATATACAATTTATGAAAAAAACCAATACGTCAATATCTAAAGAACGTTCAAATTCGTGTGTAAACAACGATGAAAAATCATCATTTGGAAAAAAAATGTAAAGAATTCAAATGTACAAAATAATCGATTTTCGACCTGAGGTATAAAACTAAAAAAAAAAAAAATATATATATACAATTTATGAAAAAAAACCAATACGTCAATATTTAAAGAACGTTCAAATTCGTGTGTAAACAACGATGAAAAATCATCATTTGGAAAAAAAATGTACAAAATAATCGATTTTCGACCTGAGGTATAAAACTAAAAAAAATATATATATATATATATATACAATTTATGAAAAAAACCAATACGTCAATATCTAAAGAACGTTCAAATTCGTGTGTAAACAACGATGAAAAATCATCATTTGGAAAAAAATGTAAAGAATTCAAATGTACAAAATAATCGATTTTCGACCTGAGGTATAAAACTAAAAAAAAAAAATATATATATATACAATTTATGAAAAAAAAAACAATACGTCAATATTTAAAGAACGTTCAAATTCGTGTGTAAACAACGATGAAAAATCATCATTTGGAAAAAAAATGTACAAAATAATCGATTTTCGACCTGAGGTGTAAAACTAAAAAATATATATATATATATATATATATATACAATTTATGAAAAAAAAACAATACGTCAATATTTAAAGAACGTTCAAATTCGTGTGTAAACAACGATGAAAAATCATCATTTGGAAAAAAAATGTAAAGAATTCAAATGTACAAAATAATCGATTTTCGACCTGAGGTATAAAACTAAAAAAAAAATATATATATACAATTTATGAAAAAAAAAAACAATACGTCAATATTTAAAGAACGTTCAAATTCGTGTGTAAACAACGATGAAAAATCATCATTTGGAAAAAAAATGTAAATAATTCAAATGTACAAAATAATCGATTTTCGACCTGAGGTATAAAATTTTCACCTATGGAAAAACGTTAAAATAAAAAGAGGAAACTATTAGAAAAAATGAAAATTAAAAATAATTCAATAAATTTTATTTATAAAAAGTATATTAATAAATTTAATCGATTTGTTCATATTAGAAAGCTTTTATTTTTCCGGCGTTAATTTTTTATGTATATCGTTGATCTGTCTGGATGGCGTTGTTTACACTATCGCGTTATTTTATAAACGCTTAATTTAGTAATTTTTTGTAAACACGTAAATTCGGATTTTTTTTGTACATTTAATTTTTTAACATATATGTTTACGTACACTTATTTTTTATATTTAATTTTTCACGTACGCTCGATAATAGCCTAACAGCCGAAAATATTCGTAGTGTTTCTTCTTCTTTTGATTTGCGACCGTATTACTTAGGCCAGAGGCACGGGAGGAAACGAGTTAAGAACTGGATTAGAGGAAGGATGTTTGTGATTTCGAGGAAGAGGAGCAGTTTATAGTCTGGGCGGATTTTTATTATATAAAAGTCGAATGCTTTTTAATTACGTTTTTTCCATTCGTTTAATTTTGAAAAATCGCTACACGCACTGTCGAAATCGGAGTTTATCTTCGAAACGCTTGTTCGATCGGACGATTGCTTATAAATCATCCTTAAAAATTCTGCGAATATTCCGTGAAATATTTCTACGAAATTTCTTCATAACCGTTATTTCGACGTTTACTATCTCCAACTTGTCGCACGTCATCGGATCGCCGATATCCCGTTTTATTCAAATCGCGCGATTATTACGAAATTCTTAACTTCCGAGCGCTGTCTTCGAGAATTCCTGGAAAGATTAAAAGAACGTTTTTTTTTTTTTATCATCGTCATCTTATAGTAGTTGTCTTGAAATAAGACTAGTAGAGTGTGATGTCTTTTTAATTCTACTTTGGCGAAATCGAATGAGAGAATTCTTCGAGTATTGCTTGAAAAGAGAAAAGTCTCTTAAGAAATATGGAAATACTTTCGATCGGAATGGAAAACCCGTAAAATGATATCATCGTCTTCGAAAATGCCGCAAGTTCGGTTGACAAGTTGTTTTTTTTTTATTAACCTATCCTTCGTTCTGTAGCAGTCTGCACGATGATAATAATAACGTTAATAAAAAAAAATCAACTTTCATCAAACTGTCGAAGTCTATTCCACTGACGTGTTTATAACTGCCTGTTGGTTCGATATACACTTTATGTTATGTAATATATATATATGTATACATACATATATATATATATATATATATATATATATATATATATATATAAAAATAATGTATATGTATATAAAGTATATGTATGTGGTTTGCCAAAACCGTTATGTTGGCGATCGTTTTTCGAAACCGTCTTCAAAATCGACATATCCCTATTAAAACTTTAATTATCCGGCACGCAGTTTCCGCTTCCTATTCAGAATCGATCGCTTCTACGTAAGGCTTCTACGTAAGGGTCACCTCGATAGAACATTTGAAAACCAATAATAGTAATAATAAATAATAATTTCATAAGTTATTTAACATTATTAAGACATTTCCAATGTTTAACATACGAGGAAGTAATAGTAATAGTAATAGTGATTAGATAGTAATTTAGATGTATAAAATAAAAGGTTATGTAGCCAAATGCAATATTTTGTTCACTCGCGTCATAAACACATCAAACACATTACAATATTTTTATACAATGGGTATACGGATACAATTTATTGAACGAAAACATGTAAGAACTACGAATAAGTTTTATTATATAAATGCAGTGCAAGTTCGACGAGTTCTTTAAATTAATATAAAAAGTAATCGAATAATGTAAGATACAAGAAGATTCATATTTAATCGAATAACGTAAGATACAAGAAGATTCAATGCAGTGCAAGTTCGACGAGTTCTTTAAATTAATATAAAAAGTAATCGAATAATGTAAGATACAAGAAGATTCATGTTATGATACGTAACAGAAATATATATATATATATATATATATATATATATATATATAAGCGTGCATATATTATCGTATAACAAAAATAAATTATAATCGCAATTAATGCTCGTAAAATACAATAGCCCTCACTATACACGAAGAGAAATGTTCGAGAGTACGTTCGATAAAGTAGTATAGTATCGTATATTTCAATACGAAATTTTATAAATCATGAAGAATTTATATACACATAAGTATCCTTAAAGTTATACGTTAGCAGTTAAATACAACCAAATGACTTTACAAAACTAAACAAATAATAAAGTAAATATAACAGTAAATAGCTTGTATAATAAATTTAGTTTAACTTGCATATAAATAAATAACGTTCGATAAAAAGAATAATGCAATACAGGTGGACGTATCTAAAAAAAAAAAAACCTGAATGAATCTTATTAACTATAAAACTTTATTTATCGCTATGCTTAAGTTTTTTACTAGTAAATAAATAATTAAAACTCGATGCTGGAACTAACGTAATAATAATCAAATCGAAACTACAAATCAAACTTTATCGTTACTACTACTAATAATAATAGTGATAGATTTGTTTTTGGTCTTCGATGAAAAATTTATCCTTTTCAACCGTAGCATGTGAACCGTTTAGTGTGTTGTTACATCTGGCCTGAAATATGTTAGCTGCTTAGAAATAAAACTGTATTGTATAAATTTTCCGGATTGTAAATGTATCAGCGAAGTATATTGAAAACAAATTTAAACGAAATAAATGAAAAAATTTCGGAAAAAAAAAAGGAAAAAATATTTCGAAAATGAAGACATTTTTAAATTTAGTTGTTGGCCATTATCACACGTTTCCGGGAATAATAATAATAATGATATATTTATAAAGCAGCGACATAACTAATTAATTTTCGTTTACCCTCGAAATATAGAACCGATTTTGTGCGACCTATATCTCCTGTTTAATTTGATGAGTACACACACAGACACACACACACTTTGTTTACGTTTTTGTCTGGATGTTTGGGAAACTTTAACTGTAGCATGTTCAGTAAAATTCAAATAATACTCTATTCCTTTCTTGTGTATACAATGGACTATCCAACGTAAATAATAAATGTTTTATATACATACACACACACACACACACACACACATATATATATATATATATATATAATAAAGTGTTTCTTATGGTAAGAACTAAGAACTTTGAACTTTTGTGCTTAACTTTTAACTTCTCAGTTGATATATATTATTATATACATACATACTTCAATGGATGTGACGGATTTTATCTACCTATCGTTTGACTGTTTACTCATCAGTTACCACGTGACATTCGAAATGAACAACAGGCTGACTGCTTTCTAGTATTGTAATCATTAAACATTTTCCAAGTATGTAATTTTAAAGTGGTTTAAAATGAAAGGTAGATTAACCTAAAACAGTTTCGGTGATTTCTGTCGCAGTTTGAACCAGCTTCGATTTTCTGGAAATGTAGTTTCCAACACTGTTGTGTGACGTTAAATTTATTATAACTAGTTTGGCCAGGTTCTATGATCGAACCAGTGACTATAATAAATACGTACCCGTTTTAATATATATATATATGACGTATATATATCTAAGTTGATGTTTATAAGTGTCCATTATAAAAGCAGTTTCACGAGTCGCCGTAATACAGAATACGATTACGAGGACATGTATTGGGTGTGGATTTATATTGCTGGAAACGAAGTCAACTTAATATATATATATATATATATATATATATATATATATATATATATATATAAGCGTGTATACGTGCATCTGCTTATGCCTGGAGTTTAGAGTACTTTGACCTTTCTCTATGCTGAAACGGATGTATATATATATATAGGATGAAGTCGACAAATTCTCTTAGATTCTATTTGACGAAAATTAACTAAACATCACCACAGTTTTGGGAATAAGATTTTGTCGTCCGCCTACTTAATTTATTTTTATATGATATATATATGTGTGTGTTTTGTAGATACGTATCTCTGGATGTATACATATTGTATTCACCGGTTGACGTAATTTGTATGTGGGTTTTTTCTCTTTCATTCCATGGGCGGCTCAATTGTCCAGGAAATGCTGCGGCCTATTGCATTAGGAAAGTCTAACTGCTCTCGAGTAAAAGGGTTTTGTCGTCGTTATGTAAACTTTAGCTTTCACCGAGAATTTTAAATTGGAATCGATTTATATCCTTTGTAAACAAATTGATTTATTCGTTTTACCGGCTATCCACTACCCTCTGTAGATCTAGATATTTTCCTAAAGTTTACCAATGTGGGTGGGAGATAAAAAAAAAAATCGAAATTACGAAGTTATTAATAAGTGACGTAAAATTTCAAACGCGGAGGCGTTAAATATCGTCCTGTTATTCGTTTATGTGGAAACTATTATTTTCTTTATTACTCTATGTTTATATATGTATTTATACATACATACATACATACATATATATATAATAAATTTAAGCAATGAACAATCACAAAACACGGTCGAAAAGAGTTAATTGAACCTTCAGATTAATATTTGATTAATTGTTCATGTACAAACAATAGAAATGCTCTAAACCATTAAATGTAATCTGCTCTCAAAGTGTTATAATAACTCTTCGGAACTTGAAATTTAAAAAAAAAAAATTTCAACGATTTGAGTAAAAGTTTACCAATTAATGGTAGATATAGCATCATTATGAGAAAAGGTCTTAGGAATGAGCAGACAGCGAAGCTCATTCTACAATATGCTCCTCGATCTGCTGCATTAATCACCGCTCTTAAGTAAACTCATAATGAATAAAAGTAGAAGATTTCATAATTAACTCTTTCCAAATATCAGATCCCTTGTTTATTTCCGCCAAATAGGCTTCTGACGTGATTTATTCTGATTACTCTTCACTCGGTCGGCTTTGCACCAGTGGCGTATTACTTTCGGACGATTATATCGTTCATCCTATCTTTTTAAATCTTGCATTCTTCGATCACCTTCCACACTTATAGTAAGGTATTTCCCTTCGAACGATCTTCCACATTTTCACCAAAATTCCTTTACCACTTTCATCTTAGTAAACGTATCTAAAATAACCTCGATGGTTTACACGGGATCGATTAATTGATTTTTAACTTCACTGTGTTCGAATGTTTCTCGCGAAAAATACACTTACTACCGGGAATTTACCCCTTTATATTCGGAATCAGTTTGTTTCTCATGAGAACTTTCGCTATTTCAACTTCCTACTCGTCATTTT
Organism: Coronaproctus castanopsis; assembly: GCA_032883995.1. Classification (NCBI taxonomy): domain Eukaryota; kingdom Metazoa; phylum Arthropoda; class Insecta; order Hemiptera; family Monophlebidae; genus Coronaproctus; species Coronaproctus castanopsis. The sequence goes on along the minus strand of CM065052.1, from coordinate 64,558,929 downwards.
TATCTTCCAGTTCTTTTTCATTAATCGGACGAGAACGCAGGCACGCGTCCCTATCAATATCGCTAGGGACTACTTGATAAAAATCTCTTCCCTTGTGCGAGATCGTTGTTCGAACTGATCCGACGACATCTGGCGAATTATTAACCGTTCCCAAAGCGTTTCGAGATCTGCTGCTTTTTTTTTTTTTTATTAACCGCACGTACAACTGTTCGCCGTGTCATGCGTACAGCCGTACGAATATCATCATCAATTCGTAAATAATTCTCATCATTAACGGTTTCTATACAGTCGAAAACGCCGACGACGATAATTCACCACTTTACACCTATAGAGTCTCTTTTATATATTCGGATTAACTATTCTTTGCAAGAATTATGTATATAACAAGTTCGTACCCGGGGGTCGAGGCCTGAAAATATTTGCTCGTATTTCAAATTTCTTTAACCGACTTTACGATATGCACCCGGTGACGGACTTATTTTAATGGAATAGTTCTCATTCCGCTTTCTTAAAAAGTTGAACCGATGTTTATACGGCCCCCAGTTAACAATTCTAATTTTAACAAACTGCAACTTGTGCAAAAATCAATCTTTAAAATTCACCTCGTTATACCGTAATAATAAAATACGCGTCGCACGTTGAATATTCCGCCCATATTAAAGATTATATATTTAAATTATCTAAAAAAATTTTTTTCAAAACTGCGAACATAGCAATGAACTAAAAAAGAATAATTGGCAAATACGATTCAACTCGTGTTCACGTACACTACGGGTACAAACACTATCATAATCAACATAATTTGATATAATGCGATATGTTCAATTCACTAACAGCGATGCTGTTCGCTTCTGCTTAGAATCATCACGTGTTCGTCTTTCTAGTGATAGCCCGACAGAAATACTCGCTTTATATCTTCCGGGTTTTTTTTATTTTTTTTTTTTTAGTTCGCGGTTGAAGTGGTGGTAAAAGGTATATCACCAACTAACTTCTTCGGTGTTTATATATCGATATAAGTTCTATGATAATAATTTATTAAGTTGGAAACGAAGTTTAAAGTCGTATTGCTCGTGAGATGCTTCGGCTTCCATTTTAATACTTTAATTCGTACCGGTTTGGTAAAAATATAATAATTATTTCGTCAATAACGCGCGGAACGGTTCTTGAAAAGGGGAACGACCGATCGAAAATCTGGGTAATTTCATATTGCGATGATAATTGAAAAATCGTTATTTTTAAAATCTATCTATCTTTTATATATTGATCGTAATGACAGAATGTTTTTATCGCTGCTGCAATATGTTCCGTATTTATAGCGGTTACTTTGCATCTTTCATTCCGTTACCGATGTAAAAGCGTTTTTCCAATTGTCATCCCGCATCTAGTTGAAGGTGCTGTGCATTTCTGAGAGAACCGGTATAAAGGTTTTCAATTGTTAATATAACAAAAAAGATGCTAACTAACGATAGAAATTATCGTGTTCGACCATAAAGTATACCAGTACCGTTTTCAGGTTCGTGTTATATTCAGCGAGAATATAATTACGTATACGATAGATTCTATATTGAAAATTCGTACGTAACTAGGTTTTTAGTATTATTATACAAAATCGATATAATTAGCGATAACGTTCTCGAAAAGAAAGTATTATGTGGAAATTCTTGAACCGAACGTGAACTAACTATTTTTCAATTTTCTTCTTCGAATGAAATTTTCCGCCAACGCGTAAGTGTAAACGAAAACAAATTTTCCCGACAATCGAAACAGCCGTCGGTTGAAAAATTTTTACACTAACTAGATGGCCGGTCATTTTTCTGAAAAATTTGTCCTATACCTAATACGACGACTGGCAGTCGTGAAAAACTATTTTTCCGTTGGATGCGTCTCTTAGTCGTATCGATTTCCTTTCGTCTCACGTCGTCTGCCTACGCAGATGTCGTTTCTCCGTTTGTTTCGTCGACTGGAAATTCGAATATTCGTTATTATTATTATTATTATATAAGTAGTTGAAGAAAATTGAAGACCAGCTATCGTCCTTATTGCGATTATATATATATATATATATATATATATATATATATATATATATATATATATATATATATATATAATTGTTATTTACTATTACTATAATTATTATTGACTGAGATAATTTTTTTTTACATATAATGTATAATCGGTATGTTACGGTTCGTAGGGAAATAAAATTTTCTTCTTAAAAATGTTTTCTTTCTATAAATTGTAATGTATTATATATATATATATATATATATATATATATATATATATATATATATATACATCAAATTCTTTTGACTTTTATAAAACATAATGCAACTTCACACGTATAGTTATTAAAATTTTACTAAGTTCTCTATTAATACTGGATTATAATTTAGTCAACGTTCCTCGAGTTGACTGTCTTATATATATATATATATATATCTACAGTCGTATATTGATCAAAATTTTATGTAACAATCAAATTCCTCCACAGTTGTCGATCATCTGCCGAATGTACCAAATCTGGTATTGACAGTTTAACACGCCGGCATATTTGTTTCATCCATCGGGTCATTGGCCGACCTTTTTTTCTATGTCCGTTCATTCTTCCTAGTGTGACAGTCCTGTCGAAGTCTCGTGCACGCATTATATGACAGAAAAATTTGTGCATTTTATCGCGTATGTCTTGTGACAATTGTTTATCTATATTAAGACGCTTAATGATCGAGACGTTCGTTTGTTTATCGTGCCATTTTATACCCAGCATTATGCGCCAGCATTTCATTTCAAATGCATCAATATATTGCTGATCCGTGGAGTTTATTACCCATGTTTCGGAACCATAGATAAAGATGGAGAACACCAGGGAACGAACAAGTTGTATTTTTGTAGAATAATTGATATTTCCATCCCGCCAGATACGTTGCAACTTATTCATATAGACTCATCGCAGATCGTCTCATCTAGGAGTTGTTGACAGGCAATCACGATATATTTATTTATATATATATATATATCTATATCGTGATAAGCCTTTGCCTGTCAACAACTCCTAGATTTTCTGCGCTTTCCTCAACGAATTTTTCCCAGCTACCTTTGCTATATCATTGTACCACCGCGTCATTGGCCTTCCCTATTTCCTTTTTCCGTCTATCGGCCATCACTGTAAGATCCTCTCTTCGAACCACGTTGCCAGCTCAACTTAATTTATTTATTAGCTATCCGCTGTGCTGCATCATCCAACCGTGTTTGTTCATATATCCGTTCATTCTTTTTATGATTTGATATTATTATATCCACCGTCATTCACTCGTGTGCAGTCTTTTGAGCTTTCCTTATCCGATAATATACATAAAGCTCTTGCTTATTTATCTATGTGTGTGTATGTTTATATATACGCAAATATGTATTGCATATTCGTCTGCGTAATTACGTATAATTTCTGGTAAGTTAAAATTTATACTATAGTATTCCCGGTAAATTTAAATTATCTTCATTATTTGTACTTTAATATTCACGCTAAATTTACATTTACATTTACTCCACTATTCCTATTACGGTATTTTCGGTAATTTAAATTTGCTCTACTATTTGTACTATAATATTCTTAGTAAATTTAAATCTTATTTCTACTATAATATATCTAATACATTTAAATTTGCTTCGCTGTCTATACGATAGTATTTCCAATAATTCGAGAACTAGTCGTAGTGTAACATTTCTGATAAATGTAAATTTTCATCACTCCGAGTACTCCTGTTGAATTTAAATTTGTGCTCCGAAATTTGGGCTACTCTATTCCGTACGCCGGGTTCTTAATTTTTTTTATTCTCTCATCCGTAGAAAGTCACGCTGAAAGCGACGGTTTCATCATCATCAACTACACCCATCGCTAGTGTCCCATATTCTCTCGCAGAAATTAGATTGTCGATAATGAAATTTTTCTTAACAACGCCTAGTAGAGATTACGACAACCGATGTAAGAGGGTAGCGTATGTGAAATTTAAAGACTAATCTCATAGAATCGTTTATCCGTTCTCGAGGGATATTCGCGGTTATGATCGCTCTCGTAAGTAAACCCTTCTTTACGATCGAGGTGACGTGTCTCTTAAAGTATCCAGTATGCATTTTATATACTTATGTGTATATATATATATATATATATATATATATATATATATATATATATAAATATATATATGTATAAATATATATTTATCCTCTATGGATTTGCACCTTCTAGTATATCGGTTTAATGATGAGAATTTTCAAAAATCATACACACCCTTTCAAGTTGGGTCAGAGTACTGCTGCGGCGAACAAACCAAATTAATGGGATTTTTTTTCTCGTTATTAATTTATTTGTATTTTTTGTTCGTCTAAATAAACGAAGCTGAAGAATATTCGATGCCATCGTAATATTATTCCCTTATTTTATAATTTTATATTGTGAACATCTTTACGCGATCTTTTGTTTCCACTGTCCGACGAAGTGCACGGTGTTCGTTACAGGTGGAAAAGGCATAAAGTTCCCATCCACCCGTGGATTGATATACGAAAAATCGTGATATATATATAAGTGTATATATATAGATATATCTGTACGCTTCTGTTAACGGATACGATGGGCGTACCATCTTTTTTTTTATGTTTGTCATGTCCGTTAGCTAAACTGTTCTTAATTTTTAGTAATATTCGTTAGTTTCCTTTTCCCATTAATACCTGTCCACCATATACTCTGTATCGGTATATATTTATCGTATTAATTATTAATCTAAATTAACGTGTCGTGATCAGCAAATAAGGCTAGAGGCACGAGGGAGATTAAGTTCAATCAAAGCGCAGAAACGAGATATTCGTAACAAGATAATTCGGTTAGGTAGGGTATTCATCTCTGAAGAGAAAATGAGCAGGGAAGGCCGAACAGTCTGAGTGATGAGCACAAAGAACAGTCAATGAGGAAAAGAGTGAGTCTTATATGACCCAGTCGCAGCCTGCTGACGATAACGTCATCTCTGCGGTTTGGGAGCCTAAAGTGGAATTCTTCATTTCGCGAAGCTTATATTTAATGAGGAGCTCGACTGCCACTTTTGTTGCTATCAAGCAAAAAGTTTTGATTTGACATAATATATCAACGGTCGGAACTGGGACGTCTGGGATCGGTAGCAATGTAGCGGCGTTCTTTTGCTGCTCCGTCTACCAGTTCATTCCTTAGAATCTCGGCATGAGCTGAAATCCATAGGAACGAAACTAATTGAATACATATATATGTTCATTATGAACTTCCTTTATAGTTACGACGACCATTGTCGACGTGCAATCTGATGACACTGTTCATCTTATATTGAATCTGTATTTAGTGGCATTTTGTTCTCTTTTTTTTTTCGCCACACCGGCTGAATTGTATTTATCGCATTTTTCACGATTGATTTCGATTATTAAATTCGCTTCTTTTCCATCAACTTCGTTCGAATATATCGATATTTAGATCGTTTGCAACATATCTATGTGGGGGATTTCTTCATTCGTGATACACGGTGCGGCATTATTTTTCTCACACATCCGTTCGAATTAGCCGGTGTCATTCACGTACCTACCGGGATGTTCATGGTGTATCGAAATAAATCGCCTACATCGTGTTTATCTCCTCGTCTTGAAACACGCAGTTTAGAATTTACGTAATTCGTCGTTGCGAATACAAACACTTTTCACATTTATAGATTTTTATTCCGGACAATTCTACGGAATAGCGGCTGAAAATTTCTTTACTCGTCCTACGAAATATTTCGTAAATTTAATTCGTAATTACAGCGTCGCTGTTTCTCGTACGGTTATAATTAAATGGCAGATGTCGTTATTTAACCAGTTGCAAGGTAGCGCACGTGTTTCGCTAATTACAGGCTGGACTGTTCTTAAGTGTTCTGTAATTAATTAATTTTTAAACCGATCGTTCGGAAGCATTTAAAAAAAAAATAAACAATATGTCCTTATTTTTCAGGAAAACGTAATATTCAAGGACGGTAGTTCCGTTCTAAATAAAGCGCGGACGTTTAATTGAATTTAAATATATTTTTATATGGACATTACAGTACGTGTATATATATATATATATATATAATGTTGATGTATTGGAGAGTAGTGATTTATGAATTTAACAAAACAAAATAAAATTGAAGATAATCACTAAAAAATTTTTTTATTACACGAATACGAAGCTTTTCGACTATTAAGTCATTTTCAAGCTTTTGTTAAAAATTTTTAAGATTTGTAAAAAAATTTTTAACAAAAGCTTGAAAATGACTTAATAGTCCTTAATAGTCGAAAAGCTTCGTATTCGTGTAATAAAAAAATTTTTTAGTGATTATCTTCAATTTTATTTTGTTTTGTTAAATATATATATATATATATATATATATATATATATATATATATATATATATATATGTTTAGGGTAATTCGCTTGTTATTAGCAACCCCTTTGTTTATTGATAATTCCCGGGATTGCGAATAGTAATAATGATCATAAATGAAAGAACTTAATTCAAATCGAATATTTATAAGAAGAAAGAATTTTTTTACGCGAACATCGAAAAAAAGTAGATTTTTGTAAAATTTCGTGAAATTAGCTAATTTATAATAAAACGCGGGGAAAATCGGGGCGTAGTATAAAAGTATTTGACGGTTTTTATGTAATTTATATTAAAATAAAAAGAAATATTAATTTAAATATTAAATGTGTAAAAAATATTTTAAATCGACGTAACCTTCTTCGAACTTCGTACATATTTTGAATGCATGGCTGTTCATGTAAGGCCAGATTTATGTCACGCCATAATAATAATCGAAATTATTCGAGACGCATTTTGGAGTAAATTTGTTTTCTAACTAAATAATGGTCTATAAATTAATTCGGTCTGTTTTTTTTTTGAGAGGTTGTGATGAACGTGATTTGAATATTTCTCGGGGTTTTATATATTTACGTTTGTGTGAGTGATAATATTTTTTTTTTTTTGCTAGAGGAAAAAGAATGGACGCTTAAATCGGCGGTATATTTGGCACGCTATATCTAGCGCCAATATTGCGTATTCTGGTCTTCAATTTTCCTTTATTAAAAATAATATTAATATTTATAAAATAATGAAAACGAAATATTTCGATGGATTAATCGGAACTTTAATTTCGAATACGACCTACATAACGAATAAAAACGATTTCTACGTACTCGGATTATTACAGTCCGCTCGTTTCATTCTCGTCATCATTTCATTTCGGTTCTCGCCTGTTAGTATTCCAATATTTTTTCTCCACGATAACAAAAGTGACGATTTATCGCGGGAAATTAAAACCGCCATCTTAATTAATTCATTTCCATCTGTTTCCTTTTTCCTTAATATATATTATTAGTTCGTGTGTGTGTGTGTGTATAGATTTGTAAGTGGGTGTGATTTTATTATAAAGAAGTTATTATTATTTTTTTTTTATTTTTTGACAATTTTCGAAATCATCCGAAATAATAAAGTTTGTGTGTGCTCGTTATATAATAATAGACAATTTTCGACGTTTATACGATATCTTACTTATTATAGAGAAATGAATTAATTTTTTCTTTTAAACGGTATTCAAACCTCAAAAAAATTAATTGATTTTTATGAGGAGTTGATTTATTGAAAATGTTTAACGTCAGTCATCGTACCGTCCCATTAACCGGACGGTGTATATAGAACGAACTTATTTTGCACTCTAGTGGCGGAAAATATTCTAACACTGGCCAAATTAATTGCTGTAGAAACGTGAAATTACGTCAGCCGTTATATATATATATATATATAGACTCTGATGACAATGTTAAGTACTAGCAATTGTAGTTTTCACTTCTTGAGAAGCGTCTTTCTTTGAATTAATTACGAAATACTAAAAGGCAATCGCGGAAGTTTAATCATTTAAAGCGACGTTACGGCGGGTCGGAAATCATTTGTAACAATCTTTTAATTCAAGCCTAGTATATCGTTTATTACATCATTATTTTTAAAAAAAATCATTATTATTTAAGATTATTATCAGAATTTTTACATTAGTAGTTATTACAATTGAAACAAACAAAAAAGTTGAAACCGCTAAATTTTTTTATTTAAAAAAATATTAATTTAACAATTCACAAAAATCACTAAAATTAATAACGGTATTAATAAAACGATCTAATGCGATGAGCAATACAATCCATTTATTTTGTATGCTTGAAAATGACGTGACTGTCGAAAGGCTTTGCAATAGAAAACTTTTAGTGATTAAACTCTGTTACGATTTTGTTTGGTTTATAACTATCAGTAATATATGTGTATATATATATATTTAAATATATTATATATATATATATATATATATATATATAAGAAATTCCAATTGGACATATTATACGTCATTCAACATGGATTACCAACGTATTAGAAGGAAAAACTAATATCCAAAGAGGAAAACCTCGAAGGAGGTTCATGTATGAAATCAAGGGAAGAAGGCCGTATGCGGAAATTAAAAAATTAGCCAAAGCACGAAAAGATCTTGCCACGCTGTCATGTTCCAACCCTCGAGTTGAGGAGAAGAAGAAGATATATATATATTAAGCCAGTGAAATAAAAAAAATTTAAAATACAGTCGTCCAATATAAAATTTATAAATAAAACAATAATTTGATAGTAAAATAAAAATAATAAAAAATTGAAAAATACTTTTCAATATAAAAATGAAATTTACATTGTACTTCTTAGAATTAATTCTTCATCTAAATTTGTTCTCGAATTTAATAAAACTATTTTTATCCGCTTCTTTTATTACTTCTATTATTCTGAACATCCGCGAGGTGTTAGCCGAGCAACGATTGTTGTCTAAGGAATGAAAATCGGTATGTAATTCCTTTACAAATGGAAACCGGGTCGAAAACTCTACGGAGTAAACTCTAGGAACGGAGATTCGACGAAAGGAGTGGCGATTCTTGAATCCGAGCTGGTCATTGTTGATGGGGTATTTCTAATTCGGTTGGTTGCTGTTGCGGACATCCCAGACAAACAATAAAACGTATCGTCCGAGAATGCGAAGTATACTCGAAAAATGGGATCCGCGCGACGAAAGTTAGACTGGTTTTCCCCTTTTAGAGCTCGATCTCATTATTTACATTTTTTCTAGGAGTTTTCATTTTTTTAAAATGCTTTTCTATATGCGTTATAATTTTGATTAATATTTATTTTGCTTTTCAAATCTATACAATGTTTTCCAAATAATGATTTTTCATCAACGTTTGCATATGAATTGTGAATGTCTTTAAATCTTATTACGAATTGCCAGCCTGTTTCTCCTGTGTATTCTTTATTTTCACATTGTTTATAAATTAATTTATACACTTCCGAATGAATTTTTTAATATATATTATTATTATCGTTACGATCGTTATAATTAGTACAGAATGTAGCGATTAAAAAACAAATAACGAAAATCTAGTTAAAATCGCTAATGTTTTTTTTCTATATGTTAAGAGACAAAGAAGATTTTTTCGAGCCATTATCGTGCGGACGTAAGAATTATTAAAATAAAATATAAAAATATATAATAAATAAATTAAGGGAAAAGAGAAAAAATTAAATGAAGCGTTAGTTAATACGATATAGCGAAAAATAATGCAGTGTAAATAATCTGATAGAGTGATTTTCTCGTTATTTATTCGATTTTTTATTATTAAAGAGAGATTTCCGAATTTCGGTTTGCAGTTTCGTTCCTACGTTAATTACGAAATTTTATTATTATTATTATTAATTATTATTATTAATTATTATTATTATTATTATTATTAATTATTGTTATTATTATACTGTTGTGCGCGTGTGGATGTGTATGCCTTATATTTTAGGTGTTATCGCCGATATTTGAAATTTACCGTTCGAAACGGAGAAAGATTATTGTCATTATTTCCAGCCATCGCATAGTGTTGCGCATAGGCGGTTTTATTCTTTTTATTTTAGTTTCATATACACAATCAAAGATGAATTGTGTACGATATCATTTAAGTGTTATGTCATTACTTTTTTTTTTTTTTTAAATCGTATATTTGTATATAACATATAAAAATACATGCACAATTTCACTCACTACACATGCCTTATAGGTTAATTTTTTTTACTTCCGTCAAGCTATAAGCTTGTCGACGGGTTTAGTTCACTAATATTTATCGCGCGATTATTATATTTTTATATATTAATTCACAGTTTTTCATATTCGCACACTCACTCATATACACTCTGTCCCATTTGCTCACATTTTTACCCTCATTTATCTCTCCCAATCACACATACAATATCATTTTAAACAAAATGTATACATATAGTAGCAGCACTTCGGTCATGTGCTATATGTCTATCCCTACCTATTTAATTTTGCTCATAATATCTCCATCCAGTAACCAGGTTTTAATTTTTCTCTTCAATTTTCTTAAATTTTTTTCCTGCGGTATTTCATCTGGTAACTGGTTCAAAATTTTTGTTATATTATATTTACTTGTTTGCTCACCATAATTATTAGTAGTAGTACTTTAATTAATTTCTCAATGTTTATTTATCCGTTTTTTATTTTATTTTATTTGTTTACTCGTATTCGATTTGTAATTAATTTTTATTTTATATTTCATCTATTTTGAAATGTGCCGCGGTGTATTGTATTGAAATTAAAATAAATTTGATTTGATTTGATTAAGAATATTTACAGTTTGTCATGTTTTTTTTTTGTTTCATGTCGTAAATAGGCTTAAATTAATTTAAACGTCTAAATTTACAGTTTTTATAATTTAAAAACCTAAATTACGGTTTAAATTCTAAAATTTAATGCCAAAAAAAGAGATAGATAGTTCGGTTAGGTAATTTTCTATTTCGTACCTACCGTCAATTTTAATGCTTCCCTATCTATTCTTTTAATCCGTTCGAATTATCATTATCATCATCGTTAACTATCATCATCATCATCCTTATTGTCACTTCCGTACGATACGGATTAATCCGTTCTATACGGGAAACTGGCGGACACGTTATTTTTTCATCCGGGCGTACGCGTGATAGTCGAGGTTTGAAAAAATAAAAAGTTCCGTCCGAGCAGTTCGGAAACTTTTAATTCGACTTTACGTTATTATAATCCGCAGACCAAATAATTCGCGCGTTTTTCTTGTTTTTTTTTTTTGGCTTCGCACTTGGAAAGTTATCGACGTATCGTTGCGATTCACCAATCCAATTATATATATATATATATATATATATATATATATATATATATATGTATATATATAAATTTTTTCCTGTATTATTTTTACGATTCTTTTCAAATTCGTTCGATTAAAATTCCCACCACAAGTGGCAACAATAGCTGCTTACAGTCTAGACAATTCTTCGAATAATTTCTAAATGGATTATAAGAGGGTTAACCTTTCGACTGTTCCGATGAAAACTGGGATTATTTGACTTTACGTTATCGATATTCAGTCGTTTGGCGGTCTGTAAGCGTGTATATATATGTTGATTACATCATCGAATGAATGGTGGGAATTTATGGCAAGATCCCATTTACGTTTAATCCAACTTAATTATAAAGCACGATTACTATCGTATGTTTAAGGGATTATAGAAAAATTGATTGATATTCCTAGTTATTATAAATAGTCATGCATATACACACATTTATATATATATACATGTATGCATATAATATACATAGATACATATATAATTATTCGGAGTGTCAAGCCTATAAAAAAATATATATTTTTTAGGGTTTATGTTTCAAAAATATATTTCGAATTGGCCGATAAAAAACTATTGTAAAGTTTATCACCAGTTTACGTGTTCCTGTTATAACTCGTATGTTTGTAATTTGTGTTTTCCGGAGTGGCTGTTTTGACCCCATTCCGCTGATTAAATCGCTGATCTGAAGTTTTTGGAACCGACTACTTCGCGCAGATTTTCCGACTATTCCAAAATTTTACCAATGTAACGCTTATATTTATAATTATATTATCGATTCGCGAACCTCTACACGAAGCTACAGTTGATCTCATTTCACGTAGATAACTATTGGCAATAATCGATCAAATACATTCGAAAAAACATTTATAGACGTATTGTTTACACGTTTGTTCGTTCTTTTAAATTATCCGGGGTTTCATTTTACATTCATTTCCGCTATTTCGAGGAACTGAATCCTGAAAAGTGAATTCAATATCGAAGTCGTCTAACCCCATACGTCTGTTCCAGGCAAGAACGAAAGAATAATGATGTCGGATGATAAAGTTCAATTTCATCGATAGTTATCCGAATATTATTATGAAAGTATATTATAGTAAAAGTTGACCGAACTGAAATTTTCCCCCCCGGTGGCCTGTAGAAGTGTTTTCCGGCAAAACATACCTGTTGATTTTCTCTTGGCCTAGTTAGTTAATTAGTGAAGAATCGCACTTATCGGTAATTCGTAAAAACATTTAACAGATAATCTCCAGAAGTATTCGGAGGTTGTACAATAAAACAGAAAACGTACTACGATATAAATTAAATTTAGATTAAATTTAGAAGAGGACATTCCGGTATTAATTATTTCCGAATGTTTATCGATATTACGTTAATAAACGGATGGTTATAGTGCGAGCGATTAGTATATTGAAATTAATTTTTCACTAAAATTTAATGAAATAACGTTAATGTTAATAATAAACGTTAAGTGCGCGCACATTCGTGAACTTTTATTAGTATTTTTTAATTTTTATATATTTTAATTAATTAATTAATTTATTTATTTATTTATATTTTTGTTATGAAAAAAAAAATAATAAAAAACTAGGTCGTTTTGTTTTTTTTTTCTCTCTCGATAAAAACTTAATCGTATTATTTCATCCTAAGACCGGCCAGTTTTTCTATTTTCTAACGTCATCTCTATTCTTTCGAAAAGGAGGATAAAATCGATTTATCATCATCATTATGATCTGTTTTTAAAATAAGGAAAATCTGTAGAGTGAAATTTTGTTGCATATTCGTCGGGGATTTTTTGAAAATTCTATACGAAAACGGTAAATAGGTTCTATTTACCATTTTATTTATTTACGTCTTTATCTTCTATTTAGCTATTTCGTTTTGGTCGACATAATTTTCGCATTTTTATTATTACTATTATCCTGAGGGGACCAGTTAAAAGTGTTTTTTAGCGGTCCTGGTTGGAAGCGAATATTTCGTTTATTTAGTTTACGCGACAATTCCGTCTCATATTTACCTGCTGTTTAATAAAATAAAAATATTCCCTACAAACTTATACATACATACATACATACATGTATATATATATAATAAATATATAATAAACCATTATTTTTCATACTGAAGAAGATGTCCTTATTTTGCACTCCATCATTTATAATAAATAATGGAGCTAACTGCTCGATTCCTTAGAGAGTAATGTTACTGCGAAGGAAACGAAAACAATTGCCCTACCGGCGTATTAACATTTTTACTTATTATTAATTTGCGTATTTATTATTACTGTCATTAGTTTTCCCTTGAAGATTCATTTAAACGATTCCGTCAAATACTAATTTCGTGCAATAATTTCAGTGCATACACACACACACACACACATATATATATACAAAGTTCTTCTTCAATTATTTCTTATAACTTTTTACATATCGTGTGGTCGTCATCGTCATCGAAGCCGCTTCTCTCGAGTTAGGAGATCGCGATATTTTCCGACGTCTGACTTGCCTTATAATCTCTTTTAGGATGGAGATGATCGACGTTTTAGTCGTTTATCATTTCGATCTTTTTCGTTCCTTTGATCGTTTTTTTACTTTACTTCATACTCGGCACCTCCAGCATTAATGCGACTTTTTTCATCGTATCTTATGCTCTATATGTTTCGGCTTCCTTTTTCCCGATATCTTCGACTGAAACTCTGTTTCTTTCTTCAGTACTGTCTCGGCTCATGATTTCTTTAGCAAATGCGTACTTTCACATTCGGCTTTTATATGGTTCGTGTGTTTCCCACGAGTATTTTAACGCTTACATTTTCCTGAGTTTCGGACTTGTTTATCGAATTACGAACACTCTACTCTAGTTAGTAAACGCTTTCTTTGCCGTGCCATTTCTTGTTACCATTTCTTTTAGGTCCTCGCCGTCGTAACTTATTACAGTTCCCGTGTAGATCTATGTTTACTTCTTTCACTATCTGTGTTTCTATATTTATATTTACTTTTTGTTTTCCCAACTTCTTGTGTAAACTTCTCAGCACTTTTCTTTTCTCAGCGTTAATTCTCGCGTTATATTTTAATTAACCGGCGCCGTTTATTTGTTTCGTAATTTTTTTTTGCATCCGAGTTCCTGTTTCCGCGATTTTATCATGCGCGTAGTTATTTCGTTTATTATTTCTCTATTTATCTTCGGGTCTATTTCATTGATTCGCGCCTCTTTCACGATGTCCTCCGCATATATGTATGTTAAATAATTTTGCAGTCAGGGAATATCCTTGTCTTACACCTTTTTCGATGCTGTATTTTTCCGTTCCGATTTTTATATTTGCGCGCTTAACTATTCTTATATCTTCATCGTCTACATCGTGTTTCCTCGGATTTCAATCATTTCCTCATGGTAAACAGTACCGAATGTTTTTTCTTAATTTATAAAGAGGGTGACTCTGTCCGTTCGATTCTGGTATCGTCAACAATAACTTAAGCGCATACTTCATTAGAGCAACGATTCTGTATTCGGAGTATATTTGCGAACACAAAATGTATACTTTACAATATCTTCAGTACCATCGTCGTATATTTTATTCATAATCCTCAACAGCTCTTGTTTACATCTTTGTCTAATATGCTTAACCAAATCCGCTAGTATTAAGTCTTTTCTCGTTGTTTAGTTAAGGCTCTTTTTATGCTGTCCTTTAGTTCTCAAATGTCAATTTTTGGTTTCGTTTTTCAGTTGTTATAATATCAACTTGATCGGCCCGAGTACCATTCTTTAATATAACCCGGTCAGACTTCTTCAATTTGCCGGTCGTTCACACAATATTTTCCATCCTTCCCTTTTACATATACTGTGTGTCGTTTTTTTCTTTCTATAATTCATCATCATTTTTTTGAACTGAAACTTCTATTGGTGCGTTGTATATGGAGAGTTAAAAATGAACAAGCGAGCGAGCGGAATACATGGGCTTGAAGGAAAAAAATATATAGGTATATATCCCGTTCGAATGTATCTCCACTATCAACAGCTGCAAAGGTAGTATGCTATGTATTTTGCAAATTCTTATTGTTCTTATTGTTCTTATTGACATGAACTTTCATAAAATAATAACAAAATATAAATTTGACTATTGATTTAATTCTTTATACCTTACACCAGATGCTTTTTTTTTTTTTGTTTATTTTAGTATGTAGTTCACTAACGTCAAGCTATTCCATGTCATTTCTTTGAAATGCCTTTTCAACTATATTTAATATCTTTTATGTTATCTAAGGATTATATTCTCGTTTTCCTTTCATTGGTAGTATGTTATTACTGCTGCTTTTACTTTATACCTTCGGGTGGTCCACTTCAATGTGGTCATTTTTATTTAGGCTGATCTCGTATTGTTTTCTGTAGTTCTTTCTGAAATTCCTATTCTGCGCTTTTTCATTTCATCAACATCTAACTGTTAAAATCCAGCTTTCTTCTTTTTTCGACTATTCAAGACTATTTGACATTTTGCAGCCAGTAGCCTGTGGTTTATAATCAGCCCTTGAATACGTACGACAATTTTGCACTGCATTTATACGATCTCTAATTTACAAGAATATAATCAATGTGGTTTTAAGTTCATTCTTCTGGACTGATCCGTGTATATACAATATTCTTTTATGTTGTCTGAACCAGGTGTTACATATCTTTATATCGCGTCTCTCAGTGAATTCCACAAACATTTCGCTTCATATATATATATATATATATATATATATATATATATATATATATATATATATATATATATATTAATGCATGCCAACACACAAGGTATTATGAAGATGGTCTTCGTATCTTTCGTTCCTAATTATTCTGACTAGCCCATTCTATGTTACTTTTACATACAAAATGGACTAGTTTCAATACACCAATTATCTAAAACGTAGTTGCGCTCGCATATGACGTTGTTATATGGAGACCTTCTTGAAAGCTACGTGATGACCAAAAAATTCCTCGTAATCGGGTTAACGGTACAACCAGTTATGATGCAGATTGACTTGTAACAGTTGTCTATGTACATGTGTGTGAGCATGTGTAAATGGAAAAATAAAGTTGTATGTATCTATATCTATGTGTGCGTAGAGTAGATGGGTGTATACATATTGTTAATTATCAATAGATTCTGTGGTTATTTATATTGTATATGATCTGTTAGTAATAATAAAAATATAGTATTATCGGAAAGTGGTCTTTTAAAAAATAAATAATTTGTATATATATATATACATAATTAATTGTTCGTTACAATCTGTAGTAGGTGTTTCAGTACATACACCTAAACGCCGTAAAATATCCGTTAAATTTTTGTTAAATAAAAATGAATTTTTAAGAAACGATGAATTAATCTATTATATATATATATATATATATATATATATATATATATATATTTGTTCGCGGAAAGAATAAATTTATCCGAATTCATTCACACACGACTACTGCGTAGAGATGTTACGATAATGTTCGTCTTTGAATATAGTCGAAATGCGTCCATGTGTAAATTATGTTAAATCGTTTTTAAACCGGTTAGATTAATTTGAAATTCCAAGAAAGGATATCATTAGAAATAGCCTGGTGATGTGGTTTCTTGAAACTGGCGATTGTGTGGCACTAATCTTAACACCTGACGAAGTGTGAAATATAAATATCGGCAATATTTAATAAGTAACAAATTTTAAACATTTGCTTCCGCAAAAACCGACTAACTGGAATTTTATTGAAATAAAAAGAAACTTCGCGAATCAGCCGATAATTAAATGTCAATTTATAAGTGAAATTGTGTATATGTATATTTATGAATACATGTTTGTGTGTGTATGTGTAGGCGATGAGAGAGAGTGAGAATAAAGAGAGACCATTATGATTATTTTTTATCAGTACGAATAAAGTCTACATTTATTATCTATACTATATATATATAACTGAAATACTTTGGTCACATAATACGACGTGCAGAACAACATAACTTGCTCGAAAGCAAGGAAATACCAAGTGGGGAAAGATCACCACGAAGAGGAAAAAAGGAAAACTCGTATAGAGAATCTGTCGGATTTGTTCAAGTTATCAGTTATTAGTTTATTACGAAGAGTTTTGGATATAGACGCATAACCATCAATATATCAGTCATTGTTCGATAATGTACAGAACACTAGAATCCGAATAATAATATTATATATATATATATATATATATATATATGCATATGTGTATGTATGTATCACGCGATTATAATGCGCTTATTGTAACCCACTGCTGGATATAACTGCTCTTTATTTCCATCTCTAACGTTCGCCAGCCTCGTCGGCTGAACTCTGTATATCGTGCTGCCACCTCGATGTTCGGTCAATTGTAATTTCTTCGTCCAACTGTCGGTACTTATTCGTTATTCGTTTCGTCCGTCTGGCATCGTTTCTTCTTGCCACGTGGTTTGTCCAGTTCCGTTAGCTGCATTGAACGCACGTTCAAATACATCTGGTACTTTAGTCCGTTGCCTTATCTGACACACACACACACACACATATATATATATAACTGTAATGTATGTCCGTGATATGCAATATTTTCATTATAATCGCTGCATTTGGCTTTTTTTTTATCACATATAAAGAGAAAATATATTTTTAAAAATTTTTGTCTGTCTGTCTATTCTGATTTAACTCAAAAATTATTAAAGCGATAATGATGAAATTCGCATAGCTTATAGCCTATATTATCGGATTCGTTCTAAGCTTTGTTTCGCATTGATATCACAAATAGGACAAAAATTACAATAATATAAAAATTTTAAAAAGTAAGAAACCAAGGTTATCTCTGTTAAATTGTTTAAAATGTATATATTGTTTTTCAACTGTTTTCTGCGTTAAGGAAGCACGGCCACTGTCAATACGTTACCGTCATCTCATGGTTAAATGTATTGGTTAAATCTATTGATTTCTCGGACGGCAGAAACGATAAAAAAAAAGGAAATGAAAACGCTAGAAATACACACTGAAATATTTTTTAAATTGTTCTAAAAAATACGTGGATCAAGATGACCCCAACTCACGGATGGGAAAGGGTGCGTTAATGTGCTCTTTGTCAATCGACAAATTGCGTAGTTCCGACTTAGGACTTTGTTCGAAAGTCTGAGACTAACATTGAGTAGTTTGTTTCTTTCTTTTTCTAACCTTTTCATTCGTGCTTTATGCGATTTTGACGAAAAATTATAAATTTTCGTACAAGCGTTTTTACGCAATATCGCTTCTTAGCGAATTATAGATAAATATCGATGTGTTTATATGTATATTTTTAAAATTGACACATTTCTCGTCAACCGGAAAATAAAATTTTTTATTAGCGTTAAAATGTGTCCTGTACCATATAGCGGACATTGCGACTGAAACGGTTGGAGACTTTTCAATTTCTCTGTACACTTTGATACTACCTTCCTCAATAAAGTGTCCTTCGTTTTTCTTTCACCCATTAAACCGAAGAATATTTATATTTTTGTCGTACTTACGCAAACTCTCCAAATTTTCAAAAAACTGGCTATACTTGGGACTAGAAGAAATAAAAAAAAAATTTTCAGATATATATATATATATATATATATATATATATTGAAAAATATCGCAATAAAGAAAACGGTCAAAGATGACGACTAATTAATGCTAGGCACGATGTTCATTATTGTTCGAGCGAATTCCGGAGCAGCCAACATCCGTATTTGACGAGGCTTTAACGAAATATAACTCCGATCTTCTCGCGATATCTTTTCACTTTTTCTAGAACATCCATTTATGTCGCGTCTGGTATAATCTTTATAGCGACGAGGACAAAATGTCCTACACTTGACGTCGGTCGCTAGCTTGACGTTGCCCTCTTCGTCTTTTTCTTCTCACGTCGACGGTATGATATTAATTAACAATTTAACACAACGACATAGACCAATTTATTTTCGCGGATATATCGACCTCGTGTCTCTTCTTTCATTAGTGTTTAAACACCTTCCGAAAATTATCGGTAAGCCCATCTACGTATGTTTAAAAGCGTGCATTATGCGCGCGTACGTATGCTAAAGACCGTCTAAAGTACACAAGTTTAAAAGTTTCGACGCTGGTTTATACTACTACAACGACACGTTAGCACCCCGGTTAGAGGTTTGGTTTATTTCCTACCACCGGTGATAATAAATGTCGCTATTTTACGTACGAATTTCAGAAATGACGACGAACAAGGACCGTACGCCATTAAGGAGATCATTTGTCACGCTCGTAGAGGATTTTAATTCCCATTAATGTATTCCGAGTCATAACCGTAATATTATTATTCTTCAACCGTAATACTCCTGAGAGCAAACGTAATAAAATGGGGTGGATAAAAATGAATCCGGTTTAATATCGCTAGAAGTATACGTATATCCAGACAACGTCCAAATTGTTTGCTAAGCGATGTATGTATAAGACGTCCATATGATGATGATGATGATGATGATAATAATAATAATAATAATAATATATTTTTATCGTCTTACTTCGATATAGAAATCGTTTACGTTGGATTCGAAGTGCAACTTTAAAACCCACACTTTAAGATTACTGACGTCATTGTGGAGTGAATAATCGCGTCCATATCAATAATAAATCGAATACAATAATTTCAAATAGCGATAGAACAAACTGAATATGCGAAATCCTGTCTATTCGGCAGTTCATTTGAGGGAAAAAGTATCGAATGCGATAAAATGTTACGATTTTGCTGTAATCATATTTAGCCTAATAATGAGTACCTGAACGGAAGTTTAGGATAAGACTAAATGATGAGACTATTTTAGAAATATTCCACGCGCGTAAATAAAAGGCCGATTATTGTCCGCTTATACGACAGTGAGAAAATCGTTTGAAGATTTTAACGATGAAATTAAAATAGACGAGGAGGAACGAATACGCTCATCGCAGAATCCGCAGAGGAAATACAGGGTAGAGAAATCAAACAAAGCTAAGCTTATCGATAAAAAACGAGACGTAATAGATAAAACTACACGATGTATACTGTACATTGTTTAATTACTAAACGAGTAGACGCGAGAAGATGTCGAGCGCTAATTGATGTTGGTGAAGTCAGCGCGATGGTAAGACTAAATAAAATGTGAACAGATCGCTAACAAATCTACAGATTAACAACCAATTTAGTTGCTAGATTAACGATAATAAAATTAGTTGGTAATAGTTTAAACGATAAAGAGAACAAGATGAACAGAAAATTTACTTGTTTAAAATGTGGACATAACGCGGAACGCTGAAAATACATTTCAATGTGTCAACGAAAACACATGCTGAAATATTACGAGGAGCGTAATAACAGGCGATAGGTGATGATAGTATTGAAAAATGAGTAATACGAATTGAAGGGGAAAATAAATAAATACGGACTATACCTACGGCTGAAATGGATAATATTACGTCCGTGGACGTATACAAGAAGTGAAGCAATACGCAGTAGCCAAAAACCGGAATGGATGGAGCAGCAAGATAATATCAGATGTATTATAATAGTACGTACACGGGATAATTGAGTTAGCGAAGAAGAAGGAATATATATATTAATTGTTTTAAAACTGATTATCCTTCGAAGCTTAGTACCCTTCGATAAATCGATGTTATTATCTTAAATAATTTTCAGTTTTTACTTTTATTTCGTACCTTCTTTATTAATTTATTAGCACGTTTCCTATAGTCGTTGCTATTTTCATATATAAAAAACTCGTGTTTAATAAATATTACTTTAAATTCACCGTCCGTTTTTCGTTTTATATATATATATATATATATATGTCCGATATAATTGACTTAACTGGATTCAAAGAAACTTGACAATACCAGGCAGATGGTTTCAACATTCCATAAAACTAAACATGTTCACATTCATATTGTTAGCCAGTCGTATTGGTAAAAACAGGTGGAACAAAAGGATTTGAATGGATCATTATCATCATCTTCGATAACATCGCATGACAAGACGTACAGCGATTCGATATCCTGATGGTTTGGCACGCGCGAGGATTCCAGACATCCATATATATATATATATATGTGTGCGCGTGTGTGTATTTAAAATTCGATATTTGTAGTGTCTGCGTTGTTACCACATTAACAAAGAATTGAAAGCGTTATATCTTATATATATATTCATTGTTTCACATTGTAGTTGATTCCACTACGATATTGAAAACGTGAGTGAAGTTGTTTCGATATCGACCTGAATAAAAATTTAGACGGCAATTAGTTGGGAATGAACAAAATTAGGATGAAAAGTCATCTGCTATTTTGAATACCGAATACTGAATATTCGATATTCGGATAGCCGGACCAATTCGATCGAAATGAATTTTAGCTGTAAAATTCGTTTCGACCGAGAGAATATTCGTCATTTTTTAAAAATGTTACCGTCTTTTTAACGGAATCATCCGAGAAATTTGTCGAATTGCGCGTCGAAACTAGATATTTAAAAATGTGTCAGAAAGGTAAACGATATTTTGATTAAATCTTCTTTTATGTCGCTCGAAAAATGTATGTTACATATATTTGTATATACGATTAACCTATATCAGTCCACTGCTGGACATAGGTTTTTACCGCTTCGCTGCCTACTTCGCTTCTATCATTTTACCAACCGGTTAGCAGTGTGTCTTTTTGTCGCTTCTAATCTGGCCTGCACCGTTCTACCGTACGCTTCGTTCACTTATTGTTCGTTCTGTTTTAATCTAACAATTTCTTCCATCGGGCATCGTATAACGCAGTTCTTAATTCTTTTCTTCTTCTGTATCCTTCCCTTGGTAGCCAGTCCGTTATTCACTTCGACCATCATTTCTTGCCACAAGCTTCCCCGCACGTTCTACTGCAGTTTTGCTGCCTTATCCATGTTAGGTATATGTATTATATATATATATATATATATATATATATATATATAATCATCATCATCGTAGTGGTTTCTCTTGAGTGAAGAGATTGTGTACATTCTATGTTTCCCGTTTTCTATCTATATATGTATTTATCTTTTTTCTCTTTTCAACCTTATAGTTAGGTTAGTATGGTCATGTTAGATCCGTTTTCGAGAGCAAACACGCGCTTTTACAATTGCATAACTTTCTCCATCTCTGACCCCCCCTCATACCAAACACTCTGTCGCTACTGGAATCATCTGTCTGAGACTTCCCACCAGTAGCTGCTTATTTGGCTAGTATTCGCAGTTAATCTACATATCTGCAGCCTATTCCACCATTCGTCGCTTGTGGACGCGCCCGGTTCCAGTTTGAGCTTGTGTCCGAAGTGACTCCCCGGTGGGGATATATTTTATTATTTGAATAAAACTTTGACGGTAGACTGCTTTATAAGATAATTATTAGTTCAAGTTTTTTTAATCACTGTGGTTTTTTTTAAATGTTCAATTTTTTTTAACCGCTTAAAGTTATAATAATGTTTATAATAATAATAATAATAATAATAATAATAATAATAATAATAATAATAAAATCGTTCGCTTCGATAAAATTGCGGCTAATTTTAATCGCGTAGAAATTTCATTTTATAAATTTCCGGACTTATAAACAAACTATGCCAATTTTTCAGCGCACATCGAAACGCCCCTTTAATGTTTTTCCGGAAATGAATTTTTGAATTTTTTCGATGGAATTTTTTTCATTAGAATAATTTTTTTACGGATTAAAAAATATTTTCGTAATACGCGATATCTTAAATTCATAATGTTGACAATTCGATTGGAATTCTTTTATTATAATCTCCAGATATTTTGAATACAGTCCGAATAACCGTCTCTTTCGTTTGACAGTTACATTCTCTCCGTCGCTAGAACAATTCCATCTTTATCGTGGAAATGTTGGTCGGTCAAATATTTTGGAAAATCGAAATTCACCCCGAACTGCTTCTTACTCCAGTCCTGTCGTCCGCGGAGAACGGACTAAATAATCGGTGACGCGAACGATATTTCCTAGCCTGTTGGCTAACTTTCATTGTCTCTCTTTTTTTTTTCTATATCTTCCTCTAGTTTATGTACTAATTGAAATTCCTATCTATAAATTTCCGGAATTTACTCGACGTCCACAATTCCCGATTACGATTATTTTGCCTTTTCCGGTAGTTTTATATCCTGCGCAAGTGGAAAAAGAAAAACTCGTTTCGACGTCATTTGCTCGTCGCATTTTGCACAATCGCCGCGCGTCCCTTTCAAACGATATACGAGCATTACGAAGCGGGGAGAAAAATCTAACCGGCCCCAAAAAAAGAAAAATATAAAAACAGTTTATATATACGAGACTAATTTAACCAGATGCTGCACACAGGATAGAGCTGAGTAAAAAGGGTAGTAGATTAATGTTAAAAGTACGATACGCGTATGGATGATATCGAGGCACTCTACGTGTTTGCCTAGCGAGCGTCCATTCGATTATACCCTGATGTGCGCAATGGTAGTTTTATTAAACATCAACGGTAAGGTAGTTTACATCATACTCCGGATTTGTATATGTTATATATATATATATATATATATATATATATATATATGTACATATTAATGTATGTACGTATTATACGTGTAAAGGTTGAAAAGCGTGTTGAAACTGTGTTATAGTATTTTGAACAAGGACGAAATTGTAACAGTCATTAACTGAAAAAGTCGTATCTCGGGCAGATGATGACGTCTACGATTATAATGGTTAATATTTCGCTTACAGCTGTTGTTTAATATGTTGGAGATTCGTTCGGGGTGACCGTTATATTTAACTTTTCGGTTACCGCGAAACTTTTCCACCCTCCGGTTCCAGATATTCATTATATTATTATTATGATTATGATTATTACGGGGGACTAGTTGTGTAAGAACAGATGGAGAGATGAAGAAAATCGAATAAGTAATGGGGTTGAAAAAGGATAAATGGAAGTGCTCGAAAACATGTACGAAATAATAAGAAATAGCAAGTATCGGCGCCTACGTTGGAGATAGAAATAACGTGGCAGTTTTACAAAGAAATAAGAGATTACGAAGTGAAGTTAACGATTGGATGAAATTTTCCAGAGAAGGAAATGAACATTTAGTAACCGGAAAAATTAATCGCGATCATCCTTAAGGTTGGGTTAGGTTAATCGCGGTTATCCTTAACGTTGAAATAATTTTCCGTTGTTAGAGAGTAGAAAAATAATAAACAATTAAAGTTATCAAATGTACACGCGTACGTATGTGAGTACCAATACTAACGCATTATGTTGTATGTACGTAGGTGCCGTTATTTATTTATATGGGTGCATGCGACCATTGTTTACTCGGAAATATCCATATATATATATATATATATATATATATATATATATATATATATATATATATATATATATATATATATTGTCTGTTTACGTTGAGGGTTAAAGAGGAAAATAATTCAGCATAACGGTCAACTATTTAAAAAGAACCGAATACCAAACTCGATATGAAAGGAACGTATACATGTGTTTGTGTGTAGACTAATGAAATAGAGTAAGACGAAGAAAGCTGTGCATGTAGTCGAAGTACCTGTGTATATGTTTGTATGTGTGTGACTTGAATAAATAAGTTCAGTTATAAAAATTAAAATTTAATGCTACGAAGAGGACACCTCGTTAATTAATGGCGCTATTAGACGTGTACGAAAAATCGAAATAGTGTTAAACGTATCGGTCTATGCTGATAATTCTTGAAGTAGGGAACAATAATAATCATTATGTGTATCGTCCACGATGCATTAGTCTCTTTTTTTTTAATATATATATATATATATATATTATATATATGTATATCTTAGGTTAGTATTAAGAGAGTATATGATGGAGTTTCGTGTGTTTTAGAAGTCGAAATAGAATTAAAAAATATTAAGTAGTACTAATATCGTCGTTAACCAAATTATTCCGGAGTTATCATAGCCTTAAAAGTGACTCCGGCGAATATGCTCGAGTTGAAACTCAAACGGCCAAAATATCTATTTTAATACGTATATGGGATATTTGGATTTTGTAAGGAAACAACTTTACTTTGAGAATATTTAATTTTTTATTTTTTTTTAAAACTTGTTCTAAAATATATTTAAATTCGCAGACTATAAACATAACTGTGACCATTTTATGCAGAATTTCGTTTTCTAAATTTCCCAAGTTACAACCAAAAATTTCACTTTTGATAAATATCAGAGGGATGTGTGATATTTAGGTGTTTTTTCGGGAATGAATTTTGGAATTTTTCGATCGGATTTTTTTCTTGAAATAATAATATGTTCACGGATTAAAAAGGTATTTCCGGAAGATTCGATTACTTTAAATCGAAACTACACTCGAGATAAAAAAATTTCAATTATATTTACGAACGCTTATGCGTTAAAAAGTAAATTTTTAACTTTATAACATTCAAATATCGAGGTGAAATTTTTAACGTAAGTATCGAGAAAAATTAGGACGCGAAAAAAATGAAATTTTCAAAATTTTTGAGTCGATGCCCAAAATGTTAAAATTAGTAACTTCCATACGGGCTATTTTTAATACTTAATACATTACACGTATGTACACAATTTCCATCAAAATTACAACTCATTTTAATAATATTATATATATATATATATATATATATATATATATATATATATATATATAAATGATATCACGTGTGTGTATGTATGCTGTAATTTTTTGCCACTTAATATAAACATACATCGGACTGTTTGCGTTAATTAATTAGAAAAAGACGGAGTTATAAATATAGACTTTTAATTTTTTTTTTACATTAACTAATAATATAAAATTACGATGAACGAATTTCCAAGTAAATAAAATCGACTATCGCATCTTGATCTTCTTTAACGGTTGGAAGGTTATTTTATCACCTTATTTGGCGTAAATGATATCATCATCACAATCGCTTATAGGCAGCCTATTAGATTTCATTTTTTATTTAATTAAAAGCGGTCACTAAACGTAGAAAGTGTAAAAAAATTAAACGCGTTTGAAATGCGCTTAGAAGAATGTGGCGCATACTGCGGACGGGAAAAGTAACGAATTCAGAGGTTACCACGGTGGAGCGGTATGGAAGAACGTCGATGACATCTGGAGAAAAAGAAAAATTACCTTGCTTGTAAAGTAAGAAAAATTTACCGTTCGAGTGCAGGGGAAAGAAAATGCGATGGAGAAAAAGATTTTAAAAACGGGAAAATTGACGAAATAATAAAATCAACCGGGCAACGAGAAATATAAAACACGTTGATGTATGACATCTCCCGACAAGAAGAAGTTATTAAATGAAATGGAAAATATATATTATATAAAGTGATGTTAATTTGTCACTTTTTAACATGTATATATATATATATATACAACAGTTTTTATTCTCCCTTATGTATCACGTTCGCTATTTAGAATAATTAAAAGTAAATTATCATTAAAATGCATTATATATATATATATATATATATATATATATATATATATATATATATAAAAGAATAAGTAGATATGAAAATAAACAACAAAAAAGAAGTTAAAATCACTAAAAATTTTTTCTTTACGAAAAATCACAAACGTTATCGATTGAATGTTGAAAACAATAAAAAATATAATTTGAAAAAATATTGTTTTAACATTACAATTTACAAAAAATCAACAAAATGAAGAACAGTATTAATAAAACAATCCGACAATCTACAGATTGCTTTATTAATAAATACTGTTCCTTAATTTTGCTGATTTCTCGTCAATTGTAATCTTAAATTAATATTTTTTCAGTTTATATTTTTTATTTATGAAATATAATTTAAGATTACAATTCACGAAAAATCGGCAAATGTGACGTCATTGTCAGATTGTTTTATAAATGGTGGTCTTCATTTATTTATTGCTGCGAATTGTAATCTTAAATTAATATTTTTTCATTTTTTTTTTAAATATTCATTTGATAATGGCTTCACAGTCGAAAAGTTTTGTGATTTTTCATTAAAAAAACTAAAATTAGCGATTTTAACTCTTGTCGTTTATTTTAATAAAAATCACTACATTTCACATTCTTCAAATAAATAAATATGTTCGGTTTTATTTGTGTGATATATACGCCTCGAATCAATCTATATAGGTCGCTTAAATAGAATAAATAAGAATAAATATTCGCCAATTATTTGTGTATTAATTTAATTGTTTATTTTATGTGTATATATGTATTTTTATATATTTAATATATATATATATATATATATATATATATCGTAACATTGTATTTATCCGTAATCATACACATTCGTATATTACAATTTTCGGTGGTACAACTATATTCAAGGCGCATATCCTCGAATTCGTTTTTGTATATTACCTCAGTTACCATGGATGCTAATGTAATTCGTTTTTATACTAAATAATAATAATAATAATAATAAATAAATTGAAATATAGACAAAATGTCGGAATCGCAATTTAAAAAAGGATATGTGCCTAATGGATTTTTACTTTTTATTTAAAATAATAATAGTAATAATAATTATAACCGCGTCTCTAACATAATTATATCATTTAGGCTGGCGCATAATGACGCTGTTCGAATTTCGATAGATAAAAGATTTAATTATTTTCGTTAAGATCTATCTGAAATATCATTTTAATATTTATTAATCGATTCGACTACAATTTCGATCGGTTTGTGTAAACATTTCGGGTTTTTTTCGTAATGATTCGCAGTTTTATTATTTCGGAAATTTTCGACTCATCGCGATAAAAGTAGTGCGAGATAATTTAATAGAATATTCGCATCGGACGAATTACTACATATACCTACTTGTTCTTATCGCGATAGTCCCAATATTGAATAATCTGAATTGGCTTGTTCGGGATTCACATATGCCTGATAGAAAACTAATAGGCAATATTTTTTGTATTGAAAGTTCTCTCTCTCTCTTATATATATATATATATATATATATATATATATATATATATATATATATATATAATATATATATATATATATATATATGTGTATGTATAAAAATCTACCTAGATGGATAGATGGTCAGAGAAATTGGGAAAATTACTTTTTATCGTCGTCAATGTTCTACTCCAGTAAAGTCCTATCGTCGAATACGAGAAGAATTTACACGATACTTTTCTAGAATATTTTTTCCGAATTATACCATTTGAATAAGTACACCTTCGGAGCCGGAATTCGCGTTAAGTAAATTAGTTTTTCGAAATATTTTCCAGACGGTTTTACTTAATACGCGATATAGATAACGTTTTCTAGCGAAATAATTTAAATCTAATTGCCCGCTGGAAATTATAGCTCGGCATGTTCAATCTCTATCCGCGTTTTAATAGTAATTTACCGCAAAAGTCGATTACGCAGAAGTATCTTCTTATTAGATGGAAAATAACTGCGGAAAATCCGCCGGCCGTTTGTTCAATTATCGCCGACGACTTCATTCGAATTTCCCGACGACGACCGCATCATTTCGATTAGGTTCAGTTATTTCGTTGGAGTTTGCCGAGTAAACTACTTAAACCCTACCGTCGCTATTATATTAGCAGTCCTAAAGGTTAATAAATGAACTAACGACGTTTCTTAATTCG
Source organism: Coronaproctus castanopsis (assembly GCA_032883995.1). NCBI lineage: Eukaryota > Metazoa > Arthropoda > Insecta > Hemiptera > Monophlebidae > Coronaproctus > Coronaproctus castanopsis. The sequence continues at coordinate 64,530,014 of CM065052.1, read as the reverse complement.
GGGGCTCTAACCGTTATTTCGAAATAATAATAATAACGATGATGATAGTATATAGGTTTATTATTTTAATGTAGCTCCTATTAAAGACGGTTACTTACTTCCGAGATTTTATTATTAGAGAACTGTATTTAAATAAGCTTTTGTTCAGGTACAGTCAAACGAAGTCTCAGCCCTGTGGTCATCGCTACTCTCGGTAATAATGCGTTTTTTAAGTTCGCGTATGTAGACTAAAATGTCGAAACTTCCCCAGATTCGGATGATAATATAGAAGCGTTGCGATATGTACTAAAATAGATACGTATATGGTAATATTAAATTCATTTTGGTTAAATTCGTTTTGTATTTTTCGGTTAGCTTTGGTTTTTAATTCATTTTAATTTAATAATATTACGAATTAATTTATTAAGGAGCGTTTTATAACTATGAAAATAACAATTTTAGATTAACAAGGTGACCCAGTGAAGACGGACAGTTTTGTTTTTCGAATAGCGCAATTGGTAACACTGCTACAACAACGCAATCCGCCCGCTCCACGTTTTACACACGATAGAATGAGCCTATAACGAGAAGCAGCGATTTGCATGGAACGTTATTTTATCGCGACAATGTAAAAAAATATTTTCTAAAAGAATTCAAAGTTACTCTTTTTTTGTTTTTCTTTTGTGAAAATTCCTTAAGAGCCGCGTTTACGAAACACGTCCACAAAATCTGAAACACCTTAAAACTCGTATTTGTGAAGAAAGTTCAAAAATTCAACGACACCTCTGCTCGTAGAAGAAATTTTGCAAAAAAACTGAACGAATTTATTGTCGCAAATCATCTGAACGATATTGTGTTCCGCAAATGATTCTAAGCTAATTTGTCGTTTTCTTATTTTGCAATAAAATTTCATTTGAAAAATTTTGCTCTAGTAGTTGTTCAGTTATTAAGAAAACAACAAAACCACCCGTCTTCTCTGGCTCACCCTACACTAATAATAATAATAATAAACAATAATCGAATAAGAATTATAACGCTGAAGTATAATCATAAAAGGTAAATTCGTATCTCGTCTTATGGCCTACCGAGGTTTTTTTATATTTTCTACCCTATAAGTGTTTCGAGGATAAAATTAAATTAACGAAATTTATAAAATTGGTCAATCGTCGTTGCTAATTATCGCAAAATTAGTATCTATAGATTAAACATGCATATATGCGGTTTTATATATATATATATATATATATATATATATATATATATAATATATATGTATAAACAATAATGGGATCTTTCGCGAGATGTTATTTTCCACGCTTTTAAAAGTTTCTGTGAGAAATAGAAATAAATAAAGAATGGTTAGTACATATATGAACCAGATATAACGTAGATTAGCGAACTACGTTAGGTGTAACTCTTTATTAACGTTAATTCCTGTAAAAACGGCCAAAGTACGTCTGATAGGGAGTATCTGACTTTCTATCAGAATTCTACGAAAGACGAGATTATTGGCCTACATATAGTACATGCGTGTGTACCTGTATATTAGGTTTTATATGTGCTAGTATGCTATTCTACACAAATAACTAAATGAAAAAGGTGATAGCAGTGTAGCGATCTTTCCGATGTTCTAAGTCTACGTCAATATAATATATATAATATATATATATAGGAAATTAGTTTATAAGATATTTTAGTAAGGTTATATCCGGGAATAACGCTAAAGTAACAGTTACGCAATTTCGCGTCGGTTTCAATTTATTTGGAACAGCGATTGTTTCCTAGGACGTATTATTAGATCAGACATCGCTATTTCCGATCGATTACGGAACCGTTTCCGCGTCGAATATCGTTAATGTAACTTCAAAGTTTAGTCCGTTCGCAATTATGACACGCTATAGCGAGATATTGCGATTTCTCTATGATTAAATTTTTCAAACTAGTATCTTGAACCTATCTATGTATACATACATATATATACGAGTGTGTATATATATATATATATATATACTTTTTTCCTATAATATATATATATATATATATATATATATATTAAAAAGAAATATAGTGTAGCCTGCGAAAGTAGCTTATGACTACCGGTAGTGACTATCAATATCTATGTTTAATATTAAATAATTCCGAGATAAAAATAGGAAATTTTTCTAATAGAATAATTTCATTAGGAGAGAGCAATTGATATTTACAATTTTCCCAGATGGTTATATATGCGTATACTATGTGCTGGACATCCTCTATTTCATTAGTTGCACAATTACGACATTTTCCATCATTAATGATTTGTAATTTATGCAAGAAATATCCGATAGAACCATGGCCAGTAAGGATTTGTATCGTATAAAAATTTACTTTAAACCTTTTGTTTTTAAAACGTTTATTTATATCTCGAAAAAAGTTATTAATTAACTTACCATTAGTTTGAGCATCGTATCTCGATTTAAATTCATTAAAAATCTGCAAATCAAGTTGTTTAAGATATTCTTTGTTTATAATTCCACTATGTTCTCTTTTAATTTCAAAAATAAGATATCGTTTTTTTAATATGACGATCAATAGGTAATACTCGTGCGATAGTTTGAATAGCAATATTTGAAGCAGTTATATATGAGAATGTTAAATCAATCAGAAATTTTGAATTTACTTTATGAATTAGCTGTTTGGTTAGGCGGTTATAGTAGATACCAGCACAATATTATTATAAACTCTGCACCAAGCCTTTGTATAGTATTAACTTTGAATTATAATTTAGTCCCCGTAATTTACCACCGAGTGATTTAAAAATATAATAATATTTACCGACCTTATCATTTATGTATTGAATATGCTTATTATATTTCAGTTGATTATCTGTAATAAAACCTAAATATTTAATGTGCTCCGTGTATGTGAAAACAACGTGATTATTAACCTTAATATTATTACATAAAATATCTACAAGATTTTTATCACGACCAGTTACAATCATAATTTGAGACTTGCTAATTTCAAACTTAAGGTTTAAAGAGTCCGCAATTATTTTAAGTTTACTAATTACTTCATTACATATATTTATGCGAGTCGAAAGATTTAATTTAGAACATATATCTAAATTGTATACTAAAAGTAAGTAGTCAGCGTAGCTGTACAATTTCAGACCTTCATACATATTTCTTAATTTAGCGTTTATATTAGAAAATATTCCACAGAGCAGGACCAGAACCTTGTGGAACACCAAAGTTATTTTCAATCTCCATATTATCATTTTGATAAATCCACTTTACTTTTCTGTAGTTCAAGTAATCATGTATTAAACAAATTACGTTAAAACTAAAACCATATGAAATGAAAGTGTCGATTATTACTTGGCGATCGCAATAGTTAAACGCGCCTTCAATATCAAACGACAATAGATGAATTGTTACGTTGCTTATTACGTATTAAGTTATCTCTGTAGAAAAAATTTTCTAAAAACATATTGATATGCGTTGCATTATTAATTTCATCATTTAAAAGTTTTAAAATAATCTTTTCTTAAACTTTGCTAAGCGAATTTAATAAACATATTGGTCTATTTTACTTTACTTAAATCTTTATTTGGTTTATTCGACATTATAATACTAGCACATTTCCAAATGTCTGGGAACATATTGAGTTTTAACAATTTGTTGCACAGCGTTAAGAATAAAATAATATGATTTTAATAACTTTATTAGTTATACCATCTGACGATGGTGCTTTTCTATTAAGTTTCGTTATAATACTTTTAAGCTCTCGGTACGTCACGTCGAAATGTAAACGCTTATTTTTATCTGTGATTTTAGACAATGAAATACAGATTTTTAAAAATCATAAAATGATTTGATAATTAAATTCATTTTATCTAAATTGTTGGTAATTAATGAACTGTAGTCAGCATCGTCATGAATTTTTAAATCAGGAAATTTAAATGAATTTGTTAAAATTTTATATGGTTTTCCACAAGGCCTAGAAGAAATACAAAAAATTCTCCAGGTTTTTTGTTTAAAATATTGCATTTATATAATTTTAAAGTAACGTTATATACTCATTTATTTATGAAATTTTATATTTGATATTACTAAGTTTCCTAACAAGTAACTTAAAATATCTTTATTTGACCATGATTTGTTAACTATAGATTTCATAACTGTAGATTTGTTATTATCGATTACACAATTCGTGAACTGCTCAACAATATAGTTTTAAGTTTACCTCTTGTTCCGTATTTGCTACTTTAATATTTGTTTCAAAATTTAGCATTTCATTTGCATTTAGATTATTGATGAACAAATCCATGTTTAAGGTAAGTACATTATCATGTTAAATAATATTCCTGAACCTTAACATCAGATAATTTATACTTAAAGTTATAATTTACTAACATATTAAACTTTTTCCATTATGATTTTGAAACGTATGAATGTTGTAATCATTCTTAATTATTAAATTACCAGAATACACGAGATTTGTGCAATTCTGGATGTATTATTCAAATTCTTATTTTCCGTAAATTTTACTCGACGTAAGTTGATTTTGCAAGTCTCTATGAGGTGGAAAATATATTCCAAAAATTACAATATCGTTTACATTAACTTTAATAATGTAATCAGAAAAACTTTTATGCAACTTACATTTTTAATGTTACTACAGACAGCAACGTAATTAGAATGAATTAAAAAGTTACATTTTGCGTTACCGTGCGAATATGGATCACAAATAATGGTTAAAAATTACTATTATATAGTTCATCGATAAGTAATAATGATTGCCCATATTTGCAATGATTACCATTTTGTAGAATTAATTTTATGCATAGTTAATGGTTAAGTTTTACTTTATTTACAATTTTCATATACAATGGACAAGTGTAGGAGAATGTGTTGCGTGTAAGATTACGAATGAACGCACGCAATTTACCATTATTTGTGTTTTTTTTTTATGTAACTGATTTCGCATTTTTCTCCGGTTTGTTTTTAATTGCCATACAAATATCTGTTTGTATAGTGGTATGGTGAATACCAACAACAGACATCATTGGATCTTTCTTTGATGGTATTTTTATATTTGTAAAATTATTAGTTACTTCTTTTTTTATCGAATTGACACTTATCCTTAACACCTATTATAACTTTACTTTTTTGTTGTTTTACAAAGCCGATACACTAATTTTACATTAATTTTACTTAGGTCAGTATTCCAATTCCTATTTTCGGAAATACTAGTATCCTTAATTATTACAGTTTCAAATTTGTTTTTGGTTACTAAATTACTATTTCGAAATTATTATTTAAATGAATAAATTCAGTTTTTAAATTACCCGATACTTACAACAATTTTCCGAGGTTTTCAAATATTTTATCCTTTAATTTCACTTTCATATTATGCGATTCACTTGATTGTTTAATTATGTGTTTGATACCGGTGTCAAAATAAATATTTAACACCAGTCATTTTCACTACCAACAAAAAAGTATAAATAAAATAAACTAATAATATATATTACATTATCTTGTTATTTACATAACAAGAAACTTTACGTACCGAAAAGTATTTGAACGCGTGATAACAGCCTTATCGTCCACATTATCAATATATATGCATTAATATATATATATTTATATATATAACGCGTTGGTTATTTTGGATTCGTATCGAAACAATTGTAATCATTATTATATACCGCGCGTTAGTTATTTCATTATATAAATATAAGTTGGAAAGTATTATATGTATTATAAAAGAAACAACATATATTTTTTTTTATAACCGCTTTCTATAGACTCTGAAGTTTTTATATTTCTTTTATAAGTGTTTTAAAACCAAATGAAATTAACGAAATTTATAAAGTTGGAGAACCGTTGCTAATTATATAGAAGTTCCACTGCAGAAAAGATACACGCACTTACACACATACACACAACAGGCGAATGAGAGTGTATAAATTTGACAATGATGGGATCTTGCGCGAGATAGCTTTTAACAATGGAAGGATATAGACTAAATATATATACACAATGTCTTTATTACATCAAAAAAGTTTATAGGTTAAATCGCAATCGTGTAATATTTATATATATTAATGAGCGTATGTTCTTTTATATTTAATAAGGTGATAAACATATATTTAATATTCACAAATATTAATGATGATATAGTGAGTATATGTATATATATATTTTAATCTATTATTTTAAAAAACGAAACAAAAATTTAGTAGCCTGCAAATTTCAGCTTCATGTGTATATATATATATATATATATAAAATCACTGCATTGCACATTATATAAAAAATATATATATGTGTATGTGTGTGCTTAATTTTAAATAATTCCGACATAAAAATCGAAAATTCGTTTCATAAAATAATTTCATTCAGTTTAAGTGTACAGTCAATTCTATGCCGCATGTGATCAGATTTGTTACACTTATATATATTATATGTTAAAAATTTCCTATTCCATTACACTTCCAGTTGCAACATTTATTATCTTAGTTTATATTTAATTTATTTAAGAGCCGTGACCAGAAAGTATCTGAATGACGTAGTAATTTACTGTATAATCTTTTTTTTTTTTTAAACGATTTGTTACGTTAGGAATGAATTTATTAATTAATTAATTATTTTTTTATATACTATATCTTACATGAAATTCATTTTTTTTTTAAATGGGGTTTTAAAATTTGTATATCGGACTGTTTGAGTGCTATTTATATCTTTTTTTTTTTAGCATTAAAGATTAAGATATTTTTTAATATAAAGATCAATGGGTAAGATTCGTGTTAAGAAACAGTAATATATGAAGAAGTTAAATCAATTCGAACGTTACGACAGTTGCAGATTACAATGTACATTTGTCGTTTAGTTAAACGTTCGAAGTTGGCAAGAGGGGGTAATATAGTGACTGTACTAAAAAACTTTTATACAGAATTACCTCAGATTTATAGTTGAGTCCCTATAATTTACCTCCGAATGGTTTAAAAATCGAATAATATTTGTTATTGTTTTGTATATTATATATGTTTGATAATATTTTAATGTATGATTGGCCTAAATATTTTATGTCATCGGTAGAACTGAACTCACGATTATCAATTTTATCGTTTTCATATATTACTCGATCACTTGACCGGACATTACCTAATTTGAGATTTGTTAATCTCAAGTTTGAGAATTAAAGCATTTATAACTGTTTTAAACTCGTTAATAGCTTCATTACAATTAGAAATATGGACGACGACGTCGATTTGCTAAATAAATGAACGTTATATATTAAGAGTAGATCGCGTGCGTAGTAACTGTGTAAGTCTACATGAGTTTTGTTAAATCTTGAATGTATGTTAGAATATAAAAATCTTGTACAAGCCCGGTCCAAGAACTGAACCTCGCGGGCCTTCAAACATCTCTGATATCCTTTTAACGTATTAAACTTATTACGTTAAAACTAAACCTATTTGCTGCGATTAATAATGTATAACTCGGCGGTTACAGTTTTGTTACAAACTTTTCTGTATCGAATGAGATAACGCAACTTATTATTCTGACGTTATTTCTTTTGTTTTGAGATTATCCATTACATCTGGAATAGCTAATTCTGTAGAATAATACTTTGTAAAACGGTAATGACACGGATTGGACGCTATTATTAATTTCGTTATTTAAAAATTAAAAAAATAATTTTTTTATACGCTTTACTTAATGGATTTAGTATATTTATCTGTAACCAATTATTTGATTGAGATCTTTATTTGGTTTATTTAACATGATTATGCTAGCGCTTGTGTTGAAACATATTCAGTTGTAAAAGTTTGATAAACATAAGTATCATTAGCGAAGAAAGTTGAAAACACTTTCCAAGTCTTCAAGAAGCGTGCATTTTCAATTTATAAGTGATCATTAATTTTTTAATATAATATGGATGTTTAGAAATATGGAAAACATTTATGAAATATGTGTAGATACATATGTACGTGCATATGTGTAATGGATGTCGAGACCCTAACAACCAGTAATTTAAAAAGAAACGATTTTTTTTTTAAATGATTCACTGCGCCCCAATCTTTATACAATTAATAGGCAATTGCTTCCCAATAATAATAAGAGAAAATACTTGAAACACTAAGACCTTTAAACCTAATAGACCAAATTCTCTCCTATATAATAGTGAAAATGGAAATTAAACCTATACTCGGCGCAATCTAAAAAGCTATCTAAATTTTAAGGAAATGGTGATATAACGAAAATTACTACTAGATGCAAATTTGGTCAACGTAAGAGTACGATAAACGAATATCATCTTTTCGCTGAAATTGTCTTTATACACATATGTGGAATGTAGGTGTGCCATTATTCGGAGGCTGTAACTGTGAAGGGGTAAAAATCGTGAAATGCGAATTTTTAAAAATATCGCTAGAACAGAATTTAAGGTATTTTCTGTCGATTTTGTACAAAAACGATTCTTCCGGTTTATTATCGAGATTTATTTTCGATTAGTTAACAACATGTTGCTCGATGTTGATAATAGTTCTTTAACTTAAAGCGTTTAAAGTATAGCGATTAATAATAAAACTCCGAAAACTTTCGTTTATTTTAAATTCTGTGATGTCGTTTTTCTTTAATCTTCTTAACTTCTGAAATGAAAATTAACGCTTAATTAAATCTAACTTATTTTTTTCTCTCTTTTTATTCCTAAATGTTTTAACTTCGTCTTTAAAATACTGTTTATATAAATTTCCTCGAATGTTTTCTGGTATTAGTGCTTTCTCCCCCGATAATACGAAAAATCGCCTGGAATTTGAAATACCCATTCATCCGCTAACTACTAATAATGAGTAATAATTTTAGTAACGGTAAAATGTTTTCCTACTATTCGTTAGTCCCGAGTGTATTAATTTTAAAACAAACACGTGAATTACGATACGGATTAAAATTTAAAAAGGGGTAAATAAATACACTTATAGCGACACACGATTGTACAAAAATGAGTTTATAAAACGAGCAAATCGCAGAAAAATTTAAAAAAAAAACGACTTTCGGAAGCCTGAAAATGCCGTTAATAATATAAGACGTGAACTTACGATATTTACTCGCACCATCTCGATACTTTTGTACTTAACGTGTGTAGGTGAGTATGTAAGTGTGTGTATTTAAGTATTTATCGTGTAGCAAAATTCGTCAGGCATAACGTAATTATTGATTTGTTTTAAATTTTTGATCTCAACCAAACGTAATAATAAATAATACGAGGTGGAATTTCGATCTAATCAAATTTTGGTTTTATTTACATATTTATTTTTTACGTCATATAGGAATTTAATTTTACGAACTTTCGAAAAATTAATCAACGCGAATCGACCGTGTTTGTGCGAGAGTAATCCTCTCTAATTTTTAAAAAATTACTTTAAAACCAATTTTACAATATGTCACCGCGCGGCTTGTTATTTTTATTTTTATTATTATTGTACGCTGTTATATTTCAGATAGACGTGACGAGGAAGCGGATTATTCTCGAATGATTAAATGTTTACATTTTACTTTTAAATTGTAATATTTTATTGATTCTACCTAGTTATAATTCATTTGTACTACCCTTTAAATAAATAAATAAATAAATATATATATATATATATATATAAAAGAAGTTAAAATCACTATTTTTTTTTAAAAATTAAAAATCACAAAGCTCTTCAGCTGTTAAGCCATTATCAAGTGAATATTTAAAAAGATAAAAGTATAAAATGAAAAATTATTAATTTAAGATTACAATTCGCAAAAATCGGCAAAATGAAAAACAGTATAATAGTACTAATAGAATAATATGACAGTAAATGTGGTAAACGACACAATTAGTCATCGATAATATAAAAATTAAATTTTTTAATTAGTAATCAATGTGAAAGTGAATGCGAAACTACTAGAAAAAAATGGGGAAATAATAAAAGAAAAAGATAGAAATAATTTGTTAAATTCGATGATAAATTTTGAGGAAGAATTAATTCTAAGATATATTTGTAAATTTCCTCGTTTTCGTTGAACGACTATTTTTTAATTTTTTATTATTTTTATTTGACTAGCTTTTTTTGATTTTTGTTTATTTATAAATTTTATATTGGGCAATTATATTTTATTTTTCCTATTAGTTTTTGTTCGATTATAAATTTTATATTTTTATATTGGACAACTGTTTTATAATTATTTTTTATTTTACCGGCTATTGTAATGTATTAAAAAAAAAAAAAAACTATTACCGATTGTTGATTGTGTCGTTTACTACATTTACTGTCGGATTGTTTTATTAATACGGTTTTTTCATTTCGCTAATTTTTGTTAGTTGTAATCTTAATATTTTTCTAATTTTATATTTTAATTTTTTTAAATATTCACTCGATAAACAGCTGAAAAGTTTCGTGATTTTTCATAAAGAAAATGTTTAGCTATTTTAACTTCTTCGTTTTTTGCCATTTATTTTTATACGTATAAAGTATCTATTTCGAATATTTATATTGATGTCGCAATCCATCATCGCGAATTACGCGGCGCATTCTTATTACAGATTTTAATCAGATTACACGTTCATGTCCTGGTTTTATTTACATTTTTTCGTATCGTGAAAATATAATATATTTTTTTTCTTGCAAGTATTTCCCGTATTCTGCATGTGTGCATGCCTTATCTATACCTATAGATAATATACATCTATATATATATATAAATTTTATATATATATATATTGTTTTTTACGTTGGAAAATAAATTTTCTACCGAGTGTCTAACTCATCCTGTCGCTGCTGCCGTCCTATAAAATATCAGGAATTCAGGAAGTTTAATATCCCATTCGAGTAACGTTAATTTCCTTCTTATTTCGCTATCGCGTGTGTGCTCGTGTAAATGCTTCTTCGCAATAACGATATAAAACAGTTTTGGCGTGCAGTACTTTTTCCGCTTATTCGGTTTGGTTGGCGTTGTTTTATATACATATATACAATACGTATGTATGTATGTATAAATATTTGTTTGTTTGTGTTTGTGCGGTGTATGTGTGGAAGAATGACGAAGATCGCTTTTATCGTCTCATTGAGTTAATGAAAATTTTCAAATTTCGAAAGCCAATATTTTATTATCCGTTACCGCGAAAACGGAATTCTCAAAATTGCCGATAAAAATTGATTCGGTTTCGAAATAATTGGCGCTCTCCTTATAATTCGGCGTAATATTTGAAACAATAATTTTCGTAATTGTTCAAAATTTATCATACGAAAGTTTATTTCGAAAATTACGACGTAATAAAATTTGTATTTATAAGCCTGCGGGATATATATATATATATATATATATATATATATATATATATATATATATATATGTAATACTTTTAAGCGCGTGTTTTATGTGTTTCGAACTGATGTGGAATGTAGTGATTTTAGAAAATATATAAACAATAAAAAGGTAGTTAAAATCATTAAAAATGCGAAGATTTTTGACTATTAAACGATTTTCAAATCTACATGAAAAAAATTAAATAAATAAATAATTATAATAAAGAATAAAAAACAAATCAAAAAAATCGAAATAAAGTATAAGAAAATACTTAATTTAGATGTAAAATATTACAAGGAAAAGTAATTTGAAATAACAGATTTCATTATGAACTAACGTGATGGTGAATGTTTTATATATATGTCCATCCGTGTTGCATGTACTTTGTGTCTTGAATTCTAGCTCATGCATAATCGACATATAATTCACTCGATGTTCGACAGTAATCAATATGACAGTTTATACTCAACATTCGATTGCTTAAGTGTATTGTTAATATAGAAAAGTTTAACTGAATTTCTACATTTAGTCTTCTTTTTGCGAACTAGATTAATTTTATTTTTAATTAGCTCCAACTTATTAGTCCACCAATCACAGGTTGATATTAATGCTGGACTCTGACATCTATGAATAGTCCTACTGAGGTATGCATTCAGTTTACTGATGTGTTTCTCTATCATTAGACTAGAATTACATTTATTGATATTTTCTTGCAGTGTTGTAATATAGTTTTTATCCAGAATTTTGTTAAATTTAGAAATATCTAGTTTAGTGAAGATCGTACCTGGTGCCTTTTCAAAATTGTAGGACACTGAGAATAAAATATTTTTATGAAAAGCAAGGTCAAATTGTTTTATTTGGAAGCTTACTAATTGTGTAATGTCAGCAGATAATCTATGATGCTCTTTCCATTATGATTGCTGAAAGTAGGTGACTTATCATTTTTAATGACAAGATTATTGCTATACATCAGATCCTGTAACAACAGTGAATTTTGACTTGGTCTGACTTGAGGCTCCAATTGAGGTAGTCTAATATTTAAATCACCAACTAATATTACAGCAAAAATTTGGAAAAAGTTTTATAATGTGATCAATATTATTTATTATAGTGTTCCTAGGTTTATTTGGGGATAAGTAACAGGATATTAGAATAAATCTGCCAATATTAAGAGCTATAGTATTGTGTTTAGTTATTAATAACTTATGAAGAATACAATCCTTAATAATAATAGCTGTCCTATCATTGATATATGTTACATAGCCATGATTTATGGAAATAGAGTTGTTAACTAAATGTGGTTCTGATAGGACACAGATGTCTATATTTTCATTATAAAATGTCCGTAAGAAAATTAATTGAGTTACTTTACAATTATCAACATTAATATATGAGAACCTAAGCGGACCCAAAATTTATATTAGATTTTAGATTCTCATAGCTCCTGACATACATAGGACAATTTTTACTACTTGCAACATGATCAATCTCTGCAACATACTTGTCTAATATACTTAATTAGTTAACTTATCATCTAAATTACCTTTATCAGAATTTCTAATTTTATGGCATGCACAATTGGAACATATTTTTAAATTATTACAATGTTTTACAAAATTTATATAAATATTACTAGACTTACAATATTTTTCAGGATGACCAAACTTTTGACATTTTGAGCACCTGCGTGGATTTATTGCATCAACAAATGACAATGACTCCCACTTGATATGAAGCTTCCCAAAATGTCTGTTTATAAATCAAATTTCGCATTAATTGCGATTGAAGTCTATAAGATCTGATGGAAATTTTATACGAACTTAATGAAAACAAAGCTATAGAGAATACAAAATTAATCAGTTCTATCTAGCCTTAATACGGTTTTAAATTACTTTCGAAATTTAATAATCGCGTAAGTTTAATGAATCGATTTTTTTTTTGCAAAAAATGAAACAATTTCTCCAACTTAAAACGAAAACAATTATCGATACACTTTAAATACGTACACACTTTTTACTTTAAACTAATCAACGTGCTTGCTATTTTCAGGTTTCTGGTGGTCGGCATTCGTCGTTCAAGCTCAAGTAACCAAGGACACTCACGAAGGCGAAGACGTTTCGTTAGAGTGCCGTTTTCCACCGCATATAACTTCGCCCGAACCGACCTATTACTGGCAACGAACTAACAAACGAAATCAAGATAATGTGGCTATAAAGCAGACGCCTTTAGAGAGCAATTACAAGTACAACTTTTTCTATTTTTAACTTCCGCCGAAATTTTTATAATTTTGCATTTCTTTAAGCGCGCGTGTATGTGTAATAATTATCTATGTAAACTTCGTATTTCAGCTACAAAATAATATAATTTAGTGTACACTTACATGTGCATATATATATAATATATATATAATATATATATAATATATATATGCAAGATTTTTATAAATTTAAAACCGAAATTATCCATTCACGTATATATATATATATACTTTAGGGCTATTATCCTTTTCAGTAACGATGTCCACTATATGGTAGATGAAATTTTAATTTTAATAACACTTTTTATTTTCTAGCTGACGTGAAATCTCTCAAATTTTTAAAAATATTTATATAAATACATCGTCTATAGTTCATCTAAGAAGTGGTAGTATTCATCTTTGAAGCGAAGAGCAAGTGAGTATTGAATGACAATCCGAGTGAGGAGTGCAAAGGACGGTCAATGAGGATATGTGGGAGAAGCGTGAGGTTACACACGGGGCATTGAAGAGCCGCAGTACTGTTGATCAATGGGTGAGTCTTGTATGACCCAGTCGCAATTTGCTGAGTACAGGTTCGGAGGCGAAGTCTTCCAAGGTAAAACGGAATTCTTGATTTGGCGAAGCTTATTTAATGAGGAGGTCGATTGCCACTTTTGCTGCGCACGAAGCAAAAAGTCTTTCGATTTCAGATAATTACGTATACATCGACGGCTGAAATTGCGACAAATTTTTGTATTGCCGTTTGTCGATGGCGTTGTTTATCACGTTTGTTATCAGATTGTTTTATAAATAACTGTTTTTTTAAATTCACCATTTTTTTCTTTTTGTGATGTTCTACATCTAATGTATTTTCTTATCTTTATTCGTTTACTCTTTTTATTTATTTTCTTACGAATTGTATATATTTTTTTATGTTTTATTTATTCGTGTTCAACAGATAACGGGTTAACAGTCGAAAAGTTTGTTTCTTCACTACATTCGACGCTGTTCGAGTTAGTTACAAATAACTTTAATAACGTACGACGATTAAACTAATTTAATTAATAACGACCAAACGACAAATTTTATATACACGAACAAACGAAAACCGTAAATAACATTTTTCTTGAAAAATCGTTAATTTCGAAATAATTAAAACGAATTTGAACGGCATCTTATTCTATTTTATAGAAACGTAAAAATGAAGAAAAATCAATTAAAACGACACCATCAGATGGGGTATCTCGGCTAACTTAAAACAAGTACACTACGAATTGGGAGATGAAAAATAATACACGATAACTCCAAAATAGTACGATCGAATTTTCGTTATACTTTTTGGTTATTCGTTATTTTACGTAGAAACGATAACAATTTTTTTTTTTTTTGGTGCCCTACATGATCAAAGTCTTTAGATGAAAATATGTTTAATATTTGTTTTCCTTTTTTTGTTTTTATCGACTTATAATTACGGTTTTATTCAAAAGTATACAATCGGCATTTAATAAATTACGAAGAAATTATTTATATATATATATAAACAATTTTAATTGATAACACGAGCATATGCGAAATATTCAAAGTAGAATTCTAAAGTATATATCGGTGGTGAAATGTTTAATATGTTTGTATATATGTAGTAAATATACGTGTTACTTTAAAATATTTATAATAATTTTCGAAATTATTTATTTTCAACTTTATCATTCGGCGAAACTATAGGTTGCTTTAAAACGACGATTATTATTTTTAGATTTCACTTGATAATGACTTAATAGCGGAAAAGCTTCGAGTTTGCTAGTAAAGAAAATAATTTTTTAGTGATTTTAACTACTTTTTTTTTTAAAAAAATTTATTATTGTTTTTATTATAACGGAATACATTTTTTTTTACGCGTAATTGTAAAAGTATCGAATAATTTGAAAATTTTTAATCTTTAACTATATCCGATTATTTATTCGAAATATCATTTTAAATACTTCGTACGACTAAATAATCGTAACGAATAATTTTAAACGACGCTTTAAGACAATATCCTACAAATATTCTCTATTCACTTTACTCTACGAGAAATGAATAAGACAGAGTGAGATGAAAATGTACGATTTTAAAATGTTCTCACGTCAGTGTATACATTCCCTATAGACGCCGAATAATGCGCTTCGCACTATTTCGAAATCGAATTTGCAAACAAACCGGAAGACGAATACAGGACATTTTATTAGGAAAAAAGTTTTTTCATTCGATATATTTTGTTTGTAATATATATACATATATGAAGTAAATGTTCACTTAAGAATAGATAAGTGGTTAGTTTACGTTTTACAAGGGACATGTTTGTAGTGTAGGTGCTGTATAGTAATTGCGTTATACTTTATTTTTACACAAAACATTTTCTTTCGGTTTTGTTTATATTATTTTCTTTTTCTTATTTTTTTGTTCTCTCCGTCTTTTACTGCAGGTTGGACTTTAAGCCGGAACAAGGACGATACGACTTACTGATTTCGAATGCTAGTTACGAAAGAGATAACGGCAAATTCGAGTGTCGACTGAAAGCTCCCGGGAGCGGCAGAGACCTTCATTCGCAGTCTTTCATCGTAACCGTATTAACTCCTCCCGGACCACCGAGAATTTCCCCGGGACCTTCACCGACCGCTACAGAAGGAAAACCGTTCGAATTGACTTGTTCCAGCTCCGGTGGAAGTCCGGATCCGGTTATCAGGTAAAAATAAATTTTTTATATCATCTTCGAGAACGAAATACTATTTACTACTACCACTACTATTGAAATTGACGTTACTACAGCTTCGACACTACTAACAGAAACTGCTAAGCTAACAGGTATATCGATTTTGATTTTTATTTTACGAAGCGAATTGACCAAATACGTAAATAAACAATCCCGTATAAATAATTTACTACTTGATTCAGTACTAGCCTAAATTACATGTCATATATATATATATATATATATATATATATATATATATATATATATATATATATATTAAGTGTGATTATTACTTAAATAGTTTTTAGATAAGACTTTTACGATGTAACATAAGTGGATGTTTTATATATATATATACGGCATTTGTGTAGTATAGCTTAAGAAAAACGTTAAAATACAATAAAACCCAAATACTGAGCACAAGGTACGAAAATCACACAAACAAATTTATAATAACGCGATGTTGAAATATAATAAATGAAAAAATACGACTCATTGAAATAAAAATTCGAAGATTTGTTACGAGACGAGAAAAATTTAAATGAAATACTTTTAGAAAAATTAAAACGAAAATGGAAATTACCAAGTAACACGGATATCATGAAGGACTTCTGCGAAATATGAACGAAACAAAAGGTATAAATGAAGTGTACTCGATTAGATTGAATTTTTTCAGGGAATGAGTGTATAATTTAATTAGTACGATACTTGTCGACAAAAGGGAAAACTTAAATTTATAATTACTATATTGCCTATATCAATCGAATATGTGCATATAAATTAGAATGCATTAAATTGTGGACATGTATAAGATGCATATTGTGTATGTGTGTGTCGGAGTGAATAAGTCCGTGTTATGTGTAATTAATAACTTTAAATATACAACTTTCAAAAAAAATGTTCAATTAAGCATAAGTTTTTAATTGAATAACATACGTAGCCACGCGTGAATATATATATATATATATATATATATATATATATATATATATATATATATATATATATATATATATATACATACACACACACGTCATCGTGTAATTTTAGGTCAATATTGAGTTCATGGGACTCTGAAGGATCTCAATCCTGAGTGAAATACGTCTACGCGATATAGCAATCAGACGAATAGTTACATACTTTGTCAACATTATACGGCAAGATAGTTCTAAAAAACTAATTCTGGTAGACATGGTCGAAGGAAAAAGAGAATACGGAAAAGTGCCCATGAGATACACGGATGTAATTGAACAAATAGAAGCTCCACGATTTCACAATGCTTAGATCGAGTCCAGGATGAAGGAGATATATGTATAAGAAAAAAACATATCGTATTGTTCATTATCGAAGATTTTCATTACTCATTGTATATATTTACATGCAAAGTGAACTACCATTCAAGACATTTGTTATATGCAACGCAGATATGCGCATACGTAATGTTATACGAAGTGAGTGCCACTGGTTCCTCCATGAGAACTAAAAGTTACATAATGAAAAAATCGTGTAAACGTAATGTCGTAGCTCCTCGATTGTAATTATGCCACAGTAAACGGGACATGCATATTTTATATTATATATATATATATGTGTGTGTGTGTGTACTCGTTTAAATTATTGAAACGAAATCGGAATAGGCGATAGTTATAATAGTGAAATATTTTATCTTTAGATGGTATCGAGAAGGCGTGACAGATCCTATCGAATCGGTTACACGTATCGGAAGTAGTACAAAAGATTTTGTAACATCAGCTGTACTAACTTTGAATCCATCTAGAACTGACGATGAAGCTATATTCCGTTGCGTAGTCTGGAATCGAGCTATGCCGGATGGTATGAAATTAGAATCGAAAGTTACCCTTGGAGTTAATTGTAAGTGTAGACCGTTCCTTTATTATATATTAAGATTGTGTCAGTTGAAATACTAGATAAAATCTCTTTTATAATACATATACATATTATATATATATATATATATATATATATATATATATATATAATTCTTAAATCAATAAACTGATTTCTGAATTGTTAAACACCTCTATAGACATCTGGCTATTGGAGCAACTTCAACTTCTGGACCTGACAAAAATGTAAGTACTCGAAATGAAGGGACGCATTACTGAGCGCCTCTTCCTTCATGTTCGCCGAACTATAATTACATCAATTGCTTATTGGCCTATATGACTAGACTGCGACTACTTTGCGACTATGTAATTCCTCTCGGTTGGCCACTTCAATATCCTCGCGTTTATTGATCCTTCCTTCAAAGTCAAGTCTGCGTTTGTCGTCGTAAGTTTCGTCTGAATACAGTTACACGGAAGTAGACGTGTGGGATACCGGTTACTACACAAGTAAAAATGGCACACTTATTGTAATCGAAGAGGCTGTATAAAACTAAATAGGAAGGAATGCTCCATCATAGTGATAGGAGCCGATCGCAGTTCAAACTAATATCGGATATAGAACGCAAGGATAATACCTCTTAACGTTTCTGTCTGAAAGATAGTATAGCATTTCCTATGTTGCTATGTGGATCAGAATTATAGATGTTAACGAACTCGAAGAAAACTAGAAGCGACGAACATGACAGCATACCGAAAGATGTTAAGAACACCGTAGAATGGACATAGAACAAAAGCCTCGATCTTACAGGAGCTAAATAGACAGCCAGCGAAAGAATATTGCCTACGCTTTATAGGAAGAATGCGCATGCTCAGCGGGGGTTCCTGAAGGTTAGTATTTTAGGTCTCCCTTTCTGTTTACTTATTTGATTTTCCTAATCTGCCTGATATTCAGATTGCTCTTTACGCGGACGACACAGCTCTTCTCTGTACTTCTTATATACTTAAAGCAATTACTAATAAGTTAGGAATAAATCGAATCTCGCGTTATTGTAAAAAATGGTAACTTGATTTAAACCACGATAAAACTGTGGCTATATTTTTCACCCGCAGGCGACCCACACTATCCGCCGAAATTAGAGTGTTAATAATACCGTAGTGAGCTGGTCGAAACATGTTCGTTATCTTTGGGTAATCTCGGATGATAGATTAAATTTTTTCGAACATGTCAATCACGCTACGTGAAAGTTAACAAAAGCATGTTTAACGGAAAATCATTTCTTAATGTTAATAATAAATTACATTTTAACACTTATTCGTGACCACGTACTGTTGTCCAATTTGGAATTTTGTTTCAAATACCGATTTTAACAAATTGCAATTATTACAAAACATATGTACTAAATTTACCCATAGATACTACAGAATCGTTGACACGCATACTACCTTAAACATATTTCTTAGTCCACGGTAATCGTTTAATTTCTTCCATAGGTAATAATGATCGCAGGCAACTTCAATTTATGCGTATAACAAACATAGGAGGCTCAAACATAATCTTTTGTAATGTTTCACGGCGCTTATTTTAGGAATTATTATTTCTTCTATATTTACTTAATGTCTAACGTGTTTTTCATTTGTTTTATTATTATTATTATTATTATAACTTTCTTTTTCGCTGTACAGTTTTATATATATATATATATATTATTGTCATGTCATTATAGGTATAAATGTTTATTTTCTATATTACGCGTCTTTATATTAATTCCGTTGTTGGGCATTACGTAATTATTATTTCAAATTTTTGTTTTTATTATTTTCTGTAAATTATGTTGAAATACACGTTTTGCTGCTAAATTTGTTTGGTATATAATACCGAATGATAACATTGAAAAGATTATCATCATGTTTATCGACCAGCTCGAACAGATAACTTGTATACAGTCGACTATCCAAGGAATTATGCATCTAACTGAGAAACAGGGATATATGGTGAAAAATAACTTAATTATATATATATATATATATGCGTGTGTTTTATATATACATATATATAATTAAAGAACCGCGAGTTTAAAATTCTGGAAATGGACAGTAGCTTCGTTAAAATTCTTTTTTACGTCCGAAACGATCGCTGTTGCCGTTATTTCTTCTCGTCGATAATTTTAAATTTAAATAATTTACCGGCTAGATTTTATTGGAATAAAAACCAAAATTTTTCTCGCGGTGACGATGATCCGTTTAAAATTTATCAAGCCGTTAACCGTCAATTTTAATAGTCAGTAGACGAATATGAATAAATTAATATCTTAACAGCCACGATGAAATTTCGGAAATTCCGTTAATCTCAAATTATAAGCGAAATTCTGCTTCTTAATACCAGTCTCTAGAATATAAGAGAATTCTCAAAATAAACGCTAATTAAGACTAGAATCTAACCGGTCGTCGTATAAATTTCATCGTGGAAAACTATAAATGAAGATAAACAAAGTACGAACTCGGAAAAACTAGTCTGCTAACTGGGAAACCACGACGAAATCTTACGAGATTTATTATTACCCTAGGGTCGTGGACTTTCGTAAGAAGGTAATTGGAATGTTTGTATATGCGTAAGGATGATGATAATGTCGAAGAGAATTGTCCATATTTCTGATAATAAGGGACATTTAGTTCGTACAAAATGTCTCAATTCTAAAAATATTTTGTATAATAGCTTTCGCTTTTGTCCGACACTTACTTCGAAAAAAAAAAAATTTGGTATCTCAAACTCCTCGGCAGTCCATAATGGATCTTCGCGATCAGTTATTTCGTTACCTTTCCTGTCCTTTTGGTATTTCAAATTGTCATCTATGCGCGTCAATTATCGCGAACTTATTGTCCACTAACTAATTTACGTTCTGGACGTAATCGACTTTCAAATTCCCCTAACTGCTTTCATTCGTTCGATATGCGTATTTCTCTGATGAAAACCACATTTTCTTTAAACGGCGTTTATACTAGAACTATCATCTCTTCTAAATTCCTCTTTATCAATCGGTTATCGTCTTTTTTTTTCCATTACTTCATCGACTCACTCCGATGGTATTTTAATCTTCTATTTTTTTTTTTTTAATTTTCTAACCGAGATACTGACGTCTAAAATGTAATTATTTACTGGTTGTTTATTATTGCTACTTTGCAGCACTTAAATTTAAAAAACAACATATAAATGACGCGAATAATTACACACAAAATATTACACAATGCTTTCGACCGAACGAGTTGTTTTGCACCATATTATATGGAATACCCTGGTATCTGGTAAACGGTAGAACTAATTGCAATAAGGTTGGTGTTAACTATATGGAATTTATTAATAATTGATAAAAAAAAAAAGGTTAAACTGTTTTTACGCATTTACCTGTCGGAAAAGAAATGCATATTTTAAAAATTTAACAATTATTAAACGATCATTATTTGATTAATCGTTTCAGATTATCCGAGAGTGGAAATCGGACCGGAAAATCCGTTACGAGTAGAAAAAGAAGGTTCGGTCGTGTTGCAGTGTAACGTCGATTCGAAGCCGCGCGTCAGTAACGTCCGATGGTCGCGTAACGGACGTTTTATCGCTACGACGTTTACGCACGCCATCAATAAAGTTACGGTACAAGACGCCGGTAAATATACGTGCAGCGCCGATAACGGTTTAGGACAAATCGGCGAAGCCGAAATACTGCTAGACGTTCAATACGGTCCGGTAGTTACCATAGACGTCGGTAGTCCCGGATTGGTTAGACAACGCGAAGCTGAAGAAGGAGAAAGTATCAGCGTACAATGTAACGTATCGGCAAATCCGGCACCGTTAACGGTCGAATGGCTTCGAGAGGGACGGTTGGATTTTCGTCAACCGGGGGAATTATTGAAAATTCATCGGGTAACGGCCGATTCCGCCGGTATCTATACGTGTCGAGCTACGAACGTTTTAAATCCGTCCTCGTTAAGTCGACAACGCGTCAATAAAATCGGTAACGCTTCGGTCACTTTATTGGTACGTCATCGACCCGGTTTAGCGAGAATTACGCCGGAAAAACCGGTCGCTACCGAAGGTGCCGGTGTTACGTTAACGTGTTCGGCTTCGCCTCCCGGTTGGCCGGTGCCGCAGTATCGTTGGTGGAAAGAATCGGATACGATTAATCCGAATTCGGCTATGTCGGTATTGGCGACCGGTTCACGATATACTATTCAATCGGTACAGTTAGGCAACGACGGAAAATACCTGTGCCAAGCCAGCAACGAAATGGGTCACGGCGATATCGGTTCGGTTGTATTGGTCATACATCAAGCGCCGAAATTCATAAGCCGACTTCAACCGCACGTTACGAGAAAGTAAGTTCACGTACCGTACGCAAAATACATTATATAGACGCTATAAGTAAATCGATTCGAATATGTATAGATAGATAAAAACTCAATATAAGGAGTTAATGTTATACTTTCCTCGATAAAAAATCCCTTATTAACTGCATATTCTAATCTACCGTCGACTATTCAGCCAGTTAAACGATTCTTTTCCTCCTTCAACCTCATTTATACAGTATCCAACAAGTCATCAGTCTCGTATTAAGTCTCAACAGTTACACTATGGAAAAAAATAAATAAAAACTAAAAACAAAGAAGTTCAATCGTCGATAGAATAGTCTAGGTCAATAAAAATGGCCCGCCAGACGTTAAATGATAGCTGCACCTCTAAGAAAATCCCTAATAGTTTCTTTTTTACTATTTTTTCAACTATTCCAATTATACGATTCTTTTCCTCCTTCTACCTTATTTACAACATCTAACAGCTCTACGTCATCAGTCCCGTATTAAGTCTCGGCAATTATAACCGGACTATTAAATAAATAAATAACTAAATAAATAAAATGAAAAAAAAAGTTCAATCAACCATAGAATAGTCTAGGTCAATAAAAATGGCTCACCGGACGTGAATTAAGTCTTGAACTACGTACAAGATTTTTAAAACGTCTACCTCGGTCTTACTCTAAGATAACTAGAGCGGGACATTAGATGTTATTCTAGAAATACGTTTGCGATCTTTTGAATTATGTGCGTACTACGTTGAAAAATTCCCGAAAATTACAAACGAAGAAGTTTTAAATATAAATTGAATTAAACGAAGAAAAAATTACTGTATTTAGGCGACTCAAGTACGAGACTTTTACGTATTAATAGACTTTTTCGAAAAAAAAAAAAAAGGTTCAAATATCGTCGCCAGAATTCGTGGACGAAGTTATCGACGTTTCAGCCAGCATGCTCGTTGAAATATTCCAGTTTTGTCCTGTCGATAAAGCACATAGGCAACTTTGATGACGGACATGAATGTACGAATTCATCACACTAAATTGGATCAATTATAAAAACAGTTCGAAATATTATTAAAACGGACTACAGTAATGAATATTTTATTTTGTTCTGTAGAGTTGGCGATTACGAATTTAGCGTGATGTGTGCCGCGCAAGGTAAACCGAAACCGTCTATACGCTGGTTAAAGAGTGGAAAAGATATATCTAGTAGACTTTACGATACGTCAACCGAAGAATCTGAAAGTAAGCGTCTTGATCAAACTACTATTATTATGATTGATATATATATATAGTAAAAAAACCTGCACTACCTTTATGCATACTTCCATTGTATCTACATATATACTATGTATTTATATATCTGCTAAATTATTATATACTTATTCGATAATCCCATGATTCGAGATTTTCATTTCTCTTTATTTACCTATTGCTTCAATTATCTTCGTTATCCAGTTCCTAAAAGTCATTTTGTTCCTTTTGTTATTTATTTCCGCGTATTAATACTTCTATTTTGCTTAATACTTTTGTATTTTCAGTTTCCGTCGTCTAGTTTATTCTCGGCGATTTCCTCTAGCAGCACATATTCTCGAAAATTACCTCGTTTTATATTTTAATATCTTCGCCTTAGCGATTACTTCAGACGAATATTTTAATTTCCTAGTAAATACGTAATCAGAACCTATTCAAATATAATTTAAGACTCATACCTGTATCGATAAATTGTTATTTTCGTTATTAATATTATTATTTTCATCATTTTTATTTAATGCGAGTTAATTTTATTATATTAAATAATTAAAAATTGTTTTTATTTTTTATTTTTTTAACAACTGAGAATGATTAGAATTTTGTAATAAGAATTTAATTATACGTCGATTTAGATTCGAACGGAATAAGTACCGTACAGAGTACTTTACGTTTTTCCGGCAGAGACCGTCCGAATGGTAATCAGTTGATACCGGGCGATAGCGGATTTTATTCGTGCGTTTTCGAAAATGACGTTAAACGGATGGAAAGCAGCATGCACTTAAGAGTTGAACGTAAGTTTGAGAATTTTTTTTCGAAGTGATATATATATATATATAAAATATACAAATTCACAGATATGTGGGGTTTGCTTTTGCTTATGACGGTTATTAATTGCGAGACTTATTATCGGGAGTTTGTTATATCTTACGTTAATAAGTAATTCGTTAGATCGAGTAAATTATGAATAATCGAATTGTTTATTAATACATACGATGTAATATTATGAAGGAACGCTCCGTTATGGACACATATTTATGTATGTAACGGGACTGAAGCGACAAATCTTTTAGAATATTTTTTTGAAGAATCTCATTTACAATTATGCGTTATTTTAAACGGACATTCTACACGATTTGTTCTTCACCAAAAATAGACTTTCGATATTCGTATAATCTACTATTTTATCCGATCGTCGTGCATATAACGATTTCGCGATAATTCATACCTGCACGCAGGAAACGTGCGGCATATACGATAATTTTACAATTTACCAACTTTTGAATAGCTTCCCTGATTCCTCCGACACGAAGTAGAAATATTCAACAGGCTTGCATTTAAGAATAGTATCGATGTAATGTTTACACATAAATTTTTTAACGTTTCTTAAGCAATTATCTGAAAGTAATGTACAAAAAAAAAACGAAAATAACTCGTTATCCTATATGAAAATGTTTTATCTACGCGTATGTAAGTATATAACTTATTACGTTGGAATTTTTCTAGACGATCCGATCGTGTTGCACAAATATAGCAAAGTCGCTTACGATGTACACGAAACGGCCGAAGTTATATGTAAAGTACAGGCCTATCCGCGACCGGAATTTCAGTGGAGTTTCAGCACGAATACGGCTCCGTTATTGGCCGGAAGTGACGGTCATTACGAAATCAATACGACCGTAAACGAAAGCGGCGGCGATATATTTACCAGCGTTTTACAAGTGTCGAATTTACGCGAAACCGATTACGGCGATTATCACTGTCGTATAGTGAACGCGGTCGGTAGCGTCAAGACGACCATACGTTTACAACCGAAAGGAGCTCCGGAACGACCGGAATTCTTAACCGCGTTGAACGTCGGTCATAATTACGTCACGTTACAATGGACGCCCGGTTTCGACGGAGGTTTACAAAATACGAAATATTTCGCATCGTATAAACGAGCATTACGAACGAACGATAACGACATGGATAACGATTGTTTCGCGCCACGAAGAACCCCGGGTGTCGACGGAGTCGCCGGTAGCAACGTCGTAGAGAATTGGCAGGAATTCGATTGTCAACGGAATAATCCTTGCAACGTGACCTCTTTAGATCAGCATCAAACTTACGTATTCAGAGTAAGCGATCGAATTCTTATATATCGAAATTCGTTTATAGTTCGACCGACACCAAAAAAAAAAATAAAAACCCTCTCTAACTGGAGGATTCTAAGTTAGACAGCTAAACGTTTTTATCATAACGCGGGCGTTTGTTCGTGGAAGGATATAACATCTTATATACCCATCTTATCAAATGTCGGAGTTTTACTTCTAGATTTCTGTTTTGCATAGATGATCTCAGTTCAAATCCCATCTGAAGCGAGAATTTTGACAGTAAAATAAGCCTTTCAACCATTTCGGCAGCTATTTATCCAATTGGATCCATATGAGTTTTATGAAACGCGGGAAAATCCGCAGATAACATTCAATTAACCTTGTCGAGTACAAATTTTTTTTGACGACGTCCATTGCAACTAACTCGGAGAATTCTTTACTCTATATATTATATGTAATATTTCTGTTTATATGTATAAATGTTTCATATATTTCATATATATTATCGAAATTTCAGGTAAAAGCTTATAATATAAAAGGCCACAGTAATTACTCCGAAGAAACCGCGGCCATGACTAAAGTCGATCGGATTCCATCTCCGCAGAGAGTTACTTTCGATCCGGAAACGCACGCTTTAACCATCAATATCGCCGCCACCTGTTTACAACTGGTAATCTCGAGAAATAATTTTCGGCTGTTACTTTTTTCACTTTCAACAGCGTCTTGTAAAATTTTTAATTATAAATCGAATATAATTTACCGCGTAAGACAAATTAAAACAAAAAAAAAACGTGTTTAAGTTAGTTTCTTTTTTGAAATACCAATTTATCGCTAATTTTTATAACAATCGTTGCACTCCAGTCAGAAATGCGATATTATTATTATCGAGCTAAATTAACGCGCTGTGAGCAGTAACTAAGGCTAGAGGCACGAGGCGGAAGAAGTAAAATCAAAGAGAAATTCGTAAGAACATAGGTTAGTTAGAGAGGAGTATTCAAGAGAGGAGTATTCATTTTTGAAGAGAAGAATTTAGGAGGGAAGTTTGATAGACAATCTGAGTGAGGAGTACAAAGGACAGGCAATGTGGATATGTAAGACGGAAATCATGACGGTTGAGAAGCCGGAGTTCTGTTGATATAGGGGGCTTATGATCTAGTCGCAGTCTGTCTAGGACAACGTCATTTCCGAGGTTTGGAAACGAAGTCTTCCAAGATAAAATGGAATTCTTGATTTGGCGAAGCTTATTCTAATTTTATATATAAATGCTTATTACGTATTTCGTAATAACGTGGGACGGAAATTTAATTGAAAAGAAAATGTACAATAAAATTAGGAAATTATAAACGTTGCAAGTAAATAAAAAATATTAGACTAGTTATATTAGATCGATGAGTATAACCCTTTCGGTATAAAAGGTAGATCGATGAAGAAAGAGTTCATTTTAAATATCTATTTTGGTGAACAGTCTGTAAATTCGATAAACTACATTTCAGCTCAAATTCGAATATCAATCGAATGTATATTAGTCTACCGCACAACACTCAATTCAAGAAACGGAAATAGAGTGTCGTCGCGATGCCTCGCCGATCACTCGAAGAAATAGTTAATCTTTGCCAAATAGCACTGCATATCAACCTAATTTAAATGCAATACACTCGTTAAACCTTTTTTTTCAACCTTATCCTCAAAACTAACTTATCTTGCTGGACATGTTCATTACACTTGTCCATTTTTCCCTTCGTTCGTTGCCTCTTCTTTGTTTTCCCTACTTCTTCTATAAATCACCGTTTGTTGTAAATGTCGGTACAACGTTAAAAAAAAAAAGGTAGATTGATGAAGAGTTAATTTTGAGCATCTATTTAACCGAGGATTAGTCGTTTGACGCTTTAGACGTAGTTAAAAATAATTAATTTTTATTTACACGATTTATTCGATTAATTAATCTCGTTAATTCCGGTAACTGTTTTTGCGTAGGTCGGTATAGTAGAAACGTTGACGAATCACGTTCACGATTCTAATTGGCAACTGGTCGAAGTATTACCACTTTCACCATCTGGTAATGCGGCCACTCATAGAGAAGCGACTATTTTATCGTTAGTATCCCGTCGACATAGTACTAGTAATGGTCGGTCTTTGGACGATAGCGATTTCGAAGCGTCTTCGGACGAATTAATCGTAGATAAACGAAATATGGACGACCTCAGAATTCGCGTACGACTATGTTTAATGACGAATCAAGAAACGTGCGGAGATTATACCGAAGCTGAAAGTGAGTTTACTGTATACTTTATTATTTATTTTATTCGGCAATATCCGAAAACGCTAACAAAGTTATATAACACGACACGATTATAATATGAAATGTTTCCTGATTTGATGAAATTAAGACTGAAAATTAATAAAACGAGGGAATACATTGTACTACATCTCTTGAGAGGGCCTAGTAATGTTAAGGAATAATTGCCTGTATGATGCTCATCCATGTTGGCCTGCCCTGAACAGACATCGACGCTTCATACAGGTTTTTGATCGGATTACCTACTTTAACTGGTCAGTCCGGCGAGTTCTAGGTTGGTCTTTTTTTTTATTTACCATAAACGTTGAAAAAATTTGTATCATTCCCGGGGGAAAAAAAACAAAACAGAAACATTTTTATTATCCTGTCCAATAGGTGTCTGTGAAAAACATATTCATTAGTTTTCTGATCCATCCACGATATTCTTAATAGTCTCTTAACTTTCAAACGCGTTGATCCCGCTGACGAGGGTATTAAATGAGTGTCTTTTTAGGAAAAAGCCTTTTACCTCTTCCTTGCGCCTCGAGTGTTATATTTTTACTGATTAGTAACGTTGCCTCTATTTTTAATTCGTCTAAAACCGACGTGTTCTATGGGGGGAGTACCTCCATATCATATTTCTGTATATCTCGAAGAAATTTATCTGTTTCTCATCTGTTCTTTTTAGGTTTCAGATGCATAGCTCGTGATTTTCCAAATCGACTCTTTCGACCTTATCTGTTATCATCACTTTGGACTTTGATCTCTTGTAAAAGCATATTATTCAGTTTTCCGATGACCTCTATTATTATTTATAATTTTAATTTTTAATAATTTTTCTTTTAACTTTCAGTCGGTTCGTCTTATATAAAAGAGGCGACGGTAATCGCCACTCCGACGCTAATAGCGATAATCGTTTCCTGCATCGTATTTGTTCTATTTATCGGAGTTATAATCGTATTCTGTCGTTGTAAACGTACGCATGTTAACAAAGCAAATACGAAACATTACGAAATGGAATCTTCGACGTAAGTTTGCGTAATCCAGCCTTCATTTAATTCGATTTATTATCATTATTATTATTATTATTATCATTTCGTAAGTCGCACTGGTATCGGAACGGTCATGTTATATTTTCAACTGTTTCAGTCACATATCAACTCTTGATGTAAAATTTTAAATTGTAGTGTACTAAAAGCTAAACAGTTTAAAAGACGCTACGCGACTACGGGAGTTCCCGGTTACCTATAAATTAATTAAAGTTTAACTGATATTTGTAAATAATATTTGCTCGTTCCGATTTTATGTGTAAATTTATTTGTGATCGTTTTATAATCTTATAAATATATATTTACAATATTTATAAAATCGAATTCATTTTTTGACATATTGTTTTTTTCTTGTTATTTTTTCACGCTTCGTTATGAGGCTAATTCTATTTATAATGTGGTAAGTAATAATTATCGAAAATTTTATTAATTACTTTATCTCGTAAATAATATAAAAATTTTAAATTTTTAAATTTTTCGTTCGGTTATTTTTCTTTTTCCTTGTTCTGTTCGTTAATCCGGTTTATTTTTATAGGGTTCATCCCAGTATTGTACAGCAAGCGCCTCCTCCGTATTATTCGACTACTCCGCCGGGCTTGGAGAATAAATCTTTAGATCATTCGATGGATTTGGACGACGGTAGTAAAACCGCTTTGTACGGTGGACACGCTTATTCGAATTACATGAACGGAGGACAACAGTCTCATCATGCAGTAGGTAATGAATGTAAGTTTTTCATTTTTAATTATAAGTTGTCTATAAGGACCCGCGTACTTCTATTATACGGCCGCCCACCCTGGTCGGTCAAACATTATCTGGTTGTCGAGGGGAAAAATAAATTACCGGCGTTTGCCTCTTTTTTTTTTTTATTTAGTATCCTTCTTGCTGTGTTGGGGAAATTACATCTTGTCCATCATAAACCATTGCACCTATATATTTTATTACGATTCGCCTATGATACACGCGAAACGAGCCTTTAGAGTATTACGTTAGGTACGATATAAACGACGGACGTTCTTAATTATTATCGATCTTAAATTAACTTGATGCGAACACGCGCTCTATCTACCGAAAAAACTTAGAAAGTGGAATTGTTCTACTTTCTAAGGCAGTAGGTATTACTTTGGATACGAACTTAATGTGTAGCGGCCACATATTGATAATCTATTCTACGTAATCTATACAATACTCGTTCGGGGTGATGATCCTTTCGCACTCTAAACTTTGTATTAATTGCTAATTCGATCTGAAATGGAGTATGGTTGCATATGGATCGGCATTTGAATCATTATTAAATAAGTTTAATCGTGTACAAAACGAGTGTGCTCTGTATTGCTGCTGTTAGAGGCACTCCGATAGCGGCATTAATTTTGGAGTGTAAGATTCCTCCCTTATTAAACGAAGTTATTTAGCACTAAAACTCTTGATTTGTAGAATGAACATAGATCGCTTTACAGTTTATTCCATTCTATCACATTTATTCCAACTGTCGGTTTTCAAATAAGATGCCCTTGCTGGCTTCAGTTATACCTAGATTGTAAGAATTTCATACACAGACTATTCGAATTCATATCCCTCTTCAATTTATGTTACCGTATTTGTACAATGTTTACAATAAAAGAATATTTCTCGAGAACTATGTCCTTTATCCTCCGCCACTGATCCTGGCTACATTCAATAATATTATCTTTGAGATTTTTCGCACACCCTTTAAATACAGATGGATAAAAGTCGGCTCAGGGAACGGGAGCCCAATGTTCATCACATCTCTTAACATTAATAATACCTACAAATTATCCGACCTATGTTCCGCATTTACCGCTTAGTGCGTAGCAGTATTTCTATCCTTATCATTATTAATTGATACGAAACTTCCAAGTAATTATCTATCAACGACTCACAAAGCATTTTGAAGGCTATTGAAAACAACGTGGGAAGGCGTCCGTTTCATTGATTTCATTCATCATGTTGAAACTTTATCATCTAGAAAACTTGAGTATATGCGCATTTCTTATGGGTCCCGGACATACATGGGTGGAGTATGTACAGCAGTCGCCTCTTACTAGGTACTATCAATGTCTCTTCCTAGATTTCCGTGGTTCTACTTTTTTAAAAACATTACACACCGGTAAATAATCGTACTTATCGGTAGATTGCGATTCGGGAATTATTTGTTGTCGGGCCGCCTGTTCCTTATGCAGCTTAGAGAAACTCCTTACTGCCCTCTACAAGCTGGACGTGTAATTTGCAATCCCGATCACGTGTTCTTGAACTATACTTTAAATTACTGCGCGCGTTTCGTAACGATCCCCTGTATAATGTATTGTCCTTTCTCCATTTTGAGAATTTACATCTATTTCCGGACATAGCGATATTTCTGGAAAAGTTGTCCGAGTTCATAGAAATATGAGTTAGTAATTACAGTATCACGTTGGGTAATCTTCATTAGAAAAGAATAAAAAAGGGTAGTTCAAATAAGACATTTCGCACTCTATGAATTCGTGCTGTCATATGGGATGATCCGATCGGGATAGTGTGTGGCTAAGTACCATATAAACGTGCGATACTGAGAATATTAAAACAAATGTCACTTACTATTCTTCAGTTATATAGGTTAGAGGTACTTATGTGCTGGACAACGCTGGTAAATTTAAAATTTCATTCGGCAATAGTAGAACGAGATCAGGAAGTACGGATAGGTAAAAAATTTCATATATAAAAGAAGACAGGCTTTGTACTTGATCGAATATAATTCCGTGCCACATAGAGGAATTTAAAAATCGATTTAACGAATTATAAACGACGTTCTAGAAAAATTCTTAATGCATTCATGTGTATTTAGCTATTTATAATTATATTGCATCAACTAATATTAATGTTTAACATATCCATTTTAATAATTTTATACCAATCTGGGTGAAAAATCCTGTGCCCATTAAAAAAAAAAAAAACAGATTTTATGTCTTATTTCGCATTATTGAAATTCTTCCAACCGTATTATATTATTAACTCTAATAACTTGTATCGAATCCTACGTTTCAATAATACTGATTATATAAATCCTTATATAACCAGTATTATTGTATTTCACGAGCATTAATTGCGATTTTAATTTATTTATTAAATAATAATGTATGTATGTATATATTTCTGTTACGTAATACGAATCTTCTTGTATCATATGTTTTCCGATTAGTTTTCATATGAATTTAAAGAACACTCATTCTTCATATAGTGAGTCTTATTCAGATAGTTTTTACATGTTTGTTCAATGATGCACTAGTTTTATCCTCTTTATATTAAAATATTGTGTTGTGTAAATGTGGTTTTCAGATGCGTATGTATACGAATGTGTGCGATGTGTTCATAACATGGATTGTATTTTGCCGTTCGCACATTATCATAGGCGTGTTTTATGTATCTAATTTACTATCTAATTACTATTATTATTTCGTTATGCTTAATATTGTTGTGAAATTAATTTGAGTTTATTATTATTATTATTATTATCAAATTGCGCATCCGCAGAAATCTTGTGTGTATTATTTATATCATGTAATTGTGAAATATTTTGAAATAAATAAAAATAAAAATAAAAATAAATTATCAGGCTGTTTTCAATCGTGTAATTGAAAAACAATGTTCTACTCTGAGAGAAATTATTGTTGATAATGTCGAAATTCCTATATTGGTTGTTCGACATTTCAACACTTGTTCTTTCAATAGTGTAAACGAACTGGTATGTAATCAGAATCCTAAAATAGAAAGCACGATTTATTTGCCTTTCTCGACTTTTCAGACGAAGATATTAGAACAGCAATTTCCTCCTCCCCCCAATAAATCATTATTCGGCTATGACAAAATTTCTACAAGACTAATAATAAAAGAAAACATTAAATTATTCATCGAACCATTTCGGGTAAAGGTACCCCAGCATAACTCTCGCAAGTAATCTCGATCCGCTCATATGCGAACAGAAATTAACGATTTGAATGTATTTTTATTTTTTATTTTATTTTTTTAATGGGCAAGTGTATACCGTGCGCATAGGATTATAAATGTGTATTGTGAATAAGTATGCGTTTGTGTAGATGTGTACACCTGAGCGTGCGTATGTTTTTTTGTGTATTAATACATTTATTTATGGTAGATTATTGTGTATTGATTAAAATGTATTTAATTATCTGTATTATATATATATATATATATATATATATATATATATATATATATATATATATATATATATATATATATATATATATATATATATACGGTTGTATGTGCTTCAAACTTGCACATATGTGTAAACGTTTGCAGTAAATAATTATAAATACATTAGAAAATTTCTAATATCGCATATTATATTCGAACAAATTTGATTTTATTATTTATTATTATTATTATTATTATTGTAATAATTGTACGGCAAAGGTTGTTCAAACTATGTAGATGATTGATAATAATCTTTGATGTTTGTTAGGGGTCAATATGGGTTACCTAGAAAATAGTTATTCGAATTCCAATAACGGTGGATCGGTGAACTCTCAAGATTCACTGTGGCAGATGAAAATGGCTTCGGCTGCTTCAAACGCTAATTCCGTATCGAACGATCACATTACCGATCGAGTTAATCATTATGGTAAAAAAAATTTTAAATTGCTTTTCTACCTCGTTTGTAAATAATTCGCAAAACGAAATAAAATATTTAATATAATATATTTTTAAAGAAAACAAAAAGTATTTACCTATACGTGTGAGTTTAAGATGACCGAATGGGCTAACTGAAATTATCAACTTATAGCACCAACGAAATGTGTAATAAAGACAAATGGTGTTAATGACTAAATTAAACGAGCATCTCTGCGTCGCGATTAAAGAAAAATTAAAAAATATATATAATAAAATCAGCAAATATAATTTACTAAATTCATTACTAACTGGACGAATTAATTTTAAAGATCATCTTATAAATATATTTAGGATTTATCATTTTAACAAAGGTACATTAAGAACGCGTATCCTTTGATATATCGTATGTATTTATGTCCACTATATAAATAAGTATGCCTAAATGTGTAAATAAACTAAAACGATGCGAAATGAAAATTAATTTATTACGAATTTTAAGAAGAAACACTAATGTACATTCTTTTATTGATTCCTAATCACATTTTTCCTTACTTTAAATTACATCGCGCACTTCATATTCGGAGTGGTAATGGAAAACCACTTCTTAACTGCTTGCTCAGAATACGTCGTTACACGGTTGGTTTTCTATTCATCTCGAAGTTGCTGAGGATTTCCGAGACAAGGGGGTCAGTCAACTTTCGAATTAGTCGACATTTCCGATTATTACGTCTATATATACCCCCGTACGATTTGTAATATTGACGAATAATTAACACCATACTCGCTAGCAGACACAATGACAACTATGCTTCGAGATTGCAGCTTCATCCAAATCCATTAGGAACGGAGTTACAAAAACTATGGCAAAGACATGCGACGATTGAAAAGATACCGCTTCATCCAAATCCATTAGGAACGGAGTTACAAAACCATGGCAAAAACATGCGACTATTGAAAAGATACCAGTCGCAAGGTCGCAAGACCTAAGAACAAGGTTCAACTGAATAAAATAAAAACATAAATCCCGAGGAGTACTACCACTGGGTAGTATATCTCCACTCAGAATGGAATATTAAATAAAATTTGCCTATTGTCTCCGTGGGACAGATTGCAAATAAAGTAATAATAAAAAAAATCATGCACGTATGTCGAGTGTAATTTTATCGATACCGTCATAACGAAATATTTATCAAATAGGTTACGATCCATTAACCCATGGAGGATACGGTACCATGGATGATTACGCTTCGTATCCGCGTCTTACGTCCACATCGCCGGATTACGGTACGCATCATCCGACGTCTCGACAAGATTACGGCAATTTATCTGAAAAATCCGCCAGAAGAAATCATCGTGGTTTAGGTATTTTCTAATTACTTCGATGTTGCCGAATATTTTCGACAGTCGTCTAATTTCGAACGCACAATTTCATAGTTTAGTTTTCTAAGTGTATATATATATGTGTGTGTGTATGTGTGTTTAATTTATTAAACTTCCGAATGGTCGATAAAGCAGCTTTATGAGAATTTTTTAATAAAAAAAATTCCGAGCTGATATTCTTCGATCTTTATTTTTTGAATAAATCTATTAGTTCCGGTTCTGTGTTTCCCTCTCCGAACTAGTTAGTTGTAATATGATCCTTTTATCGCTGTACATAATATCACGTATTATTTTGAAATTTAGCTACGAGCATTGCGACGATTATACGACCTCTTCATTTATTTCTGCGATCATATTTGGGAAATTATTTTCGCAAATTATAATTGCGAAGAAATAACTGAACTAACATCATACAGGCGAGTCTCTTTATTACCAATACTTTCAAAGTTGTTTGAAAAAAATCTTGTTAAAACGACTAATGCCTATAGTTGAAGACAAAAAAAAAATCAAACCTGAACATCAATTCGGTTTTAGAATGGTACCATCGAACAAGTACATCGCATTACTAATATGATAGAAACATATTTAGATAACTGCAAGCATTCTTAGATTAAAGAGGACAAAATTGACGGATCTAGTATAAAGTATACATTCTGTATACCTATTGAATGAAACCCTATTTTTAGCAAGTCATCTTATATTAAGATATTGAATTTGCTTAATAGCCTATAGGGCTAGTTGTAAATTGGGGAAAAAATATTGGGTAAATCAACTTCGGGAATATAATTTATCCCCCCTCAGGGCCGGGTTAATTATTTACTATAATCGTCCTTGTTACATACATATTAATATTGAATTAAAAAAAAAAAAAATTAATATAGCCTTCTAAAGCCGTTTCAATGTTTACAAATTAGTAGCGTTATAGTAGAAGCGCTAGTTGTAGCAATAGGGTAATAGTAACAAAGCAGTCACCATTAACTCAGTACTCTGAGTTACAACCGACTATTCCTAGGTTGCGGTACTACTTTTTAAAAAACTTTAAGCGTCGAATCAAGTAGACTGCCGTTCGGGCATTACTTGTTAGTCCTTATGCAACGTAGAGAAACTGCTTACTGTCCTATTGGACGTGTAATTTGAAATTCTGAACATGTTTTCGCCGGATGTATTTCTTTAACAATATTACGTACTGAACTATAATTTAAATTATATATTATTGTGACAGATTCGCCGTATCACGACGTGAATGGTTTACCAGATCCATATATGGAACGTCAACTTTTAGAAAACGAAGATGGCATCAAACAACAAGCCGGTCAACATTTGTCCATTTCGTTCGACGAGAGCTTAGAATCTGGTTTCTCGACTCCTAACTCTCGTAATCGACGTATCATAAGAGAAATAATCGTTTAGAATCGATTTACATACACATCTATATTATTTACTACATACATTCTCTTAATATGTACGTGTGTATAAATACATAAATACACATGTCGTGTCTCACACGTATTCGTTTATATATATATATATATATATATATATATATATATATATATATATATATATATATATATATACTTGATCACGTTGTTAGTGCGCTCCAAGTTGTTATAATTGTTATCATCTGATTATTGTTATTAATCCCGTTAATTTAAAAATTAATCGTTGTACTATGACAAATTCTTGTTGTTTACGGAGGAGATCTCACAACTTATTACTCCATCGATCACCGACAAGTAACGCTGAAGAGACGTTATTCCTTTCTCCTATAGTATCGACGCATGCTAGCCGAATTGAACGTTATGTAAACCAAAAAAAAAATTGAAAATTGGATTAAAAAAAACGATTAAGAATAAAAAATACGGTCTGTGGCGCCGTGTTTACAATACTTTTGTATTCGCGACTAGTCTGTGTATTATTATTTTATTATTGCTAGCATCGTTATTATTATTGTTATCATAATTTATTGTTAGTAGTAATAGTAGTGATACTAACGCCGATTCTAAATTTTGTAATCAAATAATTAATTACGTTTAATCGTTTGGAATCGATGATCACCACCATGTTGGTTCCGAGGCGTCTAGATCTTATTTCGAATGAACTGTGACATGAGCTGTTTTCTTTTTATGAAAATACTAGTTTATTATATATATATATATATATATATATATATATATATATATATATATATATAATATGTATGAATGTACATATGTATATAGTATTCTTCTGTATCAATTGCATTTTTCAATTATTTATTTATAAAGTAATGAATTTGCTGCCATTTTTTTTTCTTTGTTATTTCCCCGTTGTATTTATACCACTCAACTATCAGTGGGAATCGTCGAACACATCCTGGACTATAGTCTATATCATTACCTTAAGCGACAATGTGATATTTAATTTGCGAATTTCGAAAATTACGAATAAATCTATTAACCCCGAAATTATAATTCATTCGGCACAATTATATTAATATTTATTATTTATATATATATATATATATATAAAGAGTTGTTGTTTTTAAAAACCAGTGATAAAGTAACTAGTTAAAAAAAACGGTAATTATTAATCATATCGGACAAAATTTTTCTTCGAATTTATTTTTTTTTTGCCCCAGTTTTCATCCGTTGACCACTTTAAGTGGACTATTTAGACTATAAACTTATATTATTAGCATTAATAAAATTATATAATCTACGCGCATCCAAATAG
The DNA here is from genome assembly GCA_032883995.1 of Coronaproctus castanopsis. NCBI lineage: Eukaryota > Metazoa > Arthropoda > Insecta > Hemiptera > Monophlebidae > Coronaproctus > Coronaproctus castanopsis. The sequence goes on along the minus strand of CM065052.1, from coordinate 64,492,153 downwards.
ATAGGAGATACAGAATAAGCTCTTCAATTTGTATTGGCAGCGTATTCCTTGTCGATAGAAGTTCAGACAGAAAGCTATCTCTCTATTTTTATATTTAGGTCCGGACCAGATCTGATGTTCTCGATGCTATGATATTACATATCTCACAAACTCTGATGATCGTCAACTTAGCAAGATTACTAGGTGTCCACTTAGTCCGACAAACACATAGACAAAATCTTTATAGAGGAAATCCCCATGTTTAAACCGTGGCTTTTTTGGAATTGTCCTTGGAATAGTGACATATTTTTTTTTTATCTTTTAACAAGCTTTTAAATTTCTAAATACGACTGAAAAGAACGGTAGAACATTTCTTTAAGCTTCGATATTAGCTGTCCACATTGTAATTTAAAGTGCTTTTCAATGACCGGAGTTAGATCCGACCGAATAAATCTCATTTCCACTTAATGATAATAAAATATATTAATGATAATTAAATAGTCTAGCGGAAATGTAATAATTCTTAGCTTAATCGATCTACGACGCATCCTCATAGTTCTGAACTATAAGATACTCGTCGTTAACGCTACCGAAATAATTAACAACGTTAGAATTTAAATATTAAATAACTAAATACCGAATATTATATTTCTAGCAGATCGTTCGATTATTATTAATATTTTATTTATCATTAATCGATTTATTTATAAAATTATAACTTGAAAATGTCGTAATAACGAAATTTTATTTAAGGATTACCGATTTTTATTTTTCCAATTTAATACTATTACCATCACCATTATCGTTAATTCGCGTCGAATTTTACCAAAAAACAAACGATAAATTTTAAAAAGTCGAATATAGAAAATTTTACTACAGTCGTCTTTTATTTCGAAGAATTTTGAACCGATACGCCGAACTTTGTCGCTAATTAAGGTTCGTATTTTTCGACGATTCCCTCCCGGAATTAGTACGACGAAATGACGTCTCTTAAGTTTTTTAATTTTGTGCCATTTTATATATTTTTTTCAATTTAATAAAAAATTTACGCGTTTTACACACACACATGCAAATACACGCGTAGTTTCCGTAGACTTGTACATAAAAATTTGTATTTATTTTTTTTAATGATTTTTTAGCGCGTTTTCGACTGAAGCTCTTTAACGCGTTATTATTATTATTAATTTTTTTTCTTTTTAATTTAATAATAAAATGTTTCGGTACTTCGTAATATATTATTATTATGTATAGCTGATTTTATTTTTAACGTATTTTTCATTTTTTACATTAAAAATAAGTTTATGTATATGACTAAATTGTTAGTAAAATTTCAAGTATTAAACAACCATTAATAATATTTATTTAGTAACTTACACATAATCAAAGTTAACTTTCTAAAATTTATTATAGTATTATAGCTATGTGTTAGGAATTATGTAACTCTCACATATACAAAAATATATATACACAGTGGATTTGTATCTGAGGAGGGCTCACCCCCCCAAAAAAACCGGCATAAAAATGAATAAAATGTACACAGCCGAATGTGTAACAAAATTTGACAGGCAAAACAAACTATTAACAATCACGAACAACGACGAAACAAGTAATAACAACAACAAAACTCACTATGACCTGGGTCAGGTATACCGAACGGCTCAACCAACGGCCATTCTTTTTCTTTGTGTTCCACACAGTCAGCTGGATTTTCAATGTCATCAGCAGACAGTATGTAACATTTTCTAACAGTATCTTTTGCAATCTAGGCTGTTTTGCACGCTCTTCAAGATGAGGTTTTACTAGTGATAACGCGAGCTATTTCAAATATTCTCTTCTGTTTCAACTATCATTTTACTATTGTTTGGAGCTTATAAGTTACGCGTCTTCTTTATATGTATTTTATACTTTTCTAAGCCCTCCGGGGGCTTAAGCTCGGTAACCTCCTCGTGGGTGAATTAATATAATATTATAAATTAAACGAATGTCACGTGTTTAATATCATTTTTTTAACGTCGCAAAATTAATGCGAAACGAAATAATATAATTAGAAGCGAGTTACTTCTAACATTTCATTTTATTGAAAAATTCTTTCTCTGTCATATGTGTATGAATACGTGTATTTAACACGCGCGTACAGTTAATTCGAACGATAACAATTGTACAAATGTCATCATTTTTTTAATTAATTACCATGTATACTTTGACTTCTTAAAAGTACACGGTTCATTTTCATTGATACTATATGAATATCGAACGAAAATTAATTATTTCATTTTTTTTTTTTTTAATTACATAATGATCCGTTTTTAATAACGGTTCGTTGAGGAGTTTTCCTTACCTTATATATATATATATATATATATATATATATATATATATGGTAGGTGAAATTTTAACGCTAATAAAATTCTGTCCGGTTGATGTGAAATGATTAAATGTTAAAAAATATTTACATAAATACATAGAAAATTATTTATGCTCACCTCTAAGAGACGGTGTCGTATAATAAACACCCGCAGTACAAAAGTTATAATTTCGCTTTAAAATTTGATAACGTACGACTGGTGGTTAAATAGTTCTCGGATGACTATCCTGATATTCGTTTCTTTTAAAATCGAAAAAACGAACAATTTTTTCCGTTTTTATAATTTTGACCGTTTTAAATATTTAAAAACAAAATTAAAATTACTACGAAATTAACAAATAATTCGTAGTTTTGCCCGAAATATTACGCGAAGTTAAAAGGAGACGTGTACAATATCATCATCCGTTTAACTTCGTTCATTTTATGTATAGTGGTTACCAAGAATCGTAATTATCGGCGCATTACTTATCCGCGTTATCAGATTAGTTCTAGAATCCCGTAAAAATAATTTTGTGACAATTTAGTTGTCACGTTTGTCCAACTTTTTTTCTTCATTGACTATAAAGTTGTATTAATAATCGCTAATTTTATAATCGTCCTTATTCGAATTCCGTCAAATTTTTTCCAAACAAGTTACTATAATATTTCGAACAGTATAAAAATTAACGTTTCAATACGAGCGATATAAATTTAGTTTTAAATTCTTTTTCAACGCTCTGTGGCTTTTTTAATTTATTTTTTGTAATTTTTAGCAAACTACATTAGCTTTAGCCTAACTAGCCGAACAACCATATATATATATATATATATATAACACGTGTTATACATTATGATCCCACGGATGACTCGAGTACGTAATTTGTGTTTTAATTTTAGCCTTGTGCTCTGATCAGATAGCGTGCAGATGCGGTTCAGGAGAGATTGCAACCAGTCAAAACGAGTAGCCTAGTATTTTAAAAAAAATTTATTTGGTATTGTGTGTAAGTGTGTGTGTATAAACAAAAATCGCAAAAATTATTAAATCATCAAGTGTGTGAACCATTGTACGACGTAAACAAACTCGTGTCATTCGAATGATATTAACTAATATCAATTTTATATGTATGTGTATATATGTGTGTATGTGTGCGTATGTATTTTTATATGTGCAAATCTATGTATATATATAAATATATATATATAAATATATGTATAAGAAAGAAAGACAGAACGATGACTTATGTCTGGGATCATATTTATCTTTGGTAGTTTAATTTAATTATTTAAATTTAGTTTCTGTTAAAAAATTATATTTTACAGTATTTACCATTGTGTTTAATATATATATATATATGTATATATTTAAAAGTATTATTTTTTATCCCCGTGTGTGACTAACGCGTTAGTTTTTCGTCCCGCGTAAATAGTATTAGACGATAATTAAGATGTATTAAGCTTTTCTTTTATTTAGTTTAAAATCTTTGTACCTAATTTTATATTTTTTTTCTGTTTTTTTTTTCTTTCTTTTTTTTTTTTAATTTTTACTTGTCTCGCGTAAGAAATTTAAATAAGATCGCTATTACAGTTGTAAATATTTTTTATATATTTACGTCGTCGAAATTTGTAATTTACGAGAAATAAAATTTTTAATTTAATTTAATACATTTTTTTTTTTTTCGATTTTGATACTTTCATTCGCGTATTACTATTTTTAACGTTAAATAACAATACACGTTGTTCTATATGAAATAATGAAAAAAAACCCTATAAAGTAATATTCGTTGTATATAATATATTTTTTTATTGTCTTAATTTAAACGTTATATGTCGACTAAATATTTTTTAATAAAATAAAATAAAAACAAATTTCATCGCTATAACAATTTTTTATTAATGCACAGTTTTTCGATAATTACGTCATTATCGAGCGCATACAATATTACATATTGATAACGACACGTAATTGTCGAAATACTTTGCATTAAAAAAATATTGTTACGGCGATTAAATTTGTTTTTATCTTGTTTAATTAATTCATAAAATTACTATTCTCCGATACATCATCGTAAATATCTCTTACTATGGAAGTGTACAATTGACCGAGTCTACGTACCAAATAAAGGACATCGTGACTGAGAGGATTAATCGATACATTACAATAATAATAATAAATAAACGTGTGTATTGTAACGATTAGGAGAACTTTTCCAGATAAAATTAAATGAATTGTTTTTCTGACAAAAACCTACGCGAAGTTAGTGCTTTCTCTTTTTTAAACGAACATATTTGGCTCAATTTATAATATTTATATGTAACATCCAACTTCCGAGAAATATTATCGAAAATCATGATTGACGGTATGTCGCAAACTTTACCGTCCGTCCTGATTTAAAAGTTCTGTTCGTAGATGGTGAAATCAGATAACAACGTTTATATTAATCGCTACCAATTTGCGAATAGCTCCTCCGATCCAGTACGTAAACTGCAGCGAAATAAGCAGTGTTGGACTTCGTTCAATCAATATGTAGTTTAGACGAAGTACTACCGATCAGCAGTAGTCTTTAATTACTTTATATATACATACGTGTATGTGTGCGTGTGTGTCAAGATTTATAATTTTATTTAGTGGCGATTGAAGAGGTTAATTGTTAGTTGGTTTAAAATTAGTATAGAATGGTTTATTTAAAAAATCAATTGAAAATTAGTTAAATCACTAATATTTATTTTCTTATAGAAAACACCGCCATTATGAAGTGAAACATTTTTAAAAATGATAATTTTAAAAATATAATTACTTAAAAATATTTAATGGTGATTGTGAAAATATACTCCAAAAATGCTGTTCTGCTTCTGTCCTGTCTATTGTTTGAATTGTTGAAATTTAACATCGATATATTTGTTTATTAATTTTGTTTTTTTATATTAATTTTTTCTTCAATATTATTTTCCGGATTCTGTAAAAGTTGTATACTGGTGGAATTTTAAATTTTTCATTTACTGTTGCGATGTATGATGCCCGAAAGTAAAATATAAAATATAAAAATATACGAATACAAAATTTAAAAAAAAAACAATTTTACAAGTAAAATGAAAGTAAATATTAAAAAATCTGCAAACAAATATATCGATGTTAAATTTCAACAATTCGAAAAAATAGACAGAACAGAAGCAGAACAGCATTTTTGGAGTATATTTTCATAATCACCATTAAATATTTTTAAGTAATTATATTTTTAAAATTATGATTTTTAAATATGCTTCACTTAATAATGGCGTAAATGCCGAAAAGCTTTGTGTTTTCTATAAGAAAATAAATATTAGTGATTTAACTAATTTTCAATTGATTTTTTATAAAAAATCACTACATTCCACATTATATAAAAAATTGAAATGGTTTATTTACTTGGGAAAATCGTAAATTAATTTTATAATACATTAAAGCCGTTTGAGATATGTTAGGACATAAAAACCGTACAAATGCTTGTTGAGCCCGTAAAAATTGGTTTGTAAACATTTTATTATTTAATTTTTGTCGGAACGATGAAAAACAAATTGTTTGACAGTTGTACTTTCTTCGTTCTCAAATTTGTTTATATCATCATTTATCTTCAGCCGCTAGATTTATGTACCCCGTAGGGATCATTGTGACTGAAGGGTTTATTTTTGACGGTCCAAAAAATTATATATATATAATATATATAATGTTATTCATACCTTTTTCTAAGTTTTCAAATTGTGAACATGTAGAAAGTTCGTAATAAAATTTTTGAGAAACAATTTTAGAATCTGTTTTTTAAGATTCGTATACTGTCAAAGGTATAATAGAATAGTGAAAGGTTAGAACTACCCTAACATTGTTTGGATATAATTGTGATCCTTTACCGATGAAATCATAAAATGATTTTTCCCTTTAAAATTAACTTTTAATAAGCAATTAGCTTTTCTAAAAAAATTCATCCATATTTCTGGGTTTATTGACGATAATTAAATTTTGAAAGGATTCTGTAAAATTTCGTAAAAAGTTACATATTTATTTTTAGGAATTTTTGTATTTTGCAGCTAAAATTAATTTAATAAAATACATTCGGCATTTTGTTAACTACCATAAACAGTAAATTTTTGTACCAGCTTTAAGAACCCTAATACATATTTTGTTTAGAAAAATTCGAATTTCAGAAACTTCACATTTTTTTCCCCTTTATTTTTAATTGAGTTTAGGTTGTAAAACCATTACTACTCATTGTACATATAAATTAATATAAACTAAACGCTAACGCTGACAAATGAGTTATAAAATAGAAAAATAACTAAACTAAGACATATAAGGAAAATACACTATACGAGGATTTACAAAATAATATTGGATTTATATATATAAGAGGCCATATTAACACAAGAGGATTATTTAAGGATAGGAGGTATGCAATAGAGTACGGAGGGAAGATACCTAACTGTAATAATATCTTGATTAGGGTTTCTCTGTGTGCACTATATAGATTACATGAAAAAATGACATGATTAATATCTGCCGTCAAACCACAGGACTGGCAAGTACTGGAACTAACCAGCCCTATCCGGTGGAGATGACTAGGCAGCAGATTATGTCCTGACCTAATACGAATTAGAAGAGAGAAAAATTTACGGATTGGTATTGAATGAGGAGGCTTAATTAGAAAGAGAGATTGTTTAGGTAAACTTGTTTGAATTTGTTTATAGAAATTGTTCCGAGTAGCACAAAACATGGAGCTCCAGCGATGACGCAAATCCGCCTTCGCAGACGCAGCTAAACATGTGGAGGGAATCGCAGGGATCAGTAGGCCTCTGGAGGCCCCCATTTTAGCTGCCTGATCACAAATTTCATTATCTTTGATCCCGATATGAGCTGGGATCCATGTAAATTTCACATGGACAGTCTTTCGTTGTAGATACATTACATTTTCTATTATTGTCAAAATAACTCTATTAGTTGAATCTATTGATTAAAATGATTTTACGCATATAAGACTTTAATAGATTCGTACGCTGTGTTATTTTATATTTTAATTGCAACACTAATTGACATTCTGTTAATTTATTAAAAATTCGCGTAAAATGAAAAAATTCCAGTTACATAAAACTATACTATTTACAGTTAAAACTAATTCTCAGCATAAATTTCAGTGCCGATAAAAATCATCACGAATTTAATTAACTTCATATACCTAATGAAAAAAAATGATGTCCAATAGTAGTCATTGTCCACTTACCCTGTACTCATACCTGAGTATCACTATTTGCAACTGCTATCTAACACTCAAACTCTTACTCAAATCGCCATTATCGGCGAGTTTAATGCTCATTCTCCTCCCTGAGGAGCATCATTCACAAACAAACACGAACATATTAATGATGTCACATTATTTAAAAATGTCACTACTCCCACCAAGTCACACATTTTAATTTGTCATATAATATATTCCCCATGATTGATGTTGCCCTGGTTTCACCTTCATTGTACTCTATCTTCAGTGTTCTAGTGACCATTTCCCAAGAACCATATAATCATAACACCAATCTTACACAAATGCAGTCAAGGTATCTAGCAAAATACTCAGTTCAATAGAAGATAATTTGAATGTATTGCTTGGGATGAACTTTAAAGCTGTTGTTACAATTATACCTAAATGAGCTCTCCAAACACATATCCACGAAGGGTTCAATGGTGATGCAAAGAGATAGCTGTAGCAATCTAACAACGCAAACATGCATCAGGAAATATAAACACTCACGGTCAATGACCTAATTGATTTCGAAAAATCACATGCTACACCAAAACAAAAAAATGTGAATACTGGCATAATTTTGTTTGCTCTCTTACAAAGTCAGTACCAAGTCATTATATGCGGTCAAAATAAAAACATTCAATCATGTAAGTTCCATACACATTCCTGTGCCATTGAATATAGAGAGAAAAACTATTTTGGATCCAAATGATGTAGTCAATTCTCTTTCCCAACTCTTTGCAACCTAATCTTCATCCTTGAGATATTCAGCTGTTTTCCTTGACACAAAATCAGTAAGTGAACTATTGATTATTTACAGCAATGGTCTGATAAGAAAGGCTAAAAATTTTTAACATTCAAGTCATCATATATTATTTTCCATAAGAGGCGTTCACCATCCTCCAATTTTTCCTTAAGTATAAATTTTTTTTCCTTGACAGCCAAAACAAGAGTCAAATTCGTTAGTCTATGGCTCGACTTCAAATTAGTCTGGCGTTATCATATAACTGAAGTCAAGAGCGAGTGCTTAAAACTACTTCTAGTTGTGAAATATTTATCCAACTCAAAATATAGATACTAGAATCCTCTTAAACATTCATAAATCTATAATCTTTTCACAAATCAATTATGGGTGACAAATATGCTCAACAGTCATTAAATCTATATTAATAACATTGTACATAATACCGCATTTCGATCCATCCTCGCAGCACATCCCTCTTCACCGTCAAAAAGCTTGTGTGCGCCAGCAGGATCTTCTCCATGTATATAATACAGAAAATATTATACTTACTTCTATTTAAGCAGCTCGCTTAGCTACAATAAAATATTTGCATACATCAAAGCATGCACATCCTCTAACTCTTTTTTTCCAAATGACCCTATACCAAAGTTACTTAACATACTATCCAAATACTACATAAACTCTATCCCAAAACTGACACTAAATTATGATACGATGTTAGCCCCTTGGTCTGAAACACAAATTGATTCATCTCTCAAACAGCACAATAAATCTACACAAGTTATACATATAAAATAATTAGTATTAGACACCATATAAAAATACAATGACTACACACATCAGCTAGTCCTGCTCTTATCAAATTGATAATATATTACACCCTGCCTGAATGTGATATCTTCAATTTTCTGGATGCAGAGCTGTATGGAATCATGTATTACATTCAGTATATCAATCAGTTGTGCATTCACGTCGAAAAGTTATAATAGAGACTCCTTCTGTTCCCTACAATTAATATGCGATTAAGACTTAGAAATTCAATCACAATATACATACATTACATAAGGAAGATGTGAACTATACTTTCTGTGGATCCCAAATTATATTGGGTTGCATGGCAGTGATACAGTAGACCTTGAAGCTCGGTCTGTGGTATTTTATAAGCGAAAAACTCCTAAATCGTCTACTTGTGGATCATACATACCGAAACCAGCAAACATACTTTTATGCAGATATTTAACAGAAGCAACAGTCATACACTTCATTTACAATTGCCAATTACATCATACAAGATAAGACCTACAAAATACAGAGACCAATACATAAAATCCTCTATGGTTAGAATCCTGGGTTTTGTCAGAGAAAACGGACTTGTAACATACATATAAATTAGCCGCATGTTTCCTTATGATGTAATAGCTCCAGAAGTTACACAAGGCATATGAAGATTTATATAATTAAAAAAAATACAAAAAAAAATTGGAAATGTTCGAATCCTGACTGCTCCTGGAACTTTTAATTAAGAAAATTATCTTCAAAACGACGGGAAATTACTGTCATGAGAAATCTTACTACAAACATTAATATGATTTATTTACAAGAGAAATATAATCAAAACCGCATTGTGCCAGAGAGATAACCTTTAATAGTGCGATAACAAAGCTAAAAAAGTTATACCAAATTTACATTGTTCTTATTAGCTGTTTAAGACTTTTTTTTCTTATTATTAATTTTATTAATAATTTGAATATTTATAAATATTTCTTATATTTACAATGGCAACATCCGGGAATGGTACTGGTAATTTAGTGGATGACTTCGAAGAATCATTTATGGTAGTTTTTGTGATTTTTTAACGCTTTTAGCTTAAATTTATATAATGCTTTAATTAAAAGAGTAGTATTAGAAATTTTAGCGATAATTTATTATTTTTAATGAATTACGTATTTTAAATTTATATGTTGCGGTAAACGTCAATAAATCATTAAGTTTTAGATTTTGATGTGTCTGAAAGCAAAATTATTTTATTTTATTAATCATTTATATGTTATCAACTACATAAGTTATGATCACTATTAAATTTAAACAGATTCCAAATAGAGTTAGTTACAAATTTCTAATTTAGTTTGTTTAATTTTAATGGTTAATTTTGCTTCTTTTTTTAGTCAATTATGCAGATATTAACAAGGGAAGAAGAAAATTTTAATAGTTTGGATACTGATGAAGTGCATGTAGACGTTGAGCAAGCTACTACAAAGTTTTTAGATATTGCAAGACAATTAGAAGCTTTTTTCTTACAAAAAAGATTTCTTCTCTCGGTTTTGAAACCGGAATTAATAGTGAAAGAAGTATGACAGTTTTTCAATATTTTCTGTAGTACGTAAAGTATATAAATTACGAAACATCTATTCTTATGACATATTCACAGCTAAACGTGTAAATTATACATTTAAAAAAAAAATAAACATTTTTTCATTTTACAGATTCATAAATAATAAAATTATAATTATGATTGTAAAATATTAGTAATCCAATATACTTTCATCTAAAAGCGCGAATATATTTAATTATTTCTGTTAACGATTAAAAATATAAAATGAGTCGTTTACATATGTTTTTATTCAAATTTAGGAATTGTTTTGATGTGACAAATCAGTGTTTTTAACACAAATATAAATTTGTAATAAAGATAAAAAATTTATTATCACGAATTCGTTTATAAATTTTGTACATAGAATAATAGGAAACGGTTTATAAATCTAAAAAGCATTATTACACAGTAAAATAATTGGCGTTTGCGTTATTACAATCTATATTGTACTGCGGGATGTGTATACTAAGTTCTAATTTTCAGTTTTAAGTTAATAATATGCGATAAATGAAAATCATCCATCATCGTGATAAAGAATTTAACCAATTAGAACTTTATAATTTCATATTATTCTGAATATTTATAAAAAGGCTATTGTAATTATATATTTCAACGTTAATTTTTCAGTGATCATGTTATGGGAAAACAATAATGAATTGGGTGTTTTAATTTTTATCAAAAGAAAACTTATTAATCATCATGGTGGTAACAGGATTAGGAATTTTAAGCATATTTAAACATATTTCAAAATTTCCTAATAAAAAAGTCGCGAAAATTAACAATTTTGTTAATAAATATATAACAGAATCTTTAAAGACTATATTATATTCTATAACGGGTCATTTAAAATATTAGATTATTTTTACGAAATAAAACAAGGAATAGACGTAATTAAAATGTCATTACAAGTAACAAATTTGAAAAGATAAACCGGTTTACGAATAAATAAAAAACGATGTGTTCGCGCGTTGTTACATTACCCGAAACCAAAGAGTAACTACCATATCGAAGTTTTCGTGATGATGTATCGATAGATTAATAATTCCGTCTGTTATAAGGAAATTTAATGTGTCCGTCCGAACAGAACTCAAATATCAACGATCATTTGCTAACAGAAAGAAACACAATAGTTATTTAGTGTTGTCATCAGAGTAAGTGAGATACATGACAGAGGTTGACGCAAAAATAAGAAATTTAGATGTCGATGTCCAATTAAAAGATTAAATAAAAACAGGTCCGTCATCCTTAAGTCATATTTTATATAAGGCTCTGTCACATTTTCGTATTAAATAACAATATTCAGAATTAACTAAATTTTGTTATAATATTTCTACTGAAATTTTTGATAAAAATCGAGTTTTTTTTTTTCATGGGCTCTTTTCTATTGAAAATTGTTTTTAAAGTAATTTTTTAACTTCCATAATTTATTATAATTTAACTTTTTTCTTTTTTTTTTTTACGTAGTGGTAATTTGTGAGGTTTTTTACGATTTTATATTCGTCATATTCATTTATATGTGACATTTTTTTCACTTCTATTACTTAATATAATTTAGTGTTCGATTAATTTTCTTAATTATTGTTTATATAACCCTTGTAGGAAATTCTCGAATTAAAAGCAGAACTGATGAGAAAAGATGAACTTATTAAACGTCATTATGAAAAAATAACCATGTGGCAGAATTTATTAGCTGATGTTCAAGGTTGGGGTAAGTCTCCTGCTCAAGGTGGCTCAGGTCAAGCAGTTGGTTTTCATGGTGCAAGTGGTATTTCTGGATCATCTTCGTTAAATGATGTTTCAGACTCATTTATAAATATGTTTCCTTCGCAACAACAATCTCAGCAAACATCGCAACCTTCGCAGTCACAGCAGCAGTCATCAACACAACAGCAACAAATGAAACAGATGCAACAGTCTCAACAGCAACAGCAGTCGCAACAGTTATCACAGATGCAACAGATGCAACATTCGCAGCAAACGCAACAACAACAAATACCACAAATGCAACAGATGCAACACTCGCAGCAGCAGCAACAACAGCAACAGCATATGCAACCGTTTCAACAACAACAACAACAAGAAATGCAACAACAGATGCAGCAGCAAATGCATCAGCAACAACATCAACAACAGCATCAACAACAACAAATGCATCAGCAACAAATGCCAACTCAACAAATGCAACAGCATATGCAACCGCCACAGACGTCACAGTCGCAACAAATGCAACAACAAATGTCGCATCAACCAATTCCACCACAACAAGTAAAACATAATTTATATTTAATAAATTTTACGCGTCAATTTTGTAGGTACGCAATATTTGAAGCAAAAATACATTCTGCAATAAATTGGCGAAGTTTAATTAACACTTCTGAATATTTTTTACTCTCTCTTTTATATTATTATCTTTGATCCACTTTAAGACCGTCGAAATTTTTTTTATTTATATAAAAGATAATTTTAAGTTTTTAAATTAATTATTTTGTTTTATGTAAAAGAACAAAAATACGAAACAAATTTCTCGACAATTTTCAATTAAATTTTTCTAATTTTAGCAATAAAAAATATATATATATATTCCAAACTTCGTTATGCGATTTAAATATCTTTACTGTTTTTAAACAATGTTGTATTTTGAAATAGTTAATCTGGCGAACAGGACGAACTTTACTTGGTTTGGTAGTGTTAAAAGTAAATTTCTGTACACTTTTTATGTATACCGCACTAGATGCCATCTATAGTATATACCTCCCGCAATGTCGGTCAGCAACAAAGCGGACATTATCCATTACAGGAGTGGTGCACATATTGCAAAAGCGGTTGTGGAAAATGTTCAGGAGCGATAACATATTCTGAAATGATTGAACAACTGCGATGCAGAACGAAGGAAAGAACCTATTGCATTAAAATTTGCGCTAAAATTCTCTATTGGTTCTTAACTATGAATACCCCAAAAAATGCTACGACTCCAAATCATCTCTGGTATTCTTCGAATGGAAAACAAGATCCGGACAATCTCTGCGTGTGGATCGCAGATAAAATACAAGAGAGTATCCTACCGATGTGTCGGTTGAAAGAAATGATTAAGTGTAACGCATTTACATATATATTCATGTACGTATTTTATAGCCTATTAAAATATGTAATTATTTTATTTTAGATTCCAGTTGGCATATGTCAAGTGCCAACAGGTACCAGTGCAGGTGTTGCTAGTGGTGGTGGCGGCCCGCCGTCTAGTGGAATGATGTCACCACAGCAGGCTATGTTTATGCAGCAGCAGCAGCAACAACAGCAACAAACGCAACAACAGAGAATGTCACCGTTTCCAAATGCAAGTGGTCCAGGTGGAATGCTGCCGGGTCCTTTAGCATTCTTAGAAAAGACCACTAGCAATATAGGAATGTCGGATGGGCGTAGATGACGGGGGCGAGGAAGGGGGAGGGGTAGAGGTCGAGGACGATGCTACGACGATTATGAACCTTTACTCTGAACCCTTCCTAAGCGCGTTATTTAAAGCGCACGGGCTTGCAACGAAAAAATTACGCCCTACACGAATGTACAAAGAATAGTTTATTGTTTTATTATATTCGTTAATTTAATATTAGTGTATGTAAATAATTGTATATAGATAATAAATAGATTCATTAATATGTAAATAATCGATCATGTTTTATAAGAAGATTTTTCAGGAATAGAAGTTTATCAAATGTTGTAAATACAATATAATTTTACCTATACTTTTTTTACGATATATATATATATATAATGTTGATATATTGGAGAGTAGTGATTTTATGAATTTTGCAAAACAAAATAAAATCGAAGTTAATCACTAAAAAATTTTTTATTACATAAACACAATTTAGTGATTAACTTCGATTTTATTTTGTTTTGCTAAATATATATATATATTATTAATTTATATCTACAAGACACAATTGAGTCATTACGTACGATTTATTTTTGTGCAGAAATATTTGAATACATAATTTCAGCGTTCCTAATAGGATTTTTAAGTAAACGAATTTAATAATAAAATATACATTACTTCTCATTTTACACCCGTATTTAGATGTATTTTATATTGAACTGAATAAAAGAATGTTCCTAGTGTAAATAATTTACGAACTATTTATATTAAAAATATCATTAATTTCATATTTAATTATCTTAACGTGAAAAAATAAATAATTTAATGATACATTTGCCGCTTTTAATTGATGTTGATGGATATTTTAGTTTTATGCCGGAGGATATTTCATAAAACGCTGTATACGTAATATATTTATATGTTTAATTTTTCGATCTCTATTATTCTTAAATAATTTTAGAAATCGTTATCGATATTAAATTTATTGTTATTATAATTCGGAACATTTCAAACGTATATACTTAGTATTTTATATCAACCGCTACTGTAGCATAGTCCACTGAGGTGGGTCTGCTAAATTCCGTATAAAACCTGTCAGATGCTTACAAAAGTCTATCTTCCATATTTTTTGGTAATAAATGGTCCTTAAGTAACTTTTTACCGGTACGTGAATTATACAAGTTGCAAAATTTTGTATTGAAGAATTTAAATTAAAGAACCAGTTTAAATGTAACGTTTAATAAAGAGCAAACTAGGTCAGGAGGAATATCCAAAACGGATCAATGAAACCCGTATCATCAGAATACAGGCAAGATAGATGGAGCCCAAATGTATAACAATTTGCCCAAGGAATTAAAAATTGATTTATTAAAATATAAATATGGCCGGGGGAAGATATTGATATTTATTCTACGGGAATCCATAAGCTTAACTTTTAGTGGATTATTGCTCACTTTTGAGTTAAAAAACGTGCGTTATGTAGTTGATGAACAAAAAAAAAAAAAATGAACAACGTGGTCGTCTACATTATCCTAATTTAAGTGTGTAGGAAAGCATGTTTACCAGCATGTATGTATATAATTGTATTCATAACAGCAGGATGGTGTGTATGTATGTGTTGTACCCATATGTAACATTATATACATTATAATGAATCGAACTGATGTACAGTAACACGGCCAAATTATTTATTATTTAATAGTAAATTCGCTTGTAATTTTCTGAATTGTTCGAGCTTTATCGAAATAAGTTTTGTTTATTTATGTCATTTTGTATATTTACTATATTTTATATTGTGTGTTATTACTTTTGATCATAATTAGATATATTTTAACAAAGTAGCTACATGTATATACGTGTGTATATGTATATTATTTGTATGTACAAGATTGAACACAATTAGTTCATCACATTACTTATATATTTATAGTATTTTATATATTTACTATATTTTATATTGCGTGTTATTACTTTTGATTATAATTATATATATTTTAACAAAGTAGCTACGTGTATATACGTGTGTATATCTATGTATGTATGTATATATATATATATATATATATATATTTGTATGTACAAGGTTGAGCACAAGTTAGTTCATCACGTTACTTATATATTTAATTATTTATATTATTTATCGTTTAAAATATTGTTCCAGATCGCATAATTTAAAATATTGCATTTTTTTTTTTAAATTTAGGTCATCATATTTATTTTAAGGAAGTGTTTATAAATTTTTGTTCGTTTTTTTTTTTTTTTGGTTTATTACATCGACGTCTATGCAGGTATGCGCTCGGAATTACACTAACTGTTTTGCTTATTGCGTATAGTTTGTAATATAGAAATTGAAAAAATAAATTGTTATTGTTGTATATATATTTGGACTGGAGAATATTAATAAAAGAAAAGAAAAATTGAATTAATTATTAATTTTTAAATTATTCTTTTTTGAAAATTGTACGTTCTAATTATTTGGTAATTTTTATGCTCCCGTTTTATATTACGCCGCGTAAAAGTAAATTAAAATTGAAAAATATGTTTACGCGTAATATAATTGTTTTTTATTGCAAAAACTTTTTAAATTAATTTCGACAATTATGCATTTTATAAACGTCGATATAATGTTGATTATTTGATAATATATTTTTAGACTTAAAAGTTTAAAATGTATGTATATATATATTTATTATTATTATTTTTTTTTAATATTTTATTTTCGTTTGTTCTAATTTATTTAAACGTGATAAAATTAAAACATAAATTTTCAAGTTGTTAATATTGAGTTAATCGACATCGTTGGATGTTTATTGAGGTTATTCATTAAATTGCCGAAATAAACGATAGTTGATTATAGTAATGGAAAAAATTCTGTTCGATTAACCGTTTACGAATAATTTAGATCGGAAAGTATAAATTTAGATTAAATTTTATTGCGTGCACCTAATTTTTGTTATAAAACATATAAGTGTTTAAGCGTACTGTAATTTTGATTTAAAATGAAAATCAAAGCGAATACAATGATGTGAAGTATTTTTCTATTTAGTGATTTTGCATCAATATTTATATTTCGCTGAATGTGTTAAATCACTTAAGTGTGACATTGTACTAGAAGTTTTAACCGATATTTTAGGATAGGTTTTTCTCGATGCTACCGGTAATCCTGTTTTTAAAATAGCGTACGGAAATGGCTGTATTATCATAAAGTACAAAATATTTCTATTTGGTTTGTTACATTACGGTATAGAAGAAAATGCGCGATCTAGAAAGCGTTATGGATAGTATTTGTTTATTGACGTTGATGACAGATTGCCGAAGGAATGTAATAACTGTACGATGGCACGTAATATATTTTTAATTCTTAACGGCAGAGTTGCCACACAAACACATACACACAAAAGAAATGCGAGTGTATGAAAACAAAATTTTATAAAAATTATACATTATCGATTAATGTAACCCGCGAATTTAAATTATAATACAGCGGGATATTAATAATTTTTTTTTTTTACGAATTTCGAAGGTAAAATTCGGGATAAGTACAACACGGTGCAGTACCACCTTGATAACATAATATTGAAAATTGATGCTAAATACTGTAAAATATTACGATACTGTTAAAATACATAGGGCTTCAGTTACAAGTACAGAATTGTTTTATCCAAAATAACCGATTGAAAACACCTTAGCATACTGCTCCACCGTCCTATTAAACCGACTAAAACTTAGAATAAAGAAAAACTTTTCGGTATGCAAAAAAAATTTCTAATAAACGCATGATATAAACAAATTTTCATATGTAGTTATTGCTGAAGTACTTCCTCTCGATCTCCTTATGTTCAGTAGGACAGTCATGTTTGTCATTAAAAACGTGGACTTCTTTCCATGTCTTAATGAGCAGTTAATAGAAGAAACAAACCCCATAATCTCAAAATTCAATCTAAATTCTCACAGACAAACCGGAACTCAATATATCTTTGCTCTGAAAGCTATAAAACGACAATACTTAGAAATTTGACAAAAAAAGATGGGAAGAAGATAATACTGTCCACAGCTTAATCCTCAATATATTACATAGTACAATATGAAAATTACTCCCGATTTCTACACTACCCAATGGAAAATTTGGGCTTTATCTATTTCATCTTCATTTAAGTAAGGATGACAAGTGTGAATGTGGCGCAGTAGAAACTATGTACTCTTTGTATGCCCTATTACGGACTATTTAAGATTTAACAATAAAAATAATTTTAACTTACAATACGAATACACTGCCCGATAATTTCAATTATTTGCTTATGTATACTTATGATGACTGGGAGTGAAACTGGCGCATAGCCCTCGTAAGTGTGAGTGTAAAAGTGGTTACTATGTTATTACATACTATATAGAATATTGTAAAGGGGAACAGTACACTGATTAAGCCTAAACTAGCGGTTCAGTGTATTGCACCTCTGTAAATCTAACAAGCCGAAAAACATTAATTTGAATAATAAAGTACTCATTAAAAAAAATCGCGACAAGATTCTTTTTGTGTTTTTAAGCGTTTTTTTAGCCATTAAGTACTTGAACATATATGTTACGTGCTGTTTTTTTTTTTTTAATTATATTGTGATAACAATATGAGTGGGTAAGCGTATGTGTCTGAACAATGCTGCATGCGATTGTTTATTCATTACACAAAAAAAGTGCATGCTTCATCCGATTTGCGAATATAAAAAACAGAACACTTACGAATCTGTGACAAATACCGAAGTGTATGTGAGACCGTATATGAACGCCTACTTCGATTTTGTGTGTCCGTGTATTGTAAATTAAAAATGTGTTTGTGTGTGTGACAATCATTTCTGTGCATTTATGTTTGTAATCAGCCCATATACATGTATGTGGGTTATTGAATGCCTCGGTCTATGTGTATGATGGAATGTTCGGGGTAAATTAGAAAAAAAAATGTGTGAATCTCCAACACATGTATATGTATAAATTATGATCAGAATAGAACAATTGAAAAACTGATCGCTTCTCTATTGCGTGTGTGTGTGTATCGTCATATAATTAAATTTCATAATTATCATCCTAGTCGAACGGTAGGCCCAGCGCCTACTTTCTTCACCGACACACAATCCATTCATTAGACTTAAAGAAATACCCCAAGTTAATGTTCATAACATTTAATTACCCCTGCGATTGACCGGACAAGAAAATACATTTTGCAGTTTACAATTCGTATTATTCCATGGTCATTTAGACGGGATTTTAAGAATGAGATTGGTAACCATGTATATATATTATATACGGTCCAGGCGTGCAGCCTGCTGGACACTTTTCAAATTTAAATAACATGGTAACTAAGTGAATTGACGTCATTATAACCGGTTGTACAGCATGCTGGACACTTCTATTTAATATTCTGCTCATAGATACCGCTCACTGATACAATATAAACAACAACAGGTTGCCTTTCTTAAAGAATATGAAAATTTTGGTATGGTATTATAATTTTACATATACCTAAGTATGCCTTAATTAAAAAAAAAAAAAAATATTGTGGCTAATAGAGAAGTGTTAAATGTTTTGATTATTTCCGTTCAAAGAAGTGTTGTGTTTTATTTTGTGTAATCTTATTGTGATTCTTAATTAATTTTTATATCGAAAAATGCAGTAAAATATGAATAGAAGACAAGCTTCGAAAAAAGGTATGCATAATTATTTTGATTACTTATTATTTAAAATTTAATGTAAATTATGATGTTATTCTGTTTTTAATAAATTATAATGTTTTAGTTTTTGCAGTAAAATTATTTTGGTTACCCAATATTATAATTTAATGTAAATTACAATAAATTATATGATTATATATTTCGTTTTGCAGTAATCTTAACGGTTGACGAAATTTTATACAAGAATTAGAGAATAGCGATTTAGAACTATTTAGCGATTATTCAGACGATAATCCGGATTATAGTCTTGATATTTCTTTGGAAGAGCGAATGATATCCTCAATAAACATTTTCCAGATATAATGGTGAGCAAACTAATTAATTCTAACGAACTAATTAGTAAAACCATTTTAATGGATTTTATTTAGTGAAAAATTTAATTCCCTAATTTTTCGTTCAACCAAAACTGTATATGTCTATAATTCAGTGATTATTATCTATAATGTTTTATGTTTTGTAGAACAAAACAACAGAAAATACACCTGAATGCGTAGACATCAATCGCAGTACAACAAGACGGCTGAAGTGGTTGAAAAAAGATTTTGAATCGGTTATGATTGTAAATCAGGAACGTGAAATGTGGACGCTATTTTATTCTAATCAATATTTTGACGAAGATTTTTGGAAACTCGTAAGTGAACAAAGTAACATAAAAGTTTTGGAAAAAAATTTAAGAACTCTTAATTCTACATCAGATGAATATAAAAAAGTAACTACAGCCCACATAATAACTGGCTGCGCGAAATTACCGCTATTAAGGATGTATTATAAAAATTCATTGGATATTCCAATTGTTACAAAGATTCCTAGAGATCGTCTTTTCAAGCTTAGAAATTATATCCATTTTGTGGATAACATATCAGTTTGAAAAGAAACACAATGTAAAAATAAATTACGGCAAATTCAGTCTTTCTTAGATAAAGCAAATGCAATTCTTTACCAATTGGAACTGAATTATATATTGATGAACAAATGATACTTTTTCATGGGACATACAGTACTACGCCAATATGTAAAAGGGAAACCAAATCCCGTTGAATTAAAAAATTTTATACTAGCTGAGCCAGATGGATTAATCTTGAATGTTATCCCGTATCAATGGGCTAAAACTTGGCCAAATGGTGTCATCCTGAACCATCATTAGGAGTTGGTGGCAGCATCATTAAAGAATTTTCACAAAGAATAGCACAGGTGGTCGTGTTTTATATTTTGATAGATATTTTACATGTGCGCCTTTGCTAAATGAAAGAAATATTGCCATCTACCGGTACAATAATGATTAGCAAGCTAAAAGCGCCAGAAAAAAAATAAATTATCAACAGACAAGAACGTATGCAAGAAAGGAAGAGGCGCATATGAAAGTATAGTTCGAGCAGATAATCATATGTGTCTAACAAAATTGTATGATAACAGGCCTGTATTAATGTTATCATCTGCATCTATTGGAGATATAAAAGTTACAAAAGCAAAAAGGTATAAAACTATTCATTATGATTGATCAACCAGTAGTTGTATCAAACTATAACAGGTGCGTATTGTGTATGGATGGCGTAGACCTATATGATCGATACATATCATATTATAGAATAAACGTGAGAACGAAAAAGTGGCCAGTTAGAGTATATTTCCACTTCATAGATTTAGCAATTGTAAACGGTTACATTGAATATAAGCGCGACCAAAAGGCGCCCTTGGAACGGTACCAAAAAATATAATGGATTTATTAAATTTTAAAATATATATAGCAGAATGTTCACCTGGAGGTGCCATTTGTAATCCGGCTATAGTAAATAAACGAAATCAGTTATAGCGATGGCGAACCATCAGCAAAAATAGCGCTGCCTGTAACAGTACCAACAAATGATTGTAGAAAGTCTGGAGCAGAACATATTTGTGCAATGAATGATAAAAATAAATATATGCGATGTAGGAATAAAGGATCTAAAGGCCAAACAAGATTAATGTGTACCAAATGTAATGTTTTTTTTTTAAGAGTTAATAATCTTAATTATAAAGTTATATACATTTTCCACTTTTTAATTCATGTTTTTGTTTATATTCACAACGAATTGTAACTGAACTTTGCAAATATGCGGAATTAATTTATTAATTTTGTTTCATTTATTTATTTATTTAATTAGTAAATTTATATTTTTTAAATAACAACGTCATGTTTTATGATTAATGTTCTCTGTTCAACACCTTTAGGAATTCAAAGATTTAATATTATTTTATTATCGTTCAATTCAACTGTTCAGTATTCTTCGCACCAAAAATTGGGTAGAAGGGGTGTAAATTTTTTCGTTTTTTTTTTTTAATTTTCTTGATTTTGAGTAAGTGGGTGTAATAAATACGAATAAAAAATACTATTTTATGTAAATTCATTCGTCAGGACTGAGGTGGATATGCATGTATAGTCCTGTAGTAAACCTTGTCAAAATGAAGTTTCACTTAAATAATATTAAATAAATCGTTGTAAAAGTGCTAAATGTCTTTATATGTAAATAACGAATAATGTCGCGTACGTGAAGCTAACTTATTATATATATTTTAAAGAGACAAGTTTGTATTACGCTTGCAATTTATTTTTCGTAATAAAAACTAAATTATAATTAATAAAGCTACTATCGAAGAAAGTGTTAATTAGAATTTATTCTAATTCATTCTTAACTATAAACGAAACGAAGATATTTCAATTTTATTTTTATCGACGTTCTTTCGAACGCCATTTTTAAAATACCGTCGTCTAATTCGATCGATTAAATTTAAATTTATTAATTTATGATGACGGCGATTTAAATAATACTAGGTATAATTAATCGAAATATATCGAATATAGAGACGTACGAACGCGTGAATTGATATTATTTAATAATTTAAAACGCGAATTAATAAATCTATCTTAACTTTAATTTTAATAATTGTAATAAAATTATATAATAAACACGATTTGAGACGAAGAAGAGAAAAAAAAATGTTCGAAAATAGAAATTCTCAGTATGGAAGACATAGTAGTTATGTTTTAAAATTTAAACACAGACACACACACAAACAGGTGGCTCTTCTTATAATAGGTATAATAAAGTGTAATAGCCACGGTTAAAATGGAGTACTTATTCCGCGTGATATATATATATATATATATATATATATATATATATATATATATATATATATATTATATAGTATAGATAAATTTGATCACATCGATTACAACTATTAACTATTTTGAATAAAAAGCGTACGTAAGATTTTACTGAACGTTTTCATCTGCTCGGGTCATCTTCATTTTTGGCCAGCCAGCCAAATTGATGGCGTCTTGGCAGGGGGGTCGAGGAATGTGATCGTTTTGACATTGGCCTACTGTCCTGTACGTATTAACTTGAAAGTGTGATTGTTTTTTAAATTACTTCATTTACATAAATCTACGTATTTATAATCTACCTAATTTTCTATAGTGTGGAATGTAGCGATTTTTAAAAATCATTACATTTTTATACGAAAAGACTACAAAACATTTTCGCTATTAGGCCGTTATCGAGCGGTTTTAAAAAATAAAATATTATGGACAATTTTGTAAGAGAATATAAAATAAAACAAATAAAATGTAAAAAAATACTTAATTTAGATGTAGACTATTACTAGCAAAGCGGAAAAAAACCCGGTTATTTATAAAATAATCTATCGAATGTGGTGAACAGCATAGTCGATGACAAATCAGCGATATAAAATTTATACGTAAACACTAACGCTAAATATCCGGAATAATACGAATTTCCCGTCTAATATAAAAAACGATTAAATTTATAATGTACTTTTTAAAACTAATTCTTCAGCAAAATTTATCGTCGAATTTAATTAATTATCTTTATCTCCTTTTTTTTTTATTTTTTCTAGTAGTTTTCGTTCTTATTTTATACATTTTTTTTTTTTTCGTTATGCAAAATATTATAATTTCGGTTAATATCGTCGATTTTGTGTTTTAATTGATTTTAATGTTTTCGGAAAAATGAGTTTTCTTTATTGTTCGTATATGAATTTAAATGTTCTTTAAATCTTATCGCGAATTGTCTGACTGTTCCCTTTTTAAGTATTTTTTTTCATATTAACATCCAAATTTAGTATTTTTTTAATTTTTAATTTTTTTGTTTTTCCTTTTATATTTTTTATAAATTGTACGTATTTTTATAATCTTCACTCGATACCGGCTTAATTGCTTAAAAAGCTTCGTGCTCTTTTTATATAAAAATTTAGTGATTTCAACTGCTATTTTTGTTGTTTATATATACATATACACACATACATACATATATATATATATATATATATATATATATACCGTATGCATACACACACACGTATAATATAAATATATATGCTTATACTGGTAACGTTATTACTTATTTCGTGTATGTCAATGGAAAATCACAATTTTTTTCAATAATGTTTATACAAGAGTAAACATTTCGAGCTTATAAATATTTTTTCTGCCCATTTTTGTAAGTTGGTAGCTTCTGATAATGCTGCTTAACTTATTATCGGGGCGATAGCAGTACAACAGTTTATAAACGCACAAAATTTTTTTAAATGTTAAAATAATAATTGACATTTAGAAATGGATAAATATAGTAAATTTTTTTAATTTTTAAAAATTCGTGTCCGTTAAATACGTACTTAGCGGGATATTTGCAACAATTGTAACTGTATATATATATATATATATATATGAATATATTTTATTTCATAATTCGTTCAATTACAAAACATTTACAGAGTTTACCGGGCAGCAACATTAATAATAAGTCCGAAGTTTACGTAGAACGCTTTTGTTTATTAATAGCGAATATGTTGCGCTAAACATTGAAAAAACCCAAAAACTTAATGTAAAGTAACGTAACGTATGGAAAGAATAAAACTGTTATAAAATAACGTAATTGACGGCAGAATATAATTACCGAATATATAATTTCGAATTTGTATCTTTGTTTTATTTTTATTATTATTATTTTTTTTTTTTAAAAAAGATCAAAAATAAATAATTTTTAAAAATAAATCAACGTCGAAGCAAAAGAAAATCGACTAGTAAAACTGGTGTTCCTTTTCGAAAATGGAACGTAAGAGGCCGTTTCGGTTGTACCAGAAGTTAACGTAAACACGAGTAGGCAATATCCGTACAAAACTCATATATAATATAAAATTTATTATTAATGAGTATATATATATATATATATATATATATATGTACATATACAAGGATGATGCTAATCAGCTTTCGGTTTAAATATAACATTTGAGAATATTCGACAACTACTGATAGATGAACGAGCTATGTGGAGTTCTAAAAATTTGAAAGACTGGAAAGACTGGTTCACGGTGGAAGAGAATGTGTGTCGTCGAGATTTCTAGGATTATTTCAATTGCCCGGTAATCGCGGCAAGTGTTAAAATTCTCAAAATCCTTTTCGTAAAGAACTAAGTACTCGTTTTAAGCAGAAAAGGAAAAAATTACTCGTTACAAAATTGATTTATTACAAAAAAAAATTATTATCTGAATTGGCTATTTTTTTGAATTGTGTGTTTGTAGATTATTCGTGTTTTTTTTTTTCGAAAATAAGATAACTGGACTGTTTTCTTCAATAGTATATCCTCTTGTCTTCTCTGTATAAATCACCCGTTTCTCCGAGTCGTTACATTTTCTGTTTTATAAATCACTTTTGTAAATCCAGTTGATTTCTTAGGAAGTAGTTTGTGATGAAATAATTTCGAAATTAAGTAAAGATTTCACGAAATTCGCGGTTGAATACTGTGGAGCAGGAAATCCCGGTGGAATGTATAGGCAGTATAACATAATCGGGGAAGTATACTTTTTTAAATAAGATGACTTCGGGATAAAATATGAATTAAATTATTAAATGGAATTAATTAAAAATGTATATATATATATATGATCTTAATTATTCGTTACCTATTATCATATTTTTCGTCGGCTACATTTACAGAATCGTAATTAGAAGACGGACGATATAAAGTTCGAAAATAATCGAATAACAACAAAAAGTAAATTACAATGAAAAGTCCGTTTTTAATCGTTGATGGTGTACGCGATTTGTAATTCGTTTTTTTAACGAGTAAAATCTAAAACGATTACGACAAAGAGATCAGTCGACTAGTAAAGTAGATCGAAGTTTTTCTTTCTTTATTTTAGTTTCATTTTATTTTTAAGGTTTTTTAATATATTTTTATTTAATTTAATTTTCATTTTACTTTTGTTTTATTTTTATTTTATTTAATTTTGTATTTTAAACTTTATTTTACTTTTGTTTTATTTTTATTTCATTTTATTTTATTTTACTTTTATTTTAATTTTTGTTTTATTTTTATTTTACTTTTTTTTTTAAATTTTTATTTAGACGTTTCATTATTATTCGGTTTTAGTAACGTTAGGACAAAAATAAATTTCGATCCAATGATCGGTCTCATAAGGTTCCATTTTCTACAGAGCGTCCTAATATTACAAAACATTTTTTTTTTTTATTTAAAAAAAAATATTTTGGGTAAAACTCAAATATAGAGTGTCAGTGGAATAAACGTGTTGAACGATGTGAGTGTACAAAGCGCATACGCAGATTAGTTCGCTTTAAAATTATTCTTTATTTACATCCGTCGTGTGATGACGTTAGTTTCTAAAACCTGAAACAAAAAAAATGCGCGTGTTTATAGCACATAACATATATTATATATATATAAATTTTAATATTTATATATATATAAATATTAAACAAAAAAAAACCTGTCGAATTATCCCCTATCCGATGGCTTATGGTCAATCGTAGTGTTCACCTTTGATTACTTATTTTGATCCTTTCGGTAAACCGTTTGGTCGGTCCATATATTGTCTGTTTTTTTTATATATATATATATATATATATACAGGTGCTCTAATCCTATTATAACGGCTATTTTTCGCTTTCGATCCATTAGTTTCAGAACTAACTTCAATCGTTTGTACGTACGCTGCGTCAAAATTAGTCTTCTGAACATGGTTTCGGTGAGGATCCACACGTTTCTTGCGAATCACACGTCCCTTTTTAGAATGAAATAAGGATCTGTTTATTCGTTATGGTATTGCTGAGTTGCAATATGAACGAATGGAATTGATATTTATGGCGCGTCTTCGAGAAGTAACACACAAATCGTATTTGGTAAATAAAAGTCTAAAATTCTTCGGCAAATAGTTGACGCTCCGTTTTGTGTATTACACCATACCTTTCATCATAATGTTCTGCAATGAGATTGTGGTTAACAGTAATTGCGACGACATTCCATAGTCAATGTAAGGGATTGTTTATTATATTTTAATATACCCCCTTCCATTGTTATCGTTGGTAACTTCTAGTATATATATATATAATATAGTTAGACAGTAGATAAAGAGGTAGAAAGAGATACGTTAAATACTTAATTCCATTATTAACTCGCCACTTTAAAAATTTGCCACTTGCAAGATATTTAGAATATTCAATTCAAAAGTTAATAACGAAAGATAAATATTAAAATGAACGATGCATATATATATATATATATATATATATATATATATATATATATATATATATATATACATTTTCATTATTATGATGATTATCATTGAAATAAAAATTCGAAAATTAGCATTTCGCTGGCTTCGAACGAAATTACGAGGAGATTTTTACATTTCTAAAAGTCGCTGTTTATACATTTTAAGAGAAGAGACGTTTTAGCTTTTCCTTTTAATTAAATCGCCGTCGGCCGCTCCTCGTGACGTTGTCGTCGTTTCGTATTCAGTCCATAGATCCGGAACAGGTAGAGTTCGTTGTCGCTGGCCAGAACGATGGTATTTCTTTTCTCTTGTCAACAACGGTATAGCGCTTTTAAAGAGCAGTCTAAAAACTGGAATATAAATTGACCTTCGCTATATTAAAAATGAGCCCGAGATGAATTATCGTCGCGACGACAATAATAGTAAAGTAAGTAGTAGTAGTTGTAGTCGGCGAGAATTACGTAGATGAGAAAGTTTAACCAGCCAATTGGAGGTAGGCGAAGTTTTGGTAAATTCGGACGGTGGGACACGATACTTTTCGAGTAAATAGAACTTGTCTTCTATTTGAAGACTACTAAATAAAAGATTGTACCGAGTTGATTTTATTTATTCCGACTGTCGACTCCTCTTTAAATATTCCCGAGATGTTTTTATTTCGTTTTCGCGTACTTAACCGTGAATTACCTGACAAGTCGTTTTATGCAGGGTGGGGATTCCTGAATAATCGCTGAAAACCTGCATAATGTTAAATTCGGACGTTTTTAATATTAACACGTTGACTTTCCTTTCCCCCTGCTCTCACTTTATCGCGTGGCTAAGAGATTTTTATTATTTCTTTTTTTTTTTTGATAGAGCATTTGAAATTTTAACAATTTTTGAAGTGAAACTTCTATTTGCGCGTTATATATGGGGAGTTACATTCGACATATAATAGAACTTGTCATATTCGCTATATTTAGTAGACTATCCATGCTTGTTGTTAGGTGTATAGTGTGCTAAATATCGGTGGACGAAATAGAAGATGCTAAAATTCCCAATTATTACAGCGAAATTATTTACTTCTCGAATATATCGGTTATTTACCATTTTATGCGAGAAATAAAATTATCGCTCATTCCCTGTAACCAAAAATATAAGAAAAAAAAATGTTGCTAAAATTTTTTACATTATGTTCTAGAGGAAAGTGGAAACTCTTAGCCTATCGAATACTACATAAAGATCAATGTTTACGCTGCTGAAAATTATATATAAACGACTGAGGCATTATGAAAACAAAACGCTCCCCAAAAGGAAACCAAGAATTATATATTTATCTTACGAATCTTCATTTTTTATAACAACACCCGGCTATGACTTCATCGCGAATAAAATTCTTAAGTGTAGTTCCAGAAGAACCATCGTACTATTCGCTACCATATTTAATAATTCGTTCATTCGCACCAGTTACTTTCCATCTCAGTGGAAGGTATCTCAACCTATTGAAACATCGTCATACCGGCTCATTAGTCTGTTACCTGTTTTGTCTAAAGTCTGTGGAAGATTACTACTGTCAAGACTAATTCCGGATGATTATCAGTTTGGATTCCGTTCAAATCACGCCACAAAGGAAGAAATACACCGTGTCCGGAAATATATCGTCAACTGTTTTCAAAATCTATTCGGCAGCTTTTATAGACATAGTCGTTTGATCGTGTATGGCACGCTGGATTTTCATTTCTTCCGGTGATATCTAGCGGACAGGTATTTTCAAATAAAACATGGTGAAGAAACATTCAACTTTCACTCAATTTATACAGGTGTGCCACAGTGATCTGTATTAGGCCCTCTGCTTTACCTCATATGCGCTCACGACATGATATTTCAGGAAAAAGATATTGAGGTAGCATATATACACATCATCATCATCATCATCATCATCATCATCATCATCATCATTATTGTCGTATTGTTCGTTACCGAACGTCATGACTAGCTATTATACCTTTATTTTTACGAAGAGAATGAGCTAGCATTCAGGGCACTTTTTTATATGCGACGCAGATGCGCGCGCATACGATGTTATAAGGAGTGAGGTGCCACCGTCTTCCTCATGATAATTAAGGATTAAATAAAGATGAAAAAGTTTATATGTCGCGTGCTGGTTTCCAAACCCCGACCGTCGAGTTGACAATCGAGCACTCTAGCAACTAGTCCACCGCAACAATGATATATATATATATATATATATATATATATATCTTCTTCTTCTTTCGGTTTTTTTCAGTCCTAAGACTGGTCCGCCATCACTATGTCTTTTTTCCACAGTATACGATCTGCCGTCCTTCTCTTGAGTTGTACATACGACTGTACTACTGCCTTTGTTTTATGGAGAAAATTAGCGTTAACATCTTTTCCTAACTATTTTGCCTTCCATTACTTAGCATTCCGCCATGTCTCAATATGTGTCCGATCCATTCCAACCTCCTTTTACTTATGCTTCGTAGGATAGAACATCGTTCTTGTACTCAATCAAAAATACTATGGTTTGATACTTTGTCGGTCCATGATACTTTTAGCAAGCGACGCCAACACCAAGTTTCAAATGCTTCTTATTTGTTTCTATCTTTTACCGACAAAGTTCAGGTTTCTGACTCATACAAGGTGGCTGGCCATACATATTATGTTGTTACTATTCGTTTCCGTAAATTTTGGGACATGCTTCGCTGTGTGATCAACGATTTTTTCTTCATGAATGCTGTTTTTGCCATTGCAATTCTGGCTGCTATTTCCTTATGACAGGATACGTCCTCTGTAATCCATTGTCCTAAATATTTGTATGTTTTCACCTGTTCTAAAGCTTTTCCTTCTAGTCTTATGTTAACCATATTTGGTATGCGCATGATTTTGGTCTTTGCCACATTAATGTTCATTCCATATTTCTTCGCCGCATGTTGCAGCCTCGTTAACATTTTTTCTAAACCTTCCGGTTTTGTATCCAACGCTGCCTAATCATCTGCAAATTTGATGATTCTTAATTTTTGACCGCCGATCTTGATTCCTTCCCTGCATGTTTGTAAGGCTTCATTTACACTCATTTCCGCGCATATGTTGAACAGAATGGTGAAAAGGGGCAGGCTTGCCTGACACCTTTTTTGTGATAGTTACTGGTTGTGTGTATTCATTTCTCCATCTAACAACAGCTGTTTGTTTTATTAGGGAAGAATAAATGAGCATGGCTGGGCATATTGGTAGACAATCTGATGGGAGATGGATAAAAGAGCTGGTGGTATGAGACTATATGGATGAAAACGAAGTAAAGGAAGACCAAACAGGAGATGGACGGACAATATTGTCAATATAGCGGACACTCAGTGGTTTCGGAGAACACAAGATAGTAGAGAATGGAAACTATTTATGGATGCCTGCATCAACACAATGATGTAATACAGGCAAAGAAGAAGTTTTATATATATATATAATATGAAATATATATATATGGCACTAATTAGTAATTAAACATGTATCGGGTATTAGTACATTAAATGATTTCTATATTTCTATGATTTATTTACCTAAGTACTGTTTACATAAGTAAATCGTTCGACTTTAATTGATTAGGCCTTTAACGTCTGGTAACGTGTCGAGCAAATATGTAAGACGAAAAGGTTTCCTTTAGTCTAGTAACCAATAAAAATAGGTGGTTGACAGTGATTTATGCCGGAACATAGTTCCCCAGCATCTGAGGATATTTCTGGTTCCGCGTGTGAAAAAAAATTAATCTCATTATCAATTGACCGGATAAAACGGTTAGACGAATACTTCGAAATCTGACTTATCCCTTGTATAAAATGATTTTTTTTTCAAGCCCGGTATGCATAGTTTCTTACATCCTATCGGAATGCCTGCGCGTGATGCAGTCTTTGCCGCTTCCATGAAACGTGAGTAGTTTGCTAGTGTTGGTGTTATTGTAGCTAACAATTTATCTAGCATACTTGGGAAGTTAATCCACTTGGTTTTCTTGAAGTTGAATCTTCTTCTGCAAGGTACTTGTATAATAGTCGGTACTGTAGATTTCACCTCTATGTTTAACGGTCTATGTTGCGCGTGTGGGGTTGGATGTTCTATTGTCTTCTTACATTGTTTACTTACGGCAGTCTGAGACGAAAAGTAAGTCAGGATTATATCCTTTTTTCCAACGACCGCTATTGAAAGATCTTGGTAACTTTGGATCATGTATCAATGACAAAGAATTCGCCTCTGCCCATTATTCAATTTTTCGTGATTTATCTAACCTAAAAAGATTTCGACCCGTATCATTATTATGCCACACATACAAACTGTTTGAGAGACTAATACTCGGTAGGATTGCTAATACCGCGGACTCAAAATTAATCAACGAACAAGCAGCTTTTAGATCAGGTCGATTGCGCACTGGCCAAATTCTAAACAATGTGCACCACATCGAGAGTGGATACGAAAGCGGTGTCATTACCGGAGCAGCGTTTATAGATCTGACAGCTACATATGATATTGTAAATCATTAATTACTGAAAAATAAAATATATGTATTACTTAAAGACTACTCGTCAACGAGAATTATATCGAAAATGCTGGATAATCGTAGATTTTATGTTTCGCTGGATGGGAAAAATTGCAGATGGAGACGACAGAATAATGGTCTACCGCAAGGAAGTGTGCTAGCACCGATGTCATTTAACATATACACAAATGACCAACCACTTTCGAAGGAAACAAGACACTTCCTATATACAGACGATCTGGTTATTACGGCACAGGGAAAAACTAGAAGCTCGCAACTATCTGCAGATGATGTCGGAATACTATACTGAAAATAATCTGAAACGAAATCCAAAGGAAAACTCAGCTTTCCACCATAGAAACAAAGAAGCGAAAAGAACCCTTCAGATACAGTGGAAAGGAGAAAATTTGGAAAGTGTTTCCACACATAAGTATGTTGTAGTCACGCTTGATAGAGCGTTAACATGGAAACACCACTGCATGAATGTAAAACAGAAGATCAGCTCTAGAAACGCTAGCAAAGCCGCATACATTGCGCGTATCTTGGCTCTTTGTTTCGCAGCCGCGGAGTATGCGTGTCCAGCAATGGAACTGTTCAGCACATACTAAGCACGTAGATACCGCATTTAATGCAGGATAATAACGGGATGCTTAAAGCTTACTAAAACATGGAATAGCTCCACCTGGCATCCGTCGAGATGTCGTGGCTAACGTTCAAAGAACTCGACAAAGGGAAGAAGAAAAACATGCTATGTATGGGCAGAAGCCTATAGACTGGCGTTTGAAATCTCGGAAAAGTTTTACGAAATGCACGAAAAAGCTGCAGAGAACTCGGACAAAAGAAAAACTGTATAAATGTCGGATGAAGATTAGTGCCGGCCGATAAAAATCTAAAAGAAAAACTGCCAAATGGAGCAGAACTACCGTGGGAAATGTGGAATAACAGAATCGGAACAAACACGGATATATGTAATGCTAACGTCCGGAACTGATAAATGTGAATGTGGAGAGATACAGAGCATGAATTACCTTCGGAACTGTCCTAAATTACGATCAGATAGATTTACGTTTAGCAGATCAAAAAGGCTCAAAATATGATTGCATCCGACACGACGAAGAAGAAGATCGTGTGCGGCCTTAACTGTTGAGACGAAGGAAGTTGTCGCACTAATTTTCTTTCAGCAATAACGTATCATAAAACGAACGAAATGACAGAAGAATGTTTAGGTTGGGCAATACCGCGAGATATTCTGGTCTTCGAGGTCACCGGTTTTTTCGGTTTACAACTTTTTCCGGCGGACATATTTAAAGTCAAAAATATGCGGAAATGCGTTAGTTGAAAATGCAGATTCATCGTCAGAATGATTTTTTGTTTTTAAACATTTCAGTTGTAAAATTTTGACGCAAAATTATAAATTTTATACACAGTGCTGCTTCTTAGGTGAATTGTGTCGATAACTTTCGATACATTAATATAATAAATATTTTTCAAAGTGGGACATTTCGCGTCAACCAGAAAACAAAAAATTTTGTTAGAGCATCAAAATTTCACGTACCATATAGCGGACATCGCGACTGAAAGTGATATAGTTTACGAATGTGTCGAAAACAAAGTTGTCATTGATAGTCGAAATGAAAATAATAGAAACTTTCTTCCACTTTCAAATGTAACCAGAATCATTTTCATATATATATATATATATATATATATATATATATATATACATTTTTTGGAAATACGATAAACATTCTTGTTTGCTTGATTACAAAAAACAGTTAAAATCACTAAACTTTATTTATTAAGCAAAGCTTTTCGGCAACTACACCATTATCAAGCTATATATAAAATTAAATATATAAAAACATAAAATATTAATTTAAATATAAGTTCACAATTTTTACATAATAAATGAATTATATTTTATTATGTAAAAAAAAAAAATTAATTGTGAACTTAGATTTAAATTAAAATTTTATATTTTTATATATTTAATTTTATTTATATATAGCATGATAATGGCGTAGTTGCCGGAAAGCTTTGCTTAATAAATAAAGTTTGGTGATTTTAATTGTCTTTGTAATCAAGTATAAAAAAATCACTACATTCCCCAATCTAAACTTTATTCTTGTTTGCGTATCAGGTTTGACTTAAAATTTTGCAACTCCAGTATTCACCTAAAATTTTAGCTGTCGTTAGTTTCAACTGCATTTGGCAGGGGTCATGTTATATATTAGCATGCGCTGCAACGTCTGTTGTTCTCTACACTGTCAATTTTGTTCATTCGGCATGCCCCATTTCGCCATTTATACAGATTTATCGTACGCCATACTGGTCACATCCCTTTGATGCTATAGTGTTTTTCAGGTTTCAGTTTTAACTTGTTCGTTTTTTTCATAAAGCTGGATCTTGATTTAAGTCGGTATGGGCCATTACATACCTCGCATCAAAACAATACAATCTGAAAGTAAAAACCCACAACTGTCGAACATGATAAGGACAAATCGTTAATGTTCCAAGAAAATAATCACCGCGTCAGAACGAGACAATAGTAGAAATGTGGTTTTAAAAGTACCGTTATAGAAATTAATTTGAAATATATCGTCAGAATGAAAAACGACATTACAATTTGCTTTTTAAAGTTAACTGTTTTTATTTAAAGATTTGATTATATATACGTATATATAAACACATTTGTATTTAGAATCATATAGAACTTACGCGTAGTTAATAATCAGGCTAAGTATTACACAAAGTATCGATTCGCTAAACACATCGCGAGACGACGTCCTGGCTGCGTTTATAATCTGAGCGGATTCAGTCAGCGATAATGAGACATTCACTGTAATGTAAAGAAATCAAAGTCGTCAATAACTTATCATCACGAAATTTATCCTAAGTTTATAGCTTTTAACCGATCACAAACACACGCACCAATGTGTGTTTATCATATACACATATATACACACACACACACACACATATATATATATATATATAATATAGATTGTATAGATGCGTACATAAATGTATATATATACATATATTTTAATTTTTAAAATAATAAACGACAAAAAAGGAGTTAAAATCACTAAATTTTTTTAATAAAAAAATCCTTCATATAAATCACAAATCTTTTCAAGCCATTATCGATTGAACATAAAAATAAGATATAAAATATTTAAATACGTACTATATAAAAAGTACAAAATATGAAAACACAAATTGATACACAATTTACAAAAACGAGCTAAATTAAAAATTATTATTATTTATAAAATAATCTTGTAGCGAATGTTGTAATC
Source organism: Coronaproctus castanopsis (assembly GCA_032883995.1). NCBI lineage: Eukaryota > Metazoa > Arthropoda > Insecta > Hemiptera > Monophlebidae > Coronaproctus > Coronaproctus castanopsis. Next base: position 64,456,961 of record CM065052.1, on the reverse strand, counting down.
GGTACATACAATCAGTATTATAAAAAACTTATACATAAACATTACGCGATAACACGGGGAAAATAAAATAAATAAGATCTTCTGTCTAATATAAAAATTGACGAATTTTATAATATACATCTTAGAAATAATTCTACAATTAATTTATAAATACTGTTTTTTTCCATTTTGCTAATATTTGTAATTTGTATATCTCAATTAATTACATTTTATATTTGGATTCGAGCCTCACAAGGTAAGAATCGTTGAAAAAGTTTGGAGAATGCTTATACCCCCCCAGTAGTATAGGCATATCGTGATATCGTGATCGTGTGACATATTTATATATTATATTATTACGCTCACTCGATAGTGGCTTAACGGCTGAAAAGATTTATAATTTTTTTTATTAGTAAAGGTTTCATGATTTCAACCTTTTGGTGTTGTTTATTTTATATATATATATATATATATATATATATATATATATATATATATATATATATATATATATATACAGACGTAAATAAGTAGAGACTGAAATTGGTTGCTAGCGAAGAAAACGAAAGGAGGCTTTAAAAAATTACACGACCCAAACTTATTACTTTATGTATTCTAGTGTAGCAACACATTCTTTTCGTCACTCTCCATTGCCTCGAAGCCTAAAAAAATATGTTGACACGTGTATAAGCACACACAATTTTTTTTTTTTATTTGTATACACATGTATTAATACATATATAAAAGAACGCCTCAAAAATTCATACATATACATATATATATATATATATATATATATATATATATATATATATATATATATATACTAGCTGACTCGGTGAACTTTGTATCACCCCAAAATCAAGAAATGTATTAAATTATTAGCTGAATTAAATAAAAAATACTGATGGAGAATTAGGAATTAAACAAAAAATTTAAAAAACAAATTTGTAAAGAGTCTTAAACGATATGGCGATACATTTTAATTTTTGTTGATTTATTAAACTTAATAAAAAAGTATATTTAATTCAGCTAATAAGTTAATACATTTATTGATTCTTGGGCGATACGAAGTTCACGGTGTAAGGGAGGTCTAAATCGTATTTTATATACATACATACATATATATATATATATTATCTAACGCCTCACACCCTTGCTAAAAGCATTGTAGAATAGGCCTATCAAAAACCGGTCGAAAAATTTTTAAAGATTGAAAATCAAATTTAAACTCGTTACCGGTTAATTTAGATAAAATTTATGTTATTACGTAAATGATAGATCTCCACGTCTACTTTCGTCATAGTGGCCTTAAAAATGGCCCAAAACCTCTAAACCATTTAACCCCAATTTTCTCGGTGGGTATTTCGTGTAAAAATACGATTATACTATCGTTAGACGCTTACATAAATGCTACATAACTTTCGTTTAAAATATTTTCCCCCTCCCCTTTATAAAAATTTTGGGTTGTTTGAATTTTGTTTTCGCGGTTTTTTGGCTTAATACGATAGATCTTATATAGAAACTGCTATTTCAAGAGGCGGAATCGTTTAAAAGTATTTACGTCATGCACTATGACCTGCCAAAGGTGGCAAGTCGGCAAATTTTAAAGTTCGTAGGAATAAACAATTTAAATTAGACCGAATTGTAAATCTAAATCATACTCGAATCCACCTGAAGACAAACAAAAAATTTCATTAAAAACAGTCCAGCCATTTGGAAGGAGTTCGATGACATACACGCGCATAGAAGAGTTATATATATAAAGTTATAATAAAAAAGATCGATCAAATTTTTTTGGGCTACCACATGATAATGGCGTACGCATATATACACATACATATATATATATATATATATATATATATATATATATAATAATGTATATATTGATGATTACGAATAAAACAAAAAAAGGTTTGCCAAAATCCGACCATTTTTGATGGAGTTATCCCTGCCAGTGAAATCTATATATATATATATATATATATATATATATATATATATATATATATAATGACTAATGCATAGTTCTTATTGTATATATACATGTATATAACGATATATAGGTATATAATTAACAATGCCAATGCTAAATGCATTGTAAAATCGGGCGACCAAAAATCGGTCGAAAAATTTTTAAAAATCGAAAATTAAATTTTCAACTCGCGATTTCTCGTTACCAGTTAATTTTGGTAACATTTACTCAATAAAGTAAATGATCTATTTCCACGTCTACTTTCTTTTGAGCCCAACCCGAACCCCCTACCTATCATAGGGGCCTCAAAAAGGACCTAAAACCTCTAAACCCCAAAACCTTTTAACCCCAATTTTCTTGGCGAGTATTTACTATAAAAATACGCAACTACCATAGTTAAACGCGTTTTTTAATGACAAATAACTTTTGTTTGAACAATTCTTCCAAATTTCGAATCGTTCGCGGATTATTACGAAAAAATCCAAATTTTCAAAAAATCGAAAGGTTTGAAATTTTTTTTTCTTACGTCGCTCCCTATACCTTGCCAAAGGTGGCAGGTCAGCGATTTTCTAAAATTCGTAGCTCGAGACCTATCGATCGTAACGAAAAACGGGTTTCTGTTTCGAATTCGTCATTTTAATATCTCTGAAATCGATTCTATAGAAATTTTTCAAAAATAGAAATTTCAATGAGTAACCCCCTTCCTTCTCCCCAAACATCTGTGATTTTTTTTTGAATTTCGACGACGACTTGGTTTAATAAGTTTTTTTTATGACGATCGAATTAGGTAATAACAATTTTTTCGTATCTATAAATGTAAGCGATTTATAGTCGAAAACAAATTCGCCATATAAATATATAAATATATATCTATATATAACGATATATAGATATAAATCAACATTGGCCCATGCTAAATGCATTGTAGAATCGACCGACCAAAAAACGTTGGCAGAATTTTTAAAAATCGAAAATTAAATTTTCAACTCGCGATTTCTCGCTACCGGTTAATTTTGGTAACATTTACCGAATAACGTAAATAATCGATCTTCACGTCTACTTTCTTTTGAGCCCAACTCGAACCATCTACCTATCATAGGGGCCTCAAAAAGGACCCAAAACCCCCAAAAACCTTTTAACCCCCATTTTCTCAGCCAGTATTCGCGATAAAAATACGCGACTACTATAGTTGGACGCGTATTTTAATTTCGTGTAACTTTCGTTTAAATAATTTTTTACAAATTTCGAATCGTTCGCGAATTATTACGAAACAATCGAAATTTTGAAAAAATCACCCTCTTGAATTTTCGAGTTCAATTTGAATTTTTTTTTCGAGGTTTTTCCGCTTTGTACGATAGATCATATATAGAAAACACATATTCGACCGTTAGAATCGTTTAAAAATTTTTACTACCCACGCTACGCCCTGCCAAAGGTGGCAAGTTGGCAATTTTGAAAAATTCGTAACTCAAAACCTTTCGATCGTATTTGAAAACGGTTTTTGGCTTTGAACTTATCATATCGTTATCTATGAAATCGGTTCTTACGAAATTTTACAAAAATTAAATTTGAAAATGTGACCCCCCCAAACCTCCATTGCGACTATAAATTGAGATGTAAGCTATCCTATCTTTCAAGTTGGATCAAACTGCACACGGTGTGCAAATTTGATTAAAATCGATTAAGTAGTTTAAGAGTCCATCGCGGACAAACAATGTGACACGTAATTTATATATATTAAGATATATATTGTAAGCAAATGTATAGGTTTCAGCAAATATGAAAATTATTATTATTATTGTTGTTGTACGATGGTAATAAAGATTCGAAATTTTTTTAGCAGTACTGTGCTAATTCAACTGAAAATAATAAATAAAACTGATTAAATTAATTTTACGAGTTATTTTCGAATATTTGTTTAGCTTTGATTTCGTATATAAATAAACTTTATTACGATTTAATGAAATGTCTGTACTTCGATAAATAATATATTTTCTTTTATAATATACATATATATATATACATTCTTTAGTATACACCTGAGGTATAAGTTCCAATAAATTCTGAATTCATTTCATTCTGTATAGCTTAAGAAAACAAATATATAGGACGCGTTTAATTTATAGGAGTTACAATTTTTTATTTTTTGTTGTAGTTTTATAAAAAATAATCGCTGCAGTCTTACAAGTTTTGATTAATGTCGATGACGGTCAATTCTACTCGTCTCTTGACCTAATAATAGTTATAATAAATTCTCGATTTAGTCGAAAAACTTATTTTTAGAAAACTTTTACCTTAGCCCGTTACTCATCTCGTTTTTTTTTTTGTCTGACGAGGTAAAACTTTTATCCCGGATTTTCAGATTTAGATTTGATCGTACATTACCGTTCTAACACGGCCTACGTTTTCAGATTTAAACATTTTCGACCGCTGAATATATTAAAAAAGTACCTCTGTTAGCGAAGATACTTTCTGAAGAAAAATAAGGAAAGAGGCCAAAGTGAATTTTCATATCGTTTTTTGTTCGAAATTCGCGTCACGAATGACGAATCGTAAAAAATTTAGCTGATGGAAAGTTTCAAAATCCGTCCGTGTTCTGTTTTTAAAAGTTTTTAAAGTATCTATTGATTTTATAAATTATAAACCAAACAAAATCGTAACAGAGTTTAATCACTAAATGTTTTTTATTGCAAAGCTTTTCGATAGTTACGTCATTTTCAAGCATATGAATTTCGAGGAAGAATTATTTTTCAAAACCTGTTTTATTGATAAAATTTATTGTAAATAAATCTAACAGTGAAATCATAACAGAGTTTAAAATCACTAAAGGTTTTTTATTGCAAAGCTTTTCGATAGTTACGTCATTTTCAAGCATATGAATTATGAGGAAGAATTATTTTTCAAAACCTGTTTTATTGATAAAATTTATTGTAAATAAATCTAAAAGTGAAGAGACCGGAACGCGGTAGTAGGAGAGGAAATAGAAGATAGTATAACTTGGAAATATTGTTTTGAGGAAAAGAAATAGAAGAGGGAGATAGATTAATAGAATTCTGCGAAGAAAAGCATTTAGCGATTGAAAACACGTTTTTCTAACAGCACAAAAGTAGAAGATATACGTGGAAAGCTCAGGAAGATATAAAAAAATTTAAGCTCTTATTTTAACAAATGGAAAATTAAAATAAACATAAGCAAAATGCAGGCTACCTTATTCACTAAAAGCAGCCATTTCGCGCTAGAATCTCTAATAATAAATAACATAGCCGTACACTGGAAAACCGATATTAAATATCTAGGTGTCATTTCGGATAAAAGTCTCGTATTTTCTAAACATGTTAACTACTTGACCAATTGGATAAAATTGTCCTTTTTTAAACTTTTCTGTTTAGTAAAAAATCTTCCGTTAATACGCTCACCAAATTAATAATAGATAAAATGATTATAAGGGCAATAGTTTTATACGCGTGCTCCGTATGGTCTCATATGTACTTCTAACCTTCCTAAGCTACAGCAACTTCAAAATCAGTCTTACAGAATACTTCAATTACCTATATATGCTAGAATAGATACGCATGCGGCTCTGAATTTACCCCGATACATCGGGTAGTAATAAAATAGCATACAATAACATTTTTCGATTCTTGCGCCGGCAGAAAATATCCAATAATCAATAGAATAGAGGACTAGAATAGAACTTCTTTGTAATTAAAATACAAGAAATACAAGTATAAAAGGATTAAACATCTATTACTCTAATGTATCACCGACATCTCTCATATTTATAACGTATATAATATTTATTTCAAACTATTACCAACATATGTAGTCGTGTAATTAGTGTAAAGGTTTTGGTCGTGTTTTTTCCCGTACTATATTTTATTGTATTTTTGTATGTGCTTATTACAATTGTGATGTACGCAGTAAGAAATATTTTTTCGGCATGCGTAAGTTTTACTTTATTATTGTATTTTTTATGTTATAGTTATTCTGTTTTTCGACATACACTTTTTTTTTATTTATTATCTAGTTAATAGGGAGCTAAAAAAAAGCAAAATAAAAATGGCTGGAGGGCTGCTTAAACATAAATGATCTCATGAACAGAGGAAATACTGCTATAGCTTACGAAGAAATAAGGAAGCTTTTTGGGAATAAATCCCAACGTACTAACACGATTAAAGATAAAGGAGAGAAAAAGATAATCGAAACTGTAGATGTAGCGAACCGCTGAAAAGAATATATTGGAGAATTGTATGATGACGAAGAAATCGATAACAGCGTAGTGAAGGAAGAACATTTGGTTGAAAAAGAAAGTAACGGACCAGATATAACGAAAGAGGAATTTGATCTGGCAGTTAAAAAATTAAAAATAAATAAATCAGCAGGAATAGATGGTATCAGTGAAGACGTTATCAAAGTACTGGGGAAGAAAGCGAATACCATATTGTTCATCATATTAGCCATGAAAAGAGTATCGTATCCGAAGACTTTGAGGAAATCTTAATCATATGATACCAAAGAAACTTGAAACTTCTATCTGTGAGGAGGATAGTAACGCACGTATAACAAATTTTAACTAAAATTATAAGTAAAAGAATGCTGAATAAAATCGAACCAGAACTGGCGGAAACACAGTTTGGTTTCAGTTAAACGGCAGGATGTAGAGAAGCAATTTTGCGCTTAAGAATTATAACGGAAAAACGTATGGAAACAAGTGAACCAACATACATTGCTTTGGTGAATATGGAAAAGCTTTTGGTATAGTAAACTGGGAAAAACACGTTCAATGCATTAAAAGAAATAGGAGTAGATTACCGAGACAGAAAAAAATCCATAACCTGTATAAAAACCAAAAGGCAATTATCAAACTGAACAATGTACAGGCCGAAACAGTAATCAAGAGAGGAGCGAGACATCTAGCCTATCCCCGCACATATTTAATTAATATATATATATATATATAGAAAACAAGCTGTCAAGGAAATGGAGATAATGGGAGTTAAAGAAATAAAGATAAATGGAAAAAATCAATACCTAATGGAGGACATAATGAGGAGTTACAATATGAAAATAAACAAAAAGAAAATCTTAGTAAATTGTACCATAGAACAAGTTTCACTTATTTGGAAAGTCAAATCTCATGAGATGGAAGATGCTCAATAGAAGTGCGGACGAGAATAGCACAAGCGAAAGCAGCCTTTACTAAGATAAGAAAACTGTTAACATAAAAAAAAACTTTATATAAATTTAATGATGAATTTTGTAAAAACGTACGTGTGGGCGATATGCGTATAGTGTGCTGAAACTTGGATGGGCATCGCGAAGCTGGAGGCCTTTGAAACCTGTTGCTGGAGAAGAATATTCAAGATAAAAATGGACGGATAAAGTTACAAACGAGGAGGTATATAACGGGATCAAAGAAAAATGGATAGGACATTAAGACACAGCGAGCTGATAACATTGTTATTACAAGGAAATAAAAATAGAAGAAACTCGTGCAAGGGGAAGGCCAAGAGATTTATTCAGCAAGTTATAGATATGATTTGGGAACAAATAATTGCCTGCAACTGAAGCAGCTGAGTAGAAGAAGAGCAGAATGAAGACGAATCACGCGGATTTGAAGTCTAATTGTTTCGGTTCTATTGAAAGACCAATCGAAAGATTGATACTACTACTTCTAATAATAATAATGATAATAATAATAATAATAATAATAATAATAATAATAATAATAATAGTGACTATTATTGGTGTCGTGCAAAATTCAATATTACTTACAGAAAATAAAATTGCTCTCGGATATTTGTCAGATAAGGTAGCGCTGTATCTAATCATATCGATATACCTACTGCTTTCCAGCTATACTTATATCGTCGAATTAAATTAATGGAGCTTCGCTTTGAGGTGAAATATGTCGTTATTGTGAGCATACATACAGATATATATATATATACACCAATATAAAATTTCATTCGCTCAATAAATCATCACGTTGAAAATGTGGTTATTCAGAGAAAATCGGATTGGAAAGGTTTCCTTCATCAAATTTCTATATGTCTTTGAAAATCTTTTCTAGTTCAACGGACAGAATGCATTTCAATTTGTACGAAAGAAATATTTCGATAAAGATGTTAGCAAAAGCCAAAAAAAAAAAGTAAAAATAAAGATGACACAGATAAAAGTGGAAATAAAACTGCAAAAATAAAAAGCAACGTAGGAGTGATCGTAAACGTAAGAAATGAAAATAAATATAAAGTTCGGAATAAACATAAATTTAAACATTAAAAAAAAGAGTAAACACGAGATTTGAAAATAAAAATATAAACAATAAATTAATATAAACATAAAAATAACGACAACGACACAACAATAATAAAAGTAACGATAATTTCAACTACAATTACAATTTTAATTTATTTCAATATTACATTTCTGTATTGCAGAATGTATTTAATAAACTAAGTACATAATAGTCGTGACATAATGAACGTATAAATATATAAATATATATGTATATATATATATATATATATATATATATATATATATTATATATATGTAATTACTTTGTTAAAATGTATATGTCAAAATCTACCTATTTAATGAATTACGAGTCATGCGAAATAGACGCTTAGCGTGTACTTTCAATACACCTCCGCTATGCCAGAGTTAACAGCATGTGCGAAGCTACCTATCCTACATTGGAGATGTCGTTCTAAAATTATCGACTGACTTTTTCAGTAAATGCTCGTACCAAAACAACGAGCTCGTCTCCTCGATTGCCAGTTATCCAGACAACTTTATTTCAAGTATTCCGAATATAAACACATAAACATAACGTAATGTAGTAATAAATTAAAATTAATCTATTACTATTAACCCGTTTTACTAAGTATTTCGTATCTTTTATCGCGATATTAATTTAAGAACCGAACAATATATTTTTGCAGTTTAAACTTAAAGTATTAAAATGTATCATTAGTAATTGATGAGAAAACTTGTTTATTTTGTAGTTTCAATATTCGCGCAGTGTTTAATCTTTGCTTTCTTTTATTCTTCATATTCATGCTTCGATATTGTGGTACGGCGTTCTCGGTATACCCACGTTATATTTTCTTTTATATTTTTATCGCATAACGCGAATATATTGTTGATGTAATATATAATCACGATCAAAAGCACATATAATAAATAAACAATAGTTTGTGCATGATAAACAAACAAAACTTATTTCGATGAAACAATTCCGGAACATTAAAAGCTCGTTTAACGAATTAATTAAAATCATAAACAATTTAGGATAAACAATTTAGGCGTGCTACCTTGTACACACCAGTTTAACCGCACTTTCATTATACATAGTGTTATTTACTGATACACAATACAAATGTACACATACATACTAGTAAACGCGCTTTCTACATACTTTAATTAAGGAAATATAGACTACGTTTTCCGACTATTTTTTTTATTCTATTTTTTTATTCGAAATAACAATAATAATATCGAAATAAAATTCGTTTTAAGTAATCTTTTTGCCGAATTAACACTCGATATATTTTTTTTAATTACAAAAAAAAATTATTTCTTTAAAAGAAAATTATAAAAAAAAACCAAGCGGATGCGCGTACAGCAAAATGGAAAATTTCGTCCTGATGATAGGTACTTACCGGTAATTGTCTGCGACCTGTAATCAGCGTATTCTTCGTAGGAAGCCTGATTACCTATGAAGCCGGGTATGGTCGACAGACAGGTGAGCGTTAAGTCCGGATAGTGCATATCCATAATCGGCATCGTTAATTGCGTCATCGAAGCTAATTGAAATTCTTCCGGAAACGATCTTATAAAACTGTCGTTCGCCTGTAACGTAAACGATGCGAAGTAATAACGAATTAAATGACAAGATTTTAGTATGTGGGGGAATAAGCAGTTATATTAAGCGGCAAATGTGCCTTGAAGATGATAGGAATGAGAAAGACTTGAGCGGGATATTCTCGAAGTACTGATCGCAAAAGGAAATGATAACTGATATAGCGGATTAGGTTTAATAGAAAGGAGCTGCTTTTGTTGATTAGACTTTCATAGACGACTCCAAGATTTGATCGTGAGCGATTTTAGGGAAAGCTTTTACGTCGCTTTGCGAAAATGTGTTGGCAGCGCTCGGTCAATAGCCTCATTATTGGGAGACCGACATGGCTTTGAATCTAAATGAAATCTACGGAAACTTGGGATTTGGTAAGGAGGTCAAAAGTAGTACGCGTTTTGTAAAACTGCATTGTCCGTATAAAAGTTCTGTGAGAAACTTTATTTAGAAGAAGATGGAGCGGTGGAATTCAAGGCACATGAAAAAAACGGAGGATATAGCTCAGAGTATGGAGCAGGAACTTAGGAAGTCGAAAGTCGTTGCCGTTTAGAGCCATCGGTAAAACAGCGAACAACGTATTTATATTTTGAAATTTCAAGGGCGATATATTGACGAAGGATGGGTAGGAAGACTTTGACAGACGGGTTAAGTTCGAGTTAATGTGAAGGGTTGCAAAAACCAAGGAGAGGTTGAGAATAAATATTTAAAATTGAGGAAATGACGATATTTGATCTAGCACAGGAATGGATGTAAAAGATTTTTTTTTTATCCACTCCAAATATCTTCTCGGCGTGTTGTAGAAACTGTAAACAATAAATTGTTTATGTGATCTTTGCTAAGAAAACTACATTGAAGAAACGCCATATGCACTATTTGAATAGTGTATATCGGTTCTTTTTGTACACATCCTTTAACGCGAACCTGGAGAATGGCTTTCGTTTTTAAGAAAAAAATACTTCGTTGAAAAATTTTATATACATCTACAAACATCTCCCCAAATAGATAACTCTCCTGTAAATTTATCATTTAATTTATTAAAAATCACACGCAATATCCTCCTTGACACTCCTTAGGACACGAACACTTTCCATAATACAATTTAAAACGAACTTTGCGGATGTGCTCTGGTTTCAAAGGAGGATCTCCTGCCTTGCAATCTACCATCTCGATACTCGGTATTGAACTGTACGCAATATATCTCGCAATATCCACCGCTTTCACTGAAAACCACAAACATCAACTAATATGTTACGATTCTTTCTCCTCCATCGTCTTTTCAACTGTAACCCCATCAAATTACATTCTGTTGCCTGTAGAAATATTGAATCATACCGTTTACTCTTAATACGATTTTATTATGAATCCCAAGTCACGCAGGTTTTCCATCAAATGAACTGGCATACAAAACATCTAAAGACGCAGCCGCTATCCGTATTCATTAACTCCTATATCCGGATGCAATCGCTTCAGTCGAATAAAGAGCAAATAAAACCTTTTGTGATCTACGGAATTCTATCCCTACAACTAATCACCTTAGAGCTACCTACTGTTATCCTTTCCCGCAGATATTTTTCATTCACAAAGTAGAAAGGTATATCTCGTCTACCCATTGCTTACATTGCATTTAACTCGTGGCTACGTTATAAATAAAACAGATCCACCATTGTGCATTCGTTGCGTCCAGACACCTTAACACTCCGACACTAATTTCTCGCAATATATATGGACATCGAAAAGTTTCGCAGCAAGAAGTTTTATCCGAGTAGTCCTTCAATTTCGCGTCTAACTATTTAGAGAAGAACTAAATTTGAAAACGTTATTAAAGAAAATTAAAACGTTATAATGAGGAGAAAAATCTCGAAATAAAATGGTACGAAAGAAATGCGGCAATTAACGAGTTTAATGATTGGAGAAAAGAAGGAAGGTGGATGAAGTAATTGAAAAAAGACAAATGGAATTACGGATTATTTTTTTGCGCATCGGCGAAATGTAGGTTTTTCTTGTTCAGACTTAAGAACAAACGAGAATGGAATAAATGAAAAAAAGTAGTATGTACCGAAAATAACGTTCGAAAATAGAACAAATAAATGAAATGAAAGCAATCGAGTGTGACGGAATTAGGATAGGAGATTTAAAATGCGAGGAGGAATGCCGTACAGTGTTAGCTGAGCTAATGGAATCATAGGGAAAAAGACAAGTACGTAAGGAAATTAAAAATCGGAGCAATAAAAGCAATTTTTCAAAGCGAAGAAACTGATGGAAAACTATATACAACAATAGGAACAGCATTATGGAAATTTCTGGACAAATTCGTAGCAAAGTTTTTTTTTTGAATAAAAGTATCTCTACTTGAGAACAATGTTTATTAGTAGGAAATCAAATTTGTGTATAACAACGAATTTTGCAAACGAAACGAACGGTTACGTGGAAACGAGAAAATAATAGCGTACTATTTGTAGATTTTTCTAAAACTTCCGACACACTAACATTTTAGTTATCGTTAAAAGACTCGAAAAATATAGGAATAAAAACAAAAAAAACCGAGTATTTACGATGGAATTTTCTGGTAAATTCAAAATTGATGTTAAAAGTGGAAGTAATCCATCCGGAGCTAATAAATGAATTTGTTCCATATATCCCGTGTTTAATTCCTTAATACACGCGATAAACTTATTAGTTACCTCCGATATTTACTTTATATTTGTCCCGTATGATATTCAATATCGAACGCCGGTTATAATAAATTGCAGATCATTCAGAACAGGTGCCGTAGATGCGTACTAAATGCTCCCAGTTATGCTAGAATATAGGCGTAATATTCTGAAATTACCTCGTGTTAATATATTCTTAACGTATCGCGTAAATTTTTCGACAATATACGTGATAACGAGCATTACGATTCTACAGATAGCTCTAATGTTTATACGAAATATATATATATATATATATATTTTTAATTGGGCTTCCATACAGTTTACCCACGAAATATATTTAAACATAATTTAATTTGTTAATATCGCTTTAATTATAAGTGCGATATGGTTATATTTAATTATTTTCATATTTAATTGTTAGTTTCAGTCTAATATTTATGCTTGCTTTTTCTCTCTCTTTTTTTCTTCTGCGTTGTAACAGCTGTACAGTTTTTAGTACGTATCTCGAAAGGTGATACGTTTAGTTCATTTTCTGTCGTAGCTTAAAATCGAAACGGTATATTTGGCGTCGGTAAGCTGCAAACAGCTTCGTGGTCCTAATTCAGTTAGCTCAATTTCAGACTTGGATCAGGATGAATATAACAAACAGTTTTAGGTTGTAAGCTATTATTCCCTTCTGTCCCCTCCATTCTGAACAGGTAGTCTGCAGCCCCGATCATATATTTTTTGAATGTTCCGCCGCTCGAAGCTTTACCTTATCATGTTCTTCGAGTATTACACCTCCGTATAATGTATCGTCCCTTTTACATCTGGATAATCTACAATTGTTCCCCATATAGCGACATTTTTAGAGAAGTCAGCATGCTTGATTAAGATGTAGATAGTCCCCTCACAGTATCACGTTGGGTAAGCTGTAAATGCACCCCCATTTAAAAAATATATATATATATGTATTACGAGGCAAATAATACTGGCAAAGTTCAACATAACTGGCCGAATTAAAAATTAATTCAAACGTATAGAAAAATTTTATTTACCGGCGCACCGTTTACCAGCCACGTTATTTCGGGCATCGGTACCGCTTCTCCGGATGTGCAGTTAACGTCTAGCGTATCTCCGACGGTGAAATTGGCTTTGTGAAATGTTATACTAGGATCTTCGGTTTGAGCTCCTGCATTTTAGACGATTTCGACGTAAGTAATGATTTATACGTCTAAACGTCGCGTTTAATGACGAAATTTTTAATTTTATTTATACAGCTTTATCATTTATATAATAAAATTACAGTCGTCGTGAAAATCATTCCACCTAATTCGATATCGTTATATTTAAGTATAATAACGACGGAATTGTAAATATGAGCGTTAACTAGTAAAATTAATACAGTGTTTACATTTCATAAATCGATATAATTCGCGTTGATTAATTATAATTTTCATAGTGCGAGAACGAGAATAATCGAATTCTTAATTCACGTATACGCTTTAATTTTATAATTGGTAAATTTTAAATTTTAACTTCTTTTTTTTTTTTGTCGTTTAAATATAAATTTATAATAAATATATAATATGTATAAAAAAAAAAGTAATAATTAATTAATTAATAATCTTCGCATTCATCATCCTACCGTGTATACACTATGCGCGGGAGTAAGTTCTAATTTTTCGAGTCTATATTTGAGCCTCGACGAAAAAACAATTGATTAATTATAAATTTGAGACGTGAAACGGTATCGATAATAATATCAAAACGTAAATTCGAGTTTTGACCGATCACTCCAAGACCGGTTTTATCGAAAACACAACCTCTGAGTCGATATGCGGTTGTTTATTAAACTGTACGTTTTTAAAAACTTAAATGTTTCAATATCTAGTTTATTATCGATTTTTATTCCATACTTGTATCGATTTACTATTATCAAAACTGCTCCTAATGCATATATGTGGAAGTATCCTTTATAGTCAGACGACGTCCACGAGTTTAAATCTAGTAGACTCTCTCTATATCTAGCTGCGTTTATAAACTCAATACTCCGATCGAACAGAATTACGCGGAACTACCGCTTAGTAGTAATTCGCATTCATTACATAAAATACGTTGTCTTCGACTTGTCCGATGCCGATCGTGTCTTTTCCCCCGAATGTTCATACTACTGCCCTCGTCACACTTTACAACCAGTTGATTTCATTAAATATTTCTTTACCTCTTTAATATATCCTACTTACTTTAAATAATTACTCGAATTTCTATTGTACACCGTTAGATGGATAGTTATGTTTTTTAAGCGCAGTTGGTAATGCTGCTACACCGCAAACCGCGTGCTCCACGTACACGAGAGATTCGTTTTTGTACAGTTCCAGTTATCACGATATCCTACATCGAAAATTTTGCGTGGAACGTTATTTTTTCGGTACGAATCGATCACGATGCAATGAGAGTTTCGAAAAGACATCAAAGTGTTTTTTTTATTTTTATTTTGTAAGGATACCTTAAGAGCCGCATTTACGAAACACATACACGAGATCTGGAAAATCTGCAAACACGAATTTCTGAAAAATTTCAAAAATTCCAAAGGACCTATGGTCGAAAAAGCCTTGGAAATTTTTTTTGTAAATACCGAATGTATCGTTGCAAATGGCGGTCGTCCGAACGATATTGTTCCAGAAATGAATGTAAGCTAATATCTCGTTTTTCTATTTTTCAAATAAAATTTTATTCAAAAATTTTGATCGACTAGTTTTTAATGAAAAAAAACAAACAAACCGTTGTGCGTCTTCTGCCGGTCACCTCATTGATTAAGTACCTCCTAGTTTGGTGTACCACCTCGTGTCACGTGCGATTGTTCTGCTATGTATATATATACATTAATAGTCTAAATAAAGGCGAAACAAATCTCGCAGATGTCGGTGAGTTTCAAACGCCGAAGGACATGGTTAAAATTAATTTTCATCTCTTCGTTTTCCTTTTACTAATGCGCAATTTCTAGAAGATCGTAAGATGTTAATCTTGAACGCTGGAAGAAATCAATTTAAGTCACGTCTCGACGATCGAAATTCGTATGAAAGTTTATAGAAAAGAAAAAAATGCTCAATTTTATTTTATTTTCGTTTTTTTTCTCTCTCTCTCTAAAAGTACAGAAAACTCTTTGACGGCCAAATTCCGCTGATTTACAATTCGTTTAAACTGTACACGGTACGAATTCTAAAGAAAGAAGTTTATTTCTTTATTTTCTATATAACAATAACAGTTTTGGAAACTTTTTGGCAACGACTGTTACTGGTCGCGATAAGAACAAGTAGAAAAGTTAGAAAGTTGTACGTTTTCGAAAATATTTAACACTTAACCGAAAGTGAAACAGTGAGAGAGACGAGTACACGGATTTTTTTGTCTCGAGCCCGTTTCGTTTGTCTCTAATTCTTCGTGCAACTTCGAGAGATTCTTAGAAAACATAATTTGGGCGGCAGATTCCGAAGACCGCAGATAGATGTGGTCAATCTAAAAAAAAACTGATTTAACAACAATCTCAGAATAGAAAAATGTAGTACACTATAAAAATGGGCTAAATTACACACGCCTGTTCGTTTGTATTTTTATAAGTTATATATTAACATATATATATAGGGAGATGTTATAAGTTTCGAAAGTACAGTCGATAACTTTTAAAGTTCTTTTCATTTTCCGTTTGTTATATACTCCTTACCGGTTGAATGAACGACCAATCTTGACATTTCGGTAAAGTTAGGAGAAAGTTTCACGTCATACTTTTGTAACATCGACGATAAATATTTTAAAAGCTTAGATTAAAAAGTCGCGATTGTTCTGATGTTTGGCCGCACTTTCATATATAATTCTTTCGAGAGATTTTACTTTTTAATAATTCGTCGTGTATATCTTCGAATAGGTTTCGCTTTTACAATAATAGACCATTTTTTTTAATTTTGTTAATATTTCCGCGAGCTGATCAACAAAATCATTTAGCTAGTAGCATTTAGTGGAAGAGTAAAACAGGAAGAATCTAGTACCCACTCCCGTTAGGATCTTTAGATCCAGGAGTTTTAAGCGTCTTATATCGCCGTCCGCGTTCGACAGCCCTGATACACGTCTATTTGGATGACTACTCATATATATATATATATATATATATATATGTGTATATATAAATAAAATAAATAAATAAAAAGTGTATTTTTGCATTTAAAATAAGAAACAACAATTATCATCTACACGTACCGAAATAAAACAAAATTCTTCTCGCGTATCGCGATATAAATAATAATATAAATAAAACGAAGCTTTAAATAGACTGCAGGAAAATCCACCACCAAAACCTGCATGTATATAATAAAATGAAATATTAGATAATATCAGAGTAGCGATGAATAGAAAAACAACTATATACATAAAATAAACTTTAACTATATAGCATCGGGAATGTTACGCATCATAATAATGTATGTTTAATTTGTTTGTGTTTATATTTCTTATTAATTGGAGACTAGTGCGAGTGTAGTCTCCTATATTGTCGCTTAGGGTACAATCGTTAAAAAATTTTTTTGGTTTGCTGATTTATTACTCGATGCACAAATTTCAAAACTCTGCGCATACGAACTATGCATAAAACGGAGCTTTAAGAACGATTCTACAACATTTATTTTGCACGGAATTTAGATAAGTTAGACTTGCGCAAGACCACGCAGGACACGCATGCAACATTGTCGGTCTTTAGATACATTTGTAGATAATTAGCTTATTTGCGGTATTAGCATTTCCTATTAAGGATATAATTTAAATAAAGAGGCACGAGTTTTATTAACGGCGTGTTCTGTATGTTTAGAAAAGGTAAGACCTTTAATAACACCGAGATATTTGATCTGAGTCATCCATAGAGAGTTAGGTCTTCTTCTTGTAAATAATATTGACTGCGTTTTATCGACATTTATGTTAATTCTCGATCTTAATTTCTCAAATCCTATGTTTAGCCTTCTTTGAATAGTATCTGTACGTTTCGACGTACAATATATAGCCGTATCATCCGCATACAACGCCATCTGAATAAATAAGAGAAAAATATAAGATCCAAGTATACTCCCTCGAGGTACTCCAGCTAAGATAGACCTTGCCATAGAGTTACAATTATTTATTTTTACCGTAAATTTCCTATTTGTTATAAATAATCTTTAATAAGTCTAACAATTAGGAAATTTTAGTTGAATTAATTTATACATTAATCCGAGATGCCATGTAGCATCAAAGGCTTTCTCATATGAGAAGTAATCCTGTGTGTTTATTTCGATTAAAACCATCTGTTATGATATTTATAATCCACACCAATTGCATAACTGTTGATATTCTGAATCCAAATTGTTGTTCAATAAGAATATTATTAATAATGTTTAAATTACTAAGGAGCATTTGTTATCTATCATCCGTAGAATTTTATTTCGGGCGATCTCTATAATTGTTACATTTGTCGATAGATTGTTCGCAATCTTCCGATAAACGTATTCAGAGATAAAGTCAGATTAATTTACCTAACTCGCTTTGTAATATTTCCTGACATTTCACAATACAATTACGCGACGGTTTGTACACAGATCCCATTAAGCAGTTCGACATTGTCTTCGGCCAGTAGCGAATTTCACGTGTCAAGATCACGACGTTATAATTGCGAAATTTACGAGTGTATCTAAGAATAACGCCGTTATTTCGATAGTACCTAATTACAATCCGATGGCTGTTAATTTTTGATAATTAACCAATTACTTCAGATGTTTATCGCGTAGGTCGAGAGTTTAAAAAACCAATAGATTGCGTTATCTCGGAATGCTTATGAACGTTTAACGTGGCATGATTATGCGAAATAGATCTATAATAGGACTAGATAGCTACGGCCGTTGCTAGGACGGAAATCATTTTTAAACCTAAGCGGAATGTCTACCGGTTGTCGCTCCAGTATGGAGATAATTACGGGTTAGAATTATATGGAGCAACAAGCCGATGTAATCATAACAGAATACAACAACAATTCTCTACGTTCAATTGTATCCGCCCGGACTTGTGAACGTTTCATATGTAAAGAATGTCTATATGAAACAATACCGAAAACTCTATGAGACCCAAATACTACACCGAATGTTTACTATCGATTTTCCAGCCAGATCTAGCGGACGAATGAACAGGAAGAAGTGGTGATGCCAATTACTCCGAGTGGGCTGAGCTATTCTCGGGAAATTCTTATGTACTGTCAGGAAAAAAAGAATAAAAGATAAATGAACAGTTTTCTTCTTGAAGACTCTAATTAGTAAATTCGTCTCGGAATTATCCGATTGAAATATACGTTTCCAATTCCACTCCAATCTTCTCTTCGATTTCTTTCATTTGCGGCTTTTTTATGATTGATATCGTTTATGAGACCGAAGTAATATATAAAAGTTAAAAGAAAAACTGATATATTTGACTTGTGTAATTTGTTCCTTTTCGAAAAAATAGATTAGCGTTGCTATAAATAAGTCAGCCATTACGTAAAAAAGGAGACAAATCATTCTGATAAAATCTTCAATCTCGTTGGAAAAAGATTCTAAAAAAGTTACGACCAAAAATTGAATAAGCGAAGAAACTATCATTGTAGAAAAGATAAAAATTCGCATATTTCGAGTGTGTCGGATGAAATTTAAAAATACGCTATAACAGCCGCGAAACAAAGGATTACTTCAGAATATTGAAGTCTCTAGCAAAAGAATTTAAAACTGAAACGAAAATTATAAAAAAGAGCATCGAAATAGACCGAAGGGGCAATTTTGGAAATTTGGAGAAAGTATTGCAAAACGTTGTGTACGAACAACACGGTGTAAACCCTAAAAAGAACGAACCGCATATTCTGAAAACCGGAAGCAATAAGAGCTACTACTGAAAAGACACAACAACAACAAAGCTGTAGGAATGAATTCTAATTCTAGCGGAAGCTTCGAAAGAAATTGTAAAATAATTAAAAAGAAACTGAAGTTGGCGCGAAGCAGTTTTTAAACCCCGCTATGTTGTAACTGACGTACAATATAGTCGTGGTAAAGTATTGCCGAAGAGCAAACCGGTTTTATTCTCGTGAAAAGTACTAGCCAGATCGTATAAAGATTAATTTACATTTTGTGGACTAGGAAATAATTTTAGAAATTGTAAAATAAAATTCAATTCGGGGTCAGAATTTTTTAAGTTCCTTTTCTTTGTTCTTTCCTAATTTGTACCTCTAGCCTAGTAGGCTATTAACGAATGTTTGAAACGGGACTCGTGTGTATCGGAAGCACAACTGTTGGTGTGTTGTGCACTATTTAGTTACATTATCATTAATCTTGATTTTCTTTAGACGTCGTGTCACTCAGGTTTGTTTTGGATCGTTGTCGCCAGCTCGTTGGTATGTCCGTACAGAACGCGATTTCGAGTTCGCCTGCAGATGACCTCGTCGATGATATGAATCCTTCAGATCTCGATGGATCAGCATCAATGTGAAGGCTTTGTTCTAACCGCTGGATGATCATCCGATTGGATGTTTATCTTCACAGTGGAGCAACGTAGGTCTATATTGGTTTTACCGTATTGTTGTATATTAAAAGCTTGTTTCGTAGTGATAGCTGCGATTAGCATAGGTTTCTCTGGTTTAGGTCGAATCTTATTTCGTATACGGATCTTCCGGTTGTACAATCCAAGGTTTAATGCGAAGTACTTCGCTATTTTGCTTGTCGGTACCAGTATGTTATTTAAACTGCTTATTAGATATTGTAGAATGAGACGTGTGTACATTTTTCAGGATTTATTCGGAGATTCCACTTTTGTGTCCATCGAAGTATGGTGTTTAGGTATTGCTTGTACGACGGCAACGGTCTTATTAGCATCTTTGGCGGATGCAATTAACATTGCGCCATCTGCAAGTGTTGCTACTTGTACACGTTCATTAGTTTGTAAGTCAACGATATAAAGAAACTATTAAAAGATAAATACAGGGTATATATATTTCCGAGTAATCATCATCATATTTGACTTGAAATAGCCTGTTCGTTAGATAGATAATTGATAATATTTTTAAAGTCTTTTTAATTTTACACAACATACCTTCGTTCTCAAACGTTTTAGATATATCGATAAAAATTGCTTTTTATTCTTAATTCCTTCTTCAATTGTTTCAACAACTCTGTCTATTTGCTGTTCAGCAGAGTGTGAGCTTCTGAAGCCAAATTGATGTTGTGAAATTTTTTTCCTCAGCCATTTTATTCAGTCGATTTAAATTCCTCTAGTAGATAAAAAAACAAAAACTGAATAAACTTGAAACAGTCGCCCGGTATATGCTAAAGTTAAAGTTGACTATGATGGATGATGTAGGATTTTCTGGAACTGATTTCAAATAATTTTCCTTTCTTGTCGATATCCTGGTTTCGTTGGTAAATAAAAATTGGAACGAACGTATAACTTCTGAATAAAACATTATTTTTAGTATAAGCAATTATCGCGTAACGTTACACACACACACAAACGTCGATAGAGACTTAAAAGAAGTGCGAAATAGGCAGGAAGATAATAAAGTTCAATGTGCCAGAAGTATATTGTCTTCATCGATAAAAATTGCTCGGTAATATTTTTTATTCTAAATTTCGATTGTTTGCACAAATTTATAAAGAACCCGCCGTTATTATGTGAAATTTCTTCCGAAAATTTACAGAATTCTTTTTTCGAGCTGAAATTAACCGTCGAGAATGATTATTGACGCGAAAATTTATAGAGTGTTTTTTAAATTGAAACTAACGATCGAGAATTGATTATTCTTTCGGAGTTCAAATTGAAACTGGCGCCAGAATTGAAAGGTATAATTTTTAAGAATTTCCAAGAAGTCTTTCAAGTTAGCGCGCAGGAATATTTTATTGAAACACACGAACATATATAAACAGACACACATTGTATATAGCGCATATTTACGCGTATCGAATGCTCGATGTACTCGTGTAAATATTGCAAAACAAACTGGCTAGGCGACTATGTAGTCTATATAGGATGATAATGATTGATGAGGATAAAATTTTGTTGGACAAGAAGAACAGAGGAAATATCTCGCAGACAAATTTCCTTTTGTCCCTTGGGGGGATATAAGTCATTCGCGAAAAATGAACACCAATCTGTCGCAACTAAATTGTTACGAGTATATTCGTGCGTCTTTAACATCCTTCGCCTACACATTACAAAGACAGAATAATCTGCATTCGCTTCATTATATGCGCGTTCGACAAATACCGGCAGTCTGCAATAGAAGGCGTAGATATTATTATTTTACGTACGCGAAACCATCGTGTAACGACGGATGAATACAAAGAAGTCAGATTTCCCAATGTGGGTCTGAGAAAATAACAATGTAACAGAAAGCGGGATAGGTTAGTGAAATTTTGAAAGGATTCCGTTAGAGGGAATTTTGTGATCGGAATAGCCAATGAAAAACCTCATAAATTTTCCAGTTATACGATGTCCATAATATATTACTATTATACAATATATGCGTGCATTTACGTGCGCCCGATTTCCCGGTCTGACATTATACGTGCGGACCGCCGTAAATCAGCCGCAATTTTGAATATTCGTCGGCGCAACTTATTCAATTTTTACTATTTTTACGTGTCGAAAGAATGGATGTCGTACTATAAGAAGCGTTTCTAATGTAATCTGTTTTTCTTTCAACGTCACCAGTTTTAAGACACGTTCTGACGGGGAGGAATGGGAAAGTTTTACTCCGAAAGAAATTCGACGCTCTTTATAACTCATTATTTAAAAAAAATCCGTAAATATTACTTGACGAAATCTAAAAAATACTGAAAGCCCATATCCTGAAGGAAAGCTTTCCTCAACTTTGCATATTTCCCACGATGTAATTCTGTGATATTGTCTTCATCTCGGAAAACTGTCTATGTATTCTTTATTTCCTCTGTAACGTACCAACTCCATTATCTTGCAAGTCCGTCCATTTTCCGTTAGATCCGACCTTAATATTATTATTTTTTTATTTATTATTCATTAATTAATTTGTTCAAATTTTCTTCTTTTTAATAATTTGTATTCTTAAATCGTGTATTGTTTAATCTGCAACGTTGAAGTAGCAACATTTTCCGACGATACGGCTATCCTATGTATATATAGATAGTTCCTCTGTAGACGTCAGCAGTTGAAGAAATAGACGTTAAAAATTAATATTAATGAGGACGAATCAGTTCGGGTAATTAACAGAAGAACTCTTTCAACGAGGCCCCATAACCATAAATGCAGCCATAATCCCTCAAAAAGATGAAGTTAGGATAAACACTTGGATCAAAAACACGTAGCAAAACTTATCATTAAAAAACGCAATCAATAGTAAACGGAAACAAATGTTTCAGCTGCTATGAAAAAGATCAGAATTATCGATCGAAAACAAGTTGTTATTATACAACCAGGTCTCCTGAATACACGACTGTCAATTATGGAGTTGCGCGATAAAAAAACAATATTGCTATTATACAGCGGATGCAAAACAAAATCCTCCAACAGATTGCTGGTGCCTCGTGGTATCTAACTAATTGCACTCTAGGTGAAATCCGTAAAAGAAAGATATGTCAACCGTCTAGAAAAACACACTGATCACATTCTGACGGATAACTGTTTCGAATAGCGTCGACTGGATAGAACGAAACCTCCGCACTTAATATTAAGTATATACAGTTTCAGCATTCATCGCTGGCTGCATCATGCGTACCAATTACGAAACCTTGTCAAATAGCACCAGCACATCACCTAAGTTAACAATAGCATTAAAAAAAATTCTTAAATCTATAATCTTTTCAATAAAACTACCCGCTTCATGAACGATTGTTTAAATTATTTTTAATTCTTACCGGTATAAATTTTCGAAGATGTTAATACTCGAACTAATTGATTTATAATTTTTAAGTTCGTTTTTCTTTGTTTTTCCTTATAATAAGATTATCATATTTGTTATCAATTATTAAACGCAATCGTTAAACGAGAAAAAAAAGAATAATAATTATTATAGTAATAATATTAATAACAATAATCGTAATAATAAAGATAATTATAAGATTAAAAATTTTAATAATAATCAACATCATTAAACGATGAACTTGTAAGTTCTTTTTATGACCTGTAGAGACGCTATATATATATATATATATATATATTTTAAATGGGCATTAGTGATTCCACCCCGGGGCTGCAATAAACGCACGATATGCCTTATTAAATATTTACACTGCAGATAGATATGTAATCAAATATAAGCAATTGTTCTGCGAGCTGAGCAAACATCTGAGATTAGTTGGGAGAGGGATTCCCTTTACAATACGTGATAGGAATTTTAATTGATGAAATTCTATAATAACTGCAACTGAAAAGTAGGCGTGGTTTTTATCGGCGATCTGATGTCCATCGCAATGATGGATACAGCGAAGAGGCTAATTTGCGTGTAAGTAGAACGTATGAAATGTTGTTAAACCGTACGAATAAATTCTGTTTTCTATGTTGCTAGGAAGTTTGAAGAACCAAAGAATTACTGGAACTGAATATTCCTAAACTGTTCGGTTGAATAACAATACTTCCAAGCGCAGTTCCAAAATTCCTTGTACGAAATATACTTTATTATTTTAACGCCTTTTTCCCCCTTATACTTCTTTTAAGTCTCTTTCACCACTTGTGCGTTCGTGAGGTTATGCATTGCTTATATCAACGACCGAACGAGGAAAATAATGTTTTATTCAGAAGTTATACGTCCGTTCCAATTTTCATTTACCAGCGAAACCAGGATATCGACAAGATGAAAACTAAGACGAAGAAATTATTTTTTTCTTTAAAAAGTTATTTTCCAGGAAATTCTACTCCCGTTCAACATCGTCGTGATTTCAAAATGTAATTTGCCCGTTCCTGCGTCTGTTACGAAAAATATCAACCTTCGATTTGTACGTGACCTATTCACTGATATTTTGTTATGTGTACCACCGTGTCTTATAGCGCTACGTAGAAAAATATCATATCACCAACGTGTAGCTGCATGAAGTGTGATTACTCTTAACACTCTCTTTTAAAACTATAGCGAATACGTGATGACGACGATACTCTTGGAAACTATCTGTAATGAATTTTAACGATCCGTTTCATTTTAAAATATTAAACTAAATCAAAAAGTTAATTTATAACCGCCTACCAAAAAAAAACAACAAAGAACAATTTTAAATTACAACAAAACATTCGATAAATTAGGAGTATACTTAAAATAAAAACGAAAAAGAATAGAAAATGTGAAGGAATTCGCAAAATATGTTGGAAGTGAAGCTTCTTTAAATATGTATAGATTTCTTTTTAAGAGATGATAACAGATGTTCAAAGCGAATTATACAATGGTGACCGATAAACAAAAGAAAAAACCAGGGTAGACCGAGGACACGATGACTCGATGATATGTCGAAGGTAACCGGGAAGCTTGCGAAAGGCACAGAACAGAAAAATTGGGGAACGCCTTCATCCAGGAGTGGATAGATAAAGGCATATCGTGATATATATATATGTATGTACATACATAATATATATATGTATATATGTATGTACATACATAATATATATATATATGTATATATGTCGCGGTGGCGTAGTTACTAGAGTGCTCGATTGTTAACTCGACGGTCGGGGTTCAAAACCAGCACGTGACATAGAAAAGTTTTCATCATTATTTAATTCTTAATTATCACTGAGAAGGTCAGTGGCACCCCACTCCGTATAACATCATACGCGCGCGCATCTGCGTCGCATATAAATATTGCCTTAAGTGCTAGTTCATTTTGTACGTAAAAATAAATAGTTAGTCACGATGCTCGGCAACGAACAATGCGACAATGATGACATATATATATATATATATAATTTATGCGTATACTTAGATATAGTACTCATATCGTGTCTTCACTCATTATTGGTATATAAAATTTAAGATTATTATTTAATTACATATTATGCTTTTTTTTTATTTTTTTTTTATTTTAATTGTCCGTTTAAAAAGTTCATATGTTTAAACTCTAGTCTAATTTTCTCGATTTTTACAGGCACCTAAATACAGACCATCATCGATCACGTTAAATTTTAAAATGTTATTCCTTTACGCTTAACGTAGATTACATGTGTGTTTGTGTCTAGACTCGTCGTTTACGTGACATAATGAAAAATGTCGTCAGTTGAAGTTTGATCAACGTTTTCTATTCGTTTACTTAGAAAATTTTTGTGCGTGTGAAACTGAGTGAATTAGGAAGACTAGAAAATGACGTCCTGAGTGAAGGACTAGAAGACATCGAAGGAGTAGGATATTAGTCTTCATTGATTATCGAACTTTTTCATAGTGATATCTCGGCTGGAGGTGAAGATAGTATACTTTCAGACAAATTAAACGTAGAAGAAGTGTAGGAAAATAGAAAGAGGGAAATTTTTAATTAAAAAAGTTGAAATTTAAAGAAAAGTCTGGCCGAAGATTCTTCTTTATAAATTATTTCATTTATTTCCGTTATTTTAAGTTAGGTTAGGTTAGGTTAAGTTAGCAGAACGAATAATTTAGCGGATATTTTAAAAAATTCGCAATAATATAAAGTCGAAGGAAAATTACATTCGCCTCGGCAAACGCTTATGCGCACGTATATATATACATATATATATATATATATATATATATATATATATATATATATATATATATATATATATATATCAACCGGATGATATTTAAGTTGCTCAATTATCGTATACGTGTAGTTTTTATTCTAAGATTAAGCTCAGCGAGCAAGAACCTGTCCATATCACGTACGCCTTAAGCCGGACCACCGGTATGTAGTGTTCATAAATAATTAGAACGTATCTGTTGTTAACTCCGCAAAATACTTGTAGACTGCATCTGTGTGCTAACTTGGAGACCGGTATGTAGTGTTCATAAATAATTTAGAACGTATCTGTTGTTAACTCCGCAAAATACTTGTAGACTGCATCTGTGTGCTAACTTGGAGAGCTTACATCGTTGCGCACTAGCAAACCAGATTAGGCGCGAAATACGTCACATGTATTGGTTCATAGGTCGACATTACAAAATGAAGTTACAAAATAAACGACTAATTTATCAGTCTATTTTAATACGATAGAATCAAGCTGTTGGGTTGCACTAAAGTTTCGAACAAGCGAATTATTCGAGTGATCCAAAATAAATTTCTTCGTACGATAATCAATGTCAGTTCGTTTCGACGAAACGAATCACTGCAAGCCGATTTAATTCTTAAATAAATCGGTTAATGAGGTTATCGCTGATTTGCCTTCATCAACATTAAGTGTGGTCTCCGTATCGGAGGTAGGCGACTACTTACCTATACGTATTCTGTTGTATATAAGTAGCGTACAAAGCAGTTAAACAGACATACACACACAACCGGGAGAATTGACTGTAATCGCTTTGTTGTCACGACGCAATGCAGGCTCGCGTGTTTTTTCAAGTGTACTTGTACCAGCGCGCATATGGTGTTGTGCGTGGTGGTTTGTAATTGCCTTCCACGCGACAAGATTAGGATTATTTATATTTTCTATAAGATGATATTTTTGCGTCATCGTATTCAAACCAGGTACCTTCTGTACAGAAGTCCGTGCTCTTAGTCACTCGGCTATTTTTTAAAAAGAAAAAAAAATCGTGTAATTTTGAATTCTTTTCGAAACTCCCATTGCGCATTGTCGTGATCGATTCACACCGAAAATAACGTTCCACGCTCGTTATAAGATACCGCGATAACTAAAACTGGACATAAACGAATCTCTCGTTGTTACACTAAACGTGAAGTACTTTGCGTTGTATACCAACTACGCTATTTAAAAAACAAAGCCGTCCGTCTTCTCTGGGTCATTTTGCTAATTCATATAAATTATCGTTTCTTTATTTATAATTACGACTAAATGAAAAAAACATGTTTTTATAACTAATAGTCGCTAATGATAATAATTTAATAATTATGTTAATAAAAAAAAAATTAGAAATAATTTTATTTTTATTTAATTTTAAAATTAAAAATATGCGTCTCACCGAGGAACTTTCGCATAATAATAAATTTTCTACTTACTTACGACCGTAATATATTCTTCCTGAGAAGGTTTCGTGTAAATCGGATTTAGCAACGTAATTTCGCACGTGTAATAGCCGGAAGCTTCGAATTGCATATTCCTAAGCACAATTTTTTCACGATCCGACAGGTTCGTCTGAAAATTAATGAAAAAATATAAATTATCCACTTGAAAATAAAGATAGTACTTTTTATAAAGCAAACATATAGATCCCATCACGATTCTACCGGTCATCGCTACGATATACGCAAAAGCCCTACGGTATTTCGTTCGCTAAGTGTACTATACCAGATATTTTGTTGTTGTCCATCCAACTATCAGTTGTATTGTATTTTTATGCGAAATATCTGCATCGCGCCAGATTTGGCACATTCTCTTATTTGTGCCGTTTCAAGGTTATCTCATCTTTTCATTCTTTACAATTGCAACTTTCAGCGTGCTACACAAATTTCTGGACAATATCGTATCTATTTTTATTTTTGCTGCATTTTATAAGGTGTGTTTGCATTTCGTCGACAATAATCATAACTTTAATTTTACCCGCAATTATTTCTAATTCGAGTATATATATATAATATATGGTAAAGATAAATGTGATAAGGTAAATTGGAAAATAATATTAGACAATGAAATAATGCAACCCGTAAAAAAAAAACCAGACATTTCGGTTCGTTAGAAACACAGAAGATGCGATCAAGAAATAAAGTCTAGAATGACACTGAAATCATTTTGACGTCACAAGATGAGCTCGGAATCACGGAAAACACTAATAAAAGTATACGTTCGAAGTGTGCTCGTGTATGGTTCGGAATCGTGAAATAAAGAAAGACAAAAACAACCGCATGCATTTTAAATGCGATGTTGGAAAAACAATGCAGAATGTTAAACGTACAGACAGAATAAAAAATGTATAATGGAATTTACGAATATGAAAACCATAGACGACTGCAGATGCAGATTGGTAGGGTATATTATACAAGAAGTAACAAATACTTAATACATAATTAATAATCGAAGAACGGTTAAATGGTAAAATATCAACAGGAAGACCACGGCGAAAATACAGTACACAAATATTTGAAAATAAATACCAACTATGACGTACTTTTTATAAAGTTTACCATCGATCGTAAGATTAAGAAATGAAAAAATATTATATTCACATGTTATATATAATACGTTCTCGCGTGTGCACATGTATGAGGGTATGTGTGCTGTAATACCACAAAAAAGGTTTTTTCGAAAATGGTGAAAAAATGAAGTTTATAGTTTAAAATTCGTGAGATTGTTGATATTTAACTCATTACAGTTAATTATGTCACGTTCATTT
Organism: Coronaproctus castanopsis; assembly: GCA_032883995.1. NCBI lineage: Eukaryota > Metazoa > Arthropoda > Insecta > Hemiptera > Monophlebidae > Coronaproctus > Coronaproctus castanopsis. The sequence goes on along the minus strand of CM065052.1, from coordinate 64,428,012 downwards.
TTATTAATCGTTTTCATTTTGCAAAAAGCTTTATTTTGTAGTTCATTTTTCAGTGGTATATTATTTAATTTGGTATATATATATATTTTTTTTTATAGAATGTGGGATTTAGTGATTTTAAATTTAAAATAAACAAAAAAAATATGTTAAAATCACTAAAACTTTTTCTTTATAAAAAGTACTGTCAGATTGTTTTTATTCATATTGTTCTTCAGTTTGCTGATTTTTTATGGATTGTAATCTTAAATTGATGTTTTTTTATTTTATATATATATATTTTTTTTAATTTCACCGGCTTAACAACCGAAAAGCTTTGTGATTTTTTTATAAAGAAAATATCCCCCCGGGGGTACTTTGTACATTCCGCAATCCGGAGCTGTAACCGGAACAGGGCGCGTCCACAGGTGGCGGATGGTGGAGCGGCCTACACATATGTAGGTTAGCTGCGAATAAGACATCAGTCGAATAAGCAGTCGCGGACCAACAGCGGCTACTGGCGGAAAGTCTCCAGCAGACGATTCCAGTAGTGGCAGGGCAAGGAGAATATGGCTTTCATAGATTAAAAAAAAGATTTCGACAGAGTACCTTGGATCGATCTTTTTCCGTTCTTAAGCCGAATAGGATGTCCGAAAACATTAATTACGACAATCTATAGCTTATACAGAAGACAGAAAGTTACTGTCAAATTCAATGACATCGAGTCGGAAAAAACAAAGTAAAGGAGTAGGACAGGGGTGTTTACTATATCTCCTGACCTATTTAATGCATTTGCGGAGATGATTATAAATGAAACGTTCAGTTAAACAAAGGAATTCAAATCGGTGGCAGAAGATTGCAGGTGATTAAATTCGCCGATGACCAAGTTTTACTTGCGGATAGTCCCGAAACACGTTCAGCAATGATTAAGAAATTAAATACAGTAATGAAAAAATATGGAATGGAGATTAACATCAAAAAGATTAAAGTTGTGACGCAAGATTTGTCCCCTAAATAAAGATAAAATTAAAAAACGAAATAATAGAACAAGTAAAAACATGTAGATATTTAGGTCAGACCATAATGCATAATATGGATTGCACTACAGATATCAATCATCGTATAGCAATGGGAAAAAAGACTTTTAACGATAAATATACACTTATAACACAGAAAACAATGCCCATAAATATGCGCAAAAACTTTTGTATGGTCAGTGGCACTATGTGGTGCGGAAACATGGACAAATGCGTTACGTATGTCCTGAAAGATGTTATCAAAGGAAAGATAATAGGGAAAAAGCCACATGGAAGACACGAACAATATTTATTGATACATTTTTAAATGAAAGTGGAATACCAACTTATTACCAACTTATCCGGAATTAAAGAAGAAAACTGGCGACAGGTTAGAATGGTAGCGGTTGATTAATGGTGCGAACCAGCCTACGGGCTGATACACTGATGATATATATACATATACCACTAATCCGAAGATTAGTTTGTAGCATCACGCCAATTTTTTTCCCTTACTGACAATCTCGTCAGTTTCCAGTAGTTGCCGCACCCCATGTCTTCTGTAATATTTCCTACGAGATCTTCCTGTTGGGTTCCTTTCGTACATTTCTCCTCCTGTTTTCATGAAAGAGTCGTGCTTTAATACATGCCCGACCAATCGAACTGTTATTGCAGCAACTGTGCGTAGCAATTGTCTCTTTAATCCGGCACTCTATTGCACCTTAGACATTTTATCGGTCAACTTTAACTTGTTCTCAGGTATCACATTTCGAATGTATTCAGATTTTGTTTGTCTGCAGTTGACAATGTCCATGTGTCGCATCCGTATAAACGATCTACACCAAACATTCCATAGATCTTTTCCTTTTTTGTGTATTGATATTGATTGTAAGGTTAACATTGATTTATTTTTCGTAAATGATTCACCTGTATTATTCTCGCGCTGTTATTCTTTCCATCCTGAATGAAAATACTTCCCGGGTATGGGAATTCTTTGGCTTCTTTTGTTATTACTGAATTAATTTTGATACAAGTGTGGTTTTATTATTCCAGTTTTTTGTTACATTACATGATTTTTTTTTTATGTTCAGTTTCATTTTGTATTTATATTTTAATATGCCTTTCTATTTTCCTTAAAGGTTTTTACACTTTCCACGATTATAGCGATATCATCGACAAATTTTATCACGTTTATCGTCACTCCTTGCATTTTAATTCCAGATTTAATATTGTATTTAACTTCCTTGATTGTTCCTTCGATGCAAGTGTTAAATAAGAACGGAGACAAAGAGAGCATCTTTGTCGCGCTTTCTTTTTAATTTTTGCCTTCCTTATGTTCCTGCCACATTTGATTACTGCTGTATATATAGCGTTTCAATGATCCGTCTACCTTTCCACGATATTCCTATTTGCTGTAGTATTTTGAATACTTTTCCAGTTTACATGATCAAAAGCTTTCTCTAGATCTATGAAGATGGTGTATGTAGTTTTATTTTTACTTATACATTTTTCGATTATTGTTCTTAATGATAGGATTTCTTCCCCGGTTTCTATCTTTTTTCTGGAGCCTTGAAGTGATCTCCTTCAATCTTTTTGTATTATTTTCCTTCTTTTTTTTAATTCAATAATTTGTGCAATTATCCACTGTTTCATTTTTTGGCCGTTTCATTCTTTAATATTTCATTCGCCGTATTAATTATATTTTTTGTACGTTGTTCCATTGTTTTTCTTCGGTGCTTCCTTCCGTCTGATTTGCCATCCTCTTATTCATGCTTTCTTGAAAAGTTTCTTCGAAAGTATCGAATTATAGTAGTTTTAAGTTTCACAGAAATTTTGGTTTCTTTTCCATTCTTTTGAATCGCCATTCATTTTATTATAAGATTATGGTCGCTATCCAACATCAGCATCGGGGTTCAGACTGTTTTTAACTTGGTTCTTGAATTTTTGTTGGAATACATTATATAATCTATTCGATATCTCCCCGTTTATCGCCGAGCATATTTTCCATTATGTCTTCGTTGGGATAACTGGTGAATAGAGTATTTGTTCTGACAAGGTTGTGTTTTTCACGAAACTCTATTAATCTTTCTCCTCTGGCATTCCATGTGCCTAAATCGTAATCCCCGATTGTTAATCAATTTTTACCTTCATCTACCAATGCATTCCAATCATTCATTGGAATCAAGTTTTCTTCTCTTTTGAGATATTTTATATTTCTTTTATTTCTTCATACTTTTCTTCATTATTTGGTTATTCATTATCATTTTACGACTTGGGTATCTTTTTAAAATTATTTTAACTACCGCAATCTTAGATTTATTGCCGGCATATGCAAATTGATAGTTTCCGTTCTAAAAGTCACCATTTTCTTCCCATTTTACTTAGAACATTTATATCCATTTTTTTCAATTTCCATTTTGAGGTTTTCTAATTTTCCCGCTTTAACTGATATTACGTTCGATGCTCATATTTAAAATATTTAGAATAGCTAGGATTTTGTATGCTGCCGACCTAAACAGCTTTGCACCTTTCCTCTGTATATACAAGGCTCCGTTGCCGGTAATTCTTTTCATTTGTTCCATCATGATGCTAATACGGGAGAGATAATGAGGTATTTTCCCCTTACTTCCCACATCATAATTTCATACTTGATTGAATCAGTGTGTGACTCTCGTCATACTATTGTCCTAACTTAGACCATCATTTGTCTTCAGCTCCAAGAAGGTAACGGTGAGAGCTGTTGTCCTGTACAGTGGTAGTAACCTTACTTTTGAAGCCTGTAAAACGTCGTGGTTAATTCTTTCAATGAAAATTCTCATCGTCGTCCCTAGGATAGGTAACCTGTCCTCGTTCCTGTCCGGTCTGAGATCTTTCTGAAGTTGAACTCAATAATTTTCCTTCCCAGACTCTCATACATCACTTTCTTTGCCGACCTGGCTTCCTTCTTCGATTTTCACTCAAAACTAGGTTGCTGTTTTTTTAATATCGTCTTTACATCTCCAATTATCCCACCTCTAGAGTTATTTTTAAGCCTAAACTTCAGTTGTATGATAATGACAAAAATTACAATACTAATGATTGCAATAATAGTTATTATTGTTATTATTTTACTTTTTTTTTAAATTTCGCTTTAAATTCATGTTTCAACAATTGTTTAAAGTAATCTTTTTAAAAAAAGTCACAACTTGATTTAACTTGGCATATACATTGGCACATATACGTGTATATATATATATATATATATATATATATATATATATATATATATATATATATATCATCATCGTCGTATTGTCGTTGCTGAACGTCCTGACTAGCTATTGTACGTTTATTTTTACGTACAAAATGAGCTAACATTCAAGGCACTATTTATATATGACGCAGATGCGCGCGCATATGTTTCATCCGGAGTGGGGGTACCACTGCTATCTTTGTGATAATTAATAATTACATAATGAGAAAAATTTTATACATCGCGAGTTGGTGGTTTTGTAGGCCGTCAAGCCCTCTACCAACTCTGCCACCGTGACATTTGTGTGTATCCACAATATTATATATATATATATATATATGTTCCACTAAGTACGTAGGTTGTAGATATGAATAGGTCCCACACGGGTCGTTAGCGTAAGATAATAATCTACACGACTATAAAATGGGATTTCTTTTGTAATCTTACTTTATCGCTAGCGGTAAATCCCATGATATTGTAAAATTCTGATAACGACGATTGCGCAACAACTCGTCGATGAAAAAAGACGTTGGAACGACCGAAGAACTCTTTTTGTATAAATATGTACAAAAAAGAGGAATGTATTTATACATAACCATATATATTATGCATGTTCTTAAATTTATATATATATATATATATATATATATATATATATATATATATATATATATATATATAGATAATGTTGATGTATTGGAGAGTAGTGATTTTATGAATTAACAAAATAAAATAAAATCGAAGTTAATCACTAAAAAAATTTTTTTTTAATTATATAAGCAAAGCTTTTCAACTATAAAGTTATTTTCAAGCATTACCAAATGATAATGCTTGAAAATAACTTTATAGTCGAAAAGGTTTGCTTATATAATAAATATATATATATATACGGATATATAAGGCGGTAAAACAATAGAACTAATGATATTTCCGTAAGTTGGTTGAAATTCGAATTCGCTTCTCCCAAACATTAATGATTTTATTCATTTTTTGTTGGATAATAAAGTAGATATCGCATCTACATGCAAAACTAAACTTGATAATGAAATCTCCTTAAAGATTTGTAGTTATCAAACGTATAGATTAGACAAAAGCAGGGTTAGCGAAGGGGGTAGCTATTCTTGTACATAACAGAATTAAACACAATATATTGCCTTTTATATGTTTAACATTTTTTTTGTGCAATAGGTGTTGCACATTGATCACACTTTTGTTAATATAATATGCGTCTATCGTAACCCTTAAAATATGAAATTTTCAAATGATTTAAAATTTTTATTTCATATATTCACTTCAGTTATCCTTATAGGCGACCTTAATTGTAAACATGGAGCGTGGAACTGTTTTTTATAATAATGTTGCTGGTGATGTTCTGCTTAGTGCATCTTACGAGTAGAATTTTCCTATTTTATTCTACGTACTTACCAGTTCAATACAATATAGAATGTTCGTCTATAAGTATGGAAGAGATTCAAAAACCGTAATATAAATTTCTTCGATAAAATTGATATTTGTTACGCTGTTGATTCTGCTGTGAGAAATTTTAGTAAATTACTTTTAGACGCAGCTGTTTTAAGTATTCCGAGTGTTATTCACCAAAACCTCGTATTCTCTTTTTATTATGGACGCCTAACAATTAAATATAAATTCATTTGATCCCATAAAAATGCCAGATTGAAATATTCTTCTTTAGTTAAGTTTTCCTCATATTTGTAATAAGCAGCTGGAAAAATTCAAACTTTTTTGGGTTTGTTATTTTTATTTTTAATAAGTCAAAAACTAGTAGACCGAAATTTTTGAATGAAATTTCATTGAAAAATAGGAGAACGAGAGATGAACTTGCATTCATTTGTGGGACATCGTTCAGACGACCGCCATTTGCAACAATACATTTATTAAGTGTTTACAAAATTTTCTCAGAATTTTTCAAATAACGATCCACGCATAACGCGCGTTCCTTCTCGTTATAGGATATTATGGTGATTGAAACTGGACAAAAACGAATCTCTCTTATATACACTAAACGTGGAGCATGAAAAATCGTCGTCTTCTCTAGCCTATATGAATAAATCGTGAAACAAGCAGAACGAGAATTAAAGCTGCGCTGGAATAATATAGTTACGGAATAAAAATTACGTTTAAAAAATTTATGTTTGTTTTTATCGATTTCATTTTCCAAGAAAGCCTCCTAAAATGTTTCCACCCACCGTTTTCTAGTAGTTTTATTTACTTTTATTTCATTTCATTTTTTGTTTCTGTTGAATTTATTAAGTTTATTACGCTGAAATATTTATAATTAACGATGAACTTTTTCCCGTTCGGATTTAATTTTCGTTTTTAGTAGTATAGCGTGTGTGTGTGAGAGAGAGAAAAATTAAAACACTTCTAACGTCGCATCGTAATCGTAATGAGGAATATTACCGTTAAATCAATTCTAGAAATATTTATGCAACCCACGTTGAAAATTTATATGATCACTTTCTCGGCTCGTTTAGTTTATCGTGTAAAAATCCAAATGTATAACTATAAGTAAAAAATGATAACGCGCCCCTGAAAGAGTTAAAAAGGACTGAAAACCGCGATTAGAAGAAAAGAACCTTGTTATACCGACAATGAAATTATATCGATTAGTTAAAAAGCCTGAAAACCGCGATTAGAAGAAAAGAATCTGGTTATACCGACAATGAAATTATATAGATTGATTAGATAAAGCCGGGGACTTTTAATGATGTTTAATTTCTCTATATGATATCGTATTATAGAGTGAGAACATACTTTGGAAACAGACGTATACGTGAGAATATACAGCGAGCAGCAGCCTTTCATTCGATACTATTAGTTGTGGTTCTAATTTTTTTTGTTTTCTCTAAACATTAAGCGTAAACAATTCCACCTATCAGCAGATTGCGATATTACACCGCCCATTTCGTACGCAACTGAGAGAAACTCTTTACCGTATTAATTACAATGGACACGTGCAATATACTAATTCTGACTTTAATAATATTACGTTAACCTTAAATTATTACTCATCATCCGGTAACAATGTATCCTCGATTCTTCATCTTGAGAATTTACATTTGTTTCCGGGAATAAGCGATATTTCTATAGAATTATAAACGAAAGAAAATTACAACACAGTTTAATCGCTATAAAAGCTTCGCAATAAAAAAAAAACATTAATGGCGATTAAACTGTGTTACAATTTTGTTTCGTTTATAATTTATAAAATCACTGCTCTCCGATATATAATCAAAATTTAATTTCTATAGAATTTGTCCATTCACCAAGAAAGCATCTCGGGCTTCAACATTTTTATTTTATATATATATATATATATATATATATATAAATGATGTTTTACACATTGTATAAACCATTTCGCCACATCCTATCGAATCTATACGATTTGTCGACGACTTATCGAGGCTGCGAATAAATTAGTTAAATACTTTAATAAATGAACGATTAACATTAGCGAGAGAACAAACCCCAGATAATTTTATTTATAAAAAGCTCAGACCAGGTATTACCAGCCGTTACGTTAGAAGACCCTCCTTAGGACATTCGCCGATTTTCGTAATATCGCGCGTATAGCGCTATATATATATATATATTTTCATATGAAGTTTTGAATAATGTATCGTATAATTCTGAGTGCGCGTTATTTATTAATTTCTTAAATTTACGCGCCACAAGCAGCTACTGTGATGACTAAAGGCGCGGAATCAATTTGAATAAGGAGTTTGAGTCATCGGTAAATATTTACAGTTAAAGGGGATTACCTAATTAAATTGAAAGCATTCATTGTGCAAACGTTACGATTAATTTTAACGCTACTATTATCATTTAATTTATTTTTAACATTGTTAACAAAATTTCCCTCAAAGGTCGTCGAAATATTCTCGACGGTATTGTTACTATTATCAGATGTAAAATTATCGATGTCAACATTGTTACCCGATATTTCTCGTTGATGAATATCGATATCAGACTCTTATCCTATCGACTTAATAGGACAACATAACGATTCTTAGACTAGACGTCTTGTCGTCTATGTTGAAATTGATTTATATTTCCTTTAATACTAATCCAACATCGACGTATAAAAGAAAACCAATAACTGGCAATCCGATCGCCTTTGCTATCCTTTAATATCGACTGGAAGTTTTCCTCGACTATTATTTGCTTTTACATCTACAACCATTATTAAGCCTGTTCTCAAACATTTGCCGCGGAATTAAAATTACCTTACCGCTCTAAAAACTTTTTGTTTTAGTATACCGTACACAGAATTAGTAAGCGTATTGTTCAGTTTCTAGATGTTAAAATCTCAATAATGTTTTTGGTTGGCTTATTCTCGAGCATGTAGTAGAAGTGGGTAAAGCTGATCATCTCGCTAGAAACTCTAATGGCGTTGATATATTCATTCCTTATGTTTTTTGTTTTTTTATTACGTGTTAGAAAAACAAAAGTCCCTTTATGGTGATACTTATTCAGCTGTACGCTATAAATGACTTAAAACGAATATTCAATTTCGTTCGCATCGTTATTAGCTGCTTAGTGCATTAAAGTAGCGTCTCTGCAGTTTCCGTATTTAAAATGAATCTAATTTCGTCTGTATACCTTTCAATTCATCGTAACAACATTAATAAATACGCTGTTTCTAAGGTTGTAAATTACTAATTCAATTAAATGTTCACAGCCTTTAAAATTATTGCTTTTCAATGAACAATTTTACATATTCTATGGTTACCGGACCATCTGTGTATCGCCATAGATCGCTAAACAACACAAACGTCTGATTTTTCACTTCCTTTTTTTCTGTTTAATTAAACCGAGTCAGAGTATATATATATATATATATATATATATATATATATATATATATATATATATATTATATATAATGTATTTCTGCTACTTGTTTTTCTTTTCACTTCGGAGGCCACACTTCCTTCAAAGTGTTCAAAGGGTACCCTCTTGGAAAAGCGGAATATTGTATTTAAAAATCCAGACTTTTTATGTTTCATTTTTTATTTTTGTTAAAACAGAACAAAATACTCTCTATTTAATAATAGATAGATAATCGAAAAAATTTATTTTATTCCTTTTCCCGGAGATATCGCCTGGAGTGCGAATATTATCGGTAAAAAAAGAAGAAAAATGGGAAATTCGCTTTTTAGATGGCTAAAGAGCTGATGCTTCATTTTATCTGATGATTGCGATAGCATGCGAGAATGATGGTCTGTTGTTGACACTGGTATTGTCCGTGTTGAAAGAGAATATAAATTATTCCGGTTCGGTGTTCTGTTCGGGATGCGATGCACGGAAACGTAGCAACAGCAGTTTCTTTTGTTTAAGAAAACTTATAATTGGTATACGATAGTTGATACGTATAGCCGGTACGGTATGGTATACGATGACGGCAGAATGATACTATTGGCCTGAACTATATTCGTCCCTTTTAACGGGTCGCCGGTAGAGAAGGAAATCTTCCGCTAGAACGACTAAGCTACTAAATTAGTAACCGAACTACTCCGATATCTGCACTATAATTAACCCGGTTTAATACTTTCAGGACGCTTCTCCTCCGTCGTTCAATTCATCCGCCTAATTCTATTCGTGCATTAAGCTCCGTGTGTCCGGATCATTTAGTTTTCCGGTTAAATCAGCGCGCGTGTATCGTTTATTAAGTCCACTTGTTCGGACGGACCTCCGCCAATCTTATAAAACTTTCTCTAGCGACGGTGACGAGGCAATTGCCAGAGCTTTTAACCTAATAAACTTACGTATTAACGGCGTCGAATATTTTAAACGTCTCGGGAAAAAGATATGGATTCGATCGAATCTACTCCGATGAATTATTGTTATTATTCTCTTAATTCCATTATTATCATTACAGTGTTCGTCCGGTGTACATGTCGGAGTAATTGGGAAAAAGTTCAAATAGAGAACAGATTGCCGAAATTTATTGAAATTTTTACGAAAATATAAATAATATACTATGATAAACTAAACATTTTTAATTAACAATTTAGTAATAATAATAATAATATGTAGTAACAACTTTGGAATACTATAAAATAGTAGTAATAATAATTGAATAAAATTTATTCGAGGCCGTAATACTAAGCCGACAGTTGTCGGAATCAAAACGCATTTCGCAATTTATTCTATCAGAACGGATGATCAGGCTACTTATCACTTTGAACGGTTAGATTTATAGGCGGTTTTTTGTTTGTTTTATTTTATGTAAAACGTGGCCAAGCGTGTGGCCATTTTGAGAAATTTTCAGCGTTTATTATATGTCATGAGTAGAAGCAGCACCCAACTAATCGCTTACCAGCTAGATGTGTGATCTTAAACTATATCCAGCGTGCGCTTTAATCTCATTTCACTTCATTGTGTCTAACATGTATTTAGGCAAATATCTGCTAAATCTGGACAACATTATGTCTAGATTAGGTTCTTAGCCTAATCTAGACTTCATGTTTAGATAAACAGGTACTATGTTGTATTCACACGTGTTGTTAGCCGATTTTTTCAATTCAATTCAATTCAATAAAGTATATTTATGTATTTATACATCAGCAAATAATAAGTAAATAAAAAAATGCGCATACCGAGCAGCGTTAACGCTCTTAATACGCGTCTTAGGAAATAGTGTACAAAGAAATCTTAAAATTTATTTTATAATTATACAATAATTATACAAGGAAAAACATACAACTAAAAACCCTGCGTAACCGAAAATAGAGGAATTAATTAATTATAGTTTGATCTTAATAGTATACAATAAGGATATGGGTAAAATTATACAAATTATATTAAGGTTAAATAAATAAATAAGAGGATATAGAAGAGAGAAATACTGATACAATAGATTACATGAGGATAGAGACTTATTAATAACGACTTAAGTAGTTCGACAATCTGGTGCTAGAGAAGTGAACGTTTAATTCTTTTTTTGTGTTTATATTTTTAATATTTTATGGTCAGCGAGTCGCGAGTATAGTTTCCAATTCGCTGTACGATAATGGCTAGTCAGGCATTTGCTGTAGAACCTATCTGCTTGTTCCTGTACTAGCTCAGGAATAGTACGCTGATGAAGAGCTGCATGCGTGTCAGTTATCTTAGTATAGTAAGGGGCATTAAGTACAATACGCAGACGTTTATTTTGAACAATTTGTAATTTATTTAAGGTGGAATTACTAACGCCGGACCAAATTGGGCAAGTGTATAATAATATCGGCAGTATGTATGCTTTATATATTATTAGTTTGTTTTTAATACTAACTTTAGAGCGTTTGTGAGAAATGGGGAAAATTTTATATAATCGGGAGTGCGCTTTGTCCGTGATGTGTTTAATGTGTTCATGGAACGACAGTCGCTTGTCCATTGTAAGACCAAGATATGTTACACGAGGTTTCCACGGTAGTTGCCCGTTGCTTATTTCAATGTGGTGAGTTATTTGCGGCCTGCGTCTCGTAAATAGTATAGCTTCCGTTTTTTTCGGTGTTAATTTTAATTTTCCACTTTGTGTAATATTTGTATATTTTGTAATAATTTTTGGTGAGTCTGTTTCTTATTGTATCGATTCGATAGGAAGCTGTAAATAGAGCAGCGTCATCGGCGTAAAGAGATGTATCAACATGCCTCAGCCGAGGCAAATCATTAATATATAAAATATATAGCAAGGGTCCCAAGATACTAGAACTCCAGCTGTTAGTGTTTTAGTACTAGAGTAGTTATCATTTACCTTAACAATAAACTGCCTATCAGTTAGATACGATTTCACGATCATTATAAGTTGCTTGGGAAAGCCATAATAAATCATTTTGTATATTATGCCATTGTGCCATGTAGTGTCAGATGCCTTTTCTACATCTAATAACAATAGTCCAGTATGTTTGTTCAGGTTAAACTGATAAAGAATGTGATCAGTAAGGCGCGCTAGCTGCATGACGGTTGACTCATCGTTATTATTGCATGAGTAATCAACGGACTTCTCCAGATAACTAAACGTAGTCTCTAGTTGAATTTTAGCTGGTATCCGTTTTACGTTAAAATTTTGAAGTTTAAACATTTCAAACGCATCGCGAATAATTCTAAAGCTATATTTATACATTTCGGACAGTGTTTCTCTAATAAATCTTATTTTGTGGTTCCTGAAATGTTGAAGCTGCTAAAGATATTTTCGATTGCGTTTACATAATCAGCTTTGTAATCACTGATTTATCGTTTTTAGCAGTTCGCTCAATGTGGTCGAATTTGCACCCGCATGGACTTTCATCTGTTCTTCCCTTACGGATTTTTTATTTTTTAATTCCGGATTTTTATTAACGCCGAAATTCGTTTATTATTCGCGTCCTTATCGTTGCGATTTTCATATTAGCGATTTATTTCCTTAAATTTGGAATGCGGTTGGGATGTATATTCTCGCCTATATTTCATAGTAGTTTGTTTTGTATATATATATATATATATATATATATATATATAATACTTTTTCTCTTCCTTTATGTATCGTTTCTTTTAGATTCAATAGTAATATTACATATTGTGTTATGCCAACCGATTGAAAGATAATTAATAATCCGTCGCTGATAACGCGGGTAAGTTTTAACATTTATCGGTTGGCTAAGCCAGACCGTTTTTACATTTGTATATTAATACTGATCCTATTATCATCAAAAATGTATTTATAACGATCCTCTATGAAAACTAATAATAGTGCCGATACTTTTAGTTTTAGTTTCAACAATGTTGTAATGAATCTCCACCAATTGATTATTAATCAAAAGCAACGTCAGCCATCTTCGCCTCGTGCTGTTAAAAGTGTCGTATCCAACATTATAAATCACCGCTAAGGCAAGTTGAAGTCTACGTAAACCTCAAAAATCAAAAACATGATATTTCAACTTCGCCAACGAGTGACAGCGATGACTGAAAACCCCCCTAAACGCATCGTCAGACCGAGGATGATCGTGCCAACTGAATTTAGAAACCTAAAACCTAAACGAAACATTTTTGAATTTTTAACTGCAAAAAATGACGACGTTGACCAAGATAAAAATAGCGGTTTACGTCGCGCGTAATAAATTTGCAAAGTTGTCAATGCGCCAATATTCGAAATTCATAGCCCGATGGCTATGTGTCGCATTTAAGGACAATTTTCAGATTTGAAATTGGTGTGTTCGACTCTATAAAGAAAGCGTTTTACAGTATACAATAAGCGGATATTCGAAAAATTCATTACCCCCACTATGGCTCTCAATAATGATCTCAATTCAATAGCAGTGTTATTTTTTCGACGCAACAATGACGATCGAATTCGTGTACAACAATTTTTTGTCTATTTTTAATAATTTGCAAATTATAATGAAAAAATCGATCCTCCATAATATGTCAATGCTATTTAAAATTTTATGTTGAAATTTATTTTAGCAGTTTTTTCATTTGTAGAAACATTAAAAGTACTACAGCTGCTATTATCAATATTTACAGGTTGGTCTTTTTAAGTTTTAAATTTTAATTTTATCACATATACATTAAATGTCGTTGTACATTATAACTGTTAATGTGTATATATATGAGATACTTAACATTCTTCGTTATTCAATTATTCATGTATTCATGATTTTGTTTACATGTTTTGTAACTATATATTTCTTCTTCTTCTTCTACAGGTTGGTCTGAATTCCAGGTGCTATTATGGAATCGTACTCGTCGGATCTGGAAACTATAACGAATACTTAAGGTAGGCTATAGCATTCGGTTTCACCTCCAGCTGAGCAATTTTTTATATAGTTGTAATTAAAATTTCCGAATGTCCGCTTAAGCTGCAGTTAAATGTGCTTATTAATTCAAATTAACCGAATACTCAAAAACCGGATTTAAATGAGATTGAACCATTTTTTGAAAATTCATAGTAATTTCAAGAAAACAAAAATCAGAATGTGTTTCAACTGTCACCGCAGCATGTATACATAAAATATGAATAGTACCGAAACGCCAAAACGATCATATAAAATACTTGCACAGCACACACACACTCGCATATGTATACATTATAAGTTGCGAATCTTGAACATTTTATTTTAGTGGTACAGCTCTAGTTGCGTGTTTGGAAATCACCGGACAACATTATAAAAAGTAGACTTAAGTATGTTCTGTTCTATGTGCGTACATCAAAAGAACTGCCCTCCTCCATAAATGTCACTCTAAAACTATGTAAAAATATCCGCCATCTCATTCTTTAAAATTCAAAATGAAATATAAAAGTTTATATTTTATCATTAAAAAAAGTTCGACTAGAGCGAACACGTCGGCTAAAATTCTGTCCAGTACACATCAAAACACGTAACAAAACACACCATTACACAATACTAAAAATTAAGCTCTAAAAATCACACTCGACTTACTATCTGAAAGACACACAGGCGAATTAGTTCGGTTGCATACATTAAATATGTAGGGCATTAATTTCTTAAAGTTTACCGCGTATTGAATGCATGAAACACCTATCTATCAGAAAATCTTTATATCGGGGGAAACATAGATTTTTCGGAATTTTACACGTTTCCGTGAACAATCAATTTGCAGCGATACAACATTAACTGGATAAAGTTAACCGCTTGTCAGAACTCAAACAGAAGAAAGGAATTGGTAGGTCATGCATCGTTTACCCATGCAATATTTGACTATTCCTCACTTGCTTCTTACCTGCCCGCTATATTCCTCCGAACGTACAATAATCGCAAACCTTTCAAATATTCTCTCAAATATTTTACAACATTCTCCTAGATCCGCGAGACTCCTTGCCTTCCTTCATTCAACGAAGAAGTACGGATATACTTTTTCGACATAAATAAATGCCTATTCTATAAACTTAATATGCCCTCTTATCGTCTGTATTGTAAAAAACAAAAAAAGAAATTACGTCGAGTTCGACTCCAGCGATGGTATAATTCCTGTACGGTGGTCTTCTTCTGTTGACGAATTGAAGGATCTTCTGTTCGCCCCGTAAAAATTCAACCTTATGCAATCCGGATTCCGGAATATCGTAGTCGCAATGTATCGTAGCGGTTCCATCTACCGCGACGTATTTAGGCGCTCGCAAGTGAACGTAAACGTAAAACCCGTTTCCTGTAAATAAACGAAAGAAATCGGAAAATTAACGTTATTCGTTCGAATATTTAAACCATCCTAGATGGCAGTTGGTTTATTTTTTAGAATGATCGAAGAGAGACAAAAGATACAAAGGTAGAATAGGACGCGATGGAACATCGAATACATTATAAAGTGGAAGAAATTAACATCGCTATCAATTAAGACGATATTATTAACAGAGGTATGGAAGATCAAACTGAAAATTTTTGTACTAGTCTCGAAATTCCGGTCGATACGAGAAAGATTGATAGGGGACCGGCTAAACGACTGCATCCGGACAATTTCTTTGCTTCTGAACAAGTTGCTACTCATTTACCGTTCAATTGACTAGAGCTCTTTTATTGCCGGAAATTCTCTCGTTCTCGCATGGATTCGAATTAAGGTCGCGGCATCAACTGTGAGTCATATTAGTAAGAGCGTGAAATGAATATATAATAATTAAATTGCGTGCGGCGATAGTCATTATCGATGACGGATGCTGGAAAAATCTTTTACCAGTTTTGAAGAAAAAATCTATTGTAACGCGAATTAAATATCGTAGGATTCGTTGGACTATGGATTTAAACCCTTAACCGCAGAGGTACTTAAAACGTTGACACAGACAACCGGTCATTTAGACAAAACAGAGATACCATATGTATATATTTTGTTAATTATTACGTATCGCCCAGATACTCTTCAAATAAGCGCGTCGGTTCTTTTTAATATTAGTATAAAAGCAATAAAATATTTTAAGCGCGTTATATGTACTAGAATCGAGATTAAGACCGATATAGTTATCACGACGTGTATCCTGGGTAACTAGCGCATTCGATTACAAATATGTAACTAGTGCTGTCGATTCGTATCGATTACGGAGTTATGAAAAATCGATGCGTCAAATTGAACGATTTGATTGATCAAGTTGATAGATAATAACAAATACCGAGAAATGAGCGAATATTCTCGGAGGTTGACTTCTCATAAATCGGAATTTGACCGATATTTAAAGAAAGAGCGGATTCCTCAAAAAGCAACAACGTTTTGTAGTGGTCGCTGAAAAATTCCCGATCATCGGTCAATTTGGCTAAAAAATATTTCTGCATTTCAGGCGCATCTGTGCCATCAGAAGATAGTGTTTTCATTGACAGGAAACAACCGGCAAACGCTCCTTTCGGCCAAGAAGGCAAAAAATTGATATTTTTTTCTCAAAATTCGAAATAATCATTAATGAAATATTTTTTTTGTTTTTTTTTTTTTCGAATTTTAAATTTTAATATGTTAAATTGTTTAATAAACTCGCAATTTTTTGCGTCGCATTTTTTGTATTTAACTAAACAAAAATTGTTTAATAAAATTAATAAATTTGAATTTGATTCGATCTCCACAATTCTGAGTCGATTACGACGATTAATCGATTCTAAGTGGAATCGATTCGACTCGAGTCGATCAATTTTCAAATCGATTCATTTAATTGATTATATTTTCCGGAATCGACAGCTCTAGTTATAATCTTATACTAAATCTGTTCAAAACTACCACTATCAAAGGTTTTCATATAGTACAATGTATCTTCTCGCCTACCAGCTGATCCAATCATCTACAAATTACAAACTAGACTAAGCAACCAACACACATATACAAAGTGCATGTTGACTACGGGCAAGTACGTTACACTCATACATCCGGTGGTTACGATTCTCCCCGAAACGATTCGACATTACGGTTTTGTATAAAAATTTTCCAGTACGTAACTAAAAATCTACCATTGATTTATGCAGTTTTCAGCGAGATTACATTATGAGATAAAAAAAAAAAACCCGAGTGAGTATCCGTGTTGCGCAGTATAATGTGTTTCGCGATACTACGTGCAAAAATATTCGATTTATTCGCGTAGAGTGTTCGTTTATTTATTTCTAAAATTTCATACGAATATACTGCATTTTACTAACACTCTAAACCAAACCGATATATCCATCCAATATGCCTTATACATGGAGGAGTTCAGCGTGGAACCGAATAAACAAAGGGATTTCTAACATTTTACTCATCTTGGTTACGTCATAAACTATAAGCGGCGGTTAGTGCTCGTCTAAAAATTTGAGAAAATAACATTTTCCCCATCGCAATAAAGCGCGTTTAGTACCTATAGTCCATATATATTTGTATTGACTTTGCAGCGACTAGTTTTTATTTTTTTACATTTTTTCAAAATAGTATATTCAAAATTACAGAAATATATATGTTACGGAAACTTTACTGTCCCAGTCCGATTAAGTTTATTCGACAACATGAGCTCCACTTACAATTTTTTAACTACATTTTTTAATAATAATAATAATTTTCTAAAAAATAATTAAGATTCATAACATTAAAAAATTATCAAGTTATACTTATTTCTTAACGTTATTAAAATCGTTATATTTATTATTCACTAATTCTATCGTGTTGTAAAACTATTTGTTTGCATTTACAACCTCGTAGTATATGGTAAACCGTATCGATATGCTGTACAATTTTCAGTTTCTGCTATTATATTTTTTAAAAAACAGCCATGGCCAATTGAACATTATAAAAGTTAGGAATAAAATGATTATTATCGAATCTATCATTTAAATTTGGGAAATATTGATAAGTTGATCCATTATACGTAACACGCTTTGATATTTCTCGATATAATATCGCTTTAGTATAACTTTAAACGGTTGTTTTACGTTAACATTTCGTATATGAATTTTCTACTTAAATATTTTACTCGAATCAATATTAATATTATTCTCGATGAAAAATATATCGATACGTTTACGAATTTCTAAATCTACGCGCTAAATACCCCAGTAGCTAGTAGTTTTATATGATTTAATCATTTTAATTGCAATTAAAAGATCTTATTAATGATATGATTGATTTTTAACCTTTTATAATAAATGCTACTGTTATAAATTAATTTCGGCAATATTATACGATATTAATCCTTTTTATAATTTAATTTGTTAATGTTATTATATAGTTTACTAAAATATGGGCAAAAACTTACTAATTTTATTCCCCTTACGTTACAGAAATGCTTATAAAATTTTAATTTTTTTTTTCAATTTTTACCCCCAAATATTTTACCATTACCTGAATATTGTAATGTATTAAATTTAATTTATTGTTTTTGATTTTTTTTTACCGAATAACATATATTTCGATTTTGACGTATTAATATTTAAACTATAACTATTTAAGAATTTTTCAACTTCATTATATGTACTGCACATTTTTTTTTTCCAAGTCTATTCTTATCCGCTATTATCATAGCTATATCGTCGATGAATGTTACGATTTTAACATTTGCCGGTAGTTCAATTTTATACATTCTTGAAAATACTACATTCCATAAGTAAGGACTTTATCCCCCTGTATAGATGTTTTTTGTTGAATGTACCAATATTTACTAATGTAAATCTGTTCTGAATATAATGATTTAGTATATTTAGCAGATTTTTATTAAGGCCAAATTTTTCTAATAATATTATTAAATTAATTTGTTGTATTTAAGCTGTCGAAAGTTTTAGTAATGTCCAGTATTACCAGGGTTACCTTATTTATCTTTGAATTGCTAGATCGTTCGTATTACTTCGAATACAGCTAGTTCTGCTGACCTATTTTCTAAGTCTCCGTATAGGTCTTTGTTAATTATTTCTTTTTCTAGATTGAATTTTTTCAATTCTAGTTTAGTTATATCATTAAGTCCTAATTTATCTGAAAGCGAAAAAAAAATTATGTATATATATATACTTGATTACTAAAAATAGTTGAAATCACTAAATTTATTTAATTATGCGAAGCTTTTCGGCATTTACGCCATTGTCAAGCTATATACAATTAAAATTAATTATATAAAATCATAAAATATTAATTTAAAACTAAGTTTACAATTTTACACAAAAATGAATTATAAATACTTAAAACTATCTGACAATGACAGTGGTAAACAACACCATCAATTATCAGTAATATAAAATTTACAGAACAGTAGCTAGAAAATAATTATTTTATAAAAATATGTATTTGAACATTGAAAAATATATATTTATGTAATTAAAAAATCAATAGTTAGGAATAATATTTTTATAATATACTTTTTAAAATTAATTCTATCATCATCATCTTTGTTTGTTGCCAAACGTCCTGACTAGCTATTATACGTTTATTTTTTACGTAAAAAATGAGCTGGCATTCAAGACGCTATTTATATGCGACGCAGATGAGCGCTCATATGATGTTATACAAAGTGAGGAGATCGAAGGGAGTTAGCCAAATGATTCGCCTGACTTTGTCGCTATTATCTAGCAAATTAATAGCTAGCGGATTGTAGCGCCTATCTAGCCTTTGCAGCTTTACATTCCGTTTTTGACCTGTGGTGCATCCAGATCTCTGCGAAGATCATAATTTCGAATGCACCACGGTGGTGCATTAACTAGTGATCTCAGTACCTTAGATTGGAATCGCTGATTAATTTTAATTCTTGAAATGCAAGCAGTTCTCCGTAATTGTAGTTCGTAAGTCCGTGTTTGAGCACGGTCTTATAAGTCTTATAAAGTACCAATTGTAGAACTTAGCCGATTTACTCTTTAAAAGTCGATATAACTCGTTGAACCGGAGTCTTTTATTTCTCTTCAGAATACGATCTTTAGGTACTTGAATTTTGTGTCTTGTGGTAGAGGTCCATCAAAGTATACAGGACATATAACTTTTTCGTACTAGCATGAATGATATTATAATCAAAATCTACGGACAGGAAGGAAAACCATATAATTGCCTTAAGGCATTAAACTGATTTTACGGAGAAAACGTCAGATACATCGATCTAATTTTTTCATTTGATTTATGAAATAAGGAAGAAAGAAAATCTTTTTAAAATAAAGTTCCGCAATTTTTTCAAAGTTGATTTCAAGTGTTTCTTTGCTCATAATTCATCCTATTTGTTAGAATATTATACGATAAATTTATGTATATATACAATACTGGTAATATATAACACGTTACTTACTGGCTTTTCGTGTGGCAAATTTAAAGATAATGGAAGATAGTCGGACTTAGAAAAGCTGTAGTATTCCTTTCATAAATTATAGAGGCATGCTAGTCCGGTGTAGGGTATATTTTATATATTATCGTATACATGTATTTACACAGTTATATGCATACACACACACATACATATATATATATATATAGAGAGAATATGCGTAAATATGAGTATTACGATCGCGATTATGAAAGTATATTCCAGCGTAGTATTGAGGTGAATTCGGCTATTGGATGGGGTTGGTGGGTTTATAGTATATTTAGAACCATCGTTATAAGGTAGTAGCCACGTTAGCCTATAAACCGAATAAATTGGTTTTTCCCTACTGTCCGTTATTGTCTTTCCAAGGAAATTCATCCTGGACGCTGTGTTTACCTTCTTTCATCTACCCTTTTATCTTTCATCCGGCTTTACTTTTAGTAGCCCATTTTTATCTGAGGTCATTGTTTTGTCTAATTTTCGTTTTTTTTTTTTTTTTTAAATATATATTTCGTTTCATCAGGTTCGTTACCGAAGAATTTAGCTTTTATAAAATCGATATTTTTCTAAGGGTAATGACGAACCGTTTGAATAGAATAAACTCCACCATTATCGCGGTCATTATAACCGTTATTATTACTGTAATTTTCATTATTGCTATTGATATTATTATCATTATCATTATCATTATTATTATCATTATCATTATTATTATTTTGTAGTTGTTTACTTTAAATTTTTGCAGGGCGGTAGTTGGTTGGGGGTAGTTTTTCAACGTCCATAAAGTACTGAATCCACTTTTTCCTACTTTCTTCCTTATCACAATATATATATTTATATATATATATATATATATACATATATATGTGGGAATATAAATAAATAATTACGTGGTACGCTACTAGTTGACGACAAGTCGGACTGTAACGGCGATAACTGTTACGACAGTGTCCCCTCTTTGATATATATTTAATGCGTTTTAAAAATAACTAAACCCTCCGAGCATTATTTACTCCGCTATTCTCGTGTGTATTAAATTAATGTCAATGTATGAGTGTGTGTGTGTGTGTGTATCGCGGGAAATGGTTTAACGAAAGGGTGTGGTTTTTATATTTTTTGCTAAGGACAACGCGTCATTAAAGTCCTTTAAATTTTTTTATTCCTAGCCAGTATTTTTCCTTTTTTTGTTCAGTTTTTTCCCGGTGCCAAATTCGTCAACTTTCCCCTAGGTCGACCGAGACTGATTGACGTTAATAGAAAGTGACGAATAATTCGTTTTATTTGATTTTCATTTACCACGAAAATAATAATAATAAAAAAAAAAAAAGAAAACAAATAAAATACGAGGTTAAATAAAAAATTTAAATCGAACGAATATTATCGAATTTCGAACGTTTCGAAATTTAACTCTAAAACGGCGAATAGGAAAACAATTGGGAAATTATTTATTTTTACATTTTAATCTTTTTCACGGAGGAAAAAATAAAATTTAATTCCGTTAATAGTTGACCAGAAAGTTTTCGTTTCGATTTTACAATAATGGCAAAAATAAGAAAAAATCGCGCTTGTTAATTCCTACGTCATAAGGTTTTAAACAATTCGAAAGTACTCGTAGCCTGCGTAGCAGTGAAAAAAAAATTGGACGGATGGCGGTGCGGAATCGGAGTATTGGAAGTATCTGACGAAAGACTACGTTCAGCAGTGTGCTGATACAGATGTGTACATTTTTTTCAATAGATTCCGATGTTAATTGGTAATTGTGACGCAAAAAACTAATATATGTATATATGTATATGTATATACATACACGCATATCTAGTAGGGTTAAGCCGTAAAAGTAGCAATAAAAATTTTTGGATGAATGGGGGTACGAATCGCATTAACTATTCGGAAAAGATCCCAGGTTTTTTTTTTCATTTATACTTTATTATTCAAATTAGTGTTTTACAGCTTGTTACATTTACACAGGTGCACTGCACCACCGATTTAGGTTTGTAATACATCCGTTTACAATAGTCTGTAGTATATAATAATGTAGTAACTACTTTTACACTGAAATTTACACGCGCTGTGCGCCAATTTCACTCCCGGTCGTCGAACGTATGCACGCACGCGCTTGTAGCTTTTTATATGAGATAGTATTTATATCATAATTTAAGTAAACGAACAAACAAAACAACGGATAGTAAAAATTTACAAAATAATCCAGATAATGCTTAACCGGTAGAAAGAAAAAAATACCTTAGGCGAACTGCTATAATAATATGACATCATCTCGTTATTTTATATTAAATAATGAAAATTAACAGGAAAAAAATACCAATAAAACCAGTATATATTTAAAGTAATTTAATTATAATTTACTATATATACACGATGATTAAGGCAATTCCGATTCTAATATAAGGTTAAATTAAAACTATATAATTAGTAAAATTAATTAATCAGTAATTTATAATAGGTTGTATTATAGACGTGTTATATTTCGTGTACATAGTTTTTAGTCGCCTGGAATCGTAACATAGGCCTAATGTAGTGTGTGATGAACGCCGAGTGAAGAATTTAGCGCACAGGTTTAATATATAATCCTTAGGATAGATTAGTATTTTCATGCATAAATCAGATTCATATGTTGACTTATTTAATATATGCATCGGAGGCGCCTGTTTTGTATTGGAGTTGTTCATAGAATTTGAGATAGAACACCATACTGGGCACGCGTAAGTTATTACCGGGCCTATAAGAGTTTTATAAAGAATCATTTTATTACGAGAATTCAGGAAGGATTTAAAGATGGGATAGATGGCGGAAATTGTTTTATTCGCTTTAATATTGATATGAGATAAGCGCCGATTAAAATTTAGGCGGCGATCGAGAAAGATACCGAGATAATTTCATTAGTCTAAATGGGTTTATTCTCGATGAGAATTCTTTTATTGAATGCCTACGACTTTAAAAGAGTTAGCTTTAGTTTTGTCTGGATTAATTTGCCAGCTCTTAAAATAGCGTATCGCGCGGTTTAAATCATTTCGAAGTTTATTGCTAATTGCATTGGGCCTGAATGAACTACAATGCAGTATCGTCCGCAAATAAGGCGGAGTTAGCTGAAGATAATTTAGGAAAGTCGTATAAGAATAAAGGTACTAGATGCATAAATAGGGGATGAACACAGTGGTAATGGATGTCAAATTAGAAAAGGAGTAAGACAAGGTTTGTCGCCTAGATTATTCAACATATATTCGGAAGAAATTATAAAAAAGGCAAATATCGACAACGTCGGATTCGAAATAAATGGACGAGGAATAAGCTATGCAGACGATAGAGTACTGCTGGCTGGATCGATTAGAGAAATGCAGATGATGCTCAATAGGCTAAATCAAGCAAGGGAGAAATATGGCGTGAAAATAAATGTCGGAAAAACAAAGGCCATGAAATTCAGGAGGACAAATAACAATGCAGATCTAAAATTAGTGGAAACACTAAAAGAATTTAGACGTATTGATAACGAATGACGGTAGAGATATAAATGAAATTAAAAGTCGTATCGGAATGGCAAAGTAAACGTTTAGGAACCTGAAAATTAAAAATGAATATTAAGACAAAAGTAAATCAGCGCTACGTCATGTCCGTCCTAAAATATGCATCCGAAACGTGGAACTTGAACGCAGAGAGTATTAAACGTTTAAATGCTTTTGAAATGTGCACGTTAAGAAGAATGTGGCGAATAGACGGCGAAGATAACGAACAAAGAAGTACTACAACGAAGTGGAATGGAAAAGATGAACGTCGTAGAAGATATTGAAAAAAGGAAGAAAAAGTACTTGGCGCACAAAATAAGAGAAGAAGGATTATTTACAATGGTGGTTCAAGGAACAGTACGAGGAAACAAGACGCGAGGAAGAAGACGTTTGGAGATCAACCAGCTTTAATACAAGGAAAATGACAATCAAATCAGCTAGGGAAATATAAATCAATGTTGATGTATGCCATCTTTTCTGACAAGAAGAAGCTACAAGATGTGATGATGATGACGATGAGATGCATAAATGTGGGAATTATCCATATATTATACATATATACACATAAAGCTTTATTGCACAGAAAATTCACACAAATTACGCATACATGCATACATGCATACATGCATACATGTACGCTCGCATAAATATACAACACATATTACTGAAAAGTTTTATTACTGTTTCGCAAAGTGCTAGTAAAAAATTTTAGTAACTTTGGAATTTCTTGTGTAGTATATTAAAAATAAATTAAAATTGCCGGTGTATTCGTCTTGTAACTTAAAATTATTTTTATTTTGAAATCTTATACGGTCCATATAATAGGATGTATAAAAAAAAAGTACATGGTTTGCAGTCTGCGCCACATTCACACTTGTCATCCTTACTTAAATTAAGAAGATATAGATAAGACCCAAATTTTTCACGGACCCGTTAATAATCGGGTAACGTAGAAATCAGGAGTAATTTTGATATTGTATCTATGTGGGATTAAGCTGTGGGTGTGTCGCTCAGTATTATCTTCTTCTTCCGTTATTTTTTGTCAAATTTTTAAGTAGTTTCGAAAGCTTTCAGATCAAAGATAAATCGAATTCCGGTTTTACGGTGAGAATTTAGATTGAATTTTGAAATGATAACGTTTGTTTCTTCTGTTAACCTCGGATTAAGATATAGAAAAAAAAGTCCACGTTTTTAACGGCGAATATTGAACATAAGAAGATCGAAGGGAAGTACGATAGAGCTACAGACGAACTGGGTGACATTTTTTTTATATAATGCGTTTATTAGAAATTTTGTTTGCGTACCGACAAGTTTTTTTTTTTTATTGTTATTAACTTTTAGCCGGTCTAATAGGACAATGGAGCAGTATGCTATAAGGTGTTTTCAATCAGTGATTCGTATAGTACAATGCTGTACTTGTAACTGAAGCACGGTGTATTTTAATAGGTTCGTAATATTTTACAATCCATTTTCAATATTATGTTATCAATACGGTATTTAAAATTTGTTATCCACGATAATACATAAGTATTTAAAGTATTCAACTACTCTCAGAATTTAATTCTTAAATCTTATTTTCATGTTGTTTATCTTCGATTTAAATGGATTTGTGAAAAATGCGACAAAACTTTTTTCGATTGACAGTTTTAGTTTGACACTATATAACGAATTTTCTAATTTGATCAAAGTGTCATTCGCTATATTTTCTAGTTCTATTTTTGAGTTAGCAGAAATTATAAAAGTGAGGTAATCTGCATATTGCATTTTACATTTTTATTGTAGCATAATTTCAAAGCTCCATCAAAAAGTATACTCGAAAATAGTGAACCTAGAATACTTTCCAAGGTAAGACTAGGTTCAGCAACGGTTTAATATAGACGTATGTCTTTGCATAGGAAACGATTACGGTGTTAAAAGTTTATTGAGGATCTGATGAAACAACGACGGGTGTGATAGTTTTTCGTTTATCTTTCCACTAACTACGTTACGGCCACCGATACTTATTAACATTCGTCCTGCCCGCATATGAAGGAAAGATTTTTAAAACGGGAATGGAACACATATCAGAACTCGCGCAATAATGTTGTCCACTACCTGTAGAATAGACTGGAAAAGCCTTAGTTATTGAGAAATCGGTAGGATCGTACTCGGTCTACAATGGATGGATGATGCAATGGTATAATCACGCACTACTAGGTCGAGGATCTAACAATCATAGTGCCAGGATCGATCTTGACAGACGTGCATGGTGTAATGAGAATTACATTCGAAGTAATCAATTTACGAATGCTGGGAAATACGGACAATCCTATATCATCTGGTGGATACGTGTAAGGTTTCTTTATGACTTATAAATTATGCTAAATCATGGTTTAACATTTTTCATTTGAAATATAAATAAAACCCCGTTATTAACTACGGATAGTTCATAAAATCATTGAGTCGTCAATAGTAGATATTTACATGAATTTCTTTTATAGCAAAGTATGTACTAGTGGAGCGTTTTATAAGCGGTACGTATTTAAGGAATAAATATTAAATTAAACGTTTCCAATTCTTTTGTTTTGAATCAAAAATTTTTAAAACTTTAAAAATGTGTTTTTATTGATTTACATATATATATATATATGTATATATATATATATATATATATATATATATATATATATGTATGTTCTGATAAAATTTACTTTACAATTTCTTTTTGCGACGACAATTTTAAACCAGGAACATTTTCCCCTTTAAAACCTTCGATTTTGTTTACTTTGATTTGAAATTAATGTACAACATATACACATACACGTATATATATATATATTTCCATATATATAAGAGTGTCATGACGTAAAGGTAAAGAATTACACTTGTGCTTGCACCACCGCAGTTCCAGTTTCGTACGAATGAAAATTTTTAAAGGTAAAAAGGTCTTTAGGTAAATCAGCTTTCCAACCAATTGGTCGGTAAGTGACTACCAGTTTGGTAGGAAAATTAAAAAGCTGGGGAAAGATAATGAGAAAACCCAACTAGAATTGGTTTATGCAAGAATGCGTCATTTGTTTGGTCTTCTATCAATTAAAGGATCGTTTACCTTATGTTCCTTACTAATTTTGGAGTCGATGGGACTTTATATATATATATATATATATATATATATATGTACATATATATCATGCATAATAATTTGTATCCGTTGAGATCGTATGTATGTATTTATATTGTTATATAAATACTTACATACACACACATTTATATATATATATATATATATATATATATATATATATATACAAGATAATATAAAAATCGAGTAACGTAGGCAATTATTTAGGAAGCGTACACTAGAGAAATTAGTTAGAATCGCGTGACTTAGATGCGTGGACGCGACGGGTAAACCGCTAATTACGATGAAGACTATTAGTTAGAGTTGAACCGACCGTGAAAAATTGCTATCCAAAACCTTCCCTTAAAATAAAATGAAATAGCGTCCCTATACTTCCTTCCGAAGGAACTGGTCGTCGTCCTAACTACTTAAATGAAAGTCACGAACATTTCCGCCAGCTTATGACAAGTATAGTATTAATGTTTTTGCATGTTGTTCACGTACATTCTTCTAGTATTATATATATATATATATATATATATATATATATATATATATATATATATATATATATATATATATATACATACACACAAATATATATATATATAATTTAACGCGAAATTTTGTCGTCAGAAATTTAATTTCAGCTTAAACCAACGAGAAATTGACTAAAGAAATGGGAAAAGATCAAAAATGTAACATGACGTTTGCCTTCCAGCTGTTTTATTTTTTTTCTGTTGAAATTGTATATATGTATATGTATGTATGTATATATTATATATATACATATATATATATATATAATACATATATATGCATATATATATATATATATATAAAGATGGTAAGGTTTTTTTTTCTGGGACAAATAATTTGTAAAATTGTGCAAATAACGAGGGTTCGTAATTTAATGAAGGAACGTCTGTATTCTATTGTTATTATCTTCATCGGTAGTGTTTTACGTGTTTAGCCGCAAGGAATTTTGGATATCCCGAAATAATTTCGTTTGGAATAAATGTTCTACCATCCGTCGTTATATCGTTAAATTGTAAAATATATATGTCGTCGGTTCTTGACTTAGAAGGGTTTGTTTAATTTCTTTTTCCTTTAATAATAAGTCAGTCCATCGCCTAATTCGTTCAGAATGTTTTGTTCGTTCTTCCTATACCGGTCTTATAACGTACATAAATATAAATATAAATATATTTACATCGTTTAGTGAAAAGTATCTTTAGCACGTTATCGTCGATCGAATCGAAACTGTGTTTTCTAAAAAAATAAATACGAATTTAATTAGATGAAAAATGTTATAAAATAACAAAAACAAATAAAATCGTCTACGTTACGTCGAAAATAAACCCGTTTACAGGACACGATTTCCTCTAATATATGGTACGTAAAATTTTAACAGATAACAACATCTTTTATTTTCCGGTTAACGTGTGAAATGTCTGAAATTCTAAAAATACAGAAAAAATTCTTTTATCCGTCATCCTCGGGACCCTAGGCCTGTGACGAATAAGTGAATAGACTGATAAGAGAAATTCTATTGCAAATTACGTATATAGAACTCTAAATCAGATTGTAAATTATTTAGGAAAGAAATTTTATATATTACACGGTACCTCGTATATACTATTATTATTATAATTATTATAAAGAAAAATTTTTATTTATATTAAAATAAACTATTATACATTTATTAATGAATTAGTTATAAAAAATAATAATTTAATAAAAAAAAATTACTTGAAAATAATAAAAAAAAAAACCCTAACCTGACCGGATTTGTAATTATTTTTCAACCATCCTTCTTAATTTAATTTTAACCATCTTGATCAGGAAACTAACAACTGAACTATTTGACGGAAAATCTAGAACTCCCTTTTAAAATGAACAACCATCCCTTTTTATACATTTTTCTTCATTATTTACTGACTGTAATTTATTTTTTACTGGCTGTATTAACTAAAATTATTTGGTCAAACTAATTTACTGTTTTTTTTTTTCCATTGACTAACTTTAACTATTGTATAATAATAGTTTATCTACTACAAATCCGGTTTGGTTATATTATAATAATTTTAATATATTTTACTTTAATTAAATAAATAATTATATATATATATTTTGCTTTATTATATTAATTAAATTAAATATTAGTTTTCCACCTTTAATATTATAAATTTAGATTTATTATAACGTGAACATACGACGATCGTCGTAATATATATATATATATATATATATATATATATATATATATATATATATATATATATATATATATATATTTAGCAAAACAAAATAAAATCGAAGTTAATTATAACTTCGATTTTATTTTGTTTTGCTAAATTCATAAAATCACTACTCTCCAATACATCAACATTATATATATATATATATATATATATATATATATATATATATATATATATATATATATATATAATTGAATAACGTTTAGAGTACTGTATTTTTATTTAGAAATTTAACATAACATTGCGCAATATAATATAATTAGCCAGAAAAACTGTACGTGAATTATAATAGTCGGTAATTTTCTTCTGTTTCTTTGCCAGCTCGAACTTTACGACAATGTTCCGTATTTGTCTGTGAAAAGTTTGCCTGCTATAGTCTTTCAAACCAATCGATACACTTTGTTAACATCAGCTTTCGAATCAACTGAGTTTTGGTTGTCGCTGATTTCATCATTATCGGACTGCTGAACGTTAGAGTTAAAATATCGTCGTCAGTTAGATTTTCAAAAACTTCATCTTCTTTATCACACTCTAACCAATCTGTTACTTCTTCAATTGTTAGTGCGTCATTGTCGAGCAGATCGTCTTTGCAAAGCTTCACGATTTCGTCCACACTAACCGTTCCCGTTGTTTCGGTAGTGCGGGCAGTGCATGATCAGGTCACATTCCACCCATTCTGTAGGTTTAACATTGTAAAGTCGACCCATGCCATATACTGGCAACATTAAAAATTGCGTCCTTAATGTTGTAATTTTTCCTAAAATCTTTACTCGTTGTATCGTCAGCAGATTTTCAATGAAACGTGTTTTGTACCGACAGTGGCGGATAACAGAGTGACGGTTATTCTAATACTATTTGCTAATATTTCGATCCATCACTGTTAAATATCCGTCAATTCATCTCACGCGCTCTATCCAATCTTTCTTCTTTTAACGCTCTCCAACGCCACGAGGTTTATTCATTTCGTCTGATCGTTTAATATTGTCTAGTTTTCGTCGGTTAATACCGGATTTCGGTTCCCGGGGACTCTTTCCCGTCTATTTTGCGACTTACGTTTCTCTTCGGTACAGGAGCAGCACGTTGTGAATGTAGTATACCTTTATAGAGTAAAGTTTTCAGACGTAATACTCGGAATTCGTCCGTTTATGGAATATTATATTGATTATCGAACTCAGATATTTTTATGTGTATTTACACACCACCGTTATATTCGTTCTCATTCTTTTTGAGTGGACGTTAACACTTTCTGCAGGTTACAATTCAATTAACGACTTAAGCTTATTTTTAAGTAAATATTGGATTCATTTTGAAATAGTTTTTACACACACACATATATATACATATATATATATATAAATGGTTATAACTATGGCTTCCATATGTGAACAACAACAGTTTTCAACGACTAAGATTGCTATTTGGTAGGACTATTAAAATTATTATCATTATTTTTCATTATTAATTATATTATAATTCATATTATTGAAAAATTAATATCATTACTATTATCATAACCGTTATTATTATTATTATTATTACGTAATCAGGATAAAAACCTTACGGCTGTCGGTAATGGAAGGTGGTGGTAAGACTTACAACGTAATTTGAAGTGAAACAACTTTACAACTAGTTAAATTAACCGAGTGTGACCGTGTACACGTACGATGGTTAAACGTAAGAACTTAAATTAAATAATCATCCCTTCTGCCCACTTCGACCTACAACAACAACAACTCCTTCATGTTTTAACGTTTCCAAGGAAGCCTTTTAAATAAATCGAAAAAGTTCGGTAATCTTAATTAATTAAGTAGACGAAAATTAAGTTTTCTTTGATACGGGAATCGAGTAGAAATAAACGAATGGCTAAGCGTTATTTGGTCGATAACTTTTCAAAATTCGAACTACGACGGAATGTGGTGATTTTAAAAAATGAACAACGAACAAAATTAGTTAAAATCTTTTATTTTATATATATATATATATATATATATATATGAGGTAATACATTGTGAAATTACACATAATTAATAAGAATTAAAAATGATATGGGTTACATTAATAAGTGAACCTAAACATATTTAAGATGGACAAAGTATGAACTAGGTATACAAATATTTATTATAAATCTAGTGCATTAAATTTAAAGCAAATTATGCTTAAGTCGCCTATGTTTATATCTGGTATACATGAAATCAAGCTACTTGGAAACGTAATTTCCGATCGACGCAATTAATTCATTAGTGTGTATTAAGCATTTATCACAAAAATGATTTGCTAAATAAAGTACAAAATCTCTAATATAGGGAATTCTAAGATCAGCATGCATGTCGGCAATTTTTCTGTACCTGGGTGCATCTAGAATACATCGTAGACATCTATTTTGCAGAAGCTGCAACTTATTGTAAGTAGCAACAGAAATTGAGCTCCAAACTGGGCAGGAGTACGTAATCACCGGGCGAACAAGTGTTTTGTATAGCATTAATTTATTATTAATGTTAACACGCGACTTGCGGTTAAACAAGGGATAAATCGTACATATAGTTTTGTTAGCTTTAACTATGACTCGATTTATGTGTTCTGAGAAAGTTAACCACTTGTCTAAAGTAACACCCAAATAGCGAACATAGTTCGACCATCGAACTGATGCAGAATTTACTTCGAGCATCGCGGGAAGAAAGACCTTCTACGAGTGAAAAATATGGATTCTGTTTTTTCCGGATTTATAAAGTAACGTACAGCGCGATTTATTGCTATTTGCAGCTTGTTACGTATTGCAGTAGGCCTGTATGAGCTATACAGAAAAGTGCTGTATCATCGGCATAAAGAGCAACCTGAACATTTGCCAAGGTGGGAAAATCGGAAAGATACAAGATAAATAAAAAGGGCCCGAATACACTTCCTTGTGGTACTCCTGCTAAACACGTCTTCATAGTGGATTTGTCATTATTAACTATTACATAAAGTAATCTGTTGCTTAAATAATTCGAAATTAATTTGATTAAGCATTATATGTATAATGTATATATAAATAAATACAATTTATACAAAAATATAAAAGGAGAAAAATGAAATTAAGAAAATACTTAATTTAGATGTACTATAGCAAAAAAATTATCCAAGTGAAAACGAATGGGATAGACACACCAGAAATACCGCTACAAAAATACAAAAGATATAAAAATAAAACAAGTATGTACGAGTAGGAGAGACAGATGAGTGTATAATTGTAGGTAAATGAGAGAGAGGAAAAATGTGAGAGTAATAGTGTGAATGATATATAAAAGATAATACGTAAGTAGAATAATAAAGTAAATCTGCCGACAAGCATATAGTTTGTCGGAAAAAATTGTAAAAAATTATCATTAAGGTATAGATGTGAATGAAAATGTATAGAATGTTATTATTATAAGAAATTTTATATAAAAAAAAAACAAAAAAAATAAACAAACAGATTTGATTATAAAATAACACCGAAAGTAAATGCGGTAAACAAGCGACAAATCAGCCTACACGTTAAAACAGTTAGGCTAAATAGAGAAATTTTCCGTCTAATATAGGAATCGATTAAATTATGTAATACGCTTCTTGGGAATAATTCATCGTGTGTAATTGAATTTAATGAATTATTTCCATATTTTTCTTTTACAATTTATATTTTTCCTTTTCTATTAGCATAGGCAATGTGATTTATGTATATAGATCATCTGCGTTTTAATGTCGGTTATAAGCTGTTTATTAAGTTAGTGTCTGTAAGGTACTGTAAAAGATTTTTAATTTTGTCCGGGGTTATCTTCGAGTATTGTTTTTATTGTGTCATGATTTAGGTTGTATTTTATACGTTGGTTTCTGTATTTTGTACATTCTAATAGTATGCGGTTTATATTTAATTGTGAATTGCATTTATGGCAGATGGGTGGAGGGGTCCTATTGAGTAGGTGTTGTAAAGTAATGTGTGTACTGTACGTAGTCGAGCTAGCGTTTTTTCTGTTTTTCTTTCTTTCTGGTCTGTTGTTTTCCAGTTTCCTAATTTCGGCTTAATCTGATATAGGTGTGTATGTGTACATTGGGTCTCCCAGAATTTTTGAAATGACATTTTAATTTTTTGTATAAGGACTGTATGTAAATCAGCAATGTGAGTTGATTTTATTGTTTTTATATTCGTAGGAGTTGTTTCGACTATTCTATCAATGTTTTCATTCCCAGCTATTCCCGAATGGGCTGGTGTCCATAAAAGAACAAGTTCATTGTTATTTGAGATGAGGTTGTTAATAATGCGTTTTAGGTTGAAAGTATCTGAGTTTGTGTTTTTAATATATTTTTGAATATGTTTAAGAGCGCTGTAAGAATCGATGCAGATTACATATTTATTCGGTTGTGCTTGTTTATGTATTTTAAAGCTTTATAAATTGCAAGAAGTTCTGCAGTAAAAACTGAGGCTGATTCTGGTAGATAGTATACTTGGGATTGGTTGGGTGTAAGATAGGCCGATGAGGTTTGGTTTGTGGACTTTGATGCGTCAGTGTATATTTGTGTATAGTCGCCGTACTGTTTTTCCAAAATGTTGTAAAATTTTGATTTGAATATATTTGTAGGTGTTAAATTTTTCTTATATTTTTCCAGTTCTGTGTTTATTGCTATTGTAAGCTTTGTCCAAGGTGGTATTTTTGCAGCTTGGTTTGTTTTAATTTGCGGTAATCGATATTGAAGTTTTGCTAATGTATTGTTAACGCGTTTTGATAGGGGGTTTGGAAGCATTTGGCTTGTTTAAGAAAGTGCGATGAGATTTATTCGTTTGTAAGGACTGGGATGTTGGATTGGATGGTTGTCAGGCCTGCATGAACTTCTAAACGGTCCGGTCTTCTGATATAGGTGTAACTATATAAAATCTATCGTATGAAGCGAAAAAAACCGCGAAAAAAATTTCAAACCGAACCCGAAAATTTCAAAAGGGGAGGACACACTCAATTTTTTTCAAATTTCGATTTTATCGCAATAATTCGGGAACGATTCGAAATTTGGAAGAATTGCTAAAACGAAAGTTATGTGTCATTAAAATACGCGTCTAACAATGGTATTCTCGTATTAAATGTGTGTTTAAGAGTTTAGGGGTTTTGGACGTTTTTTTTAGGGCCCCTATGATAGATAGAGGGTTCGGGTTAACGTTAGACGAAAGTAGATGTGGAGATCTATCATTTATGTAATAACGTAAAGTTTTCCAAAATTCACCGGTAAACAGAAATCGCGCGTTTAAAATTTGATTTTCGACTTTGAAAAATTTTTCGACCGATATTTGGTCGGCCGATGCTACAACGCTTTTAGCATAGGCAATGCTAATTATATGTCTATATATCGTTATATACATATATACGTCTATAGCAAAATCGGTTTTCGAACTATAAATCGCGTACGTTTAGAGATACGAAAAAATCGTTATTACCTAATTACGTGTGCATAGAAAAACCTATTAGATAAAGTCGTCGTCGAAATTCGAAAAAAATGGGCGGATTTGGTGTGGACCTTTTTGAATTTCGATTTTTGAAAAATTTCTATAGAATCGATTTTTGATAGATATTAAAATGACGAGTGCCAAATAGAAAACCGTTTTTCATTACGATCGATTGAAAACTGACGTGGACATCTAATCATTTTGTTTGTAACATTTATCCTATAAGATTTAATCGTTAAGGAGATATCGTCGGTTAGAAGTTGAATTTTGGATTTCAATACGTCCCTCGATTGGTTTTTGGACTGGCCGCTATGCTTTCTGTATATATATATATATATATATATATTTTAGTACCACATTTCTTTACTGCGGATATTATACGAGTATATGTATAACCGCGCATGTAACATATAAATATTCTCTCATAATTTATTACCACACATAATGTATTGTACGTGAGAAAAAGTTACAAAATGTACATGTCAAAAAATTTAGCCTGAATTGGAGGAATTGCGGTTGTAGCAAAACATCTAAAAATTTATACATACATATGCATGAAGTGAGTAGTAATTTTTGAATTTGATTAAAAACGTTAGATATATTTGTATATGGAGTGGAACAATCTCACGGGTATGACGTCATTTTCGCGATTTTACTTCCATGTAATAAATAATTCTATAATAAAACTATAATAAAAAAAATTATATATATATATAATATTAACATTATATATGGGGCATTGCGATTTTCTCTATTACAATGTATACAGCACAACTTATATGACGTGTCATTTTTAAGATGGTAGTTTTATCCTATGAAAAATCTATAAGAAAATGGTTCACTGGATAGGAAAGTACATAAAAATTTGTAAAATTTATTAGCGACATATATATATATATATATATATATATATATAAATATAATCCTGTGCATGCTGTTAATACCGTAAAATATTATTTTTGAAGTATACAGACTTCCCACTTGCGTAGTCCGTTAGATAAGCTATTTTACTTAATCGGTATCCCCTAGTTTCTATTTATATAATGCTTTTCATTTTATAATTTTCTGTTAATATTATCGATTTTCTGTTTTCAATTCCATGCAAAATTTCCCAACCAGGAGATGTGAGCTTTTTTCTACGCCTAGTATGTATTCTATTTTTCGACGATAAATTTCGCCGAAGGTTACGTAGTATTCGCGGATATTAAAAATTTCACCAGCCAGACAAGACGTCACGTATTCGGGACAAAATTCCTCGTTATACGTTATTAAAGATTTTTAGTCCGTCCCACGTGTAATATCGGTGAAAATATGTTCGGTGATTTTCTTTTTTTAATTACTCCTCGCGGCCTCTAATTAAATTCCTACCTAATAATTCTGATCCGTTCCCGGATTTTCGACGTAAAATAATTCGAAAGCTATCGATTACGTCTAACCAGCTAGTAATACGGCAACGAGTTTATATATATGAATAGAGCAGAAGAAGGTATTGGCTTGGCCAGGATACGTTTGGCCGGTCATTTGTCAATCTTCGATTTGGCTAGTATCGGTTAAGACGAAGGCCCGTGTCTCAACTTTCGAGTTGACGGAACTTTATTTTAATATACGTACGTATTCAGGAACTTTACAGTCACACTTCAGTACCCGAAAAAGGCTGTGTAAATCGAATTGTTCCGGAAGTTAGGCGCATCGTACGATTATCGACCAAAAGACGTAAAAGATAGCCTATAGGGTCTGGTAAAAAATGATGGAGGCTTTTTTCGAGTTAGACCATACGTTAAATTCCCTTATAGTTATAAAATACTAATAATTTTTTTTAATAGTCTAGATTGGCTAGTTATCAATTTGCAGATATAAGAAGGAAAAAAAATAGTATACTTAAAATAACCACTAATATTTACTAATATTTAGTAGTTGAAGAAATATGCGATTAAATAGTTTATAAATTGGCGCCTAAAAGTTCACAGCGTTTAATTGGTTAATTCATTTTTCGAATTCGTTTATAAAGCGAAAGATGGCGCGACGATCTAATATTTGCCTCGATTAAAATTTATCGAAAAAATTATAAAATTCATCCAATACCTTCGTAAAAAAAAATAATAAAAAAAATATTCTAAAAATTAGACGAACACCGACTTAATTTTTATTAACAGGCGCGTAAAAAAGCCAAATTGTAAATTTTCGAAATTAAAAAATTTCGTCGAATAAAAAATTTAGTCACAAATACCGCGATATACTGTGTAATATACAACATGTTATATATATATATATATATATATATATATATATATATATATATATATATATGTATATATACGAATGTGATATAAATGTATGTATGTAAAGCTCGCATTCGACTATTCGAACGTTTGAATAAATTTGTATAGCGAAGAAAAATATAATTGAAAATTTTATTAACAAACTGTTTATTGAAGTTTGCAGCCATGTTACTACGCATATACTCTGCCGTCATATTAAACCTATGTAAATAATAACGAAAAAATTGTAAATTTTAGTAACAGATTGCTTTTTTATCCATGTTGTACGGAGATTTCTCCAATGAACCTGAATGATATACATATACACACACACACACGTTTATATTAATTTACGTATCGTTTAAACATATATATATTATATATCTATTTATATAGAGGTACTTATATACATATATATTATATGTATATATATATATGTATGTGCAAATTTATATATAGGTATACATACTTTTTTCTTATTTCGGGAAAGTTATTAATGAAACAATCCGGGAAAATATATTTTATTTGTTTGCCTGTGTACCTACTGGAAATTTTAAAATTTTGCCTCTCTCTCTCTCGTTTAGCTTCGAATTTCTTTCTTCTCGTTTTCCGAGTAATTTATTAGAACGCATTTATCGATTTCATATAGTTTTTTTTTAATATATTTGATAATTCGCGTATATTTTCTACGGATAAGGTACATTGAGATGGAACCGGCAGACAATTTAAGCGGATTGCCGCTTAAAATTAAGCCGGTAACGGACTCTGTTAGTTCTATAAAAATATGATCTAAAATAAATCTGTTGTTGAATTTTTTAGACGGGGTAACGCGATATGTGTTAATGCGATTAGTATAAAATTTAGTCAGGCCTCGTCGAAATAGATTATATTCGGTATAAAATTTCTCGAAATAGGTATAAAATTTCTACAGAAATTTACAATTTTTTTTCCAGACGTAAAATTTTTCCTTCTCAATTTACATTGGCGTCATCGAGATTTTATTCGTCGTTGAACAGCGTGACGTGGCCATTTTATATTTATTTTTTTGCATACATTTATTCTGTCTTCGTGTTATTTCTTTTTATTCTTCTTGTCCTCAATCCGTAGACCGGTGCCATAACCTTTTGTGATGTTCAGACTAACGTTTGATTTCCCTTTTAAGATTTAATATAACCAAATTGGCTCAGATTAATTATTAATACTCTTCTTCCTGTATTGCTCAATCTTTCTATTGGTGGGGTCAACTAGAAAAGCGTAACATCTTAACACTCTGTTATGCGTCATTTCTTTCAATACTCACGTCTCTACACTTGTATCATCTGCTATCCGAAGTAGTGAATTTTCGTCGTGGTCTTCATCTTGTTTTGTCGCCATTATTATCGTTGACCTATGTCCCTTATTTCTTAATATATGCGCTACCCTATCTATTTCTTACGATATTCATTAGGCATCTTTTTTTTTCCATTTATGTACTTTTTATTCTGTCTATCCGTTTAATTTTTTATACACGTATTTCGAACGGCTCCCTGTCATTTTCCGGAAAAGCATACGATTCTGTTGATAGGGAGACACTATTTGATACTGCGGAAAAATTCAATGCGGATAATAAAACTACGAACTGAATAAAACAAACCCTAACGCAACGTCAAAAGTCAAGTTCCGCGGAGACGAGAATTAGCAAGATGCGATAAATGCGTTGAAAGAGCTGAAAATGCTAGCCTATAAATTTTGTATTGACCACCGTGTTATTTATCAAACGAAATTTGGAAAGGTAAAAAAAAGTCACAAAATTTAAATACCTAGGCGAAATAATCCAACCGTATTGGTAAAGAAGCAAATTTGGCAACATTTAAGATGGAACAAGCGTTTAACGAGATAAGTAATACAAATTCATTATCGATAAATACACGACATTATAATTAAATTGCAATGTCCATATGCATTAAAGATGGACAACGCGTGTTAAAAAGCAACAGAGAAATATACGATAAAGTTAAAAAGGATACCAGACGCGATGACGAAAAGGTGAATGAGATTTTATGGATATCTAAAAAAGAATGCAGACAGTCAATCTAAGATCATATTCGAGAAAATCCGATTAATTTATAGAAACTAAAAAAGATTGATATACCAAGACGTAAATGATAGAAATAAATTTGGCGATTAACGGATTTAAAGGTTTCCTCAGAGAATGCGAATAAGAACATCGCTAATCGTATAATATGTGGACGCATGAAAGAGAAATACAGTCCAGCTTGAAGATAAACGAGTACCTGGACGAGATAAAGGACAGTGGAATAGTCACAGTGCATTAAAAAATAAAAGCAAGTTTAGAAACATTTCTTTCCACTAATAATTTTCACGTTATCTTTTTATCTGAAACTTGGCTCTCAATTTCTAAAAACTTCTCAATATCCGGGTATCATTCGTGATGATAGATCTGATGGATACGGGGCTGTTGGTATTTTAGTACATAGTAGTATGCCTCATTCCTTACTTTCTATTAATTCAATTTTACATAGCAGCAACTGTAATGGATTATGCCTGCAGGTTGAATTCTGAACCAAAAGATTATATATATTTTCTCTTTTTATAGTCCGCCCAACCATTTCGTCAATAAAGATAATTTTATTGATTTTACCCATGCCTTTCCGGTAAACTTATACATAATATGTGGTGGGGATTTTAATTCCCAATATTCCAGCTGGGACAGTATTGCAAATAATAATACTGGAAAGCACATGCTGGACATTATTGATTCGACTAAACGGTGGTCAATGATGGCCGTCATACCACTATTCCTTATATTCATAGACCATCCAATGTTCTCGATTTATCGTTACTGTCTAGCAACTTAGTCCTTTTTGCAGATTGGGATGTTAAGTCTATTCCGTTGGGTGGTGATCACCTTCCTATTGTCCTCACTATTCAATTCCTTTCTTGTCCTTCTGTTTGAAACTTTACACTATATTCCTATCCATGGTTGTTTCCTGAGCACAATATTGTAATTTTTTTTCATTTCTAGATTCACTGTGCACTCCTTTACTTTCAGACTCAACTTTTGGCATCCCTTTGTACAGTAAATTTATGTATAAATACAGCTTTGCAACTTTACGCCTTTCAAAAAAAAAACCTTCCAATACAATATTCCACTCTCTATAGTCAATCTCTTAAGCGGTTACTTTAAACAATTTCGACGGAGTCGCTCTATTAGAGATTTCCTTCTATTCAAAAAGCAGGAAGCCATTACCCGTCGTTTTTTGTT
Organism: Coronaproctus castanopsis; assembly: GCA_032883995.1. Taxonomy (NCBI): domain Eukaryota; kingdom Metazoa; phylum Arthropoda; class Insecta; order Hemiptera; family Monophlebidae; genus Coronaproctus; species Coronaproctus castanopsis. Next base: position 64,387,730 of record CM065052.1, on the reverse strand, counting down.
TAGCAGGAAAAGAGAGGCCTGGAAAAACTTTGTTTCTTCTACAAATAGTACTCAACCCTCATCTTATATTTGGAATAAAGCTAAAGTATTTGCTGGTAAAACAGTTTCATCAACTTATAATCTCAACCTAAACTTAGACACGCTTTTATACATTTTGTAGATTCCGTAGCTCATAGTTATGCCCCTAATAAAACCGAATATCTTTTTCCTATGCCCGTACAACATACCATCCACGGCTCCAATTTTCCACGTGCTCCTATAAATTTATCTGAAATTTTACACTCCCTTTCTTACAAAAAAAAAAACAAAAAACTCTTCTCCTGGTTGTGACGGTATTACCTATAGAATACTAAACAACCGTCCCTTCTCTGCTGTTACCATCCTCTTAAATTGTTTCTCAACCATTTCCTTTAATACTGGCTCCTGTCCTGAAAGCTGGTTACATTTTCTAGTGGTCCCTGTTAAAAAATCTAACTCTCCTGTGAGTAATACATCGTTATCGTCTTCCTGTATTCGAAAACATATGAAAGAATATTAAAGAACAGAATTGTTTGGTGGTTACAAAATAATAATTTGTTCCCTTCTGGAATGTTATGGCTTCCGTAATAATATTAGCTCACTGGTAGCTGACATTTACAAATCTTTGATAGCAGGTAAATATTTAAATGCTTTCTAGATATAAGTAATGATTTTAATTCCATTTCAATTCCTATGCTTTGTGATACACTTGCCTCACTAGGAATTCCTCCTTACTTCATCTATGGCGTATGTAAATTATTTACAAATCGGATTCTCATAACATTCATCTATCGCTAATCGTTACATCGGGGTTGTGGGACTACCTCAGGGATCTGTTTTAAGCCCGATTTTATTCAACATCTATATGTTTAAATTGTTCCAAGCCTGTCCTCGAAATAGCTTTAATATTTTATCCTATGGTGATGACATTGTACTCTATAAAACGAATTCTGTTCTTTCAGAAGGTATTCAATCACTAAATAGTACTTTAGAATTGATCTGTAAGTTATTAAACAACATGTGTTTCACTCTTTCATCACATAAATGTGTCTCTATCATATTTTCTTATAGACGTGTTAACCATTCTACACCCGGTTTAATAGTTGACAATTATTGCGTTCCACACATCTTGCAAGTATTTAGGTTTTGTCCCAGATTATAGACTCAATTGGCGTAATTACATTGAGGCCATTTATTCCAAAACTTTCAAACGAATAAATCTCTTAAAAACACTTTCGCATACAACTTTTGGGGGTGATTTACTTCTTTTGTATAAATCGTTTATTCGTAGTGTCATAGATTATGGTAGTTTTCTCTTTGCCAATGCACCATCCAGATATATTTCAACTTTGAACAAACTTCAAAATACATGTCTACGTTTGGCCCTTGGAGCTTTTGTCTCTACTTCCATATCCAGTGAAGAACTGGAGGCAAAAGTCCTTCTTTTATCTATGCGGCGGTTTTATTTGGCTGATAAATTTTTGATTAACTCTTTCTCAGTTACTTCATACTCGTTATTTCTCATTCCTCGAAATTTTTCAGAACTGGAGATTTTCTTTTAATCGTCGTCCAATTATATGTCTTTCTGCACATCACCTTTCTATGTACAGTGAATTAATACTTCCTTCTTCACCTTCCGTTTATTTTTCATTTCCCTTTCTTAATAATGATCTTGTGTTAGATGTAGATTTAAATTCTTTCAAAACGTTCAAACTTGCTACACCGCCTTCAATCGCCAATATTCTCTTTACATTCTACATTAGTGATAACTGGTCAGAACTTCTCGCTATATATACAGCCGGTTTTAAATCGAAGAATCATGTAGCAATTTCTTTCTTAGACATAGTTAAAAAATTTTCTGCGATTTTCTTTCAGTTTTACAGCAGAGTCTGTGGCTATTTTTCAATCTCTACGTTTCATTCTGTTGAATCGGATAACTCAAAAGGTAATATTTTTTTCAGATTCTTTGTCTCTTGACTTTAAAATTCTCACATTATAATACTCATTCCTCTCCCATAATACTTAAAATTCGTGTTGCCCTTTTACGGGGTGCCGGTACCACTGTTATGTTTGCATGGATTCTTGGTCGCGTTGGTATTAAGGGGCATTTACTTGCTGATCATTATGTTAAATGTACAACGTACCTTGGTTCATTTATTGCTTATACACATCGATTTCCTGTCCATCATTAAGACAGCTCATAAAGAATACTGGAAAGAATAATCCTTATAATGCTACACAATATAAACTGCTTCAGCCTGAGCTTCGTTGTCTACCCTGGTTCTATGATATCGAAATACAAGTGGGTCTGCTCCGTGGTTTTATTGTCGTTTTATGTCGACTACGTTTTGGAAAGAATCGTGTATCGGCTACACTTTTTCAAATGCATCTTGTTGCTTCTCCGTTCTGTTCACATCGTTCAGATATCCACTGTATCGCAGATGCAAATAACATTTTCCTGGAGTGTTCACATTACCGCTCCTCTCGTGACACTTTCTACAATCACCTCATATCTCTAAACGTTCCTTTTCCTGTCAATATTCCTTTCTTACTCTCCACACGTAACGTGCACATATACATCTGTTTATATGGGTTTATTGTTAACTGTAACATAGACATATAGTTAAAATTAAGATAGTTTGTATTTCGTCTATGTAATAAAGTTTAATGGGTAAACACCGATGTGGAAGCCCAATTAAAAAAAAAAAAAAAAAAAAGGTACGCGATTATTGTTTTTACTTGGTTCATAATTGGCCAAAATTACGATGATGATGATGATAATAATAATGCGTTACAATTATTCTTTTTTTTATCTGTTTTCTCTTAATCAATCATTTCTCCGAAGAAACTATATTTATATAAAGTTCACTAATTGCGTAGTAATTCATACGAATTCGGGATATAAATTCTGTTCGAAATGATTTACTTATCCTATATACCGAAATGAACAATTCTTGTATCTCTGAAACGACGACGATTTGCATGTAATGTCGTACGTACAACCTATTAACTGAAACCAGCCAGTATGGTAATTACGAATTTCGAAATTTCGAGCCCGACCCGAAAATACTCACACCCCTGTCATAAAATTTATGGAAATTTCGATGATTTTTCATCGTATCTTTCTCGATACTTAGATAAATGTACGTTGAAAATTTCAATTCGAATTTTATAAAGCTTGGAAATTTTACCGCGAATGAGTTGGTAAATATAGTTAAAATGTTATATTTCAGTTACCATTTGCAATTGAAGTATCGGATCTTTCTGAAATTATTTTTTAATCCGCGAAAGAATAATATTCTAACGAAAAATTCGGCCGAAAAATTTCAAAATTCATTTCGAAAAAAAAAAAAAAAACGCGAAGACTGATCCTTTAAGTATATGTTTTCCGAAAAAACAGAATTTTATAAAAAAGGAATAACGAAGTTCGATCGCCCGGGTACTTTATAATTATCATCATAATTCCTCAATTTTGTTAAGATTCCAGTTCTGGCCATATAAACTAGAAATAAAGATATGACGATCCATATTTGGAGTAAGGTGAAGTCGAAATTTCGTCATTACGATCGTAGCGTCACAAACCCCATAATGTCAACATTCAGATGGAATGATGTGATGCCCTGTGTAGAGTTCGGTTCGGACACACATAACTTATGCATCAGTTCCTGTTCACCACAGAAGGTCGGCCGACCTGTCCTGCATGCAATATTACCATTGCATCCTAATTTTCGGTCGCTAACTTTCCAAACATGTTACAACACACCTCTTCCGCCAAGACTAAACTTCTCCTCTTCCTCCAAAACACAAACATCCTTTCTCTAATCTAGTTTTCTAACACCTATCCTTCTATGCTTTTGGCTTAAGTGGCAGGATATGGCACGGTCACAAATAAAAGAAGAAGAAGAAGAAGAAGTGGACAGCTAATTTGAAATGTCAGAATTTTTTGGAGAACGCCATTTTTTTCGTGCTATATTTAATTTTTGGCCTTCCTCTTGGTGTTTTCTTTTCTGCGGGGTCTTCGATTGTTTGTGTTTCATCGTGTCCGAAAATTTGACTCATCCATTTTTACAATTTTTCTTTTAATTTCCTTAATAAGATTTTCACGCATTAATCTAAATATCGCTGTTATTAATTTTCTCTGTCCACGCTATTCTTTCCACTCTTTGCAGCACCAGGTTTCGAAAGCCTCTACCTGGTTTGCGTGTTTTTACCTATCGTCCAAGCTTTTGAACTGTACAGTAAAACGCTCCATATAAATGTTAAATGTTTTGTTTAATTCCTTCTTAATAATATTCGTGTATCTTGATGATAATGATCATTTCATTTTCATAAAATTTCGCCAATCCTTTTCATATATATATATATATTTTTTTTTAAATATCTTGTATATCATCTTCATTATTTGTTATTACGTCCCGAATATTTTTGTCTTTTATTTATTTTATTATTAACAATAAATTTGTTTAATGTTTATTTTCCAACTTATTTGTTTTTAATCACATTAACCGTTGTCTTCTTTTTCTGTTTATCGACGTGGTTGTAGGTTTTCAAAATTTTAATTCATTTGATTTAGGGACCCGTTCTGGATTTTGTCCATTTTCTCGTAGCGTATAATATTAATAATTAACACATTTCGATATATGTCAGAATTATTTTGTTCATTATTATAAACTTTTATCGGAATTTACTTCTGCAATTAATTGTGTGATTAATCTAGGAAATTAACACTATTTTATTTCGTTTACGGTAATATAAATTACAGTGTATTCTGCGCATCGCGCTAAATTATTTCGGCTAATATAGCAGGTTCAGAAATAGACACACACACACACACACACATATATATGTGTAAGTTTTGTAACGAAAAGTGTGTGAATAAAGTACGTAAATTCGAATTTCACGCATCACTGCATTTACATAACGAATTATCAATCTTTCTTCACTATAAATCGTTTATGTGTTTCATTTATTTTCCAACAGTTCATACATCGTTGTATATATACACATACACACACACACTCACACACGCACACATATATATATACCCTCGCGAAAGTGTAATTTTATTCGTTATTAATGATATCTATTAAACCGATTATAATGTATGTACATGCAGTGTCTAACGTGTTGCTACATCATATAGCAGGACAACTCCATTTACAAATCTTTCTCCAGGATCACGATATGCCTTTGTATATGCACTCCTGGATGGAGATTTTCCTCAATTTTTCTATCCATTACTGCCGTTTACTTAATCTTTATATGAATATATATATATATATATATATATATATATATATGTGTGTGTTTGTGAGCGCGTCCAAAGGTAGTGGATGGTGGAACGATCTGCAGATATGTAGGATATGTAGGTTAGCTGTGTATAGTGAAAAGTCTCAGGTGGACGATTCCTGTAGTGACAAGGGCACTAAATATGAGTAGGCAAAGAGACAAGTTGGGAGTTGTCTATAAAACATTATTTTTCTTCGACTACTTTGTACCTATGTAAATATGTCTTACCAGCTGCTTATAAAAAATCCATAAGCGTCTGTCACCAGTGGAGCGGCTACCATGTTCTCCATGTTAGGGACGGCTGAATTATATCGCTGGGACTTACAACCATATTGTAAATTATGAATCGGTAATATCAGTTTCTCAGTGCATCATGGAAATATATACTCGTATAACTAATCCATGAGGTAAACTGAAAAGGGAATCTTCCATCGCGAAAAGCGACGTGGCTATCATATTTTGGCGAGCCTAGATCACAAACATTGAGATTAAGATCAAAATGAAAATATCTATTTGGAACATTAATTCGTTCCTTAACATCGGTAAATTAAAGCTGTCGATAAAAGTTACGGAAGAAACGTAAATACAGCTTATAGCATTTCAAGAAACAATACGATGATATAACGGAATCAAAGTGATATCGCGTTTTTAAAGGCAAGATTGGTCGAGTGTCTGAGACAAATATACTCGGGAAGTAGGATTAATCGTGAATAAACAAATATGAAACTCTATCAATCGTAGATTTTTAACTCATCAAGAGTTATGACTATACGGCGTATAAATAAAACGTGTACCCTGATAAATTTTCACGCTTTCGTCAATAATGATAATCGGAAAAATCCGGAAAAAGTTCAAACATTTTGGGAAGTTCTGGAACATGAAATGTCAAAAATACCACCGATTAATGTTAAAATGTTCACCATCATCATCATTGTCATATTGTTGATGCCGAACGTAAGAACGAATAAAGAGGCATACGAAATAGTCAAGAAAATATCGGATACCATGAGTAAATGAAGGGTGGGATTCTATGGTCACCTTAAAATGATGCAGTCAGCACGACTAACGAAAAATATATTCGACTTTTTCGATAAAAATCAAAATACGCGAATACCACCTTGGTTTAGATATAGAAGTTAAGAAAAATAATCGAAATTGAGATAGAAGAAGAAATTCAAAGCATTTCGACAAAAAATAGAAAATTTCGCAAGTTTTAAAGAAAAACAAAAGAAGAAAACTTATGGACGGATAAAAGGAAAGAACATCGGTAGAGGATGGTATTGGCTGGAGAGGAAAAAGACTTTGAATCGCGTATAAATTATTTTACGTGGTATGGCTAAATTCGCAAAAAAAATATATATATATGTATGAATTTTATATGTATACTAATCGGTGGCTAGATTGAAATTTTAATTTTTTATAATGTGGAATGTAGTGATTTTTTTTATAAAAAATCAATTGAAAATTAGTTAAATCACTTGGTCATTATCAGATTTTTAATATTTATTTTCATTTTACTTGTAAAATTGTGTTTTTTAAAAAAATTTTTGCGTTCGTATATTTTTATATTTTATATTTTACTTTTGGACATCATACATCGCAACAGTTAATGAAAAATTTAAAATTCCACCAGTACACAACTTTTACAGAATCCGGAAAATAATATTGAAGAAAAAATTAATATAAAAAAACAAAAAATTAATAAACAAATATATTGATATTAAATTTCAACAAATCAAAAAATAGATAGAATAGAAGCAGACAAGATTTTTGGATCATATTTCCCACCATCGCATATTTTTAAGTAATTATATTTAATTTATATTTTTAAAAAATTTTGATGTTTTAAAATGGTTCACTTGATAATGGCGTAAATGCCGAAAAGCTTTGTGTTTTCTTTAAGAAAATAAATATTAGTGATTTAACTAATTTTCAATTGATTTTTTAGATTGAAATTATGGGTCGTTTCATCTATTGCATTGACATTATTCGAATACTGCATTGGTGGCCTTCTTCTTCGTCTGCGACCTTCGAACCAGTACCGGTCGATATTGGAAAATTATTTCGTCGAATGATATGGGCAAAGAAAGTGTATGTATTAATACGGACGTCTTTATCGGGCGTACTTCGCTAATCATATCCTTCTTAGTTTTGTCGATCGTTTTTTAATTTCGGTTATTACGCTTTCAATTTTTAAGAATTTGTCAACTATTTGTTATTCGCCTAAACTTTGCGGATTCTTGTTTGATTTTTTTATTTTATCTTCGTCCATGAATAAACCCGCTACTTTGTTTACGCTGTTTAAGTTATGAAATAGATTTTTTTTTTTCGATGAATCAATTATTACAATATCTCGTGTCTATCATTCTTGCGATTGTCATCTTTCTCCACTCTTCCATTGCTTTTCTCAGTATGGACGTCCTCTATACGAAAGAATTTAATATGCATCCTCGATAGACTCGCTTATCCTATTTAAATTCACGCCTCACGTTACTACGCACGTATAGGATTTAAACAAAAAAAAAATCGATTAAATAGCTTGTAATTACAAATTCATTAAGTATTCGTCATAGTTATTGCCGCGTTGTACGCAATCAAATACTAGAAAAGCGCTTCGACGTTTAATTCTATAATTATTTTCTTTACGTCTAGGATTTATTCTCTTGTTACTTTTTCTTAGAAAAAAAACAAAAATCTGCCTAATTCTGGTTGTAGTCGTGATCTTGCGGATCATTAAATTAATTACTATATGAAAATAACGCTATCGGCCAGTAATTATGACACAAGTACCACGTATTCAAATCGTTCGGCCCCACATGTTTATAACAACAAATTCTCTGACAGAGCGAATGTAGGATTTTGGTTATGCTATCGCCTAAATTTAAAAATCATCTCCGTGACTAATCTCCTTCAACAGTCTTGTAGTGAGTCTCAGTTTTTGCATCGACTAACGTCTTATTTTAGTCCGTTCCCCGCGATGTTTTCCATCTAATTCTGTCGTTTCCCGGCTATCTTTCATATGCCGTCTCGTACCATCTTGTCGTTGGCCTAACTTGTTTTCTTTTTTCATTGTATGCCTCACTTTGACCATCTGTTCTTCGGACTACGTTAGCCAGCCCCAAATCCACTTTCTTCCAGTTACTACGTCGTTTAACCTCGTTCATCTGATAATCTCCTATGTTTAGCGTCATTCCTTCGTGCGTAGTTTCATTTCATTGCTACGATTCTGCAGCATATACAAGAATTGCGACGTTGATTGTATAATTTTCTCTTTATATTGACGTCTGCGCGATATCGGATAAAAAACAGCGCGTTAAATAGATCAGGGACATGAGAAGTGCTTTACATACATATATTAATATATGTGTGTACGTGTAAAGGTAAAAGATGTTTATATTTTATTTTCATTTGTTATTATTTTTTTATACGGTAAAAAAAAAATAATGAAAACGTTACAAGAGGAAATAATAGGAAGGCCATCCGATTAGGACCGGCCGGCGGTAATTTACCGAAAAGGAAATTACTCCTAAAGGAAAGAAAAGTATTAGGAAGCATTAAAGGTCAAATAAAAAAAAACGAAAACAATAACTGACATTTCGCCGATAAGGGACAGCTTTTAACTAAGTACGCGTCGTGTTCATTTCGCGATAAGTCGGAACGTCTTCAACATCATCATTATCAACATCGAGAACTTAAGACTTTTAATTAAATAGCGCGCCTATTAAGTCTTGCCCGAAAGCCCAATACGAATCTATTTTCGCCTGGCTGTTACTATTTTTTTAAGGGTCATCGTAAAGGGGCTGTTTCGAACGCCTCAACGCGACAACGGAAAATACTCGAATTCGGAGTTTGTATTAGTAATTGGGAATTTTTTTTCGGCGCTTCGTTAAAAAAATTATTAGTAGGAAAGTCTTTTCGATGTCGTAGTTAAAAAACGAATTAAGTTTTTCGTTTTTCAAAATTCTTCTTTTTCAGCGCCATGACCGATCACGAATTGGCAAACTTCATTAATTCCCTATACGCGTAGCAGTGCATTCTTCAACGCTGCCGAAACTCGAAGGCTTCTAGACTGTTTGAGTGTTCTGGTCGTCAATGTCCACGTTTTCATATCAGCACTGACGAGGCATAACATGTCATAGTTTCGAATCTTAAGTCGAGATGTAGGTCGTAATTAATCGCAAGCGTAACGCCATAAGCGGAATGGTGTTCAATGATGTCTATAGCGTCGGATTTTTATTCAGTCCCTTTTGATATTCTTGTCTACATATTCCTATCGTACGTCTGTATACGGTTTTCGAGCGTATGTAAATTTCACGTTTAAACTGTATCTGTAAAATTCGTATACGACCAGATGCAGCGGATCGATACATAAACTATTCGAAGCACACGTTACGCGTCAGAGCCGGTAAATAAAAAAAATAGTAGTAGAGCTAACAGTCTAGATGGAATAAAACGAGGTTGAGTTACTTAAAAATATTAAAAATGACATTTTTCAGCTCCATTTACGAAAGCTATCTTCCACGAAATCGAAAAATTACAGCCTACGCGAAATGGTCATAAGCCGAAATAAACCTACGCGAATTCTTACTTCGCAAAATCCGACGGTACACGGACTAAGACTCCGAGTAAGCATTTTTTGTAATTTCTTTTTTTTTCACCTAATCATCAAACTGAAAAGGCGGCCGATATGTTGGAATTTGTACGAGCACCATTAATCATTTCTACTCTATTAAGCAGTCCCGGTGACATAAAATATTTTATTCGTAAAATGAATAATAATAAGAAAAAAACATCCTCTGCGACTAGGAGCGAAGGCGAGAAGTGTAAAGACGTTTTAACTAAATTCGATACAGAGTTTTTTTAAATTTTTACACGGGTTTATATATAAACACACACACACACACACACACATATATATATATATATATATATGTAAGAATAAGCCTATGTATGTGTAGAAGTCGACGCGCTTAACGCTACAAAATGTGGTTTGAATGACTGGTGTAGGTAGGTACATATCCAATTAGGCTCCCTCGCTCGTTTTACTCCCCATATATGAACGTCAATAGAAGTTTAACTTAAAAAATTATAGGTTTCGATATTATTGCCGGAAAATTATTATCTGAAAAGAAGTAAAAATTATCCGAATGGCCAAAAAGGACTATTTTGTATATTTTTAACGTTTTATTTCATTTGCGAAATTTATATTTACCATGTGTGCAAATAATAATTGCGTCGAAACAAGCCGCTGAAATCGGGTTTTTGTTCTACAGATAAATTTCCTCGCTTACGAAACATTTAATAGTTCTTCTAGGAAATTATATTAAAGCGACGGAATTCTATTTAGAATGGGATCTCGTTATTTCTGAACGTCAATTTGGATTCGGTAGAATACATTCGACCACCATAGAATACAACGAATTTCGCGTACTATTTAAGAGAGTCTTGAAAATGAACATATAAGGATACATTTTTTTTAGATCTGTCAAGTAAGCCTTAAGGTGGGATATCGATTGAAAAAATGTATCGTCACGACTTTTTTCGGTATAAATCGTGTCATTTTAGTCGACCTTTCGAAAACACGAAATCAGACAGTGTTTGTGGAACGTATAAAAAAAAATTAAACAATATTTACAAAACGTTATTCTCTAAAGGGCGCATGTTGCCGGTGTATATAAAATTCTTGCTCACGCGGGTTTAGTACATTGGACAGGATGGTAATGAACACAAAACGAACTGAAATAAAATTTAACGATTTGGAAATCTTGTCAACAATGAATAAATGTGTAGCTCCGGAATTGTTCGAGAAGCGATTGAAATTTATAAGGATTCAAATTTCAACTAAGAGGACGGATATTAGATAAATTAAATTTGGCCACTCCGGTCATTGCTCCGAGAGAAAAAAATTAATACGTAAGTTTTTTCGAAAGGTTAAAAAAAAAGTGACACGTTTTAAAATCGCGAATTTAATCTATGAAAGTTTAAAACTGTATCTTACCATACTAACTTATTCTAAAATGATCCTAGTTGACGGGTCTAAATCGACGACGCTGATATTTATTTTCCGTACATCAGACTGCCTCGAAGAAGCCTGTTGAATTCGGTTATTTATTTGTTCTACGCTACCCATTTTTCAGAATATCATATGTACATAAATATCATCTAATAAATGTCGAAAAATACCTTATAATCTAAAATTTACTAAATCGTTGGTGTTCGAGATAGATAAATGTAAATGCAGGCTTTATGTTCCAAAATTTAAAAATAAACTAATATTTCACATTTATTCGGTGCTCAAGCTAAATTGCAGGAACGTATTACTGAAACCGACTGGATATAAAATGAAGGGAATTAAATCCGGTAAGCAAGCTCCTACAACGTAACTCTAAAGGTCGTTTGAACGTACACGATTTGACGTTATTACTAATATCCTGACCACTTCCTATTGTTCTTTTCATTCAATTTTCCTATAATTCATATTTTTATCAAGAATATTCGTAACTTTTCCTCATTCTTAGATAATTTATGCTTTCCTTTACATTCTGTCGCATCTATTGACATCCACCTCTGTACAACGAATTTCTGCATTATCTCAACATAGAACTCAACTAATTTGCATTTCAAATTAAACCTTCTTACCTAAAAGTCAATTCTGCTCCTTGATGGGATATTTTTTGTTATAATAAGCAAAACGTTTTAAGTAATTATTTTAAACAATTTCGTCGTAGTCGCTCAATTAGCGATTACCTTTTGTATTAAAAACCGCGAAGCTATTATCCAACAATTTCTGTTAAAGAAAAAAGAGAATCTTGGAAGAAATTTTTTTTGTTCCATAAATCGTACTCAACTACATTTGGAATAAAGCTAGTTTGCCGGCAAAAACTCGCTTAACTATTATTCAGAACCCTCCGATGACTCATTTATGCATTTTATTGATGCTGTAGCTCCTTCGTATGTTTCTAATTTATCAGATCTTTCTTCTTCCGTGTCAGCTATTCCACTAAACCCTGCGCCCGACTGTCAATCTTAATTCAAGTTTTCCATCTGCCCCTTCTATAAGTGTATCTGAAATTCTATATTCTCCCTCCTTTAAAAAATCTTTACTTACGACGGCATCGCCTGCAAAATATTAAATAACTTCCCGTCTTCTGCTGTTACAATTCTTTGAAATGTTTCAATTATTTCCCGAACTCTTTCCGTCGTACATTACAAAATTTTGAATTTTTTACAAGTTTTTGTTATACAGTACTGCTTCTTAGATGAACTGTAGATAATCATCAATGTATTTATATAAATATTTTATAAATTGAGGCATTTCACCTCAATGCAGAAAATAAAAAATTTGGTTATAAAATGTAATGTACGATATAATGTAGTAACTGAAAGGGATAAAACTGGCTTTTATAATGCTGGTCCCAATTTTTTATGTTTCTAATTAATAAACCAAATTCCAGTGGTGGTAATATATCATTGTCGTTAGCCTTATGTATACGTATAACATGTGAAAGGATACTAAAAAATATAATTGTTTGGTGGCTCGAAAATAATAAATTGTTTCCTTCAGGAATGTTTGATTTCCGTAACAGGATCAGTTACCTGATTGTGTGTCTCATCTGATTGCATAAATTTACAAGACCTACATGTCGTATAAATATTTAATTTGCTCGCTTTTTAGATATAAATAAGGTTTTTGATTCAGTAAGCCATGCTTCTTGACTCTCTCATTTCCTTAGGATTTCCACATTCTTAATCGGGGTCTTAATTTTCGAACATTCATCCGCCAACAATACTATTACTAGATTGGTACATTTAGGATTATTTAAGTCCTGTCTTATTCAATAGTTATATACTTATACATTTTCACGCATCCTTGCTTAATAATACTAACATTTTATCTTATGAGGACGACATTGTATTTTACGGAATTAATTCTAACCTAACTGAGTGTGTTCAGTTAGTAAATTAGTTTCACTTAATATGCTATTAAACAATATGGATCTTATTTTATCTTGTGCATTATGGTACGTTCCTGTTTGGTAATTCCCCAGCCACATACATTTCCACATTGAACAAAGTTCGTATGTATTCGCTTATCGTTAGGAACACTTGTATCTACTCCAATATCAGTTATGGAGTAGTGATAAAGGTTTCTCCCATATATATATATGCGTCGAACATATTTTACATGTAGATTTAGATTATTTTAGCACATTTAAAACTTCTGTTCTTTCTTCTGTTTCCAAATTTTTCATATCAATAACATCTCCGAATTCACATCTATCTACACAGACGGCTCTAAATCAATCATACATGTTGGTAAAAACGTCTCCCTTTTTCGCTATTCCAAATGAACCTGACTCTATCTCACCCCATTGCAGACGTGAATCACATATATGTTCCCATTACCTTTTTTTCAGTAATATATTATCAGTTATCTTCCTCATAAATATGTCTTTCTTCTTGGGGGTACTCGTAATGTGCACGTTTACATTTGTTTATATAAGTTCATTCGTTACAGAAAACTTTGCTATATAACTTCTGTATTTTTGTCTAAATTTTTATATTACAATTTGTAATGGGTAAATCTAGCCAAATAAATTTAGATAATTGTTTTTGTGTAATTATTACCATAACTTTCCACAAGTGATTACATTTTATAGGTATGTAACGATCGCATAAATATACATGTGTATATATATATATTGCATGTGTAATGTATGTAAATATATACTTTGTCTAGTATTTTATTGTAAATAGATGTTTAATGTAACACTGTCCGGGTATTTTAAATTTTTTTTACGTATGTACACCAAATGAGAACTAACGATCAACATCATTAACGGTTCTAGAGACGTTTGAATATACACAAACAACTGAAAGTGAATGTATTTTTAACTTTTGCCTAGAAAAAATGCAATCTTAAAGAGCAGCGACTACTTATAAATACAGACACATCACGCGTGTATAGAAAAAATATGTTAAGACTTTGTAGATTCATTTCGATCTAGTTAAGCCACAGGTTAAAAAAGTTAGTTTCCTTTTTATAACTTTAAAAGTTCGAAACGGCGGTGCAACAGAGCGTTGTTTACTTTAGTCTTGTAAAATTTTCTTTAGTCGAAACGGGGAATTTTACCGCTAAATGGTTCATTCCCCAGTTCCGAACAAGAAGAAGACCGTTTACGAGGTAAACTGCCTGAACAACAAACTGCTGAGGTTGACGTTTTTTTTTTAAATGTTTGTTTACAGAACATCGGTCCCGTTCGTGTTGTAGCATCACTCCCGGCCATACGTCTATTTACACGGTACAGAAAAAAGTCGTTAACTTCTGTATCAACAGCTGATTTAGTACAACGACAACGAAAAAATTTCGTTCCTAAAATTTACTTTACAGAGAATATTCGCATAGTAGTTATTTCTAAATTTCTCAAACGCTCATTATTATATATAATATATATATATTATATATATATATATAAAATATAGTATAGGTATGTACGTGCCTATCTGGATTTAAGTGCAAAGCCCAAGAGAAAAATTGAAAGTGTTTGGCGTGAAAATAATCGTCATATTGTAATTAAATTTTCTATCGCTTCTTCAAATTACTTCTTTTTACTTAGTTCTTCATTCGTCATCATAGGTCTTTATCATCGCTATACACTTTTTGTCGCACTTTTACAGTTTCTTTCTCTTACATTTGCTCGATTAAAAGTAATTTTACTTTTTAATCCTATTAACTTATCGTTAAAATATATTCTGTCACTTATTCACACTCTCACACACACACACATATATGTACATACATACATATATAACAAACGTGATATCACGAAAACATCGACGCATATTATTAGCACTGAAGCATTATGTGAAGCTCGGCGGTAACAAACGTCTATATATTAACTACTATAAAACGTTTCATCCTAATCTACATAAGATTTATCGCGATAGAAATAAACCATTCGGAGTCAGATGTATCGACTATTTCAGATACATACATTTAAATCGAATTATCGTCAGCCCGCTCGAACCCACAAATCCGTCTTGGCATAATAGTATACAGACTGTATCAACGCATTTTAAAGACTTATTAAATTCAAAAAAAAAAAAAACAGTTAATGTTAGCCATCAAGAACACCGCTCAAAATATATGGGAGACAATAACAAGTTACGACAAATTAAAGTTATACCAGAACATTGGGAAACTTCGTATCGCGTAGTAAACAGACGATGTTCTAAGCAGAATCCGCATCGTCGGCCACATTTGTCCATCGAACATATAATCTCCGTATGTCCAAAACTGAACAAGGAGAAGCCTTCTCCTCGTACGAACGAATAAGAAGAATTTCTACAAAAGACGCACTCTGGTGTAACGACGAAGCTGCAGTGTACTTTTCGATTTTTTTAAAAACTATAAAATCACACGATAAAATATTAATCATTCTAGAATTGGTTTTATTTCCATTTTAATTCAAAATTATAGAAGACATAATTTTTCGTTTAATTTCTATCATCTATAAGTATTTTTCATGTACATATGGTAAAATTATTATTAGTAGAAGATATTACCTTTCCATTCAATTACTATATTATCTATAATTATCTAAATTGTATTACATCGTAGACGCAAATGACCTAGAAGTCGAGCGTCTTTAAATAAATACTGAATTTAAAGTTTGAAACAAGAAAAACAAATTAAATTTGTTCAAATCAACTGACGCCGATATTTTATTTTTTATACGTATATACATATATATTGCGTGAATGCTCGTATAAATATACATTATTATTATTATTTAAAAAAATAAATAGAGTATTTATACAGAAATAGTTTATTTTATATTAAAAAAAAACACCCAAAAACACTATTATATATTTATTAATGAATCAGTTATAAAAATAATAATTTACTTAAAAATAATAAAAAAACTAACCTAACCGGATTCATAATTACTTGCCAACCATCCTTCTTCATTTAATCCTAACTGTCTTGATCAAGAAACTAACAACTGAACTTTTAGACTGAAAAAACTAAACTCACTCGAAAATAAACAACCATCCCTTTTTATACCTTTTTCTTAAGCCTTGTTAAACAAAAAAATTTCTCGATTCTCTTCTATATTTACTGGCTAAATTAATTTTTACTGGCTGTATTAACTAAAATTATTTGGTCAAACTAATTTACTGGTTTTTTCTTCTTGACTAACCAAAATTTAATTTTACCGCCTAAACTTTTATTAACGAATTAACTATTATTATTGTATAACAATAGTCTATCCACTACAAAATTTTAATATATTTTACTTTAATTAAATAAATAATTATATATATATATATAAATTTTGCTTTATTATATTGATTAAATTAAATATTAGCTTTCCGCCTTCAATTTAATAAATTTAAATTTATTATGATGTGAACACCACGTAGATTTTTGAGTACAAAAACAATTGAATCATCTCCACGTCAAGTTGAGCATAGCGGACAGTACGTTCATTTTCTTTGTGAAATTTATACCTAATCGCGAGTTCATTAAATAAGTAACTTTTTGGGAAAACGTCTTTAAGTTTCACTTCTTCCTTAGGCGCAGAGTTTTTATTAATATATGTATGTATATATTTTGATAATTTCGTTTGAGCAATTATTTATAAATGATGTAGGGGTTATAAGTTTGCAACTAAAATACGAAGGTTACAAACACAAAAGAATTAAACGATATTATGATTTGTTTATCCTATTAGTTTAAATATTTATAAATTTAAATATGAGCAGCTTTATGATCAGTATGCAGGTTTTATTAGGTGGTCTTATTAAGTGATTTTAATTCGAAATCGGGCACTATAATACGAACGACGGATTGTATAGAGTAGTGGTAGGTTGTTTTGTCCCAACTATTCACAATGAATGAGGAGAATTGAAATTTTGTACGGAACGAACATAAAAGGAGATTATATAAATGACGGGTACCCGATGAAGTTACAAGGAATCAGATTACTTTTACGTAGACGTTGGAAATCACCAATTATTATAATCAAGACGTATCGAGGTGCAAATGTGAGTTCAGACCATCGACTATTAAACTCTGGTTTAGATTAAGGATACGCGATGCCAGCTAAAAAGCTAATAGACGAGAATTTCAGAAAGTGGATTTGAAAACAATTATACAAATGGTTAGGATGATAAATGTAAATTCATTATACGACTCGGGAGAATTATCTAACAAGATTGTTAGGAAAATATTAGAATCTGCATCGATGACATAAAATTATGGGAAAGTACGAGATAGATATATCGTCGAAGAGAAGCCTAACACAGGGTGATACTATATCACCTAATGTATTGCAGCTACAGAAGGTGTCTTTAAGACGTTAAACTATAGTTAAACGCGCACTCAATGCACGGAGAAAAGCTCTAACGTTTCGCTGATGATCTAGTCCTAATAGGTAAAAGTGCGGAAGAATTGCAAGTCATGCTGACGGAACTTAACATACATTCGGAATAGATAATGATAAACCGGAAAAAAACAAAGATAAATACAATGGAAGATACTATGATGAATGTAAGTGACGAAAAAAGAGAAAACGAGCGGGTAAGGACAAGAGGTTCCAATGGAAAATAAAGATATGATGTAATTAGAGACAAAAAGGATAATACCTCTAGGCCTTGGATAAACAAAGTTTTCAGAAATGAAAAGATACCGAATAGCGTGAAAAGTAAACTGTATAATTAGCGTGTGTTACCGGTCCTTACGTACGGAACTAAAATATAGTTTTACTAAAGGAAATAGTTAGAAGAGTTAAGGAAAACTCAAATGTCTCACACGAAAGAATTATTCTTAATATCAAGCTCAAGGACAAGAAGACAATTTTATGGATAAGATAACAAACAAAATTACTGGATGTGGAGGAGTGAATTGTCAGGCTAAAATGAAGTTGTGCAAGATATATCGCAAAGACGTTGATAGTTGTACCAAACGTGTATGATGCAGCGATGGTCGATTGACAGTAGTTGTACATGATGAAGAGCTATAAGAAGGAGGTGGAGAGATGATATTGTGAAATGAACAGAAATTAATTGAATTCGCGAGATAGAAGACGTTGGAAATGTTTACGGAAGCAGAGGGTTGATGTAGGCGTATCGTGGTATCATGCGATATATAAGTGTATATACGTATGTATACATTGTTATATATGAAGATGAACTTGTTCGAGGTCGGTTTTTACTTGTGATTGAAACGATAACTTTAAACAGAAAACGTATAAAATTACTTTCGCATTACAGACGGTGAACGTATAAGGGGATGATGCGGTGTAAGTCTTTGAACTTTCGATACTAAAACGCTAAAGAAATATCGGACGTTTTATCGGAACAATGTTCCTTGTTGCTAATTAAAACAACTCGGTCTACTTTCCATAGCACGTGGGTGGGTTGTAGCACGGTGGTGGGTTGCCGAACAGTCGAGGAACGGCTTTAATGCGATTAGTTCGTGTCGCGGTTTTGACAAAACTTATTAATCGAATTAGTTAAAAGTTACGTCGTCGAAAAGTTTATTTTAATGCCGACCGAGTTTAACTTCCTTAGCCAATTTCGAGCTTTTTCTCGTGAGTTCATTATTCTCTTCCTTTTGCCTTTTGAGGGCGTGGTGATATTATCAAAACGACGTCCTAACTATAGTTGTCCAGGTACTGAGCTTTATGAATCCAGTTCTTCCTCGCTGCCTGAGTTATATCGTCACATTAAAGAGTCAGCGGTCTGTCAATGTTTCTTCTCTTATGAAGCGGCCCACCATTCCAGCACTCGTTTTGTATTATTTTTCCCTCTGGCTATACACCCTGGGTGGTTTATTTCAGTTACAAAGTATCGGTCTTTTTCCGTATACATATATTTCACTCCCGAGACCGTCTTGTATCTAATATTAACCTTTCCTGCGCAGTTTGTGTTCTTATTATTCTTCTAATATTTACCGATATTTACCGGGTGAACACGCTGATTACATAGTTTCCGCTTTAAGCGTATTTCGTGGTTTTTTTAATTTAGTTTTGGATACGGCCGGTGGCGATATAAAACGCTTGGGACGTAGAAAACCCTCAGACCAAATCTAAGGTCGCATGTGATTCAGTGGATACTATACCCTTCCTTTTATGATCTTCTCATAAATACTGCTAAATGATCTTGTTGGTCAGCTTGCAGTAAATATTAATTAGAAAGAAAAAAAAGTTTCTCGAAATCTACAATCATATTCTGCGACATACTTTCGTCGGCCTCATCTTTCCTACTCAGTCACGATTGTAGTTATAAACTTTTACCTATAATTTTATTTTATATTTATACATTTATATATATATATATATATATATATATATATATATATATATATATATATATATATATAATTTACAGTTTTAACTTTATTTTGGGAAAGTTAGTTTAATTATTAAAGTTTCGTATAAAACAAAGCTGGCGCGATGTATGCGCGTGGTCGATTATTTCTTCCTGAAATAATTCTTTATAAAAATGTGAATAAATTTATTGAAATTGATTGATGGATCGATTATTATTATTATTATTAAATTATACTCGTTATATATATATATATATATATATATATATATATAGAGAGAGAGAGAGAGAGAGAGAGAGAGATGATCAGAAAGATCAGAAAGATAAACGATATTGTAAACATAGTTTTTTATTAAAAAAATAAAATTGTTTGCGTGTGTCTTATTAACTAGACTTTCATATTGAGAAGAACAGAAGACTAACGTGTATGACAGAAAATTTTCCATTTATTTTCGGCATAAACGTTTATATATATATATATATATATATATATATGCCTATATCTGTGTTTTTCTCCTATTTATCAATCAATAAGCACCGAATGTGTAGACGAGAACATCTCACATAGTGCTAAAGACAAGTTATATAATGGGGGAAGTTTTACGAAATAACCTCGTCGAAAATAGCTGAAAATAAATTTGAAACCGTACACGTGTTTGGGGTCTCGTCAGCTACACTCTCGAATAAATGTCAAATGCACGCTCTAAGAAATGAAAATTAGCTCATCCGGAGAAAATGCCTTTTCCGATATTTATTAGAATTACCAATACTGCCGTGGATATTATAACTATAATTACAGTGTTGTCGGGATCGTCATCAATTTCGTCCGTTATCAATTGAAAGGACCATCTTCCTTATTAATTTTTCGCGCGATGCAGAGATGAGTTAATTAGAAAACGCGTTTTTATTTCTCGACTTGCTCTGGCTTTTTCTTAAACTTGTTTTGTGTAATTCCTATAGACATGCGAAATGAAACGTTAATTATTTATAATTAATCAATTTTAATTAAAAGAAAATAAATTATAAAATTAACCGATTCAAATGTATTTACTACTAGCACTACTACAGCATACTTTCCCGCTTTAAATATGCACTCCGTATTTTACAATATATAGTTTCGTGTTCCATTCACTTATTGAAACCTTTCTTGTACACGCTTTACGCGCAGGATTTACGTATAGATGATATTTTCACCGCGACATTTCCTGATGATACCATCGCTTTATTGATTGTTGGCCGAAATCAGTTGGATGTTAAAAAAAATTATATATATATATATTAAACTAGAAAATGAAAGATTAGATTATCTATTTTCTGAAATATTTTACTTTTAATTTTAATAGGGTGTCGTTTAAGATGTTCAGTTTCTGTAGATGAAGTTCTGAAGAAATTTGGTCTTCGATAAACTTTTCCACTACATTGATGGAAAAATTGTTATAATTTTTTAAACATTGGGCAAAGAAAAATAGGACTTAAACTACGAACGCACACCACACACACACACACACGTATATATAACAAATAAATATATATCAATGTGTGTGTATATATATACACATATAATAAAATACATATAATAATACTTAAGGTGCATAAAAACACAATAAAATATTAGGTCCAGTACGTTCTTTACGTAATAATATACATAATTTCGAAATAGTGTAACTCTCATTAAAACAAAATGTCGACATGAACTAATGTCGTTAGAGAAAACCGGAGAACTATTAAAATTACAAATAACTTAAATTATTTCAATTAATTAAAGTAACTACCCAACATAGTTTTTCTAAGATGTGTATTCTTCTTTTAGTTCAGTCCTAAGACTGGTCTTTTTCTATGATGATATTTATCCAATGTTCCCGATTTTCCGCGGCTCTTTTTAACTCCTTATACCTACCGAACCCTGTGTCTCATAGTAAGGTTAATATGAATGAATTTCTGGGTTTCCACGCCCTCGTTTCCCTTGAACGTTGCCCTCGAAAACATCTCGAAGTATTCCTCCATGTCTTAAAACATGGCCAATCCAGGTTAACCGCTTTTTCCGTATTCGATCTCAATTAATCCCTTTTTTTTTCGTTTATTTTATCCATACTTTTTGATTTCATATCGTGTTCGTTCATCTTATCTTCTCCATTCTCCTCCAGCACCACATTCAAATGCTCGCAACTTGTCTACATTTCGTTTATTTATAGTCCAAGTTTCGGTACCATATAGTGCTATCGAACATACATGCGCTTTCAGCAGGCGTTTTCTCAAGTCCATTCTTTTTCATCAATCTCTATATGTTGGCGATCCGGTTTCTTACTGATCATCATTTTTTTAAATTTTGTTTATCTTTATCTCCATCCCGAATTCTTTTCCTGTCCTAATTGAGCTACTGCATAATTTTATTTTTAGTATCCTTGCCGACCCAACTACTATGGCTTGGTCGTCTGCAAACTTAATTACTTTCAATCTGACTCCTCCAATGGTTATTCTGAACTTTTCATTGCTTAACGCTTAAGGAGTGTATAGTCGCAAAAAAAAAAATTAATTAATTTCGACAAGTGCGTTTGTAATCTCATCAATTGACACGCGCGATCGAACTTTATATAGACGGTATGCATTTTAAATAAACAGTAAATAAATAAATACATAAATATATATATATATATATATATATATATATATATATATAAAGTTATCGTTTTGAAGTATTAGACGTAATCTTAAACTATATATATATAAAAGGCTATTTTATTATCGCGAAGGCGAATGCTACATCTGCATCTGCCTAAAATCTTTATGCACAATAAGCAGGTGGTTAAAAGAAGTTCGATATTTAAGTGTTATAGCGAATAGTAGATTAAATTTAAACAACTGTATAAAATAATTAAATCGTACGAATGTATACACGAATGTGTTATTTCCAGTGTTTCGCAGAAACTCGGAGAGTGGTACTATAAATAAAAACCTACTACATATAACAGTCGTAGCGTCGAGATTATGACGTTCAGAATCCGACAGCGATTATCAGTACAACAATTATGTAGAAGAAGAAAAAATCACTTGCGAGCCGGTGTACAAAGTGAGATAAATTTCGGGAAGAATTGTGACGAACTAATTGATCTTAAAGTACGTCTAAAGTCTACATGTGATATAGAAACTCAAACTTGCACTTTGATAAAAGCGATTCCAGAATCAGCTACGTTAGCCAGTCCAGTAGCAAAAAAACATAATCTTCTGGTCAAGAAAGCAGGCGAAAGGCGCGTTGTATATGGTATACCACGCGCAGTCCTCACGATAAGAATATCTTTAATAAGGCCAGCATTTGACTACGTCGCTGGATTAAAAATATCGATTGTAAAACATTTGCTGAATACTTTCAATAATTAAGCCCATCCGCTGATAAAGACTATACTACATGCAAGTTAGGCGAATTAAACGACTGTTTTTGCATATTCCGCCTGTTCGTGATGAACTTAGTAATTGGTCTCGTCGAGGTACCGAAAAAACCGAATTGTTTGCTAAGCACTTATCTCAGACTTTTCAGAGACATGATATTATGCCTAATATAGATCCAACTCCAGTTTATCAAATTGAACATTTACTCCCGTTGAGGTAACAAGGAAATAGATAAAAATCTCTAAATTCAAAGAAGGCTCCGGGTATAGATGAGATATGTCCAACTATCTTGGAAAGAGCTGTTGCGTAAGGGTGTCGTCCTTTTGACATATCTAGGATTAGAGTATGCGCGAATTTCTTTTAGAGTTGTACAAATAATAATGCTGAAAAAGCCTGACAAATCAGCAAGATAGGTCACAGCATATATGACTACTTGTTTGAATTAAAAATATTACCGCCGATTGTAAGAGATTTGCCACTTCATAAATTCGAATTTAGACGGCACTGCTCAACAGTCAGTAAGACGGGGTTACTAAAATAATCTATTTAGTATTAGAAGAAAACAATACTATCCTGCGGTGTTTTTGGACGTTGCACAAGCTTTCGACAGGGTGCGACACGACGGACTTAGAATACAAGCAGGGGTTCAACACAGGAGTGTCCTTGTATCTCTCCTCACGTGATCTACCAACAACATTCGCAGACGACACAGCAATATTAGCTGTTCGTCATGATATCAGCGAGGCAAATGATAAAATTCGACAGCATTTAAATCTTATTAGAAAATGGACCTGGAACTGGAAGTTAAAACTAAATAAACCGACATCAGTATTCTTTATACGTTAAGGCACGCAGTCAGTATGTATCGAGTATATCTTAGTAATCAGCCTATTCTTCGAACAGATTTTGCGAAATATCCAGAAGTGCACTTGGACGCCAGAATGTCCTGGAAGGTCCACGTAAAGATGAAAGTGTTTCAAATTAAACGCAGAACTACAAGATTTGTACTGGTTCATCGGTTGGCGTTTTGCATTGGATTTACATTCATCAAAAAGTTATTAAAAATAGAAAGATATAAAAAAATCAGTAAAATACGATATTTTGTCAAATCTCGTAGTTCACAATGAACGTTCAGAATGAAATACATCATTTTCCAAGCAGAGTCGAACTCGTTTCAATTGATTGGCAAACACCTTCCTCAATGTGCCAACAAGATATTTTATTCTATTTTTTTTTTTTGAGCTCTTAGATGGGGTTTCATAAATTTTATTCTTTAAGAAATTCCAAAGAAAAAATGTAACTGAAAATTACTAAAAGAACAAAAAAAAATTACTAGGTCCGATCTTGTAATATAAATATTAGCTCCAGACGACAAGAAGCCGATTAGATAAGTTAAATACAAATCTTATATAATTCAATACTATTCTATCTACTTTATAAAAATTATAGTGTACTTGTCCACCACGACAAGAAATCTAAGTACCAGTATATTTATATATATATATATATATATATATATATATATATATATATATATTATATATATATGAAACGTAGTGTTTGAAGCATGCTAAAAAAGTTTTTAAGCCAGTACAAGAGAAAAGGCCACTCTTGAAAACAATTCGAAAAACAAGAATAAAACTCATAGAGCACGTATTAAGACACGATGGCCTGTTGAAAGATATAGAAGAAGAAATACCTACGTGCAGACCGAAAGGATGACCAAAACAGACACTGATGGACATAATCAAGAAAGAAGCGATCATCGAGAGCTATATCAAACTGGAAAGGCTCACAGTGGAACGGAAAAATTGCAGAATTCGAATGATAGGGGCGAACCAGTTCAAGGACTGTTGAACCACTCCAAGGACTGATACACTGATTGTATAGAATAAATACATATAATAAGTATCTATAAATACGTGTATAGACGTGTTTGTAACGTTTGCGTGAAAATCGTTTTTTTTTTCCTAGGGCTTATTGAAATTTTATCACAAACACGATTAGAGTCGAGGTAAAATGAATAAATTTTTACCGGATACTCTTCTTGTTAGGTTGGTGCGAAAGTTGAAATTAATCACGTAAATTTCGCGACTCTGCACTAAGTAAGAAATAATAAGTTTCGTCTCGGCAAGCTTAAAGATAATTGATTTAGTCATCTCGGTCGTGTTCTACCGGCGTAGATATTATCATTACGACGAGCGAGACGATAACGATGAATGATGATGATGTTGATGATGATTATTGTCGTAATCACGGAATTACGGCACAAACGATAAAGTAATATCGGAAGAAGTTTAAGACGCAAGAAGAAGAAACTCGCAGGAAGAAAACTTCGAGCGTGAATAGAATGTTGATAAGTTTAATACGTTGTTGTTGTTGGTTTTTGTTATTGAAGTCAGCAGCTGTTCTAGCTCGTTATTTACTTAATCAATTAAAAAGTTCGAAACCGTACGTGAAGCCTCCTTTTCTATCTCTATAAAAAGGACGGAGATATAAATACCGGTCGTTGTATATCGGCTTCGAGTTATAATGAGTTCCGTTCTAAGAACAAGTTAACTTTAACGAAAGTTCTTCGTCGATTGCGTGAACTTGAAATTGTGTAACCGTTATAACGATACAATCGGCCGGGATCGTTCGTAATTTTACAAGATTTTACCGGAGTGAAAGTTAGTTAGGTTTTTATACGTTTATTACGGGGGTTAAATCTTTAAAATGTCGATCTTATTTCGAAGTCGACGGGATAACTTTTCTCTATTTTAAGTATCCATTCGAATTATCGGAAAATCGCGTTATTATTCCGTTGGAAATATTTATTAGATAACGGCATACATACATAGTCGCAGTGACGTATTTGCTAAACATAATTATATCGGGTTATCGTCGGAAAAAACGTTTTCGTCAATTTTCTAAGAAAAGGTAACCGTTGATGTTAAAAGAAAATTTCGGAATGTACACAAACGCGTTGAAGATACGTCTATTTGGGTTAAAATTGAAAAGCAAAAACTTTATTGCGTCGAAAATTTCGAAATAAATTTTTTTCGCGGAAACATAATTTTCCGAAATCGTCAGACGCGATCATTTCATTTTATACATATATATATGACCTCATTAAATACCAGTTGAAATTTAAAAAAATTTTCAGACAAAAACAAAATCACATACATGCACTTCTATACCTACTTATAAGTTCATACACACACACACATATATATATATATATGTATATATATATACGTTATAAACAGTCATCATTATCTTTCTCTCTAATCAATTGATTGCATACATCTTTATATTTCAAGATTTCTGGCTTGCCTTATAATCTCTTTTGGGTAGTTACACGTTGAGTTGACCAAATCTACTTCATCTTCTGATCACGACCAGCATGAATACTCCGTGTTCTCGTATTTGTGTATTACTACAGCTTTCTTGTCCTGATATCTTTGTTCTTTTCTCCTATTTTTGCGATCGCATTTCGTGCATAATCGTCTCGTGATATCTTTAACAATAACACCAAAACTCAAATACTGTCGAGAAACATAACTTAAATAACGCACAACGTGAACGTAAAATATTGATCTTCTATAAAAAAAAAAATTTATGATCAAAATATTATTGAAAAAATTCAACATTACAGAACATATTAAGTACAAATTTTCCATAAATAAATTAATAATAAAGTAGCGATAACGGTATGGATTTAACGAAAACTGAACGTTATTACGTTATTTCGTACGATGAAATTTCAAATAATAAAAATAAAGTAAAAAATAAAAAATAGACAAACATACAATCGATAAATTAATTAATTAGCAACAATGACCATTAGAGAGATAAATATTTCAACGGCCATCTAGTCCTTATTTAAAACGTAAGAAACTAAAGTTTTGGACGCTTATAATTCATTAAATATTGTTTAACGGAATCGGTTAGCAACCACGGTATAAATGGTTTGCATAAATGTGTCTTATTAAAGATACCGTTGCTTTCCCAGCGGTCCTATCCCACTTACAGTTTTCACCATAAAATAATCCCAATTGTGTTTTATAGCAAAGTCTAGAATGTACACAGTTGATACAATTGTCGTACGTTTAGAATTGTTTCGTCTGAATTTTTATCGGTTATGATCCTAGTGAGCTTTGTAATAAATAAAGCCGTTGCAAATGATATTGCACTACTCCACCCCGATGAATAATACCGTACGTGTAAGGATTGGTTGATATATAAACGGATTATACGCTTAACGGAGAAATATTGTTTTAGGTAATAGTTCAACTTCCTTAATTTATTTACGTTATGCTTCAAATGCTTATCCCGAGTTAGCTTACTGTCTGATAAAATTCCGAACTACTTAATTTCATACGTTTTCCCACTATATGATTATTTAAGAAAATTTTTATGTTCTCACACCGCTTTGTCGCTTCGTTAGTATATAAATCAAATATTTGATTTTAACTCGGGTTTGCGATAATTAAACGATTATCAGTCAACCCCGTATTTTGATATTTTATTAACCGCTACATTGCGTAAGTACTTGTTTAGAAAAACGAGAATTAACTACTAAGCCCCAGTATCATCGGCATAGCTAAAAATCTCACCCCCGAAACATCCAAATTACGAATGACCATATATGAAAAATAGATACGACCCTAATGTACTACCCTGAAGTACATCCGAACGATGAAAAAACCGGCTTAAAATAATAATAATAATGATAATAATAATAATTACGACAATAATAATAATAATAATAATAATACATTGGCATAATAATAAGGATAAATGACGATAACAAATAGATAAGTATAAAAATAGTAATACCGAAAAATTCAATAATAAAATTTATTCCAATATAATACTCAATCATAGTATACTAATAATAATAATAATTCAATTCAATTTATTTCGATTACACTAAATTACAAGGTTATATAAAACATAAAGTGTTTACATATCGGTAATCACTGGCTATGTGCATTATTGCACGAGCGCCGTCTTAAATAATAAAAAAAAAAACAGTTTAATAAACTTTATTATTACCGCCTTGACATGTAACTCGATTTTTCATATAATTTATTCCCAATCCACCAATAACAATTCGAAGAATAATTAAATTAAATTTAAAATAAAATTTAAAAAACATAAACACAGGAGTGCATACACACCAATAGGTATACACACACACATACACAAATAATAATAATAATAATAATAATAATAATAATAATAATAATAATAATAATAATAGTAAAATAGTAATGATAACGATATAAAAATAATCGGAGATTTATAAGATATCTACGGAGTGCACACAATAAACGATCGCGTCAGTCTGGTATTAACGATAATATTACACTTAACGAGATGCTAATGGAAAACCTTTCACTTACCACCCTCCTAAAACTGGTGAAATAAGATAAAAAAATAAAAAAAATAAAAAAAGTTTTTCATCATTATCATTTCACTATCCTGATTCCATTCCCACGACTGACTTCTTCCGGTTTCCGATAAAAATGCAAATTTCCAACCTAGAACGTTTTCCTTCCTCGAATACTTCAGACCTGCTCATCCCCGAACTATATTTTATCATTCGACTGGCGTCCGTTTTCCGTGATAATGTTCTCGCGATAAAATTGCGCTTATTCGTTCGGCGAGAGCAGCAACCAGCTTTAGCGAACTTTCACTTCCTCTATTTCATTTTTTTTTTTTTAATACGAAGAATGTCGAATAAAAATGAGAAAAAAACAAAAACAGTTCAACTTTATTGCGAATATTACCTGGGTGAATTATAAGCTATTTAGAAAATTTAAACGATACATATATATATATATAATATATTACATATTTTAATCCAAGGGAGTGTAGAAGACGCTCTGAAAATAAAAAATTATTTCTATTTTTATAACGTGTTACTAAATTGACTACCTAATGATGGATTTCGTGATCTGATTCTGAAACACGATATTTTTGTCGTTATAAATGAATTTATTTGTTTCGTGAAGTATCCGTAAAGTTGAATGATCGATAGAAGTATAGAAGAATTGCATCGAACGAAATCGACAAAATATTAAACTTATAAACTAGGTGCTACCGATTAAGTAAAATAGGACTAGGCAAGTGGGAAATCTGTATACTTCAAAAAAAATATTTTGCTGTATACGCAGTAACAGCATATGCGTGGGATTATATATATATATGTATGTCACTAATAAATTTTACAAATTTTTATGTACTTTCCTATCCAATGAACCATTTTCTTATATATTTTTCATAGGATAAAACTACCATCTTAAAAATACCGTCATATAAGTTGTGCTACATACGTTGTAATAGGCAAAATCGCAGTGCCCCATATATATATATATATATATATATATATATATATATATATATATATATATATATATATAATGTTAATATTATATATATATATAATTTTTTTATTATAGAATTATTTATTAGCTGGAAGCAAAATCGCGAAAATGACGTCATACCCGTGATATTGTTCCACTCCGTATACAAATATATCTAACGTTTTTAATCAAATTCGAAAATTACTACTCACTTCATGCATATGTAGGTATAAAGATGTTTTCCTACAACCGCATTCCTCCAGTTTAAGCTAAATTTTTTGACATGTACATTTTGTCATCTTTGATACATATAGACATATAATTAGCATTTCCTACGCTAAACGCGTTGTAGCATCGGCCGACCAAATATCGATCGAAAAATTTTTCAAAATCGAAAATCAAATTTTAAACGCCCGATTTCTGGTTACCGGTTAATTTTGGAAAACTTGACGTTATTATATAAATGATAGGTCTCCACGACTGCTTTCGTCTAACGTTAACCGGAGCCCGCTATCTATCATAGGGGCCTCAAAAACGGCCCAAAACTCCTAAACTCTTAAACACCCATTTTCTGGGTGAGTATTTTCTATAAAAATACGAGAATACCATTGTTAGACGCGTATATTAATGCCACATAACTTTCGTTTGAACAATTCTTCAAAATTTCGAATCGTTCGCAAATTATTGCGAAACAATCGAAATTTGAAAAAATTTGAAAAAAATTGAAAGTGTGTCATTGACTACCTAATGATGGATTTCGTGATCTGATTCTGAAACACGATATTTTCGTCGTTATAGATGAATTGATTTGTTTCGTGAAGTATCCGTAAAGTTGAGTGATCGATAGAAGTATAGAAGAATTGCATCGAACGAAATCGACAAAATATTAAACTTATAAATAAAATAAGATACTAACGTTAAGCCAGAATATATATATGTGTATATATATATATATATATATATATATATATATATACACGCAAAAATAAGTTAAAAGACAAAAACCGAGAAATGATTCGCTGAAATAACGCCTTTTATTGCGACGACCTTTGGATTGAAAAGGACGGATTGACCCCGTACGTTTACGGAAAACGAATGTATCAAAAAGAGACCGGGAAAAAATTGAAACGATTCGCGATGAGGACGACTAATACGTTATAGAAATTATTAATAAATTATGGAGGAATATCTGAGAAGACGATACGGCAGCGTTTGAAAAGGGTTCAGGAGTTGAGACTGTCATGAACGAAGGTCGTGCTCGAGACGGGAAAAACCGGAGAAGAATATGAAATAAAACTACGAGCCGTTTTAACGAAGATTTAACAAAAGGTCGCCTAGTGAAACAAAATCGTCCAGGAATATTTTATTAGATAAATTATATTGTAATAAGAGTAAAATGTGAATACGAACATTGTAGGAGACGATAAACGGACACTTTAACAAGAAGAGGAGCATGAAGCTCAGTTGCTGTTGAATTACGTAGCGAGAGAGCGCACGAAATACGAACATTCGAAAATAACGTGATCAGCGTATGCAACGGCGTACTAATCGGAAGGATTAACGGTGCAATAAACGTATAATGTTCATTTTGAATAGAGCGGCGGTCAGACGATTATAAAAAGGTGGCACATAGTGGCGAATGAAAAGACGAACGAACGATCCAGGAATCGTATTACTAAACTAACTCTTGGTTTAATAACGAGCTGCTAGATAATGGAGGGATCATTAAGATATTCTTTTCGCGAGCAAGTTTAATCAATATACGTCCTCTTACAATATAGGCTGATCCAGACAAGATTGAAGATGTCGTTTTTGGAATAATTCAAAAACTGCTCGACCAACATTTTTCGAATGAAATTTTATTGCAAAATAGGAAAATGAGATATTTACATTTGTGGAACAGAATGTCGTTGTAACAATGCATTCGTTTAGTCTTTACAACGTTTTCGAACACTTTTTCGAGAATAGGTCGCTGAATTTTTGAAATTTCTTCAGAAACCAGAGTTTTCAGAGGTTCCAGATCTCGTGGACGTGTTTCGTAAACGCGACTCTTAAGGTATATATCCACAAAAAAAAATAGAAAATCGCGTTTCGAAACTTTCTTTTCACCGTCGCGATCGATTTACGCCGAAAATAATCCTAAACGTTATAGGATACTTCTCCCTCTCTACACAATAAATATACAAATTGGGAAGATTTTCGAGCATTCATAAACTCAACATTAAAAATAAATTTATCACTAAAGACTGAATCAGAGATAGATGTAGCGGTTCAGTATTTTACTGAAACTATTCAGAGTATCGCATGGAAATGTACTCCAAACATTAATAAAATGAAAGAAATAAATAATCTTCCGCGATGTATACTCGATCTGGTGAAAGAAAAAAGAAATATCCGTAAAAAATGGCAATCATCCCGAAATCCCTATTACAAAACATTATTAAATAAAAAATCGAAAGAACTAAAGATTTTACTTAAAAACCTTAAAAATGAATCCTTCGAACGCTGCCTACATGAACTTTCACCCACAAAAGCGACAAATTACAACCTCTGGAAAGCGATTAATAGCAGAAACAAACCTATACAACCCCTTCCTCCAATTCGTAAATCCGATGGTAGATGGGCTAGAACTGACAAAGAAAAAGTTGGAGTATTTGCCAAATATTTCTGCGATGTCTTTAAATCAAATTTACAGACTAATGATTCAACTGATATTCTTGAATTTTTAAGTGTGCCATTGCAATTAAGTCCTCCGATTTCTCCAACGTCTCCCAGTGAAATCAAGTATATAATTGATAAATTTAACAAAAAAAAGAGTTCGGGATTTGATTTAATTACTAATAAACTGTTATCGGAACTACCCAGAAAAGGTATACTATTACTTACAAATATTTTTAATGCTGTTTTTCGACTTCAGTATTTTCCTTTGTCCTGGAAATTGGCGCAAATAGTGGTTGTACCAAAACCAGGTAAGGCACCGGACAAGGTTTCATCCTATAGACCCATTTCCTTACTTCCTATCCTTTCAAAACTCCTTGAAAAAGTAATATTGAAGCGGTTGAACCCCATTTTAGAATTGGAACATGTTGTTCCTCAGCACCAATTTGTTTTCAGAAAAAGACATGCGACCATTGAACAAGTACACCGAATTGTGCATACTATTCAAGAAAGCCTTGAAACTAAACAAGTATGCACGGGTGTGTTCTTGGATGTCAAGCAAGCCTTTGACAAGGTATGGCATCATGGTCTGCTGTATAAATTGAAAAAAATATTACCGCATCCTTTCTATTTCCTTCTAAAATCCTACCTTGAAGATCGCACATGCCAGGTTAAAATACAAAATCAATTGTCTGATATCTATCCTGTATCTGCTGGCGTGCCTCAAGGAAGTGTCTTGGGTCCGGTGCTTTACTTAATTTATTCTGCTGATTTTCCAGTTGATAATAACGTGATAACGGCTACGTTTGCTGACGACACAGCGTTGTTAGCTGTTGGTAAAGACAATAGTGAAACTACTAATAAGCTTCAAAAAACCCTGTTAAATGTTGAAAACTGGCTTGAGACTTTGGCGTATCAGGGTAAACGAAAGCAAGTGCACACAGGTTGATTTCACATTGCAAAATTTTATGTACCAACCATTAAAAATAAATGGGGTAATTATTAGCCAAGAAAAAGATGTCAAATATTTAGGCATGTATTTAGATAGTAAACTGACATGTCACAAGCATGTTAATCAAAAAAGAAAACAGTTAGATTTAAAACTGCATGGATTAAATTGGCTTCTTGGCAGGTACTCAAGTTTATCACTGGAAAATAAACTTCTGGTCTATAAAATAGTCTTAAAGCCTATTTGGACATATGGT
The DNA here is from genome assembly GCA_032883995.1 of Coronaproctus castanopsis. NCBI lineage: Eukaryota > Metazoa > Arthropoda > Insecta > Hemiptera > Monophlebidae > Coronaproctus > Coronaproctus castanopsis. Next base: position 64,354,486 of record CM065052.1, on the reverse strand, counting down.
TTAATGTTGTGGGGTTGCGCAAAAGATGTACATGTATATAGAATTCAGCGATTTCAGAATAAGGCCATAAGACTCATTGTTTACCCACCTTGGTACGTATCGAACCATATATTGCATCGAGACTTAAACATCCCATATGTAAAAGATGAGGTTAAACGTGCTGTTGATCGATATGTAAGTCGTTTGGAGACACACACAAACGTACTGGCGATCAGTCTACTAGACACTAGTCTAGATGTTCGCAGGTTAAAACATAGACGACCGTTTGATCTAGCCTAATTTCTCAGTGGGGTCCATCATTGGATGCTAACCCCTAACATGTTACTTCGCGTTTCAGTTCAATTGCTGGATGGCTGCCTGGCCAGTTGTAATTAAAAATATATTTTAAAAAAAAAAAAAAAAAAAAAAAAAAATAGGATGCCGTGATAAGTGAAACTAGACAAAAATCAGCATCTTTCCTGTATACACTATACGCGAAGCCCGCGGTTTGCGTTAGTGTTACCAACTGCGCTATTCAAAAAACATAACCGCCCGTCTTCTCCCGGTCCCACTATATTATCCCCAACGTTGTGAAAAATTTTTCGAAAATTTACAAACGTATAGATAAAATATAGGAAAATTTTGTCGCGTATATTTTTATAAAAAATCTAACTAACTCGATGAAAACAATTTATATAGAGAATGCTCGTTTTCACCTAATCATTACTTTCGGAGTACGCCGAGGAACGGCCCTCACTTATAGGCGTCAAACGGCGAATTAATTCACGTATTACGCTAAGATTTTACGTTTTCCTAATACAAGTTGTCGGATTATCCGGATGAATTGTAGACTCTTCGAATATATATATATATATATATATATATATATATATATATATATATATATATATATATATATATATATATATATAATTAACAAAACAAAATAAAATCAAAGTTAATCACTAAAAATTTTTTTTTTTTATTACACAAATACGTACACGAAGCTTTTCGACTATTAAGTTATTCACTTAATAGTCGAAAAGCTTCGTGTACGTATTTGTGTAATAAAAAAAAAAAATTTTTTTAGTGATTAACTTTGATTTTATTTTGTTTTGTTAATTCATAAAATCACTACTCTCCAATAAATCAACATTTATATATATATATATATATATATATATATATAAAGCCGACAATTCAGTGTAAGTGGATGTACTTTTTAAGTTTTCGCCGGATAGGCCTATAATATTTAACGATTTTCACTCACGATGTTCTCACTATATGCTGAAATTTTAACGTCGAGACGAAATCGATGCGAAATGTATTAATTTTTAAGAATACTTTTATATAAACACATTTAAGAAGCTGTATTAAGGAATGAACACAACACCTGTATGTATATAAAAAATTTATAATTTTCCGTCAAAACTAAAGGCTGGTTAAATAATCGAGTTTTTTCACCTGGAAAAATTTTAAATTTTTTACAGCGTGTGTGTGTATGTATGTATGTGTGTGGGAATGTTAGTGGGCGTAGTAAAGGGTACTTCATTTTCAAGTACGGTTCGCAATAATCGTATCGTTAGTAGAATATTACGCGACGAAGCGAAAAGGAAAAATTCGAAACTGAAAAGTTATTTTTTGAAAAATCTTCTTGCAACTATCCATTTACGTTATCTCTATTATAGCATCTTTATTACGGATTTTCAGACTTTAATACGATCCTATATACATTACACGCGTGTGAATTTGAAAATTTACTTATCTACATATATATATATCTAGATATTGTCCACGCGTTCATATATATATATATATATATATATATATATATATATATATATATATATATATATAATGTATGTACATAAATTCGGACGACAAATGCGTTTTCAAAACGTAACGAACAAATAGCCCGACTTAACGAAAACGGAAAGCGTATAATATATAATAACGCGGGATATAAACGAAAAAAACGGGTCGTTGGTTTTAGTTTTTATTTTTTTTTTATTTTATTTATTTTTTTAAAATAAAGAAACAACCCCAAATACGTGTCCCGATTACCGGAGTGGATACTCTCGTACGAAAGGATTTCCTGATTTCCTTTTCGAAATTCGCTATATATACAACGACCGAAGATTACGAGCGTGTAGCGTTATTTAGGCAGGCGAATATGTTCTCGGTTAAATGGGAAAATTTCCAGATGTAACTTCTGAAGATAGGAGACAAAAAGGAATTTAATAACAGGTCGCGTTCGATTCGCTTTTATGTTTCCTAATGACTAGCGTAAGACGTAACTAGCAGTAGTAGAAGATTGGTCGGCGTTCTATAGTCGTAATTAGATTCGTTCAAAAGGTCGCATCTTAATTTAAAATAACTAGTCGAGTGTTAGCTTAGCGGCGTATTAAAAGAAGGAACTTTCTATTGATACGTATATATGCATATAGATGCTCGTCATTGATGTACTTATGCGTGTATAAATATTTATGGGCGCAGCCGGCATAATTTTCAAATTGAACTGTTCAGTCTACGAAAGAATATATAATCGTTGTACGTTAAAAAGAAATTACGACTTTAATGATTACTAAAATAAACCAATTTGGTATTCCTATATGGTTCAAAATAAATTTTAGTACTCCTATATGGTCCAGAAATTTGGGTGATCAATATTGAATTGAAGTCTATGAAATGTGATGATGAATGATTATTACGTGTAAAGAAATCGGAAACATCGATTACTATAACAGTAGTGTATTAACGGATACTGAAGTTTTTTTGGGCTCACTACGCGTGCAGATATGGCAAAAATTGCTGTCCGAGGGAAAGCAAACGGAACGAAGGGCAACTAGCAACAATGTGGAAAGACGCGGTTGTTAAATTCACCGGACTGAATTTAGAACATGCGATCAGTCGCTGGTATACAATCGGAAGGCTTGGCGTGTAGCCGCGGTTCACAGATGAGTGGAAATCTAACGGATTAACCAATTCATAGTCACCACACTGCGGACAGGATGTTGGACGAATAAGATATATAAAATAATCGAATCAAATTATATTCGTTTATAGCGCTAAAATATTACACCCCTTAAATTATAATGAAATAATAAGACTAATGATAGGAGAAAGGAAGTACAAAGAGCCCTCTAAGGCGCGTAAGTTGTGAGCAGAGAGTATTTCGCTTTAAAATAATATAATACATGAAAAGAATTGATGAAATCGGTTGTGCTATATTGCAAAAATAATGATAGTAATAACTATAAATATGACGCACACATGCACACACATATATACATATACATATATGCACATATATATATATTAAGCATGCATGGAAATAAGTTTTCTCGTAATATCCACCTAAATCAGTATGTTGGTGCAAGGGTTAGTAAATCGCGAACCACATCTTACGTTTCTGGCGTTCCAGTCACCGTCAGAGATGAACCAACGGGCTAGAATAGTGAAATATTCGCTTAGATTTCGTTCGTTGAATCTGTGATTTGGAGGACAATACACTGAAAAAACTGCAATTTTACCATTCGATGTATATTCCATTATATTTGTTGCTAGAATGTCTTTAGTAGATAGATTTTTAAGTTCATAGTGTTTTATTGTACTTTTAATAACAACAGAGCTGCCACCGTGTGCCTTATGGTCAGGTCTTGTTAGATATTATAATTTGTAATACCGAAATATGTTTTATCTGCGAAATGTGTTTCAGATAACAGCAATATGTCGATTTGTTCAAAGTAACATCTCTATTTTCAGTTTATTTTGAAGTACACCATTGGCATTCCACGTGGCCATCTGTAACGACGTCATTGTTAATTAATTTAACGCCGTGAGCATGTTTAGTACGACTGTATTATGCTGCAAAAGCTAGTTAAACATTGAGATTTAAATTCATTAACACGATTATAGACGATGGATATTCAAAAAATATTGCATTCGAATGAAGGATAATTTTTTTGGAATGTACAATTTTATAATGACTCAAAAATCGTTTCCAATAGCGTATTTACTAAATTATATCGCCTAACTGGTTTCTTCTACACGAGACGTAATAAAACGTTAGTTTAATTTCGCATACTTATATAATCGTTTAGGATCGTCATATATTAATTTACTAAAAAAAAAAATATTTTTTTTGTGGAAACGACACATTTACCAACCAGGTAGTATTATTGGGGGATGGCATCGCAGTGCTTTTACGTACACTAATACTCACCATTGAACAGCTCGGTGTTATGACATACATATAAACATTTTGCTAGGCACGAGGAAATGTTACATATACTTTGATTAAGGGAGAAGGAAATTCTATATACTGGTGGAATACGAACGAGATGGTAAGTCAAAGTGACGTTTTGAAAACCTATGTTGAACGAGCGTAGAGAAGATAACACCGGTACATATAGCAATCGTTATATTATACATATATATATGGATAGACTGTCTACCTTTCTGCTACGTTCGAAACAAGTATTTACTTAACAGAAAGTGCTGTACCGTATCTTATGGCGGACGTTTCCTATAATAATAAATCATTAATGTCCCTTAGCATTCAGCGAGAGCAATATTAATTATAGTGGTAGTAGTAGTAAGGTTTAGTAGAAGTATTAGTAATAATGTTGTTTACTAGGTATTATTCGTAGAGTTTAGTTGTGTTCTTGTAGTAGTTAATGTTCGTAGTATCAACAATATCGGAAGTAATATTCAGTGGTAGCGTTAGTAGTATTGGTAGAGGTGGATATCCGTTTTCTATCGATCGTTCAGGGGGAGCTTAAATTTGTTTTGTTTTTTTCCGACGGCTAAAAACGACGGCTTACAGTTTGAGACGGCGGAACGTTCATAAATAATAGCCTTATGGTAAACAAATACAGACTAAACCGTCGCCAGTATGAAAAATAATCCGTCTTAAGACGTGACACAGAAATAAGCCATCGGTGGATACCTCGTTCAGAATTCTGAGACACACTCGCACCGGTCAAACAGCTTGTTCTAACACGTTATTACCGTTTTCGCTAAAAAATCATAATTCTTTTCATAAATATAATTGCGAACTATAGATCTGCTATAAAATAAAAAAAAATAAAAAGCTAAAAAGCTGTTGTTCTTCATATATGCTTTCTCTTCCTATCGCCCGTTCACTATTGCTCAGTTCGATGATCTATGATTTTTTTAAATCCGACGAATTTTTTAATTTTATTATTTCTAAATTCAATTATCCATCGTTGAACTATCTAATTTGCACTTCATCGAGATTCTGTTTCTGGAATATATAAAATATTTGGATAGCAGATTTGTGGCTGGAGCAGATTGGAACGCTAAACATACAGCATGGGGGTCTAGGCTAATAAGAACAGGGGGGGGGGGCGAATCTTTAAACATACTCTAGATAACCACAATATAAACTTTATATCAACCGGAGATTTAACACATTAGACAAGTGTTACTTAATAAAATACCGCATTTGCTATCGTTCTCTGACCACTCCGCGCAATAATCTTAACACTCGGCGATTCAGTAATATTTAGGGGAAAATAAGTATACTTAAATAATAAGAAAACTGACTGGGGATCATTTAGGAAGTATCTAGACGTAAAATTTAAAAATTCCACTAAACAGTCAAATTGACATCGAGAATGCCGGAAGATATCTAACTAGAGAAATACAAACTGCTTCTACTCTTAGTACTGACAGGTTGTCTCGGAAAAAAGAAAAATACGAATATGGTTTAGATAAAAAAAATTATTTAATAATAAAAATAAAGAACTAAAAAATCTATTACAAGAAATTAAAAACAACAACGAATATATGTTTAAAATTTATGTATATTTTATATATATATATATATATATATATATATATATATATATATATCTATTTTATGTACTTGTGTGGTTCAGCTCCAGTTTAATTCTTGAATTACAACTATCAAAATAAACATTCAACTTGGAAAAGCAAATTGAAATATTCTTTCAGACTCGAACATTAAGCGTAGCTATTGGTAAGTTTCAAAAATTTGAATAAAATTAATAACACCGATTTATTTAACTAATCAGATCGGACCGAAATTTACGGCAATAACTTTATTGGCTTTTTGTTTAGCTTTACGGCTGAGTGGCTGCTGGTGATTATATATTATCAGTGTAGCCACTTTTCAATTTCGAATTCGAAACAACAGAGAGATATGGACTGTATAGAGAAATTGAAATCCGATAACGGTCGATAATCTAGATAACGATACTAATTATTCCGCGATAAAGATACTACCACCTATATGAATACCACCGATATGAATATCAGTGATATAAAAGGAATGTTTATCGAATTACCAAATGAACTGAAGACCGATATGCTAAAATGTTTGGCGATGCAAACAGAAACAATTACAGAGAACATAAGTGATTTATTTAATAACAAAATAAAAATACTAGAACAAAAAATAACAGAACAAGATAACAGAATAAACAAACTAGAACGACTAGTTAGAAGTAAAAACGTAATTCTTTACGGCGTAAAGGAAAACGATATTGAAATGCATAGAAAAGACGTGGAAAAGAAAGTTTTGGATATATTAAATAAGGATAAATTGCACGCGATGAAGAGGTGGAATTTGTCAAGAGAATATAGGAAAAAAACTGACGTTATAACAAGACCAATACTAGCGAAGCTAGCAACGGAGAAATTAAAATCAAAAATATTGCATAAAGGAAAATCGCTTAGAGAGAACGGTATTAATCTAGAGGAAGATTTCCCACCGCAAGGTATTAGAAAAAAGGAGACAACATAGAAAAGAGGGCAAATTTGCCGTAATAAAATATGATAACTTAATTGTAAAAGAAAAAAAATGAGCCACAATCCAGAAAAAAGTACCGAACATCCATAAAAGATCGCGATAACGACAAAAATGAAGTTAAAAGTCAAACAAAAGCCGAACAATCGAAAAGCATAGAAATGAGCATAATACACGCTCAAAAGACAATACCGGAGCGCTACGAAAATAGCAACTAACTGGAGCGAAGCTAATAAATTTAACTAAAAAACAAAATTTAAAGAAACCAATAAATCACCCAGGTGATGTGGACGGCCAGGATGCACTAGTCCAAAACCTCCCAAGTATTATAGATAGTACTAAAGACTTTTCTGAAAAATTCCCGGAAAAATCAACTGGAAAATCATATACATTCACCCTAGGAACATTAAATGTAAATACTCTAAAGTCCACAGATAATCTCACCGAACTAGAAGAAGCTATGGGAAAAACCAATATAGACGGTCTAGGAATAGCAGAGGTACGGATACAAGGGGAAAGCGTTATAATGACAAAATACCCATATATTGTGTATTCCATAGGCGAAACGGCAGGACAATATGGTGTTGGTTTCTTGGTAAAAGCAAGTCTTAAACATAAAATTATAAGGTTCGAAGGTGTGTCAGAGAGAATAGCTCTTATCGATTCGGAGTTGAAGAAAGATTATCATCTAAGAATAGTACAGGTATATGCGCCTACTTCGTCGGCGGAGAATGAAGATCAGAAATTTTATAACACATTAACTAGAACAATATCCGAAACCTTTATAAAACGAAAGCGAATCTTTATAATAATGGGCGACTTCAATAGTCAGATAGACAGGAATAAAGAAGTTGGAACAATTGGTCCATCTACTTACGGTAAAAGGAATGAAAGAGGCTGAAATCTGATCGAATTTTGTCAGGAAAATAACTTTAAAATAATGGAGACTCTCTTTAAAAAAAGACGAGGAAAAAGGTGGACATGTCTAGCGCCAAATAAAGCATATAAAACGCAAATAGATTACTCCAATGGGCATGCCATCAATTATAGACGTAGACATCGTGATGGGATTCGATTTTTATTCTGATCAAAATTAAACTTGCTATAAACAACCGAAATACAAACAGAAAAGGAAAAGTTAAAAATTCTGCTGAACTTATCAAGCAAAATGCAGAAGTATGAAATTGAGATTAATAAATCGCTACTCATAATTCCAGATACATGTCCAATAGAACATAAATACACACAGTTGCAAAAAATCATTCTAAAAAAAAAAACAAACAAAATTGTACGTGAAAAAAATAAAAAAATAAAAGCCGAATCTTTCTCTATGCAAATAAAACAGTTAATAAAAAAAAGAAACCAATTAAAACGTGAGAAAACTAGGAAATAAAATAGAATTAAATGTTGCCTCCAAAGCGGTTAGATATCACATTAAATCAGAAAGATTTAAAAAGCAACAAAAACAAATTGAACAGATATTACAAAATAATAGAAGAACTAAGCAAATTAAAGCTAAGAATTGGAAAGAACTGGTTAATAAGACTAGAGGATGATAAAGGAACTGTGGAAAGAAGTCGCAAATTAATAAATCAAATTGCGAGGCATTATTACAAAAAGTTATATAAAGATGATGACAACATCCAAGAGGCGATGAACATAAATTACATGACACAAAAGGACAAAGACTACACTACAATACCAACGATCCTGCTAGCAGAAATCAAAAAAGCTGTAAATAAAGCTAAGCTAAACAAGGCAACACGATAAAATAATAAATGAAAATATCAAATATGGAGGAGAAAGGTTATTTATAGAATTGGAAAAGTGATTCAATGAAATAATTATAACACAAACAATTCCAAGCGAATGGAAAAAATCTGACATAATTCTTCTACATAAAAAGGTAAAAAAAGAAAAGATAGAAGATTATAGACCAAAAAGTCTTATACCAACAATAAAAAAAATTTTATCCACCGTAATATGGTCGCGACTACGGAACCAGCTAGAATCACACCAGCTTCGTGAACAGGCGAGTTTCCGTAACTCGTATTCAACAATAGATCATTTACATGTTATTAATCAGTTAATAGAGAAATAGAGTACAGTATATGTTTATAGACTGTAATAAGGCCTTTGACTCGGTAAAGCAATCATATATATTTCAAACACTACAGAATCAAGACTGTCGAAGAAAGCTAATACGACTAATAATGATAATGAATAACAACGTTGAAGCTAGAATAGTAACAGATGTGGATGGAGAATATTTCCCGTTAGCGCGGGGAGTACGCCAAGGAGATCCGTTATCTCCAATTTTGTTCAACTGCGTCTTGGAGGAGGTTTTCAAAGCGCTAGATTGGTCGGACATGGGCATTAATTTAAATGGAGAATTATTGAACAGCCTACGCTTTTCAGGTGGTGCTAATTACATCCTCCTTCAACCAATTGGAGTAATCGTTTCTCTATCTGCAGCTAAAGGGAAATAAATCGGCATTAAAAATAAATAACGAAAAAACTAAAATTTTATGTCAAGAACAAAGAGGCTTTATATAGGAAATAGCAAAATAGAACAAGTCACCGAACTTATAAATTTCATTTAAAAGCACATTAACAGCCGACATACACCGCCGAGTGGCGATAACATGGAAAAAGTACTGGATGATGAAATCAATTTTTAAGAGCAATATTCCGCCCACTTTAAAAAGCTTTCAATAGCTGCCTGCTACCATCCTTAACACACGGCTCCCAAACATTGTCGATGACGCAATGACAGAAAAATATTCTAATAGCCTGCCGAAACAATTTAGAAAGATCAATATTACAAATCGAGAAACTAGATAGAGTCAAATTAAAAACGATTAAGGAACAAATGGATGATAATAGGGATGTCATAACTTCAATCCGCGCGCTGAAATGGAAGTAGGACACGTCAAAAGATACAGAGATTAGCGGTGGACGAAGAAAGTAACGGAATGGTTCCTGGCGTACCGCAAGTGAAAAATTCGCGACCGTTTTATTCCTCGGTTCCAGAATGGCACAAAACAAACTCAAGTGGGAAAAATTGGGAGACACCTTCCCTCGAAAGGGTCTGGTGTGACTACATTCGAAATTAATTTTAGAAATTAATTTTAGGTGTAACCGATATGTATAAATTGTCAATTTAGTTATGCTAAATAAAGGTTATTATTATTATTATTTCTTTACACTACAGAAGGAAAATAGCCAAATGAAGGTTTCTTCATGGCAACGGTAGAGTTAATAGTTAGTATTTAACATCAACCGTCTCCTATGTTGTACCAAGATGAAATAGGCGATCGAATCGTTTTTTTAGCGAGCCGCGTGCACGAACGAACCTCGATTTAACCGTTGCCGTCAGCTTTCCGCTTATATAATTCTCTTTTGAACATATTTTCCCGTATGGATATGCATACTTTGATAACAGATATTTCTTTAATAAGTTGCTTCCCGAACATATTTTGCGATGAGAACAGGAGTTTCGCTGTTGTCTATTCCAATGGTTCTAGATTGTTATTATGTGGTGTGTGTTTGGTATATATGTTCCTTTACTAATGTACATGTAGTATATACGTAAAGGTTTATATTGTATTTATTAATTTGTTGAAGATTATTCGTCCGTTTATTTCGAGTAACTTTGTGTGAATGGGGTGTGAATGATGTATGTTTTAATGAGTGTGAGACTTGTGAATGCGTGTAGTTTTTCTGGTGTGTTTAATTGGTGTGAGGCTGGTGAATGTGTTCAATGATTTTTTTTTTTTTTGTATTTTATTTTTTTACTTTTAATTTTATAATTCAGAAAAAAATATTCATTGTATTGTTTTATTTATAAGCCTACACTATAATTGGCTTTTAGCTGTTGTGTGGCTTCATTAAATAAATAAATAAATATGCGGTAAAGACTAACTTCAATCCGCGATATCGACGACTAGAATGTAGTTGTTTGGCAAATATTTCATATTTTGATTTTATTGATTTTATTTTTTTTTCATTAATTAAGTACAGCTTGGCTATTCACCTGTGGTCTTATCTATGAGTTTGTGTATGTGTATGTACGTGACAAATGTCCCAGCAGTCAATGACAGATAAGATGTTTCTTATTCTGGTAGTGACTACTGTATAACGGTACATATACACACAAATTATTATTATTTTAATTTTAATTTTTTATATTTTAATTTATTTATTTTAAATTTCTAATGTACCCTTCTACTCTAAACACACTAATATATATATATATATATATATATATATATATATATATGTATATATATATGTATGTATATACCATCAGAGTCGTATTGTTCATTGATAAACATCGTGACTGGTCCATTTTACATATTTTTACATGCAATATGGACTTAGCGTTCAAGTCAAAAATTATATGCTACGCTAGTGCGTGTATATTACCTTGTACGGGTGGAGTGCTTCAACGTGATAATTGAGAGTTGTACGATGATGAAAAACTTTATGGAACCCTTGACCGTCTAGTTGAGTTTCGATCGCTCTAACAACCATGCCACCTTGTTGTATATATATATATATATATATATATATATATATATATATATATATATATATATATATATATATATATATAAATTGCATCGATGTATTTATGTACATATATATTTATGTAGATATAATTATTTTATTGTTTATATAAACAAGTACTATATATAATAAATACATAGATAAATGGATGTACAAAAACACGCGTTTGTGTATGTCTGGTCGAATATTTTTGAGTTTATATTAGATATCCCCGGTTCCGAATTCGACGTCTGTAAACACGGACGGATGATTTAATTTAACGACGTTAATTTTAAACCGGACCGTAAATCCGCGTCGTAAAATCTCTCACCCCTGCTAACCTCTTCCGAACCCCGTGAATTCTTGATGATGGTTTACGACCGCTAAAATTAAATCGTTAAAATGTACATAGATTGACCGGAATTTTGTTTGTTGACTTTTAACGAATAGGTTCGCAAACGAATCGTACTTCTCTGATTCGATCTTCCGGAAATACGATCACTTCTCGTACAGTTCTAATTTTTCCTGATACCGAAACTTTCCTGAATTCCTTAATTCATTTCTGCTATTATATACAATATCCGTTATCTTAGTAGTGCTTTTGTATCTAGTGCTGAGGCCGCTGTAAAGTTCGTCTAAATTTCTAGTTACTATATAATATTACTGGTAATTCCGTTGCTGAGATTACTCATCTAAACAAAAAAGTCAACCGTTCTGCTTTATTTATTGTATAGGTACCGTTTTTTTTCCCTCTTTTATGTCGTTAAAATAACATATAATGTGTACTGCAAGACTGTTCGATTTAATCGGTTCAAATCTATAAAAGAATTCAACCAGATATCGTTGTTCTTCCTCAGTTTGATCAATTTCCTACCTATCATATTCGTAATTTCATTGGTCTTCGTTTTGACATTTCTCTCTTATAATACGTATTGTCAGTTCATGTTTATCCACTTTCTACTTCCATTCTTCCAATCGTTTGCAGATCACAATACTTTCTTCGAATGTTCTATTACCGCTTCTTCGAGAACAGTTCTCTTTAACGATTTGATTTTTTTTTTTTAGTTTATCGTTGTAAACAAGACTGGTCTGCTATCTACCCGTAGTTTTGATATACTTATTTTATCCGATTCGTAATGCATAATTATTTTATTAATACGGACTACATTTTAATAGTTAAACGGCCTGCGAAATTATTGGTTATATGCGAATAAGACGTTAGTCAAATAAGCAGTCGCAGAAGCGACTATTGTTGGAAAGTCTCATGCAGGTAATTCCATTAGTGACAAGGTAATAAGATAGGAGGGTGCAGAGCAACAGCTTGAGGAACTGTTTAATTTTGCAAAACTCGACAACTATCTTACCGCCGGCGAGTTATAACCGCCGTGAAATCCGTACTCCGTTGACTATGGTCTTTAATTTAGGAGGGGCTTCAAGACAGCATGTACGTTTTTCATATTGCTGAATTATAACGCTAAATCACAAACTCGGAAAGGTATGCAATTCATATGAATTTCAAATAATAATAATAATAGTAATTAGACGTGCACCGACACACAATGACTGGAAAGATTTAAAATGGTTTCATTGTAAGTGAGCTACTAATACAGATCTGTACCATTCGTAACGAATAGGAGAATATGACGTAAAGAAAATTTTTCGATAATATCCAGGCATTTATTATAAAATTTCGAATTATAATTATTTCGTCGTATCGTGAGTTAGAAAAAAAAAAAAAAGTAAATATATTTAAAAGAAGTATAAATAATTGTCGACTACGAATATCGCAATTCCCAGAACGAGAATACATTGGCAATCATCGGTGAAAATGTCGCGGCAATCGTTGAAAATATGCGGTTGGATTTATGTCCCCCATAATTACGATTCGATCGCATTACGCTTACTATGTGATCAAAAAATAGATCATCTGCGAATTACCTTCTAAAATGGGACCTCTTTTGTCAAAGTAGACCCGGGACTAACGGAATGGACGAGCAATCAAACCGAGTGAATTTTAATCTCTTGCCAACAATTTTGCCTTCTATAATATTTAGTTGATATTTCTTACTTAAATCCTCTCAGAGTGTGTCCGAAGTATCGCAGTTGTTTTTCTTCGATTAAGTTTAATAATTGTGGACGCTTCCTTTTTTTAAAAAACCTCTAAATAAATTATCGATAAACTATAGTTGGTTAGTTTTATTCTTTATTTGTTTCGCGTTTCATCCTGACACGGACTTCCCAAGTGAGACATTTGTCTAAGTACATTCCGAGGTACTTTTGCAAAAAATGCCCGTGGGACCATCGGGTTTCCTAAATATACTCTACAATTTGGACCAACTATTCGGTTAGTAAATGTAATATGAACCGACTTCAATTAATTAAATTTGATCCCCCAATTCTCCGGTGACATATAGGAGGAAAATGTAGCGAATAAATGTATAATTTCTAATTCGGCAGTTCGATTTAATTTTAAAGTGCACTTACTTATAACAGGTTTTTCGTATTTTAGTAAATATTATGACCTTTGTTTCGCTATCGTTTGTATTTCTAATAATTACGGCGGTTATTTACGATACGATGATTAGCCGGCATTTGAAGTTTGGATATATACCGGACCGATATAACTGAAGCGCCGCAACATATTTATGACAGTTATGAAGGTATTAACAAGGCAATCGTTGACTACAATACTCGGAAGGTGCAATTAGCCAAAAGAGGAACTATCGACCGAGTCAACAAAGAGAGTATCCGTTCGAGGGTAGAATCGAAATATGAAAAATGAAATACGTCCTAAACTGGAAACAACTTGCACATGTTCGACGACTATTTCCGCATATGTGGTCGGGAATAATTACTCGTTCGACTGTACCAGTTGCCTAAATAGGTGCGCGACTTTATCAACCTGCTATATCTAACGGAAACTGCGACGTTTTCGCAGAATTCTGGACCAATTAACGTGGACAGGTTTCTTTACTCGACACAAATAACAAGAAGAACAATACGATGTCAGGATTCCTCCGTGTATAATCGACTTTATTAATATCGTTTATATGTAGCAAAAAACGAAATTCGGGTTTAGCGTGTAATGCGTGTAAATGGAAAAATTCATGTAAATCAGCTTTATAATTAGCCGTGGAAATAGATGGATAATTATTAATAAATCGTTACGCCTAGTCGAAATTAGAGTTGCTCAGCCGTAATGAGTAGCAATTAAAATTGTCGAGAAAGAATATTTAACCGGTTAATATAGGACGAGCTTTTAAAAAGTTTCTTCAACAATGCATGAAAGAATGGGCACTTTGAATGAAATGGATGAAAAAAAAATTGAAATTCGTTATATATATATATATATGAATGTATATATATACAACGAGCACAGCTCAGGTACATTCAAACAGCTCTTATGCTATTTCCGCTATGTCGTTCGGACTTGAACCGAGGACTTTCGAGTGAAAAAGCGAGGGATATAAAGAGGATTAAAAGTAGGACGACTTTATTTCCGCTTTTAGAGAAAACTTTTACCCATTTTTTTTTATTCACGATGTGCCCATTATACGGTACATGAAATTTTAACGAACATTTTTATTTTTTAGTTGATGTGTGTAATGTGTCCATTTGAAAAAATATTTATATAAATACATATGTAAAATTATCAACGGTTCGCCTAAAAAGCAGTATTGAAGAATTCACATCTGTATAAAATCTATAGTTTTGCGTCAAAAGTTTATAATGCATTACTGAAAGGGTTAAAGTGTACGGAAGGGTAGTAAAAAGATAATTACGGTGTATCAAAAAAATAAAAAAGTATATAATGGACATTTAGTAAAATACGATAAAAACGATTTTAATTGAAAATATTCAGAAACATAGTTTGTGCGAGATATTTGCGATAGAAAATAGTCTATCCGAAAGTATCCATCGGACACGGAAGCTCGTGATGGAATCGTTTTAGCTTTCTGTTCGCGTAACTCGACTCCGGATCCGACCGTGAGGAGTGGGAGTAGAATTTTTCACGGTAAAACGTCGAACTATCCGTCAAATTTTGGTCGACAAATGAGTATCAGAGGTCGTTGTGAAGGTCAAGAAGCCGTAGTTATTTCGATTCGATGTTACTACTTACAAGTTAGATCCCGAGAAGGGTTAACGGAGTTGAAATATATTACAAAGGTCGAATATGTCCTACGGATTAGATTTTATATTTATTTCAGTAATTTATGTAAAAGAAAAAACGAAAACAATAAATTTTGGAAAGAATTAGTAAACGCGTAGCCATCAAAGTATTTGTATAAACAATTGTTGCTACGCTAGTAATCGAATCGATAATTTTCAGTACCTAAAATTAGTCAATTTAAGGTCATACGCGTAATCAGTTGTAATCTGTTTTTTTTTTCTTTTAGGCGTCCATATCGATAATGATAAAACAAATTCCGGGGATTTTTTTTGTATGTTTACAATTTTTCCATATGTCGAACCAACCCCGGTTATTCGATTATTTATATTAGGGTTTCCTACCTACGAATGTAGGTAAATGTTTTCCGTATAAAACAGAAATTTTGAAGCTTCGGTGATTCGATTATTTATATTAGGGTGGTTTTCTGTAGAACAAATTTTTGTAGTTTGATAATAGTTCACCGTTAATTCGTAGAAATATATCTAAACTATCCTCTTCTGATAGTTTCATGTAGGGTACACACAAATGTATAAGTTATATCCTCATCTGTCAATTTCATGTAAGAACATCGATACACCCTAACAAATAAGTTACATGTACGAATTATTATTATTATGGTTATTTATTAGATTTTATTATTTACTGCTTAAAATCATTTATTATATTATTATTATTATTATTATCGAAAAACCAGATATCACCGTCAACTTACTCGGACGATAAATATTTCGATTCAACTGCACGCTAGTTTTTTTTCCCAAGTTGGATTATTTATTTTTGTTGCCAAGTTCCTGGATTGGTTATAACCGACTTCGAGGAGGAAAATGTCTTTCGCAAAAGTCTATAAATTTTTCAAACGTCAGGAAACACTCGCTGAAATTAATTACGTACACCGTTCACCCGCTCATCTACCTCGTCGATCCCTTTGTTGGTGCTGAGGTCGTACTGATGGTAATAACGGTAGTAGCGTTTAGTGGCAGACCTGTACTTTTATATATATATATATATATATATATGTGTGTGTGTGTGTGTGAGTGTGTGTGAGGGGAAACATTTGACCTAACTGAAAGTACACAAAAAATAATGGAAAATATGCGATAATAAGAACAAAACGTGGCTAGCGAATGGACAGTTATGTTATTTAAAGAAAGAAACGTGTATATTTTCACAGTAGTAAGCATTAACAATAATTATGACACTGCCTACCGTTTAAAATAAACTTACCGCAGTAACTATAAACATGACATCAGAAAATTAATTTTTAATAATGGATGTTTAATATATATATATATATACAACATGCAGGAAAAATAAACAAAACGAAAAAAATGCAATAAAAATATACAAAGCAGACCGTCAAAAACAGCGATAAATTAAAAAAATCAAAACGTACTTAATATTCAAAAATGAATGTTAGCGATAATTATTTGACAAGCTGTAGTAAATTATGCTCGAGTCTGCGATGTTTATATACTTAGTATATAACTGCTTGGAATCGTAATTTCCAATCACCGTAATTAGGTCATTATCATGCGTAACATATTGTTTAAAAAATGTAGTAGACATTTTTAATACAAAGGTAGTTTCTATTGCTCGTGCATTTTCATTATATTACTATATATATATATGGGAGTATATATATCAAATGCATCTGTTCTGAACCAACTGAAGCCTCTTGGAGCTGGAGTTGCTAATAGAACTGCACATTGGACAGGCGTACGTTAATACTGGTGTAATGAGCATTTTTTTATATATTATTAATTTATTATTGACATTTAGGAAAGATTTGCGCTTAAACCAAGGATAAATGGTACAAATTGCTCGATGTGTTTTAACTGACACGTAATCTAAATGCTTGTTCAACCTTTTATCTAATATAACTCCTAAATCTTTTATTTCGTCCGCTTACATCGTTAATCGTTAAGGTAGTATCTAGTCTTAGCTGTAATTTATTCGTTACTGCCCTTGGAATGTAAGAAATAGAAAATAATGCTGTATCATCGTTTTATATATGATACCATTGTGCCAAGTAGTATAAAATGCTTTGGCCACGTCAAATAAAGCCATCTCCCGTATGTTTATTACAGTTAAAGTTGCGAGTAATATGTTCTGCTATTCTAGCGATTTGATGAGTGGTAGAATGGCCAGGACGAAAACCAAAGTGTACTTTTGGTAATAAATTGTTTTCGTTCGAGAAAGTACGTAATCTTTTTAGTATTTCAGGAGATTACTCAACAAGCTTATAGGCCGAATGTTATCTGGTGAGATGAACAATCTTTTCCAGGTTTCGGAAGAGTTATGATTTTTGCTACTTTCCGGTTAGAAGAAACATACTCCAGTTTAAACATATTTATAATATTAGCGAGTTGTACAATAGCCTTGAAGGGTAGATTTTTTATGATAATCGACGAAATGTTATCATCTCCGGCAGAGTGCTTGTTTTCGAATGATTTTGAATATGTTGGAGCACCTCCTTTGGTGAAGCGAGTAGTGGTTGGGATAGATATTTAGAAAGAAGTTGTATATTTTTTAATAACTAGTCTTATTTTATTACTCCGATAATTGGTCGATAAATTGGCATTACGACTATGAACGCTGAAATAATATCCTGTCAAAAATTTATCCGTATCTGAATACACATATCTATTAAGAAGATTGTCGTAAATCGGTGGAAGTGCTTCAGCACGTTGACTGTATCGTTTGCAAATTCTCCAAGGACTGTTATCAACTGATAGAGAATTGAGAAAAGGTTTTAGCAACTTTATCACTTAAATTTTTATTCAATAAATTTTTCACCAGCCTGGTGAAGAAATTTAGTTAGTTTTTTGTTAGAGAACGGCAATCAGCGTTAGAAGAATGACGTTTTGTATACATTCCACGAAGTTTATTTTTAAGCCCGATGATAGCAATTAGGAAAAGATTGGAATATGTAACATCAAACACCGGATTCAAAACTATGGAAGTAGTAGCTGGACAATAAAATCCAACGCCCTTGATGCGCAATCTCCTTTGAAGAAGATGCAACTTGATGAGGATATATGTATATAATATATACACACGCGTACGGACACATAAGTTTATGAAATGAGCTAACGCATTTGATAATTTAGTTGTTCTCGAATAATCAATTTTAAATACTTCCTTATGTTTAGTTGTACAATAGGCAGATTCTTCAGAATTTCGTTCCGAATTAGATTTCTCTATACTGCTTTTAGTAAGATTCCGATTGGTTTAATACAGTATTTTATAGCTCACCGACCTATAGTTCCGTAAGATAATTCCATCTGATACAACGTAGGGTCCTTAAATGCATTATGGATAACTACCGTAATGAAAACGAGACTTGTTCCCTCCAGCTATGATGATGAACTATTACAATATTTTAAAATCGTGCACTTTTCCCAGCTGCTAAACGTTTTATCACTCGATGTTATTTTTACATCGTTCCGCATATATTCCGACTTTAACGAGAATACATCATTATTCCCGCATTCAGACAATCGGCGTTAATATCTTCTTGGGCTGATTTTTAGGCTATCTCCGGATACCTGAAATCAGTTGCAAGCACACAGCGTCGTCGATTTAGCCTAAAATTTTCATAGGCCGTTGACGTATAGTAAAAGTAGATAAAGGATTGTTAATACAGTTCCATGGGGTGTCGCCGTTTTGTGGAGTACGCTGGCTGTAAATAGTGTTATTAGTTTTTTAGTACCTCGCGTTTTCTGTCGATGAGGTAGCTTTTAATCCGGCCGAATGCATTTTTAATAATGTTCTATCGTTGATTGTATCCGAGAACTTTACGAAGGTCAACTTATACTAGATTAATTGCAAACCGTTCTCGAGCTTTTTCCCTATATATATATATATATATATATATATATATATATATATATATATATATATATATATATATATTTATATATTTATATATATATATATTTATATATATATATATATTTATATATATATATACTGTGTTGAAACGGACCCTTATCGGTTCCTTTACCATGAATTAATCCGTATTGGTTCTCACTAAACGAAATTTATTTTCTTCGAATAATCTAACACGAAGAGTAGGCTTTGTTTGTAGCTGGAGATATCGTCTGTATGGCAATCTTTGAAAGCCCGGAGTTTAGTTTAAAATCATATAACGACGTAGTTTAACGGATTTATTAAATATGGTTTCGCGAAAATCGTCCGTTAAGCTAATATGAAGTTGACGGAAAAAAAATCGCAATTTTGAAAAAAATATAAAATAAAAAAAAATAAACGCTTAATTTAGATGTACATGCAATATTACAAAAAATAACAAAGCCAAAAAACAATTGTTTATAAAGTTTTGTCGGTTTTTGTATATATATATATAAAATTTGGCGATTTTAACGACCATTTTTGTTGGTTACTTTTTAATAATCACTAAATTTCACATTATTCAAATTATTTATTTTTATAATGTCGCGGACATGTTTCCGTCATTCGTTTTATGACAGCCCGTTATTAATTTTTTTTTTGGACGTATTTTTATATTTATTCCAAAAATGTGTACGATATTGTCTTTTAGTAATTTTTTGTTCTTATTAGTTTTCGGATACTTCGTTGCACACGTTATTCGAAAACTAACATTGTACCGGAATAATTCGCTCAGTTTGTGGTGATAATTTAAATGTATTATACGTTATCCGTTATTTAATCCGATCTTTTTCGATGTAATTCGGCTTAAAAGAGCTAATTTTAGGAAAGAACCGTATTCAAATTTCTAGGGGCGCTAATATAAGCCTGTGACGGATATCGAGGGTAGACAGCAGATTTCGAAAAAGTTGACTCCATCGAAATAGCGGCCACCGATATCTATTCGTTGGTTATTTGCAATAATGCCCGACAAACGGATACGAGTTAATTTCGTCATTATCTAATATTACGAATTGGCGCGGAATGTAGCGATTTAAAAAAATAAAAACACAATAAATTTGATCGCGTTGTTTACCACATTCAACGACAATAATATATATTTATTTCGATAGAAAATTCAATAAATCTTGAAGAATTTATATGTACGTAGACCAGTGGCGTAGCCAGAGTTGGTTGAAGAGGGTGGTTCAAACAAAACTAAATTATAACAGTAAATCCGAGTTAAATTATAACCAAAACTGAAGTAGATTAAAAAGTCCTAATCAAATTCGCCAGAGTTATTTTTATAGTTATTAGACGTCGAATATGTAATTCTATTAGAAGCGATAGACGGCAGAAATATTTAACGTCACTGGAACACACTAATACTAATAGTATGCTATTGAGGATAGAGGGAGATAAATTCTGCGAAAAAATAAACGACAGATAATGATTTTATATTTTTCGAAGGAATTACATAGTAATAATTTAAATTTAAAAATTTAAAATCTATTCTTCGCGTTTTTCTAGAAAATTCTTCTAGTACCTCTCCTATATTACAAAACTATTTACTTAAAAAACAACGAAATTTAAATAAAATAAATGAAAATAAAAAAAAAACAAAATAGGTTTAACAAATTCAAAACTACATTTAAGAACGAGTATATATTTTCTTATTATCAGATTGATTCCAAGGGGATGTCTGACCTACGCCACTGACGTAAACATATGCCAAGTATCCTTAAAGTTATACATTAGCAGTTACAACCAACCAAATGACTTTACAAAAGTAAAGAAATAATAAAGAAAATAGCCAGTAAAATAACAATAGGAAAAATTAAAAAAAAAAACAGCCTATTATCTTGTATATTAAAAATTTAGTTTAACTTGTACATAAATAAAAATAAAAATAAAAAATCGTTATACAGATCCGATCGTATACATTAGAAATCGTTGTTTAATTCGACCAGGCTTATATTTAGCGTAACGCATGCTGTGAGACCCGAATTAAGTTATTGTCATGATTATCATAAAATTTCTTTTTTGATAATTTACAAATACGATCATAAATATGAGGAATATTTAGCGTGGAATGTATTGTATTTTAGTCCATCGAGGAGCATTTAATGATATAACATCGGTTTTGCATTGCCCGGAGCATTTTGTAAGTACTAACGGACACTGAGACCGGACAAGCATAAACTAGGTCTCTTATAACGGTAGTGTAAATTAATTTCTTGTTTACTGCGGAAAGATCAGAACGGTAACTGAAAATTTGTAGATTACTCGATTAATAATAGTTTTTTCACTTTGCTACTTATTGTAATAATATTAATTAAGTATTTTTTTACATTTTGTATAATTTGTATTATTTTTTATATATATATAAAATTGCACACTAAAAATTTTTTATTTTATTTTTTTACGTTCGCTCAATAATAGTAGCCGAAAAGAAGTTTGGTGATCTTTTTATTAAAAATTTCTGTAGAACCGATTTTTGATAGATATTAAAATGACGAGTGCTAAATAGAAAATCGTTTTTCATTAGGATCGATTGAAAACTGACGTGGACATCTATCATTTTGTTTGTAACATTTATCCTATAACATCGTTAAGGAGATATCGCCGGTTAGAAGTTGAATTTGGGATTTTCAATACGTCCCTCGATTGGTTTTTGGACTGGACGATATGCTTTCTGTATATATATATATATATATATATATATATATATATATATATATATATATACACTTTAGTACCCCATTTCTTTACTGCGGATATTATATATGTATATACTTTGGCGCAAGTGCAGTAACCGCGCATTTAACATGTATATATTCTCTCATAATTTATTACCACACATAAGTACGTGAGAAAAGGTTACAAAATGTACATGTCAAAAAATTTAGCCTAAATTAGAGGAATTGCGGTTGTAGCAAAACATCCAAAAATTTATACATACATATGCATGAAGTGAGTAGTAATTTTTGAATTTGATTAAAAACGTTAGATATATTTGTATATGGAGTGGAACAATTTCACGGCTATGATGTCATTTTCGCGATTTTACTTCCATCTAATAAATAATTCTATAATAAAAAAATTATATATATATAATATTAACATTATATATGGGGCACTGCGATTTTCTCTATTACAATGTATACAGCACAACTTATATGACGTGTCGTTTTTAGGATGGTAGTTTTATCTTATGAAAAATCTATAAGAAAATGGTTCATTGGATAGGAAAGTACATAAAAATTTGTAAAATTTATTAGCGACATATATATATATATATATATATATATATATATATATATAAATATAATCCCACGCATGTTGTTAATACCGTAAAATATTTTTTTTTGAAGTATACAGACTTCCCACTTGTGTAGTCCGTTAGATAAGCTATGTTACTTAATCGGTAGCCCCTAGTTATTATTATTATTATTAACATTATTAATTTAACTTTTTATTTTCTATTTAGTTATTTATTATGGAATATTTATTTCCTAATGCACACACGATGTGACTGCGTGTATATGTAAATGGTTATGTATTTTCGTGATATTTACATGTAAATATGTTTATTTATATATAACGTAATTCATTGTTACTCGCGTTATGGTCAATTGTTCGTTTATGTTATATTTATTTTATTATTATTTATTTTTCAGTTTTTTTTATTTTATTTGTAACATAAAATAAGCGTACCTATATAATTTTCACTTTTCTCACTTTTTTAATGTTCTATATCTTTATACTATTAGCAACTGTTTTTTCATTATTCATTCTAAACAAAGATTATAAATTTTATATACGTGCATGTATACGGGTGATTATGTATATAGGTGTTTAGTTGTATTTATACGAATGTATATAACTTAACTCATTATTAACTGTTCTTATTATATATATAGTGTTGTCACTTTTTCTTAAACGGTCTACTTTTTCATAATTTTTTTCACTTGTTTCTCTAACCTACAGATCGCGGAATTCTGCGCACGCGTAGATTAAGCGTATGAATACCGTCGACTCTCAGAAATATCGTGATACTATAATTGTTTTCGTTGTAATTACCTACGACAATTATTATTTGTTTGTATTTTGTATATATCTACATCGTGCGATGGATTTAAATAAATTTGATTTGATTATTATTACGATTAGTATCATTATAATTTATGTACATATAGAAATGCGATCGAAAAAAAGCAGAAAAAGCGGGAAAGCCAAAATTTAAAGTGGTCGCATTTATCTTCCTTTCGTGATTTTTCGGGGTATTCTTTTCCCGGCTTATAATACGAAAAGTCGCGTCCTTTTTGCTATTTATAGATTCGAATGGATTCGAAAAAAAGCTTAAGACCGGTAAGGATGGCGTTGCCAAGTTTCATAATAAAAGTGTGTACAATATGTAAGTATATCAACTTGTTGCGTGCGTAGAACCGATTTTATAATGGCTTTTTATTTAATTTTTGTCGTTGTTATCATCACTTTGTCTTTATAGTAGAAGAGAAAGTTGACAAAAAAATGAAGTTAAAATTTGCATGCGACATCGTCGTTAGGTCGCGTCTATAAGCAAATCGAACCGTTGGAAAAATGCAAAATTTAAGAACTACGTAAACAGACTAAGCACGAACTTCACGCGTAAATACGAAGCCTTTTACTTTTCAATCCGACCTTATCCGTGTTACATTATAGGCTTACCCTTGTTACCATGTTACACGTACATATATACATCGTATATACACGTGTAAACGGATATATAAATATTAGGTTAACATGAAAGTTACTTGGAGACGTTGTTTAACGGGTCCTTTTTAGTTGAAAGGTTGATGGGAAATTTCCTCAGTTTACCGTTTGAAGACAAAATTAGATATAAAGCTAAAATGACATATTTATACCGGAAAAATTTCTTTAAAATATATATATATATATAATAACCTTTTTTTTTTATTAACAATTTATAAATATCTGTTACGGCTAAAATAAATTTATGAAATTAATTTCGAATGTAGTCATACTAGGCCATTTCGAGCGAACGTCTCTCCCAATTTTTCCCAGTTGCGTTTGTTTCTATACAGGTCGCTTCTGGATCCCAGAAATTTTTTGAAGTCGTCATCCGAACGTGTAAACGGTCGCGACTTTTTTCTCTTGCGATACGCCAGGAACCATTCCGTTACTCGTCCACCGCTGATCTCTGTATCTTTTAATATGTCCTACTTCCATTTCAGCGCGCGAATTGAAATTATGACATCCCTATTATCATCCATTTGTTCCTTAATCGTTTTTAGTTTCTCGATTTGTAATATTGATCTTTTTAAATTGTTTCGGCAGATTATTAGAATATTTTTCTGTCATTGCGTCATCGACAATGTTTGGGAGTCGTGTGTTAAGGATGGTAGCAGGTAGCTGTTGAACGCCACGATTTTTAGATTGAGCGGAATATTGCTCTTAAAAATTGATTTCATCATCCAGTACTTTTTTCCATGTTATCGCCACTCTGCGGTGTTAATTTGCTTTTAAATGAAATTAGTCGACCTAAATATATAAGTTCAGGGACTTGTTCTATACTGCTATTTCCCCTATTGGTATAAAACCTTTTTTTTTTATTTATTTTTTTTTTTGACATAAAATTGTAGTTTTTTCGTTATTTATTTTTAATCCCGATTTATTGAAATAATTTTTAGTTTTTCTGATTACCGTTTTAAAATGTTCTTGTATTTATATTACAATTTGTTGACTACGATATTATTAATATTATTTCGCGATGTTATATGGAACAAACAATTTTTTTTGTGGCGTGTATGATGTTGAGGAGAGTAAGGTGTAATTGCAACCGTTAGATATTTTAACTACGAGCGTCCACCGATATATTTATATTCACTAATTTCATGTAATACATACTCTCTCTCACACACACACACACACATATATATATATGTATGAATATATTGTGTGCATAAAAACAATTACAATTGGGGCAACGAAAATTTCGTTCAAATTATATACATTCTAAGCTGAATATGGCGAATACTTGGATTATAATGAGTACATATGTGTCCGTATAAATGAAAAACTACAAAAAATTTCCAGCCCTAAAGAATTTAACGTAAATAATTAAACCCGAGGAATTAATTATTTACATTTTTGTTTAACGATAAAAAAGGAATCAAGAAAAAAATTTCGCTTAATTCCGGTCTAGATATAGTTTAGTGGTGGCATAATTTCTAGAGCACTGAACTGTTAAACCGACGGTCGAGCACTTTTCCCGGTATAAAGTTTTTCATCCGTCACTCTCGCTTATCACGGAGAAGTTTTTCATCCGTCACTCTCGCTTATCACGGAGATTTTTTGCCTTAGTCACCATTGAATCCGTAATTTGATCTTTCTCTAATATTTAACTTTAACTACAGTCGGTAAATTTGTCCTGTACAAGATTTCATTTTGTCGGGTTTTTAAGAGCCACGCTAGCTATATGTACTGGTACATCTTAGTACCTTCTCAGAGTTGAGTATCGTGTCTATATTCGAAGTTATGTTGTCGAAGGGTTAAATATAAAAATCGCTAACGGTCAAAAATACCGCTTGTCTGCGTCGATGTAATAATAATACTATTTCGTTTTTCATTGCCGCGAATGCACTAGTCATACAGGGATAATACTGAACTAACTGGATATAATTTTATAAAACATTTGGGAACGGCTTCGGTAACACCTCAAATGGAACGAAGATCGCAGGTATCAGTCGACGAGTCCGATTATATGCAAGTCTTAAATTAAAGATAGATGAATGTTATAGCACTGAGAATAGTACAAAGTTGTCAATCAGAACAACTTAAAATGTCCGTCGAAAAGTGAGCGAAAAACGTTCCATGCATGTCTAATATGCAAGACGGGGCTATATGTATGGAGTGTACAAGAGACGTTTTTATAATGGGTGTAAAAATAACCATTCAAAATATATTGCACGTTTTTACACGAATATTATTTTTTAAATATATTTTTTTCTTTTACGTTTAGTCAACATTAGTTAGCAACATCTTATAATTAAAAATAATATTTAATCAACTTTTATAGATATATATGAGCCATAAATTATATTTAAAACTTCGTGAAACGTTTTTATCAATATATAATTTTTTTTTTTTTAATGTAAATCTCGCGAAATTATTTAAGTATAATAGAATATTACTTTCTTTAAAAAATTTAGGTAGATATATTAACAATTTAAACACGCCGGCCAAAAGGTTAAGGGTTAAATTGATAATTGATACTCGTATTAAAATGTGTATATAGATTGATCGAATGAAATTCTTGAGCCCCCGTCAGATCGTATAAAGTGCACAAATTGTGGCGAAATTTACGTACGGCCCGTTAAAAGAGTTGCAAAAAACAACAACTTTAAACTTGACAAAAAGGCTGAAGAGAAGAGGCGTGTGGAACTCTATATTTTATATTTCACCCGGTTTTTCCGGATTTTTTGAACTTTTAACTCTGTCTGATACTTTTTGATTGTATTCGTATTGCAGCTTTCGGCAGATTCAGTTTTTACATCGGTACTAGTTCCTTTATTCACGCATATGCGTGTATGTAACGTACAGATGAGAGCGTAAGTGTATATTAAAGTTAGATATACGTGTGAATATCGAACGACTAAAAAGTGAAATAAATCCCATTTATAACGTTAACGTGTTTAATATGAAAAATAAATCGCATCGATATTTTGGTATAATCGCATAAAGATTCGTTACGAGAACTATAGAGTCGGAAGAGCTGTCGCGTGAAATCAACGATACGTATTAAAATTTAGTTCGCGAACGAAATAATCGCCATTTACGGTTAGCTTAAGCATAGTAATTAGCAAATTGATCAGCTTCGGAAAGAGATATTGTCGTGTTAGAATTGTCAATTTACACATGCCACTTATAAATATATATATATATATATATATATATATATATATATATACGTTTCGCTTTGTGTTGTAGTGTTAGTAATAATAGTAAAATTATCATTAATAATAATTCGAAAGATTTTACAACCCTCAAGGGGATTTTCTCTACCTTTCGATTACGAAGGTAGTGTACCGATACACAGAGATATGATATACAGACGCTGTGTATCAGATTTAACTGTTGCAATATGAATAGGTTCCCTTAATTTTACCTTTACGTAATTTCACGTCCGAAAATTAATTTATCTATTGCTGTATACATTATTCGTACTAAATCCCTGGGTCGTCGAGGTTTTAATTATAGCCATAGTCTGACGATTGTTAAATATTCCAACATACGTACATAAATATATATACATATATATACATATATAGGATACGTAAATAGTAGTAAATTGTCGAGAATATGAAGGATGATTTTGATTCGTTAGTAGGAATTTCGGTACCAGAATTCATTTAATTCGTTCGAACAGATTCGAAATCGAATATTTTAATTCTCTGACGCAGACGTAACGAATTAATTCAATCAGAAATGTTCGGATCAAGTCGAACACCAATGCTTAATACCGCTTGAAAAGTTTTTGGTTATGTTGATTATAGTACAGACACCAAAACACAATTAAAAAAATATGAAAGGACTACGCAGAAAGAAAAAATTGAAAATTATTCCTATATGGAACTCATCATAACGAGTGCTTATTTATTTGTTATATTTTTATTTTGATCGAGGCTATTACGGCACTGGTAATTTAGCAGTTAGATTGTAGTAAATGAGGTTAGAAAAGGAATTGTATAATTGAGGGAATAGTTGGAGGACAATTGGAGAAGAACAGGGTACGCAGATTAATATGGAGTCGCGGTAGGAGTGGAGTGTTGGGCAATATAGTACAATATGGCAATACGCAGAATGATATTTTGTGTTGATTAATTTTTTTTTTTAATTCGAATTGCTTGTACATCCCCATAAGGCAGCACAGTATTTCCAAATCGGTGTGATAATTTGTAAAGTAGCCGCTTATAATTAATATTTAATAGTGAGTTTGGACCAATGGGTATAGTTTTTTAGTTTTACTCTTTATTTGTTTTTATTTCATCCTGATATTGACTTCCCAAGTGAGTCTTTTGTCTAAGTACATAATAAAATTTAAGTAGAAAGAAATATCCTCCGTAAAAGAAGTTTGACTATTTTTTTTGGTCTGACGGTTACTTCGGGGCTTCCATGGTAATTATACAAAATAGTTATTCGTATTTTTAGAAATATCGCCGTCGTTAAATGTAGGGCGAAACTATTGCGATTATTAATTAACGTCTCATTATGATTAATGTTATACGATTATTTGGCTGATGTTCGTTCGTACGATTTGCACATTTACGAGGAACACTCTGGGATTCTGGTGTGTACAGTGCTCGATATTCCGTTTTCGTCGTGATGATAAACAAGCCAGTATTTTAAAACAATTCGGATGTGCGGATAGGATTGACATTTATAACATCGTATTATTTTGCTTGGCTAAATGTTTTCTCCCAACCGACTATAAAGTGACGCAGAGTTTTAGTATTCGAGACACTTCGGATACTTGGTGGAAAAGGGTAACTTTTTTTTTTAGTAGAGCCTGAAAGCTTTTAAATTTTTGGAGAAGTACAGTCGCTTATTGTCAATTTAAACACTCTTCGGAGGATAATACGAGGAAAAAAGTGCGTGTAAATATACATATATATATATATAATATATAATTCGTATATATAACAAAATTAATCAATTCGGGTAGACAAGTTTGCTGGTCATTTTAAGAAGACTACAAAAAGTGCTTTGTTTCCATCACTTCAAAAGTAATGAGACGAAAAGCGATGGAATGTTAATTACGGAGTAATAACGCCGTGGAGAGTTAATGAACTTTAAAAATAAAAAAACAACTACATTCTCAGTGGAGAGTTAATGAGCTTTAGAATTGAAAAAAGGAACTGTATTCGCATATATATATATATATATATATATATATATATATATATATATATATATATATATATATATATATATTCAAGAACAAAAAAAAGATAAATAAGTTAAGACAGAAATACTATGTAGTTGTTAAAAATACCTCAACAGCGGATGGATTAAAAAACACAAATATATATACATATATATATATATAAATACTGAATGTAGAATGAAAGAATTAAATAACGGGCGTTCTTTTTGAGTAAATATTTTATTATCCGGAGAATTACGTAGGCGGGAAGTAGCGATGATCGGGGATTTGGCGACCGGGAACAGGGATACGGTGATCGCGAAACAAGAATGAAGATGGATTCGGTGAGGAACATTAGTTTATACGCCACACGTACACAAAGTAAAAAGATGAAACATACAGATAGAAATAGTGACATGAATAAGATGACGTTAAAAAAATCTAAGCGCCGCCGGACTTTCCCCATCTGTAATAAGCGAGCCTGCGTGTGTTTGTGTGACGATGAATGTGGCACTCGTCGCCAACCGTTTATACACGCGATTCGGATTAAAAAGCTTTATAAAGTCGTCTCCTGTGACGTAATTTGTCAAAGTCGCCTAAGTTTTACATTGGAAAACTGTGGCCAAGGGCGTTTTTGTTGACCCGGACAAAGAGAATAGAATGAAAATCTAGCTTGTTATTTTTCATATTTTCTATCACACAACGCACACACACATATATATTATATATATATATATAAGTATAACATGTATGTTTATCGGACTGAGTTGAAAATCCGATAATATTGAAGAAACTGCTATGAATAAAAGTTTTCTTTTTTCTGTACGCACAAATTTCTTATTACCGATATTATTATTATTTCAAATTATTGTTATTATTATTAAATATTATTTTTATTATTATTAATTAATAATAGCGATAATAATTACTAGAATCACTTTAAAACGAGAAATGAAATAATGTACGGAATAATGCGTCCGATGTTAATTACGATGTTAATAATTAAACAACTGTATTTTTGCCTTCTTGTATAATTTTTTTTTTTTTTATCTAAAAGTTTGTCTTATAGTTTATTTAATTTTCTTTTACCTGTACTGTGTTCTTTTTAAATTTCGCTAAACTTTAAATTTCTATTTTTTGAAAGTTCTCAGCTTTACATATTTTACCATCTCATTTTCCTCTCTACGTAACTATCCTTACCAAAGTTACTATATTATTAATTTTTTTTTTTTTAAATTTAAAATCGCATATATTTGTATAATCAATAGAATACATGAAAACACCTCTATCCGATAATACGTTTGTCACTACATACACTCGCCCTAGCACGCTAATTTGTATATAATATACATAATCTACATGTTCAAACTTTTATCGACGGATATCTATATTTAATTTTATATCAATTATTTTACAATGCTAAATATTTTAATCCGCACGCACTCGCGTATATACGTAATCTCAATCATGTCTCACTTCTGTACTACACATCTTCACTCTCAATTACACTCTTACGCAATATTATTATTTATATATCTATCTCATTATTTGAAAGTAGTAGTAGTAGGCATGTTTAGATATTCATTTAGCATCTCGCATACCCCATTTCTATTCAACTTATCGTTATTATCATTTTTAAGTTATTATTTTAAATTATACTCTTTAAATTCTCTTCATTTTGTATCTCTATTAATTTTCTTTTCAGTTTCCCTATTCTTTTGTTTTTTTTTTGTTTTTGTGCAAAATATATACTTTCCGTTGTTTAGCATTTTCGTAATTACGTATTTCTTCGGCTGTTCTCCATAATATTTTGTTCTAAATATTTCGGTATTTTTCTTAATTAATATATCATATGTTTATTTTCTTCAATTTCTATATTTTCCTTTTCACTAAATAGTTCCAAATTTTTATAAACAAATAAAAGACCAGCTAAGTTCAATACATTGCGTTCCTGTACAAGCTCATTTAAATTTCTTTTTCCACGTTTAGCTTTATATGACGGTAATTATTACAAGAGTAATAATACACGTAACATCAATAATATCAATAATATTAATAACGGGCACAATAACGATGTTTCAGTGTTACTGAATACATTTTTAAATTAATTCAAATCTGTCATTAATCCATTAATATCACTGTTAACAAGAGTTATCGAAAAAATTCTGCCATACAACTGTCACCCAACATTCACTCGTGATAATGTTATGGAAAGCGAACGGGATTTAACAAAAAAGAAACGAAGTAGAAATTTTTCTTCATCAAAGCGCTATAAGAGCTTATCACAGAAACACATCTTACACATGAGAATAGTTTTAAACTGTACCGATACACAGCATATCAGACTGATTTTTGTTTTTGATTAATACTTTATTATGCAAATTAATAATGTACAACTTGTTGCATTTACAGAGGAGCAATACACTGCATCACCCGTTTAGACTTAATCAATGTACTGCTCCCCCTTTACAATACTCTATAGTTAACAATAATATAGTAACCACTTTTACACTCGCATTTATGAAGGCTATGCGCCAGTTTCACTCGCAGTCATAGTATATATGTATTTCCTTATAACTTCTTATACTAGTTAATAATTAAAATTATAACTTAGGTATACTATAAATGTACAAATTATCCATAATAACACATACATACACATATACATATACAGAACTAAAACATTATATGCATAAATTCCACGCAATCACCCCCGTACATATATGTACGCGTGCAGAAATACACTCGTTATACATATTACTGTAAACGTTTTATCACTGATTCACAACGCAAAAACTTCAGTGACCATGGAATTTCTTATGCATTACATTAAATGCGAATAATTGGAATTGTCGAGCAGTGTATTTGTCTTGTAGGTTAAAATTATTTTTATCGTAAAATCTTAAATGGTCCATAGTGGGGCATATAAATAGTACATGGTTCGCAGTTTCTACTGCGCCGCATTCACACTTGTCATCATTACTTAACTTAAGAAGAAATAAATAAGACCCAAATTTTCCATGCCCCGTTAATAATTGGGTAGTGTAGAAATCAGGAGTAATTTTAATATTGCGTCTATTTAATATATTGGGGATTAGGCTGTGGGTGTGTCGGCCAGTATTATCTTGTTCCCATCTTTTTTGCCAAATTTCTAAGTAGTGTCGTTTTATAGCTTTCAGGGTATAGATATATTGAGTTCCGGTTTCACTGCGAGAATTTAGGTTGAATTTTGAGATTATGGCGTTTGTTTCTTCTATTAACTGCTCATTAAGATATGGAAAGAAGTCCACGTTTTTTATGGCAAACATGACTGCCCTTCTGAGCATAAGAAGATCGACAGGAAGTACATTAGCAATAACTACAGATGAGCTGTGTGAAATTGTTTTATATTCCCTGCAAGTTATATATATCAGACTGATGGTACAGCTCACGGAGGAGCTATAAAGCTCGTTTAAACAGTATAAAAGCTTCTCACGCAATACATACGCGTATCAGATAGTAGATGTAAATATTGAAACATTTACAAAAGATCTCGCGGTCGCCGCAATTTACTGTCACGGAAAAATTCATACACCTGAAGTCGAGTATGATACAATATTCAGAAAATTAGGTTCATTTGCGGTGGTAGCTATAACGCCAAATGCAACGCACGGGTGTTCACGATTAACGAACAATTCTGGGAAAATACTTCATAGAACGATAAGCGATAATTCACTAGGTATATTGTCTCACCAACATACTGGCCCACACACGTTAACAGCCTTCCAGATGTTCTAGATTTTTTCATTATACGCGGATTACAAAATTACAACAGATAATATAAAACTATCGCGGTATTATATGAGAAACGTAAGAGCGTATCCAAAACAGAAGCTAGCTAATGAAACCACAGATTGGAAATTTTTTTCAGAAATAATGGATAATAATACAAATTTAAAAATTAAACTTAAAAGTAGTAGTGATATCGATACGGCTATTCAAGATTACACCAAACTTATTAAACACGCGTGTAAAAATTCAACTAATCACAATCTAAAATATTCGCAAAAAATTGATTACGTTCTAATTCAAATAAGAATATAAATAACTCGAGCAGCTAGAATGGCAAAAAAACTGCTTATCCATCCTTGAAAGAATCGTATGTACAATTACAGAGTTGAAAAACAAAATTCGTCAGTATAAAAATGAAATCTTATCTCAGCAGCTAGATTCTATTAAACACTAGTGATAATAGATCTTTATGGAGAAGTACAAAAAAATTACTGAAGCAAATAGATGAGCAAGTCAATATAAAATTCAATAATAATTGGGCTAAAACTGATGAAGATAAAGCGAACGCGTTTGCAGAACATCTCAGCACAGTATTTACACGGTATCCTGAATCTTCTAACAAACAGTTCGTCCACGCACAATCTTCACAAAAGTGTCCTTTATTCCTAATCTAAATGTCAAATTCTTTACTCCTAAAGAGGTATTTATTACATGTATTCAGAAAGTACCATAAGGGGGAAATTATCTCGCACTTGCCAAGAAAGTCAGAAATTCAGTTGTGTTACATTATTTAACGGTATACTGCGGATCGGATAATTGCCAAATTGTGGAAAAAATCGGTGATAATTTTGACTCGTAAACCTAGTAAGCCGCAAACTGATATAACCTCATACAGATCTATCAGTGTCCACGAACAACTAATTTTAAATCGTATACATCCGATTATAAATAGTAATTAAGTGATAATCCAACAGTGCCATCGACTGGTCGATGCTATCTCTTTAACTTTAGAAAAAAAAGAAGTGTTTTCTGCGTTTTTTTTGGACGTCGCCCAGGCGTTTGATAAAGTTTGGCACCCTGGACTACTTCTTAAGTCGGAACAAATTATTCCATGTGATCTCTACGTGTTGACTCTTATTCGAAGGAACATGCAGTCTTAGTATCAGTTCCTCCCAAGGTATATTTGGCCCTCTGCTGTATTCCTTCTACACAGCAGATTTACCCAGTAATTAAACGATTCTAGCCACATTCGCAAATGATATAGCCATCCTCGTGTCGAATTCGGATGGCAAATATACAAACTTTGCTGTTCCACCTGAATCGAATCGTTCAATGGGCTCAATATTGGCGAATACAGTTTAATCCACATAAGTGTCAACATATTATGTTTACTAATAGATCGGTTGGACATTATACCCATAATCTCGGATTGTACTTGGATCGAAGGCTTCACGTGACCCAAATTAGAAAGACCATCATTGCACATGATGGGCTACTATATCCGCTGCTGGGTCGTCTCAACCTTGAATTTAAAAACTAAAAGACGCATTTATCTCACAATGATTACGCCGATTTGGCGTTATTGTATTGAATTATATGGATCAACTGGCGTAAGTAATTTTAACAGAGTGCAGCATCAGCAGTCGAAGATACTTCGTATAATCACGTCCGCGCCATTCTACATTTCTAATCTAACCCTGCATAATGATTTGAATATTTCGTTTGTCCAGAATGTTTACATTAGCCAGTATGAGAAATTATTTAACAAATTCGAACATAACAGTAATCCCAATATTTTCAGAATGCACTCATTAGAACTTGCAGTTAATCCAGCTAGGAGACTGAGAAGGAAGTGGTGACGGGATACTCTCCCGATTACCCAGCAACCGGAATCATCTTGAGCGTTACATTTCTTCACTATATTACATTAATTCAATACTTCTAAAAAGCGTTCATTAATCAATATTTATCTCGCATATTACTCTCGCGTTATAATATATTAATTATTATCCATACTTATTTATTCTTTTATTGTATCGCAATCTAATGTCTCATTGAAGATGTTAGATTAATACGCCAAATTTATCGCGATCACCGTTGTTTATGGTTCTCGTTACCGGTACAATGTATAAAAAAAAAGAGCTTTATGTTTACTTATTAGAAGCTTTTTCTTTGTGTAGCCTATTTATTTTTTCCATAAAACACTCGAATGCTAACCCCAAAGCTTGTAGTCCATATCTTAATCTGGACTCTACTAATGCAAAGTATGCCCGACTTACATAATTACGTGGCGTACAGAAAGTTGGTATTATTGATCGGCAGTTTCCTTTCTATATTTTTTGTTTGTATATTCCACCTCAAATGATTATCAATTATTATTACCACATATCCTATGTTCACTTACCATTTGAACATTCGATATTCCCTATCATGCGATTAGCACATCCTTTCGTATGCATGCTACTAATAAATACTACTACTATGTTTTAAGACGTTCGAATAGTTTTTTTTTATATTAACGGGATTTTTTAATATGTCCATAGAGTGATGCGATTATTTCTATTAAATTTATATAAAACTTTGCTGCATTATAAATTTTTTAACAAAAATAAATAAATAAATAAATAAATATATATATATATATATAATTTTAATTCCATCGATCGTTTATTATTCTCTTATACATACTCGCGTATTTGTTCGCATGTTTTCTTTTATATTTTTCATTTTTCCAACTTTTTCAAAATTTTCAGCTTTTATTCCACTTTTTTAAATTGCAATCATATTTTTCTATTTTTTTCAAATACACTATTCGTTCTCTCTCAATATGTTTTTTTTTCTGTTACGTTTTCTGTATATCGTTCTCTCTCAATACGTTTTCTGTTACGTTTTCCTATTATTACATGTTTATTCTTCTCCCTATATTGTACTTCATTTATCCAAGTTGTACATTCTAATTCTTCCAGTTTTATCTGATATTCGGTTCGTATAGTTTCTTAAAGGTTTCTATCGTTTGTTTTCGTTAGTTTTTTGTTGTTTTTTTTAAATATATTCGTATGAAAATACCACAACATGGTGAAATGAGCTCGCATTCCCTTACAAATTGTATAATTTTAATTATTGTACATTCCGTCTACTTATTAATGCACTGCTCATTTGGTCGGGCTTAATTTTTTAAATAAAATTTTACATATATAAGTACTGTTCTCGAGGAGGTCGAGAAAAGTACTCGACGTTATTTAATAAGGTTGAAAAATCATCAAAATCCTTTGAAACTTGCTCGATAATTCGGAAGAGTT
This sequence comes from Coronaproctus castanopsis, assembly GCA_032883995.1. NCBI lineage: Eukaryota > Metazoa > Arthropoda > Insecta > Hemiptera > Monophlebidae > Coronaproctus > Coronaproctus castanopsis. The sequence goes on along the minus strand of CM065052.1, from coordinate 64,318,103 downwards.
GCGGAGATTTGATCGTGTTAAACTAACTGACCTTTTAATTGTTTAGAGGAAATAAAGGATGGGGCTATCCTTCCCTTCATATGCCATCTATCATCAACTACTTGATGGTCTGCAGGTTGGCTAGTTGTTGCCTAAATAAAATACAATAAAAAAAAAAAAAAGATTTACGATATATTAACCGATTAATTATATCATTCGTCATATTTTAATATATAATTATAATTTAATTATCGCTACTAGTATCTCGAGCATTTTCTTAATTTCGTTGAAAATACTCTCCTTTTCATCCTGTTTCTGCGCTTTGAAGATTGCTCATCCGTAATTGGAATTGCTTTCTATTAACGGCGCCGACCGAAATAGATATTCCGATTGAGATTGTACGACCGTGCAGTCTTGCATTCGATCTCATTCCAACGATTTTACGTTCGAGTAAGAATTTATTTCAAAACTTTATATTCCGACCCTCTACGGAAATCGTTCCAGTTTATTTTCTACTTAGAACGACAATTTCTATTATATGGACGTTTATCGTGATGTTCCCAAATTCATCGATTGTAACAAAAAAACGATTTTCATATCTTCAACTGTACGAATACGATCTAAAGTTTTAGCTGATATTTTAAAGTAAAAGGACGGAGGTTCGTTCGATAAAATCTCAAACTAAAGACAGGATAAGTCTCGACTGACTAGTTCCGACATAAGTAATGGTATATATGCCAATTCTACAGACTTTTCATTGCGCGCTCTCACACATGCACTCACACGCGCATGTGATTGCGTGCGTGAGAGCGCGCAAGGAAAAGTCTCTAGAATCCCCATATATATCAATACTGACATATTTTAGCTTAAAGTTGGTTTAAATTGATAATAATTTCAAAATTCGGTGTATTATAAACGCATTTTCTAGTCAATTTTTTTTCTTAATTTCTTTTTTACCAGGTAGAAAAATTGACGTTTAAAGGGGTGTCCCTCTCTATTATCTTATTTATTATTATTATTATTATTTAGTATAAATAATTAACGAAGTCAGTCATATCGGAAAATCGGTCTTTCGAAATTAGTTTCAATGATGGATTACCTGATGAAAAATAAGAAAAAAACACACCGCCGTCAAAAATGATAAAAACCGAGCGAGCCGAACAATAGCACCGTACAATGGCGTCTTGTCTTCGATATTCTTTCTAAAAACTTAATCTCTTATCCGACGCCAGAATTTGAACAGACGAGAAAAGAGATATTACTAAAGAGAGGACGGACTTTTCATTAATCAAACTGACATTTTTGTTTTTCATTAAAAACTACTCCATTCCACCGCGCTGTAGTCGACCCAGAACCGCGTTCGCTCAAATCCAAATTTTCGTTATTATTCAATTAAGAGATGCTATTTTTCGTTTTAAGCAAATTTCGTTCTTTCGGGCAACGATTATTGAATGAAATACGATTAACGGCGGAGAAAGTGAAATAATTTCAACTCCCTAAGAAAAAAATAAAATACCATACCCCGGATGCTTGATTATAAAAATGAAATAGCATAGGGGGGATGACCCAGAGAAGACGGACGGTTTTGTTGCTTTTTCCAATAACTAAATTTTATTTAAAAATAGGAAAACGAGATTGTGGACAACATTTTCTGCATTCATTCAGAAATCTTAGAAGAAGGCTTAGCATAAGTCGCTAAATTTTTGAAATTTCTTCAAAAATCCGAGTTTTCAGTCCTTCAAAATCTCTTGGGCGTGTTTCGTACTCTTAAGGTATCCACGCAAAAAAAATTACGTAACTTTGAATTTATTGATTCACGCCGAAAATAACGTTCAACGTAAAACGCACACTTCTTTTTGTAATAGGATGGATAATTGAAACTGGACAAAAACGAACGTGTAGAGCACGCAGTTTACGTTGTAGCAGTGTTACCATCAGCGCTATTCAATAAACAAAACCGTACATCTTCTCCGGGTCGTCCTATATATCTATACTAATATATAAAACTGTAGTGCCTGTCTGTGATTTGCGAATATTTTCATTATAGTAACTGCATTGGCCTATTTTGATCACACGTAAACAGAAAATATATTTTTCTTCAAATTCAGAAACTATTAAAGCAATAATGACAAAATTCGAGCAACTTGTAGTATATATTATTGGATTCGTTCTACGCTTGTTTCACATTGATATCACAAATAGGACAGAAATTATAATAATTTAAAGTTTTAAAAAAGTAGGAGACAGCTCGTTCAAAATTTAACACGTTCTCCGGGTTGAATGTAACTACCAACATTCATAATACAAACCACGTTTTGTTGAGTTCGGGGTGTGACCGAAATAACGGACGGATATATATCTATATACTGTTAAAAGAAAGATACGGCGATATTATATTAAAAAAAATAATTATACAGGCGAACCCTTGGGTAATTTCTAGTATATATATATAATATTTATATATATGCATGTACTCATACACACATATAATATATATTATATATAAATACAAAATAACTATAAATCGCTAATAATATTTAAATAACTTATAACAAAAATTTTCAGGTCTTTCTTTAACCTAAGTCTATAAAATAAGTTAAAAAACGATAACATTAATAAAAATAAAAAAAGTTTTATAGGAACGAAAAATTAATTATTTTTAAACCATATATGAGATAACTACAACGTTTCTAGTTTAAAACTAGAATGCCAAACTGACAAAATAGAAATAATAAAATCAAGAAGTGAAAAAATTAATTAAACAGGCAAATAAAATATGTCAACGAATCGGATACATTGCTTTACGTTATAAATATAATTAGCGTTTAGTATTTAGAAAATATATTAAACTTGTTAAATATATATATACGTATATGTGTGTGCGTGTAAATTTGTGTGCACATTAGATACCATTTGGCTATTAATTTAGGTACTAGCTTGATAAGGTAATACCATATAAAAGGTAGCATTATACAATGGAAGTACACAGTCCGTACGTATACAAGTACAAATATGTTAATCTGGCGAGAGTATAATCATCAACGTGAAGATATTTTAAATTTTGGAACAGCGCAGAATGACCCATTTTTTCTTGTCAAAGAAGTCCCGTCGATTTGTAAGTCGCAAACTTCGATCTTTTTACATGCATAATGCGCTTACTAGGTTCCTGTTTCGTAAATTTTGATTTGGATATGATGCGAGTAGTAAATCCGAAAATTCTTAATATATCAATTTAACACTAATGCCAAATGATCGTTTATCGAACTAAACTAAACTCTAACATAACAAGCTACCGCTATATTAACAATAATACATGTTGAATTTTTTTTGCCAGGTTTTGAATGGAAATTTAATTTCCGACATGTAGGAAAATTTGTAATTGTAAATATCTATTAAAAAAGTAGTCGTCAACAATGTGCCGAATTAATGATTAAGTAAATTCTTTTCTAGTATTTAACTGTTTAATAATATTATCGACAACATTGAAATTGATTTCAGATTTTGTATGTAAAATGCAATGTTGCGACACCTAGATCTGACGCAACTAAAAGTAACGTCGCTAACGGCATGTAGCAGGTTGATAATAGGCAAACGTCAGTGGAGGAAGGTTATTTATAAGATGATTGGCTTATCATAATCACGACGTCTTATAGGATTAATGAAAAATAAAATATAGAAACAAAGAGTTCTTAATAAATGTTTCTTTTGTTCGTATTCTTCATGTTTTAATGTTCGATCGTAAAGTGAAATGTCATGAAAGTTTGAAAAGACCGTCGTGGAAACACTGAAACGAATTTATACGATTACAGGTGAAGCAAAGGCACAAAAACGAAAACTTACAATTCTCGGGTATAGTACCTTTTGAAAAGTTTTATTCGATTTTGATTTATTTTTTAAATAATAGCTCCTGAGAATGACAGCTACATATTTCACATTTTGTGCATTGACGAAGTACATTGTCCGCGAGATACGCACGAAAGTTGTAAATTAACAATAAGGAGGTAAAAACACGCAAGCATACAGTTCACTCCGTATACAACCGTTACTATGAATAAGAAACGTCAAAAATATACCCTTTGAAATGGGTCAATAGACGTGCCATTTTTTCAGAATAAAACGTATCAATAGACAATTCAATTGGAAAATAATGACAGTTCCGGTATGAAATCAATTTCATATACTACTACTATTAGTACTTAAATGCACACACATATATATGTATATATATAATCTCCTGTTCCTCTGAACTTTTGACTAGTAGTCGATATTCCGAAAGGTACAATACCTAAAATCGTAACTTTTCTTTGAGTCATTCTGTAATTGATATTTATTTCTTTCATTATTATCTTTCGTTGTTTGTATGATGAATTCCAGCCTCGGTATTCCCCACCACCAGCTCTTTTTCGTTAAACAAATTTACAATTATCGCCGTTAAATATCTGTTATTTCTTATTACGTGTCCTATCCGGCTACATCCGCGTTCGCTGATAATCTTTATTAAACAGCGTTCTTCATTGATATTCTCGAGAAGCTACGTATTTTTAATTTTATTCGGGCGTTTAAACTTTTTATTTCAAAGCCGGATTTCAGGCACCTTTCTAATTGCTTTTATCTTCTGTTATTCATTGTCCAGGTTTACGCGCCATATAAGATCGCACTCCGAACGTCCTACTTTTATTTTTTTATCCGTAGTTCGACGCTTACATTTTTAGAAGTTAATAATGATTTCACTTTAATGAAACCGGCTTTCTCTTGTAATTGCCGATCGCCTATTCTGTATCTTGAATATGAATAATAAGTATATTTCAAAAGTCAGTGTATTATATAATAAAATGAGTACACCGAGAAGGTTGGTATGCTCTCACTACGCGCTTTAGATGTAGTGGTTAGCTTACTACTATTTAAGTAGACGATTGTACAAGGTATAATAAAAACTATGCGTAGCAGCGGAGAGATTATTTTTAAATATTAATAATAATTTATCGCGTTAGATAATACACATATATACATGTAATCAGTATACAGAAACCATATCGTTAAAGGAATCAGACGGGGGGATGCACTTTCCCCAAAACTATTTAATGCCGCTCTTCGAGAAATAATGAAAATATGATAATCCGGATGATAGATTAACGTGCACCTAAGATATGCCGATGACGTAGTACTGTTCGTAGCAAACGGCCATGAAATAGGAAAAATGATGTCAACTGCGAGAAATATGTGAGAAGAGCGAAAACAAATGCGGAAAAAACGAAAGTTATGTATAAAAAATATGCGGAGATGATTGAAGAAATAAAAATAAATCAATCGAAACAGTGTGGGCGCATTTATATACGTTGGTCATAATATAGGGGCTAATAACGATATGAAAAATTAAATAAAATAGAAGAAAAGAAAATACCTATGATTTTAAAAAGTAAGTTGTTTAATCAGTGCAGCCAGTAATGGTATACGCCACGGAAACATGGAGCATAACTAAAGGCATCTTAGAACGAATAAATAAAACACAAAGAGTAATTAAAGCGGAAAATGTTGGGAATAACTTTACAACACAAGGTAAAAATATCTGAAATAAGGAGAACTAAAGTTAAAAGACGCCTGTCCGAGAAATCTTAAAAAACAAATGGAGATGGGCAGGACACATAGACCAGATGATAACAGATGGACGGCCAGAACAACTAAATGGCATCCGATGAATAAAAGAGAAAGGGGTCGACCACGTACACGGTGGGAAGTCGATATTAAAAAGATAGACAAGGACCGTGGATTAAAAACGGATCGTAAAGAAGAAGACATACACATATAGACCGAAGAAAGTGAGAAAATGTAATGAGTGTGCGTATAATTATAAAAGTACAAGTGTGTAGTTGTACCGCACTTATATGAAGTAAATATGGTAAGACTTTTAAATAGTAATAACGTATAAACCTTGGTTACGCTATTAAGTAACTTAAAGTAGTATGTGATTACAATAAATTTTTATTTGGGAGTCTAGAGCGTGAGATTTATTTCTTTTACGTTCGTACATATTTTGTATCGTAATTAAGGTGTGTGATAAATGCAGTTACCAATTTGTTGTACAAGCGAATATTGACTTGTGCGGCGCTTACAATAAAATTTAGCAGTTAACTTTTTGGGAAGTTGAGATATGTGATTCAGTGCGGAGTGCATGTGAGAAATTTTTGTATGATTCGGAGACATTTATTCTGAGGAATTGGTAATTTATCGATCGCGGAGTTGCTTATACAACACCAGACAGGACAAGCATAAAGGATGATTGGTAAAATGAGAGCTGTATATATATCGATAATTTGTTCTCTATATTTGATCGATCGTTGAATATTGGGAATAACCGATATAAACGAGTATGAGCTTTATCAATACTCTGATGCGATTACTAAATGTTAATCGTCTGTCCAGGCTGAGAACGAGGTATTTCACAGCAGATTTCCACTCTAACTGAGTGTTGTCTACTGTAATGTAATGTGAGACAACGTAGCTTCAGTTTTTTGCGTGTTAATTTCGATTTTCCATTTGGCATAGTATTTGAATATTTTATTGTAAGACAGATAATGTTAATTTGCTTCGCAAGAACTTTGTATTTTCTGTTATAACCGAGGTGTAATCTGTATTTTTAAATTTAATTTCACTCTCGCCATTAGAAAGAGATGAGACTACTCCTTGTGGAAGTTTACGAAGAAAATCGAAACAACCGAACCAGTATGTTCCTCCATTAAGATGTTATAAATGTGCGCATTACGAGTAGGAAGTAAGAAAGACATGTTCAATTTGATTTGATTACACAACTACGGGAAGAGAGATAATGGGAATAAAAAAGGAGAGATAGTAAAGTTTATTTAGAACGAAGAAGGCAGATAATTTTTTCCGAATCGTAGTCTACATATGGCGATGATGAATGGACGAATTTGATTAATTAGCATCCGTATACTAAAAAACCGGGGAAAACATGAAAAATCAATCTGAAGCAATTTATAATGTGAGACAGTATAAGGGTTATTCCAGTATTCCTTGTGGACAGTTTTAACAATGGAGAGAAGATCAATATGCGGTGAGTAGGCGATGAACAGTCCATAAAAGGAAGAGTGGGCATGGTAGTCAGTTTACCGCTGATTACAGGGTGGCCGGGGATCAACACAAATTTAATGGAGCAACATCTAGTAGAAGACCGTCATGATTGAGGATTTTCAGTATTATGGGAGAGGAATGCGGTTGTAGAGTGAAAATTTTAAGACAGAGAGGATACAACTTTTTTTTTAGTAATTAGTTAGAAATGATGAAACAGATAGAACGAAGGATAGCTACGGCCTCTGCAGTAAGGATAGAAGAAGTTCGCAAGTGAGTAAACTTTTCGACAATTTAGAACGAAGACATAACAAATGCTGCGGTAACATGTGTGATTGATTTAGAGCTGTCTGTGTAGATAGGTGTGAATTCAGAGAAGTGATTATCGATATGGAAAATAAAAAGCAATAGAAGGAAAAACGGAAGATTTAAATAACTGAAGGGGTATTATTAGATTAGTAAAATTGGGTAGATGATGTACGGAAAAACAGATGATTGGACGGCGACTAAGAGAAAATCTCCAGTTAGGGAAAATATTGAGTAGAGGAGGAATAATAGAGGAATCGAATAGTTTAAAACGGTGCGTTTGGTTGGATTAAGGTTATATTTATTTCGACGAGCGGTTATAAATTCTTGTTCCGTCACTCTGTTCAAATGTTGAACTGTTTAACTGTTTTGTTCATTATGTAAATTTAGTAGCATTGTAAATATTATTGTTCTTAAATTTTTTCCAACGTTATCTAAACAATAACGTTAATAAAAAGAAAAAACTAGGACGACTATTTCAGCGGGTAATCGGTATTTTACCGATCAGTCCCACTATCAAAATTTGCCGTAGTAAGGAGATAGAATTTTGTGAGACGTCGACGTCAGGTTAGGGATTCTAATTTATTTTGCGTTACGTTCGGCCGACCTTTCACCCACTCGCGCTATATAAAATGGTAAATCAGTCGGACGATAGGCGCGGCAAATTCGAACGAAAGAATTCGGTAATGCGAATTTTCTCGTCAATTACGTTAATATAATTCGTCATCCAAACGGGAAGTCAACGTCTTCGCAGAATTTCCTAATTTAATCCGCTTCTCAATTTTCTAGTCTAATCCGCCTGATCAAACCCTCTTCCTACCAGCGCCTAACCTGTATCTAAAAACGAAGGAACTAAAAGGTGTCGCGATCGAATCGTAACAACCTAAGGGGTGAAGATGTGTGGTACAGGTGAGGCGGGGGTATTCTGAGATTTCCATTTTTTTTTCTTAATTTGTTGTACCAGGTAGACATTTAAGCAAAGCGTATCATCATCATCACCATCGTCGATATTCTCATTAACATCACCGGCGTCATGATAATCATCGTCAATGCGATCGTCATATTCGACATGTTCCCGATACTCCTTCACGTGTTCTATCGGAATTTATCGTACGACCCAAATATAAACAACCTCTCCGAATTTCACACGAGGAAAGTCGAGCTTACATATGAACCGGTGATGATATATATATATATATATATATATATATATATATATATATATATATATGTATATGTATATATATATATATAGATATGAAATGAATAATGGGCTCTCGTCATCGCAGCCGAAATACGATGATTAATTAGAGCCCGTACGTTACGTACCTCATCCAAGGCGGACGTTTCGTGAAAACTGTTTCAAACCCAAACGTAATAACCTACATATGTAAGACGCACACATACATACATATATACATATATATAAAACACATTTATATTAGATGTGATGTGTACGTATTAACACACAATATATATACTTATAGATATTTAAATATATATATATATAAATTTTCTATTATTTAATATTACAAGTACAGATAGCAGGTAACCAAAAGGAGAGGTAAATGTTATTAATTACTAAAAAATTAAAAAAGAAACAAACGGGAAAATGGTGGATTGAATTCGTGCTATAACGAACACATATCGAAGGTGAACAACGAGAAAATTATCCATCGCAAGATATTACGAGTGCAGCAAGAGAAAAGAAACTCTAACTGAACAACCGTTATCATTATGACGTGCAACCTTCTGCACAGGATACGTAAACAAAAGTTCGTGAAAAGTAAGAAGATCCGGGCATTGTAAGTTCCTACTCGGAGCAGATTTGTAGAAAGATCAGGAAAAAAATGGAAAAGAATAATAAACGAAGAACAAACGATTGGAAATTTAAAAAAGCTCCGCACTATGAGATATTGGTAGAATAGCTACCATTGGAATGCATATATGTATATAGTTGATGGGGGAAGTTGCTTAAATAACTGTTGTTAATCCGAGTTCTGGGTCAACTCAATACCAGCTCATTTTTCACTTACCATCCAATTTGATGCTATTTTTTTTTTTATATATAAATAAGGACTATGAGCAATAATAATAATAATAATAATAATAATAATAATAATAATAATAATAAAACACTGTTGGCTAATTTCAGAAAATGTTATGCGATTTACAACGTTGCAGTGTTCTTTCGTAATGTTGAGTGCGCATGATTTTGTTGACACGTATAATTTTCGATTTGTCTTTAGCTCTCATGCGATATAAAGGAAAATAAAACAAGAAAAATGATTATTATTGAAAATAATAAAATTTAAAATAATTTATAAATTAATAACAATTGATAATTAATTAGTTTATAGAATACCATATTACGGTTATATTTACTGTTTAATGTGTAAATACAATACTTTACGCCGAAGATATCGCTATGTACATTCTCATCTTGTAAAAATCACCGCCGTAACAAATCGACTTCAAAAGGCTTTTTTTTTACCAAAGTTAAGAGTTTTCGTGGAAAATTACTGCGAATACTTCTAAAATTGAAGCTGTAATTTTCTCGATGAGAAAGCCCTTTTAATTACTCGCGCATTTATGTCGAACAGTGCTTTTATATAAAGTGGAAAAATCGAATTAAATATTTTTAGGTGTGTTATCTCGGACAAAAGGATGAATTTTGAAAATCGTATAAATCATGATATAAACAAAATAAATGAAAAAATATATTTCTTATTTAACCTATTCGATAAAAAAACTAAACTAAAAACGTAAAATTACATAAACCTTTTACTCGCTCGATACTTATGTATGCGCGCTCTGCTATTACATTCGTTGTATCTATCAAAAAAGAACGCTAGGTATATTACATTCATCCTGTATACAAGATATAATGCGCTCATGTATTACAAACACAATAAGTGTTTGGTATAGACAGCAGTTATAAAGCCAGTCTGGACCGATGAGAGCTGTGGGGTTGTGCAAAAAAAAAAATATAAAGGTGATACAGACGTTTCAAAATAAAATATTTGACAGGTGCTACATAACCGAAACACAACTCTACATAGAGACTTGAATATTCCATATGTGTCCGATATTTTAAAACGGTACGCTCAAAGACATGTACTTAGACTGGAAGGTCATCCTAATACCGTGGCTCAAAGATTGCTGAACATCTTCAGTGACAAGGTTGAAGTGTAAAAAACCTCTGGACCTTGTTTAAGGTAGCAGCAGCTGGGTGAGCACCGCTGCTTCATGTTGTTACATGATCAAAAAAATTTTGATAAATGACCTTGAAGGTCAGTTTCTAAAAAGTAAAAGAATAAAAAAAAAAGACCCGATCATTAAGATATAAAAATACAAAGAATCATAATCTGCTGTATATTTACCGTACTTTATATGAACTGTATTAGAAGCTTTCTGTTCCAATTTTATTTGGTAACCACTCACTTCTATGTAATGTTTATAATGTATAAGCGTGTATATAACCGATTGTCTGTCTTTGTTAGCAGTTTTCTTTTAACGTCAATTTCACGTACTTTAATTAATTCGTTTAATAACCTTATTATAATAATTCGGCTTAGAGAGCTAACGATACTTGATGCCTATACATAATCTTCACTTATGTATACGTATTTAATTCTTTGATTTATGCGTACAAATAATATAAAATACACCTTATCGTTTTTATTTATAAGATTGCAATATGTAGCTGTTGACTAGTATTTCAGTTTTTCAGAAGTAGCCGATAAAAGATACAAGCTCTTTTTTAGCGGACTAGGAAATGCCGCTAACGCAACTATTCTACAAAACTCGTACCATGCCACACGCTTCACATTACGTCGGTTGAACAGAAACTGGTAATAATCGAAAAACGTCTCCACCTTCTTCTTTCATTCCACCTAGATACGTCTTAAGTTATGGTCAATGGACCATCGACAATATCCGATTCTTATTGCACTATGGGAATTGTAAATAAAAAAAAAACAATAAATCTAGAACCGAATGATTATTTAGCGTTAACAATTAGTATAATTTTCTTTTGTATACCTACTTAGTGTTGTTATTATTCATAATTTATTCGATTATCGCTTATTACCGTTAGTTATTTTCTAAAAATTTGAAAATGGCGTAAAATCTTTGTCACGATTATTAAATGGTTAATGATTTTTAGTAGGAACTTTATTGTTATCTTTTTTTGTATTTAAATAAATTACTCAATTGATATATACATATATATATATATATAATATATATGTATAAAGACGTTTCTGCGTTTACGTTCCACATAGACTGGCATGCATATATTGTTCGGCGGTTCGGTGCTGCTTCGTGTTAAACTCCCTCGACATTAGTCTTAGGGCAATAGTTAATTACCTTTCTACGCTTTGGACTTAAATGTTTCGAAATTTCGACATACATCTCATTGTAAATATATTCCGTCGTCACCCTCCTTAAATCAGTTAAATGTTATTCATACATATATATATATATATGTACATATTTCGTGTGTGTATATATGCGCGTGCACATTGTAACAGGATAACAATCCGTTAAATTATTGTTTCCTTTGTTTACGTTAATTAAAAGGTACCACCGCCTCCCGGCTAGTTTTGTCTTCTAACGCGATAGTAGAATGAACCGTTCCTTAGGCCGTGGTTCGCATATTCTTCGTCATGTACGTTAAAGCTTCGTTTTCCATTTGACTTTAATGTATTCGTTGGCTTTACTAGATTCAGAAATTTAATTCGATTTAGAACCGCCCGAACTCCGTTTTTATGAAACATTAGAAAATATAACGAACTAGTCGAGACAATTTTAGACAGTCAGTATCCATTAATAATCCAGATAAATATTTGTTTTTAGTAACTGAATGTATACAGCTGCTGAATATTACCTGCGGTAGCAATTAATGTTATTAAGAAATATTTAAAATTTAGAAAATGTTCCTCGAGTTTCAAATAATCATTTATTAGTATAGAAAGTTAATAACAAGTAAGGATAAAGTTATGTATGCAATTATGCATATGTAAAAATTATATACATATATATATATTTATACATATATATAATCCATACTAATATATAAAAATGTAGTGACTGTCAGTGATTTGTGAATATTTTCATTATAATCACTGCATTGTGCTATTTTTATCGCACTTAAACAGAAAATATAGTTTTTTAAATTTTTGTAATTCTGTTTTTCTGTCTGTCTGTTCTAATTTAACTTAAAAACTATTAAAGAAATAAAATTTATACCAGATATAGCCTATATTATCGTATTCTAAGCTTTGTTTCACATTGATATCATAAATAGGAGAGAAATTACAATAATTTACAAGTTTTTAACGGATATATATATATATATATATATATATATATATATATACGTATACTATATTGCGTTATAACGGACTGATATATATGTATGTATCTGTACTAATATATAAACATATATATACTATACTAATATATAAACCTGTTAAAAGAAAGAGACATTGATATGGTATTAAAAAAATAATTACATAGTCGAAGCCGTGGGTTAGTGTGTATACATATATACATATATATATAATATGTATACATACATATATATAATATGTATACATACATATATATAATACGTATACATACATATATATAATACGTATACATACATATATATAATATGTATATAATTTGCATACACATATATCTCTACAAACGAATCAGTTTCATTTCTAATTTCTAATCAAAATATAACGAAGACTTCTGATAATTGTTTAATTAGATACGTTTAAAATTCGTTCTTAACGCGGTTAGTATTGGATGTAAAATAACTATGTTCACATTATATGATAAACATATTTGAAACATCAATGATTTATTAATGATTGTATGAAATATTAATATTAATAATGTATCATTGAATCGATGTATTCGAAGTATATAGAGGTACGTAACAAGTAAAAGTAGTATTGAAAGTAGCTTGAAGTATATTGAGCTGGATGAAAAATAATACCGATATTAAATTATTAGTAGGATAAATTATTTCGTAATATTAAAATTGATAGAAATTTCTATTACTTGAGTTTGCATATAACGACGGAGCTCTCTATCGGTAGTTCATATAAATTTGTCCATAAAAACTAATACATTTAAATATTAAGGCTGTAACGTCAATCGCGCATGGGGATGGACACCGGAATTGAGCAAGCGAGGACTCTTGAAAATGGGAAAAGTATTTATAAATAAAACTCTAAAATGGACAAAAAATAGGAACGTGGGTCGTATGATCCGTACTGCTGTATGGAGTAGAAGATTGGACAATTCAAAAATCGCTGATAAATAAACCGAATGCCTTCGCGATGTGAGACTTTACCGAACGATGCCGCGATTATCATAGACCGATAAGATTTGATGTACGAAGATTTTTAAATAAAAAACTAGAACACGTGATTTATAAAGAGACGGAAAGTAGTCTATCTCGGTTGTGTCCTGAGAAATGCTTATTGAAGGAAACGTCACAAGGAAAAGATGAAGAGGTAGAAGAAGGAAAACCGGTTTTGAAAATACGAAGGAATGGACGGGTCTCGACACAGAAACCTAAACACTATCTGACAGATCAGAAGCCAAGCCGAGATAATCACCGACAACTATTAAATAAATGGCACAACAAATAGAAGAAGATAATATAAGTTACAGTATTAGCAATCGGCGCGTGATAAGTACAAAATATTTAGAGTGAAAATAATTTAAAATTTTACTATCATTTCTATTAGGTAAAAAATAAAATAATTAAATTTTTGCTAATACTTTTAATAATAAACTATATAACGATAAGCGATACATTTAAAAAAAGGAGTAATTTTGCATAAATCGATAATACCCGATTTAATCTGTAAGCGCGTATACCACGAAATGAAAGATTTATAATATTAACTAGATATTTTTAGAGAAAATTTTACTCTATTTAATTAAAATCCATACACCGTTTACCATATCATCTGCGCGAGGATGTAATTGCAGACGGATGGTTTTAAATTGTAAACTAGTAAATAGCGAATGTAACTCGTTTTATAAGTTAGCGATCGAAGAAATGTGAGAAAAAATCATAATTTATTATATTAAGAAGATAAATTTTATTCATGCGATAAACAGTTTAAAATTATAGACATTAGAGAATGCATGTAAAAAATTGCAAACGGAGTTTATAAAATAAACTTACGATAAATTTTATAACGTAAATTTGAATTTATTAAAATATATATATATATATATATATAAAATTACTCCTATAGAGATAACCATTAATAGATAAGTGGACGAGGAAAGAGCATACGGTAAATATACCTTTTAGAGATTTTTGTTACATTAGAAGCTATCGACGTATATACACATATAATATGAGTACATAGCGAAAATGATGAAACGGCTTTATATTTGCGTTATTATTTTGCATTATCCGTCCTTTATGGTGAAATAAGTTAGCAAAAAAAACTGAAAAACAAAATTATGTAACAGCTTAACAGTGAATTATCGATAAATCCGGAGTTTCTTCTATCAGTTTTTAAAACGAAACTTTCGTAACGTTATGCGTTATTTACATAGAGAATGCAAGTCGAAATGAGAACAGCTCATAGGACGGTTTAACTTGTTCAAGTACTTCTTTGACGAGACTTGGAAATAAAGAGAAAAGAGGCGGAAGCTTTAGTGAAAACGACAAACACTTGCTCAATACATACATATATATATATATATAAATGTATGTACATATATTTGTAAATATATGTACATCATATAGATAATTATATATATATATAAAACATATGCGCAGCTTAAATAGATATACATTTCGTGCACGGATACACACATGCATTCGTAACTGTATGAATTGATAAAAATAAATGTATACATATATGTTTTAAGCCTGTATCGCAGCATGAGTGTTTGACTCATACGAATGTGTATATGTTGCATGTATGCCGCCCGAAGTCATGTATGTGTCGGCCTATACGAATATATGTGTTATATGTATCTATACAAATATATACGTCGTATATATGCAAATATATATATATGTTAATTTGTATATATATATATATAAAATATTTGGATTGTATTATCTAATACAGTTTCATTGAGACGGGAAAAGTTGACTATAGAAAACTTACTTATAGAGTACATAAAAGAAAGGAAACTAATACTTATTTTCCAGGGATGGAAAACGAATACAAATAGTGAATTGGTATGCGCGACCCATGGATAAAGTGAAAAACTCCATTTTCTAACTGACAAAGTGTTTATCCCTGGAGGGTTTGTTTTTTTTTTCCCTATGTTTCTTTATATTACGTCAATGTATCTATGTGCTTGAATGTTAAAAAAAGACTTGACATCGGTAAAGGAAAGCGGCTTATAGAAAAATCGAACTGTTTTCCCTCAATCGTTATCAGCACTAAGATGGCCTGGATTAGATAAAAAGGAAATTTTTTCAAATAACTCCGATACGGCAGAGTTACTATCTTTTTGATATTCGAAAAATTCCAATTTTGTTTCGGCGGTGTGCCGTATATAAAATATAAAACGCGATACTAAATAACATTCCAGCTTACGCATTAATAGAGAAATCTTTATTTTTTTTCGAGTACTTATTATAGTATAATGCTGTAGAAGTACCCCCCCACCTTCCGGGGTAGAAGTCGAAAATTATTTATTCGTCGGACGTTCGAAGCACCGTTACGCAGATAAATATGTACGGTACGTAGACAAAAAGGAATATAAAGTGGCGCGACTTTTGTCGTATGTAGAGCGAATACGCAATTACGAATTTGTCCGATCGAAATTATTACATTACATATTGGCGAACAAAATGGGTTTTTACGTATGAATATGTATATTTTTTAAAATTTTTTTATTTTAAAATTAATATTTTTTAAATTTAAATATATGTTTTACATATTCGCTCTATAATGACCTGGAAAAATTGAAGCGATTTTAACTTCTTTTCGTAGTTTATTTATTAATATATTTAATTTTTTCATTATAAATTACTTATTAAGTGTAAGAGCTTTACTATCGGTACGCAGGTTTTTAGTTTCGTATTTATTTTAATTAACATAGCGACTGACATTATTTCTAATTCAGTATAATCATTAATTTCCGTCGGGTTTTTCACGAATACACTTCCTATCTGTACGTATCAGTTTATTCCGCTTTTATCGATATAATATTTAATGACGGCTATAGCTGGTGCTTTAATAGACGAATGCTACATATATACGCATCTGTATTGTTTATACATACACGTGTGTATACATATATATATATATATATATATATATATATATATTATATACTTTGTATATAAATGTACGTCGTATAGATATTCCGAGAAGAGTAAATACGAGTCGAATTACGAAGTCCTTAATTTTTTTTTTTTTTTTTTATACGATCCTTCCGGTTCCGGATTTAGTTTTTAAGAATATGGTGGACCAATAAAATCACGAATAGTGCTATAGAGAAAAAATGAAAAATGTCTATAATCGAGTATTTGCGCTCTCTTCGCCATAGATCAGATAAAATATTCAGCATCTAAGGAAAAAACCAGATATTGGAAGTCAGATCACCGGGAAAATGACGAATGGTCAGAGGTAATAGATTGAAGATTGATCTCGACCAGAAATAAAACACTAACAGCGTGTACGAGAACAGGTCAGCATGAGGAATAGTTGAATCTGAAGCGAAATATTGCGATAAGAAATGTTAATGTATAATTTTGACGATGAATAAAATATTGATGAGTATTTTAATCGTTCCTTCGCTGATTGCGTTCCAGTCTTCACTACCGAAAAAAGAGCTCGGCATTTTTATTTACACACACATACACACACATATATATATACTTTAAGGCGTATTAATGTATATATATATATGTATATGTATGTGTTGCATGTGTATGTGTGTGTACTTTATGGATATTAATTGCAATATCAAAGAACTCGTCATTTGGATGAAAAAGAAATTATTCGATTTAATAAATCCTTTTACGCATTTAACCGTTATCGCTTAGCAAGCAAAATAATAGTTTGTAAAAAAAATCGTGGTTAAAATTTCTACCGTTTTCTCCATTTTATAGATTTATTGAAATATCTTTTAAATCTTGCAATAAATTTCGATTCTGTGTATCTTTGTCCATGTTGAAAGATAATTCATTTTAAATTTTCTGGTATTTCTTTTTTAACTTTCAACGCGAGACAGATAACGTACAATAGATATATAATAATAAATAAATCATTTTTCGGAGATTAAGGTATGTATATTTAATGTAGCATGTGCATTGTGCTACATTTTGTGTGGGTGAAAGTACCGATTTATAAATTATTCGACCCGCGCACATAAACTACTGTTACCTCACGCGAGGAGTCTAGTCACTAATCTGAGAGCGAAGCTGGTCATCGAAAATCATGTCAACCAAATCTCAGGTTAAAAATTTCAGGAAGAATCTATATATAAAAGAAATGACCGGGAATAAATCGGTCGGGCATCATATATTTCGGAAATCAACTACCTCAGAGTGAAATTTTTTAGTCAGAATTTCTACATTCTGATTTTTATTTATTATTATTAATTTAACGCGTGGTAGATGAAGTTAGATCAAGGAGTAGTGAGTAGGACATGCGTAAGAACATGATTAGGTTAGATTAGAGAAAGGGAAGTGAGGAGGGAAGGTTACGAGATAATCTAAGTGAAGAGCACGAAGGGCAGTCAACGAGGATATGGAAGATGAAAAGCGTGACGCTACACAACTGAGGAACCGGTGATTTTTATATTATACATTATATATGAATACGCATACACACATATATATATATATAGTGACCCAGAGAAGACGGACGAGTTTGGTTTTTGAATAGCGCAGTTGGTAACACCGCTATAATGAAAACCGCGAGTTTCAATTATCGTATAAGTAGAAGCGTGCTTTTTGTGTGGAACATTATTTTCGCCGTGAAGAGAGCTTCGAACAGAATTCAAAGAGACTCGATTTTCTTTTTGCGGTGATACTTTAAGAGCCGCGTTTACGAAACACGTCCACGAGAATTTGAGACGTGGAAACTCGGATTTCTGAAGAAATTTCTAAAATTCAGCCACCTATCCTCGAAATGTCTTCGAAATTTCTGTAAAGACTGAATGAACGTGTTGTTGTAAATGACAGTCGTCTGAACGCTATTGTGTTCCACAAATGATTGTGAAATAATGCCCCGTTTACCTATTTTAAAAAAAAATTTCATTCAAAAATTTTTTCTCGAGTAGTCGGAAAACAACGACACCGCACTTCTTCACTGGCTCACCCTATACATACGTCGTACAATCGCACGTACACTCACAATAATGAGTTGTCCCGTCGTCGTTATTAAGTAGTAGTGGTGTAAGTCTATTATGTAATCTTACAGTATTAGATATATATATATATATATATATATATATATATATATATATTCAATCATATTTTGAATTTCAATGCTTGTTAAAAGGTAAAAAATACGCCACTATTCGAAATACAATTCCAAAGGAGCCATGGTTTAAACATGGGGATTTCCCCCCTATAAATTTTTTGTATCTGTGTTTGTTAGACTAAGGAGTGGTCATAACTGTTCACCTAGTCATCTTGCCAAATTGGTGATCATCAGAATGGAGGTTTGTGAGATATATCGAAGATAACGTCGAATATCAGATCTGGTCCTGCCCCAAATACAAAAATAGAGACAGCTTCATTTCTGAACTTTTATCGACAAGGAATACGCTTCCAAAACAACTTGAAGAGCTTATTTTGGATCCTATCTCCTTGGATGCGCGTAGATTATATAATTTTATTAAGGCTAATAATATAAGTTTATAGTTTGAACAATTCATTTAAACTGGGCAAAAAAAATAAATATATATATATATATATATTCACCTACTTCATATCTTATTAAAATTTAACCTGTACTAATATTAATATAGCTGAATACGCTTTAATATAACTCTGAAAAAATGCGAAATCATTGATTCACCACACACTCTGTTTTATATTCTATACGCTCGTTTTCACGCATAACTGCAGTACTAGGCGCTTATCTGCGTGTATAAGTGCAAGCGTGACGAAAAACGACCTGTTATTGTAAATAATACAATATCCGAAATGGAAAATTACCATTCTGCGTTTTACAAGGTTACCGGGTCGAGGACGATTAAAATTTTTTTGCAAACGATGTGCGTTTAGCGGTTTTCCACTTTCACCCTCACACCATGTTTTGCCCTCTATAGAAGTATATCATAAAATATTTCTGTTGCGCTGTCCAAAACAGAAACGGCTTCGAGTTTACTTCTTTTTCGCGTAAACTAAAACTACGTCTTTAAACTCCGTCCGTGCCTAGAAACGGATAGAACTGTTATAGAGTAACTTTGTGTCTCCGATGATGTACTGCGCAAACTTTATTATCTCGCGTCCCGATAACAACCGTTTTAAGGAATCAACGCGGTACACGGGGAATTACGGAATGGGCTCGTTCCCGTTTTTCACACAGTGTGCCTAAGTGGAACGCAATTTTCCTACATGACGTAGACTTCATCGAATATTTACATTAACTGCCGATAACGCGGAACAACAATCTAAAATACACGAACCAGCCTCGCAACAATTACCTACACTCGAATGTATACACGTGTGCACTCGTGTGCTCGTTTCGATTATTCGTAACATTCTCGACGTTATTCAAATTTCAGTATTCGCATTTCGTATTAGCCGGCTGGTTTGCCGATAAAGAGGCAATTTAAATATTCCATAGGATGTTCTTAATAACAGCCGGGTAACGGGTTTTCCTCTAAACATATACACAAACATATATATATATATATATCAATATGTGTAATCTTATCGCAAAAACATATATATTATGTATTAGGTATAAGGTTACTTCAACGAACATACATACGTCTGTATTTTCGCGGATAGAGTGTAATAATGTACCAAACTAGAAGATTACAGAAATGTTGAATTCGATAAATGTCTTAAAACAGCCGGTAGCGAAGCTGGAAGTAGTAGCGCAATGATAATAATAACAAAGTCATAATATATTCCGCCAGATACCTGCACGGATATTCCGCCGTAATTAAAATTTTTTTTACACGTACTCTATCGGAAATTTATATTTTGAAGGTAATCCAGAAGGATAAAAGCCAATAAATTTTACTATGTTTCTACTCGATATATGTTCCTGTCGTCAACACGTTTAACGATAATCGCCCCTACGATGTAAAATAAAAAAACGAAAACAAACAACAGATATTAAAAGGACCATGTGCCGCGGTTTTTATCATCGAAATTGTCATATCCATCCGGTGTAAATAGGTATGCCCAATTTATGGGAATTAAAGGTCCTTAATGGGGTGTCTCAATTACGATTATAATAATTTTTATTTACCTTGTCGTAGATATTTTAGTGCTCGCGCACTGCTGGAATTGAAATCAGCCCCCCCAGCTAACTCGGATGTATATATACAACAGGTCGATAAACCAGTGACAGTTTGTTAGGAAGGTAAACCTTGGAAGGCAATGGAGAGAAACGGGCAATATTCGCGTGTTCTCTCGCGCAATCGCCGACTAGATGACCGTCACAGCGATATCGCAGCATTAATCTCGATATAACTGGAACGTGTATAAATCTATATTATCCTTTTACGCGTATTATCTATTTAATTTATCTATAGATTATGACACGTCACAGGTTAATCCCGCCAATATACTATACATAGACGCGAAATCTAAATTATTCTCGATTTCTACCGTATGCAATTATTGACGTGGCACGGAAAATGTCGACCTTATTTAATTCGTTCTAGTTTAAAGATGACAAGTGCGAATTTGACGCTGTGGAAACAATTTTGCGAGCTTTATCTGATAAAAAAAAAATAATAATAATTCGCGATACATCCCCGCGAGACAAATGCAATTATTCCATACACTGTGCAAGAAATTCCAAGCGAACTTTTTTACTAGTTAGTACTTTAGCGAGAACACGTTTTAGCATCAAATAAAGTTATGTGTACAGGAGGTTGGATAATATTTGTGGGCGTGCGCGTGTATGTTTGCGTACGTATTTGTGCGAACTTTTTGCTTAAGTTTGTCTAATTGTTCACACGTGCAACTAACTATATCTATATCTATCTATCTATATATATATATATATATATATATATAGGTAGGATGTACCGCATCTGGTACACCTAAATTATAATATTATCATAAGCGCACGTATGTACACATTAGATATAGCTGGGGTTGAATCGACACCCGCGATAATAGTGTATAGCGGTTGTTATATTATTAGATATTGTAAAGTATCGTAAAGGGGAGTAATACTAAGCTCGAACTGCTGGTCTGTCGATTGAAGCGAACTGTAAAACGTCAATTTGAATAATAACGTATTAATAAAAAGATCGATCTGAATAATCTATCAATTTATCTAAGCACATCTTGAAGGCGAAATAAAACTACTTTTCTTCCGCGTTACATTAGTTGGACTTTTTCAGCTTCGGTGTATCACGCGCTGTTACGAAATTTCACAGCTTCTATATCTAAAAACTTACTTAGAAGATAATTTTTGTATAACACTTGTATGTTGGTAAGTAGATTTTATTACAATTATTAGTTTTAGCAACTAGTATTAACTTTAGAGTCGTCATAAAAATGCGCCTAAAAGTTCAAGACGTCGCGAACGGGGCTTTAAACGGATCGAAGGGAAGACGAAATAAAACTGATCGCCATCTTCTGTTATCGCGGCGTGGATAACTGGGATCGAGATTAAATAGCTGTTCGTATGTATATCTTTTTCTTCTTTTTCATCATCAGCTATTTTCAATCCACTGCTGGATGTAGCTCTCGCGAACTTCCATTTTTCCCTGTCAGCCGCTTTACCTGCCCAATCTTTTCGGACTTCATTTATATCGTCAACCCAACGTGTCAGTTATATGTATATAAATTTCCTACAAATACGGTTAAATAAGTTTATTTATTACATTAACGGCTCACGGCTCTCCTAATTATTATAATTCGTTACAGTTTATGAGAAAGAAAAAACATTATAAATTAGGATGGTATATTTAAAATAGTGGTATCGTGTTAGATCATAGTTTAACGTTGATAAAGAACAAATTTTTACTCAAACGTGAGAGAAATTTTTACTCAAATACAGAATCGAGAATTTCTTAATTGAACATGCCAATTCGAAATGCACGATTTATCTATCTTGTATTCGTTAACGTGCCAGCGTCCTAGATCTAGCGATTCTTCGGTTGTTTACGGTATATTATTGATGATGTCATTACCGCCGTAAGTGGAAGTGAGTGAACTTCGATAAATTACGGAAGTCTTTAGCCGTAATTGAAAACGGGTCGAGACGTTGCAGCATTAACGGGGATCGGTCACCTTTAACTTGGACAAGGTAACTAAATGGTAGAATTAATCATTAGACGTAAAAATTTATTTGCGCACCATGATAGTGTAAGTTAACACGGAGCAAACGTGTCGGTCGTCAAATGTATACCATCGTTTTGGATTCTTTGTGGGACATTTCTGTTTCTTTTTTGTCCCCCGGGGCTTTTGATATATCAAAGTCTAATACATATGCTCGTGTTTCGGGACTGCGCGGAAGATGGGAGCAACTAATTTTAAATGAACGCGGTATTTTACCACATCGCCCGTTGTACACCTTAAATTCACGGAGAATTATTTTTTTTCGACTTTTTTTTATCCAAATTCATTAAAATTCGTAAAATTCTCTAACAATTAGGAGCACTATTATCGCGTTGAAACGGGATCGTTCAACTTTAGTCTGCTCCTTCCATCGATCTAATTTCGTTTTTCATTTTTTAAATAAAAAGACCGAAAAAACATGAAAAAAAAATTGAAATATTCCCTTTAAAGATGTTCCAGATCTGAGAATAGATTTTTAGATGAAATTAGTTTTACTTCTCTACATACTCCGTATACTACGTTCATTACTAACGAGGGAACATAGACACGCACAAAAAGAAAACGGACAATAGTACTAATAAAGTATAGGCGCGGGTGGGTGTTATAATGAAGCGAAAAAAACATTTTTCGAACTTTATCGAACGAACTACGAACATGTAAAAAGTTAGAAAAAAGGCAAACTATCATCTGAAAAATTTATAACCAAGTTCGGTATCGGTGTACGTTATATACACAAATTACGTAATACAATCCGGGAGTGTGTGTGTGTGTGTTTACGTATATGTATTACGTATTAGTACGAAAGAAAGTGAGATTGGGGTACAACTGACAGGATTAAAGTTCGTTGACTGCAACGCGAAAAAATGTTCCACTCCCTTTTGCGATAAAATAGCGGACGAACCAACGACACGTAACATCGGCTATGTTACGTTATCCGAATGTTAATGCATGTTCCTTTTCAACGATAACTAAATCATCCTAGTCTTCGACCTAACCCGCGCTATTACTAAATGCCGCGTCATCGTCGAATCGTCTTTTACGTTGTTCGGATCTCATTTCGTTTAGACGTATAAAACAAACGTCGACGTCCGTAGTCAGGATTATCCCTTCAGGACTAATTTTTCTCATTTGTGCACGATTTAGAAACGGAAGAATAAATCGTCGGACAAGTATTATATCCGAACGAATTTAGCACTCTCCACGGTCTTAAAACGATCCGCATTTGAATCCGATTCCGACGAACGTTACTTTAAACCGTTCAATCGCAATGCCCTCCTCACTTTTCATATTATAATGAAAAAAATGCATTATTACTTTACATTTTCACCTCCTCTTTAGTTTCCATACAACCGATATTCTCTCTAGCGACGTAAAAGTTTTGCCGAAATCTCTAGTGTGAAAGTCTTAATCAACAAAACCATCTTCTTTTTAAAACCTAATACACCTCAGTTGTCCTTTCCGAACAATAAAGTCTTAATTACCAGACTTCGAATATTCCACTCAAACCTTAACCATTCCTATTTTCTATCCTCCTCTCTGTACCTTTTGTAAAAATTTTGTCATGTTCTTAAAACACTCAGAAATAACTTTCCTGTGCTTGCCTTAAACTCTTATATATCCGTAATATTTTCCTGTTTCCGGATTCATTGAACCTTTTAACTCAAATCTAAGACCACGGTAAGTCTACGCGGGTGCGTACGACTCGTTAGTGCAGCCGGCGCTCGTACTATCAAATGATGATAAATAATAACTAAATTTTGTACAAAAAAATAGATAAGGCGTGACCGAAACAGTTGTAACTCCCTCCGTTGATTAAAAACGGACGATTATAAGAAGATTATTACGCGTTAAAAGTTAAAGCCTAAGGAAAAAAAAATTAACATATCGAAAAAACGCGCGCGTTGTTAATCGAGAGTCATCCAATACGATGAAAATTATAAATAAGTCGCGTTAACGCGTTCGAACGATAAAAGAGTTACTCGTCGTATGTCGTATGGAAGGTGGAGAAATAATAAAAAATAAAAATAATTTGAGGAATCATTCCTCGAGGAGCCCGGGGATATATTAAGAAATTATAGAGGAAAAACACATAGAGAAAAATCCGTAGAAAATTACCGATAAGCGAAGATAGCCCAACGGGAATAAGATATTTCATATATACCGTAGGAATCTAATCGTAAAGGAAGAAGCCGTGTGGTTCAAGAATATAAACAAAGAGAAACCGATCTCGCGAAAGATATTGGGGGGGAATAAAGCGATTGGAGGGTGGTTCCAGAAAGAAAACAAATGCTCAGCGCGAAACCGAAGAGAATTGTTAAGGATGACCATTTCGAAGTAATCGACCCTTCATCCTTAAGGGAATTCCGTTCCACTTATTTGCTCCCTCTTCGCACCTACTAATTCTTACGATATATATATATATATGTGCATATATACATATATCTAACGAGAAATGAAAAGATATCCATAGAAAATTAATGCAACTGAAAATTTTTTCGTTCATAAAATAATTCACGCACACAAAGCCGAGTTAAAAATAGCTGTATTTATATAAGTTTAGTATAGACGAAAAATTACGCATTGACTAAATAAGTTATCCATAGAAAGTTAATTCAACTGAAAATGTCTTTGTTCATAAAACAATTCGCACGCACACGAGGTCGGATTAGGAAAATTTGTACTTATATAAGATTAGTATAGACGAAAAATTACGCTTTGACTAAGTTATCCATAGAAAATTAATTTTACTTTGCCGAAGCTTAACCTGTCCACCGGCTACATTAAATTCGGAAATACACTGGCCATCAATTTGCTAGATAACAGTCTTCAGCTGAGCCGATTGAAACGAACCCGGACGTTTGATTTATCCTAATTTCTACTGGAATTCTTTGGGGGAGCACTGATGAGTGTTAACCCGTCTCACGCTACTTCGCATTTCATAACAATTGCTAAATGGCCTCTCTGCCAGATGTAATTATGTTATTTAAAAAAAAAAATTGATTCAACTGAAAATTTCTTCACACATACATACACAAAGTCGAAGAAATGCTGTATTTATACAAGTTTAGTATAGACGAAAAATGAATGCTTTGTCTAAATAAAAATAGACGAGCTCACCGACCCTCGTAGTGACCCTTACAGCTATCTATATAGCAACAAGTTGTATACACACGCGTTACAAGCGAGGATAGGAAATGTAACAAATACGGTCTAATTTCAACAAATTCGTAATAATTTCACTTTGCGTATAATTTTACATAAGTATACGAATAGCAATGGATTGAGTTGTATACATAAAGCAGCATATATTGAGTTGTATACATAAAGGAGCATATATTGAGTAGTATACATATAGTTTAATTTGCTGGTATAATAAAATAATTATATATAATAATTGTTTTATTAAACCAGCAATTCTTGTATATATATCTTATTTGATTAAACTAGCGATTTTTCGATCATCTCGAGAATGGTTCTAACGATTTGGATGAAATGTGTTATGCAGACTGGTAATGTATTACGAATTCAAAATCGTGCAAATTACGAATTTTAAAATATTGGACCCCGATACCGAGAACAACCACAGAAAATTTTTCGGGGGAATTTCGATTTTTCCCCGTCGTCTTTTTCTTAATATCTAAATGTATATTAAAAAAAATCAGTTAGATCGTATTAGCCGTTCGAATGTTATAAGCTTAGAAATTTGCCTTTTACCGTATATGTGTTGGTTAATATAATGAAAATTTTATATCTGGATACCGTTTCGATTTAAGGTTTCGGGATGATTTTAAGCGTAGAAATTTGATTTATTTATTTTTTGAAAACGTTTATTGGTTTAAATTTACAAATAGTACAATTTATATAGTAACACAAACACACCTTATAATTAACATTCCTCAATTGTTCCGTTAAGCATTTGCTCGTTGGCGGACTTACTTGTATATAATTTACGTCATGTTACTATAATTATGTAATATATCGAATTAACACTCATATTGGTTCTCACTGACACATCATTTGCTCACATACGTTTCCACATTTTCACTTCCACTTCTTATTTTTAATTTTTTTTTTATGTAGTTCCTTTTATATATATATATATATATATATATATATATATATATATATATATATATATATTTATATATTTACACTAGTATTTGTAGAAGCACTTTCGTAGCGTCGCTATGCTCAATCTCCCTTTGAGTCTTGATTTTACAATGCCGTTGCGAGTGAAACCAGATCCACATTTTCATTGAATTCAGTTTGTCTATTCCCTGCAGCTTTAATTACCAATCTTCACAGCTGTAATTGAGCACGCTGCAAACGTACGATTTTCCACATTTTTAATACTGATATTATTATTTGTTAATACTGATTGTTTTCTTTTGTTAATAAATGCACATTTCGAATGTCCTGTTGGTATTTTATTAATATACTTCTATTATCATTTATTTTCTGGGTAACGTGCTTTTGTGACTTGTTCCAATTTAGTATTACTCTTAAATTTTTCTTTTAATTTTTTTCCCCGAATTATTCCAACTAATTTGTTCATACATATATATATATCCATTATATACATTGGGCTATTGTATATTATAATCAATGAATCTTTGTCTGATAAGGAAATTTTTATTACTCCTTGAGGGGTATTTTAAATTGGATTATTATGTGTATCTACACTAATGAATAAAATATACGTTACTTCTTTTTCCTCATTGAAGAACTACACGAAACTAGAACTTTACCCTAATGTATACAAAATGATATATTAGATAGCTTGTTATATGAAACACAAAGGAACACTTGTTAGTACAAACGAGTCTAATAGGTATATATATATACATATATTTATATATATAGATATGTATGTATGCTGGAAAATTATCCTCGAAGTTATTAAAAAAAGTTTTCAATAGGACGAAATCGATAAATATTTCGACAAACGAGGACGATTACGAAATTGAAGAGAATAATTTTCGTGTGCGGTACGTAAATTTTTCGTTTTTCCCTAAGGGAGTTGTTAGTTATCGAAGGGATTAACGTAAAAACCGATTTTAATATTAAATTAGGCGTCGACCAGAAGGAAAAATTACCACGAAAAATTATCGATAAAGTTATCGTGGAAAATTGTCAAAAACGCGTACACGGTACGAATTTGAAAAGCTTCATTTCAGAATTAAATTTTGAAATTTTCCGAAAGAAAATAAAAACAGAAAAACGAAATAAAATTATCGGAACGAACCCCGGACGATTTTTTCAGTTTATAATTTACCACGCGAGGCGGAAAGAGAAACCCCGTCCTCGTCTGGACGAATAATCAAAATTACTTCTGCGCTAACTGCCAAACGACCTGCGACAAATTTCTCCGAAGACCGCGGTAAAACCGTCATTTTTTTAAAACGCGCATTTATGTTTAAACATAGGTGGTAGAATCGGGAAAACGTATGTTTAGAAGATATTCAAACTCGAAATATGTTTACGATTAAATCGCACTTTTAATCTCCTGGTGTCATCTATATCGTATAAAAAACCTATTCATGCTAAATGACATTCGGCTGATCAGGAATATTTCAATTTTTTAAAAATAATTGTATAACCAGTTAAATTTTTTTTACAATATAATCCTGAACTCGGGTATTGAAGTGTTATCAATAAAAATCACCTCCCTTCTATTAAACCTAATCCGACGTTTTAGTTTTCAGTTACTTTACGAAGAAACTCGTTATTCTTAACAGGATACACGTTAATCCCATTCAAATCTTACCCATCATGCTCTTCTTCGAGGCAAGTGCACTATTCTCTGTCCCTTTACCTAATGACATAACTGCTTATTGTCACACATACTAATATCTTGTCGTGTTCTCAACTTTTATACCTGACTCTACCGGGCATTAATGTTTTCAGTTTCTGCATTCGATGAACCTTTTAAATATGATTTGGGACCATAGTAAGTCCGCCTATGGATCGTTAGTGCAAATCATAAAAATCAACGATAAATTTTGATTCCTCGGAAGTATATTATAAAATTAGTAAATTTTTTTATTAAACAGAAGTTCTTAATTATTTTTACTTTCTGTGATATTGCGTTATGTTTATTGTATAAATTTTATATCGCTAATTGCAGGTTTCGTTGTGTACCACATTTACTATCACATTATTATATAAACACATTTTGTTTTTTTCATTTGATACTTTTAGTAAATTATGTAAAGTTACTATTTTTACATTTTACATTTTTTATGTTGTACGTATTTATGTATTTTTATATTTTTTAATTTTCCTGTTCACTCGATAATAGCGTAACAGCTGAAAAGCTTTGCGATTTTTCATTTAAAATATTTAGCGATTTTAACTCTATTTTCTTTGTTTATAACAACGGTTATTTGAAAACTAGCATTATATGCGAAATATTGTTTCACGTTTTCACCACACTCGCCAGACATTCTAGTTAATTATTACACACACACACACACGCTGAAACGTATTATTTGGTTGAAATTTTTAATAATGTATCTCCGAAAGGGTTAAGTACAAAACGGGGTTTAAATTATATAGCTTAATAGAATTAACGAGAGCTGATTGAAAGTAATCTGTTTTATTTTGTTTTGCATCACTCGATTCGAGTATCCTGAGCTTCATAAATCAATCTGCCGGATAATTTCGCCACCTATTAATGTAGCGGCGGCATTTCAGTTGTTTATTTATTTAGTTGTTTAATAGCAGTACTTATTGCCTTTATGACCACTTCATTTACATTAATTATATATAAAACATTAAATTCGTACAAATAAGATTATGCATCTTAATTTAAATTAATTAAATGTAAGGCATTAATAATTTACATTAATTATATATAAAACATTAAATTCGTACAAATAAGATTATGCATCTTAATTTAAATTAATTAAATGTAAGGCGTTAAATTCGTACAAATAAGATACTCGTACAGTTTACGTGTTGTATATACATTGTCCTGGAGAACATCCTTCATGTCATCTGCGGATATGTTATTCAGTGATCTGCAATTTACATATTTGTTGCGCTTCGATAGTTCATCACAGAGTTCGCACTCTGGAGGTTCGTCGTGTTCGAAAATATATGCATGCGTAAGTTGAGTATGTCCTATTCTGAGCCGGGCTAGTACTTTTTCGTATATTCGACTTTCTTGAGTCGTCGTCCTTAGAGGATATATATATGATTTTTTACCGACCTCAGCTTATTTGTTATATCGGAACTGATCCATATTTCGTTCCATTTCCTTAGTGCGCAGTCCATGGTGATCGAACCGATCTTTGCCCGGGGCAGATGGAGATCATTTCAAGGTTCAGATCAGCGAGATCTGCTCGGACCCTCGCTGCCATAGAACTCGTACCTGAAAGGTCCATTTAGGATGATTTATCTTCGTCAGCACGGATGCTCCGTAGTTAACGGTAAGTACGTGTCTTCGAATTTGTAGAGGTGGTTCTCCCGCCAACGCTAGTATGCTGGATGAAGGACTAGTAGGATACGCACCTTGTTTTATTATGCTTTTCCAGGGTTTTCTGGTATTTTCTATCTTGCCGTTGTATAGTTCACTTTTCAAGGATGTCACTTTTTAAAATATGCCTTGCATAATTAGCAATCCATAATTCCCGCAGAATATTAAGATGTTAGATCGTTTGGTCGTTCGATGGTACTTTCGGTATTCGCCTCCGGCAGTGAATTCCAAGCGTATTTATACTGCGAATGTGTTTTTCTTCGGAGAGTGTAACATTCTGAAACGAAGATTGCCATCGTTTATTAGCTAATCGTATTTTCGAAAAGATATATAGTTACGTCCTTTTAAAATTCTAATTAATCTCGGCATTGCTGTCTTTTCAATTGCAATCCGTCTTTTAATTTGTTCGTCTACATAATGTTACAAAATAAAATACGTAATACCGATAATACCGATTCACAAGGCAAATTGATCGCTGTGTAACGAGAAACCGTATGTCAAATTTTAATTTTATAAATAATCGGCTAAAGTTATTTTAAATAATTTAAATATTTTTTTTCCCAGTTCGTAAATACGGTGTGCTATAGATACAGCTAATAAGCTCGAAATTAACAATTTTAAAAATTCGACGACTAACTTCAAAACTGCGTTTACACGATACATACATCTTCATCATCGTGAAAATGTTGATTGTCGTTTTTTTTTAACTTTGCTAATTTATGTAAATTGTAATGTAAATTAATATTTTTTTATATTTTATATACAAATTGTACACATTTTTACAATATATTTTTCATCTTCAAAGCTTCGTAATTTACATCGAGAAACTTTAACCGATTTTAAATCTTTTTACGTTTTTTATTTAATAAAATTCTAGCTTGCGCATGGTAACGCGAAAGTTTTTAATAAAATTCGGTGTTTTTTTTTTTCGTTATATTTCGTGCGAAATTTTAGACAGACGATAATAAACAAGACACTCGTATACAAATTATTTATATAAGATTAGTTCGTTAAGATTAATTTTGTTTATTCATTTTTTTCGTGGAATAGGTTAAATATTGGGAAAACATTCACGCTTATCTCGCCCGATTATACGACTTTCGAAATCGTTGAAAATTAATTTACACATCCGGAATGAACGACGGTATTATGGTAGAATATTGGACGATTACGAATACAACGGGTAATGAAGGAAATACATATTAGACCGAATACAATTGAAGGAAATATAAAAGTTATAAACACAAGCGTGTATATATAATATATACATATATATATATATATATATATATATATATATATATATATATATATATGCAGAGTCTGCGTTATGGTATTTACATTTGAAAATTGGTTTTAATGTACCGAACAGGAATATATTTTCTATCGTCTTTGTAAGAATGCAATAACCTATTCCTACATTTGGCAGTACTGTACACATCCATGCACACTAATACACACAAACAGCAAACACGTTTAGATGCGAGAGAGAATAACAAGAATTGGCCGAGTTTTTTTATTCCGTGTGTATATTTGAATTTTCAGACGGAAAATGTAAATCAGAGTATAGAAAACAACCCCGATTTCAAAATTCTCGGGCGATGAGAAATATTAAGCGAAAAGGCACTTATCCCGCTTCTTCAGTTAAAATGATGGTGAATCAAATGCTATATTCACAGACACTTCTTTTACGTAATGTATATATATATATATATATATATATATATATATATATATATATAAATAATCCACGTGTATGCATGCATACATCATATACGTATATTTAATACCTATATATACATATGTGCAAATGATACTGTTATTGTTGTCGGATATTATACATGTTCCAAGTATTTTCGAATCCAGTGATTATCGTACCCCCCATTGAACAAAATTTCCGAAAATATAGAATAATAATTTCAAAAAACTATTTGTTTATTACTTCACGTTATATATATATATATATATATATATATATATATATATATATATATATATATATACGTATATATATATACGTATATTTTTAAAAAAATCAAACTTTCTTATTTGGGTCAGAGTATTAAAATAAAACCTTAATTGCTAGTAAGTTTTCGAGTTGGTTATTATTTCTCTTCTACTCCTTCTTGATTCCATCCTCATCACACCAGCAACGACAAATTTCTTTACTAAGAATCTATTTTCTAACTGTACATCGCGTTCTATTGTGCTATATGAGCGCTCGCTCGAGATTTCTTTTTGTTCGTCTTTTATAGAAGTTCTCGTCTCGGCCGAGTATAACTTTTCGGAAGTGCTGCTCGCGAAAATTTACGAAAAGTACGACGACTCTCTGCCGAAAAGTTTTACTTTTATTAGACGAGCAACAAAATGCGATACAAAAAAAAAATGAAAAAAAAGGAAAAACTTTATAGGTAGCGAATATTTATTACGGGGGATCGGGAGAGCGACAAAATTAAATCTTAAGTTTGACTTTGCCCGTTTCGATGAAAATACACTACCGAACACGAGAGATTTTTTTCTTTCGTAAGTCATTTTTTTGATATTCCAACAATTTCCGCCATTAGGCAGCGTCAGTCTTTCCGTTATAACCATTTCCGTATTATCTGGTCGATATTTCAAACGAAACAAATATTCCAAAGACGTTGAATCAGCAGACAATCCCACAAAAAGAGTTAAAGTACCTAGGGATACGAATCGATTCGCGTCTAAATTGGAAACATCACGTCCGGCGCGGAAATGTTTGGAAATAAGAACGAGAAGTATTATAGGAGCTCGATGTTATCTATTGAAAATGAACGACTTTTTTATGCGATCATCGTTAAACCTATTCCGGATTTATGGGATACAAATGAATTGAGGAACATAATTTCATACCATTTTATTTATTTTTATCTTTATTACATATTATTGTTATTGTCGTTACTATTACTATATTATTCCGTATCATAATTTTCTGTATTACGCTACGTTTAGGTTTATTAAAGTATTATAGTCTATATATATTTACACATATACACAAGCGCGGGCTACTGTTGTCGATATGAAGACGACGGTAGCTACGCACACCCATACACAAGAACCGGTTTATACGTCGACTGGTACACGCATACAACACAATGAAATGTCACAAATTTATACTAACCAAATCATGCAACCGGCTAGATTTACTCCGTCATTTATAAGTCCGCACGATATGGCAGGACCATCAACGGGTATTCCCACCACGCAGCCCGTATTTGTTATCACACAGTCTGACAAAAATTTACAATACTTACAGCCAAGTTATAATTACGTACATAATCAAAATAGTATCAACAACCAATATTTCCCTCTCCTACACGAAAACAGTTCCAAAGGGGAAAGTGAAAATGCCAGTGGCGAAGAAATCGTTATGAGTGAGAATAATCACGAGAATGATTGGCAAAAAGTTAAAGTGAAAAGGGGGAAAAAACGGCAGTCTGTTATTGTTAAGGATAATAATCATGCTAAAATGATACGCAATAGATACGAGGCCCTTCCAACTGACGATGAAAATGATACCGATGAAGAAAGCAATGCGGCTATACAAACAAATTCAACAAATATTCCTACTCAATCTATTCCTAAACCACCTCCTATTTTCGTACATGGAGTGCAAAATTTCAAAAAAATGCAGGAAAAAATAGAACTAGTAATAAACAAAGCTGATTACTATGCAAAAGCGCTGACAGATCGGGTGGTTAAAATTAATGTACGCTCTCCGGAAGAATACCGCAAGTTAACGCGAGTCTTTAGAGAAGAAAATATTATTTTTCACACCTACCAAATGAAACAAGATAGAGCTTACAAAGTTGTGATCAGGCATTTACACTTTTCAATCGATCCAATGGTCATAAAAGAAGAATTAGAATCGCATGGGGTTAAAGTTCGCAATGTTCATAATGTGAGGCAGTATCAGACAAAAAAAAACCATTGCCATTATTCTTCATAGACCTAGAACCAACAACAAATTGTCGAGATATATATAATTTAAAATCACCGTGTAATACAATTATTAAAATAGAATCGCCAAAAAAGAAAACATCAATGCCTCAGTGTCTGAACTGTCAACAATGGGGACATACGAAAGCCTACTGTACACGAGCGCCAGTATGCGTGAAATGTGGAGATGGACATCGAACCTACGAATGCAAAAAGGACCCACAATCACCTTCTACATGCGGACTGTGCGGTGGATCTCATCCCGCGAATTATAAAGGTTGTGAGATATATCAAAAATTAGTACAAAATAAAACAAATCTCAAACTTAGAGCGAGTCAACCTATCAAACAAAATTATCGACGACCATCTGTAAGCTATTCACAAGTTATTAATGCTAACACCTCAGGCCAGATGAATAATACTACAGCAAATATGAACCATGTAGGAATTTCCGCGAAAATCTCCGACAGTAATAGATCGTCGAGTAATCTAAATGTAGAGGGACAAAATGTGCCTACGGTGAACTTGGCGGAGTTTCTGAACGAATTTAAGGCAATATTCCGCCAATTAGCTGAGCAAAATAGCATGATGTTATCCATGCTTACCACATTAGTTCAAAAACTAATCAAATAATGCCCAGGTATCTAAGGGTTGCTCAGTGGAACGCGAATGGCTTGAAAAATCATAAAGCCGAAGTTGAATTGTTCTTAAATATTAATTCGATCGATGTAATTTTAGTTTCTGAAACTCACCTTACTGATAAGGATAATTTCAAAATAAATAATTATAACACGTATTCGTGTACACACCCCTCGGGAAAATCGCATGGTGGTTCAGCAATACTAATAAAAACTGACATTGTACATCATGAATTAAATCAGTTTAAAGAGGAGTATTTACAGGGAGCTAGTATTAGCATACAGATGATGGGTGGCCAGCTTGTGTTATCAGCTGCTTATTGTCCGCCACGACACAAGACAACGACAATCGAATTTAGCAAATACATAAAATATTTGGGTAGTAAATTCGTTTCTGGAGCTGATTGGAACGCCAAACATACAGCGTGGGGCTCCAGGTTAACGACAACAAGGGGGCGTATGCTGAAACAAGCACTGGAAAGTCATAATGCTAAATACATATCAACGGGGGAACCGACATATTGGCCAACCGATAATGGTAAAATATCGGATCTGCTGGATTTTTTCATTACAAAAGGAACTGCTAGTTATTACTCAGAAATAAATTTTTCTTTCGATCTTTTTTCGGACCACTCTTGTATCATTTTAACGTTTGACGATTCGGTTATATGTCGCGAGGAAAAAATATATTTGTGTAACCACAAAACAGATTGGGAATCATTTAGGGAATAATTAGATACCAAATTAAATCTAAAAATTCCATTAAAAAGCGAAATTGACATCGAGAATGCCGTATGGTATCTAACTAGGGAGATACAAACAGCAGCCACGCTGAATACTCCAGTTAATACTTACAAAAAAAAGTAATAATTATCCGCTATCAGTCCGAAAGCTAGTCTTGGAAAAGAGAAAGTTTAGACGAAGGTGGTTCCAAACAGGGAATCCTTGGGATAAAAAATTTTTCAACAATAAAGTAAAAGAATTAAAAATGTTATTAGCAGAAATTAAAAACAAAACCCTTAATAGCTATTTAAATAAACTTTCACCCCTAGCAATAGATGACTATTCCTTGTGGAAGTGCACCAAAAATATTAAACGGTCCAATACACATATTCCTCCGATAAAACAGGGCAGCGGATTATGGGCGAGAGATGATAAACAGAAGTCAGATTTATTTGCTCAGCACCTGGTAACCGTGTTTCAGCCAAACATAACGGCTAGCACGGACAGGGAAATATACGACTATATATAAATAGTCCATATGAATCATCTTCTTCGATTAAGTTAGCCTCACCTTCTGAGGTGAAATGTTTACTTAAAACGTTGAAAAAGAAGAAAAGTCCGGGTTTCGACTTAATAAGAGCCGAATTATTGAATGAACTTCCGCGAAAAGCTATAGTATTACTGACTTATATATGTAATGCAATATTTCGCGTACAATATTTTCCAGTACAGTGGAAATTCGCGCAAATTATAATGATTCCGAAACCTGGCAAAGATCCGTATTCTGTTTCATCTTATCGTCCGATCTCTTTGTTGCCTGTTTTGTCGAAGGTAGTAGAAAAATTAATATTAAAAAGATTACAGCCTTACATACAATCCAATGATATAATTCCGCAACATCAATTCGGTTTTATAAAACACCATTCCACCACTGATCAATTACATAGGGTGGTTAGTATAATTGAAAATAGCTTAGAAACCAAAAAAGTATGTACCGCGGCATTTCTCGATGTTCAACAAGCTTTTGATAAGGTTTGGCACGATGGTCTATTATATAAACTGAAATGTCTATTGCCGAAAAATTTTTACCTGTTGTTGAAATCATACATAGAAAATCGCCACATTCAAGTGCGTTATAAACATACCTATTCAGAAATACACCCTCTTTTTAGCAGGCGTTCCCCAAGGTTCTGTGCTGGGCCCCACGCTGTACTTGTTATACACGGCTGATTTCCCTACAATGGAAAACGTACAGCTGGCTACATTTGCGGATGACACTGCACTGCTCTCAACACACACGGATCCGAAGGTAGCTAGCAGTAACCTACAGAAAGCTCTTACTAAGGTGGAGATATGGTTTAAAAAATGGAAAATTAGAATTAATGAAAACAAATCTGTCAATATCCAATTTACCAACAGAAAAGTTACACCCCCACCCGTCAGGATTAATAGCACCGATCTGTCAGTGCGATTAACGGTCAAGTACTTAGGATTACACCTGGATAGCCGATTAGCATGGAAACATCACATACAGATGAAGAAAAAAGAATTAGATATTCGAGTTAAAAAAATGTACTGGCTGATAGGGAGAAACAGTGTACTAACGACAGATAATAAACGTTTAATATATACGGTGGTTCTAAGGCCTGTCTGGACCTATGGGGTGCAACTTTGTGGTTGTGCTAGACCATCAAACCTGAAAATAATACAAACGTCACAAAATAAAATTCTTCGGATGATAACCAAGGCACCCTGGTATGTAACAAATCTAACGTTGCATCGAGATTTACGTATAGATTATGTGGCTGAGGTCATAAAAGTTCACGCTAAAAGACACGCAAGAAGACTCGATAGCCACCCGAATACTTTTGCTAGAGGATTGCTTGATACCACCGGTGACATAAGGAGACTAAAACGTCAGAAACCGCAGGACCTCGTTTAGGGTCGTCGTAATTGGATAGGTATCGCTGGATACTTGTCCCCTCATGCTCAATTCTTTTAAACGTACTGCTAAATGTCCTTGGTGGACAGCTCGCCGTATTATAAATAATTAAAAAAAAAAAAATAAAAAAAAAATAAAAAAAAAAATAATTTCCAAATATAGTGTAGACTATTTTCGGAATTTCCGATACCTCTCGGATAAGATCGGTTATAGGTCGGAAAGATTCTACATACCCGACTTTTGAAGTAAATATCCGTTATTTTCTAAGATAGGGGAAAGTACTGTAGACAAAACGCAGCGTCGAAAATATACGAGCAAGGAAGATGTTTGTTTCTCTTTCGTCTCTAAAAAAAAAATTTCTGGCAATATTTTAATTTTCTACTTGGAGACGTTATTATAGTAAAATAACGAACTTCTCTTCCTCGGAAAGCACGTATTTCCATGTTGGATGTAATAGTATTGCTATATTAGTCCGTCTGTTTTCCTTAACACGTCGTCTTACTACGTGCATTGAAAGACCGCCATCTTCAGCAAAAAAAAAAAAAAAAAATTGTCTGGAGTTTCTCCGTTATTAGTATTCGAAGGAGACAGTTCTTAATTTTCCAATTTCAGTTCTTGAAACTTTTATTGTTGGTTCTCTTATATCGTTCGTGATAGTACCGATTTTTAGCTAACGTAGTTGTATCCACCTTTTTTTTACGCCCTCAGTTCTTCTTCTGGTTTTAAAACATTTCCGTCAGAAGCGAAAAAGACCTAGTTAATATAATTATTTTTCGTTATGGCCTCTTTTTATTTCCCCCTAACCGTGTTAAGAAAACTTTTGCAAAACGAATTGGGAAAAAAATGAGTTAAAAAAAAGAAAAGGATTTAGAAGACGAGGAAATTAAAGAAAAGAATTGAACCGGGTAACGACAAAAAAGAAAAATAGCCGATGTGACGGAGGAAACGCAATTTCCTTGAAGACCACGTGATCGTTCCCACGGTATTATACAACTCGAGAAAATATGTATATATACATATCCACGTATATACGCGGTAAATAGGGATTGCTAGCCTACAATTGGATTACCGCCTGTCCGCTTTCATTTCCACTTCGATGATAACTGTTGCAAAATCGACGACACGGTATTTGTTATAGACGCGGGTGATGACACGCTTGTCTTAACATTATCGAGTGGTATATTACTATGGACGATACGTGAAAATAGCCTACTACTAACAAGTAAGCTGTGCATCCATTTTTATCATCATTTAGACCTTTTTGGATGTTTGAACACACACACATGCATATATATATATATATAAAACTCCAAACAGTTTCGTGCAAGTAATTGTTAAAGAAATTACGTTCTAAAATAAGAATAAATAATAGAAAATTGAGAATACTAAAACTGGCTGCAAAAGATTTCAACAAGTTAAATGAAATTCCATCTCGATAATCACAGATGTCCGTCCTTTCCATCAATTTTATATACATGTTGTACACAAACACACGCACACTTATTATATATGTATATATATATATATACGCAAGGGTCCTATTTTTAATCGTGATTTCAGTTATTCACATTTACACGGGTACATATATAATTATAATGTTCAATAATGATATTTAACGTATTTCACACTTATGTATACGAATATTCATTAAACGCTTTTAGTTATAAATTATAAACTTTTTGACGGAAAATTTTCAATTTTACACAAATGTTTGTTATACAATACTCCTTGTTAGGTGAACCGCCCTATATATAATTCTAGACGTATTTGTATTATATAATTACTTTGAAAATTAAGACATTTCACGTTAACCGGAAAATGAAAAATTTTCTTAGCATTAAAATTTTCTGTACCATACAGTGTACATCGTGACCGATAGGGTATCAACATTGACTGTACGTCGTGAATTGTTTCTCACATTTCCTCTTCTCATCAACATTGTAAATATTTATCTTTAACTTAATCGTATTCTTACGCAAGTGTCGTCTCTACATTTTGATTTGATTTCCTCTCTCTCTCTCTCTCTCTCTCTCTCTCTCTGTTGCCTCTGGCCTTAGCAGCTGCACAGGGCACTTTAGTTTAGAGATTAAAAGTAATAATAATGTATCGGAGTAATTACGATTTTACGGTTATTACGCAATCGTACGTATATAATTTTTTTTTTACATTTTATCAGTGTGAGCTTGATTTGTATGATTTTTACTTTAAATTTTGATTTTGTCCCATAACGATTAGGCCATTCGTGAGCATATCACGCATTAGCCAGCTATATTTCATATGAAAAAACAGTTTATATAACCGAAGAACCTTCGGCACCGTGTTATTTATCAACAAAATACGGAAAGGTTAAAAAAGTCACCAAATTTAAATATCTAGGTGAAATAATTCAACCAAATGGTTTAGATAAAGAAGCGAATCTAACCAGAATACACAAGATGGAACAAGCATTCAATGTAACCAGAGAAATATATAAAAAGAAGTCATTATCTATAAATACGAAGATACGGCATTATGATACTGTAATTAAACCGCAATGTCTATATGCAGCAGAATGTCTGAATATGAACACAAGAAGAGAAATCGAGCTCATAGAGAAGAAGGAACGGAAAATTATGAGGAAAATTCTGGGACCGAACATTAAAGATGGACAACAAAAAGCAACAAGGAAATATGTGAGAAAATTGAAAAGGTATACAATGAGAAAAAGAAGAATAAGATTTTACGGTTCGCTTAAAAAGAATGGAATAGACAAACTGAAGCCATATTTGAATACTTTGAACGCAATCCAAAGAATAAACTTATATGGTTTATAGAAACCAAAAAAGATATATCAGAAATGAACATAAAAAGTGAGGACGTAAATAATGGAAATAAATTCCAAGAAAAAATTAACGCATTTAAAGGTTTTGCTGAAAACGTGAAGAAGAACACCAGTAGTTACATGTGGACGGAAGAATGAAAAATAGCTTGAAGATGAAAGAATATTGGAGAAGGAAAAAGAAAATCTCATGATCATTGCTTTTCCATAGTTGGCCAAAATCGAAAATAATAATATATATACATATATATATATATATATATATTAGTGAAGGGAGTAATCGACTATTTCACATAACCGACTATTTAATAACACCGTTTCTAAAAAACCGACTAATCATTCGATTTTTTACTTAGTAACATTTACTTGAATTCTACTAATATCGATATACATATCGGGACTTTCCAGTCTGTTGAACAAAATTTGCTAATTTAAGATAATTTAGAATTGTTCGAAATTTTATGAAATGAATAGTGTAAACGTACACAATTCGGAACCCCCTTAATAAATTAAACGTATTTTAATACAACGCCAATATATGTAACCGGTAAAAATATAAGTAAGAATCACCGTTTTCGAAATCCGACTAATTTTCAATAGGTTCTAGCAAAAAATCGATTAATATCGATATATGTCCGACTATTTTTCAATCGGTTCTATGAAATCCTACTTACGTCGATATTTTTTCCTTTCACATCTTTAAATTAAATTCTAATTACTTAAAGTTGAACTTTTATTATTAAATCCGAAGTAAACTTTGACGAAACACAGTAAAAAAAAATTACGCGATAAAATATTTCATTCGAAATATGTGATTACTTCATTTCGATTCAACTAAAATAACTGAATAAATTACTAACAGATATTAGTCGAAACGCAACTAAATCGATCGGACTTGCATTATCCGATTTAAAAGTAGTCGGTTTTGGAAGTGAAACTTCTATTGGCGGGTATATATGGGGAGTTAACCCGCAAAACGTGTTCCCGTTCTTATGTACCGCGCTATCAACACCCGTCGTCAAACCACGTTTATACACATAGGCTTATTCTTATATATATATATATATATATATATATATATATATATATGTGTGTATGTGTTGTGTGTGTTCATATATATACAAAAGCGTAAAAATAAAAACCTCTGTAGTGAATTTAGTTAAAATGTCTTTAAGTTTCATTTCTTCTTTGCTCTCCGAGGCACATATGTTTTTTTTATTGTAAAGCACATCACACACGCCTCAGCATATGGTGTACAAATTAAATAAAACATTCAATTTACTTATACATACAAAATAACACCTTTGTTGGGTTTATGAATATATGTAGACGTAGTATACAAAGAAAAAACAATATTCAATCAATAGCTTAAATTAATAAACAAATTAAAAAAAAACAACAAATATTTTATTTGGTTATTTTGGAAAAACCGAATTAGTCGTTAAAAAAAAAAAAAAAAACAGATCAAATTAGTCGTAAGTCGGTTATACCTATCTCACTAATATAGATCTAATAATTTTTGATCTCATGGAATGTATCGATTACCCGATAGATTCCTCACCAGGGCTAGTTATTACTATCATTACTTTCAACTTTATTATCGTCGTTATTTTTAAATCGGAATATACGCTGTAAAAGTTCCCTCGATTACGTCCCAACCACTCGGAAAGCAGCAGTATTTACTTTCGTCAAGCTTTACACGTGCGCGTAAAATTTGTGTTCATCGCGACCTGGCCTAATGTCCGAACAGCGAACGGATAATTGTTTCGTCTTTTTTCTTTTGTTATTTTTCAAACGAAAGGATTAAAATTGATGTAGTAGGTTTTCGAATAGCGGACGGCGGTTGGTCTTCACCAAACACAAAGGAGTAGCCTTTTTACAGATTTTGTTTTTATATATATATATATATATATATATATATATATATATATATATATATATATATATACAAATATAAATAGAAAGAGAAAGAAAACGGCGGAAGTGACGGAGAATGGAAAGAAAATAAAATTAAACCGAAGTAACCGTTGCGCGTAGGGTATTATGCCGTTAAATTAAGTTTGTTGAGAGAACTACCCTTTCAGAGAAGCCTGTGTGCAACTTTTTCTTGATTCTAAAGAAATTACCACGCGACTTGCCGCGGTAATTTAGTTGAACTTTCTCCATTTATTACGCAACAACTTTTTTCTACTCTATATCGTACACTCTAGCCGTAATTAACGCGAATTTATTTATTTATTTCGGGGAATTTCCTCTAGTTTACTCTCGAAAGGGACAGAAAACTTCCGAATTATATATAAACATTTCCGGATAAAGTTTAAAGAGGGAAGGCTTTTCGAAGAATATTAATTCGCTTCCGCCGCTTCGAATGTATCTCCATCGTAAAACGAATCGGTAAGGAATTCCGGGTATTTACGACATTTCTTTTTTAGGAAAAAAAATTTTTCATTACTAAATCTTCGTAAATCTATTTTTAGTACGAAAAATCTTGCACATCAAAGCAAGTCTATGTCTCAATGCAGTGAGGTGTTAACTAAAGACTTGGAACTTTTGAATCGTTATTTCCAGTCTTGGAGACTGCGTATAAATCTGCATAAAACAGAATCATCATTATTTCATTTAACAACGCACATGGCAAAATCGGAGCTAAATGTCACATGTGGGAATGATAAGATAAACTTTAACGCCAATCCTAAATATCTTGGTGTTACGCTGGATAGATCATTAACATACAGACCGCATATTGAAAAGTTGGTACAGAAAATAAAAACCGGAGTGGGTTTGGTAAGAAAACTCGCCGGCACGGGATGGGGAGCAACAACAAAGGTATTAAGAATAACAACTCTAGCGCTTACTTACTCAGTGGCAAAGTATTGCGCACCTGCATGGTTGAACAGTGCACATACAGAAAAAATAGACGTCCAGCTGAGAGCCGCGATGCGAATAATTAGCGGCACATTAAAGCCGACAAACAAAGATTGGCTACCCGTTCTTGCGCATATCGCTCCTCCAAAAATAAGACGGCAACATGCGTTTAGCAAACTTTGGGAAAATTTCTCAGTCTCACATAACTGTCTAATGCATAAAGATAAAGAATACACACCAGTAAGAGCATTAAAATCAAGATGGCCACCCTGGAGAACAGCGGAACATATAAAGAGAATACCACCAGACTGGAAAGTAAGATGGAAGAATAAGTGGATAAACTGCAAAGCTACTAATGCGGACTTGGTACACGACCCTACTATGGAACCTCCGGGAATGGACCTACCAAGAGAGGCATGGTGCAGAGTAAACAGATTTCGCACGGGATAGGGTAGGTGTGCTTACACTTTAAACAAGTGGAAAATGATCCCGAGTCCCAGGTGCGAGTGATCCAAACATTGGATCATCTATATAATTGTAAGATTTTCTCAAATCATGATATGATTAATAGACACGATGTGCATAACATCGCGAATAACGCGTTACAATGGGTGTTGGGATTAAAATTAAACATCTAAAATAATAATTTACTCTACTCGGCTCCATAAGATCGAACGAAGTACGAAAAGTTAGTGCGAAATGTAGTGATTTTTATTAAAAATTTAACAAAACAAAATAGTAGTTAAAATCGTTTATTTTTTTATATATTCAAAACAAAAACACAACAGAGCTTTTCTGCTATTAAACCGTTATACGTAAAAAAAAAATAAAATATAACAAAAAAATATTCAATTTATAACAAAAAGAAAAAATTAAAATGTGAAAAATATTTAATTTAGACGTACAATGTTACAAAAATAGCAAAGTGAAAAAAACAGCCGTTATTTATAAAATATTCTAATATAACACGATTAACAAATCAGCGATATAAAATTTATGCATAAAAAAATTAAATAGCTGGAAAAATATACTTTCCGTTTAATTTAAAAATCGATCAAATTTTGTAATATACTTCATTAAACTAATATCAAAATTTATCGCCGACTTTAATAAACTATTTTTATCTCTCTTTTATGTTTTCCGCTTTTTATGTAGTACTCGTTTTTTATAACGTTTTTCCACAAGTAAAATTTTATAATTTTGATTATTATTATTATATCGTACGTCTTCGGGTAGCACCCTCATATATATTTCTGGTTAAACGTCGAGCTTTAGGTTCCACTCTCATGTTACAGCCGACACTGTCCGGATTTTTTCCCAATCACCACTGCAGGCTCTGTGCGGATACGTGTTCAGGATATGATAAATTAATCCGTAGTCGCGTAACGAATTATTTTTGAAGCCCCAATTTACGAGCATGCATCCTCCGTGATCAGCACAAAACGACTGAGCCGTACCCATGTCTTTCGTTGTAGATCAAACCCTAATAGCCTATGATCGAGCTCTTGTCCGTATTCCGTAATATGCTGTTACTGAATCGAAATCCTCCGACGTTAGTGTTTTCTCGATTCTACGTTTACGTGTA
This sequence comes from Coronaproctus castanopsis, assembly GCA_032883995.1. NCBI lineage: Eukaryota > Metazoa > Arthropoda > Insecta > Hemiptera > Monophlebidae > Coronaproctus > Coronaproctus castanopsis. The sequence continues at coordinate 64,273,237 of CM065052.1, read as the reverse complement.
TAAGCTTTCATTATTTCTGCGCTTCCTTCATTGTTTCACTGGCGCTCTACGAATATGGGCAGACATCAGATGTTGACTAGTTTGGTAACTACTTTACCGGAGTCGATTTGGTTGTGCCAGATATTATACGTAGCGCGCCGTTAAGTTGGGTGTCGATCTTCCTCGTGCATTTACTGGAAACTCACACTGGAACAGCGTAAGCCACTTAGTAAACCAGCGCTAGAACTGAGGTTCGTAGAGTGGCTGCTGATGTATCCTATATTGTTCCCGGTTAGTTTTTCTCTGATTAGCCGCTGTATTTTCAAGATGTTTACCTTAGGTTAGTTAGGGATAGAGCATTTTCGGAGGTATTCGTTGATTTTAATATTTAGTTTCATTTCGGCTAGTTGAAAGAATAGGTGGAAAAATGATACGGTTGTTTTATCTGTATTCAATATTAGTCGCTAATTTTTAAACTAATCAGTTATTGAAACTAGATATTCCTGAATAGTTTTTTCTGTAATATGCGATAGGACGTTTTGCGTAGCCGAGATAATATCATTTGCGCGAATAAACTTACATGATTTAGTTGGGGCTAGTACCGATTCTCTTTGGAAGGCCGTTATTTAGGGAGCGCGTTCTGCTTTGCTTTTCTCTGAGGTGAGCAATTATTTTACGATTAGCGGTCATGTGTTTCAGCGACCAGTATATTTTTCTGCGAGGAATCGTTCGATAAATTTTAGTCAACAGGTGTTTTCCCTGGCTTCTGTATCATTATAATTTGCGAAAATTTAAGCTGCGCAGGGAAGTAGGCCAGCCTAATTACAGCATTAAATAAATAAGTTAGTGCTACCAATCAACAAGACTTCTTACAGGCCAATATTATTATTACCAGTTATATCGAAACTTTTCGAAAAACTGCTGCTAAAAATAATACTTCCTGTCGTAAGGAAAGTATTCCAGATTTTCAGTATGAATTCAGAGCAAAGCACTCAACAACTCAGCAGGTTCACCCAGTTGTCAAATAAATAGAAGCTGTCCTTGAAGAAAAAAAAGGTTTGTGACTCCTGGATGTGAGCCAGACTTTTGACACAGTCTGGCATATGGGATTGCTTCATAAAATTAAAATTAATTTTCCCTATCATTACTACAAACTTTTCGCGTCCTATTTAGACGAAAGACCTTTCCAGGTGAAATATGGAGATGTAAATTCAGAAATATACGCTATCAGCGCTGGCGTTCCTCAGGGAAGTGTACTAGGCCCGCTTTTGTACCTTATTTATACAGCTGACTCGCCAGTAACAAATAACTGGTTTTGTGACAACTCTTACAGACGATACGTCAATATTGTGCTCAAATCATTGTTCTCATACTGCGAATCGCACCTTGCAAACGGCAGTAGACCAGATTAAAAGCTGGTGCCAAAAATGGAGGATTAAAATTAATGAAACAAAGTGTACTCGTGTTACTTTCACAAATAGATTCATAACACCTGTAAGCATATATATAAATAATAAAAATTCTCTACTAAGCAGGAGGTAAGGTATTTAGGTCTACACTTAGACAGAATATTAACATGGCGCATGCATATTCAAAGCAAACGATCGTAGCTAAACCTAAAGTTAAAGAAGGTTTACTGGTTAATAGGCAAGCAGTCGAAGCTATCGCTTGAAAATAAATTATTAATATGTAAACAATGGATCTATGGATGCCAACTATGGGGCTGCAGTGCTAAAAGAAATATCCGCATAATACAGATATTTCAAAACAAAATTTTGAGAACAATGACAAACGCACCTTTGTTAGTGAGCAACGATACCCTTCACCAAGACACAAAAACTCGATATGTAGAAGGCGTCATTAAAGAAACAGCAAAAAGACATATAATAACACTGCGTTGTTAAATCTTCTGGATGAATCATTGGGGAGATTAGGAGACTAAAGAGGACAAAACTATTTGATCTGGCTGATTAGTCCAGCATAAAGAAGACAAACATGTGATTCAGTATGAAACCATAATTCTGCCTATCATTGGATAGTTGAATGTATTCAAGCAATTATCTCCAATTGAAATCATCTATTAATAGCCAAGGAATAAGATATGCAAAAATATTTATAAAAAAAAAAAAAAAACATTTTAGTGAGCAAGCTAAACGATGTCATAGGCGGAGAGGGGTTGCTGAACATAAGCTGAGATTTTCAATTTCTTCACGAAGTCGTGTTCGATATGTGATGTTTTTGATCCACGCAGCTTCTTCAATTTTCGAAACCAACCTGTTCAACTGACACTCGTTTGTCGATAGTGTCACATACCCGATTAAATATTAATCTTTTTATAATTTTAGTACATTCACTACCAGATTTTACCTTTTTTCTTTCCTTTATATGTATTGTATATCTAAGTTAAGTACTTTTTGCATTTGATTAAATTTTTCTTTTCATTTTTTCTTTTTTCTTTTTATTTTTTGTTTATTTTTTTTTTATTCGCTTGAAAATGGCTAGCCAAATAGTTTTCTGGTATTTCCTTTTAATATGGATAACAAATTTAGGGATTTCTATTAATTTATTTTTTATGCTTATAAAGTTAATCACCCTAGACGTAAACGAATTTCATAATTAAAGTTGTGCAAATGGAAGGGGATGTGATATTTCCTACTACGTTGTGTGTGAATATCTCTCTCTCTCTCTCTATATATATATATATGTGTGTGTGCGTGTATATAAAAGACTATCCTCGGGCAGATTTATTACAAAGACTGATTCAAAAATTGTTCAGAATTCGCTTGTGTCGTTTATATCGACGAATTCAGAATTTCTTCTTTGAACTTCAAAATTCACCAATTATATATATATATATATATATATATATATATATATATATATATATATACATATAATGTCGGTGGTTCAAAAGAGACTAATGCCCGGAACGTGAAATTAAGAATTTTATTGTATACTAAAACTGTGTTAAATTTTCGTGACGGAAATTGACAATAAAATTAAAATTTATCCTATGTACAATATTTATTCTCGCGTTTTGATAATACCGACGGTTTAATAATTGAACTAGGCGATAAATAAATTTACTCAATTCTTCAATATCGTCAGGAATTCGGTTTATTTAGCCGGCTATGAAATTGCAGAATTAATTCAAATATACGCACTTTAGGGCGCCGTTGTTTAAATAGGAACACTAACCTACATATATATATATATATATATATATATATATATATATATATATATATATATATATATATATATATATATATTTACGTAAGAATATATCAGTAACATGGAGAAAAATTTTGTATGGCATTTGGCGTATCGTTGTAAATGACAGGTATTGTTGATAATGTTAGCTAGCGGTGACTCTCGAAGATACCACCGACTCACTAGTCATCGCAAGAAGGCAGAAGAACGACTTTTCAAGATCCTTTATTAGCACCCATAAAACTACAAATGCAAAGAACGTGACCTCATGAGCTGCTACACGAGTATTCAACAAAATACATAAATATATGTTATGTATATATATATATATATATATATATATATATATATATATATATTTAGTGTATGGTCATAAAAGTAGGAATAAATCATATTTTTTATCATCATCGTCATCATTTCCAGCGCGAGATATATCTGCATGAAATGAAAAAGAAAAAGCAAAAATGAAAAAATTGTTACAACGATACACGTGTATAAATGTTAAAATGCTTTCGAGCCCTGTACAAACAAAATATATACCATCGGGGAATTCCGATAAATTTATCGTATTTCGTACCCTCATTTTTTCGCCTTTACGAATGTCTACCCATCCCTACATTTTTTTTGTTTACTTATTTATTTAAACACCCCCCGGACCCTAGCCTCTCGAAAAAAAGGACGCCACAATTAATTTTATACGACAAACGAGCCAGTTACTTTTTATTTATTGAAAAATCATCAACCATACAAGGATTTCTTATAAAAATTAAAATAACGGACCGAATTATTCAGTAGAAAAAGTCGGTAATGATAATACTATCTTGAACCTTTAATGTAAAATATCAGATATTTTATATATATATATATATAAATATATATGCATATGTATAAAAACGAAACTTGTGTACATAATGGTATAATGTTAATATACTTTAGTGCAGGTTTTTCCTCTAAGTATGACGATTCTGATTTCCATTTAAAAGGGAATTTTATTCACAGTAGCTACACACATACCGCCACTGTATGTATGATACTGGAACGTGTCTCAAATAATAGTTCGTTCTCCGAGTTGAAGACGTTTTCAGTTGTTGTTTTCTAAAGTTGTGGTTTCAAAATTTCTCTTATAATATTATTAGTTTTTTTTTCAATCCGTTCTAGTAATTTAACGATATACAAGGGACTCACATTACGGCATTTCACATTAGTATGGGATCTATATACAAAAATCTATCGTAGCACGAGCTTAGTCTGAAATAATGTCTTTACTTTTGAATATTTAATTTTGTATAGGGGATATAATTGATATCGAACGAGTTCAAGAAATTAAATACACGGGGCGTTGTAAGGTTTGAACCAGGATAATGATGTTGGAAAAAAATGCGTAAAACTTTTCATTGCTTAGAGATGGATCTTTAAAGTATCGGAGAAGATTTCGTAAAATGTTACGTTTATTTTATCCTGTTATACGCTGAGCGGGGGCAACGACATACACAATGAAAACACTGAAATATTTCGGCTGCAAAGAAGAAGCGCGAATGAATCATAGACATAGAATATGAGGAACGAAATGGTATTGAAGGAATGCAATACTGAAAGGAAAATCTTTGGCATAAATGTGAACATATCGTTAAAGGAAATACGTTTGAAATATTCAATTAAAATAGAAGTAGAGGACGAAGGAACACATCGTGGGTAAGAAAGATACGTCAATTGAAATGCATGATAGTAGAACTGGGACTTAAGTCAAAATGATCGCCCACGCGCAGTAAATCCTAGATAGGAGAATTTTACGGTATATTAATTGTATCAGCCGTATTTATGACATTTTTTCGACACGGAATTATCAATTTTATACAGGTGGTTATTATACAATACTATTTTTTAGGAGTAATGTGGATATGTTTTCTGTAGTCAAATTCTGCCAATCATTCTTCCACAGGTTGTTGAAATGGTGATTGAGCTGATGTTTAAAATCAATAAACCGCATCGCTGCATTAGGTGATGTCGATTCGTTAGTGGATGTATTGATCGTTCTTTCGGAGCCCCGGACGTCGGGACTGCATTGTGTAAGACCATGGCGGTACAGCAGATATCGAGCTCCTGACCAATGTTGGTATTTCGATATTTAATTGTTGCGAAATAGACATCATGTAGTGGCTCTGTGATTCGTCGACCTCTCCGAACGTCTTATTTCTACATTTTAGGTTGGCAAAAACTAAGATGGTCAAATAATTCCGCCATAAATCTAATGGCCACTCCACTGTATCGCATAATAAGCTCGGTATTGCAGAAGTTCGAAAAGCACCAGTTGATAATCTTAACCCTGTATGATGGATTGAGTTTAAACTTTTCTGAAACGATTTACTAGTCGAATTTACCAGTTTTTGCACTTGCTTTACGATATCATTTATTGCAATGTTGAACAGAGTTGGACTTGGGACGGATCCCTGTGAACTTCTGTCAACAATGTATGTGATTTGGATAAAGTAGATCCTAGTCTCACTTGAAAATGACGGTCTCGAAGAAAATTTGCAATGAACGTGCAAAGACGGCCTTTGAAGTTCCAGGAGTGTAGAGTTGAAAGGATACGATACCTTCAGATGTTGTCGAAAGTCTTCTTGAAATCAAAAAATACGGCTAGTAAATGGTGCTTATTTGAAAATGCTTTAGTTATGGATCGTTGTAATATAAGAATTGGATCGATTGTGGATCATCCTGGCCGAAAACGATATTGGAGATTAGTAAATAATCCACGTGATTCAATTTCCCATAGTAGCCTATTGTTGATAATTTTTTTCAATACTTTACAAAGAATCGACGTAATGGGTTTAGGTCTGTAACTGTCGAGGAGTGTCGGATAAATGTGGAAGAAATCTGGACCGACTGCTTTCGGTTTAGTACATTTGATGGCTGTATACAGTTCATTCATTGTGATTGGATGATTATAAGCTTCTTGGTTGTTGCTGACAAAAGCAAGGGTGTAGGTAGAATTTGAATTTGCGTTAGATAGGTCCATATTGGCCAATAATTGTTTTGCATCTCTAGAACACAGCGTGAAAAATTCAGCAAAGTTTTTATTTCATCAATATTATCGTATACGTTATTATAAATTCTTATACACGTTGTCATAGAGTAAGGAACTAATTTCTCGATGGATTTAATTTTATTCCAGACAACGTTGATTCATGAGCACGAGTTAAAGTCGCTAGAAAATTTTTTCACCAGTTTAAGATGTACCTGGATTTTGCGCGTAGTCTTCTAAAATTCAAATGATTTTCCATATTTGGATTCGATTTTAATTTTTTTAGTGCGTTTCGTCTAATTCTGAATGCAGTTGCACACTCTTTAGCCCACCAGGGCACTTTTACGCTATCATTTTTAAAAACTTTAGTAGGTGGTGAGCACGCTCTTACATGCTCGATAAGCGCATCTGTAAATATCTACACCGTGCTGTCAATGCCGTTTAATAAATTGACATTACTTTGCAACGAACATAGGGTTCTATAATTTGACCAGTTTGTTCTTTTGTAATTCGGTGGAAGATTTATATTATTGATAATGTGCGTATTTATTTGTGATTGTAACTGGATTTTTATAATTACCGGGAAGTGGTCGATTCCACCTAGATCGTGATGTAAAGAAAATTGTATCTTATTGATTAACTGAGGGTAACACAGAGCTAGATCATTATTGGACCATGTTCGGTACGAAAAATTGTAGTGGATTGCTTTCCTCGAATTAAGCAATGTAAGAGTAAACGTGTCTATTGCACTTTCTACGATCTTACCTCTTGAATTTAATTTTTTACTCGACCACATATGGCTGTGGGCATTCATATCCCCTAATATGAGGAAAGCTTTGGGCAGGCCATTTATTAATGACGTAAATTGTTTAGTAGTAATTTCCTCTGTAAAATATACGGTACATATTGTAATTGGTTGCTTCTTATAGTAAACTTTTATCGCTAGTGCTAGAAGGTCAGTATTTAATACAACAGATTCGCAATGAAATTTTAATTTGACGGCTAGCAATATACCATTATGTGCGTAATCGGATGCTGTAGTTTAAACTACATTATAGTCGGGAATATTGAAATTTTGGTTTTAACATTATATATCGTCGCTATTATTTCCGCGTTCATTTACGTTGTAACGTATATATTTACATATATATATATATATATATATATATATATATATATATATATATATATATATATATATTTATCTCCGTATTTACGTCAAGAGCAGTATCGTAAGATGCTCCGCTCACCACCCCAACACCCAAAGTCGAATGATAACCTACCCGACAAACCGGACGAAGATAATACCGGTAGTAAGTATACACACCACACAACAGGTAAGACTCACACAGACACATAAAAATTATTTAAACTCACACCACCACCACCACCAACATCATTAACGCTTAAACCAACACACACAAAACCAACAAACCCGGACATTATGATAATATCATAAATACTGGTATCGATACCTTTAAGAACATAGATAATTCCGAATATAATAGCCAGTTTCCCGCAATAAGAACAGTTACAATTACATCAGACATATCTACCTCGCATAAACAAAATAAATCGTTAATAAATAAATATCTCTTCTGAGTGTTCTCTCAAAAACGCTGGAGAAGATGGTTAATAGGCGTCTCTTATTTTTCCTTGAAAATAACAATCTCCTTTCTCCTTTGCAAGCTGGTGGGCGTAAGACGAGATCGGCTATAGATCATCTGCTCACGTTACAGAGGCAGATATTAACCTCACAACATGATAAACAGCACTTATATGCTGTATTCTTCGATTTAGAAAAAGCGTGGCTATTAATAAAAATAAAGTCCACCGGTATAACCAGGAATTTAGGCAACTACTTATGCAGTTTTCTAAACAACCGAACTTTTCAAGTTAAGAGCGGTTTGTCAAAATCAGCACCAGTTCAGACTGAAAACGGTGTTCCACAAGGCTCTGCACTAAGTGTAACCTTGTTCATGTTGTATATCAATGACATAGCAAATAATATCTCGCAGCCTGTTACCGCTCGGCTTTATATTGACGATCTTACCCTCAGCTAGGCGCGCGGCGTATACAGTACGCCACTGATTATATATACACGTATATCTGCTTAACCACAGTTCACTCAAGGCTGTACGTCAGTCTAACCTCTAACCGTAGTCTATGGAATGTGATTACCGAGTATGGTATTTTTTCCAAGTACCATTAAAAAGTTATTTAACGATTAGTCTCGCGGAAACTGTTTTGGCGTATACAGTACGCCACGCGACCATTTACGTAATTATTTGATGTTGTATACTGCGCTGTCCAGTGCGTTGGTTTAACCTCTTTCAGTAACCGAACGTATTTGTGGAATGTGAGTTTATTTCTGTTACTGTTTACATAATTTGCTTGGTGAAAACTTGATTTTGTAAATATAATATACTGCATAACCTCTGTAAGTATCTAATAATAATTTATTATTTTGATATTGTTTCACACTTTTACGTTATTCGAGAAATACATTTACAAATATGATAAATTATTATAAATAATTTAGAAATGATTTTCATCCAAAACTTTCGGTTTTCAATTTGTAGAAAATGGAGGCTGTTAGAAATATTACTGATGAAGAGATTTTAGCTATAATAGAAGAAGAGGAAGTCGAGATTAATGGTAGTGATTTAGATTTATCCGATGAAGAAATAGAATAGATGATGGTACTGGCATTGAAATTTTTAGAGCGTGTATGTCGTATAAGAGATTTCTATTTATGTTACGATGTATTCGTTTCGATGATGCTGATAATCGCCAGGAAAGGAGAAAATTGGACAAACTTGCGGCAATAAGAACAGTTCTTGACGAATTTACAAAAAATTGTAAGACTTGTTACCAACCTGGCAAATTCGTTACGATCGATGAAAAGCTGGAACCATATAGAGGACAATGTAGCTTCATACAGTACATACCCAGCAAACTAGCTAAATATGGTCTGAAAATATTCGCAATGTGCGATGTTAAAACTCACTACACTTGTGATTTGGAAGTTTACGCTGGGAAACAGCCAGAAGGGCCTTATAAACATGAGAATACACCAAGTGATATAGTGAAAAGGCTAGTTCAAAGTATAAAAGGTTCAAGAAGGAATGTGACCGTGGATAATTGGTACACTAGTTACCCATTAGCGTGTGATTTATTGAATTATAAAGCGGAATTTTTGCCTGATATATCTAGAAAACCTATAACAACAATCTTTGGTTTCCAGGATAAAATGACCTTAGTATCATATACACCAAAAAAGTATAAATCCGTTATTTTACTATGGATAATGCACTTTCTGGATGAAATTGATAAATCCACTGGGGAAGATGCTAAGCCTGAAATAATTACATTTTATAATATGACAAAAGGAGCCGTTGATTCGGCTGATCAAAAATGTAGCGTTTATTCTTGTTCCAGGAGAACAAAAAGGTGGCCCATGGATTTATTTTTTGCGTTATTGAACATATTCTTTATTGTTGGACAAAAAAAGGAATTTCAATTACCCAGAAAACAGTTCCTAAAAAATTTATCGCTCATATTAGTAAAGGGACTTATACAGGAGCGAAGTAGTTTGACAAATTTAAGCTCCAAATTAATTAAAAACTACGGTGTCCAAATATTCTGAAACAAATCGAAGCGGAATAAATGTAGAAGAAAATTCTACAAAAAGTAAAGATCGTTGTTACATGTGTGGTCGTGCTAAAAATAACTACACTACTATTAGATGTTACAAATGTAGAAAATTTTGCTGCAGAGCGCACAATGCAGCTATATGCACGAATTGCAAAGTTAACGAATAGCACTAATTATACATAAATATAACTATCAATAAATAAAAATTATTAAAAGTAGCAAATTTTCATTCTTTCCGGACAGAAAATGTTCTGGCGTACTGTATACGCCGCGCGCCTAATTACGTAACATTTTAAGGCGCGCCTAACTGAGGGTTAATATGTCCTTGTCATCCAGTATTCCTTGTAATGCACAAAAAATTTTACAAAAAACCATAGATCGTTTGCAGCAATGGTCTGAAACGAAAGGTTTATTTTTTTCCACATCCAAATCATCATACATTATTTTCCATAAGAGGCATCTATCATCTCCCAGTTTTTCTTTAAGTATAAATAACTCTCCCTTAACAGCCAAAACAAGAGTAAAATTCCTAGGCTTATTGTTCGACTCTAAATTAACCTGGCGTTACCATATAACTGAAGTTAAGAGTAGGTGCTTAAAACTGCTCCCAATTCTAAAATATTTATCAAACTCAAAATACAATATAAAACCAAATCCTCTTAAATATCTATAAATCTATAATCTTATCACGAATCAACTATGGACGTCAGGTATATTCAACAACCAGTAAATCTATATTAGGAAAATTAGATACAGTACACCATAGTGGACTTCGATCCATTCTTGCAGTACATCCCTCATCACCATCAAAGAGTTTGTGTGCATTAGCAGGATCTTTTCCACTTACATACTACAGAAAATACCACACTTATCTCTACTTAGGCCGTCTGCTCAGCTACAATAAAACATTTGCATACACCAAAAGATGTACATCCCCTAACCCCCTTTTTACAAATGACCCTATACCAAAGCTTCTTAAAATTCTATCAACTTATCACATAAGCTCCATCCCAAAATCAACATTGAATTACAATATAATGATACCTCCTTGCGACCCTTCCGAGACAAAAATAGATTTATCTCTCACACAGTACAATAAATCTACACACCCTACAAATATAAAAGAAATAGTATTAAGCACTCCTCAAAAATACAACGACTACACACACGCATACACAGACGGAGCAAAATCCACAGCAGGCGGCGAGAATTCACCAGCAGCTTGCTCCTACCAAATTGATAATATACTACACTGTATCCGACTAAGCGATGGCTGCACTTCTCTGGATGCAGAGTTGTACGGAATTATGTACTGCATTGAGTACATCAGATCAGCTGTATTTCCACATCGCAAAACACTGGTCATAACAGACTCCCTCTCCTCTCTACAACTTATATGCCGTCAAGATAATAAAAACACCTTAATATTAGAAATTCAACACAATCTAAACACACTACATAAGGAAGGATGGGAAATCCGCTTTCTGTGGATCCCAAGTCACATTGGGATGCACGGTAGTGATAAAGTAGACCTTGAAGCTCGGTCTATGGTACTTTCACCAGCACCAGAATACTCACCACCTCCATCATCATTAGCTCACATACTCATGAACAACAGCAAGCAGTAATGGACGACCGACTGGACCTAAAGAACAACTTTCCTTAGGAGCATAAAATCAACCATAGAACCTTGGTGGCCTCCAGATGTCACAAGTAGAAAAGAATATGGTACCCTAAACCGTCTACGAGTGGGTCATACAGCCGTATCGCACAATTATCTTTATACCCAAAGCCCTCCACCAACAAATTGCCCCCTATGCGGACATTTAACAGAACCAACAGTCACACACTTAATCTATAACTGCCAAACACTCACACCACACAGGTTAAAACACAAAATACAGGGCCCAATACACAAAATACTTTTAAACAACCCTCAATCAATAGTTAGCATTCTGGCTTTTGTAAGAGAAAGCGGACTCCCAGCACACATATAAACTGGACAGACGTCTCCTTATGCTGTAATAACCCTGGTAGTTTCAAACAGCATATGGAGATTTACATAAAAAAAAAGACGTGTTTTTTGGAGACAAATAGTAGACGGATTATATTCTGATAATATAAAAGTCTTGGTAATGTAAATATATGCCATTGCAATTCCACGAAATAAATGTATCCTCCATCTTAGTTTTGTTTGTTTTTTACTCAATTTGTGATTTAGTTACATAGTTTAGGTTGACAAACGCCTCAATCAGACTCATCCAATTCTGTATCAGTTAGCTTTCGTGTCATCTTGTAACATACCTTGCAGTAAACGTTTTTTAAATTTTGTCAGTCTAATTTTGATTAACCGATTATCTGTTATAAGGTTGCGGTTTTCTTCTATCATTTTAATAATGCCTTGCACATCGTCGGTAAATTCTTTGACGATATTGAGTGGGTTGCTTACTCCATTTACCATGTCCAATAGTAATGCGAAATTTTGGAAAGCTACCGGATATTCATTGCTGTTGTAACCTCGACTGGTAATAAATGGATTATCTAGTGGATATCTGTTTTTGATCTTTGCTTTTAATTTTTTTCTTTGGTGGTTGAGGTATTTTATAATTTCCCGTTACAGTTTGTTTTAATTTATTTTCGACACATGTTAATGTAGATAGTTTATCATTTTCAATTATGTAAACTGAATCTCCAGAGGCGTGGGATCGTGGGCCTCTTTTTTTGGATGGACTATTGTCGGGAGGGGATTCCAAATTTTCAGAAAACAAATTATTAGTTGTACTATTGATTTCTTCTGTTACCAGGAGACAATTTTTAATTTAAACTAAGTTCGAGAAAATAAACATGATAACAAGTTTACATCCTGCGTGACGTAGAAATTATTTAATAACAATCGTACGAACGGTGCTAATTAAAAACCACGGGTCGGAAATATAAACATAAAGGGACTCGTCCCAAATTGTGGTACGCCAGCTCGGTGAAGGTGGGAGGGCCTTCCAAAAGTAAAGAAATTTAATACTATTCGGTTACATCGATGTAGAAGCAATAAAATGTAATATAACGTGATCGACGGATAATTTTAAAAATAAAATATTTTAAAATTTTGTGCTGCTCGATAAACTCTCTCTTTCTCTTTGAATCGTATCATCCCTAGGAGGGATATCGTGACACGGAAATGCTGCTTTTATGAAGTAGTTCGCGCCATTTGTTTCTATTGTATGCTAGATGTACACATTCACTGAAGCTTTTCTTCATGAATTCAGTTAATCCATCTGACCATCGTAAAGGTACACGACCCGATCTCTTTTTCCCTCTACTTTCCTTTCGATGAAGATTTTTTCCAATCCATTTGCTCGGACTATGTGACCGAAAAACCGTCCAATTCTGATAAAAACTGCTGTTAATAAACGTATAGGTGTGCCGATCTCCTTTAATACAGATTCATTGGTTCTCTTGGCCGTCCGTGGAATACGTAACATTCGTCTCCAACACCACAACTCGAAAGATTCAATGCGTTTGCGTTCAACTCGGTGTATTGTCCATGTTTCAGCACCGTATAAGAATATTGAAAATATTAATGATTTAACCAGTTTAATTTTAACTTTTTTTAGTTACTGTTCGATGATCCCGTCAAATTTTTACTAGGCATCCCATCGCACTTTTAGTTATTTGTATACGATGTCGCAGCTCCAAATTACATCCTCCAGTATTTTCGATAATCGAACCAAAATTTATTAACCACTTCTATTCCATGAATATGTTTTTTGGAACGGTTAATTATCATTATTTTAGTCTTCTTTCTGTGGGGCTATAATACTGATTAATTAATTCGTCGAAGAATTGTCAAAATAGAACAACACTTTTTGACAGTACGTAATGCTAAATTATCACTGTCGTTTACCAGAGCGAGGAGATGATTTTTATTAGTGATCGTCTGAAACAAGTTGGGATTAATCTTTTTTTTTGAAATCTATCTTTCCGAATGTCGTCCGTTCGTGTTGATACCTATTTCATCAATTGCAGCTCCATTTTTTTGTTTTTTTTTTCCATTAAAGAGGGACCCACTCTCGACTCAGCGGATGGGGTAAAAGTATACGTATTTTGAAATACAAGATGCGCGCAACTTTGCACTTGGAAAATAAAAAGATACGCATTCCTTAGTCGCAGCTAGTTCATACCTAACTAAGTGGGAATGAAATTTACGCTGCCTAGACAACACCTGTACATAATGAAAATTAACTTTCATATTTCTTTTTATTTTCACTCTTACCGATTGCAATTATAAGTCTTTTCGTCAGTAATGTCACTACTACCATTTGTGAACGATAATCACTTGTCTTTGCAGATATAAGAGTAAGTTCGGTTACCGAAACAACATTCATCAAATACTGAGAAACTCCACTACGCGTGTAAGACCGAAGTTGTGGATTACTTCCTCCTTATAATTGGGAATGATTTATATCTGTGTAAACTGGTAATTTTTTTGAATATATCAAAGACTGGCTTGCGAAATGAGTTCACGTTATTAAAAGAGTTACGGAATTCATCAAATCTTTCGTAGGGCAATGAATACCGCCTAGCTTTACTAGAGTGAAATGAACTGTCTACTTTCAGACCGTTGAAACTCTATCAGTAAAATAATTGCTAATTAAATTAATTATATATGAATTGAGTTCATTTTCTTTTAAAATATTATTTGTTGCCGATTATCTGCAGTCGGGGACACTTCTCCCGATGTCATACGAGATGACAGACTTTCTCGATCTAATGTTTTAATTGTTGATATTAGTTTTACTTCTGCATACTCGAAAGAGAATCAAGCACGAAAACCGAACCGATTTGTACGACTAGAGTAATGTGTTGAAAACCGTTTCAAAACCACGCCAATAGAATTCGTTAGAGACGAAAAATAGTAACTAAAGAAAGGTTTTCCCGAAATTCGGAATCAGTATCGGTTATTTTTCAATAATGACCCTTAAAAGCAGACATTTACTTACTGAACGATGTAATAAAAAATCGAGCTAGAAAATCTCTGATTTAGAAAGGAATAAAAATGATATCAAATTTTCTTACACCAATGGGCAGCTATAATTTAGACGATTTAGACACACGGGCCACTGTAGTTCATGATTCATATCTTGCACTTTACCACATCCGCGTGTATCGGTTGTATTTTATTTTCATTTTTCACCTGCCCATACTTGTTTCGCAAATTTAGCCATGGGAGTTCAGATCCGGTTGTTGGACTTCCTTTTATTTCGTTTGTTACTTTTTTAGGATTTTTTTTAAAGCAGTCTAAAAAACTTTTACCAAATTTTAATCACCATTCAGTAGTCGTACATTGGGTGTCGGCTATGATCGATTTGGCGCGTGCATTCTATATCTGTGGCCATTTTACGTCGTATATTTGCTGAAGTTTTTCCAGTTAGTTCATATATTTTATACATTTTGTAAGTCTGAAATAGCCTGTAATCCTTCGTCCGCATGCTTTGCAGACAAACATATTTTACAACAAAAGAGAACTAATGCAAACACACTTGATCTATTTCCACAATGTTTCTTAAGTATGACATTCCTGATACGGATATTTTCCAGGTTAGAGTTGAAAATTTGTTGCACTAATGTTTTACAATATTTTGCCTAACCATACCATTTTAAGAGTTTTTTCGCTTAACTATTTCTCGGATATGGTTACCTGTGTTTGGTTTGGGTTAGGCTTCAAATTATTATCAGCGTTGAATTCTCAAATATATATCCAGTTAGTGCGAGACTTTTTTCCAACTCGTTTAAAAGTTTTTTCTTTTATTTAGTGACTAGGTCTTCTGCACACAAGAAGTCCTCATAGTGGATTATGTTCTCGATAGTGGGTAATCGTGGAATTGTTTATAAATTTTATTCTTCAACATCCTGATGATTCGCTCAATCATATGCCACTGTAAGATCAATAACTATAGGTCCTTTTCGTATCCATTTTCTACTATAATAAAATCACCATATACAAACGGGTACTTGTTCCTGTTTGGAGATACGGGTATTAAAATGTCGAACTGCGGTGCTAGAACAAATATAACAATGATGCAACGATTCCACAATAAAAATCTACAAACCGTTGTAAATGCAGCATGTTTGTATCAAATAAAATTTTCTGCATCGTGGTCCACGTGTTCCGTACGTTATTAATGTGATAAAACAAAAAATCCTTAAAACATACAACGAAGTTACATGATACCCCTAATCGGATAGCAGTCAATTTGCTAGATAATTCGTCAGAGCTGCGACGATTTCGACCATTACACTTGATCAACTAAATTCAATTTGTATATTCTAGGCACTCGAAGTAACTGCTGTAATCATAACAAAACTCTGTATTACATTATTAACTCTAATAACTTGCATAGATTTTTTTTTGTGTGTGTTGTGTCACACCGGTCTTTTAACTACAATTGACATTGATAACATACTGTCTCGTATGTTTATTAACTCATTTCCCAATGGAAAAAGAGTCAACGTCTACGTATATAATATTGTCTTTACAACTTTAGACAACTACGTATGCACAGAATCTACCTAGCTCACATACACAGGTCAGGTGTGGGGAGCACAAGTATTGATAATATGGAATACTTAATGCTTATTACTTGCCTCCGCTATTAATGCATCTACCCCACCATACACCCTGTATATGGGCGAAAGGAGAGTCATTTCCAAACAGAGTATTATTTCCGACCATTATGTTCATAACTGAAGTACGCTGCCGTATGTTTTGTAGGATCATATCTCGCGTTCGTGTTCTTTTTAATCTTCTACATGGATTACCAGGCAACGTTGGCCGATACACACTCGGTATTTCCGTGTTTGAGTTATTTTTCAATTCGCTGAAAAATTTTTTGTATCGCTTGATATAGTATTCGTGTACATACTCAATCTCCAAATCATGGTGTAGCGTGATGTTGGAAACAAAGTATGAAGCGTTTACTAATTAAAATATTGTATTATGTATATATAGATTGGAATTTCAAGTTGTGCACGTATATGATTTGTGACGTGAGCGAACAAAAAAAATTATATTTTGTCATTCGCGCGTTACTAATAAGCGTTTCATTTTGTGTATATAAATTACTTTAAATCAAACAGAAACTTGAAACAAATTTCAAGTTGAATTCAAAATCATTATTATCAAAACCATTACTTATTATCATTATAATTTATGATTATTATTCCATATTATTAAGTTTTACGATTATTACTACATTTTATAATAATAATAATAATTATTATTATTATTGTTGTTATTTAATATTATTGTATTATTACACTTATTATAAGCTACGATTATTATTATATGACGGCGATGTTTTTTGAGCCGACTGTTTTCAATTACAAAATTTGGAAACAATTTAAAACGGATTTCCTATTTCCGGCGTTCTACACATTAACAGCTCGTGACGTCTGTTACTAGAACGACAATTATAATAAGTATAATAGCCCAACTAAACCGGATTTTCCTGTCAAATCCCTTTTCATTCGACGCGATTAATTAATTAAACTGCGGCCCGCTGCGTTTACTCGACAGATGAAATTAGAAAATTATTCCTTTTTCATAGGACCCAGTCAGAATCATTTCACCTCTCTCTAACCAAGTAGACTGTCGTATATAGTCTATAATTATTTCTATTAATCGAGTTTAATGAATCCCCCCCGCTCTCTAAGGAGTCTGAACTAAATTTTCGCAGTATGAGACTAAATTCCGTAAATTTAATTACAAACGAAACAGAATCCAATTATTCGATACTGGTCTTGCCACTCTACATGCTCTCATTCCAAACTGCCTTAATTTTTTTTTCTTCCTTATCATCGGTTCACTAAGTGCCGGTTCTTTCTATTTCATCTTGAATCCTTTATAGTTAAATAGTTTCTTCTTTAATTTTTGTCGCTATTCTATATTTCCAGGGGTAATCTTCAGTTCCTTCATCCCATTTTCTCCCTGTATTACCACGTGTTGTTTATTTTTAATTTTCCCGCGTAATTAACAGATTTTCCTGCGAATTGGGGCATATACACACATACATACATATATATATATATATATATATATATATATATATATATATATATATTAGTGACTGGGCATAACCGTCTACTTCACATAATTGAAAAATATAAAAACAGTACACGGCAAATGAAAATATCCGTAAATGATAATTATAACGACTAGCAAATTCGGAATAAATGAAATGTATTTCAAATAGAGCTAAAAAATATATTTCAGTTGAAGTAACAGATAATCTAGAATTGTACAAACGTTTTAAAGTAAATCATGTAATCGTACAGAATAAATTGAATATATTGTAATACGGCATTCGATCTTTTACAAAATCAATAATTTATTATAGTAAAAATATAACTAAAAACCATCGTATTCAAAATCCGACTAATTTTCAATCGGTTCTAATGAAACCTACTAATATCGATATGCATCCAGACTTTCCAGTCGGTTTGACAAAATCGACTAATATGAGATAATCCAGAATTATTCGAAATATTGCGAAATGAATCGTGTAATCATACACATTTTAGAACCCTATTAATAAATTAAACGTATTTTAATACAACGCGAATATATATGTTTACAAAAATCAATAATTTATTCTAATAAAAATATAACTAAGAATCGCCGTTTTCAAAATCCGACTAATTTTCAGTCGGTTCCAGCAGATAATCGATTAATATCGATATCCAACCGATTACTTTTCAATAGGTTCTAACAAAACCTACTAATGTCGATATTTTCCGCGATACATATCCTTAAATTGCTTAAATCAAATTATAATTACTGTTAAACGTTTATTATTAAATCCGAAGCGAACTATAGTTTAAAAAAACAATAGAATATTTCAATCGAAATATGTGATTACTTCATTTCAATCGAGCCAAAATAACCCAATAATTGGACCTTAATTTACAGATATTAGTCGAAATGCAACTAAATTCGATCTGATTTACGTCATCCGGTTTAAGAGTAGTCGGTTTTCTATTCTAAAGCACATCGCACACTTCTTAGCGAATGATTTACAAATTAAATAAAACATTAAATTTACGTATATGGACAAAATAACGTCTTTACAGGATTTATAAATAAACGTCGTGACAAAGAAAAAAGAATACTTAATCAATTGATCGAATTAACAAAATAAATTTTTAAAAAATATTTTAAGAAAACGACAGATTTATTCGGTTATTTTGTAAAAATTGAATAAGGTGTTATTAAAAAAAAAACAACGGATTAGTTGTAAGTCATAAGTAAGTTATTCCCATCACTAATGTAATATATATGTATGTTTATTATTAGCTTGATTATGTATGTAAAAGAATTAAAATTGCTACTCGGTATTAAAGCACTAATTAAATTTTAATTTTTTAATTACGTCTAAATTATTTCGTTACACGTGAGACTCTAGTTTTGATTAATTCCTTACCAGTGTTCTCGGTTAGATTTTACCACCCGATTCGGCATATTTTGTCCAAAATGGTTTCACATTTACATCTTTTTGTTAAAATCAACCTCGTTTTGTCATTTTTTTTTTTACTTTTCCAAAGTCAGATTTATTTCAATTGAGTTACGTATCTAAAGCCCTTCCAATATAGAGTATATCCGGCAGCGTGTTCTATAACCTTTCCCTCATCCGGCAATCTCGTTTCACTTAAGGCAACTACATCAACATTGTATTTTCGTAGCTGTTGTAATATAATAGCAGATCTCTTTGTTGACAAATCTTTGTTGTCTAGTAATGTTTGCACATTCCATGATGCGAACGTCCACATTTTGTTTTTATTTCCACTGTGATTGACATGTCGCAAAAGTGTTCCCACCTGAACTCGAACCAGTCTGTATTGCTACAGCAGGTCGTCCGCTGCCTGACATGCCTGGCCAGTCCTGCGGATCCAGCAGTTTCTTTCATTTGCGGAACTTTCGTAATTATAATCAACACAAAAATGGAGGACAGTGTAGCAGCGGGTAGGAGGAATCATTAACGCGGTGACGCAAAACACACAATCATGTTGCCTATTTAATACCAAAAGATGAGCCAGTGGTAAGGTACACCAAGACGACCGGGTCTCCCATATATATATATATATATATATAGTACATATATGAGGAGTATTGAATATTAGTCCATTTTGTATGCAAAAATAACATACAATGAGCCAGCTAAGTAACAGACAACGATATGTATATATAACACATATACAGTGTGACCCAGAAAAGATGAACAGTTTTTAGTTTTTTAATAGCGCATTCGGTATCACAGCCATAACGCAAACTTGTGTGCTCTACGTTTAGTGTACACACGAGAGTTGTTTTTGTTCAGTTTCAGTTATCATGGCATCTTATAACGAGATGAGCGCATATCTTGCGAGGAACGTTATTTTTGGCCTGAATCGAACACGGCGGTGCAAAGAGAATTTCGAAAACAATTCAAAGTTACAAGTCTTTTTTGTGGGTGTACCTTAGTTTATGAAACAAGTCCACGACATTTGAAAGACCTGAAAACTCGGATTTCTGAAGAAATTTTGAAAATTCAGCGACCTATGCTTGAAAAAGTCTTCGAAAATTTTTAAATACTAAATGAATGTATCGTTGAAAATAGCGGTCGTCTGAACGGTATTGTGATTCACAAATGATTATAAGCTACTTTCTCGTTCTCTTATTTTAAAATAAAATTTAATTCAAAAATTTTGGTCGAGTAGTTTTTGGGTTATTCAAAAAACAACAAGCAACAAAATCGTCCGTCTTCTCTGGGTCATCCTATAATATTGTATATATATATATATATATGTACATAGCGAAACCTCTGTTTCATAATAAGGCAGATAAGAAATCTAGAACGGTTTCAACAAGGGGATCTGCAACTATTTACGAAAACTAGATGGGACGATGTTATAACAAAACGTGAAGTTCTCCGACGTAGCGAATGTGAACTCATAGAACAATATTAGTACTGTTGAGACAAGATCGGACGGGGACGTTTGTGCGGCCTGTCCACGCCGGTATTCATATAAACAATCTGCCAGACACAGCTGTAAGAAGGCTGCTGTGACCTTGCCAATGACAAGTGTTCCATCTCAAGTTACATATGAAAGACTATTTGAAGTCTCTCTGACAGAGAAGGTGGTAGCGAAGACATAACCCTCGATCGCTCGGAATATATCAGTTTCATGCGGGAAGGATGGTCATCACCATGATCAGATTGGGTCATACGCGATTATCCATAGATATCAATTAATTTCTTTTTAGGGGACCACCCTATTCGAAACTGCAAATGCAAAGCGTCTAAAACCATTGTGTACGGCAGCTCTCCGCGAGTGTACTTCGGATTAAGGATAGCGAACAGTCATATCTGTCACGGTATGCGAGAGTTTATTCAGTCTAAATTACTTCTAAAACAATATATTTAAAAATTCTAATAATAGTTTATGTTTCTGTCTACTCTATCCACATTCTTATTTATGTTTTTTTTTTGTAAATTAATTCAATTTTAACATTTATATTACATAAATCTTTAATTAATTTAAACGAATTTATAAATTGATTGAAATGAGATACCGTCAAAGCTACTACTTTTGAATGAAGATAAATTCCAGAAATTTTAATTATTTGTTAGATAAAGCAGAGAAGGTACATATAAATCTAATTCATGATAAAACTTTGCTGGTGTAACACCTTATAATTCATTTTAAGTGAAAAAATTATCGTTTTACGAAAAGTAGGATCCCAAAATAATAGGATGGGAAAGGCATGTGAAGATGCTCCCTTTGTCCACCAAAATGTGTGCGATATATGAGTACACCTTATAAAATAAATGAAAGATAATTGAAATATTGTGAGTACTATAAATAGAATACACATATACATGTTTAAATATTAGTAACATTAAACGGTAATTAATAAGATTAATTGCTCTTACCAAATTGATAATATACCACACTCAATCCGACTAAGTGATGGTTGCACTTCTCCGGATGCAGAGTTGTATGGAATTATTTACTATATTCAGTACATCAGATCAGCTGTACTTCCACATCGAAAAGCATTGATTATAACAGACTCCCTCTCCTCTCTACAACTAGTATGCCGTCAAGACAATAAAAACACCATACTATTAGAAATCCAACACAATCTACACACACTACATAAGGAAGGATGGGAAATCCACTTTCTGTGGATCCCAAATCACACTGGGATGCACGGAAGTGATAAAGTAGACCTTGAAGCTCGGTCTATGGAATTTCACCAGTACCAGAATACTCGCCACCTCCATCAACATTAGCACATGCACTTATGAACAACAGTAAACGGGAATGGACCACCGACAGGACCTCACGAACAACCTTCCTT
The DNA here is from genome assembly GCA_032883995.1 of Coronaproctus castanopsis. Classification (NCBI taxonomy): domain Eukaryota; kingdom Metazoa; phylum Arthropoda; class Insecta; order Hemiptera; family Monophlebidae; genus Coronaproctus; species Coronaproctus castanopsis. The sequence continues at coordinate 64,250,969 of CM065052.1, read as the reverse complement.
AGGAGCATAAAATCAACCATAGAATTTTGGTGGCCTCCAGATGCCACAAGCAGAAAAGAATATGGTACTCTAAATCGTCTACCTGTGGGTCATAGAGCCGTATCGCACAATTATCTTTGTACCAAAAGCCTTCCACCAACAAATTGCCCCCTATGGGGACATTTAACAGAACCAATAGTCACACACTTAATCTACAACTGCCAAACACTCACGTCGCACAGGTTAAAACACAAAATACAGAGCCCGATACGCAAAATACTCTCGAACAACCCTCAATCAATAGGTAGCATTCTGGCTTTTGTAAGAGAAAGCGGACTCCTAGCATACATATAAACTAGACACGTGTCTCCGTATGCTGTAATAACCCTGGTACTTACAAACGTCATATGGAGATTTACATAATATTTAAAAAAATAATAATAATAATGTAGATATTTACACGCTATTAAAATAGCAGTAATTGAGGGTTTAAAGTTATGTATGGTAATAGATATGGGGTTATTGTAGGTATTCATGTAATTGTTGTTAATAAAAAAAGTGTACGAAAAGTGCGTAAGTATGTAGTAGTTACATTAAGCTAAGAAGTATTAATAAAGAAGTTGTGCCAGCTAGGACCAGGAAGTAAATGCGGTTTCACGGTTGGGTTGGTGTCTGTGAATTACAATGGGTATAGTCAGTTATTAGTCGTCAGTTTTCTAAGCATTGCTAATTCCATATACAACTGAGAAGGCTCGTGGAACTAGTTTTTGTTATTGCAGTTGCAAATAGGAGCGTGTACAGTGTAGCCCCTTTAACCTTAAACCGGTTGGACAAAGTCTAAAGCCTTACTTCGCAATATCCCGCATATTTCACCGGAATCATTCAGCAGATTATTAGCATGTAGATTTGTATGAAGGCTAATTCGGGCGTCATGTTTGTTCGCTCGTATTTTAATTTCATCTTCGACAAACATAACGTTCAAGTCGTTATGAAGGGTAGAGAGTTTGAAACGTAGGAATATTATTAATAGACATCATTCGATTAAAATGAGCAAATAGTTAATAACGGTCGTCCCGTTATAAATTGTGAACGTAGAGATTTCGTTTATCGGAGTAAACAAGGTCATTCAATAAATGGGTACCACAAGAGTGCATGACAGTAGGTTGTGTAGAAGGTAAACGAATGTTTAGCTTCCCAATGATAACTGGTAAAATAGTGGGTGTAAGACTTAATAAGATTATCTTCGGGTTTATTTGAAGAATACTCGTTGTTAAAATAATAAGAAAAAAATAGCCTATCGTCGATATATTTTGCCTGTTTTAATCATAAATTTGAAACTTCGCAATAAGAATTGTGAAGGATATTAGTGAAAATTAAAAAGGTTTCGTGAAGTTGTAATATCAAATTTTATACTTATAGCTCGAAAAAAATGAAACAACAAGCACGAACGAACAGCCTCGGTTGTTTTTCGACGCTGAAAATTTAATTTTCTTACGGTTGCTTTAAACGCAGTTGCCACTATAAGCGACAGAAGAGATCATTTAATTTTGGAACGTTTCCAATACATACTACCACAACCATCATATGTGCTCTCCTCTTTCTAATTTAATTTTTCATTTTTTTGCAGGAACATTGTTAAAGAAAATTAAAAATCAGTATAAATGAAAATTACTTTCTAATTTACTGAATGTCTTCTTTGAACGTAAATAGATGCATACACACACACACACGCACACATATATATATATAAATATATATAAATATATATAAATATATATATATATATCATCGTCATCATCAGTGTATCATCTCGTATGCTGGTTCGCACTGTGTACGTTAATCGCTTCCATCCAAAGCCCGGCGCAAGTTTTCTTCTTTAATTTCGGCGGTTTAGCACTATGTGAATGAGTATTGTTCGTTTTTCTTTAACCAACTAATTTTCTGTAGACGCTGCCAACGCCACATTTCAAAAGGTTCTAACTTTTAGATTCTCGTACTCAGAACAAATATCGCAAAAATTCGAGTCGCTTTATTAAAGCATCAATCCTTAATTCTGTAGGTTTGTTTTAAAATATTACGCATACTAGTAATCATTGTTTAACGGAGGAAATTTAAAATGTACCCGACATATCCATTTTAATAAACAACCAATTACTAAAGCTAGCTTCTGAAACTCTACATTGAACTAATCATGCAAAACAGAACGAGTCAATATTCAATACAAAAACGAATTATCTTTAAGAAACAAGTGTATAGACGTATTATATATATATGTGTGTGTGTGTGTGTGTGTGTGTGTGTGATTTAGCTTATATCAGCTCACTGATGGATGTAGATCTTGCTCAGTTTCCTGCAAAAATTTGATCTTATTCTTTCTAATATAATTCTCATTATTACTACGTCGCTATATCAACGAGATAACGGTCTTTCTCTAATCTGTTTCCCCTCAATGGGCTATCATTGCGTAACTCGCTTTATCCACTAACATCATTTCATCATGCTGCACGATTCTCCCAAACCATGTTATCTTGACTATTTGATCTTTACTTACTTTTCTCTCGTAATTTTGAAATATGTATTCGATTTGAACATCTGATGTTCAACACTATCATTTTCTGCGCTACCTGGGATTTTTTTATTTACTCAAAATTCGCCTGTATGAAGATGACGGAGTTATTGATAGAACTGACACATTAATTGTAAAGTTTAATTTTCAAGTTGGTTCTTAAAGCTTACGAAACGTGTAGAACTGCTCTTCTCTTTCTGATGAGTTCCTTGTTTTTTTGCAATAACACTCTCTCACACACACACACATATATATATATATATATATATATACACAGTCGAATCCGCTTACAAGGGACACATCGGGCGGAAGTCATTTGTCCCTTATAACCGGTTGTCCCCATATAAAGCGAATTTTTGAAAATCTCTTATTGAAGCGAGTAGGTGTTAGAATATATACAGTTCAGTAAACAGTTAACATACTTATAACCTTATTAATACGTAATATTTATTTATATGGAAATTAAGAGAAAAATACAGGAGGCATAAATAAGGTAAAAGAACCTGACCTGATATTTGTAAAAATTGTTCATTTACTGTAAAAATGCGCTATAGTTGTTTGGTGTAAATTCTTCATCTGCTGCGTTTGAACAAAATCTACGCAGTTTTCTAATGATGCCGTAGGAGCACCTTCGTTATTTTGTTGCATAAAATACCACCGGAGCTTTTCAATACATTTTTTCGCCTCTGCAGTAGACACATGAGGTAAGGAAATGTCATCTGTGTCATCATCACTTTCTGAATTCTCGTATTTGTTTCTTCTTTGTGATATTTTCCATAATTTCGTTATCCAAATCTTCAATATTATTGTCACAGCATGGCAGATTGGCGTCAATATCTGAAAATTGTTCACAGTTGGTCGCACGTAGTAATTCATTCGGTGTTTCATTACTTTCCATTTCAGAAATTTCATAATCAGGCTCCTTGAAACCACAATGAGCAAAGCAGTTCTGAATTGTCATAAAAGTGACTTTTCTCCAGCTATCAGCAACAAATTGTATAGCCTGCAGTATTGTTATTGTGGAACCGATATCTTTTGCCATTGTAGAAACTGTTACCAGGTCGTCTTCAATAGCTTCTGAGGTATGCTGTATCAACATCTTCTTATATTGCACTTTTAAATTTTTTATGACACACCCATATCAATTTGCTGAATTAGTGAAGTAGTGTTTGGAGTTAAGAATTCAATTTGAATATTCTTCAGTTTAACGACAGTGTGGTGCGAAGTTGCATTGTCAATAAGGAGTAAAATTTTTCTAGAATCTCTCTGTAATTCTATATCCCGGTTTTCTAACCATTTTGAAAAAATAGTAGCAGTCGTCCATGCATTTTTGTTTGCGTAATATGTTACTGGCAGATTACTTGCATTGAGATTTTTAAAGCAACGTGGCTTTTTAGTTTTACCAATAACTAAAAGTTTTTTTTGTCACTTCCAGTTGCATTGCAACAACATAGCACAGTGATACGATCCGTAGCTTTTTACGAACCAATAAGTTATTCATGTTTGTATACTAATGACCCATCTGGAGTGGCTCTAAAATAAACCAGTTTCATCCGCATTATAAATGTCATTCAGGCTGTAACTTTGAAGGAATTTTGGAAATTTTGCTTGAACTCCATTGTTCAGCTCCTGTCAAATCAGCGCTTGCCTTTTCTCCATGAGTTATTTTGAATTTGATATCGTGTGTCCCTTTCCACCGAGCAAGCCAACCATATTTAGATGCAAAGTCTTCATAACCCATTTTTCGCAAACTCTTCAGATTTTAATTTCAACATTAGCCCACTGACATGAACACCTCTTTGTGTTACTGTGCTAAACCATAAAAAGAGCTTCATCAACCTCTGGGTTTTTACCTTCTCTTCTTCCTTTCCTTTCCACACCTGACTGCCCTTTTCAGTACTACTCCATTTTTTATGTAAGTTCTGTTCATCTGTTTTTAAACGTGAGATGGTGTTTTTGGAGACGCCCATGATTTTTGCTAACTCCCGAATAGGTATATTGGGCGGTTGAATTTCGATTTTGTCTAAAATAGAAGTTTTTTCCTTTAATGATAAACATTTACGCGACATTTTATTCATACAAAAAATTCACCAGAACTAAAAAAAGAAAAGAAAATTTTTGTAAGAAAAAATAAATAAAACTGCATGATGCACTACAGTTTTTGCAGAACTAAACTAAGAACATAATAAGCTATCGGTGAGTGCATAATTAATAAACGTATAGAGCAAAAAATAGTATAGTGTCAATGAATGAATGTCAACACAAGGACATATCAAACAAAACGAAGCAAAAACAAAAATGTTCATGTAAAGAAAAAACGAATTGTAAAAATGACTAAAACCTTTTTATTCAATTTTTGTTTATGTGAATATTTTCGTTTTACGACCGGAAGTGTCATTTTATATTGACTGGCTTATCACCCGTCTCACTATTTATTGCCTTGAAAGTCTATTAATCGTTGTCCCTTATAATCGACTGGTTGTCCCACTCAAGTAAATTAAAACAACCTTCATTTCATACGTTTGTTTCGGGGTTTTGCTGATTGTCCCTTATAAATGGCTGTTCCTCTTATCCGGAGTACCTTATAAGCGGATTCGACTGTATATAATAACGTACTCAATCCGTGGATTGAGCAGTATTTAATCTCTCGTCCTGGTTCCCAAGTTATAACGTTCTACTGGATGGGTGAATTGTATAATAATACGTATTCCGTCGTCCACGCCAACTTATAACGTGCCGAGGGGGAGCTATTTACAATGTAATCCTGGTTAAGATTTGAAATGTTTTAGATAAGACCCTAATTTTAATTTATTTTTTGTTTTATTTTAAATTACGAGTGAAGCGGCTAACTACTGCAATTAACATATAAAATGCAATTTACATTTGTTTTTCAACTATGGTCGAGGTTTAGATTTCCAACTCATGTTACAACCGACACTGTCCGGACTTTTTTCCCAATCATCACTGCAGGCTCTGCACAGATACATGTTCAGGATAGGGTCAATCGTTTGGTTATCTAATCCGTAATCGCATAACGAATTATTTTTGAAGCCTCAATTTACGAGCATGCATCTTCCGCGATCAGCACAAAAACGACTGAGCCGTACCCATGTCTTTCGTTGTAGATCAAATCCTAATAGTCTATGATCAGGAGCATGGATTATATTGTTCTTGTCCGTATTCCATAATATGCTGTTACTGAATCGAAAACTTCCAACGTTAGTTTTGCAGCCTGTCGGTGAGATTGTTTTCTCGATTTCAGTCTTTTAGTGCCGTCTACGTCTGCGTGTATAAGCTGTCATGTGTTTCCTTCATTGTGGCGCTATTTTTCTACGAATATGGGCATACATCAGATGTTGGCTAGTACTACTCCATTGGGGTCCATTTGATTGGCTGGATATTATGTGTAGTGCAGTGTTTAGTTCGGTGTCGATCTTCCTCATGCTTTTACTGTAAAGCCATGCTAGAACTGCATAAGCCACTTAGTAAACCAACGCTAGAACTGAAGTTCGTAGAGTGGCTGCTGATGTAACCCATAAGTTTTTCTATGATGTTCGTTCACGCACGGGTTTTAGCCGCTGTATTTTCAAGGTGTTTACCTTAGATTGGTACTATGCACCTCCTGGGATCCGGAGCTCTAACCAAAATTGGGCGGTCCACAGGTGGTGGATAGTGGAACGACCAGTAGATAATAAGCAGTCGCGAACCAAGAGCGACTACTGGTGGAACGTCTCTAGCAGACGATTCCTGTAGCGACAGGGTAAGGAGATATGAAGATGCAGACGGACAGCTTGAGCACCTGTCTACTAAAAATCTACAGAAATCCCCCTCGGCGGGTTTAGGTCGCCGTAAAAACCTTAAACCGTTATCTCTTCAGTAATAGACCGCTGCCTTACAGTTAGGATGTTTATCCGAAGGTTAAGGGACATAACCCTGGCAGAAAACAAAAACCGCTGCCTTGTGGTCACGATTTTTATCCAAAGGCTAAAGGAGTAAACCTTAACAGAAAATCCAGCGAAAGGCAAGAGGGAAACCACAACTGTATTATTCCCGAGAATATCATCATGGCGAAGCAAATATCAACAATGGCCCCGAGACCCGTGCGCTTCTTTAATGAGGCAGGGGTGTGAAGAATCACCCGGTTAGCTCTCGCCAAGAAGGATATAATGTAGGTATGTGGAAAAAACAAGGCTGTCAATATCATCTTAGGAGATTTTAATGCTAAAGTTGTAGAAGGTAGCAGTCCAGTAGCCGGGAACTATGGTGTGGGAGACCGCAATGAATGAGGTGAAAGGTTGATTGAATTTTGTCAAGACCAAGAATTTATAATTACTAACACATTTTTCAAGCTTCCAAAACGTAGACTATACACATGGAAGGCTCATGCAGACTCGCCAGAACAAGTAATAAGAAATTCAAATTGATTACATTCTTATTAATCGACAATTCAGGAACTCTATTACATCGGCACATATCCAAGATAAACTCAGACCATAACCTACTGATGGCTAAAATGGTTGTTCGTTTAAAGAATATAGAGAAACTGAAACGAAATTACCTTGACTACAGAATGCTAAAGGATACGAAGACCAGTTTGGCCTTGAAAAATGCAATTTCATCTAAGATTACAAAAAAGACATAATCATTTGAAGAAGACAAACCCATCGATAACCAATGGGCTATATTTCAAACCGTACTTTTAAACAAAGTGAAAAAGTATCTTAAACCGGAGAAAACATCGAAGAAGGATTGGATCAATGAAGAAATAATAAAATTGATAGAAAAAAGACGGTCATTGAAAATTTGTCGAACACAATAGCGACAAATTAATCGAGGAATCCGGAATATTTAAAAAAAAATGTGATGAGATACAAAGTCTTAAAAAAAAACACGATGTATCAATCTTCATAAAAAAGTTAAGGAGGCGGCTGGATTGTTTAGACACAAAAGGACAGTCACTTTGCGAGACAATCTTGATAGATCAATAACAAAAGAAACTGATGTTAAAAAAGAATGGGAATCATACATTAGTCAGCTACGTGTGTTAATCAAACACCAATTGATGCTCCTAACTGTTTAAAAATCCTACCAAGTGAAGTAAAGAAATCTCTAACGATGGCAAAGTTATTCAAAGCTATAGGTCCGGATAAAATTCTGGTTGAATTGTAACAAACACAATTGTTACAAACACTAGATATAGTGGTTTACAAATTCGACTGGTTAATATCATTGTTCATAACGCCAAATCCAAAATACTGTCATGATTAATCTAATGAGTCGCACTCTGAAAACATTATTACGAATTTTACATACAAGAATTGAAAAAAGATGCGAAGAGAACTTGAGCCCAGAACAATTTAGTTTTAGACCAGGAATGGGTAGTCGAGAAGCAATCTTCAGTAGAAACGTACTCATTCAAAGATGCTTGGAATTTCAACAACCCTTATTTCTATGTTTCATCGATTTTGAGAAAGCCTTTAATAAAGTCCGGCATCAAATACTGTTCGAGTTATTGTAAGACATTGGATTAGATACAGAAGAATAATTAAAAACCTATATCTTAAGCGGAACGTTATTGTTTCTTTGGATTAAAATGCAACTTCAGACTCAGTACACTAAATCGCGGTGTGAGACGAGGCTGTGTCCTATCACGAATGCTGTTCATCGTTTATGCAGAACAAATCTTTAAAGAAGCTCTGGAAGACAGCACAATAGACATCAGAATAGGTGGAAAATACATCAATAATATTCATTATAGGGACGATGCAGTTTTAATAGCTAGTAGTGCTAAAGACTTAAAACTGATCATAGAACAAGTAGATAATATTAGTAAAATAATATATTTAAATGCAATGAATCTTTTAAACACTTAGGTACGCTATTGAACATTACAGGCGGATCTGAAACTAAAGTCAGAAGTCGGATTGAACAGGCAAGGAATGCATTCAACAAGATGAAGAAAATTTTAACAGGACATGATCTTAATTTGAAATTAAGGGCTCGAATTCTAAAGTGTTATATAGACGCAGACTTTGAAGAAAACCACCATGAATCAATTGCAAGCTTTGAATTATGGTGTTACGGACGCATTTTGAAAATGCTCTGGACTGCCAAGAAGACTAACGAAAAGATACTCACTACTATGAAGAAAGATCATGAATTGATTAAGTTGATAAAAATTTGAAAATTAAAATATTTTGGAGACACTTGACTCGTGGGAGAAAATACTCCTTGTTACAAACACTTCTAATGAGAATAGATCAAAATTCATCAATTATATATATATATATATATATATATATATATATATATATATATATAACGTCGGTGGTTTAAAAGAGACTGGAATATGAAATTAAGAATTTTAATGAGTACTAAAACTGTGTTAAATTTTCATGACGGAAACTGACAATAAAATTAAAATTTATCCTATGTACAATATTTATTCTCGCGTTTTGATAATACCGGCGGTTTAATAATTGAACTAGGCGATAAATAAATTTACTCAGTTCTTCAATATGTCAGTAATTCGGTTTATTTAGCCGGCGATGAAATTGGAGAATTAATTCAAATATACACACTTTAGGCGCCGTTGTTTAAATAGGAACACTAACCCACATATATGTATATATATATATATACATATATATATATATATATATATATATATATATATATATATATTTACGTAAGGATATATCAGTAACAAGGAGAAAAATTTTGTATGGCATTTGGCGTATCGTTGTAAATGACAGGTACTTAAGGGTTGTTGATAATGTTAGCTAGCTGTAACTCTCGAAGGTACCACCCTCACCACCCTCTCATTTCGATAGAATCCAGAAGAACGACTTTTCAAGATCCTTTATTAGCACCCATAAAACTACAAATGCAAAGAACGTGACCTCATGAGCTGCTACACGAGTATTCAACAAAATACATAAATATATGTTATATGTATATATATATATATATATATATATAGTGTATGGTCATAAAAGTAGGAATAAATCATATTTTTTATGATCATCGTCATCATTTCCAGCGCGAGATATATCTGCATGAAATGAAAAAGAAAAAGCAAAAATGTAAAAATTGTTACGACGATACACGTGTATAAATGTTAAAATGCTTTCGAGCCTTGTACAAACAAAATATATACCATCGGGGAATTCCGATAAATTTATCGCATTTCGTATCCTCATTTTTTCGCCTTTACGAATGTCTACCCATCCGTACATTTTATTTGTTTACTTACTTATTTGAACAGCCCCGGACCCCAAACGCTCGAAAAAAAGGACGCCGCAATTAATTTTATACGACAAACGAGCGAGTTACTTTTTATTATTTATTTAAAAATCGTCGACCATACAAGGATTTCTTATAAAAATTAAAATAACGGACCGAATTATTCAGTAGAAAAAAATCGGTGATGATAATACTATTCTGAACCTTTATAGTAAAATATCAGATATTATTTTATATATTATATATTATATATATATATATATTATATATTATATATATATATAAAACTGTTTTTTCCTCTAAGTATGACGATACTGATTTTCATTTAAAATGGAATTTGTTACACAGTACCTCCACACGTACCGCCCCAGTATGTACGATAATGAAACGTGTCTCAAATAATAGTTTGCTCTCCGAGTTGAAGCCGTTTTCAGTTGTTGTTTTTTAAAGTTGTGGTTTCAAAATTGCTCTTATAACATTATTAGTTTTTTTTTTTTTTCAATCCGTTCTAGTAATTTAACGATATACTAGGGAGTCACATTATGGCATTTCACATTAGTATGGGATCTATCTACAAAAATTTATCGTAGCACGAGCTTAGTCTGAAATAATGTGTTTATTTTTGAATATTTAATTTTATATAGGGGAATATAATTAATTTCGAACGAGTTAAATCAATTAAATACACGGGGCGTTATAAGATCTGAACCCGGATAACGATGTCGGAAGAAAACGCGCAAGAGCTTTTCATTACTTAGAGATGGATCTTTGAAGTATTGGATAAGATTTCGTAAAATGTTTCCTTTTATACGGGTAGCGGAGGCAACCACAATTACGCTGCATAGAAGAAGCATGTAGGTATCATAGTCGCAGAATATAACGAAGGAGATGGTATTGAAGAAAGGCAATACTGAAAGGAAAATGTTGTGCATAAATTTGAACGTATTGTTAGAGGAAAGGCGTATGAAATAGTCAATTAAATTAGAAGTAGAGGACGAAGGAAAACATCGTGGATGAAAAAGATACGTCAATTGAAATGCGTGATAGTTGAACTCGGATTTAAGTCAAAATGATCGCCCACGCATAGTAAATCCAAATGATAATTATAGGTGAATTATATGAAATATTAACTCTATCAGCCTACGTTCAAAATTTTTTCGAACCAAATTATTAATTTTTGTATTTATATAAATTTTTTTTGTTAGCATTAAAAAACTGCTCTTTTATAAATATAAATTATACAATATCTTTGTTCCATCGTTGCAGTTCAGAATGGAGAACCTTGTTAATAAAGAACAAAGAAAAAAATATATAGTCGTATATTTCAAGAACTATTTTCTTAAATTATTTCATAAAACAAAATTATATGCGGTCGGAATAATTCGTTCGAAATTTACTTTTTCAAACGAACTATATCCGGAATTAGTTCACCAACATTGATTGCCGCTTCTTTCCGCTATTAATCTTCTTAATAAGCCGACGTTATGTCCGGCTAAATCCGATAATTGCTTTTCATACGCGGTACTCTTCGGCGGACACGGCTTCCAATATCTTTCCACTCTATCGCGCAATACTTTCTTGCCGTCTTTATAGACCATTTGATCGTAATCTTCCGGTTGGACACATTCGTGTTTACGATAGTAGCCGCGACACGGAGGTATGGAATACTCGCAAACGCTGCACGGCGGCGGACCATTAATCGAACGAGAAACGCATATTTCGCGAGTCAATAATTTCTTGGCTAACTCGCCGTGCACTGTCTGATATTGCGTCATCGGCGTGCAACAATCTTTGCGTTGTTTAGACGCATCTATCTTCGGTCTGATCCCAGCGCCTATATCGTCGCAAACTGCTTCTCTGTTACACCATCGTATTTGTGTTGCTTTAATAAGCGGTCCACAAGGTGGTGGCCGGACACGCGGCGCTTTTTCGCATCGAAGAGGAAATTCTCCAGGGCAAGGACCATTTTTAGCTTCCGGTCGCGGACAGATTCCGGACGACACTTTCTTCTGACCGGAAGGACACGAGACGGCGTAATCGGAACGGCTTACGTTCAATTTACTACCTTCTGAGGACATTTTATTCGGAACGATCGTTTGCGATTTTTCTATAATGCTCAGCCGAAATATTAATTGATCGAAATGACCCTCGTACGAGGCTTTACCCTTTTTCTTATATTTACTTACTTAGCAAGTTTAAATTTCTCTCACTTAACAGCTTCAAAACTTTCCTTAGAATGAGGTTAGACTTTTCTAGTCTAACGGGCAGATTTTCTTGTTAGGCAATTTTTTAATTTAAACCAAGTTCGAGAAAATAAACATGATAACAAGATTACATCCTACGTGACGTAATAATTATTTAATAACAATCGCACGAACGGCTCTAATTAAAAAGCCATTGACTAATTATATTTTTGCTTTTTAATGTCTTCGCAGTTCAGCCCCGAAAATAAATGGTGTCCAACATTCCTTATCTTTAACGATATTGGTGATGTGATTATCAGACTCCACCTCACACGTCTAAAATATTATAAACGTAGAAAAAGAAAACATATACTTCGAAACTTGTTCACCGCGTTGCATAATATGCCACATTTATAATGCATTTATCGTTACATGATATAATGCTTAAATCTGTATTGTTCATATTTAATTCTTTATTACCTTTCATACTCATATTTTTTGTAGTGTTTCCTTGTAAATATGGTGCCAACTTTATGCAATATAACATTGATTATTTCTTTTTAGCTTCTAATGAAATAATTCCCCCCCCCGCTTTATTTTAACTCGAAAATACACTACTTGTTCTTCTAAAGGTATTTTTACTTTTTTTTCTTTTTAATTTCATTTTATATATTATATATATATATATATATTAAACATCGCACTAGTACTTCGTGCTGCAATCAACGCAGATCCGGATAAGAGAATAGGTGTTAAACTAATGCCTCCATTGAAGCACCAGATTGTGAGTAAGAAGTACTGTGTGAATGAAATTGAAAATGACAATAAGAATAATCAAGTACAGTAGTTAATAAAAATACACCCTCTCGTCTAAAGAAAGGAGAGTAAAACTGGAGTCCGTTAAGTGATCGGAATAGCATCACGGCACCACTTTCTTCTCAGACGTTGAGGTACACCGGCTCGGGGAAGAGGGTCTTCCAATAGTGAAATAATTTCACTGTGTATGTCAAGTAGGTAATGTGAGATTGGAGTCGTAGGTTGAAGCCGACGTGATATTACGAAGTATCTTCGACTGTTGTCCTATTGTATTCCTCGAAGATTAGTTATACATAATACAGCTCTATTTCATAACGCCAAATGTGTGTGATCGTCAAAGCTGGACATCTGACATTTCTATTTGTAAATGTAACGTGCCGGCAATTATACTGGTTCAATAGCAAGCACCAGCTTTGTGCCCACGGAACCAACCGGTTCAAATGATTTCGGACTGCTGTGTTTGCATACATTGCATTTGAGTTGGACTCGAGGATAGCTGTATCATCGGCAAATGTTGCTAGGATAGTCTGACTTCTCTTGTCGGCATGTCTGCTGTATAGATTGTGTACAACAACGGCCCTAGCGAGCTACCTTGCGAACGGACGATAAAAATTTGTTCTTCAGAGAAGCAGTCATTAATTTAAACGACAAATGTTCTATCAGATAAGTAGGAGTGAAGTAGAGCACTATATGAGCCGTATGCGTTATAAAATATTTTCCACACAAAATGATTCATTTTATACAGGTGGTTAATATACAATACTACTTCTTATGAGTACTGTGGATAATTTTCGATGTATTTATATAATAAATATTTTTGAAATTTAGATATTTCGTATCACCCGGAAAATAAAAATTTTTGTTAGCGTTAAAATTTCACGTACCATATAGTGGACGTTGCGAAAGAAAGAGTTCAATCTTTCTGCCAATTTTCTAATCGGAATTATATGTTACCTATCAGTCACTATGTTCATTATACGCTACATGAAATTTTAATGCTGACGAAATTGTTTATTTTCATTTTCTGGCTGAAATGAATTGTCTCAATTTTTCGAAAATATTTATTAGTGAAAATTATCCAGAGTCATCTAAGAAGCCGCATTGTATAATATATAAACTGTATGAAATTTTGAATTTTGTGTCAAAATTTCACGTGTGACTGAAAGCGTTAATGAAATGTATTAAAATAATAGTTTTTTTATAATGTTGTTTTTGAAGACTCTAGGCAATTTTCAACGTGTTATACGAATATTTTTAGAATTTAAACATTAAAATTTAAAAAAAAAATCCGAAAGATAACAAATCAATATTTTGAAAAAAAACCACCTACGTTTCGGACACGTTTGTAAAGTCCATCATCGAAGTAGAACATCGATTGAACTGTCGAAGGAACGTCTATACACTTGTATATCGATAACTACTATTACCACTATTATCGATATCACAGATTTTATTATTAATTAATTAAATCTGTGATATCGATAATAGCGGTAATAGTAGTTATCAAGTGTATATATATATATATATATATATATATATATATATATATATATATATATATATATATTACCACTACTATCGATATTACAGATTTGATTGGTTGTTACAAGATCACCTCCAGCTGATGGTTGGTGTGTATTCGTCCGTATAATTTTTTCTTTCTTTCAATTTTTTTTTTTAGTTTTTTCCTAATTGGATAGGATTCAAAATATCGCTCGACAGGATTCAAAATATTACTACAGGATACAAAAGAAAGCCATCCAGTCTATTGAAATTATCTTGATATTTACTAATTTCAACAGCTTCTCATTGCAACCTTGCGTGATATTTATCTACTCTAGCCAAAATGGAGACGACATTTATCGAAATATTAACTAAATATCTTATTATAATTATTGCATCGGGAAAGCTTATTAGCGACTTTGTGGTACTAACGCTATTAGGGGGTACGTAAGGAGGTTTGGCTGTCTGTAAAAACAATTTATGTCGTGTACTTTTCGATGATATCTGGACAGGAAAATTTTCACGCCACTCAATTACAAACAAAAAGGACGGAGTTTACTGTGTCGAACCTTTGATCAATACTGAGGAAATAATTCTAGCGGTGTTTCTTTCGGACTAATGTTACACGTATTGAAGGGAAACATCGAGGCAAAAAGAACACATACGATTAAGGATTTAAGGAATTAAAGTAATCACGGAAATTACCTACGAAAGGAAGACGTACTGATGTAGTTTTCACTAAACCGAATATCACTGGTGCGGCGTCGGTAGAAATAAATGACGTCGAAATTCAATACTATTCGGTTACATCGATGTAGAAGCAGTAAAATATAATGATCGACGGATATCTTTAAAAATAAAATATTTTAAAATTTTGCAGCTGTTCGATAAACTGTGGGGCTATAAGATGATACTGATAAAGATAATTAATTCGTCGAAGAATTGTCAAAATAGGACAACGAGATGATTTTTACTAGTAATCGCCTGAAACAAGTTGGGATTAATATTTTTTTTTGGAAATCTATCTTTCCGAACGTCGTCCATTCGTGTCGATACTATTTGATCAATTAAATTCTCAGCGGATGGGGTAAGTATAGGTCTTTTGAAATATAAGATGCGCGCAACTTTGCGTTTGGAGAAGAAAAAGATACACATTCCTGAGTCTCAGCTAGTTCATACCTAACTAAGTGGGAATTTTTTTTAAAAATTTTTTTTGTTACAATCTGACCCTAGGTCATTTAGCAAAATTTTGACCATGTAATAACGTGAACGAGAAGCACCCAGTGGTGCTCACCCAGCAGCTGCTACTTTAAACAAGGTCCAGAGGTTTTTTTACACTTCAACCTTGTCACTGGAGATGTTCAGCAATCTTTGAGCCACGGTATTAGGATGACCTTCCAGTCTAAGTACATGTCTTTGAGCGTACTGCTTTATAACATCGGACGCATATGGAATATTCAAGTCTCTATGTAGAGTTGTGTTGGTTATGTACCAGGGTGCACCTGTCATTGTTCTTAATATTTTATTTTGATACGTTTGTAGCACCTTTATATTTGTTTTTTTTTGCACAACCCCATAGCTCTATTCCGTGGGTCCAGACTGGCTTTATAACTGCTGTATATACCAAACGCTTATTGGTCAGTGAGAGAACACTATTCCTGCCTAAGACCAATTCATTTTTCTAACCCGTATGTTAAGTTCCTTCCTTTTTTTGTCTATATGATGCCGCCATGTCAATCGACTGTCCAGGTGCATACCTAAATATCTAACACTCGGCTGAATAGGCATTGCGAGTGATTCTAACAGGTGGAACTATAACCTTCCTATTTGTAAACTGAACGTTAACGGATTTGCTCTCATTAACACCTATCTTCCATTTTTTAAACCATTGTTCCGCTCTGTTTAATGCTTCCTGTAGGTTATTACTGGCAATGTTCGGATCTGTGTTACATGAGAGTAAGGCAGTGTCATCTGCAAACGTAGCCGCGTGTACATCCCTAGTAACGGGGAAGTCGGCGGTGTAAAGTAAATACAGTGTAGGCCCCAGGACCGAACCCTGCGGTACACCTGCTAGAACAGGATGAATCTCAGTGAGCGCGTGTTCATAACGTACCTGGAAGTACCGATCTTGCATATAAGAAGTAATCAGAAGATGTAAATTTGGTGGAAGTAATGATTTCAGCTTTAACAATAGGCCTTCATGCAACACCTTGTCAAAAGCCTGAGCAACATCTATAAACGCCGCCGTACAAACCTGTCTCGTATATTTACTACCCTGTGCAATTGATCCACTGTGGAATGTTGTCTCATAAAACCAAAACTGATGATTCGGTATTACGTTATTAAAATCTAAATAAAGGCGTAGCCTATTTAATATTAATTTTTCTATTACTTTTGACAATATGGGTAACAGAGATATAGGCCGATAAGAGGACACACAGTGCGGGTCCTTCCCGGGTTTCGGAACCATGATGACTTGAGCAAACTTCCAATACATCGGGAAGTGATTTAAGCGAATTATGGCATTACATATATATGTAAGCAACACTAGAGCTTTTCGAGGCAATTCCTCAAGCAACTTCGCTGTTATCAGGTCAAAACCTGGACTTTTGTTGCGCTTTAAGGACTTTATGGTACTTTTCACCTCTTGAGGTGACGTAAACTTAGTCGTATAGTTAAGCTGCACCGATGAGGTAAGTTGCATAGACGAGCTTATGTTATCAGTATCCAACGCGGATTTTCTTGGATGGAGCGCCTGTATTTGTTTAAAGACACTCGCTAAATGAGTAGCAAATGCTTCAGCTTTTTCATTCGGGTTCCTGGCCCAGCAACCACCACTGTTAGTCCTTATCGGCGGTATGTTTGTAATCGGTTTTTTAATATTTTTACAACACTTCCACAGCGAATGATCATCCACAGGCAATGGCGACAAAGCGGATAAGAAATTATTAAAGGTTTCGTTTTTGATTTCCGAAAGTAATCTCTTCAGGCGTTTCGTTTTTTTTTTTATTAAACAAAGTTTTATCTTGCGGATATCTAGTTTGAAACCATTTTTTCCTTAATCGTCTTTTCTCCAAGACAAGCTCCTTAACTAATTTAGGATAACTATTATTAACATTTATGTTTTTTCGATTATTGCCGGGTGTATTCAAGGTAGCTGCAGTCTGTATTTCGCGAGTAAGGTAACAGCGTCGTCGATGTGCTCGTTGCTCTTTAACGGAATTTTTAAGTTTAAGTTGGACTCTAAATATTCTCTATAGGCTTCCCAATCTGTTCTGGAGTTATAGAGATTTACCGGAGTATTTTTACGGATAACGGTGTCGCTCAGGTTTAAAATAACTGGCGAGTGATCCGAAGAAAGATCGAAAGAAGGGCTGATATCTTTGTATTGTTGTGATATACCTTTGACGATGTAAAAATCTAGCAGATCGGGTAATTTACAAGGATCAGTTGGCCAGTAAGTTGGTTCCCCTGATGAAATATAACCCACATTGTTATTATTTAAAATATTTTTGAGTGCTCGGCATCTGGGGGTAGTAAGCCTAGAGCTCCACTCTGTACGTTTAGATTTCCAGTCCCCACCTGCTGTAAATCTAGTACCTAGTGAGTGAATGTACATAGACACTCCTAAATTTGTTAATTTGTGGCGCGGAGGACAATAGACAGCCGACAGAACCAAGTCACCAACGGCCGTACTTATACTGATGGTGGTTCCCTGTAGGTACTCCTCTCTATAATGAATAAGTTCATGATGTTTTATGTTTGATTTTATTAAGATAGCTGATCCACCTCGGATACTGCCTGATGGATGTGTACAGCAGTAGGTTGAATAGTTATTAATTTTGAAGTAATCTTTTTCAGTAAAGTGTGTTTCGGAAATTAAGTATACATCTATGAAATTTGAACTTAAAAATAACTCAATTTCGGCCTTATGGTTTCTTAAGCCATTTGCGTTCCACGTAGCTAATGATCCAGCCATCATTTTACTAACTTATTAATGACAGTCGTTAACATTGTCAGAATTGTACTGTTTTGTTGCAGTAGTTGCTGGAACATAACTTTGAAATCTGACAGAAAACTCGTAAGTTGATCAGTAATTGTGGACAGTTTCGCTGCCTCATTATTAGGACTTCGTTCTGGCATATTAAGATTAGTTGACACAGAATTGGCGATAATTTTTGATTTATTTAAATTCGCAAGAGGTACTTTTATGCTAGAAATATTTTGGTGTAATTTCGAATTTGAATTCGGATTACTGTTTGTAACATGGGAATAGCTAAGTCCTGACTGACGATGACCAGATTGAGCTAAGTCTTTTCTTTCTTTCGTAGACCGCTGTTTAACTTGAACCAGCTTCTGATAAATTTCGCCTTATAGTTTGCCGGATGGGCTGCTCCGCATAGTCTACACTTAGCCGGCAGCTTTGGATCTTTTCTACACTCCGCAGTTTTATGTCCTGCTCCGTATTTGACACATATCGATGGCCGAGTGCAATATGCCTTAGTATGTCCCCACGCTAATTAAATTGGTTCTTGGATGTGTATGTGCTATTATTATTAAAGAAGTTTGCAAAACGGAAATTAAATTGAATGAATCCAGTGAGGAATTTACTTATGGACACTAACAGGATGAAATGTTACAGTGGAACAGATTAAACAGTTCAATTCCAAAATGGCTTCTAGACTTATTTCAATATATTATCACAGGATATTAAATATCGAAAGTATATGACATATACGTACCTGCGATGAACAACGATAATAGTATGAACGAGTAGAACAGCTTAGTAATCTCCTTCATTTTTGCAACGGTCTTTCGATAACGCTTTCGTGCGAATATTACTTATCCTGAAACATCGATAAAACGCTGGTATTTAGTTTCATTCGCGATATCAATTCTGCGTTTTGACAGAAATGTTGAATTAACAATATAAATAAATAAATAAAAAATATTATATATATGTAATATATTAAAGGGTAGTATCGATGATTGTATATGATCTCATGGCTGACACGTGATGCGGAAACGTAGATTTCCACCAAAACTATACTGAGATGACTTATTGTGACAGAAGTAAAAAATGATGGATATTATAGTCCGTATAGAGAAGCTGAAGTGGACCTGGCCAGGATATACAGCTATATGGACTAAACGGATTATAGAGAAGTACTGAGAAGCGTTAGTAGGCCCTGTGCTAGATGAAAGGACTATATTACGTAAAATAGCTGGCATAACGTGTCTGAACAAAGCTTACATCCAGCAGTAGATCGATGCAAATAGTTAAAACGAGAAATCAGTATTTGAACAGGATATTCCTCAATTCATAACGACGAGTGGTTTCATTAACTCTGGTGAAATCGTATACGTTGATATTTACAATTATTTCTTCATCGATGTATACAATTTAGTTTAAACGATATCCATCAACAAACTATCTCGACTTAATCTTACTTCCTTTTTATGATCATAAAATTTGTCGGTTATTAGTAATATAATGTAGAAAATCGCTTTAAATATTGTACTTCTAGTAGTATTTGAAGAAGATAAACTCTCAAAGAGGATATGCCGGTATGTTTTTGGAAGTAAAAGTTTTAATTAACCTGACATTGCCAGAAACAATGTCGTGTGTGTGAGAATAAATATCTGTTAAATCTATAGAATACATTTCAAATTAATTTGCACGTATATAAACCTTATTATAAAAAATATAAACTCTATCTGTGCTAACAATAAACTCATTATAATTCTAAAGTCATTAATGGCAATAAGAAAAGTCAAAGTAAATATTATGTAGCACGAAAACACAACCAATACCAATTTATGCCAGTCGCTTATTATTTCGATCAATTATATACAATGATATTACCTACGGTCTCGAAGATTTAGTCAACGTAGCAGTTTCACCGCCAAGTCTAATCATTCATAATTATAATTGTTATGTTATGTTCCGTTATATACATGTATATCTGTATATAAATAAATAAATAGATAAATATATATATATATATGTATACAAAATTTTAATATTTTATAACAAACATGTTTAATACGTAATTATCGTAGTTAACACAGCATCTTCATAGTTGTCCCCCTCAATTTCTGGCTGTTTTCAAACATCAGAGACACATACTGAAAATAGCATATGTGCTACAGCAATGACTCTATGTAGTTGACAGTCTGTCCTTTAGTCGCACACGATTAATTTTCCCCATAATTATGATTTGATTCCGTTATGTTTGCAGTATGGCTAAAAAAAATTTTATAGATCGCACCAGGACAATATGCGAGTTAAGCTAGTTTATTTTGAAATAGATGAGCTACAAAGGTGTACCATCCACAAAACACGAACAATTTACTGCAGCAAATCGTTCAAGTTTCAGCATCATAGAGAAATATTTTTTTTTTCTTTTGTTTATTTGTAATATTGAACTACCCAAAGGCATACACACACAACACATTTAATATAGGAAAATACATAAGCGAAGGTAATTCGGCCAATGCCTTATCACAAACTAAGATTATAATTAGCGTTTTACATAAATCTAAATTTTAATATGAATATGTAAATAAAAGAATAAGTTATAACAAATCGTGCGGTTTAGTCCGCCTTAATCTACGAGTGTCTCCTTCTGTATTGAGGAGTTCAGCAACAATTGTATTCGGATGTCCATAAAGTTTTGCCGCGTGCTTCCTGGCGTGAAGGCTAACAGCTTTAAATCGCGAAAGCATTGGGGACATACCAAGGGGCTTTAGCTATCGAGCGAAGTGCTTTATTTTGAAATCTCTGAATAATGAGCCTGTTCGATCTCTTCGAGAGAAATATTTAAAAAATTAAGCAAAACACGAGCTAGAAATAAACATTTATTTCCATATTCTAGTCAGTTGAATCCTTGTACTTGGTACAGATTGTTTACCGATCCTAATTAAACGAAATATGTCAAAACTATGAACGGTTTTATGTTTTTTTCTTATTTTTTTTATCGATCACTATTACGTTACGTCGCTATCACAACGAGTTAAAGGCTTTTCTCTAATCTGTTTTCCCTCAATGGGCTATCATTGTGGAACTCGCTTTATCCACTAACATCATTTCATCATGCTGCACGATTCTCCCAAACCATGTTATCTTGACTATTTGATCCCGACTTACTTTTCCCTCGTAACTTTGAAATACGTATTCGATTTGAACATCTGATGTTCGGCAATATCATTTTCTGCGCTACCTGGACTTTTTTTTATTTTCTAAAAATTCGCCTGTATGATGATGACCGAGTTATGGATAGAACTGGAACATTGATTGTAAAGTTTAATTTTCAAGTTGGTTCTTAAAGCTTACCAAACGCGTGGAACTGCTTTTCTCCTTCTAATAAGCTGCTTGTTTTTTTGCAATACACACACACACATATATATATATATATATATATATATATATATATATATATAAACCATAATGGACCAAACCGTATGGAATAAAGATTAGTGGCAAAATCATTAACAATATCCGTTTATACAGATGACACAATCGTATTAGCAGATAATCACCAAAACCTACAATGGTTGTTGTAAAAATTTAATGAAACTGGTGTGATCCATGGCCTTCATACAAGTTCACTGTCTCGTTATAAATATATAAACAATGAAAGTATTGAAAAGGTCAATGAATTAAAATATCTTAGTTCCTATATAAGTGATAATTTCGATATCGATGTTAAAGTTAAAGCGAGACGCAGTTATGCACGAACAGTTTTCAACAACGTGAAACATTTATTACGTAATCGATCACTTTAGCATAAGACAAGAAATTGTTCGCTGCTACATCCATTTAATTTTGTTATATGGAATCGAATCTGTGCATACTCCAGATGATAATACAATGAAAGATGGACGGGAAGAGAAGTCCTGGAAGAAGAACAGATTGGCTGAAAAATATTATAAGCTGGACAAACAAGTCTTCTCTACAGAAATTACTGACAGACGCAAGACAGCGCAAAGTCTGATCGACCAATTAGTGATAGCCCACCAGCTGTGAAGAGTATTGCACGATGGTGATATATATATATATATATATATATATAATAAGACCGCTAACATTTTTTCTGTAGTGTCACTGTTCACCACTATATAAATGTTTACTTCGGTGTTTGTCATTATTTTCTGTCTTGCTTATTATCGGAATTATAAAAATCTGCAGTCATCTTTTGTAAATCCTCTCCCTTACCACATATTAGCAAATTAGCAAATCGGAGATAATTCAGATGTTCACCTTCTATCTGGATGTCCATTTTATTCCATTTCAACTGCGTAAATACCATTTTCGAAGACGCAATAAACCATTTTGCGAAATTGTGTCTGCTTCTCTACTACATGATGTTAGTCGCATTATTACAGATTTATACATATTTATCTCCTCGTTAAATTTACCCAAAACTTTCTTATTACGTACGCTATGATACTTATCGAAATAATCGCTTATTCTAATGAAATAATGAAATCGGCGTGTTGATATAATAATTTAATATTATTTCGTCCGTAATACGATAATAAAACGTTATAATGAAAATTATACAGAATTTTCCTTGCTTAAATCTAAAATAGTCATTTCGGCATAAATAGGCTTATTAAATAGAATAGATGTTTCGCCTAAATTAAGGACGTCCAATAACTGCTAAATATAGTGCCATCTCTAAATTGAGTTTTACAGACTAATTTAGTAAATTTCTTCACGTCCATCACCTCCATACATGTTCTACCTATCCAGTCTGAGAAATCTAATTGCGCGATGAATTTTCCTTAAATTAATCGTTTGTTTTAAATTAACGTAATGAATAACGTACTTATATTTAGACTGTAACGTAACTAATAATTTAGTTTTTTTACTACGAGAACTAACTAGACGAGTTTCCGGACATAACGCAAGATCGTTATGATAATCGTTTAAACTAGTCGGGAACTTTAAATCTACTTCTAATATATCACCCACGTCACTATCATCTGCTATAGATAATACATCTAATCGGTTAATTTCCGTTTTCATTAACAATTTAAAGTTCGCGTACGGTAAATATATGTATCCATAGCGCATCATATTTTTCTCCTCTCAAAACTCAATTAGCTTCATCTAGCTGTGGAGTCCATAAGCTCCCAATTGTTATTTCACCTCCAAGTACTGGACATCTGAGCAAGTGTTTATGGTCTTGTTCTTCCTCGCATTCGCAGCTCGAATTAGTAGCACATATTTTTTTAAATTTTCGTTTGTACGATAGCATCTTGTTCGTAATCTATTTAGGGTTTTTCATTTTTTCCAGTTTATCGTGTTGTGTATGCCCTCGTTACCAACCGCGTCCAGTTATTAGTTCCTGGCGGTATTTTGCTGGCTCGTGTACATGTGGTGAAGTTCAAAAAGTCTTTTCTAGATTTAAGTCTTTCTTTAGATAGTGACTGTCCACAGAGCATTCGGCGCTGGTCTGTAAGCGCTAGTGTTTTCGTCCTCATTTCTACTACTTTCCTTCGTATTAATGGTGGAGCGATACCACTGATTCTGTACAGATCCCCAATCGCTGTTGGTTTTAACACATTGTGGTCGAGCATTTTGAAAACATTTCCTTTACGGGCGACTGTGCCCGTCTAGCAGATGGATTTTAAAAATCTTTCTCCGGTGACGGCTGATTTTTAAATTGCAATGTCTTTGCAGTCTATGCCCGTGTCACAGACGGATTCGTAATTTGTAACTGAAATATCTCGTCGAGTAAGTGTCGTAGACGGGTTCCGTTTACATAGGCAGAATCAGCGTTATTTTTTCTATAAATAACTATTTTTACCTCCCCTGTCCCCCTTCTTGAAGAGGAATAAAAACGGAAATGACGCGCGTACAAGCATATTTACTTCGCTGTCCGTGTTCAGGAATGCGTTGTTATCCGTAGTTCTTTATTTTCTTACCTATTGTGTACTAACGCCACAAGTTTTGAACGAAAAAACCAATTTAGAAATTATTTGCAATGGAAATGAGCCAATATTTGCTGATCTAAAACCATTATATCCGTATGATTTATTTCCACTCGATGAAAGCGCAGTAAGTGTAATTATAAATATATTAATAATGTTATTGTAAATAAAAAATACTGTATTCTGATTTATTTGTAAGTTATCGATCTGTATTAGAGGATCATAATTGTATTTATTTGACGTAGGCACATTATTCCAACAATTATTAGATATTAGAATTGGAATGGTAATATTTTTCATTCAGTTTTTTTCGGTTAAAACCGGGCCAAAATTATTATAAACGTCTTAGAAAGACATTTGCCATGATTTTGACCACAAATTTATTGATCTATAGGAAACCGACCGTTAAAAACTCATACTTTTGGTACCTAATATTATGTTATTTACTACGAGTTCAGCTAATCCACTTATATAGATACTGGGTAACAATACTGATAATGAGTATAACTTGGAGGAGAATTATCTTTCACAAGAACGTGTTGAAGAAAATTCTCCCCCTGCAATTTTAATTCCTGAACTACAAAGAGGCCAAGATGAAGGATGCAAATGGGAATGGGATACCTCCGAAGTGGATAGGCCGTGTTTCCGTGTTTTTCAATCTATATTAGGTCTTCAGTGTGTCCCTTAACAGATGTTTCAAGCGAAATTGACTTTTTTGAAATATTTTTCCATAAAGAATTTGTAAAGCAAATTAAAACAGAGACAAATAGGTACGCACGAGTAAATATAGAAAAATTAAAACGTAATAATAAATTAACCAGGGGTTCTATGTTTAACAACTGGAAAACCATTCAGCTCCACGAAATGTATGGATTTTTTGCAATTTTTTTCATATGTCTTTGGTCCATAAATCTGAAATCAATGATTATTGGAGTACTCGAGATATTTACCTAAATCCCTTCTGTTCGAATATAATGCCCAGAGATCGTTTTAAAGCAATATTATTTATGTTACATGTAAATAACAATGGACGTTATGTTCCAAAATGGCAAAATGGATATGATCCTCTTTTTAAAATTCGTCCTGTTTTGAACAATTTTATCGAACAAAGCAAATCCTCATATTTACCCAACCAAAATTTGTGTATCGATGAAGGAATTTGTGTTTTTCGTGGCGTGTTTAGATGAAAAATAAACCACACAAGTATGGTATAAAGTTTTTTATGTTAACTGATGTGGAAACAGCTTATATTTTAAATGTGGACGTGTATGCAGGAAAATAAAATGTTGCAAATACCGTCAAAGATATTGTAAACAGATTATCGCAAGATTATTACAATAAAAATCACGTTATATATATGGACAGATTTTACACCAGCCCGTTATTATTCCAGAGTCTCTGGGACAACGGTACTGCGGTAGTGGGCACTGTAAGATTGTTGCCCAGGGACGCAGTTTCCCAAATAATTAAAAAAGGAGAAATGGTGTGTAAAAGAAATGGACCTTTATTATTCACAAAATGGAAAGATAAGAGAGATGTGTTGATTCTCTCCACAAATAATACAATAGGAACGGAGCCGACAAAAGATGGAACAAAATTAAAACCAGAATGCGTTATGGCCTATAATAAAAATAAAACAGGAGTTGACCATGCTGATCAATTACAGAATTACTATCTATTCAAAAGAAAAACTGTAAAATGGTGGAAAAAAATGTTTTTTCATTTAACTACGATGTCAGCAATGAATTCTTTTATTTTGTATAAAAAAGCAACAGGAAAAAACATTAAATTGAATACATTCATCAGAAATTTAGCAACTCAATTAAACCAAAAAGCGGGGGAAAATTTTGAGGAAGCAGGGATCTTCAAAAATTCTGGTGGCAGATTGCTCGGGCGTCACTTTCCTCAGAAAATTGTTTGCAAAGGGAAAAAAAAAGAATATCGCTCGGTTATGTAAAGTTTGTACAAAAAAACGCAGAAGAGGATTAATGGAAACACAGAAAGAAACTGTTTTTGAATGCATACAATGCAAAATGCCATTATGTTTGCCACAATGTTTTACAAAATTCCATACACAATCTGATTATTGGATTTAAGTAAATGTATTTGTATTATAATTTATATTATATTGTTTCAATATGACAGCATTAAATTGATTTATTTAGCATATGGCATACTATAAAGGTACATTTTTTATGTTTGTCGTATTTTGAGAACAACTTGTTTTTAAAGTTTTATTTCTGTGTATTACAAATTACAGTTTAGGGTTTATGTATTAATTATTATAAAAATCCATCACTTTAATCCAATACCCTTTAAAATTCCAAAAAATGTATTTAAAACTGTTAGTTGAAATTTTTTTTATCTCAAAGTGTGTATGTATGAACGCAAATTACTCAGTTGGTAATTAAGAAAAAAAATTTTTGTTTAAAAATAAAGATCAAGGTGTGATAAAATGTTATGTAAAATTCATGAATTATAATAAGTAAAGCTGTAATTTTCAGAGGAGAAGAAAAATGGCCAAAAAAGTGCCGTCTCTATAAGGAAGTTTTAGAAAGAGAAAACTCCGTTCCATGTTTTAGGGACCAGGAAGTCAGCTTATTTATAGTATCTTGTAAGGAATCTTCACCAAGACTGATATAAGGAACCGATATAAATATTGCAAGGTCATCGGCATAAGCAGCATATTTGACTGGTGGAGCAATCTCATATTAAAGGCTATATTAAATAATGTAGGACTTAAAACTGATCCTTGTGGAAGCCCTGTGGACAGATTATAAAACGATGACATCGTATCGTTTAATCTAACGCGAAATTGACGCTCAGTAAGGAAGTTCTGAATAAAGATAGCAAGACGTCCGCGAATATTCTAGTTTTGAAGGGTAGATAAAACCTTGTATACAGGAATCCGGTCGAAGGCCTTTACCAAATCAAAGAAGGCGGCTAAAACGTGGTGTTTATTAATGAAGGAACTTTGTATATAATTCTTTAGGAACATGAGTTGGTCGACTGTAGATCTTCCAGGTCTGAATCTGCACTGAACGCTGGTTAACGTCTAGACTCGAGAACCCAGAGGAGACGGCTGTTAACAATTCTTTCAAAAATTTTACAAATAACAACAACAACAACAACGTATATTTCAACATGATTTACAGTGAGTATACACAAACCAAAAATTTTAAAATAATAATTACGTAACGCCCAGGATGGCTCACCGTACATCAGAAATAATACAAAGACCCGTAATAAATAAAAGAAGTAATTATACTTATACTTATAATGACAGCAAAAAATAATTGAAAAAAAACTGTACAGCAAAAAACAAAAAAATTAAGATAGTAATAATAAAACAAAAGAAAAAACACGTTAGACATTAAATGATGTTAATGAGATGAGGCGGTAATTATTAATCAGCATAGGATTTTTGTTAGGCTTCAAAATCGCTACAATATCAGCAATTTTCCAGATTTTTGGAAAAGAGTGAGCTGTCCATATGCTATTAAATGCATTTAACAGAAGGTTGATTGCAGTATTTGATGCTCTTTGGAGCATCAAGATATGGACTCCATCTGAGCCTGGTGATGATGATTTCATATTATGGTAATTGTGATAAGACTATTATAGGGTTCATCGTTTGAAGAAGAAAAGTCGAAATCTAAATTACTACTGCTCTTTTCACTAGTGTAGGCGCGATGATCAGTAGCCTGAGTGATCAAAGAGCGTGCAAATGCGGAGGAGATTGAGTCTAAATCGTTCCAGATTCGCAATCCAACAATAATGTATTTCTTCATTACGCTGAATTAGTAGTAAATGATCAGTGTGTTTTTCTTTAGCGATTCGCAATCGAAAAATTTTCATTTTTATCGTTTAGACTCTAGACCATATTTATTTAATACGTTCGGATCGGAATTTTAGAATTTCGAAATAGTCTGATATTTATCAGGAAATTCCGAATTCGACCAATCGTATTTATTCGGTATAGCTGGTTTCTTATACGGACATAATTCACCGATCTTTGTTTACGATGAATTTAGAACAGCATCGCGTATTTGAAATCAAGTTCGTTCGAATTATTTCCGTTGATTACCGCTTTCTTAGACGCGATGGTGCTCCATGATAGAATAAAGCTTCGTTCTCCTTTCATCGGCGTGTATCGATTTATGCGAAGCTCTACGTAAACCAGCCGACGAACTGACCAACCGGAAGTGGTTCCGCGTTCGAAATTTTGCTAAAGGTGTCCTTCGCTTATTCGCTGAACCATTCGTGTAAATTGCTTCTAGGAAATAAGGCTGAGTTACTTCCTGAAAATATCCGGGACAAGTCCGTACGCCTAATTTTACATTGGCTTTCTCGAATATTCGCAATTAATTCGCTAGACTGCAGGCGAGAATTCATTAATACGCGAACTTTAGCATCGATATCAGTTAAAACGAGTTGAGATTTGGGAGCTCGGCTACGCGATTACATATATATATTATTTTAGTATTAAGCAGAATACACTGTCAATAGCGATGCATATAAGTGTGCAGTGATTGACAAATGTGAAGTTATATCTAAAACGTATAATTTAGTTATTTATCTACGATTTTTTAAAGAAAATTAAATCGATTATATATATATATATATATATATATATATATATATATATATATATATAAAGGGGTATTGTGGAAATTTATTATAAATAAGAAAAATAAAAATAAAAATAAATAAAATAAGTTTTGGAAAATAATACAGGTTAGCGAAGGTCATAGGCTCGTGCGAGACTTATTAGTGTAGATATATATATATATATATCGGTATTATCCGTCTATTAAGTTATAAGTAGAATATAATAGTAATGATCAATCCCAGATTAACGGGGAAATTTCAGGAAACAAGTCGCACGTGGAGCCAGCAACCGATAATCGCGTTTTATATATATATATATATATATATATATATGTATATGTATGTATAAGATACACATGCCGCATAAAGATAAGCGTATATGTTTAATATTATAATCGGTATCGTTGTTAGGAAGAGATCGTACCTTCGTCCGAAAGGTTGTAAATGGATCGAACTGCTCGTCCGTTACGAGATCGAGCGGAATAATAAAGAGAATAATTGCTTGTTTTAATTATAATAATTATCACATAATACATTCGTCCGCGATCAAATAAAATAAAAATAATGAATTAAATTTGAAATAGTAAAAATAATTCCGAACAGCTGAATACTGTCTTACTGCGGAGATACAACGAGCGAAATATCGGATAAGTCACCACAATTTGAAAGCCGCCATCGATCTCACCGGTTGTACCACCGGGTTACGTTATTTTATATTTTATATTTTTTTGTACGTCTTAATGAATTTTATGTATATATATTTTGTGAATTATGTTATATGGAAATGTGAATAATTGTTATTAAATTGTTTTTATGTTGAATCATGTAAAATTAGAATAACCGTCGTAATAATTAAAATAAATAGTATTAAATTCGTAACGTACGCTAGTCATTCCGTAGGGAAATTTGTTAGTTGTTGGCTCCACGCCAAGAAGCTTAGTTTCCGGTGAATAAAATAAATAAATATTTTGTTATGCACAGTATTCTGTGCTGGCGACTGCGTCATTTCTTATTTAGCTTTATCTGGTACATTACCAGCCTACAAGTTCATAGATCTACCAAAGAGAGGGTTTTGTGAGAACGTTGCAAATTGTCCGTAATCACAGAGCATATGTACCTCGCTCTCTTAGGTGAAACGTAATAAATTGGCCGACCACCACGTATATATATATATATATATATATATATATATATATATATATATATACGATAGGTATCGAATCGATTTCTATATCGTTCGTGTCATTGGTAATAGCGGTTGTTGACTTTGGACTCTAAAAAGTAACAAACAAACACGCACTCTTGCATTAATCTTCTCTGTTCGTGAATAACTAGTTAATGACGTTTACATCTATTTATATGTATTTAATTTCTAATTACTGACAAGATTGCGTCTAATTTCGTCCACGTCATTAGGGCGTCGCAAACACGTCAACTGATGAAACATTTTACATCTTTTTAATTCGGTTAATTAACTCGTTCAGTTTAGTTTAGTATTACGTAGGATACCCGAGTTACAGACTGTTAATAGCGGTATTTATAAGTATACAGCTATTACCAAATGTGGAGTTACATCTAAAAGGTTTAATTTAGTTATTTATCTACGAGTTTTTAAAGAAAATTAAATCGGGTATATGTCGTCGTATGATGTAAATTAACAAATTCCTACTAGGTAAAGTCTAAAAAATCGAGTTTACTCTATAATTAAATTTATCCTGATTAAAAAAAAAAAACATATATCGATTATATACATTGACGTGACCTTAAAGCTGACAAGTTTCCATTATTAAAAAAATGTATAAAAAATAGCAGCTGACGAACGTTTGAAAATATTGGCAAAATTACATTGATGTAAAAAACAAAAATTACATTGAAATTAGTGTTTCAATTAAATTTATATATATATATATATATATATATATATATATATATATATATATATATATACATATATATATATACGCTATGCAAAGCCTTAAAAATCAAGTTTCTCGTTTATAAATAAATTTTTTGGCGGTTTAAAAAAAATAATAATTAATAATTATCGATTATATACATGGACCTGACGTAAAAGTTGACAACTTCCCACACACCTAAAAAATCCGGTTGAGACATGTTTTGAAAATTGACTAAATTACAATGGAATAAAAACAAAAAATTACGATTGAAATGAATGTTTTAATTAAATTTATATATAGTTTCGAACCACTGGCCGTAGCTTATGTAAATAAATAAATAAATTGCCAAGTAATTAAAATGTATCCTACACGTTTTAGCCGAAATCAAGATATTCACAACACACATGTATATATATATACATATATATATACATCATATATATATATATATATATATATATATACATATATATATATGGGTGTAACGATCGTCGTACGAGTCCTGTCTTAAATTAATTTATAAATAGTAATTAAGTATTTTTTATATGATAATTCAAAGTTTCAATTTTATTTGTAATACGTTTGAGAATATATGATGATAATTACGGGTAATTCAAGAAGACGTTGAAAAAACAACGCAAGAAATTATTTAACATGTAATAAACATAATAATTTGCACGTATTTCACTTTCTATACGAATAATTTTCATTCTAATTCTCTTATTGGAATTATCATATATATATATATATATATATATATATATATATACACACACACACACACACACATATATATATATATATATATATATATATGCAAAGGAATATGTCAGGGATCAATACTAAGTCCAATCTTATACTCAATATACACAGGAAAATTTGATAAAATATATTCGAAAAAAAATACGAATTATTTAATACGCTGATTACGTGGTGATATATGCATCAGCGGCGACATTGTGTGCGGCTACCAAGTATATCACAGAAGCAATAGAAAAGATTGAAAATTATACAGAAGGTTTACAACTTGAAGTGCAGAGTGAAAAAACTAAAGGCATGATATTTACCAGACATAAAGTAATTGAAAGTCCGTATGTTAAAATTAAAGGTAAAACAATTCAGCAAAACTATAAAATACTTAGGAGTGACATTGGACCAAAAGTTAATGTGGAAAGACGAAATAAATTATATAAAAAGAAAATGCCAGGGTGGTCTAAATATTCTTAGTGCCTTAAATGGAACAAGGTGGGGAAGTCATCCTAAAACAAGTATTTTAATATATAAAGCGCTGGTGCGGTCACAAATAGACTGTCCAGGACCAATTATCACATCAATCAGTAAGTCAAAAATGAAAACATTACAAACTATTGCTCTAAAAAATGGTTTAGGAGCACTAAGATCAAGTCCTAACCACTCAATTCAGGTTGAAGCGGCATAACTACCAATATATTTATATTTACAACTAATTACTGATAAATTTTATTTAAAATGTAAATCTAATCTAAACCACCCTTTAAATAAATTTATTCCAAAATGATACACATATGTGTCAGGCAGTCGATATTGGCATAATAATACACATCTATCTCTAGTTGTAAGTTATAAAAATTACAAAGAAATTAGGGTTGTACAAAATATTAGTATGCCGTATTATAATACACCATATGAATACATTATCAACAATATGAATACAGATTTTTCTACCGATGTTTTCTGCATAAATGATACGGTCAGTATAAATAACACAATATTAAGAGAAATAATAGACAGATAATTCCCGGAATACGAATGTATATATACGGACGCTTCAATAAATAGAGAGGAAAATTATTATTCAGCAGCGTTCTATAATAAAACTCCGAATAATAAAAGAAAATTTAAAATTCCACCAGTAGGCTCATCTTGTACAGCAGAAATGATAGCTATTTATAAAGCAATATCATATAAAACCAAAACAAGAAATGCAAATATATTGTTATTAACAGATTCCATTTCAGCAATACAAAAAACCAGTAACAGAACAGAGAAGCAGGTGGAATATCGTGAAGATATGCGGTAAACTTAAAAAATATAATACTAAAGTAGTATTTAAATGGATTCCGGGGCATAGTGGAATACAGGGAAACTGCATTTAAACTCGCAAAGAATGTATCAACGAACCAGCGGCAAATTAATATAAAATATCCACGGAAAGAATTTAGAAGTAAATTAAAAACACAAAGTTTAATAGGCTGGGACCATAGGTACAGAAATATTAGTACACATTGTGGAAAATACTTTTACAGTATACAAAAGGAAATATGTACAGTTGGTTTTCGAATAACACGCACAGAGATTATATTAAAACGATGATAAGATTACGGACGGATCATAATTTAACTCATAAAAAACTA
Source organism: Coronaproctus castanopsis (assembly GCA_032883995.1). Taxonomy (NCBI): domain Eukaryota; kingdom Metazoa; phylum Arthropoda; class Insecta; order Hemiptera; family Monophlebidae; genus Coronaproctus; species Coronaproctus castanopsis. The sequence continues at coordinate 64,217,833 of CM065052.1, read as the reverse complement.
AAACAAATTAAAATATAATAAATTCAGATTTATGTGAATGTACAAAATAGGAAGGATCTCTATCGACCATATAATATGGAACTGCAGAACAACAAATATAGCGAGAGAAACCTAGAAAAAGAAATCTTTCGAACATGCATTAACAGTGCATGTTAAGTCAAATAATTAGCGAGCCGACTACAAGAGTGGCTGGGGAGTTTTTATAAAGATTAATAATATTAAGATATAACATAAAGTACATCAATTGTTATAAACCTTGTTAGCTAATGGAAATATCTAAGTACAAATAAAACTGGCTAAATGGGTAATACCAGGCCAAAAAAAAAAAATAAAAAAATAAAAAATAAATAAATATATATATACATATATATTTGAGTATATATATATATATATATATATATATATATATATATATATATATATATATATATATATATACCATTGCATTATATAAAACATGTTTTAAATTATAACTTATTTGGAATTAATTTAAATTAAATAATTTATACTATGTTATATAGTTATAATACAAATAATAATTTAATTTATAAGAGCTCCTTCTAACAAAAAAAAACACACAATACGTATCCCAACTACATCCGATAATCTTATCAGTAATTGTATGTAGGGCTACTCCCCCCCCGTAATATAAATAGATAGAATATATGTATATTATCTGAGTTACCCAGCTTCGTATCAAAAAATAAAATAAAATAAAATGTCAATTAAATGATTTTGACGAAAATTTAATGAAACGTTTTGTAATACACAATAATATGCAGCATTTTCGGTCTTTCTTTCTCCAATAACACGGATGTTTACAGAACATGCACACATACTCGCCTTGAACTTTCCGATGATTAAACCTCTTTTAAATAGTTAGTCTTGTTTTATTGAATAGTTTTGGTTAAATCAGATTGTTTAGTATGATTATCACCGAGCCAACATTGAGCAGTTAATTATGTGGTGGTATTTCTGGAAAATCTAATAAATTTAAGAATTCAGTCAGATAGTTGACAATTTCATTTTGAGCCGCTAATGAAATCAACCCGCTTAAATGAATGCGTTTTATTTGAATTTTTGTATCCATATCGCATCTATCTTTATTTTCCGCGGCTAGAATAGCTTAACCAAACACGGTTTTAGTAATTTTCACGAATATTTGAAAATACTTTCGACAACAATTCTTTCTTCGAAGTTGTGAATTGACGGAAATAATATATATATATATATATATATATATATATATATATATATATATATATATATATATATATATATCCGTGTATCTGCTTCGTGCATTTTGAGAAACCATTCGATATGTTTAAATATGATAAAATCTTCGAGAGTTTCGAGATCGGTTCGATCAATGCCACGGACCGAAAATGTATCTAGAACTTATATTACCAATCGAAAGCAAATATACTGTTTGGAATGGATGACATAAAGAACATGGAGTCATATAAGGATAACGTTGACACCTCGCAGGACACAATAACTGTTCCAAAATAGCAGGATTAACGATAAACATCAACAAAAGTAAGGTCATGACGAATATACCTCTAAATCGCAAATAAAAATAAACGAGCAGATAACGGAACAGGTTAGTAAATATATATATTTTCGGGTCACTTAATTACCACACAGAAGGAAGCAATGATAAAGGAACCTACGCATATCTCGCGAATAGCTTTTGAGAAGCTGAGCAAAGTGCTCCAGAGTAAAGATATACCCACGGGACTAAAAAAGAAAACGTACGAACGGTGCGTCCTTCCGGTGCTTACATATGAAGCGGAAACACGGAGCTTGTCAAAATATATAGTTACGACACGTGTCGTAATTCAAAGAGTCTACTAAAGAAAGATGTCAGAAGCCGATGCACGGATAAGGCAGCTGACTAAACTGTCGGATGTAGTAGATAGCGCAGATGAAGTGGAACTGAAAGATGACATCGTGACAGGTGGACGAAAATAATAAAGGAATAGCTGTCGAGGGAATGATACGTACAAATTTTAGAATCGCCGATGTATCGAAAATAAAGTGAAATCATTTAGACAAAGCCTCCTAGTTAAAAATATATATATATATGAACCTGTAGTATAAATATTTAATAAAACATATCATCCATTTCTTACAGCCCCGGGTGGAATCACTAATGCCCGTATAAGCGAATAAAATAATTTCGGAACCAACGAACTGACATATTAATGCCTAATAATGTATTGAATGAATATTTAGAATATTATAGAAGAATGCTATGCGCATTCGCATCTGCCATTTATTAAAAACACCGTGTATTCAACCATTCAACGTACATTTAGAATTCTGATTGGTCGGTAGATTCGTTGGGTCATTCATAATAGAATAGCCACTAGTGTATACCCTGAGGATGCGAAAAGTACTTCGTTGAAAAATGTTCGAAACGTTGCTTAAAAATTCAACGACACGATAGAGCGAGAAACTAATTACTGAAAATAGAAAAATTCAGATAGACGATAACGTAATAGTGGCTATTGTAAAAATGATTGAAAGAATAGGAGACTAATAATAATAATGATGATGAATATATATATATATATATATTGTGTGTATATATATATTTATGTTTTCACTCAAATACGCACACACGATGAGATAGAAATTGTAAGAGATTAGTATATCCGTTTCGGGGTTTCTAACTGAATGTCATCGTTAAAGTATTTTTGATACAAACTGACTGGGAAAGAGAAGTGTCAAGATCACTGAAACAATCCATTTTTTTTTTTATTTTCTATTTTTATGTTATAAACGTAACCTACGTGCCCGAAGAGCGATTGTAATGGACGTAGTGTCACGTGTGGGATCGCATCCATCGATGACACCCTGAACTATCATTCAGCTTCCTTTTTCTTCAGTGATGCACCACCAACATCAGAACTAGAACCAGAACTAAATATATCTTCACGATCTAGATGTCGCGATTAATCGTATTATCTCCATTTTTCAATCGCATTATGTACCATTATTAATTATAACGCGGTTTTAAGCAGTGTCTATTCGATTTTCTACGTATTTACACACACACGTATACCCTTATATAATACACACCGTTCGTATACTTCTCGAAAGTTTTATAATAAAATTAAAATTTTAATGATTAACACATAAAAATTTTAAATTAATAGCTTTTTAAAATAAATTAGTTTATACGGGGTCGAATACATACGACGATTGTATCTTTTACTTTAAAACCATAAATATCATTTCCGGATCCGGAAAAAACCCCACACAATTTAACCAGATTGCGTTCCTCTTGTCTTAGGTCTGTTTTTACTTGTATAATTTATATTTCCGCGATAATGTTTGTTGCATTATTAAAAATTCGCGAGCTATTTAATTTGAATTGATTCATGTCGATTTTATTGGGCTCGTAATTTTTTAATTTTACATTATAAACGATATTCGCGATATTAGTTATTTAATCGCAATTAAAATTCCTATTTATCCGGTTATAATATTTTATCTCATTTCCGGTTTCATTAGGTATTGTTGCGCTTGATAACGTATTGCGAAAGAAAAAAAATTTTATTATTGTTGATAAAATTATTTTAATATTTAACCGCTATTTATTAATATTTAGTAGGTTGTGCGAGTTATGTACGCATATATATATTCTTATAATGTCTACATGCGCATGTCAGAATTTCTTTATATTGTGCAATACTACGTTTAGTTTTCAATATTCTGCTTTCGTCATAATTTCTTTATTTATTGTAATTTTGTTACCCGATCGCACATCGTCCATCGTATTAATTCGTATTAATTCTTATCAAATAAACATTCACGTTGTTACCGGTGAGATAAAACCAATTTATATTATTATTAACTATCGGTTACGGTACACACATACTAATACTAAATTATTGTAATTTGTAGAGCGTCGTTTGTCCGCCATTATGGCGACAACGGCTGTTTCTACTTCTATTATTTACGCGACACCATTACACTCACAGCAACACACTCAATCATTTACTTATACAACAGTGCCTATGCAAGAAGCGCATATCGTACAGTCTGATAACGGTATTTATACTTCATCTCACCAACCTGTTTATTATTTATCGCAATCAGGCCCAGCAATATTACCTAATTACTCACAACGTTTCTCTAATTTGGAAAGTAGTTCAAATCAGCTATCGTGCTCTTATGATAATATTAGCGATCAAATTGAAGACGTGTGTGACACCTTGAGCGAATGTAGTCCTAATGAAGAGTGGCAATTACCTAAGAGAAAAGCCAAAAAGCGACCAATTTCACCACAAAATATTGAATCCAAATGTAAAAATAGTAACCGTTTCAGGCGTCTGTCTCTTGATGAGGAAGTTCCGAATCACGATCACACTAAAAATGTACAACCCAAAGCATCACCACCTCCACCGATATTCATACATGGAGTTACACATTTTTCGGCAATGACCAATAAAATTGCAGCGATTATAGGTAAACAGGATTTTGTAGCGAAAACTTTAAAGAATAATACGGTCAAGGTATATGTTCAGGGCATTGATGACTATAGGAAGCTTGTATCTACGTTTAAAAAAAGAGGACGTTAACTATCACACGTATCAACTAAAACAAGAAAGATCAAATAAAGTAGTAATCAGAAATCTTCACCATTCGTTAACGGATGAACAAATTATAATAGCTCTTAAAGAACAAGGTTTTAGTGCTCGAAATGTATTAAATGTTAGACATAAAATTACTAAAGAGCCTCTTCCATTACATTTTATAGACCTTGTGCCCACAGACAATGTTAAAGAGATATTTAATTTAACTCACTTGCTTTACACTAAAATAAAGGTTGAAGCTCCACACCCTAAGAAAACAATTCCTCAATGCGTGCGCTGTCAGTCTTGGGGGCATACTAAATCTTTTTGCAACCGGCCATATAGGTGCGTAAAATGCGGTGGTCATCACAATACCACAGAATGCAAAAAAGATCAAAATTCTGCCCCGAAGTGTGCATTATGTGAAGGAAATCATCCTTCAAGTTACAAGGGTTGTGTGATCTACCAGAAACTACACGAACAGAGATACAAATCAGGAAACAGTGCTGTTCAAATATCAGAGAAAAGAAACAACCAAACTTCAACCAATCCAATATTATCGTACGCTGAAATAACAAGAAACAAAACTGATGTAATTAACTCTCTTATCAATAATAACGAACCTTCACCAGGCTATAATATTAATAATAACGTGAACGGTTCATTTAATAACCATCGAGAGAACAATACTGACTTTAAAAGTATCATAACAACTTTTTAAAATGAATTTAAATCAATGTTCAACCAGCTTATGCAGCAAAATACAGTCGTACTAAACCTGCTCACAGCATTAACAAATAAATAAATTAATTAAGAATGACGTCGTTGCGGATAGCCACGTGGAATGCCAATGGTGCATTTCAAAATAAGTTGGAAATAGAGATGTTCCTTACTCTTGAGAAAATCGACATATTGCTACTATCTGAAACGCATTTCACAGATAAAACATATTTCAGTATTAAAAATTATAACGTCTACAAAACTACGAGACCTGACCATAAGGCGCACGGTGGCAGCGCTGTTGTTATTAAAAGTACAATAAAACACTACGAACTAAAAAATATATCCACTAAAGAAATCCAGGCAACAAATATAATGACATATTCATTGAATGGTAAAATTGCAGTCTCAGCAGTGTATTGTCCTCCAAACCACAGATTTAATGAACATAATTTATGCGAATACTTTACTATTCTAGGCCGTAGGTTCATTTCTGGCGGTGACTGGAACGCGAAAAATATAAGGTAGGGTTCACGATTTTCTAACCCTAGAGGAAAACTATTAAATAAGATAATTTTAAACAAAAATTTTAGTTGTGTGGCGTCAGGTGCACCAACATATTGGCCCACAGACTTAAACAAACGTCCTGATGCTTTAGATTTTTTCATAACTAACGGAATTTCAATGTTGAACATAAATGCCGATTCCAATTTTGATTTATGCTCTGATCACAGTGCCGTAATTTTAACCGCGAGTACAGGCTTAATAAACCAAGAAACTTCTCCCTCTCTACACAATAAATATACAAATTGGGAAGATTTTCGAGCATTCATAAACTCAACATTAAAAATAAATTTATCACTAAAGACTGAATCAGAGATAGATGTAGCGGTTCAGTATTTTACTGAAACTATTCAGAGTATCGCATGGAAATGTACTCCAAACATTAATAAAATGAAAGAAATAAATAATATTCCGGGATGTATACTCGATCTGGTGAAAGAAAAAAGAAATATCCGTAAAAAATGGCAATCATCCCGAAATCCCTATTATAAAACATTATTAAATAAAAAATCGAAAGAACTAAAGATTTTACTTAAAAACCTTAAAAATGAATCCTTCGAACGCTGCCTACAAGAACTTTCACCCACAGAAGCGACAAATTACAACCTCTGGAAAGCGGTTAATAGCAGAAACAAACCTATACAACCCCTTCCACCAATTCGTCAATCCGATGGTAGATGGGCTAGAACTGACAAAGAAAAAGTTGGAGTATTTGCCAAATATTTCTGCGATGTCTTTAAACCAAATTTACAGACTAATGATGCAACTGACATTCTTGAATTTTTAAGTGTGCCATTGCAATTAAGTCCTCCGATTTCGCCAGCGTCTCCCAGTGAAATCAAGTATATAATTGATAAATTTAACAAAAAGAGAGTCCGGGATTTGATTTAATTACTAATAAACTGTTATCGGAACTACCCAGAAAAGGTATACTATTACTTACAAATATTTTTAATGCTGTTTTTCGACTTCAGTATTTTCCTTTGTCCTGGAAATTGGCGCAAATAGTGGTTGTACCAAAACCAGGTAAGGCACCGGACGAGGTTTCATCCTATAGACCCATTTCCTTACTTTCTATCCTTTCAAAACTACTTGAAAAAGTAATATTGAAGCGGTTGAACCCCATTTTAGAATTGGAACATGTTGTTCCTCAGCACCAATTTGGTTTCAGAAAAAGACATGCGACCATTGAACAAGTACACCGAATTGTGCATAATATTCAAGAAAGCCTTGAAACTAAACAAGTATGCACGGGTGTGTTCTTGGATGTCAAGCAAGCCTTTGACAAGGTATGGCATCATGGTCTGCTGTATAAATTGAAAAAAATATTACCGCATCCTTTCTATTTCCTTCTAAAATCCTACCTTGAAGATCGCACATGCCAGGTTAAAATCCAAAATCAATTGTCTGATATTTATCCTGTATCTGCTGGCGTGCCTCAAGGAAGTGTCTTGGGTCCGGTGCTTTATTTAATTTATTCTGCTGATTTTCCAGTTGATAATAACGTGATAACAGCTACGTTTGCTGACGATACAGCGTTGTTAGCTGTTGGTAAAGACAATAGTGAAACTACTAATAAGCTTCAAAAAACCCTGTTAAATGTTGAAAACTGGCTGAGACGTTGGCGTATCAGGGTAAACGAAAGCAAGTGCACACAGGTTGATTTCACATTGCGAAATTTTATGTACCAACCATTAAAAATAAATGGGGTAATTATTAGCCAAGAAAAAGATGTCAAATATTTAGGCATGTATTTAGATAGTAAACTTACATGGCACAAGCATGTTAATCAAAAAAGAAAACAGTTAGATTTAAAACTGAATGGATTAAATTGGCTTCTTGGCAGGTACTCAAGTTTATCACTGGAAAATAAACTTCTGGTCTATAAAATAGTCTTAAAGCCTATTTGGACATATGGTTTAATGTTGTGGGGTTGCGCAAAAGATGTACATGTAAATAGAATTCAGCGATTTCAGAACAAGGCCATAAGACTCATTGTTTCCCCACCTTGGTACGTATCGAACCATACGTTGCATCGAGACTTAAACATCCCATATGTAAAAGATGAGGTTAAACGTGCTGTTGATCGATATGTAAGTCGTTTGGAGACACACACAAACGTACTGGCGATCAGTCTACTTGACACTAGTCTAGATGTTCGCAGATTAAAACGTAGACGACCGTTTGATCTAGCCTAATTTCTCAGTGGGGTCCATCATTGGATGCTAACCCCTAACATGTTATTTCGCGTTTCAGTCCAATTGCTGGATGGCTGCCTGGCCAGTTGTAATTAAAAAAATATATATTTAAAAAAAAAAAAAAAAAATTATTGTAATTTTTTGATCTAGGTATATGTAACTATCTACGTGTTTTATAAGTTCTGAATTAATCGCTATTCGTGTAACATTTACATACGTTTCGGAAATATGGCTGTATAAAAAATCAAATATGCAAAATATAAGGACTTAATGTACGCACGAAAAAAGTAATACTTGGTCATATAAGTTTATCAGTTTGAAAAGAGAAAACCTGGAACAAATACGATTGGACGCGATACAGTGGAGCTTAAAATGCGTACAGGGTGTAACGAGGCCCGAAGAAACGACAACCGGTGGTCGAAACGGGTCTGGCAATGGTGGTCAATGGATAAGGAGAAAACCTATGACACTGTAGTATGACGATATTGAGGAGGTGGCTGGCAAAAGTTGGTTAAGGAAAGCGCAAAACAGAAATGATTCGAAGAAATTGAGGAACGCCTTCATCCAGGAGCAGATAGATAAAGTCATATCGTGATTTTTCGTTCATATTTATTTATAATTAATTAAAATAACAGTACCACTGTTAGTTAAAGTAGATTTCACGTCTATATTAAAAAAATAAATATAGTTAAATAAAAAACGTAAACATACCTTTTAGAGAGTCAACCTGGTCTTCACGTCACGCATGAAATACTATATATATATATATATATATATATATAACAAATAGATTACTGCCAACCGTGCGAGCAAGCGGGCTTTAGATCCGGTTTCAGCACACATGATCACTTTCACACTATGAGGATTTTAATATCTAAATGCAAAGAATACAACATGGAATTGCACATGGCGTTCATCGATTATCATAAAGCGTTTGATACCGTGGAAACATGGACAGTGTTGAAGGCGCTTGAAGAAAATGGTATAGATGATGAATACATCAACATAATTAAAAATATTTATAATTCGCCAATGATGCGAGTACAGCTGGTGGAAAAAACAAATAAAATACCGTTAAAGAGAGGCGTCAGACAAGGAGACACAATATCTCCGAAGTTATTTATAGCAGCCTTAGAACGTATGTTCAAAAATTTGTCTTGGGAGTCTAAAGGTGTGAATATTGATGGGAAGAAAATTAGTCACTTGCGTTTTGCCGATGACATTGTGTTGATTAGTAATAATGTTGGTACCTTACAGGAAATGATAACTGACCTACATAACTGTTCTAAAAAAGCAGGATTAACCATCAGTATTAATAAAACGAAGATCATGACAAATACACCTCAAAAGTTACAAATAAAACTAGATGACCAGATACTGGAACAGGTCAATGAATATATATACCTAGGTCAAATTATTACCACACAGAAAGAAACAATGCGTAAAGAAATTAAAAGGCGAACGCATCTATCGTGGATAGCTTTTGGGAAGTTGAGTAATGTCCTCAAAAATAAAGATATACCTAACAGCTTGAAGAAGAAAGTATACGAACAGTGCATCCTTCCAGTGCTTACATACGGAGCGGAAACATGGAGCCTAACGAAGTATGTTGTTAAGAAACTTGCAGTGACACAGAGAGCCCACGAAAGATTAATATTGGGCATCAAGATATCAGACCAGAAAACCAACACGTGGATAAGACAGCAGACTAAATTGTCAGATGTAGTCGGACGTGTAGCGCAGTTGAAATGGAATTGGGCAGGTCATGTAGCAAGAAGAAACGATGATAGGTGGACGAAACGAATAACAGAATGGCTTCCAAGAAAAGGACGCAGAAGTCGCGGTCGGCCGGATACAAGGTGGCAGGACGATATACATAGATCAGCCGGTGTGAAATGGATAAACGAGGCCCAAGATCGCTACAGGTGGAAACAAAAGGGGAACGCTTACATCCAGCAGTGGATTGATATAAGCGCATCGTGATCGTGATCGTGATATATATATATATATATATATATAATATATATTATGTTTAATAAGAATGTAACATATAATAAATTTACAAATTCTTGTTTGTAAATTTTAATGTAATATTATTGCATTAAAATTAGCAATTATTTAATTGCTAGTTAAGCTTGTGCTAAAGGAAAAATGTAAAAAAATATATATATATCATACAACCTAAAATTGTAATATTTTTTATAAGTTAAAAAACTGTAAATTTGAACTCGATGTGATTTGATTCGATTATTTTTATTACTATTAACGTTAGAATTATTATTATGATTAATTTTATTAGTATCGTTACCACGACAGTTATTAACAACGTTAACATGATGATGATGATAATTTTTACTATTTAATTTCATGCTGCTGTAACGTATTTTCGTTTTTTAGATTGGGCATATGTACAGTATGTAGGTATACACGAGTTACAAACATGTATATATACATATATATATATATGTGTGTGTGTGTGTGTGTGTTTGTTTATACATAGATACCAATTCCCAGTTGTGAATTAAATATATGCGTTCGAATTGTACATTGATATGGTTATGTACAGATATGTATATATTAGTGTATATGTTTTCAGATGTTGCTTATGTGTGTTTACATTAAATAATTATAAACACATTACTTCCATTGTAATATCGTGCGTGTAATATTCTTCTAAACAAATTTTATAATAATAATTATTATTATGAAAATAGTTATTATTATAAAATAGCATTATATCGTATACTATATTGCAAATATAATTTTAAATAATCCGTAGAATTATTACTGTTATCTTATTTTGAATTGTACGCATAACTAACACTTCTCTGCCGCCGTTTACGAACAAAATCTGGTTAACTACGCGTGTGCGATATAAAACAATCATCCGGTATTTAGTAGGTGTACGATGAAGTACGAGAAGATCATTTATCTAGATTTAAACTGATTTCTAGATTAATCTCGAGCAGACGTTTACAACTTAGGTCGTAGAAATCAACGTCCGGTTATTAAATTTTTTTCTAAGGTAATAAGTATTAACCGTTTCAGTCGCATTGTCCACTATATGGGGCATGATATTTTAATGTTAACATAAATTTTCGTACACGAAATATGTCTCAATTTTAAAAATATTTATATAAATACATTGAAAATTATCTAAGGTTCGAACGACGAGCGGTATTGTATAATGAACACTTCTATAAAATTTCTAATTTTATGTTACGATTTTATAATGTACGACTGAAAAAGGGTTAATAGAGTAACTTATATACTAAAACACTGTTCGCGTCGAATGAATTTATTATAAGCACGGTGCGAGATGAGCTTTATAAAATTCGAGAAATCGCCGACTATTATTAAGTCGGAAGAAACGAGAATAGTCGGGGACATTCCCGTCTTTTAGTAGATTCGGGCTGATATCTAAATCTTTCTACCACCACTTACTCAAGTGTCGTTGTTGCGATCTTTTGAAGAATTTATATTTCTGATACCTTAGAATTTTTCATAATTTCCCCGCTCACATCTGTTATTATTATATATTTACAATTAAAACTCATTTTAAACATTAACAGCAGGAAATTCTTTAGTTTAGCGCAAGATTTGATGATCGTTCGCTATATTTAAAATTTTACCTTCAATTTCATCTAGTATTCGAACGACATCATCTTCGTTTATACCTCCGATAAATCTACAGTTATTACGTTAATCATCTAGTAGTAATCGTTGAAATAAAATTAATTATATATCTAACTCTGTTAGAAATATCATACAGACAAGACGCAGCTTTACAATTTTCAAACATATCGCGACGATTACTTCGAAAAATGATTCGGTTACTCTTCACAACGTGCGTATTTTATCAATGCACAAGCTAATTATTGTGAATTCCTCGATCGAGTTAAACGTCGTTCGAAATCATTATTACGTAGACTGTGAATCATTTTATTGCCTTCAACTTAGATTTGATTACTTCTCTTCGAGCATATCTTTTTTCCGTTAAAAAATTTTCTTGAAACTTATCCTTAAATCTGTCAATCAATTTATCGACCACTCTCTTCTATACGTAATTTTATTCGCTTTGCATATATGTTATTTTCCGTACATAAATTACGAAAATATATTTTTATTCATCTTTCAAACATCTGTATGGATATCTTGTCTTCACTACGTTGCCTCGTACTGGTTTTTTATTTCATGTTCTCACGACGAATACAAACCGGCACTCCGTATAAAATAAAATCTAAAAATTCTAGTATTTTCTTTACTCGATAAAATTTTTCCTGCTGAACTAGCAGACATAATATAAGTTTTTCATTATTTGTCTGCACTTAATTTTATCCGATTTCTTTAAATTTTCTTCTTACGTCATGTTGAAATTCGAATACTTTCGATTTTACGTAACCTGGTAACGTATGATGGGAAAAACATCTGCATGGATATCTTGTCTTCACTACGTTGCCTCGTACTGGTTTTTTATTTCATGTTCTCACGACGAATACAAACCGGCACTCCGTATAAAATAAAATCTAAAAATTCTAGTATTTTCTTTACTCGATAAAATTTTTCCTGCTGAACTAGCAGACATAATATAAGTTTTTCATTATTTGTCTGCACTTAATTTTATCCGATTTCTTTAAATTTTCTTCTTACGTCATGTTGAAATTCGAATACTTTCGATTTTACGTAACCTGGTAACGTATGATGGGAAAAACATCTGCATGGATATCTTGTCTTCACTACGTTGCCTCGTACTGGTTTTTTATTTCATGTTCTCACGACGAATACAAACCGGCACTCCGTATAAAATAAAATCTAAAAATTCTAGTATTTTCTTTACTCGATAAAATTTTTCCTGCTGAACTAGCAGACATAATATAAGTTTTTCATTATTTGTCTGCACTTAATTTTATCCGATTTCTTTAAATTTTCTTCTTACGTCATGTTGAAATTCGAATACTTTCGATTTTACGTAACCTGGTAACGTATGATGGGAATGAACTCACTCGATTACGCTCGAATTACGTCAGTTATCGGTTACAAGCTCATTTTATACTTCAAATTACCTTTAAAAAAATAAACAATTAAATCCTGTCATTATATTACGATTTTATCCGCCTTACTTTTTCGAAATTATTACTTCCACCTACCGATATTATTCCCGTTAGACCGACTATGCGATTACCGTTAATTAAAATTTTCGGATTATCAGGTCTTTTTTATTCGGAATCGTTAATTTCAACTTTGCAACTTAATCTTTTCTGTCGAATTTCGCCTGATTTATTTCGATGGTATTCGAGTTTTCCCCAATGTACTACCTCATTCATTTTTAATTATTTTAATCTAGAAGACGTGATTTGTAATCGTTTTTCCTTGTATCGCTCTCGAAAGGATATATACATATATATATACTTATATAATAATGTGCGTACAAATACGCTGCTCTCGCAGATTACGTGTATACGTATGCATGTGTGTATTCGAATGGGGGTGTTTGAATGACATGCGTAGCATATTTGAACAGAATAGATAACGGTTGCAGCGTAATCCGGAGTGGATTGACAGATAATTAGCGCGGATATGTTATACGATTAAATTCAGTTTGTACTTACTATCCGATGTTCGACATTTTTTGAAACCTACATTTTTAATATTAAGAATCTTATAAATACAACTTAGTCAGTAGGATAGGTAGGACTAATCGGATTCATCCGGACCCCTTTTAAATCTTGAAAGACAAGTTAATTAAGCATAAAAATATAATAACATGAATATACATCAATAAAGCATAATTCGCGACCAGATTCACGATAATTACATATAGGGTTTTCAAGGGCGAATGGAATAAAACAAACTAGCATCTTATAAGGAAGAAATAACTATGATGTGGATACTGGGTCATAAGGAAGTCGGAACACAATAGTCGATAAAGCAGCTAATGAATCCGTCACCAATTGAAAATATGAAGTAGCTCTGTTCCGCATACGCTGTGGATACACACTTCTTACAAACAAGCATTTCTGTCTAGGTCAGAGTGCACCGTTATGCTCGTCATGTAACATACCCCTTACTGTTCCTCACATTCTCCTATCACGTTATTTGTACTCAGCTCACCTTCTTATTGTTGCCACTTGCATTCTAATCTAAATCCTACAGTATTCATCATCTGCTGAATCTAAACTTATAACTTTTCTTACTTTATCCAACCTTCTCCCCTTAATCTATCCTTCCGTTCCTCTGGCCTTAGAAGCAGTATAAGACACGTTAAAAAAAAACTACTTACGAGGTATTAACGAGTATTTATTATTACTATTATTTACTTGAAAAGCCCACTCATGCCACTACGTATGGAATAGAACATCATTCAAATGTCCACCGCGGCATATTACGAGTGGTCTAATTGTCAATAGATCTTGCTGAATTTGAATGAATTGATAATGTTGATTTCGTCTTACTGGTAGTGCCACGACATCATGGGAAACCCTATAAGAAATAGTCTAGCCCGGTCAAAAGTAACCAATTTAAGTATAATTCTACTCTTAAATCATTTGTGCGAAAAATCTGACGTGACGTTTACCGTGTAGCATGTAATGCCACGAAGATACGGTTATTTGGAAAATGGAACAATAAACAACAGATTAGACACACGCTGCCAAAACATGACCGCCACTGGCTGTCACCGTCGACAACCTCTTTTGGAAAATCATATATATATATATATATATATATATATATATATATATATATATATATATATATATGTAACATATCTTCGCAGTTCTTAAATTAAACTGTTACTTAATTTAACGTCACAATTTCTAACGACCAGCTTCAGAGTTTTACGTAAGGTAATTTTATCATAAAATTAATTTAATCCTTAAGTATTTAGAATTAAATATTAATTTTTGTCATTATTATCGTATTAATACTGTTTTGTCTTAATTTTTATCGAATGCGGGAAAACGTTCCTATTTTACACTCTACCTTCAGTCCATTACTCGCACACAATTACCCCTTTGTTTATGCATTTACATATGTATACACACATATATATATATATATATATATATGTATGTAGGTTATTAAACAGGTCCCATAATTGTGTATTTAGATATATTTAGTTACGAATACGTTTATATCTGTATTATATGTTTGGCACTCAATATAGCTTTCACGTATTGACGCATACACGTCTCTATCCATTGAATAATTCGTTCATCGTATACATTTTACTCGAAGAAAATATTTTACTTATAATTTACATCTTAAAAATTTGTCGTTTAAATTTTTTCTTACGCTATTCTGTCAAAGTCTAATTTCAATTTTATCTCGTTACCGGCTTACTCTGAGAACATTACCTATTGAAATTTTTAAATTTTTAACTCCGGTTTTACTTTTTTTTTTAAAATATACATGTATTCGTTATAATGATTATTACTTTTGAATAATTCAATTTCTTTACTTAGATGGTTAACAATTAGGTATATAATAAAAATCCCATAATAAAAATTAAAAAAAAAAAAAATTGATAGGGCATATTATACACTCCGTACAAGAAAATCCGTATAGGCAAGTACTCACCTACCTCCGATAAGGAGACGGCCATTAATGATGATATATATATATGTAAATGTGTATGCGAATCTGTATGTGTGCGTATGTAGGAAGGTAGACCGGGTTAAGCGAACGGTGAAAATAAAATATACGTACTTGATATATCTGTAAATAAGAAGGTTGGAAAAAATTGCGATTGAGTTCAAATATTTCAATTTTACATCGTTATAAAATTAATTAAAACTTCAGCACGAACTAAAAAGTATTACAGTTCTGTTGAATTTCGCGAAAAACTTTAAACGTAATTACGAAGTTAAGGAACGGAGAGCGGTAGTAATTACACGATGCAACTGGTAGGCAAATAAAGTAGCGCAAGTTAATTTAACCTCGTTTCGAAAAGTTTATTATTATTGTTGATAGAATTAATATTAATATTAATAACAGTAATGATAATAATTAATAAATATAAAACTGGATTAATAATTTGAATAAAAAAAAAACAAGCGGACAATATTAAATAATGAAGAACGTTTAAAACGAAAGTATAAACACGCGCCAATGTCAGAACTTTAATAAGACGAAATAACAGAAGCGACTCGTAACCTAACCGCGTTCCATCAGCTAACGACAACAACAACAGGACTCGCAGGATATTCACGCAACTGGTAGTAAACGTAAGCTCAAAGCAGACAACACGCAATTCACCAGCGAGTGAGCTTTCTACACGAGCACACACATACATGATGAATGTGTGTGAGCAGAAACATTTACTTCTTCAAGTTTTACACAATGACTAGAGGATATTTTTAAACGTACCTGAACACAAACGTTAAAAAAAAATGGAAGAAAAAGCTCCGTTATGACACACCGCCAAACACATCCAACGGTCTTACACGTTGTACAACCCCTGCCTAAATAAACGGGCAGTATTCTTATTTACTACTAACGTATTCTAGAAAATTTTAGTAGTAGGTGTGGGCAAATGGAACAGAAATTACTAGGGAAAGGAACACGAAATAGATAAAATACACACCTAGCCGGTGAAATGAGTGAGTAAGTGAAGGAGTGAGTAAGGGTTGAACATGAAGTTGCTCTTCTTACAGTTTTCGAATTCGTTCGTCCATCTAAAACCGTTAAAATACACACCACGGTTTACCTGTAGAAGGAAAACAGGAATATTACACTAACACACGCACATTTATACATACATATATATATATATATATATGATATGTATATATATTGAATATAAAGAATCTACATGTTATATATATATAATGCGTCTACTTCTTGTCATTTTCCATTTTGAAGTTATATATGTAGGAAAATCCTTAAAAATAGTTTTACACCTTTTTTTTTTTTTTTTTTTTTTTTTTGTCAAATATGGTATTTTATCACCATAATAATAATAATTATTATTATTATTTATAATTAATTGTTTTCCAATTTGGAAAGATGACGTCGAATGTGAAATATTATTACCAGTTGTTTTCAAATAGATTTCCAGTTAGTACATCGTTCAACTGATCTTGATTTTTATCTCCGTCTCTCGTAATCACCAATATTGACGCTGATAAAAGCATCTCGTCTACCAATCCCTAACAACAATCTGTTATTATTAATATTACTTTTATTTTTACTATGTTAGTCGATTTTATTCATATTGCGAAGTGTCTTCAGGAAGGTAAATCTGTTGTTTCAGTTTATTTGGATTTAAATGAAGCTTTTAATGCAACAAATCATCACGATGTATTGCTCGAAAAATTATATGCATACGGTTTCTGCGGAAGTGTATATTATTGGTTCAAAAGTTTTCAGAAAATAGTTATTTTATTGTAAAACTAAATAATATTTATAATGATAAAGAAATTCAGAGATTGTTCAATGGATTCAGCTGTGCCGAGGATACAATATTAACAGATGATTCGTTGATTCATGATATCTAAAGTTGCTACGGAAGCTAATTCAACAGAATATTGATAATGTACCCCGCTGGCTAGTCAGCTATAAATTATTTGTGAATACGACGAAGTACATAATCTATGAAAATCGGGACAAAATAGATTATAATAATTTGGAAATAAATCTATATTGAAATTAAATATCTTGCCGGTTTTATGTTACGTATTGTAGCGTATTTCTCGTGTTCGGTATTGTTTTTAATTATGTTCGCATAGTTTCTGCTAAGTCAGGATCAGGATAAAAACAGAACCTTGTGCTGCAGAACTTATCGACTACAAACATGATCGATTGACGTCCATATGTAGTAGGACGAACAGAATCGTCGTCCTACAGGTAAAGCGGTCGAAGCGGTGGTACTGCCCGTAGTCGAAATATAAATGTTAAAAGCGGTGGTAGCGCTAAGAATAATATGATCCGTAATAATGACGTAAGTAGTAACAATAATAACTAGAATAATAATGAGAATAATTATAATGGTAGTAATAATAATGGTAATGATAACGGTGGCAGTAATTCTAAAAAGCATAATGATCATGGTATCATGTTAGCGATTAATAATCTTATCTTAATATTTCTGGAAGAAGACGCTATCTTGGCTAATATCGTAATGGACCAAATTACTGCATTAAATAATATCCGTGTAGAACCGAATCTCGAAATTGTTTTTAAGATATTCACAATACTAATAGGGAATATATACAAAATTCATAAGATATCCCCTCTATAGGTATATATTTTTCCTAACGATTTTCAAGCACCTACTATAGTAGACGGAAAAAATAATCATATATGAAATCAAGTGGACAAATTATTTTATAATAAAGTTAAGGACCTAAAATGTGTGGAAAATTTCAATTCGATAGTCGAAGCTAATAAATTTCTCCTTTCAGAAATAATTCATAAAGATCTTAATATACATTGTTTTATACCGCAAATAATCTCTCGTTTTGATATTGTAAAGGACTTTACGTTCGACTTTACAATCGATGATACCGCTCCCAGCACAGCGCACTAAAATAGCCAACATTTGTTAATTGTTCCCTATCAATGTACTTCACCTTCTTCGTGTTGAGAATTTACATCAATTTCCGGACATAGCGATATTTCTAGTAATGTTGTTCAAGTTAATGGAAATATAAGTTAAATTGGAGTTCCATCCATAGACGAAAAATTGAGATAATTAATTACACGTTTCATTATTTAACGCGATTTTCTCGACAGAGCATTTCAAGCGATTATTGTTAACATTAAAATAACCATCCTTTATTAGTCCATTGGACTAGTTAAGCACTATGTAAACCCTATCGAAAATTCTTATAAAAGTCTATTTTAAAAGCCATTTTTGGTGATAAATTAACATTAAGTACCTTTTTACTAGTATCCTCATGAGCGCATGCAGTGTAACCATGGTGCTGTTGACAAGATTGACCATTTTATGTTCTATTGCCCACAACTTTCTGATCTCAGGTTACCATATAGGGTGAATAATTATAATTCACTTATCTTAAAGAAAACTTTAATAACATTTTGATGCGTATGGAGTGGGCGATGTACAGAAAATTTTGTAGTAGCAATTTTTCTTTAATTCACGTGTTAATTATTTCAACGATCCACCCTCGTGTTTATTATGGGTCTGTACTATCATTTATATTGTTAGTTGCTATTTTTCATATAAAAATAATATGTTACTACCTTTTTTCTTTAGTAACTCAATTTGTTTTTGTGTAATTGTGTATAAACAATATTTCTTTTTGCTTTTATATAATATAACTTAATTTATTAGGTTTTTGTATCTGTATTTTTTTTTATAAATGACGCTTGATGTTATTATATAAGTTACAAACTCATTTTACAACCACACTTGATGTGTAAGTAATCCCTTTACCATCTTATTCAGTGCATTCACTTCTTTTCTTGTTCATTTTATTTTCGATTTCGTTGTTTCTTTCATTATACTCATCCACTTAAATACGCTCAGTTATAAGCACACAACTGTCTGCACCTTTATAAAAACAAATTATACAATAAATTTGTCTCACTGTCATAGAAGGGCTCCTTAATGAAAAAAATGAAAAAAATGAAAAAAATATATTTGTATATTTCAAGAACTCTTATTTCATAAAACCAAATTATATGCGGTCGGAATAATTCGTTCGAAATTTACTTTTTCAAAACGAACTATATTCGGAATTAGTTCACCAACATTGATTGCCGCTTCTTTCCGCTATCAACTTTTTTAATAAGCCGACGTTATGTCCGGCTAAATCCGATAATTCCTTCTCGTACGCGGTACCCTTCGGCGGACACGGCTTCCAGTATCTTTCCACTCTATCGCGCAATACTTTCTTGCCGTCTTTATACACCATCTGATCGTAAGCTTCCGGTTGGACACATTCGTGCTTACGGTAGTAGCCGCGACACGGAGGTATGCAATACTCGCAAACGCTGCACGGCGGCGGGCCGTTAATCGAACGAGAAACGCACATTTCGCGAGTCAATAATTTCTTGGCTAACTCGCCGTGAACTGTCTGATATTGCGTCATCGGCGTGCAACAATCTTTGCGTTGTTTAGACGCATCTATCTTCGGTCTGATTCCGGCGCCTATATCGTCGCAAACTGTTTCTCTGTTACACCATTGTATCTTTGTGGCTTTAATAAGCGGTCCGCAAGGTGGAGTCCCGACGCGCGGCGCTTTTTCGCATCGAAGTGGAAATTCTCCAGGACAAGGACCACTTTTAGCTTTCGGCCGCGCACAGAATCCGGACGACGTTTTCTTCTGACCGGAAGGACACGAGACGGCGTAATCGGAACGGCTTACGTCAAATTTACTACCTTCTGAGGACATTTTATTCGGAACGATCGTTTGCGATTTTTCTATAATGCTCAGCCGAAATATTAATTGAACGAAATGACCCTCGTACGAGGCTTTACCCTTTTTATTATATTTCCTTACTTAGCAAGTTTAAATTTGTCTCACTTAACAGCTTTAAAACTTTCCTTAGAATGAGGTTAGAATTGTCTAGGCTAACAGATATATTTTCATGTTAGGCAATTTTTTGATTTGAACTAATCTCGAGAAAATAAACTTGAAAACACGATTAAATCCTAGGTTACTTATAAATTATTTAATATCAATCGCGCGAACGGCGCTAATTAAAAACCCATTGACTAAATATATATTTGCAATGCCTTCGCTGTTCAGCCCAGAAAATAAATGGTGTCAGCATTCCTTCAAACTCCACCGCACACGTCTAAAATATTATAAACATTGAAAAAGAAAACATATATAGATTGTGTACAACAATCGTGCTACCTTACGGAACGAACGATAGAATTTTTTGTTCTTTAGAGAAACAATCATTAATAGGTTGAACAGAACAGAACAGAACAGTTTATTGAATAATTTACACTTATGACAAACAGTAAAAAGAAAAATGTGTACCGCTATAAGCTTACCACACATCTACGCAAACAGAAAAATAATTTTAATTACTTAAGCATAATGATAATTACATAACTAACAGGAAAATACGAAAAACCTGTCAAATAAAAACCAAGCACTTCTTCAAGTATTATTACGGTTAAGGTAATACATTGTGAAATTACACATAATTAATAAAAATTACGAATGATATGGGTTACATTAATAAGTGAACCTAAACATATTTAAAATGGACAAAGTATGAACTAGGTATACAAATATTTATTATAAATCTAGTTATTGCATTAAATTTAAAGCAAATTATGTTTAAGTCACCTATATCTGGTATACATGAAATCAAGCTGCTTGAAATCGTAATTTCCAATCGACGCAATTAATTCATTAGTGTGTATTTTATCACAAAAATGATTTGCTAAATAAAGTACAAAATCTCTAATATAGGGAATTCTAAGATCAGCATGCATGTCAACAATTTTTCTGTACCTGGGTGCATCTAGAATACATCGTAGACATCTATTTTGCAGAAGCTGCAACTTATTGTAAGTAGCAACAGAAATTGAGCTCCAAACTGGGCAGGAGTACGTAATCACCGGGCGGACAAGTGTTTTGTATAGCATTAATTTATTATTAATGTTAACACGCGACTTGCGGTTAAACAAGGGATAAATCGTACATATAGTTTTGTTAGCTTTAACTATGACTCGATTTATATGTTCTGAGAAAGTTAACCTCATGTCTAAAGTAACACCTAAATAGCGAACATAGTTTGACCATCGAACTGATGCAGAATTTACTTCGAGCATCGCGGGAAGTAAAGGCCTTCTACGAGTGAAAAATATGGATTCTGTTTTTTCCGGATTTATATCAATTTGCCATTTGTGAAAGTAATGTACAGTACGATTTATTGCTATTTGCAGCTTGTTACGTATTGCAGTAGGCCTGTATGAGCTACAGAAAAGTGCTGTATCATCGGCATAAAGAGCAACCTGAACATTTGCAAAGGTGGGAAAATCGGAAAGATATAAGATAAATAAAAAGGGCCCCAATACACTTCCTTGTGGTACTCCTGCTAAACACGTTTTCATAGTGGATTTGTCATTATTAACTATTACATAAAATAATCTGCTGCTTAAATAATTCGAAATTAATTTGATTAAGTATGGGGGAAAATGAAATCGAATCATTTTATAGATAATTCCTTTATGCCACGTCGTATCAAAAGCTTTCGCTACGTCGAATAAAATCATCCCCGTATGTTTGTTACAGTTGAAATTATGTGTAATGAATTCAGTTATTCTAGCGATCTGGTGAGTGGTTGAATAATTAAAACCAAATTGTACTTTGGGAACAATCGTATGATTATCAGAGTGACTTGTTAGCCGAGAGAGAATTATTTTTTCTGCAATTTTACTCAGATTGCTTAACAAGCTGATTGGACGAATATTACAAATTTGAGTAGCGTCTTTACCTGGCTTGGGTAATGCAATGATTTTACCCACTTTCCAACTAGAAGGAAAATAACAACATTTAAACATTGCATTTATGATATTTGTAAACTCAACAATCGCTTTTTTAGGTAAATTTTTTATAGCTCTAGTTGAGACGTTATCATTCCCCACAGATGTTTTAAGCTTAATAGATTTAATGTTAGCAAAAACTTCTCTCGGTGAGGCATAATGAATATTATTGAATGTGTTAATATTTTTTAAGTAATTTTTGACAGAGGATTGAATTTTATTAACCTGATAGGAAGAGGCTAAGTTGAAATTACGCATGTGAGCTTTAAAATATTCTGAAGCGAGCAGTTCAGCTTTATCACGATTTTTATAAACGTGGCGTTGATCATGCGTATCATAGAGAGGTGGGAGACATGTATGTCGTTTATTATATTGCTTACAAACTTTCCACAGACTGTTGTCATTAGGTGACAGTTTAGACAGAAAGTTATGAAATTGATCATTTTTATATTTATTCAGCAGAAAACTAACTAGTTTATGTAGAAGGTTTAATATATATTTTAAATTTCGGTACTGAAAGTGGAAACGGTTTTTGACATAAAGCCTTCGGATATGATTTTTAAATCTAATTATCACCACGATGTACATAGGTGAACTGTTATATGGTGTGTGATTTATTATTTTTTTAGGTACAAAGTATTCAGTGGAAGTAAGAATTAATTGAGTTAAATCGTCTAAATGCTTATTAATGTCAGCGATACTATGAATGCGCATGTTTAAATTTATACTGTTAGATATAAACTGCTTAAATCCAGACCAGTCTGCATTTTTATAATCGGGTAGAACGAATTTATCTCTTTCAACCACGTTATTAGTAACAATTGTGAATATCGGGTTGTGATTAGAGGACAGCTGAGTCATTGAGATAGGAGTGGTAATGGAAACATTTTTAACAACAGCAAGATCGATGATACTAGGTCGAAATCCCGCAGCATCCGGGAAAAAAGTAGGATAAGCAGGAGCGCAAATATTGAAATTTGCTCGCGTACTTATATCATGAAGTAAATTACCAGCTGCGTTGTTAGCAAAACAATTCCATAACTTATTTTTGGCATTGAAGTCGCCTATTAAAATAACTTTATTATCAACTTTTATCAGAGTGTGAATATCGTCAGAAAATTTGCGCATGCAATTAGGAGGCTTATAAACAGCGAAAATAGAAATGCTACGAGTTTTCCTGCTGTAATTAACATTATTACTAGTAGTGTTGTTATTTCTATTATTGTTAGTATGATCAAGATAGAGTTTTACACCAATAGCTTCTATACAGTTTAGTTGTGGTGTGATGATCTCTTCAAACCGTAAATGCTTGTGTATAAATAAAGCAACGCCACCATTTCTACGGCACACGTCCTTCCTACAAATGTTATAACCGGGAAAATGTAATCTGCAAGAACTATCCAGTTTAGTTTCAGACAATGCGATAATATTAATTTTATTTTGTATAGCAAAGTGATGCAATTCATCGTACTTGCGTAGAATGGAATTACAATTCCAAGCAACTATACGAATTTCATGTATTAATGACATTTAGTTTAAATAAATTCAATAATAGTTTCTATAACGCTTTGTAACTTAGTGAAAATGTCTGCGTGTGTCAAAGATTTCAATTTGGTTATAACAGATTTAACAATATTAAACATTAACTTAATATTAAATTCACGGAAATAATGATAATAGATCGGTTATTGAAAAATTATTATTCTCATCATCAGTACGCACATCGTTGCTACGAGTCTTAACTGCAGAGGAATAAGACTTATTATGTCTATTTAGAATGCTATTAATTTACATTAGTATTTAAACCTGTTTGACGCTGTGTATTGGAGAAACCTGTCTTCGTAATGGAAATATGTTTTTTATACTTCGCATTTACAATTTTTTGTATAACACTACATTGTTCAGAATTAGCAGAATGTTCCCCATGACAATTGACACATTTTATAATATTAGTGGTACAAGAAGAAGTTGAGTGGGACTTACTACATTTAGAGCAACGTTCGGGAAGCTGACAGTTTGGTGCTACATGACCAAACCTAAGACAACGAAAACATTGTAAATATAACGTTTTTCTTACGTATTTTTTCCATCTTATAACACATGAAAAAAGCGTCCTAATATCTAGAATGCTTTGCATAATTGTATTGGGCGGAAAAGTTATTAAAAACACCGGTAATGGTGTTATAACAGTAGTATCATTTTTTTTATTAAATTGAGTAACTGAAACGACATAAACAGATGTTTTTAATTCTGCTTCAATCTCACTACTCGTAAATGAAGAGGGCAGACCCTTGAGAACCATTTTAATCGGTTTATATATATATATATATATATGTAATTACTTCATTAAAATATTTATTTATTTATTTACAAAACAATACAGCGTACACAACAGCATAATTACAGTGTACGCTCTTACAGAATAATTATAAAGTAAAAGTATGAACAAAAATAAAACTGAACCACACTCACACAACACGCTAATTAATATAAATAATATTTAGATTGAAAACAAAAAATTACTAATACAAACCGAAAAATGATTCTAATGTAATACAATACCCACATACAAGCACACATCCAAAAAGCACAAAAAAAACAGAAATATACCAGTCATACAAACAGAAATATACCAGTCATACACCCATACTCTCATGTAAACAAACTCTCCATCAAGGCACGCACATATGACCAAAATAAAATAAACTTACTGAAAAGTAACAACTGAAATATAGAGTCTAAAAAAATTATTATATACAAATTTACTATCGAAATGAATATCTAACTGTGGATGAATATTTAGTACGTTATTATATAGACGTAAGGTGGATAAAAGTGGTGAGTTGTAACCTAGATTTGTACGAGCATGCGATTCATAGAAAATACGATGTGACCTACTATTAACACTGGGAACCATAAATGAAATTGTAGATAATAAATAATTGTCATCTATGCGAGCGTTACAAAGATCATGCAGGAACCTCAACTTACTTATCTTTCTTCTAGCACTCAAGGATTTAATATTTAGGAAATCGCATAAAATATTATAACTTAAAAATGTTGGATAGACACCAGTTTGGCGGTAATAAATATACCTCAAAAATTGAGATTGAACTTTTTCCACCATATGAATATATTTAGTGTAGAAAGGATCCCAAACCACAGATGCGTATTCTAATTGCGATCTTACAAGAGTGTTGAATAGTAACAGCGGAGTCCTAGGATCACGAAATATGCATGAATTTCTAATGATGAAACCCATAGTTCTGTAAGCTTTTTTGGTAACATTACCAATATGAGTTGCAAATTTAAGCTCGTTGTCAATATAAACCCCCAAATCCCGAACACAGGTTACATTACAAACTGGAACATTACCCATAGAGTAATCAAAGAGACATTTATTTTTTGTACGACAAAATCAAATATAAACACACTTCTTATAATTAAAAGGTAAATAATTATTGTCGCTCCATGTCACCATTCTACACAAATCATCTTGCAAACAATTCACAATCACTAACAGTTTTAATTGATCTAATTTCTTTTGGTAAATGCGTATAAAAAGGAGTGCTAGCGTTTTTAAGAAATGAAATTAAATTATTAAAGTCATCATTTGTTTGTACAAAAATAGACGTATTAGTTCTATTATAATTACGTATTTTAAAATTATTTTTGATTATTTCTCTTATGTTCTTAAACAAATTCTTAAGGTTTATTTTATTATCAATATTTACAATTGTGATAGGAGGGTAAGAAGCTTTATTATTATAATTATTACGTATAGTCGATTTTACGTTAATTATCACTTACATTGTCATGCAGCGTTTGACGAATAATAGTTTCATCGATATATAAAGGTTCAAAACGATTTTTATTACAACATAAAGTAGCCGGTTCTTGTTTCGATCTTTTTGTCTTGCTTCGTCCATTATGCCCTGTGGAGGCATGCCATTCAGAAGTATCATCTTCGGAGCTAACATCACCGTCGGAATTTTCCACCATTGCGTAGATATTTCTACGAATACTCGATTTTGCTGTATGATGTATACCAGTTGAAGTTGACGACTCACTACCATCAATCAACATATTATTTACACTATCATCGAAGTTAGCAGTTGTAGTACAACCACCTGTGGTGACAACAGCGGACTTACGAGGCGAGCGCGTTATCATAACTTCACGTAACGAAAGAACGAGCGGCTAGCCGCAACTGCCGATAAACGAGAGGGTAATCATTACGACGATAACGAGAATAATACCGTATATATCGTAAGATAACAATGAACGCGAGTAACAAGCATTATACTATAGCAATAGAACAAAAGGTTGTTTTAGCTTGCAAAGTTGCCCTGGATGCCGCAAATTGTCAAATGCTTGCGCAACATCCAAATATACAGCTGAACATACTTCGTTCTTCTCGAACGTCGAGGAAATCAAGTCAACCAATCGATGGCACTGTTACACTGTAGATTGTTCTGTTCCATGACTATTTAATACTAGAATATTTGATAACGAACAAAGCTAGCTAATAGGTTTATATGAGGAAACGTCCGTTTACGGCTTGCCTGCTATTATTGTTCACACTTTCCACGCTTTAGGGAAGTATCCAATACGCAAAATTCCATTGAATATATAGTACAACATTGAAGCCAATTTTGGTGGAAGATTTGGAAGAACTTCACCAGAGATTTTATCTACATCAGGATATTTCCTTAGAGGTGCTTTATGTAGGCATATATAGAATTCATTTGAAGTGAAGATTTTTGTTTATCCTTGTGAATAGGGTATATTCAACATCGACATTATACGTTCAGAGTGTTCCTTAGACATTTCAGGATGAAGAGTAAATACTGTACGCATGTGTTCAGCATTTGTTTTTTCTATACGTATATTGCACGCAATAAACACACACACTTAGACACGTGTAATGATTTTCAGGGACGAAAGTAATGATAATCCTATATAAAAAACACTTGTTAAAAATAAAAATAAACAAACTTCTTTATATAATATATTTTAATATTCTAAAATTAAACGGCCATAAAATCTTCTTCTTCTACGTCCGTCTTTTATCGGAGACTAGTGTCTATCTGACAAAACTTCTGTTTATCTCGTGTCGTGTGAGCCGACATGGTTGTATTATGTGTACCTTTAAGATGTTGGTTCGTCATATAACACAATCGGTGATAAAAATAAATTTCGAGGCAATTTAATAATTTAAACAAAAAAATTTTTATTCATATTTCAAACGAACTCCAGTAATAATGATTATTTTAACGGAATATATCCAAATATATATTTAAGAAGAACAATATGATTATTGTGTAGGATACAAAAATTATGTTTGAATTGTTTTGAATGACCTACAGTACTGTAAACGATGAAGATCCACTTATATATTTGAAAATAAGACTCCCCGTAGAACTTTTACGCACAAATGGACCTATAATATATACTATATATATATATATATATATATATATATATATATATATATATATATATATATATATACAAAAATTATGATAGTGGATCATAATAATGAAAACATATCTAATACTTCACAACAATTACCCGGATATGAAGTCGTCAACGAATTTGAATATCTAGGTGTCCGGATCAACAATAAAGGAGGCTCAAGCAAAGAAATAAGGAGACGATCTGCGATGAGTCTAAATGCTATGAATAAGTTGCAACGTATCTGGCGGGATGGAAATATCAATTATTCTACAAAAATACAACTTGTTCGTTCCCTGGTGTTCTCCATCTTTACCTATGGTTCCGAAACATGGGTAATAAACTCCACGGATCAGCAATATATTGATGCATTTGAAATGAAATGCTGGCGCATAATGCTGGGTATAAAATGGCACGATAAACAAACGAACGTCTCGTTCATTAAGCGTCTTAATATAGATAAACGATTGTCACAAGACATACGCGATAAAATGCACAAATTTTTCGGTCATATAATGCGTGCACGAGACTTAGACAGGACAGTCACACTAGGAAGAATGAACGGACATAGAAGAAAAGGTCGGCCAATGACCCGATGGACGAAACAAATATGCCGACGTGTTAAACTGTCAATACCAGATTTGGTACACTCGGCAGATGATCGACAACTGTGGAGGAATTTGATTGCTACATAATGGTCACGACGGTCAATTATGATCAACATACGACTGTAGAGATATATATATACATATAAATTAAACTTTTGATTGTCGTTTAACTTTCAACTACTGATGTTAACAGAATTCCGAAATATTAGTAGTAGTGATAAAGATTAGTAGTTATTAGTAAGGAATATTGCAATAACGTAAAAAAACGGTTACATTTCTGGAGTTTCTTAGCAGAAATTAGAAAGATAATATCCCGCTGATAAAACTTGGTCACGGGGTTTCATATTCTTTCCCTGCACTTCCAGAATTACACTCTACCTATGTCATTCTCTATATTTCTTCATCCGTCTGAATTACCCTTTAAGCTCTGTAATCGATATTATCTTCCAAATTGTACTTTTTTCTCTATCAACTCCCTAACTATCGCTCGTTATTAATCAAAATAAAACCGTACGGGGCGTTGTTATCAAGGTTTGTTAAAAAAGTCTCTGTGTCTTGGGACGCGGGAAAGAAGTGAAACTTAAAGACGTTTTACCAAAAGGACACATTGATTTCGTAGAAATTTTACAAAGAAAAGGACTGTATTGTCCGCTTTGCTTAACTGTGGTGATTACTCGAGTGTTTTCATACTGAAATCTACGTCACACGTACATCCTTTGGCAGCTAAGGTTTGAACGAAAATGGATAGCCGTGCGCGTATGAGCAAAAGAAAGAATACGAACGCGCAAAAAATATTATTTCATAATTTCTGTACACGTGTTTGTGCGTATGTATGTAAACTGAATATTCACGTATATGAGTAGAGCAAGCTGGAAAGAGCGGAGGAGATACGCAAATAGAGCTGCCTATGTGTGTACGTCCATAAGATTTTGGCTTGCTCTCTCGTTTTAAATCCCCATATACAAATAGAAGTTCCCATTGAAAAATCTCGTACATAATACTACGCGGGAAAGTACATGAACACGTTTGAAATATAATAATTAGAATAAAAATTTATTATTTCATTCATGAGCTGGTATATAATTTGTTAAGTGGTTATAATTAACTCTAACATTTAACCAAGGTTTCCTTCCGAATTTAAATATATATGTATACATAAACACACACATTATATATATACATATCTATACATATATTTACAGTATGTATGCACTTGTAAATTTCGAAATTTTACTCCACGCTATGATATTATTTAATTATTTTCGTTGCGTTTTATTTCATTATTTATTTTTATATTTATATATACAATACAAATTAATATACAAAAAGTGTGTGCGTTTGCGCATGCTGGTATCGAGGTTTTATTATCGTTTGAATTCGAATTAAACCGGCTGTATTTTTTCGGCAAATATATAGTTCAGTGTTCGACCCGCACAGAACGATAATGCTTTAACATTCTACTGGCATGGCCATAGTTCTAATCTACTCAAGTAGCACACGGTATACAGAATAGACGGTAGGTATCACGAACTAGATGCGCAATAGTCAAAAACGAGATTGTGACGTATACCCATCCTAAATACAGCTTTGTTATAGAACGGTTCATTTCACTGACAACATTGTTCCATATTAAATTATTTCGTACGGTTTTTATTTCGTGATTATCGTATTTTCTTATTTTTTGTTGCAGAATTTATATTTTTATTTTATTTTTATTTTATTTCTAATTACTATCAGGTTAAGACTGAATAATTTCATCGGTTTCCTAAGGATAAAGTTTTTCGAAAGCATTGGTTGCATATGAGCAGAAGGGCTGACAACTTCAATACTGAAAGTGCTCGCGTATGCTGTTTTCATGTCAATGAATATGATTTCGAACGTGATTTGCAATCAGGATTACTGGAGAACAAGATGAAAAGTATTTTAAAAAAGGGTTCCATTCCTCATTTAAGAATAAGAACTTTGACTGAGTTCAAGTCACATAATAAAAATGAATTCGGTGGAAGATAAAATAAACGGGAGTTTAAAAAAGTTGTCAGTTCCTTATTAGGAGACAATAATGGGGAGATAATTTTAACGAATAATGGAAATGGTGGACTGGATAACTGTCCTTTACCCGATGTTAGTCATATCGAGGAATGAATTAAATTAAAATTAGAAAGTAATTGCGTAAGACAAACTAATGAAAGTTTTTTGAACGATTTAGAAAGGGTAAAAGCTGAAATTACGTGTTTAAAACTTAGACTAAAGATGTTTGAAAGTATTTTCTCGACATGTCTGCAACAGGTAATAGTTGATGGAAAATGTTCCGGGTGAACTTGCGATGATTTATCGAAAGCAATATCATTACGATGTATTTTACTTCCAGTTTGTAAAGGACATTTATAAGTACCCAATTCCTAGTGAAGTAACTATAATAAAACGTCACCTAAGCAAATTCATAGTTGTCCCAGGTTTTATAAATCTAAGTGTGAATATTTTGAAATCACATTCGAGAATATTCACCGACTTCGAAAACTATGTTGTACTTTCATTCGATGAGATGAAAGTGAAATATGATATATGTTACGAGACAGTGTTTCGGATATATTCGGTCCTCATTCTAATGTGCAGGTTATGCTTGTTTGTAGTCTTGTCGGTAAGTCGTAAAAACCCGTATACTGTAATTTTGAAATTCCATTGGCAACATTTTCAAATCTCTTACCAATTGACTTCAATAGTACTATTGGTTGGTAGTCATTAGGGAGCGAAGGCTCCTCACCAAATTTGGAAAATAGTTTAACGATCTTGAGGATAAGATTTGCAGTTTGATACACTTTATCTAAAACGTAATAAAAAGCTTTCACAGTTCTATTATTTATTTTGTCGGAGGTAGGTAATTTTTTGTTTTTTAAACTTTTAATAATGTTATCTACTAAATCTAAAAAGATATTGTAATTTTTATTTTTGTGAAAGATGATCATCTGAATAGGGCAGTCACAAGACCTGATA
This sequence comes from Coronaproctus castanopsis, assembly GCA_032883995.1. Taxonomy (NCBI): domain Eukaryota; kingdom Metazoa; phylum Arthropoda; class Insecta; order Hemiptera; family Monophlebidae; genus Coronaproctus; species Coronaproctus castanopsis. The sequence goes on along the minus strand of CM065052.1, from coordinate 64,186,236 downwards.
TCTGGAATAACTAGCCGAGCCCTTTCCTTATTATACTTTTTCCCCCAGGCTGTACTTTCATTGACAAAGTTTTTCCAGTTTATAACATTGGCCCTGGAAATTTCGTTCTTGTATTGTGCTTAATTCTGTAAATACATCGTTAAAGAAAAACAAATAAAAATAATTTTTATATTTCAATTATTTTTTCTAAATGGAGTTTTATCTATGATAAACGGCAATTTTCCAGTCTACCAATCATTAGCGGGAGCCCGAACTAAAGATTGATTCCTGCCAATAACATTTAAAAAACAATATATTAAGTTCATTAACTTCTTTATCCAGTGCCACGCCCTTCCGTACATTTATGAACATTATCAATGAAGGTGTTAATGTAGTAATTATTTAAGTTTTGTAGAGTTTATTAACATCCAATTTTACAAAAAATCTTGTGTTAAATATTATGTTTTTATGAAATGTGTGTTCAATGTTTCAATTTGAAGGCTGTCTGTGAAGCAATTTTTGTTGAGACGAGCAAATAATCTATGAACTATTGCCACTGTAATTGTCGAAAGTGCGATTTTTAACTGCGAGATTGTTTGAGTAACTTAGTTCAATCAATATGTCCTTGGAATACTCAACACAAGTCTCCAAAATTGGTAGTCTTGTATTTAGATCTCCAGCAACAACAGGCAGAAATGTGGTAAGATTTTGATGCACTGTTTATTGAATTGAAGGGTGTGTCATTTGTTTTATCTAGGGAAAAATACGAACAAATTAAAATTAGTTCTTCTGTATCAATGGCGATAAGGTTGATAATTTATGGACAATTTTTCTGTTAATTGTAACAGCTGCTCCATTATAAATATTACAATTTGAGCAGATTGGATCACACAGATTTTATGTAGAGTAGCTGACAAATGTAATAGCCACTTACATGAATTAGTATATTGGGAGCTCATAGATTTCGAAGTCAGGACACTTTTTACTGTGAGCGGTGTCATCTACTTCGGCTTCACATTTATTTGTTAAGCCAAATCGTGAATATTATTATTAATTTTCTTCCAATATTAAAGATTCCAATTGAATGCGTATACGTAGATTAACTCCGTTTGTAACAAGTTATTATTTTGGTGTTAACTTTACACGAGTTCTGTTGGGCTTCTCGTTTGTTATTTTTAAGTAACACGAAGCTCTGTCCAAATGTAGTTATTAATATCATCTTCATATATATTTTCATTTCTGAAGATGAAGTATTGTGAGTTAGGTGGTCTTTTTTCATAACCTTAGTATTTGTTATTTTATCGTTAATCTGTTCTACTAATCTCCATTGATGTTCCTGTTACATTTTCGATATGATGAGATTTGATAATGAGTGTATGCCTCTTGTGGTTGTGGCGAGGTTGTATGGCTATAATTTAGTTCACGTGTCGAACCTCCTATCTTCAATTAGTTACCCTAGACCACCCCGTCGCAAAATATGGCCAAAACAGGCGGCCATGCGTTTCACTATATCTGATATCGACACTAAATTTTTCGCCAGCCGTATTACTCTGAACATTCGCCTCCGATTTTGTCCGGATATGTTATCATTCTGATGCGTACAGAAATATCGGGAACACACATTGCAGTTCTACAAGTGTAATGTTACAAGGCGTGAGGTGCCACTGGCTCCTCTAAGTTCAGTTACATGATGAAGAATAATTATCTTCCGGGCTATCGTCAGATTGACAGTCAAACGTTTCATTAACTATATAATCACTATATATATATATATATATATATATATATATATATATATATATATATATATATATATATATATATCTTTATATAATGTCATAAGTCCGCTGAATCCAGCAAAAGAAAAATCGCAAATTTTTATTAAAGAAAAAAACGTAAAAAATAATTCTTTTTTCCGTTTTCCTCTGATCCAGAACTGATTTAAATACAATCATCTACTGGATTTTATGTAGGTATATGGTTTTGCCAATTAGCAAATCTAACCGCCTCAGAGTAGTATTGGACTGTACTCAAACCAGATGTATGATTCTCTTCTGTTTTAAGATATTTGTTCATTAAGGTAGGTTAGCTGCTAGTGTATTTGGATGGTTTTGTAATCTTGATAGGTGTCTGTGAACTTGTCGATTTAATTTCTTCTGCGACATACCTTACATGTAGGTCGATGTAAGTTATCAACCGTAGTATTTATTTGGCTGCGCTGACTCCGTTCTATACGTTACATCCTAAACTTCCGCTATAGGCTTCAATATTGTATTATACAATGATAATTTATGATTGATACTCAACTGCGACCGGTAGATTCATTTTGCACTAATGGCTTAGTATTTATCGCGAAACTCGTGTTTTTGGCGCGCGATACGTCACATTTAGTGAAGATGACGCGATTTAATTTTTTCTCATTGATTACAATCTTCCATTTATGCGACCATTCATTTGAATATACTGAATATTGCTTTTTGGACATCGATGAGACAACATCACTACCGTATCATCTACAAATTTAGCTGTAAATACGTTTCCACTTATGGATATATCATTGGTGAACAATGAGTATAAGAGAGATCCAGTGCGTTCCCTTGCGGTAAACCTGCCTGTATTTTGCGCATAGATGATTGTTGATTTGATAACGTTATAATACCGTGTAGGCAAAGTCTTCTTACATTTGTGGAGTAGCCGTGGATGCCAGACGCGATCGAACGTTTGCTAAATATCCGAAAAAACTGTAAAGATTATTTCATACTCTCCAATGCACACTTCAACTTTTTTAACCACTCTGTAGACCAGTTATAAGTGTCGAATGCCCGGCTCGAAAACTAAATATCTAATTCGGAATTATTTTTTCTTTTACCAATTTAGCCTTTCTAGCATTTTTCATGATATTTTTTCAAACACTTTAGGTAGAATTGAAAGTGAATAAATTGACAGATAGGACCTTACTCGTTGAGTAGGTTTTTTATGGTATCCATAATACTGGGGTGTACTGTAATGTCATGATTGCGTTGCATAATGTTAATTTTAATATTGATTTTCTTGGTAGTTCTAGAATTCGACTGGTAATTAAATCGTGGCCAGTAACTTTCTTGTGCTAAAAATCTCTGGATTGTGGATTTAACTTCCGCAGGAGAGAAAAACTTGATTGCTGTTGTCCTTGAAGATTGGTTAAGGTACTCACGAAATACATTTTCGCGTTTTGATTGATTTCAATTTGGTTGAAAGTTTCAGCCAAATGCATAGAAAATTTGGTTTTTCAGGTATTCAACAAATTCACACAGAAAATAATTTCCAACCTTTGAGAGGGTGACAGATCGGTTTCATATCCTGTAAATGTATCGTTCTCGAAAATTTGAAGGAAGGAATGTTTACAGTTTCCTCGTTTGATGATTTAACACTGTTTTGATAAATCTTAATTCACGGAGAAGGCAGCGGTATCCTATTTCGAATAACATCGTGCGTGCGTATCTGGGTAGCGCGCCTTGAATGCTAGCCCAAGTAAAATATCTACAATGACTAAACGTTCGACAATTAAAAAAAAACGACGATGTGAATGATATCTATTTCTATCTATATCTCATTATAAGTATATAGGTATCCATATATATATATATATATATATATATATATATATATATATATATATATATATATATATATATATATATATATATAATCAATCATGTTGTTACATGTTAGTGATAAAATAAATAAAATAAATAAATAAATAAGATGAGTTTGAGAACTAAAAAATAAGTAAAAAGAATAATGATAATGACAATGATTTAATAGCGTGGTTGTAATAAGGTTTATTAACTGTTCAGTTGCTTTCTCGTCGTATTAATTACACAATAAGTATATGTGTATGTGTGTATGTGTGTGTATATATATGTATGAATATGTGTTGCCTAATTTTCTAATGAGAAAATGTGGAGAAATTTAAAACATTTTGATTATTGAAAATCGTCTGATCGACATATTAATAATATAAACACACACACACACATACACAAATATTATAATACATTAAATGACAAGATAATTACTGCACGTGAGATGTTCTACGTGGAGCCCGTAAAATCACGTTTATTATTGGATATTAAAAATTATGTTAAACCAATCAAAAAATACACTCACACATATGTAAATGTACAAAGATTTTTCTAGAAGTTCCATAAATATTTATACAATAATAATAAACGAATCTTTCCAGATTCTAGAAAGTTCTAATTAGGCATGTATATATGTATATGTGGATGTATATACGCATATTTTTTAGTATAAAAGGAGATGTTCAGTTAGTTAGTTAGTTCAAATTAATTCAAGTTAGTTTTTAAATTAATTAATTTCATTCTAGTTTAAAGTTAGTATAGTTTTATTAGTTCAGTTTAATTTAGTTTCAGTTTTCATGCGCGCTCGAAAATCCGTAATATATTAGTGTTTTTTTTTAATTATTATTTTAAAAGTCTAATAAAAATACAAACTGCGTTTTATTTTGTTTTGTTTTGTTCATTTTTAATTAACGGTCGCGTCCCAATCCACGTAACATTCAATTTGGAGAGTTCGTAAATGTCGGTAACATATATATATATATATATATATATATATATATATATATATATATATATATATATATATATATAAAGTTTTAATTTCAACAATTTAACAATAAACCATAATAATGATGTCAATTGTATTTGACGTCATACTAATATGGATATGCATTATTAGACGGTGACATAGACAGTGAATATATTTGATCCTCACAATGTATGCATGTTCAACATTTATGTATTCAAAATTACTTATGCACATCTTGTGAAATGTGAACTAACTTATCTTTATATCAATCATTCTATTTATTTATCTATCCAGCTCCATACACCAGTCTCTCTCACTATCTCTCTATAAATGTATACACATATATATATATATATACTCTTTAATGTATGCTTAAGAAAATCCATTAGACGACCCATTTAAATGAAGATATTTAGTCTGTCAACTTTTCACCGAAGCCGTAAAAAAAAGTACAAAATAAATCAAGAAATAAATTGCATATATATGTATATATATGTTATGTTTGTGCGTGGATAGGTACGTAGTAATGAGTGGGTGGAATTGTAAATGTGCTGACCTTATTACCTTCATAATTTGGCATTATATATATATATATATATATATATATATATATATATATATATATATATATGTACATAGGAATGAATGGATTGTTGTACGTAGATAATGATAACAGTGATGGCTGTTTCGATATGTCAACTTTACCTTAACTTTACGTTTTGAAGTTGTCAAAATGAATATTTGCTTCGCTGAACGGCATTGCTCATTATTATTTATCTGCGATAGAAACGCCCTAGACAGTTAACTGTAAGAACTTGCTAAAGTTAAGAATTTCCTCGATATTTTGTTCGAATAAACGATGCGAGTGATGAACAACCCGAATGAGAATATGCTCAGAACTTGAAAATTTTAGAATATACATAAATATGTACATATACACATATATATATATATATATAAAATCGGGGCTTCTAATTGTACAAGTGTTGAACAACCAGAATGAGCGTACGATGATAACTTGAAGATTTGAAGATATACACGTAGTGTATACACAGATTTTTATGTATATACACACGCATAATTTATATCGCGACTTCTAATTGTACATTGTTAAATCATACAACAACGCAACCAAATTTCATAGTCTGTCTGTTTGAGCTTTATAATAATGAGAATACACAACCGTCTTGATTTAGCGTCATGTACGCACTTAGTCGTTTATGTTGCCTGTCTGATGTGCAATAAAACGTGGTGTTACCGGTAGTTCGTAAATAGCTATAATGGTGTTTGACGCTACGGAGTTACCTAAAGAAGTTATTATATCCGGTGCATGAGTGTGTAAAAGGATGATATGCACTCGTTTGCGCGCGATAAATGTATATATATTCTCGCACGTAGATAACAAACTAAAAATTCAAACTTTCATTTTGCGCACGTTTACACGTTGGCCTGGTCCAGAAATGAAAGTTGGATACGGGGGAACGCGAGGTGCGTTTATTAGCATTTAAAATAGAATTATTTTAGATGCGTACAATAAAGCAAACGAACATCGAAATAAATGTTACTATTATTAGATGACAGAATGCTGAGAAATTTAAGGGCCTTAATTAAATGCATTCTCTTACTTTCTGCAACTTCAGATATACGTATATATATATATATATATATATATATATATATATTTAGATGCACGTGTATATGTATATATTTGTGTGTTTTATAACTTTTTAAACTATCTATTTATCTATATGCTTTATATACGTATATACTTTTATGGAAGTATATACAGATATATTTTTGTGTCCTTTACAACTTATTAAATTGGTACGATGAGAATACAAAATTGTTGACTACAAAATGTCAACAAACATGCATCTGCATAATAAACGAAGTCTTTAAAATACAGCTATATCCACGCTACACAAACACACCTATGTATTGTGTATTTCTGCAAAAGTGTCTCCAACTTCTTAATTATATATATATATATATATATGAGATTGATGGATAGATGAATAGCTGTAGATTATAATGTGTACATGCTTATAACGCTTTTAATAATCATGCTCTCACATAGGTTTAATTGATCGGTATTTACCACCACCAGCCGAACGAATCGTTTTTTCCACGTTTTGTATTTTGTTGTGAGTTACTTTTTTGTTGGATTATTTGCGATAATTTAACTTCGTGCAGAATTTTCGTTCTGAATTTACTTTAATATATTCGTCCGCAACAAGATACGGGCGCACAACAAACCTTCATACTCCGGACTATTGTCGATGCATATACTCTCGTAATGATGATATTCATCGGGACCAGTAAAATTACATTAATCTGATGATAAGAGACTACTCAATTGCCCATCTGAAGAAAATTTATCAGCATATCAACGTTGAAGCAGTTAAACTTACACTGCGTTATAAACCGCTGAAACAAGCATTGTAGCTGTTTTCGCTTATAGAAGCTGTAGTTATTCGACCAAATGGCCTCACACATGTTTTACTTTATTAAAATTAGAAATTTATCTAACCTTTAGTTAAATTTGTGCTATAAAAAAAAAAAAAAGGTTTATACGCATTTGAACTCTAACCTAATATCGGAACTGTTTAAAACTTTCTTAATGGAAAATTGTTGGAGATTTGGCAGGCGAGGTGGGACAATTGTACAACCAGGAGGAAGACATAGATGGTTTTTCCCGTTGGTTTTTGATATAAATTTAAAAATTTAATTATAAATATTTATAATTCTCAGATGCCCTCCGGATACGGTAGGTTTGGTTTATATTTACATAGATTTTATGTAGGACCTGAGTGCACAATGTGTAACTACTCAGATGCTGTTGAAAATATTGAGCATTCCATGTTCTACTGTTCGCAACTTTTTGATCCAAGGTTCCTACATTAGATTGATAACTGTAGTTCACTTGTGTATAATAAAGAAAATTCGAATACCTTTTTGCTGTACATGGAGTAGGCAATGTACAGAAAATTTCGTTAATCATTTCAACCTCCATCCTCGTGTTTATTATGGTCTGCACTATCATTTATATGTTGGTTGATATTTTTCATATAAAAATAATATTTTAATACCTCTTTTTGTTTAGTAACTCAATTTGTTTTTATGCATTTGTGTATAAAGAATATTATGATGTTTTTTTTTTTTTTTATTTTATGAAATATAACTTAATTTAATTTTTGTGTCTATATTTTCTCTTATAAATGATGATTGATATTATATTAGTTACAAAAATAATTTTACAAGTATAACTTAATTTAATTTTTGTGTCTATATTTTCTTTTATAAATGATGATTGATATTATATTAGTTACAAAAATAATTTTACAAAAATTTTACCAGTGCGTATACGTAATAATCTTCAAGAGTAACGGCGCATATACAGTATACACGTTTACCTTACATTTTAAATGATGCACTGTACTCGTACTGGCTGACGATTATAATAGAACGCAGTTCGCTAGGTTTAAACGCCTTCGATTTGTGCTGTAGATTATAGGATCAATCAAATCATACCATGTATAATAACAACGCCCCTGTGCTCGTTTTGAAAAGTACCGTATAATACCGCCTGATCTTATACATCACCCAGAGGAAGCGGAATATAGGCAGTAATAGTTCTCTTTCTGACTACTTGGAGCATATTTCGATTAGTTTGCAGGAGTTATCTCCTTAAGCGAGTATAGATGTACGTTGTTTGGATTTAGAGGCGCGCGCCTCTATATGGTTTGATCTTTCGTCGTCGCGTAGTGCCGTTTGTACAAATTTCGCGGTATTAGGATTGTGATTTTTTAAAATTATTAACTATATAAAAAAGACATAATTATGGAACCTTTATTTGAAAAACCATTTAATTCTCGACCATTTCATGAGAAACTTGCAATAATAAAAACTTGTAAGCCTGAACCACATTTAAGTTTAAAAACCGAAGTAAATGATGGTAAAAAGAAATATTTTCGGAATTTTCGAGTGCAGTAGTACAAAGATTACAGTCGGTTATGCGGATGTTTAAACCCTGAAAAGTTATATTGTTGGCCTTGTTTATTATTTAATACAAAAGAAGAAGATACATTTGGAAATCCGAATCAATTTATTGTCGATATGAGTAATTTTAATAATTTAATAATCAGACATGAAAAGTTGGTTTCTAATGTTAATGCTATGATTTCTCTAGTTACGTTAAGAATACAATAGAATCTTACTTTAATAAAACTCATCAAGAAGAAATTACTAAAATGAAAAAGTTACGCAGATATATTCTCAAGTGTCATAGATGTAACGTGTTATTTGGCACAACAGGAGATGATAGCATTTAGGGGCCACAATGAAAAAGTGGATTCGAAGCGAAAAAGTGGATTCGAAGCGAAAAAGTGGATTCGAAGCTTCCGGTTGGATACATTCGTGCTTACGGTAGTAGCCGCGACACGAAGGTATGCAATACTCGCAAACGCTGCATGGCGGCGGGCCGTTAATCGAACGAGAAACGCATATTTCGCGAGTCAATAATTTCTTGGCTAACTCACCGTGCACTGCCTGATATTGCGTCATCGGCGTGCAACAAAAATCTAAATTATCGGAACAGCGTTTAATTATTCAAGTAGTTTTTTTTAATAAATGTCAAAATTTGGAGATTCCCGATATGTATGACGATAACATCATAGTATTAACTTAGAAAAATGAAATGTCTTTCTGAGTCATTACTTTTTGGGCGTGATTTACTTCTCGACTAGTCCCACTCTTGAGTAACTTACTCGTTACTTAACAAATTATACGATTCAAAAACACCCGCTGCAGATAAAATTAAGAGTAAAATTGTAAAATTTTTAAATTCTAATTTTCCTAATTTACTTCACTCCATTATTAATGAACGCTTACTACGCAAATTTGTTTCTGACTGCTGAAAAATGACTGATATTACTTCTCAAGGCAAAAACAGATTGAAACTGTTCATTGACTATCATCCAATTTGTTAACTAGCATTGGTGAGGTGTACGAGAAAATAATCAGCAAATATCTTCTTAGAGTAGCTGATAGTATACACATACTTTATAAAAAAACTAGATTCCATTAAAGGGGGGGGGACACTCTGTCGAGGGCGTCCACCACACATTGGTTTCTAGTATGACCAAAGGTCACTCTGTAATCGTCACCTTTGATATCGAGAATGGTTTTAATGAGCAGTTATTGAAATTCTTAATAGTTTTCAAATAAATCGTTATATATTTGACTCTATTATTAGATACTTCGATAGTACGTCGCTCTAAACCATTAATAACTCTGTCGCCAGGTGCAAGTTGAAGATTCTGCTCAGTCTGGAATATTCTCTATTCTCGGGTGTACTCTTTAATAGACGAATTCATTAGTACGAACTCTGACCTGTGCATCTTCTTTGGAAAAGAAGCCGACATTAGGACTTCAAAACTATTTTATGCCGTTTGTTGATATCTCGACACGCCGTCAATAACTTAGGTATTATATTCTCCGTCATCGTACGCATGTTCAATTGTACACGAAGTAAAAACACATAATCCGTCTTTAATCTATTTTCAATACGGGAATATTAAATAGTTAGGCATAATTACAAAATACCGATTATTATTTATATCCAATATCAATAAAATTTACAACAAACTTCAAATCTGTCCGTTCTTCTACATATACAAGGAGTTACCGAGAAATTAAGTATATTACGTTATGTCCAAAAATGAGAAAACACGATTCATACCCAGAATCGAGGAAAATATACAAATTCTAGACTGATGTAATTCCGTTTATATTGAACAGATAAGATGAAAAAGTTGTCAACTAGATATATGTTTACGGTTTTTTTTTTCCGGTATAAACAATTTTCATGTAACATTGATAACTTACAAGAAACGGTTGATCGAGTCGCCACAGTAAGCGATGAATATGACCTTGAAATAAATGTAAGCGAAACAAAATTGTTAGCAATATATAGAAGGAGCAGAGCCGTGTTAAAAATTAAACTTACAGAGTAAATGGTCAACATAAAGACAAAGTTCCTAAATTTTAGCACCTCGAGACCTGACGTTATAAGTACACCCATCAATAGGTCGACATATGATCTCGCGTAAAAAAAAGACGGAAGGCTTTTTTTAAATATGAAAAACCTACGTTTTTAGACTAGGACTGGTGCGATGTTGTGTATGGCGTGGAAATCTCACATCCCAGTTTGAAAAGAAAATCGAAACGCCGAAGATCTCCAATACGGATACGCAGCGAAGAATGTCAAAGCAAACAGTATGCACCATACACTCCGGAAAATTAACATATTACGGTCGTATATATATATAGACGTATAGACTGATGTTATTTGGTCAAACTTGTCCTGAATGTCGCCATCGAGAGATGTCGCAGGAGAAAAATTTCATAGGCAGCTGATTCGCGTAGGTGATATAACAAGATATCTATAGAGTTTGCGGAGGTGCCCAAGGACAAAGATGGAGTATGTTAATGGTAAAACTTCGGTCGGAGATGGTGTAAAAAGAAGAAGAAGATTAATATGGATATATATATATATATGTATGTATGTATGTACATATATACATATGCACGTATTATATCAAACTCGGAAATGAACTTAAAATTTGGTGAATATAAAGCAAATCCCCAATACGACAATCAAATGCAATGTTCATTAATTGTTAAGGAAGTGGAAAACTCGTGGAATCAGGAGCTCTCGAAGATAAAGGTAACCGAAATTAGGGCTTATGGCTAGGCTTGAAAATAGAACAAATTTTACATCGCTAATACTAGTTGTAGGCGTATATGATATATATATATATATCATATACTTGGGAGTACGTTGCTTCAAAGGAAATAGGCGTACGAATCTCTCGTATGTAATCTTTTTACTAGACGAGCAATCAAGAAGGAAGTAGACAGGGAATTTTAGGCAATTACTAAAATAGTAACATACCGTCGTGGACACAACTTGCATTGCTATGGATACGTAATCGAGTTTACACAGCTTGCGACGTATTCTACTTGCAGAATGTTATTCGACTACGCTGAATAAATAAGATTAACTCTTATCCGGCTATTATAAATTCGCGTTTTTGTTCACGCCTACGTCCTCGGCTCCATTCCTACGTAAACGTTTGTATTCGGATATAAACACATACATGTATATATATATATATATATATATATAATAACGTATACGCTCAAAATTTCTCCGGTTCGCTATTGTAGTTAGGCCATTTTCATAAATACAACGTCTACCAACAATTTCTCACTTTCTTAAACATCCATCGGATTACCTTTTTCTTTTTTTGGCTAGTAACATCATTAAAACGATATAACATACTATCATTATCATTATCACTTTTTTATTATAATTATTATTATTATTATCATTAGTTTTATCGACTTTACCGTTAAGTTGTACATCCATTCTTTTTGCTCGATTGAAAACTTTTTATTTATTAAATATGGTCAGTTTTCATCTAATATCGGTCATTACTTTTATGTCAATTTTCGAAAGTTCCGGAAAAAAACATATGTCGACGCCTAATCTTCTAAACAACTGAACCGATTTCGACGAAATTTTGCGAATGTTTGATACAACTTAGGAGGCAGGATACAGGATAGTTTTAATTTCGATAAATTAACCTTAATATTTTTAATTTTAAATTAAACGATTTTTAATAGAAGAAAAAAACCCGATTGTAATTATTATCGACTTCTCGTTTTTTTTTAATGTTTTATTTTTTTAATGGTTCTCCAATCCGCACTTACGCGGTGGGGCATATTTATTAAATAATTTGTTGTTACAAAGGCGCAAGGAACTAGTGTACTTAATAAATAAATGTGTGTAAGAGTTGTGTAGCTAGAACAAAAGAAAAACAACTAATATAGTACAAAAAATAAATAAGAGTGTGTGAAAGTTCCCTGCAATAAAAAAAAAATAGGATGGAATAAGGGATGAGAAACATAGTCCCTTAGACCATCAATAGTGTGTGTAAAATAATTTTGTGAAAATGAGCATATAAATATTAAAGTGCATATTATACAAGAAAGAAAAAAGATATACACATACAATTTAAAGGGATTAAAATTTAAGATAATGAAAAAAACACAAAAAGGAAAATAAAGAGATTATATATATATATATATATATATATATATATATATATCATATTATGGGGGGAGAGGGAATAATTACATATAAACATAATCAAAAATATTTTTAAAGATACTAATTGAAAAACATATATATATATTAAGTATACAAATGGAAAAGAACATCTATGTCATGAGAAAGAATATAGATATAAATAATTAAAAAACAGCCTTATGCAATATTGTTAAGTATTAATATCGGTAATAAAGTGAAAGGAGGCAATGATCATATGTAAAAGCTGCGATTCACGGTTGAATTAATATTATAAAACATAAAAAAAGCAAAAAATTATTTAAAAAAAACAAACAGAAAAAACCTACCAGCCACTTTTAAACTTCACTCGTATCGACAACTCCATGTACAACAGGAGACTGACATGGTTCTGTTTAGAGAATACAAGAAGCTGTGCTCTATGTATTTTAAATTTATTTCTAAGGTCCTCAAATTGCTCAATATCATCAACAATGCTAGAGGAGTCATCAATGTAAGTGCAAAAAGCACACACTGGACCAGAAGCAAGATGGAACCTATAGAGATAGGAACCAAACCTACCATGGTCTGAGAGCACCTGAGCATTATAACAATTAATATTAATATTTTTAAGTTTATACCGTTCCAAGACTTTTGGGAAAAACAAAAAGGTTTTCCTTCCAGTTGAACAACTGTCCCACCTAGCTTGTCAAGAATCAATGAGTGAGTATTTTAAAAAAGAAGAACACTAGGAAAGGACTCCAAGGTAAGCGGATCAATATTAAGGAACCGGAAATTCTTGACATTATTAGAGTATCTATCAACTCTAAATTCTGAGATGATGGAGGCGCCAATGACAAAAAAATCCAGTGGCATTATGTTAGATATTTTGGAGAAACTAAATCTGCAAAGGTAAGGGACTCCCAGTTTATCCTGAGGCGCTTCTCCTAGGCAACTTGCCATAGAAGCTAGGAAGTCAGTCTAATATAAATTCTGCTGGCCCGCTAATTTGTTACTTTAGTAACAGAAATAGGTTTTTCCTGGAAACAAGCTTTGAAGTGTTCCATGACATCGTCTTCTGTAATATTGTTTGTTCTAAATAAACAAATAGTCGGGTCCAAGAGTTTCTCTTAATGGACTTTTACATCCTTTATACGTTCACTAATGATCGAGGTAATCTTATCAGAGTCATCTTTAGTTGCCATATTAATGATTGCTGTATTACTGTTAATTTTTTAATAAAAAGTTACTTTAACCTTTTCTTTCAAAGGGCACACTTTCAGTTTCAGATCTTTGCCAAAAGCTTCTATATTATCGGATTTGATGATTATTTTATATTTGACGTTTTCTTCTTGTTGGCAGCAGCATCTTATTAGATGAATGCAGAACATCCTGCACTACCCTCTGGATTGACGTTTGTTTAGCAGCTAAGACTTTTTTCAACCCATCAGCTAATCCAATTGATTTTAACAAAATAGTATCAATCTTCAAAGTGGATTCAATAATTGGTTCCTTCTCTGATTTGGTGACACTTATTTTTAAATTGTGACCGAATATTATTTGTGAGCTGGGAAACCTGTTTCAACAGGCTCCCCAACTCACCAACAGAGTCCATATTAGCTGACTAGTGGGTCTCCCCACTGACAGTAAAAACACTTGAAAATTTTAAAAATTAATATCACAACTAATACAGCACGGAAATAATCAAAAACACAATTTATAATTCTAGTTTAAAAAAATAAAAAATAAATATATATATATATTTTTTAAAATCTGTATCTTTGTAAATAAATGTCAGAATCACATGGGAAAAGAACTAGAACAACCACAAACACAAGCTTAAAAATGTACACTTAAAAACTGAAAAACTCAAAAAAAAAATTTAAAAATGGATAACTCAAAAAATAAGTTCTCAAAATTAGCGCGGGTGGCACGCACAAGATCAGGAAGAAGAGGAGATAAAAACTTATCTCAGCCCTGGAACTTGAACGTTCGAACGACCAACCGCACACAACGAACGCCCGGCACAATAGTTTAAATTATACCTGGCGACTTAATAATACTTTTTCTAGCTCGTATATTCGGCCATTACTAAACTTGATACCTAATATTCACGTACGATTGATTGTATTTCGTTTGTTTTGGAAGATTTTTCACTTGCTCCGGCATCGGAAACTTATTTTTAACGAACACTTGGTAAGTGCAATTCTGTATCCGAGTTAAATGTTAAAATTAAATTCTAAATTGCATATCAGAAATATAACTACGCGTGCGAGTCATTTTTTTTTGTTTATCGTTATTTCAATTTTATTCGGGTTTTTCTTAGTTAGTTTTTATACTTGATCATATTTGCTAATCGTTTTACGCGTAGAAGTTTTAAATGTTAGTTACGAGGAAAATCTAACTTCAATAATTGACGCAGCGAAGCCGCAAGATTATCCAACACAATCATCGTACATTGGAGAAGATGACCATAAGAGAGTGATATGTGACCAAGGCGAAGCCTGCTGAGTGCTATGTAGTTGGAACGGGTTAAATTGGCCGGTGGTTCCCAGAAGCCTGCATTGAATTTGATGGTGAGAAGGAAGTTATGGTGGTATTACACTTCTGTTGCCAGTTGTGGTGGAAGAAGTATTTGAGGGCTGTGTTTAGTACTGTTGACGGCGGGGCTTTATAGGTTGTAGGGGGAACGTAGTATAGAATGGGCTGCCCTATCCGCTACTTCATTCACCAAAATCTCCTTATGACCTGGAACCCACAAGAGGGATACTGGATCTGTATATTGTGATAATTTGTAAGTAATTAATTAGAGGATTCTTTGATTTTGTGCTTTGGAGGGCCAATACAGCGGCAACAGAGCCTGTAACGATTAATGTTTTGGTGCCACAAGTGTTGAAGACAAAAAAATAAACCGAATAATTCTGCATCATATATAGAACAAGAATTATGCAGTCGTATTGGATAGCATAAATTGTTAACGGAGAATGCACCTACTGCAAGGCTAGTAATATTTGTACCTTAACGATGCTCTTTCACGTTTTCTGGCACCTCTTATTTGCTTTGTGTAATATGCTTTTCAAGATTGTCTCTCCTTAAAATATGTCCTACATGACTAGCAGTTTTTGTTTTTTTGTACCATGTCTCCCAGTGTCGAGATATTAGATATCGATGGCCATCCACGGTATCCTCAGTATTCCAGCAGTGTCTTCCAAACTTATTTGTGCGGTGAATGTCTTTTTCCTAGGCAGTTCGACATTCCGAAGCATAGAGAAATATTTAAATTACTAAATTAACTAAACGTATTTTCGTAGGCGTAATTATAATTCTGGTTGCAATGCGTCTTTTAATTTCTCCAGAGCGTTCTCTTGTACTAATAATAAACGTCCCAAGGTTCATATATTCGTGTATCGATTATAAATTTCGAGCTCGATGTTTTGACTCGTCGCTTTGTTTTTTGTTTTTTTTTAACGGCTGTTACATTTACGTTAACATAATATGCACAAGAAATCAGGCTTCAATCGAGAATGGGTAATAATATGGAGGGCATTGAACAGAATACGAGCTAGGTGTGCTCGAATAAGAGAGAACACGTCTAAGTGGTCATTGACAGAGAATCTAAACTTAGACTCAACCTATTGTATTGCAGAGTTGCCATACTTCGGTTCAATGTATCTAATTTTATGAACGCGGGTTATGCTCTGGACCTAGCAAAGTATTAGTCCGAGAAAATATAATAGTAATAGAATGACCTGAACATGACACGAACAAACATTTACATTCAACGCTTAAAACTCTTCTTACAGGTGTTCCGCGAGAAATAGTTTTAGGTCCTTTCGTCTAAAAACTGTTATCCGATTTTCCTAAAACATCTTCCTTTCTTCCATGCTGCTTTTTATGCCGACGATCTGTGGTGGGCTATTTTATCCATCATATAGAACTGATACCATTTACAACGGGGAACAAAAACCGGCGCGCGGTACCGTCGACGATACTTAGCATAAGAGGATATCAATTTAGGTCTAATATAAAAATGTGCTAATCCTAGCTTATTGTACTTTGGGTAACTTTCTGTTTACTTTGTTTTTATCTGATTCTCCTAAATTACCCGATAGTCACATTGCTCTTTTCGCCGACCACATACATCTTATACGTATTTCTTTTATACCTAAAGCGATTACTAATAAGTTACAGCCGGGAATGAGTATCATCTTGAGTTGTTAAAAAAGATATTGACTTGAACTGTGTCAAAACTCAGCCTATATTTCTCATCCGCAGACGTCCTACATTTCCCGCTGAAATCGCAGTTAATTCCACCTTTAGCTTCGGGGCAATATTAGACTAAATTTTTCTGAACGCATTTATCGTGTTACCGAGAAAGCTATGAAAGGGCATATCTGCTATTTATTCATTATTTAACGTAAGATCATTTCTCAATGTTAATAATAAAATAATTCCCTTATAAAACACCTATTCATCCGGCAAACACGTACTACAGCTTGGAGTCATTACAAAAACGGTATCTCAGATGTGTACTAAATGTTCTTAAATATTGTGGAATCGTCGATATGCATGTACTACTTTAAACGTGTCTTATATATTTAGAATCATATACCGAATTTACGAGTTCGGCGATTTAATCCGTGATAATTATTTAATTTCGATGCGTCGGTAATACACGGTTGTAGGCAACTTCAACTTATGTATACAGTGAATATAGGAGACACTTAGACGTGATATACAGTGAATATAGGAGACACTTAGACGTGATAACCTTCTGTAACGTAATATGGGACTCGTTTAACGATTTATTACTTATTCAATATTTGCTTATTGTTCTAACGTGTCGTTCTTTTGAATTATTATCATTATTATTAGAAATTAAATATCTCGGAGTATTACTGGATAAAAGATTAATTTTTTATTTGTCTAAAAAAGTTAAGAAAACTTAATTATTTATTCTCTATCGGAACATTTGACACGATTGTCTTTTAGCAATGTACCAGCCAGTTTTAACCTATGGTATAGCACTTTGGGGATATCACATTAAAGCAGTAGAGGTATTAGACAAATCTATTATACTCAATATAAAGGGAAATAACGATGCGTTCTTAGAAAGCAGGATCTTAATAGTATCTAAACTATATAAACTGCAACGTCTGACGTTTATAACTAAAGAATTATCATAAATTTAATATATCGATTGGTGGAGGAAAGGCTACATCAGCGGGAGTACATCAGGCGGTTACTCCATGCATCAATAAAACTCATATGAGATTGCAGATTATTTACCGAGCAGCTGTATAATTTGCCTAATGATGATGATTATGTAACAGCCATCTGACTGATTCGCCCCAACACGATCCTGCGCCACGCAACATGATCACTTGTCGTCCTCTTCGAGTCCACATAATTTTGTCTATAATCGTCATTCTGGGTCTTCCACGCGGTCGATAACAATTTTCCATTCAATAATTATGGATAATATGCTTTGATTTGACCTTAGTGTACATGTCTAAACCATCCCAGTCGAGTTTTCCTTATCGGGTCATTTCTTTTTTCGTCCATTTTGTCAAGTACTGCTTGATAACTAATTTTTTCTGCCCGGGATATTCGTTGAAACTTCCTCCAGCACCACATTTCAAATGTTTTTGCGCCATACAGCACAGTTGACCAAACGAATGTTTTCATAAGCTGTTTACGTAACATGACAGTGATCGTTGCACTAGTAGTGAATGTTTATCTGTGAACGCTTGCTTACCCATGGTTATTCTTTTTTGCGTATTTTCGATGTACAGTCGAGATTATGGGTCACACTATCTGGCCTAAATATTTGAACGATGCTACTTGTTCTAGTGCCAGAGAACTAAAAATTGATCTCAACTATAAACGACAGGGCTGAAAACTGGTTAACATCGTTCATTTTAGGGTAAATAAAATAATAAGCAATCGTATACAGTAAAAGTGGGTTGGCTTAGCCGCAGTTAAGTAGTTAAATATTTTACTGTATTTCTTACGTTCGGTGTTTGATATTTAGTGCGTATGAAAGTACATATGTAAGATTTTGACATTAACTTATCGTACATTTTAAGTTCGGTAATAAGCATTGTATACGTGTATGTGGGTGAAACAAATGTGTAAATGTAGGAGTTATATAGATGCATATCGTATAAATAAATAGGTACTCGCGCAATTATGCTCACAGCCAATGTTAATAAACTTAATAATTTTATATTTAACTATTATTCGAGAAGAAATAAAATGATTCGATTTGATTCGATTATTATAACTTTATCTTTTTCGCTATACAGTTTTTTTTTTATTTTTTAATTACTATCGTTGACGAGTATAAATTTTCTTTCGACTATTTTACGCGTTTTTATATTAATGATTCGGCGTTATAATAATTTTATACGTTAAAATTTGTATTCGATTACTTTCGTAATTTATGCGAAATAAATGTTTTTCTTTTATTTTTTTTTTCACGATTTTATACAGTTGAAAACTTGAAACTCGAATAGCCATCGTTCGGGTTCCATCAGGAGACGATATCGATGAAATGCAGATAAAATATATTTAAAGTCAAATTTAAATGCCGATTTATACGCGAAAAAAATTATGAATACGCTCGTAGAATATTCTATCGACATCGATTAAGGTAAAGGTTAGGAAAAAATAATGTCGAATCTCGGTCAAAAACTTCTTTGGCGATTGATCGCAGTAACACGTTATTTTTTACTACCGTTATATTTAGGCGTGGGCAGTAGCTAGGAAACGATTTTGGGGTGGTGGCCAATTGACTATACGACTGCGAACTGAATGAAGAATTGGAAGCGACGGAGGAAACGTAATACCGGGATAATGGATGAAAAATGTCTTCGGCTCTTTAGCCGAGGAAATATAAACGCGAATAAAATTCATAACCGACAAAGATTAATAGTCGAAATTTCGAGGAACGTGAAAAAAATTTGCAATCGAATTTACTCGAAAATAAACGCGAAAGAAAAAAAATGAAACGAACCGTAATTTATCTTCTATATAGACGCGATGGAGGGGGTTGATATAAATTAATCTATAACTTTCTTCTATATCTATTTCGGGCCATACGGTGGTTGAGATTTTTTTCTTAAAACAGACCTTCGAAATTAACGATACGCGCGCGAGAGAGATGAAAAATTTAAATCGAATCGCTAACAATTATCGACGATTTTCCTTTCAAAAAACAAAAAAATCCTCTGCGCCTCCTGGTACACGGATTGAAACTTGAAGACGGTTTCCCAAAAAGGCACACTTATTTAATAAACTCGCGATTTCGTGCAAATTCCATAAAAAAAAGCGCAATGTCCGCTATTCTTAAGTTGACGTGGCGATGAGTAAACTCTGTTTTCGTTCTTAAATCTACGTACACGCAATAAAATAACGCGTAGTCGTACGCGCATGCGCAAGAAAAATAACAGGAACACGCGAGTTTCGTATTTTCTCTAGCGCATGCGCGCGGCTATTTATTATTTCTTTCAAATCTTCGCTGCCTAACATCCTATGTTTATATAAGCCGTTGGCTAGTTCGTTTTACGGGTTAACTCCCATATACAATGCGCCAATAGAAGTTTCAGTTTTCGAAATTACAAGTCCCATCATTGTAGCCCAGTTGTACCATACAGTCGTAATGACGATATCGTGACGTCATTATTTATTTACAATATTTGGGAGTAAATTTTAATGAAAAATATTATATATATATTTTTTTTTAATGGATCTTCGGAAGACACTAATATGATGAGAAATTGTACTACTAGGGAGCCAAAATCAGCGTGTGGGGTTTGAACCAAGAAAAACACCCCCTCTCTATAGAACAAAGGGACATTTAAATTACGATACAAATTCAGAGACCCTCGCACATAAATCAACTTATCGGGATGGAAGAAAGGATGAGTTAAGTACATTGTTCAATCTAGTAAAAGTGCGTCTAGTTTATGCTTATAACTTAAACTTGATTAAATAAGGGATAAAAATAAGTATTAATGATGGTAAAAACTTATACACAGACTTAGATATGAACTCAATTATAAAATAAATCAAAATTATAAAAATGAATAAAATCTAGAAACGTAAATTAAAAAAAAAAAAAAAAGATTAAAAATGCTAAAAACTCATACCAAAACTTAAATACAAACCCAATTATAACAAATCAAACGAACTACAATATTAGCAATCAAATTACAAGGTCAATTATAACAAAAATCAAACTAAAACTACAACAATCAAATTCTTACATTATACTCACAAACTAATTCAAAATAACCAAAGACATAATTATAAAAAATTTAATAATTAATTACAATTATAGAATTTGCAATAATTGCGATTTGGCAGTAGACATTTGATTATGCTAACAAATAAAAAAGAACTTTACCGGTACTGCTATCACGATTGACTTAAAAATATAAAAAAAAAAAAATTAAAATTTATTTTTAAATTGAATTCGCACATGTTCACCGTATATAAGGAAGTTTTCGACTCTTTTACCTAATGGAAAAATCTATGTGCTGTTAATATTTACGACGGAGGACAGCACAAGGCACTCAAATAATGTATGGTTGATCAACCTCACGTACTGTACTCTAAGTGCAGGCCGAATCATCAGCAAGCCGGAAGCTTTAAAGATAGGATCCAAAATTGCCACGACTCGTCAATGTACATTGTAGAAGTTGATATCAAAATTTAGTAATTTCAAACAGGGAACACAGAGTAGTATTGTATAATGAACCCATACGGAGCGGCGTGAATATGACTCATCGTTTTGTAAGAATTTAATTTAGTTTATATATGTGTTTTAATTGTTCCCGTATATTTATAACATTCATCGTTTTTTTTTTTTTTGTCTTTTTTTTTAAGGTGCCGTGTATCACAACTTAGGTTAGAGGTACCATTTGAATTAAACGGATATATATTTGTTACTTTTAAAAACTAGATGATTTTTTCAAGTTCCACTGTATTTTTTTTGTTTTAAGCGGGAGGCGGAAAATCTTCAAAAGAAGAAAAAAGAGCTTAATATGATGAAGGTCCCTGCACAATGAAAAGACCTGCACACTTATAATTAACTTATTGCGATGGCAGAAGGGAATACATAGTCCCTTCTTACATCGAATTAAAAAAGTAACAAGTTTATGCACTAATTAAATATTAAAAAAAAAAGAAAAAAGAATAAAATGTTGTAAAAAAAGATAAAGAACAAATAAACTCTCCAATTTAAATTCTATAAGGTATTACTCATACCAAAGTAAAGTACACAAACAGCTGTTAGATAGTTTTTTCATTAAATTCAATTTCTTTAAGGACGATCGTTTTAATTCATTTATGCGTTGCCTCCAGGAGAGTGTGTCGTAGAATGTTAGGCCGAGATATCTGACTGTCTCTGTCTGAAGGATTGATATATTATTTAGAGCTCGTTAATTTGCAGAAATGGATGCATTTGATTTTTGATACCGACAATTCTAAACCGTTTTGTGTCGTCCACTCGTACGCTTTACTGATTGCATTTTGTAATATCCGAGTACCCGGTTGTAAATTTTTACAACCGATACCGATTGTGAAATCATCTGCGAACAGAGTAGAAGATATAGACGCAGGTACAGATGTTGTTAAATCGTTTATTGCTGTAATAAATAATGTTGTACTTAGCGCTGAATTTTGTAGGACACCGTTTTGCAGCTGTTTTGAGGCGGATACAGCTCGACCGATTCTTACTCGAAAGGTGCGCTCCGATAGGAAGTTTTGTATAAAGTGCATTTTGTGTCCCAACTTGTGCAAAATTAAGATTGTTTTTATCTTCTAAATCCGATCAAATGCTTTTCTAGTATCGAAGAAGACTCTTAGGGTGTGTTTACGTTTTGTAAAGTTGTTTTAAACGAACGATCGTAGGTGTAGAAGGTGGTCTGCTGTTGATCGCGATGGTCGGAAGCCGCATTGTGTCGGTGATAACAATTTTCTGTTTTCTAGTTCCCATATCAGTCGTTTATTTACGATTTTTTTGAAAATTTTACATAGAACGGAAGTTTATTGGTCTGAAGTTATCTAATTGTGTCGGGTTTTTGCTTGGTTTTGTATTGGTATTATACTGCATTGGAAAGGATCCAGCTGTCCATTTGTAGTTAAACAACTGAACTAGCTTGTTATACATACAATCTGGAGCCTTCTTTAGGAACAGGATGTGAATATTGTCAGCACCGATTCTTTCATGGAATTAACAGCGCTGACAATTTCGTTTTTCTCAATGAGCGAATTATATGTCGGATTTGTTGCTGTATCGAATTTTAATTCCTTAGATTCCATATCTTGTTTTATTTGTAACGAAGACGGCGGCAACTTATTGTCGCTTGCGATAATTTCAAAAAACAGTGCAAATTGTTCCGCTTACTGAGCATTTTTCCGGCCACCAAGGTACTGGAGTTTTATTTTTAGGTAATGGTTTTTTGTTTTTCGGATAGCTCGATCAGCGTGTTTTAGAATGTGCTTTCAGTAGAATGCAACGAGTGAATTCAACGTACATCTATTATATACGTATACCCATATATGTATGTATACGTGAAGAATGAAGTCCTATTGATAAAAAATGTTCCTAAACGATTTTCGTCCCCCCCCCCCGAACATTGACAGAGGATGAACCAAACGACGGGTCGCGGTAAGCCGGTATGAGGTGTGGCTTCTTTATTTTCTCAACATGTTGAATCTGACCAACTTAACGAATAACCGAATTAGCGATCGACCTTCTTACCATTCGTAATTCCGGTTCAAAAAGCATATCGCGAAATCTTTAGAAGAACTTTAAAGCGTTTAATTGAGACTCTAATTATTATTCGTCCAATTATTACTCGCTTCGTAAACGGAATCGGTTTCAATATCTTTTTTCTTACATCGTTCGGTCGTAAGTTCGAAAATTGATAATAAAATAATAATAATAATAATAATAACGTCGATTAAATTAGGATGGTTTGACATTTGACGTGGGACGAACATTAAAACGTAATTTGAAACATTCGAAATGACGACTTACCGTCCATGTACTTTACTTTTTATATTGACTCCCCACCTACTATTTTCGAAATTTCTAAAATGAGCCTAAGTAACGGTTGGTTCGCCATCTTATCACAGTACGAAACTGTCAAAATAAAATCGACTGCGGCGCAAAAAGAAGAAAACGAAGCTCTCGAAACCGGAAATAAACCGTTCGATAAAAGTTTTCCCATCTCATCGTCGGACGGAATCGTTTTTTATCGTCTTTTTTTCTTTTTTCTTTTTTTTTTTTTTTGTCTTCGACTCCCTTCTGTCTTTCGATGTTTACCGTTTCATTACTTAGATGTAATCTGAAAGTTGACGTTATTTTTATTATACGCCCACGAATGGTGCCGGCGAGGGGAATTACCGACGAGAAAGTAGCGTCGCCGTCGAAAATGAGCTACTTTGAAAGTTTAATACGACCGCAACAAACTTTTCGAAATGTAGATAAAATTTTATCGCAGTTCATTATTACACGCAACGCGCACCCATGTACGGGTTAATATTATACAGAAATACCAAAATAGATTTTTTTTTTTAATATATGTACGCGCTTTGAAGTAACTTAATAGGAACAAATTCAAAAGTTATATATATTATATATATATATATATATTGTTGTATTTACAAAACTTATCTTAAATACGGCAAAAAAGGATAATATTAAATAAATGGGAGAGTAAAAAATGACGGTGCGGAATCCGTGTGGTCGGTCACTGAAAAAATCGTGGAGAAATATAGAATTGACAAAATGATGGAAGCAAAAAATTAAAATATTTAGAAGTGAAATGAACGGAATGCGAGGGAAAATGGGTATAAAACTGAATTTTGACAAGCAATTAACCGATAGGATTACCAATGATAAAATTTAAAAGTACTAGAGATTTTTCTATTCTATTATTTCAGTTCAGTCCTAAGACTAGTCTTTGTCCACGATGAAATTTTTCCAACAATTTTCGTAACCATCGAATCCTGCGTGTCACGTAGTAACTACGAACGAATTTCTTCAACGTCCTCGTTTCCTTTGGATTTTGTCCTCGAAAACATCTCGAAGTATTCGTCTGCGTGTCTTAATAACACGTCTATTAACTTCTCCGTGTCCGACCTATTAATTTCCATTGTCTCGTTTATTCTATCCGTAATGTCTTGATTTTTTATCTTGTCCGTCCATCATTTTACCATCCCCATTCTCCACCAGAGCCACATTTCGAACGCTTGCAACTTGTTTACATTTCGTTTATTTGTAGTTCGAGTTATATAATAGACCATATATATATATATATATACGCTCTTTCAGCAAACGTTAGTTAGCGTTCATTTTTTTTTTCTTTAATATACCTCGTTTCTTCTTAAAAGCTTCGCGAATTCAATACGTGAACTGATTTCCCGGTCACAATGTAAGTCGTCCGATAGTACTCGTCCTAAATATTTAAATTGTTCCTTTTGTTCGGTTTATTTTTTACCGATCTCTACGTATAAATGGGATAGTAGAGATTATAGAAAGATAAATTATTCCGACAGAAGAAATAACGCGGAAATAGAAATAATAAATGACAAAATAAAAATGGGTTAAAATCATTGAACATTTTCGTTAAAAAATCATCAGAAAGCTTTTCGACTGTTAAACCACTATTAAACAATAAAACATAAAAATATGTACAATTTATTAAATATATATATATATATATATAAATAATACCAGTTTAGATATTTAGAAAAATTAGCAAATTTAAAAAACAGTGTTTATAAAATAATTTGAAAATATACTGAAACTACAAAAAATACAAAATTACTGTTTAAGATTAATACTAAGTATAAACCGAGATATACTCGAATATCATTAATGCCAGGATATCTTAAACCTTTCCTACATTACATTTAAGAAGAGATTTGAGGAAAATCTGAACAATTTTACGAAACGTGCAAATTATCCGATATACATAAATAACATAGACGATTATGAGTCACTAAGGCTTAAGAATATGAAATACAAAACACCGGCGAATAAATACTCATCATTTGATGAATCTATCATTGTAATTATGTGTGTTCATATTGTATATAGTGTATATGTGAATACAATATATATATACATATACATATATATATATATATAGTTATATGTGTTTTATAGTATATGTATATTGTGTATTTGTTTCTTTTTTATGTACATGCTATTTCCATAATGAAATATATTGCGCGTAGGTTTTTGTTTTGTATTTTTTTTTTGTAATTTTTTCCCTGTATTAAATATTATTTTTTTTTTTCTTTTATATAATTTATTTTATGTTTTCATAATTTTATTTTAAGCGCTAAGCCTTTTTTTTACGCACTTTCCGGAACGTTTACACTGTTATATACATGTATATATATATATATATATATACCATGTTTGTAAATATGTTTATTATTTATGAATAAAGTTCTTCTTCTAGTGAATAAGAACGCAATCAACCATTATATGCGTAAACCGCAACATAAATAGTCGGAGAAATATAAAAAAAAAAAAATAAATAAAAACTTTTCTGTCTGACATTAAAATTATGAATAATGTTCTTTTCGGAATTAATTCTTCATCAAAATATAACGTCCGATTTAATGAATTATTTTTATATTTTTCTTTCGATATTCCCATTTTGTTATAATGTTTTTCTGTATTTAAAAATTTTATGGTTAATATTATCGATTTTATTATGTTTGAATAATGTTTTCCGAGTCATCATCGTTCTCGTAGGTGAATATACGTTCCTCGAACGTTATTTATCTGTCTGCGTACTGTTTTTCACGTTGATTACGATTGCTGATTTTTTAAATATAAAATATTCTTTTAATTTCAATTATTATTTCTTATTGTTAAAGTAACGGCGCTGATAATTTGATGCAACTTATATTTAAAGTGTGTACCAAGTCACTTTTGAAATTAGAAAATGTTCGGTTTTCTTCACTCGAGATTGCGACCGCTATATTTAAGTTTTGGCAATTCGTAGGTAATTCAGAATTATCTGTATATAATGCGATACTTCGTATTCCGGAGGAGAAAATCTTAAAATCTACAGTACACGTTAGAAACGAATTTATTAACTATACTACATGTTAGTTTTAAATAACTTATCGGTTGATAAAATAAAAAACAAAGGCATTTAACAAAGTGTATCTTTCATTACTCATTTATATACTTCAGTAGTTAATGAATAATTACACAGCATTTCTTAAATCTTATTTGTTTCCACGTACTTTACTACTATTAATCGTATATACTTTATTTATCATATATATATTTTTTTCATAATTGACATTAGTAAAAACAATTTTAAGCTTCATACAGACTCATTATCTTCAAAAATAAAACTATAGTACAATATTGCAGATTGATCATATTACAATCGAGTTCTCAAAAAGAACGTTTAAAATTTAAAATGTGTTCGGAAAAAGTATTCTACGTTCAAAAAAAAGCAACTATCCTATTATTGTACACCCCGCGCAACTGCTTCATATAGTGCGGTAGTTTCGATAGCAGGGTTTTATAAACCTTCATAAGCACGTTTGCCGTTATAGTAGTACATTTTCAAAACAATTCTACGATTCTTGCACGGAAACATAATTGGAGTAGATGATGGTCGTCGTCATATTTTTAACTGATAACTCGGATAATCTTTTATTAGTATCTGCGGGTTATTTCGCTATCCGTCATTTATGAACGCGCCCCCTTCCGGTTACAGCTGCAGGTTCATGGGAAGTATAAGCACCGTTTAAAGGTATTCGTGCTTATACCATAATTTTAATTAGGCTAATTTTTTAATCTGTTTTTTACTGTACTCGTGCGTATTTTATATATATGCATATATATATATATATATATATATATATATATATATATATATATATATATGTATGTATGTGTATGGATATAATAAAATGTACGTCCTTTGTTCATCCATTATGGTAAATGGGAAGTAGAACAGACACGCGAATTGTTTAATCACATTACTCGACCGAAGTGTTGTCCCAAACTGTAATGCGGAGGAATTTTTACGAGCAGTAGTGGCGGAATTTAAAGAAGAAATAGACCTGTATTATATTCTAAAGGATAACCTGGAACATTCACTAGATAAAGATCGGATTAGAAAAAGTCCTTTTATTCGGATCTCGAGTGCAATTCCATTTTTAAATAACGGAATGCGTAATAATAATATTTTTTTTTTTTACTTTAGACCGACGATTATTCCATCAGATTAAATTACGGCGATAACTAATAGCTATAATATGATCAGTAGCGATAATAGTATCATTATTAGTGTATCGGTATTAGTATAGTAGTAATAACACTCACCTATTTAATGACACTAACAATGCTATCGGTATTTTATAAGTAGTAATTATGGCAGTAGTAGTAATATGTTGACTAGTGTACTCGTGTGTGAAAAGTAGCGGATGTACCGCTGTTCGATAGTGCAGACCGTATGGAAATACTAATAAATAAAAGGTTCCTAAAATTCTTGCGTAAGGCGGCTCTAAACACCCAACGTTAGGCAGGCAGATAAAAAATGGAATTGGAACACACGCGATTTCTCGACTTTAATAAACGGATTTACGACCAATCGGAAGAAGTGGGGAACTAATTTAATTCATCTATAACGAATTAATGATAATTTATTATATTACATTATAACATTTAGGAACGTAGGTAAGCATGTACGCATTCGTTATACGATTCATCCGTACTAGAACGAAAATTTTACTTTAAGTGCTTAGCTAGTGGAACTTTTGCTAGAGCGTAAATTTTTAAGTAATTTATAATTCGATCGCGTTCGTATATTATATTATAAATGACGTGTTTTCGCGACCGTAATTCTTCTTTGAAACAATTACGAAGTGAAAATTGATAAGACGAGTTAAAATTTATTAATCGAGGAAAAGATCTAGAAAACTTGCGCCATGTAATATAGAGACGCTATTAGGTTTATTTTAAATACAATTTAATTTATAATTTAATAAATCGCTGCCCGTTAAGTGTGATCGGTAATTTAGTTAGTACATAAATATAACCGTTCGAATTTATTCTAAGATGGCCGTGTATATGTAGTGAATCATGTTTGCGGATGTTAACGCCAAATATTTTTGAATAACGTCCTGAGGATCGTTATATCCGATGATTTTTTTCGATCGTGTTTTAGAAGAACTATATCAGTCGTAAGGGAATTGTACTGATCAGTAGAGAACATTAGACAAACTTATTACTCTCCAGCCGTCTCTTCCCAAACTCCCGTGGTTCTATTTCTTTAAGAAGATTAGTCGTAAGGGAATTGTACTCATCGGTAGATTACGATTTGTACATCATTTGTTGCATTGTATATATATATATATATATATATATATATGTGTGTGTGTGTTTGTACATATATATAAATATATGTGGCGTCGATAAGATTTCTTTAACTTATTTTTTTTTTAATTTAGCGATATGATTTGAAGGATACCCTACCTTTTTTATAATTTATATACAAATATATGAATTAAATTATTTCTTGGGATGGACAGTATTTAATGAGTCAGGTACTTTTACATATTTTTGTTCTTCAACATTTGGTTTATAATATTGTTTACGTGTATATATATATATATATATATATATATAAAATAACGTTTTCAGAGTAAGTGGATACACGAGCAAATTAAATAATAATAAAAATAAAATTTAAATAAAATATTTATAATATTACAATACATATATAGTATAGTATTTGATCGTGCAAAATATATAACACTAAAGTTAGAAAGTTCCCCTGATAGAAGATAAATAGATGAGGAAATTCGACAGATATCGGAACGAATAAAGTGTTTTTAGATGCCTCCGTAGGCGCAATTACCGATTCAGTAAAGAAGCATATTACATTAAGTGTTCTCGAATGAAGTGCACGGATAGAATCATTAGAGTTCATTAAATTTCCCGGCAATTAAATTACAATTCGATGTAACTGGTACATACTCAAATTTAAACACTCATCGAATGTGTACAAGTGCTATATAAGGCAGTTCTCTGAGGGCAACAGGCGAAATTTCGTCATGCACGGAGCCTTCCTTTAATCAACATTATGATTTCTGCACGGTTGTAAACAACAATTTAATTTATCGATTATCTCAATAATTCGCCGGTGAGTCGACATTACTACATACACCGTGAGATTGAAACAATGCGACAGATGACATGCAGGTAGATTTTTTCGTGTCCCATCTAGCCTAGTTGCTAGCTTCACACCGAATGTGAGTATCCTGGCAAACGATCATTTCATTCTCCGTACCATTTTTCATATGGTGTAATCCCTGTCTGCATAAAAACTGAGCAGTCGGAGTACTAAATTTATTTCGTTTTACTTATTTAACTGTTAATCCTAGCTGCTTGCGGAATTCAGCGTCCAATTTGTAGCCTTGTTTGTGGCCATTCTCCGTTTCTTTTGGATAATAGTCATCCTGATAATTAGTACTACAGGTGGGTAATCTGATGAGAGATAATATTCTGATATTTCATTGTGATTCCTTTTGAAAAGTAAAAATTTACGAGATATTACTTTTTGCGACGATCTGTAGGGGCCAATATGTTGGTTTTCGTGTAGACAGAAAACTATGTACGGAATTTTGAAACGTTTGAAGTAACTCCTAATTCTGATACGTCATATTAGCAGGAGACGATCCTCATGTTACGTGTTTTGCGTTAAAATCATCTCCAATAATAAATCGGATCCAAAAATTTTTCAAACCCATAAATAGTAATGACGTTTTAGTCGGTGCTTAGGTAGACAGTAAGTAGCAAGTACTTCAAGTAACGCGTTGTTTTACATAACTATCATTGTTGTCGACTGCGCATCTTCTTCATTATATTCAGCTTCTATATAATGTCGGGTATTCTGTTTTATAATAATTGCGGTTACTTTATGTGCACCCCCCCATTGAAACGAGGGAGTGTAATAAATGTCATATCCCTGTATTCTAGGAATATTTCTAATAGTGAAACACGTTTCGGAAAGCGGAGCAATGTCTATCTGATAATCCAAAGCAAAGTTCCCCAAGTTAGTTATCGTGATCATTAGCATTCGACTGCGTGTAAAGAGTCTATGATTCCTGATTGTTATTACGACGAATGTAAAACAGTATGGATATCAGTTCGTTAGTAATTGATGTTAGTTAAAGCTGCAAGACACTTAATGACGTCATTGAAGCTATGCGGTCAAGTCTTTCTCAAATAACTATGTTTTCTGTACAGTTCTTCATTTTTACCTCTTCTTTAGGTTAATAAATTTTCTGGTAATCAATTTTCTACCTTTTTTCCAAAATATCAAACTTTCATAACTCATTTTTTAACTATATATATACATATATATATATATTCTTCTCGTTGTTATCTCCACCAGCCTCGTTCGATGGTATCCGTCTAACGAAATATTGACCATAAATTGAAAAACTGAGAATAACGTAAAATGTTCAGTTCCATGCGCACGCATAATATGTGGTACAGGTATCGATACATGCACGTGTAAACGTGTATTTACTTTTACTATGTCGTTGAACACGGTATATATATATATATATATATATATATATTAATGTGCATGTATGTGTGTATGTGCAAGAAGGCTCTGTTATCAACGTAATATGTTTCTTTAAATGATGCGGAAATAAAGTTATCTCAGTTATGAAAGTTTTTCTAAAGTTTTCACATCGAGTTAAAATTTTAGAACCACTTTAAGAAAAATATTTACCGCAGAGAATTTACGGACCCGAAAGAGCTGAAGTACTGTAAGATCTTTTTTCCCGCTAGAACACGTTCGTCTGTAATCTCTTTTTCCTCGGTATAGGAAAAAAATACGAACATAAAAAAAAAGAGGAATATAAAGTTAGTGAAGTATTGAAGAGGTGCTGAATGGACAAACATTTAACTAAGTTCCTCTTTGGAAAAAATCCGAAAGTTTTCTCTTTCGTTAACGTTAAACGGTTATCGTTCTAACAATATCACTTAAGACGACGAATGACGGCTGTCTGGAAGTAGGTGTCACGTGTTTCGGATTATTTGAAAGGGAGGTATGGTGGTCCGTCAGTCGATGATTCAGTTTTATCTATTGCCGGAAAAGGAGCGGGAAAAACTTTGCCGTACGATTTGTTAGCATTAGTAAAACAACGATAACAATGAAAATGTCGTTTATTAAAGATAACTTTGATTTTATCCGCGAATTTGTAGTCTCAACAGTGTTTGTATTTGCAGCATATGTATAACGATATATATTTATATCATTCGCAATTAAATACGTACACGTATATATATATATATATATATATATATATATATATATATATATATCTCAGTGGCGTGCATTCCAGGTAAGCGAGGTAAGCGCCG
This sequence comes from Coronaproctus castanopsis, assembly GCA_032883995.1. Lineage (NCBI taxonomy): Eukaryota > Metazoa > Arthropoda > Insecta > Hemiptera > Monophlebidae > Coronaproctus > Coronaproctus castanopsis. Next base: position 64,154,092 of record CM065052.1, on the reverse strand, counting down.
CTTACCCTGAAAAATCCCGAAAAAATAATTTTTTTATCCTAACTTATAAAGGTATAGAATATGAAAACAGAAAGCGATTATATTGGCGCTTATTACTTCAACAACCGCATGTGATACTAGGCTGCGCACTTAAGTGTTATACTTAGTGTATGAATTGTGTTATACAGGCGCGTCGTATTAGCTGGTTACATAGAAAAGAATTCGTTCTATTAGGATACGTGCACAGAGATGACGGACTATAGGTTGTGACCTTCGGACAAGAACACGCTAGACGGGTAAAGCGCCTGTAAGATCGCTTTCAGCCGGCTATACGGATAATTCACTAACACAAAGACACACTAAACCCATAAACTCGAGGGCGACACTGGCAATGGTAAGCGCCCGTAATATCGCTTTCGGTTGGAGTTTAACGTGGTTTAATCCATAATTTCTGCAGGCTGTATGGTCGATTTTTTTGTAAACAAAATGCGTGTTCGGGAATTCATTGAAAAACCGTTTTCACGATTTAATTTTAATGAACAGTTAGAAATTATAAATTGTGGTAAGCCAAAATCAGAATTACCATTTTTAAAAGCTAAACAAAAGAAAGTACAACTTTTACCAGATATTTTGAAGCATCTCAATATGAAAACATTTTGTGGTTAACTGGTTGTGAAGATAGTGGAAAACGTTGGCCGTGTTTATTATTTGGCAGTAAAAAAAATAAATGTGTATGGAATGATCTTACTCAGGGATATGATAACTTGAATAATTTGATCGATGCGATTCAAAATCATGAACGTTCTGAGTCATGAAACTGAAGAAATTTGGTAAGTCGTGCATAGATTTACAATTAAATGATCAAGTACAAATTGAAGTCATGGAACATAATGAGATTGTACTACAAAATAGAAACATTTTAAAAAGATTAATTGATGCAGTATGCAATCTCGGTGTTCATTGCCTTATGTGGCCACTCTGAAAAGGCTGATTCCGATAATCGTGAGAATTATGTAGACCTTCTACAATTACTTTCAAAATATGATATGGTCCTGAAAACGCACATAGAGACTTCTATAACGTTCTGCGGTACTTCAAATCGTATTCAGAATGATTTAATTTCTTTGGTACATGCTGTTTTTCAAACTAAGATAAAAGAAGAAATAAAAAATGCGAAATCGTTGCTATATTACTGGACGAAACGTCGGAAATTTTAAATAATGTTTGTAGTTTTACGTTACATATGCAGTCACATTGCAAAAACTCGAGATAGATTTAATAAATTTATTGATGTGGATCGATCTGTTGATGGTATACTTGAGTATGTCAAAAGTATTACCGAATAACATGATTTAGCTCAAAATAATATCAGAGGTCGACACAGGTACAGGACCGATTAAGTGATTTATCTTTAATATTCATTGAAAAAGCGTTTTAAAATCAGCTACAAAATGAACCGATGGGTACGTTTTATGATTTTGTTATAACTGACTTTATTAAAATAGATCGTCGAATGGATTTTTTTATATTAAATAAATATTAAATAGATTTATCATCAGGTGTTTTTTGTAAATAAATTTTCGTTTGGTATAGTATTACACTTTATATGGTTATCGCTTACCCTGTAGAAAAATTCACCGCACGCATTGTATAGAGGACCGGCTACACGATGAGTGCAGTAATTTAAGGTATAGTTCAGAACGTAATATTATTAAAGAAGCGAATTCGAAGAATGTCAAGATTGTAGATTGCACGTCCAGTGTGGATAGGGCAGTAAGAAGTTTCTGTAAGTTGCAGAAGGAATAGACGTCTAACATGCAATGCCCGAATCGCGTTCTGCTGATAAGTACAATTCCTTTCCGCTTAATATTTAAAAAAAATTAGAACTATGGTATAATCTAGGAAGAGACGGTTGCAATTGATATAGTACCTAGTAATAAGTGACTGCTGTAACACTAAACATATATCTGTTATCAGAGTTTCTCCGACTGTATAAAACATATGGTATCGTGTGTGGAAACTAAAATGAATACACCACACCATTAGAAGACCCCGATTTAGCTAATAAATCTACAATTTCATTATGGGGAATTCTCCGATGTCGTGGTACCCGTAAAAAAGAAGTTAATGTCCACATTGAAATTCTGTAACCATGCTATGGCAGTGTTTGATGAATATCTTCCCTTCCACCGCGTAAGGTTGTACGTGGGCATTCGTTCAGGATATGATCCATTGTCTGGTTTCCTTGTTGGCAGTTACAAGATGAATCGTGTAATGCCTGTGTATGTAAAAAACCACCGCCATACATTTATGGACAGTGAGAGTTAACCCTAACTTACAAAGTATTCGTTTTAATACTATAATGTTACGTAAGGCATAGAAAGACGTTGTATTGGAAATGAATAAACATCATCAGCATAGAGGATATAGGACTAAGAGAATAAACAAGATGTAAAAATATGATCCGAATTGCCTAAGGACAATAATTTATTTATTGAATTTTAACATAATACTGTCGCTTATTTGATTTTTCCACAACATAAAGCTTCTTTCGTGCACCTCTCCGTGTATATGCGGCCATTTGTATGATTATACCTTTATGTGAATTTTCATACTTTTATACGGATAAATATGAATTTTTTTATAACGAGATATCCATATCTTGTATAATATTTTATGCATACACATATATATATATATATACACAAATGTTTTATTTACAATGACGGATACTATAAATAAGAGAACGGAGTTTACTCGAAATGTCGGTTGTTATGAATCAGAATTCCATTCTTCCGTTCTATGCCACTCGTGTGTATTGTTTGTAAATTATGCAAATGAACGAAAAACGGGATGGTAAATTGTACGTCGTAATATCTTCAAACGTAGTTACGACAGAAAGTCGCAAATGTATATGTCACGAACGAATGGTCACCCCTTATATTCGACAAATATCTAACCCTTCTCATTCTAACACGTCGTCCTTAATCAACCTTACCGGTAAAGTTTACGGCTTTTCGCTATTTTCAAGTTCTGAAACTCTTTATATAAATATGGATATATATATATATATTATATATACAACATGTATGCACATATAGTGTGTTTGTTTCAAAGGAACGTGAATGACTCTACTCGCCTCGAGCAACGAATAAAATGAAAACAAAAATATTGCCGGATTTTTGTTAGTTATTTTGCTCGTGAACTTTTTAAAAATTTGCGAATATTCGAATCTTATTTAAACAATAAGTTTTTGCGAATTTACAATTTTTTTAGTATATCGAACAAAATTTAACAAGAATCCAAATTTTATCGTTCTTGCTACACGTCAATCTTAGCTATTGAATTTGAAATATACCCCTTAGAAACGCGCGTAAACTTTAATTGGACGTCTACTTATCTTTTAATCGTTGCTGTTAGTCGCACATTCACAATCACACACACATATATTATATATGTATGTATGTAGCGCGGTGGCATAGTTTCTCGAGACATCATAGATAGACTTAATTTCAACAAGAAGGTTTTTAAGTCGATGGAAAGACACGAAGAAAAGTCAACAACAAAAATAAGTTAAAATTATTAAAATTTTCTTTATTAAAATCACGTCGATTTTCCGGCTGCAAAACCATATTATCAGGTGAAAACGTAAAAAATTAAATATAAAAATGTATATTATTTATAAAAATATAAAATGTAAAAAAAAATATTAATTCAGATTACAGTTGACAAAAATTAGCAAAAATCGCTAATAATAAAATAATCTGTTAGTGAGTGTGGTAGACAACGTATTCACTACCGGAGGATTTTATTAATATAATTTTATTTTCATTTCGCAAATTTTTGTAAATTGTGTATTTAAAGTAATATTTTTTACATTTTAAATTTTTACAAATTTTTATATTTCACCCGATAATATGTGATTTTACGGTCGAAAAGCTTTGGTTATTTTCATAAAGAAGAATATTTCAATGATTTTGACTCCCGTTTTTTTTTTGTTTAATTTTTAAAAATCACTATATTCCACATTTTTCAAATCAAGAAGAAAGGATGCTATTAGGTCGTACATAGTAATAGTAATCGGAGGTAAAAATAAGATTTCAATTAGAAAAAGAAACTCTAGGATTTAATGAGTAAATAAATAGTTTTGTAATCTGAAGTCTAAGCACATGCTGTTCAATAATCATAAAAAAAAAAAAAATGAAAAATTAAATTTGGGCGCAATATAGATTAAATATTCAATACATTTACTAAATACTTGAGTGCACGAATTGATAATAACTCAAAATTCTATAATTAATTATGTTACATTCGAAAAATTTATAAAAATGTTCGACAAGCGTATCGTAACAATAATAGAATAAATTATACGAAGGGAAGTATACTGATTAAGTTACGATTAACATATGAGGCTGCAATAAGGATGGCGAATAGGAGCCCTAATTTTTTCAGAGAAAATATTACAAAGTCAGGGACATTTAACGCATTCTGACACTGGCAGTTAAAAAGGAGATCTGCGATTAGAAGATTTGGATTAACGATAGTGGAAGTAAAAAAGTTAGTTGTTAGTTCCTTCTGAAATGCAAAGTTAACCGTACGGATTCAAAATTAGATAGTACAGCATGTCCCAGAGAACAAGGAGCTTGCGTTTTGGGTGGAACGTTATTCACGACAGTGCAAAGAGAGTTTCGAAAAGAAGTCAACGTTACACGGTGTAAACTTGTACCCTCTGTAAAGTCCATTGGGTTGATAACATCGAGAGATATGCAAAAAACGTCCGGAGACATTCGTACCCCCAACAAACATCGATCGAGTTCGGGCGGCGATCATTCGGAATCTCCGAACGGTTGTGCTCGTTTTGAACCTGTCGAGAGAATCTGTTGGCCGTATATTAAATTTCATATCTATAAACTAGTAATAACTCAGGAATTAAAAAGTACCGACCATGCACAACCAAAACTTTTGACTGAAACGATGCTGAGAGTAAAATCGAATATGAAGGAATCGTTTGATGAACGATAAAGCTCATTTCTATTCGGATTCGTAAACAAACAGAATTGCCGCTAAAGGTCGTCAAGTGAGTAACCACTTGGGCTGGACTGGCGAATAGTGGGGACTTATTTTCTCACTGCTACTGTCAACGGTACGCGCTATATTGAGGTGATAAACTCGTTTTTGCTTCCCTCAGTTCGTCGTCGTCTAGGCCGTATATAGTTTTTAGTCACACGGATTTCGCTTGGCCGCCGCGCTCGCTAGATTTGGCCGTTTCAGAATTTTTGTGGAGGATAGCTTAGTTTACGAAACACGTCCACGTGATCTGAAAGATCTGAAAACTCGAATTTCTGAAAAAATTTGAAAAACTCAGCGACCTATGATCGAGAAAGGCTTCGAAATGTTATAAAGACTATGAATGTATTGTTGCAAAAAGCGGTTATCTGAACGATATTGTGTTTCATAAATATTTCCTATTTTTAAATGATATTTCATTCAATAATTTTGATCGGGTAGTTTCTAAGTTAGTCAAAAAATGGGTCATCTTATATATAGGATGACAATGTTACTGAATTACTAAATAAAGAGTTCAAAAAAATTTAATACTTTCACAATATTAATACAGCAAAATACACTTAACTTTATTATAGCTTTCCTTCTTGTAAAATAGTTTGGTCGGAGCATTGTAAAATTAACGGGATGGGCTCCGTTCAATTCGTTATTTCCAAATTATTTATATGGCTTATATAAACAAAACAAAACTCATATATGTAGATCATACGTACCCGGAAGAGAGGTTGTTCCTACTACGCACCAAAAAAGGAAAGGGAGAGAAGAAGAAGGATACGATTTATAACAATGAATGCTGGATTCAACAAAAACCAGCGGCCTAATGAATGTAGCCAAAACACAATATGTTCAACTGTCCTTGATGTCTAATCCATGTAAGGAGCTGCAATAAATTAACGATAAATTCGAATTATAATTCTAAAATATAAAATTGTACAATCTGTATCTTCGTACATATTTCTTTAATTTTTGATCGTTTTCATGTATTTACTTATCTCGTTTACTTTTTCAAAATTTTTGCTTTATTTTTACATTTAAACACACATATACACACACTCGGGTGAGCTGACTGTAATCGACACAATGCAACCCCGCATGTTTTAACGTTGATTTGTTTACCTTCATATATCTAACTTTTTTATTAATATATCATACTCGATTAAATTCCGGTTTCATTTTAATATTATTTTTAATTCGAAAGAAATTGATATGTTTCTTTATTTCTAAGTCAATGGGTATAATTCCTGTAACCACTCAGTAACTCGTTGTTTTGTATGCTTTCATCATTTTGATAGCTATATAATTGTAATATAATATCTGTGTTGTTTTTTTTTATTATTTATGTCACCCACCGCTTACATTTTAAACAACTTTCAAATTACTGTTTGACTCGGTCTTTTGTTTCTATTTTTTCCAATTTGCGAATTAGTTTTAAACGTTTAACAGTGCCAAATGCTTTTAGGAAGTTTACAAATGTTACTAATACTTTATTTACTTTTTAAAATCTCACTCTCACTAATTGTCTAACATTTTCGATGTTGATTTATTATTTTGAAACTATACTGATCGTTGTCAATTCTTCTATATACATTTAATTAATCTCTGGTGCTGAGCAACATATTTTTCAATAATGTTATACTGCTCGTTGTCAATTCTTCTATATACATTTAATTAACCTCTGGTGCTGAGCAACATATTTTACAATAATTTTTGATATAGTTGTTTTTATGGCAACTGATTTTCTTGTGATCCAATCTCTTACACGACAGTTTGTATTCGTTAAATATTTTATTTTTCATTTGTATTTGTGCTACACTTTCTTCTCCCAAGTATACTTCGCAACAGATTATATTACAATCAGCTACCTTCACATCTGAGTTTATAAGTGAAAACTTTATACTTTTGCAATTTGGTTTTGTATAGATGTGATTTATCCTAGTTTGGGTGAATACTTCTCCTTTCAATTCTTCTCTTATATAACCCACCATTATATAAGATACTATAAGTGTTTCATAATATGTTGTATTTGTTTTTTGACAGATGTGTCGATATTTATATCACCGATTTAAATTACAGTTTTATTAAATCTTATTGATTAATTGATGATGTTTTATTGATGCAATCTTCAACTTTTTTTTTTTTAGACGACGATGATATGTCTTTATGTAGAAGTTGTTTTTGCTTAAATTTACTTCCCTTAACATACTTTCTGAGCTCATCGTATTATTACTCACTATTTTATTTCCTATTTTCAATATATATATATATATATCACTATTATTTTTTTCGTGATTATGTATCTTATCAAATCCTTTTAATCTAAACATATTTATTACAAATTCCGATACATTAACTTCTGCTAATATTATTATAAGTCTCTTATTTTACGCTACATGAATACTTCTTCCCATTATACATAATGCTGAATTTTCTTTTCATTTTTTATTACTATTATCATTACGTATCATTTTTTAGTCATTTAATTCCCATACTTGCATTACGGCTTGTATTAATTAAACAAATAATAAATTTATTTTTGCTTAACTACATTTTCGGATCGTTTCCTTGCAAGAAATTTCCTCCGTTTATATTTATGGATATCCAGTATCCTTAGTTTATCTTTTACTTTCCTTAGAAAATTCTTACAATACAGCGATTCGTTTATATAAATATTCTGTAGGCTATTATTTCCTGTGGCAATTGGCAACCAATACCACTTTTTTTTTTCAGTAACTGTTTATTTGCATAACATCGATATACGATAGTATACAAAATACCGCATAATTAAATATATTACATAATTTTTATATTCCGTTTGATATAAATATTTCGCGGTTTTTTTTTTTAATATATATAATAATTATATTGCTATATTATTGTAATACACTGGGACATTCTTTCATGAGAAAGTTATTAGTTTCGTACGTTTCGCTGTCAACGAAATTCATCTTTGTAATATGTTGATGTTAGATTTCTTTGAACATTTCCAGAATTAAGCGTCATAAGCTGGTCTTGAAACGGTTTCGTAAATCCTGTTCTCTAAGTATAGCTCAGACCTATATCCTAGAACTTTCCGAGTTTTATCTGTTTTTTTTTTTTTTTTTCTATATGTGTTCTCCTAGTCAGTTTTTTGTCCAAGTGGGCTCCCAGATACTTAACTGCATCTGTTTTAAGTATTTGCTCACCTTGTAACGATAAAATCAGTGATTGTTTTTATGCCCTGATTTCTCAGGATTTTTAATTCCATGCGCTAATGTTTCATCCCGTACGTAAGTTTTATTAACGTTTTGTCGAAGTTTATTAATAGCTATGTTAGTATCCGAATATACGAATAATGTATCATCGGCAAACATAAATAATTCAATTTCTTCTTGTTCAGAAGATGTCTGCTGTATAAATATTATATAACAGAGGTCCTAGGACGCTTCCCTGAGGAACCCCAGCATAAATTGGATATACCTGTGAAGTATCTTACTTGAAACTGTCGATTGCTTAAGTAGAAATATAAAAACAAATTCGAAATCTATTAACGAAATTGTTGCAAATTTTTTTAAAAAGAAAAAATATATGTATACTCGTAAATAGTAAATTTAATTCATGATTATCGAAACCGAATAACAGTCTGTGAAAATTATAAGAAACAAAGTTTGTTCCGATTCATTTCCAAGTTTTACTAGCGTAAAATCTAAACTTTTTGCGTTGCGAATGTTATAAATTAAATAGTTTGAAATTTGCATCCAATTAGGGCAATAATAAATTTCGATTTACGGTCAATAATTACATGAAAGCTGTTACATCTGCGAATAACATTAATTTCGTCACTCCTATTACGTCGCTATTAAAATCAATTAATAAGCTGCAACGCTATCGGCGAATGTACAAAAATATTAAGTCGATTTATAATAATATTTAAAAGACCTAAATATAACAAATTTAATGATGAATCATAAGCAAATATGTTTACATTTTATAATCGGTTTATTAAATAAATACGCTTTATTTTTTTATCGATATTCTACACCAAAAACAATTAAAATAATCTATTATATGTATGAAAAAAAAAATAAACTTGTATAACTTATTCGAAAATCTGTTTAATTATGGTTAAATCTGTCGAGCAGTTTTTGATTATGTTAAATGTTGCATTTATTATGTTCGATCGTTCCAAAAAAATTGGCCTATTTCAACTTTTCACGGTTCGTTAATTCACGTTTACTACGCTTCGAATGTTGCTTTTTAATAAACAAATTTAAATATATATATATATATATACATATGCTACAAGTAAATGTGTGTTACTCTGGACGTCTTTTAACCGCTCAATCGATGTATTACGATAAAATATAATTTTCTTTTTCAACAGTAGATAGCGCTGTACAAATATAATTCTACGATACCGGGAAGTATTCACGAACACGTCATCTTGATTGCAACTACTATCCAACTTAAGTTGCAGGTCCAGTGATTCGGCAGCAATACAATACAGCTTCGTAAATTGTTGTTTCCTCTCGGGGATACACACTCACGTCGCCATCTTATCAGTAATAATAATAATGATTATAATAATAATAAATTGTTATCCTACTTTAGGATGTGTGTGAGAAACCGTGTTGCTTTTCTTAGGTTACATTGGTTTGTCCGACAAACACGTCCTAACCCCGCTTATTGCTATCAACCGAACACGTCTTCTCGACCTACATTTTTTAACAAAATTTATCTTAGAAAAAATTGTCTTTTTTTATAGGTCAGTAATTTATTTAAAAATACAATGTTCAGAAAAAATATTTAAATTGTCTTTTTTTTATAGGTCAGTAATTTATTTAAAAATACAATGTTCAGAAAAAATATTTTATATATACTTTTTAAAATTAAAATAATAGTCAATTAAACCCCCGCTTGTTGCTATCACCGATCACGTCATCGACCTACATTTTTTAACAAAATTTATCTTAGAAAAAATTGCCTTTTTTTTATAGGTCAGTAATTTATTTAAAAACACAATACTCAGAAGAAATATTTTATATGTACCATATACTTTTTTAAATTAAAATAATAGTCACAATCCCACAACACTAAACAATATGACCAAACGAGCTTTATAATTACTTTTCATACTAGAAGTTTGTAAAAAACTGGAGTTCCTACCTAAAAGCAAATTTAGTTCCTGTAATTTTATTCTGTTTACTTTTTTTTGAATAATATACTTTTATCATGTTAGTTTATATAGTACACCGGCATGATAACCTTATCAAGTGCTTACTTGACATCTAAGAAGATGTCTATGCATACTTGCTTAGTTTAGTATGCACAATTCAGTGAATATTTTCTTCTGAATCCAAATTGACGTTCAAGAACAATATATTTCGATTATAAAATAGGATTCGACGGCTTTATTTTTTTTTTTTCGAGTACTTTTGAGAGAATCGGAAGCAAGAAAATGGGTCTATGAAACTTCGTGTAGTGTCTAACCTGATTTGGTTGCAACTACTGTTAGCGCTAATTTCCAAGATAAAGTAAAATACTGCAGATACACCCTTAAAAATGTTTGTAATAATATTCTTTTTTTTTCTCCGATTGCTTCGGTAACAATTCATTGGTAATTAAATTAAATCCTGGATATTTTGTTACTAAATTTATTAATTGTATATTTGATTTTACTAGGAAACGTTGGTTGGTCGACCTAGCTGCAACGGTGCAATTAAGAATTCGTGTACGTCAGTTACGTTATTAGATCCCAAATTCGGTTTAAAAACGTCAAAGAAATATTTACCCTGGTTTTTTTCTTCGTCAGCTATAGTCCATGTAGCATTTGCAAATTGAAGGAATGAGTTGTGCAGGTTTATTTCGGCTATTGATCGCTTTCCAGAAAAATTTAATTTGTCGCTTTCGTAAGTGAAAGTTTCAACGGTAAGTCTTTAGTTCTTTCATTTTTTTTTTCTTTAACAATGTTTTACAATATGGATTTTCATGTTGCCATTTTTAATTTTCTCTTTCACCGGATGTAGTATACGGCGCGATATATTAATTTATTTATTTATTTTTTTTTTAGTAGATTTCTAGGCAATATTCTGGATAATTTACGTAAAGAATTAAACTGCTGCATCTATGTCTTTCCTCCCCCCTACCGTTTTCAGCGTTATGTATAGCAGCGATGCTAGGAGCGTGGCGAGCAAATTTAAATTTTGTTAAACAGGTTTACCGACCTCAAACTGGCAGGATGTCTTTGTGCAGCAAATAGGGTTTCGCGTAACAAAAGTATAGGCCGGAAAGTCCCGAACGCTTCATTGCGAGTCAGAAATAATTATAATTAAGGAAAATTTTTCATACTCGCTAATTATAGACTACGTTTATAGATTTGTGGACTACTCGGTTCTGGGTGAATTGTGAGTTAATGATGGAGTAGCTTTTAGTCATTCTCTAGCTGTCACTGATCTTCACGGTAAGCGTGATTTGCTAGTTGTGGAAAAATTTCCGAAATAACTGCGGGTTTCCTATTAGCTAAGGTTAAAAAAAATAGGAATTTTGTGGAATCGTTGGCACTACTGTTGTAATCTTGATGTTCATTTTCAAGAAATTCTTATTCTCTAGCCTGTTTTAGGCGTGTCTTCAACAGAAGTGGTTCCGACGGCTTAAAAACGGGAAATAATAATTCCTATACTAAAATCGAAAAATCGTTTGCTGTTCTTTTCTTATAAGCCGAATAAACTTACTTTCTTACGTTGACAAATTGTTCGAACGGATACTTTCGTCTTGAACCGATGATAGCTATCGTCTCCTCAGCTTGGTAATACTTACGTTTCGAAACTAGATCACACTAAATTGAGTGAAATTCTGCCACTAGTGAAAATTTTTTTTTGCATCACACATGCTTTTGATTGAGCGAGCACGGTGAACTTTTGCAGCTAAAGTCTTTAGATATTTAATGAAAATATAGGAAAATTGCATCGGCGGAGGAAATCTTGCTTTGACAGAGTTTTATTAATTTTCTCCCACGAACCGATCATCCATAATCAAAAAAATTAAATTCTTAAAAGAAATATAATTTTCAAGATTAAAATCGAAGACAAGGAGAATTGTGTATTAGAAAAGATAATCATAGAGAATAAATACGCAGGGTATCCAGCAGATTAGACTCGGAAGAAACGAGAATGACGTAGAAATAGACTAGTTTTTGCAAATGATTTAACGATCTGTCAGTTAATGCGAGAAATAGAAGAAATCGAGTAGACATTTTAAAAGAAGAAGTAGAAAAGGCGGTACTACAGATAAGTTTGTAATATAACTAACATTAAATAAGCTTCAGAATTTAGGAATAAGTACCTTCGAGAAATTACAAATCCAAATAATAGGTTGGACAAAGAAATCACCGGAGATAGCGCGAGAAAAAATGGGATCCACATGTTTTAGTTAACGAAGGATTTATACAATTGAAAAATAGATGTTTCGATAATTCCAACATTACGATAGAGTGACTAAAGCCTTCGTACATTAGAATATCTTACGATGAATATATTAATAATTAAGATCGAAAATAAAGAAAATTAATCAGAAAAATCCCAGTTACAGGAAGTAGTTGAAAAAATAACAGACACCAGTTGTAAAACAAGAAATTGCCGCCATCTTAAAAGGATGGAATCATAAAGGTTAATCGAAAATACATTCGATTTTGTTTTGAATAGGTTGGTTTGTACCAGTTGAGAAATAATGAATCATAATGAAGATAGAAGAAGAAGAAATTCGAAATGGAAAAATATTTCAATGGAAAATTCGGAAAATTTAAAAATCGACGAAGAAAATTTTCAAAATATGCACTGAACAGAGAGAAGAACATGGACAATAGTTATTAGATATTGAGAAAGACTTTGAAACGCGTATAAATTATTTTACGCGGTTCCTTAATGGCATAATTCGAATAATAAAAGTAATTTTCGTAATAATAATCATAATATTAATAAGATGTCCTAATTTTCAGATAGAGGCGTACGTAAGAGAAGAGTAAGTAGGGGTAGGTTTTAAAGAAGTCGTTCCTTAGAGAAAATTATTTGTTCAAATCTAATTTCCGTTCGAAGCCTAACAATTGCCCGTTTCGAATTTAGCCGGACAGCTCTTAACGACAGAACGTTTTGCGATATTTTCGTTACTTCGAAACGTAATAATAATTCAGAAAACTTAAGTTCGCGAAACTAATAAAACGAGAATACTTTAAAGTAGCCTCTTTATATAATACGTTCGATAGAATTAATTTTAACTGGTGTAATTCAAATAGTATTATGCCCCTGCTTTCTTCGGTTATAACTGAATTGGAGAAATTTCGTCACGTTTCAAGTGTACGTAAGCCCATCCTTAATTTATGATGCAAAACTTCTACTTTTTCGACAAACGGAACTAGAACTTGTACCATACACAAACTCTGACCACAAACAATAATGTTATCTCTCAAAAGTTTCTACAACACATTCTTTTTTTGTTTTTTGTTTTTCTATAGTGTCGTATTTGATTTAACAGTTAGATGTAGTAACTGGGGTTTGAGGAGGAAAGGAACTGTATAACTGAGGGAATAGTTGAAGAACTGTTGGAGAGCCCGACGGTAAGGGTAAAATATGGCAGATAAGAGAGGGGTTTGGGAGTAAACAAAAGGGGCAAAAAGCCGGGGGATACGTTGGAGCAGATGGTCAAGAGAGAGAGTGATATGTGATTAAGGTGAAGCCTGCTGAGTGCTATGTAATTGGAACGGGTTAAATTGGCAGGTGGTTCCCAGAATCCTGCGTTGGATTTGATGGCGAGAAGGAAGTTATGGTGATGTGAATTATACTTCTGTCTATATAGATGGATCTATGCTAACTCGAGGAACGGGAACAGTAGCGTTCATAAGCTCTCAAGATTAGTAACATGTACAAATTATGCCAACAATGTTCAGTATTTACGGCTGAATTTGCAGAATTACAATAAGCCATATTAATTTTAATGGATTCGAATCGTTTCGGAAATTACCTAATTATTACCGATTCAAAAAGCCGGGTAAAGGCTAATATCATTCACTCTATATAGCTATTGACAACTGATATTCGCCGAGAGCATTAGACGAATTTCAACCGTCTTTCCCTAAACTACGATGGTTTAAAACTAGTAAGTTGCGTTTGGTTCGAATATTGTTTCCAAGTAATTCGAAAATAGATGATACTTTATGTCGCGCCTATGGTTCGATGTCAAATTGGATCAGTGGTGTCCGTTTACACACGATCGCTTGAGTGTTCTACTTTCGAAATAAATAATAGTTGAGCTGCTAGGAGTGAAAGATGTGATAAATAATTATTGAGGGTTTTGTTTTTAACATCAATTTGCACTCTTTTCATTTCCTCGGTTTTATTATTGAGCACGGTTCCATCTATCGGATAGTCTGGGTACTATTTTATTCTCTCACAAGTCTTTTAATTATGGGATGATAGTCTTTATTATTTTTACTTCGTCTAATTATCGAAGTATTGAGTGTTGACGTCGTTTGAATTTCTCGTGTTGGATATTGTATAGTATCGGCGATGTCAACATGATTTTTGCGAAATTAGAAGATTCAACTTGGTGTCAGAGTATAACCACTCCCAGCATGTATTACGATTACAGAGACGAATTGGTTTCTTTTCATATATTACAGGGTCTCCGCGAAAATGACGCATAAGGATATTAGTAGAACAACACGAATTAACTTTCTTTGATAACTTTCGTAGTTAGTAAAAAGTATGACGAAACGTAAACAATTGCTAAAATTATTTTTTCTCGTCTGGTAATAGTCGATTAGTTGACCGCTGAAAAATAAAAATAAAAAAGTAAGACAAGGCTACAACGTAAACGGTCGATTCTTTTCGAATGCCGTTGAAACATTGAGAAGAGAAATGAACTTTATTGGAACTAGTCATTCAGTCATTCAGTCATTCAGTCATGAATGTGGTACATAAGCTGTAAATAATGCTAAAAACGAATTGTTTATTTATCGATCTAAACTGTTTCAATTCTGGCGATGTAACGCCTTAAAAATTATCTCGTCTTATTCAAAAAGTAGTACAATAGACGAAATATTACTTTGTGTTTTAGCTTACTCGAATTATTTTCTTCGACTACTTCGTATAATTTTTTTTTTTGTGTACAAAAATCGACAATGTGCGACAGAAAAGGTTTTCGTATCTTCGGTATATTCGTTATTGGCTAGAGAAAATCGTCAGCCGGTTAGAAACATGAAAGATGTTTTAACTTTGACGAAAAGTAGGGAATGAAGAAACAGAAAAGTGTAGAAAATTTACCCCGTAAAGTAAAGTCAAACAAGAAATAGTCGTTTCGAGTAGAATCAGTTCGGCTCTTTTATTTTTCTGTTTTTCTATCCGTCAGAAAATCGCAAATAAGCATCCGCGCCATAATATCCGACGCATATTTTCACAAGAGCGACTGATCCTCCGGATTTTCCTACCGCATTATCTACGAGCGTACATATACGAGCGGTTGTTGGACGGACGGACGGAGTTTAACGATAAATATTTGTCCACTGTGGTGGACTTAAAACATATTTATCTTCCGGAGTATATTCATTTTATATATATATATATTGCGAGGATCCTAGCCTGACAGACTTCTACAGACTTCTTCTCTCCACGCTTAGGGTCCTCGTACATTTTATACATTATTAATATTATTAATATACTGCATTATTATATTTCGAAGATAAAGAACAATACGGTGTTTATAAAGAAATAGTTGATTAAAATATGTGCGTTAACAATTTTAATTATGCAATAACATTAATATATATGCCTATTCTTTATCGGCGAATCAGTTAAATACAAGAACGTAACATTTTATTTGAATGAAACTAACCAGATTTGTAATGTGACTCACCAACCATGTTTTCTTCCTTTTAATTCTGATTCTGACAACCGTCTTGACCAAAAGCTAACTAATAACTGAACTGAAGTGAAACTGATTTGAACTAAACTAAACTGAATTAAAAAACAACATCTTTTTAACTTTTTTCTTGAGCTTTGTTAAACAAAAATTCCTCGACTTCATTATTAACTAAAACTCACTGGTTCCTCTCGATTCACAGGCTAAATTAATTTTACTGGCTGTACTTTTATTAACTAAAATTAACTGGTTAAACTAATTTACTGTTTTTTTCTTGATTACTTAAAATTAACTATTATTATTGTGTAACGATAGTTTGTCCACTACGAATCCAGTCTACATTTACTATAATAATAATAATAATAATATATTTTACTTTAATTAAACAAATAATTATATATATATTTATTATATCGATTAAACTAAATATTGGTCCTCATTTCCTAATTTAATCAATTTAAATTATCATGACGTGAACATAGGACGATCGTTGCCATATATATGTATAAATCATACTTGGGAAAGTCCATTATATAAAAAAAAACATACATACATGTATCATCGACGAATTGTTCGTTGCGGAATGTCGTGACTAGCTATTACACGTTTATTTTTACATACAAAATGAGCTAACATTCAAGGCACTATTTATATATGACGTAGAAGCGAGCGCATATGATGTTTTATGGAGTGGGATGCTACTGCCTTCTCCGTTATAATTAAGAATTAAATAATGATGGAAAATTTGCTATGTCATTTATTGACTTCGAACCCCCGACCGTCGAGTTTGACAGTCGAGCACTCCAGCAACTACGCCACCGCGACATACATACATATACGTATACATATATATATGCATATAGCTATTATTTCGAATTATACTCAGAAGACCTAATTTACTAACATCATCATTAAGTGCCGTCTCCGTATCGGAGATATGCGACTACTTACTATACATATTTTGTTGTACAGTGTAAGTATCGTACAAGGCAATTATAATATGGCTCTGGCGTAGATAGACACACAGCCGGGAGAATTGATTATAATCGCTTTCTTGTCACGATACAATGCAGCCCCACGTGTTATTCTAGCGTACTAGACAAGTAGTAGTATTTTAAAGGCGGCAAGATACGATACCCGGTTAAAACTATCGCATTAATCCTTGTCTCACACCTATTCTACACCTCGGCATGTCTCCGAACAATGCTAGACTGGAGTCAAGTTCAAAAGCGTCTTCTTTCCCCGATGATTTTCCCGAACCCCGTTCCGTTGGCGGTGATTTTGCTAGAAAGTAGGTACAGTGAATTGGAGCCGGAGTACCGCAACTTGGAACGAGTCTCTTTATGTGTACACTGCCGGCCCGTTCCTTCCAGACCCTAGACAGCTTTCCAGCCAGATGATCTTGTGGCGCAATTGAGGAGTTGCGGAGCTGTTAACTGTCAAAACTAATACGTCACGTAAGATGTAACCTTGTTTTTCTCGAACTTAGTTTAAATTAAAAATTGCCTAGTACAAAATTTTACCTGTTAGACTAGAAAATTCTAACATCATTCTAAGGAAAGTTTTAAAGCTGTTAAGTGAGAGAAATTTAAACTTGCTAAGTAAGTAAATATAAAAAAAGGGTAAAGCCTCGTACGAGGGTCATTTCGATCAATTAATATTTCGGCTGAATATTATAGAAAAATCGCAAACGATCGTTCCGAATAAAATGTCCTCAGAAGGTAGTAAATTTAACGTAAGCCGTTCCGATTACGCCGTCTCGTGTCCTTCCGGTCAGAAGAAAACGTCGTCCGGATTCTGTGCGCGGCCGAAAGCTAAAAGTGGTCCTTGTCCTGGAGAATTTCCTCTTCGATGCGAAAAAGCGCCGCGCGTCGGGGCTCCACCTTGTGGACCGCTTATTAAAGCAACACAAATACAATGGTGTAACAGAGAAACAGTTTGCGACGATATAGGCGCCGGGATCAGACCGAAAATAGATGCGTCTAAACAACGCAAGAATTGTTGCACGCCGATGACGCAATATCAGACTGTGCACGGCGAGTTAGCCAAGAAATTATTGACTCGCGAAATATGCGTTTCTCGTTCGATTAACGGTCCGCCGCCGTGCAGCGTTTGCGAGTATTGCATACCTCCGTGTCGCGGCTACTACCGTAAGCACGAATGTATCCAACCGGAAGCTTACGAACAGATGGTCTATAAAGACGGCAAGAAAGTATTACGCGATAGAGTGGAAAGATATTGGAAGCCGTGTCCGCCGAAGGGTACCGCGTACGAAAAGCAATTATCGGATTTAGCCGGACATAACGTCGGCTTATTAAAAAGATTGATAGCGGAAAGAACCGGCAATCAATGCTGGTGAACTAACTCCGAATATAGTTCGTTTAAAAAATTAAATTTCGAACGAATTATTCCGACCGGTAATAATTTGGAATATGTTTCATGAAATAAGTTAAGAGAATATTTCTTCAAATATACGAATATATTTTTTTCATTTCTTAAAGTTTGTGGCAAATTTATTGTATAATTTGTTTTTATAAAGATGCAGACAAGTATGTTGTAAAATGAGTTTGTAACTTATACAATGATATCAATCATTATTTATTAAAGAAAATATGGAAACATAGACATATTAAGTTGAGGCATATTATATAAAAACAAAAAAAAATATTCTTTATATATAAATACAAAAAAAAAACACAACAAATATAACTACTAGAAAAAAAGTAGTAAAATGATACACATGAGACTAACGGTTGAATTAATGATTAAGACTTAAGAATTAAGAAAAAATGGCTGCTCTTAAAAACAACAAATATAACTACTAGAAAAAAAGTAGTAAAATGATACACATGAGACTGACGGTTGAATTAATGATTAAGACTTAAAAATTAAGAAAAAATGGCTGCTCTTAAATTTTCTGTTCATTGTCAACTCCATATACAGCAAAATGTTATTAGAATTTTCTTTATTGAAGATAAGTAAATTATAGTTAGCAATCTTATGTAGGTGAGATCAGAGAGATAAAACATAAAATGCTCAACATTATCAACAGCGCCAGGGTTACACAGTATGGACTCAGCGCTATTGGCTAAACGGAACATACCGAAATATGAACCAAGCTTACCATATCCTGAGAGCAGCAGTGAATTATAAAAGTTTATATTTAAATTTTTAAGTTTTTCTCTATAACTAATTAACGGAAAAAACATGTCTTACTCCCGGTTTTGTACGTCTTACCTCGCCTTCCGAATCATCAGCAATTTACCGTTAAAAAGTTTTTAGCAATTTTGAAATTTGGGTTAATTTTTTTTATAGCGCAAGAGCTTAACTAAAAGTTAAATAATTGCTAATTTTAATAAAGTACAACATGCGTGAGGTCACTTGGTCTACAGCTTCTATAAGCAAAAGCAGCTACAATGCAAGGTCCGGCGGTTTAGAACGCAGTGTTCAGAAGTTTAAGAACTTCAACGTTGATACGCTGATGTAATATATTCTGATGGACAATTGAATAGTCTCTAATCACTCGATAAATTACTTTTACTGACAGATCTCGATAAATATCATTACGAGATTATATGTATCAACAATAGTTTATGACGATTTGTAGTGCCTGTATCTCGTTGTGGACGAGTATATTAAAATAAGTTGCGAACGATAATTAATTTTGTGTAGTTCAGGTGACATTATGACAAATAATCCGACAAAAGAGTAACTCGCAATAAAAAACAAAACATACGCGTGCATGAATGGTAGAATACAGAATTTTGTGTATAAACATTTTTACATGTACGGACACGTATTACATACCGTTAATACTATCCGTTAACGAGACGGACCGGGGATTACTATCGTCCAGATAACAAAGTCTGATTTTGAATCCGTAATTCTATAACTATTAAAACCTATTCGGTAGAAAATAAAACTCCAATAAGGATGCTGTATCGGATTAATGTGTAGAATATCATTAGAAAAAAAAATCGATTCGGTCGACTGGTGTTAAGTACTATATACATGCGTATATGTGTACATACGTCATACGGCCTACCACAATACAATGATGAATAGTGGGGGAACAGATGTCAAATACGTAGAATGGAAACAATCAAGGATAGTCCGCATTGAGCAGTAAATCTGGATCCAGTAGGACGTGAGCAATTCGGAGAAGTAACAAGTTTCAACTTATGTAGCGGATCTGGAAGGCGACTACTGCTGAGTCTCAGTTGACAAATAGTAATAATAAATTTCGAACGAATTATTCCGATCGAATATAATTTGGAATATATTTTATTAAATAAGTTAAGTGATTCTTGAAATATGCGAATACAATTTTTTTAATTTTTTTAAACAAGGTTCTCCATTGTGACCTATGACGGTAGAACAAATTTATTGTATAATTTGTATTTGTAAAAATTGCAGACATAAAACAAAAAATTTATTTTCCGTTTGATGCTAAGGTCTTAATTTTAAAAATAATTATAAATATCCACAGTACTCCTAAAAAATAGTATTATATAATAACCACCTGTATAAAACTAATAATTTGGTGTCGAAAAAATGTCATAACGTATACACACGGCTGATAGAGTTCTATCATTATCATCATTGTGATTTACTGCGCGTGGGTGATCATTTTGACTTAAATTCGAGTTCGACTATCACGCATTTCAACTGACGTATCTTTTTCATCCACGATGTTTTCCTTCGTCCTCTAATTCTATTTCAATTGAATATTTCATACGTCTTTCCTCTAACAATATGTTCATATTTATGCCCAATCCTTTCAGTATTGTCTTTCTTCAATACCATCTCGTTCCTCATCTTCTGCGTCTATGATACCATCACGCTTCTTCTATGCAGCGGAAATATTTAAACTTTATCGCTGTGTATGTCGTTGCCTCCGCTCCCCGTATAACAGGATAGACGCAACATTTTACGAAATCCTATCCGATACTTCAAAGATCTATCTCTAAGTAATGAAAAGCTTTTGCGCATTTTCTTCCAACATCATTATCCGTGCTCAGATCTTATAACGCCCCGTGTATTTAATTTCTTTAACCCGTTCGATATTAATTATATTCCCCTATACGAAATTAATTAATCAAAAATAAAGACATTATTTCAGACTAAGCTCGTGCTACGATCTTATTTTTGTAGATAGATCCCATAGTAATTGTGAGTCCCTAGTATATCGTTAAATTACTAGAACGGATTAGAAAAAAAACCTAATAAAGTCATAAAATCAATTTTGAAACCATAACTCTGATGAAAAACAACAATTGAAAACAGCTTCAACTGGGAGAACGAACTATTATTACGCGTTCTTTGAGACGCGTTCCATTATCGTACATACTGTGGCGGTATATGTGGAACTACTGTGAAACAAATTCCCTTTTAAATAGAAATCAGTATCGTCGTACTTAGAGGAAAAAACTTCGCGGAGCATGAAACAAAGACGTAATAATATAAAAGACAGAAATGGTAAACAGTTGCTGGACAACACTGAGAAACTTAACAGATGGAAGGAATACTTGGAAAAATTGTATAGTGATAAAACCTATAGAAGTATTCTGGAAAATGAAAATCACGTAAAAATAGATAACATGGTCACATACTTAATAGTGAGTTTGACAGAGCTCTGGAAGACCTGAAGAAAGGCAAAGCTGCAGGGATTGACGGAATAGCAGAACTACTGAAATATAGTGGATAATCTCAAATAGTTGTGAAACTTTCCTAAGGACTTTCGAAGAAATGGAAGCATGTAAGCATTCCAATACCAAAGAAAGCTGGAGCAGACGTATGTGAAAATTATCGGACTATATGCTTAAACACGCATGTCTCTAAAATGCTCACAAAAATTATACAGAGAAGAATTGAAATCTATGTAGAGGGATTTCTTACAGAAGATCAGTTAGAGGAAAAACAGGAACAAGAGAAGATATTAAAAAGCACTAAGAACAATAATTGAAAAATTTATAAACAAAAACAAAACTGTGTACATAGCTTTTGTAGACCTGGAAGAAGCATTCGATAAAGTAAACTGGACGAAATTGTTCAAATTACTCCAAACAATAGGAATACCCTGGAAAGATAGGCGAATCTCTATATAGAGATCAAATAGCAGTGATAAGAAATAGAAATAAATCAAGAGAAGCTAAAATCAAAAAAGGAGTACGACATGGATGCACGTTATCTCCACTCCTGTTTAATGCGAATATTGAAGAGGCGATAAAGGAAGTTAAGAGCAACATAAAGTCAGGTATTCAAATACAAGGGGAAAGAATAAATATTAGATTCGCCGATAATATGGCAATGCTGGCAGAAAGTGAAAAAGAACTGGAAGAATCTCTGAAGAAAATGCATAACATTGGAAAGTCATTATAAAATGACATTAAACGTAAAAAAGACTAAAATTATGGCATGCAGTAAGGAAACAATACAACCTATCTGCATAAAAGTTAATAAAGTAAAACTAAAAGTGGTCAGGGCGTTTACGTATCTGGGAAGTATTATAACTCAAGACGGAAGAAGCATTAAAGAAATAAAAGCGGGACTAGCCCAGGGAAAAACAGTGTTTACCAAGAAGAAGTCGTTACCGACCTCGAAATCAATATCAATAGAAAAAAGGAAAAGGTTCCTTGAATGTTTTGTTAGGACCGTTACACTGTATGACAGCGAAACGTGTGGACCCTGTCTACCGGTAATAAGTAAAACTTAAATGCTTTTGAAATGTGGCGTCTAAGAAGAATATGATGTAGATCAGGTGGACAGACAGAATTACGTATAAAGAAGTACTAAACAGAGCGGAAACTAAAGAACATTTTTTAAATGTAATTACCAGGAGACGGGATCAATTGGTTGGACATATTTTGAGGCAAGTCCGTGTTCTTAGCCACTCAACTATTCCGACGACGTAGCAGCAAGCTTTCCCAGACGGTCACCCATCCAAGTACTAACTTGGTCCGACGTTGCTTAACTTCGGTGATCTGACGAGAACCGGTGCATTCAACGTGGTATAATCGTAATAATTTACTAACAGTTTTGCTAATTAATGCGCCCAATATTATGTCTATTAAGACATCTACTCAACCGTTAGTTACGTAATGTTGAACATCGCTCTATCGATCGTCATCGTGTTGTTTAATTTTCTCTGCCAATAATCGTCGTTTCAACTCCATCGGATCTTGCGACGAAAACATTTGATGGTATTACACCCCCCGTATATATGTATTATATATTATTAAACTTCGTGACCAGCTCGCTGTACGTTATTTCGGACCAGCATTCAAGGTACCTAATTATATGCTAATTGTTATAGCGCGTCCTTGACTTTCGGCGCGATAACTAAATACGACGATGAATGGAAAAAAACGTTATCGTACCAACTGGAATCGAACTTGGACCATCGGATTGCGAGTCGTCGGAATAAAAGTAAATTCTAATGTAGAAACGTTGGATCAGAAAAAAGGAATTTTGGCCGTTTTTTTTTTTTTTTGATTCTCAAATTATTTTTAAATTACGCGAAAGAACAAAAAAAAATTTTACTCGCCTAAGCGCGTACCTAAACACGTATCATACCTATTGGGAAATTGGTATGGCTGATGTAATACATCGCCGCCTCTACATTAACGCCTACAAAACTGCTTATCCGGAGCAAAATTCTTAAACAACAACAACAGGTACTTATAAGAAGATACGACTATCTATTTTTCAAATTCCGACGTGCGATGTTTCGTTTGAAATGTATACTACTACTACTACTCGTCTATTTACCTCTTGGGATCTCGGAATAATATTTGCACGCCTACCGATACACACCCGCTCACTGATTTTCTACTCACTAAAACAAAACACATTTTGTACACACACACACACATGTATATATATATATATATATATATATATGTGTAGACAGAAATGTTAACAGGTACAGTTTTAGGTATATACACAAATGTATACGTATATAATATAAATGTGAAACAATAGTCGAAAATTCTTCACCGGGATTAATCTGCTTGAGAAATATGAAAATAAACTTCCCCATTCTAGAAACTATGATATCTAAAGACAGTTTAACTTTTGCATTGCATACGCTATAATATCATATAATATATATTTATGAACTGGTGTGGAATGTAGTGATTTTTTAGAATATAAACAATAGTGCTTGAAATCAGTAAATCGAATACGTTAAGCACCGCAATGCTTCCGAACTATTAAGGCGCTTCCAGATGGACAAGAATAACAACCAAAATGTACAAACTGAGTATTTCGAATAAGTAGTTCGATTTTTATACCATCTGAATACATGATTTATTTCATAGTCACATTATCTACTATAAATATATACGTGTACATTATATATATATATATATATATATATATATATATATATATATATATATACGCGTGTGTGTTGTATATATTATCAAGTACTTGATTTATGAATAATTCTTCAATTTATTTTTAATTTCATACGTTTGTCCTGTTGTGATCGCCAGGTTATTAAAATATTACTGTTTAGTACGCCAATTTATCGAATTTATAAAATATTAAATGTTGAATATATCGGAGAGTAGTGATTTTATGAATTATAAACCAAACAAAATATAACACCGTTTAATCACTAAAAGTTTTTTTAATGCGAAGCTTTTCGACAATTACGTCATTTTTAAAATGACGTTTTATAATTATAAAATATTGTCGAATAATTCCGTTTTGACTTGACAAGTTAATTAAGAATTTTGATTTTTTTTTATTTTATTTAACTTAATTATATATATATATATATATATATATATATATATATATATATATATATATAATAATCGTGGTCGCTCTTTGATAATATATAAACAGACTATCTATTTTATGAATTAAAACCATACATAGAAATCCTGTTATAACGAATAGAAGAAAATACTCGAGTACTAAATCTCGCTATCTTTGTAACCAAAACATATTATTCAATTTGTACTTTATAAAAAAAAAATCTAAATTTCTTAATAATAATAATACCTAATAATTATTATTATTATTATTATTATGCATATTAACATTCACGAAAAAAATTCAACTTATGTGTGTATATAACAAAAATCTTCAAAAATGAAATATAAATCTGACGGTGCAGCGCCGAAATTGTAGCAGATGCGGATGATTGTTGGAGGATGCGAGCGATATTATCTACATCTGCTCGTAGGAGATTGTTTACTAGGGCGTTTCTGATTTAATTGTAATTTCACAATGCTTCGAAATCAATATTACCATTATTATTATTATTATTAATATTTTATCTATTGTACGTCTTAAATATACGTGTAGTTTTGTTTATTTAAATTTTAATTACGTTTCGTTTCACCATTTCGACTGGAGCATCTTAACTATTATTTTAATCAAACCTAGCTAATATACGATGTACTGATAGACGATTTTATCTTTTTTTTTTTTTAAATTTTAATATTTGTTTATTTCATTTTTTTATAATTATGCGCGTCCGTTCCTAAATCACCGCTCTATCGTGAGACGACTATTCCAATCATATATATGGATGGACTACTAATATGTGTTTATATATTAAAAATTCATAACGGAGGCTATTGTGTTATGTTTACGTGTTAACTTTTATATTGCTGATTGTAGATTGCGTGTTTACCACCTCTACTATCGAATTATTTTATATTATTATTTTATTTTGTAAATTTTATATTTAAATTAGTTTTTTTCCCACGTTTTATATTATGCATATTTTATATTATGCATATTTTATTTTTATGTTCATTATGGCTTGGTAGCAGAAAAGTTTGCGATTTTTCATTAAAAAAGTTTAGTGATTTTAAGTCATTTTTTTTTTTTACAAACCTTTTCACCTGTTAGGCCATTATCAAGTGAATATTTGAAAAGATTAAAAAAATAAAATTCGACGGCTGTTCGTATGTTGCGCGTTCGTGTCTTATCTGGATATCGATATCGTTCGTTATTCCGGCTTTTTCGTCATATACACATTCATTCTGGCTTTTCTATTTATGCATTCATTTACACCTGGATTGCCGTCGGTGAGATAATACCAGTTTATTATTTTATTATATTATCATACTACATTATTATTATTATAAAACGATATAAAGTTTTACACACTCACTCGTAATTATTATACGAGCACGTATGTTACCATTGCCGATATGCAGTCGGCTAACTACGTCGCATTACACCAATACGCACGCACTATCTCATCCGCAATCGTCGTTATCGTCGCCATTATATACTAACGTTACTAATTTCGCCGCACCAATACTATCGCAAAGCCACGTTGTACATTCCGACATTAACAACAACGCAACAACATTATCCACACCTATTGTCTCATATCCGTATCAAAACGTTGCCTATCAGGTACCTTACTTTAACTCTATTTCGTTCCCTTATCTAACCGACTTCCTATATCATTAACCGATCAAATAAGTGAAAATGTAGACATAACTGATGATGGCAATACAATAATGCCAAATTACTCCGAAGACGCATTATCGACATCGTCGCAAAAAGTCATAGAGAACGACTGGCAGATTCCTAAAAAGAAGGCACGAAAAAGACTATTGAATGAACAACGAAATTTTAATAACTACCGTACGAAACAAAACCGGTTCCAATATTTACAGATCGAAGACGAAGCTTTACATAATGAGAATCCAATTATACACTCGGCTCACAATGCAACAACAGAACCTTCACCGCCGCCAATATTTGTGCATGATGTAATTAACTATTTGAGAATGTTAAAAAAAATTACGCACGCACTAGGAAAACATGACTTCAGAGCGAAATCCTTGAAAGATAACGCTGTTAAAATCAACGTGCAAACCTCTGACGATTATCTAATCGCAACGTTTAAAAAAGAAGACATAAATTATCACACCTACCAACTAAAGCACGAAATAGCGTATAAAGTTGTAATTCGCGGTTTACACCCCTCTTTCACAATCAGCGATATTAAACAGGCACTAGAAGAACAAAGTTTTCAAGTGAGGTCCGTGTTTAATGTTAAAAATAGAACAACTAAAGAACCTCTCCCCCTGTATTTTGTTGATTTGGACCCGGCTGACGACATTAAACGCATATATGACCTCGACTTATTATTACATTCGAAAATTAGAGTAGAAGCCCCACACGTAAAAAGGGTGCCCTTCCACGAAATATCACTCATCTCGTTAAGTCAATCACTAAATGACTTCTAAGATTGGTCAGTTGCGATGGGGAAAACAAAACAAAAAAAATTTAAGAATACAATTCGCAACAAATCATCAAAATGAAAAACAGTATTAATAAAGACTTTATTAATACTGTTCTTCATATTGTTGATTTTTTGTAAATTGTAATTTTAATATATTAACAATTTTATACTTTTTATCCTTTTAAATATTCACTTGATAATGACCCAACAGTTAGAAAGCTTTGTGATTTTTCAATAAAGAAAAATGTTTTAGTGATTTTAACATCTTTTTTGTTATCCTTTTTATGTGGTTTATATTATGTATGTATATATATATATATATATATATATATATATATATATATATATATATATATATATATATATATTAGCGAGAATATAACATATAGGGGTTCTCTAAGGAGACCGACAATGTAGAAAAGATTTCAACACTCCCCTTTACTATTTGGTCAGTCGTATTGTTAATTTTACCGGAAACATAATAAAACCTTCTAAAATTGTCGGTCCTTCTTTAAGATCCGGTCATCGCTGTTGGTCAAATCCTTCGAGATTGAAACTTTTTAGCGTTTACGCGATTGTCTTTGTACGGTACGTTGATTCTGTCACAATTCTAAAATATAAACGTCCCACTTTCTCAGTATCCGTTTTCAAAATGCGATTCCATTTCGAAAGAAAGCGGAGTTAATTCGAGCAAAAATTCGAACATCTTATTTTTAACCGCCCGTAGTAACGTTACAAGAAACTTTTCCGCCTTCTGAATATTTTTCCGGGAAATTCTTGACCGTAGGATAACACGTCGACCGGCAAATTTCAATCTCCCAAATTCTACAACGTGCTTCACTTCGCTGCCCTCTTGTTCGATGATACACACACACACACACATATGTATAATGTACTTACACAAGCATACATGTATTGTATCAATTCGAAGCGTGGGTACATATTCGAATCTCCGGAGAAAAATTGAGATCTTTCATAGTTCACTACGAAGTAAAATGAAAAATACGAACCGAGTATTCCTTTTTCCTTTCTCTTATTTTTTTAAAATCAAATTTTATTCGAAGAAACGTTTCGATTTTTGATTCGAGTTTTGGGGCCGGACAATACATTCACATTAAACATGCAAGCTACGAACTATAAACCGACAAATTTAAATTGAAAGAGTGTGTTTAATATTAAAATCGAATTTATTCATGATTCGACTTTTTAGTCGCACTAGGTAATCAGTAAACGAAGTTCATAGTTGACTTAAGCAACTCTTTCAGTGGTACATCATCAAATTTTGACACAAAATTATAAATTTTGCACTGGTGTTTATTACACAATATCGCTTTTTGAATTTTAGATAATTTTCAATTTACATAAATATTTTTAAAATTCGGAACTTTCACGTCAACCAGAAAATAAAAAATTTTGTTTACATTAAAATTTCACGTAGTCTGATATGTGTAAATGCCCCCCCCCCCCAAATAAAATAAAACACTAACGAAAACTTCCCTCTCCGATAACATATATATATATATATATATATATATTTCGGTAAGTTTCACAGTGAGAGAAACATGTTTTATTTATTTCTGTTCTTTAGATTATTTTGTCTAAATTTCACACGTGATTTTCGATTCGATCGGGCTCTAACTGATATGCGATAACGAACGGGCTACAGATATGTAGATTAACTGCGAATAAGACATTAGTTAAGTATGCAGTCGTGAGCTGAGAACACCTACTGGCTGAAACCCTCAATCGGGTAGTGATAATGTACCCGGTATGTCGTGGCAAAGAGGGAAGTTGAATATAAAACCGTCTTCCGAATAATGCCTATTAGCTCGGTAAATATGACTAACCTACTATACCCGTGACAACTACTAGTGGCTTCTCATTAGCGTCTATTATCCACTAACCACCGACTGATTAACAAACACGCGGATGTCAACGAAAATCATCGCAGTCATTTAGCTTTCTTTGTTCTCCTGATGAATTCACATATATTAGTGGTAAAATTCAAAATGACCCCGAATCGAGGCTCCTCTTGAATTAGGCATAGGTGTGAAGAATCACTTCACCAGTTGCCGGAAAATGAATCGTTTAATAATAAATGTATCGGCGGGATTAATAAAATATTGTAGAAATACATTTCTGATTGTGTTCAGCACAGGAGAAGCTTTATTAGGTACTAAAATTCTGATAGACTTATGACAAGAGTGACAAAAACCAATTTTACTCTGTTTTATATATTTTCTAATAAAATAAATCCCGTTAAACTTGTGAAAATATGAGGAAAGACAAGCACATGATATTGAAGCAAACAACTTACATATTAATATATATATATATATATATATATATATATATATATATATATATATATATACTCCATTTCGTAAACACGATGGGGTGAATATATTGTGTAAGTGAAATACAAATACAGAAACAAATTGTTCAGAAGCCGTCCAATTAAGTTTATGGAATACTGAACAAACTGTTTTACAATATTACAATAATAATTTGTATACATAAATTTAAACTAGTTGAGATTATATAATTAGTTTATAAATTAAAACAAGGTACAATTATATTTAAATATGTTTAGGATAGGTGTAATTATATTTAATTGCATAAATAAGTTTAAGCTAAATGTACATGTTTTTTACGGTAATTTAGTTCAGCAATCGCGGGTGTTAAAAATTATAAATAGTTTGGTTATCAGTTGATCAGTACTAATATTGATGAAATCAGTGTTACTATGATTACAGCCGCCAAGTATATGCTTAACAGTGTCAGTACTGTTACACGTCATTTATTGCAATAGTTCGCTGATAACTTCTTCATATATTCTGGAATCTTTTAATTCTTAACAAATCTATGTATATAACACTTGCGTAAAGTATGTTGGGCAACACTACACTTTTATATATATGCCCTTCTTATAATTAATTATACAGTTTGCTCAATATAATTATAAATTTATTTATTTTATCGGTGATGTGGTAAAAGTGATTGTAAAATTTTAAGCTGTTATGAATTATTACACCTAAGTATTTAGTTTGCCTAACGATACAAATAAATATATTAATAACGGGTCAACCAGAAGATATTATTTCATCGGACAAATCTGTTCCGCAAACAAGGTGATCAGTCAAATTTAAGTTTGCGTATGATCAAGAGCTGTTAGCGGGGAGTGAGATACTGATTAAAATCAACAACGCAGCAATTGAATATGAAATGCGAATTAATGTAAAAAAAAAAAAATGATGATGATGACTAATAAGACGTATAGATTTAAAATGTAACCGGAAGGAAGAGTACACAGTAAGTTACAACCGTTAAATATATGGGACAGTTAATAACTCAAGATGCGTCGTGTAGCCGAAGAATAGCCACAAGAGTGGTCGTAGCAAATAATGCGTTCAAACAAAACACGCGATAATATGCCAAAGAATCTTATCGCTTCAGTTGTGTAAACACTAACGTTGTATAGGACTGGGACATGGATTATGATCAGTAAGGATCAAAGTAAATTAGAATGACTGGAAACTTGGTGTTAACGGAATATTATTGAAAGTATACCGTGGAGAGACAAAACCACAAACAAAAACATCTATAACACAGTAGAAGAATGTAGTATAATCTTACTCGTGGATTGGACATATCCTAAAGCACTCAAGTATTCTCACGGTTGTCTTCGCAAAAGAGAGAAAGATGAAGATTAAATATAACGAATAGTATAAAACAAGAAGCCGGTTTACAAAAGTTTGTTAACGTGGGAACAGCTCGGAATAGAGAAAAATGGAAGAAGAGTACCTTGACGGCAGCTCAGTCCAAGGACTGATACATCAACGAAAAGAAAACCTAAAACTCCCGTAAACGATGGCAAACTGGACGAATTAATCCAAAATACGACAAAATAAGTGGGTCTACTTTCGGGGGGGGGGACAGGAGATATTTTTCTTTTGATACGAAATCTTCGATAACGAAACGGCTGAAAGAGAAAAACAAGCTAATGAAAATTTTATCCTTCGCCCATGATTCGTATTCGTATAACTAGAATGTTTTAAACCCCCTATATCTATATCTCTACTAATATATAAAGCTGTAGTGTCTGTTATTTGCGAATATTTTCATTATAATCTCTGCATTGAGCTATTTTTATGACACATAAACAGAAAATCGATTTTTAAAATTTTTTTAAAGCAATAATTATTATCAGGTTTGTTCTTAGCTTTGTTTCACATTGATATCTCAAGATAGGAGAGAAATTACAATAATTTCAAATTTTCATATATCGCTGTCTCTTTCTTTTAACAGTTTTATATATTAGTATAGTATACGTAAGTATATTATATATATATATATATATATATATATATATATCCTTCCAATATTCCGGCCACGCCCTTAACGCAACAAAACCTGGTTTATATTGCGGGTGTTGGTAGTGAAGGTGCACATCCGTGTTAAATTTGAAACGATTTGGCAGAAATATCGTAGTTTACTATTTTTCAAAACTTTAAATTATTGTAATTTCTGTCCTATTTGTGATATCAATGCGAAACAAAGTTTAAAAAAAAATAATTACATGGGCGCATCCGTGGGTGACTTCTAATTATTAAATACAATCCTCGACTAAACTGAAGAAAGATTTACATTTTAACGAACTGCTTTTAGAATAATCGTTTTTGAAATCAAATAAAAAAAAATTGAATCGCAAGGAAAACGAAACGGGGAATTTCCAGTATAAAGAGATTTAGAAAAGAAATCTCTCGCGCGTTAATATGACAACCCCAACTACGTGCCGCCCCATTCGTATATATATTTGCAGATAGCAATGCGTATCCATATAACGAATCTAGAACGTTTACAAAAGCGCCCAAATAACAAAAGCTTTCTTTCTCATTCTTTCTCCATCGCGTGGAATTCCCTTTCACCCTTAGACCGTCGAAAATATAAATTACTTTCAATGGCTTTTCAAATCCAGATATAATACAATTCTCTTTCTTTCGCGACCGCTGGAAATGCAATTTAAATATTTATCGACGAAGACCAAACGGAAGAATTGTCCGATTCACAAAGCAGCCTAGTCCTATTCTTTCGAATTGACGCAGCAAAATACGGAGAAAAAAAAGCAAACTAAAACAGGTCGAAATAGAATGAATTAAAGCGAAGGGTAGAAAATTAAAATAAACGCACTTACTAATATACTACCCGCACAAATATCAAAAACAATACATACGTATATACGTATATATATATATATATACCAGGGTAATATTTTAGATAACTTTCTATTTAATACGTTTTTATATGATTTTCATTAATTACCCGATGCGTCCAGATTGCTCTTTTAAGACACAGTTGTTTTCTGCACTTATATGCCTACATCAATTACTAATAAGTTACAGAGAGGAATAAATCACATTTCGGGTTATGGTAAAAGATGGCAAATTGATTAACTGAGGCTATCGCATGCATCTGATACTACTCGCTGAAATTTAAGTTTTCCATTGTAGTTAACTGATCGAAACGTGTTCGTAATACCTTGCTGTAATCTCGGATGGTAGATTTAATTTTTCCGGCCATGTTAATCGTACTAACGTAAAAGCTAACAAAATTATTTAACGGAAACTAATTTCTTTACGTCAATAATAATTAAGTTCCGTATATAACACTTATCCGTCTCTCGTAATCACGTGCCGTTGTCCAGCTTGGAGTTCTATTTCACATACTAATTTTAACGAATTACAACCATTACAAAACATGTGTCTTCACGGATGTGTACATTAAATGTTCATAAAATTGGCTCCGCTAATCGTAAAACAACATCTTTAGGCTTATTGCTTACGTGGTAAGAACCTTCAGGTTGTAGACCAACGTACAATTCTAAGTTATATAAATATAATAATAACCGTGCGTCAACTAGTGCATAGTTTACACCGTACTTGTTAATATAGTACCAGATTATCATCATCAACATTACTTTCTTCTAGGAATTCCACTAAACAATCCTCGCATCCGTCCTCCAGAATCATTTTCCTCCTAACATAAACATCGTTAGGATTACTGACATCATACAGTCTTGTGAAAGCCGAAAGAAAGTACTTATCAAATTAGTACCATAAGTAGACGCAATATATCAAACTGACCACAACAGCATAGAGCAACTGTTATAGATCTCAAAAGTAAATAATCTTAAATAGTAAAGTAATCGAAATGTATAATATTAAAAAAAAAATATCCAAAACGTGACCCATTTGAGGCTCAATAATGTATGAAAACGATCACACTCACTTATGAAGAAACGTTCAAAACACTAAATGTCACAAACAAGTCAAGAATGCCAAACTTATTGAAAAGTAGAAGCGTCTAAAACAGGAATTACCTGTTGTAGGACAGAAAACGTTCAGCAGATGTCATTTTGATACATCGCGTCCGACAGAATGTTCATATATGCTGAATTTGACGTACAAGTTTTGCGATCAACCGGTGATAATAATTTAATTCCTACCATCGGTAAATTACGATTCTGGGCAACTTCGATTTATGTATATAGTAAATATAAATGTAGGATACTTAGACGTAATAGCCCATTGTAACGTTATATGGGATTTAGCGATTGCCGCAAGATAGACAGCCAGTTTTGGTCATTATATTTATAACCGATTTCTGTCCCAATAATGGACTGTAACGATTTCGTAAGAGTAATGATGGCTCTTCTGGTCTGTGCCACATGCCTTGTTAATGTACATGTTAAGATAACGTACTGATTTTTTTAAGGGATTTCTATGTTGTTAATTCTGACAGCCGGACACTTCACTTTTTTATTTGTAAATATATTGTGTTGGCATTTATTAGGTTTAAACTACATACGCCAACTTTATGACCACTGCACCAACCTATTCAGATGATTCTGAACCGCAATGTTCACACACTGCTTCTAAATTGGATGCAAACATAACAATATAATTAGCGAATTTGCTAGGCTAGATGTATCGAAGAGGTCTACTTTTACTATTTTACTCGCCTTTATATTCACTCTGTTATACGGTGAGCCATCGTGAAGTAAATATTAGTTAAAAATTTGTTTTATTATTTTTGTAATTTATGTGAAGTATACGTTTTTCTTTATACAAATATATATATATATATGTATGTATATATGTGTGTATATATGTGTGTGCGTATGTATATATGTATATGTATATAAAGTTAGGATGAAAGTCTAAAAAAATAATTTATTTTTGTTCAATAATTTAATTATAAGAGGATATCCTGCTCGTGGTATACTCTTGAAATCTTATTACGGTAATTTTACCGTAAACGTTCAATAAACCATTACGAAGCCCTATAAAAGTTAAATAACAGAAAAAAAACAAGATTTATTGCGTTCTTAAAGTAAATTAACTTTTTTTTTCAATTTTTTTATGAAATTCAGGATTTTTGGTCTAAATGGCGGCAAAAAAAAATGTATATATATTAAGTATAGACTTTGATACAACCTACACAGGCTTCAGAATCGTACTATTTGCAATTATGGTGGAGCTACTTATATTTGACTACTTACTATATACAATGGTGAGGGACGCCTACTTATAATTACTATTTTTAAATAGAAAATTTTTAAACTTGCCAATAAAAAGGAAACACACATTCTCATGCATCCCGAAGTATATTTGCTTCTACTTATTTACTACAAGATATTATAATTTACACCTACAGCTCTACCAATAAAAAATATACCTACCTACACACATTCACCCCTATTCTCTCATATATCTCGAGCCAAATACTGGTAAGGTTTGAAACATTTCACACATAAACCTACGTTGCATTTTTCGCATACTGACCTCACTTTGGACGAGCAGTCTTTCTCTGCACAAAGTCTTCCAGTTTCAATAGGGACAATCGTATGATTTAGCCCGTCATACCCAGATTCAGCTCTAAATGGAACCATTCTAGAAAGTACTGAACTGACAGAAGACTCGTCATACATCGTGAGGTAGGTGACTGCGACCTCTAACCTAAACATCCAAGATGTTAAGTATTTCATAAAGCTTCAGTCTGAAGTGGAAAAAACAAACCGGAATTAAAGAAAAAGTATTTTTCCACACCAAAAGATGAAAAGTTAGGAAATACAATACATTTTCACTATGAAAAATTACATTATGTACTAAAATCAAATATTTAAACAAATTATCTACTGAAAATAGAAATAAATGAAAATAATTCGTACTAAATTCCTATACTGTTACACATCCTAATAAACCATGATACCGGAAAATGATTCCATCAGGTAAAAATGAAAAAATGATCAGAATCAACTTATTCAACTGCTAATTGCTACTAATACAGATTTTTTAACGAATTTATTATATAAATATTTCGTGGTAAAAAATATCCCAGTAACACCTATGCGAACGCTGATGTTTACATATTTATAAAACCCGCAAATGTTGATGGATCTTATTGAAATTTTAACTACATTTATACTGTACTCTTTTTCCAGATATTCTAAAAATTTCATGATGGTGGAAGTAATAGGTGAAAAGTTGCGGTACTTACTATCTTCGATGAGCCATAAAAAAAAAATTATATGAACTTCGGAACGTAATAAAACACAAACTACTAAAGCAATAATGGAAAATAAATCGTCATTAGGTAGATTCGTACTTTCCACACAACACGAGATCAAGATCACGTTTCTAGTTACATCAGCTGATGTACGGAATCTGTTTCTCCACCATTTTTCCAGCCTTCCCGTATGGGTACACTGATACAGGAACGCTGGGCGTTGGAGGGTTAATTCAATTATTTGAGTTTTTCCCAAGTGTTTAATCGACCAGTGTAGTAGTAAATTGGAATCATATCGGGTCAATAATTGTTTAGGATAAAATGAACTTTAGCTAACTCAGCTATGAATTAGTCTGTAAATGGTCATCAGCTTGCTGACAAGTAAATAAAAGATGAGAATGCAAAGCAAACTACACTATATCGGGGTTTACCCACGAAACGGCGCTTCGCCACTTCGTAAACTAATCTGAGTTTATGAGTGGTGTAAGTCCATTCGAAACGTTAAATTTTTTGAATAATCAGGTTCACCGAAAATAATTCTAGATGGATGGAAAACAACAACGAAAGTTTTAATATATATATATATATATATATATGTGTGTGTGTGTGTGTGTGTGTATGTTTACGGAAAGGATATCATCAAGCAGTCTTTACAGGAATTGAACAGTGTTGATAGGAAGACGCTTATAATAATAACAGACAAGTAAATGATCAATATGATTAGTGTTGTACGGGTGCTGATGTGAGAATTTTAGAACTGTAAAATAAAAATTATTGGGATGGGGTTTGAAACTAACCCGATAACACCACCCCTGCCTGGCGATGTTCGAAGAAGTACATCTTTTTTGGTCTTTTTCAGATTGGTGATTGGAGTAATAATCATAATGAAAAGCAACCGTGATGATAATGTCGTATTCAACAACAGTATGTTAACGTTTCCAGAATAATACGCTGTTGTCGGAAAATGTCGAGAACTTCAACTAATCTCGGTATCGGTATAAATGAACTTTGAATATTGTCCGTTATAAAATGACGTTTCGGTTAACGTACG
Source organism: Coronaproctus castanopsis (assembly GCA_032883995.1). NCBI lineage: Eukaryota > Metazoa > Arthropoda > Insecta > Hemiptera > Monophlebidae > Coronaproctus > Coronaproctus castanopsis. Next base: position 64,117,319 of record CM065052.1, on the reverse strand, counting down.
TGGGGAAATAGAACAGAATCGCGAGAAAAGATAAATGGAATGCTACAGACGATATGTTAATCTGATTCCAAAATGGAATATCAGGACAACACGTAACCAACGCTTGTAGATGGAAATAAATAAAGACAGAAACTATTGTTAGTAGACCGTCTTAGATATATTTTGTTTAATGTTTTTGATATATCCCGTCAAGCTTGATTCGACCTGCATACGTGAAACTTTTAAACTTTTAAAACGAACCATCTTCCTACATGTTATGTATATACATACATATATATCTATATATAAAAATGAATTGCCACATGTTTCAAATACCATAACTCAGACGACTCAAACGACTTTGATGATTTTTTTTTTCTTGTTGTGTTCGTAATTATAAGGACAGTGCGCATATATATATATATATATATATATATATATATATATATATATATATATATATATATATATATATATATATATATATATGTATATATAAAATTATTTAAAAACATTTTGCGTGGTTTTTGGTCGTGACTTTTTTAAATTTCGATTTTTGTAAAATTTCGTTTAAACCAATTTAATAAATATTAAAATTAAATTTTCGAAACTAAAAACCAGTTTTAAGTACGATCGATAGGCTTCGAGTTACGAATTTTTGAAAATTGCCGACTTGCCACCTATGGCAGGACACAGCGTACGACGTAAATATTTTTAAACGATTCCGCCTCTTGAATTAGCAGTTTCCTATATAAGATCTATCGTGTAAAGCGAAGAAACCGCGAAAAAAATGAGATTTTTTCAAATTTCACATTTTTCGCGATAATTCGCTAATCATTCGAAATTCGGTAAAATAGCTTAAACGAAAGTTATGCGGAATTTATTCGTCTAATGATTTCTTCCACGATGGCAATGACGTCAACAAATTTGAATGATTTTATATTCATTGCGTCTATCTTAATTCTGTTCTTACTAATTCCAATTCTTTGAACACCTGCTCTCCGTATATACGTATATTAAACAGCAGCGGTGATAAACTGATACCCTCGTCTTACACTCTTTCTGATTTTTAGTTCTGTTTCCGAGTTTCAAACTTCATTTCCTGTATATAGTCTTCTTATTATTCAAGTATCTTTAAAGTCGATGTTTATTCTTGTTAAAGTTTATTCGAAAATCTAACAATCGCATTAATCATTAGCTTTCTCTAAATCTATCATTGCAATGTATACTTGGTTGATTTTGGTCTACATCTAATTTTTCTTTTCTATCACCATCATACGGTCTCTTTCGTTCCTTTCCCCGATCTAAAGCCATATTGCTGTTCGTTTTGTTCGTTCCCTAATTTTTTTTTTTTATTTTGCCTAATCATATAAGTATTTTACAGTAATGTAACGGTAAGATTATCAATCGATGTTCTTCACTTTAGAGTTGTACCATTTTTTTTTTTTTTTTGGTATCGTTATTAATTTATTTTTCTTGGCATCATTTGGTACTTGGCCGGCCCCCTTTCGTACATATCGGTAATTAATTTGTAAATGTATGTTGCAGCATCCTCATTTCATAATCTCCCTACAAATGTTACCACATCCCGCTGCATTGTGATTTTTTAATTCGTTCATGTCGAATTAATTTCTCAAAAAACATTGACGAAGAAGAACTGACAGTTTCGAAACATAGTGCAGGCGCAGACTCCTTAGAATTCCGTGGACAGCAAGACATACAAATGAATCGGTATTGCGAGAAATTGGTGTCACACAAAGGCTGTCAACGATTGTTGTAAATAGGGTATTGAAATTCTTTGGACATATAATACGACAACAGGAAGACAACAGGAAGGTATGGGACTATGGTCAGGGGGAAAATTAACGGAAAGCAGCCACCGGGACGAACACCAACGAGATGGACAGACATTATATTAAAAACGATAGGATTGTCATTCGCTGAATACAGTGGATTAAATATCTAGGGTGACGACTATACATGATGATGATGAATGAAATTTTCAGCTAAATTCTATACCCATATATCCGAATTTGTTATTAATGGCGTAATTTTGTTCCGTTGTCAGAAAAGTGGTCAAATATAAAACTTAACAGTGACCATTTCGGAATTACCAATCATAGCTATAATTAAGACTATATTTAAAAGGTTACGAAAACAAATGTAAAGATACGTGCGTAGTTACCGCATAACTATATACTAGCTTCACACATTTTACATAGGTTCTGTACAACTTTGCATTAATCCTCACCAACCCCATATATATATATATATATATATATATATATATATATATATATATATATATATATATATAAAACTTAAAAGTTTAAAACTTTAAATTTTACGTTTTAAATTTTAATTTTATTACATATACATTAGATGTCGTTATACATTAGTAAGTTAACTGTTAGGGTATATACATAAGGTACTTAACATTTTTCATTATTCAATTATTCATGTTTTCATGATTTTTGTTTATATGTTTTGTAAATATATATAATAAAAATTATATATATATATATATATATATATATATATATATATATATATAAAATGGAAATGGACATAATAGACTAATTCTTATAATCGTCTAATTAGTAATTAGGTTTTTTTAAAAATCGATTAATTAATCGATTATTTTAAGTCATATTTGTTTCACATAATATAACAGTTATATTCAATGTTTTCGTCATATATACAATGTCATAATGTAATATACTAATTATAAATCATTAATTATTTTCGATTACTTATAATAAAATTTTAGTCTTTACACTTTAAATATCATTTGTTTTAAGTTTAATTATCCTAACTCGCAAACAGGTTTTTTTAAAACATAAAAATATGTTATACGATGCTTCCGAATGTAGCAAGAAATGTAAAACATTTGAAAAGTAATAATGAATATTATAAATTACAGATTATTTTAATGAAAAATTATAAAAAATACAAATAGTAAAATCGAATGATTTTTTTAAAATACTACAGTTGTTTATGGACTTACTAGTTGTTTCGAAGCAGTCAGTTGTTAAGTGGGTTTCGTTGAAACGTTTAATCCGATTTATACTACTACTACTCGTATTTAGTTAATTTTTGTTATCAGCTTTAACTGGTTATTCGATTATTGAACGCCTAATATAGTCGTTTTAGACTACTAACAATTCATTTTAGTCGGTTTATAAAATATGAAAAGTCTATAAAGAAAAATAAAATCGAATAATTAATCGGATTTAGATTTATTAAATCGAATTAGTAACTTTTTTGAAAAATTAGTCATTTGTCATCATTCCATTATGCCCATCTCTTATATTGTATATAATGCCGCGGTGGCATAGCTGATAAAGTGCTCGACGGTCACCTAGACGGTCAAGGATTCGGAACCAACTCGAGACATAGAAAGTTTTCCATCATTATGTAATTCCTAATTATCAAGGAGAAGGCAATGGCACCCCACTCCGTATAACGGCGTGTATAACATCATATAATTATTGTTACTCCGTTTTGTACATAAAAATTAACACGACGTTCGGTCACGAACGATACGATCATGATCGTGATGATATATATACATATGTATGCATGCACGTGTTGTGTCTACGCATGGAATACAAATAAAAATTTAGCAACAGTTTATTATTATTATTCTTTCATGTATGTAAACTCATAATAAATTGAATTAAATTGAATTATTATTGGGGTGTCTACATAGTTTTAAATTTTGGAAATAACTCTAACAAAAAATTGAAAAAGCTTAAAATTAAATATACGCTTTAAAATCGTTATAATAAATAAGATACACTCCCGAACATTACGGGCACTAATGAGCAAGAATCTGCTCATAGTTTAAAGAATATGGAACAAAATTCTTATTTGCAATAAAGTTGTGATCAGAAAGACTAGAAGAATAAATATGTAATAAGACAAACTTCAAAAAACCGATTAAGGAAGGCGTTTTTCTTTTCAAAACTGAACCAACACACATATATATATATGTTATATATATATATATATATATATATATATATATATATATATATATATATATATATGTTATTTATATATATATATAGAATAGTAGTTAGACTGCAAACGAGATATTTATTCTGATCTAAATTATCTGTATATTCTGAAACCACGAAAGAAATGTAATGGTTGTTGAATAGATTTATAATGCACGATTGTATATAGGGTTCGATCAAAATATATTGTTGTGTTTTGTTAATTAGGTGACAGTATATATAGCAAGGAGTATATGTCACAAATGAACTATGATACGAATTAAACCTGGCAAAGAAGTCAACGAATATGTGTTAAAAATATAATCAAAGAGAGTGACATCATTTACAAGACAAATCCAACCAAGATTGCTCAAAATGCAAAGGAGAGATTGTTAGTTACAGATTCTGTAAGAATAAAACGAGCTGAAGAATATTTATCGCAATTCTAACAATTTATTGACCACAAATCGCCGGTGTCATACCACGCATTTTTCGGTTCCATTCAACGTGGTAGCGTGTTCTTGTAAAAAGATTAAATACTTTTTTTTTTAATACAGCCTTTAATAGGCTATTACTGAAATACAATCTTAGCCGTTTGGATTAATAATTATCATCATTAACTTACATGATTACATAGTAGTTAATTAATCGCTAAGTACAAAAAAGAGTGTAGAGTACGTTGGCTATCTATTTATACATAAATTTACATATTTACATGACTAAATATACGGGGCAGCGACAAACGAGTCGTCCAATTCCATGTTTGGTATCTTGAGCATTTGTCTTGTTTCTGCATTGACATGGCTGTGCAGCAGATGCTTGCGCAATTTATGCTTAATGACACATCATACTGAGATCAGAATGAATGTCACATCGTTACGTGAGTATAAACATCATATGTTTTGACGGTGTTTTATGTGTTCTGTGGGGCTGTACGGCCAAGTACTTCTGACGAGTAGGACGTAATGTAGTAAGTTTGATGGTACGGGTGTGTTGGTATATGTAAGAATGCGAACTGGATTAATCAATTGAAAACCGTTAAACCATCGATCTCAATCTTCGATTATTCATCATGTGTACAATCGTTTCGTATTCGCGCCTGAAAAAATTTGATCAATTGAAAGAATCGATCGAATTTTACGGAAAATTCTTAATAATTTCAAAATAACAAAATAGTTTATTAATTTCATAATTGAATTTAAAAATTTGCATAGAAATTTAAAACCATGAGCTCGCATACATGCACACAGACAAACAGAAAAAAACATATATATATATATATATATATATATATATATATAAAAGTATTTACATGCGGCTCATTAAATATAATGACGTCAGAACTCTGGAAATAGCAACTTTGAGTTATGCGAATAATTGGAAATGCATTTTATAAGTGGCATATTTCTAATTAAAAATTCTCTATGAGATAACGTTTTTGTCTTCCCTCTTCTTCGTTCACACACCATTAACTCTTAGAAAGACAAGTGGCACAGAAATGATAATTTCATAATTGAAAAAGGACACCGGTATATTTAAAAAATTATAATAATTTTTCTACATGGAGTTCATTTGATCACTCTGAATTTTATTAGTTACCCGGTTGTTGTAATATTTTAATGTGTTGCGGTTGACTTCTGCAAAATTATCGTACTTTGCATTAGGACCATATCGTAAAAAAAGCAACTATTAACTCAGTACCATTTGCTATATTTACACTTCTTGAAGTAACATCTCCTATATATAATGGTAACAGCCTGTCATTTGCTACCTCTTTTACCCGTTGCCTCATTAATTACTTACAAATTTGTACTACCAACGTGAATAAATATTCTTCTCGTAATTATTAAAGAGCGTGTACGTGAATGTGTTGTTAAAGAGTTGAAGCTTCCCAATCCCACAGTTTTGTTGTTTCATGCAAACAACGTTACATCGAACAGGATATGAAGGAATATTTCTGGTTTAACTGGCGCTGAACCCATCAATGTCACTAAAATTCAGAATTCGTTGGCTTCCCGAATTTACCTACAGTTGTCACCAGCGCAGTACAAACTACTCCCAGAACTTAGAACGTGAAGCACGTATACCTTCGTTACTTATTATTTAAGTTGTACGAGGAAATTTAATTTTACAACTCACGAGTTGTAGACGGTTAATGATGAATGAGCTAGAAGCTGTAATTTCCGAGCTATGTATCTCCAGACGTAAACGTAATCTCTGTGCGTGCCTTGCATTAGTAGCACTTCCGTACTGGTTTGCGTGCTGATATCGGTAACGAAACATTTTAAAAATTCTTTAGTCTCGGTTCTCGTATTACTAAACCAGCCGGTCGGTTTTTTAATACTAAACGTCATTTGTTCGCATCGTGTTACTCCCGTCCAGTCGGCAGTTAGGTCGAACGATAATTTGTTCAGCTCGTCGTTTACATTACTGATGGCTTTAAAACAATATTTCCATTTCTGATGTTCAGCTTCGTTGCACATATCGGACGTTACTTTTGACCTACCTGTGTGTGTCATAAGCCAAGGAAAACAAAATTTTTCATATATTTAAATAACCATGCAAACATATATATATGCCATTTTTTAAAATAATGTGGACACCTTTAAAAGCTTACTGAGCGTGATTCCGTAGAAGCCAACTGCTTCAGATTTCACTAAAGTTTGGCGCATCTCGTAAAAATATTATTGTGGATTATTAATACGAAGAACGGATCATACATTACATGAAACCAATACAAGTGCAGTAACCCTTGGTAATGTTTAAAATGTAATTCTGTCGAAGAAATCATGACCCGGATTGTAGACTTATCGAGCGGGCAGAATGTATATGGTTGCTTATACGTAGTTGCATAGTCTGGCTCCTGTTTCTGCGTAATCAATTCACGAGTAACTTTGAATATATTTTTCCTATTACGATATTTTTTATATCCGTTTCTCCTTTTCATTTGATTATTTCTTCTCTGATTACAAGACGACTGACACCCGGAAGCATAGCGAAACTCTGTTTAGTGATCGCCCTACTTATCCTATACTAAGGACAAAACCTAGAAAAGACGGTATAAAAATTGTTCGCCTTAATTCGAATTAGTTACTCGATAATCGGAAGGATCCACGTTTACACGGTCAAAAAACTGAAATAAAGAGTTAACTCATTGGAAAATGAAACGTAAGTACTTTATAAGACGACGAATATTCTGTCGTCCTGAGTGAAGAATAGCATTACATGCAATAGAACTAAGACATTTGCTTTCAGTGGAACTAGAAAATACGAGTCAATAAGTGGAATGAAAGAGGACTAAACGAACATAATTACAATGCACTTCGGATTTACAAACATATGTCCACTCCGCTTAAAGGCGATAGGAAGAGTTGCACGTTGTTGTTGCTTCAACACAATATATATATATATATATATATATATATATATGACGTAATGAGGCGTGTATTAATTGTGGTGGCGTCAATACCAATAAAATTATGCATGCGACACCAAAATTTTCGCGTCGTCGGAGAAAAAAACTAGCAGGATTATTAAAGAAGCTGACAAAAGTAATCGAGAGTTATGAACTCTAAATAAGTGTAGATAAAACATGGATTATGATCATTTATCATGAAGGGTGGTATGATATTGTCAACGACTTGGACGATCTAGCGTGGAGATAAGGAGAAGAGTAGCAATCGTTTTAAATGCTGTGAACAGGTTGCTGTGTATCTAGCGCGATGCAAATAATAAGGTTTGAGATATGGGTAATAAATGATTCTTATAAGCGATACATTGATGCATTTGAAACGAAATTTTGGCGTATAGTGCTTAGAATAAGCTGATATGATAAACGATCAAATCAGTTACTACTCAGGAGCATTAATATAGATACAATCAGAAAAATCAGTGGTAAAGGTACGTTTTGCTCGGGACGACTGTTACGATTAAACGTTGAACGACAATCGTCCTACGATTAATCGTTGAACGATAATCGTTGGTGACCATTTTACTCGGAACGTTTTGTCGTACCGTACGACCTGTTGATTTTTCATAGTATGCATATTTTTCGGTGCTTCTCACTCGCGGTCGTCATTTGCGTACCTGTATAGTTGTCAATAATGAGTTTAGTGTTGAGTCGACGTAAAAGAAAAATGATTGGACACCTTTTGATTGAGGAAATGGAAGACGATGAACTATTACTCCACATGTATGGCATGAAGAGGAACAAAGTGCACCCTATATTCGTAATGAAAACTGAAGAAGGATTATATCAAAAGTTGATAAAAAATCATCTGCGCGAAGATGATCAAAAATTCTCGGAATTATTTCGTCTTTCTGTTGAGCAATTTGGAAATAACTTACTAGGTTTTCCAAGTTTTGTGGCAATCTCAGCCCATATATTATCCTTGATCCTCTGATTTTTGTATGACACATGTGACCGCTGCCATAGTGAATGATGATTTGCCACTTCCTCAACAAGGACATCAGCATCGGAAAATGAAGGAGTCATAACATAAACAGCGCAACACATGTTCACAAAACAAATAATCGTTAACGACTAACGATTATATTCACCAGTGTGTTGACCGACTATTCAAGCCGTACGATAGTCGTTAACGATCGAAGTCGTAGTCGTTCGAAGCAAAACGGCGCCATAGCAAACACAAAGTAATAGGGGTTCAACGATTATCGTTCAACGATTAGCGTCCAACGATTATCGTAACAGTCGTCCCGAGCAAAACGTACCTTAAGATTGGCACATTTTTCGGCATCGCATAATTGACAACGATGATTGTACCAAATATTGTTGCTAAGCAAAGTAAACGAATGCAGAAGGAAAGGTCGCCTAATAACGCGACGAACGCCACACATATGCCAGCACTCGTGATCACCATTAGTTAACGTGATGCTATCAGTGGACGAGCGAAAATTTTCTTACTGATTCGTGATAATCATAACGGTCAATTTTGATTAAGACGACGACCACAATGATGATGATATATAGAATATAAATAAACATAATATGACCCAAATAATGATAATAGATCGAGTAAATATAAAAAAATTGAGAACTTTCGAGGCTTCTGCAATGGATAAAAATCACCTGGACAAAAAAAGTACATTCGTACAAACATCGATCAAGTTCCGGCAGCGATCATTCGGAGTCCCGTACGCTGTTGTCATGCTGCTTCTTTGAACCTGAAGAGAATTTGTTCGCCGTATATTGGTGGAATACTTGAAATTTCATCCTTATAAACTGGTAATAACTCATGAATTAAGTACCTACCATGCACAACGAAATTTTTTTACTGAAACGATACTGAAAAGAATCATAGATAAAGCAATCGATTTAAACAACCTTTTGACGAGCGATGGATCTCACTTTCAGTTTTCCGGATTTCGTAAACAAACAGAACTGTTGCTACTGTTCCGAATTTAATTGGAGTTTAATCGAACAGAAGTCGTCACGCAGCGAGTGACTAACCGTCTGAGCTTGAGCGGCGAAGTGGGGAATAGTGGGGCCTTATTTTTTTACTGGTACTGTCAACGAAACTATATCGAGATGATTTGCTTCACTTCATCGTCGTCGTCGTCATTGTCTGGGCCGTGCATGGTTTCAAAAAGACGTGTCACTGTTCGGCAGAAACGCTCGCAGCACTGAAGGAAGTTTCTGATAACCAAATATTGTCGCGTCGCACAGATTTCGCTTGGCCGCCGCGCTCGTCAGAATAGGCCTCCTCAGTTTTTTTTTTTATGTGGATACTTTAAAAGTCGCGTTTACTAAACACCTTCACGATATCTGGAAGACCCGAAGACTCGGATTTCTTAATTTGGCAACCTGTGCTCGAAAAAGTCTTCGAAAATGTTGTAAAGACTGAATTAACGAATTGTTGCAAATGGCGCTCATCTGAACAATATTGTGTTCCATAGATGACTGTAAGCTAATCTCTCGCTTTCCTATTTTTAATTGAAATTCCACTCGAAAATTTTGTTCGAATAGTTTTTGAGGTAAACGAATAATCATTCCACAGATACGCGAAATCTCCCATTCCAATACCGTGCATACAAAAAAATAAATATCAATTTAAAGTAAATGACGAAAAATCTTATACTATTTTTATCGAAATTTGTTTTTCATACACGGGGCAGCTGGCATTAGTAATAAACATTATATGAATCTCATCGAACAATTACTATGTAAAATATTCATATAATTTAAGCTAATCAGCGCAAAAGATGTTTGTATAATTCACCCCATTGAAATTATGTACAAATTCATAATCAGTAATTCAAAGGGGTTGCAATGGAAATATCTAATTAATGAACCATTTACAAAATTTAACTTCTACCAGTATAAAATGTTATTAGTCGCATTTTAAAGAAATTTGACGCCATATGCTGTATCCATATAGATGGCCCACAATTGCCTACTAGAAATAGGCCTTATTTTTTGTTTTTAGCTTAAGAAGTATTTAAAATTATCCGGCATGCAATTAGTTATTCTTTAAGTTATACCCGTTTAAACTATTTTCTTTACATATTAAACACGATTTTACTTTCATCTTCGTATTCCAGCTGCTGCCATAGCATCTTTCTTGCTTGCTTCCCAGATGCTTGCGTAGGCCTGGGCATATAAGTTCTCTTTGCCCCAAAAAGGCAGTCCTAAAATGCGAAAAATCTATTAAACGAGTATTGTAACGTTAAATGTATCAAAACCTAATTTATCTCTACCACATCGTACTAATTTCAAAAATAATGATGTACATAAATTTCTCTACAGCTGCTTCTACTTCTAGAATTTTTCTTCGTTATCTTTTTTTTCTAATTTTTCTTTGGTTTTCTGTTTTTTATTTCCTGTTTTTTGTACATTTTATTCCATTTACTCCTTCTTCTTCTGCTTATTATTATCATTTTCCGTTCCTTTCTTCTTCTACTCATTCAACTTCTGTTCCTTTCTATTGGTCTTCTTCTATATTTCCTTCAATTTCTTCATCCCTTTCTTTTTTCAATCTTCTATTTTTTATTTTATAAGTTTTGTACTTTTAATATATATATTTTTACATCTACTTCTTTACTATTACTACTTCCTCTCTTGCTCTCTTCTTTTTTTCTTTTTCTCTCTTCTTCCCATTCTAATTCCACCGCTTGTTCTTGCGCTTTCACTTTGTTCGTCTTGTTTCTCTTCTTGTTCTAATGTTTATTCTCTACTTCTTTTTTTTCCATGATTTTAGTTTTTCTACATTTGCTCTTATTTAATGGGTTTGCCGGCTGCTCAGTTGTCAGGGATGGAGTAGTCATCATTCAATATTCGCTGCCACAGACATTCTCCGTCATTTCAGCTGAATTATACGCGACGTATCTTGCAATGGAATCTTTAACGCGCTCCGATGTTGATAAACCACCGACTATATGTTCTGACTCTCTTCCAGCACTCCGCGCTCTCTGCGACGTTTTCAGACATGATCAGCATCCAATAGCCAAGAAAATGACGAAAATGGTACTGTCAGGGCTGAGTCAGAAGGTGAGGTTGGATCCCAGCTCATGCCGGTATTCATGGGAACCAACTGGCTGATAAAGCGGCCAGGGAAGCTGCTGTGTTTTTGCCGGTTCCGAATGTTCCAGTTCCAACGCGTGACCTTAAGGAGTTCGTCATAAATGGGTTTTTTTCATTATGACAGAAGGAGTGGCAGCTAACGCCACAAACCAACAAGGTGCGGCAAATCAAATATTCGGTTGATCCTTGGATAACTTCGCTTTCAAACCGTAGAGATGATGTGGTTATCACCAGATAACGCTTGGAACATACGCGTCTTACTCATTCATATCTCATTAACAGAACTTTGGCTCCTGTGTGTCCCGGTTGTAATGTTGTCCTCTCCGTTTCCCATATTCTAGTCGATTGTCCCTCATACTCCCCGCTTCGAGCGTCTCTTAATCTTCCTCCTTCGCTCCATCTCCTCTTCAAAGATGATCATGTTTCATTGTCAAACCTAATTATCTTCCTCCATCTATCCGGTCTCTATTCCTCAATCTAATCCTCCTTTCCTATCGTGCCTCTAGCCTTGGTTGCTGCACATGGCACCTTAATTTAATTTAAAAATAATAATAAAAAAATATCAGACTTTATTTGTAAGTAGCGCTCTCTAGAATATTCGTTGACTGTTTAGAGCGCGATCTCTTGAGTGAACATAACAACGAATTTTTAAAAATGGACATAAAAACGTTAAAAGAAGCGCTTTGTGAACCAAGGGAAGAATTGAATGTGGATATAACAAGAAGGTTAGAGGAACAAACAGAAAAAATTACGTCAAACTTACATGAAATATTTGATAAAAAAATTAAACATTTAGAAGAAAAAGTAAAGCAACAAGAGGTAAAAATTTCAGAGTTAGAGCGCATAATGCGGAAAAATAATTTGGTCTTTCACGGCATAGAAGAAGCCAGTAAAAACGAAAACTTAAAAAAATCTTAGACATAATTAACAATGAAATGAACATAAAGTGTTCAAAAGAGAACATAAGTATATAAGGCGATTAGGAGTGGTGAAAAATAACAAGAAAATACCAGTACTAGTCAAATTTACGACAGAGAAAATTAGAACTAGAATATTAAAAAATAATAGTAAACTAAGAGTAGATAATATATATATTACAGAAGATTTCCCAATGGTAATAATAGAGAAAAGAAAAGAATTAGTGCTAAAAATGATGAAACACAGAACAGAAGGATGCGGTTATTAAGTATGATAAGTTAATAGTCAAAGAATTCGATCAGTCCTTAAAAAAACGAGGACAGAAACAGAAACAGTTAAAGTCGGATCAGGCAGAGCACGTAGAAACGGACCCGTCTGGAAAGAATATTGATAATGAAAAACAAAACAAGCAAGCAATACTAAAAAAGTTTCAAAGAATAATAATAATACTTACCGCTCACAGCTGAGATCACAATCATCCTTACAATAGCAAACAATGAGGGCTAGCCCGACATACACGTTAGATAAGAAAAAACAAGAAAATAGCATAAACAAACATGGCCCAGAAAGGTTGGCAACCGAGGGCAATAAAGGCCACCACCTTCCAATCAATACTACTAATAATAATATCCTAACACAGTTAACAAAAAACAAACAAAAAAGCAATACAAATAAGAACAGGATGCTGACCATAGGCACACTAAATGTAAAATCATTAAAAACGGAAGAAAGAATAATCGAATTAGAACAAGCAATGCAGCATTTCCAGATAGATATTTTAGGAATAGCCGAAGTAAGAAGACTCAGGGAAGAAGTTATAGAAGGAAAAAATGGATCGTTATTTCACTACAAAGGAGAAACGAAAGGACAAAGAGGAGTAAGTTTTATAATAGAAAAAGGCTCAAAGGAGAACGTAATTAGCGTAAAAGGAGTTTCGGAAAGAATAGCAGTTCTAAGGTTGGAATTATTTGACAAACAACAGATAACAATGATTCAAATTTATGCACCAACGTCGGATTCAACAGAAGATGAATGTGATCAATTTTATGATTTACTTGATGACATAATACGAATTATAAAACACAACAAGCGTAATAAACTATTAATCATGGGAGATTTCAATTGCAAAATCGAGAAGATGGAACACGCAATGCAAGAGGATGGAAATTGATAGAATTTTGCCAGAATCAAAATATAAAAATTCTCAACTCTTTTTTTAAAAAAATGGACTTGGATTTCTCCAAATAGCGAATATAAGAATGAAATATATTTCGCCCTAGTAAAGGATACCAAACACATTCAAAACATGAACATTTCAAATATAGAATTTCACTCAGACTATAAATTAATTATAATAAATTTATTAGTTAAAAAATCTACAAAGAAAAGAACAATCCGAAACCAATGGATGAGAACAATGGACCACAAATGGGACGAGCAATTTAACAAAAAGCTAAAGGAATGTATAGAAATGCGGCGTAGATGAAGTACAATAATACTACAACAAACTTATGGAATGTATTAAGGAAGCAATTCCACAATCCCGGACCGAGAATAAAAAACCTGAAAAATTTCCTTATCACCTAAGAAAATATATACAAAAACGAGAAAAATTCAAATTTAAAAAGAACGAGACATTGGAAGAAAAAATTGAATATCATGTAATTTGTAAGTTAATACGTTCAAAAATTAGAAATATTATATACGCAAGGAACGAAACAATGATAAAAAACATACTTGAGAATACTAACTCCATCAGAAAAATCAAAAAAATGCTGACAAGAGGCAGAAAGTTAGTTACAGCAATGAGAGGTAGTAAGGGAAACGTTGAACATGATCGTCAAAGTATTATTAAAATCGCAACGGGGTATTGTAAAAAATTATATGGACGTTCCATGTTTCTTGGTAACGGAAATAGAAAATGCATTAAACCACTTGGGAAAAGAAAAAACACCAGGAAGTGATGGAATCACAAACGAAATACTAACTCAAGGAAAAAGCGTTCTAGCTAGAGAGACAAGTAACAAAATATTAACGCTCTACAAATAATACGTGAAATGAAGTGGAATTGGGCTGGACATGTCATGCGGCTGAAACCGAACAGATGGGCCAGGGGAAGCACGGAATGGTTACCATTAAGAGAAGGCCGCGGAAAAAACTAAAAACAAGATGGAGCGAAGATATTGTCAATCACGCAGGAAAATATTGGATGCGTAGAACTAAAAATCGTTTGGAATGGAATCAATTGGGGAAGAAATATGTGGATGCTTGATTAGAGGAGGCCAATGCTCGACGACGGGCTCAAATTTCCTGTTTTAAATATAGTGTACCACATCATATTTATTATATAAGTATTAAGGTTATAGTATATAGAATATTAATCATAGGTATGTTATAAATAATGGAAATAAAGGCTTTTGTATTTGTATTTGTATATATTACAAGAAACCTCGTATATATTATTATTATTATTATTAAAAAAAAATAAATAGTATTTATAAAGAAATATTTTATTTTATATTTTAAAAAAAACTAATATATATTTATTGAAAAAAAAAATAATAATTTAGTTAAAGACTAACCTGACCGGATTCGTAATTGTTTCAATCTTCTCATTTTATTCTAACCGTCTTCATTAATAAGCTAACAACTGAACTTTTTAACTGAAAAACTAGAACTCTCTTGAAAATGAACAACCATCCCTTTTTATACATTTTTCTTCATTATTTACTGGCTGTAATTTATTTTTACCGGCTAAAATTATTTAGTCAAACTAATTTACTGTTTTTTTTTTCCATTGACTAACTAAAATTAATTTTAACTATTTTATAATATTAGTTTATCTACTACAAATCCGGTTTGGTTATATTATAATAATTTTAATATATTTTACTTTAATTAAATAAATAATTATATATATATTCTGTTTTATTATATTAATTAAATTAAATATTAGTTTCCACCTTCAATATAATAAATTTAGATTTATTATAACGTGAACATACGACGATCGTCGTAATATATATATATATATACTTACACGTATGGATTTCAGAATGGCGTTCGACCGTAAGCAGAAGAGATCCGTAACAAATACAAACGCTAGTAAAATAGTGTAAATTCCACGCATTAATTTGCCGAGTTAAATACGAGCCAGATGACGGATATGCAATTTCAGTCGTTTACAATCCACGGATATATTTCTGTTATGCGAAGAAGGTGATGTTGAAAATATGAAAAATGCATAACTATTACACCACTAAACTGTATGGCGTTACATGACTTTCATTAGCTTCGCAAAAAAAAGGAAATTTGTTAAAACGAAACTGTTTCATTAAAAATACGGTCAAATATGACCAAACGCTCGAAGTGTCAATTGTAATTTAAATTATCGCATGTTTTCTTGTCAGAAAAAAAAACAAAAAACGAAAAAAGTAAACCATGTGGTACAAATGTTCGTAGACAAATACGTGGATATGTAGAGAAGTAGAGTGAGAAGAGATTTCGTTCTCGAGGTAAGAGAAAAACATGTTTCATTAATTCTATTGTTCATTCGTTTTTTTTGTTTTTAAGTTAATTCGTCTTCAAAATTATTCGAATATTCAAATTATATAAAAAATAAAACAAAACGATATATTTGCCTTGCAAAATTTTTACATACAATAATAGAGATAAATGGTGAAAATACCATACCACAGTGAACTGCTATAGCGATATATTTATCACCGTTATTTCATATTAAAGTGTGTGTATATTATGACGATCTAAGACGATGGGGGTACTGATGGAAAAAATAAAAATAAAAATAAAAATAAAATTTCGATATCGGTCAATAATCGAGGTATTTCCATCAGGATAGTTTTAGATCGTTAAAACTGATAAGTTTCAACATAGAGGCATAATGAATAGGATGATGATAGTAATAACCTAGGAAATAATAAGAACTATTTAATTAAATACGAATTGCCAGGTTATGAAGGAAAAACCGGAGAATAACGGCGGGTAGCGCAAGCAACCGGTGATCGCGTGTTGGTATATGTGTGTGAATAGATATATCGATATATACATTTTGTCTTAACCGTTAAGCCTCGTGTCGAGTTAGTCGCATATTATTTTTGGTCCGAAAAGATCGTAACTTCTAGTCAATCCGTAACAACGAAATAGATTCGTTCAATCGCGTATTTTGCCTTTTTGGACAAGACGTCACGTAGACGTTAGGCGGTAGAATTTCTATACAGAACTATTAAAATTATTATGTAAAAAGAAAATATTTCTCTTGTCAGTCAAATACGTAAACAGAAATAAATATAATCGCAGACTGGATAAGACTGTATTAGAATAAAATTTAAAATAATATTTAAATTAATTACGCTTTAATTTACGGAAACCGTACAATCATTAAAAACCTACGTAATACGATCACATCAGCCCTTCCGGAAGCAGCAGCAGCGGAGACACCACAGGTCGTATACGGTTTTTTTTTTTATTATTTGTTATTTTACTTATTTTATTTATTATATGTCCGTGAATAATTTGTGTGGCTTAACAATTGTATAATATAACTGTTTTATTTTAAAAATCATATTCGTCGATATTTTAAATGTGTCATAATATAAATTAAAATCATTTGTAATAGAAATTAAATTTTAATCGATGTATTAGTGTGTCACCGGCTGCGAGTTCTACAAGCAGTCCAGGTTAGCCCCACTGGCGACCGCGATCCTATAATTCTTTTATCAAATTGTCACCGTAGTCGGGATTAAGGGCTATTTCGTATTGGCGATCCGACGACGGGATTAATCTACCCATTTCGTAAAAAATATATAATGCTAATTAACAGGAAGTACCCCACTAAATAAAACCGGGGTATAATTGAAAATAATTTATCAATTACTAGATACGATGATTACAAGGTAACCTCGATTCTAATACAGAGAAAAATTTATATTTTATAACTCGATCAGACGTTTATAATTGGTTGTGTTTTAGACGTCTGTGTTAATATTTCGTATACATAGTTTTTAGTCGCCTGAAATCGTAATATAGGCCTAATGTGCAGTATTTAACGGATAGGTTTAATATTTACAATCTTCAAACTAGAGTAGGTTAGTAATTTCGCGCATGAGATTATTTAGTATTTTGACTTATTCAGTACGCATCGGGGAGGCACCTGTTTTTTGTATGAAGTTGTTTATATGCTGAATTTGAAATAGATCATACGCGTGTAAGTTATTAGCGGGCGTATAAGAGTTTTACGAAGAATCACTTTATTACGAGAATTCAGGAAGGATTTAAAGATAGGATAGAAATTGTTTTATTCGCTTTATTCTTTGTTGAATATTAGACTTGTCGATTCGTGGATGGTTTTGAAAACGTTTTCATTTTTTATTTTTTCTGACCGACTAATTTTCTGTAGTCTACGCCAATATCGAGTTTCGAAAGCTTCCACTCTTTTATACATTTTGATCGTCCAAGTTTCTGACCCGTACAACAGTACGCTCCGTATGTATGTCAATAAAAAAAAATTTATACCGCGTTATCACTTTGTTTTGTTTATAATTCATAAAATCACTACTGTTCGATATATTAATATTCAATGTATGTCTTTTTTAAATTTAAGAACTAGTGGTTTACGACCGTGTAGTTTTATATAGGAGACAACTTTTAATCATGTTTCAATTTCTTAACAGTATATTACTTAATAAACCGTCATTTCGTGCGTGTGTTATATGGTTGAACGGTTATTGTATTATTATATGCTAAATCGAAGATCATATGCATACGTCGTCCGAACAGGAAGTACAGCTTTCACCAGAAATTAAACTGAATCAGATCCAACTGACGCACTTCTAATAATAACGAAATTTCACTGATGTTGGCAATGTTCCCCAACGAATTTAAATCCACGATCAATCCATTAATATCGCTCCTGACCAAAGTTATCGAAAAATTACTTCTAAAATGATACCCAACATCAGTATAGTCGCACAGCATTCACTCGTGACAGTACTGTGGAATGCACGTATTACTCGAAAGAGAAATAATTCGAACTTTTTCTTCGACAAAATTAAATCGAACTAATCACTGAAATCCGCATCACGTATAAGAAGAGTTTCAAAGTTCACATATCATACTCGGTTCGTCATCCGGATGGAACAGCGAATGAAGAGTTTTCTTCTTGAAGATCCAAATTAAATTGGAATTGTCTGATTTATTTTATTCCTGTTAAACGGCAATCTTCTCTCCTTGTTCCTTCATTGTTTCCACTTTATGATCGATATTGTTTATGACCGGAAACTGTCGGTATAATAAAAAAACAAAAGAAAAAACATATTTTTCAATCATACCTCGATGATAATTCGGAGGTTCAAGATTTTAAAGTTTTTGCGAGTTCCGTCGTACGTAGATAGTGTTAGGTTGTGTACACGACGAAAGCAAATACGCGTCTAACGTTTAAAAGAAATGTCGTTTCTGACATATGGGAATTATAAAATTTGGAAATGTCGGAAATGTCAAATTTTTTTTAAATACATTCTATTGAGATAGATGTCTTTTATATCTTACAAATCTACGAGTAATTACGTTTAAAATTTACATGTATCGGACCGATCTAACGTGAATTCATAGAGCACAACACGACGATGGTAAAAAATTAATGGACGAACCTCTAAAATGGCTCAAATAAGAACGGTGGTCAGTTCGCACGAATAATTTCTCGGAAAAAAAAGATGGATGACGAAGTGACGGATCAATTATTTCTCGATATATTAAATTATGATCCGGAAATTGTTGCAATTTTAGATTTTAGAACATAAACTAAACTGGTATATTCAAGAAATTTACTCGGACTAATATTATAGCCGATATCGGTTAATGTAAATATTAAAAAATATACTCGTAGTATGAGAAATATCGTTACGATTTTCACAAACATGGAAGTAGCTAATTTTATGAGAGAAAAAAATTAGCTTAAGACGAATAGCGTACCGAAAATTAGTAGATAATATATTATAGATGGAAATAAATTCGTATTTTTCTGATTAGATGACGGCCACTGTATTTAGTCTTCTATTCTCGTTAACTATAGATTGTTGAGATAAACGATGAAATAATAGAACGTCGTAAGATATTATAATGATGAATGAATATATTTATCAAACCGGAACACGATAAAATAAAAATTAAATAAAATATTTTTTATGTATAATTCGCCTTTAATATCGTACGAGAATATTTATTTATAAATCGGAGCAAAATATATATCCTGCGATATTTTCTCGTCGATAAATTACTTTATTATATTTCATAATATAAATCCGATTATATCTAACAATATTTTTTTCTACTCCGAAAGACCTCATAAGCGTATTTATTAAAACTCTTCAGTTTATGTATTTTATGATTGAATAATCACTTCCCGTTAATGGGGTCACTACGAATATATTCAACACTGACCGTAGTGATCATGAATAAATTTTATATATATATATATATATGTATATGTTACCACCTCGTGAGAATGAGAATAATATTATCAAAGCGTTAAGATAAATATATATATTAGTAAATCTTATAGTATTTATAATGAACACGTATATGGACAGTTTGCCATGCGTGAGTGTGCTGTGTAAAATTGTTTAAAAATTCAACAAATATTACGTAAAATAAAATTTGTCTAAATTAAATTACGATGTCAACCTTGATGGACTCATCATATAACAAACTGCATCGTATCCTTCCCTGAAACAATTTTTTTGTTAATTCGAAAATTAATTAAATTTGAAGACGATAGTCAATAAATGAAATTAATACTTAATTCTTAAAAGTAATCTACGTATCTCTCTGTGAATCGTGAATCCCTCGTGGAGATATCGTGATTATGGAAAATCCATCTGTTGTACGCGATCATGATTGCCTGTGGCAAGCCATCCGGACGCGTTCTGTAAAACTTCCTCCTATTACCGTCCGTACCATGTCTGACCATCCTGTAGGAACGCGACCACGTCTTCTTTTTCCTTCTTCACTTAAGAATTCTCGCCTGAAATCCATCTGCTCTTATTATATGACCGAAGTATATTACTTCTAATTACTATCGAAGACAATCTTTTATTTGTTCCGCCAACTTCTTGTAATATCGAGTAATTCGTTTTCTTGTCTGTCCACGGAATTCTTAACATCCGCCTCCAACAATACATTTCCAGCGCATTTATCTTTTGCCTATCACCTTTTCGTAGTGTCCACGTTTCCGCGCCGTACAGAAACACCGAGAAGACCGGACTATTGACAAATTTTATTTTTACTTTTTTCGATACAGCGGGATCAGCCCATATACGTTTTAGACGTACCATCACACTTTTTGTTATGTTTACTCTACGTCTAATTTCTTCTTCCGAGCCCCCACGATTTTCCACTATCGAACCTAAATATCCATATTGTTTCACAATTTCCACGCCGTTAATAGCGTGTAATCCCGGACAATTATCGTTCTGTCTATCAATAATCATGATTTTCGCCTTTTCTTTATTAATTTCTAATCCATATTCTGCGCTGTATTTTTCCAGACGACTTAGACTTTGCGCCATACTACTTAAGCTATTAGTTATATTATGAAATCTACGTATACCATGATACATATATTCATTTCAATCGTGTTCTTGTTAGAAATGTGTGCATTTTTTTTTATTAAATATTTATTACAAGCTATCCAACAAGATAATTTAGCAGTATTTAAGTAAAGAGCGTAACACGAAAGTACCCTCTGGTACACACCGGGTAACTATGATCTGAAATTAGGTCCGGAGGCTTACTACGTATTAAAAGTTCACATTTCCGGTCGTGTCCAATAGTCCCGACGTTATGCTATTTGGATGAATGTTCAACTTCGCAGCACGACTCTGTGCGTATTCGCATACATGAAGAATGTTTAAATCTAGCTCACGACGTACCGAGACAACATTTATTATGGAAATTTTATTTTGGGCACTATGTATAGTTATTACATTTGTCGGCTTTACACAACCTCACAGCTGCACCCCGTATGTTCAAACAGTCCTTAGAATGATAGTACGGACAAGAATGGCTTAATTCTAGTTCTTTTCTATTCATTTGAATGCTATACGTTAGTCGGTTATCCATGTGTAAGTATAGATATTTCACGCTTGTTCTTTTCGATACTCCCGTCTTGTTGCTATGCTTTCCTAGGAGTAAACTTAATACTTGCAGATTTATTCTTATTCATCGCTATGTTCCATTTCTTAAACCAGTCTTCAGCTCCAGCGAGAGATGTTTATTACTCGCTGTAATTGATATTAGAAGAAAGTAGTGCCGTGTCATCAGAGAACGTGGATACTTGAGAATTTTTGCTTAAAGAAAGTTATGTAAATTTCATACAACGTAGTTCAAACAACTTGCATTGGCGCATATCTGCAGAGACGGGCTACAACTCAGAGAACTCGATCGTAGCGTACATAAAATTATCTTTTACCGATATAGGATTCTACTCCGGGGACTGATAGTTTCACCTTATGCAATGAACCAACGTGTCACACCTTATCAGTAAGAAACATCGCCGTACAGATCTTTTTACGCGGTGATATTTTTTACGATAGATTTATTTAGAAACTGGATCTTTATTTAACTTACTATTAAACATTTTTAGCTAAAGGCGCGTTATCTAAAAGTATATCTTTCAATCTGTTCAGTTACAGCCTAAGGATCATTCGGAATTTATGTACACTGAGAGCATTTCACCTGTCGACTATGAATTGTGAACCGATTCTCGCTAAACTTTCGTGGTTCTATTTCTTTAAGAAGTTAAATCGTGAAAGAATTTTACTCATACGTAGATTATGGTTTGAGAATGATATCCGATCGTCTTTTTCGTATGCAACTTAGAGAATGTCCTAACTCTCTCCTGTATTCAGAAGGGGGTAATCTGCAATCCTGATCGTGTTTCCTCCGAGATTTACTTCCCTATATGTTACATGTATAATGTATCGTTCCCTTCTCCAATCTGGATAATCTAAAATTATCCCCCCCCCCCGTAGCACCATTTCTAAAGAAGTTATCAATAGTCCACAATAGTATCACGTTAGGTAAGCCTTAAATGTAGCCCCAATAAAAGCTAGAAAAAAAATTAATTGCGGAATTCAGTTTATTTAATTGAATTTGTGATGGCAATTTCTCAAAAATGTTCATTTGCTCCTCGACATAATACTGCAGTTGTTTTTTACTTTCAACATAGTCGTTGTATACGAATTGTTCTCAAAATAGTAAGGAATTCAACAACAAAAATGGCATTGCAATTGACTAGATGTCTTTGACTTCAGTTGCTCATCTGAAGTAGCTTCTTCTTCGTCGTATTCTGTTATCTATTATTAAAGTCGTCCGTAATAATTTTTTTTTAAATTCCGACGCTATGTATAGATTAAAATTCGCGTTCAGAATGACAATATCAATTTTGTCGCTAAAGAGCTACATTACGTATTGATTAGCTCGAGTGTACGCTTGATAGCGATAACGTCGTTAATACGTATAAAAATCGGGAGAGTCCGTGTTAAAAAGTATATACGTACTGGTTGTATGTCGTTAATGACGAATGAGCTAATAGACTGAACTTTCCGTTTATAATTCCCCAAATATAAACAAATTGATCGTTGACGCCGTCCATCAGCCAGATTTCACCGCGTGCTTGAGTCAGGCCGTTTACGATGAAACATTTAAGCATTGCTTTCGTCCCTGTTTTTCTTTTAGAAAACCAAGATTTCGATTTTTTAATAGCAAAGTTTTTATTTACACATTTCGTAGCTGCATCCCAATCGGCATAAAGATCAACCGCAAAATTGTTCAGCTCCCTGTTAACATCGCTGATAGCTTTAAAACAGTAAGTCCACTTCGGTTGGCGATCGTTCTCGTTGCATAAACTGGACGTGACATGAGTATTAACTGTACAGAATTAACAAAAATAAGTCTATTTATATTTTTAAAAATTGTTTGTTGTACGTATATATATATAATATATAGAAATTGATGTCCTCGACTATGTAACCACAGCAGCACACATCCATATATACATAGAGATATATATCTATGCATATATGTAATACTAATCGAAGATAGATATGTGTAAATATACTGCGGGTTACAACAGCATATCCGTAATAATAATACATCTTGAAAATTATGTATATATAACTGAACCAAATATATGTCTGTAAAATAAATCAGTCGCATCATGAGATGAAAACCCCCTATACAAATACATTCAAATTTTTTCTTTTTTTTTTATTATTATTATTATCATCTTGGTTGTAACGGGTTGAGAAAAAATTTACTTTGTTCCTCATATTCCAGTTGTTGCCACAGCATCCGTTCCGCTCGTTCGCCGGACGCCTGTATGGGGCTCGGCATAGATCTTCTTCCACCAATAAGACAGTTCTATATACAAAAGATATCGACATTAATTTGCAAATAGTAATAGTACATAATGCACAATAATTACGCTATTTAGAAAAAGTTTTTGTAGTAATATATATATATATATATATATATATATATATATATATAATATATAATATGTACACGAATTTAGAAAACGATGATTTAAATTTAATTATAACATCTTATTTACATTGTTTGATATCACATTATTCTTAAAGGGTTAATAATCGCGAAGAATGACCAGATAATCATTGTACTCCCAGTAATAGAACCCCAGTCACAGTCCTCTTCACCGGAGACATCATGTAATTCGTGTTATCGCGAAAGCTAATGAATGCATATAATCATTTCTGAATGTCAATAATAAAAAAATCTGTATAAAACGCTAATCATGTATTGTTATCATGTATCGTTATTCAGCTTAAAGTTTTCTTTCGAATACCAATTTTAACAAATTACAATTGTTACAAACACGTACCTCGGATGTGTATACTAAATGTCCTTAAATACTATTGAATAGTCGATACGCGTACTAACCTAAACGTTCCTTATATCGAGGATAATATACTAAATATTTTAAGTACAAAGCATATATATAGCAGAATTTAATCTAGACTGTATATACATGCAATTATTATTATAACTTGCAATTAATACATCATCAGTGTAAGATATATATATATTTTTAAACTATTCTTAAGTAAAAATATTATATCTTAAGTTGATGGTGTTGTATTGATTGCAAGTTATGATTGGGGATATATACAGTCTATATTGAACTCAGCTATATATACCTTGTACTTTGTATGACCCACACGTAGACGGTTTAGGATACAATATTCTTTTCTGCTATCGAGGTTCTATAGTTGATCCCTCAGGAAGGTTGTTCGTGAGGTCCAGTCGGTAGTCCATTCCTATTTACTGTTGTTCATGAGTATGTGTGCTAATTTTGGTGGAGGTGGTGAGTATCAGCGGCGTAGCCAGGGGGTAGTTTTGAGGGTATGAACCCCCCTAAAATCAATCTGATGATAAGAATATATATATAGTCGTTGTTAAATCTATTTTGTTTTTTCTTTATTTTCATTTATTTAATTTAAATTTCGTTGTTTTTGAAGTAAATAAATAGATTGTAATATAGGAGGTACTAGAAGAATTTCGTAGAAAAACGCGAAGAATAGATTTTAAATTTAAAATTTAGTGTTAAGTATTACTTTGTATTATTCCTTCAAAAAATGTAAAATCATTATTTATCGTTTATTTTTTCGCGAAATTTATTGTAACCAACTCCCTCTGTCCTCAATAATATAGTATTAGCGTGTTCCAGTGACGTTAAATATTTCTGCCGTCTACTGCTTCTAATAGAATTACATATTCGACGCCTAATAAGTATAAAAATAACTTGGATTGCTTATGGCTTTTTAATCTACTTGAGTTTTGGTTATTTACTTAAAGTTCAATTTAACTCGGGTTTACTGTTATAATTTATTTTTGTTTGAACCCCCCCCCTCTTCAACCAAGTCTGGCTACGCCACTGGTGAGTATTACGGAATTGGTGAAAATACACTGAGCTTCTAAGTCTGCTCACTACCGTGCATGACTCGGGATCCACAAGAAGTGTAGTTAACATCCTTCCTTATGTTTAGATTGTTTTGAATTTCTTTGGATTCTTGTGGTCTTGACGGCATATTAGTTATAGACTTCTTCTTCTTCTTCTTCGAAAGTTAACGTTATAACTAAAATGACTATTAAAAGGTAAAATTTGCGAAAAATAATTTTTAGACGCGGCATACTAACCATTATATATCCGAAAATTGCGTCCGATCGTAAACACCAGAAATCCGAAACAAACACGAATATCAGTAATGAAGTGGAAATTTTAAAATTACTCATTATTATATATTTACGTTGCTCCGCCGGTACTAGTATGACGAAAGAACGAAAATCAAGTAAGGATAACTTATTAATTGTATTATCGTTACGGAAGGAACGAAAACGTAACGAATTGTCGGGCCATAAATAACGTTTCGGATATAAGTTATTTTAACTAACGCGACGAAAAACCGAAGATCAAAAATCAACGACGGATAACAGCGGAAAGAGTTCGTTAAGAATGTAATAAATTATCGAAAATCGTGTCTCGCACGCTCTCGCCTATTAAATGTTTAGTTCGTCACCAATGACGTCATCATTTGTTATTATAATTAAGGAGCGGTACAACTGGTCATTTGAAACGCTCTCTATCCCGACTGAACGATTGAAATAGAAACTTAAATATATAATTTTTTTATTTTATTTGAAATGTAACGTATTTTCTACGTATAAGTTTCAATATTACTTCGTGTGACATATTTAATTGCAGTAATTTAATAGGACGGGAAAATAATTCGGGATGGAAATAACCAAACGAAACGAAAACAATGGTCATCAGTATGTGGATATTGATAAAAAAAAATGAATTGAACAAAATAAACGATTTAAATATTTAGGGCAAATAGTGCCGGATGACTTATATCGTGACCAGGGAATCAGCTCACGTATTGGATTTACGAAACCGGCGTTTAAGAAGAAAGAAGATATATTACGGCAAAAATCAATGCCAATGGACTCGAGAAAACGTTTGCTGAAAACGTATTGGTCCATAGTATATGAGGCCTGAACTCGGATTATAAATAAACGAAATGTGGACAAGTTGCAAGCGTTCGAAATGTAGTGCCGAAGGAGAATGAAGATAAGATGGACGGACAACATAAAAAATCAAGTCATTACGGATAGAATAAACGAAAAAAAAAAAGGGATTAATTGATCGAATACGGAAAACGCGGTTAACCTAGATTGGCCATGTTATAAGACATGTAGAGGAATACTTCGAGATGTTTTCGACGACAAAATCCAAACGAAACGAGGACGTGGAAGGCCAGAAATTCAAGACACAGATAAAAAGAGCTGCGTAAAACCCGCGAACATTGGAAAAATATCATCATGGAAAAAATATATATATATATATATATATATATATATATATATATATATATATATATATATATATATATATACTTTTAATAGACGTATTTTTAATATAAACGGCGCAAAAATAATTAAAATCGCTAAATTTTGTATATAAAAAGACCGCAAACCTTTTCGGCTATCAAACCATTATGGAATGTATATAAAAAAATTAAATATATTTATAAAAAATATAAATAAAAAAAGAGACAAAGAAAAACTCCATTTAAATGTACACAAAAAATAGCGAAGTTTAAAAACAATCACAAAATAAGTGGTAAACGACACAATCCAAATCAGCGATATAAAATTTATAAAATTCATACATAAATGATTGAATTAAATATGCAGAAAAGTATAAACTTTCAGTGTTATATAAAAGTTAAATTTACACAACATACCTGTTGAAACTAATTCTTCGTCGACATTTATCATCGAATTTAATAAATTATTTTTATCTCTTTCTTTTATAAAATAGCGAAGTTTAAAAACAATTAATCACAAAATAAATAGCGAATGTGGTAAACGACACAATCCAAATCAGCGATATAAAATTCGTACATAAATAATTGAATTAAATATGCAGAAAAGTATAAACTTTCAGTGTTATATAAAAGTTAATTAAATTTATACAACATACTTGTTGAAACTAATTCTTCATCAAAATTTATCATCGAATTTAATAAATTATTTTTATCTCTTTCTTTTATTTCTGGTAGATTTCTTTTCTTTTTACAATATTTTCCTGTATGTCAAATTTCAGAATTTTGGTTAAACCCTTTAAGTTTGAAATTTAGACAAAAAAAAAAAAGAATGAATTTTATACAGAATTTTATACAGGCTGTTTAACGTTCTTTTTAGATAACTCTAGATGATTTTCAATGTGTTTACATAAATAAAATTGAGACACTTCATTGTCAATCAGAAAATATATCACGATGACTGAAAGAGTTAATATTATCGATTTTTTTCCAAATTTCATTATTGTTCGCATATGAATTTAAATGTTCTTTAAATATTACCCGCCTCTTTCTTTTATGTATTCTTTTTCGCACTGATTATAAGCTTTCAGTATATGGATTTTTGTTTTAAAAAAAATTCTACTTACATCTCTCGATGTACAACAGTATATAATAATTATATTTTGGAAAAAAATATAGCCAAAAACATGTTTAGTAGCCCTAAATGTATTTTTATACCAAATGATTATGTACAAATGGTTCTATTAATACCATAACTAATGTTGCTTATAAAAGTATTAAAGGAGTAAAACAATTACCATACATGCGGTACATTATTAATAAATTTTATAACACGAAGACAATGTGACATAAATATTTGTATGCACAGCACAAGTAAATCTGTAAGAATTCAGTTACTACATACTAAATTCGTATGTAACTTTATCAATGAAAAATCATTAAATTTCTGGATTGTCACGACCAATAATAGCGAATCAAAAGGTACTATTGGTAACGGTTTTGTACTCGCAAAGGGGAAATATTTCGAGACATTCTGGAAAATAATTAATTACAACCGCAAAATAATCTAATAGAAATGTAATTGCGGGCAAATGATTTAGAAGTATTCGAACCCCTGGTATATTATTTTTAAAAAATGTTGTTATTATGATCAAAAGATTAAAAACAACTTTAGGTTCCTGAATAGTTTTTTCATTTTTATATTTGGGAATCAAAGGGTTAGAGTAACAGGTCTATAGCGAACAGATTCAGCTGTTTTTACAAGAGCATGATCAAGAAACTCGTAATAGTAGTGTTATTAGTGTACGTACACGCAGCAATCAATTTAAAATGAAGGAAACGAAAAATGATAAAAAATTATAACGAAGCTAAATCTGCCGTTAATAAATTTGACATAGTGGCATTTCTGAAAGTCGAACGAAGGGTCCTAAGCTGTTGGGGCCGCACATTAAGTCTAAAATAATTGACAGTTATATTGTAAGTTGGTGCTGCTAATATACATGAGTACGAATTGATCTAACTGCATGTGTTACATAATGTGCATTGGTCGATGTGCATTTAAAATGTCGCGAAATGTCCTGTATTTTGTGTATAGCCTTGACTATGTAAATTTAATGTAACTTCACTAAACGTAGGAACCACTGAATAGCAATATATTTAAAACTAACGTAGTTAGGGATATAATGGAGCGAGTGTGGAAATGCGTCTCACGTTGCAGTTCACAACTCGAATTTAGTTCATTTTGTTAAATTAGTGGTGCAAATGCAAACTTTTAATAGAAGAAGCATTATTTCGTAATGATACATAAATAACAAGGGGTTCTTAAAGTTAAGTACCCTTAAGAGTTAACTTCTATAGTATTACTAAATCTACAAATATACAAATGCTAGGCTACAGGAAAAAACAAAACAAAAAACCTGCGAAGAAATAAATAAAATATGGTAAAAGAAAAAAAATACATATATATGAGGTACATTGCACATTATACAAATGTACATACATGCATACATCCCATATTAACTACACTAAATAAATGACATAGACATAAAATTAAATGAGTAATCTGTGCTTAACTCTACGATGTTTTTACCTTAACCCATAGTGTGTCTTAGCATATCGTAATCACCTATCTGAAATTAATCTATTTTGTTGTATTCTACACCTCTCGTAAAACCTTTTCGATAATTTATTATGATGAGAAGGTAGGTATAAACTGTTTAATTCTGAGTTCATATCAGTAATTTTTGTACACCTGTGGCGATTTAGCATAATTCTGCAACAATGATTTTCAATCAGGACAGGCGTAGGTTAATCCGGGCCGAATAATATGCGTATATAATAATTTTTTATTAACGATACGATCGTCGATTAAAGATTGTTGAAAGAATACGGATTGCTTTATTATCAATTAAATAATTAATATTATTATTAAAGGATAAACGATAATCAAAGATGACGCCTAAATATCGAACTTGGTTTCGCCAGTGAATAAATGTTAATTTCTGCTGAGGGTAATTGTCGCCGCCTTATGAAGAATATAACTTCAATTTTATCGGTGATCATTTTTAACCCCATCCTTTATAAAACTTCAAAATATTGACGGAGGACTTATATATATATGATGAGTAACATAGAACATTCTATTGCTTAAATAAGATTTAATTAACTTTATTAAATATAAGAAAAATTTAAATTTAACGGTTTTAAAAATGATACCATTATACCAAGCCGAATGAAAAGTTTTTTCAATGTCAATTAGTAATGTATACATATTGAGATTAAAATTGTCGGTTATTTAATCAGCCAGTCTAGCTACTTGGTGTACAGGAGAATAACCCGCTCGAAATACAAACTGTTCTTCTATAAGAATTCTGTTATTTCCAGAGTGTAACTGTAAACTATTTAAAATGACTTTTTCAATTATTTTACTAAGAGAGCTTAGCAGACTTATTGAACGAATATTATTGATATTACGATATTAGTAATATCCTTGCCGGGTTTAGGCATAATTATAATTCTAACAGTTTTCCACTGTGTAGGATTGAGCACACCATTCGCAATATTTGTCAAATATACAATTGCCTTACGAAGTAACCGTTTAATCATTATTGCAGAAAGTTCATCATCGCAACAGGATGATTTGTTTTCTAACTTTGTTATGTATTTATTAATTTCAGAAGGCGTAGCAAGGTGAATATTTGACGGAGAAGTTGAAAGAAGTAGTTTATTAACCTTATAGAAATGAGTACGTGTCGATTGAATTCGAAAGGTCTAAAAAACTCAATATTGATGAACTCTTCTAGGAGTTTCCAAGAACGAATGCAAAACGTTCATAAGGCTTCTGTAACAATATTTATCTTAAATAATTTATTATGTACGAGTTATTGTGGGTACGAATAAAATTATTTTTATTTATATAAATATCACCCGTTTAAAATTTTTAAAAAACATGGCAATATATTACTTGTGTGAACAATTTCTCGAATAAATATAATGGAAACAAACCTCAAAACCGACATCAATTTATATTGAAATTACACGAGAATTTTAAAGATTACCGAAAGAAAATGTCTTTTTTATTATTACTTTTTTAAACAAAATTATCGTACTGGCTATACAATTGGTAATAAACAATATTGCTCAAAAATTAAAAAAAAAACAACAAAAAACCCAGCAAAATAAAAAGAATATGTACCAAATGTAGTTATCATTAACATTTTTACAATTATATAACATATATATAATTATATTTAATATATACATAATTGTATTTATATATAATTGTATTCACAATCTGGCAAATGAAGCTACTTAGTGATATTTTTAGAATATTGTTTCACATTTTTTATAATTTTCCAAAAAAGTGAATTTCTATCATTGTTCATTTGTTACTTACACAATTGATTAAAAAAGTTTTAAATGTATTATTTTATTGTTATAGAACTTTCCTTTATATTAATTCTAACAGAATTTAATAATAAAAAGTACACGAAAAAGCAATTACGCATACCTGAAAAAGTTACTTTTTTGATGTGTGTAAATATTGAGAATACCAACTAATTCTTATAAATGTTTATCGAAATGTGATAGTTATTAAAAATACTCAATCTTATTTAGGAGCTGTCATTTAAAACATCTCTATATATATTTCATTACAACTTTTCGTATCAAATTTGAATTATATAATTTTAAAAACACAAATAACATTAAATAGCGATTATAGCGCTAATAATTTCATCTGACAAACTAAAATAGATATATTTCCATCGTCACTAGAACAAGAAAGTATTTATCAACAAAACTTTATCACTTCATTGTTAACGAAAACACAAAATTGAGAATAATATTTATGCATTCGCTTAAATTACACGACGTACAGGATTAATTTTGTTTCAGTTCTTAATTAAAATAATAGACGTTAATATGAAGTTTTACTACATTATTTATTAATCTGTAATATGTTATTCCACCGCCATGACGTGTACAATTTTATTCTACTAAATATCTGGGTAATTATACTTATAGTGATGATTTTTTTCCCCTTTTAAAGCTACCAAACACTATTTATGGGATTAATATGTATTTCTTTGTATTCGTTCAGATCGTTTGCGTTAAAAATGTCGTTTCACGTATTCAACAAACTGGCGGAGAATATGTTTCTTCTTCGAGTGGTAATTATTCCACCGATAACTTAAATTTATGTAAGTTCATATTTTTATTTACTTCTGATTATTTAAGAAATGGTTTTTGTAATGTTTGCATATTATATCGAATTTTAAAACAATTTTGAACGTACCGTATGGTTTTAAGTATACTGATTAATCAGATTTAATTTGTTTATTAATAGTATATATAAAACGAAAAATATAGTATTCGGTTCGAATTTAGCGATTTACGAAACGCACAATTGGTTTGCGTCTAAAGTTAAATACGGCCCAGTAACGGGTGTAGCGGTGGATAAACACGGAAATATACATGTACTACATCGTGAAAATCGTACGTGGAACAGACACACTTTCAACAATTATAATGAGTATATTCAACGAGACTTGGGCCCAATTATGAATCCTACAATATTCGTCATCGATTCGAAATCTGGTGTCGTCTTTCATCAGTGGGGAATTGCCAGGTACATATATATGTATATCAGTACATAAAGCGTTTATTCGAAAGGGTAAATATTGTATCAACGTTTTTGATAATCGAACTTTATTTAAACGTACTTGCTCGATCGAAGTAATAAACTTAATGATAGCGGATATTTTTAATATAGAGATGAAATAATTGTATTTTGATTATGTAAGTAAAAAAAAGGTCGCATTTATTTGTCTTCATGTAAAAATATGGTGAAAAATAAAAAGGTAAACTATTAAAATATTATAATTATGTTAAAACGCGAAAATGTGAACAAGTTGTTATTTTTATGTAAGAATTAGCATTGTAAAAATCTCTCGCTACCATATATATAATTCTAATTACTTACGACGATCTACTGCTGAATATAAACTTTCTCCCAATTTCTTCATGTAATTCGACCGTTAGCCTTGTTCAGCCATTTGATGCCTGCTAATTGAAGTATGTCGTCTTTCCAACATTAATTGTTCTTGTGCACGCTAGATCACAATAAATCTTCCGAGTATGACCCTCGTGAGAATCCACGTTTTCACACCATATGTCACCACCGGCAGGATAAATTGGTTGTACACTACCCTTTTTAAGAAAATAAGGATCAGTTTATCCGTTATGACATTGCCGTTTAACTGAAATACATGAGATAGATGTTCGTCTTTTTATTTCTGTCTAACTTCACTCCATCTAATGATATGCTAGTTGATGTAGATTATTATTCATAATCTTAGTCTTGTTGATACTGACAGATCTACTAGTTTAGAGTACTGATAAAAATCCGTCAACATTTTTTTTTCTTACTCGTGAGCCTTATCGTTTATTAATATTACATCGCTCACAAAACGTACTTGATTTAATCTTTCACCATCAACATTTATACCCCCTATTGTAGGTTCTTGAACATAATTTTATACATCATTCTTTGAGTTCCTTAGAACTGCCCAGTTTTCTATTATGTCAAATGCCTTTTGATTGTCGACAAATTCCATGTATAGTTCGAAATTATATTCTCTACATTCGGATATTAAACTGTATGTACGTGATCATGTCTAATGTGATCTGATCTGAATTCTGCTTATTCTTATGGTATTGGTGATTATGCGTGTAAATAATTTATATATGTGAGACAGTAGTTATTTATCTTAGTGATATCACCTTTCTCGTGTATAAATATGACAACAGCTTCATTTAACGATTTCGGTATGGGGTTTTCCTATAAACACTTGTTGAATAACTCTTTTAACCAGTCCGCAATAATTCCATTTTCTTGCTTTAACATTTCTGTTATAATGCCACAGCTCTATTATTTTTAACTACTTTCAGCACTGCAATAGTTTCCGAAGTCATTATTTCTGGAGCGGGTCTTCAAACTTTATCCGATCTATCTTAGGGGGTAAAATTCTTATTTTGTATAAATTTGTGTAAAATTTTTCTACTCCCATAACTATTTATTTTCTATTAGTTAATGTTCTCAATGTTGTTCTTCCGTTTTATTATCAGCTTTTTATTTTCTATTAGTTAATGTTTCCAATGTTGTTCTTCAGTTTTATTATCAATGTATAGCGTTTCCATTGTTGCATTATTGCCTTATTTAACTTCTCAACCGCTAACTTATTCATTTAATTACAACCATTGACGAGTTTTCGCTCTTATCCATTTTAAGTGGCTCGCTTCAACGATGCTACAATGTGTTGAGATTGTTTATTTATTGTCCGCATTGCAATATTTTCTTTCTCCTTTTTCTAAGTTCTTAATTTCTCCTAGCGTTCAAGCTTCTTTTCCGTATGTTTACCTTTATCAATCAGTGTTCGTTTGCTTCTATCGTTGAAACGCTTGATTTTTCTATTCATACCTGTGCTTACTTTACTGCTGATCAGTACATAATCACTTCCCGTATTTATTTTAATAATGTCACATCTCGCACAATGTTATCCTTATTTGTGATGATGAAATCTATCCGGTTCTTATGTTTGAAGTCCGGGTTCCTCCATGTCCACCTGTTTTTAAGGGTTTTCTTTAAAAAACGTATTGATAAAATGAAGCCCGTTGGTTTCAATGAATGTAATCAGTTTTTCATTTCGATGCTCCAATCCATATTTTCCTGTAGCGATTACGGATCTATTTTTCTCAATTCCTGTGTTTGAATTAAAGTCTCCAATAGTACGAACTTAGTTCGATGTCGTTTAGTTGTTTCTGATAATTCATCAAAGGACCTATTGATTTCTTCTTCCCTATGTTCTGCTGTTGTGGCATACATCTGTATTACTTTTAGGTTATATTTGTAGTGATAATTAATGCGACTGAAATTGCTACCACTGTATTATTCTTCGTTGTATTGTTTTATTATAATGCTTCTTTCTTACTCGACCATTTTAAAAAATAGATGTAAATTATTGATAATCGTAATCATAATTTGAATAATAAATAATGACGATATTAATAATGAAATCAAATAAAACTTATACGATGGACGTAATTTTTTTTTTTTTTTTTGCATACAATCTATCCTAGGTGGATAATAAGTAGCACTGTTATCAGATGAATTGAATATTAATAGAACGCTGCCCAACAACAGCCATTCTTTATTTGATGACCATTAGTTAAGATCGTGTACATAGCCCCACTTGCGTAAGTCTTTTCAGACGCTGAAAATGAGCGCTGTTTTCCTTGAGATTGGCTGCCAGTGGATTTACATGGTGCTGTAATCGCTGAATATATCTCTCACTGTGGATTTTGAGAGTTTCCATTACAGTCGGCATGTGAAGGTCCTTATGAAGATCGTCACTACGAACATACCACGGAGCACCCACAATGCTGCGTAAGACCTTTGCCTGAAAACGCTGAAGTATTTTTATTCGCGAATCGCTGGCTGTTCCCCAGATTTCTATTCCGTAAGTCCATATTGGTTTTAGAATGACTTTATACAGTAGAACTTTATTTTCTACAGACAGTGATGAGTATTTATTCATCAACCAGCTCATACTTCTCAGTTTCAGATCCAGTTGTTTCCGTTTGGCCAGAATATGATCTTCTTCCCAAGTCAAACGTTGATCTAAATGCAGTCCTAAATATTTTACTTTATTTACTGTTGGAATGGTTCTTAACTGAATCATCACATTTGCAAATTTTTTATTTAATGTAAAAAGGAGGTGATTAGACTTAGACTCATTAACTGTAATCTTCCATAGTTTAAACCACTTCTCCAACTGCAGAAGATGATTCTGGAGATGCGTGGTAGCAACTGTTAGATTACAGTCAGTGGATAATATCGCCGTATCGTCCGCAAACATGGCTGTAGTAGTGTATCTATTTTCCAGAAAATCGTATGTATACACATCTGGTACAACAACGGACCGAGTACACCGGCTTGAGGCACACCCGAGCGTATAGCATATATTTGTGATCAAGTACCGTTTATATTAACTTGAAAGTATCTATCCGTTAAGTATGATTGTAATAGTGTATAGTACTGGTGTGGCAAGTTAAGTTTTAGCTTGTATAATAGACCCGTATGCCAAACTCTGTCAAAAGCTTTCTCAATGTCAAGGAACACCGCAGGACAAAATTTTTTGTTTTCGAAACTACTGTTGATTAAGTTAACTATTCGATGAGTCCGCTCTACTGTGCTGTGTTTGTTTCTGAAACCAAATTGCCAATCAGGTATTATGTTTTTATCATCGAGAATTTATTTTATTCTTTTCGAAATTAGTTTTTCAAGCAATTTTGACATAGTCGGTAGTAGGCTGATGGGTCTGTATGATGTGACCAGTTCTTGCGGTTTGCCTGGCTTCTGCAGCATAATTACGGATGCGAATTTCCACTGGATAGGGTAGTGACCAGTACGGAGAATCGCGTTAAAAATATATGTTAGGAGGACTATTGCTTTCCGTGGCAAGTTTTTAAGCATTATCATAACCGGGTGATTTTTTGGTTAAAGCTGTTTTTGCATACATGCGCTCACTTCCATTGGAGATAAAGAAGTAATAGGTGGGCACATCTGAAATGGTGTTTCCAAATAGTTGTAAATATTTTCCTCTTCGGAGTTTAATGTGCTGTAATTATCGTGATGAAAAATGTTTCAGAGGTATTTACCGAATGCCTCCGCTTTTTCTTGATCTGCTCTTGCCCATTGGCGGTTTTCCACTATAATTGGTGGACACTGAGATACATGATTCCTCTTTATATTCTTAATAGCCTTCCATAAAGAATAATCTGCATCTGCCGTTGGTGTAAGATTTGTTAGATATTCATGAAAAACTTCTTTTTCATGTCCGAGAGTTCAGTTTTTTTTTGTCATTTTGTTCAGTGCATTTTTGTTTACTACAATATTATTCAGTGAATTAATTTCATTAATTCCTTTCATATTCGTAATATCGATATTGAGGTAATATTACTGCTACTGTTGCCAGCAGCATATTTATTATTATTACTATTTTTACTGTTAGTATTGGTAATGTTAACATTTGCGACCGCGGCCGTACAACTCGACGAAGATGCGACGGCACTATTCGTCTTTGTCATATTAAGCCGTATTGCTATACGCGGCAATACAATGTAGTAAAGATAAGATTTATCTATTCTATAGAATATGAATTATAATTGGAACGAACTTACCGATCAGCTGACTCTAATTTAGACAAAACGCGATAACACAGCCGATTAACTCGAATTCACATAAATTTAAACACTGAAACTCTTCGATTTTTTGAATACGATTCTCTGTTGATTGTATCTACAACAAAAGAATGTCCATGTGAAATTTACACGGATCCAAGCTCATATCGGGATCAAAGATAATGAAATTTGTGATCAGGCAGCTAAAATGGGGGCCTCCAGAGGCCTACTGATCCCTGCGATTCCCCCCACATGTTTAGCTGCGTCTGCAAAGGCGGATTTGCGTCATCGTTGAAGCTCCATGTTTTGTGCTACTCGGAATAATTTCTATAAACAAATTCAAACAAGTTTACCGAAACAATCTCTCTTTCTAATTAAACCTCCTCATTCAATACCAATCCGTAAATTTTTCTCTCTTCTAATTCGTATTAGGTCAGGACATAATCTGCTGCCTAGTCATCTCCACCGAATAGAGCTGGTTAGTTCCAGTACTTGCCAGTCCTGTGGTTTGACGGCAGATATTAATCATATCATTTTTTTCATGTAATCTATATAGTACACACAGAGAAACCCTAATCAAGATATTATTACAGTTAGGTATCTTCCCTCCGTACTGTATTGCATACCTGCTATCCTTAAATAATCCTCTTGTGTTGATAGCACTGGCCTCTTATATATATAAATCCAATATTATTTTGTAACCTTTACATCCTCGTATAGTGTATTTTCCTTATATGTCTTAGTTTAGTTATTTATCTTTCTATTTTATAACTCATTTGTTAGCGTTAGCGTTTAGTTTATATAAATTTATATGTACAATGAGTAGTAATGGTTTTATAACCTAAACTCAATTAAAAATAAAGGAAAAAAAAATTTTTTATCTTCGTATATTCTGATATTTGTTATTTCCGTATTTTCGCCTAATATAATACAAAATAAACTATTCGAATCATTTTAGAACTGAATAGTCATTTTAAACACTCGGGGAGTATATATATATATATATATATATATATATATATATATATATATATATATATATCGTGAAAGATATTAAACGATTGCTTATAATTTCTGATATGTTGTAAAAGTACAGTTACGAAATAAATTTAGATGACTTTACGAACTTTCAGTTTGATGTGAATTTATTATAGTTTCTATTGCGTTTATTTAGAAAGTTGAAATACTTTTACACGTGTTTAATATATATTTTTTAACTAGTCGTCAGAAACAGTTGTAATAAGCGGATAATATATTTACGAAGTAAGTTGCGTCTGGATTTATTAATTTAAAATATTATCCACCCGCGTGAAGAAAATAAACCTGCGTTATATATCGCTCCTTAAAAATGTTCATTTTAATTTTACTACATCCGATTCGTCCTTAGTGCGGTTCTTTTGTCATTAACTTAAATTATTAAAAAAAATTATCGCGTTTTTGTACATTTAAAAATCTGTTTTTTATGTCAAATTATTCCGTTAAAAATCGTGAAATATTAATCGATAAACTTCAATATTATATAATAACTTTTTTCGAGAATTAGGATTTTATAACTCGAAAGAAACGCTTTTACTTAACAATTTAAGAAATTTTTCGTAAAAAAATATTCGTTTTTTTAATGTGTTTATAAAATTTTGTTGCGAATAATTTATTTATATATATATATATATATATATATATATATATATATATGCCTCAGATTTTTTATGCCTCACGGTATTACGGTGGATCACGAAGATAACGTCTGGATAACCGATGTAGCGTTACATCAAGTGTTTAAATTTCCACCTAAGGGACCGTACGACGTACCGTTACTAACGTTAGGCTCTGCTTTTCAACCGGGACGAAATCACAGCGTATTTTGTAAACCGACATCGGTGGCCGTTTTAAAATCCGGTAGCTTTTACGTAGCGGACGGTTATTGTAATTCCAGAATTATAAAATACGCTTCGGACGGTACATTTTTGACCGAATTTGGAAGATCGTCCTACGGTTAGAGAATTTATTTTTCGGTTTTTCTTCCGCCTCCTTTTTTTTCTTTATTGTATAATCAAAAATAATTCGAATTAATCAATCTGAAAGACTACACTACATTCATTCATATCTATCAGCAACAACAAGAAAAATATATTTGCATAAGTTATAAACATAAAAGAAATAACACCTTACCACAATAACACAGTAGGAGTATAAAGAATAAAAGAAAACAAAATGTTAAATATTGCAGAAAAAAAGCAAAATAAAAATAAATACGTTTTCTAATTACAAGTAATACATGATAATATAGAAACTTAAGTCTAAACTACAAAAATATATCGTTTAGATTGTGAGTTCTTAAATAAATACTATGTAATTGAAAAAAAATAAAAAGTGGTTGACAAGGGTGTCGAAGGGAGGTGCTTACTAATTGAAAGGGTTAATACTAATAAATAAATTATAATCTATCAGTAACCAATGGTTCTAACGCCGTAAATTATTTTATTCGGTCAATATATCTCTAGGCGTCTCTTACGCATCTTCTCGCTCTGTCAATTTAACCTCCTGTAATCAGTTTGTCTATGCCATCATTTCTTAAGATATGACCGTCGTATCTTTAACAGTACTTTGCTTCTACTGTATCGTTAACTCTTGAAGTATCGGGATAATAATTTCCTAGTCGTACATGGTATCCTCAATATTATTATCCAGCGAAGCATTTCAAAAGCGTTTATACTTTGTTCCTGCGTTTATTTCTAAGCCAACTTCTACATTTATGAGCTCTATTAAGATGCAGGAACAAAAAATACATCAATCAAAATCAATAATAGAATCATACAACAGATTAATACATTTAAATACCTAGGCTATAATATTAACAGCACACGGGACCCTAATTACGAAATAAAAATGAGAATTGAATATGCAAGAAACGCGTTTCTAAACATGGTATATTTGTGAACAAAACGATGAAATGGGACACCAGATGGAGGTTTGTGAAATGTTACATATGGGCCATACTACTATATGGAATGGAGGCCTGGACGATCAAAAAAATCAATGCTAAATAGATTAAGATCATTTGAGATGTGGCTATACCGTCGCATGCTAAAGATTCCATGGACGGATAAAGTATCAAATGCGGAAATATTAAAACGACTAAATAAAAGATTAGAGTTAGAAAAAG
This sequence comes from Coronaproctus castanopsis, assembly GCA_032883995.1. NCBI lineage: Eukaryota > Metazoa > Arthropoda > Insecta > Hemiptera > Monophlebidae > Coronaproctus > Coronaproctus castanopsis. The sequence continues at coordinate 64,077,053 of CM065052.1, read as the reverse complement.
AACTATTAAGAAAAGAAAAATAGCTTACTTCGGGCACATCTTGAGGAACGGTAAATATGAAATCTTACAGCTGATTATTGAAGTTAACATCACTGGAAAACGAGGAAAAGGAAGGAGAAGAAAAACGATTGGATAATGCAAAAGAATGGACAGAACTTAATACAGAAACCTTATTGCGGAAGCTAGCCAACAGATTGGAAGCCAGTGGGATAATCGTCAACATCCATTGAGGATACGCCACCAGAAGAAGAAGAATAAGATACTTCAGCATTATTGTTACGTTACCAAGTTCTGTAAATATTTCTGCGACAACACTATATTCTCTCGCATCTTTGACGTGTTGTAGCTTTTTAACTACTTTAGTATGCTCCGTTCTTTATTTACTGTGCTTAATTTCTTTGTTTAAACGAGTTTCCGACAATAATCTCCATTCGTCTGCTATATTTCTTTGATCTGTTAGTAATACTTTCCTTTCTTTGTTTGCTATTACTAGATATTGTGTTTTAAAACCTTTTGTTGTTTGTTTTATCTTCACAAACACGTCGTGCGTTTTATTTTTATTTTTAGGTTTGCTTTGTTTGTTTACGTTTTTTTCTCTTTCTCCTGCGTTGTGATAGTTGTGCATTTTTTATTTGTTACTTATCTTAATTAATTATTGTTCTAAGCTATAGTGGTAATTCCGGTACACGGTATATAGATTACGTTTGTTGACTGTATTTTTTATTTAATAAAAGTAATTCTTCTTCTTAGATGTAAAAATTGTTCGAAACCCATTTATCGTTGTATTTCTGTATATGTTGTCATTTCTTAAGTACAATTTATTAATATTATTGTTGCATATTTTTCATTTAACAATCTTCTATCTCCGGATATGTAAGTCTTTAATTAATGTTCTCCGTTGTGTCTTGAATAGTATAGTCAATTTGGTTTCGGTGTTTTCCATCAAGTTGTCACCATGTGTACATTCGTGCTGCCAATTTTTTTTTTTAATTAGTTATTTTTTTTTTAGATAGGGGTCGCACCCGAATCTTATTAAACCTTTATCGGTTCGTCATAAAGCCTTATGATATATATATATATATATATATATATATATATATATATATATATATATATATATTTGGTAAAATGTTAAATTTATTGCACGGTATTAGTTTATTTTCTTCTTTATTCGATGTTCGTTTTACTTCTTTCGATGATCCTTAACCTCTTCAGTACATCATTATTAATGTTGACGTATTGTGATAAATTTTGCCGTATGACGTAATTACAGAAAATATCCGAATGAAGTGAAAATATAAAATAATATATAATTTTTAATGAAAATTAACTTTTAAATCGCTACATATATGCACTGAGATGCGTGTACAATTGTTATATTTCGCAAATAACGATTTTAAAATAAATTATACGTTTTAAAATTTTACTTACAGTATGTTTACAAAATGTCAAAAGCTTCTCCGTTATAGCAATAGTGTCGAGTAGATTATTCTACTTATTTTGTTAAAAATTATTTTAGTAAAATAACAAGCCGAATCGTGTATTTTGAAAGTTAGATTTGAATGAACTTTTTATAATAAATAATTTTAGATTATTGAGTTGTTTTATTTTTAAAATTTTGTTACGGGTGTTGTGTATTTTGGTTCCTCCATGGGCGAGACTATTAAAATTCGTCATTGTTGTCCTTTTTCTGTTTTCTATATTTTGACTTTTTCATTGTTAATTTATTTATCATTTTAGTTATTTTAAAATTTATTAATTTAGCTGTTTAAAAATATGTATATCACTAGTTTTTATCTACTTTGTGCGCGAATAAACCTTGTTTGTTAATTAGGTTAGGTTAGGTTACCTTAAGTTAGTTTAGGTTAGTTAGAAGTATAATTAAAAAAAAAAAAAAAGGTGAACAATACATAAGCCGACCGTTGTAAAGATCCTGTTTTAATAGAAACGATTAATAGTTAAAATCTGCCGATGTTAGATTGAATCAACGAATTTTTCTTAATTCGTAATAATGCGGACAGTTCTCCGGGATTAAATGTTCACATATGCTATTTTATCATTAAATAAATTTATTTAATAAGTTATTTTGCAAAAATCACGTTTGTACACTTTCGATTAGTAATGATGAATTTTTTCTTGCGGAATGTAAAATCTTAAGAATCGACGCTTCCGCTATCTGTCAGAGGTAAGATTCACCTTGTTTCCATAGAGAGCGGCACTGTCGATGTAAATCAAAAAAATAATTCTTTTTTTTTATTTTTACTTTTATACGCGCAACTGTTAAGAAACAATAAGTGCGCTTGCGGAGTGACCATAGCTTATTATAAATGTAAGAAGAAACGTTCCAATGAACGCACTTCCATAGCGTCGTACAGTTGTTAGCTAATCATGGGAACTCAGTATATCACGAGGCCATCGGCGTTTTAGTCTTCGCGTACGCGGTAATTGATTTACCGCTAAGGCTGATATTAGAGCATTACTATTGTAGGCCAACTTGTTGTGAAATTTTTTATATCTGGTCTTGACAACCTCTGCGACAAGCGATATGTTTAGATCTCGATGTATTATTTTATTCGAAACGAACCACGGAGCATTAATTATCTTTCTTAATATTTTGAATTGTACACTTTGGATACGATTCGTGTTTGATGATTTACAGCATTCGGATCCATAGAGCCAAATGGGTTTTAGTAAGTTGTTATATAGAAGGACTTTGCTTGTAGCATTTAATTTGGATCGGTGATCAAGTAGCCGCATCAACACAGAGTATCTTTTTCGTAGCTCTTGGTTCTTAACATTTAAATGATATCTCCAAGTTAAACGGCTATCGAGATAGAAGCCAAGATAGCGGACGCGATCGGAGCTAGGAATAATAGCATTATTGATACGTATGGAATTGCACGTTCCTCTTCTAAGTGTAAACGTGACGTGATGACATTTACTGACGTTTAGGCGAATACGCCATTTCATAAACCACGGTTCGAGTAGATCAACACGTTGCTGTAAAATAGTGTAAGCTTGGACAGGATCTTCATGTCTTGATAGTACAGCATCATCAGCAAATGTACACAATAGCGTGTCAGGATGCCGAGGTATATCTGCTGTATAGATCACATATAGTATTGGTCCGAGTATACTGCCTTACCCCAGCGCAGACACTGTAATGGGTGGAGAAAGCTTAGTCTTCTTTGATGCAGAAATATCATTGTGACAGGTAAGATTTGAGTAATAAGTAAAGAGCATAGACTGCCTTTAGTTTGAAAAGAAGTCCCTCGTGCCACACACGATCAAATGCTTGAGATGCATCCAGAAATACACCAGTACAATACTGTTTTTCTTCAAAGGTTGTTGATATAATATCAACAACACGGTGAACCTGATGAACAGTGGACTGGTTATTTTGAAAACCGAACTGGTGGTCAGGAATCACATTATGTTTATGTAATATAGGATAAAGGCGTTTTAATAGTATTTTCTCTAGTACCTTCCCTAAAAGGGGCAGTAAACTAATTGGACGATATGATGGTGCATTATGGCGAGGTTTATTTGGTTTAGGTATCATTTTGACCATCGAAAACTTCCACTCAAGTGGGAAGTACATTTTCCTTAACACCGAGTTATATATGTATGTGAGAAGGATGATGGCTCGTTTAGATTGATTTTTAAGGACTTTGGAAGTGATGCAGTCAAACCCCGGAGCTTTTCTTGTTTGTAAACGCTGTATTATATTCTTTATATCGGCTGGACTAAATGGTGCAATAGGTAGAGATAACTGGAGCGGTACATCTAGTTCGTTTAAAATAAGGACAGAATGTTGATTATCAGTAATATTCGGATGAGAAGTAAGCACTTCAGAGAGGTATTTAGCGAAGGTTTCAGATTTTAGTCCATGAGCCGTTTTCTAGCTAAAAACTTGATTTTTAAAATAAAAAAATTTTAATTTAAAAAATCATGAAAAAAAAAAAAAATTAACTGAAAAACTTGATTATTTTAAATTAAAAAACTTATTTTTTTTTAAATAACCATAAAAAAACGAAAAATCTGCTCAAAAACTTGATTTTTTCGTTAAAAAGAACTTAAATCTTAATTTTAAAAAAATCTAATAATTTACTTGAATGTTTTTATTAAAAAACTTTTTTTTATATCATTAAAAAAAAAATTACCTCAGGAATTTGATTTTTTTATAAAAATACTTAAATGTTATTGTTTTCTTAAATCATTTTTTATTAAAAAAATAATTTTTCTCACTTAATTTTTTGTTTATTTTAATGATTTATTTAAAAAAAAAAAAACTAATTTTGATTATCTCCAAAAATTATTACTGATAATTTCTACTAAAATGTAGTTTTTATGAGACATGATCTACAATTATCCCAAATGTTTTTTTTTTAAGAATTGTAACATTCTACGTCAACCGAATGTCACTTATTTTTTAAAAATAATTTATTAGCATTAGTTGGCTTAGTTCCATATAGGGAAGATTGTGATCGAGAGAAGATTAACGTTGTATAGTATAATTTAATGTCGCTCTTCTTTCGATTATTATCGTCTGTATGTTTTACACGCTGAACGACCTACTTTAAAGTTTTATACTTTGTTCTGTTTTTTCGGACCTCTTTATGTAAAGTTTTTTTTTCGTTACATCAGAAGTTCTAAAAGTTTAAATAATGATAATAGATTTTTTAATTTTTGTTAATTTTAGGTACTTTGGAGCCGTATTTTTTTAATATACCGCATGGATTGACGTTGGTCGATGATAAAAATTTATTATGCGTGGCAGATCGAGAAAACGGTCGTATTCAATGTTTTAACGCTGATAACGGTTCGTTCGTATACGATATCAGATCTCCGAAATTCGGTTTCACCATATACGATGTCGCGTATTCGCCCGTAAACGGTACAGTGAAAATAAATTTTTATGTGTTCACAACACGCAGACACACATACATATATTTCAAACTCTCGAGACGAGTTTTCAAGAATAAAAACTTAATAACGACCGCTAAAATATAAAGCTACGATCTTGTCGACAATGCTCTGCGGTGGAGTGATCTGCCCCCCCCCCAAAATGAATCACCTCAAAAAAGTTAAAACACTGTCATCTAAAATTACTGAGGCAAATTCTGCGTATTAGCTGGAAAGATCTTGTATACAACGAGAAAATGCTATTAATGACTAATTCCGATTGAGCAACATTTAGCGAAATCCAGGCTGAGGTAGATTGGTCACGTAATAAGAATGCACGCATTCCGAGAAACGCATGTTTTACGAAGTAAATTAACGGTAGAAGTCATTGTGATCATCTACGAAGATGTGTTCGCTGGATCAGTTAAGAAAGCTGGAGTAAATCCAAGAAAGGACGTAACGTGAGAAATTACAGATACATATTATTTTAATATATTATGCTGTTATAATTTTTGCTAATTTGAAATTCTGATGACAAGAAAAACAAAACTGAATAGACAGTGTTTACAGACGACATTGTAAATTAACAGCTCGTATATCGCAATGTAAAAAGGCCCAAACATCGGATCAGCATTGCCTAGAGGATAGAAATTCTTTGTATGCTATGCGATTTCACAACGTATTTTCAAATTGGTTTGAACTCGCATACGGGGCACAAACATTATAAGACCAACATCGAGAACAGTTGGATAAGTGACACTCATATGAGCTAGAATAATAATAATATTTTTTTCATTTTATCTTAAATTATCTAGCGTTCAAATCACTAAAGTGTGGCAACGTTTTATATATATATATATATGACAGTATGTGTCACCTGATAATTATTTATTATTACCAGATAAAGGCTCGCGTGTGTTATACATTTTCTACGTATACAATTTATGTGCGTGTGAGTGTGTGTATCTTAGCATTTCAGCATTATAATGATAATCTGTTTACACTTCAGAATATGTGTATATATAAATATGTACATTGTTTTTGTATTTTTCGTATTTTCAAATTTTAAATATGCGTTTATATATATATATATATATATATATATATATATATATATATATATTCTCGTAACTGTCGAAGAATATTTTAAACACTTAGGAGTTATAATTGACAACGAAACTAACTTTTAGCTATCAATTAGGTAATGTGATATTAAAAATGAAGGAGAAATATTACCAATTACTAAAAGCATGTAAGAATAATTTGGGATTCGAATTTTACAAATCGCTAGTTGAAAACACTAAATATTACTACTGTTCCGTGTTTATCCAAAGGTTAACAATAAAAATTTCCGCAAAGAAAATATTTTTTCTATAAAGTGAATTTCTAATTAACGTATGCAGAGTATATAAAATCATCTTACACATTCAGTTAATCGCTATTTTTAGTGTTTAACATGCTAATAAAAAGCTGAGCTGTCATATTTATGTTAACAAATAACGAATTTTATTTTATTAATGAAAATATAGATCATGAATTGAGCTATCCTTCATCAATAATAATACAAACCGTTTCCTTAGATCCTACAGAATCCTATAGCGAGCGAATTGCAAACTGTTTATTACCACAGTACAATTTGGCAATCCAAATGGAAAAAAGGCACCTTTGAAATGATTCATAACTTTTTAAATAGACACAACCAAAAATTATTCCAATAAAGAAAAATGTAATTTACATAATGAATTTTGGCGAGTAAATTTTCTTAAAAAAAAAAAAAAAACGAATATTTTGAGTTATTTTTGTTTGTTTAGTATTAACGATTTGTACGCTTGTATTTTACGTATAGGCGGTTTATTTTACGCGATTAACGGCGTAAGTACGAGGGAACGAGTTTACGGTTACGTAATTAGTTCCGTCACTCGTAAAGTAATCGCCGAATTTCATCCGGGAAATAAAAGTTTCACTACGTCCCACTGTATCGCCGTATCTAACGATGGATCGTCCATCTACGTCGGTGAATTAAGCCCGGCCCAATTGTGGAAATTTCACGTTGGTAAGTAATAAAGATTTTTTTTTTTATTTATTGTCCCGGCAGAAATTAGCCGTGAAAAATAGTGACCGCGTGGGAATATAAGTAATGAAAATAAATCTAACAACTCCAACGAATATGCGAGATTCATATCTAGCCTAAAGTTATGTAGACCATCGTTCCTCGAGTGATTGGAAGAGCATTGCGGCACCTTCTCCTTCTTTTTAGTCTCCCGTTGGATTTAGTTGGTAGATCCATCATCGACAACATTTTGTACACCAATAGATTAACTCGCATTTTCTAGAAGAAGCTTTTGTACCGTTGAACATAGTAATCCTTTACAAACAGAATCGTAGTCTGTATCCAGCGGGTAGTTTGATACGTAGTATGGCGCTGATGTTATTGTACGTGATATCCTTGACTGTTGCCGTTGTATTTTACAAAGGTTACTGCGATACGTAGTTCCGTGTACCTCTATTTCATAACGTCAGATCGGAGCTATGATCGCGAGATATATATTTCTTTTTACTGCCAGATTAAGGATGCCCCTTGTAAGAACGACCAAAATAGTCTAGCGCCAGTGGTTACCGACTTTCTCGTGTGATCCACATGAACACGCCACGTATACGTTTAATTTATTATTATTATTATTATTGTTATATTAATACGACGTCAACGTATTATGAACCAAATGTTATAAATACTGCCATTCTTGGCTTTTGGATGTAAATTTTACTATTTTCGATTAAACGAATATCGGATGTCGTTCGATTAGTAACATTTTAAACAGTTCGTTTTAAGAAGTATGAATTAAAAATTATGAAATTCTTTTTTTTTACTGTTTTTTTTTTTTTTTTTTTTTTTTTTTATCGATTGTTATTAGAAAGATAGAAAACAAATGAGTTCTTTGATGAAACGTCTCGATTACTATTTATTCGAAATTATGTATTCAGTTGAAAACGACGAATAAATTTAAAATTTTAGAAAAAAAAAATCAAAATAAATTATATTACAAATATTCGTCCATTCAGACCGACAACGAGATATTTGTATATAGTCAGTATTTAAATTAATTCCGGCCCAGTTTAAATTAGCAGAATTCGATTAAATTTTTATATAGTTAACAATTTTTAAATTTCCGTTTGTAATTTTTTATTCAACTCATAATACGAAATTAATTTTAAAATTTTTCTATTTTACAATTTTTACTAATATTATTGGTGTTTGTATTTTTTTTTTTTTTTTTTTTAAATTTTTCTAAACGCATATGTATATATAACGGTTATAATGTGAAATTTTATTCGACGTATTGAACGATGTTTTCTGCAGGTTAAGAATTTACACACACACGTATATATGTATACATACTATATATATATATATATTTACATGTGTAAACTTTGTAAAAATCATTTAATACTGAAGTTGCTTGTTTATCGTACGATCAGTTCTCCACTTAATTACAGTAATATTCAGTCAAGTTAACATAATATATCATATTGCGTTCTTATTAGTTGATGTAAAATGTAAAAACGCGTATATTTGGCATTATATTAAAAAGTTATAATAATATTTAATAAATGTACCGGAACCATACCCTCTCCATTTATGAAAGTAAAAATTCTAATAATATAAACTGGTAAATAATAAATATACAAGATGAAAATAGTATTGATGGAAAAATCAGACAAAAAACCATCACAAATGAAAAGCGGTAATTTAAAAAATAATAAGTTTAATTATATAACGAATATGTAATATCATTTATAAGTAATGGAAACGAAAGCAAACAAATTATGACGTTATGAGAATAATACATTATGTTTAATGCGTCGATGCTTATACTTAGTATATCTAATACTTAGTTCCCTGGAATCGTAATTTCCTATTGCTGGAAGTAAATTATTACGGTGCACACTACAACTGAGAAAAATTTTTTGGGATAGTTTGAGGATATAGTCTTTTACATATGGTATCTGCAGAGCACTATGCATATATGAAATTTTAGTGTATACGGGGACATTGAGGATACATCTAAGACATCGATTTTGGACTAATTGCAGTCTATTAAAATTAGCATTTGAGATTGAAGACCAAACTGGACAAGAATATGTTAAAATTAGTCTAATGATTGACTTGTAGATTATTAGTTTATTATTAATATTTAAGTGAGATTTACGTTTGAAAATGGGATAAATTGAACAGATTGCTCTGTTTGTCTTCAATGATGCATGGTCAATATGCTTAGAAAACGTTAGTCTCTTGTCTAAAATGACACCAAGGTACCGTATCTGACCATTCTATATCAACGCCATTGACATGAAGTCTGGTCGGTAAAAACGGTCTTCGACGAGTGAAGAAAATTGCTTTCGTTTTGGAAGGATTAAGAGCAATTTACCATTTAGAAAAATACTTAATTACACGATCAACACCGGATTGTAACCTATTGCTGATAGTACTTGGCCTGTAGGAACTGCAGTACAACGCTGTGTCATCAGCGTATAAGGCAACCTCGATGTTATTTATATGCGGGAAATCAGGCATGAAAAATGTAAATAAGAATGGCCCCAGCACGCTACCTTGAGACACGCCGGCAGAACAGGATTTTCTACTTGATTTCGCATTATTTATAATGGTATAAAATGACCGATTACTTAAGTAACTATTAATCAGTTTAATTAGATAATTGGGAAACCTGGTAACAATCATTTTATAGATAATACCGTCGTGCCAGGTTGTGTCGAAAGCTTTTGCCACATCAAATAATACCATCCCAGTATGTTTATTGAAGTTAAAATTATCTGTGATATAGTCGGCAACTCTTGCTATCACATAAACACGATATTGAAGAATATAACGGTTAATATTAAATAGGATTGTACAAAGGAATTTCCACCACCTCATGTGTAGAATTTACTATAAAGAATTTTAGTTCTTTATTTCAAAGAATAGTAGAGCGTACATGACGCCAACAATATATATATATATATATGTATATATCAACACTTTGGTGTATTTACCGTATTAAAATTAGTACTACAATTTATACGATCAGCTCCTCAAAAAAAAGACTAGTGTACTTTTCGAAGAATTGTAAAAATTCGTCATCATCATCATCATCATCATCATCATGATATGTACGTCGGGTATGCCGCTAACTGCCACATAATCATATCGACCAATTAGTGTTCTCCATTGGCTATCACAAATTGTCGAAATGATAGTATTAAATCGCGCTGAACCGTCGATTCAAAAAAATTAATTTAATACCGAATTATTAATTCGGCTTCCACACAGCGCACTCGATAAAATACAGCACTGCCATATAAACTGATTGACAGTTCATCATTAGCACTGGAAAAGGAGAAATATGCTCCGTAGCCTTCTTGATGTCTCTCAGGCGTTCGAAAGGGTTTGCTGAGTTTGTTTTACAAACTACGACAGTTCCTTTTTAAAAATTTCTACGAATTCTTTAGATTGTACTTTTTCGATGGATCATTTGCAGTATGAGTAAACAAAGCGCTTTCTGAAAAATTTTGCATAACATCATCCGTGACGCAAGACCATTTCTATATACAGTATATAGTATCGGCATAACCACATCGAGAACCTAAACCATCCTAGCGACATTTTAGAATGACGTAGTTATTCTTGCGATTAATAGTATTTCGATGTGCGCTAATTTAGCAGTATAAAATTATAGAAATATAAAAATACGCTAGTCATAAAATTAACGCATTCAATCCGATAAACATCCCACATGTAACGTTTACCACCGTACGAGTTACATTTCCTAGATTAAAATTGTACTATACTGAAATTCCGCAAATAGACTACTCTGTCAAATACCTTAGCAAGTACATAAATGGGCGACTGACGTGGCGTTTTCATGCGTACTGGACTATTACGTCTAATGTTGTCTGCAAAATTTACGTTAAACTTAAAATTTAAACCAATACCTATCTCTCAGTCGTAGTGATAATTTATAAATTATAGAACTTTATATACTCCGAAGTACTCCTCGAACCTGACGTTTCATTTCAATTTACAAATGCCGTATGTTAATGACATGTACGAATTCTTCTATGGACTACAGCTCAGTTGAAATCTAAACATCGATTCAATCCATACCGTTAGGCAATCCCCAAGCCTTTCAAGAAACGGAAATGGTGACGGGACGCTTTTTCGGTCACCTGGAGCAATAGTTAAAATCTCGTTGTACTAAATTTAAATACTAAAGATTAGTCGTTCCAATCTCATCCCCTGAACTTATCTCACTGGAGGTGTTGGATACGCTTTGTTTCTTTTCTATTTCTTCCTTCCCACTGCTCTCTTCGTTTTCCCTTTCTCATCTATCTAGATCACCATCGTCGGTTATGACATTAATTTATTTATCGGTAAAACCTAATAAAATTTGTATCCTGTATTAGAATTATATTTATCCCGTCAGCTATCAACAGTTAATCTTATAATTAAAAATCATACCGTTAGCTTCAACTTATCATAATAAGAGATAACGACTATTAATTTTTTTTTTTTAAATCGCTGACTTAATTAAATTCTTCCTTTATCGCTCGAATGGTTGGAGTAGTGTTAAGAAACGTTGTGCTCCTAAATATTGGCATGTCTTGAGTAGATATCTACGCCTCGTACCGGTTTAATCCAACCGACGACTTTAACTTGTTAGCTCAGCGCGCTCTAGGATATGTGCTTCGTATATTTCAGTTTCGTTATTTTTCCGTTGTTAAAAAAAGTTTCAGTTTGCGATTTTAATTTTTTTTTCTAATATTATATATTAATATTTATTGTTTTTTGATTGATAACTGCACTTCGGATTTTCGCGTTTTAAACAGACGGTTTGCCGTATCGCCGAAATGTCGAAAGTGATCATCACGATATATCGTCGACTTCGCAAAGTTCATTGTTGGACATCATCGGTAAGTATAATTTTATAAATTTAAGTAAATACCGGCGATAGTTTAAAGTTATTTCTCTTATTTTTATCGATATTTTGTTTTATTTTCATCGGGAGACTACTCGAATATAAACAATCATAATAACGCGTCAAATTAGCCCATGCCTAATGTATTCGGCTAATCAAAATGATTTAAAAGTTACGAGTCGGATGTTACATTTTATTAACACGTAACAAGAACAAAGTAATTTCATTATCGGGACATCATTAGAAATGTAAAGAAAAATAATTACTTTCAGTAAAAACACGTTTTCTTTCTTAATATTATTAGCGTTTCGAGTGGACTTTGCACGACCAATCGTCAAAATTAAATCGTTGTTTTACTGAAAGTAATTTTTTGTTTTCGCGCTAATTTTATTACGCCATTTTATTATAATTTTTAATTATTTTCGTTGCGTTTAGTTTATAACCGGTATGCTAACTTTCTTCATTCGTCGTTGTCACACGAATATACTTTTCTTAAATATAACGTCATTTTATTTATTCATTTTACTAATGAACATTCGATAATTCCAATAATGTTTTAAATTAACCATATTTTTGTATGAAAAACATTTTGAAATTTTAAAACGAAAATTTAGAAATAATATATATATATATATATATATATATATATATATATATATATATATATAAACAAATGAGTAATTATAATCATTAAATTTTTGCATATAAAAAGACCACGAAGCTTTTTGACTATAAACCATTATCGAGTGCACATAAAAAAATAGAATATAAAAATATTACAGTTCATGAAAAATATAAAAGGAAAAACAAAAAATAAAATGTTTTAAATAATTTGATATTGAATGTAGTAAACAACATCGAAAATATATATATATATATATATTATCAACATGAAATCGTATGAACTACTTTTCTCCACTATTCCCGACATGATGCCCTTCTCGTAACTGCAACAATCTAGTTTTTTGTTTTATTCCATCCGCCCATCGAAGAGGACACCTTTTTCGAATTCTATATGCTCCTAGTATTTCTTCTAAGATAGTATGTACGAGTGAGTCTGCTTTCCTTGGTGTTCAAAAAATTTCACTACTATTCTTAATAAAAGGTCTTCGACTTTCAGATCATGCATTATCGGCGTATTTGTTCAGAATGCTGTTCGAAGTATTTCAAGCGTCCTCCTATAAACCCACGTTTCAAACGGACTAATTCGCCTGGCATGTTCAAGTTTTTTACTCTAGGTTTCCGACATTACTGTGAAAAATTAAGCTTTTGATCAATTTCACCTTTATTTCGTTTACTAGGAGCAGCGTTCATCATTTTTATTTACACACACACACGCGTGTATATATATATATATATATATATGTGTGTGTGTGTGGATTAATAAAACACAAAGAAAAATTGAGAAGAAAATGCTGGGGATAACTTTACAAGAAAAGGTACAAATATCTAAAGGACATTGTCCGAGAAATTTTAAAAACCAAATGGAGATAGGCAGGTGACATAGCTGGGATCCGGTGATAACAGATGGACGGTCAGAACAACTACATGGCATTTAACAAATAAAAGGGGAAAGGGGTCGACCACGTACACGATAGGAAGACGATATTAAAAAGTTAGACAAGAACTGGTGGTCAATGCATCAGATAGGATCGCACGTAAACATGAGGAAGAGACCCTACATATGTATATATATATATATATAAATAGAATGAAACAGAAAAATGTATACTTTATATAATTATTGTAGTCGTATTATTGGTTGCCAAAAACGTATTTGCTGGAGAACTATATTAAATGTTTTTTCTGAAAAGTTTATACAAAACGCTTTGTGTTAATATTACTATTAACTTTACCTTCTTTTTTGTTATATATATATATACGATTTCCTATTGCAGATGTGAAATCTGTAGTGGAAAAACCGTCGGGTCCGATATTGATTGCCATTTTGATCTGCGCGGCTATTTTACTGTTCGCGTTTATTTTCCTCTTAGGCACGCTCGTATATTCCAGAATAAAAAGACGAGGTAGGTCGATATCGATGGAAAATTTAATGTGTGAAATTAATTGATTATTATCATGGTCGTTATTCTGCAGACGCTTCGCGTACGCTAGTTTTTCTTTTTCTTTTAGATTTAGTTAATGGTCAAAATTTTTACAAACATTTTACGTATGCAGACGCTAATGAGTCGAACGCTTGTCGCAATTTGCTAGCGTTTTATTTTTTCGCATCGTTTATTTTAAATAGTTAAAAGTTCGTTGTAGGTAATGTACACTTGCCTGTTTTTCGGCTTCGTTTTAGTGTTATTATTTTTGTATATTTAAATTTTTTATAATAAATTTTTTTTTTATTTAAATATCTTTTGTAAGTATTTTTTTGCGGTTGTAGTATTTTATTTTTTTAAATTAATGCCAATAATGTTGATGTATTGGAGAGTAGTGATTTTTAAATTAACAAAACAAATTAAAATCGAAGTTAATCACTAAAAAAGTTTTTATTATATAAGCAAAGCTTTTCGACTATAAAGTCATTTTCAAGCATTACCAAAAACGTTAATAGTCGAAAACCTTTACTTATATAATAAAAAAATTTTTTAGTGATTAACTTAGATTTTATTTTGTTTTGTTAATTAATGTCAATAGTTTGTTCTGTGACAATCGGTATAATTTTTGTTGTTGTTGTTGTTGTTGAAATTACACGATTGGTCACTACGTCTGAAAACAGACAACGAGGAAGAAGAAGGAGGAACACTACAAATACAAGAAATAATCATTAAGTTTTGTATATCTGCATTCAGTCGTGTATATATATATATATATATATATATATATATATCACGATATGCCTGTATCTAAACACTCACTGAGGAAAGCTTTACCCAACGTGTTTCAACGATTTCTGTTTTGCGCATCTATGTTCAATCAGCTAATTCAACAAAATACACTTGTGTTAAATCTGCTAACTGCTCTAACATATAAACTGATTAAATAATGATTTCATCTTTAAGAAAAGCAACTTGGAACGTAAATGGTGCCATACAAAATAAAATAAAAATGGAAACATTTTTAAAACTTGAGCACATAGATATATTATTATTTGCTGAAACTCATTTTACAGATAAATTTTATTTTCACATATCAATATTCGACAAGTAGACCAGATGGCAAAGCTCATGGTGATAGTGCAGTCATTATTAAAGATAATATTAAGCGTTACGAATTAACCAAATTAACTGGTAAAGAAATGCACACAATTAGCATGATTGTATTCTCATTAAACGGCAAAATTGCCATTTCTGCTATTTATTGTCCCCCCACCCAAATTAAAAGTTTTCAGAACAAAAATTAATTAAATATACTGATAGTTTAGGCCATAGGTTCATAACTGGCGGTGACTGGAATGCGAAGAGTGTGGGATGGTTTACAAATGCAAGACGTAGCTTACTGTACAAAATAATTCAGGATAAATTTTTAGGATGTGCTGTTACAGGTGAGCCAACATTACCGTTAGAAACAAAAAACCATATGCACTCGATTTTTTCATTATTAAAGGCATCTCTCTGCTCAATATCGAGGCTAAAATATCTTTTGATTTGATATCAGATCATAGCTCTATAATTCTTACGATAAGTACAGATGTCTGCATAATAAATACACCAGCTGGAATGAATTTCGAGAAACTGTAGATAGCGATCTAAAATTAAAATCAGCATTCGAAAATGAAACAGATATAGATATAGCGATACAGTACTTTACTAAAACTATTCAACGCTAAGCGTGGAAATCTTCACCTCAAATTAATAATATCGAAAAAGTAAAGAACTTACCGCGTTACGTTCTGACTCTAGTTAAAGAAAAGAGAAATATTCGCAAAAAGGACACATAACTAGAAATCCAGTTCTTTATTAAGCAAAAAATCGAAAGAACTTAAATCATTAATTAGAGAAATTAAAAATGAATCTCTACAGCGCTATTTACAAGAATTATCTCCCTTGAAAACTTCCGAATATAGCCCGTGGAAAGCGATTCGAACTTGTAATAGGCCAATACAACCTTTTCCACCGATTAGAAGTCCCGATGGTACATGGGCTAAGGATGGTCGAGAGAAGGTTGAAGTGTTTGCCAAACATTTTTTTGAAGTTTTTAAACCAAACTCTGAAATTGATAATTTTGAAGATATAATGATATTTTTAAGTGCTTCTTTTCAAATGAGTGTCCCTATTGCGCCAACGTCCCCAGGAGAAATAAAATGTATATTCAAAAAATTAAATAAGAAAAAAAGCCCGGGCTTCGATTTAATCGCCGGAAAATTGTTATCAGAATTTGTGGACAAAGCGATACTATTTATTAATAATATTTTTAACGCAGTGTTCGCCTGCAATATTTTTCTCTGTTATGGAAACTGGCGCAAATAGTTGTAATGCCTAAATCGGATAAAGCACCGGACTTGGTCACATCATACAGGACTATTTCCTTATTACCTATTTTGTCGAAAGTGCTTGTGGAAAAATCATATTAAAGCGGTTATTTCCTATCATAGAATCTGATAATATTATTTCCAATTATCAGTTTGGATTGCGTAAGAAGCACTAGACTATCGAACGGATGCACCGAATTGTACATACGATAGAAGAAGGCTTTGATGCCAAGCAAGTATGTCTCGGTGTGTTTCTAGATCTCAGGCAAGCCTTTGGTAATGGCATCATATTACATAAACTTAAAGAAATGCTTCCTCATCCGTACTTCCTTCTCCTTAAATCGTATCTTGAAGATCGTACATGCCAAGTAAAATTCGAAACCAATACTCTACTATCTATATTGTTTTCGCTGGCGTTCCACAAAGGAGTGTCTTTGGTTTGGTGCTTTATCTATTGTTCACTGCTGATTTTCCAGTTAGTGACGATGTTATAACTGCCACGTTTGGGGACGATACAGCCATTTTAGCTGTAGCCAAAGAACAAAACCTAGTCCACGAAACTCTGCGGTGGTTTTTAATAAAAATTGAAACCCGGCTGAGACGTTTATCGCAGTTAACGAAAGTAAGTGCACGCTGGTCACATTTACTTTGCGAAACTTAACCTGTCCACCCACTATATTAAATGGGGAATTAATATCTCAACAGAGTTACGTTAAGTATCTGGGGATGCATGTTGATAGTAAATTAACATGGTGCAGACATATCGAACAGAAAAGAAAACATCGACATAAAATTGAAGCAGCTGTACTGGCTTCTTGGCAGATACTCCAGATACTGTTACTGTGGGGCTGCGCAAAAAATAGCCATATAAATAAGATTCAACGATTCCAAAGTATGGTCATTAGGCTACTAATTGCCCCTCCTTGGTATGTTTCTAACTATACATTATATCGTGACCATCTCGGTCCTTATGTTAAAGACGAAATCAAACGCGCCATTGAGCAGTATAAAGTGCGTTTGGAGTCTCATGCAAATATACTGGTCATCAGTTTATTAGATAATCAGATACGCCAATTGAGACGAACCAGGATGTTTGATTTGTCTCAATTTCTACTGGAATTCTTTGGGGGAGCACTAAACCCCTCTCACGCTACTTCGCATTTCATAACAATTGCTAGATGGCCTCTCGGTCAGTTGTAATTATATTATTTAATATATATATATCTATATATATATATATATAAATTTAAATCAGTAATAATTTTAAAAATTCGTAAAAAAAGAAATATATAAATATAAGATAACATATTAAAAGAAAGGTATTAATGAAAAAAAAACACCATCTATAGCACTTTAATAAAAAATCATTCACAAAAAGCAACTGTCAGCGATAGTCATACGCCAAGAGTTTCTTGTAGATAGTGATAATGTTGTACGTCAGTTATAGCGCTAAAAGGCATCGCTTAAAGAAACTTCGTTTGTTGGACCATATCTCGTGAGGCTTTACGACATTTATAGTAACAATTGTTTTACTATTCGGTTATGCTTGTGCTTGATGCGACTTTTAGAAATATAGCTTAAAGTGGTGTTCGTTATACGAAAATAAAAGTATTTTAGAATTACTTCCACTACACATTACATCTTTAGATTCATCATGCCTTACCTGATGGCCAAAATTATTATCCATTTTTACACATAGTCAGTGTTGTCACCGATAAAGCTAATCATCTTACACCAGATTTTAATACGTTATCTCGGAATGCCACGAATATGTATTTCATATCGATTACTATTTATTAACACGGTCGATATAATCGGAATGAATTTACCAGAAATGAACATTTAGTTTGTACATTCTACATAAACTAAACGGCTGCTGTTTGTAATAATTTTTTTTTTTTTTTTTTAGAAGTAAATACTACCCAGCACTAAAGCAATTAGAGAAAGAATGATATCGACGATTTAAATTAAGGAACTAAAAAAGTTAAAGTAATTCAGACACATACAGGTGATCATTTAAGATGTCATTTTCATCAGAAATAACCGTCGAACTGCTAAAAATAAGTAACCGAAATTACAATTAAAGGGAACTTATTTAGTGTTAAAGGGAATCTAAATGTATCGAATAAGATTGAGTATTCGTTTGGGCGTTATAAGTAAAAATCTAACAAAAACTGGTGATTGATAGTATGTTTAAAAATTTCGAAATTAAAATGAAAGGAATATGAAGGAGTTTGAAATCAATTGTATCTAGGTATATAGAAAGCATCTGTAACGGAACGCACGAGTACTTTGAATATAGTATTAGCCTATTTGCTATTAAAGAGCGATTGGATCGATGGAAGAAGCGATGAGAAAGTGGAATTATAAATTCAGAAATAAGAGTAAGATAAGAATTAGTGAAGTAGATGAACAGGGGCGTATCGCATAAAATTATACGTGCGAATTAAGAGTGACATGTAGGATCAAGTGAATGCTCGTCATTTGAAAATATGTAGAAAATTACGTGCGAACTGAAAGGCTAGATTTTTACGACGGATACGGAGAGAGTAAATAATATGTGATTGCGAAGAATGAAATGAAACGGAATGTAGCAAAACGAGCGTAAAATTAATCGCGTATTGAAGTTTCGAACTCTAATTAATTGATTGAGAAATAACGATACAGAAAAAGGAATAATAATTAAGGAAAATTATAATATACAGATAGTAAATCAGTCTAAAACCAGTCGCCGAGAGGAACATATTTGATGATTGCACTGTGACAGAAAGATAATCTATATGCGCTTGGCGGCAAGTTTTGTATCTAGGATTAGTTCTGTATAATCGTATTTATTTACAATGGAGATGCGGTATTTACCAAACGGAATGTAGTGAGGAAATGAATGTGAATGAAAAGTTATAGATTTATTATTATTAATAGGATGGTCTGAAGCATTTAGAGCAGTACGAACCTGACTATCTTCTATCGGATGGAAGTGGTCAAAAGTACAATGTCGACATTTGTTTAGACGGGAGACTGTGAGGAAATTTTAAGTAGAGATGTTGCAATTTTAATTATAAATTTTTCTATGTAAATAAAGGATACTCGCGGGTTCTTTATTCGGCATTCACTAAATTCGACGATTAAAGAGTTAGGAGATCCCAAGTTTTTAACTATAATTCATTTTTCTGGCACTATTTTTATACCTACAAGGTTCATCCTCGATATATTCCGCTATATTCTAAAAATTGTCGCAAGGTAGCGCTACGAATGTTTTCCGTTATATCAATTTGGGCTATCGCTACGTCGGTAATTTTAATCGTATTTCATTTTTTATTAGCAGTTCACGTTCAGACATTGTAAATGCTGTAAATAATTCATATTATTTTATATAAATCTAACCAATTTTCATTTTTAATAAAAGCAACTTTCATTTATAACGAATTAGTATCCGCCGATTGATTGTTTTATTTGTTATAAAAAATAAATAAATAAATAAATCCCGAAAGAAGTACTACGGATTTTTAATTGCAGTCAGAAATGCGACACGATACACGATAATCATCAATACACTTATCGGATACGTTTACGGTACGTTTATATTTGTCCAGTAATTCAACCGAAATTAACTTATGTTATACAAAATACACAAGAAATATCTCGATTACGCGCTTTTGTAACGTAGGACTTGTTTTATATAATTATATGTAAGAATAACTTCATTTTTAAACCTACGTGTATAAATATATATATATATATATTTTGCAAACGGGGTATTCCACATAGTTTGCCTATTACAATGTGCGATAAAGACTAACGGATAATCGACATATGGTAGGTAGGAATTTGAACGTTCGAAAATTATTGAGGAACCAGGCGATATCATCGGAAAGTTATTAATTTCGAGAATCTTCCGCTTATACGTCGATGTTTAAATAATACGAAGAATATTAATACACGGTAAGTATGCAATAAATAAAGCGGTAGGAAACTGTATTAAGGTAATCAGCAATAACATTAATATTTCAGTGAACCCGACGAACTTTACACGGATCGTAGCAATCGGTTGTGTTGGGGAAATATTTCGGAATCGGAAAAAAATATAATTTTATGCAAGGATGAATGCGAATGAAGAAAATCCAACGACTGAAGAACGACTACGGCATCAAAAATGAAAGAATCACGTAATATGGTGTGAATTGTTTGATAAAACATAGGGATATGGTGAGATGATGTAATCTTGGAACCATCCGTGATGATAAAAATCGGATCATGTTTCAGTAGTGAGAACATGAAACAAGCGGGGAAAAAAAACGAAAAATTAAAAGATTTTATCTAGATTTGACGTAGGGGAGTAAATCTACAAGTGTTATAAACTTCGAGGAAAGTACAATTTATCAGGAAAAAAAAGAAGCTGCTAGCCTCCACCTTCAATGCGGTAACTCGGAAATGGAGCAATGACGAAAACAAAACTACCATTATATAAATGAATCATAAGAAGCGGATCATCGCAAAAATTGACAAAATCAACAAATTCGAGAGCTCCGAGTGTAATTAAACGTCTCAATTGAGTCGGTTGTCTGTTATAAACGCGAGAAAGAGAGAACGAGTGGTTATTGACCGTTGAGAAAAAATTGTGTTTTCTAATGTAGAAAAAGTCAATACGGAATTGCATTTGTCGTAGAAAATGAAAAAAAAATCTAACCAATTAGATAACCGGGGTTGCGATAGAAGACAACGCAAAATTAAGAACGAACGTATGGAAGACCAGAATCCGAACAGCAACGTCATCGGTGTAAAGTTTGAAGATATTTTTCTTTTAATGACAAACAACAGAAAATAAAGCAGAGTTCGACTCTCACATTTTGTGTCGCTAAAAAGCGTTACAAGGCGCTAGGCGTGTGATACGAACTATTAATGAATTAAAACAATAATCGATGAACAATTCGTTTATGAACGAGAATAAAATCGCGAGCGTAGCCCAAATTGATAATTATTTGTTCGTGGTCGTTTGATGGGGGAATATTCTAGTTTCGTTAACTGTTTAAAACGAGTTAACTCGTTTAGATTAGACTATATATATAAATTAGAAAACTATTAAATATCGTTGCCGATTTAAACAGACCGGTGTTACGTATCGTTTATTATGGCACCATATTATTAGATAATGGAACATTTTATCCGTTTCTTTTTAACTAATTAATTGCCGACTTTAATAAGTTTATTCATTCTCCCCTAAACCCCGCGTGTTTTTATAATTTATATCGTCTTGAACGGCTTATTGTTAAATTACTTCTACCTACGTATGCATATCTATAAAAATTGAGCTAGAAAAGGTTATCGAGTAGTCGATATGCGGACCACACACACACAGTTTTAATCGTCGGCAGGTATCTCGATGTAAACTATTAGTAAAATCCAATGGCTAACGCTGCATCTAAAAACGGCGGATACACCACCGAACGAAAAAAACGTTTTGAACGAGTCTCGAATTTTCCGCCCCTTCCCATTATTAAAGAAACTCGTCTCGACGTGAAACTCGAGAATTTAAATTTATAAAATTACGAATGAGTTTTGTACACATCTAGCTAATATCGCTGGCATCGGAAAGTTCGCTTCTTACGCAAACTTTGCAGATGACCGTCTTCTAAATTTATTCTTTTAACCCGAATAACTAATAAAAAATTTATCGAATAGAATGCCGAAGAACTATTTCGCATAATCTGCAAAAGGAAATTTAAAATGGTACAGATATTCACGCTTTGAAAATTATCATCTCTTCCATCTTACGCGATATCGTTAAAATTGCTAGGGGGTGAATTTTCCGGCGAAGAAGATACCAGCGGTAACCAGTCGATCTTCAAAAGTGATCCGGACATAATTCAATAGTCGATATGCGTAAAAAGGAAAGAACGTAAAAGGTCGACAAATTCGGATCTATCGAAATGAAACAATTAAATTTTTAAAATCGCGATTGACGTAATTCGAATTTTTTAATTCTTTATTTCCGTTTTATAAATGCATCGTTTAATTTTCGTTATTAATACATTAAGTCACACAAACACACCATCTTATCTAAGAAGTATAAAGACGGAGCAGAGTAACGGAAGTATAACAGATATTACATGACGAATAGGACAAGCGCCTTATTTAATAACAACAACAGTAACGTATATATTTCATCATAATGTACAGAAAATAGTCGAAAAACTGAAATTTTAAATCATAACTACGTAACGCCCAGCATGGCTCGCTGTACAACAGAAATAGTACAAAGACCCGTAACACATAAAAAAAGCATTTATACTTATAATGACAGCAAAAAATAATTGAAAAAAAAACAAAAAACTGTACAGAAAAAAATAAAAAGTTACTAATAAAACAAAATAAAAACAAGAGCTGAGCAAAAACCGAATTGTAGGTGATGCATGCAGCTGGCACTGATGTCATATACTAAAATCTCATTGACGACTTTTTCATAAACCTTCCCCATGCAACAACAACAACAACGTATATTGTCAACATAATTTACAGAGAATAGTCAAAAAATAAAAATTTAAAATAACAATTACGTAACGCCCAGCATGGCTGGCCGACAACAAAAATAATACAAAGACCCGTAACAAATAAAAGAAGCATTTATACTTATAATGACAGCAAAAAATAATTGAAAAAAAAAACTGTACAGCAAAAAACAAAAAGTTATGATAAATAAGACAAAAGAAAAACACGTTAGACATTAAGTAAATATAGAAAGAATTAATAATTCCTAAAATAAGTATCATATAACGTTATAACAGGTTATGTTTGAGCCTCCTATGTTTATATTTAGTATACATAAATTGGAGTTAATCGTAATTACCTATGGTAGAAATTAAATGATTATCGTGGACTAAGCAGTCATCGCAGAACTTACGCGTTAAATTTCGTACATGATCCTTAATATAAGGTATGTTTCAGTATGCGTGTCAACGATTTTGTGGTATCTAGGGAAATTTAGTACACATCTGAGACGCCCGTTTTGAAATACTTGTAATTTGTATTTGAAATAAAACTCCAAGCTGGACAACAGTACGTCATTATGGGACATATAAGTGTTTTATATAGAATTAATTTATTATTAACATTAAGAAATTATTTTCCGTTGATTAGTGGATATATGGCAGATATACTCCTACTAGCTTTCAAGGTAGTATGACATGTTCGGAAAAATTAAGTCTATTATTCAAGACTACCTGAGGTAACGAACATGTTTTGACCATCTGACAACGTTGGAGTTGACCTTAATTCTGTGGGACGCCTGCGCGTGAAAAATACAACCTCAGTTTCATCACAATTAATATCAATTTGCTATTTTTTATAATAACGCAAGATTCGATTTATTTCTGTTTCTAACTTATTAGTAATTGCTTTAGGTATGTAAGAAGTACAGAGAAGAGCTGTGTCGTCTGCATAAAGATCAGTCGGAACATCAAGTAGATTTGGGAAATCAGATAAGAACGAAGTAAACAAAAAAGGATCCGGAATACTACCTCGAAGGACCTTTTCATAGTAGACCTTGTGATGGTGACGTAAAATAGTCTGTTTGCTAAATAGCTGTGAATAACGTTGATTAGATAACGAGGAAACTGATAGTTTATCATTTTATAAATAATACTTTTTTTTTTTAATTTTAAAGCGGGAGGGGGAAAATCTTCAAAAGACACCGATGATAAAAAAAATATTTTAGTTTTTATTAGGGAACCAAAATCAGTGTGTGGGATTTTTACCCACTAAAAACCCCCTCCCTCTACAAACCAAATGGGATTATTAATATAATGATGGAGTTCGCAACAGCAAGGCATAGAACTCCACACTTTAACTTATTGCGATGGAAGAAGGGATGAGATAACATAGTCCCTTGTTCCATCTAATATAAATTCGTAGAGTTTATGCTTATAACTTAAACTGAAGTAAATAAACATTATAAATAAGGATTTTTAAAAAAAAGGAAATAAGTGTAAAAAAAAAGTAAAAACAACAAAAGAAAATGGTAAAAACTTATACCAGAACTTAAATAGAACTCAATTAGAAGATAAATAGATCAAACTTATAAAAATGAATTACAAAAACAGAAATCAAAAATTCTTACATTATCTTAAAAACTAAATAATCAGGAACTTAATTATAAAATTTTAGAAAAAAGATAACTTAATCACATAATTATAAAATTGTAATAATCAATTATAATAATGTACAGTAGATGATGAACAGTTGACCACGCTAACAAAAACTGCACCGGTCCCTGCATCACGATTGATTTAAGCGTTAACTAATGGACAAAAATTGGTAAACTTAATTCGCATTCAACATATATGAGGAAATTTTCAACAAATAATACCTTTACGCTAAGTTATATCGAAAGCCTTCGCTACATCCAGAAGAACCATACCAGTATGTTTATTACGATTAAAATTACGCGTGATAAACTCCGTGATTCGTGCTACTTGCTGGGTGGTGGAATGACGAAAGCCAAACTCTATGTTAGGAATGATTTTTTGGTTATCTGCATGGCGTTTCGAACGGAATAGTATAATTTTTTCCGCTATTTTGCTCAGATTGCTCAATAAACTAATAGAACGTATGTTACTTGCACGCGAGGCATCCTTTCCGGGTTTCGGAAGAGCAATAATTTTGGCTATCTTCCAACTGTTTGGATAATATCCGAATCTAAATATGGTATTAAATTTGTAAGTTTACAGCTTTTAGCGTCAATTTCTTAATAATGGCAGTAGAAATATTGTCATCCCCTGATAAACCTTTTACCTTTACAGCTCTAATGTTGTTACAGATTTCATTTGGGGTGACAAGAGAGAAAATGTTGGGTAGTTGATCGACATTGACGTATTTTTTAGCAGCCGAATGAATTTTGTTCACTTGATAGCCAGAGGCAGAATTAGAATTACGATTATTCGGAATACTCTAATGCTAAAAACTCAGCTTTCGCTTCATTTTTGTAAACATAGTTAATATTTATTAACAAGTAGAAGAAAACAATATTAACAAGAAAGAACATCAGTATAGACGTCTGAAAAATTTTCGAAAAAAAAAAATAAACTGAATTAAATTATGGACTGGGCGCGGAATAACAAACACGTCTAAGAAATGAAAACAAAGAGAAATCCCGGAAGGAGTACAATAAAGAAGTTTAATAAATCGTATAGGAAAAATAAAACTGTTTGGACGTTGTAATGATAACTTTATAAAAAATATAATAGAATCGAATAAAGCTGTAGGCGAAAGGTCAAGCGGAAACCCGAAAATATTTGTAACGAATGTAAGTTAATATCAAGATCTCGGACACTGGCTACCGACAGGACATAACGGCTGCAGCGACAAGGCATTGCCGTTAGTGAATAGAAAAAAGAGTAAAACATTTTGTATTACACGTTCATCGTACAATTACGTACGTTCGCATATATACGCATCTTTTATTCATTTTTTTCTACCGTTTAAATTAATTAGGTCATCGCTGCAAGACTAAAACCATCAGCAATTCTCGGTCGATCGGTCGATCTCGTGAAAATCGTTTCAAAGTTTCGAATCTATTACGACGTAATAAGCAGCACCATCGAGGAGACGGCTTCATGAAATTGCGAACGACTAATTACGAGGAAAGCGAAGACGACGACATTAACAGCCGAAGACGAATCCGCGTTAACGACGACCACGATGATGATGATGATGATGACGATGACGATGACGTAGAAGACAATGTATCGCCTACGGCTTGAACAGAAAATTTTTCATTACGTACAAAAGTTGGACGTAATTTTCGAAAATTTATATTTAATAAAATAACCTATCTGTTTTTTTTAAGTACAATTTTTATTACAACACTAAAACGGTTTTAAGGTAAATTCGGATGCTGCTGATATAGAAAATACTTTTGTACTTTCATTTATTTTTTAATTTGCTAACTTACACCTAGCCGATCGTATTTGGTAAATTTTATAATTTGCTCCCTTACAAATTTCATTCTTTAAGGTCATCCGGCTGTGAAATATCGAGGTAGTTTCTTTAGCTATTGATTTGGGAACATCTACTTGTTGACTTATTAATCTTAACACATTAACAAGTCCGCTCGACTTTAATGTTTTTTTTCTACGAATAGTTTGCAATAAACTTCAATATTACCGAGCATGTAAACTACACGTGAACCAAAGCAATAAAGTATTTCATTTTGATTATTTAACAAGCTGCAGCAATGAAGTTAATGAATCCTGGCCGATTATTTATAATTGCAAAGAAATTGAAAACGAAATTAACCCGAAAAGGAAAATAAAGAAAATGAGGAAAATAAGGAAAGTAAGGAAAGTAAGGAAAGTAAGGAAAGTAAGGAAAGTAAGGAAAGTAAGGAAAGTAAGGAAAGTAAGGAAAGTAAGGAAAGTAAGGAAAGTAAGGAAAGAAAAACGTACGTGTAGTAATGCTGCAAATGAAACTGCACTAAATAATCACATCAAACGTGTGTAAAGTTCGGTTGCTAAATATGTACTCACTAATCTCAGATGTTTAACTCACAGAACAATATACATTATTCAATACATATTTAATAAGACGTATCATCCATTTCTTACAGCCCTGGGTGGAATCACTAATTACAATAACCTGTATTTCCAATTTTAAATTAAAATTTACAAATATTATTTTCTTAACGCTAAACTAATACTAATATGTATGACTTTTCTTAAAACTAATATTATTATGTATAGCTTTCCTTAATGCTAAACTAATATTAATATATTTAACGGTATATTAGGAAAATTAAGCTCGTGAACGAGCATTGGTCTCTTCCAATTTATTAAACGTTTACATATTTTTCTCTTAGCTGTTTCCAGTCCATCCGATTAAGTGCTTTACGCATCCAGACTGCACTTGCGTATTTGACGCTATCGTCTCTCCATCTCATTTTTGGTCTTCGCCTCAATCTTTTCCTATTGATTGGTAACCATTCAGTACATTTCTTGGCCAATCTGCTTCTGTCCATTCGAACTACATGTCCAGCCATCATTTCCAGTATTTTGCGGAGAGCATCTTCTGTTTTTGATTTATCTCGTAATACTTTATTACTGATTTTGTCCATCCTTGGAATCACTAATACTCATGTATACATACATATATATATATATATATATATTAAAAAAAATTTTTAAAAATATTTAGAGACGATGTTGTCAATTTATCTTTATTAATCGAATAGGATTATTCGAAAATCTAAAAAAGGTTTAAATGAACTTCTCGCCCGGTAAGAAAACGCGGCGGGAGATAGGGGGTCGTTCATGGTGATTTTTAGAAAGCAGAAGTATTTGGTAAGTACTATACTCGAACATTTTAGGCACATCTCGAAACTTCACAGAACAGTTCTAACATATACGCGTCGTGATTTATCTAAGCCGATCAAGCTTTTACCTTCCTCGGTGATGAAATAAAAAATATAAATAAAACTTAGATTCCAACGAAAATAGCTGATTACAATTTAATAAATATGGGCGAGATTTCTAAAAGAATTGCCTACAGATGGCTAACATAATACCGACCTGTACCTTCGATGCCCCGGACTTAGATTAACGTATTTCTTAAATTAAAATGTTCAATAAATAGTCGTCATTAAAACACTACAAAACTTGCAGCTGAGCCAAGCTGTTATTTCTTCAAAGTTTTTGTGAAAATCTGCTCATAATACGAAAAATGTATATTTTAACACGCATACATGCGAGATTTACTTTTGTATCACAATTATGTATTTCATCGTAGTTGTTCAATTTATAATAACTTTGATTTGTCATACGCATAAATACGCACGTAAACGCTCAACTCCAACACTATCGCCATTACTAATTTTACTTCACTAATTACTTTTGTTTTCTATCTTTTTTTAATATTGCGTGTACTACTTTACTTTTGAATACATTTATTTTTGTTTATTCTTTTCGTTTTTCATTAAGTTTACTTTAAAAAATATATATATATTTCGTACCATGTACTGCTACACAAAAAGGCACGAAGTCTATTATTCCGCTATTATAAGTGTGAAGATAATTTAGTGCGAACGAGGAAACTTATAAGAGTATTTTCATTTTTAGAGATAAACGGATTTCATTAAGTTAGGAAAGTGTAATGAAGAACGAATAGAGTTATACAGAGAACAGTGGAGTTGGTTTATTAATTTGAACATTACGGAATGAACACGTAGGAGGATCGGTTTTGGATAGGATATATAAGTAAAACGAGTATTGTGCGGACACAGAACAGCATCACTTCATTCTGTCTTGTGCGATGAACACGTTGAATAGGCCATATGCCACTATATTGAGGTAAACCGGAAAATCTGACTGTTGCTTGTTCTTTAAATTTATGAAACATGCAGAGACGCATATCGGAACATGTTGCTGTGGAAGTCATTCTGCAGGAGACACGGAGTCGGCTTCTTTTGCAGCTCGATCTGCTTCTTCATTCTTCCATATTCCCCTTTGTCCAGAATTTCAAAATACACGGGTCTGTAGACTTTGCTGATTGTAAAATTAATTTTCACAGCTAGTGGATGCAATCTGGAATTTTCTTTCAGCTGCTTGATCGCTGGGGGACATATTATAAAATGTTATACCGATTATTAAAAACAGTCTTAATTTTAATAATATAGGTTAATTGTTATTTATATTAACGTTATTAAATTTTTATTAAAAAGAGTAATTATTAAATATGAATGGTCCTTAGATTTAATGAAAATATCGAACGTCGAATATTGCTGACGAAATTTTAATTTTATGAAGAAAGTCCCGTAAGGACAGGTTGGAATAGCTGAATTTATTGTTTCGTACGATGTTCAGCGTATTTTTTACAATCTATAACAATATGGTAGACCATAAACGTGGAGTTAGTGAGCAAGCACGAGTGGTTAGTTAGATTATGTCCAATATATATATACTCTACTACACGAAGCTGTTTCCGACAGTTGTATGATATTATTTTTTTCGACGTTTCCGGGGATGTTTGATCTCGTATGGAACGGTCGACGACAGGAGTTTAAAAAAGATAGAATCCTGCGTATAATCTGTTCTTGTAAATACCGGTCGAAAAGTTCGTGATGGGCACCGAGTCGCGGGATGAACGTGCCGGGTGATAGACTAAACGTAATTGTCGAATTAAGCATATATAATTCCACTACAGAAAACGGTACATGATCGACAAATGCTACTTCGAGGTTTGAAGTTTGTACCCGTTTTAAAATCGATAGTGAGTCCGGAAATGTTAGGTAGCGGTTAAACGGATGAGATTTGAAGTAGACACTGAAGGATAACCATTAGATCGGCCGAAAGGACTGACAGCGCAAAAACCTGATTTTATTTCGAACATAGTAAGATCCGTCCACATATGTTTTTCATGCATTATCTTATTCGTCCAACATTGTGTCCGATGTGAAGTTACTATGAATTTATCACACATCTGTGAACGTTGCACGCCACGCCAACCGATTATATACCAGCGGCTGATGGCCTTTTCTAAATTCAGTCCAGTAATTATCCGCGTATATCCACTTTGTTGCTGGTCGTTCTTTTTTCCGTTTGTCTATTGTTTTCCCTCGGACAGCAATTTGTGCCGTAATATCTGCACGCATAATGTGCTCCCCATTAAAAACAAACAAACAAAACTTCAGTATCTGTTCATATATTACTGTTGGTCATCGATGTAATTCACGTAGAACACAATAATTCATTCTTTCAACTGTCCAAATTATTCTCAGCAGTCTCCTCCAGCATCACATTTCAAAGGCTTGTGTTCGACGCTGGTCTTTAATATTTATCATCCGAGTTTCCGAACCATACAGGAATACCGCGGTAAATACTAAATTTTGCACTAGAGTTATTTTAGTATTTTTGGTAATATCAGCGCTGTTCTAGATCTGTGACAGTTGGTTCATCGCAGAACGGCATAACATTAGAAGAGTATCGTCAGTAAACCGTAGATTCGTAAATTTTGTTTCCGTATAAATAATAAAATAAGTAAATAACATGATAAACCAATTCGTATTTAGTCCATGTACATAGATAAATACGCTATACCAGTCGTGACGTAATGGACATTTAAATATAAATGTACATATGTACATACAAATTACTACTTTGTTTTAATATATATATAATCACGATCAAAAACAATAACGACACAATTATAATAAATAAACAAAATAGCGATCAATTGTGCTCAGTTCGTACAGCTGTAAACAACTGATTTCAATCATTCCGAACAATAAGAGCCCGTTAATTGTAAAATAAAATCATAAGCGACTCAGGATAAACAATTTTGGCAGATTACTGTACAACAGTTTGACCACTTTCGTTTTAATTTACATAGTGTTACACACACACACAGTCGCATTGTTCTGAACATAAAATTTTACACACGCATATCAGTATTGACCACTTTCGTTTTAATTTACATAGTGTTACACACACACACACACAGTCGCATTGTTCTGAACATAAAATTTTACACACGCATATCAGTACGCTTTGCTACATACTTGAATTGAGAAAATATAGATCGCGCTTGATTTAGGGTTTTGCCTTTATGTAAATCAGTCGCGTAATACACATTCCTTATCGAAGAACTTCAAAATAGCGCAGTAACCCTTCAAAATACTGAAGCTAATGATATCAATATTTTCCTCAGGCGACGTTTGCGGTATAATTAATCAATTTTCGTTTCTTTATGCAAACTGTTTGATATTTCAGGTGTACATTTTACGCATTCCGTTAAAGAGTAGAAATTTTCGTTCTGGGTATTCCTCCTGATCGGGGTTTCTCTTTACTAAAAACGTTAAATTTAAACTGGCGTTCTTCAATAATCAATGTAAGATTTGAAACTTGTATAAAAGTTATACTTCATGCTCCGATATAATAATTAGCAGTGATAAAAAAAAATCAAATTTTCAAATCCAATTGATTCGAAATAACTGACATGAAAAAATAAATGCTCGAATGGCAAAATACAATATTTTAAACAGATCGTTCATGTTCACATAGACACTTGCAAACTCCCTCGTGAACGTGTATATGATGCAAAAATTGTTAACATATCGAAATATATTATAAATATAATCAAAGTAATGGTGCTTTATTGAACAAATAACGCTTATTATAAAAAGGTAATGTAACTTCGATCAATTCAAGAAGATTCCTATTACGATATATGTATAAGAATTAATTTGTAAAGCTTTTGTATAGCTCGAAAATGATGTAAAAATCGAAAAGCTTTGCTAAAATAAAATAAATTTTATAGCGACTAACGTTGTTTTTATTTTGTTCTGTTAATTATATATATATATATATATATATATATGCATGAATGTATGTATGTATGTATGTATGTATAGATAGATATAATAATATTAAGATAAACATAGTAAAGGCAGCAGATAAAATAATAATAATAATAATAATAATAATAATAATAATAATAATAAATATGAAAGTGGCAAAAAAAAAAAATTAAACAATAAAAACATAATGTCAACCGCAGTAAATTATCTCATGCGATATTTTCCAGTTATAATGGTAAACGTCCAAAGGAGGTTAAAAATTTAGAAGTCGTAAAGAGAAAGTTAATAGTGAAGCAAAGGCAACGCTTGCCTCTAGCTTTTTCGTACTCATTTCCATATATATATATATATGCAAAAAACGCACATACACACATGTGTGTATATATTATATTTATACACAAGCCTAATACGATACGTACATATATTAAACAAATTCCCATTTATTATAAAGGCCGTTATGTTTTTCAAAATTCACCCCCCCCTTTCATCCTAGGAGGAGATGGAAAACTGTTGTTAATTTTTCTTTCTGGTAGAAGACTTTATTTAATCTCCCGTTCGAATTTTTTTTAGTTTATTTTTTTATTTTTCTTAACACCTCTGCGCCCTTATAAAGTTTATTTTTTCCACCATTTCTCGACGCGTATACAAAAATTAAAGCTATATGCGGCGGCAACTTGAATAAAAGTTCAGAGATTCTTCTAATCCCTACTGAAAGGTCATTTTACTCTTGAGTAGTATGATCATTATACACACATACATTCACAACGACCGCAATCGCCCGTTAATTTATTACGATTATAATTATTTATATTATTAATTTCACTATCACTAATTTAACGTAAATAGCGTTACTAAAATTTCAGTGGATTAAGTGTTGAGTAACGATTATATATATATATGTATATAATCGGTCTGCAGAGCACAGGGTGTTGTAACTAAAGTCACCATCTGTAGTAATCACTGGATCTGTCAGTCGCATCAATGGGAAATAACAACTACGTAAGTTCCGTACGCTCACGTCGGTGCAGGGCAGTAATTTCAAGCTAAATCGGAACTCAAACATACCGCTAATAGGGAAACGGAGAGAGAGGTTCACTCGTTAAAGGTGGTAATTCTAACGAAAACCATTAGGCTTTCCACTGCATTAACAACAGCAGACTGTTAGCAACTCGCTCGTGACGTATTTACCTCAGTTGGATTGATTATCGACTCAGGCCGAACAAGCGAGGCGCCTTAAAACTGGCTCATTTAGACTAAGAGAGTAAAACTCGACAAAAAAAAAATTCGTTGGTAGGCAATAGAAAAGCTGTACTTTATCTCCAAGTAATAAAATGACAGAAAATAAGAAAACAATGGCCCTGAACGAGCACAAGATGGTAAAACTCCCGCTGTCTGCTATGGAACATGGAATGTAATAAGTTTATAACAAAGTGAAAAGTTGGCTAATGTTAGCAAAAATAAATGGGGCACAAATTTTGGGCATAAGTGAACATTGCGAAAAATGGAAAAGTTTATTATTCTGGTTATACATGGTCCAATCGCAGAAACAGTGTAGGATTCGTAGTAGATAAAAAAAATTGCGACGCTTGTAGATAATTTTTGTATAAGTATCAGACAGGATTTCTTTACTTCGATTAAAATCAGGCCGGCTGAAGATAAATTTTATTCAAGTAGCATCGACATCTGAACCAAAACACGACGATGAAGTGATCGACTTTTATGAAGAACTATAGCAAATAGATAGCGGAACAAATACTCTCGATTCCAGTACTCTTGAAAATATGATTAGTGTCAGTTTTTACGTTATTTGCAACGTTTCTATTTTCTAGCGTTTCTATATTTACTCTACCATTTAATCTTGCTGTTTGCTTTCTCAGTAATCGCCAGCTGAAATCAATTTTTTCTATTATAGGCTTTTATAGCGTTTGATAACAATAATAATGGGTGATGTGAATGCAAAAGTTGACGCCAGGAAAGATGGAAGTGTGGTAGGATTATATAGGTTGGGCGCAAGAATTGAATAATGAGAGAGGTTAGAAAATTAATGATGTCGTTATAAGTAACGCGTGGTTTCAAATGCCAAATAGAAGTTTGTATACCTATAAAATCGAATAATTGACATAATTATTAAAGAACGCATTAAAAACGTTACAAAAACCTATGCAGTGGTAGAAAAAATTAATTTCACATGGCGATTATTGAGAAAGCAAACAGCAAGATAATAGTAGAGTAAATACAGAAACGCTAGAAAATGGGAATGTTGCAAAAAAGTAGAAAAAACTGAAACTAATAATATTTTCAAGAGTATCGGAATCAAGAATATATGACTTAGCGACAGAGAAAGTCGAAATTATCGGAAAAGAAATAAAACAGATAAAGAAATGAAAAATAAAAATCGTAAAAAGAAATTATGGATAAAATTTGAAGCTAATGGAAAAACACAAACTGATAAAGGCACAATGGAGCACAAAGAAATACATAAAAAAGATCAAAAAGGAAATAAGGAAAAGATTACAAAAGAAACATGAAGCTCTGAATACGCATAGAAAAATAAATCTCCGGGATATACGGGAGAAAGATAACTGCCAAATTAGTAACAAATAATTGGAAATTAGTAGTGACGATGGAATGAAAAATTGAAATGCTGGAAATACCATGTGAGGAATTTATATTTTGATCAAAGAGATGAAATTAACAAGGAGGAGTTGTCTATTTTGAAGTCAGAATGTTACAATAAATAAAAGCAACAAAATTCAGAACCGCTCTTCATGGTATAAACTACGAGGTAATTTTTTTTTTTTTTTTTTTATTAAAACGTATATTTGTGATAAATGTTATAATGATATATACACTCGTAATCACACCTCATGTATACACACAACAACACAACAACACTCATACGACATAATACAATTGTTTTAATACTACTTATCCCGTCAAGCTTTCGCTTGTCGACGGGTAATTACATTTCTTATGATTTAATATTATACATTTACACTTAATATAATTTTTTATTTTGCTTACATTTATTATATTGATTTCTTTAATTACCATTTATTTATATAATTATAACTCATTTACACTCTCACATACTCTCTAACTTAACTGCCAAAGTGAGCTTAAGTACTGATCAGTACCATGCTTACATACACACACACACGCACACACACATAGAATTCATGTATACATCTGTTAGAGTAGTTTTAATTTATATTAACTTTCAATTTGCAAACAATATATTTCCACTCTAATCATCCACATATAGACTCCCATTTACACCAAAATTTTAATTTTCTAATCGGTAGTAGAACCCTGACATCCGCATTGTATCATTCTATATTTGTATTTCATAATCCTCGTCATTTCATTATTCTTATAGTATTTTATCCACATTTTCCTTATTTTGTAACCATTTTTTTAATTCACCTTTTAGTTTCCTCTCCAC
Organism: Coronaproctus castanopsis; assembly: GCA_032883995.1. Classification (NCBI taxonomy): domain Eukaryota; kingdom Metazoa; phylum Arthropoda; class Insecta; order Hemiptera; family Monophlebidae; genus Coronaproctus; species Coronaproctus castanopsis. Next base: position 64,041,975 of record CM065052.1, on the reverse strand, counting down.
CCTTTCGTTCAATATTTCTTCTGGTATCTCGTTCATCATACGCGGCAATATGTACATATCTGTCTGATTTCCATGCTTCGATTTCGGTATTTGAGTATGATATTTTTGTATCTTCCTTAGATCATATGTTATTTCTTTTCTTTCCCTAACTTTTACAGGTTTCCGATTTTTAATATAATCCAACATTCTAACCAATAAGCACAGTCCTTTTATATCCAGCATGTTTTCCTTCTTCAAAAGTTTATGTAATTCACTATTATTATCTCTTGTAATTAGTTGTAAGGATTTTCTCTGTAAACGATCGATACGTACAGTATAATACTTCTTAGCTAAACCCCATGTCTGCACACCATATCTTAATCGTGAATCTATCAGCGCATAATATACTATTTTTAATGTTTCTTTGCTAACGTAGTTTTGTAATGTATACAATGCTGGCAATGTTGCTCGAGTTTTTTTTCCACAGAACTTATGTGTTTATTCCATCTTAAATTTTCGTCAATAATTACACCCAAGTATCTGTGTTCTCGTACCATTTCTATTTGTTCGCAATCTTTGTTACTGCACTTATTCTCCTGTTTCATGTCATGGGCACAATCATTTGAGTGCATCTGTAATATAGGCTTGTATCTTTCTATATCCATCATAGATTTGAAGAACATACATTTTGTTTTTTTAGTATTTATTATCAGGTTATTGTCATGGGCCCATATGCTAATTTGTATTAAGTCTTTCTGCATATTTTCAATGATTAATGAGGAAAATATTACTCGTCTTCTAAAAATATGTAACGAAGTCCACGAGAATGGTTGTATACAGAAGAACTGGTTGTGTTACAATTAATTTATCTGTTTAAAATTTAATATTTAAATCTTATATTTAGAATAATATTATTCTATAATTAGTTTGTGGTAACACTGATAACTGTCACCACGTTGAAGTTAATTCATTGTTAACCTTAAAAAAGATAAGATAAGAAAAAGTTGTTGTAAATTGTGTCGCTGTTTTTCCTTTATGTCGTGCTAGTTTTTGTTTCTCGTTTTAATTTGTTCTAAATGTAATTAAATGTTTATTAAATGTATTTGTCGTAAGTTAATATATTTTGGTCGTAAAACAGTAAAGTTGCATCTTAAAACTAGGTGTCAAAGTAATCGGGAGATATTGAAACAATATGATATATGCAGATGATACCGTTATCTTTGCAGACTTAACGGAAGATTTACAAAAATTGATAAATTTAGTAAATGAAGCAGGATTTAAGTATGGGCTTGGTATAAATTTAATGAAGACTAAACTATTGGTTATCAGTAGGTTGGCTAAAGACGAAGTGGTACTGCGGATTAATAGATAAGATATCGAAAGAAGAAAATAATTTAAATATTTATACTGTATAATTACCGAATCCCTCGATGCAGATGTAGAGATTAAAAGAAAAATCGTATATATTTTGCAGACTTAACCGAAGATTTATAAAAATTGGTAAATTTAGTAAATGAAGCAGGTGTCGCGGATTCCTGTATTGGTATTAGAATCACTGAGAAGATCCTTGTAGCTTCTTTAGCGACGGTGTCAACTTCATCATTTTCTTTTATATTGAAACGTATCCAGAGCATATCGTGGTTTCTTGCGTGTGTTGGCTAGCTGATAGAAAAATATCTTGGACTATCGAGTTTTTAACTTTCGTGCCATCGAGATAGATGTCTTAAATCGCGTGAAGTGCATCAGTAAAATATGTTTTTCGTAGACATAAGTCACTAGCTAAATTGGCAACTGGGTTTATCGCTATTATTAGTTCAGCTGATAGATATGAAAAGTTCGGTTGGTATATCTTATAGTGGTATCTCGAAGTATAATGGAACAGCATCAGCACTTTCCATAACTACTTGCGAACGTCGACACCGCTGTTCGTTGTATGCTTGTCCCACGTCGGTGTAAGTCTGTTAAAATTATTAATATGGCGGAAATTAAAATTAGACGTTTTTTTTTTTTTTATTTTTATTTGCTCGAAGAAAAATATTAGACGAGATAATTTTTAACGATTGTCGTTAAATTCCGGAGAAGAATTTACGATTATTTTTGCAGTTCGAGAAATATTTTTCGTCGTTTATAATATCGACTTTAAAACGCGTTTTATTTTAAGAGACGTTAAACACTTAAAGCGGACGACGACGAACTAACATTTATTACGTTCGCACACACATACATATATATAATTAATAATTTTAATAATTTTTATATTTGCCCCTATGACGAAGATACTAATTAAAAAATAATAATTATTACTAATAAATAAAACATTCGAACATTTGGTAGAAGGGTTATCTACTTAAATTCCAAAAGCAGCCTCGAAGAAAAATGTAATTTTGCGTCATTTTTTTTAAAAATCTATTCCTAGCCAATTGACTATCAGTAGATAGTATAGCAAAAGATTGAAGTGTACATAGTCCAATGACTAGTCTCTATATTAGTGTCTTATATTTTAATAATTTACATAATTTGCCAGGTCTAATGGCTTAGTTCTCCTCAGTCTGAGAATTTGCATCTGTGGCGAGTTATCCAATAAGATAGTTGCGGGACAGTTTTAGCCTGACTATGTAACTGCTTCTGATGTTTGATCGCCAACTTTATAATTACGTCAGCTATATATACTCCGTGCCGAGCAAATTTATTTAGTTATTTCCGAAGAAAAATAAATAAATAAATATATACCTGTTCCTTAGTCGGCCGTAGGTACTCGTAAACTGAACGAGTAACAGACTTATTCTGTCGTCATAATTCCCCGAAGGAATGTCGTCACCATTACACTACAGGCTTTTCAATTTTCGCCACTCTGGCCGATTTTCAGCCATCCTTCTGAAGTCTGTAATTGATTTTCCCGATAATGTCTGTTCATCTCATGTTTACTCTGCCGCGTGGACGATTCCGCTGAATTTTGTACACTAATTATTTCTCGCAGCATCGAATGTTCGTTATGCAATGCCTGGAAAAACGCAACGTCCTTTAGGAAATATCACTAGACAGTCTATAACATGCAGTTCATGCAAAATGAAGGTGTTCGTTCGCCTCGATGTCCAGGGCACATACGTCGCCAGACCCACATTTCTAAGATGTTGATTCGTTGCTTGTCTTTTGCTTTTAGCGTCCACGTCTGACGAACTTAAATTATATCACAAACAACCAATAATGAACTTAAATTATAACACGAACGAAAATATAATTATCAAAAATTAAATAAGTTACGACGATAACGCGATTAAATTATAAAAATCGTAAAAACGACTATTGCTAATTGCGATTATTTGACGAAGAAATCGATTAATAATGATGATCAAATCAAATGAAAAGAAAATTTATTTCAATTTCAATACGGTACATTAGTACATTTCGAAAAGTTACGAAAAGAGGAAATATAAAACAAAAATTATTACAAAAAAAAAAATAGAAATAAAAAATAAACGCCGAGAAAAATATTAAAATAATAATAATAACAATGACGTCATAGCTAAATGTTATGGAACACATTTCTTCTTTAGTTTCGTGTATGCGAATAAAATAAAATAAATAAAACCGTCTATAAGCTACACTTCTTGAGGTTTGGCTGGATTGTTATGATTAATAATTACTTTTAACAGTTCAAATATTCGTCAGAACTTACACTTAACTCTTAGAAGTCCATAGCTTTTCTATATTAACAAACACATACACGATGCTCCTAGATGAACAATTAATCACAGCACCTGCAAAGAACTGAACGGAATAATAATAATAATAATAATAATAATAGCAATAGAAATAAATAATTTAAAAAAAAACGACGTCATAGAAGTAAAAATCACCAAAAAATTTTTAAATGAAAAATCACAATGCTTTTCGGTTTTCATCGAGTATGAATATTTTAAAAGATAGAAATACAAAAAAATATTAATTTAAGATTACAATTCACAAAAATCAGTAAAATTAAAAACAGCCTTCAAATTGATTTATTAATACTGTTATCCATTTTGCTGATTTTTGTGAATTGTAACCTTAAATTAATATTTTTTAATTTTTTTTTCTATTTTATCTTTTAAAATATTCACTCGATGAAAGCCTAACAGCCGAAATGAAAAAATGTTAGTGATTTTAACTTCTTTTACGTTGTTTATCTTAATAAAATAATAATAATAATAAAAGTGAAGCCATTTTCAACGAACGGGTACGTAAAAATAATAGCGATAAAAGTCGAAGAATTTTACTATCCCTTAAATATATAAAATAATTAGTAAATTAATTAAAAATTGAAATAAAAGTATCGAAAGAAATAAACGCTCCATTAACGCTGCTGATATTTCAATAAAAATAAACTAACAATAATAAATTCAAATTAACGATATTTATAATGGATGCAAAATTTGGAATTTACGTATCAATATAAGAGTCCGTGTAAATACAAATATATATATATATTTTATTAACACCACTGCAGTCAGTATGAACTGACCAGTATTGGCGAAGCTAATAAGTTATTAACGTATTACTGCTAAGATATTTTTCCCCCTCTAAACCAAAACTGATTAAAACGAAATCATCTACTGGATTTTATGTAGGTATATATTAGGGGATGGGCTTCGGCAACTAACGTAGAACGAATTCAACGCAGGCAGAATAAAATACTACGGTTGATAGTTGGTGCTCCATGGTACGTCTACAACAGGACATTACATACCGACCTAGTGCGATATGTCGATGAAGAGATTAAATCGGCTGTTCACAGACACACTTATCAAGACTTCAACACCATCCAAATTCATTGGCAGCTAATCTACTTAATGAAGATAAAATATTAAAACGGAAAAGAATCATAGATCTGATTTGAGTACACTCTAATATTACTCGAAGGCGGTTGGATTTACTAATGGGCAAAACCTCCATCTCCTGAATGCTAAGATATTGCGTAAAATATTGATCACTCTCATTAGAGTGAGCCGGACAGATAAACACGAATGATCCACAGAAAGGAAGAGAAAGAACGAAAAAGAAAATATACGCAATGGTTTTGAAGAAAAACAAAAAAATAATCGAATAATTATTTCTACGAACCACTGGGACTGTATTTATAGTCTATTCAAATGTGAGTACGTATTCGTTATATTTATTTATTTATTTACAAAACAATACGGCCTACAGCATAACGCCAATTACAGTGCACGCTCTTACAGAATAATTATAAAGTAAAAGTATGAACAAAAATAAAACTGAACCACACTCACACAACACGCTAATTAATATAAATAATATTTAGATTGAAAACAAAAAATTACTAATACAAACCGAAAAATGATTCTAATGAAATACAATACCCACATACAAGCACACATCCGAAAAGCACAAAAAAAAAACAGAAATATACCAGTCATACACCCATACTCTCATGTAAACAAACTCTCCATCGGGGCACGCGCATATGACCAAAATAAAATAAACTTACTGAAAAGTAACAACTAAAATATAGAGTCTAAAAAAATTTATTATATACAAATTTACTATCGAAATGAATATCTAACTGCGGATGAATATTTAGTACGTTATTATATAGACGTAAGGTGGATAAAAGTGGTGAGTTGTAACCTAGATTTTTAGAGCATGCGATTCATAGAAAATACGATGTGACCTACTATTAATACTGGGAACCATAAATGAAATTGTAGATAATAAATAATTGTCATCTATGCGAGCGTTACAAAGATCATGCAGGAACCTCAACTTACTTATCTTTCTTCTAGCACTCGAGGATTTAATATTTAGGAAATCGCATAAAATATTATAATGTTGGATAGACACCAGTTTGACGGTAATAAATATACTTCAAAAACTGAGATCGAACTTTCTCCACCATATGAATATATTTAGTGTAGAAAGGAACCCAAACCACAGATGCGTATTCTAATTGCGATCGTGTTGAATAGTAACAGCGGAGTCCTAGGATCACGAAATACGCATGAATTTCTAATGATGAAACCCATAGTTCTGTAAGCATTTTTGGTAACATTACCAATATGAGTTGCAAATTTAAACTCGTTGTCAATATAAACCCCCAAATCCTGAACACAGGTTACATTACAAACTGGAACATTACCCATAAAGTAATCAAATAGACATTTATTTTTTGTACGACAAAATCGAATATAAACACATTTCTTATAATTAAAAGGTAAATAATTATTGTCGCTCCATGTCACCATTCGACATAAATCATCTTGCAACAATTCACAATCACTGACAGTTTTAATTGATATAAAAATTTTTAAGTCATCAGCAAATAATAGAAATTTTGAATATAAGTTAATTCCTATATCATTTATGAAAATATTAAATAATAGTGGACCCAAATTAGACCTCTGTGGTACTCCAGAAGTAGGAGTATATTGCTTTGGTATCCGTTAAATAATACGTAGCACAGACGCGAAGTTAAATATGATCTAAATAACTGTATGTAATCGTCAGAAAATCCGTAATTATGTAACTTAACCAGAAGTAAACTATGGCTGACTTTGTCAAAAGCCTTACTAAAATCCGTATAAATACAATCAACTTGAAGACGCTGCTCCAAACAGTCAGTAATTAATTTTGTATATGTAACAAGATTAGTTGTAGTAGATTTAGACCTTAAGAAACCATGCTGTTCAGGAACAACTCTAGGCAAAAAAAATTATATAATCTTTCATATAAAATAGACTCTAATATTTTGCTGGGTACACATTGTACGGAGATAGGACGATAGTTTTCAGCTGCACAACGATCACCAGACTTGAAAATTGGGACAACCTTAGCTGTTTTTAACAACACAGGCCATTTACCTGTTCCAATAATAAGATTGAACAAGTATATAAGTGGCTTTTCAAACTCTACCGAACATAGTTTAAACAATATTGCCGGTAATCCATCAGGCCCGACACTCCACTTAGGTTTCAGAATCTTAATGGATTTTTTATAATCATTCATGGTGATTGGAGCAAGTTTTAAGTGTCTTCCATCTTTAATTAAAGAGGTTTTAAGTGTCATGAAGCTGTCAGTCACATGAACAGATGAAAAATACTCTGCAAAAGCATTTGAAATATTCTTACTAGAACAATGATCTATATTTTTGTATTTTACTACGCTAGGATGTAACCGATCATTACGTCTATATTTAACAAAAGCCCAAAAATTGCTAGTGTTCTTTTGAATACCAGCCTCGATCTTAAGAATATAATCATCGTAAGAATTCCTTATTAGCTTTTTAACTTCAGCCCGTAGTTTACTAAACTTAAAATAATCAGTTTCCTTGCGGGTTCTACGATAGGATTTTCTAAACTTAGTTTTCAGTTTTAGTTTACGAACAATTTCTGGGGTAAACCAAGGCGGGTATGTAGACTTTCTAGATGATTTCGTGGTAAGATGCTTCTAAAGTTCATTGTATATTAGACTATAAAAATAAGTAGTTGCATCATCCACATTTCTGATATTATAAAGTTGTTCCCAATCAATCAGGGAAATTTTTTGTTTTAATGTTGAAGGGTTTGCTTTTTTAAAGTGCCACGCTTGTACTAAAATCCACTTTATATAAAGAACTACAGCGAACAGTGATATACAGAGCAGGATGATACTTATCTTCAGGAAGAAGCGGATCAAGTGACCTCTGTGCATCAACACTCAAAACGGAAGTAGTAATGATCAAATCTAAAGTTTTTCTCTGCGAATTAAGGACATTATTTACTAAACTGAGATTATTAATTTCAATGAAATTTGAAAGCGAATTAATATTTTTATTAAGATAATCAAGCGGAGTACCCGAACCAGAGATGGATAAGTTGAAATCGCCCATAATCATAATATTAATTGTATTTTTCATATTCAATAATAAATTATGACATTCATAAAAAAATCTGCTATAACAAGAGCAAGATGTACCAGGAGGAAGATAAATACAACCGATAAGTGTTTGTACATGCAGACTAACATTCCTGACCTTAATTCAAACTGAATCTAAGTGATTTTTTATACTTGATTACAAAAAACAGTTAAAATCACTAAACTTTATTTATTAAGCAAAGCTTTTCGGCAACTACGCCATTATCAAACTATATATAAATAAAATTAAATATATAAAAACATAAAATATTAATTTTAAATCTAAGTTCACAATTTTTACACAATAAATGAATTATAAACACTTAAAACCCCTTTGCTTAATAAATAAAGTTTAGTGATTTTAACTGTTTTTTGTAATCATATATATATATATATATATTCATGTATAGTCGTCACCCTAAATAGGGTATCGTGATTAACAAACAGTCCGTTTTTGTGTAATTTTCCGCCACTCATCTCTATCTACTGCTTGATGTACGCATTCAACGAAAGACAGGCCTGTCGTTTTCAGTATAATATCCCTCCATCTCATAGGTGTACGTCCGGGTGGTCGCTTTCCTTTAATTTTTCCCATAATCATGGTGCTTCCCATACCTTTTTGGTTACGTATTAAGTGACCGAAGAATTTCAGCACTCTATTTACGACAATCGCTGACAGCCTTACCGGAATGCCAATTTCTCTTTTAACACTGATTCGTTTGTATGCCTTGCCGTCTAAGGAATTCGAAGGAGTCTTCGCCAGCACCATGTTTCGAAGCTGTCAATTCTTCTTCTGTCCGTTTTTTTTATTGTCCATGTCTCTGCCGCATATAACATGATAGAAAATATAAATGTTTGGACAAGCTGTATTTTCACACTTTTCGTAATAGCGTTATCTTTCCAGATGTTGTTCAATTTCGTCATGGCACTTTTGGCAATTTCGATCCTTCATTTTATTTCGGCTTGAGAGACACCTTTATTCTGTATAAGTGATCCCAGATACACAAAGCTTCCAAAAGTTTCATAGTTGGTTAATGTTCCTTTATCGTATGTTATTACGTTTGCTCGATCAATTATCATTATTTTTGTTTTATTTTTATTTATACTTAATCCGTATTCTGCGCTAATATCTTTCAGTTTATTTAATAAAAGTTTTTCCATTTCATCCATATTCGCAGCTACTAATGTTGTATCATCTACAAATCTAAGGTTTGTTATTCTTCGTCCTTCTACCAATATTCCACCATTCCATGCTTCTAGGACTAATCGCATTATATGTTCAACGTATAGATTAAAGATCATAGTGTGACAAAACACATCCTTGTCTAACTCCTTTCTGAACATTAAAGACTCCAGATTTTTCAACTCCAATACGCACAATGTTGTTATTATTTTCGTAGAGTTTCTTTATAAGATGTACAATGTGCTTTGGTGCACCCATTTCAGTTAATACTGTCCAGAGTTTATTCCATTGGACATTATCAAAGGCCTTTTGATAGTCAATAAAGCACAATACTACGATTATATTCACGTGCTTTTTCTATTAGTAATCTTATGTTGAGAACCTGCTCCCGTGTGCCCCGTCCTTTCATAAAGCCTGACTGTTCTGCGGATATTTCCTTAGCCATACACGCGTATATTCTATTGTTCAGTATTGGTAGAAATATCTTGCTCGCGTGTGATAAAAGAGATATCGTTCGATAATTCTCATATTTTGATCTATTTCCTTTTTTATATAAAAGTATGTATACCGATTGGCACCAATCTGTTGTCCAGTTTCCCGTCATTCATATAGTGTTGCATATCGAATGAATTCTGGCGATCCCGTCTTTTCCAATTTACTTATATACCTCTACAGGTATCTCATCCGTTCCTACGGCTTTATTATTTTTCAGATACCCAATAGCCTCTTCTACCTCACTTCCCAAATGTTTCGCAAAAATTAATATGGTAATAAATTTTCAGTAGGTTAATATATTAATGCTTAAAGTTTAACAAACTATGACGATAAGGGAATTGAAAATACTAATAACTGCAATAACTAATAAATATATAAACGATTAAATATTAAAACGTGAATTGAAAATAGCTGCGATATTATACTCTAATGACGAAAATTACCTACAAGTCTTATTATTTTTTTAATTTTCCATTTTTTTTTTTAAGAATATAAATATGCACATATACGCCATATAGTGCCAAGTGTTATAAAATCTTGTTAGGCCGTACGATGAGATGTGTTGTTACGATGAATGAATGTTAATGGTAACATTTGACATGGCAGCGAGTTCGTTGATATTTAAATTTCGAACACTTGTTGCGAAGAAAACAAACAGGCTGGAAGTACGAGAGGTATAAATTAATTACGTTAGGAGTTATTACGCGGAAGATAATCAAGTGTTAAGGCGGGATAGAGTTGAAATTAGCTCTCTGGCGATGATATAAGGAGAAAGCCAAGGTTCGATGTTAGTGTTAGCCAGGAATTTGCTCGTCGTGTTCGTTGTTCCGAGGAAGACAAGAATATTTTGTAACGTAACTGCGTTAATTCGAATTTTATCCTGAAGTATCTCTAATTATCCACTGTCGACTGGCTCGCTGCCTGGTTTATTGAACGCTCCATTACAATGCTTGTACAGTCGATGTAGCGATTGCATAATAATTTAACCACGGGCTATAATACGAATTTTTAAACTCGATCAAAGTTATCGAACGATATTCTTCTTCTTCAGTTGACCGATCTCGATCTTAGCCTCATCCATTGGCAGACTCCATTAATTCCTTATACGCGTTCCGATCTCGAGCTGTTTGAAACAATTTTTCAACGTTGCAGCTTGTACTTGTCCGTAAGTTTCGGAACCGAGATATTCTTCTCCGTCCTTTTCCTTCACATTGTCCCGTTCAATTGCGATTTTAACATTCTTCGATACTCCGTCTGATAAATAGTCGGGTGAGTTTATAAACCAATTTCAGATTCAAAATTTTTGAGGTTGATTGTCTGTCCAGTCTCGTAGGTCCGTTTTTTTTCTTGTAGATTTGCGCATCTATAAATGTGATACCGTTTAATTCACGCAGTGATATAGGAAGCTACTTCGTTAACTGAAAGATCATTGACAGTGTTCACTTTCCGTCGAATATTACAACCAAATGTCCGTAAATCTCCATTCTCTAAAAACAAAAATAATAAATTGCAAAAATAAATTGAACCAATAGATCTCATTACTACAAGCGTTGTTAGGTTTATTTTTAAATAGCAGACTGAATTCGCATCACGTGTTCTCTGCGAACATCCTTCACCCGGTGTTGTTAAGCTACAAATAAGTGGTTTACTTATTTTCCGCAAAATATTATATCCTACCCTGTTCGTCTTCCGAAACGATTTCTCTATATGTGTATATATAAAAAAAAAAACATTTTGAAGAATTAGATTAAAATCTCAGTCTTGCGTAGAGTTTAAATCGTATAAAAGGGGTTACATTAAAAAAAAGAAAAAACTATTTTTAACTATTTAGACAGAGTTCATTTAGAAAATACCCGTTAGAAAACCAAAATAAAAATTCCGAATACCCTAAACGTCGATTACGAAAGCAAATCTTGCAAGAAGTATTAGACGCCATCTCTCGGGAAAGATAAGGTAACATTTTTCACCAAGCTCTATCGTTAAGTATTAGAAAACTTCGCGTCGTTAAATCAGGCCCGTTAAAAAACTAACACCTATGCAGAAGTCGAGAAGTTGCGAGTAAATCGTACAAACTTTTCCTCCCGCTGGAAAAACGGTTTGCTAATTTTAACGGGCAAAATCGTACCGTTGCTAATTTTAACCGGGTAACTTTTAATCAAACTCCTCGAATTACGCGCGTACTCTACAGTTATGTACCGCATTAAGGATTTAATTAGAAAATTTACGTGAATTTCTACTCAAAAATTTCATGTTTTATAATTAAAATATTATAATTTTCTTAATTAATATATTAGTTTTGAAAATTACTTTTCCATATGCACGAGATCAGGCTTACACTCTACGAATGCATATACACACATACACACATATACATATATATACACAAAATTCTAATCAAAAATGAAGTATTCGAAACTACAGTACTCGTACAAAAAAATTACAAATCTATAACACGGGTGTCCTCCCAATCATTATCTATGGCGCTCAAACTTGGTCACTGACGAGAAAATTATGTAAAAAAATACAAATAGCTCGAAGAGCAATGGAAAGAAAAATGGTTGCGGTTACTAGGTTGGATAAGTTAAGTAACAAAATATTAAGATCCAGATCAAAGGAGGACGCTCTACAAATAATACGCGAAATGAAGTGGAATTGGGCTGGAAATGTCATTCGGATGAAAAACGAACAGATGGCCCAGGAGAAGCACGGAATGGTTACCAATAGATAAGAGAAAGAAGAGGAAAATACCAAAAACAGGATGGAGCGAAGATATCGTCAAACACGGAGGAAAGGTTTGGATGTGTAAAACTCAGGATCGTCTGGAATGGAAACAATTAGGGTAGAAATATGAGGATGCTATTCACGGAAAATATGGACGTATGATGGACAAGGTTGAAAGGATTTGGAATTCCTAATTTCACGATGTTCGGATCGAGCTAGCGAATATGATATGATCATCATATTCGCTAGCTCGATCCGAACATCGTGAAATTAGGAATTCCAAGTCCTTTCAACCTTGTCCACCATACGTCCATATTTTCCGTGAATCTTACAGCTTGCTGGAGAGATGTCGCCACTATATCTGATTTCTGCCCTTCCATATATATATATATATATATATATATATATATATATATATATATATATATATATATAAAGTGTATATTCATAATCGATATGCCGGTTTGTTCCTAAAATTACGTGAACAGTTTTCACATCTGTGGCATTGTATTCTCGAATCATTCCAGACTAACCTGCAGTTTCGAACTTGGTATGAGGAAATGACGTCTGAGGGGGGAAAAGTATCGGCAGGAATACCACAAGTTAGTGGCTTAACGACAATCCGTCATCTCCTTTACACAGCCGATATCCCAAAATACATGCGTACAGTTATGTTCGCTGATGACACAGAAATTCTAACTACAGATAAGATCCACTATTGAAAATCTATAGCCAGCAATAAATAAATTAAGTGTTCGGTTGAAACGTTGGAAAATTAAAGTTAACAGCGAAATTAAAACTCTACACGACACCTTAAATTATCCTTATGTCCAAGAAACAATTAAGAAGAGTACTTTGAAATTTTTAGTTACCTACCGTATGTCTACTGATAAAAACGTTAATGAAATCGGTGATTTATGAATCGATATGAATACAAGCATAAACGAATAAAACACATTTTACTTTGACGCAATAAAATATAATTTTTAAGTAAATTCTAATAATTTATTTATATTTATAGAACATTGTTTACTTTAATTATTTCTGAAGTTACGAATTAAAATTGGTTCGATGCAGGCTTTTTGTGAAATTTTTCCTGAGCTAAGTAATAAGTTTAATTATTTTTTCAGTTTGCCTATATTTAAATTATGATTATTCACAATTTTCGGAACGTTAAATTATTAGACTGTTTCTGTATAATTATTTTTTCGATAAATTTTCTTTCTTTCTTTTAAAATGATATTTCAGATTGATTTTGAACTAACTTGTAATAGACAGGAAATTCAAAATGCGAGTAAGTAATTTACCGTCTTCTTCCAGAAAAAGCCAAATAACAGATAAAGTCCCGTATTAAGCCTATTTATACTTGCATCGTCGGTCATATCACCGCACCTGTAAAATATTCCATATATGCAGATGAGTTAGTTATTTACATTACAGACAGTAGTAATATAGCAGGGTTAGAAGTAACTTTACAACGAAACATCATTTAAATCGAAAATTGGCCAGCTGTAAAAAAACATACATTTTTCTTCGTAAAAAACTGTCGCAGTACGCTTCTCCAGAAGCAACTAAAATTTTCGTCCTAACTAAAACTAAATCGTCATTATATACAGAATAAGGAGCAAACAAACATTTCTTGGGCTAATATTCGATAACAAACCGAGCTGGAAACCCCTACATAGAAGATATAAGATCAAGATGCACGAGCGCGCTCAAACTATTAAAGATTTTACATCACAAATTCTTAGGCTCGGGCAGGCGAACACTACTGCGATTGTACATACGTTTCGATAAATAATAGACTACGGTGCTAAAATATGTAGGGGCAACATCGTGCAAAGTCATCAAAAAATTGGATATTAAACAAAACCAAGCTTTACGCATATATATCGGAGCCTTCTGCACAAATCCGATAATAAGCTTACACATCGAAAGTTAAAGACCGTCGAATCAAATATTACTTCAAACTCACCATGAACAAAGTGCATGCTAATTACAATAAAGCGATTTTCTCAAACCTGGGGAGGTTGTACACCGAAAATAATAAAGTATTTGGTCTACGGTGCAAGAATTACCATTCGCCAGTTCAACATAATACCATTAACACCGGAACTTACCAAACTTGAAGGTGATAAACATCTAAAAGCTATCGTTAAACAGATAACACGGTCATTAGAGCGTTCCAAACAAGAGCACCGATCGAGTTTCAGCAGCAACAAGTTACGACATTGGCATCTGGACAACATCGTACCGCATAAATAGACGAGAGAAAGTGCCTTTATCGAGGATACGAATCGGTCACACTAAACGCACGGCCCACTGATCAATGGAGAAACGCAGGTGTTGTGTTCTTACTAGCAGCTCTCTGCACTAACGGTAGGACACATAATAACTGAATGGCGAAAATTCGAAAACCAACGCACATTGCCGGACTCAGTATAAACGAAAACGAGACAGATATGCCACAGAAACTGCTAAATTTTTTAAGCCCATCGAACCACTCGAATTGACATAATTAAGCAATGTAAAAATATTTACCTTTTCATTGTTTTCAATGTTTTCATAAATATAAGACTTTAATTTCATACTCTGTCGTCGACGCAAATAATCAGAACAGTCGAGCATCGTTAAATAAAATGTATGAAATAAATAAATATTTCAGGAATTGAAACTTTTAACCATCAACTAAAATATTTTCCTTATTACAAAATATATAAGTTAAAAGTTTACGTATCCCATAGAAGACATCACAATCCGCACACACGTAATCCATTCTCGCTTTATAGACGTATTTGATAAATATACGATTATTAATGAAAAAACAAAAGAAAAGATTAATAGTAAAAATAATCAATAATTTAAAAATAGTTAAACACGTTTCTTACGGGCGTTTGCGTCAAAATAAGACGAAAGCGTCGCCTACATTTTCCATTTAGACCGGCCGGAATATCTATTAAATAAAGTGCTCTCTAAGAAACAGGACTTAATGCGTCGTAGGATGACGAATGAAGACAATAAGATGTGTGTGTCTTACCTGTACAATAATAGTGCCATTATAAACAATAACAATAATAATAATAATAATAAAAATAATGATGATAATGAATAAGATACAGCCGAGGAGCCGTTTTAGAACTTCATCGTTCGCAAGATGAAACGTTAAGGTTCGAAATGAACCGAATTTATCTTTTCAGACCAGAAAACAGAGAGCGAGCTAGTGTATAAATCGAAATAACTAGACTATAAAGAACAGAAAGGACCACCAATACGATAACAATAAAGCGACAGAGAATCAAGGATATTTTTAAGAGACGCGACATTAATTTTACAAATGACACGGAAAATAACGGTCATATATATATATATACAGAAAATATTGATGGTGTGAGAGGTAGGCGAAAATTTGCAACAAATCTGGCACGTAAAAAGCTTTTAGTTTTTCAATATACTTTTACACTACTTTTCACGCGTTTCTCAAAGTAATAATATGTTATATATATAATATATATATATATTTGTGTGCGTATGTATGTATGAGATAGGTAATTTCGTGCTCAGATTTTGAAAATTAATACTGGCGATAAATTAAAAATCAGTATGGAGCCTGAATCTTCGTTTTAGTCTAAATAGAGCACGTGAATAGAAATATGTTTTCTATTATTTGTCATATTGATTTTTATCAATGCGTTCCTTTAACTGGTGATAGTGTTTCAACATCCGTTAGTAGAATATGATTCGATTGGTTAAACGTATTTTTTTTTATTAACAATATTTATCCATTTGTCCACTCTTATTATATATATATATATATATATATATATATATATATATATATATATATATATATATATATATATATATATACCATTCTATAAACGCGTAATAAGAAAAATGACAAAATGAGCATTTGTTCATTTGTTATTCGGTGGCACCCAGCCCTTTTGCAAAGATTAAAAGTTTTACTAGCTGAAAGTATAAGTTATCAGCTATAACTCTTTTTAGGAGAGGAAAGTATTACTTATTAATGTGCTATTGCTCAACACAACAGTTTAGATTGAAATACAAAAACACTCTACGACGCTACAACTATATAAAGTAATAAAAATTATCGAAGACGTTCTTGAGAACAAAATGTATTTATTGATATTACGAAATCGTCCGATAGAATACGACAGCATGATCTGATATACAAAATCGAAATTTTATTGTCGACGAAATTATTGTTTATTGTTAAAGTATAACTTTAAAAAAAATAAAATAAACACGGAAAACTAGCCGACAAATGATACAGCGCAGATAGTAACATTTATAGAGGTGATAAATTTGACCGATTGAATATCCTGCTGTCGCTATGTCTTATAAAACAACCTAAATATATTGTACTATTACACGCGTATAAGTCGACTATAAATACGGGAAGATCAACTCATTTTCTAGAAAGTACGATAAACAAGTACGCGTTTTACACTTAGATCGAAAATTTAGCTAAGTTATATTGACTTATAGTTCTGAATTGTTCCGAAAAAAAAATCGATTACCGATCCATAATCTGTTAGCGACGAATGAAATGGGAAGAGGAATTTGATACGGTAGCAACAGTAGTCGCTAGAGCTTTGAATCGGTGAATCAACGGTCAGAATTGACTGAATATAAAATGGACGGATTGATTCAAATCTGTTTGGAATAAATTTTGGAATGTGCAAAAAAGTCTGACAAGATACAGTTTTTCCAAAATAAGCCGTTTGGTTTAATCCACCGAATGCCGTGTTAATTGTACAACGAAGCTCTACGCAGTGTTTTAAACGTTGAAGAAACACAATCAGTATTCATCCAAAGCAGCTGGAAGTTTCATTAGTACGTACGGGTGTCAATTGTATACGTTCGGAAGAAGAAACTCAGATAAGTTATTTAGTTATCCAAAGTACATATATCGTTGGATGTACTTTTTGCTTGGTGTTGTTATTATTACTGGACACCATTTATTAGATGGCTTCAACTGGCTAGTTATCTCGTCTCCTCGATGGTCACACTGCGTTGACTCGTAGAACACCCTCGCTGCGTCCAGACGTCTTTAACACTCCGACACTTATTTCCGACATGCCTACAATACTGTGTATATCGAACTGAAAAATTTAATTAAGATGTTTCGTCCGATAACCCATGTAGTATAAGCAGTCCCTCAATTTCTCAAAAATATAGATATAATCAACTGTATAATATAATTACTTTCAGATGCTCCAGGCCATAGTAGCAGTACATATAACAAAACAAAATAAAATCGAAGTTAATCACTAAAAAATGTATTATATAAGCGCGAAGCTTTTCGACTATAAAGTCATTTTCAAGCTATTCAATAGCTTTAATTCATAAAAATCACTACTCTCCCAATACATCAACATTAATGGAACCTGAAGCACTACAAATAAATAAATAAATTCGTACTATTCTATTTAGCACTAAACCAGCTTATTGAAATTTTTCAATTCTGCAAAGCTATAAGTACTGCATCATCCGTATAATGACGGTTTGAAAATTTTCTGCCGTCAATTGTGATTTCATATTTAAATCCTTCTGTTTACTTTTTCACAATGCATATTGAAAAAGGAACGAAGGTAGAATGTGGCCCTAGACGAAAACATTTCTAGATTACATTTTCCATGCGCATGCTAGCTTTATTATTTACATATAGAGATTTAATTAACTGCACATAACCTACTTGACATTATCAAAAGATTTCGAGTAGTTGAGAAAGCGTATTATAACTTTTTGAAGTGAAACGTCTATTGGCGCATTGTATATGGGGAGTTAACATGTAAAACGAGCGAGCGAGCCAAAGGCTTATACACATAGACACATAGGCAGGATTATTCTCGCAGCGTATTCGGGCTCCTCTACTCTTTTCCGCATTCAGGACTCGTAGATGTGTATATTTAGTTCATGTACATACGTACAAACACTCGCAGAAATTATAAAATAATATTTGTTGTTTTGCGCATGCGTGCACGGATATCCGTTATTTCGTTTAAATCTTCGCTGCACAAAGGATGTATGTGCGACGTAAATTTGAGAACGAAAACATTTGAGTCATCGCCACGTCAAGTTAAGCATAGTGGACAGTGCGTTCCTTTTCTTTGTGAAATTTATTCGAAATCGTGAGTTTATTAAATAAGTGTCTTTTTGGGCAAACGTCTTCAAGTTTAATTTCTTCCTTGAGCCCCAGGCACAGAGTTTTTGAAGTGAGACTTCTATTGGTGCGGTTTATATGAGAAGTTAACCAGCAAAACGAGTGAACGAGCGAGCCGAAATAACAGACGGATACATATATATATATATATATGTATGTATGTGTATTGTTTGTGTGTGCGTACGTGTATATATATACCAACACCTACCTATCAAACCACGTTTTGTTGGGTGAGGGTGGTCAACAAAGTTACGGACGAATAATGAACCGCCCTACCAACTCCCGTCTTCAAACCACGTTTGTAGGGTTGTTCTTTTATATATATATATATATATATATATATATATATATATATATATATATTGCGTGCGTGTATGTGTGTGTTTATATATACACACACGCCTAAAATTTAAAAAAAATACGTACCGAATTTAGTTAAAATATCTTTAAGTTTCACTTTTTCCCTGCGCTCAGAGGCATAGATGTTTTTTTCTGACTTATGATCAATACTTGATCTGCCTTTTCTTGCTATATAACTCGCTTGCTCCTATGATATCTGGAGGTTCTTGATTATATTTACAATCATCAACGCCCACGTCCTAATTCTATACGTTTTATTTACGTGTTTCTCGTATATTATTACGAATAAAACGTTCGGTATCGATGTCATATACGTTTGTTTCATCAGCTCTGCAACGATTTTATTTGCTTCGGCTGATTTTCTATTTCTTAATGATGAAACGGCGATTTCTATTTCACTTTGTAAGATAGATGAATGCAGAGTAATATATTCCGATGTAGCGAACCGGTACTCAACATCGCTAGACATATAATTTTTATAGTATTTACGTAGCCTATAGAACATCACTTTTATTTGTCAGCAGATTTCCTTTTTTCATAATCAATAGGTAGACAACGCGGTTTGAAATTTCTTTTTATCGTTCTAACTTTTCCTAAACTAGTTACGATTCATTTTCTGATCACGCGGTTCTGTATTTCGCCGCTGATGAGCGTTATGTAATTGTCTTCGATTAATCGTTTATTAATAATCGTTCCATTTAATTTATCCGATTCTTCTAACTTGTTTCATTAATTTCCGTCTTTTATCAATTATAGTCCACCTTTGATCGGATATCCACCACCTATCGACTTTACGTGCGTTAACATTCACACGATCCCGAGAGATGATCTCGATGAAAACCATAACATCACGTACTCGTTAACCGTAGCAATTATTTAAAGTCGTTGATACCGATATAATTTTTTTTATAATAATAATAATAATATAAATAATAATAATAATAATATTTATAATAATAATAATAATAATAATAAACGCCAAAAAAACACGACCTTATTGTATACTTGTTAAACACGTGGGAGAGGATAACTTACGATATTTTTAATTTCAATATTATTATTCAATTGTTTACTTTTCACAGTTTCATCGACAACAGGATTACCGTCGTTAAACTGTTTTCGAGAAAAAAATTTCTGAACCAAGAAATTCCGGATGATCGCGTTGTTTAATTTTCTACGGATAATAGGCGCGAGTATTATTTTAATTTTACTCTAGGAACCAATCAGAAATATTGGAACAGCTAGAAGCGCATTAAACTAAAGTAAATATTACGTAGTAGAAGCATAAAATTAGTTTTGAAAATAAGATTAGTAAAATTATTCTCGGTATTGTTGTACAGTTCTGGCGATGGAGCAAAAATTGGTTGCTTATGAAATACGGTCGTACCGGTACGCAACACGAAAGTACCACTGAGTACGGATAAACGCGAGAAAGTTGTAAAAATTAAAGTCGCGAAGGGGAACTATTCGTGACTGTCGTACAAGGAAAAATACTATCGAAACCAATAAGAAGAATGCGAATGCTGGAATCGATCACTTCGAATGTGCCACCTCACGATCTGGTTGAAACTACGAGAAAAACCAGAGATCGAGACGTATGAAATATATTATGCTGTATGCAAACTCCTGACCAGGAGATGCGATTAATATGATGATGATATGTAAAATGTCTAAAAATACATATACATAAGTACACACACATACATATATATGCACTATTTTACCTACACTTATTCTCTATTATTTTCTGCATTATTATTTTCTAATTACTAACTTTCCTGTCTTTAAAATACTGGTTCCCAGACAAGTATAGTGTAATTCCCGTTGTCTATAATTATTAGAGATTTTAATTATTATACGCGTGTTTAGTGACATCGCTTGTCAAATTTGTAAGGTTGAACCGGAGACTATATATATATATATATATATATATATATATATATATATATATATATATATATATATATATATATATATATATGTCGATGAATCTTTTTAATATTTAACGATGGCAGCAGGAAAATATCGGAAGCTCGCTAATAAACACGATAGGGGCGGGGTGGACATGAATATTAATTAATGGTTCTTGTCAAAGGAATTACCATTTGAAAGGAAACTGATGAATATCATCTAGGTTTCTTTTACCTTTCTACTAACCGTCATGTCGAAGTAAAGCTAATCAATATTTTTGGCCAGAGATATTGATAATTAGGCTAAATGTTTGCTATTATTCGCGAATATTAAAATAATTTCTAATGTTTGATGTATTTTTCTAAATTTCTATTTAGCGTCTTCATCTGTAGTTTTATGTAAAAAAAAAAAACAAAAAAAAAAAACGATAAAAGATCAAACTCAGATAAACTCGCCTTTTAAGAATAAAAATATTGCGTTGAAAGGAAACCGAAAATATTCGAAGGAACAATATAAAGTAGTTCTACAAATATATAGATACTTTTCAGCGACACACGAGATAATGGTCTATAGACAAACACACACACACATATATATATATATTATATATCTTATCTAAATTTAAACAATTTGCTGTCCCCATCACCAATACCAGATAAGTGTTTTTTTTTCAGACAAACTGTCTCTGTTGAGATATGTTAAATTATATATTATATGCTGGGGAAAATAAATGGAGATAAATAAATAAATAAATAAATATATATGTATATATATGTGCGTTACAATTTGCCGATGATATAGCTGTTCTAGCAGAAAATCAAAATCAATTGAAGGAAACATTAAAAGTAATGGAAGAAGTATTTAAGAAATATGGAATACAAGTAAATAAAAATAAAACAAAAATTATGATATGCGATAAAAATAACAGTCGAAAGAAAATAAGTGCAGATATTGAAGGTGTTGAAATACAAGAAGTGAATGAATTTCATTACTTGGGTAGTAGTAAAATCACCCGAGATGGCAGATGTAGCGAGGACATTAAAAAACGGATCAATCAAGCAAAGCGAGTCATTTACGATCGGAAAAATACTTTAATCAGCAAGGGTATAAGTACAAATTTGAGGAAAAAATTTTTAGCCCTAGTTGTCCGGAATGCAGCGTTGTACGGATGATGGATGATTGGTAAGGCATAGAAAAAATCTTAGTAGCCTTCAAAATATGATGCTATAGGAGAATGCTGAAAATAAGATGGACCGATAAATTAACAAATGAACCGAAGAACTAATATGATCGGTCACATTTT
Organism: Coronaproctus castanopsis; assembly: GCA_032883995.1. Classification (NCBI taxonomy): domain Eukaryota; kingdom Metazoa; phylum Arthropoda; class Insecta; order Hemiptera; family Monophlebidae; genus Coronaproctus; species Coronaproctus castanopsis. The sequence continues at coordinate 64,019,946 of CM065052.1, read as the reverse complement.
AAGACATGAAAGCTTATTAATGATAATTATAGAAGGGCGGATGAATGGGAAACGCGGAAAGGGAAGACCAAGAAATCAATATACACAGCAAGTGTAATAGAAGACACTGGTAGCACAGGATACGCGGATATGAAGAGGAAAACAGAAAACCGTCAGTTGTGAAAGAAATTAGCAAACCAGTCTTAGGACTGATGACTACATGATGATGATGATGATGATGATATGTGCGTATAAATTGGGGAAGAGAAGTGATTATTAAAAGATAGATACGTCACGGTGAGTACTTGTATTTTCACCGAATCATTTAGTATAATAGAGTAGGTATGGAAGAAATTCTAGTCGTTATTCGGAAGAAACATAGATCGCACGAAAAACGCACAAATTTATAGCACGTGTGTCCTTCCTACCATAACTTATGACGTGTGGTCACTAACGATCGAACAACGTAACAAATATAAGTAGCTCAAAGTGCGATGGAAATAATAATGATTATTTGGATAACACGATTGGACAATGTATACAACGGAATGAGAAAAATCTAAAACGGAAGATGTTCTCCAACAAATAATGAAGTTGAATTGAACTGGACGTGTTATTCGAATGAAAAAAAAACAGATGTGCAATGCAATGCACTGAATGGTTACTACTAGACAGGGAAAAGTAGAGGTAAAAGATCAAAAATAAGATGGAGGGGCGAGATTTACAAACGCGCGGAAAAGATTTGGATGCGTAAAACATAAATGGGAACAACAACTGGGAGGAAAATATTTGGACGTGTTTAGATTGGAAGAGACTAATGGTCGACTATATATATATATATATATATATATATATATATATATATATATATATATATATATATATAGTTGCCAAAGAATGTAGAATTGAAATTGTTAACATACGAGTTTATAGAGTTGAAAGATATTGCAACTCGATAAAGTTGCTTATCGCAAAATATACGGACGTTAGTTTTAAAATTCGGAATATAAAATGTGAAAGTTACTTTGCGATATTCGACTTACATAAATGTCACGTTATGTTACTTAGTATAATTGATCTAAAGATTATTTTACAAACGGACAATTTGGCTAGCGTTAATACTCGAAACACCGGTGGAAAATATACCATTGCTACACGACTATCGCAAAACACGCTTCAACGAAGGACAGATAAATGAGGATTGTTACGAGTTCGCAATTTCAGTGGGATGAGGAAATACCTTCCGGAAAAATTAACAGACGAAACTGATAATAGCGGAGTTTTCGGAAGGTCGAGCAACGAACGCGATAAATTAAGATTCTCGTAGCGTTTTTCTGTAGTTTCAACTTAGATGGTAAGTCAAACTTTCACCTAGAGAACTTCATGCAAGAATAGTTATCGAGATATTTCGATGAAAGTCACACGTAATCATCGTAACTATCATCATCACCACCATCATCGGGCGGTCACAATCTGCTTCAATTTTATACTAAAGTAACGATTTTGTAAGAACTGTCGCTTGTACGTCGGTATACAGAAAGTAGCGTACTCAACGAGAATTTATTATTAGTTACTTTTCTAGCGAAATATTTCACCTATCAGGAATTATTGTTAAGTTCGGACTTTTCTCCATTTTTGATCTTACTTGCTTCCTAATTTATATGCGTGTATACGTATGTTCTATGTGTACATCTACGTGTGTGTGTAAATACTCACGGCTAAAAGGATCAGAAATTTATATCATCCGTGTACATTTATATATATATATACATATAATATAAACGTTACAAAATAGGTTACTTTTAATATCAGTAAACTTTTGTCGACTTGGTCCAAAAAAAAAAAAAAGTAAAGATAAGAATACTTCGATTCAATCCTATTCTAGCGCTTCCAAGAAACTTGTATTTACGCACAAAAACACACACATATATATATATATATTTATGTATATTCATGTAAACGACAGACTTGAAGTTTGGAACGATTCTTATCTTTTCTGGAAATCCCATAAATTTCGAGACAATCTACCCTTTTTTCGACTATTTTTCCAGCGTGAAAATCGTTTTCCTAGTTTCCATTTTTTCGGCTCTCCTAGTGTTTCTGATTTTTCGAACTGAGGTAAATATAGCGAATAATATTTCAAACGGAATTCGTCCCGATAATTTATAGGCTTCTTCCGTGACCACGATTTTCATGGAATCACTACTACGTCTACCATCATAAAGATACGACTGACGATTTTTTCCGACAGAATAACCGTTTCCGGATAATAATCAGAACCGGTTTAACTTTGGACGGTACTTCATTTTAAAATGTACTTAGACATCTCGTCCTGTTGTCCAATTTCGAACGAGTTTTTTCAAATCTTCTCTTAGGAAAAAAGAAATTCTTCCAATCGAAAGAAATGACCCCCTATGACGATTGGAGAAGTATGAAAAAATTACGCATTTGGCGGAATTTACGTTTACATAGACGCAAGGAAAACAATAGCCAAAAAATTTATTGTTACCATCAGTTAGTACGATTCTTTCGGTGGTCGTTCAAATATTAAGACATATCCGTAGGTATTAGTTAAGTTTTTAACGAATTATCGTTTTTGTAAATAACTTCCACAGAGTGAAAGGAATATCATTAATTCTTGTTTTTTCTTTACTTTGAACCGAAGGATCTTCTTCACCTGTCAAACTAGTTGAAAGAACTTTAAGAGTAGTAACGATAGTAGAAAATGCAATTATTTTAAGGAAGGAATTCAAACTTTGATTTCATTTTTTTTTTATTTATAATAATTTTTTCTCATCTAGAACTGATCAATGAGGCCATCCACTAGATTTTTTTGACTTATGCATCGTCATTTCAGAAACGCTCATCAGCGTGATTAGAGATTTGCTGACTCGGTGACTGGACCGAATCAGTCCTTTTTTTTTCGTTTTAATCTCCTCGGGCTTATCGATTGTTCCAGTAATTTCGCTGCGACGGAATTGCCATGTACTTCTAGTCTTGACATATATTTCCGGACTGATTGTTGTATTTCTTCAGTCACATATTTGATTTCGAGATCCTTATGTAGTGTGTGGTTAGATGCCCCCCATCAACGAACGAAGTGTTGAATCTTATTCACATTAAATTTCCAAAAGTTCAGCTGCGTACATCCATTAACACCATTTTATAAAGTAATATTTCGTTTTTAGTCGCGAGTTTGATCCGAGCAATCAATGAAGCTGTCTTGTTTTATGATTTAGCTCCACTATTTTCGCTTGGATATGATTAAGCCATGTAAGAGTTTCATCTAAGCGTACTCCGAGATATCTGATGGATTTGTCTTGTTGTATTCGTTTGCCATTTACAGATTAATTATGACGCATTATTTTTCGTTTGTTACTTTTGTTTTCCAATTATGCGACCATTTACAAACTAGACTTACGCTGGTAATATTTGCCTTAATTCGAAATATTTATAAACTTATTTCATTCAACACGACTTTCAAATTTCAAATTTAATTTCCGATAGAACATTTGACGAGAATCGCTATGGTTCACCGTTCAAACCGACTTCTTTAACTGCCGAGTACAATGGCTTCACGCGGTAGGTATTTAATCAAGTTACATGGTCCGTCGTCCAAATTCTATCCTCGATTAATCGAACAGTATATTCGTATAAAGCGGTATAAATGTTTAAATTCGAAGTTGTTGACATCTTACTGCAATTTAAAATACAAAAATACAAAAATAAAATCGCTAGAACGTCAGCTGAACTATATTCAGAGTACCTATATTTTAGTTAGAGGTCTAATCCGAAACTAGATTGACAAAAGAGAAGAAACTGATATTATAATCTCGAGTTCATTGAATTTTATTTGTGCTCTAAAACACGCGCATTTCGAATATAATGAATCCACAATGACAGCTAATTTTAACTAAGTCGGTAATAAATGATGGGAATTTTTTAGATAATTTTAGTAATAACCGATCATCTAGAATATGTTTTATAATGGACAAATAATAATCTCCATTTCAGAATGCAGTAAATAGAAGAAGATAAAACATTACCAATAACGAGTCTCGAATATATCTAATATCTTCAGTTGTATTGAGAATTTGAAATTTTCTTTTTTGTTTTTTAAAAAGTTTACCTGTTTGATCCAAGTGAGTCTGCAATAACCCTAAATATTTTACAGAAGAATTTACTTGTTATTTATCCGAATCATTATACTCTGACTGTTGGCTTTGCTAGTAAAAACCGAACACCTTGATTTAGAGATAGTAATTCAAAATCAATATTAAGGAAAAGCTCAAGTATAACGCAGAATTTTTATTGTCCAGCGAATATTTATATCTTTATTAATATTAAAATTTAAAAACTTTCGGTTGATACCGCGTCGCTATTTTGAAAAAATCCGACATTTCGAACATGTTTACATTATCGAAGCTGAACATCGATGTGCATCCGCGAAAAGCACAAACATGCTTCCATCGTATATTCTTATTTTTATTACATATTACTAAATCATCTGTATGTACGTGTGTAATAATATACAAGTGTTTGGTGAAGAAATTACATTATACCCAAGAATAGTGTACAGGTTAAACAATAAAGAACTTAAAATAGAGCACGGAGCCAAAATTCTATAAGTATATCCGGTTACAGTTAAATTAGTAAATAAGTGTTAAAAATTTAAAATTCTGTTTGTATATAAACCCGCAAATATACATAATCTGCCTGGAGTTTCTGTCTTAAGCAATGTATGGAAAAATGGACATAATGAATACTATGAAAAACACTTTTAATATCTAAGAAGGTAGCCGGTAAATAATAATTATCGATGAAAGACGACTAGATATCAATGACAAACTGGCTCGTATAAATCGATTCACTTCCAGCTGGTGTTTATCGGATATTCCTCTTAATAAGTACAACTAAGAAGCTTAACTAGGTTTCCAAGGAGAACACCCTCGTAAAATAAATCATTCGAATCGAACACAAAAGTACTAATCCAGAATTGGAACAATGCAGAATGTAGTAATTAAAAAAAAAAAAAAATAAACAACAAAAATTTATAAAAGACACCACAAAGCTCGTTACAAAAAATACGATTCACTGTAGGATTATTTTTTAAATATTTTTTTATAAATTCATTATTTTCTTAAATTTTTTGTATTTTCATATTTTATTTTTATAAATTGTATATTTTTATATTTTACTTATTTTTTTAGGTGGAAAAACATTGTGGTTTTTTCGTAAAAATTTAATGATTTTAATTACCTTTTTATTGTTTGCTAATCTAGATTAATTTTTAAACGAAAAATATCTTCTCTACTTAGCCATCGTCCGATTAATAGTAATTTCAACCTAATAATAAGGTAAATATCTGAATATTCATTTTGTTAAATATATTTATAAAACGGACTCTTCTCCGTGAAATCACACGAACATATATATCACAATCAATTACTTATCCACTCGAACGTTACACACTTCTAAGTCCTATTGCTAAAGCGCATTTTATTTGACATAATATATACGTTTCTGAATTCACATCAGTCGTCTATGTCGGTGCAGTTCTTGTTATTCCTTCCTTCCAAATTGTTAAAATGTTTACTCTCTTGCGGAATTCTTCCATCTGTACTGCAGAGATCCTTTATTCCATCCGCTTCATAATTTCAAACTAATTACAAAAAAAAAAATTGCAATCCTTTCAGACTCAGGAACTTATCTCTCTGGATTAAAATTTTCACGCTAAAACATTCATTCCTATCTCATTTAATACTGGAAATTCGCAATAATGTCGTTTTTTACCGAGTGCTGGAGTCAGCCTCCATTATCCTAGGCTATTCTGGAATCGGCGATAACTTTCTCGCTTACTATTACGCCGACTTTCCTTCTCCTCTTGGATTGTTCATTGTTTATTCACCGCGCCGCACATTATCTTATCTCAAATGTTAAAACTCCCTTAAGTAATATTGGAAAGCGGTCTAGAATAACCCTTACAATACCTCGCATTATAAATTTCTTCAAACTAATTTTCCCGTAGTTACATCGGTTTTACAATGTACCTAATACACAGACTAAGATTTTGAAAAAATCGTCTACCTTCTTCACTAAAACGCACTACATCTTATCTTTCCCTACTGCTCACAACCAATCTTATATTCTTCGGATACTACCACTGTTCCCGTTACACATTACATAATCAAATCCTTATCTATTCGTTTCTTCGTAAATACGTATTTCTTACTTACTACTCGTAATGTTACATTTGTCGATATAAGTTCATTCGTGATTGTAACTTGGCGATATAACTACTATATTTTATTATCTAATCTTTCATATTACAATTTGTAATGGATAAACAGCCCATCCTAAAAAACAAAAAAAAACAACACCTAAAGCCGAGTACGGGGATACCTAGAATGTTGATATTAGGGAGATTACTTACTTTCCGTGTCCGGATACTTTATGCTTCAGCAAAATATGTAGCGACGTAGAGGGCTATATCGTTTGTTGCAGTTAGATCATCTGCATATCCATCATCTAACATTAGAGCAGGTGATCAAAAGTTTGTGCTTCCCCGAAGTTGCATTTACCGTTTTCTTCCATGCCCTATTTTCGGAGATTAACTTTACATCGCTCGGTTCGAGTTCATATTCAATGATAGTCAGACTTTTCGTGGTAAGTTACGGCCAGGTGGAAAAATTTCCCGTAACTTGGCTGTACAGTTTCGTTCCACATCCTAGCTGTTCCTGTTTTAGGGTGTAACAACAGCATTTCAGTTGACTTAAGGAAACTGTTCCTTGGTTTTAGTCGACTGGGAGAACATAGTGTTCAATATAGACGAAGTTACCCGTGAACTATACAAGTACGGAGAAGCTCGTAGAACTAACTATTACGTGGGATATCGATGGTAAATCAAAAACCGTAATAACATAACAACTGCGTAAAATCGAGATTGGTATTATTGAAAATTATGTCATCAGTCATTTGATATTCGTGTTTCAAACAATTGGACCGATTCGGAAGACGTAACATACATATAAGTGTCGTGTGGGTATGAAAATTATTATTGAAAATCGGATATCGAAATGTTAAATTTTGTCAACTTATTCATAAAAAAAGAAAAAAAAGAGATTTCCGATTGTACGTGAAAATTGGGGATATTCGTTCGACGAAATTTCGGCGATATGATATGCGTCGAAGACTTTACATACGAGACGAACCTAGAATTATTAATGTATATATACATATATATATATATATATATATTCATGCGGAAGGATGTTATGCAATCATGGAATTTATTTATCAGATTACTGATATATATATATATATAATGCGTATGTATCAAAAATAAATGAAGCAAAAAGTCCGTTTATTCAATTGTTAAAACCTTCAGTATTATTTTGAAAGGTTTCGTCTGAAAATCCGGAACTAAACAATTTCTCTGGGGCAAGTCTCCGCGGCGAAGTGGTATCATACAAATGGCATTCAAGCAACGCGCACATTTCTACGCATATAAACTCGTACTTATTCCTAAGTATACTTTAAATGTAGCGGCCGCGATGATACGTCACACACATACATACACACGCACACACATACATATAGTTTAACAATAAAGTGCACTTTACTTTATTAAAGTTCGAATCTTTCAATTCGATTTACTATCCGGAAGAAGCGAATTTATTTATTTACCCTATACCGACGTAGACAATTTTATTTTTATTTTGATTATTATTATTTTCTTGTTGGGCTTTTTGTGTTTTATTCCAAGTCTCCGACGGATTAACCGGTAAATAAAAAACTCGTACTTACAACAGGAAAATCCGATTCGTGTTTCTATACTTTTAATTTTCGTTTGACAGTAGAAATTTTTCGAGCGTTTGATTCGGTTTTACATTTATTACGCATCGGACAATTTTTCGTATACGCTCCGTTGAAGAAAGTGTCGAAAATTTCTTCTCCCACAATTATTGAACCTTTAAATAAAATCATATTTACTGCGGAGATGATAAATATATATATATATACATATATTATTTATCTAACAACCGCTTCATTGGTCAGTTTAGTAAAGTTCGACTAACCCCATCAATCTGTCTAATCTCTCGTTCTCCACGGAAGGCCGTGATGATACTCGTGTTCCTTTACAATTTCCCTCCGTTTACCTAGTTTATTCGTGAATGTGTCCTGTTAATGTTTTCACCTGCTCCGTCCATCTCATTGGTGGATACCGTCATCTAGGTCGAACAACCTTACCGAGTTTGTTTTTTCTCGCTAGTTAGACCGAAAGAAAGACGAAATTGATTAAAACGTTCGTATGGAGAGGTTTTATTTTATGATAAAAAGGCGGAAAGTCAATTGAAAGCGTTCGAAACTTAGTGTTGGAGAAGAATGTAAAAAATAGCATGATAAGGGAAAATTAGTAACAAAGAAGTAATCCGTGAAAATAGTAGCTTATTAGGAAACTTAAAGAAAATAATATAGGCCACATTTTCAGACACGACAGCATATTTAACACAAAGAATTGAAAGTATCGCAGTAGGGAAAATATCATGAGGAAATCCGCGAATGAAATATATCGTACAAATACAACACGAAGAAGAAGAAGAAAAGTATATTTTGATTGATTAAATTTTACAAGAAAATAATAACTTATAATATACCGTTCTATCGTTCTGAAATATAAAAAATTCCCTAACCGATAAACTTAATAATAATTTTAAAAAATATACACGAGTGATAGTTATAAACATTCATCGCTTAATGAAATTTACAGGAAAAATTAAACCTGCAACGTGTAATTCATAAGTAAATTTTAAACACAATGGTTAAAATAATTTATAAAATTTAAAGAGGAAAAAAAAAATATCAAATAAAATTTATCTATAATATTATTGAATTTTAAACCTAATGCTACCCTAGTAAGATATGTTTAATTCGTCTATGTTTATATTTTTTATACCTGTGTCGTAGAGACTGATAATCGTAGTTTCCAATTTCATTGACATTTTGGTCAGCAGACATGCGGCATGCATTAAAGAATTTTAAGGTCCTGTTTTTTATTATTTCTTATATATAGGGATAGTTTAAAATGTCATGCATTGTTTTAATGGGCGTGTATCTGGATTTGTTCAACACTATTCTTATGCAATGATTTTGTAATCGTTGTAATTTGTTTATATTACTTAGGCAGGTGTTCGACCATACAGGACTAGCATAAAGAATTTTAGGTTGAATTACCTGATTATAAATCAAAAGCTTGTTCACCGGTGATAGCGTAGGTTTCCTGTTAAATATTGAAAACAGTAGACTCATTTTTTTATGTCCTCTGTAGATACACTCGTTAATATGTTTAGTAAAAGTTAGCTTACCATCTAGTGTTACACCGAGATAATTTACTTTATATTTCCAGTCTAAGTACTCATTATGAATTCGAACAAAGTCATTTGTAGCAGGTTTACGCTTTGTGAAAATAATAGTCTTTGTTTTATTATCATTCATTTTAATTTTCCACTTATGAAAGTATTTGGACATTTTGTTAATTGCAGCGGTTAATCTGTTGCTAATCGTATCAATACGGTATGATGACGTCAGCAGAGCAGTATCATCAGCATATAAATTAACATCAACTTTTTTAATTGTACTAATATCATTTATGTAAATAATAAACAAGAATGGACCAAGGATGCTGCCCTGAGGTACTCCTGCCGATGCATATCAATTCTGATTTTTAATTTTCACATAAAATTTCCTGTTATGTAAATATGCTTTAGTCGTGGAAACTAGTTGATATGGAAAACCATATTTTATTAATTTATACAGAATTCCAACGTGCCAAGTAGTGTCGAAAGCTTTTTCAATGTCTAGCAGTGCTAGACCAGTGTGCTTATTTTTATTAGAATTATCAGTAATCAGATCACAAATTTTTACTAGCTGCGTGGTAGTGTTTAAATTCGGTCGAAAGCCGAATTGGAACTTATTAAGAATACCATTAGGTACAATTAAGGACAGTCTCCACGACAGAGGGTAGTAGCACAAACGAATGCAGGAATTAAATAACACTGTGAGAGCAACTACGCCTTTACGAGATAAATTTTTAATCATTTTTACGCTAATTTTATCGTGTCCGGTAGAGTATGTATTTCTTGCAGTTCTTAACCTCTTTCGGTGAGGTTAAGTCAGCATAGTTTAATGCAGGTACGTTATTTGTTAAAAATGTATTTATTGTTTGTTTTGTACAAGCAACAGGGCATGGTAATGTGAAAAAAATGGCGCTCTCCGGGGGAATTTTGATATTTCAAATTAGCTGTTCGCCAATCTTAATAAAGATTGAGGAATTACAACGACGATCAGTTCTATAAGTGATTTGGCTCGTTTTTACTAAAAATTCCAGATCAAATTAGGAAATTAACTGGCCGATATAAAACCTATATTTGCCGAACTCGAACTCCCATAAGGGAGTGTATCATACAGCCGATCTTCCAGTTCCGATAAAAGCTTAATAGCAACATTTGCAGATAATGCACCTGTACTGCACGTCAATGACCGTCATTAAAGCAAATAAAAATCTTCGAACTTCACTAAATGACTCGTCAGCATAAGGTGAAAATTGGCGAATTAATATCGACGAAGATAAATTCAAATGAGCAGTTTCCGCCAATGGAAACATCAATCCTAAGAATATTCTATTAAACTAAAATCAGTTCCAATAAGTGACTGTTCAAAATACATCAGTGTGCATTTGGATGAAAAAAAAAAACTAAACTGGACAAAGCATATTGCGACCAAGTGCGATAAGTTAAATTTAAAAAATTATAAAAAAGCACCGATTAATAGGTCGTCATTCAAAAGTTCAATTGGGCACTAAAATGCTAATATATAAACAGATACTAGTCCCCGTGCGAAAGTACGGACGTTAAATGTGGGCTTTCAGCGATAGAACTAATCTCTAGCAATAATTCAAAACATTATAATCAATCAAAACTTGATGACGTTATAAAAAAGAAATTCCCGACAAAGTTATATAATCATTCGAAGTGAACGGTAAACAGTCTGCTAGAAAATTCTCGAAACTGCGACGGTTGTAGAACCATTGAACTGCTCAGGTGATTAAATACCTCGTAAACTTTGTTAATAGCGCGTACATAAGTATAGGAAACAAAAAACATCGATGAGACTGGATAATATACTAACAATATTAGGAGAGCATGTACCTCTGAAAGGAATTTTTTACACCAATTCCATTATTCTACATAAATATTCTTCTCATCGTTTGGAAATCGTAAGTTGTCGTGTTTATCCTAAAATCTGGTAAGTCGATTATTAGAAACATTGGGCCTATAAGTATCTTAAATAATAAAATTGTTATAAACAGTAACTTTAAATAAACGTGAGAACACATACAGATACAGACGCATAGTTCGGTTCCAGGCACAATTACTCCACCGTATACGATGTTGCAAATATGTCTAACGCTATTATAGCTTTAATTTCAATAAGTATATAAAGCAGTACCATTCGTTCTTTCGATACAGTTCGGCACTGAGGCTTAATTTACAAAATCGTTACTAAAAGTAATTTTGCTGACATAAATTTATCTATCAAAATCGAAAATAAGATTTCATATCTTAAAACAAATCGAGATAATTTTAATTTTAATTTTTTGATTACATATTAACGATAATTCTATGTCTAAAAATGTGCACGCTTCTATTCTGACGATACTTCAATCTGCGCGACATCTTTTAAAATTAGCCCTGTTGTGTAAAATCGATTATAAACTTAAATGCTTGAACTTCACGAACAAATAGAAGCTTGCAGCGTCGGTAAAGCCTGAAGCTTTAATCTCCTCTAAACGGATACCAGTTATAAACGTCGGAATCTGATTAAATAACTGTACCATCGATTGGCGAGAAAACGTTAATCCTCTGGGAGTCGTACTCCGATTAGAAGTTAACAACGTACATGTTGCCTCATTCACAAACGAATATGAAGGCGGCAAGTTGTTTAAAAACGAATTTTTTAGAATTATTTTAAACGTTTCCAAGTATGTAAGAATGGAGCAAAAAAAAAACACGAGCAATTAACATTGTTGACTATACGAGAAACAGTCATGCGAGGAGCCGTAAAACTAAACATTTTATACAGTTCTTGTGTTAGTAATCAAAATTACGAATATTTATCCTTACGTTAGAAAACATACAAGCATAAGATAAACATGCCACGTTCACATATCAAAGGGTAAGAAAAGAGGAAATTTCATTAGTTCGGAATTATACGTTAATATTGGGTTAAAAAATCCTAACCTAAGGTAAGGCGGTTGCTAACGAGAAAGTAGCGCTGTAAGCCATTGATAGCAAACAAACCTCGCTAATGACCAAACGATTGTGCATTTTTCAAATTTTTAGTAAACAGTCCTTCAAGCTGTTCACGTGTCCCACTACTCTGTCACCATTGCAATCATCTGTTTAAGACTTTCTAACAGTAGCCGCTTTTGGTTAACGACTGCTTATTTATTATTTCCAGCTAACCAGTATATCTACCGATCATTTCTTATCCACCGTCATAGGTGCGTCCAATTTTAGTTATTATTCGGAATTTCATAGTATTTTAGACACATGTATATATATATATATATATATATATATATATATATATATATATATATATATATATATATATATATGTGACGTTAAAAGGTAGATGCGATTATATATCTCTCAGTCATTTATGACTGACATATCTGTTATCACACATGCGTTTATAGTATAAAATTTTCATTTGAAACGTTCATTATTCGACCTTAATATTAACCATTTCATGCATTCAAAATTATTTTACGTTAATTAGAAGCCAATAAAAAAAAAACACTACTCTTTTCACATCACGAATAAACTACAAATTGTTATTAAACAAAAATTTAACTTTAATTAAAAAAGTTATAAAATTAGAAGTATTAGCCAGAAATGACTGACATTGAATCTTTTATTACAACTACACTCGTCAGTCATAGTTGATTGACATGTTTTTGTTACTAGGAAGGTTCAAAGTGTGGCTTGAGCCTCAAAGTGTTAAAATAATTTTATCCGAATAATAACATCGGGAGTACTTATAAACAGTTTACTACGTGTCGTATTGTATGTTCGGAATAAAAACTGCAGATTATAATTCTTTCGTCAATATTATTAACGACACGCGAAATAACGGTTAGTATTTAAAATCAAATCAATTTATTTCAACTTAAATACACCAGTATATTTCAGAAAGTGACGATATAGGAAGACATATAAAATGAAAAATATTACTAATCAAGGAATAAGTTTAAAAAATTAGCAAAAAATGGATAAATAATCGCCGAGGAAATAATTACAGTAACAATAATAATGTAAAATAATAAAAATAATTAACGAATATAACATAGAATTAGTAATAAGGAATAATATTAATAACAACAAAATAGAACGTAGAAATGTGTTAAAAAATTCAGAAGTGTATAAATTAAATTGTAATCAAAGAAACAGTGCTTGCAGAAAACAAAAGAATGGACTTGCTCAAGGCAGCGTGCTCGCTTCTACACTGTTTAATATTTATACAAATGATCAACCGGTAGACCACATCACAAAACATTTCCTGTATGCAGACGATCTTGCTTTAACGACACAGGGAAAAACGTTTGAAGAAGTCGACATAACTTTGAACAATGAAATAAAACAAATCTTAATGAATATTACAAATCAAATCAACTGAAATCCATCGAAAATGCAGAATCTTCGTAATCGAGAAGCGGATCGTCAGCTGAAAATCAAATGGAACGGCGTAAAATTAAAACATACAGACAATGCTAAACATATTTAAGAGTAATTCTTGATCGATCGTTAACGTTTAAACGACACTGCCGAGCTACAAAAATGAAGATTATGGCTAGAACAAATCTCATTCGCAAGTTAAAGCAGCTGGAAAGCAAAGCCACAGTTACTTCGAACTTCGACTATGGAGTTTTATTTCTTTGCAGGGGAATATGCATGTCCGGTATGGAATCGTTCGGCACACGCCAAAAAAGTCGATATTGCTCTTAATAAGCGTGTAGAATCGTAACGGGTAAATCAACACAATTAGGACATCTATATGAACTAAAGTGTCATCGATTCACTAGATATCAGGAGGGATGTGTGTCAGCAAAGAAAGAAAAGCGGAAAACATCTCATGACAATCACACTTTATGGCTACCTTGCTGATAGACGACTAAAATCTAGATGTTGCTTTATGAGGATAACCGAAGAACCGAGGAATCCAGACTGGATCATAAATCTTAATATGTTTCCAACAAGCAGAGATTTGAATTACAACTTGTGGAAAACTTTAAATCGCATTCGAAGTGGAACAGCGCGTACAAAAAATTCCATTTATATATGTGGGGCATGATTCAAGATGGTCAATGTGAATGTGGCGAAATTCGGAATAATGAATACCTGTTTAGCATAATTGGAAAATTTGATTGTGACAAACTATATGAGCATATGGACGTAGAAACATTAATTTTTCTGTATTACCTGGAGGAAAATAATAACCGACCGGATATGATAATAATAATAATAATAATAAAATTTTATAGAAAACCATTTTAAACAAAGAAAACTAGCAGCAAAAATGGAAATAATAAAAGAACGCGATAAAAATAATTTATTAAATTCGATGATAAATTTTGATGAAGAATTAATTCTAAGAAGTATTGTTTTTAATCGGTAAATGCGATTTTCTATCGAATATTGGAAGTAGTGCGCAAATTGTCTGTATAGCTTTGTTAATTTCCTAAATATTTAATATGTTCAATATAAAAAGTTTAAGCTCGGTATAATCTCAATTTCGAAGATGGTAGATTAGAATAAGTTGACCAAATTTTTATATACTAAGTAATAAATAAAACGATGGACTGCGATTGGGGGGGACTGGAAAAGTATCTACTATAAAGTAGGTAGTTACGTTGAAAGGAAATTAGCCTTAAATCTCGTAGCACTTTCAACGGGTTTCGACTAATTCCTATCTTCGGCTATAATAAGACAGGCAGCAACGGAGATAGGAAAGAGACGCCGCTAATTATGACGAAATAAATCCTCTTTTAATGGATAAACTTTATTCGGCTGTAACTCGCTCGGAAACAACTTTCAGAAACACGTTCGAACTTTTACGGCGCTGAAATCTTAAACATCGTCGGGTTCTGTAGGATAGCGTTAAGTACGACACAGAGTGTAGCGTAGTATTAGTATATGTGGTGAACGTGCATAGTTCGAATGGATTTCTATATAATGTCATATATGTATATATATGTATATACATATATGTATATACATAAATATACATAAATATACATACATCAGTTACGGAGAGCAGGATATTCAGTAGTTAAATAAGTATAATTTTTATAAGTAATAGTTGTAGTAATCCGTTATCTGTTAAGAAAAATCTTCTTATTCAGTTTTGCCATCAATAATCACTTGCACTCGTTTGGTCACAGTGACTATTAGGACGAGCAAAAAGTTCGAGATGTAATTAATAACCAGAAAAAGACGATACTAGAATTTAATTAGACCGAGAAAGTTTAATCTAAACAAACGGTAGAAGAAAATTTCGACTTTAATTATAAATTCGTCGCGAAGATACTAATATTATAAGCTAGCGTGTTAAAACTTTTCAGAAGAACCGGCGGTATTCCGCCGAAATACACTCAAAGAGTGTTTTTCTTTGTCACTCGCGCTAAAAAGATGGAATTGAATGTAATTTTAAATTTTGAAAAATTATCGAAATCCTAAAATCTTTATAACGTCTTCTCGTTCCGGTTTATTTCTGAAAAAACAAAATTCTGCCTTTGATCTTCCGTATTTCTTCTAAAGACGCGTAATTTAAACTTATGCTGCATATTTTCGCAGTGCTGCTTTTTCTATGTGAGTGTTCTGTCTTAGGTTAGACCTAGGTCGTAAATAGTAATTTCGTTTCTGGTCAGAAAACATCAAAATTTTTCTCGTGCTAAGTGGTTTCTTAGAAAATTGATACTTTCGTGTTTTTTTTAAAATTAGGTTTAACTTGTTAAGTGCGTAACATTCTCAAAGCTTGTATAAAATTTCAGTTAGCCCCCTATCGACCCAAAACTTGATTCTTGAATGTGAGTTCCAGATGATCCGCGTAAATGTAATGTTAGATTGGTCATTTGTATATATGTTGAAAAGTATCGTTGAGGGAACTGCTCCTTACGAGAGACCATTCCGTTGCTTTCTCCATCGCCTAGAGTTAAGGTGAAAGTAAAAACTTCTGTTATCTGATAATATTTTAAGAAGCTTTATACATTTATGATCTCGAGTAACATTGTATCATTTTTCTAACAATACCGTCCGATTTACCGTATCATAAGCTGATGAGAGGTGCCTATTAAGACAGCGTCAGTCATTACCTAATTTTCAAAACCATCTTCAATGTGTTGTACGATATTAAGAACCTGTCCTGTGCGTGATTTACCTGGTCAGAAGACAATCTGTATCATAGCTTTATCTATTTTGTCTATGATTCTGGCATAAAGAAGCCGTTCAAAATGTTGAAATAGATAATATAGCATAGAGATTTTTCAGTAGCCATTAACATCATTCTGAGATTTATCAATTGCAATAACTTTCGCTTTGCCGCACAGTTGTGGAATTACGCTGCAATAATATTATTAAATAATTTCAATAGCCATCTCCGAGTCGCATAGCCAGAATGTTTAGTCTATTCTACTGTAACGTCGTCAACTCCTGATGGGTTACCGGATTTCATTTTGCTAATAATTATCACCGAGTTCCATTCCAGGGAACATCTGCTCGATGGTTCATCTTGAACGTTCCATTTTAATTTAGGTTTATTTTCTTACTCCAGGGTTTATCATTAAAGTTTGCTATAACTTCGGCTGGGTTTTTACTTTCAGTTGAGTCGCAATGCAGTTTTATCATAAGTAATTAATGATTTTTGACTGTTACGTCAATCTATCGTTTCTTACGACATTCCGCAATATGTAATGTGATTTTTTCGTATGCCATATCATGGTTTCTTCTGCGAAAAGATCAGTATTAAACATTTCTCCACAGCGATTATTTTCTCATCATTTAGCCCTGGGATGTAATTTGTTCGTGACAACCGCTACGGATATTAATATCATATTACTTTGGTATAGGTTCGATTTTTGATAATTCTGCATCTAATTCTTTTGAAAAAATATTCCAGTTGGTTTTACAAAATAGTTAAATCGTCTTCTGGAAGGTACTATATTCAGTCGGATACGAGAAATAAAATTCAGAATAATTGGACGATGAATGTGCAGTAGGTTTTCCGATTTTATTTATTTTTTGACAGCGTTATATTTTCATCTTCGAGAAAGAAAGAGTAGCGACGTAGGTGTGAATCCCCTAGAGGAATCAACAATAACGAAGCTGTAATAGGAGTTACTACAAAGTCACTTCTAATATTGCTAAATAGTTCGTTCGTCGTATCGTGTTGTATCGTGTTCGTCGCTGATAATTGTTTCTGTCCGATTTATTTGTCTATTCACGGGAAGATTACAGATCGGTGAGATAAATCCGGTTTCTTATCTTATCTTATCAGTCGTCTATATTTCATTGTATATTATAAACGTTTATATCTCAATTATAAACGAACAAAATAAAACACAATCACTAAAAGTTTTTAATCGCGAAGCTTTTCGACAGTTACGTCATTTTCAAGCGCGAACTAAATTTATTACATCTTTTTTTATATATGAAAAATCAGAAATGTTTATATAACAACAACTTAAAATTTGATATACATATTTCACTAGCCAAACATAATTTCAATTTTAGATTAATTTACAATAAATTTCATTTATACAACAGATTTTTGAAAAATTCTTCATCAAAATTGGTAAATATCTCCCAAACCTGGTTCAGGTTCTATTAAAAGTTGAATATATTGGAGAGTAGTGATTTTATTAATTAATTATAAACGAACAAAATAAAACACAATCACTAAAAGTTTTTAATCGCGAAGCTTTTCGACAGTTACGTCATTTTCATCTCCATCGTACTTAAATAATGTAGAATTCGTAATCATCTCTAACAATGGATGATTTAAAGGGATTATTTAATATTTTTCATTCGATTAATAAGGAAATTATTAAGCTAAAAGATATAAATAATAATAATGCAATCAATGGGAAAGATGAATCAATGTAATAATAACTCAGTTAGAAGGCTCACCAGAAAAAATCCATAATGTTGAGGATATTTTAAAAATTAAAGAAAAAGATATTTGCAAAGTCGTAAGAGATTCTGTTAGAGGATCCGATACAAACGTATCGAAGAAAAAAAAAACTTGGTCTTCTATAGTAAACGATAATAATAAAGATTTAAAGCAGAATTTTTCTGAAAAGAAGAGTTTTAGCTATCTTTATGTGAAACCGGAAGGTAATGTAAATGATTTTAAACAAAAATTAAAAGAAAAGATTAAACCGAACTCCCTTAATGTTGAGGTTGAAAGTTTACGAGTTAAATCAGGAATGTAGTTGTGGTAACTAAATCTAAAGACGAATGCTTTAAAAGAATCTATAATGACACAGTTTAATGATGTAAAAATTACTGAAAACAAAAATTTAGATACAATGATTGTGATTTTTATTGATAAATATACTAGCGAGGAAGATATAGTAGATGAAATTACGAGACTAACTGATATGGCGCCGATCTCAGTACGTATTACCAAATTCGACCGCAATAAAAAAGCTTACGTCAGACTTGAACCAGAACAGTATTATAAATTACTAAATAGTGGTAGATTACATCTCGGTTGGTTATCAGCTCGTTTTCGTGAATTCATACCTGTACTTAGATGTTACAAGTGCCTAGTGCAAAGCCTCATCTGCTAAGATTGAAATAGTAGAAAAATGTAAGAGCAAAAACAAATGTATTAATTGTCTTCTTGCTAAGACACAAGGAAAACCCCAAAATGATTTATTAGATACGCAAATTGAATCACTTGATCATTCCTCATACAGTAGAACGTGTCCATGCTTCATTGGAGTAGAAGGACAAACACAAACCATGATCAATTATGGATAAGGTCCTGTTACAATTCTTAAACGTAAATAACACAATTGCCGGGCAACATTTATTCATTCGAAATTGTACAGTTGAAAATAGCGATTTCATTATAATAGCCGAGGCAAAGACATGTAATGGGAAAATACGCGGCATGAATGACCATTAAAACTGCTTGTTAGCGGGGAAAACTCCTAAGTTGATTAAGAAATCAAGTTCTTATCACACAGTAAGCTGCGTAAAAAACATCATAGCAGTTCGATATGGTAAGTTCTTGATAATAGGTCTTTATCTACCTCCTCGTGATCTGAAAAGTGACGCAATTGCTGAGTTAGAAAAAATCTATCAACAACACCCATCGTTAATTTCTATTATTGTTAGAGACGTTAACATAAGAAGTCCACTGTTGGAGAATGTCAAGAAAAATTCGGATGCTGATATTTTAGAAGAATTTGCTTTTTCAAACAGACTTCTGTTTCTGAACCGTTATGGTGAATACACCTTTAGTAATCACAATGGGAAGAGTTTAATAGATTTGGTTATGGTAAGAGATGTTGTGGCCTCAAATGTTCAACTTAAAATTTCTCATTTTGAACTCTCTGATCACTGCAGCGTTAAGACCTTAATTAGTGGATCATTGTGCAATCAAAGAATTTTACAGTGGTCAACTAATTACAAACAATTGAATTTAAGAATGGAGATAGATACGCTACAAAAATTCAAGAGATTTTTTAACCGAAGTCAAGATAAAAATGAGGTAAATAATTACGTTTATAGATTTCATACTTTTTTTTAGGCAGTTTAATTGATCAATGCAAATATGAAAAGAATGCAAATTTTAAGGATTGGTGGACACCAAATGTGGAAAATTTAAAGAAAACTATTAATAAAGTTAGAAAAAAGTTCAACAGATCAAGACAAACCAGCAATAAATTAATCTATAAATATTTGTTAAAAGAATTAAACATAAAATACAAGATTTTAATTGAAAAAACCAAACTGGAAAATTGGAAAAACTTTATTAGTAATTCTAAATGTTGGGGGCAAGCCTTACAAAATCGTTACTGGAAAAGTTAAACAGTTTGATTTCCCTCCTATTAAAATTAATTCGAATGTTACACTCTCCGATCAAGAAGAAAAATGCGCAGCACTACTTGATTACTTCTTTCCGTTTAAGGAAGATAAATTAGATGTCAAGAAGAATTTTACATCTCATGCGGAAGACTCGTACAATTCAACCATCACTAACGAATATGTGGATCAAGTTATTAGATCACTCAATAATCGAAAAGCATTTCCATCAGATAAGATCTTCAACGCTGTTGTTAAAATTATACATGCCAAAGATTCGTCTTTCTTCAAACTTCTTTTCGAAAAATGCCTCCATTTAAAAGTTTTCCCTGACGTATGGAAAGTCGCTGAAATTAAATTAATTAACAAATCTAAAAAAGATATTACAACTTGTAGTGGTTATCGGCCTATAGCATTGCTAAATTGCATAGGAAAAGTTTTTGAAAAAATTATTAACGAAAAATTACTGAATATAGTTAAGACATTTGAAATATTACATGAAAATCAATTTGGTTTTAGACGATTTCGTTCAACAGAAATGGCTGTTAAAAAACTTGTTGATATAATTGAACTTGCCGAAAGCAAAGATTTATTAGTGTTATAATCACGTTCGACGTCAATGGCGCTTTTGATAATTGCAAACATTCGAAAATAATTAAAATATTACACAGTTATAATGTTAATTCTGATTCGGTTGAATTAATTTCAAATTATTTGATAAATAGAATTGCTATAATTAAATCTGAGAACTGCATTATAAAGCGCAATACCTTTTCCGGTGCCTCAGGGTTCCGTTCTAGGACCGACACTTTGGAACATATTGTATTCGTACATTCATAAAAAAATTGAAATCTTTTGCGCGCGTTACGATTTCAATGCAGAATTTGTCAGCTTTGCGGATGACTTGTGCGCTGTAGTTAACCTTCAAAAGCGCTACCGAATTTGATAACGTTAGACTTATTTGCAAAATACTTGAAAACTTGTTTATGCAATGTGGTCTTGAATTCTCCATTGATAAGACACTTATGATGGTAATCAGCAATAAGCAAACTAGCGAATTAATAAGAAAGCTTAGTTCAAGTAAATTACTTTGTAGTAAATCTATCCCTATTGTTAAACACTCTAAATACTTAGGAGTAATTATAGACTACAAACTTAAATTTAATAAGCATATAGAGTACGTAATCGACAAAGTTAATAAAATGTTTTATAAGTTGTTATCGATTCAACCTAATATTGGTGGTGTTAATTATAAGCTCCGGTTGTTACTGGAATATTACCGGCTGATTTGAGTATGTATCAAGCTGCGTTGTCATCAGAATTTAAAATGTTTAAATCTTCATTTATAACTCGCTATTACATATTAGATCAATTTAATAAAAACTTTAACGTAAATTTACATTATGATAATACGGTTAATATTTTCAAAAGGCTAATTACAACGCTAATTTGAAATATATGGCAAGACAGATGGAACAGTCATAGTAACGGTAGATTAACGTATAAATTTTTAAAAGATATTAGAGAAAGAATTAAATTAAAGAAATTATTGAAGTTAAATTTTTATATAAGTCAAGTTCTTACTGGTCACGGTACCTTTCGAACATATCTGGAGCGTTTTAAAATTATATCCTCTAATATTTGTGAATTTTGTGCACTAGATGTTCCCGATACCGTTTGTCATTTCTTGTTTGAATGTACTTATACTAGCGACGTACGTTTAAAATATAATTTAAATGGTTACATTACTGATAATGAAATAATTATGAATGATGGAAAAGGTTTAAACTTATCAAACTGTTGTTCATTCGTTAACTACGTTAATTGTGCTATGAGAAAGCGTATTAGAATATAGTATATATATTTTATATAATCTAAATTTAAGATTGTACTCCACGAATATCGTGACTAAGCCAAATTGGCATCGCGGTCGTGTATTAAATAAAAATGTAATTAGCGTTATATTTTAAATGATCACTAATCAAAATTAAATCAGCGTTACATCCTTTATTCCATCTGGCGTTGGTAAGTGATTTAGGATCATCTACCGATATTGTGTTTTTCAACTCTAACCACTGTTCAATAAGTTCGCCATCGTGACCCGTGTTGTTATATCCCCAGTTTATCGAGCGGCTATTAAAATCTCCGATAACGATTTTGCTTTTAGCGTTTTGGAAATTTGCTGTCCCCGATGGTCTTATGTATTGAATAGAACAGTTTTGAAGCTGAGTTGAAATAATTTCTGTCTCATCGTTCCGTATTTCTAACGACATTATACTTTGTAACTATATTCGTTCCTTTAATATTTGGTCGTTTATGTTGTCCCGCCAGATGGAATAAAGGATGTAACGCTGATTTAATTTTGATTAGTGATCATTTAAAATATAACGCTAATTACATTTTTATTTAATACACGACCGCGATGCCAATTTGGCTTAGTCACGATATTCGTGGAGTACGACCACTGCGTCACTGAAAAGAGCCCTTTCCGGATTAAAAAATATAGCTGCTGCTATCTCACTGATGTATTCAGGATTACCTGACAAAAGTCGTTTCCAGGAGTACCGCGTGTAGGTTCCTTACGTGCGCTACGAAAATTATTAATATTCGCTAAATTTGTTACATTATTTAAAAAAAAAAAATCATCGCGTCGTAGGTAATTATCGTTTTTGGTACGAATTGAATTAAAAATCCACTCGAATAAAGTTAAAACTTCTTATCAAACATAAAATGGTCGAAAGACATTATAAATGGCTTCCGACAAATTATTTTAAAAACTGATCGATACGTTTCTAAAAGACATTTTCCGATTTAACATAAAAAAAACGCTCGATCACTTCGGTATTTTAATTAATAATTAATTATACGAGTTCTCGGTTTTACGCTACGAGGTAAGCTTCGGTTAATTTTAGTTTTCAATTCGTTAAAACTAAAAAGTAACCAAAAAGAAACAATCACTTATTTTGTACTCTGTAGCGATTTGCGTATGTAAACGTAAGAAACGGAAGGATAAGTCAAGAAGAGACTCTTTAATCCAGAGATGCGATAATATAAAATTCAAGAGCGGTGGTAGCCTTCGGAGTTTAATGATATACCTTCCGCGAAGGTAGGAACAGTTAAAGGTGTATCGAAATTTTGCGGAAGCTTTTCGTTAAGAATCGCTGCGTTCCGGCATTGCATTAACCGCAGAGAAATTCACCGTGAAGATCTGAACGAAGGTTTATCGCGACATACTCGCTTAAATTATCCGCTTTATATGTTTAATATACGTTATACATACGTGCTCTAGCAGATAGACACATTGATTATATATATATATATATATATATATATATATATATATATATATATATATGTACTCAACATTAACATTTTGCTATTTAAGAGATATATTTCACTAGAAAACCACTAATTCAATTCGCCATTTACGGGAATTAATCCGCAGTAACGAATAGTGGAAGCAGCATTGCATCGTCGGTGTCGCGTGAAACTTCGTTAAATCTTTACCCCTTTCTTACTTTCTGAAATGTAATCTCTCACTCGACTCCGTTCTTGAGGATCAAATCGCTTTCGCCCAATTTAGACCGATGTTTAACGCATTCTTAAAAAATATATATATATATATATATATATAATTACGTACACGTGTATCGACCGCGTGCAAGTTTTTATATATTTTACGCACACACTTGTATATACGTGTATCGTGGACTGGAAGCAGAGCAAGGACAGAGGTGAACGAACCGATAGAATTACTACGCAGATTGTGCGAATGACGGATCCACCAATTTTTGGCCATATTGTATCGGAGGAGGAAATCTAGTAATTACTACTCGGTAAAGTGGTGCGAACAGGCAAAATACCTACTCGATAGATCAGATCGACGGCTAGCGGAGTCAAACTGCAGTCGCTACAGCCCGGAACCGGAATCTATAGGACCAGAATTGACTGAAGACAAAATGGACGGATGAAACTTTTTAGTACCTCTATTTTAAACTGCACGCAAAAATACTTCAAGTCACGGTTATATTTCGACTACAAATTAAGTTCATCTCAAAAATATTTCGATGCGTTTGTGATCGTCGAATATCGGAACGATGCGTGTCGTTTGTTAACGATAAGTTATATCGATTGAAGGATTCTCGAAATGGATGGGTAACAATATCGTAGCGTGTTTAATTTTGTTAATTATCGTGAAAACAATTGTACACGCTACGAAAATAAAAAAATAAAAAAGCGCGAATGTAACGTGATTGCCGGAGTGAATATCGGCTAAAGGGTTTTTGATCTGTCTATACAGAATTCTTATAACATCGCGTAAATTGAGACTTTTCGAATGATCGCAAACGCGTTGTGCCAATTACAAATAGTTGCCTAGAGTATAGACGCGATGTGAAAATAAATATAAATTATTAATCTTAATTCATTTTAAGCGATACGTTAGGGACTGTTCAGTTATCCGTGCCCTTAAAAAAACAGGCAGATGGTTAAAAAAAATTCTTTGCAGCTCGAGCTTTTTTTACGGCAATGTTTCGTTTTTTGTTTTTTTTTTTTAAAGTAGGATCTGTGCCAGGTTTGTCACCTCTTTTCTTTCAAACCGATCGATGCAGTTCGTTAACATCACCTTTAACATCAGCTTAACGGCTGATTGCTGAGTTTCGGTTGCATTCAATAACTGTATTTCATAAAGTTGTTTAACATTAGTTAATAGCTTCTTATTATTACGAAACACCTATTTAAATAATGAATTCTGTAAACATTGCAGCGAGATTAAGTGCGATTTTGCCGCTCCACTCTGTAAAATTATTTGAATACGATAAAACTAGTCGATAGAGGGCTAAACGAAGATATTTAATAGACAAAACTCGGCCAAGATAATACAATAAATTATTAACTTTCGAGCTAAATATAACGCAAATTTACTGTCTATAATAACACCGAATTATTTAACCTCGAGGACACTTTCTAAAAGTCGATCATTTATAAACACTGATAATACATTTTCAGTATATCGAGGTTGGAAACTATAAATCACATATTTCGTTTTCTCGGTATCGAAATAAGTTTTATTATAATCAATACGTGAATTTATTTACATCTTCTTGCGACTAAGTTCTCTGAAATATGTTGCGTATGGTGAGTCTGTTATCAACCCTTAACTACAAACAACCGGTCAATTTGACCCGTATATTATTTCATATTTTTTTTTTGTTTTTCAAGAACCACGCTTATGTACTGGTACTTCTCGGCGGCACCTTTTCAGAGTTTAGTATCACGTCTATTTTGGAAGCAATATACATTATGCTGTAGAAGAGTTAGATATAAAAATCGCTATCCGTCAAAAATACCGGTTGTCCGCGACCATGTAATAATAATACTATTTCGCTTTTCATTGTCATGTTTGTAATGCACCAGTCCTACACGGATAATACTGAAGTAATTCGATATAATTTTATAAAACAGCTAGGAAGGGCTTCGATAATACCCGAAATGAAACAGAGCTTGCAGACAGGTATCTGTCGACGAGTCGAATTATGTATACATACTGAAGATAGATGAACGTTATAGCCGTGATAATGGAGCAAGTACAAAGCTGTCGGTCAAAATTATTGATTGAAAAACGTTCCATGTCTAATATGCAAGACGCCTATATATATATATATATATATGGAATGTACGAGACATTTTGTAAGGACTGTGTACGGTCTAAAAATACGCATTCGAAATACATCGCACGTTTTTAAATAAATATTTTAAATTTTTTTACGTTTAACCAAAATTAGTTAACATCTTATAATTAAAAATAACATTCAATCACCTTTTATAGATATATCTGTGTGAATATTCCTTAAATTTTGTTTTTTACCTTAAATTCGCTGATTTTTTTAATGAAAAATATTACTTTTTATTGACAACTTTTTAAAAACAGTACGTCTTTGGTCGTTAGTAGTGTATCATCAGCTTAACTATAAGTTCAAAATTATAATCACAATGATGATGATGATAATAATAATAATAATAAGTTATTATTTTACATAGTTGCTTTTTTCACAATTATTAATTACTTACACGTATTATCAGGTTTCTCAATTATCGTTCTTGGTAGGAGATGTACTGCTCTCATTGCTCGTTAAGTTCGACGACGAAATAGTTTCAGTCGCAGTTTCTGGTAAATATAATTTAGCGCGATATTCCTTTCCGTAATAACGAGGTAACTTTAAATTTTCCATAAAATTTCTTACAATACAAAGAAATTGCGGCAGTGTGTTTTTTTTTCTCGAATATACTTACACGTAGACGTGTATACATTTTTCTAGACGAACGTTTTACGTATTTACGAAATATCGGTTGGTTGGTCGGTCGGTTAAGAAGATTACATTATGACAGATAAGTTAAAGTAGTATAATATACCGCGAAATGGAATTAATGCGTCCAGGTTGAACGTGTATTTACCTAACGTTCGAAACCGACGTATACAGAAATTGACTTGCTAACGGGATGGAAATCCATTAACCCGACAGGCGGGAATTTCAAACAACGGCTCGTAGCTCTAGTATACATGTGGTTGGGCGTATGTGTGCGCCAGTGTGAGAGATGATATGTATAAACGCGTTATAAATTACCAGCTCTAAAGTTTAGCAACTTTCATCATTCTGTTCGTAATTAAAAAGTAGACCATTTGAAAAGCGTCTTGTTCGGAGTTCAACCACACCATTTTCGATTTGAACGTATTAAAGTCGAACACCGAATACGAAAAAATCCGATTATATTACAGAATATTACGTGCATCGCTTGTAAATATACGCGAAAATTATCAGCCACATACATATATATATATGTATATATATATATATATATACATCATGAAAACGAAAAAGTAGTTATAAAATTTTATATATAAAAAGGCAACGAAACTTTTCAAACGATAATTTACTGGACTTAAAAATTAAAATTTAAAAATAACAAATATATATAATTTAGAAAAATATATAAAATAAAAAAAATAAAAAAATAAAATACGATTAATTTACGTGTACAATATTAAAATATATATATATATAGCGAGGATAAAAAAACGGTAATTTATAAAATAATCCTTAACTTCGATATTTCTTGTAATATTTTACACATCTAAATTGAGCATTTTCTTACATTTTATTTTTCGTTATTTTCTTCGATTTTTATAATAAATTGTATACATTTTTATATTCTATTTTTTAAACGTCCCTTTCGATGACGCCATCATAGCCGAAAAGCTTCGTGGACATTTTTACATATCAAAATTTAGCGATTTGTACTACTTTTTTAATGTTTTTTTTTTTTTTCAAAAATCGCTGATTGTTCAATTTTTTTTCTTGATTTCGTACGGTCTCGGTGTGTATTGAACTTTGCGCTTTTAATTTAGTTCCAACTTCCTTCCAAGGGTATTTTACGTTGCCGTTGATTTGTTGGTACATTCGCTTTTGTAAGTCGATCCACAATGCAGTTTCCCTGTATTCCTCTATTCCCTGGAATCCATTTAAATACTACTTTAGTATTATATTCTTTAAATTTACCGCATATCTTCACGATATTCCGTAAAATATTAGCCCCGCTTGTCTGTTCTGTTATTAATTTTTTGGATTGCTGACATTGATTTTTAAATTATATTATATTATATATATATATCGAAGAGTACAATTTTACATAATTGTCACATGTGAACACTTGTATAAAATCGCATGCGTTATTATCTATTTTGTTGTTAATCGATAATGTGTTATTTATTTAAAAGTAATGACCGCTACAACGACCTATAAATGTTCTAGCCCGATTATATAAAATGATTTTTCTAGTACATCCGTAAAGAACTTATTAAAAAAAAAATACACAAAAAAAAACGATCTATATCTGTCCGTCTGTCCAACATATACTGAAAGAACGTCATCAATACAGCCTGCACAGATGAGAGTATTTCATTTTTCTTGCAACTACTCCTTGTTGACAACATTTGTACGCTTTCTAGACAAATCCCTGTTCCTGCAAACATACAGGACGATATCGCTTAATCTAATACTTACTTACCCGTATGCCTCTAGTTATTTGATGATGTACAACGTTAATTTAAATAATGATAGCAACTTATTTATAGTCTTATCATCGTACATTTCTTTAAATTTCGTAAAAATATGTAAATCATTTTTTTTTAAATTCTGTATTAATAATAACGTTATTATTTTCTATTTTAACATAAAGGACTAGAAATCTGTTAGTTCTTAAAAAATATAAAAATCGATAATACTACGATCTGATATATCTAAAGCAGTTACGAAGAAAGAACTGAAATCATTTATTTACGGTCTGAATTTATCATTTTGACCGATTACAGAGTAATTTCAAACTTTCATGGTTGATATCCACACGTCTATAATTTTTTCTTCGGTGAAAAACATGTTTGTATTTTTTCCCTTGTGACGTTTCGAAAACACTTGTAGTTTTCATTATAAACTGAGAGCGGTTGTGAAAGTGTAGGTATATTCATAGGATTGTGTTTGAGCATCCTATAAATATACCTACACTTTCACAACCGTTCTCTGTTTGATAATGAAAACTGCAAGTGTTTTCGAAACGTCTAAAGGGAAAAAATACAAACATGGTTTCCATCGAAAAAAAATATTAGTTTTCCGGGAATTAAATACAGGGCCCAATACACAAAATCTTCCCAAACAAACCTCTGTCAATGGGTAAAATTCTTACTTTTGTCAGAGAAAGCAAGCATACGTATAAACTAGACACATGTATCCTTATGCTGTAATAATACTGGTAGCTACAAACGGCATTATCATGTTGACATTAAATTAATTTACTAGTTCAATATTACAAAAAATATCAAAGTGAAAGAACAGTTAGAATAATGCGATAGATAGTATGATTTGCTATCAGATAATTTTATAAATGTTTTTTCACTTTGCTATTTTCTGTAATATTGTACATCTAAATATAATTAATTTTATTATTTATTATTTCCTCATAAATATTTTATAAATTGTATGTATTATATTTTTATCTTTTATTTCCACTCGATAGTAGTTTAATAGCTGAAAAGGTTTGCGATCTTTTTATGTTGTACAAAAAATTTAGTTATTTGAATTACTTTTTAATTGTTTATTTTTTTTTAAATAACTCTATTTCATCTTGTTCAAATTATATATATATAAATACCAAAAACTGAATTTCAACGTATGTAGAATTAAAAAAGATAGCATGTGACAAATTTGTTTGGGTACGTTTAGTACGTATCGATTTATGGGTCAACCTTAATAGCATGTATGTCTGTATTTAACGCGTCGTACTTAGAAAGTTTTATTCGCCGGTTAGATTTCTGCCAGTTTTTAATTAATTCCGAACGTTTAAATAATAACTGAAATTCTTATAACAGTTTTAATTTTTTAATTACACATCACGTTTAATTAATTTTTTATCAAACAATTATTTTCGTAGTTTTTGCTAGCCATGTATATTAACTGGTGTTCACAATTGTACGCCGTTCGAATTATATTATACGGTCAATCGATATCATATATGTATATATATATATATATATATATACAAAAAAAAAATATATATATATACCTGTATACATATAATATGTATTTATCCCGTAAGAGAAATCACACACTAACACTCATTTATACATACGTGTATACATGTATACATTTCTTTTCTTTTTATTTTGAAATGAGTATATTTAGTACAGATTGAATTTGATACAATAATAAAAATAAATAAAATTCTCTAAATAACACACGAGGCATATTATGCACGTAAGCAATAAATATTCGGCAGCAATATAATAACTAAACTTAGAAAATACGTATATAGTAATTAGTTGAAATAGCTTACAGTTATCGGTAGTGAGATTATATATATTATATATATATATATATTATATATATATATATATTATATATATATATATATTATATATATATATATATATATATATATATACACATATATGTATGTGTGTGTGATTAATTATAAAGACTTCAACGATGAAATTTGAACATTGGTCGATGCGGAAAAATTATCTATTCACGAGGGTAGATATTTATAATTTTGTCATTGCATGTAAGGGAAACATTGGACTCAACTACGTTTGTAGATTATTCAAACAATATGCAACTAACCAATAACTAGTTAACATTTGTATTATGTAATAGTTAACATTAAAATCGTAATTATTAAAACGATCTGACAGATTTGGAACAAATTTTGTATTCTTTAACCCTTTCAGGCACAAACAAAATTTTGACTGAAAATTTAAATCTTATACAGGCTCTTTTTATTATATTAAGCTCCTTTTTAGATAACTCTAGATTATTTTCAACGTTTATGCATAAATATAATTAGAGTTGAGATATTTCACGGTCAACCATAAAATGTATAATTTTATTAGTATTAAAATTTGACGTACCATATACATATGGTGACTGAAAGGGTTAAGGTGTTTTTTTTTTATGTCCGGATCAAGCTGAACCTTTGTGGCGCCAGTAGATTCCAATTTAAATATGATGTAATAAATTACAATTTTTAATAAGAATATTTTACCATAAAATGAAAAATAACAGTTTATAGTCGCAGCTTAATAGATAATGTAAGGAATATGGAAGAAAAATATTAATTTATTAAAAAATATTTGTCTACTGCAATTAAATTGAGGACAATTAAAAAGAAGGTGGTTTACATGTTCCATAAAACTTCCAAAAATATGTCTACTATGTCTCCGATTTTGAAAAATTTAACTCTATATGGGAATGACCCATTCGCAACCTACAAATTATAGTAACAAATCTGCGAAGTTTATCAGGTTGATTAATAATGAAATACGAGCATGCCGTGGAAGTACTGGAAGACGCGTCCGAATAATACTGAAATATTTATCTGTTTTCGAGGATTTCCAATATTCGGGTACCGGGAATTACGATAGTTTATCTGAATTTTAAAAATGCCAGGGGAATGACTGGCAAAGGAAGCCTGTTTAACAGCTACATTTAACTCTAGAATGACTAAGAATCCATCAAAATTCTTAAACATCGTCTAGTTGCATAATTGTTAGACATTTGTCCGACATATCGAATATCAAGAGGTGAGAATGAAATCTGAACGGTCAGTTCTGTATAGCTAGGAGCCAAACACGTCTATATCAGAAAGTAAACGGTCGTTCATATCGGCTAAATTCAGTAGTGAAAGATTTTCGAAATTCCTTATTGATCTAGACCAAGTAGTCCTTCGGTGTTCAAGAATTTTAATGTAAACTTTTTTTTCGTATATTTTGTTATTAAAAGCAATCGATAAAAAAAAATCTGTCTGTAACCACATTCGCTTAACGTAAAAGTTTTATTTAATATAATGATTCCGATTTGTGCGAACTTATTATAAAGAGTAAATAGTACATTTCGTCATGGAAAAATCCAAAAATATTATCTTAATAATCTCATTAGTCAATCTTCCCAGATGGGTGATATTATTAAATGATGTTTTTATGTTTTATAAATGAAATAGAGTAGCGAATAAAACTTATTACTCGGTAAATTGGGTTACTTTTGAACGTGTAAATAAGCTGGATTCGAAGAAAGATTTCATTCGTCATTTTATTTCTTCATTATCGTCTGCGATCGATACATGGCTATCGTTACGAACTAAATTACAAAAATTTAAATGTTCCAGATTTTATAGGGTTTATATATATATATATTATATATATATAACACACGTGCTTATACACTGATCTAGCTATGTCTCCATATAATGTAAATACGTGCATTAGACCAACACCACTTCGCCCGAGGAAATTACTAACCTATATTATAATAGGTCGTTATATTAGCTCTGTTTGTTTCGACGATGGAGGATTTAAAAAATAATAACGAAATAGAAAGAAGCAGGTGGAAGACGGATGATAAAACGGGAAAACAGATAAAGGGGAAAAACAAGCTTAACGGGGGAGCTGATTTTTTGTTCCCCAAACGACTTGAATTATCTCCTTTCTCTCCGGGGAACGGTCTTTAACACAGGTGTTTATGTTTGGAAAATTCCATTACACGAGCAATCCTGCTCTAAGACCAGCCGTTTAAGAATTTTTTTCATGAAATGACCGTCAGGTTGAAGAGAGCGGGTAAGGGAAAAATAATTTTGCAACGAAAAAATTGTCGAATTATTACGTCGTTAAACAATAAAACGAATACATAGAGCTTCCCTCTCTAATCTGTAGGCTGTTGGTCCAAGAATGAAAATATTTGTTAATTTAAAAAGGGTTTAGCTAAACGACCTTAAATTTTATACGTTAAAATAATTCGTAAATTCTCGTGGTTAGTTATTTTCACCATCTTTCTCATATATATATATATATATATATATATATATAATGTATATATAATGTATATATAAACATAAGACACTGGTAAAAACAGTCAACGAGTACGTATATCTCGAATAAAAAATTAACAACGAAAAAAAAATGCGGACAGAAGTACATCGTAGAATATCACTGGTATGGGCAGCTTAAGTGGAAACTTACGAGATACCAATATGTTTAAAGCGAAAATTATAAGCGCGTTCTGTTTTTACATGTGGCTCACATACACGGACATTCTCAGAAAGAGATATTAGAATGGATAACAAGATCACAGGCAGCTCGGGAAAGGTTAATATTATGTATATAAGACTGTCCGATCGGAAGCGAGAAATACTTGTATACTGAAGAAGACTGAACTTTATAACGTGGTTGAGATGATGGCTAAATTGGAATGGACCTGGACACGGCATATAAGCAGAAGTAAACGATAATGGATGGACAAAACGTGTATCGGAAATAGTTGGCGTTAGTAGGTTGCTGACTCGTTGATACGACTACAAAATTCAGGTAGCAAGGTAGAACTCCGGATTCAGAAATCTCAGATACACGTGATAGATGGAAGAAATTGGTGAGAACGTACGTTCAGCAGTGGACCGATATAGGGAAATATAGAAAAAGTTAGTTCGTAAATTAGGGATACAAAGTTTATAGTTTGAAAATTAGAGGGAAAATTTTCTTTTCGTCATTGCAAACTGATTTTTAGCACCTCGTCTATCACATATGCACACACACAAACATACGTACGTATATTTTCCGTTATATATTTCCTCGTTAACTTGGATGGTTATTTTATGTTTAAGCTTCGTTACGAAAATGAAGTCCAACATAATCCCTGATGTTACGCCCTGGCTTGAAATTCTTCCAAGAATAAATGCAATGTGACAAGCTGTTCTGGGCCGGACTATGTGTACACTGCGTCTATAGTCAGCGTTCGACGTCTTGTCTGCCGATTTTAAAAGCACTCCTAAAGTTGTCCGTAATCAGATTTGTCGTAAAAGTTGCACCTGACGGTATTGATAAACGAACGGTAAAAGACAAACTGTCGCTGAAAAATCTTCCGTGTATAACAAGCGCAGTGTGATGACCCAGTAAGTCGATTGACCGGGTACGATTTTAGCGACAACTAAATATATATTTTAATATAGTACAAAGATTTACCGAAGACATACTTTTTTGTCTCTAAACTATTTTCGATTACACTAAAAAAAAATACTGATTGATCGATGGTGAATTGGCGTTTTAAACAGCCGAACTCGTGTTGCGGAATTGTATTAGTTAACTGTATACAAGGCTGCAATTTTTTCGATGTTTATTTCCCTGTCGGCTTCGATAAAACAGCCCAAAATGAAATTGAAAGATAAAATGTTACGGAATTCGTATCTTTTCCCGGTTTCGAATTTCATCGAAATTGAAAATGTTTTTCGCTTTTTCACGATCAGTTTTAGCCCGTCTAGCGTTAATATTTCTAATTTTATAGGACACGTGTCGTTTCGACTGTACGTTGCGATTTCGTTTTACAATGTCCTTGGTCGGTGTTATAAGTAGCTACGAAAGGATTTAGTTATTAAACGGGAGAGTAATTCTTTAAATTACTTCGCTTATTTTAACGTAAGGATTTATTGTATGAGGAAAAGTTATATTTCTATTCATTTTACCCGTAGGTTAACCCATCAGACAGTCAGCGTATTATTACCATTTTTTCACATTAATATTTACCGCAAGCTGACCAACAAGATCATTTAGCAGTATTTAGGGGGGGGGAGAGCATAACAGAAATAGAGTCCACTGGTACATATCCGGTAAGACCTTAAATTATATTCGTGGATTCTTCTACGTCTCAAGCGTCTTATATGACCGTGTCCAACAATCCCGATGCAACATGATTTTCCAGCCTCAGCACGGTTCTGTTTAATGATCTCGCATACCGACGGACTGTTTAAATCATGGCGAATGATCTGATTTACCAAGACGAATTCAGTCGAAGAATTTTATTTCGGGCAATCTGTACAGTTCTTACGTAAGTCGACTTTTCATAACTGCGTATTTCCAGACAGGCTTTAAAATCGCCTTATAGAACGTTTATTTTCTGTTTCAAAATTTTTCGATTTGCGAATTTTATTTTTGAACAGTTACCGCAATTTGTTTAATAAATGTATATCTTTTATTTATTTTTCCTTTTGGTTTTCCTTTAATTACCGAGTTTAATTTTTTAACTTCTCGAGTGTTATCTGATGCGCTGTATCGTTGTTATTCATTTAACAGTAAAAAAAAAGAAGTTAACATAGCAGCTGGTAATATAAAGCGATCTGTAAGCTGGTATAAATTGTCGCTTATTTCTCGATTGCACCCTCATCGTTGCCTGACATCGGTAAGTTTTATTAACTTTACTATTTCACATTCCACTTTATTTCTGTCTGCTGTACTTTTTTTTGATATCCTTGACAGCTTGAATTTTGCTTTATAGAATTCTTCAGTATCTTTCAATTCCGATGGTGGGTAGTACTTACATTCCACGAAGCTATTTTATATGATATTTTTGATATTTGTTAGATTTTTGCAACTGTTTTTATTTTTTTTGGTTTATTACGAATGACATAATTGTCAGCAGTACTTTATTATTATAGCATTTTGTTGCTTGAAAATTTCCTTAAATATAGCTTTTGGATTTCGATTGAAAATGTATTTCACTATATTATTACTTACATTAGCTTTTTGTTCCCTGTGATTTTTTTTTTTTTTTTTGTGGGGTAATAGAAGACTGTGCGTGCTTAGAACTCGAAATGAAGGATTTTAATTGTATATCACTTCCGCGGGTACTTTTTTTCCATCGTTCGCTTACACCCCTAAGTTTATTTCACATTCCGCTTTATTTCATTCTACTGTATTTTTTCGATACACTCGACAATTAATAATATGCCGTGTGATTTGCTTTATAGCAGTTTTCGCGATTCGTAGTGGTCAACGCATTTCACGAAGGTAACTGAGACGAATAGTATGCTCTTCGGTGTGGACTATATAATTGACACACCTTGTAAACTGAATGATGATATTAGAAACACCTTATTACAGGGTTAAATATACGCTTAACATTTGATAAATAATCAACGGCATAAATATTAATATTATTATTATTTATTATTTTATTTAATAATTAACGCATTTTTTTTTAACGAGTATTTAATGCCTCGTGTACTCGATGTATATGATTATTAATTAAAACAGATAAAATTAAACATCATTAATAATATTTGTCTTGATTAGGAAGGCTGTAAGAATTTCTAGGTTGTAGACGTCCGATATAGCTGAGCTCATCTCCTTAGTACGATGTTGAGCGTATTTCCGGCAGGTCTTCAGTATATGATGAACGGTTAACGGTGCTTTACATTTATCGCATACAGGTGGTGGCTGATTACCAAGAAGGTACGAGTGGGTGATTTGTGTATGTCCAAGGTACACTCTGTTTACCGCTATTTCCAATCTCGGTAGACAAATTTTTCCAACGAGTTTTGGCCATGCCGTCAAATCCTTCTTGATGCAACCCAAAATACTGGACTGACTATGGAAGGATCTACTCCATGATCGCAGTATGCTCTGGGCTGAGTCTATAGTCCGCACCCGTATGTATTTGCGACGGCCAACGGGCCGCCGCCCGGTGTACGGCATCGTGTGATGAAATATTACGATGGCTAGGAATCCAAGCAAAGGTGATCTTTGTGTTCCGTTTATACAGCTCCAATAACGAGAAAAGAATATGATCAACAGATGATACTTCAGAGTTTGTGGCTTCGATGTATTTTAGTACAGACATCTGAGAAAATTACGTAGTCGTTCCGTGGGAGATCGGCGATTTGGAGTATACATTGAAGAATCGCAACTAGCTCAGCCGAAAGGACTGACAGCATTACCGGAAGAACCTACATGAAATTGAGTTTTTGATGCATCTATGTAGCATGTAATGGCTTACTCGGAGCAACAACCGTTGTAAGGTTGCGTGCATTACATGGTTTGGCTTGCATTTATTACCGGCTGTAGCAAGATCCCAGCAAATCTCTGGCTTGAATTTACTCCATGGCGGAAGAACTGTTGGTATTCTCTTTAGAATATTACGCTGATTTCTAGTGAAAACTGAAGTCCAACTGGTTTTAGCAGTTCACTGATTGAGTTTGTACCAGGTAGATGCACACGTGAACAGCTATTAAATATAAGAAAAATAATAGTAAAATGAAACGAATATAACATTCCGGGACTGCTTTGTTTTTTAGATAACCAGAAAGCTTTTGACAATATCAAGTGGACGAAAATGTGGCAAATATTACTAGAAATGGGAACACTGAAGCATCTAATTTACTTAATTCAATAACTGTACTTAAATAATAAAGGTTTTAGTAAACTAGAGAACGAAAAATCGAAAGAGTTTTCAGCAAGAAAGGGAGAATACAACAAGATTGCTGTATTTCACCGATTCTATTCAACATCTACAGGGAACGGATTGTAAGAAAAACGATGGAAGGATAACACGGAGAGATATCTATCGGAGAGAAAAAAATTACAAATATTAGATTTACAGACGACACTGTATTACTGGCCAGCACAAAGCAAGAAATGTTTGAATTACTATCGAGAATAGATGTGGTCAGTAAACAGGCAGGCTTAATACTGAATAAATATAAATGTTCAATACTTATCATTGACAAAGAAAACAAAATACAACAAACACTGAATCTGCTGTGAGATATTGAAATTAAAGATAAATTAATTTATTTGGGTGCGTGCATATTCGAAAATGGTGGATCAGAAGAAGAAATAAGGAGACCATTAGCTCTTGCAAATGTCAGGATTGGTAAACCCAATTATACATGGAAAAATCATAATACCTCTAAAACAACAAAACTGTTACTCCTTAAAGTGTTAATTTTCTCCATAGAGCGACATACAGCTTAGAAACCTGGACGATTAAAAAATCGATGAGGAAGAAGCTAGAAATGAAGTGATACAGAAAAATTTTAAGGATCTCATAGATGGCGCACAGAACAAATGATTCTGATTTAAAAGAACTGAAAATCGAACCCACTAATCAATTAGATCCATTGAAAAACACATGCTAGACTTCTTTGGCCATGTAATACAAGCAAATGGGCTGGAGAAAACAAATCTGCAAGGAAAGGTTAATGGAGAAAGGAGACAAGATAGACCGGTGAGCCTTTACATTGATCAGACCACAAGGTTATGTAGATCAGACGTACAGCAAATCATGAATCTAGTGCAGAATCGATATAAATGGTGACGTCTTGTAACTTGCATCAAATAATAATGAAACAAGAAGATATATATATATATATAAATATATATATATATATAGAGTGATTATGACTGAAATATTATTCTGTATAAAAGAAGTTCTACTAAAAATGACGAATAATGAACTCTGAGCATTATATATATTTTTTTTAAAACGAAGGAGTCTAGAAAACTTATTTATATTTTTGAGCTTTTAATTTAAACATTTTCAAAATTAAATTTTTTTTAGGAAAATCTGTTCAATTTCGAATACTTCTGAGAATTGAATTCAGAAGTCTCATTTTTGAAAGGACCTCTGCAGGATAAACGTCTGAAAACGATTTATTCATGACGAAATGAATAAAATTGAATAGTCTCAATGAGTGATGTGTGAATATATAGTTGTATTACAAACATGCACACACATATACATATATAATGTGTATACAGTGTGTACATATTATTCATTTTTAACACCTTCAAATTTCACCTTCCAACACCTGCACATCACTTAAGTAATCCCAAGTAAGTTTATAATTTGCAGGTTTTTATTTTAACACATCTAACGCCTGCAAATAACCCCTTCCGACACCTGCACTTCTTTCAAAGTAATATTCAAAAAACATACTTGATATTATTCTAATATAATGCCTGCAAACTTCAACTTCTGACACCTGCATATCATCCAAAGCAATATTCAAATAACATGTACATATGTAACGTCTGCAAATTTCACCTTCCAACACCTGCACATCACTAAAGTAATCCTACTTATGTTTATAATTTGCGGGCGTTTATTTTAACACATTTAACGCCTGCAAAAACCCACTTCTGACGCCTGCACATCAACCAAAGTAATATCTAGTATTCTCAAAATTTGCAGGCATTAAAAAATGAATATTTTTAACATTTAGAGGTTGAACTGATTTCGTCTGTTATAGTATAATACCGAGAAGTGTATATATACCGTCAACATCTTACGGGCCTCTGACTATGTATAAGTAGTATAATTCCGACTATAGGATTACTATTATATAATCGATTGCCGCATCGAAAAACGATCCAGCGACAAAAAGTTGCTTGGCACAGCTTCATTATCAATGTTGAAATACCATAATTTAAATGTTTCCTTGCAAAATTCCTAAAAAGCAGCAGAAAAAAAAGGAATAAGACTCCAACAAATTCAACATTTGTATGTATACAAATATATATATATATATATATACCCTTAAAGAATTCTTGAAGGGTGGTGAGTTTTGCCTTGCTAAATACAGAGCGATTTTACTTCTAAATACAGAGCGATTACTGCTAACAGAGCGATTTTACTGCTAAACACAGGGCGATTTTACTGCTAAACACAGAGCGATTTTACTCTCTCCTACTCCTATATATGTCAAAATTGAGCGATTTTACTGTCTCATATAATGAGCGATTTTATTTTCTTTCTTATGGTGAAACAACTGAGGTTTTCTGATAATTGTTTCCTATTTTTTCTGTAATGATTTTTATGATAATTTTTTGAAAGGAATTAACTTTTCTTCTATTTCCTTGCTATAGGAACGATTTAAATCTTTACAGTATTTCAACATTGATGTGTAAAACCGACTTTTTGTCATCCAATAACTTCACAATCTAGGAATCGATTACATAATAGTAATCCTATAGTCGGAATAATACTACTTATATATAGTCCGAGGTCTGTAAGATGTTGACGGTAAATATACACTTCTCGGTATTATACTATAACAGACAAAATCAGTTCAACCTTTAAATGTTAAAATATTCATTTTTATAATGCCTGCAAATTTTGAGAATACTCGATATTACTTAGATGATGTGCAGGCGTCAAAAGTGGGTTTTTGCAGGCGTTACATATGTACATGCTATTTGAATATTGCTTTGGTTGATATGCAGGTGTTGGAGGTGGTTATTCGCAGGCGTTAGATGTGTTAAAATAAAAACCTGCAAATTATAAACTTACGTGAAGGTGTTAGAAGGTGAAATTTGAACGTGTTAAAAATGAATAATATGTATACACTGTATACACATTATATATGTATATGTGTGTGCATGTTTGTAATACAACTATATATTCACATATCACTCATTGAGTCTATTCAATTTTATTCATTTC
Organism: Coronaproctus castanopsis; assembly: GCA_032883995.1. Lineage (NCBI taxonomy): Eukaryota > Metazoa > Arthropoda > Insecta > Hemiptera > Monophlebidae > Coronaproctus > Coronaproctus castanopsis. The sequence continues at coordinate 63,980,003 of CM065052.1, read as the reverse complement.
GTCATGAATAAATCGTTTTCAGACGTTTATCCTGCAGAGGTACTTTCAAAAATGAGACTTTTGAATTCAATTCTCAGGAGTATTCGAAATCGAACAGATTTTCCTCAAAAAATTTAATTTTGAAAATGTTTAAATTAAAAGCTCAAAAATATAAATAAGTTTTCTAGACTCCTTCATATTAAAAAAATATATATAATGCTCAGAGTTCATTATTCGTCATTTTTAGTAGAACTTCTTTTATACAGAATAATATTATATATATATATAGATCTTCTTGTTTCATTATTATTTGATGCAAGTTACAAGACGTCACCATTTATATCGATTCTGCACTAGATTCATGATCTGCTGTACGTCTGATCTACATAACCTTGTGGTCTGATCAATGTAAAGGCTCATCGGTCTATCTTGTCTCCTTTCTCCATTAACCTTTCCTTGCAGATTTGTTTTCTCCAGCCCATTTGCTTGTATTACATGGCCAAAGAAGTCTAGCATGTGTTTTTCAATGGATCTAATTGATTAGTGGGTTCGATTTTCAGTTCTTTTAAATCAGAATCATTTGTTCTGTGCGCCATCCATGAGATCCTTAAAATTTTTCTGTATCACTTCATTTCTAGCTTCTTCCTCATCGATTTTTTAATCGTCCAGGTTTCTAAGCCGTATGTCGCTCTATGGAGAAAATTAACACTTTAAGGAGTAACAGTTTTGTTGTTTTAGAGGTATTATGATTTTTCCATGTATAATTGGGTTTACCAATCCTGACATTTGCAAGAGCTAATGGTCTCCTTATTTCTTCTTCTGATCCACCATTTTCGAATATGCACGCACCCAAATAAATTAATTTATCTTTAATTTCAATATCTCACAGCAGATTCAGTGTTTGTTGTATTTTGTTTTCTTTGTCAATGATAAGTATTGAACATTTATATTTATTCAGTATTAAGCCTGCCTGTTTACTGACCACATCTATTCTCGATAGTAATTCAAACATTTCTTGCTTTGTGCTGGCCAGTAATACAGTGTCGTCTGTAAATCTAATATTTGTAATTTTTTTCTCTCCGATAGATATCTCTCCGTGTTATCCTTCCATCGTTTTTCTTACAATCCGTTCCCTGTAGATGTTGAATAAAATCGGTGAAATACAGCAATCTTGTTGTATTCTCCCTTTCTTGCTGAAAACTCTTTCGATTTTTCTTTCTCCAGTTTACTAAAACCTTTATTATTTAAGTACAATTATTGAATTAAGTAAATTAGATGCTTCGGTGTTCCCATTTCTAGTAGTATTTGCCACATTTACTTGATGTTGTCAAAAGCTTTCTGGTTATCTAAAGTACAAAGCAGTCCCGGAATGTTATATTCGTTGCATTTTACTATTATTTTTCTTATATTTAATAGCTGTTCACGTGTCTCTACCTGGTACAAACTCAGCTTGTTCTTCCGAAATTTGTGGTAGGAGATAGTATTTAAGCCTGTTTTGTAATACATATAGTAGTATTTTACTGGTATGAATAATCAATGATATTGAGCAGTAGTTTCCACAATCTTCTGTAGGGCCCTTTTTGTGTAGTGGTGCGTATACTAATTTTGTCCACTCTTCTGGGCAACTATCAGTTTCCCATATTTTTTGACAAATCATATGCAATACCTTTATTCCTGATTCTTCCGTTGCTTTCAGCATTTCTTCAGCTCTACCATCTACTCCTACCGCCTTTCGATCTTTTAGTTTCTTTAATGCGACTTCTATTTCAGCTTTTATAATTGGCGGTTCAAGCTTTGAGTTAGTATGTTTATAATTTGTGGCTTTTATTTTAACACATTTAACGCTTGCAAATAACCCATTCCGATACCTGATCTTCCAAAGTAATATCGAATATTCTCAAAATTTGCAGGCATTTAAAAATGAATATTTTTAACATTTAAAGGTTGAACTGATTTCGTCTGTGTATAGTATAATACCGAGAAGTGTATATTACCCGTCAACATCTTACAGACCTCTGACTATATATAGGCAGCACGATTCTTATTTAATCAGATGAATTGTTTATTGATCTCGGAAATTCGAATTTTAACTAAATTATTTAACATCAAAATTTATTATTCTTTTCGGACCTCTGGGCGAGTAAGCGGTTGCTCTATAGCATTAAAAAATGAAGTTTTTTGTGTCCACTTCTACTGGTTAGCCATAGGAAAATTTTGTAGGCCATTCAGGTTTTAAATTCTGTATTGTTTTATTTTTGTATGAATGCATTTACGTGCAGAAATTTGTTTTACCTTAATGTACTCGTCAACTTGGGTAAAACACATACATACATACATACATATATATATATATATATATATATGAATAACATATGTTACATTAATAAGATCCAATTAAATCGGTAGAATAATTATTTTTTCTCGTCATCATTGCCAACCGTTATTGTTAATTTTTCCACGAACGATTAAATTTCCCGAGTACTCATTTAACACAACCCTTATGCTTATATATATATATATATATATATATATATATATATATATATATATATATATATATGTGTATGTATGTATGGGTACAACGACAGCCCTAAAGCGTATTTACTCTTCTTTCGTGCTGATTAACCGAGGTCGTGACCGGCACTGACAAAGACGACTATTTACGATGGTTACGTTTTAAATGAAACGGAAAAAAACGTATCCAAAAAAAAGAAATTTATCTCATTAAGTAGTAGTTTCGAAGTAGAGTGAGTCTTTCTACGTTGAAGCGCACTTGTGTCGTAAGTCCTTAAAATGATGATGATAGTAATGATGTTGATGAACAAGAATAGCGACATCATCAGTGAGAGAGGTGGTTAAATACTTGAAAAGTTGCCAAAGTCGCCACCTCGTTAGCAGTTATTATCATCGTTAGAGCTTTATTAGAACTTTCTCCGTCTATCACTTTGTATCTTTCGATGTTATACGTTATGCACGTATATTATATATCGGTGGTGGTAGGTGTTAAGTAGGAGGACGCGCTTAAACAAACTTGGCGACCCGGATTGTTACAACATTCCATTTGTGTCGCATTGTCTGTTCTTCATCCTTACCTTATTACTTTTGGACTAATTTATTACTTTCTCTTTTTATACCCTTTATCCTCTTCGTGTACTTTCTGCTTTTTTTTTTTACCACGGTTGTTTGTTTATTTAACTTCTTCAGTTTTCCTTTTCCTGTTTTCGTTGTCTCCTTGATTAATGAGACGCAACTTTTGACAGGTATTTCATCGACGGATTTCCACAGACAAAAAACATCCTCTATTATATCCCTTCGATCGTCGAAGACGTTATTCGACTTTCCGTGTGCGAATTGATTTTACAAAATTTAGTGTTTTCGTCCGTATAATTTATCGTTGACAGATTTTTCGGTTTTGTAAAATCTTCCGCTGAATTTGTAATCTATTCTAGGACATTTACCAAACGAAGAATATATATCGCATTAACAGCTGAGACATTATAATATAAAGTACATAAAATCGCCCATCTTTCTTTTGTCGACGCATCTCTTGGTACCACTTTACGATTAAGTGACGAAACTGCACAGAAAATAACGAAAATTGTCCGCAAGACATACTGCAGGTATTTCGGAATATTTTGTCGAAAAAGGATTCAACATTTATTAATTACAAGAAACTTTGAAAGAAAAATCTAAATTGTACTAAACAACACATTCTGCGAATCAGAAAAATGGTTAAACGATTGTCTGTTGATAAATTTTACAATTTGAACAAGCAACGTTAACTTTCTTCGCATGTACGGAACGGCTCCAAACTGGACATGCATACTCTCCTACAGAGTAACAAAGGGACAAGGCCGATGTTCGTAATAGATGCGGTTTAGATCCCATTCTACTACCGATCAATTTTTGAATCAAGTTCGTTCTTTTCATCACTTTCATCTTTTTGTGGCTTCGCAGTGCTGCTTGAATGTCAATGATCTATCAAGTAAGATACCTAGATATTTAGGATTATCAGTGTGTTTTAGTTTTGTGCCACGCCATTTTATGCTTAGCTTGCGTTTTACTTCCCTATTTTGAAGATGGAAAGCGCAGGTTTGAGCTTTCATTAGATTCAGTTGCAGCTGATTTTTTTTATAGTAATCATCCAATTCCATGATCATTTTATTTAAAATTTCTTCAGCTTGTTCAAATGTGTTATTTTGAGCTGTCATTACTAGATCATCCGAATACAGAAAGTGTTTTGTATCGATTCCTATCGGTTGATCATTAGTATAAATATTAAAAAGAACAGGAGCTAGCACACTGCCCTGCGGTAGTCCATTTGTTTGTTTTCTCAATGTACTATCTCTACCATTTAAGGACACATAATAACATCTATATTTTAGCAGCATTGATGTTATCTGAGTAAATTTAAAATCTTTGGTTGTCTCATACACTTTATTAGCCAAAATTCGGTGCGACACTTTATCAAATGCTGCAGTGAGATCCACAAAAACAGCACCAGTAATGTTTCATATTCTTCAGCCACTGCAGGTCGTCATATCAAGTTCATTTGTAAAGTTAGTCCAATTCGCTTTTCTAAAGTTGTACCGTAACTTTGTATCATTAATATGGGCCGATTTGACAGCTGCATGTATTTCACATATTATTGGACTGTGTTGTGTGTGCGAAATTGGATCAGAAACTTGTTTAGTCACAAATTTATGATGTTTTCGATGACAAATATATCTGGATTATAACCACATTTCCATCTACCGCTGTTAAAGAATTTTTTTTCTTTTTTTTATTTATAATACTGCGAGCTGTCCACCAAGGACATTTAGCAGTACGTTTAAAAGAATTGAGCATGAGGGGACAAGTATCCAGCGATACCTACCCGATTACGACGACTCTAAACGAGATCTTGCGGTTTCTGACGTTTTAGTCTCCTTATGTCACCGGTGGTATCAAGCAATCCCCTAGCAAAAATATTCGGGTGGCTATCAAGTCATCTTGCGTGTCTTTTAGCGTGAAGTTTTATGACCTCGGCCACATAATCTATACGTAAATATCGATGCAACGTTAGATTTGTTACATACCAGGGTACCTTGGTTATCATCCGAAGAATTTTATTTTGTGCCGTTTGTATTATTTTCAGGTTTGATGGTCTAGCACAATCCCAAAGTTGCACCCCCATAGGTCCAGACAGGCCTTAGAACCACCGTATATATTAAACGTTTATTATCTGTCGTTAGTACACTGTTTCTTCCTATCAGCCAGTACATTTTTTTAACTCGAATATCCAATTCTTTCTCTTCTTCTGTATGTGATGTTTCCATGTTAATCGACTATCCAGGTGTAATCCTAAGTACTTGACCGTTGATCGCACTGACAGATCGGTGCTATTAATCCTGACGGGTGGGGGTTTAACTTTTCTGTTGGTAAAATGGATATTGACAGATTTGTTTACATTAATTCTAATTTTCATTTTTTAAACTATATCTCCGCCTTAGTAAGAACTTTCTGTAGGTTACTGCTAGCTATCTTCGGATCCCTGTGTGTTGAGAGCAGTGCAGTGTCATCCGCAAATGTAGCCAGCTGTACGTTTTCCATTGTAGGGAAATCAGCCGTGTATAACAAGTACAGCGTGGGGCCCAGCACAGAACCTTGGGGAACGCCTGCTAAAAGAGGATGTATTTCTGAATAGGTATGTTTGTAACGCACTTGAAAGTGCCGATTTTCTATGTATGATTTCAGCAATAGGTAAAAATTTTTCGGCAATAGACATTTCAGTTTATATAATAGTCCATCGTGCCAAACTTTATCAATAGCTTGTTGAACATCGGGAAATGCCGCGGTACATACTTTTTTGGTTTCTAAGCTATTTTCAATTACACTAACCACCCTATGTAATTGATCAGTGGTGAAATGGTGTTTTATAAAACCGAATTGATATTGCGGAATTATATCATTGGATTGTATGTAAGGCTGTAATCTTTTTAATATTAATTTTTCTACTACCTTCGACAAAACAGGCAACAAAGAGATCGGACGATAAGATGAAACAGAATACGGATCTTTGCCAGGTTTCGGAATCATTATAATTTGCGCGAATTTCTACTGTACTGGAAAATATTGTACGCGAAATATTGCATTACATATATAAGTCAGCAATAATTCAGCGCTTAGTAAGTCGAAACCCGGACTTTTCTTCTTTTTCAACGTTTTAAGTAAACATTTCACCTCAGAAGGTGGGGCTAACTTAATCGAAGAAGATGATTCATATGGATTATTTATATAGTCGTATATTTCCTTGTCCGTGCTAGCCGTTATGTTTGGCTGAAACACGGTTACCAGGTGCTGAGCAAATAAATCTGACTTCTGTTTATCATCTCTCGTGTATTGGACCGTTTAATATTTTTGGTGCACTTCCACAAGGAATAGTCATCTATTGCTAGGGGTGAAAGTTTATTTAAATAGCTATTAAGTTTTTTTTTTTTTAATTTCTGCTAATAACATTTTTAATTCTTTTACTTTATTGTTGAAAAATTTTTTATCTCAAGGATTCCTTGTTTGGAACCACCTTCGTCTAAACTTTCTCTTTTCCAAGACTAGCTTTCGGACTGATAGCGGATAATTGTTACTTTTTTTTTGTAAGTATTAACTGGAGTATTCAGCGTGGCTGCTGTTTGTATCTCCCTAGTTAGATACCGTACGGCATTCCGTTTTTTAATGGAATTTTTAGATTTAATTTGATATCTAAGTATTCCCTAAATGATTCCCAATCTGTTTTGTGGTTACACAAATATATTTTTTCCTCACGACATATAACCGAATCGCCAAACGTTAAAATGGTACAAGGGTGGTCCGAAAAAAGATGAAAGAAGAATTTATTTCTGAGTAATAACTAGCAGTTCCTTTTGTAATGAAAAAATCCAGCCGATCCGGTATTTTACCATTGTCGGTTGGCCAATATGTCGGTTCCCCCGTTGATATGTATTTAGAATTATGACTTCCTAGTGCTTGTTTCAGCATACGCCCCTTTGTTGTCGTTAACCTGGAGCCCCACGCTGTATGTTTGGCGTTCCAATCAGCTCCAGAAACGAATTTACTACCCAAATATTTTATGTATTTGCTAAATTCGATTGTCGTTGTCTTGTGTCGTGGCGGACATTAAGCAGCTGATAACACAAGCTGGCCACCCATCATCTGTATGCTAATACTAGCTCCCTGTAGATACTCCTCTTTAAACTGATTTAATTCATGATGTACAATGTCAGTTTTTATTAGTATTGCTGAACCACCTAGCGATTTTCCCGAGGGGTGTGTACACGAATACGTGTTATAATTATTTATTTTGAAATTATCCTTATCAGTAAGGTGAGTTTCAGAAACTAAAATTACATCGATTGAATTAATATTTAAGAACAATTCAACTTCGGCTTTATAATTTTTCAACCAACGTTCCACTGAGCAACCCGTAGATACCTGGGCATTATTTGATTAGTTTTTGAACTAACGTGGTAAGCATGGATAACATCATGCTATTTTGCTCAGCTAATTGACGGAATATTGCTTTAAATTCGTTCAGAAACGCCGCCAAGTTCACCGTAGGCACATTTTGTCCCTCTACATTTAGATTACTCGACGATCTATTACTGTCGGAGATTTGCTGGGATATTCCTACATGGTTCATGTTTGCTGTAGTATTATTCATCTCGCCTGAGGTGTTAGCATTAATAACTTGTGAATAGCTTACAGATAATTTTGTTTGATAGGTTAACTCGCTCTAAGTTTGAGATTTGTTTCATTTTGTACTAATTTTTGATATATCTCACAACCTTTATAATTCGCGGGATGAGATCCACCGCACAGTACGGATGTAGGAGGTGATTGTGGGTCCTTTTTGCATTCGTAGGTTCTGTGTCCATCTCCACATTTCACGCACATTGGCGCTCGTGTACAGTAGGCTTTCGTATGTACCCATTGTTGACAGTTCAGACACTATTGATGCTTTATTTTTAGGCGATTCTATTTTAATAATTGTATGACACAGTGATTTTAAATTATATATCTCTCGACAATTTGTTGTTGGTTCCAGGTCTATGAAAAATAATGACAATGGTTTTTTTGTCTGACACCGCCTCACATTATGAACATTGCGAACTTTAAACCCATGCGATTCAATTTCTTCTTTAAGACCATTGGATCAATTGAAAAGTGTAAATACCTGATCACAACTTTGTAAGCTCTCATTTGGTAGGTGTGAAAAATAATATTTTCTTCTCTAAAGACTCGCGTTAACTTGCGGTATTCTTCCGGAGAGCGTACATTAATTTTAACCACCTGATCTGTCAGCGCTTTTGCATAGTAATCAGCTTTGTTTATTACTAGTTCTATTTTTTCCTGCATTTTTTGAAATTTTGCACTCCATGTACGAAAATATGAGGTGGTTTAGGAATAGATAGAGTAGGAATATTTGTTGAATTTGTTTGTATGCTGTTAAAGGATGCGGGCAATTTGAGTCGAACACCAAATTTAGCTTATGTCTCTCTGCACAATCTTCTACAAGATCACCATTCGAATTATTTATAGCATATCCCCAATTGATGCTGTGGCTGTTAAAATCTCCAATAATAATCTCAGTTTCTTGTATGACGTTTGGATAGTTAAATACAATGTTTGGCAGTTTGTATACAGATGTTACTGTACACTTGCCTGTATCAATAGATAAAATTTCTATATTATTAGCATCAGTTTTTTTTTGTTTTAATAACATCGATATAATGTTTTACTAGAATTGCGCTACCATATTTTTCATGTGTTCTGTCAATTGCAAGTTTCATGTCATATACTCTGGTCCTCCGGTTTGTCTCTGCGCAATGTGTTTCTTGAAGTAGAAGTATGTCAATTGGCATATTATGTATATATATAAAATGTTGACATATTATATATATATATATATGTATATATATATATATATATATATCAGATTTTTAATATTTATTTTCATTTTATTTGTAAAATTGTGTTTTTTAAAAAATTTTGTGGTTGTGTATTTTTATATTTTATATTTTACTTTTGGACATCATACATCGCAATAGTAAATGAAAAATTTAAAATTCCACCAGTATACAACTTTTACAGAATCCGGAAAATAGTATTAAAGAAAAAATTAATATAAAAAAACTAAATTAATAAACAAATATATTGATATTATTCTAATATCGGCAGCACCGCTGATACAAAAGACGTTGCTGATGTTGAAATGAATACTTCAGTCAATAAAACTGTCCCCCCTTTAAAAATTATTCCCCAATCACCTAATACATGGCAGGTTATCCCTGTAAGGAAAAGGAAATTAACAACTCCGGACTCCTCTCCCGAAGCAATAAATAAAAATAAAAAGGAAAACCGCTTTTGGCCCCTTCGAGGGCTTCCAGATACTGACATTTATCAGCGCAATGATAAAGTATCCGAGAACCCTCCTAATGTAGAAGCTAAGGAACATGATGAAACGAAGCGGTCTCCAATACCTCCACCAATAATAATATACGGGATTGTTCAGTATAAAGAGATGGAGAGATTTATCTCCTCGACATTAAAAAAAGAGGAATTCTTGTGCCAGGCACTAAACAATGGAAAAGTTAAGCTAAAAGTCAATAATGCCGATAACTATAGGAAAATAGTGAAAGTCCTAAGAGATAAAGAGGTGCTATATCATATGTACCAACTGAAAGAAGATAGATCATTTAGAGTAGTGGTAAAAAATATTCACCACACAATGCCTACTGATGAAATAAAAAAAGCACTAGAAGAACATGATTTTAAAGTGAGGAACGTTGTCAATATCAAGAAACAAAAAACTAAACAACCATTGCCTATGTTCTTCGTGGATCTAGATCCAAACGCTAAAACTAAAGAAATATATAATATCGAATTTCTGCTTAATATGAAAATTAAGGTTGAACCACCGTTCAAAAATAAAGGCATAATACAATGTACGCGTTGTCAAGCTTTTGGACACACTATACATTGCCGTTCGCCTGCGTAAAATGTGGCGAGTCACACCAAACAAATATATGTATCAAAACTATTGAAATACCTCCTAAATGTGTCAATTGTGACGGCAACCATCCTGCGAATTATAAGGGATGTATCCTATACCAAGAGTTACTAAAAATGCGTAATATGCAAAATAAACCACGAGTAACAGGTAACAGTCAACAACAAATTAACTTATCATCAAGTAAGTTTAATCAAAATTTCATCGAAAGCAATCCTGCCCTAACTGATAGATCAATGAAACTCACTTATGCCTCAGCATTATGTGGACAAAAATGCTTATTCTAACCTGGGCAGACCAAGTAGTAGTAATAATAATAGTAATAATAGTTACGATAATAGCAATCCCAATAATACTCACAATAGTGACAATAATGGGAATAATAACAACAATCAACTAAGCGAATTCCTCTCTGAATTCAAAAATATGTTCAATCAACTGATACACCAAAATAGTATGATAATAAATATGTTATCAACAGTGCTGAACAAACTAATCTCAAAATGAATAAATTTTTACGATTAGCTATATGGAACATCAATGGAATGGCGCATAAACGGCACGAAATTGAATCATTCCTAATAAACAATAAAATAGATATATTGTTAGTTTCCGAAACACATTTTACAAACAAAAGCTACATTAAAATACCACAATATACTATATATGATACGCAGCATCCGGATGGTACTGCTCACGGAGGGACTGCGATTGTTATAAGAAAGGCCTTAAAACATAATGAAATGGACAAGTTTGCTACAGCATACCTACAGGCAACTACTGTCGAGATACAATCTTTCTGTGGATCTATCACAGTTTCTTCCGCTTACTGCCCTCCTAGGCACACCATAACGCAAGAACAGTTCAGTGAATACTTTAAAACCCTCGGTTACAGATTCATTTCAGGAGGAGATTTTAACGCCAAGCATAAAACATGGGGATCTCGATTGAATAATCCAAGAGGGAATCAACTGCATAGATGTATTCTGATGAACAACTATAACAGCTTGTCTGGAGGAGAACCTACTTACTGGCCTACTGACAGTAATAAGATCCCGGATTTACTTGACTTCTTCGTCTGTAACAGGATCAATGTTAATCATCTGCTTGTTGAATCGTGTTTGGATGGTGTTTCTGATCACTCCCCAATTATTATGAATGTTAGTTGCTCTGTCATTTAGAGTGATAGTAAACCTGTAATGTGTAGTAGATCGACTAATTGGGAAATATATCAACACTTAGTTGAAAATAAGATTAAATTAAATATCCCATTAAAAACTCAAGAGGATATTGAGGCAGCCGTAGAAAATTTTACCAGATGTATCCAACAAGCTGCATATCTAGCAACACCTAAGAAAGATAATAAAGTCTTACTAATCAAAGGACATCCGAAAGTAATTAAGGACATGATACAGAAGAAAAGGAAACTAAGGAGCATATGGCAGAATACCAGAAACCCTAACGACAAAACTGCGTTTAATAAGGCATCCAAAGAATTAAAAAACAAAATTCTCGAATGGAAGAACAGCAGTTTTAATAGCTACATCTCTTCATTAACGCCTGACGTTAATACAGATTATTCCTTGTGGAAAGCAGTAAGAAACATTAAAAATAGTCACCAGCCGAGACTTGCACCCATAAAAACTGATAATAAATGGATGAGAACTGACGAGGAAAAAGCAGAAACTTTCGCTAAGTACTTGTCACAGATCTTCAATCCATACAAACAAAATACGGCAAGTGCTGCAGACAATGAAGTAGAAAACTGCCTGCAAACTCCGTATCAAATGTCTCTTCCAATAAGATCTATGTCACCTATGGAGGTAAATAATTTTATACAAAAACACCTGAATTTAAAAAAATCTCCTGGACATGATTTAATTACTGCCCCGATGGTTAAGAAATTACCAAAAAAGGCTGTTACATTGTTAGTATACATATTTAACTCAATGCTTCGCCAAAGCTACATTCCTGTACAATAGAAATTTGCGAACATAATCGTTATAACGAAACCGGGTAAACCACCGACAGAGGTCTTCGTATAGACCCATAAGTCTGCTCCGATTTTCATAAAAATTTTTGAAAAATTACTGTTAAGAAGATTGAAACCTATTTTGACTGCTAACAATATAATACCGCAGTTTCAATTCGGTTTTAGAGATCAGCACAGTACCATAGAACAGATTCACAGGGTTGTTGATCTTATTCACAGAAGTTTTGAAGAAAAGAAATTTTGTCCTGCGGTGTTTCTGGACATTGAAAAAGCATTTGATAAAGTGTGGCACGATGGCCTACTTTTTAAAATAAAATGCAAATTACCGGTTCCTTATTATCTATTAATAAAATCTTACCTCTCGGAAAGATACTTTCATGTTACTATCAACGAGGCAGTTTCAAACATCTATCCGATAAAATCTGGAGTACCCCAGGGCAGTGTACTTGGACCGGTACTGTATCAAATATTCTCTTCCGATTTGCCGACAAATGCTAACACAACTACAGTCATATTTGCTGATGATACCGTTATATTGTCTGCTGACTTTGACATCGTGACAGCAACGAATCAATTACAGAATCATCTAAAGGAACTTGAAGCATGGGTTACTTATTGGAAAGTCAAAGTCAATGAAACAAAATGCTCGCATGTTGTGTTCACACTAAAAAGGAATTTTACGAATTATCCAGAAATAACGCTCAATGGGGTTACAATCCCCTCCGCGGATACTGCGAAATACCTTGGTATGCATTTGGATAACAAATTGACCTGGAGAAAACATATTACTGCCAAAAAAAAACAATTGTTTATAAAATTTTCCAGCATGTACTGGTTAATTGGGAAAACATCCAGACTTCCAATTGAAAGTATAGTCTTGCTATATAAGGCGATCCTAAGACCTATTTGGTCTTACGGAATAGAACTTTGGAGTTCAGCAAGTAACTCGAGCATCGATATCATACGGTCAGCTCAAGATAAGATATTGCGTACAATAGTCAGAGCGCCATGGTTCGTGAGAAACGAGGATATACGAAAGGATCTACAAATACCATCAATTAAAGATGCGATTTACAACCGTAAGGAAAGATACATTCAACGGTTAGAAAACCATATTAACCATCTGGCGCAGAACCTGACAACAAATCGTTCGGAATTCGTACGCTTAAAAAGGCGTAATATCATTAATGTAAATACGCTATAACGCCCATAAATAGTTCTGTTATAAAATAAGGAGCTGTGGCCGATGGGACACGTTCCACTAAATAAATATATTTGTTAAATGCTATCTTCGCCGCTTATTGCCTCAGATAGGCAGATTGCGAGCATAAAAAAAAAAAAAAAAAATTCAACAAATCAAAAAATAGACAGAACAGAAGCAGACAGCATTTTTGGATCATATTTTCACAATTACCATCACATATTTTTAAGTAATTATGTTTAATTTATATTTTTAAAATTATAATTTTTTAAAAATTTTCACTTGATAATGGCGTAAATGCCGAAAAGCTTTGTGTTTTCCTTAAGAAAATAAATATTAGTGATTTAACTAATTTTCAATTGATTTTTTATATATAAAATGTTGCCATATTATATATATATAAAATGTTGATATATTATATATATATAAAATATTGACATATTATATATATATATATTTTTAGCAAAATAAAATAAAATCGAAGTTAATCACTAAAAAATTTATTACATAAACACAAAGCTTTTCGATTATTACATCATTTTCAATTGAATAGCTTGAAAATGATGTAATAAACGAAAAGCTTCCTGTTTATGTAATAAATTTTTAGTGATTAACTTCGATTTTATTTTGTTTCACTAAATTCATAAAATCACTACTCTCCAAATACATCAACATTATATATATATATATATATATATATTATAACGTTCTTATGGGGCCCTGCTTCCGTCGTTAGTCGTCACTTTATGATATATCTACTCTGAGATAGATTCCGTGGGTTGACGACAATTCACGAGGAAATGGGACCCGAAATTAAATCGTGGTCGCCCGTGTCAACTCTAGGCTGCTAGCAGAACGCACAGCCAGTGACACATTTATATATAAAATAAATGTTAATTACACAGCAATAAAATTTAACAAATATATATTACCATGCATTTAAATACGGACAATATCAATTTAAAAATAAATAAAAAAATTAATGATTTTATAATATCGGTCAGCACACAAATAATTCACAGACATATATTACATTTAATACGCAACATACAAAAAGAAATATAAATTATATAGAAATAAAACATAAGACCTGTGGTACCACAGTTGCTGCCATCGTTGTTGCCGGATGCTGATATATTTTCAATCGTAATTCAAATTTCGTAACGTGTTCCCGATGTCCGTTCGTAAGATGAACAATAATAATCAACTATTTATTTTTAGTTGATCATTAAAATACCGTCAATTCTAATCGGCTTATTATTTATTTTCTTTTACAAATTTTTGCAATTTATTCCGTATGATATCGAATTGATATTGATACGTAACGACTAGAATTTAAATGTTTTTATACTATAATAATAATAATCCTACGTAACCGTTTAGATATATAGTTACGATACTAGACGACTGTTACGATAGATTTGACCGATATAATAATACGAAGACTCGACCGATATCTAATACGAAGATATACCGACCGTCTTTCCAAAACTACTAAATCTATCTATCGTTTCTTCACACACACACACACCAACACGCGATCACCGGCTGTTAGCTCTACTAGCCGTTATTCCCCGGGTTTTCCCTTAACGGATCCGACATTGTTCATTTTATAAAGTAAATTGTGTTTATTTCCCATGTTTCTGTTTATTTTCCTTATTTTTCTGACTTCCCGATGTAACCTTATCAGTTTTGACGATCTAAGACTCTTTCGATGGTAATACCTTTATACTACTTTATTATGTAATGCTAAATTAATTATTCCGACATCTTTTCTATTATATTCATTTTATTCGATATTTCCTAAGGTACCACCATCATCTTAAATCGCCATAAATCTCCCCCTTTTTGTGAATTGATTTTGGATGGTAAAATTTTTGCAAAATCAATTCATGAAAATATCTACGAAAGGTTACATGAAAGTTAATAAGAATTCAAAGGGTAGATTACGTCACACGCGCGTTCCAGGATGACTCGGAACCAGCAGTCCGACTACGTAACGTAACATCGGTATTACATTACACACACAACCACTCGCTCATTGAAACGTTGACGCGATAAGAACTCGTACCGGTTTGATTACCGTATATGTATCTTAGTGTGTGTATGTACGATTAACGACCTTTAATTTACCTGTTTTCTTTATCCCTTTTCGTTCAAGGCTAATCATCATCATCATTATTACTAGGATAGTATTTGTTCTTACGGATATTTATCTTCGAATACGTACGTTTAATACACTATCGGATCAGTTAATCAATTTTGACGGTGGAATGTTTATCAGTTCAGGCATGACCTATATTCAAATGACATTGACTGTGTTATCTATTTTATTCATTTTAACGTAATTCTATCTTCGCCATTGAATTTCTGTTACTACCACTCTCAAAATTGACTTATATTTATATGTCGTTTACTGTGTATGTGTGCAGGGTAACGACCTTTATTATATTCTATGCGTCTTTAAGTTATTAAGACAATACTTACTATTATGATTATTATGATTATTTTATTTCTATTTATTTACAATGTTTAAACGATATATTTTTGAATAAATCTAACGATAAATATTATATGCTACTACGTATTTACAAACGATTTATTTCCGAAAATATTTATACACATATACACATCCTATACTACGATATATATATTTTATATTTTATTATTATTGTTAGTATTATTATTAATTTTTTATTTTATTTTATTTTTTTTTTTTTTATATATTTTTTCTGTAACCTTCGAATGCTTCATAAAAATAAGAAAAAGCAGTTTTAAAATCTTTCTCATCCGCTACATGCAATACATCAGACTGAAGATCTAATGTGGACTGTAATTTCAGTGGACAATAACTAGCATTGGCAGTTGTTCTAGCTGAAGTTAACGATGCTCTAGCTTTTGATGTTACCCAAAGCGTGATACGTTTTACTTTCCAATAACAAAATTTCAACTAACACATTTTTATCGACTATTTTCTTCAGTTCTTTTAATATCTTAGAACAAAAATTCAAAGAATCCATAAACATTCCGTAATCGAAATATATCAATACTAATCTGGCTTCCAACGACTGTCTTAAAAATGTTCCACTTTCTTCCTTTGTCCACTCTATACATACTTACTTCTAACTTCTGTTTTCTAGATTTCAGCTGACTTTTCCATTCTTTTAATTCTCTACTATAAGCTTCTTCTTGATGTTTTAATTTCGTCGTTTCGTGCTCCACTAACAGTTTACGTTTTTCATTTTGAAGTTGTTCCAGTTCTTTAATAGCCGTTTCAGACGCAATATGTAACTCTTCTAATTGATGCTGATGTTTAAGCTCAAATCGTAAAGTCTCCGCTTTATAATGTTTCTTTTCGTTGTCTTGAAACTTTTTAAATTTACTACGTTCCATTTCAGGATCAAGATTCTTGACCATGTTTATTCGCATAGATTCACGGAACATCATTTCCCTCGCCTTCATTTCCGATTGAATTCGCTTCAGCAAAGCTCTTTTTTCGATTACTTGACGTTTTAAAAATTCCTTTTCTCTCTTCACGTTCATTCGTTTCATTTGTTCCAATTCTTTTTCGCGTCTTACTAATATCTGATGTCTTTGTGAGAAGAAAGCATCTTTTAATAATCTCTTAGATAATTGGTGTTTTTCGTGAATCTGTTTTTCCTCTAGTTCCCATTCGGAAGATTCGCGCATTCTCATAATCTGTTGCTTTTGCTGTAAAATTTGTCTTTCCATTAACGCTATTTTTTCTCGATGGGAATCACTTTGCCGTCTTAATGAACTTTCGTGATTCTCATTTAATTTCTCCAAGAATAATTTCTCTTTTTCTTCGTGATCTCGTTCCAGTTTCTCTTTACGTTCTTTAAATATAGTTTTCCGTTTATCCTTCGGCATCAAATCAATTTCCTGCTTCAAAACTCGTAATTCTTGTTTCTGACTTTCTCTGAACTCCTTCAATTCTCTTTCCTTTTCCATCCTAATTCGTTTCGAGGATAATCTTAATTCGGCTTCTTGCTGCGTTTCTAGTCGTTCGATTTGTTGTCCTTGATGTTTTATCATCGCATCCAAATCATTTTCATACAGTCGATGTAACGAAGTTAGTTCTTGTTCAAATTTCTTATCCTGTTGATCTTTTGCCAGTTGAGTTTTAAAAGCTAAATCTTGAAATTGTTTTTGTTCCTGCTTTTGCATACACAGTTCTATTTCCATACCAATTCCTGATTCCACATCCAAAAACATATCTATTAATGATTTAACAAGTTTTGCAACTTTTGCTTTACTTATCTGTCCTAAAAATGGTCTAACATCTTTTATTAAATCCGCTAAATCTTTAGCCTTACCTTGTTTCTTAAGCGTTTCTCCAACTTCGAGTATTTTATTTAATTTCAATTTGGATTTAAATTTTGATTTCCATCTGGGTTTTAGTTTTAATGCTAATTTATAATTATTGAGCCATGACATACAAAATTTTTCGTTATTAATTATTGCTTTATTAATATCTTTAACCTTTTCATTTTTTACATAACTATTATTTAATTTTGAACGGTATACCCAAATTTTATAACTATGCACATATCCAAAATCTTTATTATCCAATTTATTTCTATCTATTTTTGAATAGCATTTCCAATCCATTTGGTCATATGCGTATTCAATATTTTTATTATTTAACTTTAATTTATTTGGTTTTGAACAGTGTACCCAACTTTTATGGCCATACACATATCCAAAATTTTTGATACCCAATTTATTTCTATCTGTTATTGAATAGCATACCTGGTCCCTTTTCTCATATGCGTATTCAATATTTTTATTATTTAATTTTACTTTATTTGATTTTGAACAGTGTACCCAACTTTTATGGCCATACACATATCCAAAATCTTTATTATTTAATTTATTATTTATATTGTTTATCTTGTATACTTCCTCTTTGATTTCCTGACTGTAAAGATTTAGTTTGTTCGTTATCATCTCTTGTGTTTCACTTTTATAATTGGTGATTTTATCATCTACTTCTTTCATTCTTTTATTATATTCTATTTTTTGTTCATCATATTTATTTTCTAATTCTGTTCGTAATTCTGTAATGGTATTATTTTGTTTTTCATATTCAAGTTTTATTTGATTTAGATTAGTATTTACCATATTTAGATTTTGCTCAAGATTATCAAATTTTGTTTGAAAATTTTTATTAATTTTTTCTTCTTGTTGATTTAATTGATTTTTTATTTCCAAAATATTTTCTTCTTGTATTTTAAGTTTATAATCTATGGTATTGTTAATTTCTTCTTTTAACTTTTTAAGATTATTTTCATTTTCTTTAAATTTATTATTAATGGTATTATTAAAATTATTTTCATTTTCTTTGAATTTATTATTAAAGGTATTATTAAAATTATTTTCATTTTCTTTGAATTTATTATTAAAGGTACTATTAAGATTATTCTGATTATTCTGGAGATCTTGTATCATGTGCATTATTTTCGTTAATAACTCATCGTTATTTGTTTCCTTATTAGTTTTAACTTGAGCCTTTGGAGTACTCGCTATTGACGCACTCTCTACCACTGTCGTGTTGCCTAGTCCCGAGTCATCCTGAGACGCTCGGCGGCTATCACTTCTAAGGACAATTTTTTCCCTTTTTTCAGCCATATCCGAATATTGCGTGGAACCTGATCCCGTCGTGAGGTCGACAATTTATAACGTTCTTATGGGGCCCTGCTTCCGTCGTTAGTCGTCACTTTATGATATATCTACTCTGAGATAGATTCCGTGGGTTGACGACAATTCACGAGGAAATGGGACCCGAAATTAAATCGTGGTCGCCCGTGTCAACTCTAGGCTGCTAGCAGAACGCACAGCCAGTGACACATTTATATATAAAATAAATGTTAATTACACAGCAATAAAATTTAACAAATATATATTACCATGCATTTAAATACGGACAATATCAATTTAAAAATAAATAAAAAAATTAATGATTTTATAATATCGGTCAGCACACAAATAATTCACAGACATATATTACATTTAATACGCAACATACAAAAAGAAATATAAATTATATAGAAATAAAACATAAGACCTGTGGTACCACAGTTGCTGCCATCGTTGTTGCCGGATGCTGATATATTTTCAATCGTAATTCAAATTTCGTAACGTGTTCCCGATGTCCGTTCGTAAGATGAACAATAATAATCAACTATTTATTTTTAGTTGATCATTAAAATACCGTCAATTCTAATCGGCTTATTATTTATTTTCTTTTACAAATTTTTGCAATTTATTCCGTATGATATCGAATTGATATTGATACGTAACGACTAGAATTTAAATGTTTTTATACTATAATAATAATAATCCTACGTAACCGTTTAGATATATAGTTACGATACTAGACGACTGTTACGATAGATTTGACCGATATAATAATACGAAGACTCGACCGATATCTAATACGAAGATATACCGACCGTCTTTCCAAAACTACTAAATCTATCTATCGTTTCTTCACACACACACACACCAACACGCGATCACCGGCTGTTAGCTCTACTAGCCGTTATTCCCCGGGTTTTCCCTTAACGGATCCGACATTGTTCATTTTATAAAGTAAATTGTGTTTATTTCCCATGTTTCTGTTTATTTTCCTTATTTTTCTGACTTCCCGATGTAACCTTATCAGTTTTGACGATCTAAGACTCTTTCGATGGTAATACCTTTATACTACTTTATTATGTAATGCTAAATTAATTATTCCGACATCTTTTCTATTATATTCATTTTATTCGATATTTCCTAAGGTACCACCATCATCTTAAATCGCCATAAAATATATATATATATATATATATACACATAATTATTATTTAAAATTTTTGGTTTGTGTATACTCACTGTAAATTATGCTGAAATATACGTTGTTGTTGTTGTTGTTATATATATGGGGTGATGCAATCTTATCTATTAGAATGCATGTAGCACAACATTTATGACATCATTTTTTGGAAAGTAGTTTTATCCTGTGAAAAATCTTTAACAAAAATGGTTCACTGCAGAGGAAAGTATACAAAAATTTGTAAAATTTATTATATATATATATATATATATATATACATATATATATATATATATATATATGTATATATATATATGTGTGTATATATATATGTATATATATATATATATATATATATATATATATATATATATATATATAATATGATGAGAATGTGCGGTTACTGAGCATTATATATATAATCACATGCATATGCTGCTACTACTCATATTATATAATATTTTTTTATATGTACAGAGTTCCCCTATGCATAGTCCATTAGATAAGTAATTTTAGTTAATAGGTAGTCCTTAGTGTTAAACTTACTTCCAATATTAGTTAAGAGTTTTGCAGGTGTTGATACTCAATATTACTTTGAATGTATTCATATATACCTGCAAATTTTAAACCTACTTCCAATATTACTTCAGAGATTTTTGGGTGTCAGTACCAAATATTACTTCAAAGATAATATGTAGGTGTCAGAAAGGTGATGAGGTAAAAATAAACTCCTGCAAACTTGAAACTTACTTTCTATTACTTCGGGGATGTGCATGTGTTGAAAGAGATTATTTGCAGGCATTAAAAATATTTATTTATAAACGTCTGTAAATTTAAAACTAACTTCACACATTTTAAACTTATTTCAATGATGTGCTGGTGCTGAAAGGGGATATTTGCAGCCATTAGGAAAGACTTTAAAAATAATTGTTCATAAACACCTGCAAATTTTGAGCTTTGTATGTGTTGATGATCAATTAGACATAGAGATTTGCAGGTGTGAGAATGGCATATTGGCAGCTGTCAGGAGAAGCATTAAAAATAAATGCCTGTAAATTTTAAACTTACTTCACAAATTTAAACTTACTTCTGTGATGTGCATGTGTCGGGGTGTAAAAAAACATTATTCATAAACGCCTGCAAACTTAGATGTGCAGTTGTCCAAAGGGTTGTAGGGGTCCAAAGGTGAGATTTGCAAATGTTAAAAATATTTATTCATAAGCAGCTGCAAATTTAAATATACTTCAGAGATGTGTTAAAATGGGAGATTTGTAGGCATTAATAATATATATTTTATGTTTAAGGTACTTATTATTTAAATTGTCATTAATAGGATTGCGGATAATTTAAGATAAGAAATTTGTTTTTATTTATATTAAAAATCGAGTTAAATGGCAACAATAAGATTTATTTTATCATTATTTATAATTAATACGACGCTCGTGCAATGATGGACATAGTCAATAATTACCGATATTTACATACTTCATGCCATTTATATATACGCTTGTAATGGAAATGTAATTTGAAATATATAAATAAAAAATAAAATTAATAAAAGTAAAATAAATAAATAAAATGTTATCGTGATTATTAACAGTGTAAATTGTGCTAATGCGAGTAATTTTATGTCTTATTCATTTATTAAACGTTTATGAATGAACATTGTTATACAATACTATTCCTAATGTAATTTTCACACTTCAAATTTGGTTTTATTAACTTTTTTTCGGCCTCATCGAAAATTAATAATTTATTTCAAACGTAACATGTTTTTTAATATTAAGTTATTTACGACACGTCGCACTTACAGGCGTATCTTCATTATAATTTTATTTTAATAATTCTCCCAGTTTCACAACGAGATAATAAAATACAAATTAAAGAATTATTATTATTATTATTATTATTACTATTATTCACGTTAATTCGTGTTTTATCGTTTGGTACATATTAATCGAAAAACACTCGTTTTATTCTGACGAATATATTAATTATCGTTATCGTTTGTTAGAATTTAGAAAATTAAACAAAGCTTTTTAATTTTAATTACAAGCCATGAAATTGTACCTCATTCGATACGTACGAACCAACCTTTGCAAAAGTCTTAATGTACGTCCCAAAAACTGACTACGCCAGTAGTAAAAATAAAATCTCTAACACAGAACTACACCGGAATAATATTATGTACACTCTGCGCGTATATATATATTATAGTGTGTGTGTGTGTGTGTGTGTATGTTCGTAATATGTCTATATATTCACGTCTCGCTTGCTTTATTTAATATTCGAACACTTCTTAAATCCAGCTTATATGGATTTGCCTATGACATAACTATGCTCTCTTATGTAACAAAACTAAATAAGGCAGTTGTATCAATCTTCCAACGCACTATAATGAAGGTAATGGTATTAATGGAAAATCAGAAATAATTTATTTTTACAATATAATAAAAGAAGACGTCGACAGCTTGGATAAAAAAAATGCTGTATTCGCTCGGTCGATGTAAAATATTGAATATCTGGTGAAATTGGAAAAAAATGCTGCGAAAATCTTCTTTAAGCACGGGTCTTGTGGAATAGCGGCACTTAGTAAGTGCGTTATCAATAAAAACAGATTGGATTTTCCAAGGGGAAATCAGAAAAGGACTAATATCAGTGTAATAAGAGAGATATAAATATTGTCCACTACAATTAGCGCGATGTTATATTAATTCATATTTAATTGTTAGTTTAAACGTTATTTAATGTTACGCTTGCTTTGTTTGTTTGCGTTGATTTTTTTTTCCTTTTTGCTCCTGAACAGTTGGGCATTGTTTGTTACTTACCTTAATGTAAGCTGTCGTTGTAACGACTAGTTCCGGTACATAGTATATTTATAATTTATGTTTATTGACTGTATTTTAAAAATTTAATAGAATATTTATTTATTTATATATACATATATATATACATGTAAACGCATATACCCTATGAATGTATATATACACTAGTAGTCGCACCTGGGTGAGCAATTAAATTGCTTAATCGTTAAATCACTCAACATTATAGAAGGTAGGAATATTACTAGTCGAATGGCAATATTTAGGATATCGTGTTTTACGTCACACGTATGCACACTAAAAACCAAACCAAAAACAAAACAAAAAACAAAAAAACACTAACGACCGAGCATTACGAATTCGTTAAGTAAGAATTGAAAAGAATAAATAAATTAATAATACTCGCTCGAGGAAATTAAATACTATTAACGTTGCTAATTGTAAGATTTAGCAAACAAAAGAGAACTTGAACAGACGGTTAATTAAAAGTAAATAATCGCCCCGGTAATTGAACAGAACACAACTTTCTTCGCGAGAAAAACCGTCATTAAAAACCCGTCGACAATTTGCGAAAATTTACAAAATTCACTGAAGCGATCAACATTTACGTTAAAAAGAAAACACGTCCAAAGTTTTAATTGCTTTCAATTTTTACTTTTTTGTTTATTCGAATTAAAATTAATACGAGTAAATTAAAATTTTTACATTTGTAAAACATAGAAGCATAATCGAAGTTTATGAATGTGACGAACGAAAGTGGGTTTTTTAAAAAAATATATATATATATATATCCGTTATTCACATCAACGAAATCATTTTTATTTTAGCTGTCGATTTTTCAACGGATCTGGTTTACATGGATCATTCGTAGTATCTACTACAGATTTCCGCTCAGTAACAAAGATCTTAAAATATTAACAATAGACAAGGAGTTAAAATCACTAAATTTTTTTTTCCCTATGCAAAATCGCAAATTTTTTCGGCTGTTAAGCCATCATCGAGTAGTGAATATAAAAAATATAAATTATCAAAATATATATACATGTATATATGAACGTTAGTGTACCTTAACTAGTCATAGTCGTAATTATAAAGAAATACGGGCGTGGAATAAAATATACACACGCATAATATATATATATATATATATATATATATATATATATATATATATATATATATATATATATATAGTATATATATATATATATATATATATAAATTTATATATTATTGTATACTTGGAGCAGAGGGGTACGTCAGAAATTGAAATATATTAAACGAAACGTAAAAATTATTAGAAAACATTACAATTAGGAAATAAATATACCCAAGTTAAACGAAAGATTAATAAAAATCTTACTGTGTGTGTGTGTGTCAGTGAAATTCGTTGTTGATAACGAGCAATCGATGAAACTGGTATAGGGTCAAGATTTGGAAATTTTAGAATATGACAGAAACAATAAAGAAAAGAGTAATACCGTTATGTAGTAATCGTTAGGTAAAGTAAGGAATTATGCCTATACCATCGACGAAATTGTTGATATACCGATCTAACGACACTGATAAGTAATATGTCGAAGGAACTTGACCGTATCGTAACGTTACCACAGTAGAAAGGAACGAGGTAAAAAATAATCAAATTTTAAAATAGGCTTTTATATCTTTTCTAGTCGTACAAAATTATGCCAACAACCGATATCGTAAGGTTATTTTCTAGTCGTACGAAATTTAATTCGAAAATATTTTAGCGATGCATCGGTTAAATTTGATATCGTCTGAACTGTCCAATCCATCTTTTAGAGCAGCGTCAACATTATCTTCGACGTATTGACACATTTATGTTTACAGTATTGATAGATTTGTCATTTAGTACGTGTTAATCGTGTCGTTATATATGTATATTTATACGTATTTGTAAATAATTTTGTCGAATATTTTCGCATATTTTCAAATATATCTATTTTTTTTGTTTAAATAAGCGCGGTAAAAATTAATCGATTAATTTGATAAAATTCCAATAAACTAGAAGCGTTCGCGAACGATTGAAAAAATTCCCGATAAATTTTTGACGACAGATGATTAAAGATATATATATATATATATATATATATATATATATATATATATACAATCCTCTTTTGAACACATTTCCCTGTATGGATATATACTTTAATGACATATATTTCTTTAATAAGTTACTTCCCGAGGATATTTTGAAGGAATATATCAAAAATTTAAATATAAAATTAAATAGTAAAATAAATATAAGTAAACAATATATACATAATAATGATATATTACGATCGACGATTTAGCCTATCTCTCGGTGTTGCTCAGTTTGTTGCGAATATTCTTAATTAGAATAAACTTTATTTTCACTATAAAAAAAAAATTCGTATGTTACGAAAAATAAGTTACATCGATTTCTCTCGACCAGTTTCATAGGTTCGGACCAAAGTATGTTACAACGACATGGTGTCAATTATATTTAATAATGTGCTTCTCCTTCGTACGTGTCAAAAGCAATATGTTAACTAGAATCTTTTCCAATATTAACCATAATAATGATAATAATAATAATAATTAATAATAATCGTCGCACCCAGTAGAGATGTCCGTATTTACCGCATGTATTTAATTCCGGATCTATCTTGAACTACCTACATAAATATTATCAATGAAATATTTCTATCTTTTTACTTCGTTTTAATATTAGGAAATAATTTACCCTAATAATTTGAACAATTTATAATACTAACACTATTCATTAAGTGCGCTTATGTACTTAAACTCTTACAATTATATCTAGGTCAATTTTTGTTTTTTGTTTTTTTTTTAATTTCCCTATAATCCACAACTGATTTAAACACGATCGTCTACTGGATTTTATGTATATATTACGAGATGTAGGTTTTTAGTCCATTAAAAAATTCAACCGTCTTAGTATCAGATTGTACTCAAAACCAGATTTATGATTCTTTTCCGTTTTAATATTTTAGGTATTACTTCATTAATTAGGTTAGCTGTCGATGGATTTGGATGGTGTTGTAGCCTCGACAGGCGTCTATGAACTGCCGATTTAATCCCTTCAGCGACATATCTCACATATAGGTCGGTGTGTAATATCCTGTTGGAGACGTACCATGGAGCAGCACCTATCACCCGTAGTATTTTATTCTGCCTGCGCTAAATTCGTTCTATGTTAGTTTCCAAAGCACGTTTCCACAGTTCTGCATATAGACTTTAATATTGCTTTATACAATATTAATTTAAAAGTTGAATATATTGGAGAGTAGTGATTTTATTAATTAATTATAAACAAACAAAATAAAACACAATCACTAAAAGTTTTTAATAGCGAAGCTTTTCGACAGTTACGTCATTTTCAAGCGCGAACTAAAATTATTACATCTTTTTTTATATATGAAAAATCAGAAATGTTTATATAACAACAACTTAAAATTTGATATACATATTTCACTAGCCAAACATAATTTCAATTTTAGATTAATTTACAATAAATTTCATTTATAAAACAGATTTCTGAAAAATTCTTCATCAAAATTGGTACATATCTCCCAAACCTGGTTCAGGTTCTATTAAAAGTTGAATGTATTGGAGAGTAGTGATTTTATTAATTAATTATAAACAAACAAAATAAAACACAATCACTAAAAGTTTTTAATTAGTTCGCGCTTGAAAATGACGTAACTGTCGAAAAGCTTCGCGATTAAAAACTTTTAGTGATTGTGTTTTATTTTGTTTGTTTATAATTAATCAATATTAATTTATTATTGATATTCAATTGTGAGCGAGGTCCTATTAGCTAATACAATTGTTGCATCTATTCTTAGCTTTTATATATTTCAGCCGGGTTAACGTTTGATCCAAATGAACACCAAGCTATTTAGTAAACTTGCTTTGTATTCATGACTTAGAATTTATCGTAACTTTATGTTTACCGCGCGTAATAGGTCGTTTGGTATAGATGATGTGATTGAATTTTTGACAACGAATAGGAGTGGATAAATAACAGCTTATCGTGATATATATATATATATTTATATATATATATATATATATATATATACACAGTAGAACTACCTCTCTAATCCGTACCCGAGTTAGGACTAAGAGTATGAGTGATTATTATCAGAAAATACAGAAAATTCCGAATTTGAAGTAAAATAAACAATCTCCGAACTAAAAATATCGTATTGTTCTCTCTACAGTAAAAAATTACAGCAAATTCTACAAAAGCCATTATTACTATCGATAAATAGTAGTAATTTGTATAATAGGGCGAGTTTAAAGTATAATATTCCAGTATCCGTTTGGGAACAACTTTCTTTTATTATCTATAACGTTTCTTTTAAAACACGATATGTTATAAACACATATATATAAACATGCTGAAGCATATACGGCCCTATTATATTTTAGATTCTGGTATTTTTATTTAATTTTACTCGAAATAAAAAATTAAATTAAATTAAAAAAAAAAAAACATTAAAAAAAAATCGTCAAAACCTAATATTCGGGTGAGTTGCTTAGAACGAGTTGAAAAATTTGAAACGGCTTTCTTTCACTAGATTAAGCCTATCGTCATTAACGTCATTAGCATCATTTGATAGACGTTTTTAGAGCTTCCGATGTATCGCCAGTTCATACTATTTCCCGGAATATCTTCATGGGCCTAGTAGCGGTTTTTGTCCCACTGAATGTTGGAATAATTTTCATACGTAGCTTGATGTATAAGTTCGAAATTCTTTCGCAGAATATACTATCTCGCCTGTAATGGACGGTGTATGAAAAAAAAAAGTAAAAACCAATAATACGAGAAAAAGTTCAAAAAAAAAAAAAATTAGAAAAAAAAGGCGAGAGAAGAGTCCGTTGCAAATGGAGTCGGTGTTCATAAGGGAGTCGAATACGAGGGAAAAACCTTAGGAATTGCTGGTCTGCCTCGGATTTCATATATATATATATAACCATCGCTGTGGGAAAAGGTATAAATAAAGCTGCGGCATTCGACGGTGTCTAGTAAAAATGATGTATTAACCTTAATTACAATTTTCTTGAACGCCCTACCGGTACGGGTTTTTGTCACCGGGTGTTCCCCTTCAAAATTCTATTCGATGTTCTGGGAACGATGTTGGCGGAACTTTGCCTGTATCACCACCCTCGGTGATAGAAAACAGCTAAGACATACTATCGTTAAGGAGTTGGCTGGAAATCGCTTATATAAGCTGAATAGACTTATTTATATAGACAACTCGTTTCGAGGAAATATGTAGCAGATCCGGATTACCGATTATGGTGGTATTAGCCAGTGTATAAGTGTGACACAGAGAGATATATATTTAAAAAAATTAATTCCCTTTGTTTTTTTTTTTGTTTTTTTGTAGCAACAATATTAATAATTACAACGGGAAGACTAATGATAATTCGGAGGTGGTTGAGAAATCTATAAATCTACGAGTCGAGAAATGGAAAAGTTCGAATCTTTCCCTGGAATCGATTCGCGAATAAAAAATCGAGAATTAGTTGATTCGGTTTTCATGTAGTTTTTTTCTTTCAGCCGAGAGCTAAACGCCTTAGCGTTCATTTGAGACGGCGTTATTCGTTGCAATATTAAACTGTCATTTCTAACGATAAATCAGAGTGTAGAAATAAACAAAAAATAAAATTTAAAATTACTAAACTTTTTTTTTTGGGCTTTTCGGTTGTTGTAATGCGGCAACATCGAGTTTCAGTTATTAGTAACACAAAAGTGTAGAAATAAACAAAAAATAAAATTTAAAATTACTAAACTTTTTTTTTTGGCTTTTCGGTTGTTGTAATGCGGCAACATCGAGTTTCAGTTATTAGTAAAAATGCAAACTACGATAGAATTTTGAACACATCATCTTGATGATTATGCCCGATAAAGCCGAGTTCAAATAATGAATTGTGCAAAACATATCTTAGTCGATCATTAATTAACGCAGGTCATTTATGTGTTGTATCTTTTACGTCACGTTATCGTGTTAACTGATCACTTTTTACTGTTTTCAATCGGCTTTTTGCTTTTTTTTTGCAAGTTCTTAGTTTTCGATTTTCAATTTTTTTGTATTATTTATACTTTTAGTAAACGCAGGTCGGTAATGTGTTGTACTTTTACATAAAACGCTTTATTTTTTACGATAAAAAATAAAAATTATCGACTATAAAATGAAGGGAAAAAGTTTAAAATAAGAAAAATTTGCATAAAAAAGTATTCTATACGAAGTTGAAAGAACGAAATAGGTCGCGTTGCATCGTGATGCTGGCGGAATTATAAAGTATGCGCGTTTCAAGAATCATTGCTATAATGCAAACCGCGTGCTCCACGTTTATCATATACACGAGAGCGATTCGTTTTTGTCCAGTTTCAGTTATTACGGCAACCTACTCGGCGCGAATCGATGTTTAAAAATAGTTCAAAGTCGATTTTTTTCTTTTGTTTAGGATACTTTCGGGGCGGCGTTTACTAAACACGAGATCTGGAAAAACTCGGATTTCTAGAGAAATTTCTAGAATTCAGCGACTAATGCTCGAAAAAGTCTTTGAAAATTTTGTAAAAATTAAATTAATATATTGTTGCACAAACAGCGGTCATCTGAACGATATTGCGTTGTTCCACAACTGATTGTAAGCTAATCTCTCGTTTTCCTAATTTTTTAAATAAGATTTCATCGATAAATTTTGATCGAATAGTTTTAGAATTATTTAAAAAACAACCAAACTGTCCGTCTTCTCCGGGTCATCCGACATGTAAAGAAAAATGGTAGATAGGCGACTAACGAGAAGTAATAACTTGTCCGAATTAATTGCGTTCTCTTTGCTCCAAATTTAAAACGTCATTTTTTTTCAAAATTCGTCGCTAACGAATATCAAGTCGCATTACTACAGAATTCGTGCGAAATTGAAAAGGTCGAAAATGTCGACAGGATCTCCGTTTTCTAGTCGTTCATTTTCGATTTTTTTCCCCGGCCAAATTAAATGTCGTCTTACAATCGTCGGGACGGTTTATTTCTTCCCGGTAAATTGCTAGTTTAGCCAGAGACTGACAGTATCTTTATAACAGTTGCGTCGTATTAAACGGAATTGCTATTTCTAACTCCGTGCCTCGAATTACAAGATGATGAGGTGAATTCTTCGTTTTGTAAATTATAAAGTGGGAGTAGTTATTTCGTCGAGAATGAAATCTAGCAAAATTGAACTAATTTTTAACTTACAATTTTGCGTATATATATATATATATATATATATATATATATATATATATATATATATATATATATATATAAGATTAATAATATAGGGTGAATTTGTGTTTCTATAGTTCACTACGATTACGATAGCATATATAAATTTTCATCATTTGACAAAATCAGCCTCGATCAAAGATATTATAAAATAGAATGAAGTAAATCCAGAGAAAAATAAAATACGATAATAAGATAAAACGAAATAAAATAAAATAAAACAAAATATATAACGTAGATAACGTGATATAACGGTTGAAAATATTCGATTTTAAAACATATTTGGAAATTGTCTTAGCCTTTATGTTATCAACATCGAAATACTTGAAGTCACCGGTGTAAACCTTATGGGATCAGACAATGTCTATCGAATTACGCCGGTTATTATTTGTTATTGTAATTTTTTCTTTTGTACGAATATATTTACAATTTGAATGAAAATACACGTATGTGTATCACTCTGGTAGCTCGTACAAAAATAGTGAATTCATGTGCTACTATCTAAAAAAAATTCACAAAATATAAGCCTATAATTAATTTTAAGTATCTTTGAACAAATATTGATTTTTTTTTGTTGTTTATTTACTATACATATTTCATAAAAGTTACGTATTTGTCATATTTTAGGATTTAATTGTTACGCTCCAAATATTTTACTATTTTTACGGTGTATTCATCATAAATCGGTTTTCTGAACGATGCACAGCTTTTCCTCGTGTTTTGACGTTTATAAATTGGCTGCATTGTTTAGATGTGACATGTTTCAAGTAATATTTCAAATTTCACCAGGTTAGTACACAAATTACCGGGAACACTAGTTTAATTGTTACAACTCGAATAGTAAAAAAGTAAAAAACGTTCAAAATTCAATATATTTTTAAAACGCATTGCCTGGCGCGCAAAAACTGTCTACCCCAAAGAAGAAAGATAAATCACTTATCTCCGCCGACTGGATACTGAACACACGCATGAATCACTATGTACAATGAACGTTCGACATAAACTGAATAAACCATTGCTTATACATTCTACATCCGCTGACTCTGTGCCAGCAGCTACTGATCCTCCTATATCTTTAAATAACATTATTAAAGTAATAGGAAAGCTTCATCTGCTGACCGGGTGTCAAATAGGTTTGTTAAACGTAACAGTATTAATTTTCCTACTCATATCTCTCTATTTTGTTATAAATGTCTTCTATTAGAGGGTTTTCCTAAAACTATGTCAAACGGTACCAGTTTAAAGAAATAAATGGAAAATATAAAAAACACTTTGATCATTAATAATGGTTTCGACAAGGAGGTATACAATTCATTGGTAAAAATATTCGGAGCAAAAAAAGAAAAATCTAGTAAGAAAGGAGTTTTCTGCCAATTTATATAAAAGGCGCCATAGACAGAATAAGCAGAATTTTATGGGAAAACCAAGTTAGACGAGTATTTTTCACGTATAAAAAAAAAACGATATTTTAAAAGCGTCAAGGATCAACTCCCCAAAGAATATGTGACTTGCATTTATAAAATTCCTTGTTTTTGCGGGTTTAGCTACATTGTACAAACCGGTAGAAGCATCAATCAAAGACTAAAAGAACACAAGGCAGATTTTGTAAGCATAAGAGGAACGATTCGTCTGCAGTGGTTTTGCATCAGTGTCCGGGGAATCACGAAATACAATTTGACAATTTTGAAATTTTATCAAAAATGGATAAATACAAGTCTAGAATTGTTCGTGAAGCAATTGAAATTTTTAAACATCCAAATTTCAATAAAGAAGACGGACACCAGCTTAATTCAACGTGGTTACCAGTCATTGCCCCAATGGTAAAAAGACATGTGCGCACAGCAGGGCGAAAAATTTGGACGACATTAAGTCAAGATTGGGCTCGTCTAAACACAATCCTATAAATATACCTACACTTTTATAACCGCTCCCAGTTTGATAATGAAATCTGCAAGTGTTTTCAAAACGTCACAAGAAAAAAAAATAGGAATATTATTGACGTATGATTATATAATAAGACAAAATGGGGATTTTAATTTATTAAAAAATTTTCGTAGGAATATTTCAGTTCGTACTATGAACCTTTTGAGATTGAATGCAAAATTTCAGTAAGATTAAATTTTTTTAGTTTTAAAATGCAATACGTGACTATAATATTCGTATTGTACGTGTTAGTGAGACATAGCTTGAAAATATCCATAAAATAAAATGTCACCGTTATAGTATGTATCAATGAGACTGCAACTTCCAAACTCCTGTTCATGTTCCTTCTTTCAAACCACGGGTATCTGTTTGTGTATGATAAATTATGACATAGTTATATACCCGGCATTCTGTCGTTTAAGAATATGTAATAAAACAATGTACCGTGACATTTTAAATTTATTTTCACCTGATAACAAAGTAGTAATTGTTTGTGATTTCAAAGTCTGATATAAAGTTTGGAGTTATCATTCAGATAATACTGCACTAGAGATGGTTGATAAATTCCATTTCCAAATATTGTGTTCAAAAGAGCCTACTTTCCACCTGAAAATTAAAAATTTTCCATTGATGAGCTCGCTCGTGCTGGTCTTCTACTGAGTTCTAATCAATCAACTTCTAACAAAAAAAAGATTTCAATCGCATATGAAGATGCAAGAACCCGATTATTTTACACATAAAAGGAGATTTAAAGGTCTTCATTCATATCGTTCTTTTCGCGCACGTATTGGACCATTATTATTGTTGGTAAATATTATTAAGTATAGTAAACATCAGGTCCACGCACACACTCATAAGAACGTCAAAAAAAGAATGCTAGTAAGTTTTCACATTTTCCATCAACCAATATTATCTGATCTCAGCAGTGTGGAAGAAAATACAGCTGATTAAGGAGAAAAATTTTCAATCAAGAGTCTCTGCGTTATATAATGAAGATTCTCTTATTACGAACACCGCCGAGATGGCCGATCTATTGGCTTCCTACTTTTATTATGTATCACCTAATTCCAGTTATAACAAAGAATTTTTACAACTTAAGCAATGTATAGAAACTACCCCAATCAGCTTTGATTCTTGCAACGAGAAGAACTATTACCGTGTAATATCGTTAGATAAGGTCGTATTTAATATCACACCCATGACTCCTCACCAGGACCAGACAACATTCATCCCATTATGTTGAAACATCTTCATGTATCGGTTATTTGTTACACATCTTTAATAGGATGTGGAATAAGGAAACTTTCCCTGCAAAATGTAAATTAGTCACAGTAATTCTAATACGGAAAACGGGAAAAATAAAACTGAAACCATCTCATTGCGATAATAAGTGTCCTTGGTAAGCTATTGGAAAAAATTATTCCAAAAAGGCTAACCTGGACCTTGGAAATAAATCATACGTTCACTCCAAAGCAATATGGTTCCCGAAAACATCGGCCAGCTATCATTGATATCCAGCTTAGTATTCAGGAGGAATTCAGTGACCGAAATCATTTGTGTGTTGTCATTTTTGACTTGCAAAAGGCGTACGCTATAGTATTGAAATATTAGACGTTTACCTGACCAGCCTAATGTAAAGTTCACTAAATTACAGACAAATCATGGTACGCTTATTCAAAACTGTTTTATATGGAGAATGGTGTGCTACAAGGATGCATTTTTAGTGTAACATCCTTCCCGTTAGTCATTAATGATATAATGCAGGCAATCAGATCACTGGTACAATTCAGCCTTTTCGCAAATGATTTAACGATAACGTTCCAATCGTCTTCACCAGCCAGGGTAGGTAAAATCATACAACGGTGTATCAATGAAATAGTCGAATTGTCGTCTACACGAGGCTTCAAATTTTCAGCAGAAAAAATAACTTGGTTTGACTCCCATCGAAACACTAAATGCAGTCAACGCCCCAAAATCTTCCTGAATGGCTTAGAACTATATTTCCAAGATACAGTGCGTTATCTCGGAGTAACTTCTGACATCAAACTGGTATAGAGCACGCATGTCAAAAACCTCAAGAGCCTTTATAGGCTCTAAGGCTCTAAGCATATTGAGGAAATTAGTAATAGACATAACGGAAGTGATCGAAACATGCTATTACTCTTATATAAAACATTAATTTGTTCTATATTAGAGTACGGTTTACCTAGCGTTCGGCTCTGCGCCCCAGGGTTTGCTGGGGTCCTCGAATACGATTCAACAGTCAGTAACTGGAGCTTTTCATACTAGCCCTACAGTCAGTCTTAATAGCGAATCGGTGGTTACTTCCTTTGTGTTTCCGAAGGCTGGCAGATAACTTCATTACATCCACACTTATTTCCCCAAACCTACCATTCAATGATCTTTTGTACAATACTTCAAGCCATAGTCAAATATAATCCCTAAGTATGCAATCAATACAACAACAACAACAACAACAACGTATATTTCAGCATAATTTACATTGAGTATACACAAACCAAAAATTTTAAATAATAATTACGTAACGCCCAACATGGCTCGCCGTACATCAGAAATAATAATACAAAGACCCGTAATAAATAAAAGAAGTAATTATACTTATACTTATAATGACAGCAAAAAATTATTGAAAAAAAAACTGTACAGCAAAAAACAAAAAATTAAGATAGTAATAATAAAACAAAAGAAAAAACACGTTAGACATTAAAAAATAAATAAAGAAGGAATATTAGTTTCTAAAATAGGCGCCGCAAAAACATTACAACAGGTTATGTTTGAGCCTCCTATGTTTATATTTACTATACATAAATTGGAGTTGCCTGGAATCGTAATTACCAATGGTAGAAATTAAACTATTATCGTGGACTAAGCAGTCATCGCAGAACTTACGCGTTAAATTTAAGATATGGTCCTTAATATAAGGCATGTTTAAGGTAGCATGCATGTCAACTATTTTGTGGTATCTAGGGACATTTAGCACACATCTGAGACATCTATTTTGAAATACTTGTAACTTATTAAAATTTGTATTTGAAATAAAACTCCAAGCTGGACAACAGTACGTCATTATGGGACGTATAAGTGTTTTATACAGAATTAATTTATTATTTACATTAAGAAATGATTTTCTGTTGATTAATGGATATATGGTAGATATACTCCTGCTAGCTTTCAAGGTAGTATGACTGACATGTTCAGAAAAATTTAGTCTGTTATCCAAGACTACCCCGAGGTATCGAACATGTTTTGACCAACTTACAGTGGTAGAGTTGACCTTAACTTCAGCAGGTAACGTGGGACGCCTGCGGGTGAAAAATATAGCCTCTGTTTTATCACAATTAATATCAATTTGCCATTTTTTATAATAACGAAAGACACAATTTATTCCTGACTGTAATTTATTAGTAATTGCTTTAGGTATATAAGAAGTACAGAAAAGAGCTGTATCGTCTGCATAAAGAGCAGTCTGAATATCAGGTAGGTTTGGGAAATCAGATAAAAACAAAGTAAACAGAAAGGGACCCAGAATACTACCTTGGGGTACCCCCGCTGAGCACGTTTTCATAGTAGACCTTGAATCATTGATAGTAACGTAAAATAGTCTGTTTGCTAAATAGCTGCTAATAACGTTGATTACATAACGAGGAAACTGATATTTTATCATTTTATCAATATCAGAAATAAGTTCTTATCATCATTTCCTCAATTTAACAAATTTATTCTTAATCCCGCCTTCTACCAACATATACTAAACCTCCCCCTTGACTTTTGCAGCCACTTCATATCAAATTGAAACTAACCCATCTTTCCAAGTTCCAAGTACAAGGACGCTGTTTGCTGTTTTACTGGCGGCTCTAAATCTGGAGAACGTGTGAACTTGGCCTTCTTAGTACCCCTGTCACTCGTCGCTTTCGGCTTCCTAAGTCCTGCTCCATATTCTCAGCTAAATCCGTTGCTATTTTCAAGTGTCCAGAGTACCAGTCCACGATTCTGATTCACTTAATGTTTTAAACTCCTTCACAACTTTTATACGGACAATCCAAATTATATGAACTTACTGGCCCACCAGAAATTAGAAGACACGTGGCAGCGAAAAAGGAAAGATGGAAGACAATTCATGATGAGTGCCACCAATTACATTCTTATACGGGAGTAGCCAAAAGCCGATTAAAATCCAGACGCAGCTTCCTTGGAACAGTGGAGGAACTAAAAAACACAGACCAGGCAGAAAGACTCCAAATGCGGAAAGCTGGCAACAACCAGACAGCAGAATCACTTCCAGCAGTTTGTCACCTGAATTATTCATCCTGGAGAACACTAAATATACGAAGTGGTACCACACGGACGAAATACAATCTATTTAAATGGAGTTTGGCAGAAGATGATCAATGTGAATGTGGTGAAAGGCAAGAACCATTTATTCAATTGTAAATTAATTGGAGCATTTGATCCATCAAAACTTTATAGTGATTTCGGAGAAGACACATTAAAATTTACAGATTATTTGAAAAATATTAGCATATAAATCGACCGGATACGCGAAAAAAAATTACGGACAATGCACTTTTACAATGCATACTGCTTGTGCATGATCTCCTCACCAGATCTCAAGTATCCATAGTTTTTCATTTGGATTCTCAGCCACATCGGTCTAGCTGTAAATAAGGCTATTGACCGAATTACCAGGGGGACATACTTGCTTCCACACATTTCCGCTCGCTTCCTTCTCTCTAGTGATGTAAAAGTTTTCCTGAAATCTCTCATAACTAAATCCTAGAGTCGTGTGTGGAAGTATAAATAAAACCACATTCTTTCTATCAAACTTAATCCACTGTATCTTTTGCTATTTTCCTTCCGAACAAGAAAGAAATGTGTTATCCTCATCAGACTTCGAATATCCCGCTCGAATCTTACCCATTTATATCTTCTTCAAGGGACAGACCTTCTTGTCTGTCCCTTTTGCAAATGTCACAACTGCTTATAACCAGCATATTAATCTGTTCTCACAGCACTTACAATTTAGCACAGCCTTCCTCTTCCCTTACCTCAACTCTTATCTGAATCTACCGAGTTTTCCTGTTCCTGGATTTACGGAAGTATTTAAATCAAATCTAGGATCACAGTAAGTCCACGGTTGCACATGACCCGTTAGTGCAGCCTGCACCCGCGCTATCAAAAAATTGTAATAATAATAAAAATTCAAATAACCTAGTTCTAACAATACAAAAATATCTTTCGTCGCCGTTGTTATTCTAAAAATGCGCTCAAACAAGCGAACGTAAACGCTACAAAATTAATTAATGCGTACACGTAAACTAATTAATAATTATTGCACACTAGCATCAACATGCAAACAGACAAACGAACCCATAAGCTACAGTTAATTACTAGTTGTATTTATTTTAGTTTAATTTATTTTTAAAATAACTTTCTAGAATGACAAATGTCGTAATCTGTATTATTATTATTTACAAAATAAACAAACGATTTTTCACCAATCTGTCCTTTACTTATTACGCTATATATATATATATATATATATATATATATATATATATATATATATATATATATATATATATAAACCACATTTTATAATTTACTCGGGACAAGCAATACGAAATAGAAGCTAATAGAGAATAATGTTCGGCCGTTAGTAAGACGAGATCATTATTAAAACGAATTTCCTTTTTCCCAGCAGAAACCAGCGCCAACTCTTTCAGCTCGTCTAAAACATCATTCTTGTCGTTCGAGACGATTTTATTAAAACGTCCCCCTAACACCGAAGAATATGCAAATGGTAGAAAAATTGACAAATAAATGACGCTGCGTCTGTACCGAAAGCGAACCTATTACCCTCAACTCTTTCGTCTACGTTCTAGGATATGTATCGTCACTCCTTTTCTACTTTATTTCGGAATGAACGATTTAGAAAAGAGGTGTACTGCCCTTTCCAAGAGTTATTCGAGGCGCCAGATGTCTTTTAAAATGGGATTAATTTTAACATTCGGAACTGCTTTTTCCCCCAAAAAACGTCCTTTATACCGATATATATATATATATATGTATCTTTGAACTCGGAAAACTGGCAGAATACGCCAGCCTTGACAGTCCAGCGGCAGTTTACCACTTTACTACCCTTTGAATACTTCTCAGTTTTTTCCATCGGTACTAAAGGAAGTACAGGGAAAAACCCTTTTACTTCTCGGTAAAAGCTGCTTCTTTTCGTTATAAAAGGAAATAGCTATTCGTTTACCCTTTTTTCAAGAACGAATACTCTGCTCTTTCTTTTTCTTCCTCGTCCTAGGTCGATAAACTCTTTTCTTTTATTCCGGTATTTTTAAATTTCGCCAAAATAATTCTTATTCCAGAGACATCGTCCCTTTTTAAGATAGGAATGGTAATTGTGAAAACGCGGTTGATTACAGTTTAATATACTGTAGATGTATTTTTTCCACCAGTAGTCTAGTCTTTTTCTTCTAATGTTGCCTATTTAAATAGCTTTATTAATTATTTCGTAAGATTTTCTATTTGTATTTTTAACCGTTTTTTCTTGTTTTTATTTTTTTAACGTTTTAATAATAGAACGATTTTTTTATCCGTCTGTATTATTTTTCGTTCGCTTCGTTTCAACGTTATCATCATCATCGTAGCGTTTATTATTATTATTATTATTACTATTATTATTACTATGATTGTTGTTTTAATTATTATTATTGCTTTATAATTTATACTTTAAATATTGCTGTTTCATTTTCTTCTACTCAGCACAAATGATTTGTAATTTTAATCGAATTATTTGTACTATCGTGTTTAAGTTAAACGTATTTATTGAATAAGTAAGCTTATGTAAGAAAAACTCACGTCCGCCCGAACAAGTTGACTACCGCATTAAAGAAATATTAAAAGATGGAAATGAATTATTTTACCAAACGACATTTGAAATAATTTTTAGGCACAATTTGACGGTTTACTACGAAAGCCCGATTATTAATATTAATTTAAAACTAAATACTTCCGTTATTTTAATCGGTTATTTCTCAGGCGGTCGCTTTAAAATACTTAATTCGAACGATATTTCATCGCAACAAGTGGAAGCATACTAATAAATCTTCATTAGCGAATGCTACAAGCGCTATTGTGACAATATTACACACAATCAATTTGTACACAATCCAATCCGATATCTCGATCCTTACTAAGAAATAAATTTCATCATGCATTCTTAAACAAATCAAACGCATCTAAATCCCTATACGCGTTAACAATACATTAACAAAACTTCAATATCAATTACCACAAATCAAAACAAACCACGCTCCAACACCTTGGATCAAGGTTTCAATCGAAATAAACGCAGAATTGGAAAAATATTAGAAACACTTAACATGTACAAATATTCACAAATCAAAATTCTACAAAATTCTGGAAAAAAAGTACGCTGATTATACACACACACACACACACATATATATATATATACACTGATGCATGTAAGTCTATAAACCAAACCTCATCGGCCTATCTTACACCCAACCAATCCCAAGTATATCATTTACCGGACTCAATATCAGTTTTACAGCAGAACTTCTTGCAATCTATAAAGCTTTAAAATACATATCTAAACAAGCGCAAACAAATAAATATATAATATGCACAGATTCGTATAGCACTCTTCAACTTTTAGCTATTTATTATTATAGATTAAGTAACTATTTATTATTTGTAATGCGGTCGAGGTTGTTATATATGTACTCCACTGTATAAATTTTTATATTATGTAAAATCAAATGAAAAATATATATTATTTCATATTTCAACATATTCAGCAACACATCAAAAATATAACAACAGAACCTAAAACACATAATCCACAGCCTTATCTCTAAGAACAATGAATTTGTTCTTCGATACCAGCTCATTCAAATATAGCCGGGAGTGAAAACATTGACAGAATAGTTAAAACGTCTCGTACAAATATAAAAACAATAAAAATCAACGCGCATTACCGATTTTACAAACAATTTAAACGTCTTATCAAAAATTCTGGAAGACCCAATGTACACATACATACTTACATCAAATTAAGCCGAGATTAGGAAACTGGAAAACAACGGACCAGGAAGAGAGAAAAACAGTAAAAACCGTAGCTACACTACGTAGAGGACACACGTTACTTACTTCACAACACCTACTCAACGGGGAACCCCACTCATCTACCATGAATGCAATTCGCAATTAAATGTAAATCACACACTATTAGAGTGCACAAAATATAGAAGCCAAAGTATAAAATAGTATCTAACCTATGACACAAGAAAGAAAATACTCGAAGATAACACCAACAAAGTTAATAATCTTTTACAGTATCTGACAGACACTAACTTAATAAATAGTTTATAACCGAATTTAAGACGCAAATGATCAATCGAGCGTCCATAAATAAAATAATTTTTCCAAAAATTTCAACCTTTTAAATCGCCATGACCCCTATGTGTGTACATGAAATTTAGCCAGGAACTATAATTTCCGAATGACGCGAAATGTATAAATTTTGAAAATTATCTAGAACAATCTAAGAAACGCTATTATATATAGTAAAAAGCGCGTATAAAATTTATAATTTCGTGTCGAAAGTTAATAATGCACATCTGAAACGGTTAAAATTTTCGGACATATTAAGGTCGATGACACCGTCGAATTAACGGCTAAAGTGGATTCTGGGCACTATTTTGGTTTATCTCGTTCAGTTATGCCCATCCAGGATTAAAACAAACTTTCTTGAATTGTAGGTAATTACTAGAAAAACGATATACATGCATACATGCATGAATATATATATATATATATATATATATGTATATATAAATGTCGGGGTGGTATAGTTGCTAAGTGCTCGACTGTCAACTGGAAGGTCGAGGTTTCGAAACCAACTCACGACATATAAAAGTTTTTCATCATCACCTAACTCTTAATTGTCCATAGAGAATGCAGTGGCACACCACGACTGCATTGCATATAATTAGTGCCTTGAATGCTAGCACATTTTGTACGTAAAAATAAACGTACAACAGCTAAGTCACGATATTCGACAACGAACAATATGACAAGGATGATGAGGATGATGATATATACGATATACATATATATATGCACACGCACATCATGTTACATAATACATATTAGTAACCGATCTATATGTAAATTATAATGACAAAATTAATCATTCTGAACAAAAGAACAAGATTCATAAGTTTTCGATGAGAAACAATGAACAAGACCAGACAAGGTAATAATGGTTTTTTATATATATATATGTATACAAGGTTTTCAAAGCGCTAGATTGGTCGGACATGGGCATTAATTTAAATGGAGAATTATTGAACAAGTTACACTTTGCAGATAATGTGGTGCTAATCGCATCCTCTTTCAACAAACTGGAGCAAATGTTTTCTGTCTGCAGCTAGAGCGAAATAAATCAGCATTAAAAATAAATAACGAAAAAACTAAAATTTTATGTCAAAAAAAAAGAGGTTTTATACCAATAGGAAATAGCAATATAGAACAAGTCACCGAACTTATATATTTAGGTTAACTAATTTCATTTAAAAGAAAATTAACAGCCGAAATACACCGCAGAGTGGCAATAACATGGAAAAAGTACTGGATGATGAAATCAATTTTTAAGAGCAATATTCCGCCCAAATTTGTTACAATTTTTTTTTCCAAAAAACACAAGGCCATACTTAGATATGTGTAAAATTATAAAATGATACCTCAAAATTTTCATCTTTTGAAAAAGGCAACCCTTTCTTGTTTATAATGTGTCAGTACGTGCTATCTACGAGCAGAGGAATATATTATTTAATAGAAAAGTGTCCAGGATGCTACACAGCGGGTTATAATGACGTCAATTCATTTAGTTAACATGTTATTCAAATTTAAAAAATATTCCATGTACAAACATTGTGTATGTATACATAATATCCTCATTTTCGTCATCAACATTCTTAACCCTATTAGATACGGCATGGCGATGAATATTTAATCCATAGATAACTTTGTAACTTTGCTTCATCTTTTTACTGCACATTCAACGAATGATAGTTCTGTAAACGTAAACAACAACAACAAAATCGCTAAAAACGTTTTTTCTTTATGAAAAATTACAAAGCTTTTTAGCTGTTAGGCCATTATCAAGTGAATATTAACAAAAGATAAAAATATAAAATGAAAAAGTATCACAACAGACTACAGAATAAAATTAAGAAGTATAAAAATAAAATATTCAATCATTATATACACTCTATCAATAATGGCGCAAAGCCGATATGGACTTCAGTTGAAAAATTATGAAACCACCCAGAACAACCGTACAATATTAGACCGATTAACCACTGGATTAAAACTTAACAGGAAAAGTTGAATACGTTTTTTTACCACATTCTCTGATCTGCGACAAGGTGCATTCGGACTGCGTACAAAGTTCATTAAGTGAACTGCACCAGTGCAAACACGTTACTTCGGTATTTTCTCTAAAAGAAGTTCCCGCATGCCTTTATAATTTACGTAAAGCTCCTAGCTTTGATAAAATTATTGGAGAAATCATCTCGCGGTTATCTCAGAGGGCGGCTGCTCTGTGCTATATCTTCAGCGTAATTCCAAGGATGCAATACTTTCCTAATGATGCGAAAAAATACGGTAATAATCATAGGTTCGTAAAGGAAACCGCCGATTGGAGTTTTCATTATACTGGTCAATCAGTTTATAAATCTTGCAGAAGTTAATCTTAAATCGTGTATTATAAAAAACCGAGATGTACTACCGAATCATTAGATTGGTTTTCGCACAGAGCACTGTACGATTAAACACAGTGTCATCTAATACTCGATGCAATTTCATTAACTTTGGAAAAACGCGAGGTTCGTTCCGTGATATTTTTCGATGTCATACATGCATTTGCACCCTGGATTACTATTTAAATTGTGAAAAATTCTCAACGATCATATTTATCTACTTCTGAAATCTTACTCGTCCGAATGATCGTTCGTTGTTAGAATGACTCGTTTTCTGTCTAATCAGATCGTCGGTACCGCAAAGCAGTTTGCCGGATTGATTATCATATTCCATTTATACTGCGGACATGCCAACTTCTAATCTAACGTTGTTAGCCACACACGCCGATGATATAGCGATACTCGCGTCGATTAAGAATATTACATATGCAAACGCTGCTGTGAGCAGAAAATGGGCAAATCTTTGGCCCATATTTTTCCATTAGTTATTTGTTCCTGATTATAGTTAAGAACGAGATAAATAAAATATTAAATGAAAAATCTTACATTAATTTGCGCTCTTATTTGTACGTATTAATAAATATCGATCACGATAATACTTTATCGATCCACTCCTAGATGAAGGCTTTCCCCAACGTCTTCCAACCACTTCTGTCCTGTGCTTTCCTCAACCAATTTTTCCCAGCTATCTTTGCTATATCATTGTGCCAAAGCGTCATTGGCCTTCCCTGTTTCCTTTTTCTGTCCATCGGCCACCACTGTAAAATCCGCTTTGACCATCTATTATCTTCTCTTCGAGCAATGTGGCCAGCCCAATTACATTTTGCTGTATCCATTCGCTCCACTGCATCATCCAACCGTGTTTGTTCCCGTATCCATGTATTCTTTTTACTTTTATATCCAGCATCATTCTCTCATGTGCTCTCTGAGCTTTTCTTATTCTTTTTAAATTTGTTTTTGTACATGGCCATGTTTCCGAACCATATACAAGAATCGGAAGTACACATTTGTTATGTTTCATATTAATCGGTGTTTGTTTATTGCCGAATACTATGCGTAATTTTCTAAGCGCAACCCACGATAGTGATATTATTCTCGTCACTTCTGCTTTCATTGTCTTTATTTGTAGTGATTTTTTGACCTACGTATATGTAACTATTTACTTGCTCTATCTGTTCTGATTTTACTGCTATTTGTACACTTTTACCTGTGTTCGTCATTATTTTTGTTTTATGTAAATTTATTTTCAGTCCTATATTGTTCGAGTGTACATTTAAATCTGTTATCATCGTCTGTAGCTCTTCTGAACTTCCGCTCACTAGAACTATATCGTCCGCGAATCTGAGGTGATTCAAATATTCACCGTCTATTCTAATACCGGTTGTAGTCCAATTCAAGTTTTTAAACACGATATCCAAAGCGCAGATAAATAATTTCGGTGAGATGGTATCTCCTTGTC
This sequence comes from Coronaproctus castanopsis, assembly GCA_032883995.1. NCBI lineage: Eukaryota > Metazoa > Arthropoda > Insecta > Hemiptera > Monophlebidae > Coronaproctus > Coronaproctus castanopsis. Next base: position 63,935,634 of record CM065052.1, on the reverse strand, counting down.
TAACACCTCTTCTTATTGGGATATTTTTCGTTTTATTCCGTAAATTTATTTGCATTGTATCAGACCCATAAATGTTCTTTATAATTTGTATGTACTTGTCACTGACACCAATTAGTTTTAATGAATTCAGTACTGCCCAGACCTCTACTGTGTCAAACGCCTTCTCGTAGTCTATAAATGCCATGTATAAATCTATGTTGTACTCTTCACATTTCTCTATTATCATTGTAATTGTCAGCAGATGTTCGATCGTATTAAATCCTGATCTGAAGCCAGCCTGTTCTTTTGGCTGATTGAAATCGATTTGTTGTGTTATTCTTATTATACGAGAAAATAATTTATACATTTGTGACGGTAAACTAATTGGTCTGTAATTGCTCAGATTTCGCATATCTCCATTTTTATGTATAAGGACTACTTCTGCTTCCATCCATGTTGTTGGTATCTTAACTTCTTCGAAACACCGATTGAAAAGTTGACAAATTACAGTAATCATCGTGTCACCACTATATTTAATCATCTCCGCTAGGACCCCATTGAAAATTTTACTACATTAATCCATAAGGCCGCCTGGGAAGTCACACCTACGATTAAAATAAATAGAAAAACTGTCAATAGCTACTATCCAAAAGGTGTACATGACAAGATTTCTGAAAAAAGAAAATTGCTACGGGTGTGGCACAAAACAAGACACCCATATGATAAAACAAGGTATAACAAGGCAGCAAGGTAATTAAAAGAATTGCTATCATAACTAAAATCTGATTCTCTTCATAGCTACTTACAAAATATAACATCAACTATGGACACACACTATGCATTGTCGAAAGCGACCAAACGCCTTAAACAACCGAAACAACACATTCCACCAATAAGAAAAATAAATGGGACATGGGCCAAAACGGACCACGAAAAAGCAGAAGCTTTTGCAAACCATCTGCAAACTGTGTTTTAACCTTTAAATATGGCACCTAATAATAATTACAATAAACGCATTAATGCATTCCTCAAAGAAAGGATGCCCAATCATAAGATGAAGATACCTCATGTAACGTTAAAAGAAGTAAAAAAAATAATTACGCATAATCTAAGTCCAAACAAAGCTCCCGGATATGACCTAATCACAGGATATGTAATTAAACAGCTACCCGAAAAGGGAATTCTTATGCTTATACAGCTATTTAATGCAGCATTAAGGTTGTCATACTTCCCTGTTCAGTGGAAAGTATCAGAAGTTATACTTATACCAAAGGATGGAAAACCACTTAATGAACCCACCTCGTACCGACCGATCAGTCTTTTACCAATTATGTCAAAAATACTAGAAAAAATACTATTGAAACGATTAATGGACATAATTGAAGAAAAAGGTCTTATCCCAGATCACCAATTTGGTTTTCGAAGACAACACTCAACGATAGAGAAAGTCCATAGAGTAGTCAATGCCATCAACAAAAAAAAAGTTATTGTACTGCACTGTTCTTGGACATCAGTCAGGCGTTCGATAAGGTGTGGCATACAGGATTATTATACAAACTTAAACAACACTTCCCATACTACCTGTATACTCTCATGAAATCATACCTTCATGAAAGGCACTTCAGAGTGCGATATGAAGCAGAGGTTACATCGCTTCACAAAATAGAATCGGGTGTGGCACTAGGAAGTGTTCTTGGTCCTGTACTGTACCTCCTGTTTACAGCTGACTTGCCGACCTGTCAAGGTACTATCACTACTACATTTGCTGATGTTACGGCTGTACTATCCATAAGCAAGGATCCTTTAGAAGCAACTCGACTACTACAACAGAATGTAAAAATGATTGAGAAATGGACAAAAAAATGGCAGATAAGCCTCAATGAAACAAAATCACATTATATACTATTTACAAAATGTAAACATAATGCAAAACCAATTACTGTGAAGGGTAAAGAACTGCAAGCCACCGATTGTGTAAAATACCTAGGAATGCACCTAGATAAAGGGCTAACTTGGAAAAGACATATTAACATAAAAAGAAAGCAATTGGACATTCAATTTCGTAAATACTACTGGCCTGTTGGAAGAAGATCATCATTATCTATACAGAATAAGATACTATGGTACAAAACTATCTTCAAGCCAGTATGGTCGTACGGTATCCAATTATGGGGTACGACATCCAACTAAAATATTTCTAAAATTGAAAGATTTCAGTCAAAATCTATACGTGTTATGATCGACGCACCTTGGTACATGAGAAATGATGACATATATAGACACCTAAAAATGGAAACCGTGAAAGATGTAATTAGAATATACAGTGAAACGTATGCACAGCGCCTAAGATCGCATCCGAATCCGCTAGCAACAGGCTTAATTAATGATAACCCTCAACAGACACGTAGATTAAAAAGAAAAATACCATTACATAATATAATGTAACAATTAAGGTTGAGTCTCATTGGAGAACACCTTACTATTAAACAAATTGCCATACATGATGTTTAATGCTATAGCTCTAGCAGATTACTTAAAAAAAAAAATGAAATTCGCCGACTATAATAACATATTGGCATTTGTCTTTGTTTAAACTATCCCGTATTTCTTCGTATAATTTTTGTACTTCTTCTTCTTCGTGAGTTTCTGTTGGTGCATATATTTGAACAACTTTCAGCTTCTGTTTATTATTTATTTGTATCACAAGGTATGCATCTCTATCCGATATTCCGACATATTTTTCTACATTGTCAGACCATTTCTTGTTTATCAGAAATCCTACTCCGTTTAAACAATATTTATCCTGTCCTATGTGATACAGTATATGTTGATTTTCACCTGGTCTTCTCACCTCGCTCAATCCAAGTATATCCCATTTGATGTTAGCAATTTCTTCTTCTAATTCATTTAGTTTATCATCCGTTGATAGAGTTCTGACATTATATGTACCTATGTACATCTGATAAATATTTCGGTCATATCCAGGATGTTTTTTGTCACATTTGGGAGGTTTGCTCATTCTGTTTATATTTGTACTAGGCGGTGAAGGAGCTGGTGTCATATCCGGTTGCCCATTATGACCTTAGCTGTTACGGCCTTTCCTTTTTCTTACTGTCATATTGGGGAAAATAAAGCCTAATCTTCCGTACTGGCCGGGGAAATTGGAAAATACATTTTATCCCTACTGCCAGGGTTATTTATCATGTAGCTGTATATACTCTTCTGTTTCAATATTATTGTAATTATTATCATTATCTGTTAATTTGTTCGTTTATTTATCACTTTTAAAATTATTTCGTTCTAATTTATATATAAGTAGAATTATTGTAGGAGCAGAGGTCGTAAAGCTGTGTTATTCTGCTTCCTGATTTTCTGTTAGGGTTTACTCCCTTAGCCTTTGGGTAAACACCCGAAACACAAGGCAGCGGCTTGTTACTGAGGAGATAACAGTGTAAGGTTTTTACGGCGACCTAAACCCGCCGAGGGAGAGACAAAGATTTATGCAGACTTTTAGTGACCAGTTCCTCAAGCTGATCATCTGCATCCTCGTGTCTCTTGCCCTGTTACTACTGGAATCACCTGCCTGAGGTTTTCCATTAGTAGCGCTCTTGGTCCGCGACTGCTTATTCGACTAATGTCTTATGCGCAGCTAACCTACATATCTGTAGGCCAGTCTACTATCCGCCACCTGTAGACGCGCTCCTTACCGGTTAAAGCTCCAGTTCCCTGAAGGTACAAAGTACCACCAGAGATTAATAAATATACTCTTATTTAAATTCGTAGTAATTAAATCGCAACGAACAATTGAGTTTGCAATATTAAATTATCGTGATTATAACTGACAATGAGCCACTGCACTGTTCGGGTCAGGACGTATGTACGTATAAATATGTATATAATTCAGAAATTCGTGTATTTCGATTTCTTTAAATCCGTTCCAGCTCATTTGGGCGAGATCGTACAATTGACGAATTTAATTTTAGCCGACGATTTACAAAAATTACAATTTTTTAAGTCGGTAAAAGAAAACCTTTACATTCCCCCCTTCTATGGTCTATGCCTAGCCTGTGTAGGCTATCAGTAGATGTTATCATAAGTAAATTCAATTTAATCCGATCCAATTAATGTGTAGAGCTAATTACTATTCACATAGCGGCTTTTCATCATTACGTGCCATTAACTAGAGTAAATCTAGCGGTTTCGTCCGTTGAAGGTCGCGAACCTCCTTCACATTATCGAGTAGACTAATTGTTGTCCAGTTGGTATGAGAATGCTTCTTTGCCGTTTTCTTAATGACTTCTTGCACACATGGTAGATCACGGTGTAGTGTCTCAGTACTTACGTATCAACGAGCATCTGCAGGTGTTCTCCGAGTTTTATTCCGAAATGTCCGTATTATTTTTATATTACTTTTCGCGCTGCATCGCCACAACTGACATCCATATGACTATAGTGACATGCGTACCTGTTTAAACACCCTGCTATTTAGGCTAAATTTCGATTTTATTCCTAATAGCCAATACATTCGTCTTACTATTATATTATGTTCTTTTAGTTGCAATATGTTAACTCCACGTCATCCTGCTATCCGGATATAATTCGAGATATTTCACTTCGTTTTTAATCGGCACGATGTTGTTGTTCAATAATAATATGTTTTGTAATAATTTTCCCGTTCGTAGTAAGGGGCGTTGATTTTGTTTCATTAACTTTGACTTTCCATTTCTCACATTAAGGTGTGATGAGATTTAAACTGTTCGAACATAAGAATAATTTCCGTATTAAATTTGAGCTTCGCGATACCTCGACGATATAGATACGGTGCTGAATAGAAATAAAATTTATATCGTACGAAAAGATAACAAACGCGCTTTTATTATCGTAACAGTCGCGATTTCAGCTGTGAACAACTGAAGATAGTTAAACACGCTTTTCAAAGAACCACCTACGGAGCTGTTAAAGTTCATCAATCTTAAGACTCCGACTAGAAAGCTCGACTTGATAAAACTGTTATAGCCTACACGGATAAAAGGCGCAATGCCGGTTAATAAATATATAGTAGCGAGTAAATTTAAACGCGGAATATACCTAACATTTCCGCAATGAGCGATATTACTCTCGCGCGTGTGTGTGTGTGCGCGCGCGCGTGTAAACATATCTATGTTTGTTAAAGATTTCTACTCTGCTCGCTGTTACGCAACTTTTACCTTAACCATAGGTTGTCCGGTTGTACACGTTGTTTCATTTAAGATGCCGCCGCCGTTACTAACACCGCCGATATGCCGCGGTTATATCTATATAAGTAGCAGCCAGCCGCTATTTTCGAACGTGGTCGCTTCTCGTGTCGCGATTTCAAAAAGTTAAAAGTAAGCAGTGGAGTGAATCTCGCGGGAAACGATTCATTTTGAAAACTTTTCATCATAGTAGTCGTCCTATAACCCACTTAACCGTTATCTCGAGCGGCCTTAACGTCTCCCTGTCTACGGTAGTCGGACTATCTAAGCTCTCTAAGACGGCTATTCTATTGTCTGCTACTATATAACGTTTCCTGTTTCTAGCCTCTTCATCTTGTTATATACCTCGCGGCTCTCTTTTCTTGCTAGAAGAATTAAGTAATTTTCGAAAATAAAGGCGAATCTCTCTCGGTGAAAGTTCGCTAGTTTCTACTTTTCCCATTTCATCGGTTGTTGTATATACGTAAGATAATCTTTTATATATATATATACAGTAAGATTTCACTTATCAGGATATTTCCTGACACACACACACACACACATAATAAATACCCTCTTCTCCGGGAAATACCTTTTCTTAATTACGACCACCCGCCGGCTGTATACAAACTTAGACTACTACGTTGGGCTTTGTTTACTAAAAACTAATAGAGTTTCGAACGCTGAGGAGTTGAGGAGAAACAATTTTGTTTTTAATTCTCGTCCGACTATTGTTAAAGATGAAAGAAAGTGAGGTTTATATATATATATATATATTTGTTTGCTGCCTTAATAGAAACCCTATGAGATAATTCCTATATTTATAATGTAGCAAGGCTCAGATAGGATTTGCTATAACTTTACAATAGCCTTGTTTTCGTTATCCTTTTATATGTTCCAATTTTAATTTTTCGTTAATTTCAATAAACTTGACGGGCTTTAGTGTCGCTTTTATCATAAATTTTTCTGCGTGTCTATGTGTATAATTATTGAACGAGTATTAATCAACGATAGCGACGATTGTTCATTGTTTAATAGTGAAAATATTGTTTAAGTCAAATGAATAATTCAACGAAAACGCACACTACGAAAGTCTGTACATAAAGAAATGCGGGAGATTATAAAACGGATCCCGATAGGGGCGGAAATTCTGTTTAGAATTTTGTGTTCAAATTACACATTTTTCTTCATTTGGTTACGGCAACGACTATTTCACAATTCGGCTAGTCCTATTCATAATTATATTTAACTTTTATTTTAATTTCATCAAAATTTTGATACTCATAATTACTCGCGATCTTCAAACTAAATAAATTTGTTTAAAAAAAGAAAAAAATTGAATATTTTCATTTATAATTAGATAAAATAATATCGGAATAAACGCATAGACAAAAGGAAAAAAAAAACGATTTATCAATAAAAGTAAAACGATAAAAGTAAAACGATATATTAATAAACCCGAGTTTACGTTTCAAACAACATGTCGTGAACTAACCTCGACATAACAAGCTACTATCTTAACTATATAGAGAAAACCACATCTGATTGGTTCTTAATTGACCAATCATCGTTCTCCACGCAGGATCAAGTCGAAAGCCATCCACCCTGTTGAAGTTTTGAATGTTTCAAACTCTAAGGCTTCCCTAACAATTCTTTCACTAAACATATCTACTTTGGCAAGAATTGTTGTTTCTTTAAACCTTATTACGTGTCCTGTAACCGTTTGATGTTCCGCCACAGTCGACTTTTCGACAATCCCATACTTGCAATCCGCTAGAGCTCTGTCTGTTTGTCCCACATAGACAAGACAACAATTGCATGTTATTCCGTACACACCCGCTACTTCCCTCCCTGGTATAAGATCCTTTTCATTTTCACCATATTACACAATTTGACGCACGTGCCAAACACAATATTATTCCTGTACAATATTCTGCCAAAACGATCACAAATGGGATGCGTATCGTAACTAATATTTCTTTGTCCAAACTAGAATTCTTTACGTTCATCTTTCTTCTGCAAATTTTAAAAATTATATATGTTCATTTATGTATATACTTAATATTTTACATTATATATATACATATATATATATATTAAAAATTATTATAGGAAACTTTATCAGAGATATCATAATGAAAATATGTATATATTTAAACAACTATATGATAGGTTGAATAAATTAGTTAAAAGACGACTGTTACAAGAAAAAAAATGCTCATTACAACACGTTTTTCAGTAATATACCACAAAAATCAGCTATGGAAAGTAAACAAATATTTTTCCCGGGGACAAACAAACTTGCCTCCTATTAAAAAACCTGGAAATGTAGATATAGTAGCGTACTCAAACGAAGATAAAGCTGAGCTTATAGCAGAACACTTTCAGAATATACATGAACAGAATAAAGCAATGTCCACACGATACCACGAACGGAAATTAAAACAAAGAATAAATACATTTTTAACAAATAACGTACCTGCATTAAACTATGCTGACTTAACCTCACCGAAAGAGGTCAAGAACTGCATTAGATCACTAAGAAATACATACTCTACCGGACACGATAAAATTAGCGTAAAAATTATTAAAAATTTATCTCGTAAAGGTGTAGTTGCTCTCGCAGTGTTATTTAATTCCTGCATTCGTTTGTGCTACTACCCTCTGTCGTGGAGACTGTCCTTAATTGTACCTCTTCCTAAACCTGGCAAGGATGCTTCCTTGATGAAAAAAATACGACTTGTTAGTCTGCTCAGTAACATTAGCAAGAAAATATTACTCATTAGATTTAGAAAACATAGCGATTTAAATGGTATTCTTAATAAGTTCCAATTTGGTTTTCGACCACATTTAAACACTACCACGCAGCTAGTAAGAATTTGTGATCTAATTACTGATAATTTTAATAAAAATAAGCATACTGGGCTAGCACTGCTAGACATTGAAAAAGCTTTTGACACTGCTTGGCACGATGGAATTCTGTATAACTTAATAAAATATGGTTTTCCATATTAACTAGTTTCCATGACTAAAGCATATTTACATAACAGGAAAGTTTATGTGAAAATTAAAAATCAGAAATCTAAAGTCAGATATGCATCGCAGGAGTACCTCAGGGCAGCATCCTTGGTCCATTCTTACGATAAGCAACAGATTAACCCTCAGTTAGGCACGCGGCGTATACAGTACGCCACTGATTATATATACACGTATATCTTCTAAACCACAGTTCACTCAAGACTGTACGTCAGTCTAACCTCTAACCGTAGTCTATGGAATGTGATTACCGAGTATGGTATTTTTTACAAGTACCATTAAAAAGTTATTTAACGATTAGTCTCGCGGAAACTGTTTTGGCGTATACAGTACGCCACGCGACCATTTACGTAATTATTTGATGTTCTATACCGCGCTGTCCAGTGCGTTGGTTTTAACTTCTTTCAGTAGTGTTCCGAACATATTTGTGGAATGTGAGTTTATTTCTGTTACTGTTTACATAATTTGCTTGGTCAAAACTTGATTTTGTAAATATAATATACCGCATAACCTCTGTAAGTATCTAATAATAATTTATTATTTTGATATTGTTTCACACTTTTACGTTATTCGAGAAATACATTTACAAATATGATAAATTATTATAAATAATTTAGAAATGATTTTCATCCAAAACTTTCGGTTTTCAATTTGTAGAAAATGGAGGCTGTTAGAAATATTACTGATGAAGAGATTTTAGCTATAATAGAAGAAGAGGAAGTCGAGATTAATGATAGTGATTTAGATTTATCCGATGAAGAAATAGAATTCAATGATCATGATAGTTGTAGTGCACAAGAAGGAGACGCTGAAGATGAGCCGGAAATGGAAATTCCGAAACAAATGTATACTGGGAAAGACAAAAAAACTACTTGGGCTGCTACACCTGTTAAAAGTAAATATGCGAAAACAGTCAAGTGTAATATTTTGAAGAACATATTCCCAGGACCAGCGAAAACGTGTGACAATATTTCAGATGAAATATCTGCATTTTTCAAACTAATTTATGATGTCATAATAAATGAAATCGTAGCATATACTAATAAATACATATCCAGTTTACAGTCCAGTTTTACTCGAGAACGAGACTGTACGCATACAACAAAAGTTGAAGTGTTAGCTGTTCTAGGGCTTCTGTATTTAACAGGTATAAAGAGAGCCAACCATACTAGTTTTTTAGAACTTTGGACAGATGATGGTACTAGCATTGAAATTTTTAGAGCGTGTATGTCGTATAAGAGATTTCTATATATGTTACGATGTATTCGTTTCGATGATGCTGCTAATCGCCAGGACAGGAGAAAATTGGACAAACTTGCGGCAATAGGAACAGTTGTTGACGAATTTACAAAAAATTGTAAGACTTGTTACCAACCCGGCAAATTCGTTACGATCGATGAAAAGCTGGAATCATATAGAGGACGATGTAGCTTCATACAGTACATACCCAGCAAACCAGCTAAATATTGTCTGAAAATATTCGCAATGTGCGATGTTAAAACTCACTACACTTGTAATTTGGAAGTTTACGCTGGGAAACAGCCAGAAGGGCCTTATAAACATGAGAATACACCAAGTGATATAGTGAAAAGGCTAGTTCAAAGTATAAAAGTTCAAGAAGGAATGTGACCGTGGATAATTGGTACACTAGTTACCCATTAGCGTGTGATTTATTGAATTATAAATTAACCCTAATGGGCACTGTAAAAAAAAATAAAAGAGAAATTCCAGCGGAATTTTTTCCAGATATATCTAGAAAACCTACAACAACAATCTTTGGTTTCCAGGATAAAATGACGTTAGTATCATATACACCAAAAAAGAATAGATCTGTTATTTTACTATCGACAATGCACTTTCTGGATGAAATTGATAAATTCACTGGGGAAGATGCTAAGCCTGAAATAATTACATTTTATAATATGACAAAAGGAGCCGTTGATTCGGCTGATCAAAAATGTAGCGTTTATTCTTGTTCAAAAGGTGGCCCATGACTTTATTTTTTGCGTTATTGAACATTGCTGAAATCAATAGCCATATTCTTTATTGTTGGACCAAAAAGGAATTTCAATTACCCAGAAAACAGTTCCTAAAAAATTTATCGCTCATATTAGTAAAGGGACTTATACAGGAGCGAAGTAGTTTGACAAATTTAAGCTCCAAATTAAAAACTACGGTGTCCAAATATTCTGAAACAAATCGAAGCGGAATAAATGTAGAAGAAAATTCTACAAAAAGTAAAGATCGTTGTTACATGTGTGGTCGTGCTAAAAATAACTACACTACTATTATACGTTACAAATGTAGGAAATTTTGCTGCAAAGCGTACAATGCAGCTATATGCACGAATTGCAAAGTTAACGAATAGCACTAATTATACATAAATATAACTATCGATAAATAAAAATTATTAAAAGTAGCAAATTTTCATTCTTTCTGGACAGAAAATGTTCTGGCGTACTGTATACGCCGCGTGCCTAATTACGTAACATTTTAAGGCGCGCCTAACTGAGGGTTAACCGCTGCAATTAACAAAATATCCAAATACTTTCATAAGTGGAAAATTAAAATTAATGATAGTAAAACAGAGACTATTATTTTCACAAAGTGTAAACCCGCTATAAAAATGACTGTTCGAATTCATAATGAGTACCTAGACTGGAAATCTAAAGTAAATTATCTCAGTGTAACATTAGATAGTAAGCTAACTTTTACTATACATATTAACGAGTGTATCTACAGGGGACATAAAAAAACGAGTGTGCTGTTTCCAATATTTAACAGGAAATCTACGCTATTACCAATGAACAAGCTTTTGATTTATAATCAGGTAATTCAACTTAAAATTCTTTATGCTAGTCCTGTATGGTCGAACACCTGCCTAAGTAATATAAACAAATTACAATGATTACAAAATTAAGAATAGTGTTGAACAAAGATACACGCCTATTGAAACAATGCATGACATTTTAAACTATCCCTACATACAAGAAATAATAAAAAACAGGACCTTAAAATTTTTTAAGTGATTAAAAATTACTTATGAATTACACGTTTCAGGTTTTTTGCGGAATTTTTCCTGTAAATTTCATTAATTTTTCGGAACGATAGAACGGTATATTATAAGTTATTCTTTTCTTGGTAAAATTTAATTAATCAAAATATACTTCTTTTCTTCTTCTTCTATATATATATATATATATATATATATATATATATATATATATATATATATATATATATATATATATATATATAATTGTTAAATGTATTGGAGAGTAGTGATTTTAACAAAATATACCACAATCACTAGAGGTTTTTAATCGCGAAGCTTTTCGACAGTTACGTAATTTTCCAGCACACACCAAAATTATTACATCTTTTTTATATATGAATTACCAGAATTGTTTATATAACGACAACTTAAAATTTGATATACATATTTCACTAGCCAGACGTAATTTCAATATATATATATGAATAGAGAGTTAGAGGAACAGTTGAAGTGATAGTGAAAGAGATTTATCGAATTAGAAGCAACATAACACCAACATGAAATGTAACTTTTGTTATTGACATGAACGTCCGGATCAGGATAACTGACAGATAATTCTATTACTACGAAATGGGAACTGTCTGTTCGTTGTCTGAAGCAACGCGAAATCTGTATCAAACTGGACGAAGGACTGTAACATTAAGCTTAATGAGCAAAAATCTGTGTCACTTTTGCCTTGCGGAAATAAGATTTCAATCAAGCAGTTTATATAAATAATCAAAAAATGCCTAGCGATGAGACGGCAGAAATAGATAACTTGGAGAGCTCACATCGATGCGAAAGCTCAACAAATCAGAGTAAAAATTCGCCAAATTTATTGGCTTATTGGTTCGACAATCTAAGATGAAGATTGAAAACAAAGTACTTATCTACCAAACCATCATACGACCCATTTGGTCGTATGGAATTCAATTATGGGGGTGCGCCAAAGCATCAAACAGAAGAATTATACAAACAGTGTAAAACAAGATTCTTCGCATGATAAATAACTCTAGATGGTTTGAACGGAATGAATTATTGCATAATGATCTTACGATTAAGTTGGTCGACGAAGTTATTGCTGACTATGCTCACCGGTATGAACGCAGACTCCAGAAAAACCCGAACACGGAAGTATCCATCCTCCTCAAAACCGGCGAAAACTCAAGACGCCTTAAACGTCTCAATCCAAAGAACCTAGAACTCTTGTAAAATATTTATTAAATGTGTATTTGCATGCTTGTGTATGTGTACACATGCAGAGCATTATGTGTGTGTTGTAAGTATACAGGTATATTCATAAATAACAGTGTTTAGCTATTGAGCTATCTCTGTAACATGTTAATAATTTCAGTTTTAATCATAATTTATTTTGTTTGCTGATGATATCAAAATTTGTGCTCCTATATCTTCACTAGCTGACTGTGGATCTTTACAAACAATAAGCTGGTTCTGTGGAGCAAAGAAAATCATTTACCTTTCAATTATGATAAATGCGTCCACATGAGTTTCTGTAGAAATAGAAATAGGTACTCGTTCACTTACACGATGAATGGTAAGCGGATAATTAAAAAATCTGTGGTGCGGGGTCTCGGAGTTAATATTGATGACAATTTAAAATTTTCAATACATGTAAGCGATGTTGTTAATCGCTCTTATAAAATGCTAGGTTTTATTATAAGAAATTCATATGTGCTTCCATGGACGCTACTGTCGCTTTATAATGCATTTAGTCCTTTAGAATACTGTTCAATTATTTGGGATCCGTATTATAATAAATACATTAGGTTAATTGACAAAGTTCCGTGTAAATTTTTAAAATATCTATATTACCGTATATCAGATATTTACCCTAAATATATGAGTTACGATATATTAAGAATTATAATGGATGTAAGGTCTTTACAGAAGGAAAATAGCCAAATTAAGGTTTCTTCATGATGTATGCAACGGTAGAGTTAATAGTGAGTATTTAACATCAACCGTCTCCTCCGTTGTACCAAGACCAAATAGGCGATCGAATCGTTTTAACCTCGGTTTAAGTTATCCGTTGCCGTCAGCTTTCCGCTTATATAATTCTCTTTTGAACATATTTCCCTGTATGGATATGCATACTTTGATAACAGATATTTCTTTAATAAGTTGCTTCCCGAGCATATTTTGCAATGAGAACAGGAGTTTCGCTGTTGTCTAATGGTTCTAGATTGTTATTATGTGGTGGGTGTTTGGTATATGTGTTCCTTTACTAATGTACATGTAGTATATACGTTAAGGTTTATATTGTATTTATTAATTTGTTGAAGATTATTCGTCCGTTTATTTCGAGTAAGATTGTGTGAATGGGGTGTGAATGATGTATGTTTTAATGAGTGCGAGACTTGCGAATGGGTGTAGTTTTTTCTGGTGTGTTTAATAGGTGTGAGGCTGGTGAATGTGTTCAATGTATTTTATTTTTTTTACTTTTAATTTTATAATTTAAAAAAAATTATTCATTGTATTATTTTATTTATAAGCCTACACTATAATTGGCTTTTAGCTGTTGTGTGGCTTCATTAAATAAATAAATAAATAAATAAATCATTATTAAGTGCTGTTTCCGTATGGAAGGTAGGCGACTAATTACCTGTATATATTTTGTAGTACAGAGTAAGTAGCGTACGGGGCAATCATAATATGGTGTTAGCGCAGATAGTCACAACCATCTGGGAGAGCTTATTATAATTGCTTTGTTGTCACGGACACAATGCACCATGTTTTTTTGTAGTGTACTACAGTCGATAGAGACATATCAGGGAACTGCAGCTATCATTCGCAATACTTTGTTTTGATACGTCTGGATTCTTTTTATTTTGCTGGTCGAAGCACATCCCTATAACTCAATAGTGTAAGAACAGGAATTTACTTTTTTTATGTTTAGATTTAAGTCCGAGTAACCAGAGAAGGTTTGTAGTTTTTTGTTTTTTTTTTTTAATTCCATTTTTTAGGTTTTAATATAGTATAGCCACGGTTAGAGATGTGTAGACCAACGTATTTAGCAAGTGGAGTTTGTTCTATTGCTGTGTTATTTACTTTTACTACATATAGTTCGGAAACCGAATTTATGATTAGGAATTATTGTTCGTTTTTAACCGTTTGAACATTTTTACGAAAAAGCTTTTCAAACAGTTTTACATTAAGAGGAAAACACTGAACACGTAACATGACGTTGTAGGTGTACATAATCACTACCGGTGCTTTACATGCCAATTTAATATTCGCGCAGTGATAAGGTCGTAATCGGGTGATTTTTGATTGTTTATTTTATTAATATTCAATGGTGATAACAGTTTCAGCTTCGTCTTTGGATATTTACGAAGTAGCTCTAAAGTCATTAACTTCATTCACCGTGGATGAATTTATGTTATAACGTTTTAGATTAGCGGTGTTTAGTAAACAGTTCAACCTTAGTAAGGTCATATTTTCCCCTGCTCCCGGTTTTTCATTTTTAACGGTTTCTCTGGTTAGGACCGTGTAAGAATCTCGTTGCTTCGCACAATAAAAAATGGCCCCCTTTTATGAGCGATAAGTGTTTGACAAACTCGGAAAACGCATTGTTTCTCTACTCTTGTAGGAGATCTTTTAATTTTTCTCATCTGATCGTTTAATCCACTTTTATCATTGTCATCTTTAGTTTAGCATCCGTCTACGTATTAATCTGCTTTTAATGTTTATTTCCTTACGTAAAGAATTAGGGTATATTATTGAGTCTTTTACAGTCAGAGGTTGAGCAGGCGTGCTCCTGAAAGTAAAATATAACGGAATTTAATTTTGTCGGGTATGCACGTACGCAAGTGTGTGTGTGTGTGCACGTACATTTAAATTGTTTTTCCCGCTTGATTTTTATTTTTCACCGAAGTCAATAGGAATTTGTCGTTCGCGTTCTGGAGATGTGATAAAGTTTTATAATTAAGCTTGACGCTTAGATTGCAGTAAAATCGAGTTTTACGATGAAAGCGGAAAATATTCAGCGTGCATTCGAGTACGTGCTGGATAATAATATTTCTCGTTTTATTACCATTATGATCATTATAATATCTTTTTTCTCCGTAACTTTAAGAGAGTATTTTTTCAGATGAAAATAATAATATTGATTATGGATGTAATGATAATGCTGATGTAAATAATAATCATAAAAATAGTAATAATTACAAAAATAAAAATGGTAATAATAGTAATTACAATAATGACGATAACTCTCGAATTACGGAGCCTCTTCTCCTAAAGGGGATAATTAACTTTAAGTTGACCTTTGAATGTACATCGTTAAACTTTCACGTTAACTAGACACAATTTATATTATATATATATATATATATATATATAAATATGTATAGTGAAAGATAAAGAGAGATTATAAATATCTTCAAGCACTTTACAGTGACGACAACAACATAACGAGACGTTATTGCTCATTATTGCCGTGTCAGAATTTTGAAATTTTCTCGAGAACCAGGTTAAAATTTTTGCTCGTGCTCATTTCGTGTATGGCGAAGTTGTCTTCTGGTTTAATTTTTTGTCCAAAAATCTAATTTTATTTCGTAAAATTTGCCGCATTATTAAATTTCCCACTCACGAACATTTCAGATTCCTACAGCGGAAAATAACGAAGATAATTAATTATAATTATGCTGAATCCATTATTTACAATACTATTATTTGTATTCGCCGTCAAGTCACACATACACACTATATTTAGGTAGTGTTCGACCCGTTATATAGTTATGCATCGGATAAAACATCATCCTCTTTGACTAGATCGATATTTAAGTATCGCCCGATTTTATTAAAAAAAGTACACACCAGTTTTACAACTTAATGACTAGTTACCGAGCTATCATATTCTCTCGAACGAACCCATAACAAAATTTTCTTATGTCACGTTGATAAGGTAGAATTTTCAAACAGAATGAACTACGTACCTTCGTTCATCGCTATTTTGTCCGCACGTATTTATTTAGAAATTTCTAATAGTGTACGTCTTTTTATATTTTTCCGTCTTTTAAATTTCTTTGGCATCTAAAAATAGCTTTTCGTCTAGATGAGGTTTCCTTGAGACTATCATGAATCTATTTTTCTCGGTGTTTATACTAATTCCTTCTTTCTTTCTTTCTAATGCCACTATATCACGGAATTTTTGTGGTTCTGTTATTGTTTCTGCTAGGAATGCCGTATCATTAGCAAATCGAATTACTGAAGTACGTTCGCCTCCTATTATTATTCCTTCACTACGACCTTCTAGGGATTGTGCAAATATCGCCTCAGAATTCAAATTTAATAGTATCGGCGGTATGACGCATTGACTTCCCGTCTTTGTGCTTGTTGTCTATTAGTACTCTTGCATATTGGTTATCATACAGAGTTTGTATTATTCTAATATCTGCCTGCTTTATGTATTGTTTTTATTAATTCCACATGTCGTACTTTATCAAATGCTTTATTATAATCCATAAAGTAAATGTATACTGATTTTCCTCCGAACTCCAAATGTCTTTGGATTAATGTTTTTATACAAAATAGAGCTTCTATAAATATCTGGTCAGCTGGTCGACACAAAATAATGATTCTGACATGGAAATACGAACTTGTATTGAACTAGCTATAAATACGTTTAAGAAATTAAGAAACACCCTTTGCCATTGGAGATTAAGCTTACAGATTAAAAATAAGTTACTAAAATGCTATCTTACATGGAAGCGAGACCTAGACTATAAGAGATAATATGAAGAAGCGGACATAATTATTTGAAATGTGGTGCTACCGAAGAATGTGAAAAATACCTCGGACTAAGGAGATCAGAAATGAGGAGATCTAAAATGAATGGGAACCGACAGAATATTAATGGCAGTAGTGAAAAAACGGAAGATAAGTTTTTTTTGGTCATTTTATGAAAGGAGAAAAGCACAAGCCATTACAAACGACAGCAATGGGCATGACTGAAGGAAAAAGTAAACCGGAAAGAAAATGTATATCGTGGCTCGTTAACATAAAAAAATGGACCGGTACCAATGAGACAGAAGAATTTGTCAAAATACTAAGAAATAAGAACCGGCTACAACAGATTTTCGATGCATGCTGAGGGATAAACAATACCCGAATCGGGTTGTATGAGAAGAAAAAGAAGAAGAAGAATGGTGTTCGTCTAATACGTAATTATATATATATATATATGTGTGTATCACTACTATCATCACAATGGGTTGTTGGAATTGGAGGATTCAACTTAGGTAGTGTTCATGTTGGCCGGATCAACGAGCTTGAATTATTATCTGATTCAAGCATTTCTTTTTCCGCATCTTTGAAATAGTTAGGTATAATTATTGACAGTAAATTATGGTTCATTCCTCATTTCCAGTACATTTCTTCAAAGTGTACGGACATATATAATAAATTACTGCGTTTACAAAAAAATGCATCGGGTCTTGAATTTAAGGAACGTGCGATTTTATATAAAGGCCTCATTCAGGCCCGTTTTGGGTATGGTGCTGCCATTTACGTTAATCAAAGAATTCTTGGTCTAGCCAGCAAGCAGCAGAGGAAATTTCTGCTTCGGATGGCTTCTTTATATCGAACTACCCCGACCTCCGCAGCTTGTGTTGTCTGTGGTGTCTTGCCGCTCGATCTATTTCTTGTCGGTAGGGCTCTCACTGGCGAGCATAGGGTCGGAGGGGGGTTGCTGAGATGAAACATTCGAGCCTGCTAGGAGGTATTTCTGTACAGTCTGTTCCGTATTTGAAATTTAAAAAACAGATAATGTCTTTGTTGGTTGAGAAGTGGCAGGACCGGTGGGATAAAGCTGAAACTGGCAGGAAGACGTATGCTTTTCTTCCTGATATTTCTTTACGTTTGAAAATGCTTAAGTTTGACGTCAACTTCTACAGTGCTCAGGTGTTGTCAGGTCACGGCAGGTTTGGTTCCTATCTTCATAGGTTCCGGCTTGTTAATGATCCTGTCTGCACGTGTTGTACTGTAGGTGAGGTAGACGATGTACACCATAAGTTGTTCACTTGTCCTGCAGTATTTGAAAATACAAGTAAGAAGCGGTAATGATGTGTGATTCTTAGCTTTAAACACTAAACATAGATCATCGGCATAGGAAACAAGCTGACATGTAGCATTAATATAAGAATAGAAATTTTCAACTTTAAAATGCACAGTGGAGTACAGTATGTTCCACAAAGTAGGTCCGAGTACCGAACCCTGAAGAACTCCACAAGAAGCTGCTCTAACTCCAGCCGACAGTAGCGGAACGATTCTTAAAGTAATCTATAATTCGGAATTTAGGATCTCTCAATGAGTATAGTCGTTTGCCTCCTTTGCCGTTTCTAAATTTTAGAGAAAATAAAAAGATTATACAAATCTTCCCGAAATTTTTAATGAAAAAATAATTATAAACCTTCATATGATAAATTTAATCAATTTTTATATTAGGCAAAAAGTTTTTATTTTACCGAGCTATTTAATGTAATTGTTTATGTATCAATTCTATATTTCTGATTCGTCGATGGTGTGTTGTTTACCACGTTCGCTATTAGATTATTTTATAACTGTTTTTTCCACTTTTACAGATTTTCTAAAATTGTACTTTTAATTGTTTTCTTACATTTTAGTTTATTTTATCTTTCTCATATTATATTTTTATACATTGAATACGTTCATATTTTATTTTTGTCTTGTTTTATATCCACCTGATAGTAACTTAATAGCCGAAAAGTGTTGTGAAATTTAGTAATTTTAACTACTTCTTTGTTGTTTATTTTTTTCATATATTATATATATATATATATATATATATATATATATATATGTGTGTGTGTATATACAAATACAAATACAAATACAAAACCTTTATTTCCATTATTTGTAACATACCTATGTAACCTTAATACTTATATAATAAATATTATCTAGTACACTATATTTAAAACAGGAAATTTGAGCCCATTGTCGAGCATTGGCCTCCTTCAATCAAGCATCCACATATTTCTTCCCCAATTGATTCCATTCCACCCGATTTTGAGTTTTACGCATCCAATATTTTCCTGCGTGATTGACGATATCTTTACTCCATCTTGTTTTTGGTCTTTTACACGGTCTTCTCTTGTCTAATGGTAACCATTTAGTGCTTCTCCTGGCCCCCATCTGTTCGGTTTCAACCGCATGACATGTCCAGCCCAATTCCACTTAATTTCACGTATTATTTGTAGAGCGTCCTCCATCTTCGATCTGGATCTTAATATTTTGTTACTTATCTTATCCAACCTAGTTACTCCAACCATTTTTCTTTCCATTGCTCTTTGAGCTATTTGTATTTTTTTACACAATTTACTCGTCAATGACCATGTTTGAGCGCCATAAGTAATGGTAGGGAGGACACATATGTTAAAGATTTGTGCTTTTTTAGTACGATCTAACTTAAGTCCAAATATTTCTTTTAAAGACCAAAATTTTTTCCAACCTAACGCTATTCTTCGGTTTACCTCTTTTACCGTTCTATCTGTGAAGGAAACTAATTGTCCTAGATATATAACATCGTCTGTAACGTCTTTCCGTTAATTTTAATTTCTCTTTTATCTCCGTTTGTAATTAAACTCGTTTTTTCAAAGTTTATTTCGAGATCTTTTATTTTTGAATTAGCTTCTAGTTCCGTTAACATGCTTTTTAATTGGTTTGCAGAAGCTGAGATTAAAGTTACATCATCTGCAAATCGTAGATTCGATATAAAGGTTCTGTTTATTTTTATACCCTTTTTTTCCCAAACTCAAATTTCTGAATATCTCCTCTAGCACAGCATTAAATAGAATTGGTGCCAGTGGATCTCCTTGACGAACACCTCTTCTTAAGGGAAAATTTTCACCTTCTTTATCCAGAATAATCTTTCCATATCTGTAGATTGTCTGTAGTTGAAAAACCAGATCTGAAACCTGCTTGTTCTGGCTGTTGTTGTCATCCGATACTTTATATAGCCTTCTGTAGATTATTTTTGTGAATATCTTGTACAACGATTGCAACAGACTTATTGGTCTATATTTTTTTATGTCTTCCTTTTTACCATTTTTGTATAATAATATTATTTCCGTTTAAAACCATTACCTGGGTATTATCTCTTCACTTAATATTAAATTAAACAAATATGTTATTTCTCTAGCTAGAACGCTTTTTCGTTTGTGATTCCATCACTTCCTGGTGTTTTTTCTTTTCCCAAGTGGTTTAATGCATTTTCTATTTCCGTTACCAAGAAACATGGAACGTCCATTTCCGTGCTTCCTATGGATATTATGTAATTCGTATGTCTTCTATCTTCATATAATTTTTTATAATACCCCGTTGCGATTTTAATAATACTTTGACGATCATGTTCAATGTTTCCATTACTATCTCTCATTGCTGTAACTAACTTTCTGCCCCTTGTCAGCATTTTTTTTATTTTTCTGATGGAGTTAGTATTCTTAAGTATGTTTTTTATCATTGTTTCGTTCCTGCGTATATAATATTTCTAATTTTTGAACGTATTAACTTACAAATTACATTATATTCAATTTTTTCTTTCAATGTATTGTTCTTTTTAAATTTGAATTTTTCTCGTTTTTGTATATCTTTTCTAAGGTGATAAGGAAATTTTTTAGGTTTTTTATTCCCGGTCCGGGATTGTGGAATTTCTTCCTTAATACATTCCATATGTTTGTTGTAGTATTATTGTACTTCATCTACGCCGCATTTCTTGGTGTTATATTCTATACATTCCTTTAGCTTTTTGTTAAATTGCTCGTTCAATTTGGGGTCCATTGTTCTTATCCTTTGGTTTCGGATTGTTCTTTTCCTTGTAGATTTTTTAAGTAATAAATTTATTATAATTAATTTATGGTCTGAGTGAAATTCTATATTTGAAATGTTCATGTTTTGAATGTGTTTGATATCCTTTACTAGGGCGAAATCTATTTCATTCTTATATTCGCCATTTGGAGAAATCCACGTCCATTTTTTGCCTGCTCTTTTTTTAAAAAAAGAGTTCAGAATTTTCATATTTTAATTCTGCCAAAATTCTATCAATTTCCATCCTCTTGCATTGCGTGTTCCATAGCCGTATGGACCTAGTATTTTTTCTTCTCCATATTGCCTCTTCCCGATTTTGCTATTGAAATCTCCCATGATTAATAGTTTATTACGCTTGTTATGTTTTATACGTCGTATTGTGTCATCAAGTAAATCATAAAATTGATCACATTCATCTTCTGTTGAATCCGACGTTGGTGCACAAATTTGAATCAATGTTATCTGTTGTTTGTCAAATAATTCCAACCTTAGAACTGCTATTCTTTCCGAAACTCCTTTTACGCTAATTATGTTGTCCTTTGAGCCTTTTGCTATTATAAAATTTACTCCTCTTTGTCCTTTCGTTTCTCCTTTGTATTGAAATAACGATCCATTTTTTCCTTCTATAACTTCTTCCCCGAGTCTTCTTACTTCGGCTATTCCTAAAATATCTATCTGGAAATGCTGCATTGCTTGTTCTAATTCAATTATTCTTTCTTCCGTTTTTAATGATTTTACATTTAGTGTGCCTATGGTCAGCATCCTGTTTTTATTTGTATCGCTTTTCTTGTTTGTTTTTTGTTAACTGTGTTAGGGTATTATTATTAGTAGTATTGATTGGAAGGTGGTGGCCTTTATTTCCCTCGGTGGCCAACCTTTCTGGGCAATGTTTGTTTATGCTTTTTTCTTGTTTTTTCTTATCTAACGTGTATGTCGGGCTAGCCCTCATTATTTGCTATTGTAACGATGATTGTGATCTCAGCTGTGAGCGGTAAGTATTATTATTATTCTTTGAAACTTTTTTGTATATATATATATATATATATTATATATATATATATATATATATATATATAACTAGCTGAAAGTCGATATTTGAACTGTTCGAACAATTTTTTATAATTACTAGTTTCTATTCTAGCTTCTTATGAGGAATCTACATGACGCCGTCAAATCCGTAAAATATCTGCTATCGACGGTGAAATCGTTTAAGATACAAATTTCCTCAGTCATCGTGAAAATCTTTAAAGCTCGAACCTTTCTGAAATACGTACATTTTTTTAATCTCGGCGTACTACGTAGTGTATATAATAAGTTGGAATTAGTTTTAAACTGCTTATGGGGTGTCGTAGGCGATGCAGCAGCCCCCCGTTTAGACGTATGACAAGCACTTAAGGATTTGCGCAAATTGAGACGGTTTTCTTCATGCCGATTCTACTGAAAGGTAGAAAAAGCTTTTAATCAGATTGCAGTTGAAGGACATTAATTTCCTCTTCGGGGAAACTAGTTTTTACTATCCACCTACCTACACTGATATGCGAAACTATCGTATAGTAACACGGTTCTAACCCGTAGAGTACGTAAAGATATGTTATATAATATATATATATATATATATATATATATATATATATATATATATATATTCGACGTTGATTCTCTTCTTTACCGGGTTGACATGAAAACAGAATGTATGGCACATCCGAACGACAAACAGCGAAAATGGGAAAACGAATGCGTTGTAGTATCACGAGAGAAGAGTTTAATCCCTCATTCAGAAGTTGACAGGATAAAACCGTTCGGCTAAGTAAATAACGGCGTATTATTTATATATACATGTATATATTTATATATATGTATTGTACGTATTTACTTCAGAGTGTGCATATGTGTCTATACGTATCCACCGTATCCACATGTATCTAGTAAAGAATATCCGCACGATTTTGTGTAAATGTATACTTCGGACTTATATAGATCCGCGGTACAGATACGTGCTGGCAAACACATCATCTTCATTAGAGTTAAACTCTCTTAATACAACTTCTCCGCTTTTCTGACCGTGCGTCCTAGAATCCAAGTCGTGTTTTCAGTTTTGGCGGTTTTACCTTATGTTTGAAAACCCATCAAGAAGTTGAAATTTTCCCAAAACTTGAAAGTCGGTTTAGGCCAAAGTCTTTCGGGCGTTAGTACGAACGTCTAAACGGAATTTTATTAGGATATGCGGGAAAGTTGTTAAGAAATCTCGTTTCAAAAGTTCATGTAATTTGTACCGTTACGTATTTTTGTGTAGTATTTAAAAAGAAATTATTCGCACATATATATATATATATATATATATATATATATATATATATATATATATATATATATATATATATGTATAACGACAATCGTTGCAAGTAACATAATAAATAAATTTAATGGATAAAACTCCTTAAATATTTCAAGAAATACATATGTGTGTTAAAAAATAAATATGTCGAAGATCGATTGGAAAATATGTAAAACCTTGTCCTAGTAGTGGTAATATTTTATTTATTAATACTTTATTATTCAAATTAATGTTTTACAGCTTGTTACATTTATAGAGGTGCTATACACTACACCGCCAGTTTAGGCTTAATCAGTTTACTGCGTCCCTTTACAATACTCTATAGTATATAGTAATATAGTAACCACCTTTACACTCACACCTACGCCGACTGTGCGCCAGAGTCATAAAAATTATACATGTATGCACTTATAACTTCTTATACAAGGTAATATTTAAACGATAATTATGCATAAATGAGCAATTATCCATAATGACATATATATATATATTTATATGCATAGAAATTTTGCACAAACATAAATACATACATGTACGCGTGCAAAAATGTAATCATTATACATATTACTATAAAGTAATAGTAGTATTAATAAATCATGTCAAAAAAAGAATGTTAACAAAGATTTATCGACTTGTAATGACAGCGTACAAAAAATATATATATAAATGAATATTTACCACACTCATATAAGACTTCATATAAGAATTTGTTATGGAAAGCAAAAGGGAAAACAAAAGAAGCTGGACTTCGAGCTATACGTATATACACAGAAGAGGATCTAAATTAGCTAAGTAATTAATACATAAGTTATTAGCTATAACTGGTATAAACGGAGTGAAATTAATCAAATCTAAATAAATTTTTTTTTTTTTTTTTTTTAATGATTTATAATACTGCGAGCTGTCCATCAAGGACATTTAGCAGTACGTTTAAAAGAATTGAGCATGAGGGGACAAGTATCCAGCGATACCTACCCGATTACGACGACCCTAAACGAGATCCTGCGGTTTCTGACGTTTTAGTCTCCTTATGTCACCGGTGGTATCAAGCAATCCCCTAGCAAAAGTATTCGGGTGGCTATCAAGTCTTCTTGCGTGTCTTTTAGCGTGAACTTTTATGACCTCGGCCACATAATCTATACGTAAATCTCGATGCAACGTTAGATTTGTTACATACCAGGGTGCTTTGGTTATCATCCGAAGAATTTTATTTTGTGACGTTTGTATTATTTTCAGGTTTGATGGTCTAGCACAACCCCAAAGTTGCACCCCCATAGGTCCAGACAGGCCTTAGAACCACCGTATATATTAAACGTTTATTATCTGTCGTTAGTACACTGTTTCTCCCTATCAGCCAGTACATTTTTTTAACACGAATATCTAATTCTTTTTTCTTCATCTGTATGTGATGTTTCCATGTTAATCGGCTATCCAGGTGTAATCCTAAGTATTTGACCGTTGATCGCACTGACAGATCGGTGCTATTAATCCTGACAGGTGGGGGTGTAACTTTTCTGTTGGTAAAATGGATATTGACAGATTTGTTTTCATTAATTCCAATTTTCCATTTTTTAAACCATATCTCCGCCTTAGTAAGAGCTTTCTGTAGGTTACTGCTAGCTATCTTCGGATCCGTGTGTGTTGAGAGCAGTGCAGTGTCATCCGCAAATGTAGCCAGCTGTACATTTTCCATTGTAGGGAAATCAGCCGTGTATAACAAGTACAGCGTGGGGCCCAGCACAGAACCTTGGGGAACGCCTGCTAAAAGAGGATGTATTTCTGAATAGGTATGTTTATAACGCACTTGAAAGTGGCGATTTTCTATGTATGATTTCAACAACAGGTAAAAATTTTTCGGCAATAGACGTTTCAGTTTATATAATAGACCATCGTGCCAAACCTTATCAAAAGCTTGTTGAACATCGAGAAATGCCGCGGTACATACTTTTTTGGTTTCTAAGCTATTTTCAATTATACTAACCACCCTATGTAATTGATCAGTGGTGGAATGGTGTTTTATAAAACCGAATTGATGTTGCGGAATTATATCATTGGATTGTATGTAAGGCTGTAATCTTTTTAATATTAATTTTTCTACTACCTTCGACAAAACAGGCAACAAAGAGATCGGACGATAAGATGAAACAGAATACGGATCTTTGCCAGGTTTCGGAATCATTATAATTTGCGCGAATTTCCACTGTACTGGAAAATATTGTACGCGAAATATTGCATTACATATATAAGTCAGTAATACTATAGCTTTTCGCGGAAGTTCATTCAATAATTCAGCGCTTATTAAGTCGAAACCCGGACTTTTCTTCTTTTTCAGCGTTTTAAGTAAACATTTCACCTCAGAAGGTGACGCTGACTTAATCGAAGGAGAGATGATTCATATGGACTATTTATATAATTTCCCTGTCCGTGCTAGCCGTTATGTTTGGCTGAAACACGGTTACCAGGTGCTGAGCAAATAAATCTGACTTCTGTTTATCATCTCTCGCCCATAATCCGTTGCCATGTTTTATCGGAGGAATATGTGTATTGGACCGTTTAATATTTTTGGTGTACTTCCACAAGGAATAGTCATCTATTGCTAGGGGTGAAAGTTGATTTAAATAGCTATTAAGAGTTTTGTTTTTAATTTCTGCTAATAACATTTTTAATTCTTTTACTTTATTGTTGAAAAATTTTTTATCCCACGGATTCCCTGTTTGGAACCACCTTCGTCTAAACTTTCTCTTTTCCAAGACTAGCTTTCGGACTGATAGCGGATAATTATTACATTTTTTGTAAGTATTAACTGGAGTATTCAGCGTGGCTGCTGTTTGTATCTCCCTAGTTAGATACCGTACGGCATTCTCGATGTCAATTTCGCTTTTTAATGGAATTTTTAGATTTAATTTGGTATCTAAGTATTCCCTAAATGATTCCCAATCTGTTTTGTGGTTACACAAATATATTTTTTCCTCGCGACATATAACCGAATCGCCAAACGTTAGAATGATACAAGAGTGGTCCGAAAAAAGATCGAAAGAAGAGTTTATTTCTGAGTAATAACTAGCAGTTCCTTTTGTAATGAAAAAATCCAGCAGATCCGGTATTTTACCATTGTCGGTTGGCCAATATGTCGGTTCCCCCGTAAATATGTATTTAACATTATGACTTTCCAGTGCTTGTTTCAGCATACGCCCCCTTGTTGTCGTTAACCTGGAGCCCCACGCTGTATGTTTGGCGTTCCAATCAGCTCCAGAAACGAATTTACTACCCAAATATTTTATGTATTTGCTAAATTCGATTGTCGTTGTCTTGTGTCGTGGCGGACAATAAGCAGCTGATAACACAAGCTGGCCACCCATCATCTGTATGCTAATACTAGCTCCCTGTAGATACTCCTCTTTAAACTGATTTAATTCATGATGTACAATGTCAGTTTTTATTAGTATTGCTGAACCACCATGCGATTTTCCCGAGGGGTGTGTACACGAATACGTGTTATAATTATTTATTTTGAAATTATCCTTATCAGTAAGGTGAGTTTCAGAAACTAAAATTACATCGATTGAATTAATATTTAAGAACAATTCAACTTCGACTTTATGATTTTTCAAGCCATTCGCGTTTCACTGAGCAACCCTTAGATACCTGGGCATTATTTGATTAGTTTTTGAACTAACGTGGTAAGCATGGATAACATCATGCTATTTTGCTCAGCTAATTGGCGGAATATTGCTTTAAATTCGTTCAGAAACTCCGCCAAATTCACCGTAGGCACATTTTGTCCCTCTACATTTAGATTACTCGACGATCTATTACTGTCGGAGATTTGCCCGGAAATTCCTACATGGTTTATATTTGCTGTAGTATTATTCATCTGGCCTGAGGTGTTAGCATTAATAACTTGTGAATAGCTTACAGATGGTCGTCGATAATTTTGTTTGATAGGTTGACTCGCTCTAAGTTTGAGATTTGTTTTATTTTGTACTAATTTTTGATATATCTCACAACCTTTATAATTCGCGGGATGAGATCCACCGCATAGTCCGCATGTAGGAGGTGATTGTGGGTCCTTTTTGCATTCGTAGGTTCGATGTCCATCTCCACATTTCACGCATACTGGCGCTCGTGTACAGTAGGCTTTCGTATGTCCCCATTGTTGACAGTTCAGACACTGAGGCATTGATGCTTTCTTTTTAGGCGATTCTATTTTAATAATTGTATTACACGGTGATTTTAAATTATATATCTCTCGACAGTTTGTTGTTGGTTCTAGGTCTATGAAGAATAATGGCAACGGTTTTTTTGTCTGATACTGCCTCACATTATGAACATTGCGAACTTTAAACCCATGCGATTCTAATTCTTCTTTTATGACCATTGGATCGATTGAAAAGTGTAAATGCCTGATCACAACTTTGTAAGCTCTATCTTGTTTCATTTGGTAGGTGTGAAAAATAATATTTTCTTCTCTAAAGACTCGCGTTAACTTGCGGTATTCTTCCGGAGAGCGTACATTAATTTTAACCACCCGATCTGTCAGCGCTTTTGCATAGTAATCAGCTTTGTTTATTACTAGTTCTATTTTTTCCTGCATTTTTTTGAAATTTTGCACTCCATGTACGAAAATAGGAGGTGGTTTAGGAATAGATGTAGTAGGAATATTTGTTGAATTTGTTTGTATAGCCGCATTGCTTTCTTCATCGGTATCATTTTCATCGTCAGTTGGAAGGGCCTCGTATCTATTGCGTGTCATTTTAGCATGTTTCTTATTATCATCTTTAACAATAACTGACTGCCGTTTTTTCCCCTTTTCACTTTAACTTTTTGCCAATCATTCTCGTGATTATTCTCACTCATAACGATTTCTTCGCCACTGGCATTTTCACTTTCCCCTTTGGAACTGTTTTCGTGTAGGAGAGGGAAATATTGGTTGTTGATACTATTTTGATTATCTACGTAATTATAACTTGGCTGTAAGTATTGTAAATTTTTGTGAGACTGTGTAATAACAAATACGGGCTGCGTGGTGGGAATACCCGTTGATGGTCCTGCCATATCGTGCGGACTTATAAATGACGGAGTAAATCTAGCCGGTTGCATGATTTGGTTAGTATAAATTTGTGACATTTCATTGTTGTATGCGTGTAACAGTCGACGTATAAACCGGTTCTTGTGTATGGGTTTGCGTAGCTACCGTCGTCTTCATATCGACAACAGTAGCCCGCGCTTGTATATATGTGTAAATATATATAGACTATACTTTAATAAACCTAAACGTAGCGTATAATACAGAAAATTATGATACGGAATAATATAGTAATAGTAACGACAACAACAATAGTATGTAATAAAGATAAAAATAAATAAAACGGTATTATCTCACCGATCTGATATGATTCGATGAAAAAGCGATGCCTCCGAGTATATCTACATATTACGAGAAATATATTAACGATTTAATGAATAATTACGGAACACAAAACACGAACGTCGACGACCATTAGAGATAACGGTGGGAAAAAATGGAACCTGATTATAGCATATATAAACATAAGAACGTTAAGGAAAATTTGGGGAGAAGTATTGATACGGCCTGAAATAAGATCTATAGATATAGTAATATTGGCAGAGATGAATATATCCGAATATGAAATAAATATGTATAAATTTGAGGAATTTGACAGGGTGCATAATTTAGAAGGTAAGAAAAATAAACTAGGCATAACGATATTTATTAATGAGAAGCTGAAAATAGAAACAAAAGTAGTGATCAATAACATGATGAACGCTGGAAGTGTATTAATGGATCTTTCGTTTTTTTTTTTAATATTATGTAAATTTCCATATGCCGTTTCTAACTACCAGGATTATTACAGCGTAAGAAGACATGTGTCTAGTTTATATGTATGCTAGGAGTCAGCTTTCTCTGACAAAAGTCACAGTTTTACCTATTAATTGAGAGTTGTTTGAGAGGATTTTGTGTATCGGGCCCTGTATTTTGTGTTTTAAACCGTGTAGTGTGAGTGTTCGGCAGTTGTAGATTAAGTGTGTGACTGTTGGTTCTGTTAAATGTCCGCATAGGGGTAGTTTGTTGGTGAAGGGCTTTTGGTATACAGATAATTGTGTGATACGGCTGTATAACCCACACGTAGGCGTTTTAGGATACCATATGGAGGCCATCAGGGTTTTATGGTTGCTTTTATGCTCCTCAGGAAGGTTGTTTGTGAGGTCCAGCAGTCGGTAGTCCATTCCCGTTTACTGTTGTTCATAAATACGTGTTCTAATGTTGGTGGAGGTGGTGAGTATTCTGGTACTGGTGAAAGTACCATAGACCGAGCTTCAAGGTCTACTTTATCAGTACAGTGGATCCCAATGTGACTATTTCCCATCCTTCCTTATGTAGTGCGTGTAGATTATGTTGGATTTATAATATTATGGTATTCTTATTGCCTTGACGGCATATTAGTTGTAGAGAGGAAGTTTGTTATAACCAGTGCTTTTCGATGTGTAAGTACAGCTGATCTGATGTACTGAATACAGTACATAATTAGAGAAGTGCAGCCATCGCTTAGTCGGATTGAGTGTAGTGTATTATCAATTTGCTAAGAGCAAGCTGCTAGTGGATTGTCACCGCCTGCTGTAGATTTTGCTCCGTCCGTGTATGCGTGTGTGTAGTCATTTGAATGAAGAGTGCTTAATACCATTTATTTTATATTTATGGGGTATGTAGATTTATTGTGCCGTGTGAGAGATAAATCTATTTTATAGATTAGTGGAAATATAATTTAACAAAATCAACTTTTTCATATGGACAGTCGTCAAAAAATGTTACAAACTATATGAATAAAATATCGCTAATAAATAAAAAATACTTAAATAATAAAACTGTAATATATATATATAGGCGGTATAAATATTGATACGAAGTCAAAAACACCGAATACAACACGTTATGAAACTTCTATGGCAGAAATGGGTTTCATGATTACTATGGGAGGCTATAAAAAGGAAGAATGGAAAGGAGACATATTCATACAGACTAGAATAGATCGTGTATATACAAAATAGAGCTGAAAAAACATAATATTTAAATGTAAAAACTCAAAAGATAGCCGATCAGAATATAATTGAATGTGAAATATATTTGACAAGATATAAGCACGAATAAAAATAAACTATTCAACGAATAGGCTACATAAGTTAAAAAATGTAAACTGGGAAAATATCGGGAAACATAAAACATCATCAGATACATGTAGTGGGATGAAGGAAAAATTTAAAAATATATATAATTAGAGTTACAAGTAAATAATAGACGAAAAATGAACATTATAGGTATGGAAGAGTGGATAAGAAAGTGATATACTAAAAATGATAGAAGAACGTGATGAAATTTATAAGTGAAAATAATAAATATAATCAAATTTTTAGGAAACAGTATGAAAAATTGAGGAACAAAGTAAACAGATTAGAATAAAGAAAGATGATTTTGCCAAAAAACGTTTCAAACAAGCGGAAGGATATATGAGAAAAATATGGAGAAGAACTTACTTCACTGGTAAAGAGAAAATACTGAATATAGATGAAACGATAGATAAATATCTGGTTAAAAGTAAAAACATACATAAAATAGTATACGATTTTAGGTGTGAATTTAGAAATTCAGTTAAAAGAATAGAATATAAATGTGACAAACTACTGATCAAGAAAGTAGAAGTAAAGGAAATATGTTTATACCGAAAGCATAAAAAGAAATAAAATTCAAAAATTATAGACTCCTTTACAAAAGGCGCATGATGGAATTAGAATAAAAAATGTTAAAAATATCAAAGACAAAATAGTTTCCGCGATTACGATATTACCGAATCGAACATTAGAGTAAGAAGAAATTTCTGCTGGAATGAAAATATCCCAAATAAGACCTGTATACAAAAAAGTCAATCATGATGATTACGGTTATGCAGCTTTTCCATTTTCAACTTTTGTTATAGTAATTTCCTCTTTGAGTGCTGTGGGCGCAAGTTTTAAATTATCATTAATCCTTATGTAGTTGCCGTTTTGGTTGTTATTCGAGTATAAATAAATGTATCCGCATATTTCAGTAATTTTTATTTGGTCAGTCACCTTGCCATTAATGACTATTTTTTTTTTAATAGTGTACTTTAACGAAATATTCGATAATGAATTTAATATTTTCAATAAATATCATTAGATTCTTTATAATAATGCACATGCTTTTCCGTATCGCAGTATATATATTGTAGGTATGTACTTTTAACCTGTGTACGTGCTTTCTTAATTTCTATATTTATATCTGTCATTATTTGGTAACATAAAATACTTTGCACCGGTCGAGTTTATGCCAACACAAAACGCTTCACTTAGATCAATAGATTATATCGCTAATGCTTGAAAATCCTGCGAAATAAATCTAGATATAGACGTATTGAAATTAAAAAGTCTATTTTTTTTGTATTTTTTTTTTAATATTTGTCAGGTAATTACGATTATCAGTCGTTCCGACGTAGGTAACTCGAACGTATAAAGTACATTTTGCTCGCATATATGGTACTATTTATATACATTATTTACTATGTGTGTGTACGTACTGAATCGCTTTTAATCTTTTACACTGGTAGTCCCGAACTAGGATGATAAATATAGCAAAGTCTGAATATATTCGGAAGTAACTATTAAAAACCGAAACAAATTGACCGAATAATACGACAATGTGTTTGGTAACTTCGTAGTGAAATTTAAGTGGTTCCCAGCCCATTGTGGCGTGAGTAGAAATGAAACAGCGGATGCGATTACTCGATCGGACATAACATCGGCCATTGGGAAGCGCGTTAAACTATAATCGGTACAGTAGGAAAACTTATGGAAATAATATTAAAAGCTAAAAAATACGCTGCTATTCAAAATGCAATTTCAAAAAAGACCAGGGTTTAACATAAGGGATCTCCTACGTAAAAGTGTTGTCTTTGTTAGATTCAGAAATGGCCTGTACACCTAGAGTCATTTTGCCAAGTTAGGGATCGTCGAAAGCGGAGTTTGTGAGACATGTAATATTATATCGTTCTCTGAATACAAGAATACACGGACAGGTTTCTGTCTGAAATTCTATTGACGAGGAATACGCTACAAATACAACGTGAAAAGCTAATTGCGGATTTTACCTCCTCGGATGTGCGTAAATTATATAATTTCATTAAGGCCGATAGTATGAAATTATAATTCGAATGATCCACTTGAACTTGCCAAAAAGTGAAAACTGGTAAAAAAGTACAATAAATAAAAAAAAAAAGTGAAAAAACGATATTTCGACATTTTAATAAGGTAATTTCGAAAATTAATCGTATAGATTATTCATGTAGAAGAAGTAAAAGTTCCTTATCCGAAGTCTGTGCAATAAAATTAATCGCTCCGAATCAAAAGATATCTTAAGAACAGTAAATTAGTTAACATAAATTATAAAAGTTGGACGTGGAAATATTGCTAGTAAAACAACGAATGTACGAAAATTTTGACTAAGCACTGTAATACGTTATACGAAGACGCGGAACGTGGATTATTCGGGAGAAATAAAGCTATAATCCCGTGTAATAAAACCTACTACAAAATTAGAAAGACGTAAAACCGTCCGGGAGGACCGAGATGCAGAAGTATTAAAAGAAAAATAAGATATAGACCGAACAATAAAAAAAAAGCTATCGAAAATGGCATTTGTATGATGTAGCTAAAGAGAACCATGTCGTCGCATTTATCGCGTTCGAATAAAGTACCGCTGTAAATCGTAAATGAAGAAATTAAAGTATGTATACTCTCACAAATCGCTGAAGAGGAATTTATTTCCTGCATAACCACTAGTAACCGTATAGTCGGCCTAATTAAAAAAAAAAAAATTGAATTTTGAAGACATATTTGTATTTCGTTCACTATCAGGAGATTTTCAGTATAGTGGCAAAATATGTTGCGGGAAATGAAATATATTCGAAATAAGCGTTCGCTGAGGATGTACGCTATATACCATACTTTTCAACACGTATATATGTATATATATGTGTGTGTATATTTGTGCGTATATACAAAATATACAATACCGACGATCCCACGATCTTTGTGAGCTCTAGAACCAAGTCTGCTGGTGAATGCGCCCTTCAAGAATGTACAAAACCGATTAGCCACCTGGTGTTCCAACAACGGCTTATCCTTCTCAAGCAGCAAATCTGTTGCAACGCACATTTGCCGTGTTCGTAAATGTCAACGTGAAATGTGTATCTCTCTTCAGGGTAAGACGCTTCCTAATGAATCGGCAGTCCGCCATCTTGGACTGAACTCAAAATCGACATAAAATCCCCAAGTAAACTACGTAAAAAAAGTTGTTGCAGAGAAATTAATGTTCTGAAGAAATTATCACATACTGCGTCTATGGTGCTGACTGAGTTTCCTTGCTACGAATTTATCGTCGTTTGATCCGATCAAGAACCAATTATGGTTCTTCAGCTTGCTCATCCACCCTCAAAACCATCATTGTTATCCATAATTCTGCCTTATGTTTATTTCGTGCCACACCGATCTACACATAAAATCCGCGTCATCATACTTCCCGATTATCGTCGTTGGTTTCTCCTAGCCAATTTTGTAGTGCAGTGTGAAGTTTCCGGTTTTCCGTTTCCTGTTTCTATCTTCTAATCCAGTTCTTTGAAACTAAAACAGTCAGATTCCGATCTCTTTGACAACATCTTAAAGGTAATAGCTTCCCTAAATCCGCAGTCCATCACTCATAACATCGCAGTGTTGCCTCTGCGGAAAGCAATCCACAGACTATGAAGATTGTCTATCGAAACAAATCAAGGAAGAAATTATGTCACGTTCGTACGAATCTACCGTGTTTTACACTAACCCATCTCTGTTCAATCGATTTGTCGGCTAGTCAGTTATCAGAGATGGAGCAATCGTCATTCAATATTCGCTGCCGCGGATATTCTCCGTCATTACGGCTGAATTATACGCGATGTATTCCCTATGGAATAACGAGCTCTGATATTGATTAACCTTCAATTATATGCTCGTCTATCCCAGCACTCCGCGCGCTCTCTATGACGTTTTCAACCGTGATAGGTACGCCATAGACAGAAAAGTTATGAAACTGATGCTGTCGAGGTTAACTCAGAGAATGACATTCCCATGTACCCCAGCATCACTATATTAATAGGAAACAAAAATAAAGTTATAATTACAAAATCACGCTGGAAATTCTCAATCAAACAATTTCATCATCCACGGCCGCAATGTAATGGACAAATGTAACTATAAATAGTTCCTTATTATAAGTGAAGGAAGGTACGAAAAAAATATCCAGAAACGACCGGTTCAACGTTTAGAAAAATACTCTACTAGGTATAGGAATAAACTACAATTGATCAAAAGGTTTGAATTTGCGATGCAGAAAACCAGGAGTGTAAAATGTACTGACGTTAGACAAATAAAAGCGCTTAAAATGTGGGCTCTCGATATACCTTGTTGATCGCACCAGACAAATGCGTCGATATTAAATAGACCTGAGAACATCGAAGTTAGATTATCAACCAGAATTAATAGGAATATTGTTAAGGAATTTATATATGCATATTATTTTTATTTATATAGTTAGACGCTTAGATATGTGATCATATATATGTGTGTGTGTGTGCCTCCCGTATATATACGTATCTAACAACCGCATTACTGTATGCTCTAAATTTTTCTGACTGGTTTTCATTTTTAAATTTTCCTGTATGACCGAATAATTTATTGTTGGCTATAATAGAGTACCAGTTTTAAGATAAACGTTAACATATCAGATAATAAGCGCGAAGAATACGCTTCACCTGTATTAGAATTTTTCGGTTTTGATGCATTTTTGTTTGTCTATAAATTCATAAAGAACATTATGATTAAGAAATTTCACGAATACCTTTTCAATATTTTCCTTTTAGGAATGGAATATTTTCACACTTCCGAGAAGTCGGGTTTACAGATTTTCTCACAAATTAAAGGGTAATTTTTTAAAATTTAAAAAAGTGTAAACAATTTTAACAAATTATCGCAAGCACAGAATAAACGCACATAATTTATTATATATATATATATATGTATATGTATAGCCCCCGATATGCGCGCTATAACCGTAAGTGCGCCCCTTTCATACTTTTCGAAACTTCCGTTCGTTTTACGGTGGGTGGGTTTTGAGGGGTAGAAACAGCGGACAGGGTTGTCGAGAAAATGTTCGTCTAACGTTTAACCGGTAAAACTTATCCGTACATTTGCTGTCTCCGGTCTAGTGAAAGCGTTAGCTCCATATTTCGATATTTTCGTCTTATTGATATTAATTAATTAATTTTTCAGAAATAAAATTAAACGAAATAGATTTATTTTGCATTAAAATTTTCGTTTTTGTTTTTTTTTTTGTTACTGGTTTATATACGCTCGTTTATCGTTATTATTATTTTTAAATATTTCTTAAATTCCACACTATAAAAAGAAATTCGTCATCTGGCTATTATATATATATACACTTACGCGAGTGTGTGTGAATGCTCGTAAGCATACATAAATAAATAAATATGAACGAGAATAATCGTTTCAATTTTCATAGTTCGCGAATCGGTTAAATTTGCTTTTAAAAATTTCACGATACAAATTTTTAACGTATCGGACGCAGATTTATATATATATATATGTTACATATTTTACGTGTGATAAAAATGTTGTTTAATGTCGCAAATGAACGCTACTAACGTGATATCCGATTCAGAATTTCGTGTTTGCTCATGATAATGTAGCGCAATTTTTTCATCATACGAGAACCGAGCTTCTACCGAGATATTATAACGTTCGCCGGGTATCTAACTAAACGAGGTAAGATTTATTTAATTCTACAAATTCATTTATTATTAATACGAATTTTCTTTGCTACCGTTACTTTTGTGATTTATAGCCACAAATATAATGTATATATTGCGATCTTTTAGTTCAACACTAGTCAGATTACCTGAACTTATTGTTAAAAAACCACGAGTTCCTTAAAAACCGTAAAAAATCAATTACTGGCAGAAAATGAAGATGGCATAGCTCTCTAATATAGGATCATCGTTACTTGTATCGGAATACAATAGAACTTACCGTAATAGCGATAAACTTGCGATAGTTATTAATAAAAAAAAAATTAAAAACGAAAATTTTACTAGTGAAATTAAATCCGTGAAGAAATTCGTGTAATACAAACGCGATCCGGTTGTATCTTACTCGAATTTCGAAAAATAGGGTATGCGTAACTCATTTAATAAGCCGAATAGAGAATAAATATTAGGAACGTGATCGATAATTTAATATACGTGTTTTTCTAATTACCGATCTATGAGTAAAATATAGATATAATAACAGACAATTGCGGCGATGGCATAATTGTTACGACTTTAAAAAGGTAAAACTCGAAGCCGTTACAGCGAGAATTAGCTAGCTTGGGTATAAACTTGTTCGAACTAATCCACAACATTTAGAATTGCTGAGTAGAGCGACAATATTTATTTTCAAAAAGTTAAACAAATTCTGTTAAGAATCAGATTATCCTAGATTTATCAATCAACGAAGATCCTGTCAGGGTACTTAGAATTAAAATTATAAAAGCCATCTCAACGGAATCGGGCAACTGAAATTGGAACAGGAATTTGTTGGTAGGTAGTAATACATACCCATGAGGACTGTAGCAAACTGAATAACTCGATTTTTATCTGATATAACTGTTCAGAAGAAACGGGAGTTTTACGGACTACCTACATAGACTTATTATAGAAAAAAGAAATAAATGTTCACGCAGAGTAAGAAAGACATCAGTAATTCAACTGTACTCATTCGAGGAAATGAACCACAAGCATGGCGTCAAAAATAAACAAATGAAAAAAATTCGTTCCAATTTATTGAAAAATTGGTTTGTTTATGTAATAATGAGTCATCAATTTCAAAACTCAGCATGAAAAACATTGTAGATGATATAACTAAACAACTAGCTGTAAGATAAACATAATCGTTCATGTCGTAACATATAGGGACGTATAAAGGTATGTGTTGTATACGTACATGATGCGTATATCTATACAGATATATATATATATGTACGAATATAAGTATGGCTATGTATATCTTGTTACGTTTGCCATAAGAAATAATGATTATTATTATATACATATACTGTATGCCATATCAAAACAAATGTGCAAATGAGGAAGTAAATCAGTACATAGCCAAAATAAATGTGAGTGGATGTAACAAACATGTTATTTTGGTTTCACTTTAAATTTAATATATAATGTTGTAAGGGGAGTTCTTTTTCGATTAAAACTAAATTTAAAAATAAATAAATTTTTAGTCTAAAATATGCTTCTCTGTGTATGTGTGTACAAATATATAATTATATATATATATATTATATATATATATATATATATATTATATATATATATATATATATATATATATATAATTATATATATATATATTATATATATATATATATTGGATCTATGAATTTAAATACCTCCGCGAATAAAAAATGTATAATATACGGGTATTCATCAATGTATAGGCTCATATTTGTGAATACACACATCACACATCACACACACACACACCCATATCTATATATACATATATATAATACAGGTCGCCTGTGCATTAAAAAGTATTATGAAGACAATATTAATATTAATTATCAGAACAACTGTACAGTTTAATAGTAAATAGTATAATTTTTAAAATGAAAAAAGTATGCACATTTTATCTGTGAATAAAAAGATTCTTAACAGTTTAACTATGTACTTAGAATAAATTTGCCGGAATTTATGCAATTTTGTGTCGTAAAATTCGATTAAAAAAACAACAGGTCAAAAGTCAACATTACATGGTAGCGAACAATAAACACCTGAAAAAGAGCTATCGAATAAATAATTTAACTTTATAATTAACGAACTTTAAGGTACACGGATAAATCTGTTTTTGAACGGTACTAATGCAGAAATAGATTTTCGAATAGAGTTTCAGTATACGAAGTAAATTGCAAGTGTTTCGTCTGTGTTTGTGTGATTTTTATATCCACGTCTCATAATGGCAAACTGACCGAAGATAATCAGTTGAAAAGAATAGTGGAAATGATCCTACACAAACGAGATTTTTTTTGTAACATAAGGGAAAAAGAGACAATCAGCTATTGGTCTGCCTCAAGGAAGTGTAATGGCACCTATCACGTACTATATATATATATATATATATATATATATATATATACGAACAATCAGCCGATCAACCTATACACAAGGGAACTTATTTATGCCGATGATACAGCTATCGCAGTTTAAGAAAATAACTTTGAAGAAATAGAAATGTGGTTACATACTACGCTGAAGGTTAATTGGAAGTACTATGAGGATAATCAACTAAGACAGAATTCGGGAAAACGCAAGTTTGCGCGTTCCATCACCGTAACAGAAACAAAAAAAGAAACTGGATGTAAACTGAAGAGGAATCCGGCTTGACCACTGCGTGATACAAAAAAAAACAACTAGTCGTGTTATC
This sequence comes from Coronaproctus castanopsis, assembly GCA_032883995.1. Lineage (NCBI taxonomy): Eukaryota > Metazoa > Arthropoda > Insecta > Hemiptera > Monophlebidae > Coronaproctus > Coronaproctus castanopsis. The sequence goes on along the minus strand of CM065052.1, from coordinate 63,896,576 downwards.
GTTCATTAATATTTAAACAACATTGTGACGTTACAAGGAAGAAAGTCGTCACAAGGAATAATATAATCAGGGAGGTAATTTTCCAGATTTCATTTTAAACCTCACGTGTGATGATTATTTAAATTGTCGCTATACAGTTTACATCAATTTGTCGTTTACTTTTCTCGTCTGTTCTCTTGATAGTTGCAATAGTTTACCACACTAACGGACGTGGATGCGACCTTTACTTTGTTACCTAACCGAGTAATCATCGTCGCTTGTTCCTTACAACTTTCGTTGTTTGTGTTCGAATTAGATTTTTTCGCGAATATATACAAAAGATTTTTATTCCGTTTAAACGTCGTCCCTGAAGATAAAAGTACTTTCGTCGATTTTAATCAATAACGGTATTGTGACCAAGAAAGTGTCGAAGTAAAGTTTCCGATTTTTCGCTTACACAACTGCACTAGCGCACTATCGTGCATATCTCAATCGTTATCTTCGCATTTCCCGTGTATAATAAGCGATTTGCGTACACACTCACTTAGGCGGCATTTATCAGTCGGTGTAGCTAAGTTATTGCTACTTTAATAGACTTATTGTGTTCTTTTGCATACACTAACGCGTTTATTATTTATCCTACTATATTCTACTTACGAAACTCCAGTTCAGATAATATTCTGCCATCCGACTAAGAATCGTTTGATCATTTTATTGCCGACGATCTCACAGTTGTTCCCAAAAATGAAGCCTATAAAGGGGAATTAAAAACTGTCCTCAATAATCACTAAAGTCATACAGTACGAAAGCATTAGAGAAATTATTTATAAAAAAACGAGTATAGTAAAAAGGTAAAAAGACGGACACGAATCAACAGTCTTCTTCGCGAATTGGTACTGCTGGCAATTCCGACCACATTATACGAGAAACGATCAGTTACTCGCACGTTGTTCCTGCAGTGAGAAAGTTGTTTCATGATTTTTGCCTATAGAAAGTGGGAGGTTTTTATTCACAATCTTCAGGGAAGATATTATTAAACTGATTATAAATAAATGATCTACGATTTTCGAGCTCGGTAATGGCTTTATATAAACTAAAAACGACGATGATTTTAGGAATGTTATATTACTTTCGATAAATTTACAAACTGGAAATAATTATGAACACATAAAATATTACACATATTCGGTTAAATCAGTAAAACCCTTTAGGGTTGTGATCATCTTCCGTCAGACACTACGCCGAACGGACTTACCTGAATTTAGAACGTACAGCTATAAAAGTCACCAACATCTTCGAAATAGTAAAAATTAGAGATCAAAATAATGAAATAATAAATCGTAAGATGAAAACCTTTTTCTAAATATTGACTTAGGGACTAGATCAAATAATGCTGAGATATATGAAATCAAATATATGCTCCGTTGTCAAATTATAACTTTAAATCAACAAAAACCCAACAGCACGGTGACCGTTGTCAGAAATGGAACTACGCGAAGGTTAATTGTTTTCGGCAAATTGCTTGTTTTAAATGCGCTAGAAGCCAAACCCCAGTAAAAGATCCAAATCGATTCAAATGCGTGAATTACTAAAACTTCCGGTGGAAGTGGACACGCTATCGTTGCTACTTCACCGCTAAAGATGAAAACTTGGCAGAAAATCGCACTTGGCAGAAAATCGCACTTGGCAGAAAATCGCTTATCCATTCATCTTATGACTGCTGAATGAGAAAGTACGTCGCGAATAGCATAAGTCTAGAAACCCCTCGCAATAAAAATGTATTTAATGATAAATCGCCTTTATAGGATGATCAGACATCAAATGCAAGTCGTTCATGCATCACCTTCGAAAAACTTAGTCTCTTTGCGGATAACGATTACTCGCTTTGGTAGGCTACACGCACGTTAAAGCGTTAGCTCACCAGCATAGCACATATCTTGGACGAAAATGTTGTAACAGTTTGTATCTGATCGATTATCGGTAATTCGAATTAGGGACAGATTTATAACTTTTGTCTCGTAGCAGCTGATAAGTAATCAGATCGGAACGAAATTATCTATAATTTCCAAAACAATTCCCCAAAAACGGGTCAAAACCGAAAAACAACTCGTAATCGGAAGGTAATATTTTCAAATAAGGTTATATATGTCATATACGTTATTTGTATGTGTGTGTGTAAGTATACTTGTCCATATATTTGTATATTTAAGTGTGTATATGTACATAATCAAATACACACACACACACACACACATATATATATATATATATATATATATATATATATATATATATATATATGTAATCCGTAACGAAATAAACAACCTTATTATATCGAGACAATCGCACTCATTAGTGCTCGCATTTCCTTTGGATGCTCTAAATTTTGGGAGATAAAGATAACGAAATACGAACCCGACTTAGGCATCGTTCTTCTTTAATGGAACTATTTATATTCTTTGGTGCTGGTCGAAATAATTGCCTGGACGAGTCCTGTTTCTTTCGTCTTCCGACCCCGTCAGTTGTTCAAGAGGGATTATCATTCGACCGGAACAGATTAGACAGTTCGCAGACCATACTCCTGGCATCGATACGGATTTCTCATCGCGTAAACCAACAATTTACGGTAGTTTTCTAGACGCCGTTTAATGTCTATCCTACTTTGGTACCCGATTTGGAAAAAAAAACATTTCTTCTTAAGACCCATATATATATATATATATATCAACATGTATCATGTATAGTCGTCTCCCTAAATAGGGTATCGTGATTAACAAATATATATATATATATATATATAAATAAAACCTCGCCGGTTAAACACGATTAATTCGAAAATTTTTGTAATAAATATTAATTTGCCCCACTCAAAAAATAAAACAAAGACATAACTGTCCCGTATTAACATGGGCTGCATATACATTTCCTCGTTTGTGTGATTGTATATTCTAATTACATATACATACACTATAATGATTACGGTTAGCCTATATCAATTCACTGCTAGACGTAGATTTTTACAGATCATTCGAACTTCGCCTATTCTCTGCAATAATGATTCAATTTTCACGCTATATCACGTTGACAACAGGTAAACGGTACGTCATAGAAATCCGGCTTTATTTGAGATGATTATAATTAAACGCAATTAGCTATCGAATGATATTACAGCGTACAGAAGACCATCGTTATCGAATGGAATTCTTAAAACGGTTGTAAAGGCCATAGATTATGAGTATCTATTAATATCGGGCGACCGTTTATAAATTTTAAACCCGATATAACGTTCCGTTTATTCCATCATCGGATCTACGCTTTATAATTCAGATGAACTGTCACAATTCTCGGTTATTAATGTTGTAAATCCTCAGAAAAAGGTAAATATTTCTGTATCGTTCGGACGCCTCTTCCGGTATTTCCACCGTATATATGCTCGTATCGCAATATCTATACTCATCAACTTCGCAGATTTTTTACCGTAATTTGTCGTTTATAGAGTCAAATTTTTAAATGAACATAATCTTGGACAATGTACTCGGACATATTTCCATAAATTTCCTGGAATATATAAAGAACTTTCTTCTTAATTTTGTCTTCAGTTTAATTTATAATAGAGAAATATTTTTTAATAAACCGATATCTTTCCCCGTTTTTCCACCATATTCTTTGTGTTACCTATTAAGCTGCGATTATAAAGTTTTAATTCTTATTTCTCGTTTTATTTTAAGATGCAATATTATTATGTAAAATTGTAATTTAATCTAAATTGAAATCTACCGGCCAAAATATTCACGTTTAACTAGACCGAAAAAAAAATCAAACCGATATTACTGTGTCTATTAGTATTGGACGATCGCTTAATTTTTTGGCACGTCAATTAATAAAAAGCCGTTACAGGTTTATAAGATGCCAATCTTCTCGTGAATTACGGCGTGTATAAGATGGGCCCCCGATTGTTGAAACATATATATATATATATTCGTTGCTGATCATCATAATTAGCCCATTGTACAATATTTTTGGGTACAAAAAAACCCTCTAATTACATATATGCAACACACGCGTACGATGTTATACGGAATGAGATTTCACCGTATTCTTCGTAAAAATTACGACTTTGTACTGTATGGAGAACTGGAAGCCGCGATCTGAAGTGAGTCTTCGACCATTGAAGGTTGACATTCAAGCGTTTCAGCAACTAGATATTAAGCAATAAATCATTTAGTTAGTAGAACGAAACATTTACTATTGTTGGCTTCAGTTATATCTAGATTGGAAGAATTTCAGGCACAGACTAGCCGAAAACCCCTTCAATTTATATTACCGTAGTCGTGCAATTTTCCAATAAAAGGATATCCTTCTTTCCGAGAGAACTCCGTCCTTTATCCCCGCTCATTGACCCCCGGCTACATTCAATAATATTAAGAATTTTCGTACGCACACTCTTATTTATACAGATTGATCGACGTCGGATCAGGCAATGCATGCAGCAATGTTCATCCCGTCTCTTAATGTTAATAATGCCTACAAATTATCTGATGTTTGTTCCACACTTACCGTTGAGTATGAATTGGTATTATCACAACCTTATCATTCTGGATTGATACAAAGCTTACGGGTATAGTGATCTCATTATCTTCGACTCACAAAGCGTGTTGACGGCTACGGAAAACAGATGGAATAAGATACATTGATTTCTTTCATTATATTAAAACTTAATCATCTGGAAATCTTTGGTAGATTTGTGTTTTTTTTAAGGGTTACGGGGACATCGAGGAATTCCCGGCGGTAAAATTGTAAATTCATTAGACTAAAACGTGTTCTTTTAATTCTTCTAATGGTGTGGTATTTTTTCTTTAATTTCTGCACATGATATCGTCAATTTTATACAGTAGGAACATATGAAATTTTTAGCAACAAAATGTATGTGGAGAATATACAACACAGCCACTAGGTATTATCGATTACAACGTCTCTTCCTAAATTTCTGCGGTTCTACATTCTTAAAAACGTTAAACGGATAGAAATTGTACTTATCAGCAGACTACGATTCGGGCGTTACTTTTTACCGGACAAATTATTCCTTAAGAGATTGGAAAAAAGGAAGTCAGATTTGACTTAGGGGCTAAGGTGGACGAAAAGAGGATTTTATTAAAAATTCGCCATTTGAAGATACGAATTTTTTTTTGTGTTTACGAAATAACGTCGGAATTTAGTTTCGCGCGTAAAGTTGAATTTTATTGAATGAATTTATTTTAGCCAGCAATTAACTTTCGAAAATGTAACTGACCGAATGAAGTCAATAAACGAATTTTTCATTCGAAACGCTTAAACGTATATAACGAACACACTAGCGTACATGTATATCTATATGTATTATTATATAAACGTATATCACAGATGTTATTCGCGAATTGTAAAACTTTCCACCTTGTATTCTACCTGCGAAGTTCGTATGTCGACCCCGTTCTCCACGTCCACTAACGCAATAAAACGACGGTATTGTCCGTTAAAAATCTCCACTCTAAATCAATCTTCCTCGCCGGCGCTACATTCCCGAGTTCTTCCGGTTTTCAGCAATCCGACCAAGCCTATTTATTTCACTTCCGCATCTTGAAAGTTCTGTTTCCCGATTCGATACACCTATTATCTTCAGAGAACACTCTTTATTTTACTCACGCGCTTTAAAAATACCCGCTCGATTTAGACGTAAAAACGTCTAACGATGATGAAACAGATTAACTTAGCGTTAAGCCGTTTGTCAGACTGAATCGTTACTTTTCACTTTATAATAAGGACGTATTTAACGAACAGTTTTAATTTTTTTGTTTTTTTTTAACGAGTATTTAATGCCTCGTGGTTATTACTCGATGTATATGATTATTAATTAAAATATAATTAAATATTATTAATAATATTCGTCTTGATTAGGAAGGCTGTAAGAATTTCTAGATGTTCGGTATAGCTCATCTCCTTAGTAGGATGTTGAGCGTATTTCCGGCAGGTCTTCAGTATATGATGGACGGTTAACGGTGCTTTACATTTATCGCATACACAGGTGGTGGCTGGTTACCAAGCAGGTACGAGTGGGTGATTTGTGTATGTCCAAGGTACACTCTGTTTAACGCTGTTTCCAATCTCGGTAGACAAATTGTTCCAACTAGTTTTGGCCATGTCGTCAGATCCTTCTTGATGCAACCCAAAATACTGGACTGACTATGGAAGGATCGACACCATGATCGCAGTATGCTCTGGACTGAGTCTATAGTCCGCACCCGTATGTATTAGAAGGCGAATTTGCGACGCCCAACGGGCCGCCGCCCGGTGTACGGCATCGTGTGATGAAATATTACGATGGCTAGGAGTCCAAGCAAAGGTGATCTTTGTGTTCCGTTTATACAAGGATCAAATAACAGCTGAAATAATGAAAAATTTGACAACAAATTCAGTACTATATCTAACATATATTTTTAATGCACTGCTTAGAACCGGCTACTTCCCACAAATGTGTAAATACTCAATCATTCGACTGATTCCAAAACCTCAAAAGAATCCACAGAAATTAACATCTTATAGGCCAGTTAGCCTATGAAGTATATTGGGTAAAATATTTGAAATGATATTACATGACAGAATACAGAAGGTAATAACCATAAATAATCTAATCCCAGATCATCAGTTTGGTTTTCGAACTAAATCACTCGACTATTCTCCAGGTTCATCGAATAACCGATCGCATCTGTTCCGCATTTGAGAGGCATCAGTACTGTAATGCCGTATTTCTCGATGTTGAACAAGCATTTGATCGTGTATGGCATAAAGGCCTGTTGTAAAAATTAAAATCAACTATGCCAAATGATATACATATATAAACTCCTAGAATCATATTTATCGAGCAGATATTTTCAAGTTATCATTAATTCAGCGGCCTCTGAACAGTACCTGATCCGAGCGTCTGTTCCTCAAGGGAGTATACTTGGGCCAGTATTGTTTTCGCTATATACGGGTGATATTCCGGTGCTAAATACCACAGTTATGGCCACTTTTGCTGATGATACCTGCGTATTAGCAGCTCACGAAAATCCCATACACGCTTCAATAATGGTACAGGAACATCTCAGTGGAATTAACGTTTTGGGCTGTTAAATGGAAAATAAAAATTAAAGTAAAAGCCAGCAAGTCACATTTACTTTAAATACCGGTAACTATCCACAAATGAGTTATGGAAATGAACTAATTCCTGCATCAAATTCGGTGAAATACTTAGGATTAGTACTTGATCGTCGACTTACATGGAGAACCCATGTAGCGAACATAGGAGAACGGATCATGGAAAGAATCTATAAGCTACAGCCACTAATTGGTAAAAAATCCAGAGTCAATCTCTACTGTAAGAAATTAATTTATCAAACGATACTTGCTCCAATTTGGAGGTACGGTATTGAAATATGTGGAGCAGCATCTAACAGTAATATGAAACGAGTGCAACAGCTGCAGTCTAAAGTTCTCAGGATAATAGCAGATGCTCCGTATCACGTGTCAAACCGGACTCTACATACCGATCTTCGTGTACCGTATTTACAGGATTATTATAAACATCGTTATATACGATTTTTTAATGATCAAAAATGTTTACATAGCCGATATCCATATCGACCAAGGCTTCCAGGATGTCTAGCAAGAAGACTTAAGAAAAAGCAGTCGAGAGATATTTTAGGCTTTACTTAACCATGTTAAAGTTACCTCAGCGGGCTTTAGCTGTTAAATAAGCACATAAAAAAACAATCAAGATGATCGTGGTGCCAAATGTTGGCGCTAGTTAATAATGATCATTGATGTGTACCAACTATGTTGTAGTTCTATCATCGGTGTTGTTTATTGTGGGATCAACAGATGATACTTCAGAGTTTGTGGTTTCTATGTATTTTAGTGTAGACATAGAGTCTGAGCAAATTACATAATCGTTCCGTGGGAGATCAGCGATTTGGAGTATACATTGAAGAATCGCAACTAGCTTAGCCGAAAGGACTGCAAGCATTATCGGAAGATTGAAGGACTTAATTTGTTTTAAGACTTGTCGATTCCTATAAAATTTGAAAAATTTGAAATATAGTAATTTTTCGAAAAATAATCAGCGAGAAAGCAGTTAAAATCACTAAATTTTTTACAAATAAATACCGCAAACTAAATTTTATCAAGTGAACGTAAATTATGAATATATATATATATATACATAAGAAATACAAAATGTAGATATACAATTTAGATACACAATTTTCTAAAATTAGCAACTGAAAAATAATATTTATATAATAATCTGATAGTGAACGTATCTCTATATCGAAATTAGTATTTTTACATTTATCGCATATATATTTATAAATTTCGTATTTTATTTTTATGTTCACTCGATAATGCCTTAATATCCGAAAAGGTTTGCGGTTTTTTTTTTATAAAAAAATATTAGCGGTTTTAACTCTTTTCTTACTATCAGAAAAAAACTCGCGTTGGAACGATGTGTTTATTATATAAAACTAAATCAAATATGTACGGAAGTTCACCTATAAAATGTTAAAGATTTTGCACAGATGCGCCTCTGAACTGACGAATCAGTCTTTTTGCTCCAAGCTACTGGAACTGTTACTTCATTCTGGGCTAAACAATGAAAAAAATAATTTCAAATTATTCCAACTGATCAGTTTGACTTTAGAAGTATTCGACGTCGAGTCAAATTTACACGATGGTTAGTTAGTACTAAATAAGGCTGGAACGAAGGCGATACAGGGATAATTATTTTCTTTCATCAGGGCGTTTAATAAAATTTGAAACACAGTTTGTTTACTGAAAATGTTTATTTATCAAATTTTTAAATAACGTTACGACACGTTCCGTAGAGGTGAACAAAAAAAATTTTAACGATAGAAGTAATATGTATGTATAAAATGTGCGATTAAGATCATAAAAGTAAACGATTATGAACGGAACAAGATAGCTGCAGCGAAACTTTGACGAATAATTAATAAATAGCGTAGACGTTGGCTTTAGAACGTCTTGAAGATAATCATACGATCCCGGTATGAAGTGAGATAGTTGAAACTTTATCCTGAAATAAACTTTATTCTGACCCGATTAGATGATTTTTCAGTTATTTTTGGAATTTTATTAATGCAGAAACACGGCAAGTAGGGACTTTTATCGTTATTATAATTTTAACGCTTAATAATTTTATAGGTCGAGGAGATGTGACATTTTCGATTCGGGGAATTTAAAATACTCGCGACGGTAATGATGATGACGTTTATTATTATTATTATTATTATTATTATTTGCTTTGATATTGACGATGAGAATATAGTAAACGTTTATCGCCGTCGGAAGGAACAGATAGTAACGATACGGCATTAAGTTCGTTATAGAATGTAGGAAGTATTAGCCTATATACGAGCGAACACGAGCCGGCGGAACGTTATCAACTTCTCGGTATTATAGCAACGGTGGAGTTGGTGATCAAGCCGAGAATGTTTTAGCGTAAAATGGCGGCCGATAGTTTAACCGATAGCGAACGAATATTTCGTATAGATCGATATCTTTACAGGGAAGATATATGTCTGTACTGTATTATAGAAAGATTTAGAAAGCGCTATTGTTTTTCTGAAGTTTGGAAACTGTTTATTAACTTTTAACGGTCGGACGATACTATCATCTTGATAAACAAAACTATGTTTTTGGTATTAGTATTGATTACCAGCCTATGATGTCTAATTCACATTGCATACATATATATATTGTCCGGTGAGAAACCAACCTACTGGCCAACTGATCGGCGTAAAAAACCAGATCTAATTGATTTCTTTGTTTTGAAAGGTATCGGAACAAATTACATGACTATTGAAGATGTTGAAGACCTATCTTCAGATCACTCACCGCTGTTACTAACAATAAGTGCAACGGTCATAAAGAAAGAGAAAAAAGTCACACTCACGAATAAATATACTGATTGGGATCGATTTCGCTACGAGCTAGACCAACAAATCAATCTTAAAGTGAAACTGAAGTCTCCCAGTGAACTTGATGGACAAGTTGAACAATTTGTTGAGGCTATTCAAAACTCGGCTAAGCTTGCCACACCGCCTCACAAAAATCATGAAATTCAAGAAATTACATATCCGCTCGAAGTCCGCCAAAAAATTGCCGAGAGAAGGAAAGCTCGTCGTATTTGGCATAAATCTCGTAATCCAAGAGACAAAACCATCTTCAATCACCTCAATAATCAGCTGAACAGAATGATTAAGGAAATTAATCAGCGCACATTTGCAGAATATCTTGAAGATCTCAGTCCTTATGCTGACAGAAACTACACTCTCTGGAAAGCTACACGCAGAATAAAGCGGCCTGTCGACAGAGTTCCACCACTCAAGAACGAAGCTGGAATCTGGCTAAGACGGGATGACGAGAAAGCGGAACTTTTTGCCAGACATCTAGCTAGAGTCTTCCAACCGCATGATATTGTATCTAGTATAACACCTGTAATAAATTATCAGGAAGACCAACCTTTAAAACACTTTTCACCAATGGAAATAGCTCAAGCAATCGATAACAAAATTAATCTGAAAAAGGCTCCAGGCATCGATCAAATAACACCACGTATGCTGAAAGAATTGTCGCGCAAAGCAGTTATCCTACTTACATACTTCTTCAATGCAAGTATCAGGCTGGAACACATACCAGCAGCCTTCAAGGCAGCACAAGTTATTATGCTCAAAAAACCAAATAAGCCAGCAGAGGATGTATCATCCTATCGACCGATATCGCTGCTGTCTACAATTTCAAAACTCTATGAAAAACTGTTACTAAAACGAATGAAACACTTTGTAGATCTCCCGAGTCACCAGTTCGGATTTAGAAATCAACATTCTACAGTCGAACAGGTGCATCGAGTAACATCAGTAATAGAAAGAACATATGAAGATAAACACTTCTGTTCTGCCGTTTTCCTTGATGTAGCGCAGGCATTTGATAAAGTCTGGCACGAAGGACTCGCTACTAAAATGTGTGGCCTTGTGCCAGGTAATCTATGTCGGCTGTTAATATCGTACTTGTCAGGAAGACAATTCCGGGTGGCACACAGAGATGCTATATCATCATATCAAATGATAAAGGCAGGAGTCCCACAGGGCAGTGTCCTCGGACCAATACTATATCTACTGTATACCAGAGATTTACCTACTGATAATGCCACAATTACAGCTACATTTGCCGACGATACTGCTATACTATCTAAGAGTGGCAGTCAGGCAGAAGCAACAAACAATCTCCAACGTCACTTAGACCGCGTTTCTGCCTGGGCTAAGTGTTGGAAAATTAAATACAATGAAGCCAAATCTCAACACATCGTTTTTACTCTTCGGCATGTAAACCCAGTCCATCGAATATACATTGACGGTCAGCCAATCCTACAAACTGACTGCGTTAAATATCTGGGTATGCACCTGGACTCACATCTTACATGGAAACCCCATGTAAAGATGAAGTGTAAACAGATTAAAAAAACGGTATCTGCTTTATACTGGTTAATAGGACGACGGTCAACCATAAACATCTATTGTAAACGGCTGATTTACCAGCAAATTATACAGCCGATATGGACATATGGAATAGCACTATGGGGCTGCACCAAGAGATCAAACCAACAGCTTATTCAAGCCCGACAAAGTGTCATCCTTCGAATGATCGTAGATGCTTATCCTTATTCTCGTAATAATGATATACATCGAGACCTCGGTGTGAAGACTGTATGCGAAGTCATACATGCTGTTGCTAAAAAACATCAACAACGCCTACATCAGCATCCCAATGCTGAAGCAAAACAGCTGCTAGATACGGACTCTGATATCCGTCGACTAAAAAGATTGAAACCTCAAGACCTAATATAATTTCAAGTGTATGAGGCATATGCATGTATGTGCGTTTATATTCGCGTGTATATGTGCACGTATAAATGTATATGTGTATATGGGTGTGTGTGGGTGTGTATGTATGAGTATATGTATATCTATATAGACGTATGTATATTCAGGTGTGTCAGGGAGAGTGTGAGTGTGTGTGAGTGTATGCGTATACACATATTAGTCGGAAGCCTTGCTCTATGGAGCAAGTGTCTTCGCACTCGTCCCTTTATATGCTCGAGAAGCATATAATACCGTTATTACCGTAATACTTATTTAAGCATAGACTTAAGATTGTATTAGTAAATACCCAGTAGGGATTATAAAAAAAAAAAAAAAAAAAAAAAATATATATACAATATATGTTTGTGTGTATGTGTGTAATATGGACGTTATGTGTATCTATTAAAATCGACAGAACCTCAATTCGTTTTAATTCTTAATCAATTGGTATATCAGTCCTTTTACTCGTTCGCCTCTATCATCCAAGCCCTTTATTTTTTTATTTTTTTTTATTTCAGCCTTTTCAGTTCAACGTAGCTCTTGCTGATTACTTCTTTCCTGATTTTGTTCGTCAGTGTTGCACACGGCTGTTTTTCCATCTACAATATCTTTTAATACGTCATCCTGTCTTAACGGGTTCCTTATTCTTTTCATTTTTGTTTTTATAATCATTTTCAAATAGCACTTGTACTCGATTAAAAACTTTTTCATTCAGAATTTTATCAACCACGAAATTTTTTATCGCGCTAATGGCGCGTGTCAAAAGCCTCAATTTTCTGCAAATCACTTTCGTATAAAGTCCATCGCGTACAGCGTCCCATTTATACGACTTCGCCAATACGTTTTTTGTAACCCGATGGATTGCTCCGTGTTATTATACGACTTTTTTTTTATTTAAACGTCTTTTTAGCGATTGGAATTATTTGCCTGATCACTTCGTTACAATATACATTGTCATCGTATATTCTACGCAATTTCTTTTTCCACATAGCGAACGCGACAGCCCTATGACTATTGTGAACACTTTTCCGGTAGTTGCAATTCTCAGCCAGATGTGTTACTTGTATTGTCGATTGGGTTTTGCGGCCATCCAATTTTCCTTTTAAAATAGTTTTTGTAGTAGCGCTGATCGGGCTATATATTTTTATTTACCTTATTTTCGGTTATTTGCAATTTGTTTATGATTGACTGATTTGGTACTCCTAGTACCGGTCTGTATACCACCAGCATGTATTATACTCGTCTTGCATTCGCTAACTTTTATCGTCTCGGAATTTCTGCAACAAGGACGGTTAGTTCGTTCGTTCGTACGGAACTAAAAGAAATGCACTTAAATATCTACTGAGAGTCTAATTATCCACTGGACTTGTGGTGTTACGCACGTTATGCCTATTAATGTTATTTTTATTTGAGTAGAAAATTTTGCAACTATACAAATAATCGAGAGTTTGAAGTTCCCCCACATTCACTCAAGGCATTTAAAACAGTTTTCCATTTATTCAATGTATAAGCGCACATCTACCTTGTCCCGTTCAGAATCTAAGGTATGTAGACATATTAGTACATGTTTTTGTATATATGTTTATATATTTGCTTTTATTATATATATATATATATATATATTCACGATATCACTATATGGCTATAACAACCAACTGCAGGGTACGCACATTCTCTAAACATTTCCAACGCCTTCTATCTTGTGCGACTCGAATGCAATTAATTCCCGTCCATTTCACAATACCATCTATCCACCTAATCACGGGTATTTCTCGTATACGACGACCGTCAATCGGCCACCACTGCATCATACGGTTATTCTTTCTAATCGTCCATATGTCCTGCTCAACTCTATCTTAGCCTGACGATTCGTTCCACCACATCCGACAATTTCGTTTGTTGTCTTATCCTTGAAACTCCTCGAGTATGATATTATGAATAATCTTTCCGTGTGCCGTTAGAGTTTCCTTAATTATTTTAACTGTTCCTTCGGTAAAACTTCATGTTTCAGCTCCATACGTTAGGGTCGGCAACACGCGCTGAGTGTACAGTTTAGTTTTCAATTCCAAATGCCATCCGGGCGCGAAGTATTATCATTTTTATATCTAACTGCATGTTTTTCTTTTCCACTGTAATTTTTTTTTGGTTCTAAGTCCAGGTGATGTTTTCGTAGTTACAGTTATCATCGCGTCTTCCATTGTATTCATAATTTTCTTCGTGTTTTTGCAATCTCTAAACCGACCTTTTCGGAATATGTATTAAGTTTTGTCAGCGTGACTTTTAATACTTCCCTACTTTTTCTTATTATAGGGCTGCATCATCACCGATACTTAAGTGACTTAAATTATATAAATTTGCTTTCAATATGTACATATGTGTGCGTACGTACATTATATACAGGAATAAATAAATGAATATATATACACGAACAAAAAGAAAGAAATACGTATATTTGTTTATTATTGTAACAAGTACTTGTAAATAGTGGATCCTATAAATTACCGTGGACGGTTGGTGATAGTACTACTGTTGAATGTTTACGATGAAATGGTAGTCGAGAATTTTGATGATAATGTGCAAAGGTTTTTTGCTCGATTACCGCATAATAATGCGTCATAACGATAATAGTAAAAATGACGGCAACTCCCACTGAAAGAAAATATTCAACCGACTAAATTTATTTCGAATTTTACCGATAAAGCCTTAATTTAATCCGGAACGAATTGACGAGACGAACTTTAAATAAAGTATATTTTAACGGTCGTTGAAGTATTATTATTATTATTAATAATAATATTAATATCATTATCGCCGTATTGAGAATAAACTGAAGCTGAACGAAAATAATAAAATATAAAACATAATTTTGAGGCTATATCGCTTACTCAATAACGAAACTTCATTCTCGGCATTTCTCCATAATTTTAGGATATAAAAATTTTTACCGCCGTTTTATAACGTCTTTCCATCCGCACGTACACACACGTTGGAGTTCCACGTCTATCGTTATCGCGCACGCTACGTGTACACAGAGTAAGATAGTGACGAGGAGGACATCTATACGGACTTCGATATACAAATTTACACTAGAGCGAAATCTTTATAGATGCACCTATTATACGCCTGTCTGTACTATTACGCTTATACTCGTCTGGCAAATCGACTTAACAACAGGCCGGAAGTAACCGAACTTTATAAGATCGAAGGCGATTGGATCGAAAATAAACCGAATAGAATTTTAAACGACGAATGCCTCGTAAATTTTAATAATCCGACGACGATTTATCCCCGGAACGCCGTAAATTCGAAAATAACTGCGATTCTTTTTCCTATTAATAGAGCCGCCTAAATTCAATTTCGAGAGGTTATAGATATTTTTTCGAAGAGGAAGTCGGGTTTCGGAAAGCGCGTTGACGCTTCTTAAGAACGGGTATACCTAGTTGATGTTGTTGTCGTTGGTATTGGTGCGATGGTGACTCTTGTTTAGCGGAAGATGGTAAATTAAATTTCGAAACTTTATAGCAATTTGAGAACAGATATATACCTTACAGAGTATGAATTGGACTCCGGTAGATATTAGATTAGATGGCGAATACCTGAATCATTACCGTTTTCCTGACGACATAGAGTAATCTCGAGCGCGGAAGAGTTGTAGATGATAGTAACAGACCTGAGCACGCGCTCTAGTAGAATCGGATTAAAATGAATTTAGGTAAAACAACGGCAAACACTGCGAGACGAATAAGGATAACGATAAATTCGAAATTGAACGGATGGACAATCGTATTTATTCGTTTAAAAAAAAATATGACGAATAAGAAGAACATGACGGAAGCGCGGAAGTTTCATGAAGAGTATCGTTGTCGTGGGATTTGAAAAATTGAGCGATGTATTCGGGAATAAAAAAATACCGATTAACTTTAGAAAAGAAACTGTATAATCAGTTTGTACTTCCGATACTGATATACGGTTCGGAAACGCGACGGTTCACAAAAGCATAAAAACGATCAGGAAAACCCAAACTGCGCATGAAAGAACAATGCTAAAAATGGTACAGCTGAATCGCATTCGTAATATATGGATACGTGAGCAAACAAAACTAGAGAGCGGATAGCAAAAATCAAATGGAGTTCGGCTGATCATGCGGCCAGGTACAGAGATAACAGAACGTGCTTTACAATGGCGGCCAATAGACAAAAAAAGAAATTAAGGGAGTGCAAAGGATCGTTGACAGGACAACATAATAAATGTGGCCGGAAAAAACTGGATGCGAAATGCGCAAAATAGAAGTTGATGGAAAGTGTTGAAGAAAGCCTTCGTCCATGAGAAAGGCATATCGTGATCGTGTAATACCTTATTGCGATGTTGTTGCTGTTGTCGTTGGTATTGGTGTGTCAATGAGGTAACTATTGTTTAGTAGTGGATTGTAAAAGTTATAGATATTTTTTCGAAGAGGAAGTCGCGTTTCGGAAAGTGCATTGTCACTGCTGTTGCTGGTTCGGGATCGTTTCTTTCCCTATCAAAAAAAAACAAAAAAAAAACCAAAAAAAAACAAAAAAAAAAACGTTAAGAAGATGTAAAGCTTCCAGGCAAATTGTTACGTCTGTCCGTCAAATCGAGCCGAAATTATAACTTGTATCGAGATTCGAATATCCCAGAAGTATAGGAAGTAACGATATTCAGACATTAAGTAACCATACGAATATCAACCGGAGATCCAGCTCTATAGTTCCTAACGAAATATAATATGTCTTTCTTTTTTATTATTAATTTTTCATCAATGACGATCGATTGGATACATTGCCAAGTCCAATAGTCCAATATATATATATTACGAAAACTCCCTAATATAACTACTGATAAGGCTAGCGGATATATTCGGACTTCGTATTGCGTTTTTATGAAACAAATCGTATAAATTAAACGATTTTTATTATAATTATATAACTTTTTACTGAATTGTTTGATTTGGATAGACTTCAAATAATGCATTATTTAAAATTTTGTTTCATTTAACGCGTCTTTTCAAAATACACATTTTTTTTTATGGGTCTCCACAAATTTTACCCCTTAAAAAATATAATATAAAAGATTAAACAAATATATATCGGTTATATCGCTAAGTTACATTTATGAATGAACTTATGTAGACAATTATAAATGTGCGCATTACGAGTAGCAAATAAGAAATACATGTTTATAATTGATAAGAATTTGATAATGTGTTACGGGAGATAATAGGAACATCGGAAAAATATGTGACTCGCGTCTGCAAGAAGATCGACATATGCAGGGTGTGAGCAGTAGCGAGGATTTTAGAATAATGAAGAAGAGAGACGATTTTTTTCCAAATCGTAGTCATGGCGATTATGAATGGACGAATTTGGTTAATTGGCATCTGTATATTATAAAACCAGGGTATGAAGATCAGTCTGAAACAATTTATAATGCGAGACATTATAACGGTTATTCCAGACCGCTTTATTCCTTGTGGTCAGTTTTCACAATGGAGAGAAGATCAATATGCAGTTAATAAGCGATGGACAATCCAAAAATAGATGGAGAGTGGCCATAGTAGTCGGCGAGAAAATCTTATTCCAGCGTGGCCGAGAATCTAAACAAACTTAATGGAGACATCAACATCCTGAAGAAGAACGACATGATTACGAATTTTCAGTGAGGAACGAGGATGTGGTGTAAAAATTTTAATGGGGAGAGAAAACTTCCGGAGTCTAGAAATATTGCAATTATATTATATAATTGGTTAGAAAGGACAAAACGGAGAGAATGAATACAACCTCTGCAGTAAAGCTAGAAAAAATTACGTAATGAAACATGATAATTCTAAGAATAAAATTTTAATAAGAATTATTAGCATAATGGTCGAATGGAAAGCTCAGCATTTCCTAAATTATTATCTTCGTTACCTATTAATTAGTCGCCTTATCTTTTTAACGCCTCCTTGAATTTCGTGTAATTTATCACAAACTCCTTATTGCTTTAATTATCTTTTTCATTATCAGGACCAGCAACAGAACTACGACTAAATCTATATCGTCAAGATCAACCGACTCTAGCCTTTTCTCTTAGATGCATAAGCAATCTTGCATTTGATCGTGTTCGATTCATTTTTCTAACATGTATATAGTACTATGCTAATAAAGTTTTACGCACTGTCTATTCCGATTTTCTTCACATTCACACAACATACATTCTTATACGATACGCATCATTCACATACTTTATCGAACGTTTCGTAATAAAATTAAAGTTTTAACGGTTTCCTCTGATATTTGTCGCAAAGTTTATATTTCGGGGGTTATAACTGGGAGAAATAAAATTCTCCAACAGGAATGAAATAGCTAACGTAATTTTTTGAAGTGGAACTTCTATTGGTGCATTATATATGGGGAGTTAACAGTGGAAGTCTTCTTTTTGCGCATGCGCGAACGGCTATCCATTCAAATCTCTGCTCCAAAAAGTACATATGTGAGACGTACATTTTTTTCCTATAAAATGTTGTTATGTACAATCTTAATACTACTATTAAATAAGTACATCTGTTAGTAATAGAAGTTATACTGCAGCGAGTAGAATTCCTTGAATTACTTAGTAACACTATTGCTAGACAAGGGTAGTCGGATGGCGAACGTTTGAGTTGTCCAATATCGTTTTTTGGTATCGAAAACTTGACGAGCTTCTGTATTGCTTAAACAATCACATATCACACGCTGCTGCAAACTGTTGTATAACATCATCGACAAACTTCATATGCAAATTATTATGAATGCCTTCATTTCGGAAGTACCGACAGCCATCCACAATCTGCCGTTTCTGCATAAAATTTCCGTTAGACTAGGCAACGCATCCTCACAAACGTCCATATAGGCTATATAAATTGATTATAGATTAATAGTTTCCATTGTACATCCAATACAGAACGCCTCGACGTAGTTTTGAGAACGAAAACATTGGAGTCATCGCCACGTAAAAGTTAAGCATAGAGGACAGTATGTTCCTTTTCTTTGTGAAATTTGTACGAAATCGCGAGTTTATTAAATAAGCGTCTTTCCATTTTGCGTAATTTACACTTTGGGTTTAATATATTGGAATTAAAATTTATATTAGATTTTATATCGTCTTTATGTTTGACTTTTTCCCTGCCCCCCTCCCAAGACCATGTAAATTTTCCCCTTTTTTATACTAAATATATACATTATATTGAACAAATCCTTCGTTCATTCAGATACTAATAATGAAAATAATAACTAATCTACCGTTTTCAATGTTTGTTAAAAAAATATCTCATCCGTTTTTTTTCCTGAAATAAATCGATATCGAATTTCGATAAAGGAATTTGTTTTCCAAATATAGTTCATCATCATTCCAAAAGTAATAACGATAATCGTAGTAATAATCGTAATAATACCGTTGTATTAATTTTAACGATAATTTTCGTTAAATATTAACCGTTTCATCGAACGTTCGATTTGAGTTTATAAACAAAGTTAGACGTATTAAGTCGTCGGCCGCAATTTAAGTTGCGGAACGTTTTTATCTATTAAATAACGCATAAATAACATGTGGTATGAGTTTTCGTACGTGTTTTGTACATACGTGTGTGTGTGTGTGTGCCGCAATTGTGACGTATATGTGCGCATGCTTGAATGTTGTAACGTAATGGAAAGTTTATCTTTTAAAAGTTTCTAAAAAGTTACTCGGAAATTAGCGAAGGACGACTGTTTGCCACCGCAGCGCGACCGACGATAATAAACTTTATATAATAACTCTAGACCAAGTCGTAAATTTATTAAGCAATTTAATCCAACGACACGAAAATATTAACTCGACTCCTAACGATCAGTTCTTTAGATCCGGGTCGTGTATTAATCACTCGGATTCGTCCGCAGTTCCGACACTCTTTCGAACATCGCGCGTACAGTATATATAGATATATATATATATATATATATATATATATATATATATATATATATATATATATATATATATATATATATATATATATATATATATATATATGTTTCGGAAATAACACGCGATGGAATTTAGAGAAACAAAATTCCCAAAATTATTTTTTAAAAATGTAGTGCGGTTAAATTCTATAAATTCAATTCGTACGATTTAATTTTAATGATTACATTAAATTCATCGTAAAGTTTTTAGGTTATTCGACGGCCTCCGCCTGCCGTTTAAAAGCTGCGGAATATCGCATGATAGAGTCAATTAATAATAAAATTATATATATATATATATGGGTGACTCAAAGAAGAATTACGTTTTTTTTTATACCGCACTTGGTAAGACTACTACAACTCAAACCGCGTGCTTCACGCATAGTGTACACACGAAATATTCGTTTTTTTTAAATTATAGTTATCACGGCATCCTATAACGAGAACAAGCGCGCGTTTTGAGTGGAACGTTATTTTCGGCGTGAATCGATCACGATAGCGCTAGGAGAGTTTCGAAAAGAATTCAAAGTTACACGATTTTTTGGGATGCGATGATACCTTAAGAGCAACACGAAATCTGGAAGACACGAAAACTCGGATTTCTGAAGAAATTTCAAAAATTCAGTCACCTATACTCGAAAACGTTTTCGAAAATTGCGTAAAAATTGAATAAATGTATTGTTGCAAATTGCGGTCATCTGAACGATATTGTGTTCCACAAAATGATTGTAAGCTAGTCTCTCATTTACCTATTTTTAAATAAAATTTCATACAAAAACTTCTTTTTATATATATATTCCAGGGGATACTACGTACCTTCTGGGATCCGGAGCTGAAATTGGAACGGTGCGCGTCCACGGGTGGTGGATAGTGGAACGACCAGTAGATATACTGGCCATCTGCGAATAACCAATAAGCAGTCGCGAATCAAGAGCGGCTACTGGTGGAAAGTCTCATGCAGTCGATTCCAGTAGTGACAGGTTTATCGACTGGAGGCGGTGGAGAGGCAACTGAGGAACTACCTACAAAACTCCACACTCCTGAGATGATCGATTTAACCTTGGCGAGTTGAGGCCCCTTGGACAAATATGTCTCACTTGCTCTGCCAGCAGCATAAACCCCCCTGCCTTGGGGTTAGGATTTTGTTCAAAGGCTAAGGGAGTAAACCCTAACAGAAAATCATGCAGAAGGAAACGGGAAACCACTGGCACGTGAAGAATGTTACAAAAGTACTGCATGCATGGAATGCTCCCTAGAAGCGTTAGGGAATGGACGGTTATCTGCAGTAACGCAGACTAACTTGAGTCCCCCCTGCCGTCATCGGTGCGAAACTCTGCAGGAGGGGATACATGTGCTATAAAATACAGAAATAAGAAACACACATGTGATATAAAATACAGAAATAAGAAACACACATGTGCTATAAAATACAGAAATAAGAAACACACATGTGCTATAAAATACAGAAATAAGAAACACACATGTGCTATAAAATACAGAAATAAGAAACACACATGTGCTATAAAATACAGAAATAAAAAATGAAAGAGTTTAAAGAACCAAATGTATAGAATAGGAACCTGGAGGAAAAATATCTGGAACAATAAATGGAATTTATCTAAGGTAAAAGTGCATAAATCAGCTTTTGAACAAGAAACACAGAGTACATGATGGAGAAGGATAACAATGAAAAATAGAACAATACTTTTTCAGTTGTATAAAAATCAACAAATCATGATAAATAAAAAAAAACAGCGTGAAAGTTAAAAAAGGAGTTTGACAGGGCTACAGCCTGTCACCTGTGCTGTTTAACCTTTATGTGGAAAAGGAAATAAAGTACTTTTCAGAAATTAATGACGGTGGAATACAAATAAACGGAGTTAGATATAAAACGATTAGATATGCGGATGATATAGCCCTAATTGCGGAAAGCGAAGTAAAATTGCAGAAGTCCATTAATATTTTAAACAAACTTTTAATAACAAATGCAGAATGAATATTAATGAAACTAAAACCAAAGTTTTAAAGTGCAATAAAAAGGGAGGTAAATGGTAAAAGGTTACAGCAAGTGAAGCAATTATGGTAGAACTGAACAGGAAATAAGAAGAATAGCCCAAGCAAAGATTGCTTTCAGCAAAAAACTAGGCTTCCTCTCCTCCAGAAATATATCTTTGGATATTAGAAAACATTTTATCAAAACTTTCATTTGGAGTATCGTCCTTTATGGATGCGAAACATGGATATTGTTGAAGAAGGACAAATGTAATATGGTGCTGGCGGCGCATGTTAAAAATAAAATGTACCAATAAAATATCCAACTGCGAGGTATTGCGCAGAGTAAATGAAAAACGTGAAATTTTAACAACGATACAAAGAAGAAGGGATACGGTAATAGGGCATATTATACGTCACCGGATATGGATTGCTAACCTGATAGAAGGAAAAACAATCAGGAAAATTCAAAGAGGAAGACCGGAAGGAAGTTTATGGATGACATTAAAGGAAGGAGGCCGTATGTGGAAATTAAAGCACTGGCCACAGCACGTAAACATCTCACTCGTCATGCTATCCACCGAACTCCGGTTTGAGGAGAATAATAAGAAGAAGATATATATATAAAATTACAATACGGCTTATGTAGGCAATAAGTCATTTATCTATATGGGTCACGACATGATTGGAGATATCATTCAGCAATGCTACTCGTAGTTACCTCGCCAATCAATCAAATCGATGTGGAAGATTTAAGGAGATGCAACGGTTCAGTCTATGGACACCGTAACCACTATCTAGCAAGTTAACTGCCAGTCGGTTCGAGTGGTATTCTGATCTGTGCAGGTAACGTTCACAATTTTGTTTGGATTACCTCATCCACATACGGTAGATTTAGGTAGCAAGCAGGTTATCATTGCGCATGTACCATGGCGCATTTGATATAATTCTTAATATTTTTGACTAGCATCGTTGCATCATGTTAATATTAGACACCGATACTGTGCCCCAAAGAGATATACCGTAGGTCCAGACCGGTTTAATAACTGCGTTATACAGCAATAATTTCGATTTTAGAGGCAACTCGGAATGTCTTCCTGGAAACCTGTACATCTTTCTCATGTTTTCCTTAACCTTCATCATAATGTGCTCTTTTCACGTTATACGTCGATCAAGCCACATGCCCAAGTACCGAGCTTTACTTTCCTGTGGAATTAGACCATTAAGATAAACGGTGTCTATTTGTAAATGTGACATGTACTGACTTCGATGGGTTGACCTTAATTCTCCACTGTCGTGCCCATTTTTCTAGATGATTTAAACCGGCCTGCAATTTTTCTGACGCCGCTATTGGATCGTTGTCGCTTGCGAACAATGCTGTGTCGTAAGCGAATGCTGCAACCTCAATGTTGGGTTCAACTTGAAATTAATGTGTGTGCATGACAAATAAAATTGCACCCAAAACAGAACCATGTGAAATGCCAGCCTCAGCAGGATAAAATTCGTTACATCGCCGTCGAGTTTTGAACATATAATATGAATGCGACAAAGAGCGTTTTATTATTAAAAGTAATCTTCATGCCATACACGATCGAAGGCCCGACTAACATCTAGAAATGCTGCAGAACAATACCGTTTCGGGACGAAACAATTATTTATGTATTTCTTCACTCTATGAATTTGCTCTACCGTTGACTGGCCTGGACGAAACACAAACTGATAATCTGGAATCGTACCTTGCAGCGGTTCCATTGATCGGGACAGCAATAACTTCTCAAAGACAATGTGGGTAGAAAGCTAATCGGTCGATATGAGGATGTTTCGCTGGTGGGTTTACCTGGTTTATGTATCATTATGATCTGAGCCATTTTCCATTGCGAATGATAGTAACCCAGTCGAATAATAGCGTTGAATATGCTGGTAGTAATACTGAAGCCCTTGGTATTGAACCCAGTCGACCCTTTTATGATCTATAATGAAAAAATACCCAGAAAGTATGCTTCATTTTGTACATTATAGAGTTCATTATTATTATAAATATAATCATAAATGAGTGGACAACGAAATCAAGGAAACATTGCAACCAAACATCAATGATAATAATTATAAACCCATATTTTCTTGCAAAATGAAAACATTTATGTCCGTGTGTCATACATCTGGCAAATAAAAATGCTAAATGGAACGACTAAACTTACTGTAAAGAAAATTGAAGCCTTTTGAAATTATATAGCTAATTTGACTCCTACCTCAGACTTCGATCATTCTCTATGGAAAGCAATGAAAAGTATAAAAGATCTCAACGCCCACCAGCAAAAATAGAAAACAACAAATCTGCAAAAATTCTCAAGAAACTGCCCAGGAAAGCGAATTTCGAAATTGCCACTTTCATATATAACGGAAATTAGCTGCTATTAGTAACAGTGCCAAAACTGTGTAAACCTCAAGAATATGCAACATCATATATAGACCTATCGGTTTACTACCGATCCTTTCGAAGGTATTTTAAAAACTTATTTTAAGACGAATAAAACCAATCCTTAAAGAAAATAAAGTAATAACTGATTAGATCATACCCAGAAGCTTTATATACTGGTATGGGGCCCGTTATGCCTTTCATAATTTCTGCAGGAGAAATCGGTTTGAATGGGCGCGACATTTGAAAGGGAGCAGCCAGCAATCGTGCTATTTGATTATAGAAAGGCTCTGATCCCGTATCAGATGGATGTGGTTCGAACACATTCTTACAACCCGAAAACTTCCTCGTTATCAAGATTGCTGCGTGTCGATTCACCATTACCTTTTCGAAGGGCAATGAGTGTTCATCATTTTTGGAGTATGTGCTGCAAAGGATCGATTTTAAGATATAATTTTATGCTGTTTTTTACAAATTACTTCGTTCTTTACCTATTTTATTGAGAGCACATTTATCAACTGGATTCCTAAATGTTTCTAATTTTTCTTTTTTTACTAATTTTCTTCCTAATAGGGCGAGGATAATTAAAATCCCGGCTTGCAGAGTCTTTTGGGGTGCTCAATCATGTTGCTTTCTGCAATGCCTGATTGAAGTATTCAACTGCTTCAACAATATTATCCTCCGACTTCAGCGGAACATTGACGGTAATATTCTCTTCAATCCAATGTGTGTATAAATACCCGTGTCGGTTTTAGTGTTGAATTTAAAATTTATATTCTTAATTATTATAAGCTGACTTACCTCTCGTATTACTGGGGAGTGATCTGATGAAGATTTGAAAGATGTTTCAACATTTGTATAAAAAAAAAATTATACAAATGTTGAAGCATCTAAAATTGACTAATAACTTTTTGCTAATGAAGAAATCGAGCAGGTCTGGACTTTATTTCTATCTGAGGGCCAATATTTAGGTTGACCACTAGAAAGTACATGAAATTTGGATTTCGAAATACACACCAACTTCGTATAACATTCGGGAAGTAAACTAATCGATTATTAAGACAGAAAGAACTAGAATCATGGACACAATTGTGTTCTTCATTGAGAACAGATCCGCACTAATGACAAAAATTTCGCAACACTGTAAATCTTTCAAGCGACGCGTGCCTTCCTTGACGCATTTATCGACCTCATCGATCTTCGTTCAATTAACCTTTTTACTTCATTCCGTTCTTCGCATAATACACCTTATCGCCTTTGCGGAATTATCATATTCGATTAACAAAAACCAAAGATCGTTAAATTTTATGCGACGTATAATACGAATAAACGAAATCCCGTTTTCTTGTTTTGCTGGAAAGATTGAAAAACCAAAGGATTACTCGAATAGAAGATAGATTATTCGTTCAGCTGAACGCCTCTATGTGCAGTAATTCCTTACGCCCAAAGTTAATCTCTAATTCCTATAAAATGATTAAAATTTATCCGTTTCGGTATTAATAATTTATTTCGCGTCGATATACTTCTATTTTTAGCTCGGATGCGATAGGTATTGACCGGTGTAGTGTGAAATAATCTCGCGCGAGTTATTCAAATTCATTCTAGCTCGCTCGTTAGTTTTGTGGCCACCACGTGCGGAGGTGTGTGTGATTTAACGAGTAAAGAATTATTCAGTCGGAAAAAACGCGATTCGCGAGCGATTTAAGAATGAAAATATCTCGTTAATTATTAATTTATAATTAACGGGAGACCCGGTTAAAGTGTAGTTTTTATTCGATTTTTATGACTTAATTTCTATCCCGCTCTATCCATCGCGTATAAAAATTTCAATTCAGGGAAAGTTCCGTTCTAATCTAACTCGCTGTTAGACGATTAATTAACGGGAGACGACCATAACGTGAGATGGGCAAACTTTAAACTTTCGATTTAATTCACGCGTCCCCCAAACAACAATATTATCTACTTCATTTGTCTGGTGACGTCGACCTACTTAATTTTAGACGGGGATATTAGTTTTAATTACAGCGACGTACTTTTATCGCGAGTTCAGAATTTTTCGTTGAAATCTGTTTAATTTAAATTGCGTTACACAGTTGACTATTGCTAGGAAATTCGTTGTCTTCGCGCATGTTTCTTAATTACGCAATTTTAATTATTACACGTTAAACGTAAACAGTAACGACGTACACATATGGAGCTTCCACGACGCTGCTCATACTGTGCTAGAGTTTTTAATTTACCAAATATTACCTAAGATTATTATATGATTATATTGTATTATATATATATATGTATATAGGAAAAATAAGTAAAACTATATATATAGTTTGAACAATAAAAAAAATTAACCAAAATCGCCAAATATTTTTAATATGTGTAAAATGAAACCACAAAGCTTCTCGGCTATTGAACCATTATCAAGTAGATGTGAAAAATAAAAAATATAAAAATATACATTTCATAAAAAATATAACAGAGAAAGAAGTATGAAAAAGGAAAAATTTTAAATAAAATATAACAAAATACTTTATTTAATTGTACAATATTGCAAGAAACAGCAAAGTAAAAAAACCAAATTATTTACATCTTTTTTTTTTTATAAAATTGTATCCTATTGTATCCATTAACGTTCGCCGTGTACTGCAACAACAGAAGCCCGTGTAAACGTAGTTCAAGACATTGCAAGTTGTAAAATTTCTAAAGTGGCGAGCTAATAATGATATTAAGTCTCTTCTTTAATGTACTCATCTGTCTATCTCTTTACCTCTTTATTTATCTTTCTATCTTTTATACACACATACACACATATATATATATATATATATATATATATATATATATATATACATTTATATCTACCGTTTTCAATATTAACATAGTATGGATACCCGGACACAGAGTCATCAGGGAAAAACGAACTAGAATATGTTGCAGCATTCAGCTGTTACCAAAGCTGTTCCCAACTTTTTTTACAAAATTATATCGAATTAGTTCAGTATTATCCCTGTATGACTAGTGCATTACAAACACGACAATGAAAAGCGAAATAGTATTATTATTACATCAACGCAGACAACCGGTATTTTTGACGGGTAGCGATTTTTATATTTAACCCTTCTACAACATAATGTATAAACTCGTTACTTGGAATCTAGACACGATACTAAACTCTGAAAAGGTACTGAGAAGTACCAGTACATATAGCGTGGTTTTTGAAAAACCAACAAAATGAAATTATGTACCGGTTAAATTGACACACATCAGTCAGAAACGCAGTAAAGAAGTAGTTAGTACATTGTTCAGTTTAGTCAGTATATACATACGCGTCAAAGACCGAGACGGTGAAAGCAAAGGACAAACAACGAATCGATAGCTTCGAAATGTGGGTTTGGTAACGTATATTACGAATACTCCGGGCAGCGAAAGGATCGAACGTCTCCATTCAACATAAACCGGACGTCAAGCGTAGGCGGTCTAGTGATATTCTCTTAAGCAGGTTGCGTTTCTTCGATCATAGCACGCGCAGAGAACATTTAATGCTGCTAAAAATAATTATCGAAAAAATGCAGAGGACGCCTCCACGCGGAACTGTAAACATCAGATGGTTAGACACCATCACAAATACTTAAGAAAATCAACTCCAGACTGCAGACGGATGACTGCAAATCGGACAGAGTGGCGAAAAGGAATTTAAGAGGCTGTAGTGTAATAGTCGCGACATTCCTTCTGGGCAATAACGACTACTATGTATATATATATATATCGTAGTTATAGTTCCCAACATCTACCGTAGTTGGACTGATTTATTTATCTAAAACTGTAACGGTTGCGGGAAATGATAAACGAACTAATCATGTAACAGTAGTAACAGTAACGAGAAAAACAATTTTGACTTTAATAAATTAAAATCAAATAACTAATTTTATTTTTCTTGCTCGTATGATTATGTTAACAAAAATCTCTTGTGTTTATTCTTGTAATTTTAAAATTTCAATAACGACATTTAGCGGTTATTCTCTTAATTTCAAAATTTTGCTGCCACTTATACTGTCCACAATACCCCCAAAACGTACACAAATTCTTTTCCTTCTATTTTCCATCAGATCAGAACTTGCGTGCCTCCTAATCCAGTTATTCCACAGGCGAACATTGTCATCTTAACGAGTTATCGTTCGTATTTTCATCCGTTTCTTCTCCATAGGCTGTGTTTGTAGAGTAAGCTTTTGATAATAAGGAATATATATACACATGTGTGTGTGTGTGTTTATTATAGCTGATTGTGGATTTATATATATATATATATATATATATATATATATATATATATATATATATATATATATGCAGTCTATAATATAATGGCTATAAAGGAAACTTTTAGAATTTCACATTGAAAGAACTTTCTCGTTTTTTATATAAATATATATACCAAAAATTTCGAACAAAAAAGTCTTCTAAGGTGGATGGGAGAAATAAATAAAAATAATATTACGAAAATCACTAAAAAGAATCCGAAGAAAAGTGTAAAAAATTATTACACATATACATATGTGTGTGTTTTTATATGTAAACGTACATATGTGTGCATATATAGAGATACTATGAATTACAGGAAATTGGCTGATGGTAAGTAGAATGTTATATACTATGAATTACGTTCAAAATAAGGAGAAGAAACTACCGTGGAAAATATGTTTCAAACGTACGAGAAATATCTTTCGATAATGGAGGTAGAAAAGTATCGTTTTTTCTGCAAGTTTATTTTTTAAAAAGAAAATTTAAAAAATAAAAATAAAAAGAACGGAAAAGCGAAAAGGAGTCGCCGGGTAAAAAGTGTTTTCTCTCCGAAATTTTATTGTTCGAACAGAGCTTGTTTTCGTGTTTTTCCATTTTTTCAATAAAGAACAACGGTAACACTAATAACACACACACATTATATACATATATATATATATATATATATATATATATATATATATATATATAATGTAAGTAGACAAGAAAATTAAATAAACTGGTCGTTTTTCCGGAAAGTAAAAAAAAAATGAAGCTCTTTATTCAGGGGCGTCTTCTACGAAATCCGTTTATCCTACTCATGTTAGTCGTTGATTTGGAAGTAAGGTTTTTTTCACTTAAATTTCTTTTTAATTTGAATTTAAGCCATTTCAGCTATTTTCATCGCTTTTTTTTTAAGACCCATTGACAGTCGTTCGAAAAATACACGGTCTTTTTGTCGACTATTTTTATACTTCGCACACTGTATAGAATATTTTATTAATTAATCTTATTTCGAATGTTCAATAACTCTGATCGGGTAATTGGTACAAATCTAAGTTAACGTCCCGTTTGCAGAAAATGTAGATATATTTTTTTATTATTATGTTCTCAATTACTGCGGCCAAAGAGGCCACAATTAATTTAGGTATTTATTTATATAATAACTTAAGTTCATTGGGCCATCTTGCTTACTAATCTAACATGTCATCGAAGACATGTTTTCTTAACAATTTTCGTCTTGTTTGACTGTTATCAAGAACGCGTATTGCTTCGACGTTTATATGTCGTTCGAGTCGCCTTACAATATGTCTGGATTTTAGTGCGTCAATAATTTTATCCACGTATTCTATTTCGCAATGAGAGTGAATATCTTTATTTGTTGCATACCAAGGCGCGTTCTGAGAACTTTATTCTGAAATCTTTGTATTATATTACGATTAGAAAAGCTATGCCCCGTATTACAGCGCCACACGTGCAAGTTTGTTTTATTATCGAATTATATAGTAATATTTTATTATCTAATGTTAGCTTACTGGAGTTCCTCATCATTCGGTACATTTTTTTTCGTATTGAAGATTCATTTCTTTACGTTCAATTTTTATATGATTTTTCCATGTTAAAGTTTTATCAAAATGTAGTCCTACATATTTAACTACAATTCGCAGTTTGAACGTTTTAGAGTAAAGTTGATATTTGTAGATTTATTTACCTTTACTTTTATTCTACAATCGGCCATCCAATTTTTTATATCGTTCAGGTGTTTTTCTAATTTATATGTGGATTTATATCCCTCGCTAAAATTGCCGTATCATCAGCGAACGTACAAAGCGTTGTATCTTCCTTAACTGGTAAATCAGCTGTAAAAATTCTATCTAATTAACACGGACGCCAGCAAGGGGCACCTTAAACTTCATCTAAATTCGACGCTTGTGAATTTTACGGACCTACTGTCGTATTAATAGTTCTAATATACTCATTTAAAATTCCGGGAACCTAAACAGTTGTAAAATAATAATTAGGATATTTTTTTGCCTATTTAATATAATAAACGTCGCGATGGCGTAATTGCTAGGAGTGCTCGGCTATCAACTCGACGGTCGAGGGTTCGAAAGCAACAGGCCGACACAAAGTTTTTCATCGTTATATAATTATAAATTATCACGAAAAAGGTGGTGGTACCCCACTCACTATAACATCGTGTGCGCACCCATCTCCAACGCATATAATTAGAGCCTAGAATGTTAGATCATCTTGTACGTAATAATAAACGTGCAGTGATAGTAACGACGTTTGGCAACGAACAATACGATGATGATGATGATATAAGCTTGCATATGGTGTGCGAGATTATCTCTCCTTCTTCTCTTTAATATATATATATATATATATATATATATATATATATATATATATATATATATATATATATATATATATACGTATATATATATATGTGTGTGTGTGTGCGTTTAGTATTACATAAATATGTACATATATATTATATATTTACATGTATGTTGGTGAAAAGGTAGTAGGGAATAGTTGATATCAAAATGTGTCTGAGAAAATTTATGTCGCAAAATAGTTGAATCATTGGAGAACAACGATCTGTTCCATATTCAATGAAATAATAACGATAGCGTTAATAACGGTAAATAAAAATAACGATATCGCCTAATAACACATCACGATGATGAGTAAATAGCGTCGGTGGCCATTCTTAACTTCTAATGCGGTCTAAGTTAATAACGGCAGTTCCTTTCTGACCGACCGGCGTAGATATGAGTCGTTACTCTGTGCTCGTTAATCATATTCGTCCGCCTTGTTTGTCGACGAAACCAGAGCTTCGCTACACCTAAGAATAACCTGAAATCAGAATAATAATGAATTGAAGAATGAGAAAAACAATATTCTCGTCGAAGCTTTATGAAAATGATGAGAAA
The DNA here is from genome assembly GCA_032883995.1 of Coronaproctus castanopsis. Classification (NCBI taxonomy): domain Eukaryota; kingdom Metazoa; phylum Arthropoda; class Insecta; order Hemiptera; family Monophlebidae; genus Coronaproctus; species Coronaproctus castanopsis. The sequence continues at coordinate 63,865,045 of CM065052.1, read as the reverse complement.
ACAGAAAACCAAGGATGGATGATTACGAATATAAACAGTAGGCCGGCTTCGTTTCTGGAAAGTAGCATGTCTGCAAGTTAGGTAAGGTAGGTGTAGAAATAACGAATTATCCGTTTGTATGAGTTTTTACTCGTGTGTTTGTTGATTTTCGGTTATCCTTGGATTTGTTTATATTCACGAAGTTACGAATCAGATAAAAGTTTCTTAGCTTCGTTCGCTGTTCTTTAACGGCAATTAACCGACGAAGCGGCAACTATTATTATAGTTTTCACAAACACACACACGCACGATGTTAGGAGGAACGTTAACATTCCGAAGGAGAAATCCCACTGTCGTAAGTTCAAATCTGTGTATCTATGTATATATATATCTTATACGTTTGTACATAGGCTTTCTCGTTTAAAAGCTCTCGCTAGATAATCGTAAATATTAACTGAAAACTAAGTTTCTCTCGTAAAACTAACAGACACCGCTCCAGTTTTTTTTAATTTTTCGAGAAGAATGAAAGTTTATACTCGTTTCGAGGCCGCCGACAAACATCATTTTGCCTGGACGAGGTCACTTTAGGAATTATTAGCTTCATATAGATTTTTAATAAGTTGGTCGTGCAGAGTTGCGCGACAGAAAATTTGAATTGGATAAAGCTTTTTACACTGACTAAGTTTTTTACAATTCTTTAATAGAATTAACAAAGCCGTTATATGCGTAATGTAGATTCAATTCGTGGAATTATATCCGCTGATAAAGAACAAACGCTGTCCCATTTAATGTAGTTTACAAATTTAGCCATTTCTTCGTCGGATATCGCGAACTATTCGAATTATCAAGCGACAAAATTAAACTGACATTTATTAGAAAGAAATATAAAAATAATGAAAGAAAATTATAAAACATGTTTCAACAATCAACTCAAGATAGCACTCTGTACCAAATATAGGCTGGAATAAGAATTTTATCTCGAAAAAAGATATACATATTATTAATTTCAGAAGCCCGTTTTACAGACAAAAGTTACATCAAGATTCCAAACTACAACACCTATTGGACATTACATCCGGACAAAAAAACTCACGCTGGGACGGCTCTAATTATAAAGCAGTGTATTCCACATGTAGTTATGGAAAACTATCAAAAGAACCATTTGCAATCTACCAGAGTAACAATTAGGCAGAGTAATAATATCTCAAATGTGGCAGCGGTTTACTGTTCCCCGAAGTACTCTATAAGCCAACAACAATTCATACACTTTTTAAAAGAGATGGGAAGTCGATTCATCATAGGAGGAGATTTTAATGCGATAAGTGCATTAGGGGGATCTCGCTTAATAACTCCTAGAGGTAGAAACCATAAAGTGGTTATAGACTCAACCAAATGTGATATATTGTCGGGAGGCTTACCAACGTATTGGCCAACAGACAGAAACAAAATTCCCGATTTGTTAGATTTCTTTATAACAAAGGGAATTTCAAATAATTATATGAAAGTTATGAACGATTCTTCAACACTATCTTCTGACCACTCAGTTGTTACATTAAAAGTTAGCGAACAGATTCAAATGAAAGAAAGAAGACCTGCGTTATCTAACAAGTTTACAAACTGGAAAATCTTCAGGAATACATTAGAAGAATGTCAAAATCTTTGCATTTCACTTGAAACGAATGAAGATATTGACAATAGTATCAACTTATTCACTATTCAAATAATAAATACAGTGTCTAAAAGCACTCCTTTGATCAAAAGTACAATAAATGTTACTACAGTTTACCCGGCTTATGTTTGCAAACAATTAACAACAAAGAGACAACTAAGAAGACAGTGGATGAGAACGAGAAATCCGCGCGATAAAACAGCGTTAAATCACCAAACAAGAAAACTGAAAACTTTGCTTCATAATTTCAAGAACGATACATTTAAAGAATATGTAACCAATCTACCTTACTCAAAGGTTGGAAATTATTCGCTGTGGAAGTCCGTCAAATATCTAAAAAAAACCGACAACAAGAAGTGAACCTTTAAAAATGAATGATGGTAACTACAGATGATTATGCTAAAGCTGAGCTATTTTCCACGCATTTGGCCGAAACTTTTAAACCAAATAACAACCGATCAAAGGTTGAAAATGTAGTTTGTGAGTACTTAAATCAATCTTCAAGAACAACGACAATCAAGTTTTTCTCTCCGACGGAAGTTAAATCCACAATCATGAAATTGAGCAACAAGAAAGCTCCTGGTTACGATTTAATTAGAACGAGTTTATTTATTTTCTCGCACGTTTTTCGAATACCAAACAAGAAAAATGTCATTTTTAAAGCGAAATATAAAAAATTTGGTTCTACTCTGTTCTTCACATATTCCATAAGTTCGAACTGGAACGAAAGAAAATCATTATTAAATTTTAATCAATTCATTTTCAATATCCCGGCTTATAAGTTTTACTAATAAAAATCCATTTAGAACGCGTAACCAAGGACCTATAATTATGGAATCAGAAGTAATGCATGCAATTAAACTAATGCATCCCAGGAGAGCAACAGGGCCGGACCGTATACCAGGGGATTTATTCCGCTTATTAGAAGAAGAGCATATAAAAGATTTAACAATTCTTTTCAATATTTTCTATATCTCTGGCAACATCCCCTCAGAATGGTTGAAATCTTCATTTGTTCTGATTCCTAAAAAGCAATATCCTAGAGAATGTGGTGACTACAGAACAATCAGCTTGATGAATCATATACTGAAAATTTTTCTGAGAATTATTTACCATAGGATTAAAAGGAAATGCGAGCAAGATTTATCGGAAACGCAGTTTGGATTCCGCTCTGGTTATGGAACCAGAGAAGCATTGGCGGCATTAAGAATAACTCTACAAAAATCCAGAGAGATGAATAAAGACGTCTTTATGTGTTTCATCGATTACGAAAAGGCGTTCGACAATGTAAAGCACGATAGACTGATGATAATGCTACGAAATATCGGCGTTGATAGCAGAGATTTGAAGATTATAAGATATCTATATTGGAATCAAGAAGCTGAGTTAATACTTGGCAAAAATGAGTCAAAAGTTAAATTTGAAATTAAACGAGGCGTACGACAGGGTTGTGTATTATCCCCGTTGTTATTTAACTTATATGCGGATCAGATTGTCCGGCAAGCCATAATAAACCAAACGTATGGAATTAAGATAACGGAAAAATTATTAATAATATCCGATACGCGGATGATACGGTCATATTAGCAGACAGCCATCAAGGCCTACAACGACTGCTACAAAAATTTGATAACGTTGGCAAAACCTATGGTCTAAATATAAATACAAGGAAAACTAAGTGGATGTTGATTAGTAAACAACAAATTAATAGCGCTGTAATAACCGTTAATAATGAAATTATTGAAAAAGTGAATAGATTTAAATATCTGGGTTGCTATGTCACTAGTAGTCTCGATGTGGATGCCGAGGTTAAAGCATGGTGCAGTTACGCACGAGTAGCCTTCAATAATATGAAACAATTATTATGTGATAGATCGCTTAGTCTGAAGATAAGACAAGATATAGTTCGATGTTATATCCAGTCAATTTTGTTATATGGTATTGAGGCTATGCCTCTAAATAAAAAACATTTTAACCGATACGAAGCTGTGGAAATGTGGATACATAGAATACCTTGGACAGCAAAAATATCCAATAAAGATGTCTTAAAGAAGGCGAATACAGATCGACACTTACAGAATATTATTATAAAGAGAAATGTGTCATACTTTGGCCATATCATTAGAGGTGCAAAGTATGAAATTTTACAGATTATTATACAAGGACAGATAGAAGGAATAAGAAGTCCGGGAAGAAGGAGGACAGATTGGCTGAAAAATATCAAAAACTGGACCGGCGCATCTTCAATACAACAATTAATGGCAGATGCAAGACAACGTAAGATCTAGTTGGCACATTGGTGACCGCCTACGCTCTCTTGAGTATGGCACATAAAAGAAGAAAAAACCAATAAAACAGTAGATGCGTGTGGTTCTCTAAGAAATGATCGGTACTGACTAACTACGAGTCCTAGACAAAGGATACATAACGGAACTACCGTTCCGACAATTACTATCCACAATCGTTGCGACGTAATTACAAATTTATTCGACCATTCTTAAATTTTGTCAGTACATCGACCGAATAGAGGAATAGTCTTTTTTTCCTGGAAAACATAAAAACACCGCCTGATAAGTTTCTCGCTTCTGCCGACGCGATTGGAAGACGAATCCGGTTCCGCTGAGCGTAAAACGTCGCTCACGACGTAAAAAATGCGTAGCTGGGTGTAGACATAAGCGTTTCAATAAATATGATTTAGAATTGAGACTTATAAGTGAGGCAGTAAGACGGATTGAGTCCAGTGAGTAGATGTTGGAAAGTAATTAGTATATGTCTTGTGCATAGTCTAGCTAATACTTTTGATTCTATTTTGTTTGTTTTGCTTTTTTCCAATACGCTAATTGTGGCTTAATCTGATACAAATGATGGTTTCCAAGAACTTCTATTATGACGAATGTATATATATATATATATTTTTTAAATCCTATAAATCAGTGATGGTTGTCGACTTAATTATTGTTATATTTTCGTTATTTATGTTTTTCTTAACAACTATTCCGCAATGACCTTGGTTAACATTCGAACTAGTTATAATAATTTATTATTATTATTATTATTATTATAGAATCTAGTCTAAACGCAATCGCGCGTACAAATTGTTAATTAGAATCCTGTACACCAGGGTGTATAATGATTGAAAATTAAATTTTGTTATCGTTCCAGATAACCGAGTATTATCGACGTACACCGAGTAACGATTTTATGGATCGTCAACTATAGTCGCCAAGAAGATAAAGTCGAAGGGTGGCATGCATCGGGGGAAGCTGACCGATCAGTTATCGCTATTATTCTCATTGATCGTTATAGTTCTAGCGTTGATCTCTACCGCGAAAAGGAAGCATTTCGTTACAGGTGAACCGTTACCCGGACCAGGTAAGGAAACATAAATAACGGCGGAAACGTATAAAATCGCGAAACGAAATTAACCGTTCAATTATTAGCGTCGTAGATAAATCTAAAGTACGTAACGATTAAAATATATAACGGGGCTCTATTCTTTATTATATAATTTCAACTAGGAAAAATGCGTGCTACCAGTTTTGCGATATATATATATCAAACGTAGTCTATGAAAGCGGTCAAAATTAGTCGTGTACGGAGTGCAATGGAGAGATCTGTACTTGGAATTAGAAGAATTGACCGAATTCGTAAAACCAAAATGAAGGACAATCGCGATTAATGCAGTCAGCCTAAAATGGAACTAGGTTAGTCGCATGATTCGTCGTGATGGTTTGACCGCAAATGTCATCAAATGGATTCCAGATTAGAATAAAATAAGTGTAGGTGACAACAGTTAAGTTGGATAGATGAGTTCAGACAACGGATGATGTATTTTACTTGGTTGCGATTGACGTCGAATAGAACGGAATACGTGCCAATTATATATAGCGTTGTTATAAACTATCATTATTTATAGGTGTGCAATATGCGTGCTTATATATGTAATATTGTTAGTATATTTATGGGTGGGACGCCTTCGACCGATATTTGGCGAAATAAAAGCTTTTTGCTTGATACTACCGGTGACATAAGGAGACTAAAACGTCAGAAGGATCTCGTTTAGGGTCGTCGCAATCGGATCTGGATACTTGTCCCCTCATGCTCATTTGTTTTAAACGTACTGCTAAATGTCCTTGATGGACAGTTCGCAGTATTATAAATAATAGAAAAAAAAATTAATTTATTTATTTCTTTACATACGTCTACTTAAGAAATAAAATTAATACTAGACATAGTTTAAATTATTACGTTAAAAGAAATAAAAAGATGTACTTATGTTATAAAAAAACTGGATATAATGTCGACGGTTTTACTAGTTGTGTATTGATAATGTACGTCTATGTAGACCACATGCGGTCGAAAAGATACGATAAATACCAGCTAATTCCACATTCTCATTATATCTTTATTACATACAACTTTCATCATCTTTATATAATAAGACTTATTGATATATATTCGGTATGCACCTCGCCTGGCATTCTGGGACGAGTTTTATTCAATAATAATAATAATATTAATAATAATAATAATAATAATAATAATATTGCTATTATGTACAATTTCCACCGTTTTTATATAATAAGACTCATTGATAGTTTTTACACGTTTTCGTTCAATAATGCACTGCTACTAGTTTAAACGTATGCCTATTGTATATATTCCGATACGTGCTCCATTTATATACTACGCACGATTGGCAAACATATAGAAAATAGTGTTTTATATGTAGGTGGGGTTCGCAAGTGTGTATATGTATATGAACGTGTGTGCTGTGTTTGTGACGTGGGTGAACAAAAGATTGTATTCCGTCATTCGCGCATTACATAAGCGTTTTATATTTCGTTATTACTATTATTAATTATTATTATTATCGAATAAAACTCGTCTCAGAATACAGACAAAAGACCAAATATATAACAGTTTACCTAAGAAAATTAAAATTGATTTATTATAAACCTGGAATATGTTGATGTCATTTATTCTACAGTATTATAATAAAGTATTTTCCTAATTTTTTATGTTAGTTGATAAGAAATTACGTTCGACAATTTATCGAATAACTTCTGATACGGAAGTCGCATCATATTTTTCCCATTTGCGTATAATTTCTTAATAATACGCTATATAGTTTTCAATGACCGACTTCCTAGATTTGAGTTCTTTAGAACTAGATTAATTTGAAAAACACTTTTTCAACCGTATCATTAGAACAACTATTTTCATTATTTAGTCGCGTTGGATATTTTTAAGAAACTTACGATTTTATTTTAGATTTATGCCCAATTCTCATTAAATATCGTATCTGTTCGATAGAATCATCGTGTGACGATATTTAGGGATTATTGGAAAATCAGTTACTTTTGTAATATTCTTCTAACCCATGGACAAAGGTTAAGTTATTTTGCAAATTTCCGAAATTTTTTGTTTTAGAATCGGCAATAACGAATTTAATCTGCAGGCGTCGGTATCTACAGAGAATCGGGATTGAATATCATATGTAATAATATTATAGCCATGAAAAATTCATATTTCTAACAATTAGGTATTCGTATAATATCCGATACTGAATTGAGAAACTATGAAATATACTTTCAAATTTGCATTTATATAATTATAATTAAAATATTTCTTCATAATTTCAACAGTTGTTACGGTAAGTTTTGTAAATAATTGTTCAAATATTTAATTAGAAATTAATTTTTGATTAAATATTCCGTCATCTATGATTTTACTTTACGATAAAATTATTACAGCCAAAAAAACGAAACAACGGACATTACAAACAAAATTGGTTATAATAGATTCATTTTGTATATTTATTAGATATTGATATGAATGTAATGTATACATATGTATTTTGATTGTGTATTATCTAGATTCTAGATTTAGTCATCAAATTATTTCTTAACTGCTTTAGTTCGTTTAAACTAATAATACGACTTATATAGTTAACTAGTAGAATAATAAAAAGTTTTTATAGCATGTAGCTTTTATTTGGAACGTAAAAATGAAATAACCTGATACAGCAGCTAACAAATTTTAATCGATAAGATATAAAGCATATATTACGATGAACCAGCATCATCACTCCAAACCGAAGAAACTAGATAGTTGTTAACGTCGGTTACCTTTTGCTTTTTTTTTGGACTGATTAGTTGCATGATGATCCGTTCCACTTTTACCAGTACGTGATTTCAGCTTAGGAATATTAGAACTCATATGCAACATTATACTTTCACGAGTTGGATATTTTGGATTACAAATACTCTCATCATCATTTTTAATCTGAACCCTTATACGTCCTTGGTAGCATGGTTGTTTACTACGTTCGCGACAGTAATTTTTGTTTTCATTAATTGCATTTAATCCTGTAATACTCAATGTTTCTAACATTTCAGTGCAAGTAGGATTCTCAACAGCTTTAGTCTTTGAAATTCGTCTACCTTCCGCCACAGTTTTTTTACTATTTATGTATGCAGGATAAATGCAAACCCACCTTTCTCTATCACTATGTTTCTTATCAGAAACACGACTCATTGTAAACGAAAAATAAAAAACAACTTATAAAATATAAACTTCCAAACTCATACATTAATTTCTAATTTTAAATTATCAGCTGTTTGTTGTTTATGTTCCAGTTCCAGACTTCACATTTCAAAATTATACAGTGTGATTGTTACGTTAATAATTATGATATTTTAACTTAAATTACACTGATTACCAAATAGTTTTGGAAACTAGGTGTGAAATAGCACAACATATATATAAAATATTTATAAGGGGTGGAAAATTTACAGCATGCATTCATCTTTCGTCCAAATTACGAAATGAATATTAAAGAAAATTATCATATCTATCTAAATAATAACCGGGATAAGACGTCAATTTAAATGACATGCTCTGTTGTGCTTTTTTTAGAAACGAGAAAGTTCAGCAGTTTTCATAATCGAGGAAAAATTCACGTTCAAGACAACTTATAATTCAAAACGATTATCTCAGTTAATAATGCCAGTAAATTTATAATTTTATGTTTAATCTATTAATGGCGTATAATTAATTTCATTAATTTCCCAACTCACCAGTATGAATAAGCAAACATTGACGAGGATAAAATATTTAAGTTATCTTCACCGCTATGGAAGTACAGACCAAATGCTAAAGCTGTGGGACGTTTCCAATATCCAGAAATGCGACTGTGGCACGGAATGCCAGTCTGTCGATCATATTGTAACGGAGTACCCTACGAGGGCTCTAAAAGGAGGCTTGGATGAGATAAAGGATCTCACGCACAATGCGAGGGAATGCCTCAAACGATTGGACCTGAAGTTATAGGACGAGGCGGATATAAATCCCGTGGCCAGAGACATAGGCAAAAGTAAATGTAAGTAATCACACTTCTTAAGATAAACAGAAAAATCACAATAACCGACTGCTAACTTCCGGCTAATATCCGCGATATTTAAAATAAATTTTCCGGGCGATTTTTTCTAGATCTGCAATCCAATTAATCTACGCTAATAATTCTACACTCGTCTGCTTTTGAAAAAAAAATAGAAAATCCACCACCATCACGATCATTTAAAGGAAAATCATGTTTATCGATGACTTGCATATTTTGTGGAATTCCGTTCATGCAGGATAGCGATTGTAAAACTCTTATAAATATGAAAATTTACAAATACGCACGCAAACACTATTATTGGATAATTGTTCTAATGTGGCGATATATCGAGCATTCGATAGGTTTCATTTTATCAACATCGAGAGACGGAGTGCCCTTGTTAAATAGTTCCTGTACACCCAGCAAACCTAATACAAAATCCGTATGTACCGACTGATATACAATGAACTCCCGATTATCCGTACTCAGTCCATCGTAAAAAAAAAAAGGCAAACCTGTTCACGGATATATAATTTTGTCCGTGACGGTATTGTAAATGATTAGCTAGGTATAGCTGGTCAAGTGTATAGAGGTCAAAATGTAAGTCATTTTTATATTTTCGTACTGATGTTAATTTTTTCTTTAATAAAAATCAATTTTCGGATTATCCGAGTTTTTCTATTATCCGCGCGACCTATCTCGGTGATTAACCCGTATAATCGGGAGTTTTATATCACCGTATATCTTTATTTCGTTAGTTTGGCATTTATATTAAAATTGTTTTAAAACTAACCAAAATATGGGGAAGATCGTAGTTCCCGGAGTTAGATTAACTACACAATATCCCGGGGATATTACGCGTAAGCGTAAATGAGTTAAAATCGATACGAATGGATGGTAAAAAAAAACAATTAAGGTCGTTGTTTAAAAATTGGCCTAACTAACACGGTACAGTCCCCATAGATGTAAAGGCGAACACTAATGATGTAAAAATGAAAACAACGCGCGATAAAAGTAAATATTTAGTGTACAAGTTCCAAACGGGAGGTTCTTTACTATTTCCAAAAATTTGTTTTTTAAATATCTCGGGAACGGAAATGGCGCGAAAGAAACTGGCAACGACAAAACTAGAACCAACGACACACAAATTTTCAGATCGAAATTCGAAATTAGACGATGCTCATGGTCCAAATTTAGCACATCATATTGACTGTTGCGCAAACGAAAGTAATAAATTTTGTGGTCAAAATTCGAAATCTGTGCATTTCGTGAAATGGACCTATGATAGCCTGCAAATTATAATACGATGTATCGAGAAACAGTCTATTTTTGGCGTAGAAGTTATACGATGACGTTATACCCTGTAATAGGGTGGCTACAGATACGACCTAATTACTTAGTGATCGGTCTTTTTTTTTTAATGGGGGTGTTTTTAAAGCTTACCCAACGTGATACTGTGGGGACTATCAACATCTTAATCAAGGATGCTGACTTTTCTAAAAATGTCGCTATGTGGGGGAATAATTGTAGATTATCCAGATGGTGAAGGGACGATACATTATACGGAGGTGTAATACTCGAAGAACGTAACAATACCAGTAGAGAATTCAAAAAAGACATGATCGGGCTGCAGACTTCCCATTCCGAATGGGGGAGACAGAAGGGACTTTCTCTAAGCTGCATACGGAAAAGACGGTCAGGCAACAAATGGTGTCTAAATCGTAATCTACTGATGAGTAGAATTCTCTTACGACTAATCTTCTTAAAGAAATTGAACCACGGGAGTTTGGGGAGAGACGGCTCGAGCTGATAGTAATAAGTGAAAAGCGATTGACTAATGCTCTCAGTGTACGTTAGCTCCCATTGATCCCTATGCTCTAGCTGAATAAAGTGAATGATATCTTTGTGAGTTATTAAGGAGAGCTCTACACCACTAGACGACGCGTCTTTAGCCAATGAGGGTCATACGGGAGATTATATCGATAATCGGTTGCAAATCTCGAATCACTCTGCAGGAGCGGTCCATGACAACACCTATTTTAACGAGAAGTATATATTTATATTTATATATATATATATATATATATATATATATATATATATATATATATATATATATATCCGCCACCTATGGACGCGCCACGTTCCGGTTACAGCTCCGGCCCGGGAGGTACAAAGTACCCAGTCATAACAAACACGATATTTGAGCTTAAGCCCATCTATAAAGGCACGTGGATGCATCCAAGGTCAAGGCAATGGCATATGATAGATTTCATAATCGTGCGTTCTGAATATAAAAGAGAGGTAAGAATAACTAGAGTTATGCGAGGCGCAGAATGTTCAACAGACCACATGCTTGTAAGATCAGTGATTTCGCTGAAGAAGCAGAAGATTCATAAAAAATACTTAAAACCCAAATCTGCTCGATATAATGCTGATGCCTTAAGAAACGATAATAAGCGCAAAGAGGTAACGAAACTCATTGACCAAGCTTTCAGTGCGTTGGAGATTGATTCTGCCTCGAATAGCAGTCAAGTTTGGGCTAAAATGAAGGAAGTAATACACCTCACTTGTTCCCGTGCGATAATGACATCTAAAAAGAAAAATCAGGACTGGTTTGTCGCAAATGATAAAGAAATTACTGACCTAATTGCGCGGAAAAGGCTAGCTTTCACTCAATGGCAGAATGATACAAGCAACGTAAGGCTGAAACAAAAATTTTCTGAAATAAAGGCTGAAGTTCAAAGGAAAACACGCTGGATGATGAACAATTGGTGGCAAAACAAGGCACAAGAGATTCAAACATATGCAGATTCCGGCCGTTATAGGGAGTTCTTTTCAGCAGCTAAAGCAATATATGGACCTACACCGTATAGAAATGCTTTGTTAAGGGATGAATATGGAAATATCATAAGTAATCATCATAGAATAGCGCAAAAATGGAAATGTCACTTTGAGAATTTATTAAATAATGATACTTGTGTAAATCACTCAGTGCTGAACGAAGTGCAGAATTCTCAGCAACTCGCTGCTTTAGACGAGGATATATCCTTAAAAGAGGTTAAAGATGCATTAAAGCACATAAAAAATGGGAAAGCTGCCGGCCCAGATGGAGTGTTACCGGACATTCTAAAGTTGGAAAGCAGCAACCTGCTAAACGCGCTTCATAAATTATTTTCTATTATGTGGGAACAAGAATCTATGCCAACTGATTTCCAATTAGCTGCCATAGTGCCCATTTTTAAGAATAAGGGCGACAGGAGCGATTGTAACCACTACAGGGGAATTTCATTGCTTTCAACTGTGGGGAAATTATTTGTCAGGATTATGCTTAATCGTATTTTACCAATATTGGAACGAACCTTTCCTGAGACACAGAATGGATTTCGCAGTGGTCGTGGTACCATCGACTCAATATTCTCGCTTAGGCAGCTACAAGAAAAGTGCTTAGAACAAAATCGGGATCTTTTCATTGCATTTATTGATGTTAGTAAAGCCTTTGACTCGGTGCATAGGCAGCTATTGATGAAATGCATGGAGAAAATTGGCTGTCCGCCGAAATTTATTCGATTGCTTTCCCTTCTATATGACAACAATACAAGCATGGTGATGCTACGAGATGGCAATTCTGAATCATTTAAAGTTAGTACAGGAGTCAAGCAAGGGTGTGTGCTGGCCCCTGTGCTGTTTTCAGTGTATATGGCTTTCATATATATGATAGCAGTTAAAAAGCTGGGACCTGAAAAGATAGTAATGATCAGTAGGTTTAATGGCGGATTATTTAATGTACATCGATTACAAGCAGCTTCTAAATGCTCCAGAGTAGGAGTATTCGATTTCCAGTACGCAGATGATTGTGCTGTGGTCGCACACACCATACGGGAACTGCAGACTACTATCAAAATACTTGATGCAGTATACAACAGTTTTGGCCTAGCTATAAATAAGGGAAAAACCAAATTACTTGTACAGGTAGCTCCCACAAACAAACGGCAAAATGTACACGTGTTGGAATTAGGTAATTTTGTAATAGAACAGGTGGAAAGTTTTAAATACCTTGGTAGTATGCTTAACAACAAGTTCAGCTTGGACACCGAGATTTGTAGTAGAATGCAAGCTGCTTCAGCTGCAATGTATAAGCTTGATAGAAGGATCTTTAATAATACACATATCTTATTGTCAACAAAACTAATAATGTACAAGTCCATTGTTTTACCGACACTACTTTATGGCTCAGAAACATGGGCCCCATATACGAAGAACATACGGTCGCTGGAAGCGTTCCATCAGAGAGCGCTGCGCAGATTGCTACGTGTTCGTTGGCAGGACCGAGTGACGAATCGCGAAATTTTAACGCGGGCAAAATGCAAGTCTATTCGGATGCTGCTTTATAGTAATAGTTTCAGATGGACTGGACATGTAATCAGAATGAACGAGGAAAGACTTCCGAAGAAATTCCTTTATGGTCAGCTTCTGGTTGGTAAACGGCGCATTGGACGTCCTCGTTGGCGATATAAAGACTATTTGCATCGGATATTAAAGGAATGCGAAATTGATCGCAGGAGTTGGGAAAAGCTAGCGATGGATCGTACCATCTGGAGACAGACAATACGAGATGGTTTGCAGAAAGCGGATCAAAATGCTCGAGCTGCGGAAGAAAGGAAAAGAAATCGACGTAAAGGATTGATTGGAACGGTTCGAGTGGATAATATTAATAATGACGCTTTTACGTGCGATGCATGCGGAAAGGTGTGCGCCGCAAAAATTGGTTTGATTAGCCACCTCAGGACTCATAAATAATTGATGGTACTCCATACTCGGTTAACGAGTGGATAATTTAATTAATTAATTAATATATATATATATACTCTGTAATGAGCGTCTGTAGATATACCATGACGTATTTCTTTCGAAGGTAAAAAGCGCAGTTTTTTGTAAATTCCGACTAAAAAGATTTAATTTTCTACGCCCACGACTACATATTTCCAATTACAAGAATGATACGACGATAACGAAATTTCGTTTTGTGTCATTTTAATTTCTGTGTAAATTTTTTATGTTTTTATTTTTAAAATTTTACTTCGAAAATGGGATAAAAAACCTTCATAAGTAAAGGCCGTTATAACTATTGACGTTATTACTACGATTTTTACGATTAATATTATCATAATCATCGTATACATGTGTTTTATACGTATATATGTGTGTGTCAACATATACGTGCTACGTGTGTGTGTGCGGCGTATGTTAACGAGGACTGTTGGGCGCGAATATCGACTGAACAATCGAATGGAATATCGTAAAGACGCTGCACGCGTTAGGTCGTAAAATTTAACTATCTCGCCCAGTTTTTATCTTCGATATATAGAAAACCAGAAACGAGAAGATATCAAGCCAATAACGGCTTATTGCGATCGTGTTATCGTCGTTATTCACGTTACCCCCGTAGTCGTAACGTAACGTTTTGAAGTCTAATGCAGCTTTGAAGTGGTTTGGTCGTTTTGAAATAACTTTCCTCGAACCTCCTAGTCCGATTGTTGTTAAGCTGTTTTTCTATTCTTTTTAGCGCTTTTTCGAAACTTCATATAGAGGCTTTACCTTTTCGTTTCCAATAGCTTTTAAATTCAATTTCGTTATCGCGATTGAAATCGCGCGAATTGAAATTTATATTACTACATCTAACCAACCGCTACACCGACGAATTCGATTCCGGCATCTGTAAAGGGAATTAAGTCTTATCTAAATACAGACGTAAAATAACGACTTAAATAAGAAAACGCGCGTTTAAAGTCTTGTAAAGTCTTGTAAAACGAAATCGGATTAACTCGGAGTTTCATTTTCTTTAAATTCGTTAAAAATGGATTATCTTCAAAACGAACTGTATAGGACGAATTTGTAGACGAATCGAGAGTTTCGTCAAAAAGATAGCAGTTTGTTTGGTCGTAACATTCTCGAGATATAATTTAAATTTACGTTCGACCTAATACGAAATTAAAACTAATTCCGGACTGCCTGAGATTAATCGTGGAAAATGAACTAGGAACAGATTCGCTCACTTTTTAGCGGCAGCAGTAGATTGACGGAATTTATTACGACGCTTGGAATTGTATATACGCATACATCACGATTAGTTCATTTCCATCCACTGATGAATTTAAGCGTTCTCCTTCCTTTCTTATTGCACTCGGTCCCTCATTAAGTTTCATTCCGGCTACTTTTTAATGTTCCATTTTAATTTCGATACTCGTTCTATTACATCTACCAGTTTGAGTTGCTGTCTTATCCTACTACGCATTGTTCGTATAGTTTCCATTTTTAAACAGTTCGGTATGTCTCCGTTTCTCAACGCGTTTCCAAATATACATATATATATATATATATATATATATATATATATATATATATATATATATATATATATATATAGATATACAATACACAATATATGCAAAGGAAATATGTGAGGAGTAATATTAATAATTCGACTATACTGTTCCAGTTCCGAACTACGATGTGGACTGTGATTTTGTTTCTTAATTATTCTCTTTCTAAGGCCGTTTATTAATGGGAAAAAAAATTCTAATTTACTTCGTCGTCTACCGGCAGATAAATCGACTTTGTCCCGTAATGATAAAATTTCCTGTTTAATATCTAGTAACACTGATAATAAGATATTCGCATATATTTTCTTCGTCTCGTACAACACGTACATTTGATGTGTCGACAGTATCGCAACTCACACAACTATCCGTTTTAGACATTGTTGAAGTCCGGAACAGGCGAAGTAGAAATTCCCCATTGCTCGATAGGACGTTATTAGAACGTATCGAAATAATTACGTTAAAAAACAACGTTATTTGAATTGTATAAGTATTAATTCACTTTCTACATCAAATGAAACAAACCGGATCGATCTACGAACGTGGCCAAAATAATAACAAAAAAAAAAGAAAAGAGGAAGGTGCAATATGGATAACTACAGAATGAAATAAAGTGTAAGTGGGAGTGTACACATTAGAATATTTGTAAGAAACCGATGAGGAAATTAGCTGTAAAGAAATAAGTTATAAATACAGAGTAATATGATAATTGTATATTTAATATAAATATTTATACCGATAATGTATAATATGACGTCGTACAAAATGTAAATACCTGTCAACAAGAAAAATTGTGACGGGATGAAAAAATGTTTATGATCTTTGTATATATTTAAGTAGGCTCGAGTGTGTGTATAATCGTGTACGTCTGCGAGTGCCTGTGTTGCATATTCGCGCGTTTTGTACAATTTTAAATTACCGAAATATATACGTTTCTAAAAGAGTAATTTGACCGAAAGAAAAACCGATTATACAGATAATGAATATATAGATATGAAAGTAGTAATTACCGGTCTAACACCGATATTGTTCGTAATATATATATATAAATGATGTTGCGTACACGAACATTATTAATGTAGCATGGCATAGTAATGTTTAGTAAATGGACACATGACCATAATCTGACGATAAGTACAACTGAAACAATAGTCGGTGCTATTTAGGCCTGTTGGAAATTATAATAGATACAAACCCAAAATTAATATAATAATATCCGAACGAAAAAATTGTAAAAGTATCTACCTCGCCGATGAACAAAAATAGCTGGGTGTAATAATGGATAATAATCGTATAAGATGGAATTCGCATGGAGAGTACATTACGAAAATATTGCAAAAGTTAATACCAGCGTTATTGAGCGAAAAAACATTAACACCGGTGTAATCGGTTATAATGGCTCCCCATTCCGGACATAGCCGGTAGGGCGAATGTATTTTTAGTAAATTTTTATTTATAAGGGTGCAGGAACTAGTGCGTTCGATAATAAATGCGTTTAAGTGTTTTGAAGCTGAAACAGAAGAAACATATACGTGTAATAAAAAAGATCAATATGTTTGTGGTAATTTCCTGCAAGTATGTAACTTATAGGATGGAAAAAGGGATGACATAGTCACTTAGTCCATCAAGTTTTACGATCGTGTTTGTGAGTGCGCGTTATTTATTATGTGGTGTATATTTACTAACAGGTCCAAGTAAATTAAAATAAAAAAAAATTTAATAGATAGAAAAAAAAATCAGAGTAATTAAAAGTAAATGAAAATGAGTAAACTGAAGATAAACATGAATAAATAATTAGATGAACGGTATATTACGTATGAGATTCGTATTAAAACAAATTACGATTTTCTAGTTGCCACTTACTTTTCGGATTCTTCAAAGTACAAATAATGTTTCCTGGAAGTACTGACCGCATAAAGTTCGACATTTAAATTAAGAACCCGGACTACATCTTAATAAATGAATATAACCGTTAATAAGGACGACATTTATAAGGTGAACGAATATTATATTATTCCGAAACATCTAACCATACACAGGATGAAATACTAAATAAAAAGAGACTCGGTAAGCAAATGATAAAGCTGCCGTCACAACAGAGTACGTACTGGATAACGAAATCTATAGAACAGAAAGTGGTTTAAAAATGCAAACGAGATAACTCGCTAACAGAAACCACGATAAACGAAGTAGGTGAGAACAAATGAGAGCGTGTATATGTGAGTAAATGTGGAACAAATGGGTAGGAGAGTGAATTGGATGAAGTCTGTGTAGAAATCTGAAATGTATGTTAATGTGAATGGAAAAATTGTCTATTATATATATGTAATATGTAAAAGTTATTTTACATATAAATTATACCGGTGACGAAACGTGTATTAATAATCAGAAATTATTCGAATATTCACGCCTATATTTAAAATTAAAAAAAAAAAAAAAAAAAAAAAAAAAAACCTACTCATAAAATAAGGTAGGCCTTTGAAAATGAGGTATAAAAAAAACTCAGAGAACCCGCTGAATAAATGAGATTAATAATTAACCCTACGCATGAGAAAGATTACAAGGTATTTAGCTATAATCACACGAGTAAAATTTAAAATCTGCGTTCGACAACCTAATTTTCAAATCGTCATATTTATTTTTAGATTCGTATTTTATAAGCAGTAAGACTATGTTTAGCTATAATCACACGAGTAAAATTCAAAATTTGTATTTAACAACCTAATTTTTAAACCGTAATATTCATTTTTAGGTTCATATCTCACGAGCAGTAAATCTATCCGTCGTATATTCGATCAGTATTTATCGCGCGGCATGATCTGTAATAACGATGAATCATTTGATAAATATTAGAACACAAACTCGCGAAAAATACAACATCCCACTCTATATAGCAGAATATGCGCAGAGTTAAAGTCAATATGTTACTTGGGATTCGAAGAGCGATATGTGAACATTATCAGAACAGCGTGGAAATCGACGAACTGCGGAAATACCTTTAAAAAAAGGTGTGCGCGGTAAGGTACAATCTCACCTAAAATTTTTCGTCGCAGCCTAGAAGGTGAATTCATAAAAGTGAACACTGATTCCAAAAGCGTAACAATGAACGAAGAAAAACTGATTCATCTAAAATTCGCAGGTGACGTCGTTATAGTAAGAAGGAATCCTGAACAGTTAGAATCTACGTTGAATGAACTTTAAACGGAAAATAAAATATACGACAAACAACACGGATGGTATATTAATAAAGTTGAATGGGGAGCATATCGAACAAGTGCGATGGTACATTTATGTAGGAGAGAAAATAACTGCAGATAGACAATATGCAGAGGGATATCTAGCATATTCCGGAACGAAGATATAACGAAGAGTTTGAAGTGTAAACTTTATAACCAGTATTATGTCTTACGGGTATTAACGAAATTTGGAGCAGAAACATGGGGAGCTTCACAATGGGTGTATAATCACGAAAATCAGTTATAGCCCGTGAAATTGTTCTACTTCCCTTTACACTTCGTGCAAAATATTATTTTTGGTTTCTATATACACATATACTTTTCCAGTTAGCGTGAATAATTATTATTATTAAATACAATTAACGATAATATTACTGTCGATATTTTATCGTCATTTGTATCGTTACGTTAGTAGTAATAGCAGAATAGTACTGTTTTAGGACTGGTTTTCAACCACGATGATTCTATTCTAATAATCTCGGCTTTCTGCAGATCTTTTCACATCTACGTAGTTTCAAAGCCCAGTATCTTAT
The DNA here is from genome assembly GCA_032883995.1 of Coronaproctus castanopsis. Taxonomy (NCBI): domain Eukaryota; kingdom Metazoa; phylum Arthropoda; class Insecta; order Hemiptera; family Monophlebidae; genus Coronaproctus; species Coronaproctus castanopsis. The sequence continues at coordinate 63,845,864 of CM065052.1, read as the reverse complement.
TACGAGTTTTCACATATTCTATTTAGTTCTTCTTGAATGTTTACTTAATCTATCCAGCTTATTTTTTCACATCCTTCTCCAGCATCAAAATTTCTAAGTATTGCAATTTATCTATATTTCGTCGTTACGTTAACCATTTTTATTATTATTAATGCTGTTATTATTAATTAGCATTACATCATTGCTATTATTACTCATGCGTTTTGTTTATTACTAGATCTATATTTCGCCCATTAACAGCCACATGTATATGTATGCGCATTTATATATAATATGTACTATGTAAATAATTTTTTTCCAAATTAAGTAACAAAAAACTAACTTCGCGGATAGCTGACTTTATATTAATGTAATTTTTATAATTAACGACTTTATTAATGGTCATTTATAATAAACGAAAGAAGTGTAATAAGTAAATATATGTATATATATATATGTGTGTGTGTGTGTGTTTATGACAGGATTTAGAGAAAAATGTAGGAAGAAGGGAACTCTTTAATAGTCTATTATCGTTTATAGATACATATATATATATATATATATATATATATATATATATATATATATATATAATATTTCTGCTTCTATAATTTTTTTGGGTTCCAATTTAGTAATTAGAGAAGAATTCATCTTATTAAATTAATTTTCGAAGGAACTTGGTAGTTCTCGAAAATTCTTTTTTCAGATTAATGAACGGCCGCGAAGATTGTCCTAATAACTGACAGAAAACTAACTAATTGGACGGTGAGGAATGAAAATATTTTAGAAAGTGAGAAGTTTTTTGAAGCAGAAAAATGTTTATGGAATAATAAGAACTCCGTTTGTATACAGTTGGGTTAAAAAATTAGATCAGTTTGTGTTGGACCGGATTATATTAAATTATGTTTTTCCTTTAATTTTTTTTTTTTAACTTTTAAGTATAATATTAAAATCTGTAATACATAGTTCAAGAATTATAAGAGAAAAGCAGTACAGAAATCAAATAGATTTCATTTTAGTTAATGAAAGATACAAGAACATATTTAAAAAATGTCACACGTAACCGGGAGCACACTGCAACGCAGATCATATTCTATTAATATAAAATGTAAAATTAAACTAAAGAAAATATTACATAACAACAAATGGAATTGGGACTTACAAAGATTAGATAATAAAGAAGTAAGGGAAGAGTTTCAGAATAACCCGTTACAACGCAGACAAACGAATATGATAAGAGATGAGTCGGGGTAGAAAACAATTTGAGAAACTTCAAAGATGATATTATCGAAGCAGCTGACAGTTCCTTACCTCATAGAACGAAAATACGAAAAAATAGGTGGTTCGATGATGAAATAATGGATGCTATTAACAAAAGAAGAGCTGCCACAGACAGAACAGGAAATTGGTTTAAAATTCTAAATAAAAAAGTAATCACAGCATGGAAGGAAGCAAAGGCCAAATGGATAGCAGACGAATGCAAGAAAATCTAAGATTTGTAGCGAAAATATAATATGAGAGAGATACGTATTCAAATAAAGAACATGGTGCGCATGGAAGGAAGCAAAGGCCAAATGGATAGCAGACGAATGCAAGAAAATCTAAGATTTGTAGCGAAAATATAATATGAGAGAGATACGTATTCAAATAAAGAACATGGTGCGACAATACAAGAAAAATACTCAAATCATAAAAGTATGGTCAAAAACAAAAATGGTGTCTTCTGTGGAAGCGCCAAAGGAAATTGAAGATAGATGGAGCGAATATATAAAATACCTGTACAAAGACACGAGTAGGTCAGAGGATAAGCAACCAGAAACCGAACAAGAAGGTCCAAGCATAACTACGTTGGAACTGGAACCTGCTATTAGTAAGACCAGAAATAGCAGAGCAGTAGGGGAGGACTGGGTGCCTTGCAAACTAATTAAGCGCTTACCGATGCAGTACAAAATCAAACTGTTAAATCTATTTAATCAAATATACGACACAGGTACATTACCAGAAGAGTTCACCAGACTAAAGTTTGTATTTCAAAGAAAGCGGCATCAAGGAAATGCGAAGAACATCGCAAAAGCTACTCGTTGCCATCGTAAACAAAAGAAATTAAAATCGTGAAACTCAATATGGTTTCATCGGTAAAAGGAGAGAAGAGATGCCATAGCGCTACTCAAGTTAATTATTCAAACGGCCTTAATCACTAACATGGACGTGATAGCCTCTTTCATCGACTATGAAAAGGTTTTCGATGAAGTTAACCGTGAAAAGCTGTTTCGAATATTGAAAAAGTATGGTGTGGATAACAAAAATTTACGACTATTGAAGACACTATAGTGGGAGCAGTCGGAAAATATGAAAATAAATGACACACAAATACTTCGAAAAACCATTTAGAATAATGAAGGGAGTTCGGCAAGGATGTTCTGTGTCTGCTCGATTGTTGAATGTTTATATAGAAGAGTTCGTGAAGAATTCCGATATAGATCATTTATGGTTTAAAATAAACGGAAAATAATTAACCACGTCAGCTATGCCGGTTATAAAGTCATAATAGCAGGATCTATTAAACAAATGCAATACTGAACGGGCTAGATAAATCTGGGGAAAAATTGAGTATGACCATAAATATAAAGAAAAACCAAGATTATGAAGTTTACGAGATCTAGTAACAAAATTACAGTCTTGAAAATTAAAATTGTGGAAAACGTGGACCGCTTCCGTTATTTAGGAGCACTTCTGACTAATGATGGAAGAGATGTAATGAAAATCAGAACAAGGATCGATAATTTTACTAAATGTTTCATCGTATCCATTTACTATCTTATTGTTTAGTTGGTTGATGATACACCTCATAGTTTTCTATTGCAACTTTCGTGCTCACATCTGTGTATAGAATCTACTACGCTTGGGGATCATTTGTTACAAAATGAATTCACCTTTTTCCTTTTCCTCCGTTACTTCCTCGTTTTTTCATTTGTTAGAGGAGGAAAATCAAAGTTTTTGTTACTACCGTAATTATTCTGTACGTTCTATTCCAATCAGTCGAAGTTTCCTGTCCAAGTTTCGGATTTATACTTATCTATTTCCTTTTTACATTTTTCTTTTACTTTCCAAATTATTTCAACTATTATAATTACCTTTAAATATACTTTTTTCGCTTTATTTTTATACTTTATACTAGTTCATTTTTCGATGATTTTTTTTTGATAATTTTCTCTCGTTGAATTGCACCGTGTGATTTTGGATTTGATTTCTTCAAGTACTTTAAACTTCTTCTCAAATCAACGTTATCATACAACTTCGGGGTACGGCATCTAAGTCGAATATATCGAAAATCTTGAAAATCAAAGTCACTACGTTCCGCGATCAACGCACTATGGTGTATTGGAAATAGTGGCGTATATATAGAGAGCTACAAATTGAAACTGAAACATGTAGAACATACAGTAAAACGTACGCGCAACGCTTAAGATCACATCCAAATCCACTAGTGACACAGGTTTAATTACGATACACAGCAAACACGTAAATAGGAAAATACACTTACAAAATATTGTAATAATTAAAGGTCTATCCTCGTAGAAGAACATCTTAATACTTTCGATGCCTACTGTTTAAAAAAAAATATTCCCCTGAATACCCGCCATTTTAATTTTTTTTTTTGTTGTACTTTTTCCATTGCATTCCTTACAGCTTTTTCCCCGCATAGTTTTCGCCGTGAATCTAAGTTTCCCTACTTGATTTACGTAAATCTAGGTTTTCCATAAATTTTGTCCATCTGTTGCCTCTGTTTTCGTTTAATAAGTTGGCCAGATTGTTTCGATATCTTCGGTCTCTTTTTTTGGTATTTTTGGTAAAAGTTTTTGCTATTCCATCGTGGTATATATATTTGAAGAAAACCTGTTTTAATATGTATTTTATCAATACTTATAACCAGTTTCGTGAAACACTAGACTGTAGACGGCATCCGATATGATCCAATTGCCTTCGTAAAGGTTCGTTTTGATAATCATTGAACGATAATCGTTGGTGACCATTTTGCTCGGAACATCTGTTGATTTTTTACAGTAGGCATATTTTTCGGTGCTTCTCACTCGCGGTCGTCATTTGTGTACCTGTGTAGTTGTCAATAATGAGTTCAGTGTTGAGTCGACGTAAAAGAAAAATGATTGGACACCTTTTGATTGAGGAAATGGAAGACGATGAACTACCACATGTATGGCATGAAGAGGAACAAAGTGCACACTATATTCGTAATGAAAACTGAAGAAGGGTTGTATCATCAAAAATTCTCGCAATTCATTCGTCTTTCTATTGAGCAATTTGACAAGGTGTTGAAATTGACCAACAAAGATATCTACAAAGAATCGTACAATAGAAATCAGTATCCTGTAACATCCGACGAAAAAATTTACAAATGTGCGTTCAAAGAGTTTATTTAAAGATAAAAATCACACCGACAACACCAACTAACGATTAACAAAGCAAAGCTATTTGTGTACTTACTTGACGTATAAATGCAGATAAATTAAATTCCTACTATTATTAACCAAAATGGTATACCAAAGAAAACAAAAATAGAAAAAATAAATGGAAAAGGAAAAGTCAAGAAAACATAAAAACCATCAGCGAGAAATGTAGACGTTTTAAAATAATTACAAATTTTAAAAAAAGAGCAATACAGTTAGTATGAATTACTTAATAAAACGTTTACTATAATTGCATCGATCCAAAATATTTATTCAAAACCAAGTAGCGTTGTGGAATATTGCTGAGAATGGTCAGGTACAAGGTAATCAACTCCGATGAAGTAGAGCTATGTCGGGACTGCGTCAGAATAGTGATTAAATTGAGCCGAAGCTGAATTATTTTGTTGAACCTGAAAATTTTGGGAAACTTTGAAATTCGATTTGGCTTTCCAAGTTTATTACTACGTTTAACGTTTCAGCCTTGGCTTGTTGCTGAAGAGCCGGTGATAATTTTTTAACGGATTTGGCGATGCTTCTGAAAAAAAAAGGTCAACATCATCCTCAGTGTCTTCTGCAAGCAAAGCCTTCATAATCTCGTTCAGCTTCTCCCTTCTCCAAATTCTCTTCTTTTCTCTGAAGTTCGATCTTTTTCTTTTCCAAGTAGTTTAAGTATTGTGGTACTGGTGTTGATGAAGGCGTTGATAGTGTGTGGTTTGCATCGGTGAAGGTGTTGACATGCTGAAAGTTTCGGTCAGTGATAACTGCTCATCAACATGGATAGAATGTGTATCGAATTCCTCTTCCGGCGGTGGTTCGATATTAGAAAAGCTCCTGATAAACAAATACATTAATGACGTGTCAATAATACGAATCTATTATTAACATTAAAAAAGTAATCAAATATTTGAATCATGTTATTGCTGTATGTAATTATTTTTGTACGTATAATTGAAGTATTAAAAGAGAGTTAAATTGGAAATATTGAAAATTAACGAAGTACAACTTTTCTTTGTGTAATTAAAAAATGTTTACAAACCCACGATGTTCTTCGGCTGTTCTTGGGATAATTTTTCCTCCAGAGACCATTTTTTCGCCTTTTTTGTCGGAGTACTTGCTGAGCCCGTCTTCTTATTTTTTTTTCCGGTCGTGCGTAAATTATATTTCGCCATCGTTTTTTTTTTGCATTGATCAACTGTAAACATAGTTATGAGTAGAGTGCGGATTTTTTGGCATTAAAATGTTTTTTTTTTCGGGTATAAAAATTTTTATACGAGTATTGGAAACCGAAGTGAAGATAGTGAAACACTACAGTATACGAAATTGCGCAACGTGTTTTTTAATATACGAAAAAGGTTTAAAAAAGTACGAGTCATCATTTTCGGCATTTATTTTAATTTTGGCTTTTATTTTGTTTTCCGCACTTTTCGGCAAAATAAAATTTAGTTTGCAGAATCAGTGAACTCCAATTACAACTACTGTGTGTGGTCAGATCTTCTGTAGCGTGTAGCAAAATGATTCGGCGAATGCCGAGAAATCCGCACTATAGTTTTGTAAGTAATTATAATTAGTGTTTTAAAAAATGATTGTTCTTATTTCCCAGCTATTTAGCAACTGGCGAATCCTTCCATTCGCTGCAGTTTTAGTTTCGATTAAGCGTAAGTGAAATCAGCCAAATCATAAAACATACGTTAGCAACAAACAAGAAGGTCCTAGTGCCACTGTTGCCACCACTGACTCAAGAGGACTTGGAAAAAAAGGCAAAAGAATTTGAGTGGAAATGGGATTTCCCCAATTGTTCAGGAGCCATTGATGGCAAACATGTTCGAATTGTGTGCCCAAACAATTCCTCCTCTCTTTTCTACAACTACAAAGGATTTCTCTCGGTAGTGTTTTTGGCTGTTGTCGATGCAAATTGTAAATTCACTTTCATCGACGTGGGATCCTATGGAAAAGAAGAATTTTCGAACGGTCTAGGAAAAAAAAAATCTACAATGAAGCACTGCTTCCACCCCAAGCACGCTAACTAATTCTGACCTTGTGTTGCCTCACGTGTTCGTCGGTGACGATGCTTTTCGTTTACATCCGAACATGGTGAAACCATATGCACGAGAACAAGCCATCAGAGAGAACAGGAAAGCTGTATTTAATCACAGATTGTGCCGTGCTTGCCGAAGTTCGGAAAATACGTTTGCGTTACTAGTACAGATTTTTTGTATATTCTACAATAAATGTACTCCCCCTAACAGTAGACGACATCGTCGTAGTTTCGTGCTGTTTGCATAACGTGTTGAGAGATGCCTATATTGCAAACGTTGGAGTCTCCAATCATGAATCAGATCCTACACTCGATGTATCCAAACACAATTTAATTAGTTTGGGAAGAGCTCGTGGATACGCCTGTTTTGAAGGATTTGAAGTAAGGGACTACTCGTATGCCGCATATTTAAACACTGACGGAAGGCTAGGCTCTGGCAAGATCGCCAAGTTAATAGAACTGACCGAAATTAATTGAAATTTTATGTGGATGTAGCTCAAATCAGAATAAAATTTATTTACTATGTTCCTCCAGAAGAAACAAATTTTAACTTATCTTAAATATGATGAAATATTTTTATTTTCGTTTAAAATAGTTATTACGTTTCACATAAATTAAATCTTTCAATAACAAATGTTAATAAAATTCGAAATGTAATAGTGTTACGGATATTATTAGTGTTAACTTTTTATAAAAATCAAGCAAATTAACATTACAACTATTTTAAACTAAACAGTTGTAACTTTTTTTTCATCGAGTATTATTTACACTCGCGCGCAATAAACCAAACTTCTTTCCAACAAAAAGCATTACAATTTTAAAATAAATCACATAATTTTTTTTCCATTCACATAAAACAATTTAAATTTAAGTAATGTTATTGAAATAACTTACTAGGTTTTCCAAGTTTTGCGGCAATCTCAGCCCATATATTATCCTTGATCCTCTGATTTTTGTATGACACATGTGACAGCTGCCACGCGAAGGATGATTTGCTACTTCCTCAACAAGGACATCATCGTCTGCGTCGGAAAATGAAGGAACCATAACATAAACAGTTCACAAAACAAATAATATATTCAGTAGTCTGTTAAACGACTATTCAAGCCTTACGATAGTCGTTAACGATCGAAGCCGTAGTCGTTCGAAGCAAAACGGCACCATAGGAAACACAAAGCAGTAGGGGTCAACGATTTCAACGATTATCGTCCAACAATTATCGTTACAGTCGTCCGGAACAAAACGTACCTTAAAGCCTTACAAGTAAGGAGTTATTGTATTGGCTCGATTTGTGGTAATTTCGAGAGAATTCTGCGCGAAATTGGGAAGTTCATGTCTACTCTCTCGGACAGCAGTAATAAAGCACGGAATCAGTTTGGTGTCTGCTTTTAACGCGTTGAATGAAATAATCCGAAAATGAACCGCGTTGTTTGATGGACCAAAAAATCACTTTTCCATCTCTATTAGTTTTGTCTCCGTTAGGGTGGCTATTAAAGTCACCACCTACAATTAATGATCGGTCTATTCAGGATTTCGAGTACAGTTTGGTTGAATCTTAACATGAACATTTATAATTGACACATTCGAGATTTTTAGGCATGTTATTAGGTGAATCTTTTGCATTAATAAATTTCCACCGGTGGCTCTGTTTAACATGGCTATATCGTATTTTTTATGTCAAATTGCTGCGGCCAATTCGAACCAAGTTATTTTCAGACTCCGTCGACTATCCAATTTCTTCTAGCATATGTGCCATCTGTAGCAAGTTTTTCTAAAATTTCCGAAATTCTTAGAAACCCTCCCTCCCAAAAAAAAAACACACACATACACGATAAACTGCTGCTGGAAACTTTTGACATACAACTTTTTTGAGATATTCATTTTAATGCAAGATGGTTATATGTCATGCGTAAAAGTCGCTATATCAACGCGTGATAATGTAATAATATGCAGGCTGTAGGCGTGATAAAGTGGCGGGTCGAAATTTTTATTATAAGTTACAATTTATATTTTATTTTTACCGCGATTTTTCATTTTAGATGTAATCCAAAGTTTCCCTATTACTAACGCTGTTTTACACTTTCGGAGTAGTCAAATTAAAGAGTTTTCAAAGTTAAAAATTATCGAGTGAACAGTTTTAATACCTATATATATATATTTTGTACTTGGTGTGTGTGTGTGTGTGTGTCTGTAAATCAAGTCCAACGAGCGTAATCAATGCAGGATGAAAATAGGTAAAGTTGCAGTTATAAACATTGGTAACTTTTTCCTTTCTCGTTCTATTTTTAGACCCGTATTGTCTGACAACCTCCATTTATTTATTTCATTTTATTTTATTTTATTATTTCCTTCTTCATTCCGAAGGAGGTGATTTTTATAAAATTCAACGCTTTTTCCACTCTCTGATTAAGTTAGAAGAGGCGTCACCGTTAGCTGGGAGGGGTGATAAAATTTTCGAGAAAAAGTTTTCGCAGAAATTCTAGCATTGTTTCCTCATCTGATACTTAATTCGAATATTTCCTTCTTGATAATGAGTCTTACGTCCAACAGGAACAGCGCCGTCAAATTATATATATATATATATATACAGATAATATGTTCGAACTTTCTCAAGCAAATACCGGGTTGCGCTAACTTTACTCTTCACGTGCGTACTTAAAACTTTTTGACGAAACCGGAAAATGAGGAAAACCACTTTCGGTGACTATTCACTTTTCCGAGGATTATTTGAAAACTTTTTACCCCGGCTTTTTCCATTTCATTTTTCTCAAAAACCAATTCCCCAGTCGTTCCGGACAGACTTTAATAGTTTAAGCTGACGATAATTCCGGTCAGAAAAATTAGAGATGTAAAATAATTTTCTCCTATTTCGAATTGTTCTAATAACATCGTTCGAAAAGACGTAAGTAGACGCCTTGACGTCGAGGAAAATTTTAAACTCCTTAAAATTTCTACGATAATACACAACCATTGGTGGGCCAATTTTTTTTTATAATAGTGTTTGGAATAAAGGACGAAGTTCGTTAGAGGTGAAATAGGGGTACTCTTTTGTTAGGCCCCTTTTCAGGAGGTTGCACGTCCAGAACCATTAGCCGCCTCATATTTTCCTGCATCCAGCTGCATTAATTACTTCGTAAGTCTTACATACATACATATATATATATATATATATATATATATATATATATATATATATATATATATATAAATCAATGCCTCTTTTCGTTGTAATTTTATAACTCAAGAACGGGCTCACCTATCCAAACCAAATATTTAGGTTTTGTTCGGACTATTTAGTAGATGGTTTATGTGAAGTTTACACAAAATCGATCGAGCAGTTCTTCATTTATCACATTTTTTGTAACAAACGAATTCAATAAATGGTGTAGTATACGGTTGGTGCACCTTAGTATTCTACTGAGAAAATTACATCATAAATGGCGAGTACGTACTATTATTTCCTGTTGTTAGAGCAGTCGATGGGCATCCAGGCATTTCCAAACAGATGCAATTGGGAGAATATATACAGTACATCCAAACAATGCTGAGTGTTTTTATTTGCGATTGTTATTAGTTAACGTCAATGGTCCAAAATCATTTCAAGAATTGAGAACAGTTAACGGTCATTTATGTCAAACATATCGTGAAGCATGTCAACTCTTGCATTTGTTGGAGTATGATACATATTGGGATTCAACACTTCATGATGCATCTACTTCAGCTCATCCACAACAAATTGCTATTTGCCATTATATTATCAACATGTATGCATTCAAATCCACTTGAATTACGGAACAAATATAAGCATTATATGGCAGAAGATATTTTAATTCGTATGTGTCATCGTGCAAGAAATCTTGATTTGTTAATTACCTTGGAAATGTACAAGGAAGCTTTGATAATAATTGAAGATATGTGTCTAACGATTGCAAATAAAGCATTAGTACAATTGGGTATGACCGCACCAAATCGTGAGATGCATGATTTGTTTGATCGTGAATTGCAACGTGAGCAGGAATTCAATTCTAATGATTTGCGTTTATTTGTACAATCGAATATAACCAAATTGAATATTCAGCAAAAACATGTATATAATACAATCATACAAGCCGTTTCCAATAATGCAGGTGGATTACATTTCTTGGATGCACCTGGTGATACAGGCAAAACGTTCGTTATATCATTGATTTTAACGACTATTCGATCGGAACAGAAAATTGCATTGGCACTTGCATCTTCGGGAATTGCTGCTACATTATTAGAAGGTAATCGGACCGCACACTCTGCATTAAAATTGCCATTGAATGTACAGATGATTGAAACTCCAACTTGAAATATTTCGAGAAATTCTGCTATGGCAAAAGTTCTGCGATTAACGTCAATTATTTTATGTGATGAGTGCACAATGGCGAATAAAAAATCACTAGAGAATTTAATCGAACAATGCAAGATTTACGTGGTAATCAACAGCTTTTTGGTGGTGCATTGATATTACTTTCAGGGGATTTTCGTCAAACATTGCCTGTCATTCCTCGATCAACTCCTGCTGATGAAATAAATGCCTGTTTGAAGTCATCAGTTCTTTGGGGTTATATACAAAAATTGACACTGAACATTAATATGCGTATTCACCTACAAAATGATCCAGCTGCCCATGAGTTTTCAAAACAATTGTTAGAAATTGGTGATGGCAAAATACAAATCGACAGTACCAACGGATTGATCGCTATACCGAACAATTTTTGTACAATTGCGCAATCGATAGATGAATTGACTGTATGTGTTTTTCCGAATATTCTTCAGAATTACAGAAATCATGATTGGTTGAGAGAACGCGCCATTTTAGCACCGAAGAACATTCATATCAATGCCATTAATTTTCAAATTCAACCGGGACTGCCAGGTGTAGTCATGACATATAAATCAATTGACAGTGTTATGAATCAAAATGAGGCAATGAATTATCCAATTGAATTTTTAAATTCATTGGAACCGGCTGTTATGCCACCGCATTGCTTGAATCTGAAAGTTGGTTCTTTGATTATATTATTGCGAAATATTAATCCGCCAAAACTGTGTAATGGCACCAGAATGGTAGTGATAAAGTTATTTCCAAATTTGATTGAAGCTACGATCTTAACTGCTAAATCAAAAGGAGAAGTTTGCTTGATACCGCGTATCCCTATGATTCCAAATGATATGCCATTTGAGTTCAAACGATTACAATATCCTGTGCGTTTATCATTTGCGATGTCCATCAACAAGGCCCAAGGGCAAACACTTCACGATTGTAGTGTGAATTTGGAGGAATCATGTTTTTCACATGGCCAACTTTATGTTGCCTGTTCCAGAGTCGGTACCCCCCAAAACCGTTTGTGTATTCATGCTCAAAATGGAAAAACAAAAAATATTGTTTATCCAAATGTTATGGATTAAGTTTTAAAATAGCTAGCAATTAATAAACTATTTTTTTGTTTGAATAAATGAATTTGATGTTCCAATTAAATTTTTTTATTATTTCACTTTATACGTAGCGAAGCACGTACCGGGCGGCTAGTATATATATATATATATATATATATATATATATATATATATATATATATATATATGTGTGTTCTTTATTATGGTTATCCTATTTGCATTTATAATTTTTTTAAATATTTTCAGTATATTTTCAAGTTTTGCTTATAGATTGGATCAACGTCCGTGTTTTTCTTTACCTGTAATGTAAAACCTGCAATAACATCATATATTTTTTAAGAAGGTATATTTATGTTTTCATTTTTTCTTGCATATTATGTATATGTATATAATATATTATATATATATATATATATGCGTAATATATACATAATGTTCTGTCTTATTTGCACTATATTTCACGGTCTACTAACAGGAAAACACTTTTCCATGAAATATAATTTAGATAATTCCCTACCATAGCGATATCTCCAGAGAGAACCCATCAACCCTTACTGAAATTTCTATTTAACCTGTATACTGTCAGTCTGGACATAACCGCGGGGGAAATTCTGGTAAAAAGAAATGTTACATGTAAATATACACACGTATATATATATATATATATATATATATATATATGTATGTATATATATATAAATTTATAATCTGCACGTATTTACAATTGCAATCTCAATTGCGCAATACATTCTTCCGTGTGTTACGTTAAACTTGAACGAGGTTTTACTTCGGTTTTGTTTTCTCAATAACGCAAGTATCAATGTCGTAGGTTACTTTTGAGCCGCTCACTACTTATCCGTGTACACGTTCCTGCCAAGTTATTTTAAAATTTTTAATTTTTATATATCTGACAAATAAATACAATTTTCGATGATCGATGAGGAGTATATCTGTAATCCGGACGGAACTCGTTGTTTATATTTTCATAATTTTTATAAATTTATATGTATATATATATATATCCCCTCTTTTTTGTCTATGTGTACGATAATTTAACTTATAAAACATTCCAATTAACTGTTTTATAATTTAAATGCAGAAATACAGAAAAGGTTAATAAAGGTATACGTTTCCAGCGTGCTGTTATATGGTTCTGAAACATGGGTTATAAACAAACGCAGACAAAAGCAATTAGAAGCGTTCGAAATGTGGTGTTGGCGAAAAATGCAAAAAGTTAAATGGACAGATAAAGCAAAGAGTTATATGTGCTTAAGACCATTAACGAAAACCGACGCTCAATGAAGTATATAGGAGAATGAAAATGCAGCTGGATAGGACACACTATAAGAAATAACAAATATTTAACAACAATAATCGAAGGCTAAGTAAATGGAAGAAGATCAAGAGGAAGACCCGAAACAAAAGTACATCACTCAAATAATGGAGGACAAGTACATACATACGAGGAATTGAAAGAAAGGGCGAAACCAGAAACCTGAAAGTAGAGTGCTCTATATATTGACCACCAATCGAAAGATTGAGGAATTAAGAAGAAGAAAAATCTGCATTTCCAGAAAATAGTAAAGTATCGTCAACTCGACGGTTGACGGATATTCGTTAATCAATTCGAAGATCGATAAATGACGGCGATTGACCGACGCATTCTGCCGAAGTAGATACTATGGATAGTTTGTCATTGGCTTCACGATTTTTTCCATCCTCAGCAAGCTGACACTCATTATTGACCAAATAGACAGAAAACTTAACTGGATGCTTTTTTTATCGTGAAAAATTCTCGTACGTATTAGAAATCAGGTAGCGCAAAGAGAACACTCCGGAATTATAGCAAAGGGTGTGTTCGAATTCAAAGTGTTAGAAAAATACACGAAAAATAAGTAAATAAATAAATGAATGCGCAAATACCCGTACGCATCTTCTTTGAATCGTATCGTCATCACTAGCAAGAATATCGGGACGCAGAAATGCAGTCTTTATTAATGTCTCTATTATAACCTGCGTGTACACATTCATTGAAGCTCTTCTCCACAATTGTCGTTAATCCATCCGACCATCTTGGAGGCACACTACCTATTATTCCATACAATTTCCCTTTAATAATGATCTTTTCAAATCCATTTTCTCGAATCACGTGAGAGAAAGGCCATACCATTCGGATAAGTACTTCTATTAATAATCACTCCGACCTCCTTTAGCATAAATTCGTCGGTTGCCTTGGTCATCGACGGAACGCGTAATATTCGTCATCAACACCAACCACAGTTCGGCAGACCACTGAAGCATGTTTCAATGTAAACATATGAAATACGACCTAATGAATATATTTTTCCACGCGATCCGGTTAGCACCTGACTTCTTGAATCCCATGATCAAAATGTGAAGCATGTGACTCGGCGTCTTGGTTGTCTCCGAGGCCAGAATGTTAAATATGCGTCTGGAAAAATTAATATAAAACTGTGCGAAATTAATAGATTAGCAGCGTGGAATGTGTAGATGGTCTGTTAGAAATTGTTAAACTAAAAATAGCGGAAGACGAATTGAACTGGCACAACATATCAATATGCGACATATCTAAAACGAAACTGGACACTTTGAAGGAAGTAATTACACTACATACTGTGCAAGTCAAGACGCTAAAAGTAGACAAGGTGTCGTCTTCGTGATTAAAAAAAAAATTATACGTTTAGTTTGCAGCTGTGAAACCATCAGTGGACGTATAATCATAATCCGACTAAAATTAAGACCAATAAACCCCAAATTTGTTACAGGTACATGTGCCAAGACGAAATATAATACTTCTAGGACGAATTGAATGGAGCACTAACAAAGTTACCGCAAAAGACAAATACCGGTGATTTCAATGTAAAAGTAATACTCCGATGGATACTCATGTTAGAACATCCATTGGAAAGTTTAGTAAAGGAAGTCGAAACGGGTGTGGTGGAAAAGAATAAACAGTTTACTCTTTATCGTCAGTTATGCATTACTAGCACAATGTTTAAATACCACACACGTAGGCTTATCACGTGGACTGCTACAGTGGACAAATGCCGTAATTAAATTTATTACATGCTAATCAGTAACAGATTACAGTGTTTATGCAAAAAGGTGAAAATTCAACCAGGAGCAGAGTGTGGTTCTGATCACAGATTATTAATGATGGAGTTGAAAGTATGATTACAAACACAGAAAGAATTAATACTAGCAAAAGAATGGCAATCACCAATTCAAAATCATTTTAAAATGCAATCGAACAAAGATTGAACATAGTAAAAGGATATGACTGCGAAATTATTGTGTAGTAACTTGGAAAAGCACACGTACGCATATATATATATGTATGTATGAATTTATATACATATAAACCATTATGTCAAATATTATATTTACATTCACACACACGACAAAACATATCCTGCAGTGGTGCCTATTAAATTCAAAAAGAAAAAGAGGCAGATCAACAACATGGTTACGAGATTACATTGTGAAAAATGCAGGGATCAATTAGATCCGAGTTGCATAGAACAGGAATCATTTGGAGCGTATGGGACATATAAGCGCATCTCGATAGTTCGATCCCTAGGGTGAATTCAAGTAAATTTCATACTTTAACATAAGTGCATGAATATATATGCATAAGATACAATTATTTTATTGTAATCTGGGGTACACTTGGTTAGATTTGCGGCTAAACCATCCCGACGAATCATGCGAATCTTTGCAATGTCCTTCATTTTGGTTTTATGTCATGGATTTCGGAAAAATTTGGCCAATACTTCTGATTCTAAATACAGATCTCTTCAATGCTCTGTACACGGCTAATTTTGTCAATATTTCCTGCTTTTATAGACCACGTTTGACAACCATCCAGAATACTACCTTTTGTTTTTAGGTTAATTTTCCAGCTTCTATTTTTTAGAATTCGTTTTAAACTTCAAAATTATATATATATATATATATATATATATATATATAGGCATAATATACAGTTTAACTATAGTTTCAAACATTTCACATTGTGTAAAAATTAATTTTTACTGTTTGGTAATATAATTTCGTATCATTTTCCTTGTTTTTAGTTTAATACGTTTTATCCGGTGATTACAGAATCGAATTGTTTATTTTGTGACTTCTCTAACCTTCAAATATAACATTAACGTTTGAAACGATGGTACGTTCTAAAAACAACGTAAATTAGAAACGCTTCCTCGGGGTCGCGTTAATGCTTAAAATACGGCTGAGATAAAATGAAGCTCAAAGTCGTTTACTAACGAATACGATTAATGAAATAACGTATGCCGGAAGACGACGCAATATCGGCCGACGATTTGAATCTCTATATATACACGTATCTAAACTAAAAACATACCAAGCGACCAACGTCCAAAATTAAAACGTTCGCTTAAAATTCGCGCCGTTTAACCGGCACTTTCATAATTGACCCGTTTTCGATGTTCGTTCTATCTTCGTCGGTTACTATACTCTCCATTTCCGTACGTAGTAACGCGAACTTCCATCTCGAGGTCGTTTAGAAATGTTTTTCGCAAATCACCGACCTCCGGCACTGCGGGAATTCTAACGGTTGAATAATAAATGTCTATCCGGGCGTCAGTATTACGACCACCCTATGTCGCCGTCGGATTAGACGAATCCAAGTTGTCCCAAACTAATTACACAACATGGTAACTCAACTCTGTTCGATATAAGTCAACACCCGTCCTTAATAATGGCCAACCCAGTGAAATTTTCGACTTAACCCTTAACAAATCTCGATTGATTACTTATTGTTTTTACCGTTTTTTTTTTTTAATGTTTTAATTTAACGACACTGCTGCTTCTTTTATATTTCACCAGCTGTCAGTCGGTGTGTTTTTTTATTCGTCTTTTCAATTTTATTCCGACAATTTCCAGAATTCTTTTTATAGGATCATTATGATCCCACGCCACTAAATATGTTATATTATGTGCGCGACCAATCGAGGGTTAAGACGACACCTCGACGTCGAGAGGAGGTGTTTTGCCGATAGTCGTTGAAATTCGTTTTTAGTTGGAATTGTAAAAATTATGAATTTCCACTGTTCTTGTGTACAATCGTCTTCTAAATGTGTAATAAGTATCACGAATGTTTAAATATTTCGAATAATATGAATACGATGGCCAAACTACCCCGTCACTGTTAATTCGATGAAATGACGGATAAATATGCGTAAGCAGATTTATATATAACTGAATATACAGATGTATAAACACATAAATAGATAAACATATATGTAGATAAACTGCAGATTTATAAATTGTTAAATGGGTAAGTATATAGATAAATAGAATGGTAGACAAATAGACGCGCAGAAAGATAAAGATATAATGACACGTAGGTTGATGAATACACAGATTTATATATCAATAAATAAATAAAAGTTGATACCTAAACAGGTAAAGAGATAATTAGATGAATAGATAAAAATATAGACAAAAGGATAAGTAAGTGTAAATTTAAATGTAACTAGATAGATAAGAAAGACAGATAAAAATATAAATATGTAAATTAAAGCACAGAAACATAAAGGTGGAATGATAAAAAAGAAATAATGAAACATACAATTCTTCCATTAGAACAAGTCAAATCATTAACAATTCTAAGAAGGAGTCGTTGACCGGAGCTGATAATTTTCACATTTTGCTCTTTAAAAAGACTTCAGAATACATGCGTAACACACTAGTTCACCAGTTTAACCACATATGGATAGCATAATCCTAGTCGAAGACAATGGAGGGAATCCATAATAATACCTAATAAAGACCACAAAAATTGGATAATTTCAGACCTATATCACTAACGTCAGTATTATGTGAAATATTTGAAACAATTGTGTATAAAAAAATAATTTATGAACTAGAAAATAGAAAATTGTTATCACTAAAACAATGAAAAACATTCAATAGTAGAACACCTTATTCACCTGCAAACGATCATTTAGATCAACCTCACAAAACATAAACACATCTTAAAAGTCTTTTGCGACACTACAAATACTTTTGACTGAATGTGGAAGAAAAAAAAAACAATTACAACTTTGCACAAACGGAGCTTTCTAAGACCTATAATGTGCATTTTATACAAAACTTCTTAACTGAGCGCACCTTCCGAGTACGTATTGGTCGAGCTGTACCCGCATCAAAATAATTGCAAAACGGAGTTCCACAAGGTTCTGTCCTGAGTCCAACAATAACATAAATTCCTTCCGCCATATCTTCTACTCTGTTCACGGACGAATTTACAATTTGCATCGAATGGAAAGATCGACAATCGGGTACACGAAAATTATAAAATGCAATCAATAAGGCGCGTGAATGGACAACTCGTAATGGATTAGAATTCTCGATATCCAAAACAAAATCCATTCATTTCTGCAAATTAAAGAACTATGAAAAAAAATTTAACCGTTATACTAAATAACTAATTCCTCAAACACAAACAATCAGATACCTCGGCTTCAAATTCGATAATATACTCCCCTGAAGCATCACATAAACGAATTAAAACAATCACGCCTAAAGGAATTAAACTTAATCAAAAAAATTGTCACGTAGCTCGTTTGGAGCCGACAGAACCGTTTTACTAAAAAAATGATACGACCGTGCTTAGATTATGGTTCTCCGATTTATTGAACAGCTAAATCATCGATCTTGCGTACCCTAGTTTCCATTCATCGTTCAGCACACTAGTGTAACAATAAGCATATTAATTTAAGTAAATGAGTGGCCATTATAATTCCGACGAGAATACCTAATGACGAAAATTAAAACATACACCTCAACAGCCGAAAAGATACAACAAATACACAAAGAACAAAAAATCACGTCGTGTTGTCCCACACTAGCAGGATTGTTTCAAGCTCATATTTTAAACATCACCAACACACTAAATATCAGCTTCTCAGAACAAATAGTCATCGCATAATGCCATCATTACCACAAAACATCACCCCAATCCTAAAAACCGGCATAACACTATCATTACTGAACAAACATATTTGCTCATATCAGTAGACTTATGACCTCACTTAATCCTTATTAGAAATTTAATACCGATGCATCGAAAATAATGGAGGGTGCTAGCTGTTCCATTGTACATCGAGATACGACAGTAAGATACACCTTACCAAACGAACTTTCAGCGCTATCAACCAAACTAATTAACCTTGCTATCAACTTAGCTAGTGACTTATGTCTACAAAAAGTAGTTATTTTTATTGATGCACTTCACGCTATTTAAAACATCAATCTGGATCTCACAAAAGTTAAGAACCCTATAATTCGATTTCTGTCAGCTAGCCGACACACACACAACAAATCACATCATAAATATCAAATCCACAACATTAAAAACAATTTCTGTGAGGCATGGGACTTCAACCAGAAGCGTATCCCCACCATTAACGAACTCCGAAACATCAAGCCAACCACAACTTCATGGAAAACAATTATACCAACACGACGAGATGAGCTTGTGTTAATTCGGCTTAGAATTGGTCACCCCGCACTAACACGTAAGAACTTATTAGAAGGGAAAACACCTCCAATATACTGTCACTGCGGATAAGGACCAGTAACTGTCGAATACATTGTAATATCGTACATACCACTTCAAAATAGTTTCATCCCAGTCACTACACGGCCACTATCCGACAATCCATAGGAACTTAAAAACACCATCCAATTTCTGAAATATATATCCGCTCATTTGAATAATTAGTCTCGGTGTCTTTAATTTAAGTCGTGGTACACGGCACCTTAAAAAAAAAAAACAAAAACATACAGCCGGGATAAATACATAAATACGTTATACAGATAATTAAATGGAATGAAAATCATAACTAAATACACCGATGTACAAATTCATAAATAGGCATGTAGATAAATAGATTTATAGAATAGATAAATGGATTAGTAGGTAGATCAGATAAACGGGTAGGCGGACAGACAAATAGATACGTAGTTTGATGAATACGTAGATTGATGAATACGTAGATTTAGAAATAAAAAAATAATCGTTGGTACACAAATAGGTAACGAGATAAATAGACGAATAGATATGTATTTAGGTAGATAGGTAAATGAATATGGAGGTAGTTAGACAGACGTATAGATAAATAGGTCAATTGAAACATATAAATATGTAGCGTAGATACGTTATCTAGATATTCAAATGGAATGAAAATCTGCAACTACGTAAATGGACGTGTAGGATAATAAACGAAAAAATCGAGATAAAATAAAATTGAAAATTGAAATATCGTCGGGGTGACGGTTTTGAACTTTTAGCCCCTGTCGTATGCTTATCGATGGGAAAAATTATTTGTCATCCATCGAAACTTTCAAACTTTACGCCTGGATGATGGCGGTTTAGGAACTCTGTTTATTCTTTCGGTATGCGTGATCGCTAGTGTGTAAACGTCTTAAGAGGAAAACTATATTCAAATAGTATTCGCCTTTGAATCAGTCAGATCTGTCGATACTTTAAAAATGTTTCCCTTCATGCGGTTATTTATTCCGAACTTATTTCTTCTACATTTCGAAATTTTTGCCTAACACTATACGTCAAAAATATTTTGTTTTATATGTGTGTATGTGTGTAAATATTTTTGGGACACAGCAAATACTTTTAGCAGATCTCAACTTTTATTCGGCGAATTCGGATAATTTTTAGTTCGAATAGTAATGGTTTTGTCTCCACGCACGGCGTCCATATAGCTGTGCCCGTGCCCATTTATATAGTCGATTGTATACTTTCTTTGTGTTCTTGCATATACGCGTACCCACGCAATTTAAAGATGTCCCCTGGACGACGATATTTTTCGTTTAGGATACCATATGCAATACATATGTGGAATTTAATTAATCAAAAATTTTGCAATTTCGTACGCCGTTTTCTCGCTTTATTGATTGGCACGCTGCGAACTAAATAGCTCAGAAAATAATAACCGTCCGGATTTAGTCAAATATATTGGCTCCTTGATGGAAGCTTCGAAATATCTTTACGATATAAATTATGATTGTGTGTAACGTCATGACCAAACCTGTCTGCAGGTACCAGTTCTACGTCGAGTATGAAAATAATACAACGCTTCCGATCTGAAGTTTTAAGGTTAATGCTCAACGCACCCTAGTACATTCGTCATTCGCCACTTGAATGTACCGAATATAAATAGCGTAATCCGAGAGCGCGGTGCATATTACTTAATGAGACTGGAAAAAATATAGTAATTATTGGGTTGCAGTTAATTTATTAGATATCATCAAGGATGTTAAACGACTGAGTCGACTAATCTCCGTCATCTGTCCTTTAGATTTCAACTAGAGCGTTATCAATGGATGGTGTACATAATATGCTTTCTTCTCAATTTCTTATCGGCCACCCAAACTATATTGCATTTAAATGTTGAATATATTGAAGAGTAGTGATTTTATAAATTATAAACCAAACAAAATCATAACACAGTTTAATCACTAAACGTTTTTTATGATTTTGTTTGGTTTATAGATTGCATTTTATTTTTTTATTTTTTATTTTTAAACCTAAGAGAGTGGTATTTTTCTCTTAAACATCCCCATGACTAGGTTTGTGCCTTTAATTCCTTCTGTATCCTGCAAAAATGTTGTTCTCATCATAACTCAATAGTATTGATTTCACCGTTGCATCCATTCATTAATATACGTTTTACAGCAGTATGTTCAGACAGTTTGATGATGGCGTTATACTATAATAATTTATATTACAAAGGTATTCGGAGTTTCTGTCCAGGAGCCAATACATTTGAGTTTTAGTTCCTTGTTTTTCTTCGTGATGTGCTCCTCCCAACACAGCTCTAGCTACATCCCAAAATAACGGGTAATAATGTACTATTAAGTCTAACTGGAACACAGTCGCCTTATTGTAAATCCAACATGAACTTGTTTGGCATTTCTCGATCGTCGAATCACATTGTAACTGCTTTGACGCTACGAATCTACGTCATCGGAAGGTTATGATCTGTCATCTGCATGAGCAGTTACTTCGGAATCCTTTTGTACTGGGACATCGTTACAGTGAATTAGACACGAAGAGGCCCCAGCACTGATCTTTAAGGCATTCCGCCATTGACAATATTAGATCCGTATCTTTATTATATTTGAAGTATTTGTCAAATATAGATAGAATCAGCATTGAAGCAGACGTTTTAATTTAAACGCGGTCAAATACGCGACTGGCGCGTAAAAAACAATTGTAGAACAGCATTTCTATATAGCTTTTTCTTTCTTGGAAACAGTTAACGAAATGTTTTTGTATCCGATGAATGTGTTCTATAGCAACATGTTTTGGCCAAAAGCCAAACTTACAGTGAGCTATAATTATAAATCGGGAAATAAATAATTCAAAAACTTTTAATAACGTTGGTAATAAAGTGTGCTACTATCGAATAGTCGTCAACAGATAATCGTACCGTATCACACAGCCGGCATATGGGTACAAATGATTATGGTGGAATTGATAACCGTTAGCGCGTACTTCCGTGTTCAGTCTGTAAACATTATGCTTCGATTCTATTGGTGCGGTGCACGTGGGCGAGCGAGCGAGCCGAATTAACTGACGGATATATATTCTACGTTTTGTTGTGGTAGGTGTGTCAACGGTTATATATATATATATATATATATATATACACGTATATATCTTCTTCTTTTTTTTAAGCCATTCCCGACCTAAGTTTGGCAATCAACATAGCTGTCCTGGCTTTGTCCTTAGACATCTCTGCTAACTCTGTAGATGTCTTGTTGTACCAATCGACGCATATCAAGTCTCCATGACATTTTTCTTTTCCCTGGTTTCCGATGTCCCTCGATGACAACATTCAGGACAAGTTGGGATAAATAATACCTTTCTGGATGTCTATCTTTATGACCGTAATATTTTTATTATCTGGAGCGTATAGTGTATAAGAATTCCATTGGTTTTGTCATTTTTCGTAGCACATCTCTATTGGTAATATGGTCTATGTATCAAATCTTCAAAATACGGCGATATATAATCCATGTAAACTTCGTTAAAAAAACCTGCTACAAAAAAATGAATATTCTGAAGAAATTATCACATACTGTCTATGGTGCCGACCGAATCTCGTTACTACGAATTTATCGTTGTTTGATCCGATCAAGAACAGATTATGGAGCCGCAGTATATTCCTCAGCTTGCTCATCTTCCCTCAAAACAATCAATGTTATTCATAATTCTGCATTACGTTTGGCGACTGGAGCACTTCGCATCACACCGATCAACAGCCTACAGTCCGAGTCATCAGAATGGCCACCTGATTATCGTCGTTGGTTTCTCCTAGCCAATTTTGTAGTGCAGTCTAAAGCTTCCGGCTTCTCGATTCCTGCACTGTCCTTATCTTCTAATCCAGCTTCTTTAAAATTAAAACAATCCGACCCGACTCTCTTGGACAACATCTTAAAGGCAATAACTTACCAAAACCCGAAATTAATCGCGTTTATAACACCTCCATGTTACCTCCTTGGAAAGATAATCTGGTTCGGCTGGATCTCGAAATCCACAAACTTTGGAGAGAAAACCTGCCCATCCATGAAATCAAGAAAGAAATTACGTCACGTTCATGCAAATCTACTATGTTTTACACTGACGCATCTCTATTTAATGGGTTTGCCGGCTGCTCAGTTGTCAGGGATGGAGTAGTCATCATTCAATATTCGCTGCCACAGACATTCTCCGTCATTTCAGCTGAATTATATGCGACGTATCTTACAATGGAATCTTTAACGCGCTCCGATGTTGATAAACCATCGACTATATGTTCTGACTCTCTTCCAGCACTCCGCGCTCTCTGCGACGTTTTCAGACATGATCAGCATCCAATAGCCAAGAAAATGACGAAAATGGTACTGTCAGGGCTGAGTCAGAAGGTGAGGTTGGATCCCAGCATCCAATTTATTCTCATGCCTATTTCATGTTAGAGTAGTCGATGTCATAAATGTATGTTTCGAGATAAAAAAAATATTGCTCTGTCGTGTTTTTAGACATCGAGAAGGCATTCGATAAAGTCTGGTACAAAGGTATTCTATACAAATGAAAACTTACGGTGTGCCTTGCCAGTGCTACCTAAATGATAATATGTTACATCGCAGAGAAATATTTTCAAATAAATTTTAACGACTCAATGTCGTCCATATTTCCGATCGAGGCAAGAGTTCCGCAAGGCAGGAGCCTAGCTCCTACATTATATCAGATTTACACCGGTGACTTGGCGGTAAATGATAATACTACAACCGCCTTATTCGCTAATGATGCTGCAATTTTAGCAATACACAATGACGTTGGTGCTGCAGCCAGTTACGTTCGAGAACACTTTTGCAAATTGGTTCAAACAGTGAAGAATAAAAGTTAACGAAAGTACATTGAAAATCGAAACGGTCGTATACTCAACAAAAACTCAACTCTAACAGCAAGTAGTACAAAATACTCTACATTTCGACCAGAGGTTGACTTGGTAACCTCCAAACGTGTATATAGATTAGATTGAAACTGAGAAATATAGACCGGATGGTTAGAAGAAATTAGATAGTAAAGTTTTACTTTATAAATTAATAATAAAGTCAATTCGGACATATGACATTGAGATATGGGATACTGCAACTCAAATACAGCTGTTATGGAAAGGACACAAGCCTAAATCTTACGCGGTAACGCACCTTAGTTTATAATCTCGAAGGATTTGAAGATAATTTCTGTTACAGATCCGCAGCTCAAGTGCGAGATGTAACGAAACACTCAACCAACACTTAAATGTATTAGCGAAGAACCCGCGGACAGACTGTGTAAAATTCAATCGAATGTTCAATTCCCTCCAGCATCGATCCTGATTACTCTAATCGTGTAATTTTTAGATGAATTTAACGTAATTGTGCAGCCATAATCCTCGTTCCGAGTTTTGATAATAACTTTTCTTCACCGCTGCTTATTGTTATAAATATAGATTGCGCAAGAGAAAACTTCTGTTTCGCTGTTTTATTAACAAAAATTCATATATTCGTTTTTGCGTGACCCATTTTAGAACTGCTTCGTATTATAATCATTTCGAGAAATGAAATTCTGGAATTCGACAAATATATGCTAATGCTTTACATAAACGCCTATGGTTACACGCACGAATTTCTGGCCAATGTCGTGTTGGCAGCTACGTTACAATTACTATATAGAGTGCTAGCCCATTTTGTATGCAAAAGTAATATCCGGTGCTTTAGTTACGATGTCGGCAACAAAGTGTATGGCGTAAAGGTTTACGTATAACTCAATTTCGTTTCATAATAACATGTTTTTTTTTTGTTTTTTTTTTGTATCGGTTATTGAAAAAGCCAATATTACTCCCGCTGTTATAGATTTACTGGCTATTATAATAAATAAATAAATTAGTAAATGTAACGCGCATTCTTCTATTACGATGATTTATTGCAAACAGGAAAATTACAGACACAGTTGTTCAAAGATTGGCGAAAAAACATACTGGACTTGATTCGGTTACTTCGTGCGCATATACACGTACACGCGCATACACGTAAAAGCCTGCGTGCATAATATAAACGTATAGTTTTCCGCAGTGCGCAAACACCGATCTAACTGAAAAACAAAATGTACAACCAACGCATGCGGTACTTAAACATTTCGTATAATTAAAAATATGGCAATCGATCTGCGCACGAAAAAGAGTAATACTTCCATACAAAGCTAAAACGCGGATTGTTATAATGGAGATGGAACGGTCACGTGGTCCACCAAGAAGCGATCACCGATAGTAGAAAAGGTTCTCGCAGTAGACGAACAAAAAATAAAAAAGGAAAGAAAGCAAGGAGAACTGATCTGAAACGTACGATGATATAGAAAAACAAAGTGAAATGGTCGAAAAATGTCGTAGTAAACTTTCGGTGGATCGATATTGGCATATCGTAATCGATACGGACATGATTGCATGCACACAAACGCATCATCTCTTATAAGCTGCGACTGTATAATATTATAATTTATAATTCAGTTTTTTTATTTAAAAATGTAATATTATCATTTAAATTTGAAATTTCTGTATAAAAATCAGAACGATGCAGTTTAATCTAAAAAATTAGATTGATAATAAAATTATGTACACTAATGACGGAAAATGTTTCAATACTTATTTAGAAGCCTGTAAATTTCGCACATATGTATATGTATTACGAGCTGAACGAAGAAAGTTAATGAAAAATATATCGTGGAAATTGCTTACCTTTTCGTTTTATCATCTCGATGAAGTAATGAAAAATGTTTCTCCGTATTTTCTAAATTGTTATTTTCACATTTTCTCCTTTTAGATATCGCTATAAACGTGAGTTGTTATCACTTCTTCCGACACTTTTACTTTTACACTTGTTACTACTACTACTACTACTATTGCTACATTACAACAATAACTTTCCCGCTTTATAAGTAACCTTTATTTCTGTCGTTAATCCTGCGAAGATCAGTAAAAGCTTATATATCTACCGCGTGCCTCGGTATTTAATAAAGCGACACCGTTTGACTTCTTCTAGCTGTTACCTCTGTCTCTATGTACGTTCTCACTCTCACTAGATTCTTTGAAAGTCTTTTGTCAATTTATCGCTGCATCCGTTTCTATATAAATACCTATATATAATATACGTAGGATACTTTTTTTTTTTTTTTTTTTTTTCAAAGCTTACTCGCTTAGTTATATAAATGTCACTTGTAGGTTTTCTATATAAAGGACCTTAATTTTCGTACATTCGTTCAGTTTGCGCAAACGCGGAATCTCATTCCTCTTCTTAGAAAGTTATCGCATGTGAGAGTAAATTTCATCCGAAGACCCTGTTGGAGTCTCCGGAAGAATGTACGTATTATTATTATCGTGTGTGTAATGTGTCGTTTTTCACGGCTGATATATCTTGCGACGTTACGAAAGCGCATTTCTCAAAACACGAAAAGCTATACTTCGTCGCTTCCTTATCTATGTAAACTTCCTAATCAATCAACTACAACTTCACACGATAAACGACGACAAACGAAGAGACATTTTTATATTTCGTATACACTCCTCATCCGCGTGGAATGTCGCCGGCAGATCTGCTGGTTATTATTACGGTCGACAAAGCAAACGGTATATTTAGGCAGTTAA
The DNA here is from genome assembly GCA_032883995.1 of Coronaproctus castanopsis. NCBI lineage: Eukaryota > Metazoa > Arthropoda > Insecta > Hemiptera > Monophlebidae > Coronaproctus > Coronaproctus castanopsis. The sequence goes on along the minus strand of CM065052.1, from coordinate 63,818,724 downwards.
ACGTGTGTCCGTTACCAGTAAAACCCCGCGCTGATAAAGGGTCTTCGATTGCCGTTTCGCGCTAGAATTTCGTCGTTTTTTTCCTACAGAACGTGCCAGTTATAATTCACCCACCGTCGAATTAATTCTTCTCACATTCCAAAACGTCCTTACGAATTTCTCATTAAATACGTTCAGCTGCTGTCCGTAAAAATTTCAACAATCCCAGTTATTTCTCTTTTTAACAGGAAGTCGTTTTTCCCGTTTTTCCCGTTTTTCCCGTTTTTCCCCTTTTTTTTTTCGGGGTTTCGTAATAGCGCGTATTTATTTCATAATTACAAATTTACATTAGGAAAATTTAAGGTGACAATCCGATTAAATTTAACGACGCTATAAACTTCTACTTCCTTCTAAGCGCTTCGAATGTACTTTTCCCCACGTTTATTGCGTTTATATCCGCTTCGAGTTCTATTAATATCGGGTTTTTTCGCGTTTTCACATGGATAAGATATTATGCTTAGTTCTCCGTGGAAAGATCGCTTTTAAGAACCAATTATTATTTATTATAAATACACCTCGAATAACGTATTATAAACTTATTATTCAGCAGACACCATCTACGTAATAGGCCAGCATTTAGACACGCTTAACTTTATTACTTTATACTAGACTCCGAAGCAATTGTCAATTGGAAAGCTGCGGTATTTGAAGATGGACTTCGACAAAGCCGATACAAGAACTACGGACGTTTACTGTACGCTGATATGTTATTCGGCAATAGTATTTTCTCAACCCCCCCTAATCAATATTATGTAACAACGACAGAATTACTATTCTGATTATGAAAAGCACACTGCACATGGGATAATGTTTTGAAACATCCATTGAAAATTTCGTCTCCCGTGTCAATAAAATTTAACAGTTTAGGATGCGTTTATTTTTTTAAGGGTATTGCTCGCATAGCCATCCGCGATAGAGATATGTTCTGTTTTATTGATAAGGAAATGCGACCGTTTCTTTTCACATTATACTTATATGATTTTCTAGAAGTACCACAAGTGGCTATGCAGACGATGCACAGCCATTATCCAAAACATAATTCAAATCGACATATCACATATTGTCAGATTTTTTTATAATAAATGGAAAGTTAGTTTCAATTCGTCGAGAACCGAAGCAATTTTCTTCACATAACGGCCGTAATTGCAAATAATCTGACGGTGTCGGCAAACAGCATTAACTCAGATTCGGGTATTTAGGTGTTTGACAACAAAACTTAACTTCATTAAACATATTAACGACATTAATACGAATAAATCGATTTGTTCCACGTATCCCGATGTTTAATAGAAAATCATTCCTTAATATACACAATAAACGCTCTGGTCCTGTATGGTGTTCGATTTCGAACGCTAGTTATAATAAAATGCACTTCATTTAAAACAGATGCCTCCTTAGGTGCGTAATAAATGCTCCCCCCCGTTATACTAGAATGCATAATGTTCTGAAATTACCTCGTGTTAAAGAATACATATTTAACAGATCACGTAAATTGTATACATGATAATGAGTTTATCTCGTTAATAGGTAATTACGATTGGCAGCTAATTAGCACCTTCAAAAGGCCGCTGTGATCGTTAAAATCATCTAGCAGCTACTTGAGCTTTAGCAATACATCGAAAAGGCTTATTTTCAATTTCCAGTCGATCGAATGATTTCGCATTAATTACTTCGACGTTAATTAGGACAGAAATACCTATCGTATACGACACCGTCAAAATGATTGTTAAATGAGCTCACACGAGGGAACGCTAATATTAGGGGAAATAATTAAAATAAGATATATATGTATATTTTCATTTCAACCTCACAACTAGCCTTATGGTTGTCTGCGAATGAAATTCACCATTGGAGATTAATTTCAGGTAGAAGATTGCAAATGTTACTCTTGTAACATTTGCTCTACTCTACATTTATCGAGGCGAAAAACTTTCTTTTTCGTACACGTGTAATTTCCTGCGAGTTATCTACGAAGCTGCGATAGAATTATCGTGTCGTTACAGCTTGCTGTGATAGTACTTCTGTTATGCTTCACATAGAATATTTTAATTCTAAAAATGTTTATATAACGCATTAAAAATTATCTAATTATTCGGAAAGCGGTATTATACACAAAATATTACTCGTCAAAATGTGTAACACTCATTTTAAAAAGAAAGTAATAACATGTGACTGAACAGCTTAATTATCGCGTATTTTGCAATTTTCATTTTAAAAATTTTTAGACGAGTTAATAAGCGTGATTATACGATAACGGTTTTTTGTAACAATTGCAATTTACTATTTTGAACTGTTTGAAGCGCGTGTTAAACGCGGACGAATAACAGTTGTACATAGTAGTTACTTGTTTATTCTTCGATGAGGTACAGATGAAGCTTTGTAGGTATTGTCGGATAGCACGATTAATACGGTTACTAAAGAGGATAAACCGAGTCCATTGTAGCTCCTAAATAATTGACATCTTTAATCCGTTTAATATTTCGACCGTCTCGATTAGAATTCCCGCAAGGGAAAACGTGTATGCCTTCTTGAGGAAAAGAATCTCCTCATTTTTCTCAGTATTCAGCTTCCTAGTGTTTACAAATAGCGAAAGCAGCTTTTTTGTAATCTACTATAAATTATACAGTCGGGTGTATAAGAATTACAATAGATACAGCAATTTTAATGAATGGAATTTTAGGTAAATCAACGAGATATATTTGCCTAAAATTATAAACGTAAAAGATAATACAATGCGAGCTACGAACATTGTGTACATCTTACCGAAATATCGATTTTTATATTTATATAAATTGCGAACCGGCTGATGTAGGCAATAAATAAACAATTGGGATATTATTAGTCGTGACAGGATTGAACATGTCATTCAACAATTCCAAACTAATCCAATCTATCTAACTGGTGGGAACGGTCTAACGGTCGGTAATAGTTTAATCTGCGAGGTTCATTGACACGATCTAATATAAATCAATCGCCAGTTATGGTGATCCTCTAATAACCTGTGCAAGCACAACCTTTACTGCTATCCCGAACTACTTCACGGTCATTCGGTACATTTCGGTCTGGATGCAAATTATCGTTTCCTATATACCAGGGTGCAATTATCCTCGGTATTTTTGTTTGGATTTGATATTGATGCTGTCTCCCCCCCCCCAGAGTGATACGCGTCCACATCGCTTAATAATTGCCCTGTATAGCGGTAATTTCGATTTTACAGGTAATTAGGAAGTTTTGGCCAGGAGTCGGTACATATTCCTAAGTTTTATTTCTTTAACTTCGATCTTGATGTATTCCTTCCGTATCAAGCGGCGATCAAGCCACGTATCCAGTTATCGGTTTTTATTTTCCTGTGCAATCGGACCATTAAGAGTTCCACTAATACACGTTAATGTTGGAATTTAAGTTTAAACCGCTAAAATGTTAAGTCATCTTAAATTGATACAAAATCAGTTATCTGTCGGGTGTACATATAGAAAAAAAGATACATCAGTTATCGATGTGTCCGGAAGAGACGAGACAAAGTCAGATATTTCGTATCGTCGAAGAATATTACTTATTCGCGTTTCTGTAAGAACTTAAGATCGATTATAAAAATTCGTATTTCATAGATCGAATGACGATAAAATTGCGATAAAATAATATTTATTAACGATAGCAAATAATAACACCAAATTTTTAATATACTACACTCTATCCGACTAGGCGATGGCTGCACTTCTCTGGATGCAGAGTTGTATGGAATTACGTACTGCATTGAGTACATCAGATCAGCTGTACTTCCACATCGCAAAACATTGGTCATAACCCTCTCTACAACTAATATGCCGGCAAGATAATAAAAATACCTTAATATTAGAAATTCAACACAATCTAAACACACTACATAAGGAAGGATGTGTGGATCCCAAGTCACATTGGGATGCACGGTAGTGATAAAGTAGATCTTGAAGCTCGGTCTATGGTACTTTCACCAGCACCAGAATACTCACCACCTCCATCAACATTAGCACACATACTCACGAACAACAGCAAGCAGGAATGAACGACCGACTGGACCTCACAAAACAAAACTTCCTTAGAAGCATAAAATCAACTATAGAACCTTGGTGGCCTCCAGATGGCACAAGCAGAAAAGAATATGGTGCTTTGAACCGTCTACGGATGGGTCATACAGCCATATCACACAATTATCTTTATAACAAAAGCCCTTCACTAACAAACTGCCCCCTATGCGGACATTTAACAGAACCAACCGTCACACACTTAATCTACAACTGCCAAACACTCACACCAGACAGGTTAAAACACAAAATACAGGGCCCAATACACAAAATACTTTCAAACAGCCCTCAATCAATAGTTAGCATTCTGGCTTTTGTAAGAGAAAGCGGACTCCTAGCATACATATAAACTAGACACACGTATCCTTATGCTGTAATAACCTTGGTAGTTAGGCATATGGAGATTTACGTAATATTAAAAAAAAAAAAAAAACACGGAACAGAGGTGACAGGGTACGATACCGACTTTTTCAGCTCTGATCAGCTTATTTTATTACGAGATTTTCCGTGATGGAAAAGTGATTAAAAGTTAACCGAAACGAGCTGGACAAAGTTATAAACTATTTTTAAAACAAAAAATAATCATATATAAAAAAAAGGTAAAATAAAAAACTGAACGAAAATAATAATAATAATAATAATATATTAAAATGAAACGATAACAAAAAAAAGTCGCGATCGCACAAGCGTGAAATGAACTAAACGGGGAAACAGCGTGGTTCGGTTGTTGTTGGTAGTTATTATTATAGTCCCACGAAATTTATTCTATTCTTCCGGCTTTGTCTTGATATTCGTTCATGATTTTATCCTTTAAAATTGGAGGTATACCGCAGCATGAATATACCACCGTTTCTCAAAAACTCATTAAGTAACACGAAAAAAAAAAAAGTGAAAAAAAGTAAAAATAAATTTTGTTTTTTTTTTTGTATATATACATACAAAAGTGTTTGGAAACAATTTAACACCTACCTCCCGAGATAAACCGTGAAAGCCTTATCTGTTGGTGGGTAGCAGATGGTTTATTATATATATATATATATATACACGTAATACTTCCGCTATGTGTTTTGGTATTGGGATAAACAATTCTTTTTCAACGTAACCATGTCGTTATTCTAAATTCTAAAATTAACTGGCCTTCCATAATATAACGTTTTCTTCTTTCGCGCGAAAAACTCTAAAGGATTACTACGACGGTTTCAGGCGATGATAAGGTAACGTAAGGGCGAGCGGAACAGAAGGAAATATAATTCTTCAGTCAATCATCCGGAACGATCTAAAGATCTAGTTAGGAACCGTCTAGATGTGGTTGAACGTGACCGGTGGAATATTGCTAATAGGATTTTAATCCTCTTGATAAAACTTATTCCGGACACGATGTTTTAATCCGCTTAGTTCGGTTTAAAAACAAAGAAAAAAAAATTATAAAATAGAAGTAAACAAAGCTGTCCAGAAAGATATAATAAAATAATATTATCGTTAAGATAAATTTAAGCCGCGTCGACCGAGCCATAGCATCATCCGGAATAAAGTTAAATTTTCCCGCAGAACGAGCAAGTCTTCAAAACTGCCTTAACGCAAATAGCGTCAAAGAAAAAAAACACGAAAAATTCTTACGCGTTTATTGGATAACCTAATGAATACTTTTTTTTTTGAGGTTATAGTGTTTTCGCGACAAAAAATGAAAAGGAAATGAGATAATCAGACCGATTGATGAAAAATTATTTTCCTCATATATTATATATAAACGATATTGTGTTCCAAAAATGTTTGTAAGTTAATCTCTTGTTTCCCGATTTTTTAAATAGAATTTCATTCAAAAATTTTAGTCGAGTAGTTTTTGAGTTATCTAAAAAAAACAACAAAATCATCCGTCTTCTCTGGGTCACCCTATATTTCCCGAGACAATTTAACGACGTTTACAAGGATCATTCGTAGTAAAACCTCGGGATAACGATAAAAAGTTACACGAATGTGCTCGACATAACACGAAACTTGTTTGGTATAACAATGCTTCAAATAACGTCATTCATTTTCTTAATAAATTATCTATTTGAGGCTCAGGTAGGTATGTCAGTTGTACAATAGTTCAGAAGAGAATTTTCTGCGATTATTTTCTGCAGCATTCACATCATTCTTCGTGGAAGATCGTGAGAAATATATAATTTCGCTGCTTTAATTAATTTTATAACTGATGCTATTAAAGGATGAACAATTCAGTGCAAAATGCTAAATACACATAGCTAAAAATTCAAAATATTTTAATATGTATTTATGGAAATATTTTACAAAAGATAATTGTTGTCGAAATCAAGGAAAATCAGTTTATTAGATGGTGAAACAGTCGGTATTTCGGGTACCGATCAGCTTTCTTTAGTAGCTAGATTTTAATAGATCGCAAACGTTGAAAGAAGAGTTTTTACATTTTGTCTAAATGATCAGAGTACAGAGATCATAGATGATTCGATTATAACAAACTTTAAGGAATTTGGTTTAGATATGAATGTACTTATTGGATAGATGTTCTCAGTTATGGCTGGCAAGGAAGGAGAAGTTGAAAAACTAATCAGTGATATGTATCCCAAAGCTTTATTAATTGTTCCTCCCACAAATTAAATAGTGTCGTCGATGATTGAAATAAATTAATTTTTCAACGATTATCGAAAGAAAGTCCGGTACAAAGCAGTTTAGTGCGAAATATTATTGTCGACGTAATATTTACATTTCATATTTGGATTCATTAATCGATTCCTTAAATTGCTAGTTTTAGCGAGATAATGAAATAGTTAATTTAGTTAATTTAATTTTAAAATTCAACCAAAAAATCAAAATACCAGTTTTCAATGGATACGATAATAATAAATGAAACGTATAAAAGTATTGAAAATTTTATTTACAAAGCTAAAGTTGTGCCGGACTTTACTCCTCCATACTTACTTCGGATATTAAAGAATCGACATCTAAGTTACTGGAGTATACACTACTTTATTCATCGATTAGCGGAGTAACACAAATCGCAGTAACACTTCCCGTTACAACTTGTACTATCGAACGTGTCAACTAAAATTGAGGATCGTATACACGGACGAAGAATAAATATAAGATTATTGATGTGTTTTCAATTACATTCGTTAAAACATGTATTATTTCATCTGATATTTTTCTCATATGTTTACGTTGTACGCCGCAATATGGTAACTCTGTTTTTTTTTTTTTTTTTTTATGGGGGATGCCTTTACAGCCTACCCAACGTGGAGCCGTAATAATCACTAACTCATATTCTTATGAACTCGACAACTTCTCGAGAAAAGTCTCTATGTCCGGGAACAAATCTAGATTCTCAACATGCAGAAGGGACATTACGTTATAAGGAGGACCACCACGAGATGCGTAGAGTAATTTGAGATACAGGGACATTCGAAGAATACGTGATCAGGGTTGCAGACTACACGACCAGCATATAGAGGACAATACGGATTATCTCTAAGCTGCATAACGAACAAGCGGTCAGGCAACAAGCAATGCCCAAACCGCAATCTGCTGATAAGCACAATTCCTCTCCGCTTGATGTTTTTTTTTTCTGTTAGTGTCAATAAATTTGTAAAACTTGTGTGCGCATATTTTGAAGTGGAGCGTACGATAATATGTAAAAATAAAAAAACAGAAGTCGAGGTAAATCGTTGAAATAATTACGGTTTAAAATTGGCCAACGCCGAGTGGATTAATAACTAAATAAATAAAAAGTTATCGACGTGTACGTTGGAATATCGAGAAAGTTGCAAGAAACGATCCCTATTTTTATCTGCTTTCATTAATACATTTATTCTTTAACACACGAAATTGAGTACATGGAATTTACTGCTGCCTTAAAAAATCCCTACATATATATATATATATATACACATGTGTGTTTCTGTTTGCATATATGAATGATTAGAAATTTGTTATAACAACGATACTAGTCAAATGTGTTTTTATAATTTTTGCCCGGTTCATTGACTTTAGGTTGGTTTAAATCGCCTAAATTCTTTTATTCTACTTCCAAACTTCACTCTATCGTCTATTATTTATCTGTTTCCGTTCTAATAATATACATTTTCCTGTTTCCGAACCATCTAGAGCTGGTTTTGTGTTGGTTTTTTAGTCAGCCCGATCTCATTCTCGGGATATACGCGTAAAACATCAACCATCTATCGAATAATCTTTCTACAGTTGCCAGGTATATTTTTTCACGCGCTCATTTCTGAAGACTTCTGCTTCGTTCATTTTTCTGCGCAAGGTGGGCAAGAATTTTCTTTTGCAACGTTCGTTCCTTTCCAATATTTCCATATTTTCCTACGTTATTCAGTTCCAAACATTCAGCTGCGTATAAGTAGTTTACGCGTTATTGCGTTCTATAACGTTGATACTGATTTTGTTGAGATTAGACGTGTTTCATTAATCGCAAGGCTCCATTTTTGTCGGAGCCTTATTTTTACAAAACTTCTCCGTTCAATCTATTTTGTTCGATAACTTCCATTAAATTCTCGTGTTACTTTAAAAAATGTAAAAAATGTAAAACGCATACATTTGGTATTATATTAAAAAGTTATAATAATATTTAATAAATGTACCGGAACAAATTCCCTCTCCATTTATGAAAGTAAAAATTCTAATAATATAAACTGGTAAATAATAAATATACAAGATGAAAATAGTATTGATGGAAAAATCAGACAAAAAACCATCACAAATGAAAAGCGGTAATTTAAAAAATAATAAGTTTAATTATATAACGAATATGTAATATCATTTATAAGTAATGGAAACGAAAGCAAACAAATTATGACGTTATGAGAATAATACATTATGTTTAATGCGTCGATGCTTATACTTAGTATATCTAATACTTAGTTCCCTGGAATCGTAATTTCCTATTGCTGGAAGTAAATTATTACGGTGCACACTGCAACTGAGAAAAAAAGTCTTTTACATATGGTATCTGCAGAGCACTATGCATATTTGAAATTTTAGTGTATACGGGGACATTGAGGATACATCTAAGACATCGATTTTGGACTAATTGCAGTCTATTAAAACTAGCATTTTAGACTGAAGACCAAACTGAACAAGAATATATTAAAATAGGCCTAATGATTGACTTGTAGATTATTAATTTATTATTAATATTTAAGTGAGATTTACGTTTGAAAATGGGATAAATTGAACAGATTGCTCTGTTTGTCTTCAATGATGCATGGTCAATATGCTTAGAAAACGTCAGTCTCTTGTCTAAAATGACACCAAGATAGCGTATCTGGTCAGACCATTCTATATCAACGCTACTGACGTGAAGTCTGGTCGGTAAAAACGGTCTTCGACGAGTGAAGAAAATTGCTTTCGTTTTGGAAGGATTAAGAGCAATTTTAGAAAAATACTTAATTACACGATCAACACCGGATTGTAACCTATTGCTGATAGTACTTGGCCTGTAGGAACTGCAGTACAACGCTGTGTCATCAGCGTATAAGGCAATTTATATGCGGGAAATCATGCATGAAAAATGTAAATAAGAATGGCCCCAGCACGCTACCTTGAGGCACGCCGGCAGAACAGGATTTGCTACTTGATTTCGCATTATTTCTTTTGTATTTAGTAGGGGGCGTATTCGTTTTAATATGTATTCTCGAACGAGATGATCTACAGATCAGCACTATCTGCTACTAGTTCTTCTGGAAAATCAACGCTCGATATAAATGTACGCTATTTTCGTAAACTGCTGTTTCATCTAGTTCAAGAAGATGTCCGACATCGAATTTTGTCTCGTCTATAGTATTTAGCTTTGTTCGCGAAGAAAAACCTCGGCATATGCTACGAGTTAAATAAATTAAGAAAATTTGCCGGCACAGCAGCAGGAAAGGTGTTGAGAACGATAAATCTAGCGCTAGCCTACATAGCGGCGGAGTATTGCGCACCTGTTTGGCTGAACAGTCGGCATACTGGGAAAATAAACGTCCAGTTGAAATCGGCAATGCAAATAATTAGCGACACATTAAGGTCGAGGAATAAAGACCGGCTTCTAGTTCCAGCTCGAATTGCTCCTTCGAAATTAACGCAGGAAGACTAACAACTGATAAGGGAAGTGAAATCTAGACAGCCAACCTGGAAAACGACAGTACGTACGCAGCCACGTCAAGAAACTGGAAGGAAACGTAAAAAAGATGAGTGGACAAAGATCAAAGTCATTATCGTAGATCTAATACGAGAACACTTTTGCGAATGGACCTACCACGTCTGTGCAGAATAAATAGATTTCGAAACAAGGTAGATGTGCCTATATTATATTGAATAAATGGAAAATGGCTTCGAGTACTTTATGTGATTGTGGGGCACTTGGAACTTTCGATCGCTTATACGCGAAATGTCCACTTTAAATAAAAATAACATTAATCGACAGGATGCGCATAGCCGTCAGGAATCTCCAGTGGACTCTCGATAGATATTTAAGTTTCTTTCAGCTCCATACGAACGAACGAACAAACGAAGTAAAATAAAACGAGTACTTTTAAACTAAAAAAAAAAAAAAAAACTTATACGTCATTTTTCTTTTAATAATATACTAACAAACCAGATGACCGTGGATTACAACTGACTGTAATCAAGTAAAAGTTCGGAATGCTCAATAAGGGAGCAATAGAAATGAACCGCATTTAGTTTCGTGTATTTTCATATTCTCCTCCGCGTCTTTGTTATACTATCTTTCACTCTCTCGACTTCCATCACTCTTTAAAAAAATAAATAAAAAAAAATAGAAACATAAAACACTAAAAAAATGACTCAGAAACAAATGTAAACTGTCGAAACGAACTGTAAAACGTGTATAATATTCTCCTGCTTTTGGTATAAAGTCGGATAGATCGATTCGATTGCTGAACGAGAACGTATTATCGCTATAGTAGTAGCAGATTCGCGATTGACTGTTGGAAAATAAAAAATAAAAAAATGTAAAAAAGAGTTTAAAGTAAACTACTTTTCCGGCGGACTTTTTGTCCAAACTTTTATTACACATAAACAACTGACGCCATTATCTAACTTGCGCGTCAGGTATTTCTCTAAGACCATTTTGGTTTTATACGGTATATATGTATATATATATATGTATATATAGTAATACGATACTTGGCGAGGCAAAAGATGGAATAAAAAAAAGTTGTCGTAAGCTGAAAAAGTCGAATTTTTCAGAAGACAAAACTTTTTTAATCGATAAAACGAACAAAAACGACGTCTTAGTGTCTCTCCGGAGGTATAAAAAAGGAAGAAGCGGGTGGTTCGAGAAATGAAACGGGACAAAACAAAAAACCAACTAAATTTCTTCGAGAGTAGAAAGAAAGAAAATTTAAATAATTCGGGTAAAAGCCTTCTAAAAAAAATTTTCACAACGTCTGCCGATATTTATAATCGGCGTTATCCGACCGTTACGATAAGAGATAATATACGATAGGTTCGGTAAAAGGAAAATTCTTACCGAGATAGTTTACATTTTTCCGGAATCCGTTGAAGACACGTTTAAAAAATAATAATTATAAAATTATAATTCGATAAATGCGGTGAGTGATCATTCTAAAAACTCATTGCGAGGATTTATTGATACTTATTACTATTAATTAGATTGTATTCGTTCGCACTAATAGTCAAACGTTTTAGCTAAGTGTCAATTTCTGTCACCGTTATTTTTCGTTAAGACGTCAGTATGGTCTTTATCTATCGTTACAAGTGCTACGTCGTCAACGAACATAGCAGCACTGACATCTCCCGCCATCCGGAAAATCAGCGGTTAACAATACGTAAAATACCGGACTCAATACGCTACCTAGTCGTACACCAGCGGATATGGAATAAATATATGAAGTTTTACACGAAATGTTCCTCAACATAGTAGTTTAGGAAAAAGATACAGATGACGAGGAGTGATATTTTTCAATTTATATAAAACACCTAGATGGCCGACACAATTCAACAATTGCCGGGTGCGTACCAATGAGTACTATTCCTATTATGCTCTTCTCCCGAATACTGCTAAATGATCTTGTTGGTCAGCTTGCAAAAATAAATAAATAAATAAATAAAACAATTCATTAAGGCTACTTCGAATAATTTTCACAATTCGGTGTACTTGTTCTATGATCGAATGATAAAGTCGAGCTGAAATTCGAGAGTGCAGCTCATTTAAATCGATATTATTTTTCGTTCAAACGTAACAACTCTTTAATTTCGAATATAATAGGCAATGGTAAAATTTTTATTTTTATCATTATTTATTACATTTATACATACGTACAAGTAAATGATATATAACAGTATACGCGATACATAGATCCGTCAACGGGTAAGAGTCTCGCGTAAATAAATATAGAAATATACAAAAATATACTCATGCTCGTAATTTAACCCTAAAGTACTGGACTATATTCAACAAACATAAGTAAATATTACTACTTTTCAAAAAAAAATATACATATATATATGTGTGTGTGTGTGTATCGTAAAAAAAGTATTATACAAAAATTACAACTATTACAGTATTTTACTTACACAATTAGCAAAATATTCGCATAATTCTATTTTATTTTAATTTAATTCTGAACACATTCTGTTCTAATATTTCCGTGTTGTTCTTTATAAATTGCACATTGCTTAAAATATGTTGTTGTCATACGCCGATTTTTACCTAGAACTGATTTTACGGTTTTTCGTTCTCGAAGTTCAGTAGTTTCAGGTTCGAAAGAAATTTTTAGTATAGCACCTATATATCTTGCCGAGTGCTTCGACGCATAGTATTGGTGTTTATTCTATGTTTCATTCATGTTTCAGCAAAACGGTGGCTCAAGTCTATCATGTACTGATAACGAGATAGTGTCTTTCATCAGTAACTGGTTATGCGTATAAACGACAAATTAGTTCTCGGCTGACATGTTGAGAATAAATTCTAACAACGGCTGATTTATTGTGAGATACGATGATATAAGATGTTCTACATATTTCCGTGAAAGTATCCCACATTTCTCGAATATGTATAAAAGGATCAATTTTTTTCCTTTCTTCTAGTGTTCGTTTCCTGTCGAACCGTAGGCAATTTTGTGTGAAATTTAAAACGTTCACAACTCATACAAGCTTTATAAACGAAACCTGAAATAGTACTATCAAACACGTGCTTACGAGAGCAAACAATTTTTAGTTACTCTTTTGATAGTTCAGATATATTTTCAAGGATATTGTAATTTTTGAATTGTCTAGAAATTTCTGAATTAGTATATTCTGAGATAATATCTAGTATGTTAGCTGAAAAAAAAATGTATGAAGTACTCGTCCGAAGTAGTGTATTGTTTGGCTCTACCTACAGGATCCGGAATAAAATGGATTACGTTTCTAGAACCCACTCTTGTATGTCTGCGAGGTAATTCAGCTGACCATAATTTTTTCCACGTGTATTCACATTATGAGGTTTAATTATGTAACTGTCTGCAGTGGATTGATCTGAAAATGAAGATATTAACTATTTCAGCTGTATTTTCTTTAACATCTTCATCTGGATCTTCAACAAGCCTAGTACCATTATCATCAAACGGGTCTGGATCGCTATCTTCTCATTTAAAAATTCTTTCCACTGGACATCGGGGTGCAGCTGTGGGGTTTTGCAAAGCCGACAAATGTAAAAACTATACAAATTGCCACAAATAAAATTTTTCGGCTGAATACATTTTGGTGTGTCATTCTCCATGATTTAAACATTCCTTAATAAGCAATATGCACAGAACCATGCTGTGAGTCTGATTATCCAAATACTCTTGCATCTGGTCTGTTGGACACGCCCGACGATATAACACGCTTAAGAGATAGAAAACCCCCTGAACTTAATCTAAGGTCGTGGTTACCGGGCGTGTAACTGTAGATAAATCTTTCTGTTATGCTCTCCTTCTAAATGCTGTTAAATGATCATGTTGGTCAGCTTGCACTCAATATTAATGAGAAAAAATGTTTCTTTATTTTCGCTAATGTCACATTATTTAATATTATTCGAATTATTTGTAATTTATTACATCCTTGCGACTGGTAAAAACCCGCGAACGTATTATTTGGTTAGAGGTACGACGGAGAGAATGATAAATCAAGGAATGGAGACGGGACATGCGTAAAAACATGATTAGGTTAGCTATAGAGGAGTATTCGTCTTTGAAAAGAAGAAAAGCGTGGAGGTAAGGTTTGAGAGACAATCTTAGTGGGGAGTACAAAGAACAGCTAATGAAGATATGGAAGGTGGAAAACATGACACTACACTGGTGCACGGGGAACCCGAGATCTTCTGTTGATCACGTATGAATTGGTGAGTTTTGTATGACAGAATCTGTATCATTTCTGGTAATGACAGATTTCGATATAAAGAAATTTATTCGCTACACCTAGGTGTACGTAATACTTATATTTTTGTTGTATTTATAACTTATTTGAATTTTTTTAATGGGATGTGTCATTATATATATTATGTATGTATGTATGTATATATACCATAATGTTAAATAAGTAGGAATAAATTGGATTCGAGACGTACAATGTACAAGTCGATTGAAGTTTGAGGAATGCCTACACCCAACAGTGGACTGAAATAGGCATATCGTGATGTATATGTAACGTTATCTGGCTGTCGTGGAAATAAACGATCATAAATTAAGTCGTAACAGGGTATATGTATATATATATATATATATATATATATATATATATATATATATATATATATATATATATATATATATATATATATATATATATATATATATATATATATATAAATTGAAAAATTGAAAAGTGCACTAAAGTATAACGAACGAGGCGTACCGTTAAATACGAGGTTTATTTCCGCTTCACAGTTGAATTACTGAAATATTATGTTCTTTTAGTGTTCCTCTACGACCTTTCCAATGGTACTGTCGAACGGAAACTTATTATTGGGCAGAAGTAACATAAGATGTAACCGGACAAAAGAAAGACCGTTCGTCATTTAAGACGGCGAAGTATGTATTTTTGAAAAAAAGATGAAAAGTGAACAAAATTATATACCCTTTGCCGTGGAATTACAGACCATAACTGGACATTGATACTTATGAAAGTAAAAATGTATATATTATATATATATACATATATATATTATACATCAGCTGAGGGCTTAAAGTTTGCGTAGTAGTATAGCTTAAAGTAGTCGGGAGTGGTAAATCGTGTCCCGATCTCATTCGGAGTATAAATAACGACCGAGCTAAATGACCCGTCCAGTTTTCGCAGTATCTCTTCTCAACCCCCCCTGTACTTTACCCTGTACAGACGAGTGACAGGACAACTCCCGTTAAATTATTAGTGCCCTCGCGTCATCGCCGACCGAGAGAAGATAATATAACTATCCTACTCCGGGGCATCCTAAAAGAGAAAAAGAGAAGAAAAATAAGGACGGAATGAATAACGAAAAGTGAAAAGAAAATAGAAAAATATGTAGTAAAGGAAAATTCCCGTACGGAGCAAGAAAAAAAAGGAATAAACCAGACGAATGCGCTCACTTTTGGGGCAGTCTCACGCTAGCTTACTGCTAGTTGAACAAACTTTAAAATAGACGAAAGTTCCTTGTTTACGAATTCATTTATTTCTACATACGCGCGAATACATAGGTACGTATACTAGTGTGTTTGTGTGCGTATGTATAATGAGAAAGCGAGGAGCGAAAAAAGACCTAGTGATAGTGAGAATAGTAGGAGGAGTGAGTGTCATGGTTAGCCCCTATATATATATATATATATATATATATATATATATATATATATATATATATATATATATATATATATATATATATATATATATATATCAGAGGACCAATTTAACGCTGACTGTCCACCTATATGCCAGAGATTAAAAAAATAATATATAAAAAGAACTGACACTCTGGTTTTAAACGATTTAGCTTTTCCACGATGTAATTCTACTTTGCAATAAGTGTTTTATACGTATACGTACGTATACATATGTATATTTATTTATTATTGTTGTTTTTTTTATGTGTTTAAATGTATGTGTCCATATGCGCGTATAAATTTATTTATAATAAACGTATTTATTTACATACCCTTGTATTTGTTTGTTTATAGATATAATAGTAGATATAAATACATACATATATATATATATATACGTATGTTTATCGTGTGTACATATCTTACGTTTAAGTGCCAAAATTTATAGGGGTTCATTTTTAATCGTCGGCTAAAAATTAAAACATTCGTTCTTATCGCTAAAACGATAAAATTAAAAATCGAACAATTAAACGGCTCTTTCGCGGGTAGAACCGTCATTTTCCGAATAATTAAAACTGAAATTTTATTTTCGGTTAGATTTTGAGCACGTAGTAACCATTTTTTGCGAACTCCGACTGGATGTTTTTTCTTCCTTTCTAATTACGGAAAACCCCACAAATAATTTTAAAAAAGAGAACAAAGATTAGAGTTCAGAACTAATATAGAGAGCGATGTTAAGAGGAAATTTTTAGTTTGTGCGAAATAATGAAATAATTATTTTAACTGGCATATATATGTATGTGTATATATATAAATATGCGTATATGTAATATATACATTTGATGGTGAAATAGAGACAAAATGAGAGAGAGAGAGAGTGAAATATGTATATACTATGTGCACGTATATATACATATCTTATATACACACAGACGCGTACGAATTATGTAAATATATTTTTTCTTCGAGTATCAAACGCGCTCTTTTGACGAATGCTTCAACTTTTTTTTTTTTTTTTTTCAGCCAGCCGTATTGGCCTTCGTCTTATCCTGGAATTCGTCAAAAGTTTCCTTTCGATTTTTTTTTTGATTATTTTAAAATTTTACAATTTTGATTCGTGCAATTGAAAATTTATCCTGTCGCAAATTCGGTATATTATTTTTTGTTGTTGTTGGGGAAATTTACTAAGTTTAAGGGCGTCGATAATTATTTCGGCAAGAATAGAGTCGACTTGGTTATTAATAGAAAGCTCGTATTAGAACGATGTACGGACTAAGTTAAATAGCGTGAGTAATAGGAATCGAAAGGGAACGTGTATACCTGCGGGGAGCCGGAGCTCTATTCGGAATCGGGTTCGTCCGCGTGTAGCGTCCGGCAATTACGTATATTAGCCACGAATCGGTCAAATAAGCTATTAAAGCAAATCCTAAGGCAGACAGTTCCACTAGTAACAAGATTATAAGGTTCGAGTAGTTTGAGAGAAAGGACGGGATGTACCTATAAAAGTCTATTCTCGGCGGTCGCCTCTATAAATATGTCTCGCCATTAAGTTCCCAACAGCATAAACCGCCGTCTCACGGTCAGGATTTTTATGCAGATACTACAGTGCGATCCACGGAAGGTGACGGACTGTCATTATTTTTCATTTTTAGAATTACATCGTGAGGTTGGAAGTGGTAAACATGTTTCGAGACGGAATGCCAATGATCGAGTTATTTAAGCAGAATACAATATGTAGACTTTCGAACATAAGATAGTTTACACTCGCAATTAAAATTCGCCGACCTTAGTCTAAAGTTCGATGATTATAAAATATTCACTATCGTAATTCACGCTAGACACGTCTCTTAAAAAATAATAATCGTATAGAGCGAGACTGATTGATTCTACGCCTATCTATCCCCCGATAAATTCGACGGACCGTAATGTTGGAAAGGTTGCAATCGGTGTAAGGAAAAATTCCGAATAAAGGGGAAAGATCGCTAGGATAGAAACTCTTCGTCCTGGCAAGGCGAATAGCGGCTTTCAATTCGGCCGGCGCGTGAGAAACGGTTTGTCATTCCGCTTCGATTCTCTCGCTTTATTTATTTAACTCGGTCGTCAGAAATTTCGTTCGACGCCTTTTAATAAAAGAACTTAAAAAAAAATCCCTTTTCATTGTTCGTAATTAATCACGCTAATTACACCGAAAACGACGGAAGGGAGCGGCTAAGGGCGAGACATCGGAGAAGAGACGAAGACCTATATATATATATATATATTCGACGATGGTAAAAAACGATCCGTGGCTGGCTGGACGGATATTTCGTCTCGGTCGGTGTTCGGCTTCTGGCTGTCCGAACCGACATCAGTTAGTTGGTCGGTTGGTTGAAAGTTCGTTTTACCCTCTCCGCCGAGCCGGTTGAAAATGATTCATTAATTACGAAATTCATTAACGATTTCTACGCATAAAATTATGGAAAAATGCGGAATTTACTACTCGGTCGAAATCGCGTATATAGCTTAGGGTAGTAATAATGAAAGATGTGTGCGTTAATTCATTTTCTTATACACGCCCGTATATACAGCGGAAAGATAAGTTTTATATTACTGTCGTGTATATATACCGCACCGCAATTCGATACCCGACCACTGCTACACCCGTTTCTGACGAACGCGTCCGATAGTCACGACGACTGTTAAGCCTAATTACGAATAATAAATAATAATAGTACTACTGATAATAATAATAATAAATAATTATTAGAGCAAACCCCGGTTAGAGGAAATCTTTTGAAAAAACTTCTAATTTAAAAAGCGTCAGTAGTTTCGTTTGAAAAAGATGCCGGAATAATATTTTCCGACTGGCCTCGTCCGATTTTACGGAATGTTTCTTTCGATTAATTAATCATCCGGGAAAATGACGAATGCTGCTCCGCTTCACGACGGTCGGTCCGGTCCGATCTTTATTTTCGCCCTTCCGATTTTGCTAGAAGTAGACTCTATTCGTTAAAAAAATATTATCGTTACAGTTTGAGTTACACATTTTCAATTTTCTCTTTTATTTCAGCTAGTCTACAAAAATTGAAACCGTCATCGGGAAATTATTTTTAGAATTTATATCGAAGGATCTTTAGCACGCGCGTGACCAATATTTATCCTTTACGAGCGCCAACGCCTCCGGTTCGTCCGAACTGAAATTTTATAGCATTTACTGGACGATTTATTGAAAGAACGAAAATATATTTCGCGATATTTAGGATAACGTATTGACGGTGTACGTGTTGAGAATGAAACGTATTCAATACGTGTAAACACATATGCATCGTTACTTTATATAAATTTAGCCATGTAAACACTTTTTATTTATTTCTTTCTTTATCGGGTAAACACGGCAGTAATTTTTGAGAATTGCTTTAAACGCTCGTAAACAAGAAGACGAAAGAAAACTATATATATATATGTATATATATATATATATATATATATATATATATATATATATATATATATATATATATATATATATATATATATATATATATATACATCAATCATTAAAAAAGACCGGAAAACGATCGAATGGGTCCGCAATAGAACAAAAGTAACAGATATAATAGAAAGAATAAATAGAATGAAATGGCAGTGGGCCGGTCATATAATGAGTAGAACAGATCGATGATGGACATCAAGAATCTCATAGTGGTACCCACGAGGGGGAAAAGGCCACAGCGACGACCGCATATGAGATGGGATTACGAGTTCGGACAAACATTAGGAGTTACCTTGGATAATAGAGCAACTCAAGACCGGGAAAAATTGAATACGATGATGATATATGTATATATATATATATAGAAAGATGTAAAATGATTTCCGAAAATCAAAATCGTTTCAACTAACGATAAGAAAATCCCTTCGTAGTGTTGGGAAAATTTACAAACATACGCTAGCCTGCGTAATAAGGTATTTTAAATTTCGAAATATACCGACCGAAATTATGCGACCGGAGTTAGCTTTGTACAGGAGATAAGTCAGATATCTGTTGGAATGATACCGTGGGACAATCTTGCTAGAAGCGCCAACGAGAACGGCTCATTCTACTTCAATACACCAGATAGGGATATTTTATCTGGGATTAAGTTTTCGCGCATTGAATTTTGGAATAGCGCTTGGAAGTATTATTATTCAATACTCAACCTTCAATTACGGTAACGCATTCTGTACCCATCCTTGCGATGGGGATCAGATCGCCGATGAAAATCACCTATTTTTAAGCTACAGTTATTGTAGAATTGATCAATTAAAATTCCTGTCACCTATTGTAAGCAAAGAAATCCCTCTCCCACCTAATCTCAGATGTCTGCTCAGTCCACAGCACAATAGCGTATACATGATCATATTTGATTACATATCAGCCTGTAGTATGAATACTTAAGACATACAGCCCTGGAATTACTAATGCCCATTAAAAAAAAAAATTGTTATAAAGCGTGATTAGACAAACGCTAGACGCGATGTAAACGGACGTTTTACGGGGGTTAATAGGAACTTCGAACGATCGGTTCGAACGTTAGGTTTATTTGCGCGGCGATATAAGCGGCGTCTATCCTAAGTGGATTAAGTTTGTGCCTACCGGCCCTTATTACAGTGTATACAAAATGAATTTGATTCGTTATTAACGAAATCCACGGATAAGATGGTCATCCCGGCGGATGAGAAAGACGACAATATTTAGAAACTGAAGATGGTCTCCATCGTTAACGATAGCGCGTACCTTAAAATACCGGGTAACAGACTGTTTTGAAGTCTCCATTAAAAAGAATCACAGAAAGACGTCGGTATCGGATTCAGGCTCAAACGTCATAGTAACTCGGAAACGCGTCACTAATGGGAAAACGGCGTTGAGTGAAGAAGAGTGCCGACAGTATGGATATTATTATGTATATATATTAGGAGTAGGATCCTTGTAAAAATACATATATATATATATATATATATATATATATATATATATATATATATGTATATATATATATATATTTAGCAAACCAGTCTTAGGACTGATGACTACATGATGATGATATATATATATTAATTTAATTACTTTCTGTCCTTATTTTTCTTTCTACGTTTTCTGCTGATAATACTTTATTTGTATTGATCTACTAATTCTGGAAATGGGCTGCATTGGGTCCTGACGGATCAGTTCTCCTCCTATGATGTTTGTGTGTGTGTTTGTGCCTGTCTGCGCGCTAACGCCATATTATCATTGGTTTCTTACCTTACACTGTACAACGAAATACGCATAGATAAGTAGTCGTATACCTCCGATACGGAGACGATTCCGGAAATAACGTGGACGTTTTTTTTTTTATTATGTAAAAATAATAATAAATAACGTATTGCTTGATGTAAAATTTCGATACACGATAATTGCATCGAACTTTTGAACAATATCCAATTTTCCACTCCGTGTTATTTCGACGATATTATTAATCGATTATCATTATCTATTATAATAATTATTATTATTACAAAGTTTTCGTTCCTTTCACATTTAT
This sequence comes from Coronaproctus castanopsis, assembly GCA_032883995.1. Lineage (NCBI taxonomy): Eukaryota > Metazoa > Arthropoda > Insecta > Hemiptera > Monophlebidae > Coronaproctus > Coronaproctus castanopsis. Next base: position 63,797,268 of record CM065052.1, on the reverse strand, counting down.
TCCCAGTCTATCAGAATTTAAAAATGCGAAATGCTTTTTAACAATTCTACGAATAGAATAAACAGTTTTTTTCCTTTTAAACGAATCCGATCCTCCCTATTCTTGATTTAAGTACAAGTTAATTTTATTTATGTAAATTTTTTCATTATCTGGAGCGACAACGAGGTATTTCATCCGATTCGACAATTCCGAAGTTATATCCTGATAATCATTCACTCACGCGGAAGGTAGGCAGGGTCTCGGACAAAATTTACACGATTGTTTGGATATTCGCTTTTAGGGGTGGATTTCTATTAGAATTTGTTTTTTATTTTACGTATCGCGCATTAGGTGTGCGTTAGTGACGGACAAAATGTGAAAAAAAATCTACGGAAAAACTATTTACAGGCGATACCGTTACGTAATCCGTTTAATCCGAGGATTAACTAAAACGGTCCAAATTCGGTTTTTTAATTTAGCTTCAACCACCGATAGACCCCTACTATATATTTAGAGTTTACGGTTCTTAAAATTTTACCGAGAGTACAATGAAGCGTATTTTGTGTCGAATCAGAAGTTTTACAAGCGAAACGGTGGGATTTGAATTTTTACAATTAACGAAGGAGTGACTAAAATTTATATTAAAAAAAAAAAAAACGCAAACTTAAATACGAAAACGAAATTTAAAAAAATATATATAAAAATAAAAAAAATCAAACATCTATATTAACTCGTATGGGAAAGATAATCGTGTAATAAATAGGATATGCGACGCTTAGTCTAGGCGTGTGCTATAAGATTTTCTTACATCCGCCGAATAGAATAATACCGATCTTCGGTTACGAAACTTTGTCGTTTTATTTTCGAACGTTATTACAAATTTTGATAGAATTTTTTTACTTTGTAAAAGTTCCATTTCTATCTAAACATAAGGGAGAGATTGGGATAATGGTTATCGCAATATTTACGACACGGGCGACGATTGGCCTAGTTTCCTAACAAAAGAATTAGACCATCTATCCTTTCCATCTAGGACGACAATCTTATTTCTGGCACTTTTAAAATTCGTCTAGAATGAAAAATAAATAAATAAAAAAGGACCACAGTTCGTCTCGTGCGTGTACTCCGATATTCACTCGAAACTAAAAGATATGCATATTTACGCTGATAATTTTCTTTTAGTTTATAAAATATACGTAAAAACACCTTATCAAAAGCTAAATCTCACCCAGTAAGAATCAATAACGCAGAAATACCAATCAGATCATGCGTGAGCTTACACTTGGATAGCCGACTAACATATCGAAATCATATCCAAATGAAGAAGATGTGCGTATTAAAAAACTATTTTGGTTAGTGCGCAGAAATAGCGTAATGCCTATTGACAACAAACGACTTATTTATACTGCGATTTTAAGGCCTGTCTGGATATACGGGGTGCAGCTGTGGGGCTTGCGCAAAGCCGACAAACATAAGAACTATACAGACTGCCCAGAATAAAATTCTTCGGCTGATAACAAATGCGTCCAAATGCCCTTAGAACTATTGGAGATAGCCGGCTATATTAAACGCTTTAGAAAACCCCCGGACCTAATCTGATGTGTCGTGGTTACCGTGTGTGTACCAGTCGGTATTATACCGTTTATACTCTCCACCCAAATACTGCTAAATGATCCTGTTGGTCAGCTTGCAGTAATAAATAAGAAAAAAAAATCGTATAATTAGATGCAAACCAAAACCGTATTAAATCTAACGTACAAATTTCGTATAAATAGATGCAAACAAAAGTTTGAGCCTATCACAAATCACGGGTGTATTCCGGTCGTGAACAAAATCGCGATCGAATATTAAATAATAAGTTCGGTTAATCATGCGAAATACTCGGGTTTTATTATTCGACGACGCGCTGAGATATATAATATAAACGTAAGGGCTTATTTTTCAAGTTCTCGCTGGTAAACACTGTGCAGGGGCTATAAGATAAGGGCCGGATTAAACATTCAGGGGCTGCTAAGACCCCGTGATCGTTAGGGTTCTCTTGTAATAGTAGACTTTATTGCTTTGCATTAAAAAAAAGTATAATTGATTGTAAATTTTTAGATTTTAATATTTTTCTACATTTAAAGGAATAATAATTAAATAATAAAATAATCATATTTATTAAACATTCATAATTGATTAAAATCAAATATTAAATATATATTTTCGACTTACTTTTTGAGTTTGTAATTCGTCTACTTTATCGTCGGAGTTAATCGACTGCGATAAATCGTTTTTAATACAGAGGAGGTATTCGTTTAATTTTTTGTTTAAGCCCTAGTACTTTTACGCTCATCTTTTACTAAAGCAAACAGCGAAAAAGGTTCTTTCACCTGTACAATTTGTAGGTAAGATGGTCAAAAATATTTTTATAATAATTTCTACTTGATTATTTATTTATATTTATATATATATATATATATAAATTTTAACTTAGTTAATGGGATTAGTCGGGAGGCCCAGGCGTTAATCCAGCCCAGTATAAGATGATACTGTATAAAGACCTAGTGCAGTCTCATTGTAGTCGCATTACGCTGGTGTTTATTAAAATCCGTTATCTAAGCGACTAGATCAAAGCGTGTGTAACTTTTAACTATAGTAAATTTTTCATCGATATAACTTACGCTTATGTACCGTTTCAAATGAATTTAATAATCAGCAAAACGAATAAATAATTTTTAAAGGTACGAGTTATAAAAATTAAAAAAACCGATTAAAGTAAATCTTTTAACTAGTCGGTTGCATTTGTCGTTATTCAAAATAAACCGTTCATTTTACGTAGAATTAAATGTTGTAACGAAGTAGAAGACTGAACAACATATTTCCATTATACTTGTATCAAGTACGCTGCTAAGAGATCTAATGATACTTGGAAAGTTAAATATAACGATGTACTGTTAATGGATGTATAGTTCAACAAAGTATTATTAGATACGTCCGCGATATCTTAAGAAACGATGGTCCAGAAAAACTGATTATAGAGCTCCATTAAGATATATCGACTAAATAAAACAACTAGTTGAATCGTTACATCAATGCGATTAGCTGCGGATAGAGAAAAAATGACGTAAGTCTTACAGACATATTATTAAGAACGGTCGGATCAAGTGAAAACTGTTCAAAATTACTATATAAGTAATCATCGGCCGCAGCCATTAGCTATCAATAAGTTCTGTCAGCTATTAGCTATTAATAATTTTTGTCAACCATTAGCTATTTATGATTTTTGTCGTTTCATTTTTCTAATGAAGGAAAATGGGGTTTTAAATGTTTTTTGTTTTTTTTCGTTCAGTTTTAGTCGCTTAGTTAAGTTTGTGAGTGTAATTTAATTTTTTTTAACATTATTGTAATGTGTATTTTACTGTTCTTTTTTTACAACAGCTCGTAACACTAATAATCAGATGTTACTATCGAACTAAGACAGCATTTGAATTCGTACTTGGCAGAATTTTTTTTTTTTGGGGGTGGGGAAGGCAACACACATTTTTAAAAAGCTCGTAATGAACGATGTGTTCCCGTCATTAAATACGACTAGAATTTACAATTAATTTTCTATTCACTTTTTCTAACTTATTTTTCTTAGTTATATTTGCATATTGTATATACTACTAGATACGATGTTGCATTATGAAGCGCGTGTACTTTAATGCGCGATCGATCTCTCGATGCGCGTGTCTATCTTTACGGGTGATTAAGTACCGTTAATTATAAATATTGCGGTTAATTCTACGATGAAATTATAATAATTCAAGTAATAGTTAAATTAAAAATAATAAAGTTAACGGAAGTAATTTATTAAAATAAGAGCTGTAATAAATTTTTATAACACATTCTAAACTGTTTTTTTTTTTTATTACTATAAACGTATTAAGTCTGTAGATGGTGACGATTATGACTGGTCAGACGTGCAGATTGTACGGACGATTACGATTGGTCGAGTGTATTCGGCATCTTGTATATTTAATCCTTGTCTAAATCCAATTATAATTGCCGTTACAAACAAACTCTGTTTACAGTTAAGAAACTAATTTTATTCGTTTGTTTACTATTATCACTATTATTAAAATTATTATTATTATTGTAGTTCATAGCTGGCGCTATTCGCGCACATGTGTACAGTTTTTTTTTTTTTGGACTGGGCAAGTGTGTAATGTTCGCGATTATGTGTGAGTGCATATGCGAGATAAAGAATTGTAGTTGTTTACATGTCGGGACGCGTGTGTTTGTATACTTATACATTATGCCGGATTATTGCGCACTGATGGATGTATTTATCTATATTGTATATTACGTTTGTATATGGTTGAATGTATTTTAAACTTGAACATATTGCGTAAATGTTTGCTGTAAATAATTGCAAATACATCGGAAAATTTGTAATATTGCTTACATTCAAATAAATCGTATATTATTATTATTCTAATTAATTCCTGAACGATTATATTTAATACATTTTTTTCGTGGTTGTTTTTTTTCGCATATGTGATTGTATTATCATTCATGGGATATTACGAGAGTAACTTTGTTCGCGATCAGCCGCTCGTTCTTCTTCACTGTTTACGAAGTTGTTATTTTTCATTATTTATCAAAGTTAAAAATCGCATTCGTGAATGTTACGAAATGTGTTGTAATTCGAACATTTTGAAACTGCGCAATCGATTATGTACAATTCACGAAGGAAATACGATACTTTAAAAAAAAAAAACACAGTCGCTGTTCCAGTAACAGCTGGGTTGTCTCAAGATGTCCAACATTATTTATATACATTGTACGAACATCTCGCCACCTAAAATAGATATAAAGCTTTACGCTGACGATATAATTTTTCCGGTATCTTCTACGGAATGTAGTGATTTTTAAAAAAGTAGTTAAACAACGATAAAGTAGTTAACATTTTATTAAATTTTTATATATAAAAAAGTCACGAAGGTTTTCTCCTATCGAGGAACATAAAAAATTAAAATATAAAATGAAAACAATAAATATGTAAAAAAAAATTACTCAATTTAGTCAGATGTGTAATATGAAAAAAATTACAAAGTGAAAAAACAGAATTTAAAATAATTTGATGGTGATAAACGACACAATTAAGAAATCAGCAATATAAGATTTATACATAAACGATTAAATAGGTAAAAAATTTCTGACTAATATAAAAGTTGATTAAATTTGTAATGTACTTCTTCAAATTAATTCTTCGTCAACTTAATAAATTATTCTTACCTCTTTTTTTCTTATTTCAATTTTTTCAAATTTTTTTATAATGTTCTTCCGTATGTAAAATTTTGCAATTTTATTATATATCATCGATTTCGACAGTGTTTTTCCGAATAATAATGTTTCATCATTGTTCGTATACGAATTTTCATAAATTGTAATCGATAAGAAAATGATAAAATTGGGAGAAATAGGCAGAAATCTCGGCGATAAGATTTAAAGAATGGTCGAAAAATTGCTGTTTGGAAAATATTGTGAAGAATTAAAACACAAAATCGATAATATTAACCGAAATTATAAAATTTTACATGTAAAATATAAAAAAAAATTACTAGGATGTGTTTTTCACTTTGCTTATTTTTTTTTAATATTGTACATTTAATTATTTTTTCACATTTCATTTTATTTGTTTATTTTTCTTTTATATTTTTTATAAATTGTGTTTATTTTATATTCTATTTTTATAAGTCTACTTGATGAAAGCTTTACATCTTCTCAGCTTCGTGGTCATTTTGTACAAAAATTTAATGAATTTAACTACTATTTCGTTGCTTACTCATATTTAGAAAATGGAATTACTATTAACCGTTTGATCACTTTGCTCGAATTAGAAATAATCATCTCGAATGGAAGCAGAATGTAGAATATTTACGCGATTCACGTATGCTTAAATAGAATCACCTAAAAACTGGGCTGTTTCAAATTTTTAATTGTAGTTCTACCCTATCATTAGGAAACAAATTTTTAATTTATAAAAAAAAATATATATTTTATCAATGTTACTTTAATGCTTCGGTCATATGTTAGTTGTAGTAGTAATATAAATGAAATGCGAAGGTTACATCGTCCAAAAATAATATCGAACGAGTGCAGATTGATTTTGTACAATTAAATCTATGCACGATAATTTAAAATCTCCTTTCACACAGAAAATGATCGGAAAAAAAACCGGTGCTGTGCAATTTAGAAATTCTATCGTAGACTGCGACTATGTTCGTGCCGCTACAGATACACGAGATTTAAAAACGAGCGTATAAAACATATCGTTTTACAATAAACCAGCTGTTAAATTATAGTTCCGGTATCAATTAATAGGCTAAGATATTTATAAGTAATTTGTATCTATAAAAAATCAATTGAAAATTAGTTAAATCACTAATATTTATTTTCTTAAGGAAAACACAAAGCTTTTCGGCATTTACGCCATTATCAAGTGGAAAATTTAAAAAATCATAATTTTAAAAATATAAATTAAATATAATTACTTAAAAATATGCGATGGTAATTGTGAAAATATGATCCAAAAATGATGTCTGCTTCTGTCGGTCTATTTTTTTGATTTGTTGAAATTTAATATCGATATATTTGTTTATTAATTTAGTTTTTTTATATTAATTTTTTCTTCAATATTATTTTCCTGATTCTGTAAAAATTTTAAATTTTTCATTTACTATTGCGATGTATGATGTCCAAACGTAAAATATAAAATATAAAAATATTAGTTAATATATAAAACTGTAGTGTCTGTGATTTGCGAATATTTTCATTATAATCACTGCATCGGGCTATTTTTATCACACATAAACAGAAAATCTATTTTTCTTAATTTTTGTCTGTCTGTCTGTCCGATTTAACTCAAAAAACTATTAAAGCAATAATGATGAAATTCGCACATAGCCTATATTATCGGATTTGTTCTTTTTAATATTTATTTCCATTTTATTTGTAAAATTGTGTTTTTTTAAAAATTTTGTGGTTTTATATTTTTATATTTTGTATTTTACGTTTGGACATCATACATCGCAATAGTAAATGAAAAATTTATAATTCCAACAGTATACAACTTTTACAGAATCAGGAAAATAATATTGAAGAAAAAATTAATATAAAAAAACTAAATTAATAAACAAATATATCGATATTAAATTTCAACAAATCAAAAAAATGCACCGACAGAAGCAGACATCATTTTTGGATCATATTTTCACAATTACCATCGCATATTTTTAAGTAATTATATTTAATTTATATTTTTAAAATTATGATTTTTTAAATTTTTCACTTGATAATGGCGTAAATGCCGAAAAGCTTTGTGTTTTCCTTAAGAAAATAAATATTAGTGATTTAACTAATTTTCAATTAATTTTTTATAAAAAAATCACTACATTCCACATTATATAAAAAATTAAAATTTGTATCTATACTTCTATAGTTAATATATAAAACTGTAGTGTCTGTGATTTGCGAATATTTTCATTATAATCACTGCAATTTTTATCACACATAAACAGAATTTTTTTTTTTTTTTAATTTTTGTCTGTCTGTCTGTTCCGATTTAACTCAAAAAACTATTAAAGCAATAATGATGAAATTCGCACATAGCCTATATTATCGGATTTGTTCTAAACAGAAATTACAATAATTTCAAGTTTTAAAAAGTAGGAGACAGCGATATATAATCGTTTAAAATTCAACTCGTTTTCCGTTTCGAATGTACCTTCACTACCAACACACGCAATACAAACCAGGTTTTGTTGCTTTAGAGGCGTGGCCGAAATACCGAGTGGATATATATATATATATCATCATTATCATCGTATTGTTCATTGCCGAACGTCGTGACTAGTTAATTGTACGTTTATTTATACGTACAAAATTAGCCAGCATTCAAGGCACTATTTATATGCGACGCAGATGTGTGCGCGTATTATACGGAGTGGGTGCCACTGCCTTCTCCGTGATAATTAAGAATTAAATAGTGATGCAAACTTTCTGTCGTGTGTTGATTTCGAACCCCTGACCGTCGAGTTGACAGTCGAGCACTCTGGCAACTATGCCACTGCGACACATATATACATGCATATACATATATATACGTATACTATACTAATATATAAACCTGTTAAAAGAAAGAGACAGCGATATTGTATTAAAAAAAATAATTACACAGGCGAAGCTAACTTCTAGTTATATATATGATTTAAACTTTTATAAGCAATTTTTTTATTAAAAGTTTTTCCCGTAATGTTAACCTATTACCGAACTTCATGTTTCGTTTTTTGTATATCGAGTAAGAATCTCTTACATATCCGAGGTAATTTATCGAGTTATTTTGTAAATAACACCTAGGAGGTATATAATTTTAGATGGAGGTAAATAAATTGTAACTTCTGTTATGAGGTTGGTTAATCGACACAATACATAGTTCTTGAATTCATTAGTAACAATTATAATCATAAATTAATTTATACTATACTAATATATAAAAGTGTTAAAAGACGGCCATATTTTAAAACTTAAAAGTATGATAATTTCTGCCTATTTGTGATATCAATGTAAAAGAAAGCTTAGAACGAATTCGATAAGCAAATTTCATCATTATTGCTTTAATAGTTTTGGAGAGAAATCAGCCTGTTGTCAAACTGAATTAAATTCAAACGAATCCATCCTCTCCAACTTCAACATCGATCCTAATAATCTCTTACTCTTAAAAATTACAGATTAAAATAACGTAAAAGTATTCATCAATAAATAGGATCAGCACTCATTGGGTTGCTTTCCTCCTTTCGATATTTATATTAACACGTCTTCACTGCTGCCTATTGTTATTAAATATAGATTGCATGCAAAAAAAGGCAAACAAAAAAAACAGAGCAGATAGACAAACAGAAAAAAATTTAAAAAAAAATAGATTTTCTGTTTGTGTTATAAAAAATAGCTCAATGCAGTGATTATAATGAAATTATTCTCAAATAACGGACATACACTACAGTTTTAAATATTAGTAAATATATATATATATATGTATGTATGTATTGCGAAAATGTGTAACTTTTTATTGTTATATACACAAAGTGTACAAGAATGTTCCATTAGTACGAACACAGATATTGTTTTTTTATTGACTTCCGAAGAAGGTTATTTTTTCTCTGTTTACAACTCGTCAGTTAGCAAGTTTGCTCATTGACGACGATTTGGGGACATTACTCTTTTTGGCAGTATATATTCGCCGATAATTTGTCGAAAATATCGTCTGAAATGTCGGATACAACCGAAGCGAGCAGAGACCCCTATTGTTGTCGCGATGATATGATAAAAATGATTTTTTCTTCGCGCGTAAGTATTACTAGTTGTAACGCTAGCATTAGTAGTAGTCGTCGCAGGCCATACATGGTTTGTAAATACTACAGAGACTGACTGTAATATAATAAACGATATAAAATGCTAACCAAACGTACGGATATAATAGATCGAGAATATATATATATATATATATAGCGCTGTTTTACTAAAATGCCCGATTTAACAAATGATACATTTACTGGAAAAATGAAAGGGTCGGATAACGAAGAGAAAGAACATCCATGATATACATAAAAGCGCACCGAACAAAGATTACAATCGACTATTGTTACTACTATACTAAAGCAACACGAAAAAAGAATATATAGACCACACGATGTATGGATGGAAAGAAAGTCGAACTATTACTATAGGACGTGAAGGAGACAGCTTTTTATATTTTTTATTATCAACTATTAACGGTTTTTGGGTCGTATAAAATACAAGTTCTCGCGTACAGATTAATACCATGCGAGAGTAGACGCTTGTAAGACGTTTAAAATGCTTATAGACGTTTATAGACGCTCGCAGACGCTTACAAGACGCTAACAAGACGCTCGTAGACGCTTAGGAAAAGAAAAAAAACACGTTTTTTTCCCCCCGTTTTTTTTTCTTTTGAATTACCGTTTATCGTTCGTTTTTCCTTTCCACTCACTTTCTCTTTTCCGAAGACGGGTCAGATGAGGCTAACAAAAGCTCACTATAGTACGACTATAAATTAAACCACTTAAATGCTAATGCGAAATGTTTCTTTCCACGTTTCCCGTTGCTGTTGTCGTTAGAAATGTTTCAGCGTGACGGAATAATTTAGCCGTGTTAGCGACAACAAATTTCTCAATTTTACAAATCTGACTACATCCGACTTGCCGCGTTAAATTTATGACCACGTCGAGTTTCCAGGCCACGATCAACCGTTCTACTCCTGACGCGGGTGTTAACTCCTTTTTTTTCCCCCTTATTTCTTTCTCATCTTCTAAATATAAATATATATATATATATATATTATACATAAAGTCGTTCTTCCTTCAGAAATAACATACTGCTAAAGTTTCTATGAATATTTAATACGACCCGAATAGTACGACGATACTTTGAATGCGACGACATATTTGATATTCTTACCGGGTTGTGGCAGTTGCTTATTTATGGGGCCATGTTAGAACACGTAACTATTGTGTATATATGTAAATATATATATATATATATATATATATATATATATATATATATATATATATATATCGTAATTTACTAATATTTAATGTTATCAACAATGTTATAATACTAAAAGTTGAAAAAAAAAACTTTTATTTCGTTATCGAGTTCTCCGGAAGTAAACGATAATTTTGCTGTAAAAATATTGCCCTGCAAACAGGTAATGCGACGAAAGACTTCAGAATATTGACGCAATAACCGTTAGATAATATTTGAACGAGTACAGGATTTCTGTAGCGCTTCCAGGATGATCATCGTCATAATGCTTATCATAATGGTTGCGTCTTGTTGGCAAAATATAGCGTACTATACAATTTCGGATCGAATCGTATATCTGTTTTTCTGTTTGTGTCTATTATTTGATACACTTGTCATTTCCCGAATTTGGTTGTTATCATTTCCACTTTTTTTTTTCAACAAGCCTATAAACTAACGGCTTAACTAGACAAATGTGTCATTCCTACATCTCGATCCATCATTTACAATTTTATCGTTTTCTTTCATTCCTTATATTCTTATTGTGTTATTTCGCTAAGATGTTTCCGGTACATAAATGTAACCCGTGTTATATATGTTTTTGTTTATAACTCACGCAAATATATTGTTGTCGTTGTATATTCTCATTTAAACCTCGGCGTACGTCTGTTCGGAGCAAATAATAAATATTATTCGATAACATTAAGAAGAATAGAGTGAAAAATTGACCGTATTTCGTCGCCGATGAATAATTATACGGCATGTGGCAGCAAAGAAAGAATAGTAGAAAACAACTCGTTACAACCGTCATTCACTTTATGACTACACTGAACACGAACGACTGAAATACAGAAACAGCTTATTAGGAACGGAAGAATTCAGACATGATCGAAAGACCGAATATGCTTGCACTGAATTATAACCAACGGGTTAATTGGAAGTGGAATAGCGTGTACAAAATTCAACCTATAGTGTTGGAGGGATGACACAAGATGGTCATTGTGAATACGATGAAATTCAGAATAACAACAACCTTCTTTTAAACGGTGCTACAATTGAGAAGTTGGACTCCGTCAAACTGTATGAATATATGCAGTACTCTTAGACAAATCTGATATAATACGTTACTTGCTACCAAAACAGATTTTCAGTTCTACCGAACTATATGCCTACAAGCTAATCAAATACAAATTTCCATAGCATTTCATCTCTTTAATTAAATCTTATTTGACAAATAGAAAATTTTACGTCTAAAAATTAAGGATCACAAATCAAAAATTAGATACGCTACAGCAGGAGTACCTCGGGGAAGCATCCTTGGACCATTTCTCTTTATTATTTACACAAACGATATCCCCAGCATGAAGGAAATTAATATTAACTTATATGCTGATGATACTGCTATAATGACTTCATCATATCGAATTGATACCATCAGTAATAGACTAACTGCTGCAGTTGCAAAACTATCCAAATTCTTCTTTAAGTGGAAAATTAAATTAAACGATAGTAAAACAGGAACAATTCTTTTTACGAGACGGAAACCCAACATAAATAGTTACGTTAAAATTAAAAATCAGTACCTAGATTGGAAATCAAGCATTCGTTACTTGGGAATTACACTAGATAGTAAGCTGACCTTTACAAAACATGTAAACGAATCCATATGCAGAGGACGCAAAAAAAATGAGCGTACTATTTCCATTATTTAACAGGAAATCTACACTGTTACCAATTAATAAACTCTTACTTTACAAGCAGGTAATATCGCCCACAATTTTATACGCCAGCCCAGTCTGGTCTAGCATCAGCTTAAGTAACATTAACAGACTTCAACGATTACAAAATCATTGCCTTAGAATAGTTCTTAACAAGCCTAGATTTACACGCATTAAAACAATGCACGAAATACTAAATTATCCCTATATAGAAGAAACAATAAAGGTTAATACAAGAAAATTTTTTAACACGTGCTCCAGGTCTACTGACGTTAAACCAAGTTGGTAACTATGATTATCAGTCTGTACGGCACAGGTACAAAAAATATAAACATAGACGAATAAAACATATTTTACTTGAGTAGTATATCTGTAACTAATGTTAATCGCAGCATTCTACTTACATTAATTCTATTTTGTGCTTAAACTCATTTTAACTACGATTATTATTCACACAGCTGTTTATTTTTAATCACTTATATTACTCTCATCGTTAGTTAACGAGTAAGCTATTTCATTTGTCCTTTTAATTTTTAAGATGCAGGTTTTTGTGGAATTTTTTCCTGTAATTTTCTTTAACATTGTAATTCTAGTTTAATTCTTTGTATTTATAATTAACAATAAATGTATCAAGGAATTTCATATTTTCCGGAACGATATTATATAATTTTAATATTTGTTTATACTGTACCCTACAAATAGCAAATACAAATTTTTTTTTCTTCTTTCTTCTTCTTTCTGTATGCTATAAAAATTGTGGGTGATCTTACAGTAAGAGGCCGATAAGTTGACCGTCGCCAGTATAATGCCATAAAATAAGAGCTGCTCGGTCAAATTGGCAATGGTTGATTCAATCGAGTCAACGTTATTCTCTATTAATAAACTAGTGTGTTTTTGTTTTTGTTTTTTAAGCGTTTTTGTTATGTTAACTGTGAGTTCAATATTTACCATCCATCTCCATAGATTATACTTATCATTTTCTTGCTATAGAAGTAAATACATAATATATTTGTTTCTTTATTATTACTACGAAGATGCCCACTGCTTATATTGCTCAGCTAATGTTAATTTTATAGATTCAAATATAAATCGAGTTAATTAATAGGGTTTAGTAAAATAATATTGTTCTATAGCATTATATTCTAACGATCAGCATGGCGACAGTTGGATTCAATGTAGTCATTGTTGACTCTGGGCACACAAATACTGCGACGGACGTCAGCTGGGTCCTAGTTTCGTGTGTTCTAATTGATTTGATCGAAATATCTTGCATTACGAATGATGTGTAAATTCATTTAGTGAAAATAATCCTTGAAGTGTCAACTATCGGGACTGTACATAAAAGTTAAACAAAGACTCTCTCATTTGCAACGATTCACTTTCTCCCCTTTCACGTATCTCACAAATCCACAAGAATCACAAAATCCAAACGTAAAAGATATAATTTCAGTCACCTCTTCCACTTCGGGCAATATTATCTTCGCATAGGGATGAGGCATCGGTGGAAACGAACTAACGGATGTTGCTGTAAAAGTGACGATCAAATACCTCCTGATTCTAAACTTATCCAGTTCCGTCATCGCACTTCTCAAAATGAATAACATCTCTGCTAAAGATAAAATGCTCGAGAATATGCCCCACTACCAACAAATTGCATTCAATACTGTCAAACACTGAAGTTTGGACTACTTCATCAATATCTAGCTGGCAAGAAATAATACTATGGCGTTTACGCATTTGCCATATGAAAATTTCTCTTTCTAATTTACTAAATAATTCACATCCCCCCTATCATATCCATTCACCATCTTTTAGCAGAATGCAAAAAAAAAAAAAAGTCAACCTATTCCGGTACCAAATACATCTTTCCAGCACTCTTTCCGAAATACAATGAACAAAAGATCCAGCTCCTATTTCGATTCCTAAATTTATCCAACATTCTATCTGATACCTAAACTCTATTTACTCGCTCCTTTGGTTAATATCTATATACTACGTCGAATCACGGATAAAAAACATCAGCAGTGGATTAATGAAAAAGGGGGACTTTTTAAAGCAGCGTAGGAGCGAAGTTATTGGGAATATTCTAAGCACCGCATAATGTATAAAGGAAGAAGAAGATGTAAAAAATTCACCACAAATATTTTTATACATATATATATATTCGTATATCGTATAGCCAACACGATGTATGTAAAATAGAAAAATATTTATACGGATTTGTTTCTGAATTATATATTGTTTATAAAAATATTTTTTTTTACTAAATTTTTAAAATTACAACTGGCCAGGTAGCCATCCAGCAATTGGACCGAAACGTGAAATAACTTATTAGGGAGGTTAGCATCCAGCGATGGATCCAACTGAGAAATTAGGCTAGATCAAACGGTCGACTACGTTTTAAGCTAAGAATATGTAGACTAGTTTCAAGTAGATTGATCGCCAGTACGTTTGTATGTGTTTTCAAACGACTTACATATTGCTTTACAGCACGTTTAATCTCGACTTTCACGTTTGGGATTTTAAAGTCTAGATGTAATGTATGGTTCGATATGGGGAGATGATGAGTCTTCTTGTTCTGAAACCGTTGTATCCTATTTATATGTGTATCCTTTGCACAATCCCATAACATTAAACCGCAAACAGACTTTATAATTATTTTATAAACTAGAAGTTTGTTTTCTAGTGACATCTTGGAGTACCTGCCAAGAAGCGAATTTAATTCGTACAACTTTATATATGTTTTCTTTTTTTACTAATACGCTTTTGTCATGTCAATTTACGATCTAAATGGATGCCGAAATATTTTATATATTTTCTTCGGCTAATAATCATTTATTTTTAATGGTTCATACGTAAAATTTCGCAACGTAAAATCGACCTACGTGCACTTACTTTCGTTGACCATGATTCACTAACGTCTCAGCCAATTTTTGAACATTTAACAAAGTTTTTTGCAATTAGAAGTTTCGCTATTGTCTTTACCAAAAGCTAATAACGCTGTATCGTCGGCAAACGTAGCTGTTATCACGTTATTATCAACTGAAGAATCGGCAGATTAAATTAAGTAAAGCACCGGAGGACCTAAGACACTTCCTTCAGACATGTCAGCAGATACAGGATAGATATCGGAGAATTGATCTAGGATTCTAACCTGGCTTATTCGATCTTCAAGATAGGATTTTAGAAAGTACGGATGCTGTAATATTTATTTTAACTTATACAGCAGACCATGATGCCACACCTTATCAAAGGCTTGTTTGACATCTAAGAACACACCCGTGCATACTTGCTTAGCTTCAAGACTATCTCTTGAATAGTATGCACAATTCGGTGTATCTGTTCAATGGTCGAGTATTTTTTTCTGAATCCAAATTCAGGAACAACATGTTCCAATTTTAAAATAGGATTCAACCGCTTCAATATTATTTTTTCAAGGAATCTTGAGAGGATAGGAAGTAAGGAAATGAGTCTATAGGATGAAACCTGGTCCGGTGCCTTAACTGGTTTTGATACAACTACTATTTGCGCCAATTTCCAGGATAAAGGAAAATACTGCAGTCGAAAAATAGCGTTAAAAATGTTTGTAAGTAATACCTTTTTTTTTACCGATAACAGTTTATTAGTAATTAAATCAAATCTCGGAGTCCTTCTTTTGTTACATTTATTGATTATATATTTGATTTCGCTGGGAGGCGTTTGCGCAATCGCAGGACTTAACTGCTAAAGGCACGGTTAAAAATTCACGAATATCAGTTTCATCATTAGATTGTAAACTTGGTTTGATGACATCGAAGAAATATTTGGCAAATACTCCTAATTTTTCTTTGTCAGTTCTAGCCCATGTACCATCGGATTTGCGAATTGGTTTTATAGGTTTATTTCTGCTATTGATCGCTTTTCAGAGGTTGTAATTTGTCACTACCGTATGTTCCCGTAGACAACTTTGGAAAGATTTATTTTTAATGTTGTTAAGTAAAATCTTTAGTTTTTTTGATTTTTTATTTAACAATGTTTTTTAATAGCCATTTCGAGGAGATTGTCATTTTATACGGATAACTAATTTTTCTCTCACCAGA
This sequence comes from Coronaproctus castanopsis, assembly GCA_032883995.1. Classification (NCBI taxonomy): domain Eukaryota; kingdom Metazoa; phylum Arthropoda; class Insecta; order Hemiptera; family Monophlebidae; genus Coronaproctus; species Coronaproctus castanopsis. The sequence goes on along the minus strand of CM065052.1, from coordinate 63,780,923 downwards.
TCGAGCATACGAGGCGGTATATTATTTATTTGATTTTATTCATATTTGAAGTAGATAACCCGTACGATACTCTGAATAGTTACAGTAAAATATTGAACCGTTGCATCTACGTTTGATTCAGATTTTAATGATAAATTTATTTTTAATGTCGAGTTTATGGACGCTCGAAAATCTTCACCATTTTTATATTTAGTATGTAGTCAGGGAGAATTGTCTTAGTTTATTAAACCTGTACTTGCTTGGAATCGGCATTTATGTTCAATATTGAAATCTCGTTAGTTATGAAAAAATTCTAGAGCATCAGGAAGTTTATTTTAGTCTGTAGGCCAGTATGTGGTGCACCCGTTGCCACGCAACAGAAATTTTTATTTAGCATTATTTTATTTAATAGTTTTCCTCTAGGGTTAGAAAATCGTGAACCCCATCTTATGTTTTTCACGTTCCAGTCACCGCCAGAGATGAACATTAGAATAATGAAATATTCGCCTAGATTTCGTTGAATCTGTGGTTTGGAGGACAATACACTACTGAGACTGCAAGTTTACGATTCGATGTATACGACATTATATTTGTTGCTTGAATTTCTTTAGTAGATCGATTTTTAAGTTCGTAAATATTTCCGACGTTATTTTCTAAATGTTAAGGAATTAAAAAAAAACGATTCTAAACTTGCACCGTTTAATTCACGTTTGTAGATACCATTAAAATTGTAGACATTCCCGCAACAGTTTCCACCACGAATAATTTCGTGCTTCTACATTTTCCGTTCTATTTTTAAACGATTCCACACAATTTTTTTTAAAACAAAAATAATTCCGTCGAAATATTGCCAATTTTTTTTTCGTCTTCTCTTCGAATTTGGTCACCTATGCATGAACGAACATAACAAAAGTTTTTCTTATTTTTCCAAGTATTCCACCTTCGTACTATACTTTTTCTTCCTAACGTCGTTACTTCCGGTTCTTCTAATTTCACTTTGATTCCATGGAATTTTTAAATTTTAGTTATCAATCGTAGCATTTTATCTATCTGCATTTCATCGAGATAATCCGTTTTCGTGTTCAGGAACCGCCAGTGGCGCTGGTTTTCAACTTATCATAATGCTGCAAGATTCGTTTTGTTAGTCGGTTATTACTCATTCACGCCAATTTTTCTTTCTCTACCTATCCATTTCTTTCCGATGATCTGAACTACATAAAATTCGTATCCGTCGTGCCCGATTGGTCCGGTTGTTCTCTTTTTTTATTTTGGTTTGATTTTAAATTTTCCCACTTCATATTATATTTTCTTCTTTTTAGTTAATTATTTTTAACATTCCGAAAAAAATTATTTTTCACACGAGACCCGCGAAGTTGATTACTTTTTCCACCTCAATAATACTTGCTGCAAGCTGACTAATAAGATTATTTAGCAGTATTTAGAGTAAGAGCATAACAGGAAGTATATAGTATTCACCAGGATCTTAGAGTCGGTCCAGGGGTTTCCTACGTCTTAAGCGTCTTATCGCCGGCCTTGTCCAACAGTCCCGATGCAATTTGGACGATTTTCCAGACTCCCAGCATGGCTCTGTGCATATTGCTTAACGACCTCGCATACATAAGGAATGTTTAAATCGCGGTGAATATTTGCTACATACCAAGCCGATTATCAGTCGAATAATTTTTTTTTTTAGTAGTCTGTATAGTTCTTACATTTGTCGTCTTTACACAACCCCCCAAATACACCCCGTAAGTTCAGACAGACCCTAAAAAAAAGTCGCAATATAGATGACGTTCAACACGCTAAACCTTTAATGTATTTATATATATGTATCACGGTAACATGGTTACTATCGTGCACGACTGTCATCACTACGGTCGTCACATGTAAAGTTTTTTCACCATTACGTAACTCATTATTATCAAGGAAAAGGCAATGACATAATGTGAGCGCGATTCTACTATAATTAGTGCCCTGAAAGCTAGTCCATTTTTCGCGTAAAAATAAGCCTACAATAGCTAGTCACGACGTTCGGCAACTGATGCGACAATGGTGATATATATATATATATATATAATCATTATCATCATCATCATCGTTTCACCTTATAGAAGATTGCGTACATCCGTTTCCATAGAGTCAGTAATGAGTTCTTTGAGGATCTTGTAAAACGAGTTGTTTGTTAGATTTGTCGTTATCAACTACACTGGCCAAAATATTACACATCTTCACAAACTGCACAAAAAATGACAAAAATAGGAATGGTTGTAGTGGACTCGTTTATTTTTGTCAAGGATAAGATTTTTCGTTACAAATTTTGTTGTCATAAAACGTAAGAGAAAAACCTTTTTTGATTGGCACTTTCATCTCGACGAAGAAAAATTGTATAATCTTCGTTCTCATCTACCAGCCGATAGTCTTGTTTCCAATGACGTATGTATTTGCGTGTGTGTACACCTTTTCAGATAGACTGTGATTGAACATTTGTGTTTGAATTTTTAAAACGACTTATTTTTATCGCATCCATCGAAACGATATACATTTTCCCTTCAACGAATTTTTCATTTTTTCCAACAAACATCGGAATAGAAGGATTAGTATTTGATTTCGGAATGATTCATTCTATCGTTGATAAATATGCGAGATAATTTAGACAATTCGTTCATTATAAAAATAGAAAAGTATTTTCGTATTGGTAAATCCAACGAAATAAACTAGAAATTATTTTATATCCTGCCGTTAATATATTTATTTAATAAAAACCGTCTACTACTAGTTTCGCCCGGTTACAACGTCATCAAGGCAGTATGAAAACTACAAACACTATAACAATCGCGTACAAGTTCGTGTATGGTTGTTGGTGTGCTTGTGTGTCTAGTACAAATTTGTCAAATTTAACCAGGATGTGTAATATATGGAAAACTAGCATCTCCCTATATACTCGTAAATATAATTATAAAAAATTTGGTCTTTTGTTTACCAAAAAATCAAATTTATTACTTGTTATTGTTAGTTGTTATCATTTTCATTCAGTCGTTGCAACCGGTAAAATTAGTAGACTGTTATTATCGCGATGCGGTATAAACGTATTTTTCTTTTATTTTGTTCATATATAAATATATATGAAATATAATTTATGCGCACCCATATATATTTATAAGTATTTTTATTGTAAAGTTGCTTTAACATTTTCTAAACATTTCTGCGTTTTGAATATCGTTAAATGCAATTGCATCATCTTTAATTATACAAATGAATATTTCGCGTCTACGACACTATGAAGATTTTGATCGCGTATCAGTTTCAGCCTACCTCGTGAAAAATTTTAGCCCAATCCCTTTTTAATGGATACACTAGGCCTTATTATTAAAACTGTGATACCGTTTCAGACATCCACTGATGTTCTGAACCGTGTATCTTACTGTTAAATGATTTACCTCGTGTACGTTTCGTTCAAACACATTTATACGCCGATTACTTCAGCAATTTTTACAGATTAGAATCCGTGCGTAATCGTTCACAGAAATGTACTATTGAAATTAAACTTCTATTGACGCGTTGTGCACGGAGAGTTAACCTGTAAAACGAGCGAGCCAAAGCCTTAGACATTAGCAAATACTATTCTCACAGTATAGTCGGACTACCCACTCTTTATACTCAGTTTACATATACACATGCAGAAATTATGAAATAATATTTATTACGTATTTGTATTCTTTCTAATGCGCATGCGTCAAAGGCTAGCCGTTATTTCGTTCAAATCTTCGCTGCACAAAGATTCACTGACGGCCTCAAAATTATATAAAGATACCCATTTCGTTTTAATCAGTTATAATTATAATTTATTATATATATATATATATATATATATATATATATATATATATATATATATATATATATATTAATGTATGTATATTTTTTAACGAGAATCTTTGTCCTCTATATCTGTCGCCGAGTTTCTCCTACGACTGACTCTTACAAGAATTGTTAATTGTTTACAATTGAACTTGACGACGACGATAAAAGTCTCAATAAAAACGTATCTTCTATTTTAAAACGTCGTCAGTTAGACAGGGTGAGAATTTAAAACGGCGCCGCAATTGGAAAGCACGCCCGGTGTGCCAGACTCCTACGAAACGACGACTATGCAAATAATGAAAAATGAAATGCCTTTTTTTTCAACTTTCGGTTTGTTTATTAAAACTTCAGTCGCGTCAACAACTCCCCGCTAAAATAAAAAATAATCATCTCCTCTCCGCGGCCAAGTCAAGTCGGACCGACGAATGTAATTTAACGAATTTCTAAAGTTTTTATTTTTGCTTACGGTTATTTTCCTTTCGCGATCAATTTCGTTTTAGTTTACTTTTTATCATCTCCTCGTTCTGCTCAATTCTGCTCAATATTTGTTTTCTTCTTTTCATAGGGAAAAATATTTCCTTTAATTCGACCAGAAAATTCGTCTCCTGTCGTCCGAGTAAATCGAAAAGTAATCGTTCATTCGATTCCAATTTAGTTTTTATTACCGGTGTACGTACTATCAGCAAGTAGTAAATTTCCGAGCGAATGTGAATCATTTATATTATCGGTTCGTCCAAAACGACGAAGCCAACTGACAGATTGGTCGTTAGTGTAAATTAGAATTTTCCTTTGCCGCGCCATTAATCTGGAAAACCGAATAATTATCATTCGGTGTATATTAGTATATTTACAAGTTTTGTGTATTAGTTTAACGCGATAATTTACTCTAAAGTTGGTTCCTTAAAGAGGATATTTATATATGTACATATATATATATATATATATATATATATATATATATATATATATATATATATATATATGTAGTCGTCATCCTAGATAGGGTATCGTGATTAACATTTAGCCAGCTGTTTCGTAATTATCCGTCATTCATTTCGATCCTCCGATTGCCGTACGCATTCAGCGAATGACAGGCCGGACGTTTTTAATATAATGTCTGTCCATCTCGTAGGTGTTCGTCCGGTGGCCGCCTTCCGTTAATTTTCCCCATGACCATGGTACTTTCCACACCTTCCTGTTTTCGTATTAAATGTTCAAAGAATTTCAATACCCTATTTATGACAATCATTGACAGCCTTTGTGTGACACCAATTTCTCGCAATACCGATTCATTTGTACGTTTTACTATTCACGGAATTCTAAGGAGTCTGCGCCAGTACCATGTTCCGAAACTATCAATTCTTCTTCTGTCCATTTTCTTCACTATCCACGTCTCCGCTGCGTATAACATGATAGAAAATATAAGCGTTGTGACGAGTTGTATATTCACGTTTTTTGTAATAGAGTTATCCTTTCACATATTGTTCAGTCTTGTCACGGCACTCTTGGTAATTTCAGTTATCCGCCTTATTTCGCTGTGGGCGTCGCAATTGCAAACCACCACGCATAAATATGCGCGCCAGTGATAATATAGTACACTACAAAAAACAGGCGTGGCTGCATTGTGTCGTGAAAACTAAGCGATTACAGCCAGTTTTACCGGATTACACTATACCACCAAATACGTATAGGTAAATAGTGGTCTACCTCCGATACATAGACGTCACTTAATAATGTGTTCGTAAATATTACAATCGTGCTTTATAATTTTTTTTTCTTATTTTTAACAAAATCAATTTTATTTTTTATTACCGTATCGTTGTAAAGCTGGAATAGCGAACGTGAGCAAACCGCGTGAATTTTTAATAAAAATTTGAACGACTAGAAATACTTTAAAATTTAATTATTTTCAAGTCTTTTTCTATTCTCCGCATCGTGACTTCACGTACGAGCAGTGGAAACGTAATCGATGCGCGGTTAACGTTTAAAGAAGAAATTTCGACTAGACGAATCCACGACACACGAATCTACTATCATCAACTTGTCTCTTCATTATTTTTGTATATAGCAAAATTCCCCGTGTAATCTCGATGAGCTAGATGTAATTCTAGCAGACAATATAATACGTTCCTTTTACTTTGCCCATCGACTACTGCACATATCCGTACAAATACCTCTATCTTCTTCCTTCGCTACTTCATCGACTCTATACCGGTTTCGTTGATTGCTCGTTGTTGAAGGACGAACCACATGTAACGCTATAATTTTTTTTTTTAATCATGTTTGTTAATTTGATGCTATATTTATCTTCGCAATGCACTGTCACCGTGTCATAGCGGAATTACGAGCACAGTTTCTAACATAATTACGTTCAATGTGCGAACTAAAAATGTACAGACAGCACTAAACGAAATTGTAAGGCGACGCATTAAAAATTTAACTCTTACAATGGATCGTTTCATCTGTACTCGAATCTACATGAAAAAGATCAATCGCGCACTAATTACGTTTATATTTACTATATATATATATATATATGAATATACGAATCTATATGTCATCACAGACAAGCTCGTATTACCGAAGTAACAATAGTCGAAAATTACAATTTTAAAAACGTACCGTTTTAAATCATTGCGGGGCACGGTCATTGTTTTGAGCAGTGCCGTATGTAAAAGAAAAGAAAGAAGTCGTTAACGAACTGTCAGGAAAAGTAAATTTTATTCCGATTTTGAAAAGAAAAACTGACAAAAGGAAATACGTAAAAATATAAAATCAAAAAGATGGAGTTTGCAACTTTTCAATTCTTAACGATATTGAAGTGGTGCGCCACTTATAAGTTACGATTATTATTATACACGAACAGCATTAGGTCGTACGTTTTAGGAAGTGAACTTTTAAAGTTTAATTCTAAAGAAATTTTAATTAAAACCAAAACATTCTACTTTGGTTTTCACCGTACAGACGAACATCTTAAATTCGAAATATTTTATTACGCAATCAAAAATTAATCTAACAGAATATACACGCGAATATAATTAAATTCATCGAATTAAAGTAACGAAAACAACTTGTAAAATATTTCTAACGTAATTTAGTTATATGTTGTGTTAGACCAAACGATCAAGACGGGATCGTATCCTTCTAATGCCGGATGCGGTTGGTGGCCATTTTTTTTTCCATGTATCGTTCAAACATTTCACTTAGGTCGACTTTCATGTATCATTCCGCCATCGATGGTACGATCATGAATCCTACATCATTTCTTTCGCTATCCATTGATTCATTCGGTTCAACTATCATCCGTTCTTCTTGTCACGTGACTCGCTCCGTGTTCCACTACATCCGTTAGTCTAGTCTGTTGTAATTACGTGTTGCAATTTTCAACCAACAACTTAACTCCAAACATACTTTGTAATGTGTGACTACTGGGAGGAATACATTCTTTCTTAAACAGTTAGGTATATCCCTATTTTTAAGTAGATTCCTCAGCTTTCCAAAAGCAATCTGTAAGAGAATAGTTCCGCTACTTTGGAACGCTTTATTTAACGGGGCCGTAACACTACAATATAATAATAATAAAGTCGGTTTGTGTACCTACGCTGACGATTTATCATTCATCCTAAAGGGAAATACCAGATCATGCTGCAAATGAAACGGTGCATAAGTTAGGAAGATAAACGACGTTAACCTACAGGTATCCGTCAGCTGTGAAATTACTCGGGCTCTCGACTTAAAGTCGTCGAATATTTTAAGTACTTAGGAGTTATAATTTACAACACAACTTACTTTTAACTATCACTTAGAGATATTAAAAATGAATTGGAACCAAATGCGAGTGATTAACCATCTTCCAATTAATATTAATATATTTTAAATCCTAATTTAAATTTTTGAACACGCTTTCTCACGATACCGTAAAAAACGTTGGAAATGTTGCGTCTCATTGCCTGACTGTGTCTGTTTTATTCGTTTGTCACAGTTAGCCAGTTGTAAAAGTGTTTCAATAATATTCATTCTTCGGTGTCTCCACAGTATCAAATGCTTTCTTACGATCCATAAATATCATGTATAGCTGTTGTTCATGTGTTGCTATCATCCTTATCTTCAACGTCACTTAACAGCTTTTTCAGATAATAAATCCGATAATTGTTTTAACCGTTAATATCCGTATTCTTTCACCGACGCAACTGAAACAAAATCAATAACTAAATAAATGTACATGCTCTAATGAAGACACAGGTTTAGTATTCCGATATGCTCGAGTACTACTCTCAAGGACTACATCGTGTCTTTTAAATCATTAATGGACTCCGCAAAAGAAAAACAATAGAATTTTACTCTCATTAAATTCGAAATTAACCGTCTTCGAATTTATGAATTCTTACAGTTACATCACCGCTAACGACAACACGATTATTACGAGGAATCTTCTTACGTCTGTTAAGAAAATCATTCTATCCAACGCATCAGCAGTTATCCCGAAAGTAGTCCTTCGATCACATATAATCTAGAAATTTGGATTTAAACTAGCCTCGTCTATCTCAATCTTTAAAGATGGACCGTTACAAAAGAATGCGGTCATATCGTTCGTTGATGACGCCAAGTTTACGTTTCCAATTGAGATAAAACGTCTTCGCTTCTTCTTCATTCATACAACGACTGGGACGACCGCATCTTCATCATTTGTGACGACCTGCTTTAAATAAAACTAGAGGTCGTAAAGCTTCCTCTTGTCTGTCAATTAACAAGTCATGGAGATAAGTGGCTATCTCCGTAGCCGGACCAGGGAGGGGACTGTTTATTCAAATACAATCGTCGTTTTAAATAAGCCAGGAAATGAAACGAGCCCGCCGATGCCAACCAATGAAACTGGATGCTCTCATCTCCCTCTTCTGAACACATTCTACAATCGTTGCAAAAACTTTAAGTAATGCGCTGAACAGGGACAATTTTTTCCATGTTTGTATCCGTTAAAACGACGTGTACTATAACATTGGCCACAGGCGTGAGTAAATGGAGTTTAGATATCACGTAGAATGTTGGATAGTTTTAGGAACCGGAATATGAGCTGGATCTATTGTCCTCAAGGATTTTGGAAAGAGAGCTGGAAATGTATATTTGGAATCGGAATACGTGGACTTTTATTTGGACATTTTATCAATACGTTATAGATAGGAGAATTATTTCGTAAATAACAACGAGAAATTTTAGCATGCCCGATGCGTAAACGACAACAGTATAACTTCCTCTTTACGGCTAGATCTCGATGTAGTAGTCTAAACTCCGATGTTTGACCGTATTGAAAGCAATTTATTGGTAGTAGGAATTTCATTCCATGTTCTCGACTATTTCATCTTTAGCAGGGATGTTATTAATTTTGAGAAGTTCGACGACGAAACCGGATACGTTTGGAATCGTGAGGTATCTGGTCGTCACTTTTATCGCAACATCCGTTAGTTCGTTTCCACCGAAGCCTCTTGTCCGGGCATCACCATGCGAAGGTAATATTGAACCAAGCGGAAGATTTTTTATAAGTCATCGATGCGCAAGTAAGATTTTCTTTGGAATCCGCAGTAATAGGCTAATTCGTGCGTGCATTTAAAATTGATACCATCACGAACGGATCTAGTATCGATTTCGCGAATAAAACAGAGAAAATGGTAAACAAATCACGTATTCGATACGTCAATAATTTTTTACGCAAGACGGGAGGGGTGGTACTATTCAAATACGAGCGAAACTTGCTGATAAGTCGAGCGTGAAAGGCTGAAATATGAATGCCGAAAACCTGAATTTATTTGAAAGGTTTCTCGGCGAAATTTGGAACAATAACCTGTATATATATATATATATATATATATATATATATATATATATATATATATATGCAACTAAACGATAATCAAAAATCTCACGGTTCGTTTAGCTCGCTAGAACTCTTCAAAATATTCGCTATTACCAATTTTGTTACTAACTTTTGTGTTACAATCGAACGAATGTTCCCATCTCTCTACCTTGTCTCGCTCTATATTTCTCTCTCTGACATACATACCCTCTATTACTTTCGATCTCCCTGTCACCATCTATTTATGTGTAACACATATCTATATATTATATTATATATATATATAACGAGAACAGGCATTGTACGAATAAATCCCTGATAATAAATGAAATTTTATTCCCAGTTAGAACGTACTCACTAATTGCTTACAACGTTGTGCCGGCTAAAGCGACAAAATTATTCGATGCTCATTAAAATTATTAAAAAGTGAATGATCAGCGATTAAATCTAACACACCGGTCTGCATCAAGTGTCGGTTGCAAACTGATTCGAAACAGCTAAATTAATAAATACGAAAGTCGTTGGAATAGATGAGAAATTTAAGGAAAGAGACATCGTGTTATTCAGCTTTATAATCGTGGAGAAAGTCGGAATAAAGGAAAAAAATATTTCGCTTTGGTTACCAACGGTTTCCAGTAAGTCATCGTTTCAATTATACCAGCACGTTTCGAGGGATAATATATCAACACTTTATTTCGACTACGTACTGGGCATAATCTTTCTCATCTAAATTAGCTATAATTTCTGACGGAACATGCGACACGTGCCGTGTTGACGACTGTATTGAGCGTCAAATTTGTGTTTGTCCGCAATTTCTGAAGCATATAGACGAATTGTTGTCTAATATTTTACAAAACACATTCCCCTGTGAGTATTGAATTAACTGTTTCCGACTCGTTGTCTTCTGTTACAGTCGGTTTATACAAATTTACGCGGATTTTAAGCTATCACAAAAAAAAACCTGATAATTTTGAATTCTTTTCGAAATCCACTATCGTGATCGATTCACGTAGAAAATAACGTTCCACGCAAAACTTATAGGATTGAAGCTGGACAAAAATGAATGTCCCTTATGTACGCGGTTTACGTTGTAGCAGTGTTACCAACTGCGCTATTCAAAAAATAAAACCGTCCATCTTCTCTGGGTCACCCTATAATGAATGCGTATTGATGTGAACGAGCGTTTATTACAACAAGTTCATTTTAAAAATTTGGAATTTTCTTTGATTATTTTCTTCTTTTTTAAATTGATATTTTAAATTTCTCATAGATTGAAAAATTCGGAGGAATTAAGATAGCTTTTTATTTACTTCGTTCTTACTAGGTTTTCGCCGATGCGTTCCACTTTACCTTTGGGGTTTTTTAAGGGACTGCTGGATGGGTTGTGTTGGGCTGAGGAAGATTTACATCCATTCTCCTCGTCGGGTATATCGTTTGTACGCTTACCGAAGAATTTAACTGAAGGCTCGGTAGACTCGGATTCAATAAATAACGGTAACGAAAGTAAAATTCGCGAGAAACATTTTAAAAGTCAGTTTTTGAACTTCCCGACTTTTACATATTATATTAGAATTTCAAAATGCCAAAGCATTTCCAAGTTACTTTCTCGAAATTTTAGGTTTTTTGTTTTTTGCAATAAAAAAAATTACAACCTTATATTTCTTCTAACATTACGTATATATATATATATATATATATATATATATATATATATATATATATATATATATATATATATATATATATGTGTGTGTGTGTGTAATTACAACACCAATAATAATAAGAGAAATTTGTTTTGCCGACGGTCCGATTATAAATGTTTTTCGTCCGTTACTACCAGCACGGTTGATATCGACCAGGTGAAATTCGATCTTTTTAAATATTCGGGAGCGTTTAAATTATTCGGGAAATACCTTTTAAATATTTTTAAGGTTCTTTTTAATCGCTATTCCGAATTTTCAATTTGCGTTCGTTTAACAACTTCGCGTTAGATTTTTTTTTATTTTTTTTATTTATAACCGTGTATTAAAATTTTCTTCAAAAATATCAATTCGCAGAGTTCTCGATAGGTAAAATGAAAAATTTGTAAATTTCCTTCGAAATGTTTAACTTTTTTTCGGTTTTTCCCTCTCGATTTTTATCATTACCATCATTATAATTTTTTATTTCTCTTTCGCGAATATCATTCTTTTAATTTTACTTGCAGTATACTCGAAATAATAAAACTAAAAATTTCATTTTTATAATAACTCGTCCTGTTCTGTAATGATTATTTAAACTACTCGTACGCGCCACATAAGAGTATTCGGAAGGTTTGCGATTGTACGTGTGGAGGAATAGAGCGAGCAGCGAAGGAGCGAGTGAGGAATAGTTAAAGCAACATTGCATTACAATTCATTTGAGTTGGTCTTTATTAGTAAATAAGTATTTGCGTGTGAACGATCCTAACACGGCATAGGATCACTTCATTTCTTCCGTTTGAGTTGTGAGGTCAACTTTATCCGGTTGATGTTGTAATGCTGAAAATTATTTGATCCGTCGGATAATTTAGAAGGTACGCCATCGGAATAGGCGATATCAGACACGGTTCATTCGGTGCTACGTCTGCACTGTTGTTAGATCTCACATCGTTATGTCCCGAAATCTGGAGGAGTGTAATTTGTTCGGAAAATTCTGACGCGTTATCGATTTCGCCAAAGGGATATTAATGGTGCGATCTGTTTAGAAAACTTCTAACGGAACTCGAGGAACCGTTACAGATAATAGCGTTACTTTTTAGTTCTGCAATAACCAAATCGTAGGTAATTAAAATTGCGTGCAGCTGCGTAAATTTTGTGGAAGCTTGAAACGAACAACATTATTTGAATATACAACTGCACAATCACAATAGTTGATATCGTAGTTGTACTTCCTTATTAAATCTTCAAAAGAGCAATGTAAACGACTTTGGATTTTGAACATGGTAGAGTATAATCAGAAGGTAGAGAAGTTGGGTTGCCTTTATTAATATCGTTGTTATAATTCCATTTAAATTAGGAATGGTTTGTGGCTTGTAGAGCATTGACGTGTTCCGGAAACGTGGAGCGGGGGCGTGTACAAGTAAAATTTTGAAGGAACGAGCAGATATGCCTGAAGGTACTTGCCGCCGAGCGAACTCAGAACTGTCATCGATCGGTATCATCAAATTATTGTCGTGCCGGCTGAGAGCTGAACAAATTTCTTCCGTCAGAAATCTACCTGGTTTATCGGCCGAGATCTCTTGCGTTTGCTTTATAGGATCGCACTTAAAAATGTAGATGAAATTTGTACTGTACAACACAGGGCCGCTAACTCATCATCCGAGATGATGTCATACAATACCTGACCAGTCGCATTTAAGCGTCTTGTTGAGAGCAGTGACGGACTGGAGACAATGGTAGGTGATTAGTTTGAACAGTTGACGGTTCAGCAACTCCTCAATTGCGTCATCAAATTATCTGGCTAGAAAGCTGTGTAGGTCTTTGGAATACATAAGGGGACAGTTAGTCGCGGTTGAGGAGCGCCGGCTCGGGGAGATGGGATGCCTTTCACAAAGCGAATAATTCACTGACGAATAAGACGCGGATACTAAAACAACACTGGAGAAAGTCAACAGAACACAACTGAATTGCTCAGACAACATTTCAATGTCTCTCCCATCACCGTTAAACAGCTTTGTGTTCAAATAGGAACGGATTGGATCGCGCTGTACCGCACTGAAATATTCAACATTTACCTTTCCGCTGGCTTAATGCCTAAAATATAATAAAAATTAAATAGATATATAAACGTTAAACGTGGCTAAAAAAGAATAAAAAAATTGTATACATCATAATCTTAAAAATATTTGCCTTTAGTTGGTTTTGTGAGTTCGGAATGAGGGTGGATTTAAGATCGCCGTACGATAAATAAGTATTTATTTATTTTCATTCGTTACGTGTAATCCGGATAAAAATGGCGCAGATATACTTTGCTTTTTTTGTTGATAAGCATTTAATAATCCATATGTCACGTTGGCGTAGTTGCTAGAGTGCTCGACCGTCGACGGTTGAAAACCAACACGCGACACCAAATTTTTCATCAATTCTTAATTATCACGAAGAAGGCACTGGCACCCCACTACGTATTACATCATATACGCGCGCATCTACGTTGCATATAAATAGTGCCCTGAATGCTAGCTCATTTTGTACGTAAAAATAAACGTACAATAGCTAGTCACGACGTTCGGCAACAAACAATACGACAATGATGACGATAGTATTTAAATAAATTTTGCATTAATATCTAGGTGTAAATATCCAACGGGATAAAGCATTTCATTTTTATTTATTCATTTATTATGATTTCTTTTAAAATATAAATATTATGAAAGGAAGATTTAACTTCGGGATATAAAATAAAGCTAACTTACAAGAGCTAAAAGGAACTGCACGTCAATGATAGAAAATTTTTAAATTCGTGACGACTTAACCGAGCGTTAAATTTTTCCTACTGGCTGATATAAAATTTTCTCGTTTTCCCCGAAGTAATTTAAAAGGCGAACGTAAAATTCCATATATATATATATATATATATATATATATATATATATATATATATATATATATATATATATATATATTTATATATAAATAGAGGACAATAATTTTCAATTTCTGTTTTAATTTCCGCAACCGCGATAATCAATATAGTTGCCCCACCCCGTCCGACAAGACTAGTGCGATAGATGTTGTTTATTGAAAAAATTGGCGATCGGGTGACTTTCAATTGAAATTTTTCCTAAAACTAAAATTGTCCTTCCGACGTACGTAGAAAACTAAACTTAAAAGAAAAGGAACGTTTTGAAATTTTTCAACGAACATAACGGAATATGAAAGATCTTTAAAGTCGATCTCCATATTTTTAATCAACTACCGAGCGTTACATTTTAAATACATATATATAAATATCTCCATTGAGGGGTATTAGACAGACGATTTCAGTGGAAACAAAAGGATGCAAATGAGGAGCTTGAGGTAGTGCCTACTAAAAGTCCGCAAAATCTTGTGACCGTCTCGCTGTCAGCGAGCTTGGTCACTTTCAAAACTACACATCGCTACCTCCTCAGCAGTAATCCGCAGACTTACGGTTAGGATTTTTATCCGAAAGCAAATTCAATCAATGGATGATGCAAATGACTCACGTGGATTCTATAATTCGATAAGAACTGTATGTGGGCGAAATACCAACAAAAACAGCTATCAGAGGTGCATCTGGAGAACCGATGCATAATGTGAAGAGAAGATGGATTGAATACTATCAACGGCTATTAAATAATGTATCTGCTGTTAACCCAATACTACGGATCACCGACCAAAAGATGAGGTGTGTTTAGGCAATAAGTGAATTAAAAAATAATAATATTGCATGCCTTGACGATATTCCAGCGGATATTTACAAAATAGAAGGAAATGATATGGTTGCTTATGGTCTAAGGAACGGGTGACCTAATATTTTATAGGAGTCGCTATAATTTTCATCTATAAAAATAGAGGAGACAAAGCGGAATGTAATAATTGCATTGCTATGCGCTACGGATAAGATTTTCAATAAATTCCTGCAAGTAAAACTGAAACCACTGATACATACATACCTGCTTGAAGATTGTGTGTGGATTACGACACGAGCGCAGTAAGGTAGGTGTGATTTTTACGATGCGAATAATGTGTGAAGAATCCAGAGATAACATATTTAGCAAAACAACTGCACAACCAAAATAAGAAGTTCCGTTACGTGATGCAAGGTAACGCCAGTTGATTGATTTGAATTCTGGAGTAAAACAGGGAGGCGTCCTTGCACCCTGCTATCTAATTGTTAAATAAGTATGGTACATCGGACATTTAAAGAACGCATGACACGGCTTGAAGTACGAATAAATTTTCGCGTGACGGAGACTTATATTTATACGACTAAATATACAGCGAAAAGAACTCAGAAATTTATTATTAGAAGCCTGCATTATGTATAAGTAAAACTTTAAATTAACTATAAGATCACTTAGAACGTTTGGGAGCTGTATAAGGATTCAGTTGTCGTCATGAATTTCAACGGAAATCGTACAGGTTAAAAACGATGGAAGACGTAGTTAACTAAGACTTACAGACAGTAAATTCATTCAATTACTTAAGCAATATTATAAGTAAGTATGAAACTCTAGATGATGTGACCTCATCCCGTTTGAATGTAAAAGTGTTTTCGAAAATAGAAATACAACGGTTCAGATAAAAATATCTATGTTATAAGTTGATGGTTCTGACGCTGTTATTGTATGACTAGACCAACGCCGTCAGTAGTTCTTTCGAAGAAGTCTTCGGATAAAATGAACGGGCCACAGCGCTGATAAGATCGTAATGGTAGTAGTGCTAGAGTGCTACATAGAGTACTGAAAAAAATAGTGATAATATAATTAATATCCGACGCTCTGGATTCGTACGTATACGTGAAAAACCGGCTAGTGTTATTTGATCATGATTGTAAATTTAGTCCTAATACCGGTCCGAGTTCTAGTGATTCGGGTGAAAAAAGGAGCTGAACCCCGATGAAAGATCGATACTTATAACCGTCCGTGATAATATATATATATATACATCATCATGTATAGCCGTCACCTTAGATAGGATATCGTGATTAACATTTAATCAGCTGTTTTGTAATTTTCCGACATTCATTTTGATTCTCTGATTGCCGTACGCATTCAGCAAATGACAAGCCTGTCGTTTTTAATATAATGTCTGTCCATCTCGTAGGTGTTCGTTCTGGTGGCCTCTTTCCGTTAATTTTCCCATGACCATAGTGCTTTCCACACCTTCATGTTGTCGTATTATTATATGCCCGAAGAATTTCAATACTCTATTTACGACAATCATTGATAACCTTTGTGTGACAGCGATTTCCCGTAATACCGATTCATTTGTACGTCTTGCTGTCCGCGGAATTCTAAGTAGTCTACGCCAGCATCATGTTTCGAAACTGTCAATTCTTCTTCTGTCATTTTCTTCAGTATCCACGTCTCCGCTGCGTATAGCATGATAGAAAATATAAGCGTTTGGAATACACACACGCGCATATATATATATATATATATATATATATATATATATATATATATATATATATAAAGACAGATAGATAATTGTGATGAATTCCGGAATAACGCAACGAATTATTTTAGAGGTAATAGAAAATATTACAATTTCGTATCAAGATTTTTCTGAATTCTCTTCGAGGTTACCATGTTTTACGAGTAATCGGGAAAATTACAATTGCTTATGATGCCTAACATTCGATTATTAGACAAATAATCTCATTCTTTTCGAAGTTACCGTGCTTCGAAAAAATTACGATAGAATCCAAGTATTATCTTTAATTCTTGCTGTACCATAACCTCTATCGATCGTTGGTTCTCATATTGGCGTTGATTCACGAACCGATCGTTGTCTTAAATAGTCGCGAAATGAGACAGTTGTCATCAATTAACGAAATTTTCCAACCTAGTCGGCCACTGTTTCTTTTGATTTCGCCTACATATCTAGTCATTACGGTAAATTGTATTTCATCGGATTTCTCACTGTGAGTTATTCCAACTGTGAGTACTTGTTCTCGATGTGCCTAGGGGTACTTGCCGCCGAGCAACTTCGGCCAGGGAAAATGCGTTCGGACAGTACCGCCAAATTATTGGCGTGCCGGCCGAGAGCTGGACGGACTTCTTCCGTCAGAAGTCTACCTGGTCCGTTGGCCTCGATCTCCTGCGCATTCTCTATAGAATAGCGCTTGAAAGTGGAGAAGAAGTTGCTCTATGCAGGCCGCAATTAGGGCCGCAACTTTTTCACCCGAGATGAGAACATCTAGTACCTGACAAGTCGCGCTTGCGCTTCTTGTTGGGGGGCAGTGGCTCCGTCTCTGGAGTTTCACTATATGTCAGTAATCGTTTTTACCGGCTCGGCTTCGGACACCGAGAACTAGACCGGTAGGTGATAAGTTGGACGATGACGGCTGCCGCGACTCCTCAATCGCGCCACCAGATCATCTGGCGGGAAGTCGTCTAGGTCTTTGGAAGGAACGGGTCGGTGGTATAAGCATTGGGCTTGTCCCGCGCTGAGGAACACCGGCTCGGGGAGGTGGAGGGACCTATCAAAATCATAAACACTGTGAGTACTTGTTCGAAACGGTTAAACAATCTTCTTCGTTACTCTTGTCCTCTAGCTTATTTCTAGCACGCTTCATCTTTCTTTCCAATTGCTTCTGCACCGATAAAGTTAAGTTCTATCTGTATTTGAACGACTGCGAAGAATTTTTTCATGTCTAACGTATTGCGTTATTATACTTGTTAAAATCACCGCGATCCCATTCACGATGTACGATAACAATTTTTCCATCATCTCTATAAGGTTGCTCCAACAGTTCCCTCTTGATTTTTTTTTTTTTGTCATTTAGTTATCCATCGTATTCCAGAAATGGCATTAGTTTGTGTGAATATATATATATATATATATATATATATATATATATATGTATCAGTGTATACTTTGTCATTTATTAGATAAATACGCGGTATTTGAGACGAGATGAAATGTTTAATTCGACACGTAGACATAAGCGAACTATCCGAGAATACCCAATGATAGTAATGACTGCGGTATACTGATATTAAACAATGATAACACAATTCATAATTAATGAGCCTTTTCTGACGCAGAGAACCGAATGTACAAATGTTTGCCCATAGTTCGGCAATCGATAAATTCGCTAAAGCGTAGATACAAAATGTTACAGATATCCCTTCGATGTAAAATGTATACAATATATATATATATATATATATAATATATACACGTGTAAAATGTATACTATATATATAAATAAATATATGTAGCTATTAAACGTGTCGGTATAAAGGATCCGGTGGCTAAATATATTATTTCCTACATCAATGATATACGTCCGGTAATTGTTCACCAACCGCCAGTCGTGTAAGGAAAGGTCTCTGATTGAAGCTTGGCGAATTTGTCGACCTAACTTCGATAATAGATGATGTCGACTTTAGGCCCCCGAGTTGGTTAATTGTATGTCGTGATTAATGGCTGACTTAACCGCTGTTCGACAGATACTACTAGGTTAGCTTTAAATCGATATATATATAATTATATATATATATAAAAGTATGTATATATAGGTAGATTGATACTACGAATCTTAAATAACTTTAGTTTTGGCCTTTGATTAGAACTTTGCCCATCTAATATACCATCGAACTACTAAGCAATCTTCTGGTCAGCTCTTCACTTTTATGGTCGAGATGTTCTCCGGCAGTAACGTATTTTCTCGACTAAAAGCTTTTTCCGTAATGTTTTTTTTTTTTTTTATTAATAGTTCAACGAATTTTTTTATTATATATATATATATATATATTATATACAATTACAGATAAATACATATATATATATATATATATATATATATATATATATATATATATGAACACGTGGCGGAAACTATAGTCTAAACAAGTTAAATTTGTTGGCTTTAAGACAAAAACGTTCACGACTTATAAATATATTTAATATTAATAAGCCGCAGTTGCCGTTAATTTTAATTACGTATAAATTAAAACGAGATCATGTATTTCATTTCGTGAAATAATACACAAAACAAAACGATACATATACACTGATGAGCGAGTTTTGCGTCAATTGTGTCATAAAACTCACCAAAAACGGTTATAAAAATTATCCACAAAAAAATTAGATAAACGCGTATTAAAATGTTTACGGCCCTAACAAATCTTAGCTTTTCGGAAACATGCTCCCTAATTACAAACAATATGTATACACGCAAATCGCCTTTCCTCAACAACTCGTGAACGCAATATATTGGGTAGATTTAGTTACGAAGAAGAATTTCCAATGAACACTAGCGATTTTCAGGAAAGGACTTAGACGTCTAAATGCGGACATACTCCGATATAGAAATTTAGGTATCGACTCATTCGAACAATTAAACAGAAAAAAAACCTAACCTTCTTAGAAGAAATACTGGCTCGATCCGATCGATGATATAAACGTACGTACGAGATCTTAAGTCCATTGTAGTTTTAAGTTCATTCGTGGATTCCATTGGCGATTTCATTCAAATTATCTACAATATCATTTATATCATTTTCGACGCTATGACTTCTTGAATATCCTAATTTGTATCCTTTCCGGTAAAACGTGTACTCACCTTATGGTTCCTTCCATGTCCTGAACGCGTTTAAATAATTAGTATTCCTTTCAATAAAACGTATATTCATCCCCTCTAATGGTTCCTTCCATCTGCTAAACGCGTGTCACTAAATCGATAGCAATAGCGAATAGCGACAGAGCATTTGTCACATATCCGTTATGTTGATGACACTAGTTGCAGACAGCATTGAGAAATGACAGGACACGTTAAACCGCGTAACGCGGATCAGCGCATCACTACACATAGATATCACTAAAACCAAATGGCTGGCAGTATACACCAGAAGACAGAGGATAAAACAATAAAGAAGAAAAAATTAGATATCGAAGGATCGAACGAGTGTCAAAATTTCAATACCTTGGTTCCACGATGAAACGGACCAATCGACGGAGATAACAGCGCGAATAGAGAAAACGAGGAAAATTTTCCTTAACACGAAACACTTGATGTGACTCGGACGGATTTGAAATTATAACTGCGAATACGTCTACTCCGACGTTACATTTGTTCTATACCGCTATACGGTATGGAAAACTGGGTTCTCGTACAAACCTCGGAGAAGAAAGTTCAAGATACCGAGATGCACGTTTATTTCAGAATGTTAAAAATATCATACCTAGATCACGAGACCAATAGAAAAGTGCTGAATAAAATGTCAAATCAAGTTGAGTTTATACCGTACGAACCAGAAAGAGAAAATTCTGCGAACACATGCATAGACAGCGAAATATCACTCGTTCCATCTGGTAGAATATGGTGAAATTATTGGCAATATTAGGCGAAAATATTCTTGGGAAGCAAATATAAAACAACTCCAACTGCAAAAGGAGTCCAGAGATATTTAGTAGCTACGATCTGGAGCTGTAACAAGAAGATTGAGTCGTCCGCATCATTCACATTTTTCATCCACGCTTGTCGGTTAGGAGTCGTATGAAAAGAATTTTCCTGTTATCATTACTCGAATATTGGAAAGCCATCGTGTCCTTTGTCGGCCAACACCGCAACAACCATTTAGTGCGCGTCTGTCGGTATTATTCGGGGTAACATGTATTTCGCCCTCCGCGTAAAACGATCTGCAAAGTTAATGTTTCTTAATTTTATTAGTTTTTTTTCTCATTCATATCTTCTTTCGAACATCTATATGGATACATGTACATAATATGTATGTACGCGTGTAATTTGTGTCTATGCTGGTAAGATTATAAACATTTCTAAATAAAATATACTTTTTTAAACTATTTTTTCTGTTCGGAGCGATGGTTTTAATAAGTATTTTTTTTTTTTTTTGAAATTCCGATTTCAGAAGGTATTATTTTTTAACTTTTTCACGAAACTTTTAAAATAATCACCTAGCGTTAAATATAACCTGCGGTCATACTCGTCGTAAATAAAATTTCTGGAAAATGTTTTTATTCCTCCGAACCATCTGGCGAAACTGTAGGAGTAAAATATTTTATTCGTGTTAACCACAGTACCATGGCAAAAAATAAGAAAGATATAACCTTGAAAAATGTCGGATAAAAAGTAGGGCCAAAAAAACGGAAAGAAAAAATAATTATATAATACCGGTTCGTGTCAAGGGGAAGGGTTTATAAAAAAAAAAAAGAGGTTAATAAATTTCCGCAACTCTCCCAATCCTGACGTAGCTAAGATTCTTCTCGTTAGTATAGTCTTCCATATTATCGGGAAATATCGCGAAATAAACGTCTGTTTATGGTTTTCCCTAGTCCGAGGTAATTTTTCACGCGCGATATTTGCGTCCCCGAATTTCCTTTTTTCAGGTTGGTCTGGCCGGATTTTTGAAAATATTCTTTCAGACATTGGTTTCAAGCAAACAGTCGAATATCGAAATTTAATGCGGCTCAAGACGATGGAATAGTGCAATTACTCACTTTAGGCGGACGCGAGCGAGGTGAAAGATTATGCAAGTCACGCTGCGATAGAAAAAAAAAATTAAAAAAAAAAAAACAAAAAACGATTGCCACGCTGGAACGATTATATTAGCGAGTTTTACTGTTAAAATACGAGCACCGACGAATGTCGTTAAGCTGAGTGATTACCGTTACATCTAGCGCGAAACAAAGATGCAGAGTGAGTTTCACGATTTATTCAGCATTCCGACGATCTGTGACTACTGCGACGAAGCTCTTGCTATTAACGGTCTAATCTCAGCCACACATTTTTGGTCTCCCGATGCCTAAGTTCAACTTTACACCAATAAAATAAAACAAAATACCGAATCGGACAATAAATGACCGCAAAACTTTATTTCTATAAGATGAATGCGGGAATTTTCTTTAATTAATTCTACGTACGTTATATTATTTTTAAAACTATTTTCATAAATTAGATGCAATCATTTCGGAAAATGCGATTTATTAATAAAATCAAACAATATATGAATAATCCCGAGAGTCTACACGTTTCAAGTCATATTGCCCATCATCGGAACTAATGACTTAAACAGCTACTACCTTAACTATGTTGACAATACTACATTCTGTTTGGTTCTCAATTAGGGGGGGATACAAAAGTTTTGGTCAAAGTAGGTCGGTTAGGTGAAAGTCTTTATATAAAATTTTCGAGCACTTTTTCGAGCATAGGTCGCTGAATTTTTGAAATTTTTCCGGAAATTCGAAGGTCTTCCAAATCTGATTAAAAAAATCGAGCAACTTTGAATTCTTTTAAAAACTCTTTTCGCGCTATCGTGATCGATTCACGTCGAAAATAACGGTCCACGCAAAACGCGTTTTCCTTCTCGTTATAGGATTCCATGATAACTGAAACTGAACGAATCTCTCGTGTGAACACTGTTCTTTCCTTTATAAAAATTTAAACGAAATTTCCGTAATTAACTGAAGATAATTAGTAAAACGACGATGATATATCACATTCTCACCGATTGAACAAGACTAATTCCTCCTACTCTTAAGAGACATTCTAATTCTCTTATCAATTCGCCATCTCCTGGTAAACCTTCAGGATGTTTAATTTCTCTCACCCGTGCTATCGCGTTAGATAAACATAAAAATAATAAACAAAAAATTCAATCGCTCCTTAGACTTCCGATATTGTCGAATATCCTTAAGAGCGTCTAAATCTTATTTTTCGTTATCTCCAGTTAACTATACAGCACCTATTGTATCTAACCTATATGCTGAACAGGTCGTCAAACAAACGATAATGGACCAACCGTATGGAATAAAGATTAATGGTAAAAATCATTACAATATCCGTTATGAAGATGATAGAATTGTATTAGCAGATAATCGCCAAGATCCCTACAATGGTTGTTCCAAAAATTTAATGTAACTGGTGTTGGCCTTCATATTAACGTAAAGGAAACAAAGTGGAGGGTGATAGGCAACAAGTTCACGGTCTCGTTATAAGGATTCAAATATCTTAGTTCCTATATGAATGATAATTTAGATATTGATGTTAAAGTTAAAGAGAGATGCAGTTATGCGCGAACAGCTTTCAATGGCGTGAAACATTTATTATGTAATCGATCACTTAGTCTTAGCACAAGTAAAGAAATTATGCTACATTCATTCAATTTTGTTACGTCAAATAGAAGTTATGCCTTTAAATAAAAAACAAATAAATCGATACGAAGAGCTGTAGAAATGTGGCTCCATGGAAGAATGTTGAGGATCCCCTGGACGGTCAAGATATCAAATAAAGATGTTTTAATGAAATATAATACATGTAGAATATTAAAAAATCACATTATACAAAGAAATGTGTCATATTTTGGCCATATCATCAGGGACGAAAAATATGAAATAGTGCAGATAGAAGGGAAGTCCTGGAAGAAGGAGAACAGTTTGGCTGCAAAATATTATAAGCTGAACTAAAATATATTTTCTACGGCAATTACTGACAGATGCAAGAGAGCGCAAAGCCTGATCGACCGATTAGTGATCGCCTACGCTTTGTGATGAGTATGGCACGATAATAATGATGATTTTATATAGGTATATATATATATATATATATATATATATATATATATATATATATATATATATATATATATTGAATGCTCTGCTGTGGCGCCGTTGCGTTCGGAGGTTTACCTTGTCTTGATACGTTCTTCGAGTATTACACATATGTTCTTCGAGTATTACACCTCCGTATAATATATCCTCCCATCTCTATCTGGATAATTATTCCCCCATATAGCGACATTTCTAGAGAAGTCAGCATCCTTTATTAAGATGTATATAGTCCTCACAGTTTCAAGTTGGGTTAGCTGTAAAGGCACCCTCATTAAAAAAAATATATATATGTATGTATATATATATATATATATATATATATATACTAGCTGACCCGGCGAACTTCGTATCGCCCCACAATCAATAAATGTATAAATTTATTAGCTGAATTAAATAAAGCACAAATACCGATGGAGAATTAGGAACTATACAAAAAATTAAAAAACAAATTTATAACGAAATTTAAATGATATGTCGATACTTTTTAATTTTTGTAGATTTATTGAACTTAAATGCATTGTAGAATCGGCCGATTAAAAATCGCCGGCAGAATTTTTAAAAATCGAAAATGAAATATTCAACTCGCGATTTCTCGTTACCGGTTAATTTTTAAAACATTTACCTCATAACATAAATTATAGATCTCAACGTCTACTTTCTTTTAAGCCCAACCCGACCCACCGATCTATCATAGGGGCTTCAAAAAGGGCCCAAACCCCGAAAACCCTTCAAGCCCAATTTTCTCGGCGAGTATTCGATATAAAAATACTGCAATACCATCGTTAGACGCGTATTTTAATGACAAATAACTTTTGTGTAAACAATTTTTTCAAATTTTGAATCGTTCGCGAATTATTGCGAAAAAATCAATTTTTGGGTTCGGCTTGAAATTTTTTTTCGTGGTTTTTTCGCTTTATCCTATAGATCTTATATAGTAACGACTATTTCGAGAAACGGAATCGTTTAAAAATATTTGCGTCGCTCGCTATGCCTTGCCAAAGGTGGCAGGTCATCGATTTGCGAAAATTCGTAGCTCGAGACCTATCGATCATAACGAAAAACGGTTTTCTGTTTTGAATTCGTGATTTTAATATCTATCATATCCATATCGATTCAATCGAAATTTTAATGAGTCACCCCCCATAATTTTTTTTAATTTTGACGATGACTTGGTTTAATCGGTTTTTTTACGACGATCGACTTAGGTAATAACAATTTTTTTCGTACCTCTAAACGTAAGCGATTTACAGTCGAAAACAAATTCGCGATATAATTACAAAAAATGTGATAAATGAAGAACCGCTCGACCGATTTTGTGCAAACTTCACATAAACCATCTACTAAATAGCCCGAACAAAGCCTAAACATTTGGTTTGGATAGGTGAGCCCGTTCTTGAGTTATGCGCTTACCAACACATTTAGCGATTCATTTTTATATTATAGAAGATTAACATTGGCCCGTGCTAAACATTGTAGTATCGCCCGGCCAAAAATCGCCGGCAGAATTTCTAAAAATCGAAAATTAAATTTTCAACTCGCGATTACTCGATACCGGTTAATTTTTAAGACATTTATCTAATAACATAGATTATAGATCTCCATGTCTGCTTTCTTTTAAGACCAACCCAAACCCTTTAGCTATTATAGAGGCTTCAAAAAGGGCCCAAAACCCCAAAACCCTTTAACCCCGATTTTCTCGGCAATTATTCGATATAAAAATACGGCAATACCATCATTAGACGCGTCTTTTAATGACGAATAACTTTCATTAAAACACTATTTCCAAAATTTCGAATCGTTCGCGAATTATTACGAAAAAATCGGAATTTCGAAAAAATCGCAAGGTGTACACACCCCCTTTTGAAATTTTCGGATCGGGTTTGAAATTTTTTTTCGCAATTTTCGGATCGGGTTTGAAATTTTTTTTCGCGGTTTTTTCGTTTCATCCGATAGATCATATATAGTAACGAGTATTTGTAAAATCGGAATCGTTTAAAAATGTTTACGTCGCTCGCTATGCCTTGCCAAATGTGGCAGGTCATCGATTTTAAAAAATTCGTAGCTCAACACCTATCGATCGTAACGAAAAACGGGTTTCTGTTTCGTATCGGCCATTTTAATATCTACTAAATCGATTCTATCGAAATTTTTCCAAAATCGAAATTTAAATAATTTACCCCTTCAACCCCCTTACCACCCTGAAATTTTTTTTTTCAAATTTTTCTCGCCGTAAAAACCATCCTTGAACTTCAACGAACATTTAAAAAAAAATTGGCCAAATTGGTCCAGGCGTTGTCAAGTTATGCGGTTACAACGTTTAGCGATTCATTTTTATATTAAAGAAGATATATACATCTATATATATTGCAACGCCACTAACATACCGTCTAATAGTACCTATCCAGATTAGTGTGACGTCACATACAATTGTTGTTATTATTATGGTTTATTATTAAATTGTTGAAATTAAAAAACTTTATATATATATATATATATATATATGTATATATGTTACCGACATTTACGAACTCTCCAGATGGGATGCCACGTGGATTGGGCCACGACCGTTAATTAAAAATGAACAAAATAAAACAAAATAAAACGCAGTTTCTATTTTTATTAAAATTAAAAAAAAAAAACTAATAGATTACGGATTTTCGAACGCGCACGAGGTTCAAATACGTTTATTAAAATTAAAAATTGAAACTAAATTAAACTGAACTAATAATACTATACTAACTTTAAACTAGAATGAATTAATTTAAAAACTAACTTGAACTAAATGAATTAATTTAAAAACTAACTTGAACTAATTTGAACTAACTAACTAACTAAATAACTAACAATTAGACTGAACATCTCCTTTTATACTAAAAAATATCCATATATACACCCACATATACATATATACATGCCTAATTAGAATTTTCTAGTTTTTTCTGGAAAGATTCGTTTATTATTATTGTATATATTTATGGAACTTATGGAAAAATCATTGTACATTTAGATATGTGTGAGTGTATTTTTTGATTGGTTTAACATAATTTTTAATATTCTTTCATAAACGTGATTTTACCGGCTCCACGTGGAGCATCTCACGTGTAGTAATTATATTGTCATTTAATATATTATAATATTTGTGTGTGTGTGTGTGTGTATTTCTATTATTAATACGTCGATCAGATGATTTTCAATAACCAATCAAACTGTTTTAAATTTCACCTCATTTTCACGTGGAAAAATTAGGCATATACACACATATAATTATTGTGTAACTAGTACGACGAGAAAGCAACAGAAAGGTTAATAAACCTTAATACAAGTACGCTATTAAACCATCGTCATTATCATTATTATTTTACTTATTTTTTAATTCTCAAACTCATCTTATTTATTTATTTATTTTATTTATTTATTTAATCATTAACATGTAACAACATGGTTGTTACAATATATATGTATATACATATATATATACTTCCGATATATGGGTGCTGTAAAGTTACAAGAATACGCGGATCGGGATTGAACTAGCACTGAAAATGTTTATTTCTTTTTTTAAAATTATTATCTTTGTTCTCATTTTTTTAGATATTAGTTATACAACTTTTTCTTTTTCATCGATTTCAAAATCATTATAATGCACTATTTGAAATATTTTTATTGGTAAAAAAAAACATACATGTAAAATAATTTATATACATCACATAAACGTCCGGTATTACCTTATTTAAATAAAACTATGCTTTTTTAGAAGGTACGTTCGTTATGAACATATATCCGCCCGTTATTTCGGTCACGCCACTAACGCAACAAATCGTGATTTGTATTGCGGATGTTGGTAGTAGAGGTAAATTCGAAAAAACGTTTTAAATTTTAAACGCTTTGGAAGAGATATCGCTATTTACTGATTTTTAAAAATTTAAATTATTGCAATTTCTATCCTATTTCTTATATAAAGGCAAAACAAAACTTTAAAAAATTATGACGAAGCTGAGTAATATTACAAAAACTTAATCATCTCTACCCTCGTTCCAAAATTCTAGGATAACCGTGTAGCATACCGGCTATACAACGGGCCAATGAACGTCTTTATTTCGGTTGCATTAGCTAGTTCTATATCATATTTATGTTTGAAATGTATATATTATGTTTATGATAAATTGATGAAAAAATTGATTTCAACAATCGTTAGGTCCACTTATAATTTTAGCCACTCCTAAAATAGCGTGTAAGTTGGAAACTAAATTAGACTGTCTTGTTACTGTACTAGGTTATTTTCCCCATTTAGTTTTGTTGTCATTCCCTATGGAATAGCTATTCGACTTACCGGATTTCATATTTTCAACTACTGAATGAACTGTATTTTCTTCGTCTTCCTACTCCGATTCTGTTTCGTGTTCCAGAAGTTCAACAAATTCATAATCACCAATAGAATCACCGTCGCTATCTAATTCGTATTATTCGCTCTCTGTAGGTTCCTCCAATAATTTACGAATTGCAACAAATCCCTTTTCATAATTATCCATATTTTCTTTTAACACTACCACAAATAAAAGAAACAGCGCACGGGTTGGATAATAACAAAAAAGTAACACGAATGCATGAATTGGGTTTAAAATAAACCAGCAAACCAGCAGAAATGCACGGGTTAGGTCTGTAAAAATATTTATCGCTATAATTCACGCGTACGTGACTAAAATTGCTCGGTGATACAAACAGTATTTTTCAGGGACATTATACGGACAGAATACGAGGTCTCGAAATTATATTGACGGTAAATAATTTGAACAAAATAAATATCAACGGTTTGTCAGACCCAACACGTGTATTCGAAGGATATACTAGATTATCCACCAAACTACGAATTTAAGAAAAGAATAATATATATATTTTTGATGTAGTTTCCTTGTTCACAAATGTCCCAGTATCAGAAACTACAGAAATCATTAAAAAGAAAGGCGTTTCAGGTGAAATTGTAGAATTTATAAAAACAGTAACTGCTGATAATGTGTTCTCGTTTGATGGAATATTTTACAAACAAATAGAAGGTATGGCAATGGGATCAAGACTAGCTCCGATATTTGCTAACATTTATATGGAAGAAATTGATAAATTTGTGCTTCGTAACTGGAATCCCAAGTGTTGGTTCAGATATGTGGATGACACATTTGTAGTATGGCAACATGGGCGTAAGAAATTAGAAGAATTTCAAACAAGTTTAAATAATATCCATCCTAATATCAAGTTTACCATGGAAGAGGAGAATAATGGTGTTTTACCTTTCTTAGATGTTCTAGTAAAAAGAAACATAGATGGCACATGGTCAACTAGTGTGTATCGAAAAAGTACACACACTGGATTATACATACATAAAAATTCACACCACAACCCAAGTCAAAAATTGGGTGTTTTCAAAACTTTAACAGTGAGAGCCCAGCGTTTATGTGACAGCAGTAGTATTGAGAATGAACTGGTTAATCTTAAGCAGACTATGATCAACAATGGGTACAGTATAAAACAGTCTGAGAGATATATTAATAAATTTAGTACAACATCTAGAAAAAAACAGGCGGAAAACAAAGAAGAATATAGAGCAAGCATAAAGTTACCTTACATTATGGGAACAACAGATAAGATTGCCAGAGTGTTACAAAAAAACAGTATAAGAACAGTATTTGACACCTATAAAAAGATAAAGAACCTGTTAAATAATAATAAAGATAAAATTCCCAATGGTCATACTGCTGGCGTGTATAAAATTCCCTGTTCGTGTGGAAAAAACTACATTGGACAAACTGGAAGGTCTATTAATACACGCATTAATAAACGCATAAGTAAATCAGCAGTAGCAGAACATCTAATTACAGCGGGTCACTCTATAGATTTCGAGGAGAGGAAGGTATTGGTAAAGGAGCAAAAATATGGGAAGCGAATTGTCCGAGAGGCTATTGAAATAGAAAAGCATAATAATTTCAACAGAGAAGATGGATTTCGGCTACCTGATGCTTGGAAACCAGTATTACTTAACAATAGAGAAAAATTAAAATACCCTACTGAAGTGGCCAACCAACCATTGATTACAGAAGTACCAACCAATCACAATACAGGAATATCAGGTGATGAATCAGCCGATGGTAGGACCAATCATAGCCCTGAAAATATAATTACTACTGACAAATTAACCAATCACAATACAGGAATATCATCTGATAGTAGGACCAATCATAGCCTTGGAAATATAATGACTACAGAAGAATTGACCAATCACCATACAGTAATATCAGGAGATGTATCAGCTGACGGTAGGACCAATCACAGCCCTGGAAATATTAAGTTCCGATTGAGAAGTGCCTATAAAAGGAAATAACTCAAGGGTTTGTGGTTTAGTTCGTTTCTGATGATGAGTGGTGTAAGCCCATTCGAAACGTTAAGTTTTTTGAATAATCAGGACGTGGTTTTCACCGAAAATAATTCTAGACGTATGGAAAACAACCACGAAAGTTTTAATAAATATATATATATTAAAATATAAACTTTTCGAAAAAATTTTGCTTTATAAAGAATTATGAACTCTACACACACTACATCAATGTTCTTAAACACAGACTAATTCTATATATTTAATTACATTTCTTGACGATATACGTGATGGGATGAACGAAAATGGTTTCAACTTTGTGAAATACAAAATTATATTTATATACACTTTTTTCTCTTAGTAGTATCGTAATCAGATGCAGAAATTTTAAATTTTATACATACTTATATATATATATATACATATATATTTACGATGTATATATTTCCATCGTCTCTGACACTTTAAACTTAGCTAAAATATTGAAATGGATTGTATGGAATAACGACTTACTTCTGACCGGTTGATTGATTGATCATCGAATACGCACACCTGTTCTTTTCTATTTGAACGAGAGAAGTATCGTTTTGAAAATCGAAAGAACCGATTCAAAAACACGAAAGATAGCGGTACGCTACCGAGAAATGAGAGTCGATCCATCAAAAACTACCGAAGCATTTCCAGTTCGAAGACGTTCATCATTTTCTGTTAGTTACGTGTTGAGAATAAAGTTCATTTTTAAGACGAATGAAACAAAATTCGGTATATTTTCATTTTTAAATCTCCGAAGAGAATGAGTTAGTTCGCATTCACATCCTTTCTTAGTATGTATAGCGATAGTGCAAAATTTTTACGATATGTGTACGTGTGTAACGTATATCGTTAATCGCGGGTTTCAACATCTGGAAAAATGGAGCGATGTTAAGACTAACTAAACAAATTTTAATATAACATAATTTTTAATATATATATATATATATATATATATATATATATATATATATATATATATATATATATATATATTAAAGACCGACCGAAGGTTCGGTTTCGGCTAGTTTCGGCCAAAAAATCGAGTTTCGGCCACAGTTTCGGTTTCGGCCAAATATTAGCCGAAACTTCGGCCGCGCCGAAACTTAGTGTAATTATGACTCATTAATTGTCGCGCGTCGTTCGGCTAACTTCCGGTTATAACTTGTGTTTAATTACCAATATACTTATGGTAAAATTGATACTATTTTATGTAATGAATGGAATGTTTTAACGAACCTCACAGCCTGTTTGAAATTTTTCTATGAGGCCGCACTTGATTTATCATTTGATGGCGCATGCATATCAATAGTAATACCTTTGATATCATTATTAAAGCGCAAGCTACAAGTTCGATCCGAAAAGGAAGATGAGATGCTGACAAATATGAAAAACTCATTGTACGAGTCATTGAATACCAAATTTTCTTTTATAAAAAGGCACCCTTCATTGATGGCTGCGACAATGCTGGACCCAAGATTTAAATCGAAATATCTCTATTCCAATGAAGTGGATGCTGCAATGAGAGAAATAATATCTTTTTTGACAGAGGATGACGACGACGTCGTAGAGGATCCTATACTTTCTGGTGGTGGAGAAAATGTTCCCTCAGTTTCTACAGAATTGGTATTGCCAGCCTCCAACCTACAGCGAGAAATAGAGAGTCTTTGAGATATACACGATAATATTCCTAAACAGATGCAGGCAACCATATCTGAAGATCAAAAAACTGTTTTGAAAAAAATAATTCAATCTTATCTGTCGGAGCCATTATTGCAACGCAATGCTGACATATATTGTTATTGGAACAGTAGTCCATATCCTACCCTGAGAAAAGCCGTTTTAAAGTATCTTTCTGCTCCACCTACTAGTGTTCCCAGCGAGCAGTTGTTTAGTGCCGCTAGACAAATATACGCAGATCGTCGGAGTAACCTGCTTGGTGAAAACGAAGAAAAATTACTTTTCTTAGCGTACAATATAAGACTTTTTAATTAGGAATATTAAATCTAATTTCAATTTATTATTTAATGTCAAATTGTGAATATAGCATAAATAATAACTATCTTTGTTAAATATTCCAACTATTACTTTTTATTGTATTTTACACGAGTTAATTGTCTGTATTTGTGTATAAAATACACCAGATTTTAATATACAATAGAAAGTTTAATATGTCTAAATAAGTTTCGGTTTCGGTTTCGGCCGAAACTAACACCGAGGCCGAAGATTCGGTTTCGGTTTCGGCTGAAAATGTTGTTTCGGTCGGACACTAATATATATATATATATATTATAACGTATTAACCTATGGGGATCGCCACGTTATTACGTTCAACCTAAGAGAGCGAGTTACATATACTCTGTGATTGCGGACAATTTGCAACGTTCTCACAAAACCCTCTCTTTGGTAGAGCTATGAACTTGTAGGCTGGTAGTGTACCAGATAAAGCTAAATAAAAAATGCCGCAGTCGCCAGCACAGAATACATTGCAAGAAAAAAATATTTATTTAATTTATTCACCGGAAACTAAGCTTCTTGGCGTGGAGCCAACAACTAACAAATTTCCCTACGGAATGACTAGCGTACGTTACGAATTTAATACTATTTATTTTAATTATTACGATGGTTATTTTAATTTTACATGATTCAACATGAAAACAATTTACTAACAATTATTCACATTACCATATAACATAATTCACAAAATATATATATATAAAATTCATTATGACGTACAAAGAAAATATAAAATATAAAATAACGTAACCCGGTGGTGGTACCACCGGTGAGATTGATGGCGGCTTTCAAATCGTGGTGACTTATCAGATATTCCGCTCGTTGTATCTCCGCAGTAAGATAGTATTCAGTTGTTCGGAATTATTTTTTAGTATTTCAAATTTAATTCATTATTTTTATTTTATTTGATCGCGGACGAATGTATTATGTGATAATTATTATAATTAAAACAAGCAATTATTCTCTTTATTATTCCGCTCGATCTCATAACGGACGAGCAGTTCGATCCAATTACAACCTTCCGGACAAAGGTACGATCTCTTCCTAAACAAGTATACCGATTCTAATATTAAACAAATACGCTTATCTCGATCTGGCACGTGTCTACTTACACACACATACATATGTCTATATATATACATACATATATATACATATATACACATAAAACGCCATTATCGGTTGCTGGCTCCACGTGCGACTTGTTTCCTGGAATTTCCCCGTTAATCTACGATTGATCATTACTATTATGTTCTAATTGTAACTTAATAGACGGATAATACCGATATATATATATATATATATATATATATATATATATATCTAATGTCTCGCACGCGCCTATAACCTTCGCTAACCTGTATTATTTTCCACAACCTATTTTATTTATTTTTATTTTTATTATTTATAATAAATGTCTACAATACCCCCTAGATATTAACACGCCATTATATATATATATATATATATATATATATATATATATATATATATATATATATATATACATATATACACTTTAATACAATTTCATCAGATAATTGTCTATCCAATAAGTATTGTGTCTATTAATCTTTCTATTAGATTCAGTTAGTCGGGTAACGTTCTTTACTTATATACTTATATCACCTACGTAAATTACTAGCCACGTTATTTGCATCGATATTACTAGAATTTTTTATTCTTACAAATGGCACCAAAGAATGATGAGTTCTAACTTATTACGTATTCGGAAATTTGCCGCGATAATTTGATAACCCTATTATTTTGAAACCCAAGAACAAAATGACGAAAATATTCCTCGTATAATCACCGACGAGGGAGAAAGTGTATTCGGATGTTTATAAAAATAACTAAGTACC
The DNA here is from genome assembly GCA_032883995.1 of Coronaproctus castanopsis. Classification (NCBI taxonomy): domain Eukaryota; kingdom Metazoa; phylum Arthropoda; class Insecta; order Hemiptera; family Monophlebidae; genus Coronaproctus; species Coronaproctus castanopsis. The sequence goes on along the minus strand of CM065052.1, from coordinate 63,746,684 downwards.
GGATGACTAGATGGAATCCTAGTAGAGATTAAGGATAGACCGATTAGTTTACTATCGGGAAAATATATAAGCTATTCACGCGTGTAATTACAAATCGAATAACACAACAAATTGACTTCAGTCAAACGACAGAATAGGTCGGTTTCAGAACGGGATTCAATATAAATGAACATTTTTTTTAGGTTCCAATATTGATGCGACGAATACGATATAAAATTAAACGCGATCTTTATAAACTACGAAAAAGCGTTTGATTCGGCATAGGTCTGGACAGTGTTAAATTCTTTAAATCACGTTGGAATTCATGATAAATATATCAAGATTATGAAGAACATTCGTAGCGCCGCTACGTTGCAAATATCTATATATATAGGTGATAGCATTTCACCGAAATATGTCCCCATTAGAAAATGCGTTTAAAAACCTGAAATGGATTAACAAAGGTATCAATATTTAAAACAACCTCAGGTTTACAGATGACGTAGCACTTATTAGTTCAAGTCCGAAAGTATATGTTAGACTATCGAAGAGTGTGATTGCTTTTCTAATGTACGACTTTTTCCATAGTAAATTCTAATGCGTTGTACATCTAAAATATTCGCTAAGAACTTTCTGTCGCTCGAATAATTTTTCAATCATTTTCAGATTTTACCTATTATACCGTAAGTCTTTAAATTTCCGTTAATTATTAATACTTCCATTCGTCACCAGGAACATTTAAATATTTACTTCGTAATTATAAATTAGCTAAATCAGATTGCAGAATTATATCGTTCGAATATTTTCTATATATCCCTGCATTTTTCGAACAGTTAAGGTACATAAATCGAATTTATATTTACATCAAACAATATATATATATATATTATACATTTATATCTATATCAATATATAGATATATAAATATATTTTATATAGATATATATTTAGCCGGACATTAATGTACGTCGAATTGATTGATTAAATTTGTGGGAGGTGCTACGGATGATTAATGACCGACTGAAATCAGACAAATTGTCATTAGTCTCGTAAACGAACATATTTTTCGTCAAAGGGTAAACAAAACGAACTTCAACCATCAATAATCGTGTCTGCCTTTGCTTTATATATATATATATATATATATATATATATACACGTCAGTGTGTATTTCACGTTTATATATAAATGTATGTTTATATATATGCACGTATATTCACGAAGGACATTATTGCAAACGTATTTTCAAACAAAATTTATCAATTTTAAACAATAATAAAAATTTAAACACAGTTTTATCAAAAACTGACCGACCGGCGATTTTTCATGTTCACTGGCAATTTTTTCTATTTTACAATTTTTAATGGAACGTCGTTTTATTGCGACTTGTTCTACGGATGTCAACCGTTCCAAGTTTAAAGAACAATTTAATTTGAAATGTACGAGTGCCGCTGTGTGTGTGTGTGTATGTCTGTGTATGTGTTGTGTAGAAGAATGAGAAAAAGATCGGGATAAAATAACATCATTTCAAATACTTTAAGCGATTTTCTTATTGAAAATGTTTCAATTTATATAATACGTGTCTATGAGCGCACCGATCATGGGTCAAAGGGGAAATTGTGCTCCCCGAAAAATAGAGAAATATATACGCCACGTTCCATTTTTAAATATGTATCAAAGTGGCATGAAACTAGCGCTGCGCGAGGATTTTTTCCTTCAGTCAGTTCGTTGATGATGGATCATAAATGAATTCCAAGGTTAATAATGACGTCTGGAAAAAGTTAGAATTGTTGTTTGTTGTTTATCATTCTTCTTTCCAGACAGTTTGGCGTTATTTATAGTTTGCGTTAATTTGAAACAATCGGTTTCCATTGATCGATCATTTTTGATTTTGGAAATATTGTTTCTTTGGTCTTTTTATTTTATTTTAAATCTGCACAGCATTTGCATTTCGAGTAGAGGTATTATTTTAAAGAGTACGGAATGTAGCGATTTTTTTAAGATGTATTTTATTATTGTTGATATTATATTTATGTTGACGGAGTGTTTTGTAAACTTTTGTTTATAACTTTGTTACATATGGACGCTCGTGCTTGTTTCGTTTCTCACGTACATTTTACAATGTAGAAGTGTAAAACGTTGAAATTAATTTAAACTATTATTATTATTATTATCATTATTATTATTAATGTTATTCATCACGCGCTAGTTTTAAATTTGGTCGATTAGTTTTAATTTAAAGCCGGAATAACTAATATCGACAACGACCATGCCGAGAAGTGTAATTTACGAACTTTCCGTTTAAATCGCGCAGTAGGGACCATCGTCTGGTTCTCCAAAAGTTCTAAGCAGTCCGTCTATTCAACTGAACCAAGCCGAGTATCGAGACGTCGCCTATTTCCGTTTTGGTTCCTCGCGTTGTTACAAACTGAAAAAGGTCCTCGATGAGACAAAGACCGATTCTGTAGTACTTTAGTAAAAGCTCCGCGTTCGTTTCCTTCTACATCATTACGAACGAGGAAGTTCCTATCGCAGTTCCTACAGGATTAATTTAATAAATCGGAATTTAGAAAGATTGTTGGTATTTCTACCGTATATAAAGATATATATATATATGTATATGTATATATAATATATTCGTACATCATTAAGTAGACGTGTGCAAATTTAATCGTCCACGATGAACACATTTTCGTTGAAACGGCTCAACAATAACAACCTTTAATTCGATCCATTAAGTTCGAAATTTAGAACCATAGCGTATCTTTCGAAGTATCTTGTAAACTTGGTATCGTCTGCACAGTGTGTCGTCTTGTTTTACTACTAGTCGTAGCGTTCGGTCCTATTCTTTAAGATCGTTTTAAATACCGTTAACAAAACCCGACCGACCGCCATTAGCTCGTCGTTAAATTTTACCAAATATCCGAAGAATATTATCTGCGTTTAATCCAGAGGGTTAACTTTTCGCATAAAATATCGATATCTCTTAAAGACTACTATATAGTGTGTATACACATACTTCTGTTCGTGCGCAAGATTATGTCAAATGCTTTCCAGTGTAGCGAGCGTTGTGTATGTGTACGTGCACGGGTAATTGTATTTCTTTCTATTTACGTGCGTACATTTCAATATGTATTGAGAGTGACTGTGTTTGTGTTTACACGTCTCTATATAGATAAGTATTTTTTACATTCTTACATCACTTTTTTTTTTCAAATTTTATCTTGTGGTTTAATTCAGCTCTGTATACTCGTATCGAATTATTTACTTCTTAGCGTTTGTATTTTAATTGACATTAGCCGTTATGTGAAACCGTATATAAATTAACTAATTAATTATATATATATATATATATAATCTATTAATTCATATAACGTGTAATATGAACGAAACGAACAAAATGTCTTACGATCCGTTTTATTAATTAAATAACCAATTTAAAACTGATCTGCTAGAATCATTCCACAAAAGAGTCAAAGTACCTAAGGGATGCACATTGATTCGCGTCTAAATTAGAAGCACGATGTCCTGCAGAAATTTTCGAAAATTTAAAGCAAAAATGAGAAGTATTTATTGGCTAATAGGAAAGAACTGGACGCTATCTATTGAAAATAAACTACTTTTGTACATTTTTTTTGGATTTATAGAATACAATTACGGGGTTGTATTTCCGATATAGATTCCATAGAATGACGTCAAAATGTTGCATTTCGTACGATCATCCGCCTATATCGATTTGATAATGACATACGTCGAGACTTAAAAATTCCAATGGCCATCGATGAAATTACCAGCTTAGTTGGCAAACATGCAAAAAGATTGGAAATGCACACCGATAAAGTCATACAGTTGCTGGACAAACTGTGAAGATTTAACTTAAACGTCGGAAACCGTGTGATTAATCGATGTTATGAATTAAGTCGGAGTCACTTCGTTAGAAGTGTAACTCTTAACACGTGCTTTCAACTTCATCACCGTTATTGTCAAAGAATACATAGTCGTCGCTGTAATGTTAATTAGAAAAAAAAAACTGGTGGAATATTTTAAATCGTAAAACTGGAATAACCATTATACTAATACGGAATCTCCTACGCGACGAATTATATTATCGTCCTCGAATCGAATAATAACAATTTTAAACGAAAAATTTAATCCGGGTATACAAGTAAGAATATTAAAGTGTATCCGCATTTTGTGCAGACACTTCGATACAGGAATATGTCTGTTAAAATGGCAAAACACACGATGTACGGCGGATATATTCGCTCGTTTAACATGTTGCAACAAGTAGCGTAATCGTTTATAGTAGAATTTTTAAACGGACAAATTTTTAGAGTAAACTGTCTCTCAACCATCGAGTATATACACGACAAAAATGGTGAAAATGTGGATGGGTATTAACCTCGCGATTAAATTATTCGTTGAAAAAATAAGAATAAAAAAATCATCTCCACGCAAAAAACAGCGCAGAGTTTTAATTGGAACAATTAACAACGAAAAAGAAGTATTACACGAGGTTGCCGATTAGGAGCGAAAGATAAAAACCGACATAATCGAAATTTTTTTCTAGTAATAAAATTTTTTTACAAACATCGACTCTATTTAATTTTACTTTTTAATTAAAATTTCATTCTAAATAAAGTTAAAAGGAATAAATTTAAAAGTATTTTTTTTTATGTTATCGATATAAAATTATCATCAGTATTATTATCCACTTCGTTATTATTATTATTATTATTATTATTACGGGTTTAATTAATTAAAAGCGCAGACAAAGGAAATTATTCGTAAAATTATCGTACAGAATAATTCAAAATAAAGTTAATAGTAAATAATTCCGGTACGTACTAGAGGGGCGATGATATCATTTGCATGTAAATATGTGAGTGTGTAGCAAGGACGTCACTATGGACCACTTTGACCATGTGTTATGTTTGAAGCTGAATAATGTAAATGATCGTATGTGGCGTGACGTTATAATGTGCGCGCGTGTGTGTGTGTAAAGCAGATAAATGTTGTATGTACGTTTGAATGATGTAGACACGTTATATGCGACGAATGACGATGAAAAGAGATAGAAATAGTATTTTTGAAGACTGTACGTGAAATAATATAAATGTATTTATTGTTAGTAAATGTTAAGACTCGGTACGGTACACACGTTTACATCGTGTTGTTCTTTTTATTCAGACAATAATTTACGATACTAACTTATAGAGGTTATTCGACAAATTTGAAGTCAGTAGCAATCCTAATGTTCGCAGAATGCATTCAGACAGTCTTCCAGACAATCCTCCAAGGCGTCTGCGCAGGAAGTGGTGCCGAGATGCAATTCCAATCACTTAATAAATCTGGTCTTATTCAAAAGACAACACGTTTTTTTTTTTTATTTTAATTATTGTATTTGACCATTCCTATACTATTCCTACAAATATTTAATTTCCATCAAGTTACTCTTTTCTCTTCCTCATAGTCTAGTGTTATACTGGAGTCACTAGACTAACATTAATTTCCTACTTACGTGATCACCGTTGTTTGCAGCAATTAATGCTGGTATGATGTTTAAAAGAAAAAAAAAAAAAGAAATTAATTCGAATTATACGTACAAGTAAAAATGGAAACGGTTAATCGGAATCGGAAAAAACGCGTAAGAGAACCAGTTGTTTCATGTGTTCTTCCTTGAATCGGGTAAAGCAGCTTTACGGATTTCTAATAATCCAATCAGTTGCGTCACCTTCCAGTTTCGTGATGTCTTAAAAATTGTATTTAACCGGACACGCTTTACGCAAAAACAAGTGAGCGATGGATTGCTCCTCGTTATACATAGTGAATTTTCTGAAATTCCCTATTTTTTCAAGTTATCGCCAGCTCGTCCAACTTGTGTCCGCAATCTTTTGAGCGATTTCCACGGGGTATAGTTTCTGCATCTACAGAATACTCCTCCCTAGGTTTATTGGGAGCAATTCTCTCGGCTAATCCTTTCAACACGGGCGATAGTAGCATATTTGTTTCATCTGTAGAGAACGCGTTAGCCGTAGTTGTAATAAACTTTTGGTGAAAATAAATAGCTAAGACTAAATACAATACATAAATGTAAAAATATATCAGGACAATTGTAGCGTATTTATTAGATGACGCAATGCCACCGGGAATAGTGAAAGGAGTAAGATAAAAGGAAAAATAAAAATGGTTGGAAAACAAACATTTTTTTTTCTTTTTTATATGCGAATGGAGTTAGCTATAATGCCGAATAAGAATACCTCGTATTTACTTTTCCTGAAGGAATTCCATATAAAGAAAAAAGAAAGAATGAAATGAAGATGTAGGTACAGATTTCTTTTTTTAAGTACAAATACCGTTATACTTTTAAGAAAATAAACACTTAACGCAGTCTCGATTTATAGTTGCAAAACGTTTCTCGGAAATACGTTTATAAAATTTGTTACATACCAGCCGAAGAATATAAGAGGTATAATTGAGCGTTTCCAATATTCGATTATTGGTCATTTATTATCGACAAGAATAAGTTGAAATTCGATTACATTAAATGACACAACACGGAGACAAAATTATCGATCGAGAAAGATATGTAATAATAGGTTTTCAGAAAGTAAAAAATACCTCGACCTACAAAAAAAAAACACTTGAAAACATAAGAAGAACTTTTTTTTATTTTATTTTATTTTATTTTATTTATAGACGTTCGATTTATCATTTGCGTCTTAGAGTATAAGCTGTTTATTAGGTTATCTGTAAGGTACTGTAAAATATTTTTAATTTTGTCCGGGTTATATTCGAGTATTGTTTTTATTGTGTCATGATTTAGGTTTTATTTTATACGTTGGATTCTGTATTTTGTACATTCTAATAGTATGTGGTTTATATTTAATTGCGAATTGCATTCATGGCAGATGGGTGGAGGGGTCCTATTGAGTAGGTGTTGTAAAGTAACGTGGTACGTAGACGAGCTAGCGTTTTTTCTGTTTTTCTTTCTTTCTGGTCTGTTGTTTTCCAGTTTCCTAATTTCGGCTTAATCTGATATAGGTGTGTATGTGTACATTGGGTCTCCCAGAATTTTTGAAATGACATTTTAATTTTTTGTATAAGGACTGTATGTAAATCAGTAATGTGAGTTGATTTTATTGCTTTTATATTCGTAGGAGTTGTTTCGACTATTCTATCAATGTTTTCATTCCCAGCTATTCCGGAATGGGCTGATGTCCATAAAAGAACAAGTTCATTGTTATTTGAGATGAGGTTGTTAATAATGTGTTTTAGGTTGAAAGTATATGAGTTTGTATTTTTAATATATTTTTGAATGTGTTTAAGAGCGCTGTAAGAATCTATTGCAGATTACATATTTATTCGGTTGTGCTTGTTTAGATATGTATTTTAAAGCTTTATAAATTGCAAGAAGTTCTGCAGTAAAAACTGGATTCTGGTAGATAGTATACTTGGGATTGGTTGGGTGTAAGATAGGCCGATGAGGTTTGATTTGTGAACTTTAACGCGTCAGTGTATATTTGTGTATAATCGCCGTACTGTTTTTCCAAAATGTTGTAAAATTTTGGTTTGAGTATATTTGTAGGTGTTAAATTTTTCTTTTATTTTCCCAGTTCTGTGTTTATTGCTATTGTAAGCTTTGTCCAAGGTGGTATTTTTGGAGCTTGGTTTGTTTTAATTTGCGGTAATCGATATTGAAGTTTTGCTAATGTATTGTTAACGCGTTCTGATAGGGGTTTGGAAGCATTTGGCTTGTTTAAGAAAGTATGATGAGATTTATTCGTTTGTAAGGACTGGGATGTTGGATTGGATGGTGTGCAAATTGATTGTGTGTAATATTTTAGTGCTAATATTTGTCTTCTGTATCGGAGTGGTAATATGTTTGCTTCCACGTGTAAAGCTGTGTTTGAGGTAGTGTGAAAGGCTCTCAAGGCAATTCTAATAGCTAGATTTTGAATAGAGTTGAGTTTTTTTAGTGTAGAATAGGCTGCGCTACCATATATTATACTAGCGTAGTCCGATCTGATTAGAATGTATGATTTGTATAACTGTATTAATGTTTTTCGGTCAGATCCCCACGATGAATTATTTAACATTCTGAGCATATTTATTTTTTGCAAGCATTTTATTTTTAGTCTATTTATGTGTTCTTTCCAACTTAGTTTCGGGTCCAATATTAGTTCTAGTATCTGAAATGAATCTGTATTTTTTATTTGTATTGTATCCATGTGTAAGTTTGGTGTAATTACATTTCGTTTTTTGCTGAAAGTTATATGCTTGGTTTTTGATGATGAGAAAGTAAATCCTTGAGATTTAGCCCAGTTATTTAAGTCGTTTATTGTATTCTGCAATAAAGGTTCCACAAATTTAGAGTCCCGATTTGAATAGTATATTGATAAGTCGTCAGCATATATACAGTACTTTACTGGAGTTGGTATATGTTGTTTAATATTAGCCATGGCTATAATAAATAACGTAGGGCTATTTACAGATCCTTGAGGGGTACCATTTTATTGAATTTTTGTATCGGATAAAATAGAATTTATCTTTACTCGAAATTTTTGGCGGTGTAAAAAGTTGCAAATGAAAATCGGTAAATTTCCTCTAAATCCCCACTGATATAGAGTGAGAAGAATTCTTTGTTTTCAGAGTTTATCGAAAGCCTTTTCCAAATCAAAACTGACAACAGTTGTAGTTTTATTTTCTATTAAATTATTTTTAATGTCTGTTGTAAGTTTAGCTAATAGATCCTGAGCGCTTCTTTGTTTCCTGAAGCCGAACTGTAAGGGATCCAAGAGTTCTGAGCTTTCTAACTGCCACAGCAATCTATTATTAACAATTCTTTCGAGTAACTTGCACAGGGTATTTGTGAGAGAGATCGGTCTGTAGCTAGCCGGGTCTAATACATTCTTGTTTTGTTTTAGTATTGGAATAAGATGAGCTTCTCTCCATGCCTCCGGAAACGACTGAGTTTGCCATATTATATTTAAAAAGTGTAAAATGGCTTCTTTAGAGGATGAATTAAGTTGTTTTATCGTGGAAATGTGGATTCCGTCTGGACTGGCGGCTGAGGGCCCATTGCATTTAGGGCGATATTAAATTCGTCTTTAATTATGGTAATGCTATAGCTGAAGTTAGTTAATGATGTGAAATCGGGGACATTAGTACTTTCTTCTATTTCTTTGTACTTCCTGAAATCGTCAGGATAGTTTTGATTAGATGATACTTGATAGAGAAGAACTTTTGTTAACACCTAGTTCGTATAAATAAAAAAATAATCCGCATTTGAAATGTAGTATAGAAATAAATACGATAATTAAGATGATTCTAATTAAACTAAATATTCTGAAAATGCAAAAAAAACTGGTACAGTGTTACCAAAAAATCTATATAAATAACCCCGTTTCATATTTTTTTCTTTTCTCTTTTTTTTTTTAAATAAACTGCCCTGTAGGAAGTCCGTTTACACTACTTAAAATCTTAATAATTATTAAAAGTACCGAACGACTCATTACATTCCTCCAGATACCACCACATACTGGAATAGCTGGAAATGAACTACCATATAGAACAGAAAAGGAAGCAGCAACTACATTGTGCTTAATTTACCAATTCCATTCGCAGACCTCAAGATTATATATATATATATATATATATATATATATATATATATATATATATATATATGTAATTGTCAGTTGGATTATTTCATTTTCTTTTCATAAACGGACATCAGCGAGCAATTGTATCTCAATTTCCCGTCACATCCATTAATTGCCGTATTTCTTTAATTCCTGTACATAATTTCATATTCTATACCCGTGATATCTTTGATCTGCCAGTTTTCCGTTTATTCCCTATTTTCCTCGGAAATATCAGTTATTTTGTACCTGTTCTCCATCATAGTGTGTCCCAGCAATATATGCGATTGTTAGTAATTCGCATGTTTTCGTGCAAAAACGTTATAGGATTCTCCTATTTATATGTCTCAAAACAGCATATCCGTTAACATTTTCTATGTCAGTATATATATATATATATATATATATATATATATATATATATATATATATATATAAATTACTATTATTATTACACTATCTCCCTCGTTGATGGGTATGAATGCAGCAATTGTCATTTATGTTTATGATGAATATAGGATACTAAGTTGATACGATGAGTCGTCTGGAAACCGCCCAGGTTGCAGACCATCTGCTCTTGTTAATCGCCTGCAATCGAACTCTGGTTGACTAGCGGGTTTTTAATCATGTTTGGGGAGGTGACCTTCTGCACCGGTATTACACTATCTGCGATTTTCTAGATCATTGGCGAATACATCCTTACAGCGCAGTTTAGAGTTCATCCAACATGTCTTTTTTTCAAATTCTAGAACACCATATAGCATTTTCTGTGGTACGCGGTCATCATGCATTCGCAAAAGATGACCGATCCATTTCATGCGTCTTTCAGTTAATATTTGCGCAATAGATTTAACTGTTTCTACAGATAAAACTTTCTCTTTTTACACGAACGGTTTTCAGCTCATTTTCATTACACTTCCTAATCAACTCGGATGATAGACCTACAACTTTTTAAGGTGCTTTTTCAATAATTAGCTAAGTTTCGCTTTCATACATTATTGTTGGCACTACGATAGCTTTATATAGCGCTAATTTTATTTTTGTTGACAAATTTTTATGTGTATATATATATATATATGTATATATTTATGTGTGTGAAGTTCTACAAGTGATTAGGTATGTATATGTACGTACATACACGCTACAAACACCAGCCAAACATTTTACACAGTTATCTGGAATCGAGAGTGTCTTTACCAACGAACCGTATGTTACAATTATCAATATTATTATTTATTATTATCAGTATTATTATTATTATTGATGATGAAGACGATAGTGACGAATATTTGAAGCACTATAATTATCAAAAAAACATACGTCAAATCAAATCAAGCGTATTTCAGCAAGTATTACAAACATATGAATAACAATTAATTAACATTAAACGAGTGTTCAATATTTGTTATATATATGCATCATGTTATAACGGTATCACATACTTATGCACACAAAAACAACTAATCGGACCTAGTACACAAGTTTTATAACACCCTAATAACGTGTCAGGCACACTAATGTATAGAGATTCCTCAGAAATAAGCAGAATCATATAATTTACGTGTATACCATAGTTAATTCGTACAATATTACAACAACTATATTATGTAAATTACGTCCTCGTAATCATTGCTCCATAAACATATATACACATAAACATACGTAATAAATATATATATATATATATATATACAGGCTATAATACCGATTAAAACCGCGTGTACATTTAGGTGAAGTAAGTCTAGAATTAATTACCAATTAAAAGTTTTGATAAACAACACATTTTTTTAAATAGTACCGACACGCGAATAATTAAATTTTCGCATACATAAGAGTTTCAAAAAAGCATTATAGGAGTACAAAAATAAAATATAAATATTCCACGCACTGAACCTCTATTGAAAACTTAGGATGAATATCTAAACAAATGGTATTTTCCTCACAATTTTATTATAAATTATTGGAGAAATCATTTACAAGAGACGTCGCGTATTCTCCTACGACAGTGTACTATTCGCTCGATTGTTTCTACGTTTTAAGTATCGTGTTAAGAGCTTACTTTTAAAAATTTTTAATTTATTTTTTTACTACCAGCGGTAATATAAATTTTAACACCCTTACTAGAATGATATTGAATTTTGGCTCTTGCATCAAACCTTGTCCTTCGAATCTAGTAAAATGGCCGTTTATTCCTAAATATATATGTCAGTAATTAAAAGTGATACAGTTCTCGAATATACAAAAATTGTCCATGCGAACTGATGTTTTTACTTTAAAACAATAAGTTTCGCAGTTTTTTTAAACACGCCTTATAATTAACATTTCTCAATTGTTCCGTCAAGTATTTGCTTGTCGACAGATTTACCCTTATATATAATTTACATCCTCCTAATATAATTACGTAATGATTTTCATAACTTAGATATATTGAATTACACTTACACTTGTTTTCACTGAACATCATTTGCTCACATCCATTTCATTTCCACATTTTCAGTCACACTTCTTATTTTTAATTTTCTTATTATGTAATTATTTTAATTTCTGATATATATATAAACATATACATATATATCATACTTTTTTTATTTATTTTTTGCGCTAGTATTTGTAGCAGCACTTTCGTAGCGTCGCTATTCTCAATACCCTCTCAGTTTTATTTTTTTACAATGCCCTTTTTCCAGTTTTTCTTTATTTCGAATTATTATTTATTATTTTATTTACCACCGTTTCATCCATCAACCAACTTTTAATTTTCTGTTTTTTTATTTTAATAATTGTCTCTTTTAATATGTCATTCGGGATTTCATTTAACATTCTTGTCATAATATATTCGTATATTTGTGCGCCATATCCTCGGTATCGGTACTTTATATTTTAATTGTTTCCTCAGTAAGTATTTTATCTGTATACTTTTCTCATATTTTATATCGCATCATTTACGATATAATTCCATATTTTCACTATCAAATACATAGACCATTTACGTCTAACATTTAATTTTTTTTTTAATTCACTCGTCTATTTATCTTCGCGTCGAGTTATTAACCTCGAGCATTTTTTCTGTACTCTTTTAATTTTTTCTGTTTATATTTTATTCCCCGTGCTTTTGAATGCCGTACCTAAATCTTGATTTTACTAAAGCGTAATATACCATCTTCAATGTATCATTTTCTACATAGTTCCTTAGCGTATATATTGCTGGTGTTACTGTTTTTATTTCGTTTTCTGTATATTCCATATGCATGCTCCGTCTTAAATGCCTATTATTATTCTTAAACATTTGAAAAGGTCTGACATGTTGATTAAGAATGCTTTAGATACCTCGGATGGCCTTTCGAATATAAAGACGTTCCGAAAATGGAACAGTTTATAGGATGTTATAAAGAAGAACGTACCGTGTTTTGGTCGTATCGTACAAGTAAGAGTCTAATGAAATTTTTCAACTCACGCTACAAGACCGAATAGATGGGAAAAGAAATCCGTAAGGAAAATGAAGAACCGATCGGTTCAAAGTCGACGCGAGACAAAATTCGATGACATATTTTATGAATATCGTTTCATTAGTGAACTATGATAGGTGAAACTGTGCGCGATTCAATGCGGGTCGGTAAATTTAAAATTGTACTCCATACAACGGCGAACCACTTGTGAATAAGTGCGCGCACTTACACTACACATATTGATGCAGTGTTCGGAATATGCGAAGACGTGTACAAGTTTATAGTTTGCATAATACCGTCAATTCACGCAACGTTGCGCCTAGGCCGCTTTTGTATTATAAGCAAAATTATATATTCGCGAATATTTAATATTGAATTAATTTTAAAACAAAAAATTATTATATCTACTATCATCGTCGTTTTTCGCTCGCTCGTCTTATTTCGTTATAACTCCAGTAGTTCCTACGTAAATTAACCCGTATTAATTATCTACTCGGTACAGAGTGCTCGCTTCGGTGGATTATATGCTTGTACGATGCTGAGTGGTAGTTTGCCTTGTACATCTTTGCGATTGCTTCGTCGGTATTTGAGTCGAAAATTTATTTTCTGCGAGCTCCGCACACTAAAACGAGCTTTCGTTCAATTGAGCAGAGTCGTGAGAATTAAAGGTTAAGTTTTTGTAATATTATATATATATATACACATACTTTTTAGGCATGTATATTTTACTAGTTTGCGTACAATTTTGAAAATTTTATTGACGGTCATTCTGAAAAATCCTTCATGGAAAATGTTACCTCGACCGTGACGAATTTAGTCTGTACTTCAATGTCTCCAAAACAGGTAGAAGGGATAAAGATAGACGGATGGTCAAAACGCACGAAAGTTGCGAGTATTGTACGAAATTCCGTCTAAGTTGTTTTCCATAATATAAACATATTTTTTTCAAAAATGACATTTTTAAAAACCCGGGTTTTTCCGTATTATATATATATATATATATATATATGTATATAATGGCGTGTTAATATCTAGGGGGTATTGTAGAAATTTATTATAAATAAGAAAAATAAAAATGAAAATAAATAAAATAAGTTTTGGAAAATAATACAGGTTAGCGAATGTTATAGGCTCGTGCGAGACATATTAGTATAGATATATATATCGGTATTATCCGTCTATTCGCGCTCTTTATAATATAAATGATCGTGTTTCGTTCGCGTGGATTCTATCACATGTTGGAATCCAGGGTAATACGCTCGCGGACATTGCAGCAAAAGAAGGCTCGCTGTTTTTTCCGATACCAAACATCCAAATACCACCAAGTGATCTTCAAACGCATGTGATGAAGAAGTTATTACAGATATGGCAACAACAGTGAACCAGCACTCCAAACACGCATGAACTACGCCAGATTCGAGACACCATCAAACCATGGAACACATCATTATCGACCAACAGAAGAAATGAAATCGTTATCACAAGACTCCGCCTAGGCCACTCCAAACTCACTACATATCCACCTCCTATCAAATCAACCTCTCCCACTCTGTTCCAATTTCAATTCCCATGTTATAATTCAACACTTACTCGTTAGCTGTCCAATTTATAATTCTTACCGAGTACAAATTCTTCAATCGTCCACCCTTTCCGAATTCCTATCTGATCATCCTATTAAATATTTAACTCCTATATTCTCATGCTTCTGGCCTAGCCGGCAGTACACGGCATAACAACAAAGAAGAAGACGAAGTTACAAGTAGAACACAATAGTAATGATCAATCCTAGATTAACGGGGAAATTCCAGGAAACAAGTCGCACGTGGAGCCAGCAACGGATAATCGCGTTTTATGTGTTTATATATATGTATGTGTATATGTATGTATGTATAAGATACACGTGCCGTATAAAGATAAGGGTATATGGTTAACATTAGAATCGGTATCCTTGTTAAAAAGAGATCGTAACTTCGTCCGAAAGGTTGTAAATGGATCGAACTGCTCGTCCGTTACGAGATCGAGGAGCGGAATAATAAAGAGAATAATTGCTTGTTTTAATTATAATAATTAACACATAATACATTCGTCCGCGATCAAATAAAATAAAAATAATGAATTAAATTTGAAATAGTAAAAATAATTCCGAACAGCAGAATACTGTCTTACTGCGGAGATACAACGAGCGAAATATCG
Organism: Coronaproctus castanopsis; assembly: GCA_032883995.1. Taxonomy (NCBI): domain Eukaryota; kingdom Metazoa; phylum Arthropoda; class Insecta; order Hemiptera; family Monophlebidae; genus Coronaproctus; species Coronaproctus castanopsis. The sequence continues at coordinate 63,731,425 of CM065052.1, read as the reverse complement.
GATAAGTCACCACAATTTGAAAGCCGCCATCGATCTCACCGGTGGTACCACCGGGTTACGTTATTTTATATTTTCTTTGTACGTCTTAATGAATTTTATGTATATATATTTTGTGAATTATGTTATATGGAAATGTGAATAATTGTTAGTAAATTGTTTTTATGTTGAATCGTGTAAAATTAAAATAACCATCGTAATAATTAAAATAAATAGTATTAAATTCGTAACGTACGCTAGTCATTCCGTAGGGAAATTTGTTAGTTGTTGGCTCCACGCCAAGAAGCTTAGTTCCCGGTGAATAAAATAAATAAATATTTTTTTCTTGCAATGTATTCTGTGCTGGCGACTGCGGCATTTTTTATTTAGCTTTATCTGGTACATTACCAGCCTACAAGTTCATAGATCTACCAAAGAGAGGGTTTTGTGAGAACGTTGCAAATTGTTCGCAATCACAGAATATATGTACCTCGCTCTCTTAGGTGGAACGTAATAACGTGGCGATCCTCAACGGGTTAATACGTTATAAATTGTCCATAATTTATATATATATTTCAAAGAATGTAAAACATTTGCTGATTTTTTTGTAGCATACTTAAGAATAAGATTATGTAATGTGCTGATATGTTACACTAGCCCTGTACAATACTGTAATATATTTGTACACTTCAAGCTGTGCTTGTTCATTGCGTTAAGAGCAAAACTCAAAGAAAAAAGAAACGTCTGGACGTTCGAAATAAAAGAGCGCGAGAGCTTCGCTTCCTTATGTGCTATTCGCTCCGAAGATATACAATGCTAGTTGGTATTTCTGGAAAATGTTCAATCCGATAAGACGTTATTAACACGTTCTATACGTTATTTTCCCAAAAATTAGTTTCCAGCTTCGACATATTTCATTATAGGTTTTTTTTTTCGAGTTAACGCCGTTGTTATTTTAACATTTACTCAAATTCCAAGTATGTCTTCTTTCGCAAAAAATGATTCTTCGGTCAATTTCGTTATTCGAATACTAAGGAAATTCAGATACGTTGGCAGTGGTATTGGATAACATAAAATGGAAAAACTCGGCGATAAACTTGATAGATGATAAACAAGCGTCAGACGTTAGAGTGGAAAAACCGTCGTATCGGCATCGAACCGGTATAAGTAACATGCGATAAGCCGAAGATGCGTATTTAAATTTCGTCATCTTCGTATTAGGCTCATCTTCTATTCAGAAGTTTGCAACTTACTAATATTTCGTACGTCCCGATCTCCGGCTTTTCTTAAAATTTCAGCCGATTCACGGGGCGACATGTTCCGAATGATCAATTTCAGCCTTCTTGCTCTCCGGCGGTATTTTTCCTCGTGTAACAGTCACGAATTTCCGTAATCTTATGAGCAATCTATTTTCTTTTTCTTTCTTTAACGTCTTTCATTAATTTTCTTCTTCAATAATTCTTCTTATTACCGTTTCGTTTGTAATACGATCGGGTCCTATTTTTAATGTCCTACGGTAGATAGCGCCGCATATCAAACGTGTTGATTATTTCCTCGTTATCAGGTCTAATTATCCGTATCTAAGTACTAAGCAGGCGTAACGATTTAATATTCTTTTCTTCGAGTTAGTTTTGTGTTCTTTAATACTGCGCTTAAATTATTTGCTTCCCCATTCCACATTTTTGTTTAATTTTTTTTTCGATCAATAGTATCATTACAGCTCCCAGATTTCTGAATTCCGATACGTACCTTATTACTTCATTACTTAATGCGAACGTTTGTATTTCTCGATAATCTTAATTACTTTAGTTTTTCTGGATTTTACCGTCATTACATATTTCAAAACCGGCTATATTACTTTCGTTCACCATTTTCCGGTGCATATTTCTTTCTTCTATATATTTATTTGATGCGCGAATGCTATATATATATATATATATATATATATATATATATATATATATATATATATATATATATATATTCTGCCAGCCATCGACGATGTTCTCCGCTAGTGAGTGTATTACTATGTAGTAGGAAACCAGCGGTAAAAACATACGTACAAACTTATGCGACGGTACTTGTTTTTCGCAAATTCCGGTACGTATGTCTTGTTCGAAATATGAAATACCTCGAATACAAAATTGTCAAGGGCAGAGTATTGTCCGGTTTCTTAATAAAAAAAAAAATGTCGATCGATTTTAGTCAACCCCCAAGACGATATTAAAGACGGTTGCTGAGAGTTCGTGGCCCGGCAAGTTTAAAACTCGAAGTACATTCTCGTCTTAACTCTGACTTCGATTAAGACGTGAAACTTAAGTCGAATGCTAATCGAATCGATGAAAAACTTATTAAGTCCTTGTCGGATGTTTCAGATTAGTTTTCGTTCTTTTATTTAGGTAATAAGCTTTTACTCTCTGGATGCGAATTAATTTTTTTTCTCATATATATATATATATATATATATATGTATATATATATATATATATACATATATATATACATAATATAAATATATAAATATAAAGAATTTAAACGATGAAGTTCGAACGACGAGGCGTGGCCAACAGAAGAGCTGGACGTTAACAACAGCAGCAATAACGATGGTGGTAAAGCGAGAAATAACCATAAGAAAACGCGTTCTAAATTGTTCTTTCATTATATACATATATATATATATATATATACAAAATTTCTTGACAGACCATTGCGGAGGGGGTTAGGTTGAGAAACGTGTTCCGAATACTTAGGATATAATTTTAAAAACGAAATGCGGGCTCGGTAGAACGATATGCGTTTAAGGCGACCTCGATAAGAACTACGGAATGCCGTTATAAGCTCCGTCTATAGTAATGGTCGTTAGCCTACTAGACGGCGGATGAAATCTTTAATTAAGATTCATCGTTAGGAACTGTCGTGTCCAAAGCCTATAACTGTGTTTTCATTTATTTCATTCGTTGCTCGAATAAAAAAAAAAAAAAAAAAAAAAAAAGGATTATTTTTACTATTAACGTTATTATTATAAATATTATTATTATTATTATTATTATTATATTATGATTATTATTAATTATGGCAGAGACGACTGCCTAACTTTTATTTTCTCTGACGTACGTGTATTATCGAGATTGGCCGCAACGAAAGAAGAAATACAAAATGGAAAAAAAATGACAGCCTAATATCGATTATCGATTAGCTCTGTATATCCTCGATATTCGTTGGAATAAAAGAAAATTTTATTCTCCATCGTTCGTATATAATTGGATAATAGTAATAATGATAATAATGATAATAATAATAATAATGTCACCAATCTAAACATAAGTAACGAACAAAGAAAGAACAATAGCATAAAAATTTCTTAAACGAAAAACTAGCGTGTCGAAGAAATTTACGATAAAATAATTCTACGGAGGGAGATGAGCGGGTGTACATTTCGAGGGAACGACTGTGGTTTTTTTAAATTTAAAAGACCGTAGATTGAATGGATGGATATGGTTAAGTAGTTAGAAAAAGAAATAATTTCACATAAATTAGACAAAAAATAATTAAACAAAATTTTTAACCGATACTTACGTAACGCCCACGATGGCTGTAACAGAGAATTATAATATAGTAAAAGAAAATTTCTACTTGTTAATGATGCTAACGGGAAAAAAAATTATAACAACGGCATAATAATAATAATAATAAGAAGAAGAAGAAGAAGAAAATAAAAGGATGACACTTTTTAATTAAAACGTAAAATAAGTCCCATGTAGGAAAAGATTTTCACGTTTATATTGTCTATGTTTACATTTACTATACGCATAAATTGGCCTATAGTCGACGTACAATAACGAATGACGAAATGATAACGAAAATCCTAGAAGGGAAAACAACCTATATCAGATACCGAGCAAGACCGCGGACACGAAATGTATAACACGTACAACCAATTAAAAACAAAATAGCATGGAATAGGATCGAGTGTAGCCTCACCTAACTTAACCTAACCTAAAATTCAAACGTGAATCCAATACTATCTTAGCTTCTGGTGGCATGGTCCCCTTACTTATAATTAATTTCTCATTTACCTGACTATATTATTAATATGTTCAAATATGTAATGAAATCTGTAGAAACTCCAAGCTGGACGACGATAATACGTGATTACAAATAAGAATACGGAATTCTTTTATTAGTAACATTTCCCCCCTCCCCCAATTCGCAAAAACGACGGGGTAGATAAATATATTGTGTAAGTGAAGTACAAATACAGTAGAAATAACAGATTGTTCAGAACCCGTACAATTAAGTTTACGGAATTTGTGAAATTGAACTGTTTTACAATATTATAATAATAATTTGCATACATAAATTTAAACTAGTTGAGATTATATAATTAGTTTATAAGTTAAAACAAATTGTATTTAAAATGTTTAGGATAGGTGTAATTATATTTAATTGCATAAATAAGTTTTATTAGTAATATTAAGACAGGATTTTCCTTTAAATAACGGATATACGACGGACATAAGTATTTTCGAAAAAATGTAATCCATTATCCGAGATTTAACCCGAAATAACGAACGTGTTTCGACCAGCTAACTCTCTTACCTGTTGAATTCACTCTAATTTCAGAGAGTCAAAGCCAGACGCCTGTCAGTGAAAAATGTAGCCTCAGTTTTGAGTTTAAGTTGTCCCGTTTTATAATAACGCGAGATGGGAATTTGTTTCTGTCTGTAACTTATTAGTAATTGCTTTAATTATATAAGAAGTGTAAAGGGGTCTGTGTTGTCCGCGTAACAATCTGAATACTAGGAAAATTGGATAAAAACAAAGTAAACAGAAAGCGACTCAAGCACGTTTTCATAGTAGATCCGAATTAATCGATGATTACGTGAAATAATCTGGTTTCCTTCCGCGTGTGCGTTAAGAAATATAATTTTTTTTTTTCTTTAATATTATGTAAATCTCCATACGCCGTTTGTAACTATCAGGGTTATTACAGCGTACGAAGACGTGTGTCTAGTTTATATGTATGCTAGGAGTCCGCTTTCTCTTGCAACACCCAGAATACCACCTATTGACTGAGGGTTGTTTGAGAGTATTTTGTGTATCGGGTCCTGTATTTTGTGTTTTAGCCTGTGTGGTGTGAGTGTTTGGCAGTTGTAAATTAAGTGTGTGACGGTTGGTTCTGTTAAATGTCCGCAGAATGGGCAGTTTGTTGGTGGAGGGCTTTTGGTATAAATATAATTGTGTGATATGGCTGTATGACACACCCGTAGACGGTTCAAAGCACCATATTCTTTTCCGCTTGTGCCATCTGCAGGCCACAATGGTTCTATGGTTGATTTTATGCTCCTCAGGAAGGTTGTTTGTGATGTCCAGTCGGTGGTGCATTCCTGTTTGCTGTTATTCATGAGTACATGTACTAATGTTGATGAAGGTGGTGAGTGTTCTGGTACTGGTGAAATTCTATAGACCGAGCTTCAAGGTCTACTTTATCACTTCCGTGCATCCCAATGTGATTTGGGATCCACAGAAAGCGGATTTCCCATCCTTCCTTATGTATTGGATTTCAAATATTATGGTATTTTTAATATCTTGACGACATATTAGTTGTAGAGAGGAGAGGGAGTCTTATAACCAATGCTTTTCGACATGTAAGTACAGCTGATCTGATGTACTGAATACAGTACATAATTCCATACAACTCTGCATCCAGAGAAGTGCAGCCATCGCTCAGTCGGATTGAATGTAGTATATTATCAATTTGGTAAGAGCAAGCTGCTGGTGAATTCTTGCCGTCTGCTGTAGATTTTGCTCCGTCTGTGTATGCGTGTGTATAGTCATTGTATTTTTGAAGAGTGCTTAATACCATTTCTTTTATATTTGTAGGGTGTGTAGATTTATTTTGCTGTGTGAGAGATAAGTCTATTTTTGTTTCGGAATGGTCCCAAGGAGGTATCATTATATTGTAATTCAATGTTGAATTTGGAATGAAGCTTATGTGATATGTTGATAGTATGTTAAGTAGGTTTGGTATAGGGTCATTTGTAAAAATGGGGTTAGGGGATGTACGTTCTTTGGTGTATGAGAATGTTTTATTGTAGCTAAGCAGACGGCTTAAGTAGAGGTATGGTATTTTCTGTAGTGTATAAGTGGAAAAGATCCTGCTAATGAACACAAGCTCTTTCATGGTGATGAGGGATGTACTGCAAGGATGGATCGGAGTCCAGCATGGTGCACTCTATCTAATTTTGGGTGGTGCGTTGCTTTACTATCTGCATGTGAGGGGGCTTGTTAATTGTTTTTGGGGCTGATTGTGCTATAAAAGATATTTCACATATTTCATAGTCTCGTGTTGATGGGTGGGGTTGTTTTTTGGAGGGGTTGGGTGGTTGCGCGTCAGAGTCTGTATTGTCATTGATAGCTGTGATGGTTGTGGCTTTTGAATCATTAAATTTGTTCAATTTTTCATCTTTGTTATCACTTTTTCCACTGTCGGTATTTGTTTGTTCCAGAGCGTCAATTATAGAAATCACTTGGATACTCGGTGTTTGTCTTTGTTTTTTGTTGCAATGTGGGCACATATGGTCTTCGATTTGTATGAATATTCGGTGGTCAGTATCATTGTGGTGCAATAAAAATGAGTCAGGTATGTTGCTGCAATTCGTTTGTTCAATATAAATTTGTCTGCGCCAACTAACTATATGTCCAAATTCGTTATCAGATGGGTTTGCTTTCAAAATTGTCATAGGAGATAACAGTTTTAAGGAGAATATTAATGTTAGATGTGATGTAATAACTTCATTTGGTATAGTGGCTGAGACGTTTGATAATACTAGTTTGTTGGCTGGGCTTCTTAGACGGCGAGCCTTAACTATTTGTGTGCCTATTTTAATTTCGCCACCATTTGCAAAAAATGTATCTGTTACCTGTTTTGTTTTTAGGAAGATGTCTATTCGATCTTTACTTATGCGTGATGCAGCAACAATATTTAATGCGCCCTCAACTAAATGACTAAATCCTTCAGCGCAACAAAATAATCGCGAATAGTGTGTGCGGATAGATAAGGGAAAATTAATCCCTATTCTTCCGTAGGATAATTAAATGCAGTTAACGGTGTGATTTTTTTGGTTTTGGGAGTGGTGTATTTTAATTTACTCGAAAATGTTTCACTATTTTTAGATGTTGTATTTATTAATGATTTATTTTGGTTATGCGAGGTAGATATGTCCGATGTAATTGTAACTGTGCTTATCGCGGGAAACTGATTAATATACTCGGTATTATCTATATTCTTACGAGTATCGATATCAGTGTTTATACTATTATCATGATGTCTTGGGTTTGTTGGTTTTGTGTGTGTTGGTGTTAAGCGTTAATGATGTTGGTGGTGTGTGTTTGATAATTTTGTGTGTCTGTGTGAGTCTTACCTGATGTGTGGTGTGTATACTTACTACCAGTGTTATCTTCTTCCGGTTTGATAGGTAGGTTATCATTCGACTTACGGTGTTGTCGTGATAAGCGGAGCATCTTATGATCAATACGATAATTACGACGATTTATATGAAGAAATATAATCAATTGCGGATAACTTAAATATTTATATAACGCCCAACACTCCGATTTGTATAAAAATAGATGATTTTAGTAATCGCCGTCGTATCGTTAAAACTAATGCAGTCTTCGCTGTCGTCATTCGTATTTTAATTTTGACGGTTGAGCCTCTATTTTTCGCTTTAAGTGATGCACTCGGAGTCTATCTAACGATTTTTAGACTCGGCGTTTTGTTATATTATTTTCGTTTTATCTGTATTGATAATTACACACGCTTGTTTTCGTTCGAATTGTCTAATTTTTTAAATAGACCTAGTCTTTCTTCCTGCCAAGTAATTATTACACTAGCGTTTACATATCGCAGGTTATTGACTGCCTTCCCCGCGATTTGAACGCCATCTTTCCATCCTTCGGTTATTTTCCTCGGCGTATTTACTCGATGTATATTTTGAAAATAATTGCACTTAATCCGCGTGACGGACTCCCTTTTCCGACTGAAATTCACCGCTCGAACTATTATTGACTATTACTTTGCGGCTGTTATACGCGAATATGGACTTTGTTAAATCAATTAAATGACGTGGAACTTCAAATTCCTGCTGGACGTAGGTTCTCATTCAGTACCTTCGCGCTACCTCATTTATGTCGTCATATTCCAACACTCGTTTTGTCCATCTATTTTATCCTTCCCTCTCGCTACGTGTCCTGCCCAGGACCACTTCAGTTTGGCCGTCTGCTCCATCGCGTTACAAAGTCCGGCCTGTCTTCTTCCGCGTTCGAGTATTGTCTTTTATTTAATATTAATATTTCCTTATTATCCTTCTGGTATTTGGTTTTTGCGAAAATCCGTGTTTTTTACAAGCCGTATGTAAAAACCGACTGAACAACTTGATCATGTAGTTTCCGCTTTAGACGCCGTCGTTTTTAAATTAGCTTCCCCCGAAAGCTGTGCTAATGATATTCCGTACATCTGTCCGCGTCACGTCTCTCTCGTCGGCCGTAACTTTTTTTGTCCGAGATACTCGTATACTGTTTTCATTCGTACGCTTTCTCGAGTATTTGTCATCACTTCGGTCTTGTCTTAGTCCTATGTTATCCGAATGCACAGCTAATTCAGATAGCGAATCTCTTTCGCTCTAATAGCGCTTATTAGTATTACGTAATCTGCAAATTTTAAGTCGGTTTAAATATTCTCAATCAATGAGCCAATTTGTCGAACACGGTTTTATATATACACGCATATTACAGATATTTATAAACCGGTACACACGTAGACGCTTTAATAAATATATATATATATATATATATATATATATAATATTCGTAGTCGAAATGGTGGGTGAGTTTCCATCGGGAGGACAATATAGATGGAAAAAAAAACAACGAAGCCGAGAGAAGATGCTAAAAGATCAATCCAATTTGTCTTAAAATTTCTTCGATGCGAATGTAACGTTCTCGTAAAACATGCGGCTGCTGTGAAAACTAAAAAAGCCTCCTGTAAATATTGATGGTCGGATTTAAAATAACGGTAGTAGCGTAAGATTGATTTCCGCAGGCGACGACGATAAACATTGTTATCGTTTTTCCGAAAGATGAAAATGATTCCGTCGTTAGAGTGAAAACTGTGTGAATTCGTCGAATAATCGCGGAACTGTCGGAGTGGCGGCTTACTAGAAAATTGCTCGAATATGGAAAGATGAAAAGAGTCGTGTTCAAAAGTCTGAAATTACTTTTTCCTTAAACGAACAAAACTTTCAGGTAGCATATATAGTACTAACTGAAAGTTACACGTTTCCACGTACGATCTATAGATATCCCCCTACATTATATCCATCTCGTTGGAGATATATTACATATATATATGTATATATATATATATATAGATTGAAATACAAGGGTTTGTTCTTCGTAATATAAACATCACTGGCAACACTATATTTGTTGGCGGTGTTTTACAAAGAAGGAAATGGAAATGAAATTGTTCGCGAGCATTCCGAACACGTTTTCGTGCGTGAATATTCCTCCGCAAATAGTGTGACGTCGCAACTTCCAACATCGCCTGGATGCCGTTGGAAGTATTCGTATAATGCCGCGATAGCTTTACTCGAACATACTGGGCTTTTAGTTGTATAAAAAAAAAAAAATATGTATATATATAAGATATATAAAACCAAACAAACTAAAAACACGTCGCTAGCGGAATATATTACCGCGCGGAAAAGAAAAATACTCTCTACTCGAGACGACCCACAAATCGATTCCACATCAGCCACCGACGTGTAATATCGTCTTAAGAAAACGAAGATCTTTTACGATTACCACCGACCTGCGATACGAAGACTGACACATTTCCATCTTCCAACGTTGTGCAACCTATCATTATATATATATATATATATATATATATATATATATATATATATATATATATATATATATATAAAAAAAAAATTATATGCATATTTATAAATTTCGTTATTTTCGTGTTTTTTCTTGTCTTTTATCTCTATAGGATATCGTAGGTGGAATCGTCATATTTTTTGAAAATGTAGCCCATTTTCTAAATTATAGGTTCGTTATCGTACGTAATTTTATATTCATTACACTTTCGTTCTATCAAATTTATAAATTCCATATTTGAAATACACACAACCGACTTTATCTTCGGAAAATCGTTCGTATAAGTGAATTAAATTGCGCGTACTTTTCTAGGGTGGATTTTTTTGTTTTATACGATTCTCGATAGCATTTACCATGTAAATACTGCTCCGGAGTCAGTTAAACGATCTTACTAAAATCCTGGAGAAAATTTTGTCCGAATGCGGAAAATAATCTACAAGAATGTACAGAAGAAAATTTATTAAGAAGTTTCTAGTTGTGATTTAGCTAATCTAGCGAAATACGTCATAGGAGAGGAAGCGTCGTCGACGAAGCAAACATTGTCCAGTGGATTAATTGATCAATGATCCTCGGGCTTTGAACACATCTTACTGATGATAACATCGTTGATTATGGTTTCGGAGGATAGCGAAGAAGAAGAGGAATAAGTAAGCCATGACGCAGCTCGAACACACATATCGAGGGACTTATTCAATATCTGGAGGGGAGCAAGACGCTCTGCGATAAAATGGTACTAAGACAACTTCAATCTCAAGTGTAAAGAAGAGGTGTTCGATTTCGAAAAAACAAAAACTTGCCCCAATTTTTTTTTTCTTCGTGAAACCTGCAGGTGACTTTTAAAACCCTCTTTACCTGATTAATTGCGTATGTACTTATTATAAATAAATGTTTTCGTTTTTCGTTGATTCGAATTGTTTTGATGACCTATTGAAAGGCGGATTATCCGCGGAATTGGTTTATCCGCGGTTGCCACGTCACGCAATACCGCGCCGATAATCGGGAGTCTACTAAACTTCATTTTAATAATTACGATAGGTAACAAAATGGTAACGTTAAACCGGATCATCGTTACTGTGTAAATAGAAAAATTAGTAAAACGTTTGTTCTTTAATACTACGCTACGGGAACACTGCGTGAAAATTTAAAAAAAAAGTAAGAAATATGCCCACGTATGTACACGTATAATATTAACGAATTTGATGATTTTCCTATTCTTCTTTTGTATTGGTTCGTACATATGTTTAAGCAAGTATTTCTTTAGATACATACATGTATATATGTGTATATATATTAACTGGCAGATATAGCGGCAAAGGAATCTTCTACATTGTTTCCGACCTCAAACGTCCCAGTTCCAGCTATTGATGTTAAATCAAGATTTTTCGCTTCGTGGCAAAAAAAAAGTGGCAATAGACACCTACTCATTAAATAAGGTTCGCCAAATCAGGAATTCCGTTTTTTCTTGAAAGAAGTTCGCTTCCAAGCCGCAGAGATGACGTTGTCCTCAGCAGACTGCGGCTGGGTCATACAAGACTCACACACATACCCGATCAATAGAACTGCAGCTCCTCAGTGCAGTGTTTACCGTCACGTTTTCCGGTTCCCATATCCTCATTGACTATCCTACGTACTGTTTACTAAAAAAAAAAAGGTGGTCAAAATCACAAAGTTTTACATTAAAAAACTTCGACTATTAAGCCATTTTCAAGGGAACATAAATGAAAAAAAATTATCTATATCTATATATCTATATACATATATGCATATATACATATATACATATGTAGATATATATATATAACCAAAAAATAAAAATTGTAATAAAGTACTTAGCAAAGATATATACAGTATTACAAAGAAGAGTAACCAGAAATAATAGATTTTATTATAAATTAATGAAAAAAACGAAATTCATTTAAAAAAGTAAAAAAAAAACAACATTAGCCTCCTGATTTTTTCAAAACTGACATTTTTGTTTAATTTATCAAACAAAATTCTACAAAAGGTTTTTAATGATAACCCCGACTCGTATGTAAATATATATTCCGAAAAAGCACGATATCACAACAAAAAGAAAGTACCGAATAAATCTAGGTCGTCTGTTTAGTAAAATCGGCAAAAGAGGTAATCCGCGTTCTAGACCATCTCTCAATCGCAGAATCGCTTGCAACTCCCCACTTTAATAAGTGTTTTATAACGTCCAACGCTGGAGGAAAATTTTAAGGCCTTCGAGTACTTCCGTTTTAGACTGTACCAAATTTACTGTTCGTCTGACGATACGATATTTATTCGATTCAATTCTCCACTCGACCAGTATCTCCGGCACATGATGTTCGTCGAAACTTGTCTGCCTCGTTCGGGAACGATTTTTTAGATATCCGATATCTGGGCGGCTATTTGTATTCATATAACGGAAGTTATGATTCGGATTTTTCCACTATAGAAAAAACGTTCCTTCCGATATCGAGCGATGCTATACCGCGTAAAAACAGCGCTGTTTATCCGGTTGTAGATGTAAGCCTGTTGCTTTCGTTTAATGTCGCACAGATCATTTTCTATATTCTGTCGCTCACTGACGCATATGATGAAGTTCTAAGTGGCTATTCTCTGTAAGTTGTCTTATTAGGTTCTTTCTAACCAACACTTTATGTTTAATATTTTCTCAGTGATTTCAGTATGTTAGAAATCAGGTTATCACGGTGTGTAATACGTTATATTCCCATTTTGATTTTAGCTTCCTATTGATTCCTACGGAAAAAGCGTATATTTTTACCAATTTGTGGAAGTGTTTTCAATAGATTTTTTTAAACTTCTTTAAAATCTGTATATTGCGTAGATATTTTTAAGCCGTCAGCGTTCAGGATGGCTGGTCTTTCATTAAATGGTACATGTGGGCAAATATCGGTGGTCTGGAAAGCGTTCGAAATGTGGTTATTCTTGTAACTGATGTAGAACGTATTAAGAAGAACACAAAGAGGCCATTAATATTGTTGGTAACATCAGAAAAGATCAGATAATCAGCACACAAGATAGGAGCATACTTAAAATTTATCGAACATAAAACCTGGCCTCGATTATTGAACCTCACATATACGAATGAGCCAGTCAACCTGTATTGCACTCGTTTGAATTCGTTGCTCCGCAATAAGGTAGACGATTAACGCGTTCGACACAAGCCCACGAATTATTATAAAATTCGAAGCAAACGAATGACTTTTAAATAAGTTATACACGTGCGTGTAAGACGAAGATGAAAGAAACAATTAACGCGAACAGAATGCAAACGCGTAATTTACGCGCGCTATCGACCGCATTACGATTACTTTTATACATTGTCTCTCTTGTTATGTATACAGAGAGTGAACGTCTAACTGTTATATAATATATATTCGACTAAATTGTTACTACAGTTTACATTGATAGCAGTTCCGGAAATTTTTTTAATTTTTTTTTTTAATTTGATTAAATTTGTTTAAATTTTTTTTCAATTACTCGTCCTTCTTCCATCATTTCAATAACCGATACGGTGCAACGTAACATTAGTAAATAAAGTGTTACATCTCATATACTGCAAAATTACGAAGACCTAATGATATACAGTCGAATCCGCTTATAAGGGACACATCGGGCGGAAGTCATTTGTCCCTTATAACCGGCTGTCCCTTATAAGCGAATTTTTAAAAATCTCTTATTGAAGCGAGTATATATATACAATTTAGTAAACAATTAACATTCTTATCACCTTATTAATGCGTAATATTTATTTATATGGAAATTAAGAGAAAAATACAGGAGGCATACATAAGGTAAAAGAACCTGGCTGCCCTTTTCAGTACGATTCCATTTTTTACATAAGTTCTGTTCATTTGTTTTTAAACGGGAGACGGTGTTTTTGGAGACGCCCATGATTTTTGCTAACTCCCGAATAGGCATATTGGGAGGTTGAATTTCGATTTTGTCTGAAATAGAAATTTTTCCTTTAATAATAAACATTTATGCGACATTTTATTCATACAAAAAATTCACCAGAACTAAAAAAAGAAAAGAAAATTTTCGTAAGAAAAAAATAAAAAAAACGGCACGACGCACTACAGTTTTTGCAGAACTAAACTCAGAACATAATGAGCTATCGGAGAGAGCATAATTAATAAACGTACAGAGCAAAAAACCGTATAGCGTCAATGAATGTCGACACAAGGACATCTCAAACAAAACGAAGAAAAAACAAAAATGTTCACTTAGACAAAAACGAATTGTAAAAATGACTAAAACATTTTTATTCAATTTTTGTTTATGTGAATATTTTCGTTTCACGACCGGAAGTGTCATTTTATATCGGCTGGCTTATCGCCCGTCTCACTATTTATTGCCTTGAAAGTCTATTTGTCCCTTATAACCGAGGCGTTGTCCCTCTAAAGCGAACTAAAACAACCTTCATTTCATACGTTTGATTCGGGGTTTTGCTGATTGTCCCTAATAAACGGATGTCCCTCTTATCCGGAGTCCCTTATAAGCGGATTGTACATGCGAAATATTTTATACAGTTGTCGCAAAAAAAAAGAACTAGACCTACCACTGTTGTGTCAGCAATTTAATCGCAATGAAATTAGTTATTCCATGTAGAATTAGCGAATAAGTAATCTTTTACACGGAATTCCTAGCAGCCGTAAACTTGTATTTGCCCGGAAGTGCAAAAAAATTCATTATACTAATGCGAGTTTCCGTGTTAAAATAGTATATTGAATTCCGGTACACTTATATATCTGGTAACATTCGGGCACACAGTAGATGGGCTGCAAAAACAATAAATACAAATATGGTCATCATCAGCATTAAAAATAAGAATATTTACGACATATCTACGGATATTCCAAATAAAATAGACTCGAAATTGGGAAAGCTTTTAAACAAAATTAATAATTTTTTTTTTTTTTTTTTTTTTACAATAATTGGGCTAAGTCTAATAACCAAAATTACCCATTGCGTGCACTGTTAAAAAATTCAAAAAAATAAAAAAATTAAAAAATTAAAAAAAAAAAAAGACTTAAAGACTAATTTTAAATATAAAGACGTAGGTGGCAAGAGCAGTGAGGATATTATTGTTATTCAGGGCCAATAAGTAGGCAACCGAAGAGGGGGGGTAAATATTTAATTGTAAAATTTTCTTAATAAAGGTATCTCTCTACCTCTAGTATACAAATCACATGCAAAAATCACATGATTACCGTTGGCTATATTTCTCGCATGCTCACAGTATACAGATGGAGTAAAATTTATAGAGTACAAATGGCTAGGAAAGTAATTGTGGTTCGAACGAAGTCTGACCAGGATTGAAAAGAAAAGTCGAGCTGGGAGATTTTTAGAAAGCGTAAGAACGAGAATGGATGTGGAAAGGAGGTTAGGTTAGATGGATCTATAAAAGTTAAACCGTCTTTTACAAAACATAGACTTCCATCGATGAAGAAGGTCCGCTCGAGCGGATGCTACTAAACAGGAGGAGGGAACCCTCGGAATGGAATGTCCTCCAATGCCCCAAGTTTTGCATCGAGCGAAACACAATATTTCGAACATCAATCTCGACGCCCAGTAACAAGACTTCACATCGTAAGTCATACAGTTTTAAAGTATTACGATTTGGAAACTGAGCCCTAGTCTCTTTTTTCCGTGAATCTTTAACGGTACACAACGTATTTTCCAGTTGTAGTCGAATTATGGAACACTTTTAAGCAAAATCATAAACGATGGCCTTCGGTCGAAAGTTCCGAGAAATAATTCGACAAACAAGGAATGGAGAATAATCGATTAGGTGTCAAACGACGAAGTGCAGTTAACGTCCACCGATGTGTTCAGGAAGGCGCAGAACGGAATAAGCGCATTTAAGAAATAGAGCTGCACTTCATCTGAGACGGCGCATTGAAGTAGAATATACGCGTAATCGCGTTATTTTACGTTTTGAAAGATCCTCGCAATATCTCTCGTTTTTTTTTGCAGTTGCCCACATTTTCATTCTCTTCAAATTGTAATCTTTCACACATGCGCGTACATTATATGTAGATAGGAAGACGTTTATACAAAAAAATCACGTCGGAAATTGTTATATTACGAAATACTTCAATCCGATACTGCGACGAACAGCTTAAATACAAATGAATAAGGAAACTTGAGAAGAATAAATTGGATTTTACATCTCGAAAATAGGGACAACGTAGTAAATTTACATAAAACGGACCGTGATAGACAAGAATATAGCTACATATACGTTCTCATGTATTATACGTTTGCCTATATATAAGGTATAGCAGTTTTGTAGTACGTACAAGTGATGTAGAAAGTAACCAAAAAGGCGGCTTGTTTACTTTGAAGCTGCAATTTAGAAGCAGCGTACGTTTCCTTCTATTTTACGGTTTTACTATAAATTTTCCAGATCGACTTGAAGTAAATAATAATAATTTTCAAAACTTATTTTGTAATTACGTCTTACATATCCCGGCGTCCCGAGTTTTATAATTAGATCAAAAATTTGCAACATGAAACTTTAACATACATCGTTCAATGAGAAAAGTTTGGAATCGCTATTAATTCAAACTTCGAACATCGTATTAAGCTAGCTGAATTTTAGACAATCAACGTGCGAGATGTTGAAGGTTCATCACTTGGAATAAATAAATACGTACTATAAAATACGTTCGGTGCACTTTTCGACGGACGCCTTTGTTAATGCCGTAAAATTTACTTATTTCTCAAATATAATAACACCAGGAAATCGATCAACAACCGGACTAGTCTATAAACGTTAGCAGTCCGAAGTATGAATATTAAATAATTACGAACTTCCGATAATGCATTTACAATTTATTGGACTCGCACAAAAAGATGTTTGTAATGGAAGAGATTAGTGTAGAAATAATTGAAATAATACAATATGCAATTATTAAATATTTCAGCGTGGAAGGCGATGGCAAATCACCCCGCACGACTATACGCGGCAGTAATAATATAGTACAGTGAATTTATTTCACTTTGAAAGGACCTCCACCTCCCGCGAGTCGGCCTACCTCAACTTGGGACGAGTTCCTTTATACCGCCAACCCCTCCCTAATCTTACCACAGGTTGACGTTCAAGTTTCCCTTTAAGGGACATATACATCGTCTTCTCCGCCGAAAAGATCATACCTGAACAGTCGGTGAAATTCGATAAAATCGACCTCTTGGCTCAGCGCTTCCAACTGCCTACGACTGTCACCGGCAACGAGTACGACAATATTTGTCTCCTCCGGCCAGTTAGCTTTGAGAAGCGGGTTTATAAAAACTCGCCAAAGCACGGGTCCTACCACGCTTCCTTGGGGACAGCCCTGTGTTAAGGTTTTCTCTACTGATGCAGCAGTTCTAGTCGGGAAGTAATCTTCCAGTATTTCTATTAAATAACCGGAGACTTTAACTCACCGAGGACATTCATCCAGCTCATGCGGTCAAAAGCGCCCTGATATCAAGGAAAATTTCCACTACGTACTTCTGTTGACACGGCTGCACTAAACTCAGTAAAGATATAATCGCGGACTAGCCAAACTGAGCAGGCGACAGCCAAGAACGGTCGGCTAACTCTCGCTCAAGGTGATCCACCAATATCCGTTTAAACAAATTGCCGACATACCAAAGTAAGCTAATCGGCCTGTACGAAGAGGGCAACGAAGGATTTTTTCCCGGCGACTTTAGTATCGGAACTATTATCGCCCGTTTCCAATTCGTTGGAACGACTCTCCGCTTTAGAAACCCCTGAATACGAGACTCTTGAAGGTGGACAGCCTTCAAGAGTTCCACAGGAATTCCATCATTTCCACAAGCCTTCCTATTTTTCACCTTAGAAAGGCAATAGGAGACTTCTTCCACAGTTACTCCGGCAACTGTTCATAGGCAGCGCGGTTCAACTTACTGCTAAGATCTGTGATCACCAGCGAATGAATAAGAGCTGCCTCGTCGCTAGCATTCAGCTCGCCAGAATCGGAACCCAAAAATATAGGTGAACAGTCTGGAACAAGCGAATGCAGCAAACGAGTGCGATTCTACTGAATTCCAATAGAGCACTTAGAACTTTGCGGCGAATATTATAACGGATTATTACAGAAGGCGTAATCAATCCTTTTTCACGACTACACAAATTACCGATCGTTAGGGAGTGTTGCGAAACATTTCCTGTATATGTAGCTGATTATCAGTAAAGAGATAATGTCAACGAAGCAGAGGGAAAATTAAATGCAATTTTGTAATTGTCACGCGATTGTTAATGTAAAAAATATTTTCATCTCGAGGAGCATCGAAAAATATTAAATAAAAAATTTGTAATTTGAAAAAGCGTATTGTAGAAGTTGCGCAAATCATACGGTTGATCCACAATCTCATTGTTACGTTTCGCATTCGTTGTTACGCTCGGGCTAAGTCTGCGCACGAAAAACAGCTGGACATAATATTGAAAAAAAACATACCGATTAGTAACAGAGTGCTCAAAAATCAAAAGCGTTAGAAAACCTTTCAGAAACCATCACCAAAGGTAAATAGTAAATAAAGGAAGGATTGTTCAAACGACGAAAAACATCCAAATGTATAAAGTAAGGTAGCATACAGATAGAAATCAAGGACCAGTTTGATGAAAACCGTCAACAAATTAAGACTGCAATCTGAAAATTTGTAAAAAAAATCATACGAAATACCCTGGAACTACTAATAAAAACATTAGTTCTAAAAATAAAGAGAGACGGCTAGTATGGCATATGATATATTGAATACGAGTATGCGTACTCGTGCGACTTTGGAAATTACGAAGTAAGTCCTGTCGAAGGAGTAGAAATGTCAACACAGGAACGTTAAACAATGCAACATGTACTGATGTGCAAAAAAGAATGCACGATAGCACCGAAGCAAACGACAACGTAAAAATCAGAGTTAAATATTAGTGTCCAGGATTTTAAAACTCCTGTAATGCTATTTATCATAAAACTTTTAAAGATTGTTAGACAACTAATTTGAAATGTCAGAATTGTCTCGATATCGCCAAATTTTCATAATGCTATATCCTACTGCTTGTACACGGTGTTGTATTTGATATATTTCATTCTTCGGCTTCCTCTTGATATTTTCCCTTCTACGGTGCCTTCGATGATTCGTGTTCAATTTTTATTGATATGATCTTCAATAACTACTAAAATGATTACCCAATGCAATTTGTATATTTACCGATGGTTCCCAGAGCTAAATTATGTTCAGCATTTGTTATTCCTTCTTTAAACGAGGTAAATTATTGATTACCTTTTCTTTCGTTTTTATAGTAAATTTATCCCGTCTAGAATATTTTAATACTTTTCTAACTCTAAAGGTTGTCTTGTGCCACTGAAACGTCCCGTATTTAATCTTTGATCTGACAGATTTATACTTGAAATTATTATGTGCTACTTATGTAGCGGACTCTGTTCGGATATTCCCAGGTTACTTAATACTAAAGGTAATTTCTTTAATGACTTCCATATTAGTAATACTTCACGTCGTCTTCTGTCATATACTTCTTGCCCAGATTTACTCGCTACCATTAAAACATTATATAAACAATATTTTAAAGTGTATTGTGGTCAAATACTTATATAGTTGCGGATTATAAATATGTACCAAGTATCCCATTCTTTTTATGAATTTCGATCATATATATACAAGTAGTATAATAATAATGTCATTTTCTCACGTATCTTTTAGATTGCATTTTTTATTCTATTCTCATACTTGAACCTTCTGGTCGACGTTTTATTGCTCATGCTGACTAAATTAAATGTTCCAACTATAATCCTTTTCAATATATACAACCAGTTAATTTCGTTATAAATCCTTTTCCTCCCTCAATTCAAGTATTTCCTTTTGTTCATAAAATATTTAACTTATTCTTTGTTCATTTCCTTATTCAATAGTTGATTACAAACCTATGTAAAAGAATGCAATAAAAAGACGCGATGAGATGATATTAATATCAGTTTTATCAATGCCTTTGAATGGATTTTGTTTTTTTTTTTTTATTAATTTATGCGCCATCTTAATGATAATAATAATTATCACTTCTTCTTTTACGAAGTAGTAAATGCTCCCTTCCAAAGTGTTTTCGGTATTTTTCGAGCTTGGCTGTACATATTTTTTCAGTAGATTCGTTTGTTAATAGAATTATCTTCATTACTAACTATACAATCTATGTGTGTATATTGTATATATATATATATATATATATATATATATATATATATATATATATATATACATGTATATGTATGTGTTTGAGTGTTGTATCTAAAATGTATACACTAACATAAAGCCAGTGGACTAAATAAATGTATATCACCCAGCAGTTGTTTATTTAACTAGTGTTTATATATATATATATATATTTATATTTATATATATATATATATATATATAATATATATATAAAAGTTACTCATTATTAGGCAGCCATTCGTCGGTTCTTATTAGGAGGAAAACCCCGAATAAAAATCCACAAACAAGAAACAAATGTTTAACATAATCAAAAGAAATGTCCGGCTTGTATTTCGGGTAAACAGGCTATTTGTAAGTATTAACTTAATTCCGCTGTAGGTTTAGGCAAACCCTATCGTGCGCCATTTGGCTCGTGTCATTTTATTTGAAAAACCACTACTATTAACATTACCACTACTAACATCACGTACTATTAATATTACTACTACTAACACGTACACTATTGTTATTACTATTGCGCTCACCACCACGTACTGTACAACGATTACAACTGCACGTTCGCTAGTATTATCGAAATGTAAACAGCAATATTATGAACCTTGTTTTTCATTCGCTTAACGAATAACCGGAAAATATCAATAAATAACAATAATCGTGCTAATAATAATAATAATAATAATAGTAATAATAAAGATAAATAATGGTAATTAACGGAAATTACGCCGTGACGCTGTTAATAAATATTTATGTATGGGGGGCGTAAGAAAAAATTGAAATAAACGATATAAAATGATTATCAACGTAAAAATGACGAATTATGACACCGATTTAATTTTAATAAATAAACGACTTTTAACGCGATAGAAACAATAGTTGTACTTGTTTCTGGAAACCTTAGCTAAACTAAACAAGACACAAAGATGCGTTAGAAAATTAATAAAATATAGATTAAAACGGTACTTACAACCGCCTTATTTGCGATGATACCGTAATTTTAAAAATCCACAATGACGTCAGTACCGCTGTCAGCTACGTCCAAGATCACTTTAAGAAATTGGTTCAAACAGTGGAGAATAAAAATTAACGAAGATAACTGCCTCAATGTATTATTTGCATTGATAAACGGAACGGTAAATCCGATATATCTCAACAATAAACTAATTCCAATAGCAAATTGTGCCAAATATCTTGGTCTCGACCATAACCTCTAAACGTACACAGATCAGACTGAAAATGAAAAATATGGACTGGATGATCGGAAGAAATTCATTTCTTTCACTGTGAAATAAAATTCTACTTTACAAAATAATAATAAAGCCAATTTAGACTTACGGCATAGAGCTACGGGGTACTGCAGCTAAATACAATGTAGATATTATGGAAAGAACACATTCAAAAATCTTACGGAAAATTGTTAATGCTCCTCGGTTCATTATGAAATGACGACATCTCTAAGGACTTGATGAAGTCCGCAAATGCAAGATACAAAGAAAGACTCAATCAACACTCAAATATACTAGCAAAGAACCTGTTATCAAACGGCATTAAATTCAATCGAATACACAGATTCCATCCTCCCCAGCTTCAACATCGATCCTAATAATCTCTTACTCTTATAATTGCAGATTAAATTAACGTAAAAATAATGATCAATACCTTTTGATTTTTGATAATAACACGATTTCACCGGTGCTTATTGTTATTAAATACAGATTGCATGCAAAAAAATGAAAAATTATAATACAAACATCTCAAATTTATGTGAAAGTGTATAAACTTGAAAACCATCAACGAATATACGAACTTATATATATATGTGACTATATATGTATATTTATATTAATAATTATGTCTTCGCGCGGTATTAAAATATTATATACCTCGTAACGATTATAATGAGAATAGATATTTGCATAATTAAGAGTATAATAGAATTATTGAACTGGAAAGAAGATGGTATCTGAAATGCGCGATCGCCTTATCCATTCTATTGAAATTCATCGTAAACTCCTTTATGCTTTCACCTTTTTTTATTTTTTCTTAACATATATGTCCATGACCTTCCTTCTTGGCGTTCCCAGAGTGTTGGCGATCAGATGGTAAATAAAATTTGCGTTTTCTTTGGGATTGAGCCGATACTGGTTCGATCCGTAATGTTCGGTGTCTGTGTTCTTCGTTTTACTGCTTCGTTCAACCTTCCTTTGCGAAATAATTTTCGGAATCTCAAATTGTTCCGCTACTATAATGTGGCGAAAATAATGAAATTCCTCATTCCACTTAACTCGTTTTCTTTCGGCGTTCGCTGTTTTTAGTGATCCTTTTATTGTGTATTTTAGCGAAGCACTTCATATTTGGCATCCTCCTACGCATGTACGTCTGCTTCTAGATATCCAATTCCTTTTTTATTAAGCGTGGTTGATGTCACATACCGTATAGTAAAATTTAAAATACGTACGATTGCACAATGTGTTAATGCCTAGATATAAGAATCCATTGCAGAGTAGGTTTTTCATGTTATTAAAAACTGTTTTTACATAATTACATCTCGATTTTACTTCGGTATCTCAATTTAGATTTTGTAAGATGTAACGTGCGAAATATTTGAAAACTTTATTAACCGTTTCGTTATTATTATAAACTATTTGTTGCTGACCACCATTCATTTTCTGAACATTATTGTTCTGGTTACATATTTTCCAAATTCTATCGCATTCGTTAATGAGATGTTAGATGCCGTTTTAACCGCCTATATAGCAACGTCATGGCGTAACGGATGTTATTAATTATTTTTCCATTTTAGCGGATTCCTTATGGAAAATTGTATAGATTTCTTCAGTATTTGTTCCGTATCGAGATTGAATAATAATGTTAGATATCCTTTCCCGACACTCCGTTAAATTTCAATTTTCATCTTTCCTCGCGTACGTAGTACGAATATTAATTTCGCTTCCTAACATCGGCGGTGGTTTTCAATAATTTCTATATCATTCTCGCCAAAACAAGATATTAATGTTTATTATGTCGGACATTATCGATAGCTCGTTCATGTTCTATAAAGAAAATCCACTTATCCGTTAATTATTTATTTCCATGATTTTTTTCGGCAAAATATTAATCGCCATTAGTCACAACGTAAGAAATACAAATTTTGTATGTCTGAAAAGTCAAACTCACATTTTGATCTGAATAAAACACAAAAAAGTTTTTAACAGATGGCTCGTGGTGGTATACACATTTTTTTTTTTGTATTATTTCTTTCTCTCCGAAACTATATCTCTGATTAAAAAATAATGCTAATTTCTTTATAGTGTCATCGTGCGAAAATTGCTTTTAGAATTTCATCTGGTCCGATAGTTTTCTTCGGTCGGATTAATTCTGATTCAAAAGTTGACAATGTTTAATCTAGGTTATTATTGCGATTAAACTTAAATAATTTATTTTAGTAGTACGACGGAGAAATTTTTGTGATGGACGAAATATAAATGCGTTTGAATAGTATTGTTGGAGGTGGATTAAAGAAGAAAACAAACGATATTACCAGAAATGGACCCAGAAAATAGATTATACTTGGTAATAATCAGGAGAAAACCAACACACTTCGGTCATATAATAAGAGCAGACAGATTTCAGGCAAGAATATTTGAAGGAGTAGTAGAAAGAAAAATAAATCTCGTTCCCGCAAAGTAGTCAGACGTGATATTGATAGCAGGCGAGTAATCTTCGCAGAATGTGTCCGGATAGCTCGATTTATGACTCGCAGTTAGAGATATTTCATATTTCTCTCTTCTACCATGGGCACACCGTCTTTATCTCCTAATAAAGTGGACTTGTGCTGAAAACTTTTATATACCGCTGATTTAATTCCCCCATGCATTTTAACCCTTTCAGTTGCAAACTTTTTTTTTTGTAATGCACCAGTCCTACAGAAATAATACTGAACTAATTCGATATAATTTTATAAACCAGTTTGGAATGGCTTTGGTAACACTTGAAATGAAACGGAGATTGCAGACATCGGGTATGAGCCGACAAGTTCGATTATACATAAGTCGCATATTAAAAAGAGATGTACAAAACTGTTAATTAGAACGACTTGCACAAAATGTCCGTCGAAGAATGAACGAAAAACGTTCCGTACATATCTAACATGCAAGACGAACAATATGTATGGAATGTACAAGAAGTTTTTTTAAGGACTGTGTTGTCTAAAAATATGCATTCAAAGTACATCACCGGGTTTTTACATAAATATTATTTTTTAAATTTTTTTAAATTTTTTTTTACATTTAACCAACATTATCTTATAATTAGAAATAATACTTAATCACCTTTTATAGATATATTCATTCAATAACCCACTCGGTATCGAGTATGGGATACCGTTATCTATGCTTTCCAAGGTGACTGGTAAGTCCGCTTTCCACATTCGTTGCACATGTAAACGTCTTCCGACGAACTGTACTTTTCCGCGGTATGACGTTTTCGCTTTTTATTTTCGGTCGCTGTTTCCATATACTTTTCGCCGATACAAGGCCATCTTTCACTAGGTTGCTCGATCCTGAGCAACCTCTTCCCAGCTGCCGAGCTCTATACCATATCGCCAGACGTGTAAGTCACAACTAGTAGCGTCCAGCCCACTAGGCCTGCTACCACCGCTGTGATCTCATCACTGCATGGACTTTTTAAGGGGGAAGAGAGCAAAGGATAAGGTAAAGGAGAAGGATTCAGGACAGTTTTCTAACGGTGCATTTACGCTTACAGAAACATCGGAGTTGTTTCGCAACAACTCAGTTTCTGCCCATCCAGCTATTAAATGCGGTTCAGTGGCAAAGGTAGACCAAGACAACTGGCACATTATAACTTATGCATTACTGCGGCCATGAAGGAAAATAAATAAGAGACGAAACTAATGAGAAATAAAGGATAGTTCAGGAGGGAAAAATTAATAATTCGCGGTGGTACCCTAGCCTTTGAATAAAGATCCTGACCGCAAGACAGGGGTTTGCTACTGAGGAGGTAGTGGTGTACCTCGCTGAGGGTGAGACAGTTGTATGTGGACTTTTAGTAGGCAGTTCCTCAAGCTGCTCATCCACATCCTCTTGTCTCAATGCCCTGTCACTACCGGAATCACCTACCTGAGGCCTTCCACCGGTAGCTGCTTTTGGTCCGCGACTGCTTATTTGACTAACGTCTTATTCGCAGCTTACATATCTGTAAGCTGTTCCACTTAAAGCTCCGGTCCGGAAGGTACAAAGTACCCTCCGGCGGGGATATATATATATATATATATATATATATATATATATGAATATTCGATAAATTATCTTTAAAACTTCGTAAAACCTTTTTATATTGATATACTTTTTTTTAGCGCAACTCATTTAATTTTACTTCAAATTTATCGATTTTTTTGTTTTGAAATGTATACAAATGTCACAAAATTACTTTAGTGTAATAAAATATTACTTTCTTTAAAAAAATAGGTAGATATATTAATAATTTAACTACGCCCGTCGAGATGATCGGTTGTCTGTGACAACGTTTTAAAAACAGTTAAGGGATAGTGTATGACTGAAAAGGTTAAGTCCGTCTTGTTTGCGCGCTTGTACTTCAAATTCAGCTGTTTTTAACTTTTCTAATTCTCTTCTTTATTTCCTTATTTAACTATATACTCTTCTCGATTTTATAGTTTCTCATCTGTTTCGCCAATTTAATTATCGTCGTGAAATTTTATTCTCTTTTGATTTTTCTTTCCTGAGGTTTTTTGGACGGGTATTTAAATTTACTTCATTCATTCTACTGTGACAGTGTTGGTACTTTTTCAGATATTTTAATTCTGACCGAAAGTTGTTTACATCTAAATTGTTACCGCAATTTAGGTTCGTCTATGTCCTCTTCGAACCCGGTCCAAATTTTAAAATACTACAATCGGAATTAATATCAAATCTTAAAAAAGTAGTCATTTTTTCGTTCGTAATTCGGAATCTATTATTCGGTACACTTTAGATTATAGACGTCTGTTTGGCAACTTAGATCGTACGTTTGGGATAATCTGATCGTTCTGTTCGTAGTGATCGACTAATTTATTATTGCCCGAAATAAATGATCTAACAGAGTTTCCACGTTTGTAACTTCCTACCTTCGCATTATAGTCGTTTATTTCGATTTTTACGTCGCGACGTAAAAGTTTGTCCATTATTTTTCGAACGGGTTCTCCTAATATAATTGTTCGTTACGTATGTTAAGGCGTTTAATTATATTTATTAGTCACCGAAAATGTTCTGTCCGCGATAGAATAATTTGATCCGAAATCGATTATGTATTCTGATACATATTTCATCGTCGGAGTAATAATCCTTCATTCTGTCGACACAGCATGCTCGCACATTCCGGTGACCATTTAGTTTTAGAAATTGAATCGCGAATCAATCATTCAGCCTCACGTTCAAAATTTATCATTATCTAGGTATTTATAGCTATTGAAGAATTTGTACTTATTTTTCCTTTAAATCCCATTCGCAATCGTTTCGAAATATGTTTTTGTCTAAAGTCGCTTCCATAATACGTGATAGAAACAGATATAATAGCTATACGATAGTTGACTCTCGACGACCCCGTTAACGTGATTCCTAATAATTCCAGTTGTTCGTTAACGTTGTTTCACGTTTCTGTTCGCTATAACTGAAAGTTTAGCAGCAGTTCATCATTTACCGTCATCATCATTCGTCACCTGTTCCGTGTTACTAGCGCGCGTGACTGAACTTTATTCGAAGCACGTATACATTCGTCGCACATACACGTGGAAGAACAGGCATTCCGTTGGGAATTGTTAATTCGTTGTTTCCGTTTTAGTAATCTGTTGTTGTTGTTGCAGCCGCTGTCTCTGTTATATAGTCGTTCAAGTACGAATTCGACGCTACGTTAAACGGCAATTGCGTCCCGGTCGACGAAATCATCATTGTTAGAATTGACGTTCAGACGACGACGCGTCGCACGTAGTATAACGTGTTACGGAGACGCGGTAGCGTAAAACTTTAGTACGTCGCGTACTCGCTAATTAAATCGGTTTTTAGTCTCTTAGTCGTCGACTATAACCGGACGAATTAGGATATGCTAAAATTCTTTTACCATCTTCGACCCCCGTAGCTATTTGTCTAATCTCTAGTTCTCCCTGTCTTCTTCACCCTACATAAATGTTGTCTCGAACCTCGTATATAGAGAAGAACGGAATTCTATATAGAATAAATTAATTCGAGAAAACGGACGTACGGACATTTCCGCGTTCGTGTAAAACGAACTTTTTAAAATGATTTGAGAAGTTATTTTTAAAATCGAGGGTCGGCGTTTTAAGGCGTGTTACAATACGATTAGTAAAATTGAAATGCGTTGAAGAAACTAAAGTATGGCAATTACTTATTTGTTCGACAAATTTCGTCGGGAATATTTTTTTTTTTTTTTTTGGCCCGTTAAAGTTTCTCGCTGGACTGTTCATCGGTTCATACAATCGCCCTGAATGAAATTATATAATTTACGCGTATCCGAGGAGGAGCCACGGTAAGTTCTTCGAGTTGAATCGATAGTGTATTCCTTGTCAATTCAGACAGAAGATACACATTTGTTGCTTAGTTCTTCTTCTTATCGTATTGATGTAGGAAGACACTATAATATAATATTTAAGTTTTGTAGCCAAGATAATGCTGCCGTTGACACTTTATGAGGTATGGATCTCATAAAGTGTGCTCTGCCTGGACAACTGCAAATAATGTGATCGACGGTTTGTTGGTAGCCGCAATCGCAGGCAGCGTCATTTTTTACGTTCCACCGCGTTATCGTTGCAACGTCCTTGTCCAGTATTCGCTTCAGTTGTACCCATTCTTTGCGGGGTAAGTCGAAGCACCGCAGCGGTCGGACATGTAATAAGCGCGTGTTTCTCTGGGTTCAATGTGTTCCATGTATTTTTAGCGTCAAAGTTCTCTGCAATAAGCTCTAATCGAATACACGCTGGTTTCCTTGACTTTAGCCGCTTTGATTTTACCATGTATCCACTTATTGGGAGACTCTGATTTACTTCGTATTTTGACCATTCTCGTAAGGCTGCAGTTTTCCTGCGGAGATCTGGAGACATAATATTGCTAAGTACCGGGAGTCGAGCAGTAGGTGTGTTGATTTTACTCTAACCGTGATGAGTCTCATTGTTATGTTGAGTTGTGTATCCAGTTTTTTTGGTGTAGCAGCTGTTCAACCATATCGGAGCCCCGTATTCTTCTATTGAGTAAACGAGAGCTAATGCTGCTGTTCAAAGTGTTGTAGAATCTGAGGCACCCCATGATGAACCAGTCAGATTCTGAATAACGTTATTTCTATATTTAACTTTCGCTACCGTATTTTCGATACACTTACGGAGCGTGTCAATTGTCTATCCAAGGTTATGCCAAGATACTTGGGTCCTCATATTCGGTTGCTTAGTTAAATGCTTGAAGTAGACATCAGCGAAATATGTGTGTGGTGAATGTACCGAAAACGTTTTTATACAAAATTACCGTACATTTATATTTTAAGTCCCCATAATTTTCCTCCGGGTGTTTTAACCCATAAGCACTCGCGCCCGTCAGTGTCACAAAGCGCTCGCATTTGGCCGCCCGTCTTTTTCGTAATTGTTTTTTGTGTTAGTTTCGCAAGATAATTAAAAATTAGCTTTAAAAATGTCTCAAAACACATAAATAAGTGTAAAAACTTTAATAAAACACATTTATATGAAAACATTTTAAGAATAAAATACCTAACCAAAAAATAATTCTTTCTTATCTATTACATCTGATATTTTTAGGTTGTAAAGGTAAAATAGAATAAAAAACTATAAATAACTTTTAAAAAGTAGACATCGGTAATACGTGCATGAAAACGTATAATCTATAATAACTTTCTAAGAAAAAATAAATAAAATACTTCAGGAGTATATTGAAGTTCATCAATGATCTGAATCCTTCTGACAATTGAGGCATTGCTGGTTGGAATTACTTTTGCATATATAGTTACGATAAATTTTGCACATAAAACGAGCTCTGTTATTCTTTTTGGACCCACAAACATAACAACTTACTAGATGTAGTTGATTTGGTATTTGCGTCAGTTTCTCTATACTTGCCTAAAAGAGCATCGAGTTCCTTTGGAAGTGATGTAATTGTGGCTCGATATTTAAAATTTTCTCGCATCAAATCCATTGCCAATGTGAACATATCAAAATATTGTTAGGAAAATTTCCTAATATTATTTTGAACGAATTTATTCCAGGCCATTGGCCATCTTTGCGTTCTTCTGAAAATTTGAACATAATAAGTCTACAACGTCTACATCTTCCTAGTATTATCATAATCTATAATTTGTAACGGTCTGTCGGTATATGGGTTAAAATAATTATCGGTAGTAACATTCCTTTTTGAATTTTTTTTTTGGATCAACTAATCTTCTTACTACGTCAAAAGGTTCGTTCGATGTATTAAAAACAAAAATAGGAAAAAAAAACAAACTCAAGATAATATAACGTAAAAAACGAATATAATTCACACGTCTACCGCGACGAATAAAAGAACTATTTCATAAGCGACCGCGAGGCGGCAAACCTGATGATAGACTAAACATTAAAACCGGGTTTCTCGATGGAGACACATTCTATGTGAAAAAACACTTTTTTTTTTGTCAAAGGTTCAACTTGAGAATACACGTTGGTTCCATTATTCTAGTCCTATCGGTTAAAAAACTGCACACGATTTTTTGAAAAGGCCGCCAATCTGCCTCCCACGCGAGCGCATAAAGGTTAAATATATAACAGTAATACTTTCTGGTCATGGTTCTATTTGGATATTACTTGAATAAATTAAATATAATTGGAGACAATAAATGTTTTAATTGCAAGAGTAATGAATTAGAAAATGTTCAGCTTATAATATATAAGTGTACAAACACGATCACCTACGGCAGTTATATCGAATTGACTGTACACTTAAATTAAATGTAACTATTTTATTAAACGAATTTCCAATTTTTATCGCGAAACTATTTAAAATTAATTATATATATATATATATATATATATATATATATATAATAATCGCAACTGCTATCAATAAGCTAAAATTTGCATGCTACTATACAGTTTCTATTTATTTTTTTTATTTTTATTATTCTAGATTAATAAAAAAAAAAACAAAAAAAAATATCTACATATACACATATGCGTCCGTGTTTTCGACCACGCCCCTAACGCGATATAGTATACGTATAACATATATATATATGTCGGTTAAAATCTTTAAATAATTGTAATTTCTGTCCTACTTTTGATACCGATATTAAATAAAACTTAGTACGATTCCAATTAATATAGGCTATAATTCGGAACAGATAGACAGACAAAAATTAAAAAAAATAGATTTTCTGTTTTTGTGTTATAAAAATTTTATAATGAACATATTCGCAAATCACAGACGGACACTACAGTTTTATATATTAGTATAGAAGTATAGATATATACATATAAATATACCCATATATATATGAGAGAGAGAGCGATATGTCGATGTATATACACACACTTAGCCATGTGTGGCTTAATTTCTGTACGTGTTTGTACGTATGTATGTAAACTGAATTGTAAGTATCCGACGCATAAAAGCTTTAGATAAGACTAGTTTATTACTTACGCTTCAAAATTAGGATATTATTCCCAGAACTTTGTTTTTTTACTAAGTCTTCATTATGCAAATTAATAATGTACAACTTGTTGCATTTACGAAGGAGGAATACACTGCACCACCGCTTAGGCTTAAACTGCTCCCCTTTACAATACTCTGTAGTTAACAATGATATAGTAACCACTTTTACACTCGCATTTGCGCGGGCTGTGCGTCAGTTTCACTCACAGAACTTCTTATACTACTTAATAATTAAATTATAACTTAGGTGTACTAGATTCATAAATGTACGAATTATCCGTAATGACACATACATAACATATACAGAACTTAAACATTATATGCGTAAATTTCACACAAACACCCGTACATACATGTACGCGTGCAGAAATACACTCTTTATACGTATTACTGTAAAACTTTTATCACGGATTTACACAACGCAAAACTTCAGTTGGAATTTCTTACGCATTACATTAATAATTGGAATTGTCGGGCAGTGTATTTGTCTTGTAGGTTAAAATTATTTTTATCGTAAAATCTTAAATGGTCCATAATGGGGCATACAAATAGTACATGGTTCGCTGTTTCTACCGCGCCAGATTCACACTTGTCATCCTTACTTAACTTACGAAGAAATAAATAAGACCTAAATTTTCCATGCCCCGTTAATAATTGTGGGTAGTGTAGAAATCGGGAGTAATTTTAATAGTGTGTCTATTTAATATATTGGGGATTAGATACTGTGGGTGTATCGGCCAGTATTATCTCGTTCCCATCGTTTTTGACAAATTTCTAAGTAATGTCGTTTTATAGCTTTCAGAGCATAGATATCGGAACTAATAATAAAATTACGAACAAAAGGAGCGATTCGATTAAATCGGGATAAAAAGACGATTTATTATATTTTCAAAAGCGAACGAGAAATTAAACAGAAATTCGCAGTAATAAAAGAAACGACATCCAATTCGCTGGCCGGGATAAGTTGTCGAGATTAAACGTGTTATCGAATTTCAAACTTTTATAAGAAATAAATCCTAAATACGTCAATACGGAAGCCGGTGGTAGAAAAAGACGAACGATAACGAAAGATATCACGAAAAACAAGGAAAATAGAAAGCGATTCGCGAACTGAATTAAAATATTCGTCACGAACTAAAGCATTCGAACCCGGAAAACAACGGTGCCACTATCGAACACATTCGATCATAATATCTGTATATATATATATATATGTATACATACATACCTATGTGTACATATATGTATATATGCATATATATATATATATATATATATATATATATATATATATATATGGATGTGATAAATATAAGACTGCCATTTGTATTCAAATGGAACTCTACGGATTCCCTATTTTCAAATTATTCCTACCTCGAGAATATGTATGCCAATCCACACACAC
This sequence comes from Coronaproctus castanopsis, assembly GCA_032883995.1. Lineage (NCBI taxonomy): Eukaryota > Metazoa > Arthropoda > Insecta > Hemiptera > Monophlebidae > Coronaproctus > Coronaproctus castanopsis. Next base: position 63,699,139 of record CM065052.1, on the reverse strand, counting down.
ACACACACACACACATATATATATATATATATATATATATATATATATATATAATTGCTATAATTTATGTTATATACATATAGTTTTATACGCGCAGTTTTCACTTTATTAAAAATGTAAAGACATGAACGCATGCACATCCATACATAAAAATTCACACACACACACACACATATATATAGTCTACGCGCGTATATGTACACTGCACATCATCATCGTCATCGTTATCGAACTTGGTGAAGAACATATCGACCGTTCATTTTAGGCTCAAAATACCGATTACAGCTCCGATTTCTTCTCCTTATCAAATATTATTAGTATCTAGCGCTCTACCAACTATGCCATCGGGCATTTTACTTATATGTATTATCGTGTATTAGTTACGATACGATAATTTCGTTCTACAATTATCTGTAAATAAAAAATAATAATAATAATATTTCAATTAATCGTTCTATTCGGTACGCGTCATTTTTAGTCAATCTGTTGCATTTGCTAATATATAAATAAATTAATTCGTTTACCAACGTATGTGCATTTCGTCATGAGACGAACGTGTGTTTTCTAAATCCATACCGCAACGTTGTCTCGCCCTGAGACTTGTTGTTATCACTAATGCCAAACGAATACAGTGGTGAGAAGGAAGAAGGTGACATATAACATTGGATATACAGATAAAAACCTTAAAATATTAAATTATTCATTTGTCGTAGGCAAAATGATGGAACAAAGTAAGCCGTAATTTTGTGTAAAATTGTAAACTTAGTTTTAAATTAATATTTTATGTTTTAATATAATTAATTTTAATTATATATAGCTTGACAATGGCGTAAATGCCGAAAAGCTTCGCATAATTAAATAAATTTAGTGATTTCAACTATTTTTAGTAATCAAGTATAAATAAAATCACTACATTCCACAATCTAAATTCGTATAGTAATATGATAAGTTTGATATATAGTTGAAACTGTTGTCGTCGAGGAGATGTTTTCAGGACCAGGAGTAAAATGGTGTGAATCTTTATAGATCGTATTGAGTACGCTTTACTAGGATGTGAGGAAGAGCGATTATTACTTTCGACATGGTACGTATAGGAACTTCCGATCGATTAATAATGATCCAACCGAAATTACGTTATTTCCCCGACGTTGGATATTTACCCTCCATTTCTCCCAGAAGGAATAGTTCATTTGGTAACGTAGTTTATTTGTCACAGATTTGCCTGCCTTAATTATAATAAAGAAGATTTTATATACAGCTCCAAGTTCACAGACGGAATCGATACATTTAGCGCACAGGTAGTGTGATTTCTTCGCTGCCTCATCAGCCGCATCGTTTTCATCAATAAGATAGGATTCTGAGAATAAATTGTTCCGGGGGCTTTTAGTTTTGCAGTAAATTTCAGCTGTGGAATGTTCACCATTATTGTACACAACGTACATACGAATCCAGTCCCGGTTGGTTAGATTACTTTTCAGCGGGTAAATTTTTGGTATATTCCTAGTTGTACAAACTCCGATTATCGCAATTGTTTTTTTATTTTTTTTAGAAAAAGAAGTAAGTAGTAATAATAATCAGTTACTGAGATGTAATCGTGAATTTCGATTTATCAGCCATCCGGGTAATGTATTATTCTTGTTTTTAACACTTTCATTCTCGATATGTATACACTATATATATATATGGTGCATAAAATTTTAACGCTAACATAATTTTTTATTTCTTCGTTGACGTGAAATGTCTCAATTTTAAAAACATTCGTATAAATATTATAATGTTCGTGTTTTACACGCATCTTCGAAGATTGACCAGTTTGGTTCAATATTACGCCATAAATAGATACCTGAGAATTGCACGATGCGTGTCTAAAACGTTTATGCAGAAAACAATGGTCGCAGTTTCATGATTAGGAACGAGGAGAAAATATGCTTTTCCATAAACATATAAATTACAACACAAAACCTAAAAACATATTTTACATATATATATATAATTCGTGCACACTCGTCTCTGTGCTTGTCATTATATAACTACGACCTCTGTACTGGTTGTTATATTATAAAAATTATTGAGCTGAAATATCTCCGGATATAATGTTCATCCTCAAAATTGAAACCAACGTTTGTGTAATAGTAATAAACACTTAACAAACGACGATCATCATATTTTATTTGTATATATTTTTAACGTATATATATATATACATCCATGTATGTATCCGTTATTACGTACGTTCTCGGGTCATTTTCGACGGTCTCCGATGAGATATCTTCACGGAGCCGGAATACAGGAAAAGAAGCGGTTTCCGTGTCCGGCGGAATGGAAAAGGATATACACGTAACAACTATACGTTGCAAAGCGGGGCCGATATCGCACGTCGGACCGGTGGTAGAGGAGATTTTGAAAAAAAATAAAAATAAAAGGAACCGAGTAACCGAAGAAAATACAAAAATAGAGGAGGCTCAGTTCCATTGTGAAAGATCGTTTCACTTATTTTCCATCAGCCACACGGTCTAACCAAGGCGCAGCATTTTCTCATATTATTAATGACCGAAGTTACTCTTAGCCATTTGCAGCATTGGCGAACGTTACGACGCACACACATATATATATATGTATGTATGTATAAAATCGAAGTTAAAAAAAAAGTAAAAAATATCCGTGAAAATATCTATAATTATAAACACACACAAGCGCACGTATATAATATTTATATTTATATATATAAAATATGCCTGCAATATATGGAGGTCTTTTTGCTGTATACTGATATAACTTAGCTACCACGCTAGACGTCTTTTTCGCCTTTTTCCGAAAAGGTGCTTATAATCTGAAAAATTTTTCTTTTTCTACAATATCTTCTTTTTCTCTTTTACAAGGTGCTGAAATTGTCTCTAAGCTCGTATATAAAATATTGCTATATCCTCGTTGTCTTAGATTTTATTCCTGGTATAGAAAAATGTATATATTTATGCGTATGTATATATGTGTATTATTCGTAATAGCGGATGTATCGCATTATACCCCAGCAGCGTGGTCGGAATATATTTTCCGATTAGACGATTTCGTTATATATATATATATATATATATATATATATATATATATATATATATATATATATATATATATATATATATATATATATATATATGTATAATAAAGAAAATAATAGGTCTGCCTACCGCCGATTGCAAAACGGTAAATATGACAGCTGGCAAGATGTAAAGTAAAGAGAAACTCAGAAATATAATCTTTCAGCGGGGAACGGATAAATAAAATAGGTTTTCTTCAGTCGTTCGAATATTGTGGACTGGAAATATGTAGGATATTTTACCGTTATATGACCATTGTAATCGAACCAAATCGAATCGAAAATCAAATTGTTTAATTTCAACAGCCTTCTTTCTTCTGATATCGATTCAAATACAGCGAGTAGTAATCTTCAGACAGCACTGGCTAGCGTTGAAAACTAGTTTAACAGAACATATAAACGCCGATGAGAACAAATCTGTAAATATACACTTTACTAACAGAAAAGCTATACCTGTTAGAATCAACAACGCAGCAAGTACCAATACAAGCGTGAAATATCTGGGCTTACACTTGGATAACCGACTAACATATCGAAATCATATTCCCGGTGAGGAGTAAAGAAACTAGTCCGGTTAATGAGCATAAAAAGCGCGCTCTCTATTGAATCGTCTTATCTTTACTGCGATTTTGAGACCTTTCTGGACATACCGGTTGCAGCTGCGGAGTTGTGCAAAGCCGATAAATGTAAGAATTAAGCATAAAATAAAATTCTTTAACAAATGCGCCTTAGCATGTACTAGATCATTCATCGTAATTTAGAAATTCCTAATGTGTAGCAGACGATTAATGCGCAGAGCCATGCTGTCAGTCTGGAAAGTCATCCAAATACCCTTGCACCAGGGTTGTTGAACACGGCCGCCGATATAAGACGCTTGATCTAAAGGTCGTGGTTTGCCGTGTGTGTGTATACCCTTAAATACTGCTAAATGATTCTGTTGGTCGAGTAAATATTCGTGAAAAAAATATTTATATTTTTACGCGTATATTATTTGAAACTGTTAATTTTAAATTTTAACGCCGGATTTTCGGCTCCACTTTTTCTAGCGCGTAAATTTCCCTTTTATATACTTCGAGGTTTTCTATTGACGACTCGTATTTGGTACTCGAATTGTCGTCATTATTTCATTTTGAATTTACAGGTTGTAATTTCCGTTTTTACGATAACTAATTTATCATCACCGACTTTTTTTGGCTGCGACGACGATCTGGGACTGGACACACAGTTTTGTTCTTTCTTCTACGCGACGTTGATGCACCTCGTGTAAGAGATGAGTTCTCCCATTTCTCCGGATCATCTCAGAGCACGAACCGCGTATAATCCTAAACCTTTTATTTCGAACGATTTTTGTTGTTTTTTTTTATCATCTGGAAATACGCGATAAATACATACGAGACAACGTGACTAGTAAGTACAAGCGTAAACAGACCCATTTTCATATTTTTAATTCCAAGATCAAATCGATATAAAACCGAAAATAAATTTAAACGGTTAATTTACACGCATGACTAAAACAGTACGCGACGATATAGTTAATTTTGTATTAAGAAAACTCACGTCTTTACGAGAGCTAGTGCAAACAACTATTAACCCCATAATAATAATAACGAATCATAATAATAATAATACTAATAATGACAATAATATACGAGCATACTGAAAATATTATCAATACCACGAAGAAAAGATGGTTAAGCTGTCACTTGAAAAGAGAACAGAGACAATACGCTTAACAAAACGAATTTTTCAGTACTTTGATAGAAACCCTAGAACGTAAAAGTAAATCGCGTGGTTCCGTGAATTTAATGAAAACCTTCAGAGGGTTAATATTACGTAGGATGACGACATTATGAATAGAAACAGCTGTAGAAATGACATTAATACATTCGTGAGTTTTGAATAAAAAGTGAAGAATAAAACCGTACAAAAAAAAAAAAAAAAAGGAAAGAAATACTTGGTTTAAGGGAAGAGGAAGAAACAACACCATCGTGAAGATATTTTCCCCAGTCCATAGTCCATAGTCGGCCAATTCCAAAGAACAATGACGGTAAGACATATCAGTTAATTACTTATAATAATAGTAATAATACTTAGTAACTATCAATAGTATCGATATAATTAATAATATTACCTAATTATAATGTCAGTGAGGACAATGATTGCGCTAGTAAAAGATTAAGATAATAACCTCGATGTTCTAAATTAAATTTAGAATTCCGTCACAACTGTAACAACTACCAATCGTAATAATTGATAATTTTAATCCTCGTTATTTTAAGATTTTTCGTTTTCCGTTCATTATTCGTCAGATTTTCCAATAGAACCGATTATATAGGGGAAAATTTACGAATAATTCGATCGTAATTCTATTTGAACCTAATCAGAGTCATTCCACTGATTCTTCGGCCTTCTTATCCAAGCCTTCAACGTTTCTCCGTTCTGTGCGCGTCTGTTCAATTCTTGGTGATATTCGTTCGTTCCAGACTACATAGTTTTCCTTTCATATTTTCATATCCTATCAAAATTCATTTTTGATTTTCGAATTTTTGTTCTGTTTCCTGCGCTTTTATGAAATTTCTTCACTTTATTAGATATATATAATGGCTGATCTACTTCGACCCGACGGATTATTTCGAGATATCTTTTAAGGTAAAATAAACAAAAAATCGAATTCGTGCAATATCGAGAAACACGCTAATAATTTCCTTTGAAGGCGCGTAAATTAAAAAACTATATAATTTATTTTCCTTTTTAAAGTATTATTACAAGCTAATAAAGCCATTTCGAAATAAGTTTATGGTCTTAAAACCCGGACCTATTAACCTCAACCTTAAACAACTCGCTGTTTTGCTCGCTTCAACTTTCTTACATCATTTTCCTCCTACAGCAAGACCGTTCGGATGATTTACACCCATCTTCCCATGTGCCCCCGAGAATAAATTTTAATAACATCTGCCACATATTCTATTTGAACAGTTTGATATGTCATGTTCTGTGGTGTCAAAAAAAGAAAAAAAAATGTGATAATCGAAAAATTTAGATAATATCAATATACCAGTCGATATACCTTTTACCTATTACAGCGAATCATTTGATTTCCTAAAATTAAACGAGGGCCTAATACGCTCAGGGTTACGCACGCGCATTCACCGACCATGTGAAAACAGGAATGCGTATATATGCGGTACATATATACACACTCGCAAACAGGCTCAAATATCGCTTAAAAGTTAATGTTCTGGTTCTATTTACATTTATCGGATAAAGTTCAAAATGATGTTGCCATACGCGTGTATATGTGTGCAAACACCTAGTCTCGTTTATAAATATGCTTCTTTGTTCAGAGTCACTATTTCTACTTTAACAAAGTTTAAAAAAAAACTTAAATTCATCGCGAATTGCAAATAATGAAATTTCGTCAGAGGAAGTATAATAAGATTCAGCATCGGGTAAATATTTGTAAGACGTGATGAATTTAATCATTTTTTTTTTAACTTTGTTAAAGTAGAGATAATTACTCTGAACGAGAAAATTAACATATTGGTGATAGTAGTTATATATATACATATAAACATACAGATACCCTGTATATATATACATATAAACATACAGATACCCGTATATAAATATATATATATACATATAAACATACAGATAGTCGTATATATATCCTTCGAGCATACGCGCTCAATATTCAACCGTGAGTACTCGCTGCGGACTCACACTCCGCATAGTATTCCACATACAATTAGGAACGCGCATTATAGATTCCCCGTCCTCCATTGTTAAAAGATGATAAATTATATATAATAATGCATATTTTAATCCATTTTAGTAATCGTAGATTACAATCAATTTTTACTTACTAACATGAATAAATAATACCTAATAATACCTAACCACTTTTACCGATTATCACTTTATATTTAATGTATTTACCTACTTAATCCTACGGTAAAATAAAATTTCTTATTAATTATATACAAATAAAAGTTACGTACTTATAAATTATTTTCAATCTGATCTTCATAACATTCGGGGCAGATATGTAAAGTATGTTCTCCACACATGAATTTTCAACATTTTTTGCAATCAATTTTTGTTGGTCTGTTTTTCTTCCGATCACAATAAACACAGCGTCCTCTACTAGGAGGCGCATTTTGTGTTGTTACTTCAGGTGTAGGTTCTCCAATCAATTCTCGAATCCTTTCCTTTATCGTTCTTGGTATATTTGTTACCTGTGCTCTTGTCTTAAGATGCGCTTCTATTAGATGGAAAGATAATTGTTGAAGTTTCTTTGTTATTATCGAAATAGACGATCATAGAATTTATACCGGCAATATTCAATATAGAATAAAAAATTACCATTGGCCATCTCCTAGTATTACGGGCACAATTATAACTCGCATATAATTTATCCATACAATCAGCTCCACCTTTCCAAGCATTGTAATCCAAGATCATTTCTGATTTTCCACTGTCTGCATCTATATTATCATCATGATGTAAACTGGAGACCAGTAGAACATTTTTTGATCGACTTGGTATATAAGAAACGAGAGTTAAATTTTTTTTAAAAACAAACATGCTTGAAGAAATTGGTCCGCCCATGGGACAACTGAATTCAATTGGTAACTCGCGCTTATTTTTACGGATAGTTCCCAAATATGTAAGCTTGAATTCTCGGAAAAGACGGTGTATCAAGTCAATTCCCGTGAACCAGTTATCACATGTAGCTTTTTTATTTCTTTTATAGGTTCGCACATTCTCATTACAACTGCTGATGCTGAATTGTCAACAGCGTGAGGTCCAGGGGGCTGCTTACCAAGATAAACTTCTGGATTTGCTGTGAAACGTTTTTGCACAGGATAAGGCATATATTTTTAAGCCATATTTATTTGGCTTGCTCGGTATATATTGCAGAAAGTTACACCGTCCTCTGAATGCCTCTAACATTTCATCAATAGTAACAAATTCAGAAGGCTTATGGGCAGTTTTACATTCATTAACAAATAATTCAAACAAATCTCTAATCGGTGCAAGTTTATCGATTTTTTTCCTTTCTGGTCGAGTCATTTTATCATCGAATCTGTGATTTTGAAGCAGGAATAAAAATCTATTTTTGCTCATAGCTAATCGAAAATTTCAACTCCTGTTCCCTTAGTACTCCACAGTTCATCTACATAACGATTAGACTTCAGTACTCCTGCTACATACAACAGTCAAATAAGTGCTTGAATTTCAGTGATATCAGTAGGATTAGTATCTCTACCTCTACTATAATTACTACGAACACTTTCGATATGCTTATTGGTGTGTTCAACTATAATTTCAATCAGTTCTTTGTCCATAAAATATTGCCATATTTTGAAAATAGATTTTAGATTGCGTGTTGCTGGTTTGGGACCTGGGAAAAGCTTTATGAGATTTTCCGACTTAGTTCTCACATTTTTTTCTAAATGGTTGTTTGTTCCACTTGGTAATATTGTCTTTTCCAAGATAATATAAATTTGAAGTCTGTTCGATAACCTCTTCATCTGACACATTCTGCTCTGACTCGCCTGTTATGATCACTCTCTTCTATCATTTCCTCCTCATCATTATCAAACAGATCATCATATTCCATTTCAGCTATTTCACCATACACTCTTCCATGAGCTTCAATAATCGCGCTTATTCCCTTTCGTACTCGCCCATTATCAAAAAATAAAAAGCAAAAAAAATTTAAAAAATAACGAAATAAAAAGAAAAAATAAAGATGTGTAAACACAAAACACAACAACTAAACTAAAAAATTGACAAGTTATTTCCAAAAAAGTTAATGCAACTTTTAATACACAAACACACGCTGCGGACTGCTGCTCCTCCGCAAATTGTTATGAACAATGAACAAAACCAACCAATCACTCACAAAGAAAAAACCAAACTGATCGCTTCAAGCTAGGCAGCTGTACGTGAGCAGACCCTCCAACAGTACTATTCCCTCCATTAAACACGTGTATAGATACCTGCGGAGTACCAGTCCGCGCGCGTGTACTGGAAGGATATATATATATATATGTACGAATATTCATAAATGTATATATAAGCACAATTTTTAAATTTTTCTTAATGAATCCCAAGTAATCATTGATTATTTATTCCACTTAAAATTCATACAAATAAAGTAAAAGGTAAATTTTTTGATATGACCTTAATTTTTCAAAAAATCTCGCCGCCCCAGCTATATTTTGTGTGACTATATTATGAACGAATAACATTGCTTTGTAATTCATCTGTCCGCATCTATAAATTTATAGATGTATAATTGTTTCGAATTTATTTTTTTGCGCATTCTAAGAAGCGCAATATCTTTTTGGAAGATGTTTCGAAAGTGTGCAAAATAACGTATTTGAAGTGTATATCTTATTTTTTTAATGTATAAACGATATAGAGGTGTGTGTGTGTAAATATGTGCACACATACTTACACATATACCTTTGTGTTGATGTGTGTGTGTGTATTTTGCTAGTATTAAATCACATTTAGATTAAACAATCTTCTAATACCTATTATACATATTGGAAGGAATAAAAAGTAATTTGGGAAGTTGTCGCTACGCGGACATCCTCATACCACTTGTCGAAAACCTAGTCGAAGCACTGAGAATCACGTCTGATAAGGAAATACATAATATATTTTACATTTTGAATAAGTACAATACAAACAAAATTACATACATCTACACACATCCACATAGACACACATGCATATATATATATATATATATATATATATATATATATATATATATATGTTTATTATTGGAAAAGTAAAGAAATATAAATTGAAAAGTTTGTTTACCTCATTAAAAGTTCTACGCTGCAGGTTCTGACGCGATGATGATGGTGAGTGCGGTAGTACTATACTTATTTGTATATATGCGAAACTTTCTTGTTTGTATTATCTGCATTTTTCTCCGTCACCTACTGCGTTTTATTTTTTTTTTTTTTTTTTATTATTACAACGTAGAACTGACCCTAACCGCCAGAAGACGGCACATTTCTACCGTTTACTTAAGCACTAACTGCAGCTAGCCCAATCTATAATTTCCTTTTCTTCTTCTAATTTTTTTATACGTGTTTTTGAAGACGTCTAACTGTCCAATCCTCTTCATTAGATTTACTGATCAGGTAATTGCGCATCTTTACCATTGTTCTACGGATATTTTTATAGGTCGATAGGATTGTTCGTTCCGGTTATTGTTAGCAATTTATAGAAATTTCGTTTGTAGAGGAGGTGGTACGTTCATTTGGATGTCCTATTAAGTTTGTAGAAACCGTAGTATTGAGAAAATAATATGCACGAAAATAGTTCGATTGCACGGCCAAAAAATTATTGCTTTCTAATCGTTCTCGGGGAAATTCGCAACAATTTTGACTTTTACAGTCGTAGAAATTTGGACAAACTTAACTGTAAAACGAGGATTTTGTTTAACAAACGAATACATACGCTAACTACAAGGCAACAGATATCGTATGGTTATTCTTTGGCGTCGTAATAAGGGAAATGTAAATATAGGTCAATGATGAGATATTTTACAGATGGTCTTTGACAGAGATATCGCTCTCGTTTTTTACTAGGTGAAAGCAAAAATCTACACCGGACGAAACTGGCTAATAGATGTACTGTTTCCCGAGTTTAGGTGGCTGTTAAATTTTAAACGATTTCACAGAAATATCGCTCTGTCTCCTACTTTCTAAAATTAAAAAAAATTATTGTAATTTCTGTCCTATTTGTCATATCAATGCGAAGCAAAGCTTAGAACGAATCCGATAATATAGGCTGAAAGCTGTGCGAATTTCATCATTATTACTTTAATAGTTTTTGAGAGTTACATCGAAACAGACCGACAGAAATTTAAACAAATATATTTTCTGTTTATGATTTTCATTATAATGCAGTGATTATAATGAAAATATTCGCAAATCACAGACGCTACAGTTTTATAAGTTAGTATAGATAAATATATATAAACATGTTGTCGTCATAGCATAACAGCTAGAACACGGACTTCTATACGGAAAGTACCCGAATACGATCATTTATCGTTGGGAAATAAAAATATAATTAATCCTAATATTATCGCGTGGAAAGCAACAGTAAAGTATTATGTACAACACCGTGCGCTCGCTAGTAACAATATAGTACACCACAGAAACACGCGGAGCTGCATTATGACAAATTCAATCAGTTCTCCCGGGCGTGCTTGTGTCTATCTGCACTAAAGCCACATTATGATTTCTTTGCACGCTACTTACACTGTACAACAAAATATGTATATAGGTAAGTAGACGTCTCCCTCCGATACGGAGACGGCTCTTAACGATAATTATGATAATATATATGTAAATATTTATACATATTATTACGATCGCATTAAGGATATGGGATCGTGTCTGTATTTCTTAAATGGTTATTTTTTCTTACATAGTCATACACATACGTAAATATACACGCCCCATATGGTTATTAATCATTATTTTTATTTCTCGATTTTTCTAATCTTTATTGTTATATATTCGAATCTTATTAATATTTGAAGATGTATATTTCAATTCGTGTAAAATGTATTTTCCATTTGCGTTAATATTATCATTTTCTTACTTCTTTTTTAGCTATTGTTTTATCAATGTGTTCTTCATTACATTCGCTATAAGATTATTTTACAAATACTACTTTATCATTTTCCTATATTTTATTTAAATTGTATATCTAAAAATATCTTTCATATTTTATATTTTTATAAATTGCATATATGTATTCATATTTCACTTTTTTTTTTTTTTATATTTACTTATCAACAACATAACGAAAATATTTAATTTTTCATATAGATATAATATTTGAGTGATTTTAACTGCTTTTTTCTTCTTCTTTTACTTACAGAAGCTCGATTACTAAGATCATTTTCGTCTAAGGTATATATGACATTAATTAATCTGGTGTCTGCAAGGAATTTCAATAGGTCATCCTGTAGTACTTGTCCTATAGTGAACTGGTTGATATATATTGTAGAGGTTTCGATATATGTTTTGCACATTCCAGTAGTATGGGGTTTATTGTTATTGAAGTATTACATGTTGGGCATTTTAGAGCAATTGTTCAGTAGGCATTGCGATGTAAGTAGGGTGTGGCCTATTCGTAATCTAGTTATAGGTATTTCGTCGCGCCTTTAAATTTGTTCTGCGGTTTTCCAGTGTCCTAACATTGGTTTGATTTGAAGAAGATATCACTGGGTCTCCCAGTATTCCTGATATAAAGCGTTGATTTTTTTTATTACGATTGAATAAAAATCATTCGCGAGTAACTTATCATTTTTATGTTTTTTGATTTTATTCTGGTGGCTTTATCAACTATTTCACTTCCCGCGATTGTGCTGGAGTCTGAAGGAACACTATTTGATTATTTTTTTGTACGAGTTTATGGATGATGAATTTTATGTTTACAATATCTAAGTTAGTATAATATAATCAGTTTCTGAATTTGTTGTAGAGCGGATATCGAGTGCGAACATATTATAAAATTATTTTCGTGTTTCCCTATATTTGTTAACGCTTTGTATGTATATATATATATATATATATATATATATATATATATATATATATATATATATATATATATATATATATGTAGCTATTAATTCACCTGTGTACACAGATGTCCCAATAGGTAAGCGGTGCTTATATTCTGCCATTTTTATTATTATTATTATTATTATTTTTTGTAGTATCGGTTAAAACCTGTCGAAACGTTAAAGTCAATTTTAAAATGCATCATCGGTCTTAATACCAACGCTACCGATGAATATATCGCAAATATGCGATCGATGTCTTCTTCTTTTGTCCAATTATCTCGGTCGTTAGTAGCAACTATGGCGTCAATTTCTTGATATTCGGTCTCTGGCCTTATGAAACAATATACCTTCATCGACGACCACTTTTCGGATATTATGCAGCTAAGCAATCGTTCTTCTGCCTACTCTTCTTTTTCCTGTTTTCCATGATTATTGTCTGCGCGGCAGGGCGTACTTTGGACCTCGCCTTCGCTTGATCCTGTTCAACAATTCTTGTCTTTTTTCAATATGTCCAATATTTCGTTATTTTTTTTCTTCGCTGTGCGCAATATGCGCAACATACGACGGTAACACCGCATATCGAACAGCGTGCATGTTTCGCAGCCATACAGCGACACTATACGTAGCATTTTAAAACTCCGAGTCTTGCTCCAAGAGATATTCCATGCGATGTTAGCATTTAATACCACTCTCGCCTGTCCTATCCAGCATTTAATTTTTAGCCAAGCGCATCGATATAAAATGTAACTCTATTAAATTATATATTTCAGATTCAAATATTGATAAAAATTTTCCTGAAGAATAAAACGAAAATCGGTCGGAACAACTTGTCCTTTGATAAAATTGCAAGTCTGTTATTTCGGAGCTTGTTTAATCGATTAATAAGCCTGGTAAAAGAAAATTATCATCATCATTCTCGCTTTTTGAACGGAAAAAGTTGCAATATAAACATTTATACGTAAATCGTTGTACGCCTGTATCATGTTGAATACATTTACCGTGTGCCGTCATAAATATTAGTAATACCTCATGTTTACAACTTGCTAATTACTTTATTCGTTCACTGTTAATTATTAAAAAATCTGTACTTAAACCGATGTAGACGTGCAAATTATTTATTTTCTCTCGCCTATTATCATCTTCTCTTCGAATTTGGCCATCTATGTGAAAACAACAAACTTTTGCTTCACCTTTCTTCTTCCCGCTCTTTTTTCATACTCTCTGATTTTTCTTCCTGTCATCTATCCATTTTTGTCCGCTCTATGCTTTTCGGTTCTTTTAAATCCATCAAATTTTTAAATTTTATTTCCGAATTCTATTTATCAATCATCGAATTATCTATTTTCACTTCATCGAGATCTTTTTTCGGTCTTACCACCTCGGGTTGGTTTTTAACCTATGAAAATGGTGAAAGATTCTTTTTGTTAGTCCGCTCTCACTCATTCTCTGTATATGTGCATATTAATCTTCTTTTTCTCGTAACATCGGATAGTTTTTCTATTTTTTCATATAGCTTTTATTATTCGTATTTTCTCTTTTTTTATATTGTTTTAATTTATACTAAATGCTATTTTATTTTTTTGTAGAACGATGAGTAATGTCGAAAATTTAATCGAATTATTATTATTATTGTTCTTATTATTATCATGATTATTGTTTTGTAATTTTAGGTATTAAAACGACCTGCTTGCTCGGTAAACAAAGGAGACCGTTTTGCGCGCATTAAAAGTTCGTTCTCAAAATGGACTTAATTACCCGAATCGCTTTTTCCTGTAACAATCTTAAGGGGCACCTCGTCTAGAAAAGATGCGCTTATTTTATAAGTTTCCGCCTTAATATAAGCCGTTTTTTCTCCGACTACGCACCTTTAACTTCGCGTAATTAGACTTCTCTAACTCGGGCCAGCACACACATACACACACGCACAAAAACGATAGAAACCGTTTTAGCGTTTAATAATCTTCGTCGATGTTATTAGTTTAACCGGGACGTCGTCTATTAAAACGGCGCTCGAAGTATCTACGCTAGAATCCTTTTATACGTAAGTTACATTTAGTCCCTCGGGAGCGACTAATTAATAGTTTTCAGAAATGTCGTCACTTTTACTGACCTACTGTTTCTAAAGGTTGCATCGTACGAAAAATATCCTAAACGATGATTTACATTTAATATATATATATTAATATGTGTGTTTGTATGTATAACACTTTGGCACGTTTTCATTTTCATCATAATGATATACAGAGTGTGATAGTGATTTTAATATCGACCCGCGATATAGGGAATAAACAATTTACGGTTAGCCGGACACTTTAAAGTGTATATAAACATATATTATATATATATATATATATATATATATATAAATATATATATATATATATATATATATAAATATATATATATATATATATATATATATATATATATATATAATATATATATATAAAACAGGGCGTCTTAGTATTTGACAAAAGGTGACACTATCCTGTGAAATACGGAACGGGTTAGAAATATGAAGAAAAATTTATTTGACTAAGATTTATGATTCGTTTTCCCTTGAAATTGTCCTTTTAAAGTAATATAACGTAAATAACGTATTACCCGCGACCCATACACACACACACTTAATATACATATATATATATATAATATATACGTATTTTGAATATACCTATACAACACTTGGACCACACCGATATTGTATAGTTGACGTCAAAATGGTATAACCCAGCCAGCTCTATTGTACCATGTCCGTGTTATTTCATACGCTAACTCTCCTACATTATCGGTACGAAATTTTATTCGCATATAATTTATGTGTATATATATGTATATGAAATTTTCGCTAGTATCTTAAAACGGTTAACACGACTATATGCTCAAAGCTAGTTAGGTTAATAACGCCAGTAGTAAATAATAGCAACAAAGACTATAACAGAATATCTGGATAACCAGTCAGGTGTATATCGAAAAATTATCTCGAATTATTACTTGAAAAATTAAAAGACCTAAGTTTTAATAACCTTAAAATGGCTGAAATCTGACGATCGTCGATTAAAGAATCACTAGCAGACGCAAGATCCAAAGTTGAATTTCGAAGTGAAGTCTCGGATAAAATAGTAACTGGGTTCCGGTAATGCGATGACTATCGCATCGTCGCGCGTGTTAAGGAATACAGGCGTTGAGGGAGTATATTGAACGGGAAGGTATCGTGAAGGTATAACATAGGCGGTTGTACTATCCGGCTTTCGCAGACGAGTTCGAATTGACAGAAGAAAATATAGAAGAAGCCAAACACCGAATTGAAATAAGATAAATACTTCGAATGAATAAAAAACACGCCTTTAAAAATGGCTAGTTCCCTAATTATAACACCGACATCAAAGATACAACGGTTGTTGAAGCCGAATTTCTAAACTCGACTTCGAATAAGGAAACACGTCGCTAGAAATTAGGTCTTAGTGTACCTGTAGAACTTAATGTTTTCACTAATGTGTAATATAATATTACCTACTGACGTAAGAATGTTAACATTTGTTGACGACATTGCCGTTGTAAACGCGGATAAAAAACGAGATCGGGTTCTAAAATAAAATGTATCGAACTTAAAGATTTAGAGTTAAATTAAGAGGATAAATTCGGAAATTAACGAAAGCGAGACAAATTGAACGAAGAAAATTATACTGCGATACAAAAAGATTAATTTGCTAATAGATTGCTTAGCTCGGATGATCTGAAAAAAAAACCTAGACGGAATCTGTGGGCGTAGCAAAGCAAAAGATCAAATTATTAAAAGAACAAGCGGATAATCAAATTTATAACCAATGAAATAGAACCTAAGTTTGGTCAAGTGAAAACAATCAATTTATAGGAGAATTGATCAAATATACTGGATCAGAAAGTGACAACACAATTAAATATGGCGAATGAAAGCAAAATTTTATTTAACTAAAGGAGTATATAATAAAAAATATCTATCAAGCAAAAACGAAGACACCACACAACGGTGATTAATTCGTCGGTATTATATGCAGATAATCGACCAACTGGAACTTTCAGAAAGAAACGTCGTAAGATAGGACCAACGTGTATGGAAAATATACAAAATGGAGTAATCAGAAAATATACGACTATAAGAAAAAATGTATAAGCAAAGGATGAATAATCGGAAAATTAGCGATCAAAAATGATAGGGTGTAACTGAAGATACAGAACAGCGATTAATATTGAAGAAAGAAACATTTCAGATTGGCGTAGAAACAGCGAGAAGGAACTGGACCTTTGTAGACCGAAGAACGAAAAAAAAAAGATCCAAAGAAAGGATAGAAGCAGTTGTGAAAAATAATAGCAGGAACAGTAGACGATGTAGTCCGTGTGTGGTTCATTCGAAATAATAATTATATTGTAAGAGTATTTTAGGAAATATAAATTTCCGTACACATATATGTATAGAGACACACTGAAAATATCTGAAGACGTACTGTGTTTATGAGGACGTGTTCCTTTTTATTATAGTCATTGTCATTAATGTTAGATTAAAAACTATATTAAATTAATTTATATTAATATTAAATAAATACTCTCATACCAGTACACCGCCAGTTTTAGGGCACCCTCATTCGCGTCAATGACGTTATTCATTTTACATCTAACGTCAGCGAAACCGCATTCAAGTAGATGTGGTCTGTATCTCGCCGAACTCGCATCGTTCATTCCCGGCCAGCGAAACATTCGGTGGTTTAGTTACTGTACATTTTCCAATTCTAACGTTATAATTTCAATATTGTCTTCATCTCTAACAAACACTGCCTCGAGACGCTAATATCTGGTCGGATAAACACTGCGCTTCCATATTTCGGTGCGTTCTGACAGCTTTCAGTCTCGTTCTTTCTAATCCGCGGTTGTTTATGATTTATGCCGCAGTGCGTTTCCTGTACACATAGAATGTCGCATCTTGAATCATCGCAGAGTGCTGTTAGCAGCAACTCTTTGTCTGGTGTTAGTCCTTCCATATTAATTGAGGTGATAGTAGTGACGGCCTTTAAAAAGCCATTTCTGTGTTTAATTTCTTTTTGTATCTTTTTTTTGCTTTTGGCTCGGGTGTGGCAGATGTTGGCCGATGCAATTTAAAATTCGCACAGTAATCACGGAGATTATCCATCGCTGTCGCGTCGTTTTCAGATGAAGCGGATGTCTCTGCCTTGCCCTCGTGCTCAAAAATAAAAATACTCGATGGTATATGTTCCATACGAATTCTTATGTTATTTAAGAGAGTTCGAAAAACTATAAATAATATAGCTAATACTTTGCAAGCCAATCTTTATCTTTCATGTATTCAGTTGCTTTCCTCGACGTAAAATCAGTAGCTGAAAAATATATATTACCCACTATTTCGCAGTTAAACCTTCAACTCAACCTACATACACCAAACATTGCACCCGAGACACCGTACATCCTTATATATGTTAAAATACTTTTCACGGCATGCTAAACTATTCCTTTTAAATTTATAAAACCAAATATGGAGATCCGGCATCATACCTGAAAGCAGGACTTTAACTCATGAGAGGCGTCTATTGTCCTCCGGTTTATCCTTAAATATAAAATTTTTTCTCTTAACAACCAAAACAAGAGTTGCATTCCTTGATCTATTGTTCGACTCTAAATTATCCTGACGTTACCATATAACTGAAGTCAATAGCAGATGCTTAAAACTGTTCCCAATCCTGAAATACTTATCCAACCCACAATTTAATCGGATACTATTAAACATCCATAAATCTATCATCTTCCCACGAATCAACTATGCGTGTCAACGGTACTCAAAAACCACTAAATCCATATTAAGAATATTATATACAGTACACATCCTTGCAGTACATCCTTCATCACCATCGAAGAGCTTGTGTGCATCAGCAAAATCTTGTCCACATTTATACTATGCTTACCCCTATTTAAGGCGTCTGCTTAGCTACGATAAAATATATTTTTCTAAATGACCCTATACCAAAAGTTATTTAACATACTGTATTAAAATACTACAAAAGTTCCATCCTAAAATCAACATTGAACCTTGGGACCCTTCTGAAACGGAAATAGATTTATCTCTGACGCCGTAACTTATAAACGAAATAATACTAGGCACCTTTCCAAAAATACAATGACTACATACACGTATATAAAGACGGAGCAGAATCCATAACATATTGCACTCAGTCCGACTAAGTGATGGCTGCGATGCACCCCTGTATGAATTCATACACTCTATTCAATGCACGTTCACATTGAAAAACATTGGTTCCCTCTCCTCTCTACAATTAATATGCCGTCGAGACAACAAAAATTCAATTATATTAGAAACTCGATACAATGTTTACTATCAAAATAAATACACCTAACTGTGGATGAATGTTTATAGTATGTTATTATATAGACACAAAGAAGTGGTGAATTATAACACCTAGATTTATACGAGTATGTGATGCATAGAAAACACGATGTGACCTATCACTAACACTGGGGACCATAAACATAATTGTAGATAATGAATAATTGTCACCTATGCGAGTGTTACAATGATCATGCAGGAACCACACCTTACTTATCTTCTCGCACTCGACGGTTTAATATTTAGGAAATTACATAAAATATTTAACTCGAAAGTACAGGATAGACACCAATTTGACGATAATAAGTATACCTCAAGAACTGAACTTTTTCCACCGTACAAATATATATTTACTATAGAAAGGATCCTAAGATGCATATTCTAATTGTGATCTTACAAGAATAACAGTGGATTATCACGAAATTCGCACGAATTTCTCATGATGAAAAACTTATAGTTTTGTATGGATTTTTGGTAACATTAGTAATATGAGTTAGAAATTTAAGCTCGTTGTAAATACAAACCCACAAATCCAAAACACAGGTTACATAAGAAACTGGAACATTTCCCACAGGGTAATCGAATATTTTTTTTTGGGGGGGGGGATTATATACTATCCACGTTCACGTTTGAAAAACACATCGTGTTACACGTAGATGGGATTTGGAAGCGTGTATGTATATGAATGTGTGTGTTGTGTTTGTGACGCGAGTGAACAGCCATTCAATAGGCGTTTTATTATATCTAAATTACTCCGGATCAACCAGAAATTTGAAATAAAAAAAAATTGAATTATTGTAAATATCGTTATAATTATAAATATTATTATTACTATAGTGTTATATTTTTTTGTACGCCTTCTCATTTACAGTATCACCTCACGGATATTGTTGTGGTAACCTCCGACTTACGATCGTCGAAAATTCTTTAGAAAATTTTAATTAGCATTATACTTAATTTAAATAGTACACGTTCACCCTTTAATTCCAATCGGTTCGAAATTAAACATTTTCACCGGTAAAATTTAAACAACCCGATCGTCTAGAAAATTGCGCCGAATTTTTCGTAATTTCGTAACCACCTCCTCAATAACTCTCAAATGCCTAGTTCGGATTAGTTTAATTAAAACTGGGTATTATCACCAACGATACCGTCCGAAATGGAGGATTATTTTCGTCATCATCCGCTCGTAGAAAATCGTAATATAGTGAACCATCTTAACACATTCACACACACACACACATATATATATATATATATACTAATGCGGATGAAGTGCACACTTATATACTTGGTTATCGCGAAGATTATTTCCTTAACGTGAAGAATTTAATATCGGTGATATAACTTTGCGAGCTTTCATATCGAATTTTAATCTTAATGTATATGTATAAATGAATTTCCAAATGTTTAAACACCGTAACTCGAGAACGGCTCAACCGACTTTACTGAATTTTTTTTTTGTTGTGTTCATAATTGTAAGGGCAGTTCATATAGATAAAAAAAAAAAATAAAAATTATAAAAAAACCTTGAGGGTTTGGGGAGGGGTGACTTCTTCGAATTTCGATTTTTGTAAAATTTCGTTAAAACCGATTTAATAGATATTAAAATGACAAGTTCGAAATAGAAAACAAGCACGACCGATAGGTTCGAGCTACGAATTTTAAAAAATTGCCGACTTGCCACTTTTAGCAGGGCATAGCGTACGACGTAAATATTTTTGAACGATTTCACCTCTTTAAATAGCAGGTTCTATTGTAATAGGAAATTACAATATGGAACATCTACGCATATGTTATACTAAGTATAAGCATCGTAGACTAAAACATAGATTTTTGTAATTATTAACCTATTGTTAAGTATAGGTATTTTAAGCTAAATTATGTCTAAAAACACTGCTTTTAGTTTTGTTGATTTATTGACTTTTTTTTTAAATTTTTTTTACCTTCTGGGTGTGTCTTTTTTGTAGGTTTTTTTCATTTTTTCCTGCACTATTTCTAAAGTAATTTCAAAGTGTACTATAAGTTTTGTAATTATACATATTTAGAATTGCTAAGGTTTATGTATAGGTACTTAGCTTTAAGTTATGAAAGAAAATTGTTTCCGGTTTATGTTTAAAAATATAATAAAGATTTTTTTCATTTTCATTTTTATGTAAGATCTATTGTATAAAGCGAAATAACCGCGAAAAAAAGTTTCAAACGGTATCCAAAAATTTCAAAAGGTATAGACAAAATATCGATAAAGTCTATTTATTTCTCATCTTATCCCGTAATCGCCGGTGATGTTAAAAATATGATAAATAATACCATACAATTTTTTATTCTTTTTTAATATTTCTAATTTCGAAGTTATTAGCCAGTCAACGGCTTCGTCTCGTGGAGATCATTAATATCCTTTAACGTTATAAACATGAAGATGCAAATTCATTTTAAATTTGCCCAGTACTACGTCGCGTTCTGTTTTAGATTTCCGTACTGGCACGCAGCTTAAGTCGTCACATCTCATCTCCGCTTTATACAACCGCGTGTTGCTCTACTTCTATCCCCGTAATTTCCTTCCATTGAAAACATTAGTTAAATTTTCAAACTTATTAAACGCCATGTTTAAATATGAGCATTACCCTTCGAAATGGAAAGTAGCAAAAATTGTCACTCTTCCTAAACCCGGTAAAGATGTTTCCATTACTAACAGCATTCGTTCCGTAAGCTTATTAAGTAATTCGAGTAAAATCGCGGAAAAAAATTACTTTATCTAGATTACATTATCACTCTAAACGAACTTCGACCTGTCATTTAATTTGGGTTTCGTCCAACATACTCCACTACACAAAAAATATCGAGAATCACAGAATTTCCAAGTCATAATTTTAATTGTAATAATCATACTGGTCTGGTTTGCTCGATGTTGCCAAAGTATTTGACACAAATTAGTGCAGAGGTATCAAGTATAAAATTATCCTTCTTATGTTGAGGTACCTTTTAGTGTTCGTTATTCGGGTGTTTTATTAGATAAACGGTAGTTAACCTTCTCGGCGTATGTAAATTACGCAGCTCTAAAAACAAATAAAACAGTAAGCGCAGTTTAATACCTTAACGTTAATAATAAGCTCGACATTGTGATGACTTACGCTTGTACCGTGTGGTCTCTATCTCGGAGGCGAGCTTTAATAAATTACGATTAATACAAAATAGGTGTCTTAAGTGCCCGAAGATATACCAGAATAGTGGACATGCTTGAGATATTAAATATAGCTTTTATTCGGGCTTATATTCTCGCTATAACTCGTAAGTTCTGCAAAAATTGTATTTCGCCTGAAAATTAGTATATCTCAACGAATGGAAATTACGATTCCAGGCATACGAAGTATAAGCATAGATAAACGTAATGTACTGTTAATTAACAATATTCGATAATAATAAAATCTAATCTACTAATATTCTTTTATATATATATATATATAAATATGTGTATATATACTTATATAGGTGTGTATGTATATGTGTATTACATTGTCTATGTTTATTATTATTGTTTCCTATCGAATAATACACTGATTTATCTTACGCTTAATGCGATCAAAAATGTTTTACGGAGTGGTTTTTTTTTAGATTTTTTCAGCGAATTACATTCGTCAGGCTGGCCAATATACTAATTTCTATTTATAAGAAACGTTACATGAGGAATTTAGGTTATCAGCTAGTAAATATACTAATTTCTATTTATAAGAAATATTACACGAGCAATTTAGGTTACCAGCTAGTAAATGTGCTAATTTCTATTTATAAGAAATATTACACGAGGAATTTAGGTTATCAGCGGTAAGTATAATTCCGGTACGCGTAATTTTTATTCTCCGTACTATTGTTAATTTATATAAATCAATAAATGTCTTCTTCTTAAGGAAATATATTAATGAATTGGTTTTTTTTTTCCAAACATGAGGGTTAGATGAGTTGGAATTCGTAAATTAATTTTACTAAATCGTTAGGGTATTTTTTTGTCGAAGGTCGAAAACTTTGATATTATTTAGAGACATATTTCACGATATCAATTAAACCGTTTAAATCTAAAGGCAACTGTGTAGTTTTATTACACGTCTGATTTGGAGGAGTGAAATTTAATAGTAAATAATTCACGTTCATCCTTTTCTATATTGTCATTAAGTAATATAGACGATAGCTAATCAACAATATTACATGTACCGCTATCATTTTGTGGCAGTAGTATGTCGCTGGTTCGTTTAAGTTTCCGGAAAGTAATGGTTATAATTTAATATAATATCCGCTATAGATGGCATAGCATTGGAATTATAAATCTTCGTATCGGTAGTTTTTTCGGTAATTTCTTTTTTGTGGAGATTTTCTCTTCTTTAAAATCCCTAGCAAACCGATAGAATTACACAGATTGCGCGAAAGACGGTTCCGCCTATTTTTATTGTAATAGGAGAAAATCTTGGAAAAATATTACCGCTTGGTAAATCATCTTGTATGAAGAGGCAGATACTGACTGGACCGCTATAGCTAAAGTAATCAATTTGGTACGGTAGCATTGATTTTTAGACTACTCTAGATGGTTTTCAATGTTTTTACATAAATATGATTAGAATTTATTTCTGTGGTTAACTAAAATATATATATATATATATATATATATATATAATTTGGTTAATAATAATGATTCAATATTTTACGGTGGAAATCTTTTAAAGTCGACGTTGCAATAACAATAAACTATTTTATTCGCAGTAGAGTTATTAGAACTATCTCGGCAATGTTAGAGAACACTTTTTTTTTATTTTTTTATTTTTTAAAGAGGGATGCCTCTACCAAATATGATACTGCGGGGACTATATTTTAATCAATGACTCCTCTGATAAGCGAGATAAGATAACAGAAGATAACTGCGTCACAGATAATCGGGTTTGCTGACTGCCTGTTCGAAATGGAGGCGACAGAAGAGACTAAGCTGCATAGGGGAAGGCGGTTAGGTAACAAATGATGCGTAATCTACTGGTGAGTACAATTCCTGTACGATTAAAATTATTAAAGAAATTGAACAACTTAAGTTTGAGGGAGAGACGGTTGATAGTAATAGGAAGTAGGTGATTGACTGATGCTCTCAGTGTAGATCAGCTCCAAATGATCCTTCAGCTGAATAGAATGAATGATGTCCTTCTAAGGAGAATTCTACGCCATGAAATGGCCCGTCTTTAGCTAACGAGTAAACAAATAAATTCATTGTTTGAATTATCCTTATGACCCGGCACCCACAAGAAGGACGTTAAAACTTTCAGGGGATTAATTTTGTTAAGCCGTGTTAGTACTTCAGTGTTGTAATAACGGCGAGCGATAGAAATCTATTGCGCTCTCACGTAATTTTTATATAAATCAAAACCAACTTTAACGATAGCGTTGACGACTAGAGAGATTTAAATCTAAATTATGTGACCTGTTCGCCATTCGAATCAGACGAGACGTGTAAAATTAAACTGTAGCAGGATAGCGAAAATATAGTACCTCATCACGGCGTTATTGATAACGCTGCCAGTAGAGTAAGTAACGTAACGACGGCCTATAATGATAGTAGTATTAGTAAGTGATAAATAGTTACTACATCGAAAAGTTAGCATTTCTGAAAGCGTACGGTTGAATATAGTAGTTAGTGGTAACGGCTAAAATTTCTCGAAATAACATTTGTCACAACGTGCGTTCCTCCGGTTCTCGCTACTTCGTTTCGGTCGTAATAAAAGCTCGAAGAAAACGCTGCTACTTCATCAAAAGATAAAGCTTTAAACGAGATGATCAACTTCATTTCTACGAACGTCGACTTATATAGTCGACTTCAAAATTTTTCAGATATTCTCAAATTAGAAACGAAAGTCGTGATTTATTTTAAAAGAAAAAGTTATAACACGCCGGGAAGTATTTACATCGAAATTTTTAAATATATATATATATATATATATATATATATATATATATATATATATATATATATGTATATATATATATATATATAGTGTTTAGTCTATAAGTACTAGTTTAACGATACCGCGCGTTCGAAAGAGACGCGTGTTTCGCGAATTACCAGAAAGCGTTCGACTCATTGCAACACGAAAAACTCATTGAAATATTAAAGCAAAAAGGTCTGGACAATAGAAACATCACAACTAATTTATACTAGAATCAAAGCGCATCGGTACGTATAGACAGTCGAATGTCAGAAGAAGTCAGTATAATGAAGGGTGTGCGTCGAGGATGCGTTCTTTTCCCTCTTTTATTTAATGTTTAATCAAACAAATTTTTTGAAGAACCATTTAATGGGAAACACCTAGATGTACACTAGTTAACGGAATGGTCGTGAATAACATTCGCTACGCGGACGACACAGTGATGATTGCAACGAGCCTTGCATATTTACAAGTACTAACAAACGCGCTTAATGAAAGCAGTAAAGACACGAGCTTACGTATCAACACGGCAAAAACAAAATGGATGTTTATTTGCAAAGAACACGATTGTACACTGTTTCTCGAAAATGTAACGATAGAAAAAAAAACATATCGGTTAAATATCTGGGATGACGTATTAATGACAGATTGAAAGTAGTCACCGAAGTAAGAACCAGAATTGAGCAGAACACATTTTCAAAAGTTCTGTCAAACCGGAATTTGAAGATGCGAATACGCCTACTACGATGTTATGTTTTTAGCGTTCCGCTATACGACGTCGAATCCTGGACGGTATCATTATGCAAAAAGTTAGAATCCTTTGAAACGTTGGCATACTGTAGGATGTTAAAAATTCCTTGAACGGCTAAAATAACTAATTCCGAATTTCTAAAACGATCGAACACAAAAAAAAATAGAAATTATTAATTCAGCGACGAAATTAGTATACTTTGGACCTATAATGCGGAATAACAAGTACGTCAACTGATTATACAGGGTAAAATAAATAGTACAGGCGTGGCGGCGTGGCTGGCTTAGAATAACGTGGTTAGAAAATCTAAAAAGAAGGTGGGGTTCAAACTAGATACAGTTGAAATATTTAGAAAAATTACGGATCAAAATCAATTCAAACAGATGATCCTACGAGGACACATAGAATAAGAAGAAAAAGCGTGTATGTTAACTTTGTCTCTTGCCTAATTTCTCTCTTCATTAGAACTGCATTTGTTTTTTGCGCAAGTTTTACTTTTATAATGGGCGAGTCGTATATATTTTTTATACTCGTCTTCTACGCCTCGTTCGTTATCCGTATTTCTACCGAAGCGAATGTTTTATAATAGTCTATAAATGCCGTTATGTAATTCTAGATCGTATTTCTCGAATTTTGAAATTAAAATTCTCACAGTACACGCATTGGAAAGTACGTTTAAAAATCTAAACTGGAAATTACACGGTATTAATAATATTGCGTTATAACGCTTTTACAGGATGTGGTAAACGAACTTCATAGTTGCCCTAAAGCAGCAGGACTGATTATATATAGATAAAACGATAGTCGTGACAAACTCGCACTCGAAAGTAACTGGGGACAAAGACCGGATTTAATAAATGCGTGTACCTGAGTCAGAAGTAATCGCAGTCGACGAAGAAGCGACGTGTAAAAAAAAATTAAAAGACGGACGCACGTTTTACGGATAGATTTAATTAAACAGGAATAATGTGTTGAAAACCTGAGATATACGGAACTGTTTAATATATGAACAGTGCATTCTTCCAGTGCTCACATACGGAGCCGAAACGTGATGCCTTATTAAATATGTCGTCAGAAAAACGCAAATAGCCGATGGGAAAGCAATGTTGGGTATCAAGAGGCTGGATCAAAAACGCGATAAGTGAATAAGAGAGAAAACCAAGCTGATTGATGAAATACAACGATTAAAATGGAACGTCATGTCGTGAGGAAGACAGACGATATGTGGACTAAACGAATAACACAAAGGAGACCGAGAGAAGAACATAGAATTCGTAGTCGGCCGTGCACGCGATGGCAAGACGACATTCAAAAGTCAGCCCGAGTGAAATGGATGAATGTTGCTCGGGACCGAGCATAATGGGAAATACAGCAGTAGATCGAAATAAGCGAATCGTGATGTATATAGGTGTGCTTCAGCTTCCACTCTAAAGGTATGGACCCCGTTATTCATATATGATTATATATTTGAAGAAGATGTAGCTATATAAATAAAAATAAATAAGTAAATACTGTCGCGATCGAAAGCAGCGTACCAGTTTAGCGCATCTTGTTCTTCATCGATAATACCATCGTCGTCATTATTATTACGAT
This sequence comes from Coronaproctus castanopsis, assembly GCA_032883995.1. Classification (NCBI taxonomy): domain Eukaryota; kingdom Metazoa; phylum Arthropoda; class Insecta; order Hemiptera; family Monophlebidae; genus Coronaproctus; species Coronaproctus castanopsis. Next base: position 63,671,737 of record CM065052.1, on the reverse strand, counting down.
GTGGACCAAACGATTTGACTTTATATAGACGGAGAGTAGTTAGAAAGAGCTTCGTTTATTTAAAAAAGTGCCGAGGGAATTGAAAACGCATACTACATTTTAAACTCTAGTTTCAATCGATTATATTCTCTGACTGTGGTTGTTCTAATTGCAGCGTTTAAAAGTGTTCGCTGTTTACTGTTGTACCGATTTATTAAGGCGAAAGTTTGTTTTATTTTAAATAGAATACGTGTGTACACGAGTGGGTGTGAATATCTTTAAACCGAACAAAAAAAAAAGACGCACGAAGAAAAGCGATTAAAACAAGGCCGATGTAGTTAATAGAATGAAAATGTCTGAAATACCGAGCCGCAAAAATTTTCAAACCTAAAAACGGGACAGACTGAAATAGGACGACCTGAATTCGGCCTAGGCTCAATATCTAAAACGTAAACTACCGGAAACGGAATTCATAACGAAACATTCCTCTCGTTCAACGCGATTAACGAAAAATCGATGTCAGCTATCTAACAATAATAATAATAATAACGTGATAGTAATAACGAGTAGTTAAAATTTTTAAATATAAAAAATGGGTGAAAGCTCGAAAAAATTAAGTAACGCACGCGATAATCATACGAGGGTGTACTTAACTTTACCTAATGGAGTTTATTAGTCTACGAGACGACGACATTTCGAGTAATTTCGAACGCAGGATGCGATAAAAAGTTGATTACTCTCGTAGTGCGGAAGCTGTAAGACTAGCATCGAGTTTTCACTGTCGTAAGGATCCCTTTATTTGTACCGTCTATAGTGAAAGAATAAAATTATAGACAGACGTATAGACCAAATGACGCGAGAAACTGGATGTTTATCCTCGTAAGAAGTAGAGTAGGAAAACAGAATTAATCTAACCGGTACAAACACACACGCACATATATATATATATATTTATATATATACATATATACCGAAGAGATGGTTTTAATTTACTTTATTGGACCACAACTGCTGACCGCTCGGCAGTTGACGGAGAAATAAGGTTAAACGTTGCCGAAAAGTTTAAGCGAACCAGCAGATAAACGGCGTGGTTCAAACGCAAAAAATAGTAACTTTGTATAGTATCCAGGTTTTATATGTATATACATACACAAAAGTTAAAATAAAAAAAAATAAAATAAAAACAAAAAATACATCTCTAGCACAAAAAAGTTTTATCTCCAGCTACCTAAAATTTTCAATTGATTACGGACACTTTAAAGGAAAGTCTAGGTCTTTCTTAGACTTATTACCACTTACAGACCGAACGTATAAGCTGCCCGAATTACAGTGGTTCTAATAAAGTGAGAGTGAGGACACAAATGAAGAACCCTACACACACACACACACACACACACACACACCGAAGAGCGGCTAGTAGAAAATTGGCAACTTGAAACAAACCGGATGGACGTTATACGCTAAAAAGTATTGCGCGTAAAAATGTGTTTTAAAATGGAAATAAACAGTCACGAGAATGTGGAAACTGTCCATTCGGACGGAAATAAAAAATATTAAAATTTCCACATTCGGAAAATAACGTTAAAAATCGAACATAAGTCTAGAATTCTACAATGAAGTTGAAACGCGTGCACTTTGGATTATAGATAAACCGCTAGCGGTGTTTCTTTCTCGGGTTTTTGAACTTTTTCAACCGACCTACTAGCGTATATAACTTCATTTCGAGGATACTAAGGAACTGGGGTTTAGCTTAGGTTTAAAATAATTTAAAATAATTTAATATTTATCACATTACCGACCTGAAACGAAATTTTAAAATTACTCAGACGTAACGTACAAAATACACACATTTACGTTTACATAATAAGTTTTAAATAAGACTCGGATTAAAAACTAATGTTTACAGGAATAGGGAACAAGTTAATCGGAAAAGATTCGAATGTCTAAAAAAATAAATAAATACTATTACACAGTTAAATCGATGACGGTAACGGAAGAAATTAACGAACACAATGGAGAGAATCGTTCAAAGTGGAGCCGATCTAGTATGTGAGGGACAGATTAAGCGGAGGAACTAATGATTTGTTGTTACTAAGAAATAAAGTCGATACTCGAATAACCGACACTTACAGAAATCGAAAATATCACAGTGTGTAGACGGCGATATATAAAATAATGCGTGACAATTCTCTCGGCGCTTTGTAATAGTTTGAGCGCATATGGTGTCGATTAAATAAAATAACTTATCTAAAGAACTTATTGATAAAATAACAAATAAACTAGTCAAATTAATAGATGAAAAAATTCGCCGGTTTATCGCCCTCGTGGTATGTCGTGAAGCATACTCGACAGGGATTGTTTGCCAAATCTATGCTAGGAGACTAACGTAACTTTGTTGCAGGAACTAAATAAATATGTTTAATACGTTAACGATTACAGAGTGCCCGACACATACGATTAATTACTGAAAACTGAAGTTTTATAGCGTGCAAACGAATAAAACTTCCTCGAATTTAGTCTGGAATTCTGAGAAGCGTTATCTATGCAATACGCGATAAATTTTATATCACATTTTAAATTAAAGGAGTTTGAATAAAACCCAAATAGCTTATCGTATCGTTGACCTGTTCCAGAATTTAAAACACACTCTCATTGAATATAAAGATTCCGTTTCATTATTTAAACGGAAGATAAAATTAGTATCGAAAATGTTTCCGCGCAAAAGACGAGGAATTGATACGGATTAAAATTACTTAACGGCGCCTTCAAATTACCGTACAACGAAAAAGTAAACCTACGTGCTTAGAGGGATGAGTTAATTTCCGTAATAAACGATGTATATCAACGCAGCACTACGTGTCAGGTGGTTGATTAAACGTATAAACTACAACCGTTTATAGATAAATGTTTCGCGTTTTTATTATATCACCGAAATTGTCAAAAAAAAAAAAAAAAAAAAAAAATTATACCAATGTAAAGTACGAAGGGACTAAATTAAAAGATTGCACTCGCTGGATTCAAAAACTCATATTAACAGACCTTTATAAATTCACTTAACCGGAAGAACATTTGCTGTTAGAATAAATTATTTCTTTTCCAAAGAACACAAAGTTTTACCTTCAGTGCCACAAGGTAGTTTGTATACAACATCTATACTGCAGATATACACCTCGAATCAAATATTAGCAACATTTGATGATGATTTAGCTATACTATCTGCTAATTCAATTCTAGAATATGCTAGTACAACTGTTCAAAATTATGTAAATCGAAACGTAAAGCGGGAACATAAATGGCGTATAACATTCGAAATGCCAAAAAATAAATAAATAAATAAATAAAAAGTGTATTTTACATTTAAAATAAGAAACAACAATTATCATCTACACGTACCGAAATAAAACAAAATTCTCCCCGTGTATCGCGATATAAATAATTAAATGAAAGAAACGAAGCTTAAAGCAAATAAAGTGCAACCATTAAAACCTGCATGAAATAAGTATATAATAAAATGAAATATCAGATAACAGACGATCAGAGTAGCGATGAATAGAAAAATAACTATATACATAAAATAAACTTAAACTTAAATAATAACTATATAGCATCAGGAAATCATAATAATGTATTGAATTATTTTATGTTTATATTTCTTATAATTGGAGAGTCTCCTATATTGTTTATATACGCGCTTAGGGTACAATCATTAAAAAATTTCTTAGTTTTCTGATTTATTACTCGATGCACAAATTTCAAAACTCTGCGCATACGAACTACTCTAGCATAAAACGGAGCATTAAAAATTATTCTACAACATTTATTTTGTATGGTTTGCAATTTAGATAAGTTAGACTTGCGTAAGACCACACAGGACACGCATACAACATTGTCGGTCTTAAAGTACATTTGTAGATAATTAGCTGTATTAACGTAGCTATTAAAGATAGGATATAATTTAAATAAAAGGCGCGAGTTTTATTAACGGCGTGTTCTACATGTTTAGAAAAAGTAAGACCTTTAATAACACCGAGATATTTGATCTGAGTCATCCATTCTATGGGTACGTTGTTAATCATTATAGGAGTTAGTTAGGTCTTCTTTTTATAAATAATATTGACTGTGTTTTATCGATATTTATATTAATTTTTCATTTATCGAAGTACGATCTTAATTTCTCAAATCCTATAGCCTTCTTTGAATAGTCTGTACGATTCGACGTACAATATATATACAACGCCATCTGAAGGTGTTTATCCTCGGGAATATCGTTAATAAATAAGAGAAAAAGATAGGGTCCGAGTATACTTCCTCGAGGTACTCCAGCTAAGATAGACCTTGCGGCAGAGTTACAATTATTTATTTTTACCGTAAATTTCCTATTTGTTATAAATAATCTTTAATAAGTCTAACGATATAATTAGAAAATTTTATTTGAATTAATTTATACATTAATCCGAGACGCCATGTAGTATCAAAGGCTTTCTCAACGTCTATGAGCAGTAATCTTGTGAAAATGTCAGCATACCACGTTTACTAATAAGATAACATGTCCTCCAATTTGTATCTGTGGCAATGAAATTCAGTCAGTGTAATATATCTCGGATGCATATCGACCGACGGCTAACGTGACGGTTTCATGCGGCTCGAACAAGGAAAACTTCAATTTTTGCGAACCAGATTACTGCATCCTCTTCTAGGAAGGAAATCGGCGTTAAACATTAAAAAGAAAAATTCATTTAACTATAATGTCTCCGATGTGGGCAATCGAATTGTATGGAACTGCAATAGAGAATACAGCGATAAAAACCGAAAATACTTCGTATCATCACATCTGCACCAAAATATTAACCCGCCATAATGACCTAAATATATACTATATGTCGATGAAATTTATGCAAACCACTATAAAAAAAGTTTTTTGATAAATTGCATTTTAATATTAACCCACACGTCCGCAGAATGAATTTATCTACTCTCCCTAACAATCTGACAAGACGATTATTAAAGAGGAGCAGGTGGTGCAGAGATTCCAATAACTTGAAAACGTAATAGTTTAAATAACAAGAGTAAACGAAATTTGAATAATAAACTTATGTGATGCTATAATAATCAAATAAGCGAATAATTCTGTTCTCCAACTTTGATGATACTGTCACCGTGAATCTAATTGTCTCACTGGAGACGTTAGATTAATCATATTACGCAGTTCGCACGAGTTGAGATTGGACAGGATTCAAAAACTTTTAAGTTATCTCTTTTCGCGAACTCGTGCATGTTCTATTAATCTCAATCGACCGTGCAGGAGAAAGTCTATATCGAACGTATTGATCTAATGAGGAAATTCATACTTTAGTAAGAAAATACTCAAATATATAAATAAAATCATTATATATATATATATATATATATCGTATAAAATATATTATATACGTATATTCTATACTAGGCTAAATGCGTTTATATTTCGCGAGGTTAATGGTCGAATTGTTAATCTTGAATATCGTTTACGAAAATGGGAATTTCCATTTAGCGTTAAAAGTCCGAAATCGACACGCTTGGTTGACTCGCAGAATGTCGCTTCCCGATTTCGCGCTAATCTAAATTCGCAAATTTCGCCTGCAAAAATACAGAAAGGGAGAGAAGCCAAAAAATTTAAATCGGCACGTCCGCTAAATCGAGCGCGAAACAGATGTCTCACCCTGGAGGTGTTTTTCGTTTATCATGTTTTATACATGCATTCCTCCGTCAACTGCTTCGATTACGTTTCTACTATTTCTATCCGCTAGATGGAGCAGTTTCATTGATGATTATTCTCAATTTTAATCCAGAAACCATACGTTATTGGGAATTATAATTATTTCCACTCGACGGGGCGAATTAAGTTAAATATCGAAAGGACGGCGGATATTTAATTTTTCCGGATAAAAGTTTTTAATTTCGTACAGTAAAAGAACCAGAAAAAAAAATTACAGCAAAAAAAAATAAAAAATTCTCGCGTTGTTCCAACTGACGAATGTGGAATAATTAGCGTTGAATTATCGTTAACGAATCGTGAAACATTGCGGCGTAATTAACGAAGTACGTCTGATAATGTTAGATTATACGAATTTCTATTGCAACCGTCGAGTTAAGGAGATATTGTAACTCGGAATAAACCGGGTCACATTTTATAAAAGGTACGGCGCGGATAGGATGCGTCGAAGGAGGAGGTATGATAAAAATGTAGCAATTCTATGAATCTCCAGTATTATATTGGAAACAATTATATTTCGGGAATGCATAAAATAAAATGAACGGATAACATAACAAACGCGGAAGTGCTGCACTAGACTAACCGGACCGATTTTGTCGTCATCGTTCAAGAACAATAAGGAAACGTAAATACAAATCGATTCCATCTTTAGATTAGCCGTCGACGGCAAAATACTTGCGGTAAAGCACCACCGGGAAGAAAACGGCTAACTATATTGGGCTGTTTAAAAAATATAACAGCTCTCGTAGATAATTAGATTCATGTAATTCTAAATTTGTAATTTTATATCGCTAATTATACGTTTAAAAATCTTTATTATAACAGTGGACGTATACTTTGATGTACCTTCAGTTATGTAGAAGCTGACTAAATAAATAAATGAAATACAGAGATGAATAGTTCAGATTGTTCCACAATTGCGAATGCTGTAAATTGAACAATGTAATATATATATATATATATATATATATATATATATATATATATATATATATATATATATATATACAAGAAGTTACCCACGGATTCGTATGTGTAATTATTGTTTTAAGCTTTGTTCCGCAAATAGGACAGAAATTAAAATAAAGTCCTAATGCAGTGATTATAATGAAAATATTCGCAAATCACAGACGGACACTGCAGTTTTATATAAGTATAGAAACGGACGGATATATTTGTATATTTTATATTTCATCCGTTTATATACTCTTTACTTATAGCGCAATTATTTTATCTTTTATTTAGAAATATTAACGCACTATATATATATATATATATATATATATATATATATATATATATATATATATATATATATATATATATATATATATATATGAATCGTTAATTTGAACTGGTGTGGAATGTAGTGATTTTTTAAAGAAATTACTGGAACTTTAGGTTATCCTCACACTAGTTAGCAAAGTTGCCTAAATTTAATAAATTTCATACCCGAATCCAAGCTGTTTATATAGGTGCCACTATGTTTAACTCTTTGCCGCGTCAACTAAAAATTGATCTTAAAAATTATAAACGATGGCGTAAGTCGTTAGTTGCATTTGTAATGTGTAAATAGGTAACGAGCTTTTCATATAATAAGTGAAGTTGCTAACTGGTTTAAAAGTATTCGGTTGGAATTGTTAGATTGATGATTTTATTTTGTAAATTAAGTTCTACTTCAACTGTTTATTATTATTAATTATTATGCGATTATGAGTTATTTCCTGTTATGACTTTATGTATACACGGTTTTTAGTATTTATGTATATATTTCTATGTTGCATATTTACTTTCGCGCGTTAGGTACATTCGCTGCTGATTGGTAATTATAGTTTAATACTTAGTTTATTTGATTGGCGGTGTCTGGGTGTTTGTGTGTGTTTACTTATATGTCTAAATCGATTTCGTTGTTTTTTAAAGAATGTTTTAATGAAACTGTATTATTTCATTGAATTATATAACGTTACGATTTTTTTTAGTGCGATGGAACGGATGTTAAATTTATCTTTATTTATTTGTATAATCCGGCGTTCGCGTAATATACGCATAGTCGGGATTTACACGTTATATATATTTTCTTTGTAATCTTGTATTTTAATTTGAAATAAATTTGAATTTGAATTTGATAGCAAAAATAGGTAAGAAGATGTTACATCGATTAAAAATTTAGGACTGTTAATTACACTTTGACTTAGTCGCTAAGATAACGTTCGAAATAGCACTACCAGCGAAGTAGGAGTACTGAACTATGCCTTAGTACAACATTATCCTATAATTATAATTTAGCCCAGACCGTTTACCAACGAAGTCATTTAAAATGTAAACAGTGTTTTTTCACGTTATTATGTTTATAATCTATATGTTTATTATACTGCTGTCAATAACAAACCTAAATATTTAATACGATCATTTAGAAACGAAAGTACAGCCTTTAATATTGTTATACGATATTTAACGGAGATTCCAGACATAGACGTGTTTTTATATTTTCTAGATCTATATCTAGCCTAGATATACGAGACGAATAACTCTGACGTGTGAAGGTTTCGCAGTCCAATAACTAGATGCTATATTAGTAGTTTAGGTTTGAATATAAATTTTCGATGCCACCTTTTTAATTTCTTTACTTACTTTATAATGATGCGTTCTTTGCGCTAACGTGTCATTTTGTTTACTGATGTTTGAAAAATTGTTAGCGAGCAATTCTAGTTCATCAAATTTATAAACCGGTTGACTAGTTGTGTGATCCTTAATTGTGTTTGTTTAGTTAAAAACTTACTGGTTTTCCAGAGAGTATTATTTTTAGGAGTTAGCTTGGATAGGAAATTGTTTAATTTTTTATCCAATTATTTAATAAGAATGTCGAAAATTTCAGCAAAAACGAATATATCTGTTTAATTTTCACGTATCGATGTGTAAATTTGTATTCAGGTACCATTCTTTTATAATAGTTTTTAAGAGAAATGATTCTTATAACGTAAGATGGAACCTGATTAGTTTTTAGAGTTGAAGAAGTTTTTGGGATAAAAAGGTTAGGGCACCGTGTGTAGTGAATTGAGATTGTCAATAGCTTTGTAAATTGCAAATTGGACTGTGAAAAGTTTCACTTAGATTAATATTATTACGAATAAAAGTTTTAAATCGATTCCAATCTGCAGTTTTATATTGAAACATATTATGCGTTGATATTAGTATATATCTTGCTTGTCAGCAAGTAGTATATAAGATAATATAGGATTGTGATTGGAAGATAAACGTGAAAGTGAAATAGTGGCTGTGATATTATTGAAACCTTTGACTAATATTAGATCTAGAACGCTAGGTCTGTGATTAGCTTGCAGAGGAATATACGTGGGGTCAAGGGCAGACAATATGTTAAAATTGAGTTTTGTCCGTGTTGTTAATAATATGTTACCCACGCTATCATTACCGAAACAATTCCATATGTTTGCAGTTTGTAAAAGAATTAACAAGTATGGTTAATCGTTGTATTCAAGAACAAAAAGTACCAAATTAGTGGAATAATGCGACCGTAATTTTACTACATAAAAAAGGGAGATAAGAAAAATCTAAAAAATTACAGACCAATTAGTTTGCTGTCAAAAATTATTTACAAGGATATTAACAAACAGGCTGGAAAGATGAACAAAAAAAACCAGTGGAACAAGCCGATTTCCGAAAGAAATATAGTACATTAGATCATATACAATTACGCTTCTAATCCAAAAACGCAAAGAATACAACCTTCCTGCATATACTTGAGATTTGTAGACCTCGAAAAAGCGTTCGATTCGGTGTATAGACAGTCGATAGTCGAAGCACTTGAAACAAATGGTATAGATAAAATATGCATTGATCTCTTAGCTAATATATATATATATATATATATATATACAGTTCGGCAACAGCCAGTGTGAATATGTACGAAACAACGCCGACTTTCCCAATATTAAAAGGCGTAAGACAAGGAGATACTATCTCTCCCAAATTGTTTACTGCAGTGTTAGAATATGCTCTAAAATCGTTGAACTGGATTTCAATAGGTGCAAACATAAACGGAAAATACTTACACCATTTACGTTTTGCGGACGATATAGTGGTAATAGGTCAAGATATAGATGAGTTACAAGACATGTTGTAAGAACTGGAAAGAGCTGTAAAAACCGTTGGGTTAAAAATAAATACACAAAAAACTAAGTATATGAAATACGATCAAAATCGACCGCAACCAATGTATAAAATAAAATTAGAAAAAGGCGAGGTCGAAAAGGTAGATGAATTTGTATATTTAGGTAAAGTTTTCACAACAAAGAAAGAACAAACAAGCCCAGATCTACTCAGAAAAATAACACACGCATGGGTCGCAAATAAAGAGGATGCTCAAAAGTATAATTAGTAAAGAAAACAGAGCAAAATTATTTAACCAGTGCGTAGTGCCCGTAATGATATATATGGCACAGAAACGTGGCCATTAACAAAACAATTGATAGAATAAGGAAGACTGAAAGAAAAATGGAACGTGCACTGCTAGGAATTAGACTCCAAGATAAAATAAAATCAGAAAAAATCAGAAGGGAAACAATGTTCGAAGATATCGGTGAAAGAATGGGCTGGACATATCGGTAAACAATGTGATGGGAGATGGACAAAATAGCTGGTGGTATGGGGACCATATGGAGGAAAACGAAGCCCAGGAAGACCAAACAGAAGATGGACGGACGATATTGTCAACGCAGCGGGAACTCGGTGGCTTCGGAAAACACAAGATCGAAGTGGATGAAAATTATTAAGGGAGGCCTACATCAACACAACGATGTAATACAGTCAAAGAAGAAGAAGATGTTTGCAGTTAAAATCTCCCGATAGTGCGTGAGTATTGGCTGAATATTAATTTTAAGTCGCCTACGAAGAACAATTTATTCTTCGGATACCGGTAAGACTATGCATAATGACACACAATTCGTCTGCACTTCAATGGCAGCAGTATCTAGACATTTAGCTGATAATGCTGCTGGTAGTACATCATGCTTAATTGAATCCCGTACACCTGCACTAAGTCTACTTTTATCACATCGATAAACACGATACCCTGGGAATTTTACTTTTCTGGTTATATATGACGATTTTTGTAAATACAATGTTGTTCTGCACTATCGTATACGTTTGTTCGAACTTATTCTATTGTACTTGTGGTCACGTAATAAGCAGCGACTAACGTATATGGACATTTTCTTTTGATATAATCGTCGCCATTATTATTACTACTACTACTACTCAGGAACTTACTTTAAATCCTTCGGAAATGCGAATAGAAAACACGACGCGAAATATTACGGAATAATAATGTAATGCTTACTAATTCTTCTTTACCGCCTCTCTAGTCGGTTACTAATTTAATTAGTCGATAATTAACAACTAATTAATTCGGCTCGAACGAGCGCTCTCATTGGCGTACTCGCGCGCCATTTTCGTTTATACTAAAGAAAATACGGAAAAACGAGACGTTTCTTTCTAATTCTGTATTTCTCTTTTCTTGTACAATCTACCTTTTCTCTATATAGTCGCGAATATTCCAGATATATAACCGTACGGATTTAGTACATTCTTTAATTGTACTCGCGCAAAGAGAACCTCTTAAATCTTCTCCTAGCTGGCTATATCGTTTTAATTTCTTCTAGATTTTCGCCACAATCCGATTTCCTGTTATTCTCTCTCATAATTGAAATGTCTTTATCGATTTCGATGTAATACCGTGGGAATTATTTTTCAGTAGGCTATTCAGTCTGTATTTTATGATTTACTACGACAATATTCCAGTATCCAGACAACATCGCTGCCGTCCGTAGGCAACATTGAAACTTGATATCGTTTTACTTAATCGGTTATTTATATACCGTCTATGTGAAAATTCTAACAAACGTGTCAATAAAAGATAAACAACTTTTCCACCATTAACACTTTCGATACTGTTTTAAAAAAATAATTCCTCCCCAGAATACCCGCCATTTTATGGCTTTTCTTTGCAGACTTATAATTTAATACATTTTATTATCTTAACATCATACTAAAAATGATACTATTAGAAAGAAGAGTATTTTATCTTCTAATATATATATATATAAAAACATACTTTATTTAAATTAACGGTAATCAATATAAATTTCGAACAAATGATATTTTTTATTATCAGAAAAATATGGAATTTTAAAAAATGTCATACATGCGTACTCGGGGAAAAATCAATTAAAGCATCTGTTAAATCTACCCCGAGCTATACTCAAGCATAACTGGTAACATGCCCGACTATAACTCGGACATTTATACAAAACAACCTGCAAATTATTAAAAATGATATTTATTTCAATCATGCGCAAGCTTTATTGCAATTATAATATCGTGTCCAATAATTTAGTTCAGTGTGATACTCCTGAAAACATTCTTGTAAGCACAAGACAATTTCGCAGATTCCGTATCCATTTTTCAATGTGTAATTTACTTTTATCAGCACATATTTTACACGTTCTTGTAAAATTTACTTACTTCTCAATTGGCGTCTTATCGGGAAAGTTGCATTCTAAGCAACCTATCGCTGCTGGCTGTTTTTGTGAATGGATCCCAGCCACACCTGAAAACAATTCTTCATCATAAACTCTACCAATACAGTTTAACTTTTTTTTCTTAAAATTCACTAACCTGTTGAAGGATAATAATCATTAGGACTTACATTACTGTTAACATTTTCATATAGAAGAAAATAAAACAGTACAATGCAAAATTTACCATACAATCTATCTATAAAAATTATAAAATTAAACAAACACAATGTATCGAAAGAAAAGTTCACATACATAATTTAAACTTTAAAAAACTCTCATTGCATCATATTTTTCTAGTATTGGAGCAAAGCTATAATGTCATTAGAACAGTTTTCGATTTTGATGAATATGGAATGTAGTAATTTCTATTAAAATAAACAACGAAAAAGAAGTTGAAATCACTAAAATTTTTCTTTAATGAAAAATGACAAAGCTTTTCAGCTGTTAAGTCATTATCGAGTGAATATTTAAAAAAGATAAAAAACATAAAATGAAAATTCACCGTCAGATTGTTTTATTGATACCTTCATTTTGCTGTGTTTTTTTTTTTTTTTTTTAATTCTAATCTTTAATGTTTTTTTCATTTTATATATTTTTTAAATATTCACTTAATAAACAGATGAAAAGTTTTGTGATTTTTCATAAAGGAAAATTTTAGTGATTTTAACTTATTTTCTGTTGTTTATTTTAGAACAGTTAAAACCATGCTAAATAGCCGGTCAAATACTTCGTTAAACCTAATTCCAATCGCTACTCCTGCAGAAATTAATAAATACGAGTTAAAAAAAAAAAACATTACGTGGATTTGATAAGGTATCTAGAGTAATGATCAGAATGAAGCCATAATTTATCTCACAAACTTAATCAATAGTATGTTGCGAATCGCTTATTTCCCTAAACAATGGTAAATAACAAAAATTATTGTACCATCTAGTCCAGGAAAGGATGGGAGTAATATAAATAACTTAAAACCAATAAACTTCTTCGGTAACTTAAGGTAAATTGTCTGAGAAAGTTATTTCATCTGTAAATTTTTTCAACATCACGCGGTCTTATAAGAAACGATAAATTTAGATTCAGACCCAAACATTCGACAATTCGTCAGATATCGAGAACTTTAGATTGACAATTTCAAGGAACGTACTGGAATTGTATTTCGATATTGAAAAATCATTTGATACAGCATAAAAGCATAACGGAATATTATACAAAATGATTAAATTTCAATTTTCAAATTAATACAGTCGTACCTGAGCAACAGAAAACTATGAAAGATCAAACTATAGGTATACCACAAGGGACCATAATTGTACACCATATTTATATCTGATACTATTAAATGATATTCCCAGCATATCTTTTGTCGAAACTACATTATATGCCGATGACCTAGCGTTATACTGTTCTTCACATACAGTTCATAATCGATTGCAAAATGCGATAAATACTATTTCTAAATATTACAGAAGATGGAAATTCCGACTAAATACGTAGAAATCCGAAGCAATTATTTTTATTAGAAGACGTCCATTACCTCTGCCTGAAATAAATATTAATTCCAAACAAATCCGATGGTCAAAAGAAGTCTGTTATTTAGGTTTAGTTATTGATAGAAGATTGACATTTAACAAACATATTAAATATGCGATAAATCCACAAAGCGATGCACGCATATTTTCAAATATTTAACAGAAAATCCGGTCTTACCGGATTAAATAAAAAATACCGTACACAACTGTTATTCATCCAAGATGAACTTACGCTTGTCTTATATATCGTCTGCTATGCCTAACAGTACGTATAAAAAAACTTCTGATAGTGCAAAATTATTGTCGAATTATATTAAACGCCACCAGTTTTACAACAATTCCATATTTACACGAGCAAACAATATTACAGCTTAATTTAAAACAAAATTTCAAAAAAATGTCTTCGATAATTGTTCTATCGGTCGCAATAAATTCATATCAGTTATCGATAACTAAAATATGACACATCTCCGTGCACGATATGCTAAATATAAACACCGTAGAATTATGTGTAGATTTTGATAAAAATTATTTTCTCATTCCGAGGCTAAGTATTTTTATTGTTTTTTTGCTCCTCTCTTATTTTAGCAGTTTTTTTTTGTGTTTTTTTTTACGTGTACAGCAGTAAATCTAGAGGCACGGGGTTTAGATTTTTATAAGTTGGCTAATAAGTCGGTTTGTTTTAAAAAACTAAAAGACCTGATTGATAGTGGCCACATTATCCTTAAGTAAACATCAAATCGGATGGTGCGGTCTGATAATGTTTTTGCGGTATTGTTCATAGACTATCAACAAATGTTTGACCGTTAGCTGACAGCTACATCGATCACGCATGGGTGGTGCATTACTGTCCAGTAAATAAGCATGTGTTAATTTTGGAGGTGTATATGAGAAATCGTTTTGCACGTTATACTCTTGAATAGAATTATGCACAAAAATCAGTATCTTTTAGTGTAGCAAGAGACAGTATTTGCAAATATTTTCTTCTTAGTTGTAATGGCAGTTCAGAAGCCTCACATAAGATGCCTTGTATTGTCGGTGATGTTTCAAAATCTCCAGTTGCCAATCTGATTGCTATATTTTGTACGGTATTCAGAGATCTCACCAGTGTAGGATTTGCGAAAGCATAGGCCTGGGCTCCGCAATCTAATTATTATGGTGCGATATATCATCAATATGCTGTGTCTACTTGCATCATACGTCGTGTGAGAAAGTTTTCTCATTAGATTTAACTTCTTTTGACAACTTTTTATCAATGAATTTACATGCGATATCCATGTATGTTTACTATCAAATTCCATACATAAGTACCGAACTTCTTTTGCTGTCATTAATTGATTATTATTTTGATTCAGGCATATTTTTGGCTCACAGTTCGTAAGACGACAAAAATGTATAGCTGTTGTTTTCCGAGAATCGTAACCCGTTATTCTGTGACCAGTCTTGAAATTCGTTAATTGTAACTTGTAGGATTGATTCTCCTATTTCAATATTTGTGCAAGGGAGCAATATGCAAAAATCATGCGCAAACAAAAGTGATCTTATTAGTTGTTGGACCTTATCTACAATATCGTTTATGGCGATGATAAATAGCGTATCGGGCTAAGCACTGACCCTTGTGCGACTATGTTTAATAGCGTGTGGGGTTCGGATAGAACAGATCCTACTCTTACTTGAAAAATTCGATCCGCTAAAATACTTGAAATAAAAGCGCAAATTCGTCCTCTGATGTTCCATGAATATAGTGGTGTCATTATTTTGTTTTTACATATAGTATCAAAAGACTTTTCAAAGTCAAAAAAGACTGCCAGCAGATGGTGCTTCTTTGAAAAGGATTTAAGGATGTGTTATTGTACATATTTTTTATTTTACCGTTTTGCCTGTATTTCTTTTTGTTCAGATTTATACAAAATATTAAAAATTTTATTTATTATTAAGTTAACTAATATCCAAGCTTAGATTAGGTTAGGTCGGGTAAATAATTAATTACGAAGGTTAGAAGTGGGTACTTGGCCGATAATTTTAAAACAAAAATAGGCTAATTAACGAAATGAAGGCGTTTTCAATTTATTCTTCTTCTTGTCCTGTATGTGCGATCCTCTTGTTTATCGATAATTTTTGTTTTTTTGTTTTCCTTACGATTTTTTATATTTCATTTTCCACTCGTTCTTTCTAGTATTTCATTAATTTTCTTTTCAATTAGATGAATTTTTCCGATCGAATTTTCGATTGTACATTTGTAAGTTTAAGAATTCCAGATAATCCGCTCGTCGACGACCAGGTTAATTAACTTTTGAATACTCGAAGTAATTTACACGTGGATAAGGACCAACCATCTTGAGGTTTGACGCAATATTTTCTTACTCGTTAGATTCAAAATTGCGATACAAGCCAGAATTATAATAAAACAAGAACGGTAATAATTTTTAAAACGCAATAATAATAGTCCTAAATTTTAAAAATTTCTAAAGGTATAAAATACAAATGGCCGAATCCGTTGGGTTGTTTAAAATGCATATATATATATATATAAAATATATATTTCGTTTTTTCTTAATTATTGCTGGGACCAGCTATTAAACGTCGACACAAAAAGAATGAAATTAATATTACCCCAGACGGTATTTATTTACCGAGCAAATTATATGAACAACAAATCAGGTTTTTTTTTTTATTCGTAAAAAGTCCTTGTTCTAGCCTCGTCGGCGTTTTATAGCGTAAATCGTGTTAGTGGAACGAGAAATATTTACAGCAGTTAGTCGAGGAAGTCATGCATAAAACGAAATTTGAATTTTAAATTTCTATTATAATCGAAATTAGACGTAGAAATTTCTCTGAAATTAATTTACTTTTAAGAAGCCATCGGATTAACGACTTATCAAGTGACCCTGTAAATATCACGGGATTTATGCTAGCTCGATTTATTTTTATACTTCATAATCTTTGTACCGACTCGTACACTTATTTTCAATGTCCGGATACTTTATGCTTCAGTCCAATATGTAGCGACGTTCAGATCATCTGCATCGCAGTTCTAATCCATCAGCGAACATTGCAGCGGGTTATCAAAAGTTTGTATTTCACCGCGATTACACTTATCGTTTTCTTCTATGTCCCATTTTCTGAGGTTAACTTTGCATCTTCGCACGAGTTCTTAAGCCCATTGAGTGATCGCCAGACTTTTCCTAGTAAGTTATGACCAGCTGGTAAAACTTCCTTCCACATCCTAGTAAAACTGTTCCTTAATTTTAGTCGACTAGGAGGAACATTATGTCCAAATAGCAGCTGTCTATTATCCATCATTTGTGATGTATGCTTTGACGCTTATGTAACTTGACGTATTATCTCAGGCGGCGTTATTTCCACCAATGGGTAGAAGATTTGCTGTATTCCTGTCGGTTTCAGACATCTTGATTCCCAATGTTTCATTCAGTTGAACATCTACATGCTTTATATGCACGAGTTCTTATGTATGTGGTTGCTCGCCCCAACTGCACCCAATTAGCTTTCTGTTCATATTACTTCAAGCTGCCACATTTTTCTTTATACATGTGCAATTCTGTTTAAAAGTTATACACGTCAAGATTTTTCGGTTTATCGCAATGTTCCAACTTTGCTCCTTTCCAGGTGATATCCTATTTCCTTCTCGTGTTTCCATTACGTTAGTGAAAAGCGCGAATCCGTGTTTTACTTCAATTTGACCTTTACCGGTTTTCATCAGAGTATCTCCATTTTGCTTGCAACTCGGCTATCAATCCTGCTTCAACTTCTTCAACATTATTTCTTTAAACTGCAATTGCAGTATCGTCAGCATAGATAATTTCACTAGTATCAGGGTTAGTCGGTTAATCATTTGTGTGAATATTGTATAATTCGGTTGGAGCAAACTTCCTCTAATTCATTTTATTGATCCCTCCAACAACTATTTTTCCGAACAACGAAAAATCAACCACTTTATATAGTATCATTTCTACTACCTTGGATAGCTGATAATCCTTAGTCAAGTCATATATCTTTCTTAATAGCGATCTATGATTAATTGTGTCTTATGTCGCCGTTAAATCCACAAAAGTTACTCCGCTAATATTCTTTAGTTCAAATCCGTTTTCTATATATTGTGTCAAAACCGCGGCACGATCTACCGTGTCTGAAACAGGCTTGCTACATTATGAGCTTCTCGTACATATAATTTTCTACTCTGTTCAGAATAATCCGCTCGAAAATTTTTAAATAAGTACGAAAGTAACGATATGGGCCGAAAGTTTTTTGAATCGTTGGTATCCTTTTCTGATTTTAGCAGTGTAATCACTTTAGCTTTTTCCAGATTTTTGCTACCTTCAGTAGCCTTTGTGCCCGTGTTCATCATATTTAAAAGACACATTTTTAATTTTGTGTCGCCAAAATGTGTAATCTGCTCACCTCGTACATCGTCCAGTTCAGTGGCTTTTATTTTACTTCAAATGGTTTATAGCAGGATTTAGTTCATTTATTCCAAAATGCACTTGCAGACATTTATTTACATTATTTGCTTCGGCAGTTGCCAGCAGTTTTCTGGCACATGTCCTACATTCTGACTTGCCATTTAAAACAAATTGATGTGCAACTTCATTCGCTGTTACTGTTACTGGTTTATTAGTTTTCCCTTGAATCCTCACTAAGTTTCTTCAACATTTTCCATGCTCTACAGCCATCTTGCTTCATGACCAACTATTTTACACCATTTGTCTCGTCTGGCCGCCGAAATGGTTTCCATTAATTTTTCTCCTGCTGCTGTTATGTCCTCTGCAAAGGAGTCGAAATAATTGCTCGTACTTATCCATCAACAACTTAGATTCCATTGTTAGCCTACAAACATATTCGGTTCTATATCTTCTCAATATGTGTCTTCGTGAAAACGTTTTTACAAACAATATAAAATTATCATAATTTTCAGATGCAGGTTCAAAATTTCATTTATTCCGATATTTAAATGTTTACTAACCCAATTCCCAATTAGCTTTTTAAAAATTATACTAAAGCTGATGCTTTCAAGTATAATTAATCAACCACGCAAGGACGATGTTGAGATCGCGGAATGAGTTTATCAATTATTTTAGTACACTGAGTTACAATCGTATCACTCAAAAATGATCTGAATTTGTACCTTTTCTCCATCTTGCGATGTTAAATGTACACGATATCTAAGCATTATGCACTAAATACATCCCGCTGTTTTCAACCCATTCTGCTAAGGTGACTCATATTACATAATATATATTATCATCATCATCATCATTGAGTGCGTCTCCGTATCAGAGGTAGGCGACTACATTTCTTGTACATTGGAAGTTGGCGCAGCTTAGATAGACACACACACCCTGAAGAACCGATTGTAATCGCTTTGCTGTAATGACACAGCAACTCCACGTGTTTTTGTAGTGTACTATATTATTAGTAGCGCGTGTTGTGATTGGTGGTTTGGAATTGCCTTCCACGCGATATATATATATATATATATATAATTAATGGTAAACACGTTATTTGCAAAATGGTTCTTTCAGTAAGTAACATAATTTAATTTTCTTTTTCTTAAGACTCCTTGTGTTCCACATTGTTAAATTCTACTTAATTTTGTAACTCAGTTTATGATAATCCAGTTTCTCTTGCACATATTGCGTTAGATCAGTGTTCTGCTGTTCGGTGCTCCGCTTCGAACAGTAAATACAACAAACCTACCTAGTAAGAACCGAACTTTAAACTAAAAAAAAGCAAAGTAAATATTTTATACGTATTCATAGCCGTAAGACACTATCAGTTTAGCTCGTATTGGGAAGCAATTACTCGCCAATTCATTAATTCCGTTAAGAGAATTGCTTGAAAAAATTTATTTTATGTATAATTATGGATTCCTTTGGCAGGTACATTCTGAAGTAGACTAAACCATTTCTCGGGTCAAATGATAGTGGTGCAAATTTATAAGTTAATCCTAATTTTAATGAATATATGCATCTTCATATATCGTGTCAAATATATATAACCATGCAACCTGACAAAATTTTGGAAATCTGACGTTAGGGGATGATAGAAAATATATGGCGGATATAAATAATTAAGAGGCTGAAAAAAAAATGTATATAACAAAAACAATATTGACACATTTGAATTGGGCAAGTATGATATAGATATGTGGAATACAGAGATAACAGAAAAAAAACACGTCTATGAGTTATTTACACGAATTATAGGTGATTTACAGAAGTCAAATTGGGTTTTAAGCAAGTAGGGCTGCTATGAATTCCACTTCTGTTGCGGGTATTAAACTTACGACTGAAGATAAATACTTACCGTTAAAAGAATTCCGTGAGGAATTATATTTTTAAAATGAAAAAAAACACGATTTTTTACTGTAACTCCATTAGCCGAGATGCGATATCGATAAATCATCTTCGAAATAAATTGTCTAAATCTGTAATAATTTTAACAGCGACAAATGGTCGACAATATACTTTATATTCCGCATAACTATTTAAACGAGACATCGCCTCTAATAAAATAATAACGGTGTTAGATTAATATTTCGCGGGGGACCTTTAAATTCCTATTTCCAGCTTCGCCCCTTAATCATAATCTAATTTTATTTCCTCTCGTATCACGCGTTAATTTAATTTTTTTTTATTTTATTTTGTTTACTACGTTCTAGGAACGACAATGGTCGCAGTTTTCCGGAATCAGTCTACCGGCTATTCGATAACGGGGAAATCGAACGTTACGGTCAACCCCGCTACCTCGGTCGTTGCTTCTACCGTCGCCCCTGCTGCTGACGCTAACAATAATAATACCAATAATACTAATAATAACAATAATAATAATAGTAATAACGGCGGTAGCGGACAACAAACTCTACTATCCGAATTAGAAGTCACCTATCCGCCTAGTCAACCGGCGTACTTCGTCACAAAAAATTCCAGCATTGTAACCGCTCAAACCGGAAGTATCGCTCGTATACCTTGCGTAGTGAAGAACTTGGGTGAAGCTACGGTAAGACGATAAATCCGATCAATATTTATTTATTTCGAAAAGTACTTCCACGAAAATATATTGCTGGTTTTTTTTTAATGTCACACTGGTCTTTGGACCACAATTGACAATGATAATATTCGACACATTTTTTTTTTTAATAACTTCAGCGTAAACAATTTTATTAACTATTTTCCCACTGGAAAAGAGCCAATGTCTGCACATATCATGGTTTTTCCATTGTTGACGATTAAATTTCTGAAACTATAATGATTAATAGCACTGGCGACCGTTGAATCATAACCGAAGTAGTCTGCCGTATACAATTAGCAGTTATCCGTTATCGAGGATATCTTGAGTACATTTTCTTTTCAATCTACGTAGATTGCTAGACAGAATTGGTTGATGCATATGTGATATTTGAACAGTTGAATTGTTTTTTAACTCGCTAAAAAACTTCTTGTAGCGATTTCTAACTCGCATACATATTCAACTACTAAATCATGATGCAGCGTGATATTCGAAACGAAATATGGAGCATTAGCTATTGAGCGGGGTATCTTCGACTGTAGTCGTTAAAGGCTGTTTAAGTTTGTGATGTGGCCGATGTGCTATAAACCTCCAGGCCATATCTATATATAGAAGCCAGCACAGCTGAATAAATCATTTGATGCTGATTTTCTTCGCATTATACTTTGTAGGCTGTTGAGTGTTGATTTAATTATTTGGCACACATGTTGAATATGTGGCCTCCATGTGAGACGCCGATCAAAAAGCAGACCCAGATATTTAACACTGTTGTGCTGTAGCAGTGTAACGTCATTGATTTTTACAGATTCGCAAGACCTTCTGTTTAGAGTGAATGTTACTTGTCGGCTTTTTTCTGTATTGATTTTAATTTTCCATTTAGTAGCCCACGAACTAATCTTATTCAGGTGTTCTTGGACCATAACAGATTCGTATACTGGGCTTTCGTGTGATGCTAAAATACAGATATCATAAGCAAAACTAGCCAACAATGTACTTTTCATGACCGGTATGTCTGCTGTATAAATTGAAAACAGCAGAGGTCCCAGTATACTTCCTTTGGGAACAGATGCACGAATTACATATTTCATCGATAATACTGAATTCAGTTTTACTTGAAAAACTCGATCAGATAGATAGCTTTGTAATACTCTATATATCATTCGGCATGATCTCTTTCAGCTTGTATAAAAGTCCACACTCGATCGAATTTCCACATCTAGGAATATAAGGTTGCAGTATTGTTTTCTCTCCAGGCATGTATACGATCGGTAATACGGTATATTTGATGAACGGCAGAATGTGCTCTACGAAACCCAAATTGGTGGCTGGGGATTATATATGTTACTACTTTCATGATCCGATCCTTTATAAGGGATTCAAAGGTTTTAGATATGACATTTAATAAACTAATCGGTCGATAAGATGACGCATGAGTAGGGTTTTTATTGCAATTAATATAATTATTGCCTCCTTCCATTTACGTGGGAAGTATCCGGTTCTCAATATTGAGTTAAATATATATGTTAGAAGT
This sequence comes from Coronaproctus castanopsis, assembly GCA_032883995.1. Taxonomy (NCBI): domain Eukaryota; kingdom Metazoa; phylum Arthropoda; class Insecta; order Hemiptera; family Monophlebidae; genus Coronaproctus; species Coronaproctus castanopsis. The sequence goes on along the minus strand of CM065052.1, from coordinate 63,649,324 downwards.
AGGATAGTTTTTGGCGGGAGCTTCTTTAATCTTTCACTTGTTATTTTGTCGTTTCCGGGTGCTTTTCTTAATGGTAAATTATTTATTATCGTCCGTACTTCCTGGGGTGTAAAGTGCTTAGTTGGCAGAGTAAGTTGGAATGGAGAGTGTAGATTTCGTTCAATCAATTGATCATGCTGATAATTAGTTACATCTGGTTGACTTTAATGAGAATTTAATTCCATTATCAGTTAATAAGTCTTTACCTGTATAACGTTTTTCACATTCTTTATCAGTATAGGTGGAATATTCTTTTTATTTAAGTTTTCTGTATTAAAGTTTTGACCGGTGGTTGGAGGATAAGTTTGATTTGCGTTGTTTTTTCCGTTAGTTCGAAAGTGCTTTTCTCTATCTTGCATTTGTACATCATTTATGTTGATCACTTCTTCCTCTTCGTCCGTAGCCACGAATGTGAAAAGGTTATGACTTTTTTTTTTTTTTTGGGGTAGAGTAGTCGATGAGTCCGATGTATACTCCACATCGACGATAATCAAATAGTTGGAGATAACAACAACAACAACAATAATAATAAAAACAATATAATAAGAAGTTGAATAAGTTATAGTGATGATGATAATGATAGAATAATATTGTTAATGATATGGAAGTTTCTCACCACCACTGTCCGGTTGATGAAAAGAATCCGCGATAACGATATGAGAATAATACTTTGCGTATCAGGAAATCAAATATTAAACTATTAACGAACATTGAAAAGAAAAATACTTTTATACATACATGATGCACTGTTTATTTATGTAGTGGAAAACCTATCATGGCATGTCATTAACCGTGTCAGTCTGTATCACTGGGACTGCTTTTAGCATTAAGGTCATTCCAAACAAAACTTGCTTTTATCTGATTTGTTGCCGTTCTTAGCTCAACGCAACAAAAACAGGATGTCACGGGAATGAACTCTCTGACTGCACTAACTCCATCCAATTTGAAACTTTTGTCTCGGTTTTTGTGCGGCCAACACTGTCTCAGCTGCTGTCATTTGAGAGAAATTCGTTGCGGTATTTTTCGATGCCTTTTTATTGTATCCGCCTTTTATACATATCAAAAAGGAAGTGTGTTTCAGGCAAGAAAGAGAAACCGACACACTTCCTTATGATGTGTAACATATTTTATTATTTTATTAATTATATATGCTAAAATTTTATATTAAAAATTTTGTTCACGGTTGCTGTTACTGCGATTCTCCAATAATTAAAAAAATTCTTATTTGTACCTTTTTCGTCGTAAAAATTTATAATAATTAAATATCATCCGGTATTCGTTCCGATTCGTATATTTACAGTTAACTTATGGCCTAGAGTACCAAATGAGGCACAACCATATTTATAAAATTCAGCCGGTGCACTATCTTCATTAGCAACTATTATTCTTTAATATTTTTATCGCTTGTATAATTTCTTCAATGTGAGGCGTTACTTGCGTCTGAAATCGGATAGCTCATTAAGAGTATTCTAATTTGGTATTTCTGTTTAACAACTGTTCGATAATGTTCTATCCATCGGTTACTTATTTCATCAATACTTCGTAAGAATGTTCCCCTTTTACTATGGATAGTGCTTACAGCGTTCAGCAAAGAACTTTTCTCTTTGATGCACTGTACCCATACAGTATTTCAAAAGTATCTAACCAACGCTTGTTTTTTAATTCTGCGAGTTCAATTTGTTGCATCTTCGAAATGGCTCAATGTCATAGATAGACGCGCGCGTAAGATTGCTTCAAGAGTTTTCTCGTCGCTCTTTAATTTCTGTTCACAGAGTATAATTTTCACCGGTAACTTAATTTAAGCAGGTCTGGTGCCTATTGGACACACCGATAATGGAAACTGCAGCTATAATCGTAACAAAATTTCACTGCGAATTTTAATCGACAATATATCCATTAATATCGAACAATTTTTTGCCAAAATCATACGCAAGACTAATTCACGGAACATTCACTCGTGATAGTAATGTGGAATGTCAAAAAAAATGATTACAAAAAGCGTTCTGCCGCTCGCGTATAGAGCTATATCCACACGGGTTCTCGACACCCGTTTTCACGATATAGAACTTGAATTGCGCAAGAAGAAAAAACGTTATTAAGATAAAACGAAGTAAAAAGAATATAATAAATTTCGAATTGAGATGCATACTTTCATGCGGGAATTCGACAACCATATAACGCGAGTACCATGCATAGCAACAGGAAGGAAAAAGAAAAGGACACGACAAGGAAAGAATAGAAGAAATTGTCATCATTTCTTGAATAAAAATCCTGAACATAAAATATACATACATACGTGTGTGCTTGTATGTGTATATATACACGTATATTTATGCGTGTACACATGCAATTTTCAGTACTAATGAAATATGATTATTTTTTCCTCAACTTCGAAATAAATTATCTTCTGTTCTAAAACGAAAAACAAACTTATTTCTCGAAACTTTTACAAAACTAATAAAATCAATTTTATTTCACTAGTGACTGCTGAGACGTAAAATTGAAAATAAATTCGAAAACTCGCCGAATTTATCTCGTACTCCGGAAGGAGTAATCAATTTTATATAGTTCGCTAGATATACTCGCAAAAGTCGTTAAACATCGATAATCGGAACTCGAACCTCGTGCGTCGAAAACATTTTTAAAAAATGGAAAATTACAAATCAAAATTTGAAATATACATCGACCTTTGTTTCTGAATTAATTTTAGTCCGCCCTCAGAAGTCGTTATTATAACCCGATTTCCTACGAAAATTTTCAGAAAAGTATTACAGTTATTAAACTGAAAATGACATCGTTGAGCAGATGCGGAAAGAGCTTTTAAAGCGTAAACGAATTTTTTCGACTTTCCCCGTTAGTTGAGTCGACTGGTTGTTCGTTTTTTCGCTTGCTAAAAAGTTGAAAAAACAAAACACCTAAATACGTTAGGTTTAAAAGTAGAAAAAGAAAAAATCGAATTAGCCCGGATGAAAATTTTTCTCTTAAAATTCGGTCAAAAAAAAGGTGACTCATTTTTCAAAACATTCCTGACAATGGCATTGAAATTTTATATACTACAGTCGGTACCTTAATATATATGGATATATATGCCTATAGAAAGATATACGGATAAATTATTATGTACCCATGTATGTATGGGTGTAACCGTTGGTAAGGGATCATGTATATTCAGGAATAAACGAATGAATTTACGCGTGTACTTATACTTAAAAAAGATAAACGTGTATCTGTATATATACATATATATGGATATATGTACCCAATTATGTGTGGGTGTGTCTGTTGTTAAGGGATCATGTATATTCAGAAATAAACGAATAAATTTATTGTATTTCAAAAAAGTATATATATACATCATATATATATATATATATATATATATATATATATATATATATATATGTATATGTATATGTATATTTCAGTCTAAACGAAAGAAATAATAACGGTCGAATATAAATAACCGGTAGTACAGCAAGCTAGAGTCTAGAGTCCGCTTATCTGCGTCACTTCAATTCGCCGTAGGAAATTCCTGACGCTTCATCTCTTCGGTGTTAGGTTGGGTGCTTTTAAAAATGTGCCACTACGATAAGTCCGCTTTATATCGTCATTTGACTAGGCATTTTACTTAACATCAAAAAGTAGAAAATAAAAAAAGAATATTCATCCGTGGAAGCGATTGCGGAGAACCGCGTAAATTATTATTCGTTTCGCCCTGCCACCGTTCGTCGCCCTATATTCCGTTTAGGCTCTTTTTATTTATTCATTCATCTTTTCTATTTCTTATTGTATTTTCTTTAGCGTTCCTTCTTCCTTTGTTTTTTTAATAGCGTCTAGATGATTTTCGTTTATTTGGCGGTTGGGCACCCACCTAGGAATGGTTAAACTAACGTTGTTTATTGATTTGGAAGAGAAAAAACAAAACTTAATATATATATATATATATATATATATATATATAAGCGTTGAAAATAGCCATGACGATTTTTCGCTGGAAAAATGCCAGGTTCTCATCCGATAGACTTCACGCGGAAAAATCCACTTTTTCTTTCAACGCTCGAGCGGTGGTACACCACGTCCGGGATGGCTTTCCGGTAAGTTTAACAAAGTAATTTGTTCTAACGTCGGAAGGCATCGACTACTAAAGTAGGCGACGGTGTTATAATGGCTATTTGTTGTTCATGTTGTTTAAATGGCATCCTTGTAGAAAATAATAAGGAATAAGCTGAAATTTTAAAAAATTTGAAATTAAAGCCAAAAATGAGACCATGTATATATATATATATATATATATATACATATATATATATATATATATATATATATATATATATATATATATATATATATATATATATATATGAACTGAAAAGGAGAACATCAGGACGTGAAAAAATGGAGATCTCGGATAATAAGGTTGAACCAGTCCAATGATGTACTGATTTTTATATATATATAGGATAACTTAGTACATTAACGTTCGAGTATGGAGGAACATATATAACTTTTAAATCGGGTCGTAGGGTGCTAACAAAACCCCGCTATTATAAAATATGATATATTAAGGTTAAAGAGATTGCGCTACATTGTTGACCTCTTCAGTACAACATCTACAAAACCTGTGTTCATTGCTTTAATTGCGTTTGCTATATAATCGATTACTCTTTTTAAAAGCTGTCAACAGTCCACGTCTGTTGTTGCGTAGGATTTTTTTAGATAAAAAAAAAGTAAAACGATTTCTAAACTTTTTGAATTAAATGTTGAGTAAAATTCTCACGTTTCCGATTTCTATGAAAGTTTTGACAGTTAGTTTGGTAATGACGTCTAAGATAGTGATCACCGAACAGATACTGAGCAGTCTCATGCAGATTGCAATGACGCGAATTTACCGGAGTTAAATTTTATGATCGGAAAGGATCATATCACTAAACAGGGACCAAACGGCAGTAGTTGAAACAGTAAGATCTCGTTCGTGCAATGTCTCCCATCTTCCGAAAGGCAAAAATTGAGATATAAACCGTTTGAACGTACCTATATGTCAAAATGCAGCGGAGATATCTGACACAGCTAAGAAAACACCACTATTAGCGAATGAAACAAGAAAGTCTGGAAGTCGTAAAGTATATCCAAATAGTTCAGATAAAAAATAATAATAATTTTCATGTTAGAAACGCAGTTCATGTGCTTGAATCAGTGGAGACAATACGGAATGGATGTCGAAATATTCCGTTCGATGATGACTATGACACCGGGGTTACTATTTCTATTGGTTAATGCACATTGCGTTCTAAACATAATTTGATATGTACATTAGAACATGTACTTTTATCATAAGCATTTCATGAATTATGCCTTCATGGTTGTAAATAATTACTTATTTTTAAATGTTCTATTCTATTCGTATGGTTCCATGTGGAAAGACTGCTTACTGCTTACAACATAACGTTCTTTGCTGGTTCCTTATTTTCAGTAGAATTGTTTGCCATTTACAAAGATTTGCACCTAGTTAAAGATTTAGAGAAAAAAGAATATTCTAATCATCTCTGAATCCTTAAGTGTCCTATTACAATAATCTAAGCTCGCAGAACTTAAAACGTCCAAGTTAGAATTTGATGTGAGACATCGTGTTATTCAGCTTTATAATCGTGGATCTAGAGTAATAAGTTGGTTCCTTCTCATTATGGAGTTACTGGAAACGAGCTGGTCGATGAATTAACGCCTTATAACTTATCAAGTGTCTCTAGCGAGAACATTAATTGGAATTGGACTGATATGTTCCCACAGATTAACAGTATTACTCGGCCGAAGGACAGAATGAAGAGAAAAAATAATCATAGGCAGCGTCATTTTTATTTTTCTATCACGTTAGCAATTCAATACATTCAGTCCGAATGCGATTTAATTGCACTCGTTCTCTACGGTTTACGTTAATACCGTTCACCTTATGATCAGAGGTCTGGATTTGATCGAGTCCATTTTTCTCGCTACTTTTTCTTACCATTGAAGTTGTTTGTAATAAGGGCGTTTTCTATAATACTCACTGGTTTCATTGACTTTAGTCTGGTTGCTTCAAACGTATGTCTATTTATAGGAAGTCGTTGATCAGCCTTGTACTTCTGTCACTCTCTGATGGTTGCTATTTTCCTGCATATATGGGGTGCAATAACTGAGTACAGGTAACCATTCAGTAGGCGTAGATTTAACTATTCCTGGAACCCAGAATACGTTCCCACGTCTTCTATCGCGGGCAGGCAACGCTTTTATAACGGTCAAAGAATTCAGGAACCGAACTAAGTCTCACGACGTGGGTATGCGGAAACCTTCATCACTTATCGTTATAGTATTTTATTCGCTATTTTCTTTATTTGTATCTAATAATGTAAAAAAAAAAACTTTCGTTCGGTGTAAAATATAGTTTCTCAACGTAATAAGGTATTATAATAATGTATCGCTCTCGACGTTTCTTCATTTTAGTAGATCATAAATAAATAAATATAACTTTTTCTTGGGTTGTTGAGAACATCCCACGTTCATAGCAACGTTATTTTTTTTCACGTCCTTACTTACAGGATAATAAAACATGTAAAGAATGAGGTGGGAGTGTCAGTGCGCGTAGTTGCGTTTATAACAAATATAAACTATTGAAAAAAACAAAAATTGTCTGACGCTCATAAATAATGAAATTTCGAAATAGGTTGTAGTAAGAAGCTACATTAATGAAAACAATGTTCGTTTAATAGCCAGAGTTCAGCACGATAAAGAGACCAAACACATACACCTTCAATATTCCTTTCGGAGCTTCAACGGTATCTTAATATTCCTTGTACTCTAGAAACGCGCATGTTGCTAATCCGATTCTATAATTAATTTCAGTAACACAATAGAGATCTATTATTATTCAATCCTCCGGACTTGCTCAATTATATCTTCATCAATTTTTATGCACAAATTGACGCTGTTTCTTTCCAATAATCGTTGATTTTGTTTTTTCCACATTGATTACCGTACTTATTTAAACGCCGTATCAGCTTTGCAAGCACGGATGCAGTTGCGGCGATAGTTATATTATCAAAAAGTTGGGAAAATGCGCATTTGCTTGATTTTTCACATTGCAACCACTACTTTGACGATGAACACGTTGCTTATATTAGCATTTCTGAATTGAAAGTAAATTAATTTGTTTTTCAGTATCATAAGTAATAGCGTGAGTGTGTGCTGGTACAAATTAGCGACATTTACGAATGCGTTTTAACAGGTTGCACTGATAGGGGTATAATAATTAGTTTTTTTTTGTTTTTTTTTTTTTTTTTTTTTTTTTAAGGTGCCGTGTACCACAACTCAGGTTAGAGGCACCGAAGCTATTTTAATTAAATCAAAGGATATATGTTTGTAACTTTTAAAAACTTAATGGTTTTTTCAAGTTCCGCTGGATTATCAGAGAGTGCCGTGTGAATTGAAATATTGCCATCAGGATGGTATTTTTGAAGTGGCCTACACTTTGTAAGCATGTGTTCGACTGTTAGAGGCTCCCGTCCGCAGTAGCAACATATCGGTTGTTTTTTTTTTCTATTAAGTAATTATGGGTCAATGACGTATGTCCAATTCTGAGCCGAGTTAGTACAACATCATCACGTCGCGATGGGATGATTGTTCTCCATGGATCTGTGTTTAACTTGACGTTTCGAAGTTTGTTGGTTGTGGGAATACGCTTCCAGTGTAAGTTCCATGCCTCGTGAAATTGGTTTTTGATATTGTGTATTTCGTCTTGTATTGGGATTGAAATTTTTGGTACTGGGAACGTCTCCGCCGCTTCTTTCGCAGCGATGTCAGCTTCTTCATTTTCCTTTATGTTGGAGTGTGAAGGGATCCAGCATATGATGGTTTCTTGTACGTGTTGGTTAGCTGCCAGGTGAATATCTTGGGCTATTGGGTGGTTAGATTCTGTGGGATCGAAATTAATGCTTTGAACGGCGTAAAGTGCGTCGGTAAAAATAACTATTTTTGGTAAGCGTAAGTCTCTAGCCAAATTGATAGCTAAGTTGATTGCCATTAGTTCAGCGGATAGTACTGAGAATTCGGTTGGTAGAACGTATCTTACGGTGATATCTCGATGTATGACGGAACAACCCGTACCTTGGGTTGTCTTTGACGCATCTGTGTAGAATTTTTCATATGAATCGAATGATTTCATTAGACTGTCATAGGCTCTTTGTTTTGACATCATATTTTTGTTGTGTAATGCCAATGATACGTCAATATTTAAATTTGTTCTTTTGTTTGGTGGTAGCGATGGTATTACGCGATGATCAGTTTGTTCTGAAAGATTGAGTTTCAAGGTCTTGATGATATTTGTAATATGAGTTTGAAATAACCCTGTTGAGTGGGGGAGGTGACGTAACATTTTTGTTTTTTGTATGTTTGTTGTATGTAATCTACTTTTGGTGTATGTATCAAGCTTCATCATTAAGTACTCTCGACGAAATTTTAGCGGCCATTCATTGGCTTCAATTAATAGGCTAATTATCGGACTAGTGCGAACAGCTCCAAGAGCCAATCGAATAGCTGAATGATGAATCGGATCTAAAGTACGCAGAATCGATGATTTTGCCGTTCCATAAATTGGAGCACCATAATCTAAACAGGGACGTATTATTGTTCGATAAATTTTGAGTAAGACGGCTCTGTCGGCTCCAAAGAACTATTAGATAGTTTTTTCATTAAATTCAATTTCTTTAGGGACGATTGTTTTAATTCGTTTATGTGTTGCCTCCAAGAGAGCGTGTCGTCGAATGTTAGGCCGAGATATCTGACTGTTTGTGTCTGAGGGATTGGTATATTATTTAGTGTAACGACTAGGGTTTTATCACAGCTCGTTAATTTGCAAAAGTGGATGCATTTTGTTTTTGATACCGAGAATTCTAAACCGTTTTGTGTTGTCCACTCATACGCTTTATTGATTGCATTTTGTAATCTCCGAGTGCCTGATTGTAGATTTTTACAACCGATACTGATTGTGAAATCATCTGCGAACAGAGTAGAAGATATAGACGCAGGAACATATGTTAAATCGTTTATCGCTATAATAAATAATGTTGGACTTAGCACCGAACCTTGTGGGACACCGTTTTGCAGCTGTTTTGAGGCGGATATAGCTCGACCGATTCTTACTTGAAAAGTGCGCTCCGATAGGAAGTTTTGTATAAAGTACATTATGTGTCCTCGAAAGCCTCATTTGTGCAAAGTTAAGATTGTTTTTTTCTTCCAAATCCGATCAAATGCTTTTGTGATATCGAAGAAGACTGTTAAGGTGTGTTTACGTTTTGTAAAGTTGTTTTGAATGAACGTTTGTAAGTGAAGAAGGTGGTCTGCTGTTGATCGTGATGGTCGGAAGCCACATTGTTTCGGTGATAACAGTTTTCTGTTTTCTAGTTTCCAGATTAGTCGTTTGTTGACAATTTTTTCGAAAATTTTACATAGAACGGAAGTTAATGATATTGGTCTGAAATTATCTAATTGTGTCGGATTTTTGTTTGGTTTTTGTATTGGTATTATTATGGATTCTCTCCATTGCCTTGGGAAAGATCGAGTTGTCCATATGTGGTTAAACAGCTGAACTAGCTTATCATACATACAATTTGGAGCCTTCTTTAGGAGTAGGATGTGAATATTGTCAGCACCGGTTGCCGATTCCTTCATGGAATTAACAGCGTTGACAATTTCGTTTTTCTCGATAAGGGAATTATATGTCGGATTTGTTGCTGTATTGAATTTTAATTCCTTAGATTCCATATCTTGTTTGATTTGTAATGAAGACAGTGGCAATTTATTATCGCTTGAGATGCTTTCAAAATAGAGTGCAAATTGTTCTGCTATTTCTTCCACCTCTGTGTAGAGCTGGCCACATATTGAAATTGAATTTGGTATACGAGGGGTGTATGTTTTGTTTAATGCCCGTATTTTATTCCAAAGTTGTTGGATTGGTGTTCTAGCTGTTAGAGTAGATGTGAATTCATTCCAGCTTCTCTTTTTTTCTTGTTTAAGCACCCACCTAGCTTTTGATCGGGCGTGCTGGTAAGCTATGTGATTTTCAATTGTGGATATTTGTTTTAACTTTTTGAGTGCTTTCCTTCTATTTCGAATGGCTACTGAGCATTTTTCCGACCACCAAGGTACTGGAGTTTTATTTTTAGGTAATGGTTTTGTTTTCGGGATAGCTTGATCAGCGTGTTTAAGAATGTGATTGCAGTAGGATGCAACGAGCGTATCAGTGTCGCTGCTGCTTTCTAGTTTAGTGTCGGCTAAGCATAATTTTTGATACAGGTCCCAGTTTGCTTTTTTAAAGTTAAACTTTGTTTCCATATTCGGTGTAGCGATTTTACTGTGTACGTTGATGATCAGAGGATAATGGTCACTTCCTCCCATGTCAGCGTGTAGATGGGTATCTATTAAGTGCGCGATCTGACTTGTACTTAAGATGAAATCAATGGTGCTCCATGTTCTATGAGTGGTACTGTAGTGAGTTGGTTCGTATGGGTTGTGTATTGTTAGGTTGAATTTTTCTATTATTTCCATTAATAGTTTGCCCCTTCTATCTGTTATATTTCCTCCTATTTGTTCGGTGTGCGAATTAAAGTCCCTTGTAAATACAAATGGTGTTGGAAGGTTTGATAATAAATTAGTATAATCACTTTCTTCAATTCTAGTATATTGAGGGATATATATTGTACAAACTGTTATAGCTAGATTATTGTTTAAGCGTATCGCTAAAGTCTGTAAATGATCACAGTTGAGATTTATTTCTGTATAACTAGTTTCATTTTTTATTGCTATAAGGATTCCACCGTGTGCTCTTATCTGATTATCTAGACTTTTGTATATAATATTGTAGTTTTGAAGGTGTATTTTTTGATTTGTGTGGAGATGCGTTTCTTGAATGCATAGTATTGTTGGGTTATAAGTTGCTAAAATGATTTTAAGATCTTCTAGATGAGTAATGATACCATTACAATTCCAGTTTATAATAGAAATGTTTTGTGTTCTTAAATCCATTTTCTTTTTAAATTAATTATGAGTGTATGGGTGTTACTGTGTCGTGTTTTCCATTTTTAAGTTTTTAATAATTTTGGTGAATCGTATTTTCATTGATCGATTTTTCTTCAGTAGGGTATAGTTGTCTTGTAACATGTCAATTAATTTTGATATTTCTGAAGTAAATTCCATTGCCAGTTCAGGAATATTTGGATGGCGTTTGCTCATATCGATAAATATACAGAAATTTGAATATGTAAGAGGATAGAATTTTTCGTTATTTTTTATGTTTGCTTCGAGAGGTTTAAGTATATGTTTTATTGACTGTGTAACATCTAGATCATTATCGCTTTCCGGGTCTGATGCTGCTGTAGTTAGGTTTCCATCTGTCTCTGAGTCCATTTCATTTACTTCATTGTCAGATTGTGTTTTTATTTCGGTTCTAAGGCATTTAAGTTTGCAGAGTCCTTTTTTTGTTTTTTTCTTATGTTTTTTAATTGGTTCGATTTTATTTTCTGATTCGGATTTCGTTGCGGAAGAGTTATTAGATAGTTGTCTTTTTAAATTTTCTGCACGTGTTATATTAAAATCGTTCTCTTGGTTCGTTTGTTGTGGAATGTTTGTGAAGGATTGTAGATTAATTGTTTGAGAATGGTGGTCTGTTTCGTTCGAGTTCCTATTTGGAAGAGATGGAAATTCATCTGATGTTATTTTTCGTGGTTGTTGTATGAAAGCTGGTAATTTTGTGCAGGGTGATTGGGAGTCGGTTTCTGGATTTCCTAGACCATCCAGAGTCTCATCTGCATTGCAATTATCGGCTTTGTGGCCGGAAACGTTGCATTTGAAGCAGATTAAGTCGTCGGCTGATAAAAATATACGGTAGCTTTTGTCATTTGAGTCCAGTGTAAAAGAGCTCGGCAGTTTTAGTTCTTCGAAGTTGGTAATGTATACTTGTCGACGCCAGCTGACTATATGGCCAAACTCGTCGTCTAGCGGTTTAATTCTAAGTATTGATATACTTGATGCCAGTTTCATATTTAAATTTGATACGAGGTGACGTTCTAGGGTAAGGTTTGTTACTGTTGGCGAAACGTTGGAAAGTGTTATTTTAGTGGTTGGTGATTTTAGCTTGCGCGCTTTGATGAAATGGCCATCGATTTCGAGACCGCCGTATTCAGATATAAATGAATGTACTAAATGTGCAGTTTTAAGAAATATAATGACGCGGTTTCCACTTACGCGAGAAGCTGCTATAATATTTTTAGCCCCGTGTACGAGATTTTTTAAAGACGACAGGTAATCTATAATTTTATAATCGAGTATGTAGTTAAATACGATACCTTGTTCTTCGGTCGGATGGTTAAAATTATGAAGAGGTGTTATTAATTTTTGTTGTAAAGTGGAAGCGTATGTTGTGTGTTTAATTGAAACATTATTACCTTGCTGCGAAGCTGTAGTAGTAGTAGTAAAGTTCGGTGGTGTAGATGACGCTGGTATATTGCCGATTGTTTGGTCGGTCTCGCCGATCATCGTAACTGATAACGCGGTTAATTGAATGCGATGCCGGTGATAACTCGAATAGCCGGAATTCAGAAAGATAAGATTGTTCCAATTTATATAACTGTTTATTACTTTAAATAGACAAGAACGCGTGAGCACGTGTTGTACTCGATTCTTATCGCAAATTAAATTTTCACAAGCCGGGACGATATCGTGTATGTTACTTGAATAATACAATTACATATTACGATAAATTACGAGAGAATGAATATTGATACGTAAAATAAATAATAATACGAATAATACGAACAGATGATGATTAGAAACGAATGAACGCGTAAACGCAGCATGCAACCGTTCGAATCGATCGATAATCACACTACTCAAAATATTATAGTAAGCTTGGGCTAAAACCGATTGCGACAAATATGAATCCTGTACACGTTCATCGTTTATGGTAGTTGAGCTTTAATAAGTTGAAACCCGTTTAAGAAGTAGTAGTAGTTGATAATTTATGAATAGTAAGCTGCTATCGCTGAAATCCATTGTTGCGAATGTTCGTTATCAAGAAAGAACAAAAACTTAATTTTAATATTTCATTTTATCTGTAAAATTATTTGTCATTTATGAATGAATTTTTATCGATTCATTTGCTTTTATCGTACTTTATTTTATCCACATCAATGAGTAGTTCTTTTTCTTCGTGTCAGCAAAAGGATGCTTCACACGGTGCTTTCCCGTTCCGTTCCAAGTCCATATTTGGCATTATATTAAAAAGTAATAATAATATTTAATAAATGTACCGGAACAAATGCCCTCTCCATTTATGAAAGTAAAAATTCTAATAATATAAACTGGTATAAATATACAAGATATAAATAGTATTGATGGAAAAATCAGACAAAAAACCATCACAAATGAAAAGCGGTAATTTAAAAAATAATAAGTTTAATTATATAACGAATATGTAATATCATTTATGAGTGATGTAAACGAAAGCAAACAAATTATAACGTTATGAGAATAATACATTATGTTTAATGCGTCGATGCTTATACTTAGTATATCTAATACTTAGTTCCCTGGAATCGTAATTTCCTATTGCTGGAAGTAAATTATTACGGTGCACACTACAACTGAGAAAAATTTTTTGGAATAGTTTGAGGATATAGTATTTTGCATATGGTACCTGCAACTATGCATATATGAAAATTTTAGTGTATACGGGGACATTGAGGATACACCTAAGATATCGATTTTGGACTAATTGCAGTCTATTAAAACTAGCATTTGAGACTGAAGACCAAACTGGACAAGAATATGTTAAAATAGGCCTAATGATTGACTTGTAGATTATTAATTTATTATTAATATTTAAGTGAGATTTACGTTTGAAAATGGGATAAATTGAACAGATTGCTCTGTTTGTCTTCAATGATGCATGGTCAATATGCTTAGAAAACTTTAGTCTCTTGTCTAAAATGACCCCAAGATAGCGTATCTGGTCAGACCATTCTATATCAACGCCACTGACATGAAATCTGGTCGGTAAAAACGGTCTTCGACGAGTGAAGAAAATTGCTAGTACTCTGCTAACGGCACGCTGTTTCCGTCCAGTTGTAGTAGGTGAAACCGTAACTATGTGGGCAGCTGCTGCGGATGAAAAGATGTTGGATAGATTGTTCCTCGCCACATCTACAAGAAGAGCTGTCAGTGATTCTCCACTTCTTCATGTTGTCTCCTGTTCGACCGACCATTGTTCTTAATCTGTTTAGTGAACGCCATGTTCCGTATTTTAGTTCGGCTACTAGAGGAAGGTGCTCTTAATCCATGGTTCGCGATTTTTCTTCAATCATTTTTCCTTCCAGGCATTACGTCGGGCGGTTTCCTAGATTATTGTTAATGGTTTGATAATTGCCAATAAAACTGGTTGCAAGACTTCAATCTTCGTTTAGCTGGTTTATGTCGAGTATCTGTTTCCTGCTTGCTCTTTTCAATACTGGCAGCTGTTTGACGTCTAATTGAATTTAGAACAATACCGGCAAGAATGCGGATTTTATCAACGGATGCCGGTTTTACACAACCATATATACGGATGCATCTAAATATTTAAACCGAAATACCTCCGCTACTCACGTATACCAACTCCCTGCAATAACATCCATTTATATAGCTGAACTTATTGTAATTTATAAAATACATTCTAAAACAAACGGTTCTTAACAAATATGTTATATGCACCGATATCATTGTAGTATGTCCGAAATCTAACTAAAAATAGTAAAAACGCTAACAACTTGAATTATATTATGTACAAATTGACTTCACAGAACAATAAGTTGGGTTTCCTTTAGACACCAGCTCACTCGGGAATTTTAGGTAATGAAAATTTCTAAAACACTTCTGGGAACCCTGAAAATAGTTATAGCCACCCTCCTAACTGATTTACACACAACAATTAAACAGAAATATACAGAAGTATATCAGAATTACTGGCAAACACACTGCGCACATACACGCCTCTATCGAATAAAACCAAAGTTAGGATATTGGACGAGAGTACACCAAAAAATCAGCCGTCAGGAAGCGGATTTATCTAGACTAATACATTGCTCACGTCTCGACATCTATTACACGGAGATTCTCCAACTGTCTGCTCAACGTGTAACGACCAACTAAGCTTACACCACATATTACTAGAGTCAAAAATTACGAAAAACAAAGGTTAACTTATAAATAAATGGATTATAGACACCTTACTACAGGATAATATATCGAATACTTTATAAGTTTATTACAATCATCGGAATAATTAACGCGATATAAACTCAACAACAGACGCAAATGATCTTAGCATTCGAGCGTCTATAAATGAACTAAAAAAAATGCACGTTATAAAATGAAAAAAAAAAAAACGTACAGAAAACGATAATAAGGACAAAGCGCTACTTTAAAAGGAATTAATAAAATCCGGTATTTCTCAGAAAAAAGGAAATGGTAAAATACGGTAATTTCCCAAATTATTTATTCCACAGAGAATTATCTAAACGAATAAAGCCACTTTATAACGAAAATCGAGCGAAACGTAATACTTTTGATAGAATAGAGACGACGAACCGAAAAACCCACCCGCCTGCACGAATTTAATACCTCTTAAGATTTTAATTAACCGTCAATTATGAGTTATTAAAGCTTAAATTACGTATCGAATACGAGGTCTTATCTACAAGAAGATCATGGGCCTGAATTTTACGATTCAATTAAGAACTTGAGAAAAAACAACCATACCTATTATTTTGAAAAACAAGAACCCTGCAAGAGATAATAACGAACCGCATTTTCAATCTTAATTATACGAGACGAACAATTACTAATACACGTATTTATAAAGAAAAAGGAAAGGACAAAATTATCTACATCAACTCACCCCCGAATCTTTTGGCTTCATTATCATTTAACGCTCTTTCTACACGCCATATGCTGTGTCTTATGTATTTAAGTATCTTTATATATATATATATATATATACATATATATATATGTAAATTTTACATTTCTCGGTAATTAAAAATGTAATCAGTACTCTATAAGCTAATTATTCTCTATCCAGTTGGTTATTAAGACAAATTTTCGATAAACGTTGAAATAGACGAAATTAAATTGTTTTATTTTAATTTTTTTTTTAAATAAAGTCCAATATACGTAGCGGGTAGATTATTTAACATATATATGTATAATACGGAGCGGATGTTTAATTATTAGAAATAGACAATGTAATTATTTATCGGTGTTTAAGCAAGTAGTTTTCAATAACCGGATAACGGTTACTCGGAAAATAACTGGTACGATATTAATTCTCTGGCGGAGTTCCAGACGCTGTGCTTAGATGAAAACGTTTTCGCGTGTTCCACGTACGACGACTAACGGAAACGACGAATATGGGGCAGCGCAGTAATATCGCGGAATGTCCATTCGAATGAAACAAGTTTAAAGTTAACCCGCGGACGGCTCCAATATTCCCGGTCATTCCGTTACAGGAGCATCATCTCACGTTACAATATTTCCAAGTCGACTATATTCCGCTCGTTCATTTCAATTTTAACTGCCGAATGTTTTTAAGAATCTAAAGTCCCTCCAGTTATTATTCCTAATTTAATTCCTATTTCTCCAAAGAATATTTAAGTTCATCGAATTTCTTAAGCTTTCGCGCATCATTAAAACACACCTCCGTTAAGTATAATTTCGTATACGTATCGCCAGCAGTGCGACAACTGACTTGCTACACTGCCGCGATATAATTATCTTATACGGCTGGATTCTCGGCATGTGGAAATTCATGATAAAGATGTGGCCAATCCTTACGCGATTGACTGTTTTTTTTTTTTTATTGTCACTATCATCCGTTTATGTTCTGGACATAATCGACTTTCGGCTCCTTTTTTTCAGATTTTCAATTTCTTTTACTACTCCCATTTCTCGGATAAACATATTATCTCTGAGATTATTTTCCCTATCTGTCGCATACGCCAACATTTGCATCAATCGGCTATCGTTCTGCATTTTCCATTACTTCATTAATTTACTCCGATAACATTCGAGTCTTCCTCTCTTTTTTAAATTCCTAACCTAGTAACGAGGTGTAAAAGTTTAGCGGATGTAATTGCTACTTTGCAGCGCCTAAATAAAAGATTAATATATACACCAAAAGTTTACAACTATCCTAAAGTGAATATTTGCGAATAATAAAGTGCTAATAATTATAATCATCATTTATCCTCAACCGCTAGGTTGGTGGGCAAATTATGCGACTACTTATCTATACATATTTTGTTGTATAGTGTAAGTAGCGTACAAAGTCGATTATAATATGGCGCTAGCGCAGTTATACACATATACACACACCCCCGAGAAAACTGACTGTAATCGCTTTGTTGTTACGATACAATACAGCCACGCCTGTTTTTTTAGTGTACTATATTATACCTAGCAAGCATATGGTGTTGTGCGTGGTTGTTTGCAATTGCCTTCCACGCGATAATATTAAGATTATTTATATATTTTTTTTTTGATGATATTTTTCCATCGTCGATCGTATTCGAACCCGGTACCTTCTGTATACAAGTCCCTGCTATTAGCAACTCGGCTATTCTGGCGACTTATAATTATAATCCAAATAATAATTTTAACAATAATAATGATACTTTTTTATGTTTATTAGACAACAAATTTTATAATAAATTTGCATCGATTTATCTGAAATGAACTTATGGTGTTCCTTAATGAGCTACACACACATGAACGCACGTACACGTGCCTATATAGTTCGTACATATATAATACATATATATATATATACACTTTCATGTGCAGACTGTGTATCATCTTTGTTCCTGAACTAACCGGATTAATATTAACAATGTGTACGTGTATCCTGTTGATATTTGTTTTGCTGGCACATGCCCATAATTGAATACCATACGTCCATATCGGTTTAATAATCTGCTGATACGATAGTCGCTTATGGATGGTGCTGAGCTTTGAATTTTGTCCAATAAGCCAGTATAATTCTTTTGTGTTTAATTTTTGTCCTAACATGCACTTCCCATGTTAGTCGTTTGTCCAAGTGCATACCGAGGTATTTAGCAGATTCCGCATGCGGAATGAGCTGATTCTCTAGGTATACACGGTGCTTCAAATTGGTGTGACGATATGTAAACATAACGTGAACAGATTTTTGTTCATGAAGCTTAATCTTCCAGGTTAATGCCCATTTCTGTGTACGATTGATAGCAGACTGCAGTTTAGCCGTTGCTTTAAGCTGGCTATCACTAACTGAAAGTATCGCTGTATCATCAGCAAATGTTGCAATTGTTGCTGTTTCATCCACTGGCAAATCTTTAGTATACAGCAGATAGAGCAGAGGTCCGAGGACGCTCCCCTGCGGTACACCTACCAGTATACAATAAAGACTTGATACAGCATTCTGATGAATGACACAAAATTGCCGTTCATCCAGATACGATTCTAACAATTGACATATATTACCTGGCAATAATCTACTCAGCTTATACTTCAGCCCCTGATGCCACACTTTGTCAAAGGCTTAACGTCAAGAAATACAGCGGCGCAATATTTCTTATTTTCAAACGATTTATTAATAGTCGCTAGGATGCGATGTATTCGTTCGACTAACCTGATTAATATTAACAATGTGTACGTAAGATAATCTGGAAGGAAGATAAGCAAAATTAGATGGGTTACAGAAACAATGTAAAGAACTTGAAGAACTTCTGAAGTTAAATGGTAGCTTACATTTTTCGTAAGAAAATTAAAGAAATAATATGAAATACAGAAAAAACAGACTACGCTAATAGGTATAACAAATTGGAAAGTCGAAGAAATTGCAACCGATAAGAACTAGCAGGAGAAATGTGGAAAGAATATCTAATCTACACATATTCAATGATCGCCAAAACCAGTATTGCGGGAGTAGAACGAATGAGTGTTTTTCGTATGAGTAAATTACGATAACGATACTATAAGATCATTATCGAGATATGTACGTTTCATTGATTTCTAAAAAAACCTTCGAAAACGCGATGCGCTTGTCGAAGAAACCGAACGAGATGAGAAATATAATACAGAATCTCTATCCGCAACCAGTCGCGGGGGTGAAAACAAATCAAAATTAAAAGACTTATATCCGTAACATTACGATAGGTGACAACGAAGTCCTGAAACAGGAAACCGTACAGTAAGGCTCGTCTAATCGAAAAAAGTTGTTTCGTACGCGTAATTAAGCGAGGAAGTCAGTACCAGCAGTTGTCCGAAAGAAATTTGACGAAATGTAGTAACTGCGAAATAGACGACCAAACTGGAAACCGCTTAAGAGCTGACAAGGGTTGCTGAAATTATTTGGAAGTAATTTTTAACGTCGGCGTAATTAACTTTTAAATATCTTCACGAATGATAACGAGAACTTGTACATTTTTTTCACGCCCGGGTGATTTTCGTTTTACGAAAACGGCATTCTAGGATTTCCGCGGTGAAAAAGGTTCAATATAGAAAAATAATATTAATATATAATTTATTTACTTAGCTTTACGTGCAACGAACAATTACTACCGGTTAGACATAGTTATCGCGTGTCTTATATTAAGTTGAATAATCTAGCGCGGTGAAGGAAAATATTAGGAAGAAGTAAGAAGGGTGAAAGATTTAGATGGGATCTAATGAAGCTGGACCGAATACGTTAAGGGATAAGGTTAACGAAAATGTAAATGTTATACAAGTAATCGGAAAAAATTTCTTCTACACTAGATATTTCATGCGTGAATTGTACATCCTCAAATCCAAGTCTGACGACCGCTACAGCATCACCGGATCTGATGTGGCGAATTTCCTAAGACGCTCTGATGATGTTCAAAAACGAATAAGCGGATTTGATTACTTTAGCGAATATGAACAACGACGCCGGAAAGACTTTTAAACCTTTCAAAACGTACGGCCTTTGAGTTTGCATTTGGAATATGTGAAGCAATTTTCTGTTGGCCGTCTGATCGTACCACGGCAGATCGTATATAGCATCCGTTATTTCGTCATTCTGCGAGGGAAAAATAATTATCCGGATTAGATAAAAGGAAAAACCGAAATTTTACTCGAATTTCGTTAAATTTACAATACCTTACTTGGAAATTAAAAAAACGAACAAACACGTAAAAGTCAACTTTGCTAACGATACAGTTCAGCTTATACGAGAATGATTATTGGGGTGACACACCTCCTGACAACTATCGATCTGACCCCGGAACTTATTTAACACGTTTATAATTTAGAACGATTTAATTAGAGGCAATGAAAAATTACGCCCAAAACTATGTAGGCCTTCGTAAGTATTCATGTAACTTAATACATACGTAGTATATAGTAAATAGCCGAAAAATAGTTGAAATTGCCGAATTTTATATATATAATTACGTTTTGGGGGAAGAGCGTGGATTTCCTATCCCGTCGTATGTCGACAAGTTATTACGTTTTCTCCTGTCGTCTGGAGCTAAGTGGTTATAGGGCTCGTACAGGAACGTAGTAGGATAAATTAAAAAAAATATATTATAAAATAATGTACAGATTTAACTATTACGGGATTTATCTAATTTAAATTATTTCTCCGTTTTTTATCTATAACATATATTTATTATTATTAAATTTTCACGTGATCTAAAAAATTTAAACTTGTACAAAAAAAAATTTTGACGAGATTAAAACTCGACGTAATTAGAATTTAGACGTAATTTAAAACTTCAACGTAAATTCATATTTCTACGTATAGAACAAATAACTATCGATATTATTATTTAGTGATTAATATTATTATTATTATTATTGTTATACATTCAACAAGAGAAAATACATTCACAATGCGGGTTATTTATACATACAGACACATAAACCATATTCACACAAATTTACAAATATGTATACATATATATAACAAATTTATCATTAAAAAAAATATATATACATAAAAAAAATTCGTACGATCCGGGTACCACAGGTAGGACCGATGATGCTCCCGGATGACGAAGATGTATCCAATTATTATTGCTATCGTCCTAATTCCGTACTTACGGTGTATTATTTAATTATTAAACCGCGAATCCTTTAAAATTAATTTTTTATTACGACTAGAATTTATTTACATTAACGCGGATGCACCGATTTCTAATCGACCTTCTAATTTTATATATCGTACCGATCGCGTCACGTACGAACGAAGGTCTTGACTAGACGGATATAAATTAAATTAAAGATCGAATATAACGACGAGCCCTTATCTCATAATGCGAATATATCGATGATCATACGACGTTTCAGTTGTCCCTTCAACACGCGTTTTCAACGAAGATATTATCCTTATTTTAACGTTATTATAATTGTTATAAGTATTACTATCATTATTATTTCAATTGTTAGCCTATAGGGAAGCTTTACGATACGAATTTATCTATTTGGACGATCTAAATCATCTGCCAATGGAAATAGCTTTATTTAACCTATTAATTTCTCTAGATCAATACTTTGTACGTATATATTATACAACGATTAATTATTATCAATTTTAATTTTATATTTATTTTATTTATTATTTTCTTCGGTAGCCCCATTCTATTAAATCGTCATTAATATATATATATATATATATATATACATAAAGTTCCGTCTCAGTGTAGGAAGTAGGAGACTACTTACCTATACATGATTTGTTGCACAGTGTAAGTAGTGTACCGGCAAAACTGAGTATAATCGGTTTGTCGTCACGATATAATGCGGCCCCGCGTGTTTTTGTAGTGTATACTAGCGCGTATATGGTGTTGTGCGTGGTGGTTTTGCAATTGCCTTTAGCGAAATAATATTAGGATTATTTATATTTTTATTTTCTGGCGATAATTTTTTTGCATCGCAGATCGTATTCGAAGTCGGTAGCTTCCGTATAGAATGCTCTGGACGCTAGGGAATTTTATATTAAATGACGGAAATATTTTCGGATATTATCCCTTTCAGACGTACATTACAACACTTTTGGAACAAAATTATAAATTTTATACGGGAGTTTATCATACAATACTGTTTCCCAGCTGAACCGCGGATAATTTTTAATATATTCATATAAATATTTGTAAAACTGAGGAGACGTTTGAAAATAAAAAAATTGTCTGGCATTAAAATTTCATGTACCGCATAATGGACATTGTGACTGAAGGGGTTAACTAATTTTCATATGTACACGGATAAAAATAAATAATAATAAGTAAAATGCGATAAAATACTCATTATCTAAATACACAATATTACGAATAAAAGTATCGTGACATAACATATATACACCATCGGGTTAGCTGGTAATTAAATATTACATTACACATATACATTATTTTCCTACATTTCATTTTTATTATTATTATTATTATTATTATTATTATTATTATTGTTTTTTTACTTACACTCGAAAACGGCTTAATGTTTAAAATCATTGTGCTTTTTAATGCAGTGATTTCGAGTACTTTAATTATTTTTGTTCATTTTTATAAATTCCAAAATAACTCTAAGGTTACAATGTATGGAATAAAAAAAGGTTACGCGATAGAAAAGAATTAAGTATACAGGCTTAAAAGATGTTTGTTAAACTTTTCAATACTATAATAAGAGATTAAACTTCTATATTTGGTACGAGAGCCTATAAAATTTGGGATAAACTCTAACGAGTTAGTCGTAACACTCCAACAGAGACTTTGAAAATCAACATTAGAAAACTGGAGCAGAGTAACTTTACCGTAATAAAAATTTTACGGCTTACCAATTCGGAAAATTTTTCGCCCACGTAACACTTGAGAAATAAACCTAGTAACAGGTGACCCAATAAAGATATCGTAAGCGGTGCCTTTCCATTTTCTAGCGCCTGCAAATTAAATTTATATATGTATTTATATACATATTAATACATTTAAATAAATCATATATATATAATATCACAATCTCTACCCTCTCCTGGATGAAGGCTTTCTCCAACATAACTCAACTATTTCTATTTCGAGCTTTTTTTAATCAGTTTTAGCCAGTCACCTTCTTTATCGCTTCGTACCGCCGCTCCGTACGTCTTCCTGATTATTTTTTTCGTCCATTAGCCATAATTGCAAGATCCGTTTCGATCGCCTATTGTGGTTTTTTTCAGGCAACGGGACCAGCCCATCTCCGTTTCAATCCGGCTATCCGCTTCATCGAATTCTCCAACCGTGATTCATCTCGAATACATACCTTACTTTTTCGATCTGATAACTTTGTACATGCGCTATGTTCTGCCTCGATAATGGACGTTTTAAATATGTCCGAAACGTTGCGTTTTCTTTAATATCGTGACGTAGTGTATCTACCGAAGGTTTTAATTTGAATAATCATACTTCGAAAAGCATAAACTCGCTTCAATAATATATATATATATATATATATATATATATATATATATCATGATGTGCTAATGTTAGTCCACTGCGGTTTGTAAGCGTTCCCCTTTTCTAACCATTTGTAACAGTCACAGGTCTCATTTATCCACTTCACAACGGCTGATCTCTGTATATCGTTCTGCCATCTTGTATCCGGACGAACGTGACTTCTATATTCTTCTTTTGGAAGCAATTCTGTTATTCGTTTCGTCCACCTTTAACGACATACTTCATTAGGTTCCTAGTTTCCGCTCCATATGTAAGCACCGAAAGGATGTACCTTTAGTACACTTTTATTTTTAAGCTGTTAGTTATATCTTTATTTTTGAAGACAGTGCTCGACTTTCCAAAAGCTATCCACGAGAGATTCCATATGTCCTTAGTAATGTGAAAAAAAAAAACAGAGCATCTGTTATTCTGTATTTCTCGTCACATGTAACCTAAAAATAAATTTGTGAAAAATATCATTAACTTTTTTTAAAATGACTCAAGTCTTTTTGATTGAAATAGTCACTAATTTTAAGCAAGCATTACACTAGCGTTTTTATCTAATTCGTTTCAAATATAACCACACGACGACAATAATAACATGAATAATAATAAAACTAATCATATTTCAATTTCAGATATAATAATCGTAATCGTAATAAACATAGTGAACATTACCTCCAACAAAGCTTGCAAAGACAAACTTAAAGTCAAAACGCACAAACAGAATTCCAATGAAAAGTATGTTTCAAAGTAAGGCCTGAAATACTCGAAATTCCTAAAAATAAAAATAAAATCAATTATGGCGTAAGATCTAGACGAATTTATAAAATGTTAATCGGTATACATTCGTAAACGTATACACTATATATGTTTATATACATATATAATCCACGTACTTTAAAAAAGTAATTTACGAATGTGTTAACCACGTTTGTGCCAAACGTTTCATGCACATATAGCACACACCGTACATACACACACACATATATATGCATATATATATATACGCGTGTGTGTGTGATATACTACCCTTGAAAAAATCAGTAAAAAAATTAATTCTTAATCTTTCAAATAATTTCAACCTTAAGAAAGTCTCTTTTTACATCATTGAGACGAATTTACGAAACGTTGATTGATATATTATATATATAATCTTAATATATGCAACGTAAAAAAAACAGTTCGCATGGACTGAGTCCACTGAAATTTCTAACTATATATTTTGTACTTTAATCCAGAATACACACCAACCCATAAATACATATATTTATACAAGCCTTAACAAAATTTTATAAAACAATTAATTTTTAGTCTTTGAAATAATTTCACATTTTAGAAAGCTTCTTTGCACATCATTGCGACAAATTTGTCAAATTTTAATTAGTATATATAAATATACGCGCACAAACTAGCTACATATAAAGAGTGAAAAATATAGTCCACATAAGCTAAAAGTCCTCTGAACCAACTTTTGGCCCGACCGTTATGTGAACACACAAACATATTAAACTTGATAAAAGTATGTAAAATTCATAATTCTTAGTCTGTCAAATAATTTCACCCTTTAAGATTGTCACTTTGCACATTATTAAGACAAATTTTGTGAAACATTAATTGGTATATATTCATGTACGGATATATATGTATATATATATATATATATATATATATATATATATATATATATATATATATATATATATGTATATATATATATATATATATATATATATATATATATATATATATATGTATATATATAATACCTTTGACAATAATCTGTAGGCAAAATTAACTCTTATACTTCCAACTAATTTCACTTTTAAGAACGCATCTTTGTACATCCATTCCATGAACCGAAATAAATATTCATACAACTGACGTTTAGTTTTCACTATGTATATGCATTCACGCACATACACACATATATACTCGCGTGAGTAAAATAATAAATTTATAATAGTAGTAGACGACAAATCCTTTTTAAGGAAAATGTATATATATATGTGTGTGTGTGTTTGTATGAATGTGGTCAATCCAAAGCGATTTTCAACATAACCGCATTATGTGTCAAACATCTTTTAATAAACTACATATAAGGTTGTTGATGAAATTCGTTTAAATTACGAAGAATCATAGACTTCATATTTAACACTACAGGACCTTCGAAATTCGACCGAGATTTAAAATACAAACAGACTATGTAGTGATTTTTTGGTTTGAACAAAATAAAGGAAGGAATGCGGCAAAACTGTTGACTGGTTGTATGTGGACAACTGCAAAATCGCACATATTCTCCCAAAAATAAATAGGCGCAAAAACTGTACTCTATGGAACAAAGATTACGTACTAATTTACGTCAGAAACTCACCCTAATTTTCTATCATTTCATTTATAAAATGCTTTGTAACTATCCGTGATGTGAATGTAAATGTGGTTGATTAACAGGATTTTATTTTAAATATTTTTTTTTTATTATTTTCACGTTATATTCATTCTTGTATTATATTATCGGGTGCTCGCTGTAATTAACGACAATACAGTTGGGTACGTTTAAAGTAATAAAATATTACTTTCTTCAGTAACTTAACAATATGCCTACAGCTCTTAATAAGTAATAAATGAAAGTTACTCTAACAATTGACTATGAAATATTTTAAAAACAAATTATAACTGCTCTACCTCAAACGGAACAAAAAATATAATACATTTAAAACTAAGTAAAATAGAAGATTAAGATAATGAAATTATAAGGTTTACAAACACAATAAAATCGCTAATGCACAAATCACAAAAAGAAAAATTCGCGATAAACCTTACCGGTATAAAAAATTAGATAGTTTGAAAAACATACTTAAAAGCCAGCAAAGAAAATTGCGTAAAAGTAGAAATAAAGCGAATGATAGAGTAGAATCATTGATGATCGAAATAAAAATATAAAAAAATAATAAGCTGTTTCAAAGTATGAAAAATGGAAAGAACTGTTTAACTTCTCGACAATCTGGAACAAACCGTATAAAATAATTATGGAAAAAACTTGTGGTTGTACATAATATAAATTGATGCAACACGATATTATCGAAAATAATAAAATAACTTTTACCGGATTATTTCCAAACCGAACAAATTGCAACCGTCTCAATATAGCGATGAGTGAAGTTTACATTACCGTCAACGCTGCTACGTGATAAGTTATGTACATGATTTATAATTTCGGTCTGTGGGATAAATATAAGGCCAAGACATCCGCAATATAAATGAAATAATAATTTAAAAAATGGAGATACAATAATCTAAATTTTAGGTAAACACGTCGAATATATGATCGGCAATATAAAGAAAATTTACTTCAGAGTCACTCTGTTCACTGGAAAATAATAAATTTCCTATTACTCAAGTATTGGCTTGTTTTTCTTTTATAAAAGTGCAAGTGTAAAACAATTTTCACCTGATGAAAGAATAAACGGAGTACTCTCGCACTACATGTAATTTTTTTTTATATGTACGGATTAGAATATTCCTGGTATACGGATTAGCTGGATTTTATGTATCGTCAGAAATTTGTCTTTTTACAGTAAGTAGCGTACGTAACTTACTTTCTCAAAGCGCGATGGTGATTTATACATTCCATCAAAGCGATATCGAACTTCGAATTCGAACCGATCGGTTCGGGCGCTGCACTTAGGCTAACGTTAATCAAAGCGAAAAACGTAATCGTTTATATTGTCGTTTATATTCTAGATAGATCGAAACTACGAATACGACATTTCCTAAAGTCGAAGCGCATCCGCACTAACCGACGATTAATTGAATCGTTATACTGCATAAATAACATGGCAGCTCGGTAGAATTCCAAGGAAATCGCGACGGAAAAAGCAACGTGTTTAAATCGTTCCGCACGAACCGATTGACCAAACTCATAGCTAGGCTTAAGATGACGTTGCCGTAAAATATCGCGTTTAGCTCAATCGTACGATATTCTCTTCTCGCGATAATCCAGTATAGGCGATTGGAAAAAGTCGACGATTCTCTTCGTCCCGGTATTCGTATATTTCGTTATCGACGTTAGTCAGTAAATCGGCAACTCGACGCTTGTGATAGTACAATAGGTAATAGTTAATTAAACATAAAATACCGACACTGGCATAACCTACGCATGCTATGGAATCTCCATATCCATCATCGCCATCAATTATCGACAAAGGTATTACCGACCAGATACAAATTACTCCGAAGACCATGAAACATGTGCCGAGTGCGATGTAAATTAAACGGATCTTTTTAATCGGTTCTTCGAACGGATCGAATAGTAATCTTTCGAACGTCGTCAATAAACATTTCGTTAACGGTCGCTTAAATTGCATTATAAATACAAATATATATATATATATATATATAATTTATTTGAAAAAAAAAACACAACAATTAAACCGAAATATTCGCTTGACTTCGTTATAATGCAATATTATCGTTATATACTAAAAAGTTAGTCCACTTTCGTAAATTTTTAAATCACCTACCGGTAACCGCAAATATCATGCGTCCACCTTGACGATGTCGCACGAACAAATCGAACCAGAATTCCATTAAAATTTAAAAGGTGGTAAGTAAATATTTCCTTATATCGAAAACTGTGTACGGTAGAGCTGTCCCGATGATATACATCGTAAACCACATAAAGAAAATAAAAATAACTTTTGAACGGTATTGCTAAATTATATTTTTAAATACACGATGGAGGAAGCGTGGGAAAATGTTCCTCGTAGCGTCCCTGGTAACGACGTAAATATTATGCTTGCAAAAACACAACATTAAATTCTAGATTTCCAGTACCACAAATGTCTAATTGAACACATAGAAGGGCTAGAGAAATGAACAACTTATGTCGTCAATTGAAATATGACGTAATATATATGAAACTCACCGATCTGAAACAGGTTCTCGCCCAAAAATATTTGGTATGCGTGCACACGTGACTGGTAATGCCGGTTTTGTAAGACACAACTCAACGGCGGAAAAGAATAGAACATTTCGCGACTATGAAATGCACTAACATTACTATAACGTGACGAACCATCTAATGACGATTTTGTCTTTACGGAACTGTTAAATTTCAGATATCTGAAACGATAATCACAATATCAACTGATAGTGAAACCGAGTTAAATGGTCTAAAGGCGGAAGAATCGGAAGTAAACGGCGGTCGTTGGGAAAAAGAATATAATCTCGATTTGATTTTCGACTCGAAATTTTTAAGCGCACAGTGCAGGAAAAACGTGCAGCAGCACCCAATCCACATACGCAGCATAACTACAAAAATAACGTTACTAATTCCAATGACAGAGAAGTGTCGTTTAAAATAAGATTTTGGGCTGAAGAATGCAGATGTAACTATAAACATAGGAAACGAACTGCTTAATGTAATTCAGTTTAGTCAGGGAGAAGATCATGAACTTCTTGAAAATGTCGATGTGAAGCATAAAACCTTTACTGAAGAAAATCTCAAGCGTCCACGCAAATGCTAAAACGAAGGCCACCGCTTATCAGGAATTTCACCAAATGGAAAAACAAGTAGGTCTAAACACAAAATAAAAGGTATGGATTGATTTGCACGTTATGCCGGAAACAGATGTGGAAATCTGTGTTACTCCTGTATCACTACAGATGAAGTCCTGACCGGAGTAAGAACAACGGCATAGCAGCACGAGTCGATGATATAACAACGGAAAATTAAAGAAGCTTTGTCCAACAGCAATTGCACTTTTTAACGATATAGTGAAAACGGAAAAACTGCCGAACTAATGGGCAGAAGCTCATGTAATTGCAGTCCGTAAACCAGAGTTGTTTGTCAGACCCCAAAATCTTCCGATAAATTTTTTTGTTATGCCACCCATATCAGCTTTTCGAGAGAATATTATTAGACAAGATAATTAGATATTATTGACGTCAAACTGATTGAAGCTTTAGACCTGGGCGATCGTGTACAAGTTAAATACTGCATCTTCTATGTAGAAGACCTCATTACAGAAGTGTGTTTATAGATCTGACAGTGGCATACGATATAATTAATCACAAGTTACAAAAGTGCAAATAAACCAAACACTTTTGTATGCAAACAATTTAGCTATTACAGCACAAGGAAAAACTGAAGTAAAGTTATACATTATGACAGATTAAGGCACAAATACCAATATTCCATCTCGGAAACAGAGAAGTAAAAATACCCCGAAATATTCAATCTGAGAGAAAAAGACTAGAAAACGTTGCTACACCTAGGTATCTCACAGTTAATTTTTACAGGACCTTAACCTGAGAACAACACTATACAAATGTTAAATAAAATATTAATCCTAAAAACGCATACACTTCAGATGGAAAACCAGAAACTGTACAGGTATCTGTTTTAGCATATGCTTTCGGTAGCAGAATATCCATGTCCAGCATGGAGTTGATCAGCAGTTGCAAAATGTACGGACATTACTTTCAATGAATCATGCAGAATGAATAGAACCCACAAATATAGAGAAAACATATCAGTTAGTTGGAATTGTTCCACCAAACATATGATCGGAAGTTGCATCAAATACGAAAAGAAATAGGTAAACGGATGAAAAAACAAACCTCATGTGTGGCCGACAGCCTATTAAATGGAGATTTACATCTGGAAAGTGCTTTATGAAATGTATAGAAACTCCAACAGAAGAAAAACTGTCCGAATGGTGAATGGCTATCAGTAACCGCAACGAATATTCACAGGGAAAAGTAGCCAACGGAGCAGGCAACTTGCGAACATACTCTAATGACGGTAAATGCGGTACAATACACGGTTTTGTTCCATTTCGAAAATGCCATACATGTCCGGCAAGTTGTAATGAGACCGATTTACACTCGGTAAATGGCAGTGATCGAAACTAACGTATTGAAGAATGCTGCTTTTTATAGAAGTAGATATTTTCCGTTTCTTGTTTTAAAATAATTTATTGATAGAAAATATGTGTTTTTAGGTCTGACCAGCTCTATAAAGGCGATATAGTGCCTGGGTATATTATACACTGCAGATATGATGTTACTTTCGTCAACAATTCGTGCTAAAAAATTTTGTAGTTCATTGTTCGTTTTCAGTAAGTATGTCTAATCCGCCGCCATTTATGCCATCAGGATGTACTAATTTTGTTTATTTTTATACAGCCGTGTGTAACTACGAGGCTATTCTGGTTATTGAGGGCGTAATTGAAGAATTGTCGGAGAGGAATCCAGAAAGGTTAGACATTGTAGTAAAATATGGCAAATAAGAAAAGGTTTTCGAGTAGACAAAAGGGGCAAAAAGCAAGGGTTTGAAAAGTATATGATTATGAGAGAGTGATATGTAACCTAGGCCGAGCCTGCTGATTATTATATAGTTAGAAAAGCGGTAAATTGGGAGGTGGTTTCCAGAAACCAACATTGGGTTTAATAGTAAGAAGGAAGTTATGGAGTTACGAATTCCACCTCTGTCGAAAATTGTGGTGAATGAAATATTTGAGGGCTGTACTGGAGATATGGGGGATTTTATAGGTTGAAGGGAAGCACAGTATGGAATGGTTGTACTGGAGATGGGGGAGATTTTATAGGTTGAAGGGAAGCACAGTATGGAATGGGGTGCACTATCTATAGCTTCACTTTCTACAATTCCCTTATGATCTGGAACCCATAACAGGGATACTGGATCTGTATCTTGTGATAACCGGTAAAGTATGGATTGTATACGATTAATTTTTTGACTCATGTAGTTGAGGGCTTTCGTTACAATTAGTGTTCTGACGTCACTAATGTTTAGGAATAAATGTTGAAGAACTCTACAATTCAGCATCAAATATAGAGCAAGAATCACGCTGCAGAATGGAATAGTAAATCGTTGGTAGCAATGCGCATACTGTAGGACTAATAATAGAACGAGATAGAGATTTGGCATAACGTTGCAGGTAATTGGTATGTACAATTTATTTCCAGGAAGAAGGAGTTGGATAATTTGATTTGGTCTTTTTTTAGGCGCTGTAATTAATATTTAAATTATTCAGAGTGGCTCTAAGACAATGAAAAATATCAAGTGAGAATTTGGATGAAGGATCATGTATAGGGATGAAACGAAGTATTTGTTGAAATGTTAGAGTCTATGATCATGTATGGGAGTTAGTAAGGAACACATGTTCACAGACGGTAATGTTCGCTAAAGAGATGGAGAGCAGAATGGCGGAAGGGATCTAGGCATTTTTGCAGTTTTTGGGGCGCCTTAAATAAACTTCATACCCCTAGTTTAGTCTACTATGAATTATTGGATGCGTAGAAATATTCGTATTTTGGCATGTAAGTTATAAGTTGAGATGTTTAACAATTTCAAACATTTATCCTTGAACCCCGTGTTCTACGATGTCGCCAAGTTAATTGCGCATTAAAAAAGAGAAGACCTAAGATTTTTTTACAGTATTTATCAGAGCATTTATAAAGTATTAATGGAGGAAAGAATAGTTCGTTTCCTGTGGAATATTATATGGTGCGTTTTTGAAAGAGAGAATAATAGTCCGTCGTCCATGGTCCAAAAGTAAGGTGAGTGTTTTTGTTATATTAGGGAGTGTTTTGAATGAGAACGAGATGTTTATGTCATCGAAAAAAAACATTTAGAATGGTGGTTTTAATCAATGAACAAATATCACTAATGTAGAATAATAAAAAAGTGTAACGTTTAGGAGATAACCTGGAGGTTGGTGGTTTTGCAATTGCCTTTAGCGAAATAATATTAGGATTATTTTTAGTTTTATTTTCTGGCGATAATTTTTTTGCATCGCAGATCGTATTCGAAGTCGGTAGCTTCCGTATAGAACGCTCTGGCCACTATAGGGAATTTTATATTAAATAACGGAAATCTTTTCGGACATTAACCCTTTCAGTAGTATATTATAACATTTTGGCACAAAATTATAAATTTTATAAAGGAGTTTATCATACAATACTGTTTCCCAGGTGAACCACGGATAATTTTTAATATATTAATTTAAATATTTGTAAAACTGGGGAGACGTTTGAAAATAAAAAATTTTACTAGCATAAAAATTTCAACAACAACAAAAATTAAATTTGCATAGGTAATAAACATAAAGGAAAATATAACACACGGGGTTACAAACACTGTGTACCGGGGATTACCACAATAACACAGTAAGAATGTGAAAAATAAAGCAAAACAAAACGTTAAAAGCTGCAGCAAAAAAGCAAATAAAAGACTACAAAATAAACTAGTTTTCTAATTACAAATGTTATAATATAGAAACTTAAGTCTAAACTACAGAAATATATTGTTTACGTTGTAAGTTCTTAAATAAATACTATGTATAAAAAAAAAGGTGGGTGGGACACGCGGGTGTCGAAGGTGCTTACTAAGTAAGCTTTAGAACAAGATCTCTAATATAGAGTAGGTCAGTAGCTTCGTGCATGCTGTCGATTCTGAAATAGCGAGGTGCATTGATAATACATCTGAGACATCTGTTTCGAATTACTTGTAACTTGTTAAAGGAGATTTTTGATATAGAGCTTCAGGAAGGACAAGCGTAGCAAAATATTGGGCGGATTAGTGCTTTGCAGAGGATTATTTTGTTGTTAATGTTGAGGAAGGACTTGTGATTAAGAATAGGGTACAAGGAACAGAAGGCATTGTTTGTCTTGATTGTGATATTATTTATGTGTTTAGTGAAAGTAAGTCTATATTGTCGAGGATTACACCAAGATAACGAACCTTATCACACCACTCTAAAGTGTTTCCCTGCACCGTCAGATTGTCAAGTATAGCTGGGAAGAAAATAGCTTCGGTCTTGTTCGGGTTTTTGCTAATTTGCCATTTATTGTAATATTTAAGTACCCGCGATATCCCATACTGAAGTCTATTACGAATTGTGCTGCGTCTATATGCAGAATATCGTTTACATTACACATTTAGATTATTTTATTAATTTTCTTATTTTTTATTTTTTTTTGTACACTTGAAAACTGCTTAATGCTGAAAATCTTTTGACTTTTTAATGCAGTGATTTCAAGTACTTCAATTTTTTTTTGTCAATTTCCATATATTCCAAAATATAGAAACTCCAACAGAAGAAAAACTGTCCGAATGGTGAATGGGTAACCGCAACGAATATTCACAGGGAAAAGTAGCCAACGGAAGGTTACATCTCGAATGAATGGAATAAAAAACGATTACGCGATAGAAAAGAATGAAGTATACAGGCTTAAAAGATGTTTGTTAAACTTTTTTTTATACTATAATAAGAGATTAAACTTCTTTATTTGGGACGAGAGCTTATAAAATTTGGGATAAACTCTAACGAGTTAGTCGTAACACACCAACAGAGACTTTGAAAAGCAACATTTGGAAAATGGAACAGGGTAACTTTACCGTAATAAAAATTTTACGGCTTACCAATTCGGAAAATTTTTCGCCCACGTAACACTTGAGAAATAAACCTTGTAACAGGTGACCCAACAATGATATCACCATCGGTGCTTTCCATTTTCTAAATCTTGCAAATTTAATTTATACATATACATATTAATATATTTATTTATTTACGTTTAATATACATATACATATAATATCACGATCACGAAACGCATTTATCTGTTCTCTCGTGGATGAAGGCCTTCTCCAACATAACTCAACTATTTCTATTTCGAGTTTTTTTTAATCAGTTTTAGCCAGTCACCTTCTTTATCGCTTCGTACGTCCGCTCAAATTGCAAGATCCGTTTCGTTCGCCTATTGCCGTTTTTTCGGGCAACCGGACCAGCCCATCTCCGTTTTAATCCGGCCATCCGCTTCATCGAATTTTCCAACCGTGATTCATCTCGAATACATACATTATTTTTTCGATCCGATAGCCTTGTACATGCGCTATGTTCTTCATCGATAATAGACTGCGTAATTATGTCCGAAACGTTGGTTTTTCTTCAATATAGCGACGTAGTATCTACCGAAAGTTTTAATTTGAATAATCATACCACGAAAATCATAAACTCGCTTCGATAATACATATATATATATATATATATATATATATATACGATGTGTCAATCCACTGCCGTATGTAAGCGTTCCCCTTTTCTTTCCAATTGTAACGATCACAGGCCTCATTTATCCATTTCACAACGGCTGATCTCTTGTATCCAGACGAACGGGACCTCTGTGTTCTTCTCTTGGAAGCCATTCTGTTATACGTTTCGTCCACCTGTCATCGTATCTTCTTGCTACATAGCCTGCCCAATTACATGTTAACTGCGCTACACTTTCGTGTCTTATCCACGTATTAGTTTCAGGTCTGATATCTTGATGCACAATATTGCCGTTTCTTGGTGCTTTCCGTGTCACTGCAAGTTTCTTAACGACATACTTCATTTGGTTCCATGTTTCCACACCATTAGTAAGCATTGAAAGGATGCACCTTTAGTATACTTTCTTTTTTAAGCTGTTAGTTTATATTTTTATTTTTGAAGACAGTGCTCGACTTTCCAAAGGCTATCCACGAGAGATGCGGAGCATATGTCCTTAGTAATGAGAAAAAAAATCAGAGCATCTGTTATTCTGTATTTGTCGTCATATATAACCCAAAAATACATTTCAGAAAAATATGATTACCTTTTTTTTTTTAAACGACTCAAGTTTTATTTCTTAAGTAGTCACTAATTTTAAGCAATTACACCAGCTTTTTCATTTAATTCGTTCCAAATATAACCACACGACGACAATAATAACATGAATAATAATAAAACAAATCATATTTCAAATTCAGATATAATAATCGAATGATAATAAATGTAGTGACCATTTCCTCCAACAAAGCTTGCAAAGACAAACTTAATGTCAAAACGAACGAACATGATTCCAATGAAAAGTATGTTTCGAAGTAAGGCTTGAAATATTCGAAATTGCTAAAAATTAAATCAATTATGGCGAAAGGTCAAATTTATAAAATGTTAATCAGTATATATTCGTATACGTTACGTACGTATACACGCATATATATATTAATCCACATTTGACAAAAGCTTGCTAAATTTTTGAACTACGTGTTTTGTACTTTAAATCAGTAATTTACGAATGTGTTAACCAACTTTTGGGCCAAACATTTCATACACAAATAGCGCACGGTCCGCACACACACACACACACATATATATATAATACCTTTGAAAATAATCTGTAAACAAAATTAAATGTTAGACTTCCAACTAATTTCACTTTTAAGAACGCCTCTTTGTACATCCATTCCACGAACCGAAATAAATACTCAAACAACTGACGTTTAATTTTCACTATGTATATGCATTCACGCACATACACACCATTATACTCGCGCGAGTAAAATAATAAATTTTATAGTAGTAGTATGCAAGAAATCCTTTTTAAGGAAATTATTTCGATTTGATGGCTAGTACATTTCGATAGCTGTCAATTTATGTTAAAACAAACTTGTACGATTGTAATAAATCACCATTGATGGGGGGCGATGGGGAAACTTCTTTCGGTAGGTCAAAACGTTACAACACGAAAATTTTGACAGTGAACGCGGTTAAGGAAATTGTTTTCATCCTTTTTAACGTATTACCGGATAACCACGCCCGGGCATAATATATATGTATATATATTTTTGTGTATGTGTGTCTATATGAATGTGGTCAACCCAAAGCTTTTTTCAATATTTGCACGAACTACATATAAGGTTGTTGATGAAATTCGTTTAAATTAGGAAGAATCATAAACTTCATATTTAACACCAGAGGACCTTCTTTTTTTTCTTGGCTTTCAAATTAAAATACAAACGAACCATGTAGTGATTCTTTGGTTGGAACAAAATAAAGGCAGGAATGCGGCAAAACTGTTGAATGGTTTTGAATATTGGACAACTGAAA
Source organism: Coronaproctus castanopsis (assembly GCA_032883995.1). Lineage (NCBI taxonomy): Eukaryota > Metazoa > Arthropoda > Insecta > Hemiptera > Monophlebidae > Coronaproctus > Coronaproctus castanopsis. Next base: position 63,612,837 of record CM065052.1, on the reverse strand, counting down.
AATCATACATATTGTCCCAAAAATAAGTAGGCGCAAAGACTGTACTTTATCGAACAGAGATTACGTACTAATTTACGTCAGAAACTAACCCTAATTGTCTATCATTTTATTTATAAGATATTTTGTAACTATCCGTGATGTGAATATAAATGTGGTTGAATGTAGGTATATTAGGTTGGTGTTTTTTAATACATATACTTTAACGTGTTAACCGGATTTTATTTTAAATATTTTTTTTTATTTAGTTACTCTAACAATTGACTATGAAATATTTCGAAAACAAATTATAAATGCTCTACCTCAAATGAAACAAAAAATACAATACGTTTAAAATTAATTAAAATAGAAGATTAAGATAATGAAATTATAATCGTTAATGCACAAATCACAAAAAGAAAAATTCGTCGTAAACCTTATCGGAATAAAATATTAGATAGTTCGAAAAATATACTTAAAAAACTGCAAAGACGAATGCGTAAAAGTAGAAATAAAGCGAATGATAGAGTAGAAGCCATCAGAACAAAATCAAAAAACAGAAATAATTATAACATCTGCCCTCACAAATGATCTCTACTCCATCGTAAAAGTCAACCTCAGGAATACTGTGCGCTCACACACATCTTTTTCAAATCAAACCAATTTTAGGACACTGGAAAACCGCCGAACAAAATAAAAGGCGCAACGATGTAGCTATAACTGGATTACGAATAGGCCACACTCCACTTCCATCGCAATACCTACTGAACAATTGCTCCAAAATGCCCAACATGTAATACTCCAAGAACAATACATCATATACTACTGGAATGTGCAGAATACGCAAACTATCGAAACCTTTACAATATATCAACCAGTTCACTAGGAGAAGTACTACAGGATGACCCTCAAAAACTAGACATGTTATTAAAATTTCTAGCAGAAACCAGATTAATTAATGCCATATAACCCTATCATTAGACGCAAATGATCTTAATAATCGAGCGTCTGTAAATAAAAGAAATAAAAATAAAAACATTAAGGATCAAAATAAAAATATAAAAAAATGAATACACGAAAGAGCTGTTTCAAAGTATGAAAAGTGGAGAGAATTGATTAACTCCTCGACAATCTGAAACGAACCATATAAAATATGTACGGAAAAAACGAAGCAAAGAATAGATATGGCTGCTTTTAATAAAAATTGATGCAACACGATAACATCGAAATTAATAAAATAACTTTTACCGAATTATTTCCAAACCGAACAAATTGCAACCGTCTCAACCAGATAAAACTCTTCTAATATGTCAAGAAGAATTAACGCTGAACAATCAAAAAGCTGAACAATATGAGAAATGTATCGAACTAAATTACTGGAAACAGTGCAAAATTAATAATAATCAAACCTGGGAATGACTTAATAAATCTAAAATCATACAGACCGATAACCCTACTTAAGGAAAATATATGAAAAAACATAAAACATTTTCTTAATTTAGAGATAAAAGAAAAATCGATTCTAAATGAAAACATATCTTGAAAATTAACTGAACTCGCAATAAAAACGTTACGTGATTATGTCGAAAAATATAAAAAACACACGAGATATATTACTAATTTGTTTTGATATATCCGGAGCATTTAATGAAATAAAAATTGACAAAATCTTAAAAATTACGAAATTTAAAAATATATCTGGTACTATTCGAACTATTATTCAAAGCTGTTTAACAGATAGAAGAATAGGATTATTTAGTCGAGACAACAGAATCCTACATCAATGCAGCAATGAGTGAAGTCCATAAATTACATTACCGTCAACACTACAACGTGATAAGTCATGCACATGATTTACAATGTCGGTCTCTAGGATAAATACAATGCAAGACATTCGCAATATAAATGAAATAATAAAAAATTGAAGAGACGATAATCTAAATTTTATTAAACACGTCGAGTATATGGATAGGTAAAATTAAGGAAATTTATTTCAGAGTCACTCTGATTTCACATATAAAGAAAGAATATAATAATTTACAAAGCTATTTTTGGATCTATAAATACTGTTCCGCAGCATATTTCACAACAGGAAAAAGATAAGAATGAACTACTACAATTACAAAGAAAAATAGTAATAGGAACAATTTTCGCATATCGCATAACATCGCATAACACGGTCGACATTATAGTGGGAATAATACTTATAAATTTTAATTTGTTATATAATGTGGAATGTAGTGATTTTTTATAAAAAATCAATTGAAAATTAGTTAAATCACTAATATTTATTTTCTTAAGGAAAACACAAAGCTTTTCGGCATTTACGCCATTATCAAGTGAAAAATTTAAAAAATCATAATTTTAAAAATATAAATTAAATATAATTACTAAATGCCGAAAAGCTTTGTGTTTTCCTTAAGAAAATAAATATTAGTGATTTAACTAATTTTCAATTGATTTTTTAATACTTATAAATTTAAAGTAATGGTATAAACCGAATCAAAATATTAAAGCGAGAGAAAAATTTACGAAAACGGATGAGTGAAATTGAATGGATTACGACGCAATGTAGATACACGACAAATCGAAAACTAGTAAAGTGACACGGGAAACAGTTCCTGGAAAAAAAGTTTACAAATGAAACATTTTTATAATAACTTCGCACACTTCCTAACCGGATAGTGAAATAACGGAGCCTATTTGAAACGTTTGAAGATATTGCTAAATCGGATATCTGCGAAGAAAAATTACCCTTCACTCGATTCACGAATGTAGAAATTTCAACGAAGAAATAGAAGGACGAAAAATAATTTAAAAACCCAACAATTGAAATACCCAGACCTTTTTAAATCTAATCAGTTTTGTTAATGCACTTAGCATATTAAATAAGATCATTTTTCAATGTTATGTAAACCATCTTAATTTTTTTTTTGAAATTATTATCATTAAAAAATGTAGTTAAAAGATTGTAAATGAAGTTTACGGTGGCAATTAATTGAACTGTCACCGTAAAGTTTCCATAACGTATATATTTCTGTAATTTCGAATAATTATACTATTTTGGAAAAGAAAAATAAAACAAAATAGTTAATAATAACAGCAGTTAGAAACTCTGCATGAGATGCCGCAAACCACATCGAAGTTGAAAAAAATGTAAAAAAATGAAAAAAGGAACAACTAGGAATATTTTTCAGACTAAGATTTCTATTAATTAAACTATTACATAGACTGTGACAGAAACGTGCTATAATTATAAATTTTAATAATTTTGATAAATTTGGTACTTGTATGGGGTTTTTTTTAAAGTTTTATGAGAAGGAAAATCTGAAATCTTAGATTATTTTTCTCAGATACAAAATTAGCAATTAATTTTTGTCGTAATAACGGATACGGAGGTTTATTTCTTTCGAATATTAATACATATTATCACCATTAAGTGCCGTGTCTCCGTATCGGAAGTAGACGACTTCTTACCTATACATATTTTGTCGTGCAGTGTAAGTAGCGTACAAGGCAACCATAATGGAGCGCTAGTGTAAGACATAAACACAAGCCTGAGAGAACTGATTGCAATCGCTTATTACTAGCGCGCGTATGGTGTTACATGTGGTGGGTTGCCATTACCTTCCAGGCGATAATAATTAATATTATTTTATTTATATATTTACAAGAATTTGTGTATATAAAGGGGCAAAGGACTATTAAAAAAAAAAAAAAAAAAAAAAGTAATACTTAAGATAAATTATATACTTAATCAACATATAATGGTTCTAAATTCATATTTCAAGTCCTTTGCGAGTGTACTTATATTTAAGGGCAACAGCCAGGATGACAAAACATAGTCCCAGCTATTACCGTGAAATATGTCATATGTACAATAAGAAAAAAATAGCAAAATTAAACTTAATTGCCACATTATCTATTAGGTTCACTTTAGTTAAATTATATCGCAAAAGTAGCTGCTTACATATAGCGTAAGTAGGTTTAAAATACAAGATTTAAATATTAAGAACACTGTATAAAAAGGTATTATCGTCATTGTATATTATTACTATTATTATAATATTATTAAACATTAGTGTAAGGACTAGTTAATAAGATTTACCATATATACATACATGCACATACATACACATATACACATATAAATACACATGTGTTAAGAGGATTGATCAGGCGCTGGCAGGCTCAAATTTAATTTCCTTTTCATAATAATATGAAAATATTCTAACAAATGATCAGCATTTTTTACATTTAGAACTAAAGGTACGTTTTCATTAATTTGGTATTTATTCCTTATTTCGTTAAAGGCACAGCATTTTTTTTTTTTTTTTTTTTTTTAAATATATTTTTAATTACAACTGGCCAGGGAGCCATCCAGCATTTGGACTGAAACGCGAAGTAACATGATGGACCCCACTGAGAAATTAGGCTAGATCAAACGGTCGTCTACGTTTTAACCTGCGAACATCTAGACTAGTGTCAAGTAGACTGATCGCCAGTACGTTTGTGTGTGTCTCCAAACGACTTACATATCGATCAACAGCACGTTTAACCTCATCTTTTACATATGGGATGTTTAAGTCTCGATGCAATGTATGGTTCGATACGTACCAAGGTGGGGAAACAATGAGTCTTATGGCCTTGTTCTGAAATCGCTGAATTCTATTTACATGTACCCCACAACATTAAACCATATGTCCAAATAGGCTTTAAGACTATTTTATAGACCAGAAGTTTATTTTCCAGTGATAAACTTGAGTACCTGCCAAGAAGCCAATTTAATCCATGCAGTTTTAAATCTAACTGTTTTCTTTTTTGATTAACATGCTTGTGCCATGTAAGTTTACTATCTAAATACATGCCTAAATATTTGACATCTTTTTCTTGGCTAATAATTACCCCATTTATTTTTAATGGTTGGTACATAAAATTTCGCAATGTGAAATCAACCTGTGTGCACTTGCTTTCGTTTACCCTGATACGCCAACGTCTCAGTCAGTTTTCAACATTTAACAGGGTTTTTTGAAGCTTATTAGTAGTTTCACTATTGTCTTTACCAACAGCTAACAACGCTGTGTCGTCAGCAAACGTAGCTGTTATCACGTTATTATCAACTGGAAAATCAGCAGAATAAATTAAGTAAAGCACCCGACCCAAGACACTTCCTTGAGGCACGCCAGCAGATACAGGATAGATATCAGACAATTGATTTTGTATTTTAACCTGGCATGTGCGATCTTCAAGGTAGGATTTTAGAAGGAAATAGAAAGGATGCGGTAATATTTTTTTCAATTTATACAGCAGACCATGATGCCATACCTTGTCAAAGGCTTGCTTGACATCCAAGAACACACCCGTGCATACTTGTTTAGTTTCAAGGCTTTCTTGAATAGTATGCACAATTCGGTGTACTTGTTCAATGGTCGCATGTCTTTTTCTGAAACCAAATTGGTGCTGAGGAACAACATGTTCCAATTCTAAAATGGGGTTCAACCGCTTCAATATTACTTTTTCAAGGAGTTTTGAAAGGATAGGAAGTAAGGAAATGGGTCTATAGGATGAAACTTCGTCCGGTGCCTTACCTGGTTTTGGTACAACCACTATTTGCGCCAATTTCCAGGACAAAGGAAAATACTGAAGTCGAAAAACAGCATTAAAAATATTTGTAAGTAATAGCTTTTCTGGGTAGTTCCGATAACAATTTATTAGTAATTAAATCAAATCCCGGACTCTTTTTTTTGTTAAATTTATCAATTATATACTTGATTTCACTGGGAGACGTTGGCGAAATCGGAGGACTTAATTGCAATGGCGCACTTAAAAATTCAAGAATGTCAGTTTCATCATTAGTCTGTAAATTTGGTTTAAAGACATCGCAGAAATATTTGGCAAATACTCCAACTTTTACTTTGTCAGTTCTAGCCCATCTACCATCAGATTTACGAATTGGATTTGTTTCTGCTATTAACCGCTTTCCAGAGGTTGTAATTTGTCGCTTTTGTGGGTGAAAGTTCTTGTAGGCAGCGTTCGAAGGATTCATTTTTAAGGTTTTTAAATAAAATCTTTAGTTCTTTCGATTTTTTATTTAATAATATTTTGTAATAGGGATTTCGGGATGATTGCCATTTTTTGCGGATATTTCTTTTTTCTTTCACCAGATCGAGTATACATCGCGAAATATTATTTATTTCTTTCATTTTATTAATGTTTGGAGTACATTTCCATGCGATACTCTGAATAGTTTCAGTAAAAATACTGAACCGCTACATCTATCTCTGATTCAGTCTTTAGTGATAAATTTATTTTTAATGTTGAGTTTATGAATGCTCGAAAATCTTCCCAATTTGTATATTTATTGTGTAGAGAGGGAGAAGTTTCTTGGTTTATTAAGCCTGTACTCGCGGTTAAAATTACGGCACTGTGATCAGAGCATAAATCAAAATTGGAATCGGCATTTATGTTCAACATTGAAATTCCGTTAGTTATGAAAAAATCTAAAGCATCAGGACGTTTGTTTAAGTCTGTGGGCCAATATGTTGGTGCACCTGACGCCACACAACCGAAATTTTTGTTTAAAATTATCTTATTTAATAGTTTTCCCCTAGGGTTAGAAAACCGTGAACCCCACCTTATATTTTTCGCGTTCCAGTCACCGCCAGAGATGAACCTATGCCTAGAATAGTAAAGTATTCACATAAATTATGTTCATTAAATCTGTGGTTTGGAGGACAATACACTGCTGAGACTGCAATTTTACCATTCAATGAATATGTCATTATATTTGTTGCCTGAATTTCTTTAGTGGATATATTTTTTAGTTTGTAGTGTTTTATTGTACTTTTAATAACAACAGCGCTGCCACCGTGCGCCTTATGGTCAGGTCTCGTAGTTTTGTAGACGTTATAATTTTTAATACTGAAATATGTTTTATCTGTGAAATGCGTTTCAGATAGTAACAATATGTCGATTTTCTCAAGAGTAAGGAACATCTCTATTTCCAACTTATTTTGAACTGCACCATTGGCATTCCACGTGGCTATCCGCAACGACGTCATTGTTAATTAATTAATTTATATGTTAATGCTGTGAGCAGGTTTAGTACGACTGTATTTTGCTGCATAAGCTGGTTGAACATTGATTTAAATTCATTTAAAAAAGTTGTTATGATACTTTTAAAGTCAGTATTGTTCTCTCGATTGTTATTAAATGAACCGTTCACGTTATTATTAACATTATAGCCTGGTGAAGGTTCGTTATTATTGATAAGAGAGTTAATTGCATCAGTTTTGTTTCTTGTTATTTCAGCGTACGACACTATTGGATTGGTTGAACTTTGGTTGTTTCTTTTCTCTGATATTTGAACAGCACTGTTTCCTGATTTGTATCTCTGTTCGTGTAGTTTCTGGTAGATCACACAACCCTTGTAACTTGAAGGATGATTTCCTTCACATAATGCACACTTCGGGGTAGAATTTTGATCTTTTTTGCATTCTGTGGTATTGTGATGACCACCGCATTTTACGCACCTATATGGCCGGTTGCAAAAAGATTTAGTATGCTCCCAAGACTGACAGCGCACGCATTGCGGAATTGTTTTCTTAGGGTGTGGAGCTTCAACCTTTATTTTAGTGTAAAGCAAGTGAGTTAAATTAAATATCTCTTTAACATTGTCTGTGGGCTCAAGGTCTATAAAATGTAATGGTAGAGGCTCTTTAGTAATTTTATGTCTAACATTTAATACATTTCGAGCACTAAAACCTTGTTCTTTAAGAGCTATTATAATTTGTTCATCCGTTAACGAATGGTGGAGATTTCTGATTACTACTTTATATGATCTTTCTTGTTTTAATTGATACGTGTGATAGTTAACGTCCTCTTTTTTAAACGTAGATACAAGCTTCCTATAGTCGTCAATGCCCTGAACATTTACCTTGACCGCATTATTCTTTAAAGTTTTCGCTACAAAATCCTGTTTACCTATAATCGCTGCAATTTTATTGGTCATTGCCGAAAAATGTGTAACTCCATGTATTAATATCGGTGGAGGTGGTGATGCTTTGGGTTGTACATATTTAGTGTGATCGTGATTCTGAACTTCCTCATCAAGAGACAGACGCCTGAAACGGTTACTATTTTTACATTTGGATTCAATATTTTGTGGTGAAATTGGTCGCTTTTTGGCTTTTCTCTTAGGTAATTGCCACTCTTCATTAGGACTACATTCGCTCAAGGTGTCACACACGTCTTCAATTTGATCGCTAATATCATCATAAGAGCACGATGGCTGATTTGAACTACTTTCCAAATTAGAGAAACGTTGTGAGTAATTAGGTAATATTTCTGGGCCTGGTTGCGATAAATAATAAACAGGTTGGTGAGATGAAGTATAAATACCGTTATCAGACTGTACGATATGCGCTTCTTGCATAGGCACTGTTGTATAAGTAAATGATTGAGTGTGTTGCTGTGAGTGTAATGGTGTCGCGTAAATAATAGAAGTAGAAACAGCCGTTGTGTCGCCATAATGGCGGACAAACGACGCTCTACAAATTACAATAATTTAGTAATTAGTATGTGTGTACCGTAACCGATAGTTAATAATAATATAAATTGGTTTTATCTCACCGGTAACAACGTGAATGTTATTTGATAAGAATAAGATAGTATGATGTATATTATCAATTTTTTTGAGATAACAGTACTGGCAATAAGGGGAAGAGGTCAATTTAAACCGATGTAAATACTCACCGAAATTACCATGCCCAGACAAAATCTGCGCATTAAAAAAAGTAATTTCAAGGTTGTGTAATTTAGACATATAATTAATGTTTAGAACGAATTTCCTACCAGTAGTTTCCAGTTTCCAACGCAGTTGCCAAATGTCGATTAATTTATGTTTAAGATAAGTTTTCAATGTATTAACTGGTGGTGTTGGGCCAACATCAGAGATTAAGGTATTGTTTTGAAAAAATTTTAAGGATCTAACTAGATTAAAATTAAGCGTAATTCTGTATTCACTTAGAATGGCTCTTCCAATAAGAAATAAATCCAGAGGTAAGATATTTGCAATAACACATGCCGCTGAAGAGGGGCAGTTTTGTACAATGATGATATATTCAATAAATATTTCCTTTGATTTTTGACGACAGGCGTAAGAATCCTATGATTAATATAAATAATATCCAAATATAGACTGGATCAGTCCTTTATATAAAACAATAGGCTCTTTGTGTCGAAGTCCATAGTTATTGGAAATTAACGGAGTTTATCATAAATTTTTATGCATTTACGATTTAAATAATCCAAATGTGAAAGAAATTTTAATTTATGATCTAAATTTATACCAAGGTATTTTATTTTGCTGGCAATTTGAATAGGTTGGCCAGAAATTGGTGTAATTTCTTTAAAATCGCTTACCTTCTTTTGGCTACCAAATATCATAGCTTCACACTTATCCACAGAAAAAGTAAGACCTAATTCAGCTATAGTGTCTTCGAGTTTTTTACATACTGTAGATACCTTTTTAACATTTGTGTAATGCTTGATGCGAAACAAAATGCATAGATCATCTGCATAAGATATTAAAGTGCAGTCAATGTTAAGTATATTACAAAAAAGTTCAATATCTTTATGTACTTTAGAATATATAATGTTCCAAAGTGTTGGTCCAAGGACAGAGCCTTGAGGAACACCACAGGACACCGTTGTAGTAGATGAAGCTGAGTTAATTTTAAGGCAAGCCAAGCGATCTTGAAAATAACTTATTATTATGTTTATTACGGATGGATTAACTTCATTATCTTGTAGAATTTGAACAATAGATGACCATTTACAATTATCAAAAGCACCTTTTATATCAAAAGAAATAACAAAAGGTGTACATCCAGCAGTTAAACAGTCTCTAATAGAGGAAACAAGCTTATAGACTGCACCTTCTGCAGAATGAGAATGTCTAAATCCGAATTGATTTCGATGTAAAATTTGTTTATTCATAATTTCTGTGGTTAGAAATAGGTTTATAACGTTTTCATAGACTTTCCCACATGAGTTAAGTAAAAATATTGGGCGGTAGGCTGTAATATCTGTTGGTATTCTGCCAGGTTTTTGTATTAAAACAAGATCAGCAATCTTCCAGACAGTGGGGAAAAATTCTAACTCGAGACATTTATTAATAATGGTAAAAAATAAATTAGGAAAATGAATATTAATTTGTTTAAGTATTTTGTTTGTGATTCTGTCGCTCCCAGTAGCTTTCTTGTTACAAAGAGATTTAAAAACTTGATTTAGGGTATCTCGGCACACATGAAGTCTATCAAGAGTAGTGGAATAAGCTGAGTTAATTTTACAGTCCATCTTTAATGGGAAAAAATGATCCAAGAAAGCAAGGTAAACTGTTTGTTTTTCCCAGATAAAAATTTATAAGGTTTACCCCAAGCACTGGATTCTGTGATGAAACGTTTATATGAATTCAATTTGGCTTGCATAATTGATTTTTTGTAATTTCTGTGTTAAGATTTTTAAGATAGCATTAGTAATTATCAGCTTCAAGGGTTTTTTTGTTTTATTTTTAATTTTCCTAATTTTATTTATTTGAACTTTAAGTTTTTGAAGATCCTGTGACCACCAGTTATTTATATTCGGTGTGACATATTTCGATGTATTACTAATGTTATTAGTGAGATAGGAGTTCAGAGAAGTAATAATAATATCAAAATTGTGAGCAGTTTCACATGAATTAACATTCACTAGCATCTTACTGATAACATCATTATTCAAAACTTTAATAAGTTTAGATATATCTGCTTTAAGGGTCACGGATTTATTTCCCTTGATAGCACCATCACTAAATATTATAGAAAAGTATTTATGAGGAGTAAGGTCAGCGTAATGAATTTTGAGATTGAATAAAGACTGAATATTTTGTGAGACCACGAGAAAATCAATAACGCTTTTCCCATTGTAATTTTCAAAAGTGGGAACACTTCCATTAATTATAGATAAATCATTACTATAAATAAGATCATACAAAAGCTCAGAATTTGTGTTCAATTTAATTTTAGTTTCATGGGAAGGTAGGCGGATGTTGAAGTCCCCAATGATAATAGCATTTAGTTGAGGATTATTTTTAAGAAGGATGTCAATGGTTTATATAGGGGGTTCTCTCTCTTGATTGGGCGAAAGATAACATCCTATAAGAAGATAATTTTCTAATCGAATAACTATAATGCTATTGGAGATAGAGACTATATTGTGAGTTAATAATCTTTTAACTATAATTGCAACTCTATTATTTAAATAATATGAATAAATATTTGTGTTTATCGCAGTTTTGTTACGAACTGTGTAAAGCTCACAAATAATAGTAAGATCACAATTAAAATTATTCATTTGCCTAAAAAAGTAATAGTTGTGCAGCAGCACAATTGTCTTATCGCGGGAAAGTAGTAGCACCAACACTATATAATACAAATAGTTTTCAAAATATCATGAAATATTGCAAAGTGTTTGCATTTGCCGACGATTTAATACTAAAACGGCGGGGTATTATTTAATCGAAATATTCAAATGGGCCACGATTATAATCATACAGTCGATGAACACCTAGAATCGTAATTCCAATGAATATTTAACGAGAGGAAGTAATACATGTTCAAACAAAACTGACGTATTAAGTGAACATAAGTATAATAATGCATTATCATCTCTTAGATGGAATTTAAAAAGTACAACAAAAATCAATGATAAATGCACTCAGCAGTTGTCCGAAAGAACTTTGACGAAATAGAATAACGTAGTAACTGCGAAATCGACGGACAGACTGGAAACCGCTTAAGAGCTAAGAGTTGCTGAAATTTGGAAGTAGATATTATCGACACACGGAAACGCCTTTAGTCGCATAGTGAACAAATGATAATTAATAAAATTATATAATTACTGTTTACTAATAAAAAAATTCAAACTTTCAAATTTCAACGTTTACCATAATTACCGTAATAATTTTGTAATAAAAGCGATCGTTAAACAACGAGATGTGACGCCGGAAATTTATTTTTAACCAGGGGGCAATTAACTTTGAAATATCTTTCACGTATAATAACGAGCAGTCAACTTGTACATTTTTTTCACGGCCGGGTGATTTTCGTTTAACGAAAACGGCATTCTAGGATTTCCGCGGTGAAAAAGGTTTACTACAGAAAAATAATATGTATATATATAATTTATTTACTGTTTACGTGCAACGAACAATTACTACCGGTTATACATAGTTATCGCGTGTCTTATATTTAGTTGAATTAGCGCGGTGAAGGAAAATATTACGCAGAAGTAAGGAGAGTGAATGATTTATATCGGATCTACTGAAGCTGGACCGAATACATTAAGGGATAAGGTTAACGGAAATGTTAATGTTATACAAGTATTCGGAAATAATTTCTTCTACATGAGATATTTCACGCGTGACATCCTCAAATCCAAGTCTGACGACCGCTACAGCATCACCGGATCTGATGTGGCGAATTTTCTAAGACGCTCTGATGATGTTCAAAAACGAATAAGCGGATTTGATTACTTTCGCGAATACGAACAACGACGCCGGAAAGACTTTTAAACCTTTCAAAACGTACGGCCTTTGAGTTTGCAGTTGGAATATGTGAAGCAATTTTCTGTTGGCCGTCTGATCGTACCACGGCAGATCGTATATAGCATCCGTTATTTCGCCATTCTGCGAGGGAAAAATAATTATCCGGATTAGATAAAAGGAAAAATCGAAATTTTACTCGAATTTAGTCGAATTTCGGTAAATTTACAATACCTTACTTGAAAATTAAAAAACGAACAAACACGTAAAAGTCAACGTTATTAACGATACAGCTCATCTTATACGAGAGGTCGAGATGACAGACAACTAGAGATCTGACGGGAACTTATTTAACACGTTTATCATTTAGGACGATTTAATTAGAAGCAATGAAAAATTACGCAAGACACTATAGAAGCCTAAATACTTCGTAAGTATTCATGTAACATAATTAAGCGCATTACGTACATGCGTAGTATATAATAAACAACCGAAAAATTGTTGAAATCGCTGAATTTTATATATATATATATATATATATATATATATATATATATATAAAGTTCCGTCTCTGTATCGGAAGTAGGCGACTACTTACATATACATAATTTGTTGCACAGTACAAGTAGTATACAAGGCAATCGTAATATGACGTTAGCGTAGATAGAGTCACACACAGACCCGGGATAACTGACTGTAATCGCTTTGTTATTACGATACAATGAAGCCCCGCGTTTTTTTGTAGTGTATACTAGCGCGTCATATGGTGTTGTGCGTGGTGGTTTTTCAATTGCCTTCCACGCAATAATATTAGGATTATTTTTACTTTTATTTTCCGGTGATAATTTTTTTGCATCGCAGATTGTATTCCAAGTCGGTAGCTTCCGTATAGAATCAGGGGCGTATTACCCCCAATGCCAAGAATGCCATGGCATAGGGCGGCAAATTTTGGGAGGGCGGCATGTAGGACCAAAAATAAATTTTGTTAACAAAAAAAATTAATTTTTTTAGTTTTAAATCAGATATATTTATCACAAAAAATACAAGTAATTATTTTATAGTACAATTTTTCTTGACTTTCTTAAGGCGAATTCTTCGATCAAATTTTCAAAGTTTTGTAGGTATAGAAACTTTAAAAATATATGACAATAAATTAATTGGACGGACATCATTAACTTTGCTAATAAACATCATGACTTTTTTCTATCAACTATAATTATTGAAACAGTGTAAAGTTTTCAAATGTAAATTATTTATTATACAGTAAATACAAAAATGGATTATTTTTAAAAAGTTTTTATTTTACACATACCATAGACTTTAAATTTTTTATTTTTGTGTTTAAGAATAGTAAAACACTTTTCAGAAAATAAAATTTTGTAACCGAACCAACATATTTGAGTAACAACATTTTGGAAAATCGATGGCCTTACATGGGGCGGCACCACTTGTGTGGCGTAGGAGCGACAAAAGTTGAAATACGCCCCTGTATAGAATGCTCTGGCCACTAAGGAATTTTATATTAAATAACGCGAATATTTTAGGAACCCTTTCAGTCGTACATTATAATATTTTGACATAAAATTATAAATTTCATACAGGATTTTATCATACGTAACTGTTTCCCAGCTGAACTGCGGATAATTTTCAATATATTTATTTAAATATTTGTAAACGGAGTAGACGTTTGAAAATAAAAAATTTTACTGGCATTAAAATTTCACGTACCGCATAATGGACATTGTGACTGAAGAGGTAAGTAATTTTCAAATGTAAATAAATAATAATAAGTAAAATGTGATAAAATACTCATCTAAATACACAATATTACGAAGAAACGTATCGTGAAATTGGTGTTATTTAGCACATTCAGCATCGTGTTAGCTTGTAATTATTGCAGATCTACATTATTTTCTTACATTTCACTTTTATTATTATTATTGTTTTTTTACGTGCAGACGAAAACGACAATGTTGAAAATCTTTTTGCTTTTTAACGCGGTGATTTCGAGTACTTTAATTTTTTTTTGTTAATTTTTTATACATTATAAAAAAATTCTAAGGTTACATCTCGAATGTATGGAATAAAAAACGATTACGCGATAGAAAAGAATTAAGTATACAGGCTTAAAAGATGTTTGTTAAACTTTTCTATACTATAATAAGAGATTAACCTTCTATATTTGGTACGGGAGCTAATAAAATTTGGGGTAAACTCTAACAAGTTAGTCCTAACACTCCAACGGAGACGTTGAAGAGCAACACTTGGACAATGGAACAGGGTAACTTTACCGTAATAAAAATTTTACGGCTTACCAATTCGGAAAATTTTTCGCCCACATAACACTTGAGAAATAAGCCTTGTAACAGGTGACACACCAACGCTATCGTCATCGGTGCCTTTCCATTTTCTAGAGCCTGCAAGTTTATATATGTTTATATGTATATATACATATATATATATATATATATTTTAATACATTTATTTATTTATGTTTAATATACATATACATATAATATCATGATCACGATACGCATTAATCTGTCCTCTCGTGGATGAAGGCTTTCGGCAACATCTTTCAACAATTTCTATTTTGAGCTTTTCTTAATCAGTTTTAGCCAACCACCTTCTTTATAGCATCGTACCAACGTTCCATAGGACTTCCCCGATTATTTTTTTCGTCCATTGGCCATCATTGCAAGATCCGTTTCGATCGCCTATTGTCGTTTTTTTCAGACAATGGGACCAGCCCACCTCCATTTTTATCCGGCCATCCGCTTCATCGAATTCTCCAACCGTGATTCATCTCGAATACATACCTTATTTTTTCGATCTGATAGCATTGTACATGCACTATGTTCTACCTCGACAATGAACTGTGTAAATATGTCCGAAACGTTGGCTTTTCTTCAACATATTGACGTAGTATCTACCGAAAGTTTTAATTTGAAAAATCATACCACAAAAAGCATAAACTTATCACGATGTGCTAACATCAATCCACTGCCGTATGTAAGCGTCCCCTTTTCTTTCCATTTGTAACGATCACAGGCCTCATTTATCCATTTCACAACAGCTGATCTTTGTATATCGTTCTGCCATCTTGTATCCGGAAGAACGCGACTTCTGTGATCTATTGGAAGAAATTCTGTTATTCGTTTCGTCCACCTGTCTCCGTATCTTCTTGTTACATGGCCTGCCCATTTACATTTTAACTTTTCGACAACCTCCGACAATTTAGTATGCTGTTTTATCCACGCTTTATCTTTCAGGTCTGATATCTTTATGCCCAATATTACCGTTTCGTGGGCTCTCCGTGTCACTGCAAGTTTCTTAACGACATTCTTCATTAGATTCCACGTTTCCGCTCCATATGTTAGCACCGAAAGGATGTACCATTAGTATTCTTTCTTTTTTAAGCTGTTAGTTATATATTTATTTTTGTAGACAGTACTTTCCAAATGTGATCCACGAGAAATGCGGAGCATATGTCCTTAGTAATGTGAAAAAAAAACAGAGCATCTGTTATTCTGTATTTGTATTCATATATAACCTAAACATAAATTTGTGAAAAATATCATTAACTTTCTTTAAAAGGACTCAAGTTTTATTTTTTAAATAGTCACTAATTTTGAGCAAGCATTACACTAGCGTTTTCATTTAATTCATTCCAAATATAACCACACGACGACAATAATAACATGAATAATAATAAAACTAATCATATTTCAAATTCAGATATAATAATCGTAATCGTAATAAACATAGTGAACATTACCTCCAACAAAGCGTGCATAGACAAACTTAAAGTCAAAACGCACAAACAGAATTCCAATGAAAAGTATGTTTCGAAGTAATGCCTGAAATACTCGAAATTCCTAAAAATAAAAATTATATCAATTATGGACAAATCTTCAGACGAATTTATAAAATATTAAATTCGTATACGTATACACGTATATATATATATATATATATATATATATATATATATATATATATATATATATATATACATATATAACCCGCATGTTTAGGGTCATGGATTAAAAGCCTGCTAAATTTTTGAACCACATGTTTTGTATTTTAAATCAGTAATTTACGAATGTGTTAACCACCTTTGTGCCAAACGTTTCATGCACAAAACAGCACACACGGTGTATATATACACACACACATATATATATATGTATGTATATATATTACCCTTGAAAAAATGTGTAAAAAGAAATTAATTCTTAATCTTTTAAATAATTTCACCCTTAAGAAAGTCTCTTTTTACATCATTCAGACGAATTTATGAAACGTTGATTGGTATATATTCATATATATATATAATCTTAATATATACAACGTAAAAAAAAACAGTTCGCATGGACTAAGAGTCTACTGAATTTTCTAACTATATATTTTGTACTTTAATCCAGAATATACACACACACACACATACATACGTACATATATACATACAACCCTTGACAAAAGTTTATAAAACAATTAATTTAGTTTTTCAAATAATTTCACCTTTTAGAATGCCTCTTTGCACATCATTGCGACAAATTTATCAAATTTTAATTTGATGGTGTTGTTTACCACTGTCATTGTCAGATAATTTTAAGTATTTATAATTCATTTTAGTGTAAAATTGTAAACTTAGTTTTAAATTAATATTTTATGATTTTGTATATTTAATTTTAATTGTATATAGCTTGACAATGGCGTAAATGCCGAAAAGCTTCGCATAATTAAATAAATTTAGTAATTTCAACTGTTTTTAGTAATTAAGTATAAATTTTAATTAGTTTATATAAATATACGCGTACAAAATAGCTACATATAAAGAGTGAAAAATATAGTCCACATAAGCTAAAATCCGCTGAACCAACTTTTGGCCTATTAACCTTGATAAAAGTATGTAAAATGCATAATTCTTAGTCTTTCAAATAATTTCATTCTCTAAGAATGTTAAACGCTAATTGGTATATATTCATGTACAGATACATATATATATATATATATATATATATATATATATATATATATATATATATATATATATATATATATATTACATTTGACAATAATCTGTAAACAGAATTAATTCTTACACTTCCAACTAATTTCACTTTTAAGAACGCCTCTTTGTACATTCATTCCATGAACCGAAGTAAATATTCAAACAACTGACGTTTAATTTTTACAATGTATATGCATTCACGCACATACACACACATATACCTGCGCGAGTAAAATAATAAATTTTATAATAGTAATAGACGACAAATACTTCTTAAGGAAGTTATTAGGATTTGATGGCTAGAACGTTTCGATAGCTGTCAATTTATGTTAAAACGAACTTGGACGATTGTAATAAATCACTATCGTTGGAGGGAGGAACTTCTTTCGGTACGTCAAATCGTTAAAATACGAAAATTTTGACAGTGAATGTGGTTAAGGAAATTATTTTCGTCCTTTTTAACGTAATACCGCATAACTACACACAGGCATAATATACATGTATATGTATATCTATATATATGTGTGCGTTTATATGAATGTGGTCAATCCAAAGCGATTTTCAATAGAACCGCGTTATGTGTCAAAAATATTTTCACGAACTACATATAAGGTTGTTGTGATGAAATTCGTTTAAATTACGAACAATCATAAACTACATATTTAACACTACAGAACCTTCGAAATTCGACCGAGATTTTTTTCCTTGGCTTTCAAATTGAAATACAAACGTTTCATATAGTGATTTTTTAGTTGGATGTTGTATGGACAACTGCAAAATCATACAAATTGACCCAAAAATAAATAGGCGCAAATACTGTACTTCATCGAACAAAGATCACGTACTAATTTACGTCAGAAACTCACCCTAATTGTCTATCATTTCATTTATAAGATACTTTGTAACTATGCATGATTTGAATATAAATGTAGTTGAATGTAGGTATAAGAGGTCGTTGTTTGTTTTTTCAATACATATTCTTGAATGTATTAACAGGATTTTAATTTAAATATTTTTTTTTATTACTTTCACGTTATATTCATTCTTGTATTATATTAACGGGTGCTCGCTGTAATTAACGACAATATAGTTACGTTTAAAGTAATTCGCGGCAATAAGGTCGGCCGCGTTTAAAGTGTAATTATGCAGTTGGGTACGTTTAAATGTCAAAATCAGGATGCGAGGAACATCGATTATGTATAAGTTTGACGGAAAAATCGAATAATCATTTCAATAACCATTTAATTAAACAATTTCAAGAACTGAAACCGATGCTTATAGGTCATTTTAATGTTCAACGCTGTACGGGAAACCTAACCTAACGTAAACGATAATACCAGAAGAGCGGAGAATTTGTATTTGGCTAATTATCTTTGTGTTGGTAATCCTTATAAAGTCAAAACTTTTAATAATCATAACGGAAGCAGTGTAATTGATATTATAATGGTCTACGAAAAAGTTAGTCAGAATGTTAAAAATATTAAAATATTACTTTCTTCAGTAACACAACACTTAACAATATGCCTCTTAGTAAGTGAAGACAGTAAATCAATAAATGAAAGTTACTCTAACAATTGACTATGAAATATTTTAAAAACAAATTATAACTGCTCTACCTCAAATGAAACAAAAAATATAATACATTTAAAAATAATTAAAAGAATATTTAGATAATGTAATTATAATCGCTAATGCACAAATGACAAAAAGAAAAATTCGCGATAAACCTTACTGGAATCAAAAATTAGATAGTTCGAAAAACGTACTTAAAAAACTGCAAAGAAAACTGCTTAAAAGTAGAAATAAAGCGAATGATAGAGTAGAATCATTAAGGATCAAAATAAAAATATAAAAAAAGTAATACAAGAAAGAGCTGCTTCAACGTATGGAAAATGGAAAGAATTGATTATAACTCCTCGAAAATCTGGAACGATAGGTTTGGCTGCTTATAATATAAATGAATGCATTATACACGATAACATCGAAAATAATCAAAATAACTTTTACCAAAATTATTTTCAAACCGAACAAATTGCAACCGTCTCAACCAGATAAAACTTTTCTAATATGTCAAGGAGAACTAAACAATATGAAAGTCAATGGATATGATTAAATATCGAACAAAATGGTTAAACTTATTCACAAAACAGATGAAAAAATATTTCGAATTTATTTACCGGAAATCTATCGAAATAAATTATTTTCCTAATGTCTGGAAATCAAAATTAATAATAATCAAATCTGGGAATGACTTAATAAATCCAAAATCATACAGACTGATAACCGTCTGCTCTGTAGAAAATATATGAAAAATCATAAAAAATTTTCTTAATTTAGAAATAGGAGATAAATTGATCATAAATGAAAATCAGTTTGGATATTTTGAAAATTAACTGAACTTGCAATAAAAAAGTTACGAGATTATGTTGGAAAATATAAACAACGTACGAGATATATTACTAATTACTTTTGATATATCCGGAGCATTCAAATAAAAATTGACAAAATCATAAAAATTATGAAATTTAAAAATATATCTGGTACTATTGGAACTATTATTCAAAGCTATATAACAGATAGAAGAATGGGATTATTTAGTAGAGAAAACAAAATCCTATATCAATATAGCAATGAGTGAAGTCCATCACATCACCGTCAACGCTGCTATGTGATACACATAATTTACAATGTCGGTCTCTAGGATAAATACAATGCAATTCGCAATATAAATGAAATAATAAAAAATTGAAGAGACGATAATCTAAATTTTAGTAAACACGTCGAGTATATGGATAGGTAAAATTAAGGAAATTTACTTCAGAGTCACTCTGATCAAATGTTTCACGTATAAAGAAAGAATTTAATAATTTACAAAGCTATTTTTGGATCTATAAATACTGTTCCGCAGCATATTTCACAGTAGGAAAAAGATAAGAATGAACTATTAAAATTACAAAGAAAAATAGTAATAGGAACAATTTCCTCATATCGCATAACATCGTATAACAACTCGGTCGACACTATAGTGGGAATAATACTTATAGATTTGAAGTAATGGTATATATCAAAATATTAATGCGAGACAAAAATATATTTGATCGGAAAAAGTTACGAAAACGGATGAGTGAAATTGAATGAATTACTACGCAATGTAGATACACGACAAATCGAAAACTGGTAAAGTGACACGGGAGTTCCTGGAAAAAAAAAATTACAAATGAAACATTTTTATAATAACTTAAAAAACTTCTTAACTAGATAACGAAATAACGGAGCCTATTTGAAACGTTTGAAGATATTACTAAATCGGATATCTGCGAAGAACAATTACCTTTCACTCGATTCTCGAATGTAGAAATTTCAACGAAGAAATTGAAACAAGGAAAATAATTTAAAAACCCAACAATTGACATACCCAGACCTTTTTCAATCTAATCAGTTTTGTTAATGCACTTAGCCAATTAAATAAGATCATTCTTCGATGTTATGTAAATCATCTTAATTTTTTTTTTTTAAATTATTATCATTAAAAAATGTAGTTAAAAGATTGTAAATGGAGTTTACGGTGGCAATTAATTGAACTGTCACCGTAAAGTTTCCATAACGTATATATTTCTGTAATTTCGAATAAATATACTATTTTGAAAAAGAAAAATAAAACAAAATAGTTAATAATAACAGCAACTCTGCCTGTGAGATACCGCAAAACCACATCGAAGTAATATGATTAAAGAAACAACTAAGAATATTTTTCATATTAAGATTCTATTAAATAAACTATTTACATAGACTGTGACAGAAAGCGCCGTATAATAATTATAAATTTTAATAATTTTGATATATAGTATTTTTTTTTTAAAGTTTTATGAGAAGGAAAATCTGAAATATTTGATTATTTTTCTCGGATGTAAAATTAGTAATTAATTTTTTGTCGTAATAACAGATGCGAACGTATCATTAAGTGCCGTGTCGCCGTATCGGAAGTAGGCGACTACTTACCTATACATATTTTGTTGTGCAGTGTAAGTAGCGTGCAAGGCAACCATAATGTTGCGCTATTGTAGAGAGACATACAACTGGGAGAACTGATTGCAATCGCTTTGTTGTCACGTTACAATGCAGCCCCTGTATTTTTGTATTATACTAGATTATTACTAGCGCGCGTATGGTGTTACATGTGATGGTTTGCCATTACCTTCCAGGCGATAATAATTAATATTAGGATTATTTATATTTTTATTTTCGGATGATAATTTCTACGTCGTCGACCGTGTTCAAAACTAGCAATTCCGTCCGTATATAAGTCCATGCTCTAGCCACTAGACTATCCCATATAATATATAATAATATATATCTATATATAATATGATATAGTGTAATAAGGTATGAAAAATACTTTTATTTTATATAACTTTTAAATTAAAATGCACTCCAATTTATTTTTATTGTTATTTTTATTATTATTTTTCTGTTTAGTTCACTTCATAGTTGTGGCTCTGCTCTCACGAAACAAATAAGAACCCGTCTATTGAATGATTATAGTTATATAAATATTGTAAACGTGCTGTGCTTAATTGATAAAGTCCATACTCTAATATCCAAAAAATTGAATAATAATAATATTTTTTTTTTTTTTTGTAAATTATACGTATATCTTTTATAATAAAACAATAATAGTAATATATTTTTCGCTTTGTTTCTTATAAAAAGTAATTATCGACGATACGTCTAAGTTCGAAAATAATAAATTTCCTATTTTACTCGAGAATTGGCTTGTTTTTCTTTTATAAAAGTGCAAGTGTAAAACAATTTTCACCCGATGAAAGAATAAACGGAGTAATCTCGCACCACATATTCCTTTTTCTATGTACGGATTAGAATAATCCTGGTACACGGATTAGCTGGATTTTCTGTATCCTAAGAAATTCGTCTTTATACATTAAATAGCGTACGTAACTTACTTTCTCAAAGCGCGATGGTGATTTATACATTCCATCAAAGCGATATCGATCTTCGAGTTCGAATCGATCGGTTCGGCCGTTGCTCTTAACGTAACGTTAATCAAAGCGAAACGTAATCGTTTATATTGTCGTTTATATTCTAGATAGATCGAAACTATGTATACGACATTTCCTAAAGTCGAAGAGCATACGTAGTAACCGCCCAAGCATTGAATCATCAGACTGCATAAATAACCCGGCAGATCGTTAGAATTCCAAGGAAATCGCGACGGATAACCCAACGCGTTTAAATCGTTCCGTATGAACCGATTAAACAAACTGATGGCTACACTTAAGAAAGCGTTACCGTAAAATATCGCGTTTAAAAAGTTGCTCAGTCGTACAATATTCTCTTCTCGCGATAATCCGGTATAGGCGATAGGAAAAAGTCGACGATTCTCTTCGTACCGGTATTCGTATATTCCGTTATCGACGTTAGTCAGTAAATCGGCTACTCGACGCTTGTGATAGTATAAGAGGTAATAGTTAATTAAACATAAACTCACGATACCGGCATAACCTACGCCCGCTATGGATTCGCCATATCTATCATCGTCATCATTTATCGACAAAGGTATTACGCAAATTATTGCGAACACCATGAAACATGTGCCAAGTGCGATGTAAATTAAACGGATCTTTTTAATCGGTTCTTCGAACGGATCGAATAGGAACCTTTCGAACGCCGTCAATAAATATTTCGTTAACTGTCGCTTAAATTGCATTATACATACAAATATATATATATATATATATATATATATATATATATATATATATATAATTTATTTAAAAAAAAACACACAAAAATACAACCGAAATATTCGCTCGTTTTCTGACTTCGTTATGGTGCAATATTATCGTTATATACTGAAAAGTTAGTCCACTTTCGTAAATTTTTAAATCACCTACCGGTAACCACAAATATAATGCGTCCACCTTGACGATGTCGCACGAACAAATCGAACCAGAATGACATTAAAATTTAAAAGAAAAACCACTAATGCGGAATGCGTGGTAAGTAAATATTTCCTTATATCGAAAACTGTGTACGGTAGAGCTGTCCCGATGATATACATCGTAAACCACATAAATAAAATAAAAATAACTTTTGAACAGTATTGCTAAATTATATTTTTAAATACACGATCGAGGTAGCGTGGAAAAATGTTCCTCGTAGCGTCCGTGGTAACGACGTAAATATTATGCTTGCAAAAACACAACATTAAATTCTAGATTTCCAGGACCACAAATGACGATGGTCTAATTGAACATATAGAAGGGCTAGAGAAATGAACAACTTATTTCGTCAATTGAAATATGACGTAATATATATATGAAACTCACCGATCTGAAACAGATTCTCGCCCAAAAATATTCGGTATGCACGCGACTGGTAATGCCGGTTTTGTAAGACACAACTCAACGGCGGAAAAGAATACAACATTTCGCGGCTGAAATGCACCAATATTACTATAACGTACCATCTAATGTCGATCTTGTCTTTACGAAACCGTTAAATTTCAGATATCAGAAACAATAGTCACAATATCAACTGATAGTGAAACCGACTTAAATGGTCTAAAGGCGGAAGAATCGGAAGTAAACGGCGGCCTTTGGAAAAAAGAATAAAATCTCGATTTGATTTTTGTCTCGAAATTTTTAAGCGCAGTGCAAGAAAAACGTGAACCAGCACCCAATTCCACATACGCAGCATAACTAAGTACAAAAATAACGTCACTAATTCCAACGACAGAAAAGTGGATTTAAAAAGAAGATTTTTGGCAGAGGATCCACATGCAGATGTAATTATAAACATAGGAAACGGACGGCATAATGCAATTCAGTTAGTCAGGCGAAATAGATGACATGAACTTGTTGAAAATATTTAAATGAAGCATAACAGTAAGCAAGCTTTTACTGAAGAAATTCTCAAGCGTCCACGCAAATGCTAAAACGAAGACCACCGCTTATCAGGAATTTTACCAAATGGAAAAACAAGTAGGTCTAAACACAAAATAAAAGGTACGGATTGATTTATACGTTATGCACGAAACAGACGTGGAAATCTGTGTTACTCTTATATCACTACAGATGAAGTCCTGACCGGAGTAAGAACAACGGCATAGCAGCACGAGTCGATGATATAACAATGGAAAAATTAAAGAAGCTTGGTCCAACAGCTATTGCACGGCTTACAACACTTTTTAACGATATAGTGAAAACGGAAAAACTGCCAAAGTAATGTGGGTAGAGGCTCATGTAATTGCAGTCCCTAAACCAGAGTTTGTCAGACTCTAAAAACTTCCAATAAACTTTATTTGTTATACCATCAATAAGCTATTACAGCACAAGGAAAAACATTGAATCAAATAAAGTAATTATACACCATGACAATTTATTACCTGAAAATATTTCAAAGACAAGACACATGGATTGTCCAGTGTACGACAAAGATCATTCTAGGTCTTCTCCTTTGCAAGTATTATCACACACTTTGCAGCTGTTTCATTATTTCTTTATAGATCGAGTATAGTGCAGTAACCACGTTTATATCGAGTCAGTGTGAGCTATCGTTGTATCCTTGTACATTGATTTTGAACATCGGCAATTTCAGGAACCCACAATGTTTGAAACTTTGTGTGGCAGTTCTGTATCACGATCTCTTTTATGCTGAATGGAAGATGGTGAACGTTATCTGCCTCAACATTGCCAAGGCTGATATAGAGCTAGCGATGAAGATACTCGGCATGTACATTCTTAAATACCGAGCTATCAGGCAATCTCTGTGAGACTTCATCTCTAATCTGCTGCTGAACCATAATGAAAAAGGCATTGTGATTACTCAGGGTCTCTAGATCAGTCACCTTCAGCATAATAATAGAGCTTCCATTTGCATAGGAGAATGTGCTTTCTGTGCCCTCGTTTACAAGCACAAGTTGCATGGCTCCATAACATCCCCCGCACTGGCAGTTTCTTTCCCCCTTAGTGCTGATTTTTCATTAAAGTCACCGCAGCCAATAGGATATCACCCTATTTTGACCACACACTTCATTCCACCTGAGTCCATTTGTCACAAAACTCATTTAGGGGTTGGTTTGCGGAGAAGACACTTCAACAACTGACTCTATAAAGCTTTCATCTTGATCTCCTGGATAGGCATTTAAATTGTTGTCCAAAGCAGCTATAAGAGCTATCCAACGGATGTAGTGTTCACTAATTAACAATACTGAAAGACGCATCTCTACTACACACTACATGAAGAGGTCATCACGACAGTGATTAAGGTTAATTTGTAGGAAATTAAGTATATTCACTTAGGTTCATTTCCTCTTCAAGTCTATGGTGGAACACCAAATAGGCTCCACTCTTCACCTAGTGCTCTGACGGCTGTTTATTTGCAGTGCAGTGGACAATATGAGGACGAGGGCAATTCTTTCTCATATATCATTACACACCACATCCCAAACTAAACTTGCTTTTATCTGATTTGTTGCTGTTCTTAGGGATATGAACATACCTAACGTAAGAAAAGCATGATGTCACAAGAATGAACTATCTGACTGCACCCGCATCATCCAATTTGAAACTTTTGTCTCTGTTTTTGTGCGGCCATGTCATTTGGGAGAAATTCTAATTAGGGTTTCTCAATACATTTTTCTTGTGTCCGCCTTATTATACATATCAAAAAGCAAGTGAGATTCAGACAAGAAAGAGGAACCGACACACTTCCTTATCGGGTGTAACATACTTTATTATTTTATTAATTATATGTGCTAAAATTTTACTAAAAACTTTGTTCACTGTTGCTGTTCCTGCGATTCTCAAATAGTTAGAGAAGTTCTTATTTGTACCTTTTTCCTCGTAAAAATTTATACTAATTAAATATCATCCGGTATTCGTTCCGATTCGTATATTTACAGTTAACTTATGGCACGGAGTACAAGTGAGACAAAACCATATTTATACAATTGAGCTGGTGCACAATCTTCATTAGCAACTATTATTCATCAATATTTTTATCGCTTGTATAATTTCAATGTGAGGCGTTACTTGCGTCTGAAATCGGAAATCTCGTTAACAGTATTCCAACTTACACTGGTATTTCTGTTTAACGACTGTTCGATAATGTTATTTCCATCGGTTACTTATTTCATCAATACTTCGTAACAATGTTCCCCTTTTACTATGGATAGCGCTTACAGCGTTCATCAAAAGAACTTTTCGTAATTCTTTGACGCACTCTACTCATATAGTATTTCAAAAATATCTAACCAACACTTTGTTTTTAATTCTGTGAGTTCAATTTGTTCTATCTTTGAAATGGCTCACTGTCATGATTGCTTCAAACGTTTTTTTTCGCTCTTTAATTTCTGTTTAGTATTCACTAAACCTGTCACAGAGTATACTTTTCACCGGTAACTTAACTGAAGCCGGTCTGGTGCCTATTGGGCACACCGATAATAGAAACTGCACCTATAATCGTAACAAAATTTCACTGCGAATTTAAATCGACAATATATACATTAATATCGAACAATTTTTTACCAAAATCATACGCAAGACCAATGGAACATTCACTCATGATAGTAATGTGGAGTGTCAAAAAATAAATGGTTCCAAAAAGTGTTCTGCCGCTCTCGTGTTGAGAGCTACAACTGAGAACTTCTAGTGAATCCACACCGGTTCTCGACACCCGGCTTTCACGATATAGAACTTGAATCGCGCAAGAAGAAAAAATGTTATTGAGATAAAACGAAGTAAAAAGAATGTAATAAATTTCGGATTGAAATGCATACTTTCATGCGGGAATTCGACAACCATATAACTCGAGTACCATGCACACTATAATTCGATAGCAACAGGAAGGAAAAAGAAAACGACACGACAAGGAAAGAATACAAGAAACTGTCATCATTTCTTGAATAAAAATCCTGAATATAAAATATACATACATACTTGTGTGCTTGTATGTGTGTATATATATATACGTATATTTATGCGTGTACACTCGTGCAACGTATTCAATTTTTAGTACTAATGAAATATGATTATAATTAGATAAAATAATTTTTGGAATAACCACGTGCAATTTAGAAAAAAACGATTTATTAATAATAAAATAAAACAATATATTAATATTAATAAACACGAGTTTACGTTTCAAGCAACATGCCGCACGCAAATCACAACACTGACGTGCAGCAGAACTTCTCTGTTAATGATGCTGCATCAGATTTTCCTAAACTTCTAAACAACACCAGAAAAGTCGAGAGTGGTCATGCTGAGACACCAGTAGCACAACAGACGTGTAGAATTAATCCTTCTGGTATATCTTATGCAAATACAGTAAGTAGTAAGAAAAGAGAACATTTTAAACATATTCATTACAGCAGTCATTTTTCAATCGCATGGAGAAAATGTTTAGTAGACTGATGGATGTTCTCACAGCTATCATGCCAAAATTAGTTAGTTTAAAATGAGTTCTATATGGAATATTAACGGGTTGATAAAACGTCAATCCGAGCTTGAGATGTTTGTCCATAGTCAAAAATTAGACATAGTTTTACTCTCAGAAACACACTTCACCACTAAAAATTACTACACATTAAATGGATACAATTTTTATCGTGCTGATCATCCAAGTGGTAAGCCTCGTGGGGGAGCAGCAATCTTAGTAAGTAGTCATTTAAAACATTATGAATTCAAAAATTTTCAGTACCCTCATATTCAGGCAATTTCGATTAATCTAATAAAAAACACTGGTAAAATACTAACTATCTCATCAATCTATTGTCCGCCTAGGCACAAAATTTCACAGGCACAATTTAATGATTTTTTCAACTCGTTAGGAAATAGATTTATTGTAAGCGGGGATTATAATTCCAAACATACATGTTTTGGGTCAAGGTTAGTAACTTCTAAAGGACGTGAATTATATCAGTGTATTTCGAAATCTAAATTCCATGTACTTTCTAGTGGTCAACCTACATACTGGCCCTCAGATAGAAATAAAATCCCAGACCTGCTCGACTTCTTCATTAGCAAAGGTATTAGCCAATTATATGCAAATATTGAAACATCCTTTGACTCTTCATCAGATCACTCCCCAGTAATACTAGAGGTAAGTCAACTTGTAATTAAGAATACAAATTTTAAATTCCATACTAATAAAACTGGCTGGTATTCTTACACACACTGGATCGAAGAGAATATTACCGTCAATGTTCCGCTGAAATCGGAGGATAATATTGACGAAGCAGTTGAATACTTCAATCAGACTTTACAGAAAGCAGCATGGTTAAACTCCTCAAAAGACTCTGCAAGGCGAAATTTTAACTATCCTCGCGCTATTAAGGAGAAAATTAATAAAAAAAGGAAAATTAGAAAATTGTGGCAGACATTTAGGAATCCAGTCGATAAAAGTGCTCTCAACAAAATAGGTAAAGAGCTAAGCAATTTGTTAAAACAGCACAAAAATGATACTTTAAAATCGATCCTGTGCAGTACATACTCAAAAAATGATGACCACTCATTGTGGAAGGTCACTAGATCGTTTAAAAGGCTAAAAGAAATGATTCCTCCCCTTCGAAAAAGTAGTGGCGAATGGGCACACAGCAATCTTGATAAGGCGGAAGTTTTTGGGTTATATGTGAAAAATGTGTTCAAACCACACCCACCTGATACAGGGTCAGAGCCTTTCTATAATCAAATAAAACAAGAACTGGCTGCTCCCTTTCAAATGTCTCGCCCAATCAAACCATTTTCTCCTGCAGAAATTATGAAAGTGATAACGGGCCACTTACCAGTACATAAAGCTCCTGGGTATGATCTAATCACTGGGAAGATGCTGAAATGTTTGCCACGAAAGGCTATAGTATTACTAACCAGTATCTGTAACGCTGTTATTCGATTGGGCTACTATCCTTCGCAATGGAAAATGGCTCAGATTATAATGATACATAAACCAGGTAAACCTACCTGCGAAACATACTCATATCGACCAATTAGCCTTCTACCCATACTATCGAAAGCTTTTGAGAAGTTACTGCTCTCGCGATTACCGGAACCGCTGCAAGGCACGATTCCAGACTATCAATTCGGGTTTCTTCAAGGGCATTCTACGGTAGATCAAATTCACAGAGTGCAGAAGTATATTAATAATTAATTGTTTTGACAGGAAACAGTATTGTTCTTCAGCTTTCCTGGATGTTAGTCAGGCCTTCGATCGGGTGTGGCACGAGGGGTTACTTCTAAAAATAAAACGCTCTTTGCCACACGCATATTACATGCTATTGGCCTCATATCTAACAGATAGATTCTTTCAGATTAAACTCGACGGCGATGTATCTGGATTTTATCCTGCTGAGGCTGGCGTTTCACAGGGCTCTGTTTTGGGTCAAATTCTATTTCGTTTGTATACACATGACCTCCCAGTTAAAACCAACATTGAGGTTGCAGCATTCGCTGATGACACAGCATTGTTTGCAAGCGACAACGATCCGATAGCGGCGTCGGAAAAATTACAGGCCGGTTTAAATCACCTAAAAAAATGGGCACGACAGCGGAGAATTAAGGTCAACCCATTGAAGTCAGTACATGTCACGTTCACAAATAGACGCGATACATGCCCACCCGTTTATCTTGATGGTCTTATTCCACAGGAAAGTAAAGCTCGGTATTTGGGGATGTGGCTTGATCGACGAATGACGTGGAAAACACACATTAAGATGAAGGTTAAAGAAATAAACATAAAAATGAGAAAGATGTACTGGCTCCTGGGCAGACATTTCAAGTTACCTCTCAAATCGAAATTATTGCTGTATAACACAGTTATCAGACCGGTGTGGACCTACGGTATATCCCTTTGGGGTACAGCATCGGTGTCTAATATTAACACGATGCAACGATGTCAGTCAAAAATATTAAGAATTATAACAAATGCGCCATGGTACGTGCGTAATGACAACCTGCATCGCGACCTAGGTGTACCATATGTGCGAGAGGTAATCCAAACATATAGTGAACATTACTTGCACAGATTAGAATACCACCCGAACCGACTGGCAGTTGACTTACTAGATAGTGGTAACGATATTCATAGACTTAATCGATACACCCCCTTAGACCTTCCACATCGGTTTGATTGATTGGCGAGGTAGCTCGGAGTATCATTGATGAATGATATCTCCAATATTGTCACAACCCATATAGATAAATTGCTTATTGGCTATGTAAGCCAGATTGCAATTTTTATACAATTAAAAAAAAAAATCATCAGAACTAAACTAAACTCTGACCTAACAAGCTACTACCTATATAGAGATAACTACACTACATCTGATTGGTTCTGAATTGACCAATCACCGTCCTCCATGTCGGATAAAGTCGGAAGCCATCCTCTCTGTTGAAGTTCTTTATTTTTTTAATCTCTAAGGCTTCCCTAACAATTCTTTCATCCAACCTGTCTACTTTGGCAAGAACTGTTGTTTCTTCAAGCCTTATTACATGGCCTGTAGCCATTTGATGTTCCGCCACAGCCGACTTTTCTATACGCTCATACTTGCAGTCCGCTACATGGTCCTTAATCCTTACAGCAACAGCTCTGCCGGTTTGTCCCACATAGCGGATGTCAAGCAAGCCTTTGACCAGGTATGGCATCATGGTCTGCTGTATAAATTGAAAAAAATATTACCGCATCCTTTCTATTTCCTTCTAAAATCCTACCTTGAAGATCGCGCATGCCAGGTTAAAATACAAAATCAATTGTCTGATATCTATCCTGTATCTGCTGGCGTGCCTCAAGGAAGTGTCTTGGGTCCGGTGCTTTACTTAATTTATTCTGCTGATTTTCCAGTTGATAATAACGTGATAACAGCTACGTTTGCTGACGACACAGCGTTGTTAGCTGTTGGTAAAGACAATAGTGAAACTACTAATAAGCTTCAAAAAACCCTGTTAAATGTTGAAAACTGGCTGAGACGTTGGCGTATCAGGGTAAACGAAAGCAAGTGCACACAGGTTGATTTCACATTGCGAAATTTTATGTACCAACCATTAAAAATAAATGGGGTAATTATTACCCAAGAAAAAGATGTCAAATATTTAGGCATGTATTTAGATAGTAAACTTACATGGCACAAGCATGTTAATCAAAAAAGAAAACAGTTAGATTTAAAACTGCATGGATTAAATTGGCTTCTTGGCAGGTACTCAAGTTTATCACTGGAAAATAAACTTCTGATCTATAAAATAGTCTTAAAGCCTATTTGGACATATGGTTTAATGTTGTGGGGTTGCGCAAAAGATGTACATGTAAATAGAATTCAGCGATTTCAGAACAAGGCCATAAGACTCATTGTTTCCCCACCTTGGTACGTATCGAACCATACATTGCATCGAGACTTAAACATCCCATATGTAAAAGATGAGGTTAAACG
Source organism: Coronaproctus castanopsis (assembly GCA_032883995.1). NCBI lineage: Eukaryota > Metazoa > Arthropoda > Insecta > Hemiptera > Monophlebidae > Coronaproctus > Coronaproctus castanopsis. Next base: position 63,580,821 of record CM065052.1, on the reverse strand, counting down.
TGCTGTTGATCGATATGTAAGTCGTTTGGAGACACACACAAATGTACTGGCGATCAGTCTACTTGACACTAGTCTAGATGTTCGCAGGTTAAAACGTAGACGACCGTTTGATCTAGCCTAATTTCTCAGTGGGGTCCATCATTGGGAAAAAAAAAAAAAAAAAAAAAAAAGCTAAGACCACAAGAGCATGGTATTCTGTACACACCGGCTACTTCCCTCTCTGGTATAATATCCTTTACATTTTTCAGCATATTACACAGTTTTATGCACGTGACAAACACCTGTCTAATATTATTCCTCTACAGTATTCTGCCCAAACGATCTGTAATTCCCTTCACAAATGGGAGGCGTATCGTAGCTAATATTTCTTTGTCCAAACTAGAATTCTTTACGTCCAACTTTCTTCCGCTAAATTTTTTAAACAGAAGGTGTGCTCCCTTCTTACCATACCCATTGCAAACTATCATTTGTTCTATTCTTTCAATTCATTTAATAAATTTTCCTCATAGGATACTCTTTTTGGCCGGGTAATTAATGTTTTAAAAATTCCTAACTTTTGGCTCAGGTGATGATGTGAATCCTTTACCAAATGCCCTGTCTGCGTGCTCTTAATATACACTGATGTAGACAATTTTTGTCGTTGTTCCTTTCACCAGAACGTCCATAAATGCCAATTCATCACCAGAATTTTTCCACCCTTTAATCCAGAACTAATTTAAATAATTATCTACTGGATTTTATGTTGGTAAGTATCAGGAGATTAGCAAATCCAACCGCCTTAGAGTAGTATTACATTTTAAGCCAGATCTATCATTCTTTTTCGTTTTAGTCTTTTAGTTATTTCATAATTAAGCAGATTAGATGCCAATGGATTTGGATGATATTGTATTCTTGATAAGTATCTATGGATTGCCGATTTAATCTCTTCAGCGACATGTTTTACATGTAGGTCGGTGTGTAATGTCCTTACCATGGAGCAGCAACTATCAACCGTAGTATGTTATTCTGCTTTTGTTGGATTGGTTCCACATTCGTAGTATGTTATTCTGCTTTTGTTGGATTGGTTCCACATTATGGATTGCCGATTTAATCTCTTCAGCGACATGTTTTACATGTAGGTCGGTGTGTAATGTCCTTACCATGGAGCAGCAACTATCAACCGTAGTATGTTATTCTGCTTTTGTTGGATTGGTTCCACATTAGTGGCCGAAGCACATCCCCATTGTTCTGCTGTATACAACCATATCGGCTTCAATATAGCTTTATACAATATTAACTTATTATTTATATTCAATTGCGAATGAAGTCCTAACAGCAAATACAATTGTTTCATCTTAAGTTTTAGGTCGATATTATTGGGTTTTATATGTTTCGCCCAGGTTAATGTTTCATCCAAATGAACAACGAGATATTTAGTAGACTTGCTTTGAGTTAATAACTGAATTTATCGTAACCTTATATTTATCACGTGCAATACATCATTTGGTGAATATGATGTGATTGCATTTTTGCTCATTGATAACGATTTTCCATTTATCGGACAATTCAATGATGTTGTTAATAGCCTTTTAAACGTGCTGAGTGCATATTTTAGGACATCGATGAGATGACATCACTACCGTATCATCCGCAAATGTAGCTACAAATACGGTTTCACTTACAGGTATATCAGTAGTGATATATATAGCGACTCTACGTACTTTTTCATATCTCAAATCAGAGGTTCGCAAACTGAGGTGACTTCCTGGTATTTATTATTATCATTAATATTATTATTATTATGCTGTCGTCGTTTCCGAGAAATTATCAACTGACGCGATCCCAACGCGATCGTGATGCGATCGTGATGCGATCGTGACGTTTTCACGACGTTAGTACAGTGTTCTTATGGCGTTCGAATTGTTATTATTATTATCATTATTTCGTTGTCCTCATTTCCAAGAATTTATCAGCTGATGCGATCTCGACGCGATTGTAACGTTTTCGCGACGTCTGAATGATGTTTTTCCGATGTAAATACAGTGTTCTTATGGCGTCCTAATGACAGGGTTCTATGGACTTTTTTCTATCTCAAATCAGTGGTTCGCAAACTGAGGTGACTTCCTGGTATTTATTATTATGATTATGATTATTATTATTACTATGCCAGCCTCATTTCAGAAAAATTATCGGCTGACGCGATCGTGACGTTTTCGCAATGCCTTGACGCGATCCCGACGTGATGTTGATGTGATTGTAATGTACTAACGACGTATTTTCAACGCGATATATATGTTTATATAGGTGAAATCTTATTAACGAACGTTTCATTGACGTTTTCGCGACGCTTTAAGTAAAACTTAGGGCTCGTTACAACCTTTCCCCGCCCCTCTGCAAATAATCGATCATGACTTCATGATTATTATTATCACAATATGATTATTATAAGATGTATTATTATTGCAATATGTTTATTATGATTATCTGAAAAATGATGGTGTGAAGAAATGCTGACTTGTAATTATAGTTTAACCGGCGCTTGGTACCACCTCCCTCCCTCCCATCCTCGATCGGAGGTTTAATTGTGTCAATGTTTATACGTGATCAAATAGATGATTACATAAACGATATCAAATACGTCAACGTCTCATCGATGTAATCATTGACGTTTTAAGTGAAACTTACGGGCGTGTTACATATTAACCGATTATGCAATAATAATCGTATAGCATTCGCCATTAACATAACTATAGAGGTTTGCTTGCTGATGACGGATAAACTCACTTCTCTACATGTCAATCGTTTCACGGGTGTTTACGTTTGTTTACTTGTTTTCGTCAAAGATTATTTTCGCTGTTACATCTCTCCTCATAATGGAATCGTCTAACTATCAATTAATTCAACCGACATTGTCGCAACGTCCTTCGTTTGTTCAAGAAGTTGATAAATTATTAACAGAGCTAGGATTATTATCGGATGTTTCTAGTCAGCATCAAGAACAACAACAACATCAGCATCAACAACAGGAACAGCTTAGTAGTCGGGATTTGGATAATGTATGGATACGTGGTGGACCTCCTCCTACAGCTAAATCTAAAATAGCTCGTTATGTACAGCCTTATAAAATGCACGAATAGATTGTATATTTTATATTTATCAAATGAAAAGAAATATCGCATTTTCGGAACGGTTTCCTTGTCCGAATATGATATTAGTAGACGGCACCTATAAGACATGCATCGTATATGAATGTAGTCGAGGAAATGTCTCTTGATAGAAAAAGTTGATTGTAAAATACTTCCAACTAAATAACGACGATGTCTCCGCGCATAAACGAATAACGGACGTGTATGAATTTATGAAGAATTAAGTGCGCTCCAATTTTACGAGTATGACTATTCACGGTGAAAAAATGACGGTAGGTTTATTTTGGTTTCGACAGTGCTACGATACAGTATTTGAAGAAGGAAAATAATAATCTACACATACTAACTAATTAATTCATTAAATTTTAAAAAAATCAAAAAATTAAAAAAAAATCAAAAATTATCAAAAACAAAAAACAAAAAAACCTGAGAACTACATGCTAGTGTTTACTTCCACGTGTAGTTTGTGCAATGATATAAACCGATTCAACATACCTATATGTCAAAATGCAGTGGAGATATCTGACACAGCTAAGAAAACACCAGTATTAGCGAATGAAACAGGAAAGTCTGGAAGTCATAAAGTATGTCCAAATAGTTCAGATAAAAAAATAATAATAATTTTCATGTTAGAAACAAGGTTCATGTACTTGAACCATGTGGAGACAATACGGAATGAATGTCGAAATATTCCGTTCGATGATGAAAATTACACCGGGGTTACTATTTCTATTGTTTATTGCACATTCTGTTCTAAACATAATTTTATATGTACATTAGAACATACACTTTTATGGCAAGCATTTCATGAATTATGTCTTCATGGTTATAAATAATTACTTATTTTTAACCTTCCATTAGACGCGTAACATTTCATAACGTGAATTGTCGCCTAGCACCTATCAGGTGCAAACTGAAATAGCAACAAATTTTTCTATTTTTTATATTATCTGTCTGGCTAAATGTCGAGAAAATAGATATAAACTTTTAAACAAACGTGTTTATTAATGTTAAAATACAAAAATAACAATAAAATATCCCAGAAAGTAATGAACAAACATATGTCTCATACACCAATTAAAATTTGAAAACTTAATTTTAGAAACTTAATATTAAAGGTGTTAACACATTTGAATATATCATCAATTATGAATTTAAGTTTAGAAATAACAAATTTATGGGCTGTCTTCATTTTCAACATTTACATTTTGTTGAGAAGAAGTTTGGTCATAACAGTTGCTGCAGGTAATTATGACATGTCCTACGCACAAATATTTACCTCATATTTTACAACAGTACTTCTTATTTTTCCTTTGCTTGTCCTTTTGGTATGGTTCGCATAATTTCCTTTTTCGGTGGTTGTCAATACTTTCAAAATTCTTGGGTGTAGATGAAGATTCTATGTGGTGATCTTTGATTTCGGATAATCTAGTGTGTAGATTTTTGGGCAGTTTATTATTTGAAGGCGCGCCGAATCGTTTGTTCTTGCACTAGATCTTTTGCAAGTTGACGTAAAAATATTCTGCGATTTTTAATGACGCCACCATATCCTGTGAATATAATTTGTGCATTTATCCCCATAACGTTTAACATGGAAAAAAAGATTACATTTGGCCATCGCCTAGTAGATTGAGCAACATTGTACGTTGCACACAATTTGTCCACAGTATCTACGCCTCCTTTCGTTTTGTTATAGAAAGTTATTATTTCTGGCATTTTGTAGTTACCAGACTCCTCGTCTATTGACCCATTGAAATGGAGGCTAGAAATTAATATAACGTTTCTCTTCTTTTTAGGAAATAAGATACCATTGTACCCTCTTTCCTAAAAGCAAAAACTCTAGAACCTTCATCACGACGCGTTATATTTTTTAACTCCGATGGGATTTGCGATTTATTCTTTTTTAATGTTTCTACAAAAGATAATTTGGTGTCAGCTAAATCTTTCTGTAAAGTAACATCACTAAACCAATTATCAGTGGTAATATTACGACCTGTATTTACAATTGGTGCGGCTAGTCGTTTAACAATATCTACAGTTTTATTACTTTTTACAAACGGTCCTTGTGGTTGTACACCGGCATATATCTCCAAATTAGATGTATAAAATATCCTTGAGTCAACTAATGCAAAGATTTTAATGCCATGTTTCGCAGGTTTGGAAGGTAAATATTGGCGAAATAAACATTTGCCACGAAATGCTTCTAATTTTTCATCAACAACAACATTCGCACCGAGTGAATAACATTTTTTGCAATTTTCAACGAATTGTTCAAAAATTTCTCTGAGTGGACAAAGTCTATCAAGTTTTTTTCGGTCTACTCTAGTTTCCCTATCGTCAAACCTGATGCACCTCATGATAAATCGAAACCGAGATAAACTCATTGTGAGCTTGAAAGTCTCAATGCCGTCACAATTTGATACCCATAAATCTTCTAGGTTTAAGCGACAATTTCTGTAAACACCAGCTAAATATAGCAAGCCAATAAATGCTTTTATTTCAGTAATATCTGTTTTATTAGCATCTCGATTTCTAGAATACTTCTCTGATATAAATCCAATGTATTAGTTTGTATATGTGACTATATTTGTTTCAATAGTTTATCATCACATAGACAGTACCAGCTATCATAAATTATTTTCGCATCTTTTGCAACGCCCACTACTCCCGGTAAACGTACTAATAAATTTTGTTTGCCCAACTTTCTTCTCGTTGAAAATGGTGTTTTTTTCCACAACATGGAGTCAATAACTTTACCGTTTTTCCGTCGATAAGCTGTGTAAGTCTCACTATTTGATTCTTCCACATCACATTCTTCGTCACTTTGTTCGCTATCCGAACTTTCTTCTCTATTCTCAATCTAGTCTTCTTCTTCAACATCTGACTCATCTCCTATTTCTAATTCATCTTCACTTTCATTTAATCCATCTTCAAGCAGCATCTGCTGAATTTTAGCTACATCATCTTCATTTTGTAAATTAAAAAGCTCTTTGGTGGCACTCATGGCCGTCCTAAAATAAAATTATAACGATGATAGTCACGAGCACCTCCCAGGTGATGTGTAACTTTAAACGTAAATAATAAATTTAGAAAAAAAAATCAACACAATTTCAATAATTGGCCTAATAAGTAATTATAACTTAAAAAAAACACAAAATACCAAAAGTAAATTGATAGTCGCAATCACCTGTGAGGTGTTTTTGTTTTACTGACACGCATGTGTTTAATGTTTGAATGCAACACATACACTGTTTAGTAGAACGAATAGAGTTAGGAAGATAACTAATAGATGGTGTGACTGCCCCCACTATTTTCATTAAAAACCGTAGTATTACATCGACAAGCACCTCATGGATGCTACGCGTCTAATGGAAGGTTACATTTCTTGTAGTTCTGTTCTATTCTATTCATATAGTTCCATGCGGAAAGGCTTCTTACTGCTTACAACATAACGTTCTTTGCAGGTTCCTCATTTGCAGTAGATTTGCAATAACGGCGTTTGCCATAATACTCACTAGTTTCCTTGATTTTAGTCTAGTTGTTTCAAACGTGTGCCTATTTGTAGGAAGTCGTTGATCAGCCTTGTACTTCTGCCACTCTCTGATGGTTGCTATTTTCCTGCATATATTGGGTGCAATAGTGTTACTGAGTACAGGTAATCATGCAGTAGGCGTAGATTTAACTATTCCTGGAACCCTAAATACGTGTCCACGTCGTCTACCCCGGGCAGACAATGCTTTTATAACGGACAAAGTATTGAGGAATCAGTGACCAGTGCAAAAGGTCTTAGAAATTGTAGCTTCAAAAAATTTTCGCAAGACGTAACGAATCATCATTCATCGTCCGCATACATTCTTCAGAGCAGGTTGCCGATCTAGCGTCAGGAGCAAGTACTACAGACTGACTATCTCCACTATTATATTCCGCACTTTAGCTCCGATTTTGTTTATTTATTTATTATTTTATTTTATTTATAATTTAAATTCGCACGTTATTATTAATTGCGTAAAGTTAGGTTTTACTTCTCTCTTTAACCGCCCGTGGCTTTGTTTAATTTATGTATGCAAATTTTTTATTTCTTACGTTTTCGTCGAAGTTAAGCTATAATTATCGGTATGGATTCTTTACTTAATATTTTTACACTAAATGTTCAGAGTTTACGTAAACACTTCAATGATTATGCTCGCATCTTTGAAGTTACAGTATGATATCTTGGTGTTTACAGAAACTTGGTTATATGAAGACGAGGTTGATCGCTACTCTATTCCTAGTTACGTTTCTTATGCTCAATGTAGGATGCACAAGCGTTCTGGTGGGGTAATTGTTTTCATAAAGGAGACGCTTAAGCGTGACTTTGTTGATTTAAAAGTAAGTTTTTGAAATGTAGTTGGAGTAAATATCTTTTTAAATACTACTATACGTGTTGAACTCATTGCAGTGTATAAGTTTTGCGACTTTTCATATGTTGACTATATTAAGGAACTTGATAAATTATTAATTACTTTAAATAACTCTTGCATTATAACTGGTGACATGAATACCAACTTGTTAGATCCTGTGAGTAGTAATGAATACCTTAATTTATTATATTCGCGTGGTTTTTCTAGTATCGTTAATACTGTTACATTTAGGGGAATTGATAATTATGTTTCGTGTTTAGATCATCTGTTAGTCCGTGGTTTAGAAAACAGCACAGTGCAAATATCATTTTCGACATTAACGACATTGATTTCTCTCGTCATTGTGGGATAAGTTCAACTTTTAAATTTTCTAACAAAATTCGTCACTTAAATTTTACTAATCATCAATTTGATAGGCGTACGTTTAATAAAAGTTTAGCTCTAATAAATACGTCCCATTTGTATACTAGTCATGCGACAATTGACGAAAAGTTTGAATGGTTCCTTTCGCAAATTAAACTTGCTTTAGATTATAGTAAAACTAGAGTAAAGCGTTACGTAAACGTTCGCCCTGGATAACTTCAAACATAATTAAATGAACGTGTAAAAAAAAATTCTGTTTTCAATTTAACTAAATTATTTCCAGATAATTTGAACATACGGCATGAATATAAAAACCTCTCTAAATTAGTACAAAGGGCTACTAGGACTGCTAAACTTCAATATTATTCTGGTCTCCTTGACAAGTATAGTGATAACCCAAAAAATATTGGGCCCTTGTTAATAATGTAGCGGGTAAGCATCAATCCACAGTTAAACTAATAGAGACTGATGGGGTAAAATTTCATGTTACTGGTAATGAATTATTAATTGGGAAAAAGTTTAACAATCACTTTCGTGATAGTGTCTCTAATTTACTACATAGTTTTAGTGATAATTTTCACACTAGTAATGATATTTCCATTGGTTGCATTACTAATTCGTTTGTGTTTGATAGTTTCACCTCTACCGACATAAAAAATACAGTTTTATCCCTGCCAAACAAAGCCTCTGTTGGTTCCAATGGTTTATCTATTTCGTTAATTCGCGAGAATATTAATTTCTTTATTCAGCCTTTAACTTACTTATTTAATGAATCGTTAAACTTGGGGATATTTCCTGAAGCATTAAAATCAGGTATTATTACTCCTGTGTATAAATCTGGTAACAAAAGTGACATTTCAAATTATAGACCGATCTGCATATTACCTACTATTTCTAAAATTTTTGAAAAATGTGTGAAAGAGTTAATATTATCTTTTTTGAGAAAATATAATTTTTTTAGTGATAATCAATTTGGTTTCCTCCCACACAGAGGTTCCAATGAGGCACTTTTCCATCATATCTCTTACATTTCAGAATCGTTAGAGGCTGGTCGCTCCGTAGCAGCGGTCTATTTTGATTTACGTAAAGCGTTTGATGTGGTAGATCATAATATTCTTTTACGTAAGTTATATACATGTGGCATTAGGGGCTTTATTCATAATTGGTTTAGATCATACCTAACTAATAGAAAGTACGTTACTAAGATAAATGGTGTATATAGCCACAGTACAGTTCAGTATTTTGGGGTTCCACAGGGAAGTATATTAGGCCCTATTTTGTTTTTGATATATATAAATGACTTGTGTAATATAAATATTGGAGGGAGAATATTTAGTTATGCAGATGATACTGTCTTGGTGCATAATTCTCGGTTTCCCTCTGTATTAGAGTCTTTGGTTCAAAGTGATGTGTATTCTATTTGTACATGGTTAAATAAAAACAAGTTAATCTTGAATTTGAATAAAACTAAATATATGATTTACACGTACCAGTCTTATTACATTGAAAACACTTTTAATATAAATATCAATAATGCGGTACTTGAACGTGTTTATGAAATTAAGTATCTCGGGGTGGTTCTTGATTGCAAATTAACTTGGCATAAACATACCGAGTTCCTTTCTAAAAAATTAAGAAAATTAAATTATCTTTTTTATTATCTGAAGCAATTTTTTTCATCTACACAGTTATTTCGTTTGTATACTTCTTTGTACCGACCAGTTTTGTGCTAAGGACTTATGCTTTGGGGTGGAGCTGGAAAGGTATATATGAATTTCATACAATCACTTCAAAACATGTTATTTAACACCATTGGTAATGATAAGCAACCCTGTTGGAAAACTCGTCCTCTCACCGTTCGTGAATTATATGAAGTACAATTACTTGTTTTCGTGTTTAAAAATTTTAAACTTTTTTCGATCGAGTTGCATGGTGGTAAAACAAGATTATCCTCACACGAGTTAGCAAAGTTGCCTAAATTTAATAAATTTCATACCCGAATCCAAGCTGTTTATATGGGTGACACTATGTTTAACTCTTTGCCGCGTCAACTAAAAATTGATCTTAAATTTATAAACGACGGCGTAAGTCGTTAGTTGCATTTGTAACGTGTAAATAGGTAACGAGCTTTTCATATAATAATTGAAGTTGCTAACTGGTTTAAAAGTATTCGGTTGGAATTGTTAGATTGATGATTTTATTTTGTAAATTAAATTTTTTTATTTGTAAATTAAGTTCTACTTCAACTTTTTATTAATTATGTGATTATGAGTTATTTCCTGTTATGCCTTTATGCATACACGGCTTTTAGTATTTATTTATGTGTATATTTCTATGTTCTATATTTACTTTCGCGCGTTAGGTATATTTCTGCGGATTTGTAATTATAGTTTAATACTTAGTTTATTTGATTGTGTCTGGGTGTTTTGTTTGTGTTTACTTATATGTCTAAATCGATTTCGTTGTTTTTTAAAGAATGTTTTGGTTAAGAAACTATTATTTCATTGAATTATATAACGTTACGTTTTTTTTAGTGCGATGGAACGGATGTTAAATTTATCTTTATTTATTTGTACAATCCGGCGTTCGCGCAATATGCGCATAGTCGGGATTTACACGTTATATATATTTTCTTTTTAACTTTTATTTTGAAATAAACTTGAATAAATTTGAATTTGAATTTGAATAATAGTAATAATCATAATGATATTGATAATAATAATAATAACAATGATAATAATATTAATAATAAAATTGATCGTAGTGATAGCATCGGTAATGGTAGTAGTGATAGTGGTATTAATTGTAATAAGAATAATGATCGGTGTAATTTTAGAGATAAGAAATCTAACCTTAATATTTCTAACGATGCTAACAGATATCGGTACGAATGAAATTACTTCGATAAATAATATTCGCGTAGATGAAATTGTTAAAGATACCTTATGTAATATTAATATCAATTTTTAAGAATACTCAAGTGCAAGTTACGATATCCCCTCCATCAGCTTTTATTTTTCCGAACAATTTTCAGGGACCAATAATAGATTTGATAGAAGGAAAAAATAATAATATAGGCAATCTTCATCTTATGTCGTTGGCCAAGTTAATTCATAATAAAGTTACGGGTCTTAAATGTATGACAAGGAGTGGTCGTAACCAAGTCAGACTAATCTTCAATTCCGTAGTTCAAGCTAATATGTTTCTCCTGGCAGAAGGTATTCACAAAGAGCTTAACATACATTGTTTTGTCCCTCAAACGTTACTCTTTCGTTTTGGAATTGTAAGGGACGTTCCGATCGACCTTATAATCGAGGAACCTACCGCATCCTGTACTACAATCGCTAAAATAGCTAACATACGTAGACTTAATAAACGAAATCAGGATAATTCCTTCTCTTCAAATTTCTGCGGTAATTTATTACCCGATTGTGTTCGTTTCTTTGATTATTATTCATGTAAAGTCGAACCTAGCATTAGGAGACCAAAAATGTGTAATGATTGCCTTAGATTTGTCCATATTAGCAAACTTTGCCGTAGCAAAACTGTTTGTGGTTTTCGCTCTGGTAATTATAAATCATCGGATTGCCAAATTAATCGTGAAACTTCTCCATCATCTCTGTTTTGTTCTAGATGTAAGGGTAACCACTCAGCTTTCGATCGCGTCTGTTCAATTTATCAGGAACAACTCAAGCTACAGAAAGTTATGGCGGTAGAGAATGTTTCATTCTCAGAGGCTAAATTGATTTGTAGGGGGGCTGTGGTCCCTCCTGCATTTTCATTTGCTGAAGTAACAAGTAACAAAAATTTCCCAGAATTGCGTACAAGGGCTAGTTCCTTTAAACGTAGAAGAAATAGTAATGGCTCAGGTTCTTCCAGTCGCCACTACAATAATAGTAACAGTAGTAATATTAATAATAATAGTAGTAATAGTAATAATAATAGAAATAGGAAAAATAGTAGAAATATTGTGAATAGAAGTCAAATTTGGGGTAATCAACACTACTCTACGAATCCATAGTTCAAATGTTTCGCTTTGTGGGGATCAATAGGAGTAAAACAAAAAAAGGTTTGCCCAAATCCGACTAAAATTCGCCGAGTTATCCACGAATATCCATCCCTATATGCAACAACTTGCTGCGCGGCAGTTTATTTGTAATGTAAACCCCCCCGTTGAATTGCCTCCGCAAGTGGGAAGTCTACATAAAACAGATAATCTACAGAGTTTTAATATTTATTTTCATTTTACTCGTAAAATTGTGTTTTTTAAAAAATTTTGTGTTTGTGTATTTTTATATTTTATATTTTACTTTTGGACATCATACATCGCAACAGTAAATGAAAAATTTAAAATTCCACCAGTATACAACTTTTACAGAATCCAGAAAATAGTATTGAAGAAAAAATTAATGTAAAAAAACAAAATTAATAAACAAATATATCGATATTAAATTTCAACAAATCAAAAAATAGACAGAATAGAAGCAGAACAACATTTTTGGAGTATATTTTCACAATCACCATCACATATTTTTAAGTAAATATATTTAATTTATATTTTTAAAATTATGATGTTTTAAAATGTATCACTTGATAATGGCGTAAATGCCGAAAAACTTTGTGTTTTCTTTAAGAAAATAAATATTAGTGATTTAACTAATTTTCAATTGATTTTTTAATAATAATAATAATAATTAAATAATAAATAATAATAATAATAAAGATAATAACTCAACAAATACGCAAATGATCTTAGCATTCGAGCGTCTATAAATGAACTAAAAAGAAATGCACGTTTTAAAATGAAAAAAAAAAAAAACAGTACAGGAAATTATAATAAAGGATAAAGCGCTACTTTAAAAGGAATTAATAAAATCCGGTAATTTATCAGAAAAAAAGAAAATGGTAAAATACGGTAATTTCCCAAATTACTTATTCCACAGAAAATTATCTAAACGAATAAAGCCACTTTATAACAATCGACTAGTACCATTATGAAAATCGAGCGAAACGTAATACTTTTGATAGAATAGAGACGACGAACCGAAAAACCCACCCGCCGAATTTAATACCTCTTAAGATTTTAATTATCCGTTAACTAGGAGTTATTAAAGCTTAAATTACGTATCAAATAAAGACATAATGATCTTACCTACAAGAAGATCATGGTTCTGAACTTTACGATTCAATTAACGACTTGTAAAAAAACGACGATACCTATTTGAAACTATTTTGAAAAACAAGAACCCTGCAGAGATAATAACGTACCTCATTTTCAACGAAATCTTAATTATAGCAGACGAACAATTACTAATACACGTATTTATAAAGAAAAAGAAAAGGACAAAATTGTCTACATCAACTAACCCCCTCAATCATTTGGCTTCTTTATCATTTAATGCTCTTTCTACATGCCATATGCTGTGTCTTAAGTATTTAAGTATCTTTATACACACACACATATATGCATATATATATATATATATATGTAAAGTAGGATTAGATCGTTCTTGTATGTTATCTGTCGTAACGTGAACAGTTAGTTTTAGTTTCCGTAATCTCTCCGTGAGAGAAATGATTATTTCGTTTTCGTTCGTCGATTCGCGCTTGGAGTATCGTGTATTTTTGATTTCTTCTGTAAAGTTGCAATAAAATACAATATTAAATCCGAGCGTAAATCTTACAAATCGAAAATACAATAAAAACTGTACATATGTCGGTGTATCAGTTTTTTATTGTGGCAGAAGCCAGCAGTGCTACTGATAAAACAACGATTTTGAAAATCAAAAGAATCAGAGCAGCAGATGGTGTAACTTGGTTCAGCTTTCCAGATGAATTTCAAGCGTTGTACCACCATGAGAGCGTAGCAGAACATTCTCCTATCAAGAGTATGGTTAATTCTATCAAGTCCCGAGGTCAGTATAGAAAAGTTAATGTGAAACTTTCATCAGAAGTAGAAAAGATTTATCGATATGAAGCAGGTAATTTCATTTTTAAACTTTTCCTTTAATAAGTGATTTAATAGTTAAAACTAGAGATTGCAAATGGTTTTCAGTTTTTGATATAAATAGTGCATTTTAGTCCATTCCTCTTCGCAGCAAAGACTGTTATAAAACAGGATTTATAACACAAAAATGACATTACAATTGGAAATGTCTATCATTTGGATTAAAGACAGCACTAGCGATTTTTCAGAGAATTCGGACAAAATATAATTCGAAAAAATGGCTCAGATCTTTTCTGTATTAATTACATTGATGATATTTTAATTTTTTCAATAACGTTTGAAGAACATTTAGAACATATTGACAATAATCAGCTATTATTAAAGAAAGTTTTAGACTTAAACTTAAAATGTGATTTTGCTAAAAACAGTGTTAAATATCTTGGTCATATAATAGAAAATAACGTAACGAAACCAATTAATGATATAACGTACTCCCTATAAAAAATTTTCCAACCCCAAAGAATAAAAAAAATATCAGACAATTTTTAGGTAAAGTAAATTTTGATCGTAATTACATACCTAATGTAACTCAGATTCTTGAACCTTTTCACAATTTGCTTCGTAAAAACGTCATTTTTAATTGGACTGATGAATGCGAAAAGAGTTTTAATTCTATAAAAAATTATTTTTGCTCGGAGCTGTGTCTCGCTATAATCCTGCTAGAGAAACTATCTACAAATCACCGGTATAGGAGCAATTTTGAAACAGAAACAGGATGATGGAACCTTTAAACCAGTAGCTTATTTTTCAAAAAAATTAAATGAACATCAAAAAAACGTAAAAAAGCCATATTTCTTGAATGCTTGGCTATTAAAGAAGCCTTAACGTACTGGCATTATTGACTTATTAATATTGAATTTGTAGTCCACTCCGATCATAAACCTTTAAAAATAAATTCTCGGACTGATGAAGAGTTGGGAATATGATGTTTTATTTGTCGCAGTATAATTTTAAAGTGAAATATGTCCCAGGTAATACCAATATTGAAGCTGATTGTCTTTCTCGAAATCCCGTTTTAGATGCTCTGGAATTTCCGGATAATCTTAAAATTGTAAACTTTATTGAATTGAATGAAATAATTAAAGATTAAAGTAAATTTAAAGATAACTTTCCATCAAATATCCGTATAGTAAAACATGGCGACATATTCTATACTCAACGTAAAAATACTAATAAAATACTTATCTCCACAGAATTTTGTCACGAACTAATTACAAAAATTCATAATACATTTGTCCACATTGGTTCAAAACAAATTGAATTAATGATATCGTCATTTTATTTTTGTAAAAACATAAGGAAGTTAATAATGAAATTTTGTCAATCCTGTAAAGTTTGTATAAAAAATAAATAGCGGATTCCTTTCGTTTATAGTCATCTTTCTCAACTAGGTCCGGCTACTCGTCCCTATGAAATAATGTCTTTAGATACGGTGGGCGATTTTGGTGGTAACCACTCACCGAAACGGTTTCTTCATATACTTGCGTATCATTTTACTCGTTATGCCTTTATTCTTACATCAAAAATCCAACAAAAGGCACGATTTTATAGCTCTCTTAAATAAAATTTTGTCAAGAGGTGTTCAAATAAGGACCCTATTGACCGATTAATATAGCGGTATTAATTCGAATGAATTTAAATACTTTTTGAAGAAATATAACGTAAACTTAATTTTTACTGTTGTCGATTGTGCTTTTTCAAATGGTTTAAAATGAACGATTAAACCAAACCTTAATTAATCGCATTAGATGTAAAATAAACGAAAACCCGTCGAATCGTATGGCCTATAATTGCAGAACAGTGTGTTAAAGAATATAATAATACTATTCATACAGCTACTAAATTTAATCCTAATTATCTACTAAGTGGTATAGATGTAAACATTATTCCAAATAATTGTAAAGTTCAAGGAAACCTGGATAAAGACAGGATACAAGCCGTTGAAAACTCAAAACGAATACATTAAATTAATAAAGAGATTCAACAAAAACCGAAAAATTCCAACTTTTGAAATAGCTGATCTGGTGTGTCTCATGAAAACAGTCTAAATCGGAATAAACTTAATGAAATCAGAACTGGTCCCTTTGAAATTCTAGAAAAAATCTCAAATTCGATTTACAGAGTTAACTCAGCATTCCGAAAAACTGAATCAAATTATTTTCATGTATCCAAACTTTATCCAGCTTCATTTGATACTTCCACTTAATTTTCCCCGTGGGTGGGGATGTAAAGTACGATTAGATCGTTCTTTAGATAACAGCGTCGTTTGTATGTTATCTGTCGTAACGTGAACAGTTAGTTTTAGTTTTCGTAATCTCTCCGTGAGAGAAACGATTATTTCGTCTTCGTTCGTCGATTCGCGCTTGTAGTATCGTGTATTTTCGATTTCTTCTGTAAAGTTGCAATAAAATACAATATTAAATCCGAGCGTGAATCTTACATATATATATATAATATGTATTCAGTTGGTTATTAAGACAAATTTTCGATAAACGTTAAAATAGACGAAATTAAATTGTTATATTTTATTTTTTTTTTTTTAAGAATAAAGTCCAATATACGTAGCACGTAGATTATTTAACATACACATATATATATATATATATATATATATATATATATATATATGTATATATGTATATATATATATATATGTATACATAATACGTAGCGGATGTTTAATTATTAGAAATAGATAATGTAATTATTTATCGATTTTTAAGCAACTAGTTTTCAATAACCGGATAACGGATACTCGGAAAATAACTGTTACGATATTAATTCTCTGGCGGAGTTCCAGACGCTGTGCTTAGAGCAAAACGTTTTCGGGTGTTCTACGTACGATGACTAACGAAAACGACGAATATGGGGCAGCGCAGTAATATCGAGGAAAATGGCCATTCGAATGAAACAAGTTTAAAGTTAACGCGAGTATTTTCGGACGGCTCCAAAGTTCCCGGTCATTCTGTTACAGGAGCATCATCTCACGTTACAATATTTCCAAGTCGATTATATTCCCCTCGTTCATTTCAATTCTAACTGCCGAATGTTTTTAAGCATCTAAAGTCCCTCCAGTTATTATTCCTAATTTAATTCCTATTCCTCCAAAGAATATTTACGTTCATCGAATTTCTTAAGCTTTCGCGTATCATTAAAACACACCTCCGTTAAGTATAATTTCGGATACGTACCGCTAGCAGTGCGACAACTGACTTGCTATACTGCCGCGATATAATTATCTTATACGGCTGGATTCCCGGCATGTGGAAATTCATGGTAAGGATGTGGCCAATCCTTATGCGATTAACTGTTTTTTTTATTGTTACTATCATCCGTTTATGTTCTGGACATAATCGACTTTCGGCTCCTTTTTTCCAGATTTGTAATTCCCTTTATTACTCCCATTCCTCTGATAAACATATTATCTCTGAGATTATTTTCCCTATCTGTCGCTTACGCCAACATTTACATCAATCGGCTATCGTTCTACTTTTTCCATACTTTATTAATTTACTCCGATAACATTCGAGTCTTCCTCTTTTTT
Organism: Coronaproctus castanopsis; assembly: GCA_032883995.1. NCBI lineage: Eukaryota > Metazoa > Arthropoda > Insecta > Hemiptera > Monophlebidae > Coronaproctus > Coronaproctus castanopsis. Next base: position 63,563,382 of record CM065052.1, on the reverse strand, counting down.
TAAAAGTTTAGCGGATTGTAATTGGTACTTTGCAGCGCTTAAATAAAATATTAATATATACAGCATAAGTTTACAACTATCCTAAGGTGAATATGTGAGAATATTAAGGTGCTAATAATTATAATAATCATAATAATTTATCCTCAACCGCTAGGTTGGTGGGCAAATTATGCGACTACTTATTTATACATATTTGGTTGTATAGTGTAAGTAGCGTACAAAGTCGATTATAATATGGCGCTAGCGCAGCTACACACTTATACACACACACACACCCGAGAAAACTGACTGCAATCGCTTTGTTTTTTTTCCCCTTTCTTTTATTTACAGATAAGATCATTTGCGTCTAAAGGTTAGGTTATATGGAATTAATTAGTCAGGTTTCTGCTAGAAATTTTAATAACATGTCTATTTTTTGAGGGTCATCCTGTAGTATTTCTCCTAGTGAACTGGTTGATATATTGTGAAGGTTTCGATGGTTTGCGTATTTTGCACATTCCAGTAGTATGTGGTGTATTGTTATTGGAGTATTACATGTTGGGCATTTTGGAGCGGGGGTATTGTTCAGTATGTATTGTGATGTAAGTAGGGTGTGGCCTATTCGTAATCTAGTTATAGCTACTTCGTTGCGCCTTTTATTTTGTTCTGTGGTTTTCCAGTGTCCTAAAATTGGTTTGATTTGAAATAGATGTGTGTGAGCGCACTGGGTCTCCCAGTATTGCTGATATAAAGCGTTGACTTTTTGTGTTATGATTGAGTGGAGATCGTTTGTGAGTGCAGATGTTATAATTTTTATGTTTTTTGATTTTGTTCTGGTGGCTTTATCAACTATTTCATTTCCTGTAACTCCCGAGTGCGCTGGAGTCCGAAGGAACACTATTTGATTTTTTTTCTGTATGAGTTTATGGATGATGAATTTTATATTTAAAATATCTAAGTTAGTATTTTTAATCAGTTTCTGAATCTGTTGTAGAGCGGATATTGAATCTGAGCATATTATAAAGTTAGTTTTGTGTTTTTCTTCGACTATATTTTTTAACGCTTTATATATAGCTATTAATTCACCTGTGTACACAGATGTCCCAATAGATAAGAGGTATGTTTGTGTTCTGCCCTTTATAAGGTAAACAGAAGTGGTTTGGTTTAGCATCTTAGAGGCGTCGGTGTATATTTGGGTGTAGTTTCCGTAGTTTCTGCAGACAAGTTCATTAAATTTAGTTTTCAGGGTGTGCGGTGATGTTGAATTTTTACTATATTTGCTTAGGTCCATATTTATCGTTGCATTAACTTTGGTCCATGGGGTAATTTAGGTAGGTTACTTTTTCTAATTTTGGGTAAGGTGTATTGAAGTCTATCTAAGAGGTTATGAATTCGGACGGTTGTAGATTTAGAAGCATTAGGTTTATTTCGATACAGGTGGTGTAATTTATTTTCTGTTATGTTATTGTAGACTGGGTGGGACGGCGTGGACGGTATTCTGCTATAATATTTTAGCATGAGTGTTTGTCTTCTATATTTTAGTGGTAGAATATTAGCTTCCACATGTAGAGCTGATGTGGGGCTGGTGTGGAATACTTTTAATGCTATTCTTAAAGCTGCATTTTGTATTACATTTAAATTTTTCAGTGTGTATTGATTCGCACCACTATCATACAGTATACTACCATAATCAAGTCTGCTTAGGATATATGTTTTGTAGAGTTGGATTAGTGTCTTTCTATCGGATCCCCAGGATGAATGATTTAGCAACTTTAACATGTTTAGCTTTTGGTTACAGTTTGTTTTTAGATTATTTATGTGTTTTTTCCAGTTTAATTAGTCCTAATAGGTGTAATGTATCTGTATTTTCAATCGGTGTTGATTCGATTTGTAAGAAAGGAATACTTAAATCATGTTTTGTGCTAAATGTAATTTGTTTAGTTTTACTAATAGAAAAGGTAAGACCATTAGATGTGGCCCAATTATTTATTTCATTTATAGTATTTTGGAGCAGAAGTTCTATATATTTTGCTTCAATGTGCAAGTAGTATATCGAAAGATCATCGGCATAGATACAATATTTAACTGGGGAGGATAGGTGTTGTTTAATATTTGCAACAGCTATTATAAATAAAGTTGGACTAATTACTGACCCTTGGGGAGTACCATTTTCTTGGATTTTAATTTTCGACATAAAAATTTTTAATAAAGATGGGTAAGTTTCCTGTGAATCCCCATCGGTGCAAGTTTAATAATATTTCATGTTTCCACACTTTGTCGAAAGCTTTTTCAAAATCAAAGCTGACTAGGGTTGTAGTTTTGTTTTGAATTAAGTTATCCTGTATATCGGTTATTAGTTTTTGGTTAGCAGATCCTGTGTGCTTCTTTTCTTTCTAAAACCGAATTGTAGTGGATCTAGTAATTCAAGTTTTTCTAATTGCCAAAGCAGTCTGCTGTTAATAATTTTTTCGAGTAATTTGCAGAGAGTATTTGTGAGGGAGTAGGGTCTGTAGCTAGCAGGGTATAAGGAATTTTTGTTTTGTTTTAATAACGGAATTAGATGAGCCTCTCTCCACGCCTCTGGGAAGGATTGGTATTGCCATAAAATGTTGTAGAAATATAGGATAGCCATTTTAGAACTGAAGTTAAGATGTTTTATCAAACTTATGTGAATACCATCCGGACTAGCGACTGTTGGGTGCATTTCTCTATGGCGATGTCAGATTCTTCCCTCGTTATGTCTGTATTGTAACTATGATTTATGTGTGATTGAAAATCAATAACGTGGTTAGTTTCCATTTCATATTTTATTTTTTTAAAGGTTTCGGGATAATTTCTGTCCGACGACATTTCATAAAAATAGTCGGTCAAGATATTAGCTATATTCAGTTTGTTATCGGTAAGCTGAGAGTTTATCTTTAATGCTGTTATTGATTGGGCTGTATGTTTATTTGAGATTTTCCTAATTTGTTGCCATAGTTTATCTGGTGCTGTTGAAGAGTTGATTGTTGTCGCGATACAATACAGCCACGCGTGTTTTTGTAGTGTACTATATTATTACTAGCCAGCATATGGTGTTGTGCGTGGTGGTTTGCAATTGCCTTCCACGCGAGAATATTTAGGATTATTTATATTTTTATTTTTTGATGATATTTTTCAACCGTCGATCGTATTCGAACCCGGTACCTTTCGTATACAAGTCCCTGCTCTTATCCACTCTGCTAACCTGACTACTTATAATTATGATAAAAATAACAAATTTAACATTAATAATAATTTTCTATATTTATTGGGCAAAAAATTTTATAATAAATTTGAATCGATTTATCTTAAATGAACTTATGGTGTTCCTTAATGAGCTACACACACGTGAACGCACGTACGCGTGCCTATATAGTTCGTACATATATAATACATATATATATATATATATATATATATATATATATATATATATATATATAAAGCATACGTACACTTTCATGTGCAGACTGTGTATCATCTTTGTTCGTGAACTAACCGAATTAATATTAACAATGTGTACGTAAGATAATCTGGAATGAAGTTAGATAAGCGAAATTAGATGGTTTACAGAAACAATGTAAAGATCTTGAAGAACTTCTGAGGTTAAATGATAGCTTACATTTTTCGTAAGAAAATTAAAGAAATAATATGAGACACAGAAATAAACAGCTATAACAAATTGGAAAGTCGAAGGAATTGCAACCGACAAGAACTAGCAGAGAAATGTGGAAAGAATATCTAATGGACACATATGATCATCAAAACCAGTACTCAAAGCAAACGTAGTAAATAATGTAGATCAAAGTCCAGATATACTATGGTGCGAGAGTAGAACGAATGACTGTTTTTCGTATGAGAAAATTACGGTAGCAATACTATATGATCATTATCGAGATACATACGTTTCATTGATTTCTAAAAAATCCTTCGACAACGCATCCGCTTGTCGAAGAAACCGAACGAGATGAGAAAGATAATACAGAATCTCTATCCGCAACCAGTGGCGGAGGTGAAAATAAATCAAAATTAAAAAACATATACCCGCAACATTACGATAAGTGACAATGAAGTCCTGAAAAAGGAAACCGTACAGTAAGGCTCATCTAGTCGGAAAAAGTTGTTTCGTACACGTAATTAAGCGAGGAAGTCAGTACCAGCAGTTGTCCGAAAGAACCTTGACGAAATAGAATAACGTAGTAACTGCGAAATAGACGCCCAGACTGGAAACCTCTGAAGAGCTAAACCGCATTCTAGGTTTTCCGCAGTGAAAATGTTTAATATAGAAAAATAATATATTTATATATTTATAATTTATTTACTTAGCTTTACGTGCAACGAACAATTACTACCGGTTAGACATAGTTATCGCGTGTCTTATATTAAGTTGAATAATTTAGCGCGGAGAAGTAAAATATTAGAAAGAAGTAAGAAGAGTGAAAGATTTAGATGGGATCTAATGAAGCTGGACCGAATACGTTAAGGGATAAGGTTAACGGAAATGTTAATGTTATACAAGTATTCGGAAATAATTTGTTCTACATTAGATATTTCATGCGTGATTTGTGCATCCTCAAATCCAAGTCTGACGACCGCTACAGCATCACCGGATCTGATGTGGCAAATTTTATATAGGTGAATTTTCTATGACGCTCTGATGATATTCAAAAACGAATAGGCGGTTTTGATTACTTTCGCGAATACGAACAATGACGCCGGAAAGACTTTTAAACCTTTCAAAACGTACGGCCTTTGAGTTTGCATTTGGAATATGTGAAGCAATTTTCTGTTTGCCGTCTGATCGTACCACGGCAGATCGTATATAGCATCCGTTATTTCGTCATTCTGCGAGGGAAAAATAATTATCCGGATTAGATAAAAAAAAAAACGAAATTTCAGTCGAATTTCGGTAAATTTACAATACCTTACTTGGAAATTAAAAAACGAACAAACACGTAAAGGTCAACGTTACTAACGATACAGCTTAGCTTATACGAGAATGATCGAGGTGACACACCACCTGACAACTATCGATCTGACGGGAACTATTTAACACGTTTATAATTTAGGGCGATTTAATTAGAAGCAATGAAAAATTATATAGGCCTGAATACTTCGTAAGTATTCATGTAACATAATTAAGCGCATTACGTACATTCGTAGTATATAATAAACAACCGAAAAAAAGTTGAAATTGCTAAATTTTATATATGTATATGTATATATTTTTTTCTCTTATAATAATATATATACATACATTATTAAAAAATATATAGAGTAGCCTGCGAATGTAGCTTATGCCTACCCATAGTGACTATCAATATCTACGTTTAATCTTAAATAATTCCGAGATAAAAATAGGACATTATTCTAATAGAATAATCTCATTAGGATTATGAGAGCAATCGATATTATAGAATTTTCTCAGATGGTTATATTTATTACATGCGTATACTATGTGCCGGACATACTCTATTTCATTAGTTGCACAATTACGACATTTTCCATCATTGATGATTTGTAATTTATGCAAGAAATATCCGATAGAACCATGACCAGTAAGGATCTGTGTCGTATATAAATTTACTTTAGTCTTTTGTTTTTAAAACGTTTAATTATATCTGGGAAAAATTTATTAATTAACTTACCATCAGTTCGAGCATTCTATCTTGATTTTAATTCATTAAAAATCTACAAATCAAGTTGTTTAAGATGTTCTTTGTTTATAATTCCATTATGTTCCCTTTTAATTTTGAAAATAAGTGATCGTTTTTTAATATGAAGATCAACAGGTAATACGCGTGAAATAGTTTGAATAGCCATATTTTAAGCAGTTATATATGAGGTATATATATATAAAGTTCCGTCTGCGTATCGAAAGTAGGCGACTACTTACCTATACATATAATTTGTTGCACAGTGTAAGTAGTGTACAAGACAATCCGTAATATGGCGTGAGCGTAATTAGACACACACACACATACCCGGCAAAACTGATTATAATCGGTTTGTTGTCACGATACAATGCAGCCCTGCGTTTTTTTTTGTAGTGTATACTAGCGCGTCACATGGTATTATTTATATTTTTATTTTCTGGTGATAATTTTTTTGCATCGCAGATCCTATTCGAACACGGTAGTTTCCGCGTAGAATGCTCTGGACGCTAGGGAATTTTATATTAAATGACGGAAATATTTTCGGATATTAGCCTTTTCAGACGTGCATTACAACATTTTGGGAACAAAATTATAAATTTTATACGGAAGTTTATCATAAAATACTGTTTCCCAGCTGAACTGCGGATAATTTGCAATATATTTATTTAAATATTTGTAAAACTGAGGAGACGTTTGAAAATAAAAAATGTTATTGGCATTAAAATTTCATGTACCGCATAATGGACATTGTGACTGAAAGGGTTAACTAATTTTCAAATGTACACGATAAAAAACAAATAATAGTAAGTAAAATGTGATGAAATACTCATCATCTGAATACACAATATTACAAAGAAAAGTATCGTGAAATAGCAGACTCGGTGTTATTTAGCACATTCAGCATCGTGTTAGCTTGTAATTATATCACATTGTACATCTAGATTATTTTCTTACATTTCACTTTTATTATTATTATTGTTTTATTTACGTAACACTCGAAAATTGCTTAATGTTGAAAATCTTTTTGCTTTTTAATGCAGTGACTTCGAGTATTTTAGTTCCTTTTTGTTAATTTTTATACATTCCAAAATAATTCTAAGATTACACCTCGAATGTATGGAATTAAACGATTACGCGATAGAAAAGAATTAAGTATACAGGCTTAAAAGAAGTTTGTTAAACTTTTCTATACTATAATAAGAGATCAAGCTTCTAAATTTGGTACGAGAGCTTATAAAATTTGAGATAAACTCTAACGAGTTAGTCGTAACACTCCAACAGAGACATTGAAAAGCAACATGAGGACAAAATAACTTTACCATAATAAAAATTTTACGGCTTACCAATTCGGAAAATTTTTCGCCCACGTAACAATTTAGAAATAAACCTAGTAGCAGGTGACTCACCAACGCTATCGTCATCGGTGCCTTTCCATTTTCCAGCGCCTGCAAATTTAATCTTTTATATATATATATTTTTTTTTTATGGGGATGCCTTTAAAGCTTACCCAACGTGGTGCCGTAATAATCACTAACTCATATTTTTATGAACTCGGACAACTTCTCGAGAAAAGTCGCTATGTCCGGGAACAAACATAGATTCTCAATATGCAGAAGGGACATTACGTTATAAGGAGGACTATCACGAGATGCTTGCAGTAATTTGAGATACAGTTCAGAGCGTAATGCTGTTAATGAAGGACATTCGAAGAACACGTGATCAGGGTTGCAGACTACACGACCAGCATGTAGAGGACAATACGGATTTTCTCTAAGCTGCATAATGAACAGGCGGTCCGGCAACAAGCAATGCCCAAACCACAATCTGCTGATAAGCACAATCTACGCGTAATGTTTTTGAAAACGTAGAACCATGGGAACTTAGGAAGAGACGGCTGTAGCTGATAGTACGCAGTAAGAGGCGACCGCTGTATGCACTCCATATAAGTCTGTTCCCAGTTTTTTATAATCAGACCGTGTAAAATGAATGACATCACGCGTTGAAACTGAAGAGAATAAAACACCATTAGAAGAACCCCTTTTAGCTATTGCATCTACCATTTCATTATCGGGGACTGCTCGATGTCCCGGTACCCACAAGAATGACACAAATATTCTCAGGTTTTCTAGCTGATTAAGTTTCAACATGATGGCTGAAATCAATGAATCTGACACCTTCCCTTTGCTTTCAATAGCTTTTAAAATACTTTGTGAGTCGGTAACAACGGGATAATTACCTGGAAGATTCGCATCAATTAAGGACGACAAAGAAAGAAATACTGCCACACACTCAGCTGTAAATGCGGAACAGAGATCAGATAATAAGTATGCCCTGCTAATATTAAGAGATGGGATATAAACTGCTGCACCAGTTCCCTGAGCCGACTTCGATCCATCTGTATAAACCAGGATATGCGTAGGAAAATTTTCAGCGATAATATTATTAAATGTAGCCCGGATCAGTGGCGGAGGCCAATGTACGTAGTTCTCTGGAAAGAAAAATGTTATTTTATAGGCAAAATTGTATGAATACGGTAACATAAATTGGATGGGTATATGAATTCGCATAGTTTGCACCTGAAATTCATCCAACCTAGGTATAACCGAAGCCAGCAGAGGCATTTTGCTGTTTGAAAACCGCCAGTTGGAATAAATGTGGTAGAATAAATTGTATAGCGGAAAACGATCTATGTACATTCTACCGATCAAGAGCTTTAATGCTAAATAACTCCGTCTCAGCTGTAACGGAGGAATCTTACACGCTGCCAACAATGCCGGTATCGGAGTACTTCTAACTGCACCAATACAGAGCCTCACACACTCATTTTGTACAAATCTTTTATATATATACATATTAATACATTTATTTATTTATGTTTAATATACATATACATATAATATCACGATCACGATACGCATTTATCTGTCCTCTCGTGGATGAAGGCCCTCTCCAACATCCCTCAATTATCTCTATTTTAAGCGTTTCTTAATCAGTTTTAGCCAGCCGCCTTTTTTATAGCATTGTATCACCGCTCCATAGACCTTTCCTGATAATTTTTTTCGTCCATTGGCCATCATTGCAAAATCCGTTTCGATCGCCTATTGTCGTTTTTTTCATGCAACGGGACCAGCCCATCTCCGTTTTAATCCGGCCATCCGCTTCATTGAATTCTCCAAACGTGATTCATCTCGAATACATACCTTATCTTTTCGATCTGATATCATTGTACATGCACTATGCGCTACCTCGATAATGGACTGTGTAAATATGTCCGAAACGTTAGCTTTTTTTCAATATCGTGACGTAGTATCTACCGAAAGTTTTAATTTGAATAATCATATCACGAAAAGCGTAAACTCGCATCGATAATATATATAGATGTGCTAATAGCGTTCCCCTTTTCTTTCCATTTGTAACGATCACAGACTTCATTTATCCATTTCACAACGGCTGATCTCTGTATATCGTTCTACCATCTTGTATCCGGAAGAACGCGACTTCTGTGTTCTTCTCTTGGAGGAAATTCTGTTATTCGTTTCGTCCACCTGTCTCCGTATCTTCTTGCTACATGGCCTGCCCATTTACATTTTAACTTTTCGACAACCTCCGACAATTTAGTCTGCTGTTTTATCCACGCATTAGATTTCAGGTCTGATATCTTGATGCCCAATATTACCGTTTCGTGGGCTCTCCGTGTACCTGCAAGTTTCTTAACGACATACTTCATAAGGTTCCAGGTTTCAGCTCCATATGTTAGCACCCAAAGGATGTACCTTTGGTATACTTTTTTTTTAAGCTGTTAGTTATATCTTTATTTTTGAAAACAGTGCTCGACTTTCCAAATGTGATCCACGAGGAATGCGGAGCATATTACTTATGTGAAAAAAAAAACAGAGCATCTGTTATTTTGTTTTTGTCGTCATATATAACCTAAAAATATATTTGTGAAAAATATTATTACCTTTTTTTAAGACGACTCAAGTTGTATTTTTTAAATAGTCACTAATTTTGAGCAAGCATTACACTAGCGTTTTCATTTAATTCGTTCCAAACGACGAAAATAATAACATAAATAATAATAAAACTAATCATATTTCAAATTCAGATATAATAATCGTAATCATAATAAATGTAATAAATATTACCTTCAACATAGAGTTCAAAGCCAAACTTAAAGTCAAAACGCACGAACAGAATTCCAATGAAAAGTATGTTTCGAAGTAAGGCCTGAAATACTCGAAATTCCTAAAAATAAAAATTATATCAATTATGGAGAAATCTTCAGACGAATTTATAAAATATTAAATTCGTATACGTATACACGTATATATATATATATATACAATTATAACACACATGTTTTGGGTCTTGGATTAAAAGCCTGCTAAATTTTTAAACCACATGTTTTGTACTTTAAATCAGTAATTTATGAATGTCTTAACCACCTTTGTTACAAATGTTTCATCCACAAACAGCACACACGGTATACGTATATATATATATACACACACACATATATATATATATATATATATATATGTATATATATATATTACCCTTGAAAAAATGTGTAAAAAAAATTAATTCTTAATTTTTAAATAATTTCACCCTTAAGAAAGTCTCTTTTTACATCATTCAGACGAATTATATATTCATATATATATATATTTTTTTTTTTTTAATTTACCTGTTACAATCTTAACTTAACGTTAAATAAGTAACTATATTATAATGCTTATCACATAACACAGAACATATCTTATTATGCGATACAAACGAGTGTGAAGCCGTTAGCCCACTGGCTAAAGCTTCCATAAAAAAGTTTATCGCCTACAAGACTAGGTCTTGCGGTTTATTACGCTTAAGGCGTCTAATGTCTAAGCGTGTGTCGAGAAGTTTCACTGCTTCCACTTTGACATGATGGGAAAGCCGTTTCTCGTGCTGCTTAGCGCACTCCTTGATTACATCGTTAACGAACATGATCTGAAGATCGCGGTGTATATCATCGTTACGCGAAAATCGATATGCGTCGACTATCATGCGCAGGATGACATTTTGTCTCGTCTGAATCTTGTCACGATTTGCAGCCTTAGCACATCCCCATAGCTGAATGCCATACATCCAAATCGGTTTTATTATTTGTTGGTACAGTAAACGTTTACACGATACGTGCAACGTAGAATTCCGACCGATAAGCCAGTACAGTTGACGCGTTCTAGACTTAATCTGTTTGATTTTGGATCGGATGTGGATTTCCCATGTAAGGCGCTTATCCAAGTGTATACCAAGGTATCGAGCTGACTCTGCTTGTGGGACAACTCGATCACCCAGATAAACCTTATGCTGCGCATCGACATTGCGATAAGAGTAAACGACATGGACAATTAATATATACAATGTAAAAAAAAAAAAAACAGTTCGCATGGATTAAGAGTCCACTGAATTTTCTAACTACATATTTTGTACTTTAATCCACAACACATACACACACACACACACACACAAATACATACAAACATATATACATACAACCCTTGACAAAATTTATAAAACAATTAATTTAGTCTTTCAAATAATTTCACCTTTTAGAATGCCTCTTTGCACATCATTGCGACAAATTTATCAAATTTAAATTAGTATAAAATATACGTACAAAATAGCTACATATAAAGAGTGAAAAATATAGTCCACATAAGCTAAAATCCGCTGAACCAACTTTTGCCCGGACCGTTATGTGCACACACAAACATATTAACCTTGATAAAAGTATGTAAAATGCATAATTCTTAGCCTTTCAAATAATTTCATTTTCTAAGAATGTCACTTTGCACATTATTAAAACGAATTTTGTGAAACGTTAATTGGTATATATTCAATATATATATATATATATATATATATATATATATAAATATATATATATATATATATATATATATATATATATATAATACATTTGACAATAATCCGTAAACAGAATTAATTCTTAGACTTCCAACTAATTTCACTTTTAAGAATGCCTCTTTATACATTCATTCCATGAACCGAAGTAAATACTCAAACAACTGACGTTTAATTTTTACTATGTATATGCATTTACGCACGTACACATACATATCCCTGCGCGAGTAAAATAATAAATTTTATAATAGTAGTAGGCGACAAATACTTCTTAAGGAAGCTATTTCGATTTGATGGCTAGAACGTTTCGATAGCTGTCAATTTATTTTAAAACAAACTTGGACGATTGTAATAAATCACTCTCGTTGAGGGGAGAAACTTCTTTCGGTACGTCAAATCGCTAAAACACAAAAATTTTGACAGTGAATGCGGTTAAGGAAATTCCTTTTTAAGGTAATACCGCATAACCACACGCAGGGCATAATATACATGTATATGTGTGTATATATATATATATATGTCTGTGTGTGTGTGTGTTTATATGAATGTGGTCAATCCAAAGCGATTTTCAACAGAACCGCGATGTGTCAAAAATAACTACATATAAGGTTGTTGATGAAATTCGTTTAAATTACGAACAATCATAAACTTCATATTTAACACTACAGGACCTTCGAAATTCGACCGAGATTTTTTTCCTTGGCTTTCAAATTGAAATACAAACGTTTCATATAGTGATTTTTTAGTTGGATGTTGTATATGGACAACTGCCAGATCATACATATTGACACAAAAATAAATAGGCGCAAATACTGTACTTCAAAGATCACGTACTAATTTACGTCAGAAACTCACCCCAATTGTCTATCCTTTCATTTATATGTTGTTACTATCCGTGATGTGAGTATAATTATAATTACACAATTTCAAGAACTGAAACCGATGCTTATAGGTCATTTTAATGTCAGATCAACGCTGTACGGGAAACCTAAATAACGTAAACGATAATACCATAAGAGCGGAGAATTTGTATTTGGCTAATTATCTTTGTGTTGGTAATCGTTATAAAGTCAAAACATTTAATAATCATAACGGGAGCCGTGTAATCGATATTATAATGGTCCACGGAAAAGTTAGTCAGAATGTTTAAAATATTAAAATATTACTTTCTTCAGTAACACAACACTTAACAATATGCACCTACAGCTCTTAATAAGTAAAGATGGTAAATCAATAAATGAAAGTTACTCTAACAATTGACTATGAAATATTTCAAAAATAAATTATAAATGCTCTACCTCAAATGAAACAAAAAATATAATACGTTTAAAAATAATTAAAAGAATATTTACATAATGAAATTATAATCGCTAATGCACAAATCACAAAAAGAAAAATTCGCGATAAACCTTACTGGAATAAAAAATTAGATCGTTTGAAAAACGTACTTAAAAAACTGCAAAGAAAACTGCGTAAAAGTAGAAATAAAGCGAATGATAGAGTAGAATGTTTAAGGAACAAAATTTTTTTTTTTTTATTGTAATTGTTAATATAATACAATCTTATCTATGAGATAAATAAGTATTAATTATAAAATAGAACCCATAACTTTAGATATTTATATATATGTACAGTTACATACATACGAACTAATAAGTCGTGCGATATTATTCGCTAAATGCGTATTAAATCTAACTATTATAAATCATGTGGTTTTGTTCGTTGAAGGCGTCTTAATTCACAATTCCGACTGATTATGATGCTTCAGGATTTGGATGTTGGTGAAGTCGGTTTGTATGTTTCTTCGCGAAGCAGCGAACGTCGACCCACGGAATGTTTAAGTTCGAATGTATGTCACGATTTCGTTGGTACCAGTGAGCCGCTGTGATAGTCCGCAAACAGCTGTTTTGAGCTCGCTGAATAATCAAACGATTGCTCTGCTTTGTACAGCCCCATAGCTGGATGCCGTATGTCCAGATCGGCTCAATCAGCTGGTTATTTATTAAAACTTTGTTAAATAAACTGAGTTTTGAATACCGTCCTAACACCCAGTCTATTTCTCGTAACTTATGAGAAATTTGTTTTCTTTTCATCTTGACATGCACCTTCCAGTTCAGACGTGAGTCTAGATGCATGCCAAGGTACTTGGCTGAATCTGCCTTGGGGACTGCAATGCCATCAATACATACTGGTAAATAGGTATATCGTCTGAGAGTGAATATGACATGAGCTGATTTCTGGTGATTAACTAACATTTTCCAAACACGCATCCATTTACTAATTTTGTGTATGGCTCGTTGCAGGTTAGTTGTTACACTTTCTATTGTATCACCAACTGACAGAATAACAGTATCATCAGCAAATGTGGCAATACAGGTTTCTGTAGTTGGCGGTATATCTGCTGTGTATAACAGGTACAAGGTAGGTCCAAGGACGCTACCTTGTGGCACTCCTGCCTTTATTGGATACGGTAACGAGATAGCCTCTGCCAGAGAGGCCTGAAAGCTTCTCTCTGCAAGGTAGGATTCGAGTAATTGACACATATTTCTTGGAAGGATTGTACTAATTTTGTAAATTAGTCCTTCATGCCATACCTTGTCGAAGGCTTGCGATACGTCTAGAAACACTGTTGCACAATATTTCTTTTCCTCCATAGCACGTTCAATGGTCGCAGTTACCCGATGTAACTGATCGATCGTAGAGTGCTTATCCCTAAATCCAAATTCATGATTCGGAAGAGCCAACAAGGGGCTTTAATCGTTTCAACAGCAGTTTTTCAAATAATTTAGATATAGACGGCAAAAGTGAAATTGACCTATATGATGTCATATGTTCTAACGTTTTTCCCGATTTTGGAATCATAATGACTTGCGCGATTTTGAAACATTTAGAAATGTGCCTCAACCTGAAGCATGTGTTGAATAGATACGTTAGCATGATGGTCCCCTTACGAGAAAGTTGTTTAAGAACTGCTGGCGAAATGTCGTCTATACCAGGTGCTTTTTTTGGATTTATGTTTGTATCGATTTTCATGGCTACTTCATATGGAGTAATGGGTTTTATTACGATGTCTGTTTGGTATCTTTTAGATAAACTTATGCTCGTCTTTATAACGTGAGGCTGAAAAACTGACGCGAGATATTGCGGAAACAGTTCAGCTTTCTCATCCTCTTTTCGTATCCATTGTCCATTATAATTTCGAATTGGAGCTATCTGAATTTGTGGTCGCTTAAAACGCCTTGTTGCTTTCCATAAGGAATAATTTTTATTTGCGTCCGCACTCAAGTTTTTTAAGAATTCTGAAACGTTATTCTGTTTGAATTCAGAAAGTAATCAATTGAGCATGTTACTTTTTCGATTAAAAGTTGTTTTATCCATAGGATTCCTTGATTGATGCCAAACTTTGCGAGCCTTCCTTCGTTCTTTAATTAGTTACCTTATTTTAAGGGGATAATTAACCTCCATTGGCAGCTGGTTCTGAACAGCTAGAGTGGAATAGTGGGCAGCTTCTTTAACTGAATCGATAAAATCTTGTGCTGCTACTTCCAGTTCTTGTATTGTTTTAAGACGAATGCTAAGTTCAATTAAAGAGTCAAGTTTATCTCTAAACTGATCCCAATTTGTAGATTTGTTTGTAAGAGTAGTTCGAACCTAACAACGTAGTGTCATCAAGACTGGAGTGTGGTCAGATGATAAGTCCATTACGCCTCTAACGTTTAAATATGTAGGTGTAACTCTTTTGGTAATGAAAAAATCGAGGTCAGGCACCTTACTCTGATCTGTAGGCCAATAGGTTGGTCTGCGTGAAGATTAAAATTCACAACCACATAAATGGAGAGCACGAAGAAGTTCGAAGCCTTTTTTTGGCGTTACTATACGAGATCCCCATATTGTATGTTTTACATTATAGTCTCCACCAATGATGAAATGCGGCCCAAGTCCGATTGAAAATATTTATTATTTGTTTTTTCTCAAAATTAGTTCTTGGTGGTCTGTATGCGGCTACAAGGTTAAAGTCAACCCCATTAAGGTTGATACCTATAACTGTAATTTGCATAAAATCCTGACATATTTCATCTTGCAGGAAATGCTTAATATTTTGTTTAATTAGCACCGCCGTACCTCCTCTGGCTTTACCATCAGGATGGTTTGTGCAATAAACGGAATATCCGCGGATTTTTATATAGCTCTTATTTGTGAAGTGCAACACTTTGATTTGAACTTGAATTAGTTATTTGAAAAATCTTCATTTTATATTCTGAACAGCCCTTCCAGTTAGCAGCATGATCGCCGCCACAGTTTGCACATTTGCAGGGTTCATTTCTTT
This sequence comes from Coronaproctus castanopsis, assembly GCA_032883995.1. NCBI lineage: Eukaryota > Metazoa > Arthropoda > Insecta > Hemiptera > Monophlebidae > Coronaproctus > Coronaproctus castanopsis. Next base: position 63,547,497 of record CM065052.1, on the reverse strand, counting down.
TCTTTTGGCGCAGTTCCGTTTTGTGATTATTACCACATTTTACACATTTGGGTGACCTAGCACAAAAATGTTTGGTTTGTCCAAAGCGTTGACAATTCTTACATTGAGGAAGTTCTTTTTTCTTCCTAGGCGGTTCGACGGTGATTTTAGTATGGATTAAATGTGACACTTCGTAAAGTGTTTTATTATTACTTTTAGGTTTAATGCTAATGTGAAACAAGGGGAGTGATATTTTTGTTAGTTCACCATTTTGTCTACGTCTTATGGCAATATTGTATACATTCACTACTTCGTGACCCAGTGTAGCTAATCCATTTTTAATGTCATCAACATCAGTTGAGGGGTGTAGACCTCTTATAACTACCTGAAAGGGTTTTTCTTGTTTAATTTGATATGTATGGTGGTCAATACCACACAATTCATGATCTTCATTCTCTCGTATCACACCAAGTTGTTTAGTAACAGCTCGATAGCTATTTATGTCAGGACATCTGACTTTAATATCACCATTGTTCAGAGATTGAAATGTTGGCATATCACACTCGAGTGATTTAACTGCAGTAGTTAAAGAATTAATATTCTTAACATTACTTGCAAATATTGGTGGTAAGGGAGTTGCAAGGACCAAAATAGAAATATAAAAAAAAAATACAAGAAAGAGCTGTTTCAACGTATGAAAAATGGAAAGAATTGATTATAACTCCTCGACAATCTGGATCGATAGGTTTGGCTGCTTATAATATAGATGAATGCATTGTAGACGATAACATCGAAAATAATTAAATAACTTTTATTTCCAAACCGAACAAATTGCAACCGTCTCAACCAGATAAAACTCTTCTAATATGTCAAGAAGAACTGAACAATATGAAAGTAAATGGATATGATCAAATATCGAACAAAATGGTTAAACTTATTCACAAAACAGATGGAAAAATATTTCGAATTTATTTGCCGGAAATCTATCGAACTAAATTATTTTCCTAATGTCTGGAAACAGGGCAAAATTAATAATAATCAAACCTGGGAATGACTTAATAAATCCAAAATCATACAGACCGATAACCCTACTGTCTGCTCTGAGGAAAATATATGAAAAATCGTTAAATTTTCCTAATTTAGAAATAAAATCGATAATGAAAATCAGTTTGGATATCTTGAAAATCAACTGAATTTGCAATAAAAAAAGTCACGAGATTATGTTGAAAAAAATATAAAAAACATACGAGATAATCAGTTTTGATATATCCGGAGCATTTGATCAAATAAAAATTGATAAAATCTTAAAAATTACGAAAGTGAAAAATATATCTGGTGCTATTCGAGCTATTTTATTCAAAGCTATTTAACAGATAGAAGAATAGGATTATTTAGTCGAGAAATCAAAATATCAATATAGCAATGAGTGAATTTCATAACTTACATTACCGTCAACGCTGCTATGTGATACACATGATTTATAATGTCAGCCTCTGGGATAAATATAATGCCAAGACATTCGCAATATAAATGAAATAATAATTAAAATAATGGAGAGACAATAATCTAAATTTTAGTAAACACGTCGAATATATGGATAGGTAAAATTAAGGAAATTTACTCGAGAGTCACTCTGATCAAATATTTGTAGATACACGACAAATCGAAAACTGGTAAAATGACACGGGAAACAGTTCCTGGAAAAAACGATTACAAATGAAACATTTTTATAATAACTTGGCACACTTCTTAACCGGATAGCGAAATAACGGTATCTATTTGAAACGTTTGAAGATATTGCTAAATCGGATATGTGCGACGAAAAAGTACCTTTCACTCGATTTTCGAATGTAGAAATTCCAATGAAGAAATAGAAACAAGGAAAATAATTTAAAAACCCAACAATTGAAATACCCAGACCTTTTTCATTCTAATCAGTTTTGTTAATGCACTTAGCATATTAAATAAGATCATTTTTCAATATAATGTAAATCATCTTTATTTTTTTTCGAAAATTATTATTATTAAAAAATGTAGTTAAAACATTGTAAATGGAGTTTACGGTGGCAATTAATTGAACTGCCACCTTAAAGTTTCCATAACGTATACTTCTGTAATTTTGAATAAATATACTATTTTGAAAAAAAAAATAGTTAATAATAACAAGCAGTTAGAAACTCTGCCTGTGATAACGCAAACCACATCGAAGTTGACAAAAATAAAAAAAATAAATGAATAAAGAAACAACTAAGAATATTTATCAGACTATGATTCTATTAAATAAACTATTTACATAGACTGTGACAGAAGCGTACTATAATTATAAATACTTAATTACTAAAAATAGTTAAAATCACTAAATTTATTTTTAATTATGCGAAGCTTTTCGGCAATTACGCCATTGTCAAGCTATATACAGTTAAAATTAATTAATATAAAATCATAACATATTAATTTAAAACTAAGTTAACAATTTTACACAAAATGAATTATGAATACTTTAGACAGTATTCATAATTCATTTTGTGTAAAATTGTTAACTTAGTTTTAAATTAATATGTTATGATTTTATATTAATTAATTTTAACTGTATATAGCTTGACAATGGCGTAATTGCCGAAAAGCTTCGCATAATTAAAAATAAATTTAGTGATTTTAACTATTTTTAGTAATTAAGTATAAATAAAAATCACTACATTCCACAATCAATAACTTTATAATTATAAATTTTAATAATTTTGATATATTTTTTTTTTAAAGTTTATTGAGAAGGAAAATCAGAAATATTAGATTATTTTTCTCGGATGTAATATTAGTAATTAATTTTTGTCGTAATAACAGATGCGAACGTTTATTTTTTTCGAATAATAATACATATTACCATCATTGAGCGCCGTGTCTCCGTATCGAAAGTAGGCGACTACTTACCTATACATATTTTGTTGTGCAGTGTAAGTAGCGTACAAGGCAACCATAACGTAGCGCTATTGTAGATAGACATACACCTGGGAGAACTGATTGCAATCGCTTTGTTGTCACGTTACAATGCAGCCCCGTGTATTTATGAATTATACTAGATTATTACTAGCGCGCGTATGGTGTTACATGTGGTGGTTTGCCCTCACCTTCCAGGCGATAATAATTATATTTTTATTTTCCGATGATAATTTCTACGTCGTCGACCGTGTTCAAACTCGCAATGCCGTCCGTGTATAAGTCCATGCTCTAGCCACTAGACTATCCCATATAATATATATCCATATATAATATGATATAGTGTAATAAGGTATAAAAAATACTTTTATTTTATATAACTTTTAAATTAGAATGCTCTCCAATTTATTTTTATTGTTATTTTTATTATTATTGTTCTGTTTAGTTCACTTCATCGAAACAAATATGAACGCCTCTATTGAATGATTATAGTTATACAAATATTGTAAACGTGCTGTACTTAATTGATAAAGTCCATACCCTAAGATCCAAAATTAAATAATAATAATATTTTTTTTTTGTAAATTATACGTATCACTTTTATAATAAAAAAATAATAGTAATATATTTTTCGCTTTGTTTCTTATAAAAAGTAATTATCGGCGATACGTCTAAGTTCGAAAATAATAAATTTCCTATAACTCCAGTATTGGCTTGTTTTTCTTTTATAAAAGTGCAAGTGTAAAACAATTTTCACCTGAAAAAAGAATAAACGGAGTACTCTCGCACCACATATTCATTTTTGTATGTACGGATTAGAATATTCCTGGTACACGGATTAGCTGGATTTTCTGTATCGTAAGAAATTCGCCTTTTTAAATTAAATAGCGTACGTAACTTACTTTCTCAAAGCGCGATGGTGATTTATACATTCCATCAAAGCGATATCGATCTTCGAATTCGAATCGATCGGTTCGGCCGTTGCTCTTAGGCTAACGTTAATCAAAGCGAAACGTAATCGATTATATTGTCGTTTATATTCTAGATAGAAGGAAATTATGTATACAACATTTCCTAAAGTCAAAGAGCATACGTAGTAACCGCCCAAGCATTGAATCATCATACTGCATAAATAACCCGGCAGATCGTTAGAATTCCAAGGAAATCGCGACGGATAAGCCAACGCGTTTAAATCGTTCCGTATGAACCGATTAAACAAACTGATGGCTACACTTAAGATAAAGTTACCGTAAAATATCGCGTTTAAAAAGTTGCTCAATCGTACGATATTCTCTTCTCGCAATAATCCGGTATAGGCGATCGGAAAAAGTCGAAGTTTCTCTTCGTCCCGGTATTCGTATATTTCGTTATCGACGTTAGTCAGTAAATCTGCTACTCGACGTTTGTGATAGTATAAGAGGTAATAGTTAATTAAAGCTAAACTTCCGATAGCGACATAACCTACGCACTCTATGGAAACGCCATATCCATCATCGCCATCATTTATCGACAAAGGTATTGTCAAACACACGCAAATTATTATGAAAACCATGAAACATGTTCTTAGTGCGATGAAAATTAAACGGATCTTTTTAATCGGTTCTTCGAACGGATCGAATAAGAATCTTTCGAACGTCGTTAATAAACATTTCGTTAACGGTCGCTTAAATTGCATTATACATACAAATATATATATATATATATATATATATATATATATATATATATATATATAATTTATTTAAAAAAAAAACACAACAATTCAACCGAAATATTCGCTCGTTTTCTGATTTCGTTATGATGCAATATTATCGTCATATACTAAAAAGTCAGTCCACTTTCGTAAATTTTTAAATTACCTACTACCGGTAACCGCAAATATAATGCGTCCACCTTGACGATGTCGCACGAACAAATCGAACCTGAATTCCATTAAAATTTAAAACAAAAACCACTAATGCGAAATGCGTGGTAAGTAAATATTTCCTTATATCGAAAACTGTATACGGTAGAGCTGTCCCGATGATATACATCGTAAACCACATAAAGAAAATAAAAATAACTTTTGAACGGTATTGTTAAATTATATTTATAAATACACGATCGAGGAAGCGTGGAAAAATGTTCCTCATAGGCGTCCCTGGTAACGACGTAAATATTATGCTTGCAAAAACACAACATTAAATTCTAGATTTCAAGGACCACAAATGACGATGGTCTAATTGAACATATAGAAGGGCTATAGAAATGAACAAGTTATGTCGTCAATTGAAATATGACGTAATATATATGAAACTCGCCGATCTGAAACAGATTCTCGCCCAAAAATATTCGGTATGCGTCCACACGCGACTGGTAATGCCGGTTTTGTAAGACACAACTCAACGGCGGAAAAGAATACAACATTTCGCGGCTGAAATGCACCAATGACTATAACGTACCATCTAATGTCGATCTTGTCTTTACGAAACCGTTAAATTTCAAATATCAGAAACAATAGTCACAATATCAACTGATAGTGAAACCGACTTAAATGGTCTAAAGGCGGAAGAATCGGAAGTAAACGGCGTCTTTGGAAAAAAGAATAAAATCTCGATTTGATTTTTGTCTCGAAATTTTTAAGCGCAGTGCAAGAGAAACGTGCCGCAGCACCCAATTCCACGCACACACCTATGTACAACGCACAAGTACACTATGCGTACTTACGACGACGATGATGATTATGCTTAAAGAAGAGATAACGAAGATAAAGTGGGCTGATGCGACCGCACACAATAGTAAAAGCTCGCCGAAGAGAATACGATTAAATCAATTGAACATGGGAATACCGACGAAAAACCTTAGATGCCAATAATGCTTTAGATGTAAGCTTAGATGTTAACAAAGTTAGTCACCAACGAAATATCACCGGTAACAATAATAATAATAATAATAATACTATTTATCTGAATACTAACAATAATATTATAAATAATAGTAGTAATAGAAATAAAATTCCGCCAATTATTTTTCGCGGTCCACTAAAGCTAAATCATAATGAATTCATTTCTAATATTAATAAAAGCTTAAAGATTAACATTAAAATTAAAACAAATAAAAATACTTACATTTTATTGGAACCGTTAAATTCAGATATCAGAAAAAATATTCACAATATCAAGTGGGGTTATAGTGAAACCGACTTAAATGGTCTAAAGCCGGACGAATCGGAAGTAAACGGCGCTCGTTTGAAAAAAAAAAATATAATCTCGATTTGATTTTCGACTCGAAATTTTTAAGCGCACAGTGCAAGAAAAACGTGAACCAGCACCCAATTCCACATACGCAGCATAACTAAGTACAAAAATAACGTCACTAATTCCAACGACAGAAAAGTGGATTTAAAAAGAAGATTTTTGGCAGAGGATCCACATGCAGATGTAATTATAAACATAGGAAACGGACGGCATAATGCAATTCAGTTAGTCAGGCGAAATAGATGGCATGAACTTGTTGAAAATATTTAAATGAAGCATAACAGTAAGCAAGCTTTTACTGAAGAAATTCTCAAGCGTCCACGCAAATGCTAAAACGAAGACCACCGCTTATCAGGAATTTTACCAAATGGAAAAACAAGTAGGTCTAAACACAAAATAAAAGGTACGGATTGATTTATACGCACGAAACAGACGTGGAAATCTGTGTTACTCTTATATCACTACAGATGAAGAACTGACCGGAGTAAGAACAACGGCATAGCAATAGCAGCACGAGTCAATGATATAACAATAGAAAAATTAAAGAAGCCTGGTCCAACAGCTATTGCACGGCTTACAACACTTTTTAACGATATAGTGAAAACGGAAAAACTGCCAAAGTAATGGGTAGAGGCTCATGTAACTGCAGTCCCTAAACCAGAGTTTGTCAGACTCTAAAAACTTCCAATAAACTTTATTTGTTATACCACCAATGAGCTATTACAGCACAAGGAAAAACATTGAATCAAATAATGTAATTATACACCGTGACAATTTATTACCTGAAAATGTTTCAAAGACAAGACCCATGGATTGTACAATGTACGACAAAGATCATTCCAGGTCTTCTCCTTTGCAAGTATTATCACACACTTTGCAGCTGTTTCATTATTTCTTTATAGATCGAGTATAGTGCAGTAACCACGTTTATATCGAGTCAATGTGAGCTATCGTTGTACCCTTGTACATTGATTTTGAACATGAGCAATTTCAGGAACCCACCATGTGTGAATCTTTGTGTGGCAGTTCTGTATCACGATCTCTTTTATGCTGAATGGAAGATGGTTAACGTTATCTGCCTCAACATTGCCAAGGCTGATACAGAGCTAGCGATGAAGATACTCGGCATGTTCATTCTTAAATACCGAGCTATCAGGCAATCTCTGTGAGACTTCATCTCTAATCTGCTGCTGGACCATAATGAAAAAGGCATTGTGATTACTCAGGGTCTCTAGATCAGTCACCTTCAGCATAATAATAGAGCTTCCATTTGCATAGGAGAATGTGCTTTCTGTGACCTCGTTTACAACCACAAGTTGCATGGCTCCATAACATCCCCCTCACTGGCAGTTTCTTTCCCCCTTAGTGCTGATTTTTTATTAAAGTCACCGCAGCCAATAGGATATCCCCCTATTTTGACCACACACTTCATTCCACCTGGGTCCATTTGTCATAAAACTTATTTCGGGGTTGGTTTGCGGAGAAGACACTTCAACAAAAGCTTCTATAAAACTTTCATGTTGATCTCCTGGATAGGCATTTAAATTGTTGTCAAAAGCAGCTATAAGAGCTTTCCAACGGATGTAGTGTTCACTAATTAACAATATTGAAAGACGCATCTCTACTACACACTACATGAAGAGGTCATCACGACAGTGATTAAGATTAATTTGTAGGAAATTAGGTATATTCACTTAGGTTCATTTTCTCTTCAAGTCTATGGTCGAACACCAAATAGGCTCCACTCTTCACCTAGTGCTCTGACGGCTGTTTATTTGCAGTGCAGTGGACAATATGAGGACTAGGGCAATTCTTTCTCATATATCCTTACACACCACATCCCAAACTAAACTTGCTTTTATCTGATTTGTTGCTGTTCTTAGGGATATGAACATACCTAACGTAAGAAAAGCATGATATCACAAGAATGAACTATCTGACTGCACCCGCATCATCTAATTTGAAACTTTTGTCTTTGTTTTTGTGCGGCCAACACTGTCTAGCTGCTGTCATTTGGGAGAAATTCTAATTAGGGTTTCTCAATACATTTTTCTTGTATCCGCCTTATTATACATATCAAAAAGCAAGACAAGAAAGAGGAACCGACACACTTCCTTATCAAGTGTAACATACTTTATTATTTTATTAATTATAAGTGCTAAAATTTTACGAAAAATTTTGTTCACTGTGGCTGTTCCTGCGATTCTCAAATAATTAGAGAAGTTCTTATTTGTACCTTTTTCCTCGTAAAAATTTATAATAACTAAATATCATCCAGTATTCGTTCCGATTCGTCTATTTACAGTTAACTTATGGCACGGAGTACAAGTGAGACAAAACCATATTTATACAATTGAGCTGGTGCACTATCTTCACTAGCAACTATTATTCTTCAATATTTTTATCGCTTGTATAATTTGAATCTGAGGCGTTACTTGCGTCTGAAATCGGAAATCTCGTTAACAGTATTCCAACTTACACTGGTATTTCTGTTTAACAACTGTTCGATAATGTTCTTTCCATCGGTTACTTATTTCATCAATACTTCGTAAGAATGTTCCCCTTTTACTATGGATAGCGCTTACAGCGTTCATCAAAAGAACTTTTCGTAATTCTTTTATGCACTCTACTCATATAGTATTTCAAAAGTATCTAACCAACACTTTGTTTTTAATTCTGTGAGTTCAATTTGTTGTATCTTTGAAATGGCTCACTGTCATGATTGCTTCAAACGTTTTTTTTCGCTCTTTAATTTCTGTTTAGTATTCACTAAACCTGTCACAGAGTATACTTTTCACCGGTAACTTAACTGAGCAGGTCTGGTGCCTATTGGGCACACCGATAATAGAAACTGCACCTATAATCGTAACAAAATTTCACTGCGAATTTAAATCGACAATATATACATTAATATCGAACAATTTTTTACCAAAATCATACGCAAGACCAATTCATGGAACATTCACTCATGATAGTAATGTGGAGTGTCAAAAAGTAAATGGTTCCAAAAAGTGTTCTGCCGCTCGCGTGTTGAGAGCTACAACTGAGAACTTCTAGTGAATCCACACAGGTTCTCGATACCCGCTTTGACGATATAGAACTTGAATCGCGAAAAAAGAAAAAATATTACTGTGATAAAACGAAGTAAAAAGTATATAATAAATTTCGGATTGAAATGCATACTTTTATGGGGAACTCGACAACCATATAACTGGAGCACCATGCACACTATAATTCGACACCAACGGGAAGGAAAAGACACGAAAAGGAAAGAATAGAATAAATTGTCATCATTTCTTGAATAAAAATCCTGAACGTAAAATATACATACATATACGTGTGTGCTTGTATGTGTATATATATATACGTATATTTATGCGTGTACACTCGTGCAACGTATTCAACTTTTAGTACTAATGAAATATGATTATAATTAGATAAAATAATTATTGGAATAACCGCGTACAATTTAGAAAAAAACGATTTATTAATAATAAAATAAAACAATATATTAATATTAATAAACCCAAATTTACGTTTTAAGCAACATGCGGCACTCATCATCAGAACTAAACTAAACTCTGACCTAACAAGCTACTACCTTAACTATATAGAGATAACTACACTACATCTGATTGGTTCTGAATTGACCAATAACCGTCCTCCATGCCGGATCAAGTCGGAAACCTCCTCTTTGTTGAAGTTCTTTATTTTTTTAATCTCTAAGGCTTCCCTAACAATTCTTTCATCCAACTTATCTACTTTGGCAAGAACTGTTGTTTCTTCAAACCTTATTACATGGCCTGTAGCCGTTTGATGTTCCGCCACAGCCGACTTTTCGATACGCTCATACTTGCAGTCCGCTACATGGTCCTTAAACCTTACAGCAACAACTCTGCCGGTTTGTTCCACATAGATAAGATCACAAGAGCATAGTATTCTGTACACACCCGCTACTTCACTCTCTGGTATAATATCCTTTACATTTTCAGCTTATTACACAGTTTTATGCACGTGCCAAACACCGGTCTAGTATTATTCCTCTACAGTATTCTGCCCAAACGATCTGTAATGCCCTTCACAAATGGGAGGCATATCGTAGCTAATATTTCTTTGTCCAAACTAGAATTCTTTACGTCCAACTTTCTTCCGCTAAATTTTTTAAACAGAAGGTGTGCTCCCTTCTTACCATACCCATTGCAAACTATCATTTGTTCTATTATTTCAATTCATTTAATAAATTTTCCTCGTAGGATACTCTTTTTGGCCAGGTAAATAATGTTTTAAAAATTCCTAACTTTTGGCTCAGGTGATGATGTGAATCCTTTACCAAATGCCCTGTCAGCGTGCTCTTAATATACACTGATGTAGACAATTTTTTGTCGTTGTTCCTTTTCACCAGAACGTCCATAAAGGCCAATTCATCACCAGAATTTTTTCCCCTCTAATCCAGAACTAATTTAAATAATTATCTACTGGATTTTATGTTGGTAAGTATCAGGAGATTAGCAAATCCAAAAATCCCACCGCCTTAGAGTAGTATTACATTTTAAGCCAGATCTATCATTCTTTTTCGTTTTAGTCTTTTAGGTATTTCATAATTAAGCAGATTAGATGCCAATGGATTTGGATGATGTTCTATTCTTGATAAGTATCTATGGATTGCCGATTTTATCTTTTCAGCGACATATTTTACATGTAGTCGGTGTGTAATGTCCTTACCATGGAGCAGCATCTATCAACCGTAGTATTTAATTCTGCTTACGTTGGATTGGTTCCACGTTAGTTCAGAAGCACATCCCCATTGTTCTGCTGTATACAACCATATCGGCTTCAATATATCTTTATACAATATTAACTTATTATTTATATTCAATTGCGAACGAGCTCCTAACAGCCAATACAATTGTTTCATCTTAAGTTCTAGGTCGATATTCTTGGCTATAATATGTTTCAATTTTTTATAATGTGGAATGCATTGATTTTTTTATAAAAAATCAATTGAAAATTAGTTAAATCACTAATATTTATTTTCTTAAAGAAAACACAAAGCTTTTCGGCATTTACGCCATTATCAAGTGAAATATTTTAAAACATCATAATTTTAAAAATATAAATTAAATATAATTACTTAAAAATATGTGATGATGATTGTGAAAATATGATCCAAAAATGATGTCTGCTTCAGTTCTGTCTATTTTTTTATCAGATTTTTAATATTGATTTTCATTTTACTTGTAAAATTGTGTTTTTTAAAAAATTTTTGTCTTTGTATATTTTTATATTTTACATTTTACTTTTGGACATCATACATCGCAATAGTAAATGAAAAATTTAAAATTCCACCAGTATACAACTTTTACAGAATCCGGAAAATAGTATTGAAGAAAGAAAAAATTAATATATAAAAACAAAATTAATAAACAAATATATTGATATTAAATTTCAATAAATCAAAAAATAGACAGAACTGAAGCAGACATCATTTTTGGATCATATTTTCACAATCATCATCACATATTTTTAAGTAATTATATTTAATTTATATTTTTAAAATTATGATGTTTTAAAATATTTCACTTGATAATGGCTTAAATGCCGAAAAGCATTGTGTTTTCTTTAAGAAAATAAATAGTAGTGATTTAACTAATTTTCAATTGATTTTTTATAATATGTTTCGCCCAGGTTAATGTTTCATCCAAATGAAAACCGAGATATTTAGTAGACTTGCTTTGAGTTAATAACATTGAATTTATCGTAATCTTATACTTATCACGCGCAATACGTCGCTTGGTGAATATGATGTGATTGCATTTTTTCTCATTAATAACGACTTTCTATTTATCCGACAATTCAATGATGTTGTTAATAGCCTTTTGAACGTGCTGAGTGCATATTTTAGGACATCGATGAGATGACATCACTACCGTATCATCCGCAAATGTAGCTACAAATATGGTTTCACTTACGGGTATATCATTAGTGAACAACGAGTAAATAAGAGGACCAAGCACGCTCCCCTATGGAACACCTGCCTGAATTTTGCGTATCGATGATTGTTTATCGTTTATTGCAACTCGAAAATACCGTTCATCCAAATAGGATTTGATAATGTTGTAATATTCATCAGGCAAGGTCTTTTTACATTTGTAAAGTAGCCCTGGATACCAGACGCGATCAAACGCCTGCTGAATATCCAAAAATACTGCACAGCATATTTCTTTATTTTCGAAGCTCTCTTCAATTTTCTTAACCACTCTGTGAACTTGTTGTACCATCGAGTGCACAGTTCGAAAACCAAATTGATGATTTGGAATTATTTTATCGTTGTCTATTATCTTTTGTATCCCTTTTTGTAATATATTTTCAAAAACTTTAGGAAGTTTTCCAGGTTTCTGAATCATGATTGTATTAGCGAATTTCCATATTACTGGAACGTATTGTAGTCTCATGATTGCGTTAAAAATGTACGTCAGTAATACTATTGATTTTCTCGGTAGTTCTTTTACAATTCGACTGGTAATTAAATCGTAACCAGGAACTTTCTTGTTGCTCAATTTCATGATTGTGGATCTAACTTCCACCGGAGAGAAGAACTTGATTGCCATTGTTCTTGAAGATTGATTTAAATACTCACGAACTACATTTTCAACCTTCGATTGGTTGTTATTTGGTTTAAAAGTTTCGGCCAAATGCATGGAAAATAGCTCAGCTTTAGCATAATCATCTGTAGTCCAGTTACCATCATTAATTTTTAAAGGTTTACTTCTTGTTGTCGGTTTTTTTACATATTTGACGGATTTTCACAGCAAATAATTTCCAAACTTTGGGGTTGATAGATTGGTTACATATTCTTTAAATGTATCGTTTTTGAAATTATGAATCAAGGTTTTCAGTTTTCTTGTTTGGTGATTTAACAGTGTTTTATCGCGCGGATTTCTCGTTCTCATCCACTGTCTTCTTAGTTGTCTCTTTGTTGTTACTTGTTTGCGAACATAATCCGGGTAAACTGTAGTAACATTTATTGTACTTTTGATCAAAGGAGTGCTTTAAAACACTGCATTTATTATATGATTAGAGAATAGGTTGACACTATTGTCAATATCTTCATTCGATTTAAGTGAAATGCAATGATTTTGACATTTTTCTAATGTATTCCTGAACATTTTCCAGTTTGTAAACTTGTTAGATAACGCAGGTCTTCTTTTTTTCAGTTGAATCTGTTCACTAACTTTTAATGTAATACCTGAGTGGTCAGAAGATAGTGTTGAATAATCGTTCATAACTTTCATATAATTATTTGAAATTCCCTTTGTTATAAAGAAATCTAACAAATCGGGAATTTTGTTTCTGTCTGTTGGCCAATGTGTTGGTAAGCCTCCCGACAATATACCACATTTGGTTGAGTCTATAGCCACTTTATGGTTTCTACCTCTAGGAGTTATTAAGCGAGATCCCCCTAATGTATTTTTCGCATTAAAATCTTCTCCTATGATGAATCGACTTCCCATCTCTTTTAAAAAGTGTATGAATTGTTGTCGGCTTACAGAGTACTTCGGGGGACAGTAAACCGCTGCCACATTTAAGATATTATTACTCTGCCTAATTGTTACTCTGGTAGATTGAAAATGGTTCTTTCGATAGTTTTCCGTAACTACATGTGGAACACACTGCTTTATAATTGGAGCCGTCCCAGCATGAGCTTTTTTGTCCGGATGTAATATATATGAATATATATATATATATATATATATATATATATATATATATATATATATATATATATATGCTCGTATAGATTGATATATGGATATATGTACCCAATTATGTATGGGTATGCCTGTTGTTAAGGTATCTGGTACATTCAGGAATAAAAGAATAAATTTATTGTATTTCAAAAAAGTGTATATATATCTTCTTCTTTTGTCCAATTGGCTGTTCTCAGTCGTTAGTAGCAACTATGGCGACAATTTCTTGATATAATTTTCGGTCTCTGGCCTTGTGAAACAATTCTTCTACCTCCATCGACGACCATTTCCGGATATTATCCAGGATGCGCAATATACAAACTCTCAAGAAGTTTGCTTTAGCCTCTCCAATTCTACCCCGCAAAACCTCCACGTGGTGCCCCTGTTTAGTCAATGCTTGATGGTGATCAGGTAACCAACCCTGGTGGAAGTACAGATTGGCGAACAAAAGTGTGTAAGGGGGTCTGTGAAGGGCAATTATACAGAGACTGTAGAAAGGCCTTCATAGCATGGGTGAATGAGGCAGGTCTATTACCCTAGGACGGCGGCAGAAGAACTATAGTAAAAGTCAATAGCGGCGTTCCACAGCTCTGTTGAATAGAGCTACTACCCTCCAAGGCTAACAATCTTGGCAGTATATTGGTTTTAGCTAGAATATGGCTAACCACAATATTCTTTTTTCAACTTGAAAGCATGATGGAAAAGACAAATCATATGACTACTTCAGGTGGTAACCACTCCAGCGTTGATGAATGCAATATTCTGGAGAGCTTGCACCAACATGCTCTAAGGATTTTAGAAAGATTAGAAGTCAACAGAAAAACTTTTTTGCAACAGTCGATATAAATTCTTTACAAAATTAGGGAATCTGACTGTCGTGGATTTCCAATCATTTAACAGTAGAATTTCTTTACCGAGCATCATATGCACAAATAAAATATATACGTTAATTAATGCGCATGCTCCAATAAATCAAAAATAAAAAAGAAGCAGATGATTTTTGGGAAGACTTGGAAGAAGTCCTTATACACATCTCCAAGAAACACACAACTGTATTACTGGGAGATTTTAATGCACAGCTTAGCAGAGAAAAGAAGTATAGAGATATTTTTGGAAGATACCCAGCACATTTAAGGACTAACAAGAATGGAGAAAGACTAATAGATATTTGTAAAGCTGCCAACTTGATTATGAAATCCACAGCATTTAAACAGCTGCCGAGGAAACAGAAAACATGGACGTCTCCAAATTCAAAATTAGGCGAATTTCAAATAGACCATGTGGCGGTGTCAAAAGTATCCACAAAGGAGATACAAAATGTAAAAGTTATAAGAAATGGTTATCTGAATTCAGACAATCACCTTTCTAATATTAAAATTAAATTTCAACCTAGAAATACGAGGAAGCAAATTAAAACAAAAATGAACAAGTATGATAGAATGATGTTAAAAAAAAGGATCTGAATTTAAAGACAAATTAGAGACTAGAAATCCGGATAATTGGGAACAATTAAAAGAGGTATTGGTTCAAACCGCTAAAGAAACATTTAGCTTAACAAAAGTAAGAAAACATTCGTGGTGGAACTATTAATGTGAAGAGGCCGTTATAAAAAGACAACATACGTGGAAAAAGTGGAATGCAGATAAAAACGTAAATAAGACACATTTCATAGAAACGAGGAAAGAGGTAGGGAAGATCATCAGAAATGTGAAAAGAATATATCATAGTGATCAGTTATGTAGAATCGAACAAGATTTCCAGAAGAATAATAGAAGAGGTTTCTATAAAACAAAAAAAACTGTAAATAAATTTATATACCCGTGTCTTATGTTCAAAGACAAAAATCAAAAGATGAAAAGATGGCATTTAGTAACAAAGAAAATTGTAAAATATTGGCAGAATATTTTGAAACTCTACTCAACTGCAAAAGTCCAACACTAACCTTCACTTTTGAAGAAGAGGATAAGAATCACGATTCGGTGCCTCCAGATAAAGGAGAAATTATTAATATAATTAAATCTTTGAAGAATAATAAGGCTCCAGGGGAGGATACAATAATAGCAGAGTTATGGAAAAACTCGAATAATAAATGCCAAGAAAAATTGGTTGAAATAATCAAAAATATTTGTGAGACAGAAATAATTCCCCAGGACTGGACAACAGCATTGATACATCCATTACATAAAAGAAGAATACAGTCTGATGTGAACAATTACAGAGGTATATCGCTGTTACCAGTTACCTATAAGATACTCTCTAAGGCAATACAAACTAGAGCAGAAGAACAGCTGGACACAAATTGGTGAATATCAGTGTGGATTCAGGAAACATAGATCATGATGTGTTGAACAAATTTTCAACCTCAGGTCATTAATGTTGTATCTGAAGAAAAGATCCAAAAAATATGTAATAATGTTTATCGATTTTAAAAAAGCATATGATTCAGTAAATAGAAGAGGACTATTTCATGTCCTCAAAGACTTTGGTCTGTACGAAAAAACCACAAGCTTAATGAGAAAAAGGTTAACAAACACTTATGCTAAAGTGAAATTTAGAGTTGAAATATCTAGCCAGTTTCAAATAAAAACAGAAGTTAGACAGGGGGATGGACTGTCACCTTTACTCTTTAACTGCACACTTGAAAAAGTTATAACAGAATGGAGAAAAGCTATGAGTGATGAAAATATCACAGGGAATATTATACTAGGATACAAGAAGGACAATTTACTGATAGACTGTTTAGCTTTTGCAGATGATTTCGCAATAATAGCAGAATCTATGGAGACAGAAAAGCGGCAGATAGAATTATTAAAAGAACAAGCGGATAAAGCTAGGCTACAAATTTCCTTCGAAAAAACCAAATTCATAACAAATATTACAGCTGCTCCTGATAAAAAAAAAAACAAAGTTTGGTTAAGTGCTAATAGTTAATAAATTCAAATATCTTGGAGAATTAATAAAAAAGAAGCAATCAAATACAGAATCGATCGAATGAAAGCAGAATTTTATCTAACAAAAGAAGTATATAATGAAGAATTTTTATCAAGAAATGCTAAACTGCGACATTATACAACTGTGATCAAACCAGAGGCGTTATATGCAGCGGAGGGCCTAAAATTGAACCAAAAAGGATTAAATGAACAGCTTAAAACCGTAGAAAGGAAGATCGTAGGAAGAATAATAGGACCAGTAAAACAAGGTCAAAAATGTATCAAGCGAAGTAATCAAGAAATATATCAACATGTTGAAAAAATTACAACCGCGATCAGAAAAAGAAGAATTCGATTTTATGGACATATTCAAAGGATGAAGGCCAACAGGCTCACCGGAAGATTGTTTAAGTACATGCAAAAACTAAAAAGGAATGGTACATGGTACACAGAGATTAAAAATGACATGGCGGAACTGAATATTATGCCTGAAGATGTAGAACAGCGATTAATATTAAAGAAGCAACTATTTAATTGCAAAGAATTCGCAGAAAAGAAAAGAGGAAGAACTGTTGAACCGAAGAACGAAAAAAAAGACACAGTGAAAGGATAAAAGCAGTGTGGAAAAAAAGGAAGAAAAAAGGCAAAACCAGTTGATAACGTAGTCCATCAGTGGCTAATTCGAAAAAATAATAATAATAATAATGTATGTATATTTCAGTCTAAACGAAAGAAATAATAACGGTCGAATATAAATAACCGGTAGTACAGCAAGCTCGAGTCTAGAGTCCGCTTATCTGCGTCACTTCAATTCGCCGTAGGAAATTCCTGGCGCTTCATCTCTTCGGTTTTAGGTTGGGTGCTTTTAAAAATGTGCCACTACGATAAGTCCGCTTTATATCGTCATTTGACTAGGCATTTTACTTAACATCAAAAAGTAGAAAATAAAAAAAGAATATTCATCCGTGGAAGCGATTGCGGAGAACCGCGTAAATTATTATTCGTTTCGCCCTGCCAGCGTTCGTCGCCCTATATTCCGTTTAGTCTCTTTTTATTTATTCATTCATCTTTTCTATTTCTTATTGCATTTTCTTTAGCTTCCTTTCTTCCTTTGTTTTTTTAATAGCGTCTAGATGATTTTCGTTTATTTGGTAGTTGGGCACCTAGGAATGGTTAAACTAACGTTGTTTATTGATTTGGAAGAGAAAGAACAAAACTTAAGGATGCATGTATTTATATATATATATATATATATATATACAAGCTTGAAAACAGCCATGCCGATCTTTCGCTGGAAAAATACCAGGTTCTCATGCGATAGACTTTCACGAGGAAAAATCCTACTTTTCTTTCAACTCTCGA
Organism: Coronaproctus castanopsis; assembly: GCA_032883995.1. Taxonomy (NCBI): domain Eukaryota; kingdom Metazoa; phylum Arthropoda; class Insecta; order Hemiptera; family Monophlebidae; genus Coronaproctus; species Coronaproctus castanopsis. The sequence continues at coordinate 63,529,308 of CM065052.1, read as the reverse complement.
GCGGCGGTACACCACGTCCGGGATGGCTTTCCGGTAAGTTTAACAAAGTAATTTGTTCTAACGTCGGAAGGCATCGACTACTAAAGTAGGCGACGGTGTTATAATGGCTATTTGTTGTTCATGTTGTTCAAATGGCATCCTTGTAGAAAATAATAAAGAATGAGCCGAAATTTTAAAAAAGTTAAGATAAAAGCTAAAAACGAGACCATATATATATATGAACTCAAAAGGAGACCATCAGGACGTGAAAAACATGGAGATCTCGGATAATAAGGGCGAACCAGTCCAAGACTCAACACCCCCCTATTAAAAATATGATAAACTAAAGGAGATTGCGCTACACGGTTGGCCTCTTCAGTACTATATAACAACTACAAAACCTGTGTTCATTGCTTTGTTATTAATTGCGTTTGCTATATAATCTATTACGCTTTTTAAAATTCGTGCTGTCAACACCTCACGTCTGTTATTACGTAAGTTTTTTTTTAGTCGCTTCATATGAAGATTAAATCAAAAATATTTCTAAACTTTATGAATTAAATGTTGAGTAAAATCCTGACGTTTTCGACTTTCTATGAAAGTATTGACAGTTAGTTTGGTAATGACGTCTAAGATAGTGATCATCAAACAGATACTGAACAATCTCATGCAGAATGCAATGACGCGAATATACCGGAGTTAAATTTTATGATCGGAAACGATCATATCACTAAACAGGGACTAAACGACAGTAGTCAAAACAGTAAGATCTCGTTCGTACAATGTCTCCCATCTTCCGGAAGGCAAAAATTGAGATATCAACCGATTGAACGTACCTATATGTCAAAATGCAGCGGAAATATCTGACACAGCTAAGAAAACACCAGTATTAGCGAATGAAACAAGAAAGTCTGGGAGTCGTAAAGTCCAAATTGTTCAGAAAAAAATAATAATAATTTTCATGTTAGAAACGCAGTTTATGTGCTTGAATCATGTGGAGACAATACGGAATGACTGTCGAAATGATGACAATTACACCGGGGTTACTATTTCTATTGGTTAATGCACATTCTGTTCTAAACATAATTTTATATGCACATTAGAACATACACATTTATGACAAGCATTTCATGAATTATGCCTTCAAATAATTACTTATTCTTAAATTTCTTGTAGTTCTGTTCTATTCTATTCATATAGTTCCATGCAGAAAGACTGGACTGCTTACTGCTTTCAACATAACGTTCTTTGTAGGTTCCTCATTTGCAGTAGATTTGCAATAACGGCGTTTGCCATAATACTCACTTGATTTTAGTCTAGTTGTTTCAAACGTGTGTCTATTTGTAGGAAGTCGTTGATCAGCCTTGTACTTCTGCCACTCTCTGATGGTTGCTATTTTCTTGCATATATTGGGTGCAATAGTGTTACTGAGTACAGGTAATCATGCAGTAGGCGTAGATTTAACTATTCCTGGAGCCCTAAATACGTGTCCACGTCGTCTACCTCGGGCAGACAATGCTTTTATAACGGATAAAGTATTCAGGAATCGAAGGCGATCTGTGTGTAAACTACTCACAACATTGGTATGAGAAACATTATCGTTTATGGTTATAATATATTATTCGTTATTTTCTTTATTTGTTTCTCATTACGCCACTTTTACGTCTCACGTTGCGTATTGTAGTTTATTCCTCGTGTTCGTTTTTATTTTATTCGGTCGTTGCGTAGTCTGGCGTAGGCAAAAACAAATCCTTGTGTGTAACAAATCGACTACACATATAGTCGATAAATGTCAAAAGCTTGTGCAAGGGGCAGGGGAGAATCGTCCCCTGACCACCAGGTATGCACCCACGGTAGTGGCGGTGGTAATACACTCCGTAATACTAACGTTAAAAGCGGTGGAAGTAATAATAATAATGGTATCCATATTAATAATGAGAATATGTTCAATAATAATAATAATAATGATAATGATAATGATAGAAATAATAAACTTGATCCTAGGAATAGCGTCGGTAATAGTAGTAGTGATAGTGGTATTAATTGTAATAAGAATAATAATCGGTGTAATATTATCTAGAAATCGAAGCTTAATATTTCTAACGAGGCTGACAGGTATCGGTACGAACGAAATTATTTCGATAAATAATATTCGCGTAGAACCTAATTCTGAAATTGTTAAACATACCTTATGTAATATTAATACAAACTTTAAGAATACCCAAGTACATGTTACGATATCCCCTCCAACAGCTTTACTTTTCCGAACAATTTTCAGGTACCAATAATAGTTTTGATAGAAGTAAAAAATAATAATATAGGCAATCTTCATCCTATGTCGTTGGCCAAGTTACTTCATAATTAAGTTACGGATCTTAAATGTATGACAAGGAGTGGTCGTAACCAAGTCAGACTAATCTTCAATTCCGTAGTTCAAGCTAATATGTTTCTCCCGGCAGAAGGTATTCACAAAAAGCTTAACATACATTGTTTTGTCCCTCAAATGTTACTCTTTCGTTTTGGAATTGTAAGGGACGTTTTCCAGAATTGTGTACAAGGGCTAGTTCCTTTAAACGTAAAAGAAATAGCAGCGGCTCATGTTCTTCCAGTCGCCACTACAATCAAATCAAATCAAATCAAATCAAATTTTATTTCAGTAAGTGTTTACAATATTTGCAACATTACCTAGTTAAATATAATAAAACATATAACAACAATATTGCAAATAAAATTACAACGTTAAAATTGTAATAACAATAAACAGAGCTAAAGATAATAGATAAATAAGTACAAGAAATCCCGGTTATGCGCATAAATACGCGAGTACCGGACATTTTAAAATGTAATCACATGTACGCAACTGCCGTAAATTAACTTAACAACTAAGATATTATTATAATATACAAAGTAACGATTCACGCAAAGTGAGTATAAATACAAAGTAAAATTAAAATTAGAAGTAACAATTGAAAAAAAATAAAAATTTAGAGCTACATTATAAAACAAGAAAAAACAAAATTACAATTCTAAAACAATAAAATAATAAAAAAACAAAAAAAAATCACCTACCCACGCACAACCATTTAATACAACCACTTTCGAAATTAAAATTACAATTCTAAAACAATAAAACAATAAAAAAAAACAAAAAAATCACCTACCCACGCACAACCATTTAATACAACCACTTTCGAAATTATAAATAAGAGTTAAAGAAATATTTTTTTATGACTCTTATTCAAAACGTAAGAAGCCAGTGTTTTACGTCGTCGGCGTTTATAGTTAACCAAGTCTACTTTTACAGACTCCGGAATTAAATTGTAAGCCTCAGCCCCGGCGTAAATGGCCTGCATGCGGCAATGGGACTTATTAAAGCGCGGTACTTTTGCCTTATCTGTGCCAGCAGTTCTTGTTTTACCTCTTCCACTTGCTACATTGAAGTAATCTTTACGTTTTATCACAAAATTGAGCATATTCAATTCATATAATTGCCGCACATTTAAAGTGGATGTACTCAAAATATTACTAGAAATACTCCTAAGAACTTTTTTCTGCAATGAACACAATGGATTTAGGCTGTACTCTGCTGCTCCTCCCCAATGAATAATACCATAGGTAAGAACAGGTTGGTATAAAGCTATATACAAACGATGTAAATGGTTTAGAGAGAAATATGTTTTTAAATAATAAAATAAATAATTCAACTTCCGTATCTTGCTAGCATTATAAATCAACTGCTTATCCCATGTCAATTTACAATCAAACACAATCCCTAAATATTTAAATTCGTACGCTCTCTGTATCACATAACTATTACCTAGACATATTTTCATGTTTTCAAATAAGTTAGGCGCTTGATAAGTATATATTAAATATTTGGTTTTCTCGGGATTTACAATTAATCGATTATTAGTCAACCATTTTGATACTCGATCAACGCTTACTTGCGTTAAATTTTGTAAAATATCAGGAAAACGGGAATCTATGACTATTGCTGTGTCATCGGCATAACTAAAAATTCTGCCCGAAATATTCAAGTCACAAAGATCATTAACGTATATCAAAAATAAATATGGTCCTAATATACTACCCTGCGGTACACCCGAACTTGTGACTATCGCTTGACTAAATACATCCCCTATTTTAGTCACATTCTGTCTACCTTTGAGATAAGACTGGAATCAGCGCAGAATAACATCCCTAAATCCGCAAGCATACAGTTTTTTAAACAAAATACAATGATCTAAAGTATCAAACGCTTTACGCAGATCAAAATATACCGCAGCTACAGAGCGACCGTCTTCTAAATGTTGCGTAATACACGATATATGATTAAAAAGAATATCATCGGTTCCTTTACCAGGTAAAAACCCGTACTGATTAACACTGAAAAATTTACAATCAAGAAGAAACTTCAGCATGATCTTCTTTACACACTTTTCAAATATCTTAGAGAAAGTCGAAAGTATACATACCGGTCTATAATTTGAAATATCTGTTTTATCGCCAGATTTGTATATCGGTGTTATAATAGTTAACTTTAATATTTGAGGGAAGATGCCAACCTTTATCGATTCGTTAAATAAATAAGTTAACGGTTGTAAAAAAAAGCTAATATTTTCTTTTATAAGTAGAATCGACATTTTGTCAAAACCGAACGAGGATTTATTACGCAATGACATAATCGCATCTCTAACATCATCAACAGAAAAATCCAGAAATGCAAATGATTTTGGATTATAACCACTACCAATATTATATTGTGTAAAATTTTCTTGGGTACATAACAAACGGGATACACTATCTTGAAAATAATCGTTAAATGCATTGGCTACACGCTCCTCATTCCCATCCACTGGTACCTTATTTGGATTATAACCACTACCAATATTATATTGTGTAAAGTTTTCGTGGGTACACAACAAACGGGATACACTATCTTGAAAATAATCGTTAAAGGCATTGGCTACACGCTCCTCATTCCCATCCACTGGTACCTTAGATCCGTTTAATGTTACTTCTTTAATTTTCTCGTTCCGTTTCCCAACTACCTTATTGACTATGGCCCAATATTGTTTTTGCTTTGTTTCACATTTTTTTAATAAGTTTGTGTAATACTCAGGAATAGTAACAGTAGTAATATTAATAATAATAGTAACAATAACGATAGTAGTAATAGTAATAATAATAGAAATAGGAAAAATAATAGAAATATTGTCAATAGAAGTCAAATTTGGGGTAATCAATACTACTCTAATTTAGCTTTAAACGTTAAGTCAAGACCAGTGTACCCACTAGAAGGGGATAACACTGTTATCTCATTATCCGATCCTATCATTAATAATATATCCTTGTCTTCAAATCCTAAAGTACCTCAAACTATTGAAAACCAAAATAAGTTATCTTCCGTTCAAACCCATCCTCCTTCCGATCTTTTGATGACCGCACTTTTGTCCACACTACAACAATTTCAGAAAGCACGAATCCATAATTGTTCTGTGTTGCTTAATAGGAGTAAAACAAAAAAAGGTTTGCCCAAATCCGACTAAAATTCGCCGAGTTATCCACGAATATCCATCCCTATATGCAACAACTTGCCGCGCGGCAGTTTAGTTGGAATGTAAACCCGCCTGTTGAATGGCCCCCGCCAGTGGGAAGTCTACATAAAACAAAAATATCGTTAATTTATATATATATTTTAAAAAAACTTTTTTTATGTATATATAATGTGTGTGTGTGTATATATATGTATGTTATGTATATATATGTATGTTATGTATATATATATTTTATGTATACATATGTATGTAATGTATACATATTCACATTTATTGAAAAAAAAAAAGATCGAGAAAACAATATTTTTCTGAGATTAATTTTGCTATAGGATTTGCCATCGGATAAAACCAAGTTCGACGAAATGACGTCATACTGCAGTTACTGTTGAATTTAAAAAACACACCCGCCGCTGTAAACGGTTATTTTTATACGCGCGTGTTATTATATAAATAAATTAAAAAATTTAAATGCATACTTAAAAAATATATATACATGTACATAAATATAAATAAAAAGTTATGTATGTACGTGCGATACCTACACGTAATATATACGTATATATACTTTATATGTCCTACCCGCGAAATTTTCGTCTGCAGCTCCTGTTTCGTTAAGGGGACTACCAAACACGATGGTACTATATACATATATATATATATATATATATATATATATATATATATATATATATATATATATATATATATTATGCGTACGTACGAAATATATTATGTGATAACAAATTTTAAAAGTGAATTTTAAATAAGTACCTCGCGGCTTCATATTATATATATATATATATATAAGGCTACGCGGAAATATGCTTACGGACATAATATATTACATCATATATATATATTAAAAAGATATCGATCAAACGTAAATGGGCTACCCATATATATAGCTACTTTTCCTATGACCATTTAATTATTTAGTTAATAACGATTTTTTTTGTATCTCTAATCGTAAGCGATGTATAGCGCAAAAACCCATATATATATTGATGATTAGGAACAATTTGCGAAAATCTGACCATTTATGACGGAGTTATCCACAAAACATATATATAGCTACTAACCCGCCCTCGAGATATATATATATATATATATATTATAGCTACTAACACGCCGACCAAAAATGGCTGAAAAAATGTTTAAAAATCGAAAGTCAAATTTTAAACTAACAGTACAGGAAACTATAATAAAGGATAAAGCGCTACTTTAAAAGGAATTAATGAAATCCGGTAATTTCTCAGAAAAAACGGAAATGGTAAAATACGGTAATTTCCCAACTTACTTATTCCACAGAAAATTATCTAAACGATTAAAGCCACTTTATAACAATCGACTAGTACCATTACGAAAATCGAGCGAAACGTAATACTTTTGATGGAATAGAGACGACGAACCGAAAAACCCACCCACCTAGGCCGAATTTAATACCTCTTAAGATTTCAATTAACCGTTAACTAGGAGTTATTAAAGCTTAAATTACGTATAAAATACAAGACATAATGATCTTACCCACAAGAAGATCATGGTTCTGAATTTTACGATTCAATTAACGACTTGAGAAAAAACAACCATACCTATTTGAAATTATTTTGAAAAACGAGAACCCCGTAGAGATAATAACGTACTGCATTTTCAACGAAATCTTAATTTACGAGACGAACAGTTACTAATACACGTATTTATAAAGAAAAAGGAAAGGACAAAATTATCTACATCAACTAACCCCCCCAATCATTTGGCCTCATTATCATTTAATGCTCTGTCTACATGCCATATGCTGTGTCTTAAGTAATCTTTAAATATATATATATATATATATATATATATATACAAATTTTACACTTTTCAATAATTAAAAATGTAATCAGTACTCTATAAGCTAATTACTCTCTATTCAGTTGGTTATTAAGACAAATTTTCGTGATAAACGTTAAAATAGACGAAATTAAATTGTTATATTTTATTTTTTTTTTTAAGAATAAAGTCCAATATACGTAGCACGTAGATTATTTAACATATACATATATATATATATATATATATATATATATATTATGTGTATATATATATGTATACATAAAACGTAGCGGATGTTTAATTATTAGAAATAGACAATGTAATTATTTATCGATTTTTAAGCAAGTAGTTTTCAATAACCGGATAACGGATACTCGGAAAATAACTGGTACGATATTAATTCTGTCGCGGAGTTCCAGACGTTATGCTTAGATGAAAACGTTTTCGGGTGTTCTACGTACGATGACTAACGAAAACGATGAATATGGGTCAGCGCAGTAATATCGAGGAAAATGTCCATTCGAATGAAACAAGTTTAAAGTTAACGCGAGTATTTTCGGACGGCTCCAAAGTTCCCGGTCATTCTGTTACAGGAGCATCATCTCACGTTACAATATTTCCAAGTCGACTGTCGACTATATTCCGCTCGTTCATTTCAATTTTAACTGCCGAATGTTTTTAAGCATCTAAAGTCCCTCCAATTATTATTCCTAATTTAATTCCTATTCCTCCAAAGAATATTTAAGTTCATCGAATTTCTTAAGCTTTCGCGTATCATTAAAACACACCTCCGTTAAGTATAATTTCGGATACGTACCGCCAGCAGTGCGACAACTGACTAGCTATACTGCCGCGATATAATTATCTTATACGGCTGGGGATTCTCGGCATGTGAAAATTCATGGTAAGGATGTGGTCAATATTTACGCGATAGAAGCTGTTTTTTTTTTATTGTCACTATCATCCGTTTATGTTCTGGACATAATCGACTTTCGGCTCCTTTTTTTCAGATTTTCAATTTCTTTTACTACTCCCATTTCTCGGATAAACATATTATCTCTGAGATTATTTTCCCTATCTGTCGCATACGCCAACATTTGCATCAATCGGCTATCGTTCTGCATTTTCCATTACTTCATTAATTTACTCCGATAACATTCGAGTCTTCCTCTCTTTTTTAAATTCCTAACCTAGTAACGAGGTGTAAAAGTTTGGCGGATGTAATTGCTACTTTGCAGCGCCTAAATAAAATATTAATATATACAGCATAAGTTTACAACTATCCTAAGGTGAATATTTGCGAATAATAAAGTGTGAATAATTATAATAATCATAATAATTTATCCTAACCGCTAGGTTGGTGGGCAAATTATGCGACTACTTACCTATACATATTTGGTTGTATAGCGTAAGTAGCGTACAAAGAAATTATAATATGGCGCTAGCGCAGTTACACACATATACACACACCCGAGAAAACTGACTGTAATCGCTTTGTTGTCGCTATACAATACAGCCACGAGTTTTTTTGTAGTGTACTATATTATTACTAGCCAGCATATGGTGTTGTGCGTGGTGGTTTGCCATTGTGTTCCACGCGATAATATTAGGATTATTTATATTTTTATTTTTTGATGATATTTTTCCATCGTCGATCGTATTCGAACCCGGTACCTTCCGTATACAAGTCCCTGCTCTTATCCACTCTGCTATCCTGACGACTTATAATTATAATATAAATAACAAATTTAACAATAGTAATAATAATTTTTTATATTTATTTGGCAAAAAATTTTATAATAAATTTGCATCGATTTATCTGAAATGAACTTATGGTGTTCCTTAATGAGCTACACACACATGAACGCACGTACTCGTGACTATATAGTTCGTACATATGTAATACATACATATATATATAAAGCATACGTACGCTTTCATGTGCAGACTGTGTATCATCTTTGTTCCTGAACTAACCGGATTAATATTAACAATGTGTACGTAAGATAATCTGGAAGGAAGTTAGATAAGCGAAATTAGATGGGTTACAGAAACAATGTAAAGATCTTGAAGAACTTCTGAGGTTAAATGATAGCTTCCATTTTTCGTAAGAAAATTAAAGAAATAATATGAGACACAGAAATAAACAGACTACGCTAATAGCTATAACAAATTGGAAAGTCGAAGTAACTGCAACCGACAAGAACTAGCAGAAAAATGTGGGAAGAATATCTAATGGACACATATTCAATGATCATCAAAACCAGTACTCAAAGCAAATGCAGTAAATAATGTAGATCAAAGTCCAGATATACTATAGTGCGAGAGTAGAACGAATGACTGTTTTTCGTATGAGAAAATTACTGTAGCGAGACTATATGATCATTATCGAGATACATACGTTTCATTGATTTCTAAAAAACCCTTCGACAACGCATCCGCTTGTCGAAGAAACCGAACGAGATGAGAAAGATAATACAGAATCTCTATCCGCAACCAGTGGCGGAGGTGAGAATAAATCAAAATTAAAAGACTTATACCCGCAACATTACGATAGGCGACAACAAAGTCCTGAAAAAGGAAACCGTACAGTAAGGCTCATCTAGTCGGAAAAAGTTGTTTCGTACACGTAATTAAGCGAGAAAGTCAGTACCAGCAGTTGTCCGAAAGAACCTTGACGAAATAGAATAAAGTAGTAACTGCGAAATAGACGCCCAGACTGGAAACCGCTGAAGAGCTAAACGGTATTCTAGGTTTTCCGCGGTGAAAATGTTTAGTATAGAAAAATAATATATATATATAATTTATTTACTTAGCTTTACGTGCAACGAACAATTACTACCGGTTAGACATAGTTATCGCGTGTCTTATAATTTAGCGCGGCGAAGTAAAATATTAGGAAGAAGTAAGTAGGGTGAAAGATTTAGATGGGATCTAATGAAGCTGGACCGAATACGTTAAGGGATAAGGTTAACGGAAATGTTAATGTTATACAAGTATTCGGAAATAATTTCTTCTACATTAGATATTTCATGCGTGAATTGTGCATCCTCAAATCCAAGTCTGACGACCGCTACAGCATCACCGGATCTGATGTGGCGAATTTTATATAGGTGAATTTTCTAAGACGCTCTGATGATGTTCAAAAACGTATAAGCGGTTTTGATTACTTTCGCGAATACGAACAATGACGCCGGAAAGACTTTTAAACCTTTCAAAACGTACGGCCTTTGAGTTTGCATTTGGAATATGTGAAGCAATTTTCTGTTGGCCGTCTGATCGTACCACGGCAAATCGTATATAGCATCCGTTATTTCGTCATTCTGCGAGGGAAAAATAATTATCCGGATTAGATAAAAGGAAAAATAGAAATTTTACTCGAACTTCGTTAAATTTACAATATCTTACTTGGAAATTAAAAAAACGAACAAACACGTAAAAGTCAACTTTGCTAACGACACAGTTCAGCTTATACGAGAATGATTATTGGGGTGACACACCTCCTGACAACTATCGATCTGACCCCGGAACTTATTTTACACGTTTATAATTTAGAACGATTTAATTAGAGGCAATGAAAAATTACGCCCAAAGTAGGCCTTAATACTTCGTAAGTATTCATGTAACATAATTAAGCGCATTACGTGCATACGTGGTATATAATAAACAACCGAAAAATAGTTGAAATTGCTGAATTATGTATATATATATATTTTTTTCTCTTATAATACATTTATATATATATACATACATACATTAAAGTAACTTATGGCTACCGATAGTGACTATCAATATCTTAATCTTAAATAATTCCGAGATAAAAATAGGACATTATTCTAATAGAATAATTTCATTAAGATTATGAGAGCTATCGATATTATACAATTTTCTCAGATGGTTATATTTATTACATGCGTATACTATGTGCCGGACATACTCTATTTAATTAGTTGCACAATTTCGACATTTTTCATCATTGATGATTTGTAATTTATGCAAGAAATATCCGATAGAACCATGACCAGTAAGGATCTGTGTCGTATAAAAATTTATTTTAATCTTTTGTTTTTAAAACGTTTAATTATATCTGGGAAAAATTTATTAATTAACTTATCATCAGTTCGAGCATCCCGTCTGGATTTTAAAAATCTACAAATTAAGTTATTTAAGATGTTCTTTGTTTATAATTCCATTATGTTCTCTTTTAATTTCGAAAATAAATGATCGTTTCTTAATACGAAGAACAATAGGTAATACTCGTGCAATAGTTTGAATAGCAATATTTGAAGCAGTTATATATGAGTTATATATATAAAGTTCCGTCTGCGTATCGAAAGTAGGCGACTACTTACCTATACATATAATTTGTTGCACAGTGTAAGTAGTGTACAAGACAATATGTAATATGGCGTGAGCTTAGTTAGACACAAACATACCCGGCAAAACTGATTATTATCGGTTTGTTGTCACGATGCAATGCAGCCTCGCGTGTTTTTGTAGTGAGCGCGTCACATGGTATTATTTATATTTTTATTTTCTGGTGATAATTTTTTTGCATCGCAGATCGTTATCGAACACGGTAGCTTCCGCCTAGAATGCTCTGGCCACTAAGGAATTTTATATTAAATAACCCGAATATTTTCGGAACCTTTTCAGTCGTTCATGATAACAGTTTGACGCAAAATTATAAATTTTATACAGGATTTTATCATACAATACTGTTTCCAAGCTGAACTGCGGATAATTTTTAATATATTTATTTAAATTATTGTAAAACTGAGGAAACGTTTGAAAATAAAAAAATGTTACTGGCAATAAAATTTCATGTACCGCATAATGGACATTGTGACTGAAGGGGTTAAGTAATTATCATATGTACACGAATAAAAATAAGTAATAATAAGTAAAATACGTGACGTAACATATATACACCATCGGGTTAGCTTGTAATTAAATATTACATTACGAATCTACATTATTTTCCTACATTTCATTTTTATTATTATTATTATTATTATTATTATTGTACACTCGAAAACGGCTTAATGCTGAAAATATTTTTGGTTTTTAATGCAGTGATTTCGAGTACTTCAAGGTTACATCTCGAATGTATCGATTAAAAAACGATTACGCGATAGAAAAGAATTAAGTATACAGGCTTAAAAGAAGTTTGTTAGACTTTTCTATACTATAATAAGAATTTGAACTTCTATATTTGGTACGAGAGCTTATAAAATTTGGGATAAACTCTAATAAGTTAGTCGTAACACTCCAACGGAGATGTTGAAAAGCAGCAATTGGACAATGGAACAGGGTAACTTTACCGTAATAAAAATTTTACGTCTTACCAATTCGGAAAATTTTTCGCCCACATAACACTTGAGAAATAAGCCTTGTAACAGGTGACTCACCAACGCTATCGTCATCGGTGCCTTTCCATTTTCTAGCGCCTGCAAATTTATATATGTATATATATATATATATATATATATATATACAATACATTTATTTATTTATGTTTACTATACATATACATATAATATCACGATCACGATTGCATTTATCTGTCCTCTCGTGGATGAAGGCCTTCTCCAACATCTCTCAACTATTTATATTTTGAGCTTTTCTTAATCAATTTTAGCCAGCCACCTTCTTTATAGCATCGTACCACCGCTCCATAGGCCTTCTCTTATTATTTTTTTTCGTCCATTGGCCATCATTGCAAGATCCTTTTCATTCGCCTATTGTGTTTTTTTTTCGGGCAACGGTACCAGCCCATCTCCGTTTTAATCCGGCCATCCGCTTGATTGAATTCTCCAACCGTGATTCATCTCGAATACACACCTTATTTTTTCGATCTGATAGCTTTGAACATGCACCATGTTCTACCTCGATAATGGACTGTCTAAATATATCCGAAACGTTGGCTTTTCTTCAATATAGTGACGTAGTATCAACTGAATGTTTTAATTTGAATAATCATACTACGAAAAGCACAAACTCGCTTAGATAATATATATATATATATATATATATATATATCACGATGCGTTAATATCAATCCACTGTCGGATCTAAGCTCATTTATCCATTCCATAACGGCTGAATATTGTTCTGCCATCTTGTATCCGGACGAACGCTACCTCTGTGTTCTTCTCTTGGAAGCCATTCTGTTATTCGTTTCGTTCACATGTCACCGTATCATTTTGCTACATGGCCTGTCCAATTACATTTTAACTTTTCGACTACATCCGACAATTTAGTCTGCTGTTTTATCCACGTATTAGCTTTCAGGTCTGATATCTTGATGCCAAATATTACCGGTTCGCGGGCTCTCCGTGTCACTACATGTTTCTTAACGACATACTTCATTAGGTTCCAGGTTTAAGCTGTTAGATATATATTTATTTTTGAAGATAGTGCTCGACTTTCCAAAAGCTATCCATGACAGATGCGGAGCATATGTCCTTAGTAATGTAAAAAAAAAAAAAAACAGAGCATCTATTTTGTTTTTGTCGTCATATATAACCTAAAAATAAATTTCTGAAAGATATGATTATCTTTTTTAAGACGACTCAAGTTTTAATTTTAAATAGTCACTAATTTTTAGCAAGCATTGCACTAACGTTTTCATTTAATTCGTTCCGAAGTTAACCAAACGACGACAATAATAATAATAATAACATTAACTAATCATATTTCAAATTCGGATGTAACAATCGTAATTGTAATAAACATAGTGAACATTACCTCCAACAAAGCGTGCAAAGACCAACTTAAAGTCAAAACGCACGAACAGAATTCCAATGAAAAGTATGTTTCGAAGTAAGGCCTGAAATACTCGAAATTCCTGAAAATAAAAATTAAATTAATTATGGCGAAAGATCCAGACGAATGTATAAAATATTAAATTCGTATACGTATACACGTATATATTTATACATATATAACCTACACGTTTAGGGCCATGGATTAAAAGCCTGCTAAAATTTTTAAACCACATGTTTTGTACTTTCAATCAGTAATTTGCGTAAAAGTAAAAATAAAGCGAATGATAGAGTAGAATCATTAAGAATCAAAATAAAAATATAAAAAGAGAATACAAGAAACAGATATGGTATTTTCTAGAATTTACAAAACTAAAATACCTGAAAATGTTAAAATTGTTACCTTCATCGATGATATAGCCATGAAAATTGCGGATAAGAAGGAAAACATTATGGAAGTAAATATATGTAGAGTGTATAAGGAAATTGAAAATTTTTTAAATGATTATAATTTAAATATTAATATGACAAAATCAAAATATATTTTATTTAACAAAAAATTTAAAAACAAAGAATTAAATTTATCAAATAATAATATTAATATTCAATGCGTGACAAGTGTAAAATACCTGGGAGTTACAATTGATAACAATTTAAAATTCTATAACCATTTCCATAATGTTAAGAATAAAATAAACAAATTTTTACATATTTTTAATAAACTTTATAATAACAATAATAGAGTAAATTATAAAAAAGGACTAATTATGTATAAATCCATAATAATGCCAAATATAATCTATAGCAGTAGTATTTACGATGATATGTTAAAAATTAAAAGGTTTAAAACATTAATAAGATCATTTCAAAGAACAATAGCTATTAAAATGATTAAAGGATATAAAACTACTAGTTACTGGGCTTCGATAGTAATAGCCGGAATTATGCCTATAGACTTAGAAATACGTAAACATATTGATTTATTTTACATTAAAAACAATATTAATTTAACGCACGAATTTAATCAAGTAGATTATATTAATAACAAATATAAATACGAAAGCAAACACTTAAACGGATAAACAGTTTAAAAAAGTACTTAATCAATATTATTTAGAGCAATATCAAATCATGTGGAATACATATAGTGGCTTAACGTATCAGTATTTTCCAAATATAAATGATGGTTTCCGTAATACTTATTTTATTCCCAATTATTATAACGCACAATTTATTACTGGACACGGTAGTTTCAAAACTTATTTAAAACGTTTTGGTATTGCTGAAACTGATAACTGTATTCGACGTAATTTTGCGGATACGGTTTATCATATCTTGCTGGGGTGTAATTGTAATGATATTGTAATAGAATGTAAAGCAGAAGAATTGGTAAATAGTAAATATAAATAATTCAACATGTTAGCTATTGAGGAAATAAATAATAGAAAAAATTATAATTTGATATACTAAGATTTAATGTTCTTATATTGTTATTTTCACTATTCATTTTAGATGATAATAGTATTATATCGAATTAAAAATGTAAGTTAAGATTGTAAATGGAATTTAGAGTGGCATTAAACTTAATTGGATTGTCACTTTAAGTTTCATCATATAAAGTTGTATTTTTATCAAATATATTATTTTTGAAAAAAAAAAAAAAAAAAAAGAAAGAGCTGTTTCAACGTATGAAAAATGGAAAGAATTGCTTAACTCCTCGACAATCTGGAACGAACCGTATAAAGTAAGTATGGAAAAAACTTGTGGTTGCTTTTAATATAAATTGATGCAACACGATAACATCGAAACTAATAAAATAACTTTTACCGGATTATTTCCAAACCGAACAAATTGCAACCGTCTCAACCAGATAAAACTATTCTAATACGTCAAGAAGAATTAAATAGAATAATTAAAAGCTGAACAATATGAAAGTCAATCGATATGATCAAATATCGAACAAAATGGTTAACCATATTCACAAAAGAGATGAAAAAATATTTCGAATCTATTTACCGGAAATCTATCGAACTAAATTATTTTCCCAATGCGTGGAAACAGGACAAAATTAATAATAATCCAAAATCATACAGACCGATAAACATACTGTCTGTTCTAAGGAAAATATATGAAAAATCATAAAAAATTTTCTTAATTTTGAAAAAAAAAAAATCGATTCTAAATGAAAATCAGTTTGGATATCTTGAACGTCAGCTGAACTCGCAATAAAAAAGTTACGAGATTATGTCGAAAAATATAAAAAACATACGAGATAATCAGTTTTGATATATGCGAAGCATTTGATCAAATAAAAATGATAAAATCTTAAAAATTATGAAAGTGAAAAATATATCTGGTACTATTAGAACTGGTTATTCAAAGCTATTTAACAGATAGAAGAATAGGACTATTTAGTCGAGAACACAATATATCAATACAGCAATGAGTGAATTTCATAACTTATATTACCGTCAACACTACAACATGATAAGTTATGCACATGATTTATAATGTCAGTCTCTGGGACAAATATAATGCCAAGACATTCGCAATATAAATGAAATAATAATTAAAAAAATGGAGAGACAATAATATAAATTTTAGTAAACACGTCGAATATATGGATAGGTAAAATTAAGAAAATTTACTTCAGAGTCAGTCTGATCAAATGTTTCACATATAAAGAAAGAATATAATAATTTACAAAGCTATTTTTGGATCTATAAATACTGTTCCGCAGCATATTTCACAGCAGGAAAAAGATAAGAATGAACTACTACAATTACAAAGAAAAATAGTAATAGGAACAATTTCCGCATATCGCATAACATCGCATAACTCGGTCGACACTATAGTGGGAATAATACTTATAGATTTGAAGTAATGGTATATATCAAAATATTAATGCGAGACAAAAATATATTTGATCGGAAAAAGTTACGAAAACGGATGAGTGAAATTGAATGGATAACCACGCAATGTAGATACACGACAAATCGAAAACTGGTAAAGTGACACGGGAAACAGTTCCTGGAAAAAAAAGATTACAAATGAAACATTTTTATAATAACTTAAAAAACTTCTTAACTGGATAACGAAATAACGGAGCCTATTTGAAACGTTTGAAGATATTGCTAAATCGGATACGAAGAAAAATTACCTTTCACTCGATTCACGAATGTAGAAATTTCAACGAAGAAATAGAAGGACGAAAAATAATTTAAAAACCCAACAATTGAAATACCCAGACCTTTTTCAATCTAATCAGTTTTGTTAATGCACTTAGCGTATTAAATAAGACCATTTTTCGATGTTATGTAAATCATCTTAATTTTTTTTTGGAAATTATTATTATTAAAAAATGTAGTTAAAAGATTGTAAATGGAGTTCACGGTTGCAATTAATTGAACTGTCACCGTAAAGTTTCCATAATGTATATATTTCTGTAATTTCGAATAAATATACTATTTTGAAAAAAAAAAATTAAAAATAAAACAAAATAGTTAATAATAACATCAGTTAGAAACTGTGCCTGAGATGCCGCAAACCATATTGAAGTTGAAAAAAATGTAAAATTAATTTCACCAAATGGAAAAACAAGTAGGTCTAAATGAATTGATTTGCACGTTATGCCCAAAACAGATGTGGAAATCTGTATTACTTCTATATCACTACAGATGAAGTGCTGACCGGGATAAGAACAACGGCCTAGCGGCAGGAGTCGATGATACAACAACGAAAAAAATAAAGAAGCTTGGTCCAACAGCAATTGCACGGCTTACAACACTTTTTAACGATATGGTGAAAACGGACAAACTACCAAAGTAATGGATAGAGGCTCATGTAATTGCAGTCCCTAAACCAGAGTTGTTTGAAGACGCTAAAAGCTTCCGATAATTTTTTTTGTTATGCTACCCACATCAGCTTTTCGAGAGAATATTATTGAACAAGTTAATTAGATATTATTGATGTCAAACTGATTGAAGCTTTAGACCCGGGCGATCGTGTACAAGCCAAATACTGCATCTTCTATGTAGAATACCTTGTTACAGGAGTGCGTTCATAGACCTGACAGCGGCATACGATATAGTTAATCACAAGTTACTAAAGTGCAAACTATATCAACTACGTAAAAATTATCAAGTAACAAAAATTGTACAATTTTAAAGGACAGTGGATTTCATTTGTCCGTGGACGGAAAGAATATATAATGGCTTACTTCTGGGGAATGTTCTGGATACGATTTTCAATATTCTATCTCGGAAACAGAGAAGTAAAAATAACCCGAAATATTCAATCTGAGGGAAAAAGACTAGAAAATGTTGCTAGATATCTCAGATTTAATTTTTACAGGACCTTAACCTGAGAACAACGCTGTACAAATGTTAAACAAAAGATCAGTACTAGAAGCGTAAGAAACTTTACACTTGAGGTGGAAAACCAGAAACTGCACGCGTATCTGTTTTATCATTATGCTGTTCGGTAGCAGAATATACATGTCCAGCATGGAGTTGATCAGCGGTTGCAAAATGTGCGGACATTACTTTCAATGAATCATGCAGAATGAAAACAGGGTGTCGAAAACCCACAAATATAAAGAAAACAGATCAGTTAGCTGGAATTGTTCCACCAAACATACGGCGGGAAGTTGCATCAAATACGAAAAGAAATAGGTAAACGGATGAAAAAACACATCCTATGTGTGGCCGACAGATTTACATCTTGAAACTGCTTTCTGAAATGTATAGAAAGATTACAGACGACTCCAACAGAAGATAAACTGCCCGAATAGTGAATGACAATTAGTAACACCAACGAATATTCACAAGGAAAAGTAACCAACGGAGCAGACTTCAAGTGGGATCTGTGGAAAACCCTTAGTAAAATAAGAACTGATGTAGTACCAAAGCTAACTCACGAAGATACTGTAATGACACGGTAGATGTGATTGCCGTGCAATACAGGATGTGGTTCATTTCGAAAATTCCCTGCATATCCGGCTAGTTGTAATGAGACGGAGACTTACACTCAGCAAATGGCAGTGCTCGAAACTGGCCTATTGAATAATGCTGCTTTTTATAGAAATAGGTATTTTTCGTTTCTTGTTTTAAAATATTTTGTTGATAGAAAATATACGTTTTTACGTCTGACCAGCTTCTATAAAGGTGATATAGTGCCTGGGTACGTTATATTTATATTGCAGATATGATAATACTTTCGTCGACAATTCGTGTTAAAAATTTTTAGTTCATTGTTCGATTTCGTTTTTAATAAATATGTCTGATCCATCGTCAGTTAATAGAGCCGTGTGTAACTACGAGGCTATTCCGGTTATTGAGGGCGTAATTAAAGAATTGTTGGAGGGGAATCCAGAAGGGTGAGGCATTGTAGTGAAATATGGCAAATAAGAAAGTGTTTTGGGAGTATACAAAACGGGCAAAAAGCAGGGGTTTGAAAAGTATATGATTATGAGAGAGTGACATGTGACCAAGGCGGAGCCTACTGATTACTATATAGTTAGAAAAGAGGAAAATTGGCAGGTGGTTTCTAGAAACCAACATTGGTTTTAATAGTAAGGAGGAAGTTATAGAGGTATGACTTCTGTCGAAAATTGTGGTGAACGAAACATTTGAGAGCTGTGTTTATTACTGGACTTTATAGGTTGAACACAGTGTGAAATAGACTGCACTATCTACAGCTTCGCTTTCTACAATTCCCTTATGATCTGGAACCCATAAGAGGGATATCTGTATGTTGTAATAACCGGTAAAGTATGGATTGTATGCGGTTAATTTTTTTATTCGTGCTCTTGAAGGCTTTCGTTACAATTAGTGTTTTAACGTCGCTAAGGTTTCAGAATAAATGTTGAAGAGTATATACTCTACAATTCACCATCAGATGTAGAACAACAATCACGCTGGCGAATGGAATAGTCGTTGATAGGAATGCGCATACTCTACGATTTTTAATTAAACAAGGTAGAGATTTGGCGCCGTCTGTAGAGCATAACGTTGCAGGTAAATAGCTGTTTAATTTGCTTTCAAAATTTTGCTCGGTCATATTATTATAATCTAGGAGAATTTTATTGGTATGTATAATTTATTTCCAGGAAGAAGGAGTTGCATAATTTGATTCGGTATTTTTTTAGGCGCTGTAATTAATATTGAAATTATTCAGAGTGGCGGTAAGAATATCAAGTGAGAATTTGATAGAAGGGTCATGTATAGGTGATGAAACGAATTATTTGTTGAAATGTACACTCTATGATCATGTACGGGGTTAGTAAGGAACACATAATATGTTTACTGACGCTAATGCTGGAGAGCAGAGTGGTGGATGTAGTCGTTTTTGGCGGTCATCACAGACTAAACTTCGCATCCATAAGTTGGGTAAGTGTTTTTCAAATGAGTTGTATTAGGGAGTTGTTTTGAATTAGAAGTTGTTTATGTCATCAAAAAAAATACATTTAGACATTTAGAATGGTGGGTTTTATCAATGAATATCATTCATGTAGAATTAAAAAAAAAAGTGTAACGTTTAGGAGATAACTTGGAGGTTGATCGTTTGCGGTAGATAAAGAGTTTTACGAATTATCCTCTTCTGCGAGGAATTTGCGAAACATTTTTTAGCATATTTATACGTGGTTTAGTTTTTCTTACGCCTCGCCTTCTGATATGATCGATCGGATTTCAGTCAGTAACGAGATATCGGCATTATTTTCGTTGAGAAATCGTATACGAATTTACGTGATGACGGATAATTAGTATATGGCAATCTTGTTAAAGCTGATAGCGTGCAATCAGTTGACAAACGTTTTTAGCGCGCTCGCGTATATAATTGTTTTATTTTATTTTAAAAAATGCATTAATTTCGTTAACCGCCTACAGATTTAATTTTACGTTATTCTTCGTAGTAGTAGTGTTTGGATTGTTTTAATTCTAAATGTGGAACCATCGTTCTAGCGTTTTATTTCGGCTCTATTCGTTATTCTCGACGGCACATTTACCGGATCCGTATAGACGTGCGAACTTTTCGTTGTGGGCTTCCAGGAGATGTCCAGCAAGAAGACTTAAAGCGGTCGAGAGATATTTTCGGTTTTACTTAACCATGTTAAAGTTACACCTCAACGTGCTTTAGCTGTTAAGCACATAACTAATAAAAAACAATCAATATCGTCACTTGTTGGCGCTGGTTAATAATGATTATCGATGTATACCAACTATGTTGTAGTTCTATCATCGGTGTTGTTTGACCCATTGGGGATGTGGACAATATAGAAAACAGTTTAATTTTGACATTTGCTCGTTTATAGCGAGAGGTATTATGTAGTTCGCAGACGGGTTTACTCATAAATATAAGCATTACCAGGACGCACGATGGGGAAACAGTCACGTCATATGTAATATAGAATAACCGTTACGTCATAATCGGGGCACCAATAGTGGTCGTCAGCCCGGAGTAGTGTATTTAAAGAAAAAACAAAAAAAAAAAAAAAAAAACAAGGCTTTAGTGTACAACGAAAAAAAGTTTCAATAAAATTTATTAGAACAGTTTCCGACCTGTTGGCCGTCGTGAATTTTTTAAATACGATTATAACAGCATGTTTAAACCTATTAGAACGGCAATCGATCGCTAATTTTATCGATATAGTTCTTGGAGGTAACTGTCGACTGTAATTACTAATATTAACTAACTATAGTAATAGACCAAGTATCGTATTTTTCGCAAATTCCCCCGTTAACCGCGCGCATTTCACGCGACAATTCCAGTTTTCTTACTATACGTTTGACGCTCTTCATTTTCTGATCGTGTAAGGAATGACGTCGTTTGATAATCGTTCTATTAGAAAGAATAATTTATCAATTTCTCTTTTCCTTCGGGAGATTTTACCGTCTTAAGAAACCTTACAACAATCCGATTTAAAGCAGAGAACTCCCGACGCTTCTCATTGATTTTTTAACGTATTTAGTTGGTTCTATATATATCGACCCATCGTTGTTCGCTCCTTATCCGCAGTCGCTGTTACATTCGTAGCATCAGTTCGCTATCTGTGCAAGTTAGAACTTCGCTTCGCGGGTAATAATCCCGCCAACGAAACAGCGTTCCGATAAAACGCGACGAAGAAACTTTATTTTTTATTTTTTTATTTATTTTTTTTACCGCTTACTTTCTGAGAGCACGATGGTGGTTAATACATTCTATCAAATCGCTGGCGAATCGCTCGCGTCGCCCATGATAAATTTTCTCCTCGAAATCGGAAGAGATCGTTGTTGTTGATACTTCGATCGATTTCGAAATGTTAACCAGAGCCTCACGTAATCTCTTATATTGTCGTTTATACTCCAGATAGATCGAAACGATATAGACGACATTTCCTAAAGTCGAAGCGCATACGTAATAACTGACGGCCAATTGAACCGACAGACTGCCTAGATAACCGGATATATCGTTAGAACTCCACGGATACCAAGACGGATAAACTAACGCGTTTAAATCGTTCCGTACGAATCGATTAATCATACTTATCGCGACGGCTGTAAGTGCGTTAAAATAAAATATCGCGTTTAAAAATTTACTCAATCGCACGATATTCTCTTCTCGCGATAGTCCCTTATAGGAAACGGCTAAACGATTTTCTTCGTAACGATACTTATAGATTCCGTTATCGACGTTAATCAATAAATCGGCCACTCGTCTTTTGCCGGACAGAAGCAGATAATAATTAATTAAGGCCATCGTTCCGGCAGCGCCGTAACCTACGCATACGACGGATTCGATATCGTCGGACATCAAAGGTATTATCCATACGCAGATTAATCCGAATAGCATAAACGTCGTACTGAGTACGATGTAAATTAAACGGATATTATTAATCGGTTCTTCGAACGGATCGAATAGGAACCGTGCGAACGTCGTCGATAAATATTTCGTTAACGATCTTTTAACCGTCATGTTTATTTGATTTTATTCCGTTCTATGTTTTTTTCTTCGATTATTTTACCGTTTTTGCTCTAATCGCGATAGCGATTCTTAACGATAGCGTGATTTAAGAAAACCTAGAGTCCATCGTACCGAAACAAAAATCTATCGATAAATTAATGAAATATTCTTATTGCGTGATTTTGGAAAAACTGCCCTCCATTGATCGTACCGAATGAAAATCCATCGATAAAAAAAAAAAATTATGAAATGTAGTATTCGTTGACAAGGTGAAATGAATAAATTAGTACATTTCAACCTAAGTTACAAAAGAAAAGATGTCGGAAAGTGGGAAGTTAATTTTATTTTTTTACATCCTTTAGAAATACCAGAACACGGTGTAGGCTATATATATATATATATATATATATATATATATATATATATATATATATATATATATAAAACTAAAAGCGTATATTGAAAAATAAATCAATTTGAAACTGATCAGTTTGCGTGACCATTTAATTCTGACAAAATGAAATTCTTAGTTAGCTTCGGTGAAACGTTTCAAAATTTATAAACGTGACGACTTCGACCAACTTACTGCGAAAAACTAAAAACTTTAATTGTAAATATCCACTCGGAACTATTTATTTATTTATTCATTCATTTTAATAGAAATTTATATATATATATATATATATATATAGGGTGACCAAGAGAAGAAGGAGGGTTTTGTTGTTTTTTGAATAACTCGAAAACAACTCGACCAAAATAATTGCATGAAAGTTTATTTAAAAATAGGAAAACGAGTAGCTTACACTCATTTGTGGAACAAAATATCGTTCGGATGACCGCCATTTACAATAATACATTCTTTCAGTCTGTATAAAATTATCGATGACTTCTTCGATATTTGAAATTTCTTCAGAAATTTGAGTTTTTAAGTCTTCGATATCTCGTGGACCTGTTTCGTAAAAGCGGTCTTAAGGTATGCCCGCAACAACAAAATCACGTAACTATGAACTTTTATCGCAACTTTCTTCACACTGCCCTGATCGATTCATGCCGAAAATAACGTTCTATGCAAGACGCGTACTCCTCCTCGTTATAGGATAACACGATAACTAAAGAATTTCTCGTATATACGCTAAATGTGGAGCACACGGTTTGCGTTAGGGCAGTGTTACCAACTGCGCTATTAAAAAAAAAACAGTCCGTCTTCTCAGGGTCACCATATATATTATATATATATATATATATATATATATATATATATATATATATATAAAATGTATTAATTATATTCAAAAAACCTTCGAAACTCAAATAATGCTAGTATACAGAATTCAGCTGATTTTGATTTTAACAGAGATTAACAACCGCATAAGAACAATCAGTTTATTTTTAATAAATTAACACGATAATTAAATGTACGAAATTGAGATAAAACGAAAGCCGAAAACTTATATATACATATAACACAAATATATATATATATATATATATATATATATATATACATAAGTGAAATGACAATTAACGAAAAATGAACGTCAATTCAGAAACACATATCAACTTCAAGAACACTTCGAACAGACTGACGCTGGCATCCTTAAGGAAAGCCTATTTATACCAATACTAGAATTGTTACGATTAATTTATCTGTTTAAAAATTTAATATTTAAATCTTATATTTAGAATACTACTATTTTATAGTTACATTGTGGTAATACTGATAATTGTCACGCGTTGTAGTTAATTCATCGTTAACCTATATAGATAAGATGGAGGTCGTTGTATAATGTGTCGCTGGTTGTTCGTTTTATGTCGTGATCATCTTTATTCCTCGTTTTAATTTATTCAAAATGTAATGTCGTCTTCGTAAATGTCGTTTTCGTAATTTAATATAATTAAAGCGTTTTAAATGTCGTTTTCGTAATTTAATGTAATTAAAGCGTTTTAAATGTCGTTTTCGCAATTTAATGTAATTGAAACGTTTATAAAATGTTGTTTTCGTAATTTAATGAAATTAAATGTTTAGTAAATATTTGTTCGTAAATTAATACATTTTGAACGTAAAAACCCTAATATTCCACGAACATTTTTTGGTCCTCCGGGCCGGATTGTTAATTTTGTTATTGTTAAATATGGATAAACTTAAGCGTACTAAACGCATCGTTAAAATAAATTTACTTAAAATTAAGGATAAAATTAGTAACATTTTAGATAATCCTGTTAACACAGAAAACTTATTAAAAGCTGATGAACTTATGTCTAATTTTCGTGAATATAATATGAATTGTAAAGAATTATCAATGCAAATTTGTCAATTACTCGATGAAGATAATAAAGAACACCGTCAATTGCAAGAACAACTACTGGATGACGATGCAGAGATGCAAGAAGTTTATGCCAGTTACTGCGCAAAAATTAAAACATTGCAAAATTCGATTTCGTCCGAGAAATTGTACAGTTCATTACTAGAAACAACGTCGGTAAATATGAAACCTAAATTAAAGGATATTGATGTTCCCAAGTACAACGGTAAGGAAGAAAATTTTTATGATTTTAAAAATTTGTTCGAAAATTTAATACACAATAATAATGATTTATCAAATGTTCAAAAATTATATTACTTAAAACAATCTTTAATCGGTGATGCACACAATATAGTAAAAGATTTTGAATTAAATGAAACAGCTTATTTAGAAGCTTGGTCGAGATTTTTAGAAAGGTATGAAAATCGTCGGTCGATTATACGCACTCATTTTCGTAATTTGATTAATTTACAATCAATAAAAAATGAATTTGGCGTTCAAAAACTTGTTGACCAAACTAATTCTATCCTGTCGGGTTTAAAAATATGCGGTGAAAATATCGAAAATACCTTTTCACGGTTTATTACATACTTAGTTAGTACGAAATTAGATTATAACACACAAAAAGATTGGGAAAATTCGATTTTAACTAATAAAACATTTCCGAAATATGAAGAATTAAGCAAATTTTTGCAATCTCGTTCATTCGTTATCGAAGAAAGGCATAAACACAATTCGTTTTCGGTAAATTTAAAAGATTATAAAAAACAACAACTTGAAAAGAAATCGTTTATTACAATAAATGTAAAATGCTCGTTATGTTTAAAAAATCACTATTTAAATCAATGCACACAGTTTAAAGATAAATCACCCCATGAAAGATTCGAATATGTAAAAAGTAATCGTCTTTGTTTAATATGTTTCGCTTCTAATCATATCGCGAAACAATGTACATCAAATTATCGTTGTAAATGTGGAAAAAATCATCATTCGTTGTTGCATTTTCCACCTAAATTAGAAACCGCATCCAAACATTTAACAAATTCCGTAATAAGTAATAATAATTCGTTGGTAATTGATCAGACAACCGTAAATTCAAGCGAATTATCGTCGTTATCTTGCTTACGAAGTATTAAAAATAAGTTTATACTTTTACCGTCGGCTCTCGTTAAATTTGAATGTAATGGTACGGTCGGAAACGCTCGTATTTTATTAGATAGTTGTTCGCAAGCAACTTTAGTATCGGACACATTTGTTAAAAAATATGGTTTATCTATTTCGCCGTTTAAACCTAATTTTTCGGTTCGTGGAATCGGTAGTTCGGTAAATATTAACGCGTCGGTAAATATTACAGTAAAATCGCGTGTTCAGACTTTTTCGTTAGAAATAGAAGCGGATATCGTTCCATCTTCAGCAATAGCATATACCGCGTTCGTTGAAAATGAGATGAAATTAAGTAAAGATGTTATTAAAGGATTAAAATTGGCGGATCCAGCTCTTGCACAAAAAAATATCGCTATTGGAAATGTTGACATTTTACTGGGTGCCGAATATTATGAAAAATGTCTTTGTAATGAAACTAGAAGTATCGAAGGTCTAACTCTTAGACTAACCAAATTCGGATGGATCGTCTCTGGTCCTTTGTCGTACGTCAAAAAAAATGACATTAATTTTTCTGGTTGTTGTACCATACAAGACATTTACAATAATCTAAATAAATTTTGGGAAATGGAATGCGTCAATGAGAATTCACAGAAGAACATTCCGATGAAAGATAAATGTGTTGAGCATTTTGAAAATAATTATTCAATAGCCCCAGACGGAAAATTCGTTGTAAAATTGCCGTTTAACACAGATCGAACTTTGGTCGCTAATAATCGTAGTAAAGCGTTATCGAGTTTGTTTAGAATCGAACGAACACTTGGAATAGACGTGAAATCTCTTTATAATAATTTTTTACGGGAATATTTATCAAGCGGACACATGTCACGAGTCAACCCAGTCAGTTCGCCTGTTTACTATATTCCTCATCGTGAAGTTATTCGGAAGGATAGTTTAACTACTCCGGTTCGTGTAGTTTTTAATGCATCATCAAAAAGTAAGGATCAGAAGTCATTAAATGATGTATTGATGGTCGGTCCAGTGCTACAGCGTGATTTATTTGATATATTGATTTCGTGGCGTTTGTATAATTACTGTTTTTGTGCAGATATAGAAAAAATGTATCGAATGATATGGGTTGCAGAAGATGACAGGGATATGCAGAGAATATTATGGAGAGAAAATATTTCCGATGCTGTCCAGGAGTATCGATTAAACACGCTCACATATGGTACCGTTCCTGCTTCGTTCCTAGCCACGAAATGTCTAAATGTCATTGCTGAGGAAATAAAAGATAAACATCCTGTAGCTTCGAAAATAATAACGGACAATTTTTATATGGATGATTTATTATGTGGTGGTAAAACAGTAGACGAGATGATACGTTTACAAAATGTGATCCATAGTAAGCTAGAAAACCATGGATTTCATTTAAGAAAATATGCATCGAATTCGATAGATTTTTTGAAGAAGTTAAATTCAAATTTGTTGTTAAATAATGATGCTCGTGATTTTGAACAAAAAATTCAGGTTTTAGGTATATCGTGGTTGCCTGATCAAGATAATTTTAAAATCAAATTAAATGTAAATTCTTGTCCAATTGGTTCAAAGCTTACAAAGAGGATAATGCTGTCCTGTATATCGCGCACATTCGATCCTCTAGGATTAATATCTCCGATAACAGTTAATGGCAAATTGCTTTTACAAGAATTGTGGAAAGAAGGTGTATCCTGGGATGATTCAGTTTCAGAAAAATTATCAGAGCTTTTTACAGATTATATCGTCGATTTAAGTAAATTGGAATCGTTCGTCGTTCCTCAACTTCTTTCAATGACACCATCGTCCGAGATCATAGGATTTTGCGATGCTAGTAGTAAAGCAATTTGTTGCGTCATTTACCTTCGTACAGTTGGGCACCTCGATAATGTAACGTGTCAACTTGTTTGTTCGAAAACTCGTGTTGCTCCATTACGACCACTTACTATACCCAAGATGGAGTTGTTGGCTGCAGCGTTGTTAGCGTCAGTGGTTGATAAAGTTCGGAAAATTTTGAACATTGATATTTCAAAAGTTTATTTATTTTCAGATTCAACTGTTGTCCTTTGTTGGCTGTCGGCACCTTCGACAAATTGGAAGACGTTTGTTGCTAATCGTGTTACCAAAATCTCGAGATTATTACCCTTTCGTTGCTGGCATTACGTGCCTACAGCTGAAAATATTGCTGACATTGGTACTCGAGGATTGAAATGTAATGACTTTCTGTCATACAAGGCATGGGTACATGGTCCCAAATTCTTGATGATGTCAAATGCATTTTCGTTACATCGAATTCCGAATCTTGATGTTCATAGTGCTTTGGAAAGGCGTAGGATAAAGATTACGTGCAACACTGCTGTGACATATAATTTTATTGATAAATTTTCGTCGTACTCTCGGTTGGTTCGAGTCGTTGCATATATGTTACGATTCGGCAATCGTTCAAAAATTTCAATAAAATTTGAATCGTTGGTAATAGACAATGACGAATTTAAGCGTGCGTTAACAGTTCTTATTCGTCTAGAACAACAATCGTCGTTTCCAGAAGATGTGGATCGGTTAAAAAATGAATTTCCATTGAAAAAGAAAAGTAGACTACTATCATTGACACCGTTTCTAGATGTTGATGGCATTCTGCGTGTTGGCGGTCGGATTCATAATTCGTCGTTTTCAATGGAGAAGAAACATCCAATTATTTTGCATGCTCGATCACATCTTTGTCGGATCTATATAAGACATTTACATGAAAAATATTTTCACGCTGGTCGTTTATTTTTGTCGTCACACATTCAAGCAAAACATTGGATTGTCGGTGGTCTGACAAATGTGATCAAACTCATTATTAAAAATTGTGTTCATTGTATCAGATTAAGAGCACAAACGAGTCAACAAATAATGGGTCAGTTACCTGCCGCAAGAATCGGAATCGATCCTCCATTTGCCAACACAGGTGTAGATTTTGCTGGACCATTTGCATGTAAATGTGTCGGACATCGAACTACTCGTCAGTACAAAATATATATCGCAATTTTTGTGTGTTTCGTTGTAAAGGCCGTTCATATTGAAATCGTTTCGGAATTGAGTACAAATAAATTCTTGGAAGCATTACAGCGGTTTATTTCGCGAAGAGGAAAGCCATCAAAGATTTATTCGGACAATGGTACCAATTTTGTTGGAGCTCGCAATTTTTTTAAATTGAATGAAGATGAAGTCAAAAAGTTCGCCTCTTCAGAAGAGTTTTGCTGGGAATTTATTCCACCGACAGCTCCGCATTTTGGTGGTATTTGGGAGGCAGCGGTGAAGTCTGCTAAAAAATACATGATTCATGTTACAAAAGGAAATGCTCTAACGTTCGAAGAGTATAATACATTGTTCGCTCGGATCGAGGCTGTCATGAATTCGCGTCCACTTTGTTATGGTCAAGTGAACCAACATGATGAGGAAGTTATAACACCAGCTCATTTCCTGATTGGTGACTCGTTGTTGTTTGCGCCTTCGTTTGATTTGTTGGATGTATCCTTACCAAAGCGGTTGCAGATGTTGCAAACACGACTCTCATCGTTTTGGAATTTGTGGAGTAAGGATTATTTAAACCAATTACAACAAAAAGTAAAATGGAAGGCTACTGTCAAAAATTTACATGTTGGCCAAGTTGTTTTAGTAAAAATACCAAATTGTAAGGTATATCAATGGCCACTGGCAATAGTTGTCGCTGTACGACCAGGCAAAGATGGCATTGTTCGTGTCGTGGACATAAAGTTAAAAGGATCCATTTATAAGAGACCAATTTCATCATTAATAATTTTACCCACCTCTGAACAATAGTTCAGCCGGGGGAGTATGTTACGATTAAATTATCTGTTTAAAATTAATATTTAAATCTTATATTTAGAATACTACTATTTTATAATTACATCGTGGTAATACTGATAATTGTCACGCGTTGTAGTTAATTCGTCGTTAACCTTTATAGATAAGATGGAGGTCGTTGTATAATATGTCGATGTGTCGCTGTTCGTTCGTTTTATGTCGTGCTCGTCTTTTCTTCCTCGTTTTAATTTGTTCTAAAATGTCGTTGTCGTAATTTAATGTAATTAAAGCGTTTTAAATGTCGTTTTCGTAATTTAATGTAATTAAAGCGTTTTAAATGTCGTTTTCGTAATTTAATGTAATTAAAGCGTTTTAAATGTCGTTTTCGTAATTTAATGTAATTAAAGCGTTTTAAATGTCGTTTTCGCAATTTAATGTAATTGAAACGTTTATAAAATGTTGTTTTCGTAATTTAATGAAATTAAATGTTTAGTAAATATTTGTTCGTAAATTAATACATTTTGAACGTAAAAACCCTAATATTCCACGAACAAGAATGAATAACCGGTAGTATGATTGAACGCCTGACAAGTAAAAAAAATGTGATTGGTTGAACGTCCGACCATTAAAAGTACCTGATTGGTTGTTCCATCGAACTATAGTCAGATAAGAAATCAGCTGACATCGAACCAGACACTGCGGCAATTGAACGTCAAATAATTTTAAACAATAACGATTGCAAAATACTTTGATCCACTGTCGTGATTTCCGAGTTCATAATATTTTAATTAATGAAGATTTCACAGAGAACAGTCTTTTTTACCGATTACACATCAGACCTAATATTTAAGACTGACATACTTCAACGAATACCAAAAATAATACGGCAGAGCAGCCATCCTATACGATTGTTCTATATACAATTAAATTTTAAATTTTTCGACTGCTCTGTATTCAACATATAAAATACATTTAAAAAATATATACAATGTATACAACCACATATAAGAATTATCGCGATGCCGGAAAACTAGATTTACATTGGCTTCTCCCGGCGACTTATTCTGAATCCATCTGGTTTCCTCGGTTTCGATGTTAATTTTATGATTTTCAGTGGAACTATTATTTTATTTTATTTTTTTTTTTTGAATTAGGCCATCTAAGGACCACGTGAAATAATTTATGCACAACTCATCGTGTTTCTCTTCATCCAATACTTCTTCATTCTTTGCTGATGTTCACCTTTTCATTCATCCGTCCATATATTTTTTTCTTCTGTTTTTCTTTGAAACATTCAGAATTTTCAATTTTATTTTTAAATAGTGGCCTACTTGGGAATTCTTCTTCGTCAATCTTCATTTCGTCTAATTCCTTTTTAACTTCTACAAACCAGCTTATTCTTGTATTTTAATTTTTTTTCAAAAAAGTCTAATATTTTTTGGACGATCTTCCGGGATGTTTTTGTTTTTGTGAAAAAGACCGTTAATAACTCAAAAATAATATAAAATAAATAAAGTGCATAGTGCAGATGATTGATAATAGGAAAATTATATATCAGTTAATCTATATATATATATATATATATATATATCCGTTTATATATTCATAAAGATATAAATAAGTATTTCAAACTTGGGTGTAGTCCTTTGGAGGGTGTAATTATATTTAAGGGCAACAGTCAGGATGACAAAACGTAGTTCCAAACAAACTTCTTGAGAATATTATAATTTAGTACTAAAAATCTCTTCATTAACTATCACAGCGCTGCCGGTGAGTTATGATTATATTGTTACTACTATTACTATTATCACTAGTGAACTATTGATAAAAAAAGGCGTTATTATTATTAAAAGAAAAACATACATGTATACGCACTCCTGCACATACTTATATACATATATAACGTTTACACATATAGAAAGCGATATTGGAATAACATTTGTATTATGCTAATATTTACTGAAGGGCATTGATAACTTATTTTAGAAGTAACTTTTTCTGCATTATTAAATGAAAGTACTGAAACCAATGTGAATAATTTTTTTTATTTATGACAAGTGGGGAATCTATATCTATTTTAAATTTATCTCTATATTCTTGATATATAGTCTAGTGAATTGTATCAGGAGTATTCGTCTTGCAGTATTGACAGTTTGGTTGTGTTAGTTAAATTGAATCTGTACAGATATTTGTCGACGGCATAGCACGTTGAGTACGGCAGCTTTCCGCCGAATCGCCGAAGTTAAACAACAGACTTGGATGGGTCACCATCAACTCAGTGAGTTCTTGGTATCTCCCAATTCGCCTGGCCGGCACGGGAGATTAGGCTATTTTCTCCCCAATTTATTTATTTGGGAGAACCTACGTATAGCAGTGGATTCGATATAGGTTTAAAAAAAAAAAAAAAAAAAAAAAACATATTTACCGAAGTTACCATGACCAATTTGTGAATTAAAAATGATTATATGCATATTTTTATAATTGATCTTATTCAGGATATCAGGAAAAAATGAGTGGGTAGTGTTGCCTAAATCCTAGTACGATTACTAAATAATGTAGATTTTGTTTCTAATAATTTTTTAAACTAGTTTGATGGGCAAACAAAAGTCAATATCAGAAACCCCAAATTTATCTAGGTAGGAGATTGACTTAACTTAGAGATTCTGAATTCAGAAATAATGACCCAGTCAATTAGAAATAGGTCAAGGGGTAGGATATTGGCTAGCACACAGGCAGCAAATGATGGAGCAGTCTTGTATAATGAGAATATGTCTAGTATAAACTTTCTTTGCTGTTTATTAACTCATTTTTTGTTTTATCTTTATTTATATAAGTGGCACACGCATAATAATAAATGCCTGGGTAAGACCCTAATATAATATCACCCTTTCTTTAAACCGAAGCCTATAATTATTGGAAATAACTCTAATTAGTTTGCTATATCATTTGATGCATTTTGTATTTACGTCTTCAATATGGGCAATGAAAGTATAGTTAACCCAAAATAATTAATTTTAGTAGTTGTTTGTATTGCTTGGCCAGGAATAATTTAAAGTAGTTTGATATTTTCAAGAGAGAAACACAGGCCTCGTTCAGTAATGTTCTCCTCAAGTTTTTTACATACTATTTCAATCTTATTAAGATTAGTATATTTAGTGATTTTAAAAGACATGCACAGATCATCAGCATATGAAATCAAGTGTGTGTGAATATTTAGTGAATTACAGAAGTCTCCACGTCATGGTGTACCTTTGAATATAATACATTCCACAGTGTGGGCCCAAAAATACGAAGCCTTGTGGGACTCCACAACTGGTCCTTAAAGCTACACGATTTATTAATCTCCAAGCGAGAAACAGTAGCCGATGATAATGTTTTTGAGGGATGGATTAACAGGCTGGTTTTGGAAAATTTTAATAATTCCAGAACGCAAACAATTATCGGAGGCACCAATTTGGTTTCAGAAAAAGACATGCGACCATTGAACAAGTACACCGAATTGTGCATACTATTCAAGAAAGCCTTGAAACTAAACAAGTATGCACGGGTGTGTTCTTGGATGTCAAGCAAGCCTTTGACAAGGTATGGCATCATGGTCTGCTGTATAAATTGAAAAAAATATTACCGCATCCTTTCTATTTCCTTCTAAAATCCTACCTTGAAGATCGCACATGCCAGGTTAAAATACAAAATCAATTGTCTGATATCTATCCTGTATCTGCTGGCGTGCCTCAAGGAAGTGTCTTGGGTCCGGTGCTTTACTTAATTTATTATGCTGATTTTCCAGTTGATAATAACGTGATAACAGCTACGTTTGCTGACGACACAGCGTTGTTAGCTGTTGGTAAAGACAATAGTGAAACTACTAATAAGCTTCAAAAAACCCTGTTAAATGTTGAAAACTGGCTGAGACGTTGGCGTATCAGGGTAAACGAAAGCAAGTGCACACAGGTTGATTTCACATTGCGAAATTTTATGTACCAACCATTAAAAATAAATGGGGTAATTATTAGCCAAGAAAAAGATGTCAAATATTTAGGCATGTATTTAGATAGTAAACTTACATGGCACAAGCATGTTAATCAAAAAAGAAAACAGTTAGATTTAAAACTGCATGGATTAAATTGGCTTCTTGGCAGGTACTCAAGTTTATCACTGGAAAATAAACTTCTGGTCTATAAAATAGTCTTAAAGCCTATTTGGACATATGGTTTAATGTTGTGGGGTTGCGCAAAAGATGTACATGTAAATAGAATTCAGCGATTTCAGAACAAGGCCATAAGACTCATTGTTTCCCCACCTTGGTACGTATCGAACCATACATTGCATCGAGACTTAAACATCCCATATGTAAAAGATGAGGTTAAACGTGCTGTTGATCGATATGTAAGTCGTTTGGAGACACACACAAACATACTGGCGATCAGTCTACTTGACACTAGTCTAGATGTTCGCAGGTTAAAACGTAGACGACCGTTTGATCTAGCCTAATTTCTCAGTGGGGTCCATCATTGGATGCTAACCCCTAACATGTTACTTCGCGTTTCAGTCCAATTGCTGGATGGCTGCCTGGCCAGTTGTAATTAAAAATATATTTAAAAAAAAAAAAAAAAAAAAAAAAAAAAACTTTTATGTCAAAAGAAATTACAAATATGGATGATTTATTGGTTGTTTTTAATAAAAGAAATAAGATTGTATGCGACACTCCATGCAGAGTGTGCTCTGCTAAATCCAAACTTATTAGGGTGTATTTTTTTTTTATCTATTTCATCTATGAGGTGATGATTGATAACTTTTTCATAAATTTTTCCGCAATTGTTAAGTAGAGAAATCGGTGTGAAGGAAGTTATTTCAATTAACCACTTCCCTGATTTTGGAATTAAGACTACATCAGCAGTTTTTCAAATGGAAGGAAAAGTTTCAAATTGAAGGCATTTGTTGATAATCGTATAAAAAAGATTGCGAAAATTAATGTTAACTTTCTTAATAATTTTACTAAATATTTTGTATGTGCCCCCAGCTTTCCTATTGTTTAGTTTTCTAATCATATTGTCAAATAAATTCTCTACTTGTTTTAATTATATTAGAGGAATTTGTGTTTAATGACACTATCAATTTTCTTTGGAAAGAAGTGTTCTAGAAATAAGTTACATTTTTGTTCATAAATGCGACGCACTTTATGTGTAGATAAGTGATATCTGGGATATTTGAAAATTTTCGCGTTTCTTAAAAAGAAATTTACAGCGTCTACCCCAGGCATTTGATTCAGCGATGAATCTCTTCTAACAATTTATTTTAGTTTTAATAATTAATTTTTTATAGTTAAAATTTAAAACTTTATTATCTGACTTATTATTAAGAGTATTTTGCACTTCGTCTATTCCAATTTAGTGGATGTTTAATCGCATACTTTCAATATTCAATTTTTCAAATAATGTACTGATTTAAATTACTTATATTAGCACCAAACATAGCAGGATCATTTACTGCATCAATATTATGAATAAAATTGTCGATGAAAGCTTTATTAATCGCACTAATAACTTTTTCTTGTTTAATTTTATAGTATACTGGCTTATTAAGCGAGGCAGCTGAATAAGAGAAGAGTCTGTGGCCCGTTAGGTCAGCATGCTCTATGTTACAGTTAATCCAATTTAGAATTCTGTAAGAAACAGTTAAGTAATCGATTATACTATTGCCATTGTGATTTTGAAAAGTAGTACTGTTTCCATTCATGATTGCTAAGTCATTGTTAAGTACTAAATCATAAATTGCGGTGGAGTTGCTATTGGATTTGATTGCATTTTCTAATGAAGGGATACGAATGTTAAAGTCGCCGATTAAAATGATATTTAAGTGGCGATTGTGTTTAATTATAATCCCTAACTTTTGCAGATAGGGCTGCCTGTCCTGGTTTGGCGAGGGATAACATCCTATAAGCAGATAATTACTAACTGTAACTGCAATTATATTCTCAATGGAATAGTTTAGTCTACGTTGGAGGTTTTTTATTAACTTTATTTATATAGGATATATACCGATTATTATCAATATAACTTTGATTATTTTTTAAACAGAGCTTACATATAGCACATATTACGTCTACTCAACGTGATATTGTTGG
The DNA here is from genome assembly GCA_032883995.1 of Coronaproctus castanopsis. NCBI lineage: Eukaryota > Metazoa > Arthropoda > Insecta > Hemiptera > Monophlebidae > Coronaproctus > Coronaproctus castanopsis. The sequence goes on along the minus strand of CM065052.1, from coordinate 63,492,878 downwards.
GACTATTTACGTTTTAATCAAAGATGCCGACATCTCTAGAAATGTCGCTATATGGGGGAACAACTGTAGATTATCCAGATAGAGAAGGAACGAAACATTATACGGGGGTATAATACATGGAGAAAGTAGCAAGACAAGGATGGACTTAGAAACAAGAAAAAGAATATTACGTTGCTACGTTCGGTCTGTGCTGCTTTGTTCGTGAACAGATAAGGTGACCAACCGAGAAGTGCTTAGTAGGTGCAATGTCAACAAGTTACAATTAATGGATGACATAAAAAGTAGAAAAATTAAATATATCGCTCACAAAATCCGAGTAGAAGTGCTACTTCAACCTAGCAGAATTTCAAGAAAGACACTTAGAGGAAAAAAAATGTAAATAATTACCACAAATACAGAAATTGAAGATTTCGTCAAACTAATTGAATCAGGCACATGCCGATGTATATAGAGTTCGTGATGTGCAACTTCCTGAAATTGTACTTTTGTGATGATGATATATATATATGTTCATACGATCAAATTGTGTATATTTTAGTTGGTTCAAAAGGAAAACAAAGACAAAAAACATCATTGTAAAAGGAAAAAGGAAGTTTTTTTTTATACAGCTTACTGTAAAAATATTTCGAACGTTTAGGGATGCCAACCTCCCATTTAAAACACAAGTTCCTGCGAGTTTTATGTATATTATTATAGATATATATGTATGTTTGTTTTTTGTTTAGTGGTATGTATGTATATATATGTAATGTGAAATATATATATGTGTGTGTGTGTAAACATTTTTTAAATCAAACTTCATGTTGTTCACTTTTGAAACCCTAATGGAACGGAAAATATAGTATCATTAATATCTTTTTTCCATAAACAAAATATCTAGCTAATGTAACAGGCATTTTCTTAGTAGACGTGCTTTATCGCATTAAATTTTGCATACTTGCAGGCAAACTTACACACACACATATATATATATATGTACACGTACATTAGTTAAATACTGTCTGCGAAATAAGAACTACGATCCGAAACGTAAGTAATTTTTTAATGATCAAAATTTAAACTTAGAACTATATGACGTAGTAAAAATGTAAGTATAAAATCACAATTAAGTCTGGTAAAATGTTATGTATTCTCGATACTGCTGCATGGCGCTGAAAGTTGGACTTGTTAGAGAAAAAATTAGATGCCTTCGAAATGTGGATATATCGAAGAATTCTTAAAGTAAAATGGACGGACGAAATTAAAAACTGTGAAATATTAAATCGTTTAAATAAAAACAGGGAAATAGTAAAAGAAATCAAACATCTGGAAACAGACCGCCGGGGAGAAGAAAATCAATACGGTTATAAAACTTAGCGCAGCGATATAAAGAAACATAGTTGAATTCACACGGAATGCATCAGATAGACAAAGAATTGGCAAAACGTTTACCATGATGACAGAAATTTAATCTTAATCAAACGGATTACAAAACATATGTTGTGTGTCATTATCGTTGTACTATCAGCCATTGTACTTTATAAGACGCTGATTATATGCAACGCAATAGATGTTATACGGAGCGAAGTGCCATACCGTCTTGCTTATACAATTATATAGCTGTAAAAAAAATAAAAAAATGTTATACACTGTCTGACAATTGACAGTCTAGCATATATATAGGATGACCCAGCGAAGACGGAAGGTTTTATTTTTTGAACACCTCAAAAACTACTCTACCAAAATTGCTGAACAACGTTTTTATTTAAAAATAGAGGAACGTATGATTAGCTAACAATCATTTGTGAAATTCAATCAGACGACCGCCATTAACGGAAATATATTAATTCGGTCTTTAGGTCGCTGAATTTTTGAAATTTCTTCAGAAATCCGAGTTTGCAATTATTCCAGATCTCGTGGACGTGTTTTGTAAACGCGACTATTCACAAGAAAAAATCTGGAATGGTCAAATCTGGCGAGTGGGGTAGCCGAGCGAAATCCGTACGATGCGATAATATGAGGTTACCAAACGCTTCTTTTAGTATTGCGAGCGTTTCTGCCGAACAGTGGCATGTCGCACCATCTTGTTGAAACAATGTACGGGTCAGACGACGACGAAGTAAAGGAAGAAAAAAGAGTTTATTAACTCGATACAGCGCGTTTCTTTGTTTACAAATCCGGATAGCTGATAATGAACTTCGTCGCTTATCAAAAGATTGTTAAGGATCTCTCTTCGTCTTCGATTTTTTTCAACATCGTTTCGGCAAAAAGTTTTCGTTGTCCATGGTCGGTACTTTTTAATTCCTGAGTTATTACTAATTTATAAGGATGAAATTTCAAGTGTTCCAGCAATATACGGCGGATAGATTCTCTCGACAGGTTTAAAGAAGTCTCACGACGATGAGCAGAGCTAGGACTCCGAATGATCGCTGTTCGAACTCGATCGATACTTGTGATGGTAAGAACCATTTTTTTTTCTTTATCCAGGACGTTTTTTATCCGTCGTAGAAGCAGTCTCCCCGAAAGTATTCAACCCACCTTAAAATTGAATTGCGAGATGGTACCGGTTTACACCCTGTTACTTTCAATTCTTTTCAAAACTTTCTTTGCACTGTCGTGATCGATTCATGCCGAAAATAATGTTCCATACAAAACGCCCGCTCCTTCTTTTTATAGGATGCGGGCAAAAACGAATCTGTAGTGTGTACACTAAACGTGGAGCACTCGGTTTGTGTTGTAGCAGTGTTACCAACTGCACTTTTCAAAAAACAAAACCATCCATCTACTCTCGGTCACCCTATATATATATATATATATATATATATATATATATATATATATATATATATAAAATGGACAATTATTTTTATCAACTAATTAATTAATATATGTTCTGACAGCAATGCCGGTTTAACGAAATCCGCCCGGTGTTGTGGCCAATTTTTGGAAAATTAGTTTGTTTGGGATTTATATATATTGAAAATAATTTAATTTTTTTTTTTATCATCGTCGCGATCGCCAAGTTTATTTGGAATTTGTAAATACGGAGTCAACGTTTATTAAGAATTTATGTACGCATGAGTTGAATCTTATTGTGAATTAATTTTTTTAACTTCTTCGCGGTTCACGTCAAATTCATTAATTGTCGATAATTTTTTGGACGCTAGTTTATTAAGTTTTACTTAATTCTGTCGTGAATCGGCAAATTATTAAGAATTTACGAGAATATTTATGAATAAATAACAAATTTCTATTTAAAGATTATTATATGTAATAATTAATCACCACTAGTAATTGACTTAATTTGGCATACATTTTACGAGGCCAATTTGTTAAAAATTAATTTTATTGGATATAATTTTTATTTATTTTATTATTCACTTTTATATTTAATTATATATACATATATATATATATATATATATATGTATATATATGTATATATATAATATATATGTGTATATATATATATATATATATATATATATATATATATATATATATATATAATTATTCGGCCGACGGCTTCTACTTAAATAAAGACCACCTTGATTTCCGCCAGTTCAGCTATAGCACGTGGACTAGTATTATCCGATCTCGTTACTGTCTTACACAGTTCATCAAATACTACTAAATTTATACTCTAAAATCGGTGAAATGTTGTATATCCATTAATTATTATTATTTATAGAGATAAGCGTGCTAATAAATATATATATTTTATCATCATCAGAGTACTTGTAGGCTGGTTCGCACCATGTACCAACCGTTTCCATTCAAGCCGGTCGCAAATTTCTGTCTTTCATTCCCGAGAAGTCTATATTCTACTTTATTTTAGCACTATGTCGACGAACGTTGTACGTGGTCTTCCACGTGACTTCCCTTGTCTTGTCTTCAGTAACATCTGTCAGAAGATTTTTATTCTAGCGTAAGACGTGACCTAGCCATTTAAGTCGTATCTTGCAGATATTTTGTAAAGTACTTTTTTTTCATTTAATCTTTCTTTATTGTTCACTTTCTATAGCCAATTAGTTTTCTGTGGACGCTGTCAACATCACATTTCAAAAGCTGCTAATTTGTCACGATCTCCTTTCTATCATATAGTGCCACTGACCGTGCTAAAGTTTCAACCAAGTTTTTGCATATGTTAACGGACATTGTTTTCTGGGAACAAGTGCGTATTTATAGTTGAAAGTTTTTTTCCTCTTTAAGAACAATCCATATTATTATGGTCTGCTCTAAATATTTGTATCCGAAGTATTCATCGGCTATTTTCATCTCACCTATTATATACGATTTAAATAGTAGATATCTAACGAGGTAGAAGTTTTCCATACCCTATTGAAAGCCTGCTTAACATCTAGAAATGCAGCCGTTCGGATATTCTTGTTTAAGCTATTTTTAATAATCTTCGTTATACGATGAACCTGCACTATAGTATTGTGATGCTTAAGGAAGATTGTAGATAATATTGGAGATAATCGTTTTGAAACTACATTTTCCAGTACCTTTGAAAGAACACAGGAAGCAACGTAGTAGGCCTGTATGATGGAAACCAGTTCAGATGATTTACCAGACTTCAGTGTTTATCTGAGAAAACTTCCAACCCAAAAGGAAAATATCGGTTACGGACGACGTCGTTATATATTTGTGCTACGAATACAATATTTTTACGTGGTAACTCATTTGAAAGCTCTCCCGCTGTGATTAGGTCAAATCTGGGTAAGTTTACTGTATCTCGCTCGAGGTGACCGGTGTTATAGGTAGACATATTTACAGCTGTTTTTCTAAGTATTTAGCCATTCGGTGCGAATACATCTTAATGATAATTCGGAAAGAGCGCCGCTTTATCGAATTTAGTAAGTTTTTCAACTGGCGGAATATGCGCAATTGGCCGCTGAAAACGTTTGGTCACTCTCCACAGTGAATCACCACTGTGTTTAGTCGGCAATAATCTCGATAGAAATGTTGCGAGCGTTTAATTTTTATATTCACGCAATACTTTAAGCAGTTGCTTGATTTTTCTATTTAGTCGCGTTTTAATATCCGGATTTCTCGTCGTGCTCCATTAATTATCTCTTTTCACCTAGAAATGTAAATATATGTTTTGGGCACATTATTAAACCCTTTAGAAGGCGCGACAGTCGGAGTGGCACGGGGTATTTTGAATGGCTTCCGTTAAGTTTTGTTTAGCGACGTATTAAACATTTATGTTGATCCTAGATATTATTTAAACAAAGATTAGTTTTATCTTTGAAAGGCGTGGCTAGGATGATCTCATTATTGGCAAAATATTCGTCGTTAATATAGCTAACGATTGTTCCGACTATAGGTCGAAATGAGAGTCTGCTCTCGTGTATAAAGATGATATTCCTTTTGTTACAAACTAGTCCAGCAGATCAGGTTTTCTTTTACGTTCTCGAAGCCAGTAAGTAGGTTCAGCCCCAGAGAAATAACCTAGATTTTGGATGGAAAATGATTTTTTCAGAATTCCCTCTGGTATTGTTTAAACAAGAGCCCCATTTGCGACTTCAACAGATACGAATTTCACCCCAATGACTCGAAATACTTGACGAGTATGTTTTTATCTAGTCGCTCATTTGGAGAGCAGTATATACGCCGAAAATAGGTTCCGTTAAATGAACGTAATTCTACCGCGCAAGCCTCTATTTTTTTTCCCCGAATAGATTTTCTCCTCATAGAGCTCGATTGTTGTTCATTTTTAGTGAAAATTGCATTAACGCCGCGAGCATTATTAAATGACCTATAAGATAACATCGTGGTTGGGAATATTGAAAACTGTTTTATTTGTAAAATACGTTTCAGAGATGAGCAGTATATCGATGAAGTGAGATTTTAGAAATAATTCTATATCCAACTTACGTTGTAACGCACCATTAACGTTTTAAAGTGCATTTCTTAATGAAATTACAATTATTTACCAGTTAATAAATAAAATATCACATCTGATTCATTAACTGTTGAAACGCGTTGTTTAATTCACTCAAAAATACGAATGCGTCTATACTGGTAGGCGAGTTAGTTATACGTTATACTACCACCACCACTATTTGAGGGACCAACGCCACTATAAATATTATCGATAGAATTAAATACCGTGTTGGCGCCGTTGATTTCTAACGTAACTTTCGCATACGGGTAATAGAATTTTATTTGCACTTTGTAGGATAATATATTATTACCGCAGCCTGTGAAAAGATTCGGTTTATCAGCTAATGCTCTGCATAATATTTCGCATTGTATTATTTGCGATATATCTCGCATTCCTTATAATTGAAGGGATGTTGCTACGCACCTCGGCGATATATGACCATCATTCTCAATGTTTTTTTACGACATAAACATCTCCTTCTCATTTAAAACAACTCCCTAAAACAACTCATTCGAAAAACAGTCACCCAACTTTTGGACCATGTACGACGGACTATTATTCTCTCTTTCAAAAACGCGTCTTATAATATTCGACAGGAAACGGAATATTCTTTCCTCCACTAATACTTTATAATACTCCGATAAAAATTTTTAAAAACTTTGAAAAAATTGTACGTCCTTTCTTTTTCAACTCGCAGTTAACCTAACGACGTAATATAACACAGTTCAAGGATAAATGTTTGAAATTGTTAAACATCTTCAAGTATCTAAATAAAATTATAACTTACATGCCAAAATACTAATATATTTCTACAAATCCAATAATTCATAGTAGACTAAACTGTGGGTGCGAAGTTTATTCGAGGCGCCCCAAAAACTGCAAAATGGCCTACAAACCATCCGCCACTCTGCTCTCCATCTATAGCGGTTACCACACATTACCATCTGTAAACATTTCTTACGGCTACCCTAAATGATTTCAATATAAATTATAACTCAAATTACCCCCCACACACACACACACACACACACAAGGAAAGGGATTATACATACCAATACAATTCTTCTGCAATATATGAATACGACCGAACACGAGTTCATTAAGAAAGCAAATAACTTAATAAATAACTATTTACTAGCAACATTACCGACGGCGCCTCATCTGTATTCCGTTCTATTAATAGTACTACAGCAGATTATACATTAACGATTTACGCTATCCACTAAATCGAAAAATTCTCTCGTTAATCGCATACAATCCGTTCTTTGCCAATTATCAGTATCCGTCTTATGGGTTCCGATTCGTAAGTGAATTGTGGAAAATCTATAAATCCCGGCCAACTCCAGAACACAGCCATCGATTACTTCATTCACCACAATAAAAGTGGAATTCGTTACCACCATAACTTCCTTTTTGCTATCAAACCCGATGCTAGCATCTGGAAATCCCCAATTTATCCCGTCTCCAAATATATAGCAGCTTCGGCCTTGGTCACGCATCAGTCTCTCATAATCATCTACTTCAACGTGCCAATCCTCGTGTTTTTTATACCTTTTGTTAACTCTCAACCCCTTCTCTAAATTTACTATACTGACCCCATGTTCATTCTCGTAGTCGTTCAACTATTCCTTCAGTTATACAATCGCTTTCCTCTTCTAATCGCATACACTACATTTAACTGTTAAATCAACACGGTACTATAAAAATAAGAATAAAATAAATAAAATAAATCGCTAGATTATTGTACGGAAGAGTATTCACTAAGTTAACAATAATGTAAAAGAAAGTTAATTACTTTAAGACCGTAACAATTAACGTAGCATACAGTATAAGTATCGAGAAAAATTATCGAAATATTAAAGCGTTAGCTGATATATACATATTTATGAAAATCCATATAATTACTAGTAATAGACATTATCTCGTTAGATTTTCAATAGAATTCTAAGCGACGTTGAACCTTTAAATTCCACGATAAATTTTTAAATAAAATGTCGAATAATAAAATAAGTACCAAAATAAGAAACAGCGACAACTTCTTAACGGATAAGAAGTACAGGACGATGAACGGGGATGTTAGGAAGGAAATTAAACGAACGATATTTATGGGCGAGACAAATAAATAAAATCAACGAGTAATAAAACTTGGCCAAAACTTGCGTTATACGAGCAGAACAAGAATACTGCGATGTTCGTTAGAATTCGAATAAAGAAAATTTATTACGTTTTCGATAGATGATGAACTCGCGAAGAATTCCTACTGATACAAACAATATATACATAGTATACATTCGCCAATTCTTATTGCAATGTATATGGGTGTGTTACAGTTATATGCATATATATGTCTAACGCGTGTTAGTATGAACATATATATATATATGTATGTGTGTGTATCGATAGGTTTTGATAAATACGGTAATGAAGTGAATCGGTTATCGTTTAGGAAAATATACGATAGTCAATGAATAAAGATAGTAAGCACCCGTATATAGATAACGATCATTATAATGACACAATAGATTTTTGGCATGCAAATTCGCATACTAAAGCGTCGGAAATGAGAGCACTGTAAATTACATGCCGTTACAGGAAACTGTAAAAATCATGGACATATTTCATGAAAATAGATATTATATATATATATATATATATATATATATATATATATATATATTCTCATAGAAACATTGTATATGCGGTGATGCATCTTTAAAATACATTATTATTATGATTATAACTGTTATTAACATTATTATTATTATTATTATTTACTTTACAAATTATTATTATCGCTATTATTATTGAAAAATGGATTCATCAAGATGAAAGGCGCCTGTTATTAAGGAAATGAACAGAGTTCTTACGCCTTCACTATCATTATTTTAGAACGGGGTGTGCGTCAAACGGTGTGTACTCTTAATGGAGAAATAAGAAATGAGATTTTCGATAGAAAGTGACGTAAAATAGGTTAAACGATATCTTTTATGTTTGCTTCAACGCGACACTTTCCAATTCGAGCTCACAGTATTATATGTATATATTACAATTATATGTATGTTTATATATATATATATAAATATATATATATAGTGAGAGAGAGAGAGAGAGTGAGGTAGGGCGAAACGGAAACAGAATGAGACAGATGCATAAGTAGACACTACCCTGATAGTTCTCTATTGTGCATGCAAGCTTATAGATACACACTCACCCTCACATATAGATGTCGATATCTTATCTATCTATCTAATCATACATACAAATCGTAGATGATCAAACGAGTTAAACAAAAACCCCCACACACACACGCACACCCACTGGCATAGGTCGAAAATAAAACCGCACAAATTCGACAATTTATAAGGTGTCCGAAAAATTATGGGAAAATTTTTCAATTCCGTACTTAAAATTTAAGGCCAGTAAGTAAGCGAAACGTCGAATTAAAAAAAAATACTAGAGAGCCGACGTGGGTAAACCTGCTTTCAGAAAGTGACAAAGAATTATAGTTATCGGAATATTTTCGAAATGATTTAACCCTCTCAGTCACAATGCCCTCTGTATAATTATGAAATTTTAAGGTCTGATTCAAAACAGTTTTATCTGATGGTGATCCAATTGCTATGGAAACAGCACCTCTGTTTCTTCGAACTATAAATACGATTAGTCTTTTGCCCATAGCAGTAGTACTTAGTACCCGTAAACTAAATTAACTTTCAACCCTTTTAAATCACACGCAGCTTGAACGCAATTGTCGGCGAAATAAATGTCTCTAACGTAACGTGTAGCACATTTATAAAGAACTATGAACGTACTTTTAAAAAAAACCTGTAAATAGGATAGGTACTAAATACATTCTTATCTAACGCTAGTCTTTCCGTCAAAGCTTGATGTGGACTGCTTTCCAGATAAAATATTATGTACACACACACATATATATATATATATATATACACGTAACTACTTTTGCGATTGCAGGTATCCTGGATACGACGAAAGGATTATCATCTGCTTACGGTCGGTTTAACAACATACACGCTAGATGAAAGATTTCAATCGGTTCACTATCAACATTCCGAGGTATTTATTTATAATTCAACATCTCGAAATTAATACTTAAAATATATGCGAATGAATTTCGTTAATTTATTATTTTTTCGCAACTCGAAAATTATGTTATTATGATGATTTACTATTACCGTCATTTATATTACCAGTAGAATAGCTAATAAATACATTGCAGCTTACAAGATGTTTACTGCAACACAGACACATGCTAATATTATAATTTCTAGTCGTAATAATTCGACGTTTGATACAATATAATTGTTTTACAAATTACATATATATATATATATATATATATATATATATATATATATATATTATTTATATATATATATATATATAGTGTACGAATGTTGCTAAAACAAATTCCTTGCTGTATATCAACATGTTTGTTGTATCACCTTTTTTTCTATTCAAAGGCATCGGTGACTTCGAAATAATATTTTTTTGAGGGTGTGCTGTATGATATAAAAAAAAAAATTGTCACATCTGGTTCATCGGCTGTTATCTGTGCAGGCAACCGATGCTTTTTCAATTCTAGTATAGCTGTTAAATAAGCTGTAAAAAATTAAAAATACAAATTCATCAAATTCTGCCTTTTTCGTGTACAGTTAGAAATGGCCGATGTAAAAGTTGTACGAAAACTAATACAATATTAAAAAAAGGATCATATAAATAATAAAAGAAGAATTACTGATGAAAGCGGACTTAAATATTTTAAACTAAAAAAAAAAGTTGTCAAATATGTTCAAGATATTAAAGTAATATCTTTTCTAACAATATACGATCCATACGAACGAACAACGAGAATTACACAAACGGAAAGCTGACCACAATGGATAACCTAGGTTTGATCACGCACGTGGTTCACTAAAAAAAAACATCAGATCATCTACACACGTTCTATATATTGTGTAGAGGATTGTTGATGTTAAATGATGAAGAAATCTTAAATTTGGCATGTAACTTCTGTAAGGCAAGAACTTCACATTGGTTATCTATATCGTAACTCATTTACTCGGGGTAAGTACCTGATACGCGGGCGATATAATTTTTTTTATAAAATTTATACTGAATATTATTAACCTAATTTATTTATATTAAAATACAGATTCCGTACAACTGAACTAATATAGTTCAATTGATATCGAAAAAGCTACCAACTTACACAAGCTAATACGTAATAGTAAGAAAGAGTAATTGGCGATAAGACTGTGCATGCTGATAAAATACAGCGTAATGGAGAAACTGTACGATATAATATGAAATTTTGGAATTTCTTTGTGGCGGGTTCTTTCACTTTATACGATAGATTATACACAGTAACAGAAATATACAGAATCGTTTAAAAGTGCATCTAGAAATTCTTCATCGAAAATGTCAATTACACGAAATTTTAGTTTTATTACCACCTACAGGTATTATGGTGGATTGTGAAATTGCGTTATTTTATAGACATAAGGTTCAAATTACAATTTTAAAATTTATATATAAAAAAAACAACATGTTTGTAACCTTCGAAACAACTCTACCCCGAAAAATTGAATTTGAATGATAAATGCGTGGTTTGAATTTTAAATTAATTCTAAATTTTAAATACAGGTATGTAAATAACAATTTCGACAAAATTTAGGTAATTTTTTGGCGATTTTTTTTACGATACTTTCAAACAAAAATGTGGCGATTATTTGCGCTATACCGTCAACCTTTAACTAGTCGCCGCGCACTATAAAATTACATAACTAAAAGTCACATTGTCGGAATTTTAAATTATGTTTTTTATTTATGTAAATGTAGTAATAAAATGTGTCAATCGGTTGTTATAATAAAGATTAATAATATATGAAAAATGAAAAAGGACGCAATATCTACGATTTGTAATATCGAATATAATAAGTACCGTGTTAACATCGTACTATTCAGAATCACTACTAATAAAATTAACACGATATTTATAAATTATTTACACTATATGGTTCTTGCACATAAACATTTTAGAATTTTTCCCCACGATTGTAAATGACACATTTTCCTATTTTTTTTTCTCATTTTTTTTCATTTTTTTTTTGTGAGTGTGTTTTTGTTTTCGGTGGTTCTACAGAATCTGTGTCGACAATTTTCTTCTTCAGCGTCAGGTAAATCAGATAAATAAATATTTTCCTTAGAATTCAAACATTTCAACACTTCGCATTCTCTTCTAAATTTCTACCATTTATCGAGTGACATCCTAAATATAAATGAAAAGCACATCAAGATGAATTGCATAATGTAAAAACTTATTTACACGTTTTATAATAAATCTAATTATTATTAAAAAAAAAAAAAAATGAACATAAATGCGATAAAATAAATTCGTTATTTTAGTATAGAAAATATATATATATATACCTTAACAATAGAATTACACAACTGGTCGCGCGTTGCAATTTTGTAAGACAGGTTCCATTATTTATTTATTTTTTTTAAACAAATAAGTCACTATTTAAACAGAAAACTTAATATTCGAAGAATACAGATCACGCTGATAGGTTACATGCAAGGCCATTTATCTTATACGCGTAATAGAGCGCTGATGGCGATGTAATTTGCCTCACTGTTGCAAAAGCTATGGTTTCTTAGGAGTACGGTGCCGTTTTCATGCGGTGGTAATAATACGTTGAATGACGTCGTGAGAACGTTCACAATGGAAACAAAGGATGGTGTTTTCTTAACCCGTAAGTAACACACTACAAAAAACTTAACTTTAACACATACTTGGGTGACAGTGACCCACCAACTTTTTTTTTAGTAATTTCACTAATTCAAAAAATTAAAAAATTAGAGATATTGGTGCAGAGCATATTTATAAACATAATAGTTTAAGAAATAACTTTTACAACATTAATTATTAAACTTAATATAAAATTACAAGAATATAAAAATAGTCATGAAAAAATGTTTCTTTTTGAAAAATGCGTTTATTTTAAGCAGTTTTAAAATCACATATGAAATTACAAAATTATAAAAATGATGGAAATTAATGTTGGCACAATAATAAATAGAAAAACACAAAAAATATAATATTTACAATAATAGGGGAAAAAATGTCGAACCAAACTTTTTACAAAAAATACAGAAATTTCACCTTATTTTCAGTTTTTATAATTACAACAAATCGTCAGCGCATTTTGGACAAATCACTTGGACGCACTCGCCACAAAGAATTGCAGAATATTTACATGTTTTGTTTCCTTTTCTGTCTCTTTTAGCCGGGCAAACAGAACATCTTTTTCTCTTTGAAGTTGACGGTGTTGATGCTGCGCAGCTTCCTGTATAGGCTGAATATTTTTTTTTCATCTATATTTATAATTTTATAAATAATGTCCCTTATGTTTCGTTGTAAGGTTGGTGCTAATAATCGTCTACGCATATGTGGCTCTGCTAACTCCACACTTAGTCTCATTAAAAAATTTCGACGATCCATATTCTTGCACTCGATGCTGGCTATTTGAGATATTATAATATGAGCGTTGACTCTCCTGCTACGTCTAATGGTCAACGTCTTGAGCGTCTACCTGTAGCATAGTTGCTACATTTTTTGTCAAGCGCGTCAACACCGCCTTTAGTCTCGTTATAGAACAATATTATTTCCGGTTTACCTAATTCTACGTCTATCGAATTTGTGTGATGCATTGTAGAGACCAAATTGACAATTTTATTACGTTTTGGAACATATGAAACCAAAGTATGTCGTCCGGCAAAACCGAATAATGATGAACCGACTGTTTTATTCTTGCTGCTTGTAAAATGATTTGGCAGTTCCATTTTGTTCCTTTTTATGGTTCCTACATATGTTAAACGCATTTTTATTAACTCGTCTATCAGCTGGATCGAGGTGAACCGATTGTCCCCAGTAATGTTTCGATTAATATTTTTAATCGGTTCTGCTAGACGCAAAACAACTGAAGTGGGTATCAGCAGTTCGTTCCTAGGTCTTGGTTATATAACTGACCGGCCAGAATATACTTCTGCACTTATACAATAATGCATTTTTGCGATTTGATAACAAATTAACCCGAGAAGAACGTAGAAAGCAGGACAAAATTCCACATATATCATCTATTTTTAATAGATTCATATTGAACTGTCAAAATAATTATTCACCGGGAGAGAATTTGACAGTTGATGAAATGTTAGTTGGCTTCCCAGGTCGCTGTTCCTTTAAAATGTACATACCATCTAAGCCAAAGAAATATGGAATATTCCATATTTCTTTGGCTTAGATGGTATGTACATTTTAAAGGAACAGCGACCTGGGAAGCCAACTAACATTTCATCAACTGTCAAATTCTCTCCCGGTGAATAATTATTTTGACAGTTCAATATGAATCTATTAAAAATAGATGATATATGTGGAATTTTGTCCTGCTTTCTACGTTCTTCTCGGGTTAATTTGTTATCAAATCTGATAACTGTCAATAAAAAAAGCAACCTGCTCTTTGATAAAATTGCTCGGAATACGTCACTTTCTGTGCCATCTACTGCATATAAGCTACGCAAATCTTCATTATGTGATTTGCAAGCTCCCCAAATGTAACATAATCCTAATAACGCTCTAATTTCTACTACGTCAGTTTGATGTGTGTAGCTAAGTTTAGAATTTACTGGGATTAATTTTATTTTTTGGTTTGTGTATTCAACAATATCATTTAATATATCGTCTGATAATAAAAGATTCCAAACGGTGGCTGGTGATGGATTAGAGAGTTCACGCGCATCGCCTTTAACACCTGGAAGATGAATTATAATATTATGTGCAGCAGTTCTTCCACGTATAGCAGGTACTTTTGCCCATTTATATTTATTTTTGCCATAAAAATAATTGTTACTTACTTCTGTTGTCTCTATATCTTCAAAAATATCACTTTCTCACTATTACTTTCATGGTAACACTTCGGAAACGTTTTCTGACTCACTATTACTATCTATATCACTTTCAGGAGGGCTTCTATCTGCCACCTGATCTAATGTTAAAAAACGACATAATCTTTTTAAATTTAAAAAAAGTTTCACTAAATACACACTTGTGTCACGCTGACCCACAAGTTAAAATTACTATTAAATTAAAATGCACAGCCACTTGGTTGATTGGTGAATGCAAACGTTGGCAAGTGATAAAAGATTACACAAAATATAAAATCAGTGTTACCAATATTTAGGAAAAAAAACTGTAAAGAAAAATGGGTCACAGTGACCCAAGTGTGTTAGTTATGGGGAAGCGGCAATTGTTACCGTTGTAAAAAAAACTTGTGAAATCGCGGCAATGTTGCTTTTAAAGCGGTCATCAGTACGGTGATGAACAGTGAACGTTTTATCATTGTACGGTGATATAAATCGGCAAATATTTTAGTTTTATTTGTATTCAAAACTTTTCAAATAAGATGAATGAAATTATTTGGAGTAGCTGTGACGACGAAATACTTATTATAAGAAATCACGATGTTTTATATAATATAAAAAATAAAAATTATTGGAAACCCAATTAAAGCTAAGCTTGTGGTATGAAATTGGATAAAAATTAATAAAACCGGTATAGTAACAATGTGAAACACAGTTTACTATAAATAATGAAAAAATAGAATAGATGATAAATTAGCGTAAAAATTAATAAAACAGGTATATATATATATAAATAATGAAAAAATAGAATAGGTGAAACTGAATATATCTGTATCTACAGTTTAAAAAACAAAACCAAATATATTAATAAAGCTAAATCTAAATCGTCCATTTTTACAAAAGTTTAGAAGAATCAAAAAATGAACAGTATTTACACAATTGAACAACGGTGTTTCTAACTTTACACTTCTGGTTCATCGTAAAAGCGGGCATCTATTTTTCACCGTTTTATGACGTCATTCAACGTAATATTGCGTACGCTAAAAAACAGCACCGTATTCCTAAGAAACCATAGCTTAACAGCGCGACTAGTTACGGATTAAAAGCAAATGAGGATAAAAAACCGCTATTTTGGCATCATAGAAAGGCCCAAAAATTTCATTTTGACAACCATACCTACACCTGAAAACAGCTGCATCCGGGATTGCTATACACTATATCTTACAGAGCCACCGATGAATAGACTTTAATTTCATACAATAACAATTTAAATGCATTGAAAGCAGGCTAAAATAGCAATTTGCGAAATAAAAGCAGTTCTGCATCGGATTTTATGGCTTTGATTAGACATGGACAAACTAAATGTCATATAAAAGCTGACATTAAGGAACTTAAGAAAGACTGTGTAGTTCATGTATGTAGAGTTTATGCATGTAGCGAAAAACTACTATAATCGGTAAAGACCAAATTTTGAACTTTTCTCAGAGCCACAGCTTAAAGTTAAATTGATCGCGATAAAGTTCAAAAGAAAGCTTACATATATTATCAAAAACAAGGTTATCTCCATGAATTAAGGGCATTATATTTATATGTACATATATATATTATATATATATATATATACTCATATATACTCGTGTATCGCACATTTACAAATCTCCGAAACGATTAATTTTGTTATCAAACCAATGTGAAAGTGAAAAAGAAGTGTTTCCAATCTCTTTATCATTTTTTGTCGTTAATGTAAGCTTCAATCAATATTAAACAATTATTGAAAATAGACCCGTTTGTAAAAGAATTTTTTCAACCTATTTCACTGATTCTGTTAAATCACACGCACCTCTTCCCCAGTTATCATTAAACTAGATATGCCCCTCATCCAATTTTTCAAAAACCAAACGGATTAATTTAATATACGAGGTTCATGTAGGTTATCGTCAGATGAATATTGTTTGCTACACGCAATCATACATATATATATATATATATATATATATATATATATATATATATATATATATATCCTTGTATTATGTGGATATATGTATATATCAATACATATACGTTTAATAAACCAGGGGAAGTGTCAGATTTTTGAAGCATAAACAATGTTTACATAGTTATCCGCTATTTGTTTGCCCAACAATTTACAATCAAGGGATATCGCCTTTTTTTCACACTGTCCTAAAACACACATCTAACAAACACACACCTAACAAACACACACACACATATATATATATTATATATATCTGGTCGTTATTTATTAAAATGTGTCTAACGTATCCCTTATTCTGTTTACAGACTCGTATGATTTCTTTTAATTTTATTGGAATGCCGTGGAATTAT
The DNA here is from genome assembly GCA_032883995.1 of Coronaproctus castanopsis. Lineage (NCBI taxonomy): Eukaryota > Metazoa > Arthropoda > Insecta > Hemiptera > Monophlebidae > Coronaproctus > Coronaproctus castanopsis. The sequence goes on along the minus strand of CM065052.1, from coordinate 63,475,714 downwards.
TCATGTATATATCACGTGTCATATATATATTTTACACACTTATATTTATGGTTGTAAATGTACATACGTACATGTATAAACTTATATGTATGTATACATAAATATAATACGCGTAAGAAAAATCAACTTATACACTAACGCGTGCATGACTACACATAACTTTTAAATTCCTGGAAGAAGTGACCACCCGCTCGCATTTTCTTCCGTTAAAATCGGTAAATATAAAAATAGTTCTCCCAAATATTCTTTATTTATTTTTGCCACGTTTGTTATGACGTCACGCATAATAAGTATTTGTTGCCGTCAGTTTCTAAGGAAAATTTCATAGTAGGAAAAACGTCTATATACGTCCCAGATAAAACATACTTTTCTAAGGTAACAAATCGTTTTAAAAATAAAAAGATTGCGCCTGTAAATTACCGCGTGACTCTGATACGTTCTGATCACACGGTTGTATCGAATATTGTTTAAATAAATTAAACATAGTCGGACATAATAAATATTGCAACCGCAAGAGTAATGAAATAGAATATGTTCAACATATATGATATAGAAGTATAACAAACGTGATCAAAAGTACGGAATTTGTGTATAGAATTGACTGTACACTTAAATTGAGTGAAACTATTTTGCGAAACCAATTTCCGATTTTTATCTCGGAATTATTTAAAATTAAGTATATAAATATGTATTAAATAATAGTTACCGGTAGCCATATGCTAAATTTTGCAGGCTAGTACAACTTTGTATTATTTTTTCTCGTAATGTGTGATTAAATAGAATAAAAAAAAAAAATCAAATTGGACCAGAAACTGGTTAAACTTTGAAATATATTCTTACGGTTATTTCCTATAGAATTTTCATCTCCCTTACTCGTTAATGTCTTATGCTGGAGAGATAAACTCGTTCGCATCCATCAATTTTGAGATATTGTCAAGTATCACAATGTGTTCGTCCCCTTTACTTGTCGAAGGTGTTTCATAATTAATGATAGATTTGTAATTTTTATATATATATATATATATATATATATATATATATATATATAGATGAACGTTAATTCCCCTTAACGGTTATTAGTGTCCTCATTTCATTTATATTATTATTATTATTATTAGTAGTAGTAGTAGTAATAATAATAATAATAATAATAAACAATTTTTTTCCTAATTTCTCGTATTTTCTTCAATTACTTAAAAAGGGAAAAGTTAATATGGAAATTTAAAATTGAACATTTATATATATATATATAACATAATTATGAATGTATATTTGTATGAACTTAACATCTATACACACAACTACCAACATACATTGATTCGACACACATGCATGTATATTATAAATGTATATACAAACGTTGATGGGTTAATTAACAAAAATGGAATTTTATCGTAGAAAGTATGCGGCTATTTCTAAACTATTATGAATCATCAATTTTCTAAAGTTAAACCAGAAGAAAGTTTTCGTTATGCCATTTTAAAGTTCTCTCTTTCCATTACGTCAAGAGCCTAGCGCTGAAAATTTTAATCATCAAATTTCAACGTAATTCATTTTCCAGCTCTTTCGCGTGTTAATTTCTTATTACATGCATATGTATATTTACGCATACGTGTATATATCTATATATATACATATATATATATATATATATATATATATATATATACATACGTAAAAATTAACTTCCTCTTTTTGAAGCTACATTTCACCGCGAATTCCACAAATATAAAGCAAAAGCCAGATTTATTAACCCGTGAATGAAGCGAATACCAATTCCTCGCGTGAAATTAGCCTACGTTATAAATTTCTTCATTAAGAATGAAAAGAACAGTTTTGATACAACACACACACAAACATATATATATATATATATATATATATATATATATATATGCATATCAACAACAGTTTTATGTGTATATATATTATATGTTTCTTAATGAATTTTATTTAATCTCGATGTAGTTTTCGTGTTGGACAGGCTTAATGTATCTTTTTAATTTATTATTCGTGCCGTTGGCATCTAATTTAAATACATTTCTCGTGGCTTAGCATCTGAATTGAAATCCCGATAGGAATGAATATAATTTTTTGCGGTAAGTTAAATCAACTCGGCTATCTATTCGAATTGGTCGCCGAAAGTCGGTAACAGCTTTCCATGACGAGTATTTCACTTCGGCTACATACCGCCTTTATAAATCTTCAGATTATCGAGGATCGTCGAGTGTCGTCTCCGATTTTCGAGTTAACGGTTCTTTACTTTATTTTACTTGAATCAATACGTAACCACCATTTTTCTGAATATCCATCAAGCACCCGTCGACAATTTTTTTATTTAATTATCCCAGAAAACGACGATCGTTTAATTACTCATCGATTTTAGCGAGTCCATTCGAATTTGAAATAATTATTAATCCATGTCTTCCGGTTGAAGAAGTATTTACGTAATTGGGTTATAAAAAAAAAAAAGAGACGGCGAAGATAATGGCACCCCACTTCGTATTACACCATATTGGCACGCGTCTGTGCAACATTTAACATGCCCTGAATCCTATTCCATATTGTGCCCATACATAATGTGCAGTCATGTTCGACAATGAACAATACGACGACAGTACTCTCATGTCATCCGTGTGTATCCCCATGCTATGTTGTGACTATTAAAGTCTTCGACTACAAATTAGCCGTAAAATTTGACAAAATCCGTTCTAGGTGCTTTATATACTGAGGTTATTTAGCAATTTACAAGCTTCACAGTCATAATCTCCGTATCTTCTTTATCTACAATGCGTACTGTTTCAATCATTATTTCTGGTCTAATAAATATTGCACTTCCATACTTTTTATAGACGCCAAATACACATCATCTATTTTTCTTGGCTTACCTACACTGCGATGGAGCACGTGTCATAGAGTTCTGCTAAAAGAATCTCTTTATCCGTTTTATAGTTAGTGATGTATATTATTGTCTGTGAGGGCCCTAATAATGGGCGTTTCTTACAATTATCGTCCATCCTTTTACATTGCTGAGCGGGGACGGCAGACGTTTGCTGATGCGGAATACAATTCGCTCGAAAATCGCGTAAATCGTTAATATTCATTCTTGTTCTTCGCAACATTACCAGGACCATCACGTAGAGGTCTCTGCCAAGCTCCCCTATATAACGGTAAAGTCACTACAACGGACAAAAAATATTAGAGTAGCCTACGAAACGTGGATGACACGAGCAGCGATTTATATTTGATATCAGAGTACGTCATATGTCGAACGTTTTCAATTTCATTATTAGCAACACTACAATATTTATTATCGTCGATAATGTGAAATTTATTCCAATAATATCGTAGGGATCCGTGATCGATGGATGTATAGTTTCAAATCCGTGGAATGAACATCTTCTGTACCTAGCTAAAAAACGAAGGAAATTGAATTACCTTTTCTCGTACCTAAAGCAATATTTTTCTGTTGAACATCTTAAACGCTTATATCTCGCTTTGTATGCTCTCATTTATGGAATAATTCATTGGAGACGGGCGGCTAAACAACATATTAAGTCAATTCAAACGCGGCAAATAGATTGGTAAAATTTGTTTTCGCCAAAAAAAATCCTTCTTCTCACGACATAATCCTAAATATTCGAGAGATATACCAATTACAATTGACTATGTCTTCAAGAATAATCCTTACAATATGTTAACCCATCACGGAAGACTTTACGAGATCAAATCTAGAGGGGATGGTACAAATACCGAAGTTCAATAAGTATCACTCCAGAATTCAAGCTATCTATAAAGGTGCTGTAATTTATAACACGTTGCCCAAAACCGACTTGAAAAATTTTAAGAAAAAGTCGCAAGCATTTAATGAGTTACATAAAAAATAAAAAGTAAAATAGAACTTCGTTTAGCCGTTAGGGTTTTCCTACAAATTAATGTGTATGCATATGTTGAGTAGTGCGGTGTGGTGTGTGTGTGTATGCATTTGAAAATTCCGGGGTTAGCTTAATATTATACGCATGTACACCCGTGTCCTAAATTACATTAGATTACACTTATGCAACATGACATATTTATTATTTTTCTTTTTATCAACGATCGCATAATTATTTTATAAACTTGTTTAATTTATTTTTCTCTTAATAAACACCGTATATTTAAGAAAATAAGTCTATCGTTTATGCTGTTACTCCGCGCGTTATCGCGTATTCGCAGCATGTTATTGTAAACTGTTATGTATAAGAAAGTAAAAATAAAGCTTGATTTGATTTGAAATGTCTGAATTAATGATCGAAATGTTTCTTCCGCTTTTAAATCACCGATCATTCTGTCATTTCGAGTATCTCGTTGTTTAGTCTATCCGCGTTATATTTTTTTTCACACTCTTCGATAACGTCAATCATATTTTCGGTTTTTCGAAATCGCAACGTTGATTTTGGTATAACTTCACCTAAATATATTAATTACGCAAAATGATCCTCGTTATATAATTTACGTTTTTTTTTTATGAAAACATTCTCATCGTGCTAGTATTCTGAATTCCTTTCCAGTTTACTTAGTTTTTTTCTGATTTTCCTAATTTACCCGATATTAAGATACACCTAACTTTTCGCTGCACTTCTTATATACCTAAGCAATTGCTAGCTATAAACGGAAATAAATATTATCTTTTGGTTATTTTATAAAAGATATCAAATTGATTTATTTCCTAAAACCGAGGCTATGAGAGCTTAGATCGATCGTAGTTAGTCGGTCAAAATATGTGTTCGTTACTTTGGATTAATTTCGGATGATAGTTTAATCGTTTTACCGGAAAAACTCAGAAAAGCCTATCTCTGTCGCAAATCTGTTATTAAACAGAAAACCTCTTAATGTTAATAGTATAAAAAAATTATTCGTCCGATAATCACGCGTATCTTATATATATATATTTTTTTTAGTTTGTTCCCCAATCCGGATTTACCCGTTGAGGCTAGTTTACTGCTTAAAATCTAAGTGTTATTATAAAGAACAAATAGTGTGTTTAAAGCTAAATAATTATAGAAGCGCATATAAGTAGTGTGTAGCTGAAAAGTAAGTAAAAGCACGAATAGTCCCCTATTTGTGTACTTAATCTAAGGGCAGTATGAAAAACATAGTCCCATCGACTACCTGTGTGCATGAAGAAAGGAGTCTGTGCAGTGCGTAGTAGTCTCTATATAACTTCTGCATATTTGCTACCGATCGCTCTAGTAATAAAGAAATATAGTAGATGTGGGTTTTTGACCCATTACTGGCTGGCCAGTAGGTTGGTGTACATAATCAATAAACACGCCTTATATTAAGGATCGTATACTACATTTATGAGCCCCTGTAATAATAATTTAATTTCTACCATAGGCAAAAATTATTAGGCAACTTCAATTTATGTACCCTAAGCTTATATAAAGAACTGAAATGTAATATAGCCTTTTATAATAACTTGTTTTGAGGTTTATTCTATATCTACTTATTGCGTAACGTGTCTCTCTTACATTTTATTATTATAACTTTTTATTTTTCTCCGTTCAATTTTTTATAATTTTTTTTTTTTTTTACTGTCGTTATATTTATATTATAAGTATAAGCCGTTAGGATAGCGCACAGCCTAGAGCGTGGACTTTACACGGAAGGTACCGCGAGTTCGATTAAAATATAAATAACCATCCCGATGGCAAACCAGAACACCATACGCGCGCTAGTAACAATATACTACAAAAACACGCGGATTGCATTGTGCCCTGACAAAAAGCGTTTACAATCAGTTCTCCCCGGTTTGTGTGTGTGTCTAAGGCCATATTACGATTGCCTTGTACGCTAAAAAAACCTAACAAAACAAAATATGTATAGGTAAGTAGTCGTCTACCACCGATATGGAGACCGCACTTAATAGTGTAAATTTTTATTGAAATTTTTCTTTTCTTTCCATCGTGATAAATGTCTTCATAAACAATTATCGAAATATTTACACACTCGTCGAAATATTTTCGGTGAAAACCACGTAGCTTCGAATCGCAATCTCCATTTCTTTTTATCTTCGATGTGTAAAATTTCGATTTTCCATCTTCTTAGTAAAATTTTCCAGCCCGGTGGAGCTGATTTATTAAATTTCAGAGTCAGTTCTGACTCGGTTATTTGCTTTTTAACGAACGACAATGAAATACCAGTCTACGTTAAATATCATTTCAAAAAGTTTACCATGTAAGTGTGTGTCGTTTTTATAGAAAGCCCATCGTATAGTAATATTTGGGATAACTAAAGCCTTTGTAGCGACCGTTTCGAATTGTTTTTACTCTATCCATTAAAAAGGCGAATGGAGAACGTACACTTCAAACGTTAAATTTTTTTTTTATTTATTTTTTTTTCAAAGTTCAAACGCTTTTTCAATTATTCGGTTTTTCTCATCTTCGTTATTATTATTATTATTAAGTCGTTATCTCTTTAGGCTTTATCGCATTCCGAATTGTTGTGATTCTGCTTTAACTGTTATCGTTGAACTCTTTCATTACTAAATTTCGTTTTTATCAGCGTATTATCGGCAAAAGAACAATTCTCCAGCTGCTGCTTTTCAATTACTTTGTACTTTGTTCTCGCGTGTTCCATTCGTCATTTTCCAACGCGAGAGAGCCGATCGGTGTTTGTTAGCAATTATTCCGCCTTTAATATTACACTGAAATAAACCACTCCGTATAAGGAAAGTTCTATATCTCGATTTGTTGTCGTAATCCGGCACAACGATATCTAAGTAAATATCCGCATCCGATTTTCATAGGCCGCATTACTAACTGTATACGTTTTGAACTCGATTCCCGAGTACATCCGCCGGTTAATACCAAATAATCCGCCGCTATATAGACGGTAATAAAATGTGCGCGGATATTCTAAGTTAACCGTTTCAAATGCTATACGTACTCGTCTGGCCTATTTCAGTCCATTCTACCAGCTTTCATGTTCGATCTTTCCGCTATACGTGAGGATCATCCGGCTCGACGTTGTTGTCTTCACTCTGACAGAGTATTGGCAATTATCGGTAATTCCCCGCTGCTAATTTTATTATTAACAATTTTTAAATTCCGATCCTTTAGAACGTAGTTTCAAATCGTTTACCGGAGTATGTTGCTACATTCGACCTTAGATGTTGCTAGTTTTATTTTGTGACAGTAAACTAGATTGGTCTGTAATTGCTTAGATTGTCCATATCTTCTTTTTTTTTATGTACAAGAACTACTTCTGCTTTCATCTATATGTATCTTAACTTCTTTCAAACACCGTTTGAAAAGTTGACAAATTGCAGTGATCATCTTGTCTCCGCTATATTTAATCATCTCCGCTAGGATTCCATCTGTTCTGGGCTCTTTGCTCTTTTTTATATATTTCATCTTTCGTTATTTCCGGAATCTCTTCAATATTTTTATGCGCCGCTTCTTTATTCGTATTTAAGACCATATATGGCTGCATCGTTGTATTACCGTTATCTGTAAAATAGTTTTCACTTCTTGTATTATTTTGTATTTGTTCGTTACAACATTCCCGGTAGCATTTATTATTTTTGTTAATATTCCATTTTCGCAGGAAAATGCCTACATTTTCGGACCCCTATGTTCGCAATAATTTTCTGTATCAGACGAGTGCTGAAATTTCTGACATCATTTCTCATTTTCTTTCTTATTGTTTTATTTAATTCTGCCCACTGAATCATATTTTTATCCCCATCAAATTTTTTTTAAATTTGTTTTAACGGTGATTTAGTTTCGGCAACTTAATTTATTATTTAAAATGTTACTCTTCGGTGCTACTTTTATTCTTCTTCATTGTTATAAACCTCGCGTCAGCTTCAATTTTTCGCTGTCGGTTTGTTTAATAGTGCAACATGCAAATCTATCTGGTATTCTACTTTCTGAGTCAGTATCTTCCGTTCTACATTCACTGACATCTGTTTAGATTTATATTTAGCTTGCTTCAAATTGATTTTTAGTTTACCTCTTACCACAATCTATGATCACTGCCTAGGTTTATAGCGCGTAGTACTGTGACATCTTGTATTATATGTAGTTTATTCGAAATTATGAAATCGATTTCATTTTTATGTTTGTAATCAGGATTTATCCATGCCCGTTTTATTTTTTCTTCATTTTTAAAGAATATATTCGCGGCATAGAGTTTATTCATTTCCGGAACCGACCGTAAAGTTGTGAGCGTTTTCCTATCATCCCATCCCTCCGATAAGAATTCGTTGTTGTTGTTGTTATCGGAGGGATGGGATGGTGGTATTTTACTTCAAACTCTACGGTAGGATGTTTTAGTGATAACGGATGACTTTTTTTCGGATGAGTTTTTTTGAAATGTTTAACTGATAACATCCTAACCAAAGGTCACTTCGATTATCCGTCATCCAATGAATTTTTTATTTTTTTCTCTATATTTTTTTAAAGCTTTAAGCAGCTATTAGCTGCTGGTTCTATTAGAACCATTAACTCCCCTTTCATTTCTGATACTTGTATGGCTTACCAATTGCTGTCTCCTTTTCGTCCGAACGGGTCCCAATGTTACTATAACATACTGACATTTGTCTCGGTTTAAACTATCCTATACTTATTCGTATAATTTTTCTCTTCTTCGTGAGTTTCTATCGGTGCATATATTTAAACAATCTCGAGCTTCTGTTCCTTATTTATTTGCATCACAAAGTATGCAACTCTTTCCGATGTTCGACATTTTTTTCTACATTGTCCGACCACTTCGTGTTTATCAGGAATCCTACTGCATTTAAACAATGTTTATCCTGCCCCATGTGATACAGTATATGTTGTGATCGCAATTTTATTACACTTTCACCTGGTTTTCGGCTCAATCCAAGTATGCAATTTCTTCTTCTAAATCAATTAGTTTATCTTCCGTTGATATTGACACTATATAAAGTTTCCTATCTTGTCATTTATAGGTTTATCTTGGTCACGTTCAGGATATTGTTTCTCATATTTAGGAGGTTTGCTCCTTCTGTATATATTTTTGTCCTAGGGGGTGAAGGAGCTGGTGTCATATCCGGTTGCCCATTATGCGCTTGGCTGTTATGAGCTTTTTTTTACTGTCATGTTGGAGAAAATAAGCCTAATCTCCCGTGCGGGCCACTCAAATTGAAAGATGATATATATAATTTATAATTGCAGTTAAGGAGAACGTTAACTTGTTAAATGTATAAAATATCGTTAAATAACCATGTCGTGTGGTTTCAAGTTTTAAATTATTTTCACGTAGACAACCGAAGTATTGCGAAAAACTAAAATATCTCGGAGTTACTCCCGACCGGTCGTTGACTTTCACGACGAAAATCTGAAAATCAAAATAGATGCTGGGAATAAATTATTTTCTAAATAGAAAGCAAAGCTAACGACCGTACGCATGAGGCAAAATACGGATACTCAATATGGATCCGTGCACACGAAAAAGGATGATACTTCCATAAATGATACGTGTCGAAAAGTCACTGGATGCATAGAGCCTACTAAAATTAATGATCAGTATCGTGCGTTGCGGCTTAATCTGGCAAACATTCGACGATCCATTGCTACCGACGCAGAAAGAGTAAGGTTACAGACCCAATGTTTGGTTAAGAAGCCCTTAAATTCGAAAAAAAAGCTTTCTATATTGCTCAAAACGCCAGGAGGAGCACCTGTAAAAAGTCCGCGAACAGAGAATCCGGTGTATCACTTTCAAACGTCTTTGCTCTATGGGCATTAGAACCGATGTGAACTTCTGAAATTAGGGATCCTGACCGAGAATGATAAATGCAAACATATGTTTCAGTTTACTATCTGACGAAACCATAAAATTGGTAGTTGCACGGAGTGTATAAATCTCTTTTACATCGATTAATTTTTATGTTACGTCGTTTATCACGTTTGCTTCGCTTATTGATCCTCGAGTGTCCCGGATATTGCTATTTGTTTTTGCCGTTACTATATATTAATTAATGTAGCACCGAGAAAAAACAGATTGATATTCGTTTGCACGGAATAGGAATAGTTTGGACGTAATTGAGGAAGCGTACCGTCTAGCAATGTCCTGTAATAGGCTATGAAAATTATTTAAAATTCGTATATAATTGAATTATTTCCAATATGACGTTTATAGACGAATATAATTTGAAATTTAAAAATATTTTTTTTTTCTTTTAATTTCGCGAGATATTACAGAATTTGTTAATTCGCGCGTGTAAACACAGCTTTTAAGCGTAGGAAAATGGTTCGATATTTCGTGCATTTATTATTACTAATTAAATATCATTGTTAATAATAATTGATTAGTAAATATAATTATTATTATTATGTTTATCTTCATTATTTTGTTACTTATTACCGTTATTACACGGCGCGGTTATTAAATCGTTAATAAAGCCCGTGTCGGAACAACACGTACGTTTTCAAAAAAACATTAGTGACCGTATTTTCAACAGCCTACGGCGGTTTTACATTATTTATTGCACCGGCGGAGGAGATAATTGCCTGTTAAATCGCGCGTAAACATCAAAGAACCTTATTTACCTCATTTAACCGGCTAATTTTCAGACTCCTATTATGGCGTACGATCCTTGGCGTACCATCGAAAACTCACACGCATATCCGAATACTTATACAAAATGGAAACATGTAGACACATATTTATATATATATATATACATGCATAAATGCATGTTCGGATTAAACTTGCGTTATATGTGGATTACTTACTTTATTAACAACGGGCTTGCTTAAAGTACAACAAACTTATATATTATATATATGTTTACAATTTTCTTCAATTAATAAATAATATACGGTCTTCTGAACGTATACGAGATAACGGGAAGAAAGGTAAGATATTTATCATCAACTAGATAGTTTGAGGAGGATGAGGGGCTCGAAAATCATCGTGTATCCTACCGACAGTAGAAAGAATTTATATAACAATCTTTCGGCGTTTGAAAACAATTTTTAACTCCAAACCTTTATAAATTCTTCGTATCGTACTTAACTGGCAGAACATTTATCGTTAGAATAAACACATCACTTAGTCGGAAAAATGTTGACTCAAGCTGCATCCTATAAAGAAGAAATAACAATGATGTGGATACCGGGTCATAAAGAAAAATCCGATACACTGTAGATCCAGTACCAAACTTACAAATCCCAACAACGGACTTTATGGGCTACGCGACCAGCTGAAGAGCCTAGCAACTGCAGATTTTCAAGCCTACCACAATTGTAGAAGGCAAGTTGGACGACACATACAAAACCGAGAATATGATGCTGCTTTGTTCCGCATACGCAGTGGACTTCTTAAGCATTTATTTCTAAACCAAAGCGCACCCCTCTGTGTTTCTTTCCATTCTTTGTAACTCAATAGCATAAAGCCATACTATCGATATCACTTATAGAGCAGCAAATTATTCTTTTTTATTTAATTTTGTTCGAGGTCCGAGTTAATAGTGAATGTTTTTTCGTTTATAAAATCTAAACAAAAAAAAATTATATGAATTACTTTCAGATTTTAATGCTCTACAACGGCGACTCGTTTTTCGAAGTTCTATCCTGCATTTTCTTCTACTTTTACATCGTACAAATGATTATAGTCGCAGAAATACGTGGCAATTTTTATATCCTGCAACGATGTCAGTATAGTACAAATTGCGCATTTAACCCTTTCATGCGTAGTGTATACCATTTTGGGTACATTATTTTCTAGCTTAATTTTATCAATTAAAATCTTTTTCATAAATAATTACCCATTATATGCTTTTCGATAAACCGTTATTATTTTTTACATCATTCATTCATTCATAATCGATAACTCATTGACTGAGTAACGTGACCTCTATTTTAATGCATCTGATATAATTTTTCTCCACTTGACCCTATTTCGGCTTTCCAATATAGCTTGAACCCTTGTTAATCCAGTAAGGGTCGTGACCGTATCTATCCATCGAGTCGGAGGTCTTCCTTTACTTCTTTTGCCTTCGATCTGTCCAATTACTATGCTTTTTACTAGGCAGTTCTCGCTTTTTCGCATTATATGTCCATAATATTTCAAGATTTTTTGTTGGCATGAAGTATAAAGGCGCTGTTCCACCTTTAGATCTTCTAGAATGGAAGAATTTGTCTTCTTTGCTGTCCATGGGATTTTAAGCATTCTACGCCATATCCACATCTCAAATGCGTCAATTTTTTGTTTATCTACGCACCCCTAATAGAAAAGTGACATAAGCGCAAAATCTGTAATTTTACAGGGGAGGCATTTAAAGTTTTTTTTTTCAACTAATTGTAACATTATACAGCAATACAATAGATTACACTTACGAATTGTAATTTATTAGCTAGATGTCTACCAATGCTGCAATCGAGTCTTTAAAAATTATCAAATATTGTAATATACCCCCTAAAAATTACCCCCTTTAACAAAATTTTTCCACGGTAATTACGAAACAAAATTTACAGTTGCGTACAAATATACTTATCTTTAGAACAAGGATAAATGCGCATAAATATATTATTCTTAGCTTATTCGATAGAAATATAAGAAATATAAAAAACTATCCATTATTTTATTATATGGAAAAGTAAAAAATTAGTCAAACAAAGTGGAATAATAATTTTTATAGTAACTAGGAATAATATTTTTTGAAATTAGAACTGAAATATCGTGTTTTTTATTATCGGGTATTGAAAATTTTTGTGAATAAGCTCCTTTAAGTGCTATTTTCTCCATGGATCTGCTTTTACGTGTTGATCCAAAGTTAATTTCCTTAAAAGTTACATGGTTGTAACTTGTTTTATAGAATACGGTGTTCCTGTATTCCTTTTCAACTTTAAGAATTGACACGTTCGATATTTTAAATAAATCATTTTTTGTATACGTTTGTCCGATTTCATTAACTAAACTTTTTTAGATCATAGAAATCTGAGTGGGAAAGTTCACGAACTACATAAGGGTTATTTCTTTTTTTTGCACTTCTTATCAGCGATACATATTGATCAGGAGTATAAATGGGGCCAGATTTTTTTGCTCGAGTTATATTTTTTCCAATAACTGAATGACAGGAATCCCCTTCATTCTGAGTATGACCGCGTATCAAAAATTTATGAGTAATTGATTTCACTTTTAGGTTCTGAACAGCAAACAGATACATCGCCATCATATACCTGAAATATTTAAAAATAAATAAATTATTTAAATTCTACAATACAAGATAATAATTAGACGTGCTTAAATCTTCGTAATAGAAAAAAAATCTTTTAAAATTTGTTATTATTTTGGACAAGCAAACTGTGTACGCCCACTTAACCACACTGGAAAGTATCTATTTTTGTATTATATAAATTATAAATTTTTACTTATTTTTCTGTTGCCCACCGCAGTTGTCTGAATAAAAAATTAAATGAAGCTGATCGTCATTCTTTTCAGACGAAATTTTTTGTATATATCTATACACACATGAACCTATCTCATTTGATCCACGTCCACCTTCCCCTTCATGCCAGAAAAAACATTCGACGTCGCCAGATTTAACATTGGTTACCTGAAAAATTAAAAGCATATTAATAAAGTTGTGAACAGTGAAATAATCGATGAAAAGTTTTAAATATTACGATCGTTATTAATTGTATACTCACTGTGAAATTATAGCAGTTCAGTTTAGATTTATAATAAAATAAGGAAACTTATTGGACACGGTAGTACAGCTTGTAGATCATAAACAGCTACAATAGTATGATCATTGGAATTCGTCTTATCATTTGTCTTTTCTGAGCGGCTTAACTCCTTCTCTTCTAAATGTTTTTTATAAACTACTTCTAACTCGTTTTTGTCTTTGTTGTTTGAATTTTTATACTGTTCACATAAATCGCATAAATCTTTTTTAGGTTTATAAAATCCTATGTTAAATTCGGTGTTAAAAATTTGTGTATAAATACTGTAACTGGCAGCAGGTTTTTCATTCGTTGAACGTGATTCAGCGTAATTTCTGTATAATTCTGATATCGTTAAATGTCCTGAAAAAAAATAAATATTACATTGTCAGCAATAATTTACAATAACATTCAAAAAACGATTGCTACAGGTAAAATGATATTTTTGTTACCTTCAAAGCATTCACGTGAAGTGTTAGCCCGGGGAGATAATGACTTTCGACTCGTAGAACTGAATTTATGTGTTCTCTTAGTGAATTTATAATTTCTTCATCAACATTTTATGGTTACCACGTTTCCCTCTATTTTCGACACCAACAAAATTAGCGTTACTCGCTTTTCGATTAATTACAGTCCTATTCGGACGTTCGGTAATATCTAATGTATTCTTGAAAAATGTTTTACATACTCGTACATTTCGATCGTCAACAGTAAAATAAAATGCCGAATTCAATCTCCTCGGATTTTGTTCATTCTTCGTAGAAATACGTCCATACTGTGGAGTAATAAATTTAATACACGAGGCGATGAAATCTCTTTGCCGCAATAAATTGCCTACTGCCCAATACTGGGTAAACATTTTTTTTCGTTGATCTTCTGAAATTTTATCTCTACATTTTAGAATACACTTTTCAGTACACGGTGGATATTTCTCGGCATATACTTTTTTACTTTTCGATGTCCATGTATATTGTTTCCGCTATTCCGTAAAATTTTCGCCTTCTTTTTCTTCCATTCTGACGTGTTCCTCTGTCGTTTTTTTCCCTTTTTAGTTTCCATGGATGTACATTGATTTGTGTCTTCTGCCGTCACAACACTATTAGATAAATCATTATTTGTTGGTACGTTATAATCGGGATCTTCTATACTATTGTCAAAACTTTCGCCACTACTAGTACTAGAATGACCAGCACTATTATCACTACACAGCTACTACTACTACTGCTACTGTTGGTACTGGTGCTTCTACTACTACTACTACTAAACTGTTACTTCGATTATTACGACCTTTAATAGCGTTCCTATTTTTATTATTGGCTTCAGATTGTTTTAGCGCCAGGTCTAATATCTTTTTCGTCCGAGAGTTTTGGGAATTAATGTTATCCATTTCTGAAATTAACGACAACTCACGTTAAAACGATTAGATAATTTCCAAATTTTGAAACATTTAAAGCACCTTCTTAAGTATTATGTCGTGTGTTTTTTTTTTTTGTTTTGACACAATTGCAATATTACAACGGAAATTAGCAAAAAGTATATAAAATTTAAGGAGAAAAGTGTCGTAACTGCAATTTAAACTCAACGACTTTTTTTTTTTTCTTCTTTTAACCGTGCTATGTACTGCAACAAGGGCCAGACGCACGGAGAAAGGAGACTTTAGATTAGATTATATAGATTGCATGATTTAAGGAAAAACAGGAGTCTTTTTTCAGAGGAAGGTACGTTTTGAAGGATTAGTTGAAGAGATCTAGGCATGCTTAGAGAGGAACGAATATTTGCATATAAAGGACAGATGATTAATATATGTAGGATAGTTAATTGAGTGTTACAAAAGTGACAGAGAGGAGGGCTCACTTGTTGCAGCAAATAAGCGTGTGTTAACATGGTGTGACCCATACGTAGGCGAGACAAAACCACTTCATTTCGTCTTCCAGGTATAGTAGTCACAGATGGTTTTGGAACTGTTTTGAGAAGACAAAGCGAATTTGATTCCGTTGATATGTCGGTCCATCTCTGGATCCACTGCTGTTGAATACCGGATATGAGGAATGTTTGAACATCACTGGCAGGTGCTGGAATTTTTGGAACTGGACCCATGAAGCACGATAACTTGGCAGCTTTGTCGGCTCGCGTGCTGATGCCTAGATTCGCATGGCCTGGTATCCATGCTATGCAGATCTGGTTTTTCCAACCATGACATTCTTCCATGATCAATTTTACGAATTCATGTTGTTTTTCTGATACGATTGACCGCATCTAGAGAGTCTGTGCAGATTAGTAAGTTTGAGTGTTTGGTATCTGGTACCGTTAGTGTTAAAAATATGCTGTATAATTCACACGAAAGCACACTGAATGTTGATGGAAGGGGAACATGGATAGTAAAATTTTTGTGTACTAAAGCGCATCCACAATTATCGTCTTTTTTAGCCTGTTTACTAACAGAAATAATAATATTAGAAAAATGTCATATTTGTGCATTACTACACATTTGAACTTTGATAGCAGGTGCATTTTTAATAGTAAAGTGTCATAACTGCATTTAATAACGACAAGGCTTTTCTTAAAAAATAATATTTTAGTAGAAAAACGGCATATTATATAGATAACATACATAAGTTTTACTTACTGTTTCGAAGAAAAATGTCGCAACTGCTAGTTGTGACTATTTTGTATGGAATGCCGTCTGTTGTAAATACCGCAACGTAACTTAGGTCGTTTTTCAATTGAAGCACAAAACTACACTGTATACATAAATTCACATCACTGAACAATGTGTCACTCTTCTATTTTAATGTTTGTTCTATGGAAAAGTGACACAACACTCCCTAGCGTTAACTATTCACATTAGAGATGAAACATTTTTCTACGTTAAAGAAACCAAATTTTACATATATATGGCGACCTAATCGCAAAAGTGAAAAATTTGCACTTATGTCACTTTTCTATTAGGGGTGCGATATTAAGTCGATTTAAAAAAAAAATGAAAAATATTTTAATTCAGACATTTTTGATAATCTAGAGCTCAACAAAAAAAAATCGTTATGGAAGTTTATGCGTGGGCATGAAAAATTTGAAAAACCACCTCGATAAGTCTTACGGTCGATAGAAAATAACTTCTACGCTAAAACCTAATGTAACTGGTGAACGACAACCAATTTTGAAAATGGAAAAAATTTTCTCATTCTTCGCGCAAGATTAACCGATGTGGAAAGTTTTTAACCAATACTTGTACGATGTAAACTCCTTATCCGATAAAAGATGGAGACTTATCCCTGAAACTTAAATTAAAAATTCAGCACTAAGCTTTTACAGATTGCACATGTCTTTTTTTTTGTCTCCCATTCCGGATGTTTATTGCTTAATAACTAGGTGTAATATGCAGAGGATTAGAGTGCTAAAATGAAAAACTATAATTATATAGAAAAGTGCAGGTGTATCTGAAAATAAAATAAAAACATGTTATGTGTAGTAATCCTCTGCCAGTGTACTTAATATCTAGAGTGGTGACGGGATGAACTACATAGTCCCGTCGTCTACCATGTGGGTATGTGTGTGCGAAGGTGAATTTGTAAGAATGCGTGATAGAAATTAGAACAATGAACTTAAAGTATACTTATTGCTAACAAATTTGTACATCTTATATTATTCAAGTGCAAATAAAATTATAAAGAAAACTTCTTCGTAGACAAAACAAAATAAATCTTATAAAATAAATACGTACAATTTTTACAGAGGAAAACAACACGATGTTAAAACAAAATTAGTATATGGAATTACAATTATTTTATTTTTTTAATAATATTCATACTTATAAAAATAAAAGAGCAAAATCATTATTAATAATAGAGAGGGAATTACATTAATAGTTATAAAATAATAAAAAAAAATTAAAGTTATATAACAAAACTAGTGTAGGCGTGTATAGTTTATATTGAGTGAGGAGTGCATGTATAGTCATTCAGAATTGTAGACCACACTATTGTTGTGGTTTCACGTTTGAATCAAGTGTTCAAGAAAAATAATTTACTATTGTCCGGATTTAAACCTCTTACACATGGCAGACTCCATATACAACAGGAGATTTTTGGAATTAGATTTGTTAATGACCACTGGTCCTGTGGAATTAATCCTGAATTGAGACCAAAATTCGGAGAAATAAGGGCAGTGATGTAATAAATGTTCGATGTCATCGATGGCACTAGAGGTGTGCAACGTGGGTCACTTATAAGATGGAATCTACGTAAATAGAAACTAAATTTCCCATGCCCTGAGAGCACCTGCGCATTATAAAAATTAATGTTTAAATTTTTCAATTTCATTCGAAAACTTTCGGAAAAAAACACATAGGTCTTCCTTCCAATTATATATCTATCCCACTTCTCCTGCCGTCAATAAGTGAATTTTTAATGAATTTTTTTAGAATTTTAATACTAGGATTGTTCCCTAAGCTACAGGTTTCAACATTTAAGACATGGAAACTCCCAAGGAAATATCCCCAACCATCCTGTATTCAGAGATGATTGAGGAACCCGTGACAAGAATGTTAACAAGCTATCGACAGATGGACGTACGTAGCGACGTATTAAACTTGTTGTTCGTCTACATTCCGTTCCAGACTTTTATACAGCAGCCATATAGCGTTAAAACTAATCTTATACGATAGCAAACGTTCGAATATGTTACTAGATGTTGACAAATATATAACACATCATTGTCTCAATCGAAAGAAACAATAAGCGTTTGTTAAAATTGACGGTACATTTCTTAAATCTATCGCGAAAGTAAACGCGGGTGGAACGATAAAATTTATCCCATATATGCGAATCTCGAACCAAGAAATTAACTAATTATCGCGCATATGGGACGTGATACACAGTTCCGACAAATGATATCCAAGCTCATTCCCTATTCGCCATATTCTGAACTACCCGTTCATTGGTGGTCACCGTGGTAAAAAAATAAAAATAAACCGAATCACCATTTTCAAATACTCGCAATACAGAGTTAAATCTTTAACATTTACTACCCTTCGTGATTTATACGCAAATGTTCTTTCCCGGGAAAATATTTCAAATACCCTTAAAAAAATCATGTGCGAAAATCCCTTCCTTACAATAGTAAATTCCGTAAAATTCGATCTAACTCTTGCGCGAGTTTGGCCTTTGTTACAGCACATAGTGAAATCTATAATTTTTGGGAAACATTAAATTAATTTCTGTATATTCCTTCAGATTTTAGCTGAAATATGCTCGAACGTATTTATTTACAATAATCATTTTTGTTGGGTTATCGGGTTAAAGATGTTAGATCTTCAAATTCTATTCGGTAATTGAGGATGATGTTGAATTTCGTGAAATATTTCTACTTAATAGTTTTCAAGTTCAAGAGAGGATTCTTTCTCGTAAATGAAATCTATCGGTTAAGTGTTAGAAACTTCCGAATGACAAAACTAACGAAACTTTCGCTTACAAAATAAATCTTTTATCTTCCACTTACAGTTAATCCAAACACGAGCCCGAAGTACCTTTCTTCAATTTCACATATATATATACATATATATAAAACATATGTTTATATACGTCGTCGACTTAACACCTAATTTGTTTGTTTCCGCAGGACTGGACTTTACAGATAAGATACGTTCAGAAACGTGATGCCGGTATTTACGAATGTCAAATTTCGTCTCATCCGCCGTCTAGCATATTTATAGAATTTCAGGTAGTAGGTAAGTTTGCCTTGCGCGTCTTTGAAATTTTTAATTAGTTCAGCCTTAACGAGTAGATATTCTGAACTTCCGTCCAGAATTTAAGTACGCGGGATTATCTTGATTTTCTAAGATTACTCCTTTCCGTTTCCCTGTTAGTTTCCTGCTACGACCGCTGTTTCTGAGATGAAGAGTGTGTACACTCTTGTCTATGTTAGGTTTAAGTTTAACCTTTCGGTACGTCCAGGTTCTCGATTGAAATATCGTCCTCTTATATATTTAATCTTCTTCTACAGGTTGATCATTTGCGCGCGTAGTTTGTAGCGGATAATGCGCCATGTATGTGATCCTGGTACATTCCGCTTTTCGTAATCGTTCCCGTTATTTTTATAAAAATCTCCAGCTATTTCTTTAGTGTAATATTCGATGGTTCAACACCGATTCCTACGATGCTTATTTATTCGTGCGCTATACGATTCCCTCGATTAATGACGAATGATCTTCAATTTAACCGCATTAAATACGGTCTCTGTATTATCGGTAATCCTTCGAATAATTATACGGAAACCGGGGAAATATACCGTATCCCTAGTGTTAATATGATCGCTGTTTGAGCCTTCCTTCATTAGTATTCGTTCTAAGCTATTATATCGTTATCTAAGATAGGATTTATTTGTTAACGTCTCGATCGATGTATCTACTTCTTCCATTCGTACATTACACCTCCAAGTGATTTTTCGTTTAACTTATCACGTCTGAGTTGTATTTTTTTTTAAATTCCAATTCTATATAGGCTGATTTACAAGTAGACGTTGCATTTGTATCGTTTTTGTTTGAGGAATGTTAATACGTCATCTTAGTTTACCAAAAGGTTTAGAGCTTCATTAATTGCTTCCTATCATATGTACGAAATTTTCTTGTATAATTTTTACACTCGGAACTTGAACAATTTCTATTATACCACTTCGGAAGAAAATTATACGGGAACAATTTTCTGTAACAACCTTTTTGTAATATTAAAATTTAAAGGATATTATTATTACTATTTTTAAACCATGTGGTAAAATATCTTCATGACGGCGGCTATTTGTTCCTCTTCTTTATACTCTAGTATTTCTTCATCGCTTCGCTGTGTTTTTCCTTCCCTTCATCTGTCCATTTTATCTTCTTCACTTTTTCTTCAAAAATTCCGGAGAGTATTAATTACTTCTGAACCGGATTCTATTCGTAATATCTTCTTCCGTAGCGTTAATTTGCTCGAGATCTTTCTTAACTTCCCGGGGACCGAGCAATTTTCGTTCTAAGGTTTTTATCGTAGTATTCGAAAATTCTTCTTGTTAATCGTTCCATCTCGATTCATTTTAAGTGACCGCAATAGCTTAACATCCTTTATTTTTTCATTGTGATTATATTCCCGTATATTTCGTTATTAATCATTTTTCCACAACATTTCCCCGATCACATCTCGGTGCTATAATCTTTTCCTTTCCTTCATTTTGATCTGTTCCAGCTCTTTACTTACATTCATTACTAAACATTCCGAAGCATATAGTCCTTCCGGTTTAATCACCGCATTGTATAATGCCTCAATTTTGATTTGACGGAAATCGATTTTTTATTATATATATTTCTTATTAATCGCGATGTTAATTCTATTTTTTTGTTCTTTGTTTTATCTAACCTGTTTGTTTCTTCTAAATATTTGAATATGTTAACTCTGTTTATACGTCTATATTTGGTGACCGTAGGAACATTTTTTATATCAGTCGTATATATATATATTTTTTTTCTCAAATGATATTTTTAGTCTCCCTTTCTGTGCTACCTCTTTAAGAATATTTATTTGTTCTATAAAAATCGCCAAAGGCTATGCCGTCAATTTCTACGTTATTCTTCTTTCTACTTATTTGAATATTTTTGATACCTTTTTCATCTAAATTTTTCCGCCGATACTCTCATCTTTTCTAAAACACAGTTAAACAATAAACGGAGACAATCTATCTGCCTAACGCCTGTTTCAATTTCGAACTCATGTGATAATTCTTTCCAAAATTTCATTATCGATTTTGTATCGCTTAATATTTGTTTTATCAATGCAATCAGCTTGCCGTCTATTCTAGTTTCTTCTTAAATCTTCGGTGTTCCTCTGTCCACCGAATCATATGTTTTTTAAAATCAACGAATTTTCCGATATTTATTGATTAGATTCCATATTTGTTCAACACGATATTTACTTTTATAAATCCTATATACTAGTTTTCCGTCTATTCCGTTTTCTACTCTATTTTGTACGGCTTTTGAAAGTACCTTATATACTGGCAAAAGTTATATTTCTCTATATTTATCTATTTTCTTGTTTAGTGGATGAATTATGACGGTTTTCCAATCACGTGGAATTTCTTCCGATTCCCATATAACCAAATTTTGAAGCTTTACAAATCGTATCATCCGTTGCATTCTTCCGTATTTCGGCGATTATTCCATCTGGCCTCGCTTGATCTTCGCATTTTTCATTATTTCTCGAATTTCTTCTACCTCAGACGATTCAGATGATTCTGTCTCGCATTGATTTTTTCAAATCATTCTGTTGGCTATTTGTAGTTTAATAACTGTTCAAAATGTTTCGCTAATATTGTGCATTTTATCATTTAAAATTAACATTCCCGAACTATCCTTAAAACACAGGCTTTACGGTTCGTATTTCTGTAATTTCCTTTTGAAATCTCTGTAAAAGCTTCTAATATTGTTATTCTGAAAGTTTTCTTCAATTTGAACTAGCTATTCTCTTTCATATTGTCTTTTCGTCGGTCTAATAAGTACTCTTTGATTCTTTAAAGCTATTTAGTCTTCATTCTTTCCAGAGGAATGTCATTTTCCACGATCTTATCCTTTTTCCTAATGATGCTTCATTATTATTATTATTTCAGGTTTCGCGATTGTGTCTTATTTTACACTAGGAAAATTTTCTGTCCACCCGAATTAAATTATCGAATCAAATAATTTGTAACGAACCCACGCTTTAACACGTTTATATGTTTATATAATCAGCGTTATCGTATTTCGCGCGAGAGCATTAATTGCGATTGTAATATACGAAAATATTACGAACATCTGCACCTGTTATGTATTAATACGAATATTCTTGCATCGCATGTTGTTGCGTTAGTTTTTATTCGAATTTATACAATTCACAGCCGATATTCCGACAAATAATCGTATACAGCTATCTCTATATTCGCTGATGACGCAGTAATTCTAGCTACAGATAAGATCCAACAGCGTTCTACTGAAAATCAACAGCTAACAATAAATTAATTAAGTGCTCGGTTGAAAAATCAAAGTTAACTACGAAAAATCGCTGCGCATTAACATTGCGGAAAACAGAAAATATTCTAATAACACTGAATCAGCGGATATTCACACAACATGATTCAGTCAAGTACCTATGGATGCACATCGATTCTCGTATAAATTGGAATCACTAGCTCTGGCAGAAATATTCGGAAATAAAAGCAAAAGTGAAAAGTATTTATTGGCTATTAGGAAATAACGCTATCTTTTGAAACATTCGAACGTATAGAATACAATTATGGGGTTTTATTTCTAATATACTTTCCACACAAAGACTCCAAAATGTTGCACTTCGTACGATGAGGATATCGATTTGAACGTAATAATGACATACACCGAGACTTAAAGGTCATAGACGAAATTACTTAGGTTTGCTTGCGAACAAGCAAAAAAAGTGGTAAAGAACACTAATATTGAAGTCACACAGCTCTCTAGGACAACTCTGAGAATTTAAGACGGATTTGACTTATTGATGTGATCAATAAGTCGGGGTCATTTCATTGGAAGTTTAACTTTTCACATGTGCTTTCAACTTCATCATCGGTATTGTCAAAGACTACGTAGTCGTCATAATAATTTTAAAGGAAAAAAAAAAACAAGTTATAGAATTCATAGAGTTTGCACCGTCTTTATATAATAAGCCTTATTCGTAGTTATTACTCGTTTTCGTTCAATAATACGCTAGTTTTATCTTATACGTTAGTTGTATACAAAAATATTGCGTTATGCTTAGATAGGGTTTGCAAGTATATGAATATGGATGATGTATTTGTGACGCGGTTGAACAAAAGATTGTATCATTCGCGCATTACACAGGCAAATTTGTTGTATCTAAGTTACTTTGAATCGAATAGAAACTTAAAATAAATTGGAATTCGAATTCGAATTTGAATTAACCGTTTGCTTAATACGTTATTTTTAGAAGCCGAGGCCGTGATCGAAGGTTCGATCGAGAAGCACGTAAAATACGGCAGTTCGTTGCAGTTAACGTGCACGGTGGAGAAAAGTCCGGAAATTCCGGCTTACATATTTTGGTATCACAATAATCATATGGTGAATTACGATTCGGATCGAGGATACATGGTCAGTTTTAACTTGGCTAATAAGACTAGTTCGTTATTCGTTGCATCGACTACCGGTCAACACGCCGGCAATTACTCATGCGTGCCGAGTAACGCTCATACCGATAGTACGATAGTACACATACTAAGCGGTAAGTGAATTTTATGATGACCACTTAGCAACTTTTAACTGCATTCTCTCTTTGTGTCCGACGTATAATTTACGATTCGATCTTGAACAAAATGTAGACGTGCAGAACAGAATATCGACAATTTTAACGAATACTAAAATATTTTGGTCACATCGCTAGAGTAAGAACAATCGATTACGAAATAAGTTTACGTAGAATGAACTATAGAGGTAGCCATTACGAGATGGATGGTCGATACTTGTAAAGTAACAGACCATTATTACCTTTATGTACGGTGGAACAATTTATTATTATAGACGACGAAAAATAATATTATATCCTCGAAGGTGAAGCGATTAAATGACGATGGTGGTGATGATGTGATAATGGTGATGGTGACGGTGATGATGATGAATGTTTTAAAGTCGACTAATACTTGGATTGATATTTTTTTTCTTATTTCCTTGTTTCCTTTTAGTTCGCAACTAATAAAATCAAATCATACACAACATGTTCGGCAAAATTACACTTTTATAAACTACCAGTAGTTCCTTCTTGTAATTTATTCTATTATTATTGTTATCATTCATCATTAGTCGCATCAGTCCTTTGACTGGTAGCGCTACAGTCTCCTTTTCCATTCGCCTCTATCTGCCGCCGTAATTTTTAAATCGCGATAGGTATCCACTCCTTAATGAATTATTGTTATATAATTTATTAAATACGCTTATAAATTCGAGTTTATATTAATGCGATTAATATTAAACGGTTTCAAAACACACTTTCGAGAAAATTATCACCGTAAAATTAAACAAATTAAATAGAACACAGTCAGCTATATAGCAAGCATTACCATTGTTGGTATTAAGCCAGTACAATATGAAACATAGAAACATTAGCACTTACCCGACAAAGAACAATATAAATATAAAACATGAATTTATCGATACTATATTTATAATCATCCATATTATCTACATGATAGAAAAATGTTAACAGCTAAACAGTTAAAAAGTATCAAGCATTATGAGACGACTATAACGATTTAGCGAAACAGATCTTTCCGATTATAGATAGCCGACTAAACAACGTTGTATTTACGTCGAACGCGGATTGTTTAAAAATTTCTTATATAAATAGCACACTCGATGTGTAATATGCAATACAACTTGACAGGATGCGCAAGCGTAGCATCACTGAATGTACAGATATCAGCGGTACCGAATTATTAAATAAAAAGTTCTGAACATGTAATAATTGGTTCTATAATATCAAAATACAAAAGTGTGTCTGTTCCGTGGTTTTCTTAATGTTTTGGAAAAATCGTCTACCGTCCGGCTTTTTCAAACGCATCTCGTTTCTTCTCCGTTCTGTATCCTTCAGATATCTCAAATCAATTATCGTATCATTCTAATATGTTTTCCTGTATCGTCAGCTAGAGCTAGTCTCTTTACGAATGGAGAAAGTATCTTCGATTTTAGTCGGTTTAATTGTAGTTTACCATTTTTCCTAGTATTATAGTAGCCAATCTCTTACGGATCTCGATAGGTCTATGGGACCTGCAGAATAGCGTCGTCAGAAAGAGTTCAACTTGCGTGTTAAGCGGGTTCGGAAAACACAAAATATATTACCTTGCTGAACATCGGCCGAACAAGTTTCACGGGAAAACTTTATCCGCATAAAGGGAACTATATATATCAACTGAAAATCGAGGAAAAAATACTAGGTCCTAGTTTGAGGAACGTTGGAATTTTGGAAACAGTCAAAAATTATACGAAACAATAGACAATAATGATCAAGTGTCCGATTTTACGGACGCATTAAGGTACGAAAAGAATTTTTTTCTTATCATCTTCGATATCAACCCGGAAAGCTGGAAAGTACAAGTTAAAAGAGATGTCGAAGAAATTAAAGATGGAAACAAGTTTATTCCGCGAGATTGCGATAAAGGACAAAAAAATGGCGAATGTGGACGGTAGAAAGAAAGATAAAAGAAGACTGAGCGAGAAATTAAAGGAAAAGGAAGAAACGAGTTGTATATGCGAATAATATTTCCCTGGTCCGCAGATTATAAATTAGAAAAAAAAAATTGTAAAAACGACAATAATACCGATGATGAAAATATTAATCGCCGATTATAATTTTGAACAAAATTGAACGGATTAATAAACAATAAACCGTCCAATGAGACTACGAATTGGGGAAAAGACGAATTGAGATTTAAAAAAATGATAATATCTAAACGAAAATAAAAAAAACTCATCTATTCATTTTTTTCGGAATCGATCGCAAAATATAATAGGGAAAAGTTTAAAAAATTAGATCCCCCCCCAATTTCCGATGGAGAGGTGTTAATTAATTAACTTCTTTACTTATTTTAGTAGACTTCGTTTCATTTTTAAAACTTACCGTACAAATATATACATACGTATTATATATAATAAATAAAATATCCTGACGCTATTTAAAACATAATTAAAAACTCGGTGGTATTGAATAAACCATTACTACCACCATTAGCTTTGTATAGCGGCGTGTTTTTGCACGCGAAGCCAGGAAAATCTCTGAATCTTAATGCTTTAAAAAAATTTATTTAAAAAAAATATATATAAAAGAAACATATTTTGTAAACTTTCAAGATTTCAGATATAACGAGTAGATAAAACGGGGGCTCTTTTCACGCTCTAAATACAAGAATAGTGAAACTTTCCGCCTGAACTTCTATTGATAAGGAATGCTAACCGATTCAACTATTCTACTTCCTTGGATGGACGTAAATTATATAATTTCACCGAGTTCGATAATGCAAATTTATAATCCGAACACAGTTCACTTAAAATGGCCAAAGAGTGAAAGCCCGAATTATTTATCGTATCGATTTCGCGCTATATATATAACGTAATAATACATGATATAAAATGTTATTTAAATTATTATTATTCGCGTATCTGGTCGATCGTGTGATAAATTGATAAAAGTTATAGTCTGATTGAAGTCCAAAATTCTAGATATCTAAGTAGTCCTTCATCAACGATGACATATAAACTGTCATATTCACATTTACCACCGAGACGGCAGTTAAATAAGTATGACCCTGTAGTTCTCCGCAGGTACATTGGTCACAATCTGTCATGCCCCATTTATTCAAGTTTTGTTTAGTGCAAGCCGTCCTAATTCTTAATCTGTTCAGTGTTTTCCAGAGGCTGTATTTTAAAAGATTCCCGCTTGGAAGTGACTCATTCTTCGTTCTTCCTTCCTCCCTTCTATTCCACATCTGGTGTCTTTCTAATTCGGCAGTGCCTTCCAGTTCTGTAACAGTTCTTACTGTGTCTGGACTTTAATCGTGAATTTATTAATACGTTATAGTTATGTAGAGGATGTCTACTATTATTTAGTACTTTGCTTTTTTCTTTCTTGGCACTTCTCTCCTTATATCCGGAGGAGCTATGCCGCTGAGCTTATATAACGTTCCTAAGGGTGTTGGTCGTAAACAGCCCGTAATTAGTCTGCATGCTTGATTTAGAGCTATATCTATTTTTTTCGCATGAGCTGAGCGGCACCATACCGGGCACGAAATTATAAATTAATATTAACTTACGAAGATCGATAACTTTTGTTAAAAAATGAATTTCGAAATACGCCATTTTTCTTTACGCGATTCGCATAAGACTGAATACTATTTACAGGGTGGGGGATTTCCAGTTCAATAACTTAGATTTCAATATCAACAAAATACACCATGTGTGCTGTTCAAAACCAAAATATATGGAACAATTTGAAAAGTAAAATGAACAACGGATAAATTGATATGGTGTGTAATATTAAGTATCTCGGTAATACATAACCTAAAGTGGAACAATCATCCGTACTGTTTGACTACATAAATTAAACTCTATAACGCGGTACTTCTTTAAAAAAATATATACATCAAACTCTGGGTATTCAGCACTCTATCAGTCGGATTTAGCGTATTATGCACTAAGTTATCTATCGCTTTAAGAAATTATTTAAAACGTTAATGGATGTCGACAATGCCATCGATGGAAGCTCGCTCTTAAGTGTGCTGGAATTAGACGTTTACTGTTACGCTTTGTTTTAACATATTGATTCGTGATGATGTAACTAGCGACAGTTGAAAAAAGGGAATATATTACAATTCAATAAATACCACTCTAGTCTATATAGATGCGCGGTACTGCGCTTAACAACACGTCGTGAAAGAGTCCATTACATAAACTATAAGACGGTAATTTTTCTTAGAGTGTATTCAGAGTAAAATTATGTTGTTTGTTCGAAATTTGAACAATTTTTTATTAATGATAAAATAATACGATATATGTGCATCAGGCGAACGGTGTCTCTTTATGTGGTTAATTTTACATTTCCATAGAACTTACTCCGAATACATTTTGTCTCAGTTTATAAAGTGTCACTACAGACGAATGCTGATGCAAGCGCCGCCAGTTTTATACTAACGATTGAACGTGTAATGTGGTTCCATTTGTATACAGCGTCTACATTGGAGTAAAACTTAGTAAAATATAGTTTTAATTTCTGCATAATTAGCGGTTACGTATACATTTTTATTTTTATTTTATTTTTTACATTATGTCATATGAGACATTATATAAATATAATTTTATAAATGCTACTTCGTAATACAGTACGTGTGTATTTTAATTTACACTGTGTATGTAAATGAGATATTTTTCTGAATTATTTATTACTAATTATTATCCTCCATTTTGCTATTTAACTAGTATGATAAGTTTATTAGATTCTTATTGTAGAAATAGATTAGATTTGATTATTATTATGACGAAATTAAACGGTTTCATTAATTTTCTAGATTTAGCAGTGGCGCACCAACGGGTGACTAGCGGGTTTAAGCACCAGAGGGGTTAAAAAAAAGTATTAAATACATATCAAGAAGGCGCGTAACTTGTAAGCTCCAAACAATTTCGCAGCTAAAGTTATAGTTGAAACAGAAGAGCAAATTTAAAACAGTTCGCGCTATCACTATAATAAAACCATATCTTGAAGAGCGTGCAAAACAGCCTAGATTACAAAAAGTACTGTCAGAAAATATTCATTACATTCTGTCCGCTAATGAAATTGAAAATCCAGCTGACTGCGCAAAACAAAGACAAAAAATGGCCGTTGGTTGGGCTATTCTGCATTCGAATCTGACCCAGATCGTGACCTATTACTTGTTTCGTTTTTTGTCCATGATCATTTATAGTTTGTTTTGCCTGTCGAATTTTGTTACACATTCGGCTATGTACGTTCTATTCAGTTTTATTTTTAAAAAATGTTTTTTTGTTTTTTTTTGGAAGGGGGGAATATTTGATCCCACTACAGATACAAATCCTGGGTGCGAAAATGAGATTTAGCAATACTATTTAAGTTAACTGTTAAGGTATAAGTTACTGAAACTTGTTATGCGTGTATCATTATGAAATAAAGCTTCTTTCTTCTTAAATAACAAAACAGAACAAGTTCCGGTGGTTTACTCCGCTTTTATCTATTTACATCGTTGGCTGTGTCGAACATGTATTTAGCCAAGCTGTTAGGATGGTCTTCCAGTCTACCTGCATGCGTTTGGGCATACTGGTTTATAATATCGCAGGTGAGTACTTGGAATTGAATGAAAATCGAAAAAGAAAACTGGAAGGACGGTTAAAAAAATCCTTAACCAAATGAAAAAGGGAAAACAGTTCGAAACGAGCCAAGTGGAAATACGGTGAAAAATAATATCCGAAGTACACGAAAAAGGGAATTGGCGTTTTATGAACCGAATGATACCAGATTAACAAAAAAGAAAACGATGCGTAAATACAAAAATTTAAATTTATATATTTTGTTCTTTTATTAATTTATTCAAAATAATTAAACTCATAACTGATCATTTCCTATTCGACTAGTATTTAAATTAACTTCTTCGATTTATTTAAATAAAATTAACGCATTCATTCGATACAGTTAACACTGTACCGAGAGCTAGATGTAATTTTGTCTATATTAACTTTTAATTTTACATCGTTTATTTTGTTAACTTAATAAACTTAAATTTGCCGTAAAAATAAATTAATTTAATTTAATTATTTAATCAATTTACGCACCACCGTTATTGCCACGACACGGGTATAGTACGAAGTCTATGTAAGTAAGCCGATTCCGCTAAAGGACAACCCTATCGAGCATCCAAGCGAACTTGGCCGCTTTAACTATTTTAGCGATGACGGTAGGTAGATAATACGTTCGGCCTTGTATTTTGCGGTTAATATTTGGTTCGGTTTCGTCACACAATCTCCGAATATTAACGATGTGAGAAGATGGTCTGTTGTATTAAGGAAAACGACATTCCATAATTTTCTTTTGTAATTAATTAATAAAGTAACGTTAGCGTGGAAAGAGCGCCTATTATAGTCGGATTACATTCTTCTTCATTGTCTGAATACTAGATGTTGTCTTGTTCGAGATAGAACAAGTGGATAGAGTAAATTTGATAATATTAAATATTAACTTATCCGGTATCATTATTGATTGGTACTCCAGTTATTACTGTCTGCATGATTTCTTCTAAACCATAAACAACTTTTGTGTTATACATATACCTATATATATTTATATTGAACGTACGTGGACTACTGATTTGTCTGAACAAAACGAATTCCGTCGAACGTACTTTGGAAACGTTTTCGATTTATTTGACTGACGAACTATTTATTACGGTAAAGGCCATACGAACATTCTTTCTAACATAAAGAAAAGTTCAACAAAGCGAGCTAAGCGAATTTCCTAAGTTGCTGCGATGGCCCCGGGCGGTAACAGAGCGAACAGAGAAAGAGTTATGGGAACGAGCGATAAAAAATAAAAGAAGAAAAGAATCTTTTATAGTTTTTTCCTCTCGCGATTCGGTATTTCATTATTCATTCCTTTCACACCCCCATCGTATTTCTTCCTTCCGTTGTTATCCCTTCACTATACAAGTAAGATTAGTACGGAAAATCTCGAAAATATATCTTTACGAACAACCGTTTGTATATATATTTGAAAGATACCAATTCGAAAAATTGGAAACTGCAGCTTTTAAAATTTCAACGTGGTCGTAAAACGATCATCGAATTTAATACTCGCATTTCCGTTTTGTTCAAAAATTCTACTTGATGAAATCGAAAATAATTTACGAAATTATACCGGATGACCACCGAACGAATTGAAGAGAACTGAATAATTTTAAGAAAATATTTAAGCGGATTAGAAAATTAAAAAAACAAGTAATTTTTTTTTGGTCGGGTAGTATGTACTGATGACCAGAAACACCCGAAAGTAAATATGAGATGTTAGATGAGATTGATCATATTTATAGTTCGAAGAAACTGAAGCGTTGCTTCCGCAGCAGTTGGATGATTATATAAAACTGTTTACAATGAATTACAACTGAAGTTTCGGGGACGGTATACGGAATATTGTTGGCAGTCAAAAAATAAATGTCGAAGTATTAAGGTCGTCCGGACGCAATGATCGCGCAAAGGCGGATTTGTTTTAAAATATGACCGTGAGTCAGCGCGGTGTGGCCAATACGGATACTGGACTGTGTTCCTTTCTGCGATGCACGGAATAAAAAAAAAAATCCTTTTAAATATAAACCGATTTTAACTGCTGAAATTAAAATTCATCTTAGACGTTAGTAAAGATTTTCCTAAATTCCTATACTTATTTAATCGGATTCGTTCCACCATTCTATACGCTGCTGTTTAGTAAATCTCGTATAAGAACGAATTTATTTTTGCCCCCTCCCCCCCCCGTTTACTCTAAAATCTGATGAACAAACTAGACGTAATAACTAAATATAATTTATTAATATACTCGAATAATATTCTCCGGAAAAGGGGTACACGTACACGATAAATACCAGTAATAATTTTTACTCGAATAAGTCCGGAACTCAATAAATTCGTATCGGAACTAAATAATTTCTATAAAAATATACAACTCGCATTCGAAGTACTGTGTGCACACACATACACACTAAGCAATCAACTTAGGAAACATTCGTTTATATATAACACTACCGCCTTATATTAAATTTCCAGTTTCATCCGATCAGTGTAGCGCCTTATAGTTTTATCTTATTATCTTATCTATGTTGTATTGTTTTTTCTCGACAATAACGCGTAAATCTGAACTAAAAAAATTAAATACGCAATAATTTCGAGAATACTTGACGATGTAAAAAAAAAAAATCATTTTATTATAACGTATCAAACGAATTAAATTAAATATGTAGGGTGACAAACGAATTTGTTGTTTTGTTTCTTCGAATAACTCAAAAACTACTCGACGAACATTTTTGAATGAAATTTTATTTAAAAATAGGAAGACG
Organism: Coronaproctus castanopsis; assembly: GCA_032883995.1. Classification (NCBI taxonomy): domain Eukaryota; kingdom Metazoa; phylum Arthropoda; class Insecta; order Hemiptera; family Monophlebidae; genus Coronaproctus; species Coronaproctus castanopsis. The sequence continues at coordinate 63,443,399 of CM065052.1, read as the reverse complement.
AGAGATTTACAATCATTTGTGGAATATCGTTCAGATGACCGCCATTTGCAACGAAACATTCATTTAGATTCGTTTAGATTCATTTAGTCTTTACAAAATTATCGAATACTTTTTCGAGCATAGGTGGCTGAATTTAGGAATCTACAGTAATTCAGATGACGGTATTATATTCATTTATTTACTCATTTCGGGGGTTATAGTCGTCCCTTATATAGGTTTATATATATATATTTATTTATTTATTCTTCCAAACGGAAAAGTTTTCTTATATTTGTTCAATTCACATCACCCCATCTTTCCCGAATAGTTAAAATTTTAATTAGCCGCTCTGTGTTGTTTTATTTTTATTTCAATGTTCTGTTATCGCATTCATAGTGAACTAACACGCAATATCTAAACAAGAAAAGTTTCTTACGGCGACCATATCCAGCCCGATAAACCCTCTGTTATCGGTTTTATAACCTCGATACTGCGATTAAACAGAGTACGACATACGTATAAGTTTATTCTAACAATATGCAGACTACTTCGTCTCGGTACTGATTGACTTCCGCATTCATTATTTAAACTGCGTATTCTTACATCTCCATTCGACTCTCATCCATCCCGGTCGATACGGTACCCGATGTCGTTTTGTCGAATGTTCATACTACCGTCGTAAACAACATGGTTAGGCTTTACAACCAGTTGATTTTTACTTACATACTTATTTTCCTATTAATATATCTTAATTATTTTCTCTAAATAATGCTCGAATTCGTATTATTTTACCGTCGAAAATAATATAGCTCGATTAATGCGTACCCTAGTCGTATACTTTCTCCCACTCTAACCGCTGTCACTTTTGACTTATATTACGAATTTTTATATAATATAGTAATTTCTCTAAATCGTAAATAAGCTAACGTGTATTTAATAGATATGTTGGATGAGTGAACCACGGTGAATGAAAAAAAAAAGTGAGTAATAGTGATAGAAATAGTAATAAATAAGAAACAACACGCCTAGAAGGTGTACAAAATGTTAATACACGCTTTTGAAAGTTAAAAACAAAAAAAATATTTCGTTTGGAAATAAACAAAACGTACACACTTTTGGCCCGTGTGAACTAACCTTTAGACACAGTATGAACATATATTAACGAATGTCAGTGCCGGAAGCATGTAGGAAAAATGATTTTGCAGAAACACGTCAAAACATATAACCGAAAAAATACGTACAAACATTAATTCCGTACGAACACAATCGATTGATACACATACATAGAATTATGAAACAAGCATTTTCCACTCATATAGTCGAGCCTTTCAAAAATATGTAATGTATACTTGCAGAAAAATCTAGCAATATCGTCAATTTCCGGTTATGTCTAATGCAGAGGACCATTTTAATCCGATGTGTCCTGAAAAAGACAATATAATCCATCCGGAATAATCGTTGTTAAACAGGCGACCTCCGAATACACCGTTCATACACACACTTAAATACTAATATATATATACATATAATATATATATATATATTATATATACACACCCAACTGGAAGCTATTACATCAATTTTATAAAAATAAAAGTTATATATATTCATTTATTTATTTTATTTACATATATATATTTATTTTTTATTTATATATATATTTATTTCTTTACATATATATATATATATATATATATATATATATATATATATATATATATATATTATTATTATTATTATTATATAGAAAGCGTATTATATTAGTGCGAAACACTTGCATTCATATATGCTATATATATAAAAATATTAAACAAGTACAGAAGTTTAAATACCTCGGCCAGATTTTCTTCTTCGTCGTCGTCGTATCGGGAAAATTGATCATAGTACATAATGCCAGAAGTCTAAAAAGTTCATTTTAGAAGGTCGTTAAAGATACAGTTGTACGGACAAGCTTTACATTCGAAGAGGTGTTCCATTGTTACCGCAGTCACATGTGGAGTTTTTACTAATGTTCCATTTCTTCATACTGTTCATTGTACGCCCAACCATAGTCCGTTATCTATTAAGAGATTTCCACATTTGGTAATCCAGATCTGCACCTATTGGAAGGCTTTATGCTGGTTCAATCCAGTGGCTTTGTATAATTTTATTGTTTTCAAGCCATTAAGCGCACCTCCTTAGGCTTGGCGTCTAGTGGATTTGTTATGTCCATGAAACTTCTCCGCGATTTCAATCTCCGCCGCTGCTGGATATATCCAAATAACAAGTGACGACTATCTGCTTCTTGTGCCCTTTTCTCTCTACTACCTGCTACTTGGCGTCTATTTGCTGGTGGGGCAATGCTCGAGAGAACTCTGACTTTATGTACCGATGTAGATTTTAAGCGGCCCGTGGTAATCCGACAACTTTCATTTAGGGCGACATCGACATGCTTTGTACGTACTGAGTTATACCACAGATTATAAGGCAACATCTGTACTGTGATGATAAAATATTGAAGTTACGCATTTCGAGAGAAGCAAGGTATATTAGGACAAAAGTCAATGCCGTTGAATCTTCGAAAACGGATATTGAAGATGTATGTGGAGTCCCCGTAGCCCTTTATAATGCTGAAATCCTGGGCGTTAAATAAAAGGAACATTGACGAATTACAAGCGGTCGTGATGTAGGCTTGGAAGTAAACGGAGCGGACAAGTTTGGAAGAAGAAGTCAAAAATAAACAGGTGCTCCAATAAATCGAAGAGAGAAAACGTCCTTGAAAACACGTATAGCTTGGATTGACCATGTACTTCGACATGACGGATTACTGCGAGATATCTTTGAAGGTAAAATTCGAGGAAAAAGAATCCGTGGAAGGCCGAGAAATACGTTTGTAATAACTTTGCTTTGGTTTTATTATTTTCTGCAAATTATTTAGAAATATACACGTTGTTATTGTTACGAACATCGACGTAGTGACAATACAGAAATTCAGCTTTTTTAGAATCATCATAAATATAGTGGTTTTCAGCCAATGAGTGGAGGAAGTGCGATTCCTATAAAGCGTACAAACTTACGACTGCTATTTTCGTATTTGTTCGTAATTTATATTGTACGCACAATTTTGGTACGAAGACCATACACAGTCGTTTGGAGTTGTGACCACACGTACATTAGAACGATTTTTCCCGGGTAATTTTCTTACGTAATTTTTGAATTTCATCAATAAAGTTAAATATGATAGTATTTTTTAAACCAATGAAGGCGTCATGCGGGTACACTTGTACACGAATAAGTTTGCACCTGTAGTCGAAATTTGAATAAACATAGAGATTTTCGATATTCTCGGTGCAAGTAATATGAACGAGCACGTTGATATTATCAGAAATGTAGTTCCTGAAATCTATTCAGTTCGTGAACGATATTTTTTCATTAGTATTGTGTAATGTTCGATTTATCGTGACAAGAATAGGATCGTATCGGAATGTTAAACTGTTGATTGAGATGTGAATAGTAAAGTCGTTGACATTATTGATTACCGTTAATATCGATTATTGCGGAATTTGGAATTAATGTTACAGTATAAGGTGCTGAAATATTTAAGTTATCACCCTAGCAGAGAGCGTAAATCGTTATTACCAGCTGAGTTAGTTCCAAGTTTCATTCTCGGAATTTAAGTAGCCAATAATAATTACTTTACTGTTAACATTCGTTAAAATATCGTAATGAACACTTTTATTAATTTTGGGAGCTTGTAAACAGTAGTAGTGAAATTAGCAAATTATTACGATTACCGTTAGTGTTTATTGGGAGGTGTATATAAAGCTAATATACTTTTATTTTAGCGTGAAACTGTATCATCCGTAAATGTGTATAATAATTTTTGATAGAAATAAATGTTTATTTTAAATTATGTAGCGGCGGATAAGTTGGTTAGAGACAATACTTTCTAAAAACATGTTCCACATTTAAGACAGCTACGAAATAATAGCGTGTAACTTTCTCCTTGCTTTTAACTTTGAAATAAAAATTGCATTTAAACGCTAAACACCTCTCATAAATAAATAAATATATGTATATACAGATATTATATATATTTATATGTAGCTACATAAATTCATGGTGCATATACACATATATATATATATCGCTCTTTAGTCATAACTTTTGCGTTCCACCCTTATGTACAAACTAATTTTCTAACAATGCGCATAAAATCCTCCAAATTTATAATGAAAACTTCACACCGAAACAGATATACACGGGCATACTATACACACGGATATGTGAAAGTTTTATCCATTTATGGAGTAAAGTTTAAAAAAAACTAACATGTCGGATCGATAAAATCACCCTAGAAACGTGCGTTCTGAAGAGCAGGTCTTGGTAAAAATTTCGTTATTTATTATGATCCGTCATAGAGGTTTTCCGTTAAAATGTAACAAAATGATTTAATTAGAAAGATCTAAATCTAAATATTATTATATAAACACGTTACTATTACATAGATTCAGGGGTATGTTTACACACGTAAACATGCACATCTATACATATACAATATATTCACACATATCTGGACATGCGCACCAGTACACTACCATAGCCGTATATATATATATATATATATATATATATATATATATATATATATATATATATATATATATATATATATATATATATATATATATTATACGTAAAACAAAAAAGCAGTTCAGAATTTTGACGACCCTAGAACAACAATATCGCCTATATATAATATAAATAACTGCACACAACATGAATAATCGAGGATGGGGTTCGGTCTCTCTAGTCTGCCATGGAGATCAGTTCTATCGGGCAGGCCGGAACTTCAGTATTCTCGTATAATAAGTAAGAGACTGTTGAGTGGGAGGCAATTTATGCTATTTGTTTCTACTTTTATTGGAGGTTTTCCTGGTTTATCGTTTAAAAACTTCATTAGACTTCCCTGTTGATTATTTGCAACCGTAGTAGTTTCCATTATATTCATATTTCGCATGGTTTACAAATAAGAGCCATTTTTAATAATTGCGTGTTTACCTTCCTACGTAAAATTCTTCATCGAGGTATTAATCCTTTTTCTAGTTCTTCTTCTGACCGATCGTCCCCCGATAAAAAATTTTTGAATCTTCAAGTTATTTTTCATAACTTCGGTTTTTACAAGTTGCGGACAAAAAGTTACAACCTCGTAACCCGTTTTCGATTATTGATTTCCTATTTCTCTTACGTAATGAATGTCTTTTAAATTTCATCTTATTTATAATACAATATTCTTCCTTTTTTTTTTTCCACTTTGGTCCATATCACTTATTGTCGCTATTAAATTTAAAATTTCTATATCCTTCGCTTGATTTTTCAAATGTGTTCTGTTTATTTATTAGTATTTCTTAAATTCCACGAACAGAGCTACGAATGACTAGAAGCACGGATGAATATAAGTTTTAATTTGATTTTATTTCATCCGTTAATTCATTTTTGGAATTATTAATAGATTCGAGTAACCGCTTAAAATTTTCTTCGCTCATTTTCGATTTTAAATCTGTTAGAGAATTGTCGCGAAATTAAATTTACGGTTTAATATAAAATTTATTTAGATTTATTTAAACTTTCCTATTACTAAATTGCATTTCAAATCTGGCAACACTGATTAATTTCGATAAATACGCCCCACGAAATATGTTCCGATTTTAATACAGATAACCGAAATTCATAATTAAATAAAAGTACTTGAAATTAATACAAAACATAACAATAACCGTCCGTCTAAATTATTTACGTATACTAATTCGCATAATAACTCATCTTTAAAATTGCGTATATATGTATATATTCCACAGTATTAGGAAATTAGTATTACTAGAAATAAGAACCTTCTCGTTTCGGTCGCTGTGCCAGTGCAGCCGCATATGGTTCACAAAATATTGTGTGGATTATATTTGTATTTATACCTACAAACCAATTAATAATGAGTGTGCAACACTCACCCCCCTACATCGCGCTCGTCATCACCGATTGTGTGTACTACACAATCATGCTCGGACGATAATGAAACTAGCACTTTTATTTGTGAAGTGCCGACAATAAAACTAAAGAAAACTGCCAACTCGTACTCAATAAAAAGGCAATTATCTGGGAATAATTGCCAAAATGAAGTGAGAGCTAATAAAAAGGTTAATCTAAAACAAAGTAATTATAAAACCTACTACCAGATGAATTGAAACAGTTGTTATGTCACGATCAAAACGTGACTATAAATAATCTGATGTTAAAAATAGACTCCTTGGTTGACAGAATACACCAACTAGAAACAGTCTGGTCAACTTTCGCCAGAGGAAAACCATACGTTCTCGCAAGTGCAGCAACAGCAAAAGCCGATGCAAACACAAAAAATACAACCTGGAAAAGTTAAATTGCCTCCTAAAATCACCGTGAGTGGCATAAAGGACTTCAATATATTCTATACTGACATAAATACAACATTTGGGGAAAACGTAACCTTTAAGGTTTTAAATAATGAGGACATCATAGTTGCCCCAAAAAACAAAGATACATTCGGTCCACATACTAAGATCAAATAACGTTGCTTACCATACATATAAATTAAAATCAGAAAGACCATATAGAATAGTAGTCAGGGGACTCCATCCTACTACAGATGTAAAAGTTATACAAAATGAATTAATAAATATGGGCCACGAACCACTTGATATTGTCAATATTAATAAAACTATCAAAATCCGCGACAATGATAACAAAATAATTGATAGACAAAGAAAGTCTTATCCTTTGTTCTACATTGACTTAAAACCTAAAGACAACAATAAAGATATATACAATTTGACGCATATCGCTTATTGCAGAATTTAAATAGAAGCACCGCATAGGACTAGTACAATACCGCAATGTAAACGCTACCAACAGTGGAATCACACTGAAAAGAGCTGTGGTAGATTAACAAAATGCTTCAAATGTGCTGGTGATCATGACTCAAAGTCTTGCAGGGAAACGGACCCTAGAAAGTTTAAATGTGTGAACTGCAAAAAGATCACACAGAAGGCATTAGAAAACCTTATAAAAGAAGTTCGCAATCTAGCTACTAGATTAGGCAAATTAGAACGTATCAAGAAATCTGGGGAACAATCATTCATTACAAAACAACGCCGAAAGGGACACAATAAAAATAATGGCTGACTCTTCTCTTCGTATTATTACATGGAACGCAAATGGGCTTAATCTTGAAAGATTAAGAGAGCTAGAGATATTTCTCAACATTAACAAGATTGATATAGCATTAATCTCTGAGACCCATTTTACGGATAGAAATTACCAAAAAATTTCAGGATTTGCAATTTATCACGCACCGCATCCTGATGGTGGAGCGCATGGCGGTGCAGCCGTCATTATAAGACAAAATATTAGGCATTACCAGCAGCCAAATTTCTATGAAGAATATGTTCAGGCTGTATCGGTGGCAATAACGATGGGCAATGCAGTTACGAACATTGTAGCGGTATATTTCCCACCAAAACATAATATTAAATACGAGCATTATGTACGGTTTTTAAAACATTACGGTAACCGCTTTATTATCGGTGGAGACATCAATGCTAAAAATGAAGCATGGGGATCACGGCGAGTTACAATACATAATCAAAGTCCTGCCCATATAAAAGGAAAGGAACTGCTGAAAGCCTTACAAACACTTCAGTGCAGCTTTGCAAGTTCAGGAAAACCAACATACTGGCCTTCCGACAGGCGGAAAAAACCTGATCTCGTAGATTTCTTCATTATAAAAGGAGTTGCAAGTAATTACATAGACGTCGAGGGTGTAATTGATCTTTCATCAGATCATACCCCCGTTCTCTTGACGCGGAGTGCAACAGTCATAAATAAGAAACGACACCTCACTAATAATCTAACAAATTGGGATAAATTTCCGGAAGAACTAGATCAGAAAATAAACCTTAGAATACGATTAAAAACAAAACAAAATTTGGAAGAACACTCAAAAAGTTTTATTGAAGCAGCCACCACAGCTACATCTGAACCAGAAAGATATAAATCAAAAGAAATCACATACCCATTACAAGTACGACTCAAGATAGCTGAACGAAGACGAGCCCGACGCATATGGCAAAATACACGGAGTCCACCTGATAAAAATCGATTTAATCGAACCAGTCGCCAACTTAACGGGTTAATAAAAAAGATTCGCAAAGAAACATTCACCGCATACATCAAAGATCTTAGTCCTTTCGAAAATAAAGAGTATTCTCTTGAAAGCTACCCAAAAAATTAAACAAACAATCACACATGCTCCATCCGTTAAAGTTGAGAGTGGAAACTGATTAAGGTCAGATGCCGATAAAGCCGAATGCTTTGCTCGCCATTTATCTCGTGTATTCAAACCGCATAATATGCCTTCAACTATTAATATCATTATAAAACGGACGAAAAAGTGATATTTACACCATATGAGGTAGCGACTGAAATAGATAATAATATGAATCCTCGGAAAGCTCCAGGTATTGTTGGCATATCCCCAAGAGTGCTAAAAGAACTAACAAAAAAAAGCTATAATAATGTTGGCATACTTGTTTAATGCTTGTCTACGTTTAATGCTACGCTGTTTCAAAATAGCGCAAATCATTATGGTAAAAAAACATAACAAACCAGACGCTGATAGAGGGTCATACAGACCAATTTCATTATTGCCAACTATATCAAAGTTATTCGAGAAATTATTGCTCAAACGACTGTTGCCATGGTTGAAGAGTATATACCAGTACATCAGTTTTGGTTTCGATGGAAACACTCCACAATTGATCAAGTGCACGGGATCACAACGGTAATCAATAGGGCATTTGAGGAAAAAAAATATTGCCCGGACGTCTTCTTAGACGTAGCACAAGCTTTCGATAAGGTATGGCACGACGGGCTGACCTATAAATTAAGCCGAATTATGCCAGGTAACATCTGCCGTTTGCTCATGTCTTATTTATCAGAAAGACAATTTAAAGTACAGCGAGAAAATGCTACTTCCGCATCGTACAACATAGAAGCTGGAGTTCCGCAGGGAAGCGTTCTCGGTCCCATCTTGTACCTTCTATACACAGAAGACTTACCAACGGATGCGCAAACGACGACAGCTACGTTCGCCGACGATACAGCTATATTAGCCGTTAGCAGTAGTCATTCTGAAGCTATAAATAAACTGCAAAACTCTTTAAACAGAGTGCATGCATGGGCATCAAACTGGAAAGGTAAAATCAATGAAGAAAAACCAACGCATATAACTTTCACACACCGACGAACAGATGTGCATCACCAAGTGTACTTAGGAGGTAAACCTGTTCCACAGGTTGACTCAGTTAAGTACCTTGGTATGCACCTGGATAGGCGGCTGACCTGGGAAATACATGCCAGAATGAAATGTAAACAAATAAAGAAAAAACTCAGCAGTTATATTGGCTTATTGGACGCAAATCGCCTCTAGACGTAAGGTACAAATGCCTACTGTATCGGCAGATCATAAAGCCAATACAGACTTATGGTCTGCAGTTATGGGGCTGTACCAGCAGGTCTTCTAGAGCAAAGATCCAAGCTAGACAAAGCACAATACTAAGAGCAATTGTCGATGCAAGAAATGATGATATTCATCGAGACTTGCACATTTCGCTTGTAAACGAAGAGATTAGAAAATTCGCTACAGCACACAAGAAGAGGCTACACCAACATGTCAATGTGGAAGCTACCAATTTATTAGATACTAGTCAAGACTGCAGGCGTCTTAAAAGGCGCCACCCGTCAGACTTATTATGAAGTCATTAAATTCTATTACATAAATAGATTAATGTAAACTAATTTTCGTAGTCTTGGTCCGTAGATTACTTCAACCCATGGCTAACAGGATGATCTTGTTAGTAAGCTACACTTTACTCAATTTGATACTTATTTAACTTCAATTAGTTAAGATCGTATCTTTATTAAAAAATAAATAAATAAAAAAAATAATTATATAAAATCACTTACTATGATTAAAAAACTTTTATAGGCAGTATAACTTACGATGTAAGCGGTAGCAAGCGATCACCGGCCCTAAATCAACAATCCCCCCCCTTATGTATATATATATATATATATATATATATATATATATATATGTATGTATATATATATATATATGTATATATATATATATATATATATATATATATATATATATATATATATAATTTTATTATCATTATTATTATTGTTATTATTATTATTAAAATAGCAATTGACCTCTAAAAAAACGCGTTCAAGTAAAATAAATTAACTACCTCCACGCGGACTTTTTATTTGTGGCGGAGTAAATAAGAAAGGTTTACCCAGAAAAATAATTAAAAATGAATCAGGAGGTTTTTGAAATTTTAATAACAACTTCAGCGGCCGTGTAAAAAAGAATTCTACACAAATATGCAGGTATAGAGGCCTTGCGCCTCTACCTGCGTATTTGTAAAATTCCTTTTTTTTTATATATATATAAATAAATCTTGAAACAAGTGGAATGCACGCGAAAAATCGTTGGAAATGCAAAAAAGAAACAGAGACGAATAGACGTAAGGATAAAGGAAGATAGAAGAAAAAAGATACGATTACAAATAGATACGAATACTGATGATTCGTTTCGAAATACGTATCGCTTTTTTCCTTTTTATTTTTGAAGTTTTTCTATTTTCCGGTATTTTTAATTAAAAAACCCTTTTTCCAAAGAAAATTTCCAAGACGAACCTAAAACTCTTCTCGACCTTATAGAAATGAAAATAATTCCGTTTCACCGACTTCGGTCTAATAAATAAACTGAGACTGACCGCCTAAAACAAGCCGCATAATAAACCGGAAAACAATTAGCCGGACGACGGTTAATAAAGAATATTTCACTTTTCCATTTCCACCGCTGGCGAACCAAACTACCTATCATACTGATTTTTCATCATCATCATCATTTGTTGTCAATCCGTACATTGTTTTGTAGCTCTCTTTTGTCTGATAACCTCTTCAGTTCCATGTAGTACATTCCAGGTCTTCCAGAATCTGCGTCATGTATTCATGGCGAGGCCTTCCTCGGTTTTATTTTTCGTACACCATTCCTTCCAATATGACTTTCGTAAGTTGAAAAAAGAAAAAGACTTTATTTTGTTTAATTTTCCGTCGTAATTCGCAAAGTATATCGAATAAGTTTTATTTTTTTAATGTGTTTTTTTTTCGTTCGTACCGGCACTAAAGCACCATAAACAATGCCGATTAATAAAGTAATATTAAAGCAATAAATCGAAGATACTTCGTATCATCGCATCTGCACTAAAATCCGGCATAATGACCTAAATATAGCATATTTCAATGAAGTTTATGTAAACCTGTTTAAAAAGTTTTTCGATAAATTTCAATTCAATATTAACCCGCGTGTCCTCAGAATGTATTTATTTACTCTCCCTCGCAATCTTACAAGACGATTAAAAATGAGGAGATAGCGCTGCAGAAATGCTCTTCCAATAACTTGAAAATGAAATAATTCAAATAACAAAAGTAAACGAATTTAAATAATTTAGATGAAATTTGAACAATAAATTTATGTAATTTTATAATTAAATAACCCAATAATTTAGTGATACTAATTTAATGACACTATCCCTCAGAATCTAATTATCTCGCTGTAGACATTAGATTAATCCGATTTTTATTACTTTATTCGATGAAATTATTACATATGAACTATTTCATTTCAACTAATACGTTTATGTTTATTACTTATTGCACCGACCATGTCTACTTAACTAAATTCCGTCGCCGTTCTCGTCAATTTATATTGCAAATTTATTCGGAATTTTGTTTATAGCAAATTATATATTTATATTTATTTTAATTTTATTTTAATTTTATCGCGTCGACGTTAATTTATTAAATTGTTTTAAAAACAATTAATTATTACGTATAGATAATGTCATTGTCGTCGATGAAGTCAATCTATCAAATATTATTTTTATACACGCGTATTTTATTTCATTTATATTATTTATAAAATGATTACGTGTAAACGAACCGACTTCGAATGCTATTTAATAAATATATGTTCTTAAGTAAAATTATTCGCAAACATGGATACATATATTTATACATATATATATATATATATATATATATATATATGCGTGTGTATCAACATGTAAAAATGTGATAAACGTAAACCAGTCGATGCATCAACTCATGATGATAATAATAAAAGCTGGTCCCGAGAATGGATTGAACATTTAAACAATGATCCGATTCTCAATTGCACTGTATTTCAACGATTCATCCAAAATTTAATCGTCCTGATTTATAGTTCACGATCATGACGATACACCTTTGTCGATCCACTTCTGAACCAAGTTTTTCCCCAACACAGTTTCCATTCGTTTCTATCTTGTGCATTTCGCATCCAGTTTTTTCCGGTCACCTTTATTATGTCGTCTTATCAATTTGATCTTCTTATTTTGTCTATTGGCCATCGTTGCAAAACACGTTTCACCCATCTGTTATACCTAACCACGTGACGCCCAACTCTGTTACTTCATTATTATTATTATTATTGTCATTACTACTCCAAAGTTTTTATTCTTATTTTTGTTATTAATGACTAACTTTTATATATAAAGATTTTTTTTTTCAATATAATTCTTTACGATTAGAAAACTTGTCATATAAACCGTGCTGAAGTTTTTCAGCAGATATTCGTTTTACAAAATATTTCCAAAAATTTATTTTTATCTTTAGAAACTTCTCGTTAAGAAGTTTAAAATTACGAAAAGTGTATCATCTGGCGACGTGCCACTTCGACTTATAAAAACACGATGTTCTTCTATTTGTAAGGCGTAAGTTTTCTATTATAAAAAAATTTCAATGACTGGAATTAATTTCAAAATTCGATTATTTTACTACTTTCCTCTATAATAGTACGAAACGTTGCCGATACGGTCAGCATGTACGACCGAAAGATTTTAAGATGGACATAAATTTCGACCACTTTTTTTTTTAACCCGTGCCATCTCGCACCGTTAACTAATCAACTACATTTTCCTTTTAACAGTTATTGCCTTTTTACTCGGGATATTTAAAACAAAATTGTGCGGAAATTCCATGTTGCAAATTGCAACGACGTTAAATTTTACAGGGTGCACGTTCGTACGTGTTTACCGATAATCACATTTTAAATATAAATGAATAATTAAAACAGAAAGATACGTGAAAGGAGTTTCGAAAATTTCTCTACATTTGCGAGTAAGCAATCGTCTCTGCTTGAAAAATTTTCTTAATCCGATCGGCGTAATCCGCATGACATTGAAGTGATGCAAACAGCCAAAGTAGTCAAAAGAAATATACGCGTGGAATATATATATATATATATATATATTTAATTTACAAATACTAGAATATTATAAGGTAGAGTAGCCTGCAGAAATTGTTTACGGCTATTAATAACGATTACGTATATACATGTTTAATTTTAAATAATTCAGATATGAAAATAGGAAATTGCTGAAATAATATAATTTCATTTAATTTAAGCGCACTGTCAATCTTATACATACAACCACAGACATATATATATATACATATGTGAACATTTTATCGACGGTTACGTCTGCTGTAAAAAAAGCTGACCTACGCGACGCGTTATCACGAAGTTTCCAAGCTACGTTGGAAAATTACAAACGAAGCGTATTTAAGCCGCGGTTTTGCATCATATACTAGGCAATGTATGCCATGAAGGTCTTTACTAAATCGTTGAATGTTAGACGTATTCAGCAGATGTGGAATCGTCTGTATTTCCCCGCATTTACTAGTATTTGAATGTTTCCGTTTGTACATTCGTGACTTACATCGTTCTTGATTAATTCGAGATACAGATTGCACGATGCGCGTCTATCAACATCGAATCCTGACACTCTGATTATCGGATACTTCATCAAACGGTTTCTCCGCCTGTTGTTGGTCGAGTACGATCTTTCCAATTTCTTAAAGGCTATATTTCGTGTCTATTCTTTAGGTATTAGGCAACGTTACTCTGTGGGTCCTGGCTATTTGTTCCAACCGCGTTTCAAAAACTTTCACTCGTATACATGGAAGCTGAATGTTAACGAGTATAAGCCACGGAAAAGCGCTTGTACGATTGCCAAATTTTTTGAAAACCGTATTCCCTTCGGAAAGATTAAAACGTTTAATGAAGAACCGCGGTTGTTCGGACGCGATAACGATATTCCGTTTAGAGATTAAGTCTACTGAAAACCGAATACAAACGTTCGAACGAGTTTACGCTTTTCCTATCTGGAACTGTACTTCGTTATTTTTATTATTTCAGTTGTTAAAGAGGGGAAAAAAAGTAGGTAACCTGAAGCGGTTCGTTTTTAATTCTTTGCACCGGGCTGAAATAATTCTTTATTTCATTATGGATGTTTCTACTAGCACACCGAAGCTGTATAGAATTTTAGTCTGATTACTAATACAACTAATAGATATTATTATTAAGGAAACAATTGTATAGGATTTGATATCCTAACCTAACCGATAGACCGACGGCGACTGTTATACACCAGGAAAGGACAACTGTGATCAGATGGCCCAGAAAAAGTATATATATATATATATATATTATAATAATAATAAACGTACAATAGCTAGTCAGGACGTTCGGCAAAGAACAATACGACGACGATGATGGTGATGATGTATATATATATAAGGTTTCCTATACAAGACGAAAATATGTCGCCGAAACAGAAGTTAAGCCAGAAATCGGAAAAGGCATGTTTCCTGAAGAAGGTTTAACCGGCAGAACGTAACGATGATAATGATGATGACATTCCGAACGCCTTAAGTTTCAACCGCAACATCTACTTCGGGTCTTCCAGCTTTATCTCTATTGGACCTGTTCCCAGATTCGTTTGAACTTTGTCGATGTTTTAGAGTAATCCGTTTTACGTATACAAATGAAGGAGAGGAAACACGAGAAACCGAAATCGACGCTTTAAACCTTGAAAACGATAATTTCCATCGACATCATATTTCTGGAGAACTTGTTTCTATCCCGTTATTATAATGGTCGTTATTTGTTCGCTGTTTTTTTTCGCTAAACTATATTTTATTATAT
This sequence comes from Coronaproctus castanopsis, assembly GCA_032883995.1. Taxonomy (NCBI): domain Eukaryota; kingdom Metazoa; phylum Arthropoda; class Insecta; order Hemiptera; family Monophlebidae; genus Coronaproctus; species Coronaproctus castanopsis. The sequence goes on along the minus strand of CM065052.1, from coordinate 63,428,248 downwards.
ATATATATATATATATATATATATATATATATATATATATATATATATATATATAACCTATGTTTGTTTGTGTATATACATATTTCATACACGCCGCTCAAAGTGAAATATAAATTTAACTTTTTAATGGTAGGATATAATCAAGTTCGCAAATTTTGCTACATCTTCTAGCTCTGGGTCATCTTATAATTTTTCGCCATAATCGAGCAACGAGAATAGCAATTTTTACCAATTTTTTATATGGCATACTATACTTTCTTGTTGCCCCGTTGGCGATTATCACGATTAAAACGACGGCATTAGAAGAAAATATTGTACGACCGTTAGTCGTAACAACGGCTAAGGTGGTAATTTTCGTGATTTATTATATTTACATATGCGCGTTACTAGTTTATTACATCGATGCGACGATAATGATCATTTCGACTATTTCATAATTATCCTACATACATACATACATGCGTATTATATACACATATACAATTTATAATTACAATATCATTTATTTCGCAAAAAACACAATTATATTAATAAATCAAGACGATTATTACGAACGAAATATAATATAAGTAAATGTAAATACGGATAAAAGAATAAAACACGTTAATAGGTAGATGAGTATGTTGATGGAGTATCTGACGAGGAGGGTGTGTAATAGGAACATTTGAAAAACTAAGCCAGTGATTCGGGGCACAAGGAAGAAGTGTTAAATATAAAATGCGATATTATCGAATATAAATTTTTAAACCCATCGTGTACGTTACACGCACAATGAAAAGACAAAACTCACGATTCCGTACAAAAAAGAAAAGGACCTAATGAAATGTCATTCTCAAATCTATAAGCGCATACATCCTTTGTGCAGCGAACATTCGAACAAAACAACGGATTGCGCGAGAGAAACAATACGAATCAGCTCGCTCGTTTTACGTGCTAACTTCCCATATACAACGCGTCAATAGAAGTTTCACTTCAAAAATGCGATTATCCGCAATAGCGTATGAATCGGAAGGATGGGAACAATATGATGAACGAATAATGTTCATTTTGAATAAGGTGGAAGGGTGACGATTCTTATGGAAACTTAACCGGCGGATAGTCATAATACGAAGAAGCGTTGAAATCGGAAACTTTATTAAACCTCGGTAGAGGAAGAATATATAGTTGCAATGATTTATAAGTAGGAGCTAGATATAGGTTTTAGTGATAGTAGACGACAAATCTAAACAGGGTATGTAAGGAATAAATAACCAGTGTTACTAGAGCAACTGGCAAGATGATTGCTAGAAAATTCCCAATGATAACGGCATACCTGAGAATCGAACAATTATGCAAAGATCTTACTAAAAATGGAGGATGTAAAGATTAAAGACATAAGAAAAGGACAATCTATTGCGAATCTATCTCCGGTATTTACTGCGCAATTTCCGGGTGGTCGTTATATGAAGTAGCTAATAATAATTTTATAATCTTAACAAAATCATTCTGGTCTGTTACACTTATTGACACGAAGAAGGTCTTACAGTTTTGGCATAATTGTGCATACGTGGTTGGTTTTTATTCATTTTATACATCGGCACTCCTACATATCTAATGCGAATACAATACTCTATGCTGATGATTTTTCTCTGTACAAACGTCATCCTATAGAATCAATAGCAAATTGACTTCAAACGATCTTTACCGAAGTTAAGAGTTTTCCAAACAAATGGAAACTTACTGTCGATACATCTAAAACCGAAGCGATAATTTTCAGACCCTTAATTAGTGGTGGAATTTTTTTTGGATAATTCTATTATAATCCGATAATCCGGTAAAGTTAAATATTGAAGTGTTAGACCAAAAAAAAAGGATAAGTTTTGGAAGTCATATAAATCGTAATATAAACAAAGCAAGAGCGCAAATGTTTTTCCTGCGTATCCGATCTCGTAAAAAAAAAAAAAAAAAAAAAAACACGATATTAAGCATAAAAAACTAATCTTATATTAATTCAATATTTATACATATACGCGTGTCCTGTTTGAAATCGTATATATATATATGAAACTTCATAAAAAAACACTTCAACTAGTCCGAAATTCCTGGATTATATTAAATGCACCCAGGTATACCGAAAAAAATGCAACATAAATTACATTTATTCTCTATACAAGATACTACACGTGTTTCTGCTGCAGGTGCAACAGTAATCCATCGATCGTTATCAAAGAGGACGGATATAACTACGAATCTGTTAAGATATAAAAAATAGAGAAGACCGAAGCATAAAGAAATTTACTAAAATTTACGTTAACTTCATTAGAGTGGATATATATATATATATACATATATATATATATATATATATATATATATATCATCATCATCAGTATATAAGAGCATGCCCTTGTCGTTGTAACTAGATCATTTTCTTTCTTTCCTTCCTCTTGTCTGCTATGCTCTTCATCTCTTTATACGTTATTTGTATTCTTTCTTTTACTTGAACGATCCATGTCTATCTATTCCCCTTTTTCTTCTTCCTTCCAATTTTCCTTCGATTATGACCTTCATGAACGCGTTATGTCGCAGTATGTAAGTCTTTCGCGTCTTCGCTATATTGTTTCTATTATAGTTTCCTTTTTCATTTACCATTCCCAAAATCTCGGAATTCCTTTTCTTCTGTGTCCATGAGATCTTCAACCCCACATTTCGAAGGCTTCCAGCGTTTTTTTTTAAATTTTGTGTTAACACCCACGTTTCTGAACCATATAGTAATATATTCCTTATGTATATGTTTCCAAAAGTTTTTTTCACACGATGCCGTACACCCGGCGGCCAGTTGGCCGTCGCAAATTCGCCTTCCAATACATACGGGTGCGGACTATAGACTCAGTCCGCAGCATACTGCGATCATGGAGTCGATCATTCCATGGTCAGCCCAGTATTTTGAGTTGCATCAAGAAGGATCTGACGGCATGGCCAAAACTCGTTGGAAAAATCTGTCTACCGAGATTGGAAACAGCGGTAAACAGAGTGTCCTTTGGACATACACAAATCACCCACTCGTACCTTCTTGGTACCACCACCTGTATGCGATAAATGTAAAGCACCGTTAACCGTCCATCATATACTGAAGACCTGCCGGAAATACGCTCAACATCGTACTAAGGAGATGAGCTATACCGGACGTCTACAACCTAGAAATTCTTACAGCCTTCCTAATCAAGACAAATATTATTAATAATATTTAATTATATTTTAATTAATAATCATATACATCGAATTAAATACTCGTTAAAAAAAAAAAAAAATTTCCGTATTTCTATTTTCATTTTTTTATTAAATAAATCTCTCTTTTTCACCAGCGCTTGTTTGGCTATCGCAATTCTTGTTTTTATTTTTTTATCACTTCTTCCTGTGCTCGTTATTATACTATCCAAATATTTAAACTGTTCTACTTGCTCTAAGATCTTGTTTTCTAACATGATGCCTATTATTTTGCTACTACTATATATATATATATATTCGTATACGCGTATATATATGACATATTTTATGTATTGGTTAGCAGATTTCTATTGTTACTTGTTAATAATATTATTACATGTAATTCTGGTACGAGAGCTAAAACTACTCGATACAGATGCCTAATCTTCACCTATGTATACGTATTTAATTCTTTAATTAATATATACAAATATACGTTCTTAAATAAAAATAAAAAATTAATACCCCTTCATACGGGATATGGGCATTTATATATATATATATATATATATATATATATATATATATATAAATACATTCGACTAGCTTCGCGGAACTAAGTAAGTTACGTCCGTCTAAAACTGCTAGGAACAAACTCCCTACTGTATAGTTTCGGTAATTTTTCTCTGCATTATTCTTCGGAGCAGGCTGTATCATTCTGGGTGTTGAATTACACGACCAAAATACTTCAGTTTACGATACTTGACTTCTTTTTAACAACTTCCTCGCAGTTAAGTACGTTGCAATACTTCCGCGTTGCGTACTTTATCTGTCCACTTTATGCGAAGTATTCAACCACATTTCCGACGGATCCCGTTTTTGGTCCGTCGTTTATGCGATTACCTACAGCTTTCAGAATCGTACAACAGTTTCATCTACATATACTTAATCTGTCCACTTCAAAAGATACGGTGCAACCATATTTCAAATCCAGTATTTGCTCCATCGCCTTTTTGATTACCCAGCATTACGACGAGAATATTCAGGATTTTCTTAATCTTATTTTCATATCTAATTTTATTTAATATTCACTTTGATTTTAAAAACGCGCTTCTAGCTTTTCCAGTTCGAATTTCGATCTCTGTTTGCGTGCGTGTCATTGATCATTTATGTTACAACCGAGGTAATCGATACTTTTAGTTTTCTACACTTCTTTACATTCATCCAGTCCCTGTAGGTGACTTTATCTTTCCAATTAGTATGTTTTTAAAATTATTTAATCACTACACGCGGCAGTAACTATATCGAGAAATCGTTGTGATTCTTTTAAATTATTCGTTATTAGGATTCTGTCATCGGCATATCTGATATTATTATACTAGTTTTCAATATTGCTTTAAATATTTTTTTCCGGAATATATATAAACTAATAAACGGATAAAATATCAAAAAATTTACCAAATTTTATCATTTAGTGGCCGACTGTTGTTACCATTTAGTCCTGATAATAGCCGGCAAAACACTGGTCAACTTGATAAAACTAACGAGTAAAACATCACGACCTTTATCGTGTTTTATCATTTAGTCGTGATGATATCGTTTTAATACGATCGCTATATTTTGTAACGAATATTTTAAATATATTTTTATAATCTGAATGTACGATAAATTCGTTCACTGTACACAGCGCAACGGCTATTATTTATTTATTAATAATTTTATAATTAAAATCTCATTCTTAACGTATAAAACTGTTTTGGATAGTAGAAAAAATTCTACTCAAACGGATGTAAAACGACGAATGAAATTGAAAAATTACAAACTTTTCATAAAATTGAAAACATTTAAAATCTCGTCCTTCTTTTTCGTCTAAAAGCGAAAGTTATTTAGTTAAAAATTGTTTCCGAATTTTCATTAAAAAAAAAAAAAAAAAAAAGAATAAAATAAATAAAAAAAGAATAAAATGTTTTGAAAAATTGAAATTATTTTCGAAAATTCTAACCTCAAAAATTTTCTTTACCTTTGACGAGATTATAATTTTCCAAAAACGTGGTAATCGTAGGGGTACCTTTTTGAATTTTTTTTTTTTAAATTTAATAACGGCCTAAGCGGAAATGGCCAGTCCCGGTATTTACCGGACAATTTTGTAAACTACACGCATGTAAAATCTAGGCGCTATTTCAAAAAGGAAGATGATAAGTCGTAAAATTCAAACTGGTTATTTCTCGAAAAATAGTTCAAAGTTGCAATCATACACACAAATGTTATATATATACTTGTGTATAAGAGACAAATACAAAGGAAGAAATATTTAATTTAACATGGTATATTCAGCGATGGAAAGTAGAAAGGGGCCACATAAATTGATCTTTGTATATACGTGTATGTGGGTGTGTGCATCTGTGTACTAGATTTTAATAATTATTAGTGAATATCGTTTGCTGTGGGTTTTTTTTTCAGGAGAAAATCCAGCAGCTATGCAACATGGTCGTGGAAGAGGATTAAGTCTTTTCCAATCGACATGGCGTCACTGGTTACTGTCAGTTTGTTTGTTTTTCATATGTCGATTTTCCAACGTATGAAGCTGATGTACTTTGCGCAGCTCCGTGAAATATCTATGTGTATGTATGTGTAATTATTTATTTACTACAATTCAAAGTTTAAAGTCAAACTTTGCTATCATTGCGAAATAACGAATTAGAATTACGTTTATACAATTATGATACAACATAAATTAACTTCGTTTTATGGATTACATATGTATGCATATATGTGTATGTCATTTATACTACAAAACTTATGCGAACACATATAGTCGTAATATTAAAGTCAAAAAAAAAAAAACACGATTATAATCCTCGGCTGCTGTCAACTTATCCTATTACCTACACTACCCCGGATAAATTTACATACGATTTTAAAAGATATCTTATTTTATTTACCGCTACTTACGATTCACGTACAAGACCTTAATGCACGTTCTGTACGTTAACGATACCGGTAAACATTATGAGTAGATAGAAAATTAATTCTAAATAATGGTGTTCGCCTTGAACGCTCGAGTAGGGATAGGTAATAAATGTGGAAAAAACGAAAGTGATGATGATTGGAAGGTAATCGCGCCGAATTTACATAAATTGACGGAGAAATAGTTGAGCCGGTCCAAAGGTTAAAATACCACGGTCAGATTTGAAGACCCGGATTTTGATACCGAAATTAATTATAGAATTGCACTAACAAAAAACAGGGCATATTAAAACGAAAGTCAATACGTGTTGTCCATAGACCTCTATAGTGCAAAAACCTGAACGTTTAATAAAAAAATTACACGAATAAGTTCCGAGAGTCCGAGATGGTGGGCTTGGAGGAAACTGGAACGGATTAGATATGTATAAAAAATCCAATATGAAGAGGTACTACACGACAAATTGAAGAGAAAAGTTGTGATGGGTCATGTACTTCGGTATGAAGAGATTACTACTTCGAATCAAAAGGACTCGCGGAACGCATTTATAACAACCCTGTTGAAAGGCGCAGGGGCTGAATTAAAAAGAGCTGCGGGTAAAGATAGAAGCTCATTATCATGGCAATGGACTAGTCTCAGGACTGTATTAATGATGACGACTGGAGCAAACCTTCCTTACCGCAGAATATAAGAAATATCTTACACGGTTAATTATTCCTATTTTTAAATATCGCAAACTTTATTCAACCTCAGTTCATATCCCATGTCGATTCAAAACTAAAAACTATTTTTTTTGTATTAATTCAAACTCCATTACGTCATCGCCGTTTAAATTTATCTCCTTGAATTTAGTCTATTCGTTCTATAACACGTACGTAATAACTTACGCAACAATGCACTTTTCACTATAATCAATGTTTTAAATCAATAAAGCCGGTTCCTCTTCGACCGTCATCACAATTCGTACGCTGGTTTTGACACTCGGTTGTATAGAATTTTACCACGTTATCAACGATACATGTACGGATTCATCAATTTCTTCAATTTAACATAAAGTCGGTTTATAAAGGAGTAGTGTTCCTAGCATATTCATAATTATTAAATATAAATCATGATTTTCAATAGATCGGTGTATAACAAAATATTTAAGAAAACATACACGTCATAGGAACAGAACGAAGTGGACTTAAATGTGATCAAGTATTGAGATATGCAAAAGTACATGTACATATATAACATATATATATATATATATATATATATATATACATATATATGTTTTATATATGTATATATATATATATATATACTTACATGAACATAAATAATTTACAAGCGTATCGTATATTTACATACTCACACATAAACACACGCACACAACCCTGATGAACGACCATAGGAAATGAAAGAGGAGATATTCTGTCATTTATATAAATTCGTACATATTATATATATATATATATATATATATATATATATATATATATATATATATATATAATGTGTGTGTGTGTGTATAATGAAAAAAAGAAATTTATTTAGATGAATAAACTGGTAGGTTACGTATCCGTCATTTCGATTTACTGATTGTTTTTTAATTAATAATTTGTAAATAAAAAAAGAAAATACGTTTGATAAATATGATAAATGTTATGTTTAAATAAATAATGTTCATTCAAATACTACTACTATTACTAATAAAATTATTACTATTATTATAATTTTTTTTTATGTTTAATATTATTATTGTTATCATTATCGTTACTGTTACTGCTTTGTGTGGTAAATTTTTTCGAAATTTGTGTAATTTTCAAATTAACACGTGATCCTAATATTGTTATTATTTATAACAACTAATTTACCAACCGGCTACCGTATGATAAATATTGTAAACACGAATAAAAGTTTTCATTACGAATTTTGAATTATTTACCTCATAAAAAAAAATATATATACATATTTATATTATTATTATTATTATTATTTTCCCATTAATGTGCCATGTACTGCTACTAGGCTGGAGGCACAGATGAGAAGATCTCAGATCATGTTGAAGAGACCAGTATTGTACAAGAAGCGGAGAACTTGAAGGTGTGTGTTGCCATTTGAGTTTAGCAGGCTTTTAATTGTTGTTGGTAATGCTAGTTGGGAACGTTGAGAGTTGTAAGTAGTACAATCTAACAAAAGATGTTTGACAGTGATTTCCCAGTGTCCACAGGAACATTTGGCAGGAGATTCACGCCTTAATAAATGTCCATGTGTTATTAATGTATGGCCGAATCGGAGCCGTCTCAAAGTAATTTCTTCTTTTCTGGATAAATTAGAAGGTCTTTTCCAGCGGCTTGTATTCGATTTAATGTTTCTTAACTTGTTTGAGTTAGGCGTGGAAGTCCACATAAATTTCCATCTGCTCTTTAGCTTCATGGCGACGATACCGTACGCATCTTCACGAGGACTGGATAGATTTATGTAGGGGTACATAGAGGACGCTTCCTTTGCTGCTCGATCAGCCAATTCGTTTCCAGGAAATTGTGAATGACCTGGTATCCAGACAAACATTGGTCGATGAGAGGGTTCCATTGATTCCAACAATTGAATAATTTCTTTAGCAATTGGATGTTGATTATTGTTCCAATATTTAGCGATTGACTTTAAAACTGCACTTGAGTCGGAAAATATTGCCGATTACTGAGAATATATTGCAAGATTTTCAATTATGTATACAATTGCTAGCTTGATTGCATATAACTCAGCTGAAAGAATTGAAAAGTACGGTGGCAGTGAGTAGCGTATGAGAATTTTGCTAGCTGTAGAAACAGCACAGCCAACCCTATCCAGTAATTTAGACCCATCAGTATAGTATATTAGCATATTCTTATACCAATGAAGAATGGATGCCATGTCTGATCGCTGTGCAGGTGGTAGCAATAAAAGGTTTACATCCAATTCGAGTGAAATCCATGGCGGTACTGCGGCGATATAACTGCAGTAAATTGGAGGTAGATGAATGACAATGTTGCGCAGAAATGTATTGACACGGTGAAAGAAGTTGCAATTTTGATTGGCAGTTAAAGGAGTGTTTATCAGGGAATTGCTGATCGGTAGATTAGAGACGACCTTGAGGTGAATATAGAATGAAGATGATTGGAAAAGACGACGAAATTTTACACTCATGAGGCCAAGATCGTTAATGAGACTGGATGTTGGAGTGGTACGAAATGCACCACAGCATATTCTTAACGCAGTAGTATTTATAGTCTCTAAAGATTGCAAAAGATATGGCTTGGCACTAGCATAAACTACAGCCCCATATTCGATTCTAGAAAGGATGATAGCGTTGTAAATAGATAATAAGGATTGTGTGTCTGCACCATAGCTTGAATGAGCTAATTTACGCAGTAAGTTCAGTTTTTGCATGACCTTTTTCTTTATAGCATGAATATGATGTTTCCATAATAGCCTGTTGTCAAACATGAGCCCCAAATATTTAACCATTTCTGCCGTGGGAATTACATGGTTGTTGAATTTAACCTCGATAGTATGTTGACACCCCCGTTTACGGCAAAAATGTATAGCAGTAGACTTGAGTACTGAGAATTGAAAACCCGATTTCAGTGTCCATTGGTGTAATTCATCGAGCGTTTGCTGCAATACCATTGAGCCTAAGGAAACATCAGAACATGGTAGAAGCAATGCCAGATCATCAGCGAATAGAATACATTTGACAGGAGCTACGACTTTGTCAATGACGTCATTGATTGCAACGTTGAAAAGCACTGGACTAAGAACAGATCCCTGAGGCACGCCATTTTGCAGAAGTCGAGATGAGGAAACAGTGTCATGAAGACGAACTTGGAATGATCGATTTTCTAGAAAACTGATTATAATGTTTAGAAGACGTCCATGAAAGTTCCATTGATGGAGAGTCTGAATAATTTTATATTTCCATGTGCAGTCGAATGCTTTACTTATTTCTAGAAAGACTGTTAACAGATGCATATGCCGAGTTATGACCGAAGAAATTTCATTCTGGAGAAACAAAGCCTGGTCAATTGTAGACCGACCAGGTCGGAAACCGCATTACATTTTAGAAAGATAATTTCCCTGTTCTAATTGCCAGACCAATCGCGCTGCTATTATTTTTTCGAAAACTTTACCAAGGACTGAAGTGAGGGAAATTGGCCTATAGGAATCAGCGCAAACTGGATTTTTACCTAGTTTAAGAATTGGTATTACTAACGCCTTCTTCCATAATGTGGGAAAATTACCCGATGTCCATATTGTATTAAAAATGCTTAGGAGCTCAGACAAAATTTGTTTCGGTGCATTTTTCAACAGCTGAATGTGAAAACTGTCTAGTCCACAGGCACTAACTTTCATGCGTAAAATTGCTATATTGAGTTCATTCATAGTTATTAACTGGTTGTATTGTTCATTATTATCAGATGAGTAATTTATTGATTCTAACTCAGTGAGGCTTTTGTGCTGACGAAATATAGGCGATAAATTAGAATTACTTGAATTAGCCGCAAAATGATCTACAAAATGCTCAGCAATCTGATAACGATTAATAATAACTTTATTTAAAACCTTAATATATGAGGGAGTGAAATAAGATGACTTCCCTTCTATAGCTCTAACTTTGTTCCAGATTGTTCTAGATGAGGTGGATGGTGTTATAGTTGAGACATATTTACACCAGGCAGATTTTTTTGCATTTTTTAGTGTGCATTTAGCTTTGGCGCGAAGTCGTTTAAACCGTATATAATTTTCCGTAGTGGCTGAAGTTTTTAATTGTTTAAGCGCTTTCCGACGATTTCGTGTAGCTGACTTACAATCAGTATTCCACCATGGGACCGGTTTATTATGAAAGGCACGATTAGTCACTTGAGGAGAGCATAAGTGAGCGAACTGTAACAATATGTTAGTAAAATGTGTTACTTCAGAATTTGTCATCCTGTTATTGCACTCTGATGGGAAAGTAGTTAAGCACATTTCATAATATCGGGACCAGTCTGTTTTGTGATAATTCCATCTATTAATCGGGCTTACAGAAACAGTATGTGATGGAAAATGAATAATAAGTGGAACATAGTCACTTCCAGCTAGATCAGTGTGATTAAATACATTTAAAACAGAAGCTAAAGAAGGAGAGGATAGAATTAAATCTAATGTTGACCATGTCTTATAAGCAAAGCTATAATGAGTTGGTTCAGTATTGTGAAGAATTAGGTTAAAATGAGAAATATATACACGCATGTATACACATATATTATATCTTCTTGATCGATTACCCAAGCGGGGTGTCGTGATCATGACTGAGCCGATGATCCAACCAAACCTCTTCACTATTTCCGATCCATGGCTCGATAACTGCACACCTGTATATTTAATCCTGTTATTTTTTGAATTGCATAGAACCATCGTGTTAGTCATCATCTAGGCCTTACATTTTCCATTATAGCCTGCAAAAATCGACGCTCAATCCCATTTTCTTTACGCATAAGAAGTCGAACACGAATGCGCACTGTCAAACAATCTTTGGTGCGTCCCGATCTTTTGCACTTTAGATATCTTTACCGTCCACGGCATTCTAAGGACCCTTACCCAGGACAACATTTGAAAGTAGTCTATTCGGTTCAGCGTTTTCTTTTTTAAAGTCTACGTCTTTGTTGCGTATAATAAAATCGAAGAACAACTGTATGTGCTAACTTTTGGTGTATTTCTTTTATGGAATTCCATTTTTTTTTTAGTTTAGACATTGCGAGCGATTTCTATACGGCGTTTCACTTCTCCTTCCGGACCAACCTTATTATCTATCAAGAACCCTAGATACACAAATTTATCCACTATTTTATATACAAAAACTTAATCTCCTTCCATGTGCATTATACTACCTCTATCTATCGCCATTATCTTTGTTTTGTCATTATTTATACCAAAGCCATATAAAATACCGAAAACCCTAAGTTTTTCTTTGGTAGTTCTCTCATTTAATCACAGTTTGCTGCGATCGATGTTATAGCCTGCATATCGCAGATTCGAGTATTTATACCCTCCTATTTCAATGGACGCAGATTTCTTTATTTTTATATATGTTCCTTTTCCGATTCTTATTATTATTATCGATCTAAATTAACGTGTCGTATGCAGTAACTAAGACTAAGGCACGATGTAGGGGAAGTTAAATCAAGGAGTAGAGAGGGGACATGCATAAGAACATGATTAGGTTAGTAGGAGAGGAATATTCACTGTTGAACAGAAGATGAAGTGAAGGAGTAAGGTTGGGAGACAAAACAAAGGACAGTCAATGAGAATATGGAGACGGAAAGCGTGACGCTACGCATGACGAACTGAGGAGCACTTGTCTTATGTGACCCGAATTATATATTAACATATTATGTTGTACTAGTTTATCTAGCAATGTCAGTAAAATAGCGAAAAAAAATTATATGAGACTTCACGTAGACAAATAATAATAGTAATAATGGTTTAGTTTTCGTCCGGGATATTCCATCACCCAACAACGGGTAACGTGAATTACGGTAATTATTACCTGTAACTTTAATCGCGATAAACATACATTGTTCTTACTTTCGATAAAACTCGGAATTATTTACAAACCTCGTTATGTAATTATTGTTATTCACGCCTATAACGCATCCAAAGAAACACCAAAAAATGCACACAAAGCCACTGACAGAGCGAAATATGAATACTATACAAACTTAATAGATAAATGCAAAACCAACCAGAAAAATTACCGGAATATAATAAATCAAACTATAGGTAAAGATAATTTTGCAATTAAAGAATTTTTGAAATGAGTGATAAATTAGTATCGAGGGTAATGAAAAGCTGATTTCTAAATAGTTCAATGACTGCTTTCAGGAGCGTGTCAAGTGAATCACAGATCAATGTGAGAAAGATATATTATGTGTTGAGGCTGAACAACATCCGCTGGTATCTGGATATTTCGCGTTATTTAGTTTCACCATAAATTCGGATATGATAAAATTTCTGCAGGATTAATAAAAGATAATCTTAACTTCCTCTTAGAATCCTTAACATATTTTTTTTATAAAACTGTAGCATCTGGCAAATTTCTTGATGTACTAAAACTAGGAGTTATAATCCCTGTCTATAAAAATAGGAATAAAACGGACGTAACAAATTATAGACCACTTTATATATTATCGACGCTTTCAAAAATATTTGGAAATGCACAAAAGGAATAAAGGAAAATTTTTTAACGTTAATTCCCAGGCAAAAATACCGATGATACATTATTATGGTAATATGTGCTGCAGAATAATTCTATATCTTCCAGTCTATGTAAAGATTGAACACTTCACAAGGCATTGAAGTTATACCATATGTATACACGAGGTTGTCGAACAAAAAACAAAATTTTTTTTTGATAGCTCTACCTGCAAGTATTCATTTATTAAAGTCATAGACACATGTACAAGTTTGCAACTAAAATATAAACGCTATAAACATAAAAGAATTAAACACACGCTATTATACAGCTGGCATTATCTTTTGACGATTTTTTTTCTCTCTCTTTTGTGTATAATACGCATAAAAATTATTGTTTATCCTATTAACGTTAAATATTTATAAATTTGTATATAGGTATAGCTTTTTGATCAGTATGCGGGTTTTGTTAGTGGTTTTTCCTGTATTTTTATTTTAGCTAAATGAGCAACTGGGCATACTTTTTTAAACTAGCATATACGTATAGTAAGAACTGCGTATGCGTTATATTATTATTTTCGTGACATTTTTGTAACATATATTTATTTTATTAATACGCTTTTTATCTATCTATCATCTCACAACTGAAACTATCCACAAGGGCACTCGCTTCCAAACTGTAGAAGAAGCCGCTGGCAGGCACAGCAACAACCATGCTTCGAGATTGCAGCTTCATCCAAATCCAATAACAACGGAGTTACAACACCGAAGACATGCGGCGATTGGAAAGATACCAGCCGCAAGACCTAAGAACAAGGTTCAACTGAATAAAATAAAACATAAATCTTGAGGAGTACTATCACTGGGAAGTATACTCAGGATGGAATCTCAAATAAAATTATTGTCCCGTGTGGTAGATTGTAAATAAATAGTTTAGAATTTTCTAGTCTAATAGGTTCAACATATTTTCTTACTAGGCAATTTTCGTCCTAAGGAAAGTTTTAAAGCTGTTAAGTGAAAGAAATTTAAATTTGCTAAGTAAGTAAATATATGAAACGTGTAAAGTCTTTTACAAAAGTCATTTTGTTCAATTCGGCTCGATATTATAAAAATCACTGACGAGCAATATTCTTTCGAGCTAATATTATAAATCGTTTCGGATAAAATGTCCTCTAAAAGATCAAACGTAAGCGATTACGCAGTCTCGTGTCCTTCCAGTCAGAAGAGGACGTCATCAGGATTTTGTCCGCGCCCGGAAGCGAAAACTGGACCGTGCCCAGGTGAATTTCCTCTTCGATGCGAAAAAGCGCCGCGCGGCCGGACTCCACCTTGTGGACCGCTTATTAAAGCAACACAAATACAATGGTGTAACAGAGAAACAGTTTGCGACGATATAGGCGCCGGGATCAGACCGAAGATAGATGCGTCTAAACAACGCAAGGATTGTTGCACGCCGATGACGCAATATCAGACTGTGCACGGCGAGTTAGCCAAGAAATTATTGACTCGCGAAATATGCGTTTCTCGTTCGATTAACGGTCCGCCGCCGTGCAGCGTTTGCGAGTATTCCATACCTCCGTGTCGCGGCTACTACCGTAAGCACGAATGTGTCCAACCGGAAGCTTACGAACAGATGGTCTATAAAGACGGCAAGAAAGTATTACGCGATAGAGTGGAAAGATATTGGAAGCCGTGTCCGCCGAAGGGTACCGCGTACGAAAAGCAACTATCGGATTTAGCCGGACATAACGTCGGCTTATTAAAAAGATTGATAGCCGAAAGAAGCGGCAATCAATGCTGGTGAACTAACTCCGAATATAGTTCGTTTGAAAAAGTAAATTTCGAACGAATTATTCCGAACGGATATAATTTGGTTTTATTAAATAAGTTAAGAAAATAGTTCTTCAAATTTTTTAATTTGAACAAGTCCATTCCAAAGTATGTCGGTGTGGCAAATTTATTATATAATTTGTGTTTTTAAAGGTGCAGAATTTTGTGTGCTTACAATTCAGTGTATGTAGGCGAGTATAAGATACAAAGAAATCGAACATAAATTGAAAAAGAAAAGTGAATGTGTGCAAAATTCGGCTTAAATATAAAATGGTAAAGGGATGAATAATATAGTCGTTTTACACATCAAGTATGGGTGTAAAATGAGTTTATTATAATATCAATCATTATACAAAATTAAGTTATATTTAAACAAACAAAAAATATTAGTATAATATTCTTTATTACACAAAAACAAATTGAATTACAACAGAAAAAGAAGTATTAAAATATTATTTTTATATAAAAAGCAGCAACTAATAATAAAAATAATAGTGCAGACTGTACATTGACGGTTGAATAAATGTTTATTAGGCTGGACTACAAATTCCTTTTTAAAAAAACGAAATTTTTGACTAATATAGCAGCCGTGTCTAATAAAATTAAAACTGATTTCGGTCCACTAAAAAGAGTTAATAAATTCAAGTATTTAGGGGAGTTAATCGACCAAGGGGGTCAGAAAAAGAAGCAATTAAACACAGGATTGATCGATTGAAAGCTGCATTTTATTCGATAAAAGAGATATATAAAAAGAAATATTTATCAAGGAATACTGAAACATTACAAAACTGTTGTCAGACCAGAGGCATTTATATGCGGCAAAGTGTTTAACACTGAACAAAAAGGGATATAACGATCAACTGTGGAAAGAAGGATTATGAGAACAATACTGGGGCCGACGAAACACGGTGAAAAATATAAAAATTTATGTAATCAAGAACTGTATATCGCACCCATAATAGAAAAGTGACATAAGTGCAAAATCTGTAATTTTACAGGGGAGGCATTTAAAGTTTTTTTTTCAACTAATTGTAACATTATACAGCAATACAATAGATTACACTTACGAATTGTAATTTATTAGCTAGATATCTACCAATGCTGCAATCGAGTCTTTAAAAATTATCAAATATTGTAATATACCACCTAAAAATTACCCCCTTTAACAAATGTGTCATTTTTCCACGATAATTGCGAAACAAAATTTACAGTTGTGTACAAATATACTTATCTTTAGAACAAGGATAAATGCGTATAAATATATTATTCTTAGCTTATTCGATGGAAATATAAGAAATATAAAAAAATGTCCATATGACGTTACACATTTTATTATGTGGAAAAGTAAAAAATTAGTCAAACAAAGTGGTATAAAAATTTTTATAGTAACTAGGAATAATATTTTTTGAAATTAGGACTGAAATATCATGTTTTTTATTATCGGGTATTGAAAATTTTTGTGAATAAGCTCCTTTAAGTGCTATTATCTCCATGGATCTGCTTTTACGTGTTGATCCAAAATTAATTTCCTTAAAAGTTACATCGTTGTAACTTGTTTTATAGAATACGGTGTTCCTGTACTCCTTTTCAACTTTAAGAATTGACACGTTCGACATTTTAAATAAATCATTTTTTGTATACGTTTGTCCGATTTCATTAACTAAACTTTTTAGATCATAGAAATCTGAGTGGGAAAGTTCACGAACTACATAAGGGTTATTTCTTTTTTTTTGCACTTCTTATCAGCGATACATATTGATCAGGAGTATAAATGGGGCCAGATTTTTTTGCTCAAGTTATATTTTTTCCAATAACTGAATGACAGGAATCCCCTTCATTCTGAGTATGACCGCGTATCAAAAATTTATGAGTAATTGTTTTCACTTTTAGGTTCTGAACAGCAAACAGATACATCGCCATCATATACCTGAAGTATTTAAAAATAAATAAATTGTTTATATTCTACAATACAAGATAATAATTAGACGTGCTTAAATCTTCGTAATAGAAAAAAAATCGTTTAAAATTTGTTATTATTTTGGACAAGCAAACTGTGTACGCCCACTTAACCACACTGTAAAGTATCTTTTTTTGTGCTCTACATTTTAAAATACACTTTTCAGTACACGGTGGATATTTCTCGGCATATACTTTTTTACTTTTCGATGTCGATGTATATTGTTTTCCGCTATTCCGTAAAATTTTCGCATTCTCTTTCTTCCATTCTGACGTGTTCCTCTGACGTTTTTTTCCCTTTTTAGTTTTCATGGATGTACATTGATTTGTGTCTTCTGCCGTCACAACACTATCAGATAAATCATTATTTTTTGGTACATTATAATCGGGATCTTCTATACTATGGTCAAAACTATCGCCACTACTAGTACTAGAATGACCAGCACTCTTACCACTACTGCTACTGCTGATACTGGCGCTTCTACTACTACTACTACCACCACTACTACCACTAAAACTGTTACTTCGATTATTACGACCTTTAATAGCATTCCCATTTTTATTATTGGCTTCAGATTGTTTTAGCGCCAGGTCTAATATCTTTTTCGTCCGAGAGTTTTGGGAATTAATGTTATCCATTTCTGAAATTAACAACAACTCACGTTAAAACGATTACATAATTTCCAAATTTTGAAACATTTAAAGCACCTTCTTAAATATTATGTCGTGTGGTTTTTTTTTTGTTTTGACACAACTGCAATATTACAACGGAAATTAGCAAAAATTATATAAAATTTAAGGAGAAAAGTGTCATAACTGCAATTTAAACTCAACGACTGTTTACTAACAGAAATAACAATATTAGAAAAATGTCATATTTGTGCATTACTACACATTTAAACTTTGATAGCAGGTGCATTTTTAATAGTAAAGTGTCATAACTGCATTTAATAACGACAAGGATTTTCTTAAAAAATAATATTTTAGTAGAAAAACGGCATACTATATAGATAACATACATAAGTTTTACTTACATTTTCGAAGAAAAATGTCGTAACTGCTAGTTGTGACTATTTTGTATGGTATGCCGTCTGTCGTAAATACCGCAACGTAACTTAGGTCGTTTTTCAATTGAAGCACAAAACTACACTGTATACATAAATTCACATCACTGAACAATGTGTCACTCTTCTATTTTAATGTTTGTTCTATGGAAAAGTGACACAACACTCCCTAGCGTTAACTATTCACATTAGAGATGTAACATTTTTCTACGTTAAAGAACCCACATTTTACATATATATATGGCGACATAATCGCAAAAATGAAAAATTTGCACTTATGTCACTTTTCTATTATGGGTGCGATATGGAAAAAATTAACCATTAGAAAAAGAAGAATTATTTTCTACGGGCATTTGCAAAGGACGGATCCAAACAGGTTCGCCGGAAGATTATTTAATTATATGAGAAACCTAAAAATAAACGGTATACGGTTTTCACGGAGACAAAAAGCGCCATGAAAGAACTGAAAATAATGCCTGGAGACATAAATCATCGGGTAACATTAAGGAAGAAATTATTCAAAAGGTTTCGTGGAGAAACAGAGAGGAAGTATTTGTGGACGGAAAAAAGGAAAAAAATACAAATAGCGAAAGGATGAAAGCCATTTGGAAACAGAGGAAGACGAATACCAGTTGACGACGTAGTCCATCCGTGGCTGATTCGAAATAATATATCTTATTCTTCTATTCTCACTCCATCCGAGTATGAGTCTTTCTGCATTATCCGTGTTTGTGACGCATACATGAAAGTAAGTGTAATGCAACGCGCTGTTGTAAAAGTACAGTCGTGACAGGAACAATTATCTTACCTCGGTGGTTTTCTTTCTTTTCTGCATCGTGGAACATTAGTTACTTTTCGGATCATGTCAGCCACGCTTTTCAACTTTAGAAGTTCTTCATTAAATCGGCAATAATGTTACTAGTAGAATTAAACCAGTTATTAAATATATATTTCGCAAATATATCCGGCAATTAGATACAAGTTATAAACAACTTGGACGATATGAAAAGGAATTCGATCATTACGTCGTTATCAAACATAAAACTCATATCTTAACAGCGCAAATATTACCGAGGAGCTGTTTGTTATTCAAAATTTATAAAATTATTATAAAGCCTGCGCGAATGTGCAGTCTAATGTTGTGCAGCTGCGCTAAAGACTTTCGTAGGAAACGCTGAAGCTCTGCGATTAAATTATCGGATTAATTATTTCTCCGCCTTCTTATGGGTAACCGGTAACATTCTATAACGAAACATTAAAATCCCGCATTCATTAAAGATGTATACGTGAAAAATTAAGAAATACGTCCGAATAATTACGATATCTCATTGATACGAATCTACTAGAAATCTACTGGAAAACCACATGGAATTGAAAAAGTTGAAGATGTTACGTTTGATTTCGTAGCTATTTAAATCGAGATCTCCCCCTTGAAAACGACTGATTTATTAATCGATAAACGCGCATCTAAATTTACAATGTCCCAAAAAAAAAAATTTTAACGGTATGAGAGAGTATAAAATTTGAATTATATCCTGGCATTATATCGGCAATTAACATCATCTTCAACTTTATTTTATTTTAACGATCGTAGTAATAATCGATTAGTTATTATTTATGTTTTATTTCATACAGCAGTTCTCATTGCATAATAAATTATATAGCCATCATATACTTATATATATATGATTATTATTTGTTGGTGAAAATATTAGTGGAAAATTATTCGTTAGGTTATAGACCGATTGTAAATTTATCCCCCTTTAAACGTCAGCAACCCGGTTAAATATTTCGACAATTTTCGCGTCGTTGTGATCAGATACGCGTCCCCGCCAACAGGTATTTAAGACGTTGCCTTTGTATTAATATAAACTGCTAATAGCAGCTTAAAGCTTTCTAAAGAAGGAGTATATCATTTGATACTAAAGGTATGTTTCTGCTACATATATATATATATATATATATATATATATATATATATATGTGTGTATATAAACTTTAAAACCCTTTCAAAGATAAGAAAAACAGTTGCATAATTTAGTAGGTTCTTTTTACGAAGTCTCTCATTATATCTTTATCTTATCTATTTATCTATTATATTATGTATATATCCCTCCCTTTGGACACTAAATGTATTACGCGTAATAATGTGTGTAGAATCCTTAGGAGAAGAACGGGTGGACGAGTGACAAAAGTAGTTTTCACGTTAACAATCAGTTGGCATTTTGCCGATATCCTTGTAAAAGTTTTCCAGCCAACTGGGAACGTTTATTTTAAGATATATATATATATATACATATACGCATCCATACATTCACACATATATATATATATAATATAAACCTACATGTATATATATATATATATAAACACTATTCCCGTTTTGAAACAGCGAAAACCGCTGCCAATTGAGAAACGGACACGTTGGACCACGCCGAATAAGCTAACGGAAAAAAGGAGGGATTTCTTGTACATTCAAGATTTTCTCTAAGTCTCTTCCGACTTGGCAAATCTCAAAGTGGGGTAAACTGTATAACAATCTTCGTTATAAAATGTACATAAAAACGACATAAATAAAATAAAGCGGTAAATTTGTTTATTATTATTATTTCATTATTTCAATTTTTCTTATTGTTAATACTATTAATTCGGCTATTTACGTTAATATTAATTCTAGATATGGAGGAATTGAATAAACCACTGGAACGCCTGGAAGAGTATTGTCTTAATGTAAATAATTGCAAGACAAAAAATTATGATTACAGAGAGAAAAAATGTAATACCACAGAGCAAAGAACATCCACGGGCTCTGAAAACGTTCCTTGTTTTCTATACCTAGAATCGCTTCTGGAAGGAAAGGGTCGCTCAGATGGAGAAATAGGGCGAAGAATAGAAATAGCTAGAAATTCTATGAGAGAACTAAACTGCATTTGGAAAGATAATTCTATTACAAAACACGTAAAAGTTAAGTTAAACTATACTCTCGTATTTTCAATTCTACTACTATTATATATATATATATATATTTTATTAAATAACATAATTACAACTGGCCGAGAGGCGATCCAACAATTTTTATGAAATGCGAAGTAGTGTTAGAGGGGTCAACACTCATTAGTGCTTCCAAAGAATTTCAATAGATATTAGGATAATAAATTGATGGCCAGTGTATTTTTACGAGACGCCAAGCGCCTTTTATCCTGCTCAACAGCGCGTTTGACTTCGTTTTTAACATTCGGGAATGAAAAGGTGACGATGTAATGTATAATTCGAAACGTACCAAGGAGGAGCAATAAGTAGCCTAATGACCTTATTTTGAAACCGTTGAATCTTATTTATATGGCTAATTTTTTCGCAGCACCACAGCATGTCCACACAATCTTTAACATTATTTGATAAATTTATTTTCAAGAGAAAAACTGGAGTGTCTGCCAAACAGTACAACTGCTTCAATTTTATGTTAAGATGTTTTCTTTTCTGTTCGACATGTCTGCTCGATGTTAATTTACTGTCAAGATGCATCCCCAGATACATACAGTGACTCTGTTGAGAGATTAATTCCCCGTTTAATGTATTGGGTGGACAGGTTAAGTTTCGCAAAGTAAAATTAATTTTCTATCGATAACTTGTTTAGTCAAAGCGTAATTTTTTGTCTATACTAAACTTATATGAATACATATTTTCTTATGCGCGTGTGTGTGAATTTTTTCATTAACAAAGACATTTTTAGTTGAATTAACTTTCTATAGATAACTTATTATGCACTTACTTTCGTTAACTGCGATACGCCAACGTCTCATCCGATATTTATTAAAGACCGCTGCAGAGTTTCGTGGACTTTTGCTCTTTGGCTCTAAAATCGCTATATCGTCCGCAACAGTTATAACATCGTCACTAACTGGAAAATCAGCAATGAACAATAGATAAAGCACCTGACCAAGACACTCCCTTGAGGTACGCCAGCGGAAACAATATAGATAATGGAGTGTATTCGTTTTCGAATTTTACTTGGCATCTACGATCCTCAAGGTAGGATTTAAGGAGAAGGAAGTACGGATGAGGGAGAAGTTTTTTCAGTTTCCCATTATCAAAGGCTTGCCTGACATCTAGGAACACACCGAGATATGCTTGGCATCAAAGCCTTCTGGTATCGTATGTACAATTCGGTGCACCTGTTCGATAGTCGAGTACTTTTTACGGAATCCAAACTGATGATCAGGAATAATATTCTCCGATTTTAGGATAGGATTTAACCGCTTTAATATGATTTTTTCAAGCACTTTTGACAAGATAGATAATAAGGATATAAGTCTATATGATGTGACCAAGTCCGGTGTCTTATCCGATTTAGGTATTACAACTATTTGCGCCAGTTTCCATGACAGAGGAAAATAGTGCAGGCGAAACACTGCGTTAAAAATATTATCAATAAATAGTATCGCTTTGTCCGGAAATTATAATAATAATTTTCCGGTCGAAGGCCGGGCTTTTTTTATTATTTAATTTTTTAAATATACATTTTATTTCTCCTGGGGACGTTGGCGCAATAGGGAGGACACTCATCCTTGCCATCTGGTCTATTTGTCGAATATATGTTGTAGCCTGATATGTGAAAATAAGATTTATCTGTAAAGTGAGTTTCAGCAAGTAATAATATATCCATGTACTCGAGTTTTAAAAATGTTTGGATTTTTATTTTATTTTGTAGGGCGCCATTTGCGTTCCAAGTTGCTAATCTTAAAGATGAAATCATTATTTAATCAGTTTATTAGTTAGAGCAGTTATAGCAGATTAAATACAAGTGTATTTTGTTAAATTAGCTGATTGAACATATATTTTAATTCATTTAAAAAGTTTGTTAATGTATTTTGCTAAATCTGAGCGATTATATTAAGATTTGCTATTTTCACTGGTATCATTTGTAACCACGTTATTTTCGACTAACGTATTAAGCCTACTTATATCAATGGTTTGGAATTTATTTTGGTATAAACTATCATTGACAATTTTAATATCAGTTTTGTACTTTTTAACATAAAGTTTCTGATAGAAGCAACGCACACTTAGGTAATGTGTTAGGGTCTTTTCTACACTCAGACTATTATTTTGTCCGAATTTTATGCACCTAAATGGACGATTACAGAATGATCGCGTATATGCCCCCCCAAGATTGACATCGTAGACATTGTAGTATGATTTTTTTGGGGTGTGGATCTTCAACTTTTATTTTTGAACATAATAGATAGTTTAGATTAAAAGCATTATTAATATTTTCAGAAGGTTCGAGGTATATGCAAAGGTTCTTTCGTGATTTTGTGTGTAACGTTTAATACTCGAACAAAAGTTTTATCGGACGTTTGTTATTCGCGTTCCTGTATAAGTTAGAACGTTTATTGTTTAATCGTACGTCATTTCATACGGCAAAACCGTCGCACAATCGGTTGGGAGGTGAAACGTGTGGAATCAACGTCTCGCCTCCATCGATCGCAATCCCTTCATCGTGAAAATAAAAGCTTCTTTTTTTCTTCTATAATCTATTTTTAGTAAATGATGAAAATATTTTTTTCACGTCTATACGTTTTATACTTGTGTTATCGCGGAGATTTAATCGTAATTACACCCCCAACGTGTTATTACTAGTCATCAAAACCATGTGTAATCGTCACCTTAAATAGGGGTATCGTGATTAACATTTAGTCCGCTGTTTCGTCCGCCATTCATTTCGATTCTCCGATTGCCGTACACATTCATCGAATGATAAACTTGACGTTTTTAATATAATGTCTGTCCATCCCGTAGATATTCGTCCCGGTGGCCACTCTCAATTAATTTTCCCCATGACCACGGTGCTTTCCATATCTTTAGTATTATATGTCCAAAGAATTTCAATACCCTATTTACGACAATCATTGATTTGTGTGACACCAATTTCTCGCCCAACCGATTCATTTGTACGTTTTACTATTGACGGAATTCTAAGGAATCTGCGCCAGCACCATGTTCCGAAACTATCAATTCTTCTTCTGTCCATTTTCTTCAGTATCCACGTCTCCGCTGCGTATAACATGATAGAAAATATAAGCGTTGTGACGAGTTGTATCTTCGCGTTTTTTGTATTGGAGTTATCCTTCCACATATTGTTCAGTCTTGTCACACTCTTGGTAATTTCAGTTCTCCGCCTTATATACACAAAGCTTTCAACAGTTTCATAGTCGGTTAATGTCCTTTTATTGTGTGCTATTGTGTTTGCTCGGTCTATTATCATTATTTTTGTTTTGTTTTTATTTATACTTAATCCATATTGCATACTCATTTCTTCAAGTTTATTCAAATCCATTTTCGCATGTTGTGCCATCTACAAATCTGAGATTTGTTACTTTTCCTATTTACTCCACCATCCCACGCTTCAAGGACTAATCTCATTATATATTCGGCGTATAAATTAACAGCATAGACGACAGAACACAACCTTGTCTGACTCCTTTTCGAAAATTAAATTTTCAAGATTTTTCAGTATTAATACGCGTAATATTGTGATTATTATCGTATAGTTTCTTTATAAAATATGTAATGTGCTTTGGTGCACCCATTTCGATTAACACTACCCAAAGTTTATTCCATTGGATCAAAAGCTTTTTGATAGTATTACTACAGGTATATCATATTCTCGTGCTTTTTCTATGAATAATCTTAAGTTGAGAATCTGCTCCCGTGTGCCTCGTCCTTTTACAAAACCTGATTGTTCTTTGGCTATTTCTTTGGCCCGCGACAAAACGGATATTGTACGATAATTTTCACATTTCGACCTATTCCCTTTTTTTTATACAAAGGTATATGTACACACTGATTGGTATCAATCTTTCGGCCAATTTTCAGTCACCCATATAGTGTTACATATCGAATGTATTCTGGCAATTCGTTCCTTTCCAATTTGTTTATATACCTCTGAAGGTATTTCATCACTTCCTGCGGATTTATTATCCTTCATATACCCAATAGCTTTTTCAATTTCACTTATCGAGATCTCTGGTTCAGGTTCTTCGAGAGCAGTAGCCATTTCATACTGTATCATCTGCATCATTGGATTGAGTGTTATTATATAAAGTTTGACAGGATTCTTTCCAAATTTCTGTGACCTCTTTTAATTCGGTTACTATATTTCCGTTTCTATCTTCTGTTGTTCAGTTCTTGATCCTAAAGTATCTTGAGAATAATTTCACTTTCTTATATAAATCATGCGATTCATTATTATTTGCACTGTGTCTCTTCATAAATTTTTTCCATAAAAGCATATTTTTCTTTTCTACAGTTTTTTTTATTTCATTATTTACTGTTTTCCACTGTATTTTCCCAGATGATACTCTGTATTTCATGGTTCTTCTTTTATCAATTAGATTCATTGTTTCTTCCGATAGCCGTGGTTTCCGTTTTTCACTTCGTCTTCTCGCTGTTGACTTATTTGTCGCCATTACAACATCATGCTTGAGCTGCTTCCATTGTTCTTCCGCCGTGATTGTTCTTATATAATTTCATTTTGAATCGCCCATTATTTTTCGGAACATGTTATTGTTTCCAATTTCAATTCTTTGTTTGAAATGAGGTTTTATGGGAACTTTTAGTCTTGTTTCCATATTCCATAGCCATTACCAGCAAATTGTGGTCAGATCCGGCTCCTCGACTTACCACTACATTCTTTCATGAGGATTTGCAACGATTTTGAGCCAAGAGGTAATCGATCTGATTCCATCTGATTCCTATACAGATCACCGGGAAATCTCCATGTGCCAAGTTAGTTTTTGCCATTATTAGCCGATTCTCAATGGAGAAGTGAAGCATCCGTTCTCCCCGTTCATTGCCTGTACCGAGACCGTATTTTCCAAACACACCTTTTATGTGATGGTTGTCATCACCTTTTCCGATCTTGGCGTTCGTACCCACAATTCCAATAAACATTTCTTGACTCGGAATTTCATTTATTTCTTCATGAAATTTTGATATCAAAATCTTCTTTTTCTTCATCTGAAGTTGCGCTGGTTGGTGTATATACTTGAATATAGATTATTGATATCGGCTTGTGTCCTAGTCTTATTCTAATTATTCTGTCTTTTTTTGGTTTGTACCCGTTCACTAGGTGATTTTTGTCAACAATGATTGCGACTCCATTTACCCTAAATTTTTCATTGCTAGAACAATATATCACACTGTTGTTGATTGTGAAGTGACCTAATTTTCTATAATGAGTTTCAGAAATACCACGTATCAATATACCGTATCATTTTGACTCCATTTCTACAATATTAAGTTTGCCTGCTTCAAGAAGGCCTCTAACGTTCCAAGTACCGATAGATTGATTGAAATTAGTAAATCTTCCCAGTCGCTTATTTTCCACATCTTACCTATATGGCCTGTCGCCCATTTTACATTCCGACCTTAGTTGTCAGAACGCTGGTTGCTAGCCGGATCAAATAGTAATGACATACAATCGATATTTACAGACTTCGTGTTAATTTTCTTGGGAAATTTACGGTGGTGGTTTTCCTTTGCCTTCCACCGGATTTTCTGTTTGTCTCCCTTAGCTTTTAGATCGATATCCTAACCGCTTAGTAGAGGGTTGTTACTGAGGAGGTAACGATTTTAGGTTTTTACGGCAACCTAAATCCGCCGAGGAAGAGACAGTCATAGGATTTCTGCAGACTTTTAGTGGACAGGTTCTCAAGCTGCCCATCTGCATCCTCATGTCTCCTTACCCTGTCACTACTGGAATCATCTACTAGAGACGTTTCACCAGTAGCCGCTGTTGGTCCGCGACTGTTTATTCGACTATTGTCTAATTCGCAGCTAACCTACATATATGTGTAGGCCATTTCATTATCCGCCACCTATGGACGCGCCCCGTTCCGGTTACAGCTCCGGTCCGAGAGGTACAAAGTACCCGCCGGGGTTATTACTAGTACTATTACGAAAATTAATATTATTCTCGAGTGAAATTAAATTTTACGGAGGAATATTTCGGTTCGCATTTAAAATACGGAATATTATTCTAATTTCGAGATTTTTATTCGATACAAAGGTACGAAAGCAAAATTTCGACCATATTGAAACTTAAATTTATGCGTTTCATTATTAACGAACAACATGGCGAAGTAGGAGAAGAAGTTTTTTCCAAAGAAAAAAGGAAAACAAGAGATGGACCAAAAAAAAACAAAAATACGAATTAAAAATCTCGAAAAGACGATAATTTCTCTTTCATTCGCCGCAAACTCGCGGATTAGTCAGGTTGTATTTTGTCATTTTGCCAAAATTTAATAAAAAAACAAAATGAACCTTATATTGCGAAAAACGTGATCGGATAAATTTGTTCTAGAGGTTGTTCTTTGATAAAAAGCGTAAAACTCATTTTGACAGTTCAATTACGCGAAAGTTACTACCGGTTGAGGCGAAAGCTAGGAAAACTTTAGGTATAATTCTTCGTAGTGATACAAGTGCGTTGTTATAAAGCAATAGTCGGAAGTTCTTTTCCTTTATTAGATATTTCAAAATGTATTTCAAAGAAAATTTTTGGGAAATGTTTTCCTAAAAAAAAGATCGAATTTCCGTTAAATCGTAGGCACTGTTTCTCGGGAAAACATTTTATGTAAAATGTGATTTTACAAAATAATCAAAAATACCCCGCGTGAAATTTCACATACACACACATATATATATATATCTTCCAGCACAGCATTAAATAAAACTGGTGCTAATGGGTCACCTTGTCGCACTCCTCTTTTCAAGGGAAACTTTTCTTCTTCTTTATCCAACATAATTTTTCCGTATCCATTATCGTATATGTTCTTTACGATTCTTATATATTTATTTTAAAACCGGAATTTGAGAAAAAAAGGGAATAAATATAAATGACACTTATATATCGAACCTTAGATTTGCAGATGACGTAACTATAATTTCAGCTTCCCCGAAACAGTTAAAATCGATGTTAATGCAATTACACGAAGAATCATAATGGGTTTGAAAATAAATTATGAAAAAACGAATTTATACTAACAAACGGAAAAAAAATATAAATTGAAATGAACGGAAAAACGATACACTGGGTGGAACATAATTTAGGCCACATAATATCCTTTAAAGATCCGATAGAAAAATAAATAAATCACTGAATAGCGATAGGGTGGAAAAAATTCTGGGCATTACAAGAAATATTTACACGAAATATTAATCGTACAAGAAAAGCACAGATTTACAATACATGCGTCCTTCCTGCCATGACATAACGTGCGTAAGAAACATGGTACAGTTCGACAAAGTAGAAAAATATTAATAGCTCAAAAAACTATGGAAAGGAAAATGATCGGGATAACAAGAATGGACAAAATCAGTAATAAAGTATTACGAGATAAGTCAAAAACAAAAGATGTTCTCCACAAAATACTGGAAATGAAGTGGAATTGGGCTGGGCATGTAGTTCGAATGGACACAAGCAGATGAGCCAAGAAATGTACTGAATGGTTACCAATCAATAGGAAAAGATTGAGGCGAAGTCCAAAAATGAGATGGAGGGACGATATCATTAAATACGCAAGTGCAATTTGGATGCGTAAAGCACTTATTCGGATGGACTGGAAACAGCTAAGAAAAAAATATGTAAACATTAAATAAATTGGAAGAGGCCAATACTCGTTCACGGGCTTAATTTCCCTAATACATTTAAACATATTAATTTTAGTTTAGCATTAAGGATAGCTATATATAATAATATTAGTATTAAGAAAAGTAATACATATTAGTATTACTTTAGCATTAAGAAAATAATATTTATAAATTTTAATTTAAAACGGGAAATACAGACTATTGTAATTGTAATTGTAATATATATATATATATATATATATATATATATATATATATATATATATATATATATATATATATATATACTCAGGACCATGTTAAAGAAATATAAAAGCTTAATTTAAACATATGTACGTATATAATAGAATAGCTATCGACGTGTTGCTAAGTAGGTAAAGAACTTTTTAGTGTTCCGAGATAATATTAATAAAAACTGCTCCTGCTGCATTTGCATCTATGCTCACATTAGAAAAGAATGTCGTAACAATGTAGTTGATTTAACTAATAATGATATTATCAGCACCGCTGTACAGAGGATTGATCACTCCGTCCACAATCGTAATTGTCCGATCTATCAAAAAAATAATAATTACCCAATTTCTCAAACTAATTATGGTTGTACAAATCCTATATCTGAATGTTGACAATTGTAATGCAGCTCAACTGCTCTTATTCAGGCAAATTTATCATTTAAATTCTGACATATCCGTCATATGTGAACCCTATCTAAAGAATAATCAAGTTCATATTGATAATAATCGATATATATCCTATATAAATAATAGAATAGCTTTTATAGTTAATAAAAGCCTTCAACATAGACTAAACTACTCCGTTGAGAATATAATTGCTGTTACATTTAGCAATTACATACTTATGGGCTGTTATCTCTCCCCAAACCAGGACAGGCAGCCCTATTTGCTAAAATTATATATTATAATTAAAAACAATCGCCATTTTAATATCATTTTTTAATTGGTGATTTTAACATTTGCATCCCTTCGTTAGAAAATAAAATAAAATCCAATAGCAACTCCACAGCATTTTATGATTTAGTGCTTAACAATGACTTAGCAATTATGAATGGAAACAGTCCTACCTTTCAAAATCACAGTAGTATAATTGATTAATTAATCGTTTCTCACAGAATTCTAAATAGGGTCAGCTTTAAGATAGAGCATGCTGATCTCACAGGACACAGACTCTTCTCTATTATCCTAAATGATTCTACTGTCTTGGTTAATAAGCCAGTGTACTATAAAATTAATCAAGCAAAACTGATTAGTGCGATCAATAAAACCTTTATCAACAATTTTATCCATAATATTGATGCAGTTAATGATCCGACTATGCTTGATGCTAATATAAGTAATTTAAATCAGTACATTACTTCAAAAATCGAACATTGCAAGTATGCTATTGAATCTCCACTAAATGATTGGTGGGCGTTTGAACTGAAAGAGATGAAGGGCAAAATTAATCAGCTGAGGGGAAAAAAAGCAAGACCAAGAACTCATTGAGACTCTTAATAATAAGTCAAATAATTAAGTTTTTAAATTTTAACTATAAAAAATTAATTATTAAAAATTAAAATAAATTATTGGAAGAGATTCATCGCTGAATCAAACGCCTGGGGTAAACCTTATAAATTTCTTTTTAAGAAACGCGAAAATTTTAACATTCCAGATATCACTTATCTACATAAAGTGCGTCGCATTTATGAACAAAAATGTAACTTATTTCTAGAACACTTCTTTGCAAATAAAATTGATAGTATCATTAGCTTAAGCACAAATTTCCTTAATATAATTAAAACAAGTTCAGAATTAATTGTCAGTATTATTCGAAAACTAAACAATAGGAATGCTGGGGGCACAGACAAAATATCTAGTAAAATTATTAAGAAAGTTAATATTAATTTTCGCAATCTTTTTTAAACGATTATCAACAAATACCTTCAATTGGAAACTTTTCCTTCCAGTTGAAAAACTGCTGATGTAGTCATAATTCCAAAATCAGGCAAGTTCTTAACTGAAATAGCTTCCTTCAGACCGATTTCTCTACTTAATAATTGCAGGAAAATTTATGAAAAAGTTATCAATCATTACCTTATAGATTAAATAGATTAAAAAAACATTCTACACCCAAATCAGTTTGGATTTAGAAGAGCACACTCTGCAGAGGGTGCAGCATACAATCTTATTTCTTTTATTAAAAACAACCTCGATAATAAATCTTCCATACTTGTAATCTCTTTTGACATAAAAGGTGCCTTTGACAATTGCTTGCATTCTGCAATTATTAAAATTCTCCAAACCCAGCCTGTTAACCCATCCCTCATAAACATTATCATTAGCTACTTTAAAAACAGGTTTTCCGCCTGGAGATTAAAAAATCAGGTAGCTTTAAACAAACCAGCTGTGAAGTCCCACAAGGCTCCATACTTGGGCCCACGCTGTGGAATGTATTATATTCAAAGGTACATCATGATATGGAAGACTTCTGTAATTCATTAAATATCCACACACACTTGATTTCGTATGGTGATGATCTGTGCATGTCTTTTAAAATCATTAAATATACTAATCTAAATAAGATTGAAATAATCAGTAAAAAACTTGAGGAGAACATTGCTGAACTAGACCTGTCTTTCTCTGTTAAAAAATGCAAATCTATTCTATTTGTGAATCAAAAGCCTCTTGAAAATATCAAACTACTTAAAATTATTTCTGGCCAAGCAATACAAACAACTACTAAACTTAAATATCTTGGGTTAACTATTGATTATAAACTTACCTTCCTTGCCCATCTTGAAGAGGTAAATACGAAATGCATTAAATTATATGGCAAACTAATTAGAGTTATTCCCAATAATTATAGGCTTCAGTTTAAAGGAAGGGTGATATTATATTAGGGTCTTACACAGGCATTTATTGGTATGCGTGCGCCACTTATATAAATAATAAAATCTAAAAATGATTTAATAAAGAGCAAAGAAAGTTTACACTAGACTTACTCTCATTATACAAGACTGCTCCATCATCTTCTGCCTGTTGACCTATTTTTCTAATTGCCAGGGTCATTATTTCTGAATTCAGAATCACTAAGTTATGTCAATCACCTACCTTAGGGTTTCTGATATTGACTTTTGTTTGCCCATCAAACTAGTTAAAAAAATTATTAGAAACAAAATCTACATTATTTAGTAATCGTACTAGGATTTAGGCAACACTGGAAAAATCACCCCTCATTTTTTCCTGATATCCTGAGTAAGATCAGTTACAAAAATATGCATATAACCTTTTTAATTCACAAATTTTGACTATGGTAACTTCGGTGAATATCTGAATAGATTCAATTTAACTAACATAACAGTCAGTACTGCAAGACAAATACTCCTGATACAATTCACCATTACTATATATCAGTGCTGTTACTTTAAAGAATATAGAGAGATAAATTTAAAATAGATGTCAATTTCCCACTTGTCGTAAGTAAAAAAAACTACTCGCATTAGTTTCGGTACTTTCACTTAATAATGCAGAAAAAATTGTTTCTAAAATAAGTGATCAATCCCGTTAATATCAGCATAATACAAATGTTATTCCAATATCGCTTTCTTTATGTGTAACAATATATATATATATATATGTATATTTATATAAGTGCGTACATGTATGTTTTCCTTTTAATAATAATAATAGCAATA
Source organism: Coronaproctus castanopsis (assembly GCA_032883995.1). Taxonomy (NCBI): domain Eukaryota; kingdom Metazoa; phylum Arthropoda; class Insecta; order Hemiptera; family Monophlebidae; genus Coronaproctus; species Coronaproctus castanopsis. The sequence goes on along the minus strand of CM065052.1, from coordinate 63,395,706 downwards.
ATAATGCGTCTTTATCGATAGTTCAATAGTGATTATACTAATAGTAATAACGATATAATAATTACTCACCGGCAAGCATTGTAATAATCTAGGTTAAGGATATTTTCTAAATTTTTATTCAATTTTTCGTACATATTGTGTGTTAAACGAAATTGGTTTTTAAATTTTTCTGTTCTATTATCGTTAATAATATCGTTAATTTTCCTAAATTCTTCATGCATAGCATTTCATTTACTCTTGATTTCAATATTATTTTTATTTTATTATTTTTGTACATATTTCATTATTATAATAATATTATCGTTAAAGCGCAAACTCTTTCACACACATCCTGATGACTTAAGGGACTATGTTTCTCATCCCTTAATCATCATATATATTAAGTTACACACTGCAGGGAACTACATACACCTAAATTTGTATTTACATGTATACTTTTCAGCCACACAACACTTACACTTATTTAATATTTTAGTTCCCTGCACCTTTATACTCGCAACTTTTTCAAATACATTTTCGAATCCGCGAAAAAAAAAGTAGGTAGGATATGAAAAACAACTAAGCTTTATTCGAAATAATGAGACATGCGTAACAAGGTTCATAAAGTTAAATGCCTTGTACCTTAACCGTTAACTTAAGCTTTTTATAACAGATTTGGGCGCAATGTATCAAAATAATCACTACTTTAATGTTATAAGAATGCAAATTGACGAAACATGTTTTTAGTAATAAAATAAACATCGCCTATCGATAATAGATATAATAACATAAAAATCGTACACTCGATGTTCAGTGACATAAATTAGTCTTGATACATACATCCATACATAAATTGAAATAATTAAAATAACTTCTAAATGAAATTGACAAATAATTTGATGAAAATAGTAGAAATAAACACATATTTATTATTTCAATAAGTAAAGAAAAAGTGAAAATATTGTTAAATTTTATAAATTTGCAGTATTACAAGTATAACAGAAGATCTCCAAATGTGATAAACATATAGGTTTACTGCATTTCTTACAAGCATATCGCGTCAATTTTCGCATTTTTGGTACAGCAGTATAATCCATGCATCGTTTTCTTTTTGTTTGTAAAACTGGTCTCAGTTTCATCATTAATATTTTCATCTTCTTTTGGCACACGATAGCAGCTTAAGGCCTATTGCAAACTGATAGGAATTTCAACGGACATCTGACTTCTTCCGGTTAGATATGGCAATACTAGTTTATGTGATAATTTCTTTAGAAACTGCCTTCTGCGGACTAACTGTTTACCGTTACCAAAATATATAATCTGCGCTTTATACCGCTTATATTCAAGAATGCATAAAAGTTTCCCCCTTTTTGGTACATATGAAACTAATGTCTTCATCCGAATCCAAAAAGACTATTATAAAGAGCTCTTCCTTTACTAGTTACAAATTCAGTTGGTATTTCCCTTTTATTTTTTTTTTTCAAGTGCCAACAAACGTAACTTCTTTTTTATAAACTCTTCAACAAGATGAATACTACTGAACCGATTATCGGTAGTAATATTTCTTCCAGAGTTAAAAATTGCTTCTGCTAGTCGTGAAACAACATCTTTGAGCTTATTGCTTACGTGGTAAGAACCTTCTATGTTGTCATTTTATTTCTTCCAATCCGTTTTCTTTTTTTTTTGTATAATCCTCATCATCATCGATATCAAACTGTTCAGATTCCGAATTACCTTCACGAGGATGTAACTTTCTTCTAGAAATTCGTCTAAAGAATCCTCGCATCCCTCCTTCAACACCATTTTTCTAATATTATCAGCATCGTCAGGATTATTGACATCATATATATATTCTTGCGGAGGCCAGTATGTAACCAGGCTAAGAGATTACTTATCAAATAATACCATAAATAGGCGCGATATATCAAATTGATCACAGCAGCATAGAACAACTATTATAGAACTCAAATGTAAATCATCTTAAATATAACAGTAAATAATGTAATTGAACATACCCAATATAAAATATTTAGAAAAAAATCAAAATCCAAAATTGAGGCGCAATGTATCAAAATTATATCGTTCGAACATTTTCTGACATGAAATAGGTAATTCGTGTTTTAGAAACGCCTACTTTTCGATAGCTTCATAACACTTCTTAACTTGTTTGTGAATTTTTTAAATGCACTGTTTGAAACTGATAGCCAAACAGCACGAGCGTAGGTTACTCTAACAATATGAAGCGGGGGTAAAAGCGACGTAGATAAAGTTCCTAGAAAACCCGAATAATAAAATATATATCTCAGAAACATGTGATACAAAATTAAAAAAAAAAAAAAAATCAAATTTTAGTGTTTTTGTCTGATCGCTCGTTATTATGAAAGATTATCCACTACAAATTGCTTAACTAGGATAAAGGCGGAGTTGTTCACCTAGAATAGTGATACTATCGTTGTTGTAGCAGTGTGACGTGTAACGACAGAAGACTATTCAAATATGACACTAGTCGTAATACAATAAATTATTTCGGATTTATCGAGTAGGCAAGTAATGATATAATAATTTAGTAGAGATTAAAATTTTAATATGAAGCTGGTTATCGAAAGGGAAGATCGTACGTGGAACAAGTCTATCATATAAAAATACCGTTTTATCACTGATAATTTTCATAAATTGTTTATCCGAGTACTTTTTTTACATTTTATATTTTTATAAATTTGTGTATATTTTTATAATTTATATTTTTATATTCACTCGATAATATCCTCAACAGCCGAAAAACTTTTTGTGATTTTTCACAAAGAAAAACATTTTACTGATTTTAAATGTGTTTTTTTTTTTGTTTATTTATTTTTTTTCATCATTACGTTCCCTTTTCAAATTATAACCGCTTTATTTATGATTTATCGCACAGTACAATGGCAAAATATTGCATCTACTCATCTTATTAGAAATGAATGAAAGGTAAAGCCGACCTATTTGTAAAAATATGTAAAAATAAAAAAATACAACCATTAAAAATATGAATAATAACAAAAATAATAATAATAATTCGATCCGACTGAATTCATTTTCATATTTAATTAAAACGTTCACATATTGTAAAATAAAATACCAACTACGGCCGTAAGCAAATAAATTAAAATGTCAGCATTTTACTGGAAACGAAATTTATCAACCAAATTTATAAGGTACACTTTGATATACATATAGATTTCTAATAATATTCGGTATAGATTAAATTAGAATCATCACAATGCGCGCTCAAAATGAAAATAAACGTAATTCTACTAATTCTAGGTATAAACACGTATAGAATAATCGAACCTGTAAAATATAAATATTATTTACAAATCGTCTCATTTTGGTATATGTATACAAACAAGCTTAAAAATATATGTATACACACTAATTATAAATAATTACAACGATAATAATAATAAATATCATCGTCATCACTATTGTCCTACGTAAGAACGTGCTGACGCCATGTAATATTTTACAAGTCAACATAAATCTCTATTATTGGCACTTCGAAACGCATCCGACATTATCTCGTTGAAAACTTTATCAATGTAGCGTGTATGGCATCTTCCCTGTAGGGGTTTAACATTATACCTCATATTATTGTTCGTTCTATGGAATCGATGTTTCTCGCTATGCGTCCGAATAATCTTATAATGTTCTCTTGATTTTCGAAGCTTGCTATCCACTTTTAATTCGTCGATAATGGACTTATTAGTTCGGAGTGTCGCGGCCAATGTATACGGAGAAGTTTTCGATATATTGCCATGACGCATTTTTTCGTCTGCTTTTTTTTAATGGTTCATGTTTCGGACGCGTATAATGACTGCATTGACCAATTTTTATTTTGTTACGCGTGTATCTTTTCATATTCTATTCAATCTGGTCGTTGCTATCTGCGTATATCCTCCCCGCATACATATGTATTCGTTATTATTGCAGCCAGGTAGTTAAATCGTCGTACTACCTCCAATATCTGTGGTTTCTGATCGATTATTTTCTGCTCTATCAACGATCATTACTTTTGTTTTCAGTTTAATGTTGTAATTTTCACTCGCGACTTTCAACTTTTTTCTAATATCTCGAAGCTTTTTTTCCGAGGCGGCTAGTAATACTACATCATCGGCATAGCGTAGATTATTGGCCGCGGCCTCCTATTGTTATGCCGCCATTCCATCCATCAAGTACTAGTCTCATTATGTGTTCACTATATGCACTAAAAGGCGATATTACACAGCCTTGTCTAACTCCGGTTTCCAATTTAAATGGTTGCGATTTACAGTTACTAACTGTTTACGTATTTTCGTATACGTATATAATCTTTATTATGTGTTCTGGTTACGTGTAATATCTGCCACATTTTACTTCATTTGACTGAGTTAAATGCTTTGGAGAAATCAACAAAGCACATGTATCATTCTAATTGATACTCACGTGCTTTCTCAATGATCTGCCGTAAATTATTATGTTCTTTTGCTCCTCGTCCGAGCATGAATTCCGTTTTTCTTTAGAAATCTGCGGTATTATATAAGTTTTAATAGTCTTTCATTGATAATAGTTAAGAGATCTTTGCTGGTGTGAAATATTAACGCTATAGTTCTATAATTCTCACAGTTCGCGGGTGTGCCGTTTTTTTTTAACAATGGGACTAAGTCTATGTGCCATTTGCCAATACTCCATACTTGCATATTTCACGTGATTAATACCGTAATCTTCGAGTTCTTTAATCGCTTCGGTCAATATGCTATCATCTCCATCACTTTTACCCTTTTTTTTAATCTAATGCTATCACTTCTGATTTTAGTATGCGCGGTTATTTCTGCTATTTTTATATCTGCTTTGATTCCATGATCTTTTATTTCTTTATCAGAGTATAAATCTTGACAATAATTTCTCCATATATTGGCAATAGCCGTAGAATTAGTTATTGTTTTATCACCTTTATTATTTACTATCATTTTATGTTTGTAATTTAAATTACCCGGCGAGATATTTTACAATATTTTAAATAACTGTTCAGCGTATGTTTGTAATTTATCGCATATATTCTCATATAACACGGACGTTTTAACGCCTTCTGCGCAACCGTGTTATTTTCTTGTTCAATTCAATATTTATTTCCGCGGAAAGACTTTTGATTACTAAGATTCTTCTTTCGTTTATCAATTGTACGGTTTCTACTGTCTTCCAACGTTGCTTCTTACCTTTTGTATCGTAGTTTGTGCTATAAATAATAAATATTACATAATAAATATTAATAATAAAGAATAATAATATGTGATAATAATAAACAATAATAAAGTAATACGTAAAAAATTAAAGTAAATAATAAATTAAACAATAAATATCAATAATTAGTAATAATGAATAATTAATTAACAAATAATAAATAATAATAATTTATAAGAGATAATAGGTAACAAATAGTAATTATTACATAATAAATAATAATAATAAAGAATAATAATAAAGAACAATAATATGTGATAATAATAAACAATAATAAATAATAAAGTAATACGTGAAAAATTAAAGTAAATAATAAATTAAACAATAAATATTAATAATTAGTGATAATAAATAATTAATTAACAAATAATAAATAATAATAATTAATAAGAGATAATAGGTAACAAATAGTAATTATTACATAATAAATAATAATAATAAAGAATAATAATATATGATAATAATAAACAATAATAAATAATAAAGTAATACGTAAAAAATTAAAGTAAATAATAAATTAAACAATAAATATAAATAATTAGTAATAATAAATAATTAATTAACAAATAATAAATAATAATAATTAATAAGAGATAATAGGTAACAAATAGTAATTATTACATAATAAATAATAATAATAAAACATAATAGGTGCCTCTAACCTAAGTTGTGGTACACGGCACCTAAAAAAAAAATCAAATCATAATAGAATACAAAGGAAACCGATTATGGCTAAATTTGCAAGTTATATAATATACAGTGTTACCCCAAATAGAAAAACAAGCGTACATAAAAATATTAATCCTCTATACAGAAAAAATTAATGTTAAATATATTTAAAAAGAAAAATTAAAAGGAATGTAACAGAACATATAAAAATACAAATCTTCTATAAACAGAAATTTAACGGTAAATTGGTATAGCGATTAACTAGAAAATTTAAAAAATCAACTTCGGGGAAACATATTGTAATAATAATAATAATAATAATAATAAACAATAATAAATAGAAAATAAAAGTAAATAATAAATTAAATAATAATAATAATGACCTTTATTAACAATTTATAAATATCTGTTACAGCTAATAGGCCCTTTCGAACGAAGGTCTCTCCCAATTTTTCCCAGTTGCGTTTGTTGCGTGCCAACCGATACAGAGCGCTTCTGGATCCCAGGAATTTTTTGAAGCCGTCATCCCAACGTGTAAACTTTTTTCTCTCGCGGTACGCCAAGAACTATTCCGTTACTTTCTTCGTCCACCGCTGATCTCTGTATCTCACGACATGTCCTCCCCATTTCCATTTCAGCGCGCGGATTGAAGTTACGACATCTCTGTTATCACCCATTTGTTCATTGTTTTTAATTTAACTCTATCCGGTTTCTTGATTTGAAATATTGATCTTTCTAAATTGTTTTGACAGGTTCTTGCTAGCAGGCAGCTGTTGAAAGTCACGCTTTTTAGATTGGGCGGAATATTGCTCTCTTAAAAATTGATTTCATCATCCAGTACTTTTCCATGTTATTGCCACTCTGCGGCGTATTTTGGGCTATTAATTTGCTTTTGAAATTAGTTGCCTAAATATATAAGTTCGGTGAATTGTTCTATTATTATTATTATTATTATTATTATTTCCCATTAATGCGCCATATACTGCTACTAGGCTAGATGCGTAGATGAGAAAAGCTCAGATTATGTTGAAGAGACCAGTATTGTACAAGAAGCGAAGTAGTTTTGAGTTTAGCAGGCCTTTAATTGTTGTTGGTAATGCTAGTTAGGAACGTTGAGAATTGTAAAATATAACATACGATGTTCCCACTGTCCACAGGAACATCTGACAGGAGATTCACGCCTTAATAAATGCCCACGGGTTATTAATGCATGGATCGGAGCCGTTTCAAAGTAATTTCTTCTTTTCTGGATAAATTAGAAGGTATTTTCCAGCGGCTTGTATCTGATTTAATGCTTCTTAACTTGTTCGAATTTGGGCGTGGACATCCACATGGATTTCCATTTCCTTTTTAGTTTTGTGACGATGATATTTTATGCATCTTCACGAGGGATGGATAAATTTAAGGGAGAGGACGCCTCCTTTGCCTCGGTCAGCTTATTCATTTCCAAAAAATTGTGAATGAACTAGTATTCAGACAAACATTGGTCGATGAGAGGATACCACTGATTCCAATAATTTAATAATTTCTTTAGCAATTGGATGTTGATTATTGTTCCAATATTTAGCGATTGAAGTTAAAGCTGCACTTGAGTCGGAAAATATTGCCGATTGCTGAGAATATATAGTAAGATTTTCAATGATATACGCAATCGCTAACTCGATAGCATATAACTCAGTTGAAAGAATTGATAAGCACGGTGGAAGTGAGTAGCATATGAGGATTTTTCTAGCTGTAGAAACAGCACAGCCGACCTTATCCAACAATTTAGATCCATCAGTATAGCATATTAGCGTATTCTTATACCGATGAAGGATGGATGACATGTCTGATCGATGTGCAGCTGGTAGCAATCATTGATTGCAATGTTGAAAAGTAGTGGACTAAGGAATATTGCTATTTCCAATTGGTATAAAGCAGCTTTTCTCTTGGCATAAAATTTTAGTTTTTTTCGTTATTTATTTTTAATCCCGATTTATTTCCTTCTAGCTGCAGAGAGAGAAACATTTGCTCCAATCGGTTGAAGGGGAGCATGCAATTAGTACCGCATCGTCTGCAAAGTGTAAATTGTTTAATAAGTCTCCATTTAAATTAATGCCCGTGTCCGACCAATCTAGCGCTTTGAAAACCTCCTCCAAGACGCAGTTGAACAAAATTGGAGATAACGGATCTCCTTGGCGTACTCCCCGTGCAAAGGAGTCTCCATCCACATCTGTTACTATTCTAGCTTCAACGTTGTTATTCATTTTCATTATTAGTCTTATTAGCTTTCTTTGACAGCCTTGATTCTGCAGTGTTTGAAATATATATGATTGTTTTACCAAGAGACCTCTTAGTATAGTCTATAAACATTAAAAATAACGGTATATTGTACTCTATACTTTTCTCTATTAATTGATTAATAACACGTAAGTGATCTGCTGTTGAATACGAGCTACGGAAACCCGCGATTTTTTCTATTCACTTGGAATTATTTCTGTTACAATTATTTCACTGAATAACATTTCCAATTCTATAAGTAACCTTTCTCCTCCATACTTAATACTTTCATTTATTTTATCGTGTCCTGATGCCTTGTTTAGCTTAGCTTTATTTACAACTTTTTTAATTTCTGCTAGCAAGGTCGGTGGTATTGTTGTCCTTCTGTGTCATGTAATTTATGTTCATCGCCTCTTGGATGTTGTTACCATCTTTATATAAATTTTTGTAATAATGTGCAGCAATTTGATTTATTAATTTGCGACTTCTTTCCACAGTTCCTATTAACCAGTTCTTTCCAATTCTCAGTTTTAATTTGCTTAGTTCTTCTATTATTTTGTAATATCTGTTCAATTTGTTTTTGTTGCTTTTTAAATCTTTCTGATTTAATGCGATATCTAACTGCTTTGCAGGCAATATTTAATTCTATTTTATTTTCTAGTGTTCGTTTCTAACGTTTTAATTGGTTTATTTTTTTTTATTTGCGAAGAGAAAAATTCGGCTTTTATTTTTTTTTCACGTACAATTTTGTTTGTTTTTTCTAGAATTATTTTTTGCAACTGTGTGTATTATCGTCTATCTAGAATTATGAGTAGCGATTTATTAATCTCGAGCTCATATTCTTCTGCGTTTTGCTTGATAAGTTCAGCAGAATTTACGGTTTTTTTAACTTTTTCTTTTCTGTTTGTATTTCGGTTGTTTATAGCAAGTTTAATTTTGATCAGAATGAAAATCGAATCCGGTCATGATGTCTACGTCTATAATTGATGGCATACCCATTGGAGTAATTAATTTGCGTTTTATATGCTTTATTTGGCGCTAGACATGTCCACCTTTTTCCTCGTCTTTTTTTAAAGAGGGTCTCCATTATTTTAAAGTAATTTTCCTGACAAAATTTGATCAAATTCCAACCTTTTTCATTCCTTTTATCGTAAGTAGATGGACCAATTGTTCCAACTTCTTTATTCCTGTCTATCTGACTATTGAAGTCGCCCAATATTACAAAGATTCGCTTTCGTTTTATAAAGGTTTCGGATATTGTTCTATGTGTTATAAAATTTCTGATCTTCATTCTCCGCCGACGAAGTAGGCGCATATACCTGTACTATTCTTAGATGATAATCTTTCTTCAACTCCGAATCGATAAGAGCTATTCTCTCTGACACACCTTCGAACCTTATAATTTTATCTTTAAGACCTGCTTTTACTAAGAAACCCACACTATATTGTCCTGCCGTTTCGCCTATGGAATACATAATAAGTGAGTACTTTGTCATTATAATGCTTTTGTCTTCGTATTTCTGCTATTCCTAGAGCGTCTATATTAGTAATTCCCATAGCTTCTTCTAGTATCTGTGGACTTTAGTGTCCTTACATTTCATGTTCCTATGGTGTAGGTATATGATTTTCCAGTTTGAGTTTTCCGGGAATTTGTCAGAAAAGTTTTTAGTACTCCCTATAATACTTGGGAAGTTTTGGACTAGTGCACCCTGGCCTTCCACACCGTCTGGGTGACTTATTAGTTTTTTTAAATTTTGTTTTTTAGTTAAATTCGTTAGCTTCGCTCCAGTTAGCTGCTATTTTCGTAGCGCTTCGGTATTGTCTTTTGAGCGTGTATTATGCTCATTTCGCAGCCTGGGTTCTATTCTCTTCGGTTGTTCGGCTTTTGTTTCACTTTTAACTATATTTTTTGCGTTATTGCGATCTTGTAAGGAGTTCGGTACTTTTTTTTCTGGATTGTGGCTCATTTTTTTCTTTTACAATTAACTTATCATATTTAATTACGGAAAATTTGATTAACAAATAATAAATAATAATAATAATAATAATAAAGTGAAAAAAAGGAACTGTAACTTTAATAAATCCGGAAAAACGATTTTTTAAATTTTTTCAACGTTTATTTTAATCCATTCAGTCGGGAATACGGACGCAATTATTTTCGCTGTTTTCCACTCCGAAGAATGATAGAAAGGAACTAAAAACTTTGAAAAATAAATTAAATTTCGAAAATTATAAAACGCCATACAAAAAAACTGACAGAATGAATAAAGTAACCGACACGCTGCTCCACGATGCGGTTCAAAGTTTCTTCATCACTTTTTATCAAATTTCTGAACATCACACGTAGTAAATTATTATTATCATCGTTATATAAATTATTATCATAAAAACAACGATATAGTAATAATTTATTTTTATTAAAATACGAATAAAACCGAGAATAATAGCGATAATAATTGAAATAACAATAATAATTATCGACGACGAAGACTTTAAGAATAATTTAATGTTAAATTTAATTCGATTTATTTACATTTTCGTGAGATACGAAATTCATATTTCAAAGCAACGATAAAGTGACGCAATATACTAATAAAAAAAAGAATACAAGACGTCATAATATACATAAAAGAAAATTAAATAAAACGACCGTGCACGTGTGAACTTTAAAATGTTGAAAGCCTCGCAAGAAAACAGAAAACATCGTACTAGTCACATAATAAAAATCGGTGAAAAGTTCAAACGGTTCACGTCCCTATTTCGAATAATAATAATCAAAGAGGAATATCATAAAGATGTTTCGAGAAAAGGAGTAATAACGACGATTGAAATTTAGGTAGAAAAAATAAAAACAAATTTTAAAGGGGAATAATTGAACTCAACGAGGAAAATAAAGATAAAGTAAACGGAAAAGCAACGTTTGCAGGATAAAACAATGAATATTGAGCTCCTTATATCCTCTGGTAGTCGATATTCGCCTCGATAATCGTGTTAAAAATTGATCTAACTTGATTTTTACCACTCCTAGTCATTGATTTCAAGCCCTTTACTTTATTATCTAACAATTTTGCTAAAAACATAGGATGTAGGTTTCCTATGTTGTTAATGTTTCCCTCTATCAGAACTACAGCAAAATCACTCGGGAAAACACGTATACAGACGGGGAATTGAAATTTCTACTGAAGAATTACGTGTATCGCACAAAACGTCTGAAATAATCTGTAAATTTTGGTTCTATTCGACTATTATTACGGACTGTTGTAATTTCATCCATAACGGTATCGGGAAGAATCGCTAAATTTCACCAAAATTATTTCGTTCACTAACGTTACTAATACCACTAGTACTCGTATGAACGCTGCTATCATCAATATTATTAATTTGTATCGTTATTATTATGAATACTTTGATTACTATTTCTGTTATTACCACTATGATCGTGACCATTCGTACCAGCATTATTATTATTCCTATTTTCATTATTATCATTATTACTACTACTATTAATTGAAAGTTCAGGTTCCGTTAGCGTACGGTTGGTTTGTGTTTTGCTCCTGTTAATTTAGGTATTTTTATTTGTTATATCGTGTTTTTTTATATTGGAGTGCGTATATACCGAAATTAAAATTTTATTTTAACTATTAAACGGGATTTTGTTAATTTTTGTTTGTTCAGTAGTTATTTTGTTTTGTTTTATTTTCGTTTTGTTACGCGTTAAAGTTTTTGAAATTTTGGTATAATCTTCATATATATTGACATTTGTGATTGTAATAGTAACAGTAACTGCGTCGCATTATCTTTCTTGATTAGATAACGTCGTCTCAATAAACCCGACTATTATCTAAACCTGAAATTATTCTCTCGGAGGTAATTTTTCATTTATTATTTTTATTAGTTATTGCCAGCTTTATTTGAAGTATGCCAACCGTAATAATGTGCAGTGTTCGCCAGAAAGACTTGCCTGTGGACGGAGAATATGCGAACTGCTCTGCATGCAGTGGAAAAATTCATTTCAGTTGTTCTGGTGTAGCTAAATCAATCTGGAGAACAATGAACGCGGCTAACAAATCGTGCTGGCGGTGTGCGTCGTGTAGAGGAAAGGCTGACGATACCGCTAAACTTTCTGCAGCTAGACATTCAGATGAAGTAAGTATTGCTAAGTTGATTAGGGCTGAATTTAAACCCATAAATGATAGAATGACTGAAGTGTTAAAATCTGTAGCTTTCCATTCGGCTAAATTTAACGAATTAGTAGCGGAGGTAAGGAAATATAGGGAAGAAGTTGTAAGCCTCAAAAAAGAGAACATCGAACTGCGTGGGAGATTGGATGATGCGGAAATATAGCCGTAAAAATAATTTAATTATTAGTAACGTACCGTTTAGTAGGGAGGAAAATGTTTATGAAGTAGTCAAAAAAAATGGATCTGCCATTGGTTGCAATGTGGATGATTCTGACATCGACGTTTGTCATCGTTTACCTCGACCGTCAAGAGGTGGAAATTCTGGTATAATAGTAAAATTTTGTCGGCGTGTGTTAAAACATAAATTTCTTGAAAGACGTCGATCTGCAATATCTACTGGCCTACTTAATATGGGTTCAGATACCAATAGTGGGACAGGCGATATACCTATATACCTGAATGATCATTTAACGCCTGCACGTTCTGCGATTTATAAGGCGGCACGTGAACTTCGTCATTATGGGTATAAATTCGTGTGGATCAAAGACTGTAAAATTTTCGTGCGTAAATCGGAAGAGCACAAGGCTCAACAAATAAAGAATATTGACCAAGTCGAATTGTTGAAATCTTCTTAGTTTTTAAGAATTAAGGTAAAGTTAATTATTAGAAATGATGGATTGCGTATGTGATTGTATAGGTAATACTAGTATATATATATATGTATTCTGTTCAAATTAACGTATCACTGATCTAACATTTCAATTTTGCAGGAGCTTGGAATAAACATACGGTTGAAAGACGTGGTACAGCAAAGGATTGTTACCTATGTAGGACATATTTTCAGGAATAATGGTCTTGAAAAGCAGATTATACAAGGCAAGATGGAAGGTACAAGAAAACGTGGGAGAACACCGTTAAGATATATTGATCAAATAAAGCAACTGGTCGGAATACCACTATGTCAATGGATAAGATTAGTCGAAGACAGAACAAAATGGCGTAGACTTGTTCAGCAGATCGGTTCATAAGATTCACGATGCTCGGATCGAGTGATCGACGAAGAAGAAGAAGAAGAAGAAGAACTGATGTAAATATGTACTTATATGTATATTTGTATATGAGCTTTGTACGTGTTTGTTGTTATATTTTTATTAAATTTAAGTGCATATTGTTTACCGTAAATGCAAAAATTAATGTGTGTAAATGGCTGTGCAAATGCACGAGTATTGACCAAGAGTGTACTGCTGGTTTCATATAGGGAAGGTTATAAACCGTGTGTATAAGAATTGAGTCTTCCGATGAATGAGGGTAATATTAAGTTATTGGTATTGAATGTGCTCTTCGTAAGAATTATGAACAGTTTATGGTATATTTATATGAGAGTGATGTTTGTTATGGTATTATTGTGCTAACTGAAACTTGGTTACATGAGGCAGAAATAACGCGATACTATATAACAGGTTATAATCATGTTGCTCAGTGTAGACAAAATAAGCGTTCTGGAGGTGTACTTATATATATTAAGGAGGATATAAAGTTTCATGCCATAGATACAGCACTCATAAGTGCTAATATAGTGCGCATATCAGTTCAATTAGATGGAGCATCTTTGACATTTATTGGGGTATATAGGTTCTGCGAATTACATCGTTCCTTGTTTTTGAGTGATATATAAGTCATTTATTTGATATATCATCTGACCTTACGGTAGTGGCTGGTGATATGAATATCAATTTATTAAACGAGAAAGATTCTGCTGATTATTTAAATTTATTTTCTTCCGAGGGTTTTGTAAATATTATCGATAAACCTACTTATCAGCGTACAAGCACTGAGTATGAATCCTGTTTGGATCATGTTTTAATTCGTGGCTTAAATAATAAAAATATTGATATAGATATTAATCACCGTATTTGTGAAGTTGATTTTTCAGATCATCGTGCTTTGTCCGTGACGCTTAGCTTAGCGGCAAGGCGGCTATTAAGGTTTGAAGATAATAGGTATCTGTTAGATAAGTACTTATTACGGGATAATTTTTATTCACTCGACTTGGGTCCTTTATATATTTCTAGAGCGAATATAGATGAAAAGTTTAAATGGTTTGTGTCTAGAGTAAGTAAATGTATATTAAAAAGTAAAAAAATCAGAAAGGTTAGAAGTTTTGGCCGTAAACGATCGCCCTGGATAACGAATTATCTTGTTGGGATGACTCGTTCAAAAAATGCTTTATATAGACAAACTAGGTTATATCCGCTAGATATAGGTTTATATCAAAAGTATAGAGCTATGTCAAAGCAAGTTCAAGTTGCGGTTAGAAAGGCAAAATTTGAATACTATACTAGATTTTTGGATAAATATAAAGATAACCCGAAAAATTATCGGGGTATTGTAAATCAAGTTGTTGGTAAACATAGATCAAAAATAAATAAAATACGGTATTGTGATTCAGATATTTTGGTCGAAGGAAACGAAAAGCTAGTTTCTAGTATATTTAATAATTACTTTAAAGATAGTGTGGTGAAATTAGTTGATAGGTCCGGCGAGGATATTCATAAAACGAACGGTGGAAAAAGACAGTTTTTAGCTAATTCTTTCGCTTTCTTTGGATTTACCTGCGATGATGTTAGGAATGCTATTTTATCATTACATAACAAGTTTTCTTTCGGTTTTGATCAGTTGTCAATAATTATTATTAAGGAACACTCGAATTTCTTTGTACCTCCCTTGACGTTTTTATTTAATGAATCATTTGCCACAGGAAAATTTCCAGATATTTTGAAATTAGGTGTTATAACGCCCGTACATAAGTCCGGGTTAAAGACTGACATTACGAACTACAGACCTATATGTAGTCTTTCATCACTATCTAAAGTTTTTGAAAAATATGTTAAAAAAGTCATATTACATTACTTAATGGGAATTAATTTTTTTAGCCCTAATCAATTTGGTTTCCTACCTAGTATAAATAATGACGTTCTATTTGAGAATAACTCTTATTTTGCAGATAATTTGGAGGATGACCGTTCTGTACTAGCTGTTTATTTTGATGTAAAGCTTTTGATACTATTAACCATGAAATCCTTTTAAACAAGTTATATATGGGAAATACTTATTTTTGGTTTAGTTTAAATCATATGTAATAGAAAATATGTGACAAAAATAAATAATGTTTTTAGCGATAGTGCGCAGCAATGATGTTCCTCAGGGAAGTGTTTCAGGTCATTTATTTCTGATATATATATATAAATGATCTATGTAACTTGTTTAACTTATGCTGATGATACAGTAATATGCTAGGTTAGTTCGCGTTTCCCGACAGTGCTTGAACAACTTGCTCAGGATGATGTGAATAAAGTTTATGATTGGTTAAAATTATTACACCGCTTAGTAGTTAACACAAATAAAACAAAATTTGTTGTGTATACGTAATCGGGATGCGCTGAATGGTCTATCTTTAACCCTAAATAAAAATACTATAATAAATAGTGTATGTGAAATAGAATATTTAGGCGTTGTAATAGATAATGAATATATTAGTAGTAAACTCAGGAAGTTAAATTATTTATTTTACTATCTTAAGCAGTTCTTTAATGAAAAATAATTGCGTCGGCTTTATCTTGCTTTGTATCAACCTATTTTATCGTATGCTATAATACACTGGGGCGGAGCTGCTGTGTACCATATACGACCTTTAGAAATTTGACAGAATTATTTGTGTAGATTAATAAGTGGGAAAAATGGTTCTGGTGATATTCTTAAACTGAAGGACATTTATAAATTGCACTTGCTCGAGTTTATATTTAGAAATAAAGATTTGATATTCGGATTAGAGGTGGGGTAACGAGATCATCGATGCATGAGATTGCTAGAGTACCAAAGTTTAACAAATATCATACGCGTATGCAGACAATTTATATGGGTCCTGCATATTACAATACTGTACCTATAGACATAAGGAATAGTTTAAAAAATTATAAGAGGAGGCGTATATTGTTAGATATTTATTAACTAATAGTTGATTGTGTTCTTCTTAATATGTGCTTTGAGTTGGAGTGTGTTATTAAAAACAAAATTTGTTCATGTATCAGTTTGATAATAAGTATTTAGTTTTTCTTTTGCAGGTGTAAATGTGTATGCTTTGTTGTAGTGTGTACCTAGTAAGTGTATGCTAAATTATATTCTGGTGTTAGGTATATATGGACGTTTGTATGTGCGTTATGTCTCTTTTCTGTTTTATCCCTTATGTTTAAATAAGTTTGATGTGTGCATATTTATGTCTGTATATGTAGTATGTGTATGTAATGTGTAATGGGTACTACATAGTTAATAGCATGTGTATATGTAAAATTTCAGTATTGTGATTTACTTTTTTTCTTGTTTTTTTTTTTGGTGCCTAGTAATAATGTAAACCGTTAACGGTGCTACGAGTATAGTATATTAATTTTATTATGTAATCCGCGATTCGCGCAGAATTGCGCATCCGCAGAAATCTTGTGTGTATTATTTATATCGTGTAATTGTGAAATATTTTGAAATAAAATTGAAATTGAAATTGAATTGAATTACTATTATTATTATTGCTAGTGTTATCGTTAACACTATTATCAATTATTATTACCGCCGCTATTCTTATTATTATTACGTGCATTAGTACCGCTACGACGAGCGGCGTTTACCTGAGGGGCAGGGGAGAGTGTATCGCCCCTGCCCGCCGACGACTGCGACATTTATCGACTATTCTCTATAATCGATAAGATAACGAGTTAAGAATAACAATTCTTTGCTTTCTTCTCGACCTCGAAAATTACCGAAATATACACAATCGACGAATGAACAATATCGAACACAGAAAGTTAAACAACTTCACTAAACGTGATTTTAAGCGTTAGACCCATACTTCCAAACAAAACAAAACACTATGTTTTCTCTATAAAATTTTTCCATATTTTTTTATATGTGTCGGAACCAAAACTGTGACACAGTAGGCATTGCTAATGAATATTCTGTAGATATAACAGGTTTGATTGCGCTCATGAATAACTGTCGTCCTTTAATTACAGACAGGAGCACAAAAGTTAAATTTACCAAAATCATAAACACATTAAGAACCCATCTCAAACGTATATATAAGACCTGATTTACCAATTCGATATTAACAATTCATTTTAATCGCATCTCTAAATAAATGATAATATGAGCTCATTGATAGTTAATTGGAATTGTAATGGTTTTTATAACCATTATGAAGAAATAAAAATACTCATCGCTACCTACAACCCAATACTTATATCTCATCTACAAAATAATATTTCCTTTCAACAGATTACGCTCTCAACAAATCTTCAATATGTTTTTGTCCAACAACTCTTGATCTGACAATGTCTTCTTCACATCTAAGTAGTAAGCTTCATGTGTATCACCATAACGACTTAGCTTAACAACGATCATGTTCCAATACCGGTCAAACGAACTGATGATGCTCACATCATAATCCACTACGTTGGAATATAAAAAAAAAAAAAACGAAATGGGATAAGTTTTCTGCACACTGCCTCAATCTAAAGATAGATCTCAGCAGCGTTATAAATAACATTATAAACAATTTTACACGCACATTAGTAGAAACTGCGCGATTGTACACTCGGGAACCAAAGGTAACCAGCCGTAAATTAGTTCCTTGGTAGACACAACAATGTGCAAAATCAATTTTAGAGATAGACGAAGAGCTCTTGCATGCACTGAAAGCTATACCTACCACTGATAATCATTTAAAATACAGGAGAGCTAGTGCAAAAGCAAGATGGGCTATAAAACAAGCGAAACGTAAATCCTGGAATTAATTTAAATTAACAATCATGCAGTCTGGTCAAAAATACGCTCGCTAGACCATCTCTATTCGTCCCTATATCCAACCGTCCTGAATATCGGAGGTACAAACATTTGTAACACTGATGAAATTGCTTCTGCTTTTGCAGATTATTATCAACAAACTATACGGTTGAATAATCATGGAGATTCGAACGTTTATTTAGATAAATCAAACCTAGATGATTACAATAAGGAAATCAGCCAACGAGAATTAATCCACGAGTGTGGATTTAGACACAATCGCTCTACATTACACCAAGTATATACACTGCAACATATGATGCCAGAAGCATCAGCAAGCCGGCTCCATGTAGTAGCAATCTAAATAGACATTCGGAAAAGTATTACTTACCCTAAACGTGTACAGAATGATTTCATCGAGAGACATCGGAAGACGGGGTAAAGAAAAATGTCGCGGGGCGCTGATATGCATCGGTGGTACAAAAAGGCATCTCCAAAAATTGGCGTCCAAGGATAAAAACAGTCATATTGATCGCCGAAAGTTCAGTCGGAGATGCCGTAAAAAGAAGAATTAAGATAATTAAATGAAAAATTGAACGCGCTCAACAAATTTAAAAAAAAAAAAAAAAAAACGTCTCAACAAATCAGCTAATGGTTATTTTGAAAATTTAATTTTACCAACGCGAATAGTTTGAAAAACAACGTATATTCTAAATGTAAGTATTAAATAAACGACCAAGTAAACGGAAGAAATTTACCAACATACGCATAATAATGATCTGTAATAATAATAATAATGATATGCGCAATAATAATATTACTAATAATGATACTGAATAATTACGACGACGAATTAGTTCGTACTTATCCGATGTATTTTTCAAAATATCTATCTGCAGTTATCTATATAGACGAGCATTATGACTGCACGTAATGATGATAATAGATTATCAGTAAAACACAGACGCTATATCCAGATTTATATCTACCTTTTAATATATTTTTTTAATACTACGAAATAATTTATCCTTTGGCTATTTTCAATATTAATTTTATATCTTAAGTACCTCTGTATATTTATAATCCACCACATACATACATATATATATATTATATATATATATATATATATATATGTATGTGTATATAATATACTTCCTCATCCGACTAGGTACTTTAATACTCTGCAGCAGCGTAGAAATATTGTGTTTCGCGAGTTAATTGGTCGTGATGATCCTTGGGGATTTTTATATTCGGTACGAGCTTGCCTTAAACGATCTTGATGATGACTTCTCATCAAATTTTAGACAAAAATACGAAAACGAGACCAGATCTCGCCGCTTGAATTATTTACGATTTCCTACGTTCTACGTATACATTAACATCCTTCTTATGACCTGTCCCTACCACATCGTCAACAGCGTGGTGTGGTCCGTGATAAAATTAAGACTAAAAACTTGAGCGACGAACAAATAACTATTTCATTTTCTTTCAAAATGGAAACCAGCCGTTAATTTTTGAATAGTTCACGAAAAAGAGAAGAAAACGTAATAAAGCGAATTGTGCTTTACTTGGCCGGCGTTTAGTTTTTGAACAAAGAGCAGAACGTTTAAAGGTTTTCCAGCGAAGCAGTCGAGTGAAAAAAAGCAAACGAACTTGAAAATAATGAAGGAACGTCGTATCTTTTACCAGCCTTCTTTATGTATGTTCATATATGTACATATGTGTACATACATATAGTATATACACACACATACGTATATATATATATGTAAATGTGTGTGTACGCTTATATACAAAATTACGCTGCTATACATATATAATATTAACCCGCGTTGTGTGTGTTTGGCTACATTTTATGTAGTTTATTATGAAACATTGTTAAGCTACCAGCTATAATAACACCCATCCAAAGAATTTTGCCCAGAATAGGCTCAAAGATAACGGTAAAATTGGTAAGGGAAAATACATGTTGGAAAATTACTCAGAGACGTCCGAGTTTGTTTCGAATTACTTTTCCCAGTTAAAATGTTAAACATTACTAATTTAAGCCTTTCGCGAAATCGATTTAAACATACACTTATCAACTTTAAAGGTGACTCTGCCGAAAATAGGGGATAGCACTAGTAACAGGTGCATCAGCGGATATCGGATAAATATCGGATAATTCGTTGTGAAATTTGACCTAGCATGTACGATCTTCGAAGCAGCTAATAAGCAATTGAGATGTGAGGAATAATAAAACGGACTATGACGCGTGTGGAACGATGTGGCGACATACTACCACGATTAGTTATTACGGTGTGAGAGAACGGAGTTAGCAGATTGATTCGCCTGACTTAATCACTATTATCTAGCAACTTAATAGCCAGCTGATTTAGCTATCTAGTCTTCGTATTTCATCTTTAACCTCTCTGGTACCTTCAGATCTGTGTGAAGATGATCATTTCGAATGTACCAGGGTGCGTTAACTAGGGATCTCGGTACCTTAAATGGAAATCGCTGAATAATTTTAATTATTGAGCTACAAAGCTGTTCCCCCATAATTGTAGTCAAGTTCACATCGGTTTGAACATGGTGTTTATAATGTACCAACTTAGAAACCGGAGAAAGCTCAGATTTCCTTCCTAAAAGCCAATACATCTTGTTCAACCTGAGTCTTAGTTCTTTACTTTGCTTCTGAATACGATCTTTCCAGCACAAGCGGCGGTCTAACTACATTCCAAGTTTGTATCTTGTGGTAGTATAGAGGGGGGCAGGTGTCGCGTCTATTCGTGCAAGTCACCTGCACCAATTTAGAAATATTGATTTTGATTACCCATTTACGGGGCCGAGTTTTGGGAAAAGTCTAACCTAGATTGCAACTGGTCGGATGTTCAAGCGCTTGTTTGACATTTAAGAACACGCTGGAACATATAAGCTATCTTAGATAACATGCATAATTTCCGTTTTACAATCGAACGATTCTGACGAAAACTAAATTGGTTATCCGTGAACGAATATAATCTCTTTTTAGACTAATTTTTTCAAAAATCTCGGATGTAACAGGAAAATAAGAAGTACTGGTCACGAACCAAAAACCTTCGATATATTTATTTGACTTACGAATTACTTTAATCTGCGTCAATTTCTGAAAAATAATGGAAAGTACCATGTAGTAACCAATAATCTCTTTTTTTATTCGGATTTAGAAACTTTTCACTTACGCAGCTCATTAGATAGGCAATTTTGCACACATACTATCCTTTGTAACGCTTGCAACAGAACAGTTATGCTATACATTGGGGAGAAAAGACATTTTCACCATATATCTGCAAAAAATGGTCAGATTTGATCCCTCGGGTAAAACTTTATATACACACTATCCTTTGCAAGGCCAGAAAAAAAAAGTGTATGTGCAAATGTGTACGAAATAGCATTTTTCCCTCAAAAATGATCGGATTTTAACGGAATATTTTGTCGTTTTACTCGTCTTTAAATATTAAACCCTCGTTGGTAAAACCCAAGTTTATCCATAATGTGATAATATGTTTAATTTCCTCTGGCGATTAGTTATCAGGATGTATTTAAGAACTTCTTTAAATCATCGAAATCTGATATAACTGAGCGCGATGTGAATTGGTTAAAGAAATTATCGACAAACAACTGGGCTTCATCTTTGTTACTTATAAGTCATGTACCGTTGGGTGTGCAAAAAAAAAGATGGAATCTGTTGAGTTTTACTTTTAATCGTTTTCCACTAGTCGTTGTTTTTTAAGCAGGATATATCATAGTTTCTTGAAATATGTTATTTTTTTATTTCTCTAAGTAGTATGTTTAAACGTTTAGCCGTATTATTATAGGTATTTTAAACTCAGGATATCTTAGAATGTACTACTTTTCACATATTTCACACTTTTTCTCCACTAGATTAATAACATGTCGTTTTTATTTTTGGTAAAAACAAGATTTCTGGGATGGATTTTCATGCTGCTGATGGAATTTGAGCCACAGACGCGAAAAGAGAAGTATTAATATTATATTTAAGGTAGTACATTCGAATTATTGAGCAATTAAGTGCATAGCATTATGTGAGGAAGATTGTTTAGAAAGCAAACGATCTAACGTTGAATGTCTAAGTTGAGCAGGAATGAAAAATTAGTAAAGTTATATTACATGCAGAATACACGGTTGTTCTTCTTTTGTGATTAGAAACTGAAGGCGTGTATGTCCGCGACAAATGCGGCAGAAAGCAACATCATTCCTGGACATCGAGATCACCGAATTTGTAAAGCCGGAGTCGTATTGAGGAAGAAGAGCTAATTCCTTGATTGCTTTCGCCTTTACCTTAAACCGCATACTGATTATATTTTTTCTTATTTTTAGCATGAACGAAATCCATGTTATACTACACAATTCTGCTTCCACTATTTCAACCTTGTTATTTATTCCAGTATTATTCTGCATTTTCTAATACGGTTTTCG
Source organism: Coronaproctus castanopsis (assembly GCA_032883995.1). Lineage (NCBI taxonomy): Eukaryota > Metazoa > Arthropoda > Insecta > Hemiptera > Monophlebidae > Coronaproctus > Coronaproctus castanopsis. The sequence continues at coordinate 63,373,072 of CM065052.1, read as the reverse complement.
CAATGTCGATGTTTGTGTCAGTTATATCCGTACATGTAACGAAACGAAAGGAATCAATGCAAAATTAGTGTGTCCTATTTAACACCGATCCTGCAGTATCAATAATAGATTACACAAAGCTTCTCATATTTATAAACAACAATGGAAGCCGTGGATTTTAACTTGTTTTTTTTTTTTCATTGCGTCCTTGTCTATACTGTTCTGAAGATTTTAGAAGAGTCCTGGGTATTACGATGATGAGTAAGGTTTTTAGGAAATAGGCGTTACATCTGTTACGGGAATGGATATCGAAGGAATAATATGCGCCTAATTGATTTTCAAGGTAGGAAGTATATTTATGTCAAGGTTATGGAACATGTCGGAATTCTTAAAAAATTAATTTTAATAAGCAATAATTGTAGAATCTGGCAAGATCAGTAATTGTGAGTGAGTGAATATGAAATTTAAGGAAGATGTAAAAATATGGAATACATGCAGAAGCTCTGTTCGTAAAACAGATGGTTTAACGTCGTTCATCTCTATTTACAATGTACATGGCGGAATTGTGCATGGTGAATATAGCTCAATCGTCTAAAGGCTGTTTACGTAGCAAATGCGTGAGATAGGAAATCATAGTCACATTTCGATTTCATGTGGGCTCTGTATATCGCGAGGTCAGCTAATTGATATCTGCATTTTGTCGAAAATCAAACTAATATATATATATGTAATCCTTCTTCAGAAGTGTATTGCTTTAGTTTTTTTTTGCATAGAAGAAGGAGGAGATCCTTGTTTGTGAACCATACAATATATTTGAGTGTAGCTTCCTGAAGCATGACTTCGTAAAGTTTACACAAATAACCAGGTAATCTGCGGACAGTGCACTATAGATTACTATATTTATCTTCGAAATTATCGAGTTTGTTACAGTGTTGAAGAGTATCGAACTTCAAACATCAATTTTTATTTACAGAAGTTTTGAGTTAATATCGTCACAATCATCTGAAACCGATGTTGGTCCAACAATCAACAAATAGTAGGGGATCGATCATGAATAATCAATTAGAGCATCTGTTCAATGGTCATATAGTTCAAGAATGTGTCCAAAGCTTTGGTAAAGTTAAAGAATACGGACTTTTATCGTGTGTTACTATTTCTTGTAATACAAGTACCGATAACACATTTGCGGTTAGAAATATAACACTAGGTAGGCTGAAATAATTTTTTTATATCAAAATTTAAACAACCGCATATATTTTCCCGGTAAAAAATTCGCTTCCTGATATTTCTTGCAAAGTATTCAGCGGTTGTTCAAAAAATAAAGTAATTGACAAAATCAATTAAAGCAGCAATATCTACTTTGTACTTTCTTAATTCTAGTAATATAACCGCAGCCTGATTAGTATATCCCTGTTGTTTAGATGCGTTCTTATGTTCCATACGGCGAAAGTCCATTTTTTCCCAGTCACCTTCGATAAACGTACTTTATTATCAAATCGCAAATGTGTCCTATCCTGGAGAATGCCATGCCCAATACGCATGTGTTGCCGCCCACTGCCTGACAAGCCGGTTAAAACTTGCCCCGTGGATCCAGCATTTTTCTTCATTTGTTGTATTTTCATAATTATTAAATAAATAATCCTTTTTTTTGTAGAATGGAGTGGGAATATAGCAGCGCACGAGGGAACACGGTAGCTGGAGTGCAAACAGCAACCATGCTGCCATATCCGTTCTGTCATAGAGTATCCAGTGGCAAGGCAGGCCAGACGACTGGTATGTCAAGAACGGCACGAATGCTCGTAGGCTATTAAAAGAGAAAGTAGGAACAAGATTATAGTAACGGGGTAAAAAATGGAAAGGAGGAGGAAGATTAAGGAAAAGTAAGAATGATTTATTGACTAATTGATTAACACAAGTATCACTAAAATCAGTACTACTACAGTTACATCCTGAAAGTATATATGCTCGGTATTATGAGGTAGGTGTTTTTGTTTTGTTTTTTTAATCTGTTGATTGGTCGATTGACGAAGCAAATCACATCCACAGTCTTTTCTTCCATTCCTCTCTTCTTCTGCTTAGTTGTTTTAATTCTTGATAGTTCCTTGCTCCCACCTCCATAACTTGTTCCATGAATTTTCTTTGGTCGATTGACGAAGCAAATCACATCCACAGTCTTTTCTTCCATTCCTCTCTTCTTCTGCTTAGTTGTTTTAATTCTTGATAGTTCCTTGCTCCCACCTCCATAACTTGTTCCATGAATTTTCTTCTCGGTCTTCCTCTTGTACGTTTACCGTCTAATTTCCCTTCTATTAATTCTGTCAGTAACACATGTCCAATCCACCTATTTTGTTTGTTGATAGTTTTCTTAATATGTTTTTCTTCCTTAATCCGGTTATAAACTTCTTCATTTGTAATCTTATCCGTCCACTATATTTTAAGCACTCTTCTCCAACACCAGGTTTCAAAAGTCTTCAGCTTTGCGATGTCTACTCTCCGCAATGTCCAAGTTTCAAGGCCGTAGAGACATGCCGACCACACAAATGTTTTTTCGAAATTTTTTGCTACGGCTAAATCTAGTTTTTTCTTATGTTAACAATTTTCTTTTCTTGTTAAATGTTGCTTTTGCTTGTGCTATTCGACACCTCACCTCGGTTGAACAGTTTCCATTCCATAGAATTCCACTGCCTAAATACATGAAACTCGCCGTCTGGTCTATTTTTTCTGATTTAATGGTAATGTTATTTTTTGTTTTTTAGCACACCATGATTTTTGTTTCATTTTTGTTAATCTTCATGTTATACTTGTTCAGAAGGTTATCCACTACATTTAAAATATGTTTTAGTTCATTTGCATTTTCTACTACTATAGAGGTCGCATATTTGTCATTTATTTGAATACGCTATTTTATACTTGTATACTCTCTTTAAACATACCATTTTGTCCGGTAATAAACTGTACGTTAAAATAATTTGATATAAACACTAGGTTATTTAATCGATCGTGTCTATACTAGGGAAATATTCTTTTGTTAAACCGATGTATTTTTCCCAAAAAGCATTTGATATTTTGCAACGATCATCTTCTTGACCTCCTCGAGAAAGCCGTTTATAAAATAAGTCACTGTATTATGCTCGAAATATACCATCCTCATACTGTAAAAGAGTTGTATTCCTATTTAAAATCCCTGGTTAGATAATTTTAATCGGTCGCTGTAATTAATATTGAATTCAGTACATGCAAGACGAGAGAAATGATCAAGTGGAAACCTATAGAGTAGGACCACATATAGTGATGGAACGAAGTATTTGTTTGAATATTAGATGTTCTTTTTGATCATGTAGGAGGGGTGATGTGCGATGAGCGCCAAGGACTAAACGGAGACTGATGATGAATCAGATCTAGATATTAAAGTAGTTTTTTTAAAAACTGCGTATCCAATCGTGATGCATTTTTAGAAATTTATTACTTAACGTATTATAAATTGGTTTTAAGCGACAATTAAAATGTTTAATAATTTCAAATATTTAGTTACTCAGTTTCATTATACGAGGTCGTCAGCTTTGGGTAAAAAAGAAGATTTAAGAATTTTATATAATATATATATATATATTTTTTTTTTCGAAGGGAGTGTCAAAGTAATAACGGATGAAAGAGGATAATATTTCTTTTACTGTGGAATATTATGAGGTGCGTTTTTGACGGAAAGAAAAATGATCCAATTTTCAAGCTGGGTAAGTGATTTTTGAATGAGGTGTTGGACAGAGTTTGGTAGTTGTTAGATGAGAAGGAAACCCTTATGCCATAAAATGCAATCGTATCCAGTATGGAGGTCGAATAAATGAACAAATATCGTAAATGTAGAATAAAAAAAAAAAGGAAAGTAACACTTTTGAGGATAACCTTAACACTGGCCGGAGAAGAGGGGGGAGAAAAAGTATTCTGAATTTTAACTTATCTTCTCCTTTTGGAAAAATATTTGATATATAATTTTAAATCTAGGACATATACATAAAATTTCGACGATTAAATTTTTTAAACCGTAAAATTAAAATTTACGAACAAATAAATTTAGTTTAAAAACAAATTGGATCGATGCGACAGGCTATCAAGAACATTCCCAGATGATGAAAAGCGTCTACAACCGCTATATCGAAATAGCGCGCGAAGATGCAAGAATGATAGAACCGGCAAGAAAGAAAGAAAGTAAAAAGATGAAATTGGGAAAGTGGAGAAGCAAACGAAAAATAGAAATAGTCATTTTCCACCGTCAGTTAACTATCAACTTGACGGTGCCCTATTTTCGAATGAACCGGAAAAAAAAATAATAAGCATAAAATAAAAGAGAAATAAAAAGAAGAGTAGCTGGTAGAAAAATGTACCTGACAAATAATAATAATAATAATAATAATAATAATGGTAATAGTAACGATAATAGCTGGGGAAAGGAATTAGACGACGGACGAGTTGCTTTTACAGAAGATCGTCATCTTAAATCAGGTGACACACATATTTCAGGGAAATGTATAGAGGAACATCGCTTTAAAAACTTTCGCTCAGACAGCGGTAGGCAAGGTGCAAAAGCTGGAATGTTTTCAGTCGAGGATATTAGATAATTTTTAAAAATACACACTTTTTCCTCGTTCAGTCTTCGCACGTACATACGGAGACGTGTTAAAGATAAATACGTTCTTATACATCAGAATAGATACGCCTGCAAATTCTAGGTTTTATTTACAGTCATGCTCTAAATACAGGTTGGTTGGCGGAAGAACTTAAACTTTACTAAAATATTTCCAGCCATCAGTCTTAATAATCGAATCTAACAGCGCATTTTCCGTCGCAAAAATTGTGTTTTTTTTTAACGTTTAAAATGTCATTTCCGACATTTATATAAAAAAAAATAAAAACACTTATATTTCCTATAAAAATTTGTTTATATCATAAATTACGAGTATTGAGTGCCGAAGCAAAAAGATAGTAAAACGATACAGTAATAAAAAATTACTGATTTATTGACTATACACATACTAATATTACTACACGAAACATTTGATCTACTACGGGGCAAGAATTACATTCGCCGGTTCAACATAACATCATCGGAATTGCCTGGAGGTGATAAACATCTAAAAGTTATCATTAAACAGATAGAGATGGTCATTAGATCGTGCCGAACAAGAGTACCGGTCGAGCTAAAGCGGCAACAAATTACGACAGATCAAGCTGCAAATTGGCACCTGGACGTACCGCACAAATAGACGAGAGGAAGTGACTCTAACGAGGATACGAATGACACTGATCAACGGAGGAGAAACGCAGGCGTTGTGATCTTACTGTCAGTTCTCTGCACTAACGATAGTAGACATAATCACTGAATGCCGAAAATTCTAAAACCGAAAGGGAGGTGTCAATTGCCGAACTCGGTATAAACCAACTGCTACGAGAAAAAGACGTGTCACAGACAATACTAAAATTTTTAAGCCCTATCGAACCTACTCAAATTAATATAATTACGTTACTATATAATATTTACTTTTTCACTGTTTTCATAAATATGACTTTAACTTCATAGTGTATCATGGACGCAAATGACCAGAGTCATACGTCATAAGCATGGTAGAATTAAACATAGATTATTTTTATAATATTCAGCGTTCATTTCGATCATTTTTATTTATACAGTTACTTGTATATGTATGCGTGATCTAGCTACCTCCTGCCCCATTTCCGCATTTTCTCGTTGTTTTTGAAGAGGAACTTCTTTTGGCGCGTCGTATAATGCTGATTTAAACCGTAAGACGAGCGATCGAGTCAAAGGTCTATTAACGTAGGCGTATAGGCAGGCCTATTCTCACAGTGTAGTTCCTCTACTCTTTCCCGCATGCAGTACTCATGTACGTGTATATTCACCAGTTACCGTACGTACAAACACGTACAGAAATTGTGAAATAATATTTTTTGATTGTTCGTATTCTTTCTCTTGCGCATGCACGCACGACTATCCATTCTTTCGTGCAAACCTTCGATGCACAAAGGATGTATGTGCGACGTAGATTTGAGAACGAAAAAATTCGAGTCATCGCCACTTCCAGTTAAGCATGTAGAGTGGCTTCTTTTCTTCGTGAAATTTGTAGAAAGTCGTGAGAGTTTATTAAATAAGAAACGTTTTGGAAAACCAACTTTAAGTTTCACTCTGCGCCACGGAGCACAGAGTTTTTATTATTTTTTTTTTTTACAATAATTAAGCTTAAGTCTAATAACCAAAATTACCCGTTGTGTAAAAAATTCAAAAAAGAAAAACTAATTTTAGATACAAAGACGTAAGTGGCCAGAGCCGTGAGGATATCATTGTTATTCAGGGCCAATAAGTAAGCAACCGAGTAGGGGTGGGGTAAATATTTAATTGTAAAATTTTCTTGATAAAGGTATCTCTGGTATACAAATCACAAGCAAAAATTACATATTTCCCGCATGCACAAGGCAGTATACAGATGGAGTGAGATTGATAGAGTAAAGGAAGGCAATTGTGGTTAGAACAAAGTCTGACCAGGATTGAAAAGAAAAGTTGAGCTGGGGAACGAGAATGGATGTGGAAATGAGAATGGATGTGGAAACGAGGTTAGGTTGGATGGATCTATAAAAGTTAAATCGTCTTTTACGAAAGATATTCCATCGATGAAGAAGGTCTGCTCGAGCGGATGCTACTAAACAGGAGGAGGGAACCCTCGGAATCAGAATGCCCTCCAATGCCTCAAGTTTTGCAGCCCGATCACATACTTCATTACCCTGAATACCCTCATAGGCTGGAACCAGAACGAAAGATACCAGGGCACACGGTTATTGTATAAACTAAATTTTCTACTATAGATAACAGAATGTAGCCTCTATGGTAGGGTAACCTAGGTTTCTCCAGGCTTTAAGAACACTAAGAGAGTCACTTGCTATTAATATTTTCCCTCTAATCCTATTACATCTGACATACTAAATGGCTTTGAGAACGGCAAAAGCCTCTGATGTAAACACACTACAAAATTTAAGGAATCCAAACAGTTTGGTGTAATTTAAATGAGGAATATAAAATGCTGCACCAGTGAGTTGAGATGCCGTACCGTATTTTTTTAACCATCTGTAAAAACTAACATGTGATCTGGCCGTAAACTAGCGGCGATTGATAAACTATTCATTTGGCAATGATTTTTCATTTGGGGTAGTGAAGAAAAACGTGTAGTGTCAATATCGATCTTTAAAAAAACACACTTCTAGGGAATGGTTGAATATTAGAGTTGGTTTTTTTATTTTCGAATATTTATATCATTGTTCGCTCTGTTTGTACTTAACATTAACAATATACTAGTGTATTATACCAATATCGTACTACTTAAATAAAGTTCTTTCTTCCTTCTTATTAATTAATTAATTAATTAATTAATTTAATTAATTAATTAATTGTTGTAAAAATAAAATGCAAAATTTCTATTTAGACACCGTAGTACGCAAATCGACGCGAAATAAAATATTCGAAAATATACATACAACGCGCGTTAATTTAATAGGAAATTTTCTTTTAAATTCTTATAAATAAAAATATGTCGGATTAATAATAATACCGGGCATATAAATGCATTTTATTCGAAATCTACAGAATTAAACGACATTAGCTGATCTTTGACTGATAATTGTCGCGTATTTAAAAATAAGCGATCAGAATTTTACTTGGCTGGCAATTAATCGTATTACAGACTTCATCGATACGTTTTGTCGGTCAAATACGATATTTTACTGCACCACTATCCGCCAATGTATTACGCGGTAACTTACAATTGGCCGATAGAGTTAAATATATGTATACGTAAGATATAAATGATCTACAGAGAAATACGCTGTTTTAAATAATAAAATGGGAAATTTTTATTTTTTTATTTTTATTTTACTTTTACATTTCTTACAAATTGTATATATTTATATATTTTTACGATTCATTATGGTTTAATCGCCGAAAAGGTTCGCCATTTATACTAATATATATATATATATATAAAACTGTAGTGTTTGTCTGTCTTTTGCGAATATTTTCATTATATCACTGCATTGGGTTATTTTTATCACACATAAACAGAAAATCTGTTTTTTACATTTTTTGTCTTCTATCTGTCTACCTGTCTGTTCCGATTTAACTCAAAAACTGCTAAAGCAATAGTATATTCGAACCCGAAAAAGAGGTTAAATTTTGAAAAAATTAACGACACAAGCGAATCCGTGGGTAACTTCTAATTTTTTTATACAAATTAGGGTGATTTTAAACATTTTTTTTTTTAATCATTACATTCCAGGCCGTTCAAATTTTAATATGATTATTATCATTATTTTAACCGTTATTCGCAGAAAACAATGCCAAACCACCACGTGGAACACCATAAATGCGCGCTAGTAAATTATGTCATGACAACAAAGCGGTTACAAACATTTCTCCCGTTTGTGTGTCTATCTATGCTAAAACCAAATTGCATTGTAGGCTACTTCTATACAAGAAAATATGTATACGTAAGTAGTTGCCTACCTCCGGTACGGAGCTAACACTTAATAATGATGATTACCGTTATTATCGAATTTGAAACAAAAAAAGAACACCCTACGATAGTAAAATATATGAAATTATCGGGCGCGGCTCTAAAAGTAAATTGCGAACGGTTCGATTTACCGGCTCATATCGAAGTTATCGTTCCTCATTATCCTCATTCGAAAATGGCAACGGCGATAATACTGCGAATATTAACGCTAATAACAATAATAATAATAATAATAATAATAATAATAATACAAGATGCGATAACGATAAAACCGTAATTTATTCCTTCGGTTTAGAACAATTTAGGCGGCCATACTGATAATCGTCGAATATTTGAGGGCGAATATATTTGCATTCGCGGTTATTAGGCTTTCTAACGCCAGTCCGTTCGGCATTGCAAATTTCGAATACCTAACGGGATGCCCGTTTAACTTTCATTTCCACTTATTTCGTTCGCACAGCTGAATAAACTTTAAATTTTTGCATGTTATATATACATATACATTATATATATACATTATATATATATATATATATATATATAATGTATATGTATAATATATGATTTGGCAGAGATATCGCTGTTTACTACTTTTTGAAACTTTAAATTATTGTAATTTCTGTCCTATTTGTGATATCAACGTGAAATAAAGCTTTGAACGAATCCGATAATATAGGCTATAAGCATGTCATCATTATTGCTTTAATAGTTTTTAATGTAAATCGGGACAGACAGACAAAAATTTAAAAAAATCGATTTTCTGTTTTGTGCGTGATAAAAATAGCCCAATGCAATGATTATAATGAAAATATTCGAAAATCACAAACAGACACCACAGTTTTACATATTAGTATATATATAATCGCATGTTTTTATTGAATTATGTATATATGTTTTTAATCTGATACGCTTAAATTTATTAATCCTACACCGGCTGCGTGTAATTAATCTCATCGTCACGATTCCGGACTTTATCAAGAACTTTATTTAATATATATATATATATATATATTTACTTATTTTTAATTAATATTTATTAATTAAATTGATTTTATACTTATTTTTATTATTTCGCACTCGTCAATTCTTTAACATTCCTTCATCAAGCCGATTTGTTACCAAATTTGAATGCGCTAACTGCAAAAGAAACGTGTACAGCGCAATAAATGAGTATAATCGTACTCAACCTGGTAAACGTAATGTAATCCGACCGCGTCATAATAAAATATCCGATGCTATATATCTTTGCACGTGTACTATCTTGACAGAAATAGTATAAATAATGATATTAATAATACGAATTAATAAATCAATGAATCAATCGATCAATATATTCCAGGAAAATAAAGAAAAGTAAATGTTAGATGTATAATGCACGGAAATGCGCATCGTGTGCTCGAGTAGCTAAATTAAATATAAATTCAAATTAGTCGTTAGTCTTATAACGCAAGTATAAACGACAAAATATTCGAAATGTTCAGTATAAAATACAACCCCTTTTCTTACTAAACCTCATATAGGAACATAAACGATGAGTCTATATATATATATGATATACACACAGGTACGTGTAAATTAATACATAAAATCAGTATGCCAACTTATAATAGAAGTTTGAATGTATTAAATATGTCGTGTGAAATTTAACACTTAAAATGAAAAACTCGATAATAAGAACATGAACAATGATAGATCTATATATAATATGCGCGGGTGTACAAACTAATAGATAAAGCCAGTGTACCAGCTTATAGTAGAAGTGTCAGTGTACTAATTATTATATTAAATATATCGTGCGAATTCAAAGTAACTGTATAAATTAATAGGTGAAACCAGTGTGCCAGCTTATAATAGAAGTACGAATGTACCGATTTTATATCAAAAATATGTCGTGTGAAATTAAACAATAAAAATGAAAAAAACTCATATAAGAACATAAATAATGATAGATCTATATATAATATACGCGGGTGTATAAATTAATAGATAAAGCCAGTGTACCAGCTTATAGTAGAAGTGTCAGTGCACTAATTTTTATAATATTAAATATATCGCGCGAAACCAAAGTAATTGTACAAATTAATAGGTGAAACCAGTGTGCCAGCTTATAATAGAAGCACGAATGTATTGATTTTATATAAAAAAATATGTCGTGTAAAATTAAACAATTAAAATGAAAAAAAACTCATATAAGAACATGAACAATGATATAATATAATATACGCGGGTGTACAAATTAATAGATAAAGCCAGTGTACTAATTTTTATATTAAATATATCGTGTGAAACCAAAGTAATTGTAAGTTACAATTAAAAATAAAATTAAAATATTTCACAACAATCGGAGATAAACAAAAAAAAAAAAAAACAGTTGAAACTTACGTGACAATAAACATATAAAATTTGAGATAACTTATAATTTATGATAATAAGCGGAGTAAGACACGAATAACGCGAGGAAATAAAATAAATGCGAGTTTAATAAATGAGCAAAATTTTGTACGCTGATGGGACCCACAAGTGCAGATATGTTAATATATTAATAAGCAATAATATTTTTTTAAAGACTAATATACGTATAACTGTGTATGCGTTATATTATTAATTTCGCTATTTTTTTGTAACGTATATTTCAACTTTTTATATATACATCTATTTATAATTACTCTTCCGCACAATCGAAACATGTTACCGATTACCTACACATCACTCTACTTCCTTAATACTGAGCTCGGAAAGCTGATTATTCATTAAACTATTTCTTTTCGCCGGTCTAGTTCGTGGGTAGTTCAAGATAGCTTAAGTCTGAATTCCAATCAAGTTTCTGTAGCTGCTTCGGTCCAAGTTTAAGGCAGATACGGCTTCGAGGTTAAGAGCAAAATCAGAGATGACGGCTATTAGCTTATTAGGAACTTCTTTTGTGTTATTCCTAACTGTACTTATTATATCAAATTTTGCGCAGTAATCTTGAAAAAATGCACTTTTTTTTATTTTTTTATGTACTCTCAATTTTTTCGCTGGGCGAGTTCTTTTTTGGTCTATTTCATAGCTTCAATTTTTTATCTTCATTTAATCACGCCGAAAAATATTTCTCTCCAATTCCGATAAAAGTACATAATAGCCGAACGATATTATTACACTAGCTGGTCATCGGTAATCTAAATTATCTACAGCGTCATTTATAATTCCGACAGTCACAATAACGAAATGGCTATTGCCCTCCCTTACGTATCTGAAAAAAGAGATCTCCCGAACTTACTTAAGAAGCATATCTAGCGTATGTAATGTGTATATAAATAAATACATACATAAACGAACAGACAGATAAAGTATGAACGTTAGGTTTTAGTCAATTATAGAATAAACGTTTTTTTTTTTTGGTTTTAATTCGCCATTATCAGCAACAGAAAAGACCCAGTCGAGTTCCGGTGGTTGAGAAGCGAAACTATGGGACGCAACTAGGGAACGGTCGTTGGGAATTCGTATCGGCTTTTCTATTCCCCGTCGTTAACGATAAGATAAATCTCGCCAAACGCCCGTCTGCGGATATATTTACCACTACTAATAATAATATCGTCGTTGATATTATTATTATTATTATCGTTATTATTAAGTATTACTATTAATAGGAAAACAACGCCGTACCAATTACAAGAATATAGGGGCAACGTAAAACATTATAGGCTTCGTTAGACTAGTCAACGTAAACGGTTTCGAAACAATCCCTTCGTCATCCCGAGAGGAATGCAAATGCTACTATACGCTATAAGATGTTTTGACAGTTTACGCCCTAACGTTATAACCGATAAAGTTTAACGAAATCTACGACCGGAGACTAAATCGCTCCTATTTCAAATTAGAATACCACTACAACTAGCACATATATATTATACATATATATATATAAACGCAGCCAGGCGAACGTGGCCTATGATAAACTAGTTTAAAAATAAAAAACCTGCCTATATATATATATATTTCATATAAATCGGTCGATGTACAATAAGCGAAAAAGGATGTTTAATTTCGACATTATTAAATGTGTGTGTATGTATTCATGTACGTATTCCTTACACAATCTCACACTAAAAACAAATAAACATATATATACATTATATATATATATATTATATATATATATATATATATATATATATATATATATATATATATATATATATATATAAGCTGCGGTCTGTTAATACGTAAATCGATATACATAATGTGAAAATATATTCTAGAGGAAATTTTGACAAGTGAATAGGGTCTTAAACGGATACTTCATTATTACAACATGCACGTATTATATAATATATAATGATGATAATAATATTAACAAATAGGTATAAAAATAGTTCTGTGCCTCGTGGAGCAGTAAAGAAGTGAAACTTAAAGACGTTCTCAGAAAACGTCATTTTATAAACTCACGGTTTCGTACAAATTTCACAAAAGAAGTTCGCTATGCTTAATTTGACGTGGCGATGACTCAAATGTTTTCGTTCTCAAATCTACGTCGTACGTACGTCCTTTGTACAGCGAAGATTTGCACGAAATATAACCGTGCGCGCATGCGCAAAAGAAATAATACGAACTCGCAAAAAGTTTTATTTAATAATTTTTCTGCACGTGTTTTTGTACATAATATGTACCTAAAATGAATATACACGTATAACAACGTGCGGGAAAGAAGGAGCCCGACTACACTGTAAGAATAGGCCTGTCTATATGCCTACGTGTATAAGCCTTTGGCTCGCTCGATCATTTTACAGATGAACTACCTATATACAACGCGCTAATAGAAGTTTCACTTCAAAATGGAAATCTGTCATCCCGAACTCCGACGACGGAATAAGAATACTCGTTCGGAGACATAACAACAATAACATAAAAAAAAACAAAAAACATTTCCCTTAAAAAATAATCAAGAACGAAGTGAAATATCGATAGGTTTAAACACGCTTCTATAGAAGAAAAGTTCTAGATAGAAACTGCCAAAAATTTGAAAAAAAAAAAATCTAAATAACAACACTGACGTACAAATCGTCAAGAAAAAATCTGTTCTGGTATTATCTCGGTATTAAAATAGCAGCTGAAAAAGTAATCGATGTTACGGATTACAGAGGAGATTCTCAAAAAATTGACGAAAAAATAAAATACGAAAATGCCGATGACGAAGTGGGAAAATTAAAATACAAGTCAGAAAAATTAACAGGGACTGCAAAAAAGCAAAAATAGCACGGTGGGAATAGTCAACAGCTTGAAGAGCTAGATAATCAAGCAGACGACAAGACGCAGTGTATTAAAAAAATTGACCTGGAAATATGTTATCGATTAAAATGGAAAGCAAAAACGATAATGACACCGAGATGGTTGAAAAGAAAATCTGAAAAACTGTACGATGAAAAATCTATCAAAAGACATAGTCAATTACATGATAATGAAAGATAAATTTTACATAACCACTCAAATCGTAAGGAATAATAAAACAAGAGAAATTGATCATATATCACAGCGGAATTAATTAAAAACATTGGAAAAAAGCTGCAAGATGAACTTTTTATATTAGTTTCGAAAATATACGAGCAAGACAAAATGCTGGAGAAGAACTGTATAATAGTGATAGTAACTATGAAATCACCTACAACTCGCACAAAATAAAATAAACATAATTTTTGTGTTTTGCCGGTCGATGTATATTTATAAATATTAAAAAAAAAAATTTAATACCTCGTACATTCTTGTATGCGAAATATTCGTTCATATGACACTTTCGTATATATATTTTCACTCTTCGGCTACTGGTAGTTGCCGACTTTATTTAATTACACTTTTTACATGTTCTTCGTTCCCTCTCTTTGCAGTTTTTACATCATCTTTTTATTCTACCACACTTTTCAGTGTTTACGCGATTGTTCCCCGTATTTTATTCTTGTTACTAACATACCATATTTCAGAATTCTCCTTTGTTAGTACGCATATTCATTCAGTGTGATATTTTGTTGTTTTTATCAGTGGCAGCTGGTACAGAAAAGTTGCACGATTGCACAACCACCATAAATATCTAGAACAGTATATAAACATTGATGAGAAATAAAATTAATTAAAAGTACTAATTATTTCATAGATATGAAACAAAATAAGTAATTTTTAATTATATATTTTTTCGATAAAATATATTATAAAAGGTTAAAAAATTTTCAAAAGGGCTTTGAAATGACTGGTTACAACAGTTGTTGGTTGCACACTCGATGCAACCTAAAGAAGGCATCAGAGAGCCTTATACGGCGTTATATGGAGATTTTGCATGTAATGCTCCTATGTGTTGAGTTTACATAGGATAATAAAGTAATTCTGTATAAAACACTTATATAACGTAATGACGTACTGTTGTCCAGCTTGGTGTTTTATTTCAAATAGAAATTTTAACATCGAAATAGGTGTCTCAGATGTGTACTAAATGTCCCTAGACTACTACGAAATAGTCGTTTTTTAGGGCTGCTGCCCGACGTCGAAGGTCGGACCTCGCGTCTCCAAATCCTACAACTGAACATGGAAGAAATCAACAGAGCCAAATTTCTCTAGAGGAAATACACTGATAAAGTAGATATCATACATACGGTTTCAGATAGTAAACTATCCAAAAATTTAACTCCAGTCGCTGCAGTGCATCATAAACAGTTTGGAACAACCTACATTAAAAACTCAATCATTTCTTACAAGGTAAAGCACAAAGCGTCCGAAAATAATTGTATTTAAAATTCCTATCGAACTTGGAGGATGCACCATCATAAACGTGTACAAACCGTCCAGTGACCAATTTCTTCGAAAATAAAATGTCTATAACTTACTTCAAGCTGCTTAACGCCTATTTTATCAGCACCATTGGTACAGGTGGCACAATACACGGCACGTTAAAATAGAGATAACATTAGACAAACACACGGAACTCCCGAGAGAATAGCGGAATACCGGTCAGGTAATTTAAAATATCACACGTATTTATTAACATACAATAGGCGCTGCTATCTTACTACTAGTCCAGCAAATAAGTCAGGTATTGGCGTCAGTGTGTTTGTCTGTTGTGTAGCGAGGTAATGTTTGTAATACGTGTTTTTGGAGTAATTTTTCTGTAACGAAAATAAGCCCCAGGTTTCTCATTTTTCATCATATTCAACAGTTGTTTCATTGCCGTGAAGGTAAGGGCCTTTAGTTTACATAAATTAATCATGGTGTAAATAAAAATTTATAAAACAAAAAACACGTATGTAAAATTAAATTTGAACATATCGAGGTAATATCGGTCAAAAAATGACCGGTATTTCCCGATTATGACCGACATTTTTATTTTATTTATTTTTTTAGTCAATTTTTATTATACAATAGTTTTATATGATACATCAAATTATTAAATGTCAGAAAATTATTAAAATCATTTGGTAAAATATATATGTATGGGTTTTGTTGAAATCTAACTTTTTTTCAGCTATTAAGACGAAGTGTTTAACTTTAATGTAATAGATGCCTGAAAATTATAAAAGGATAATAAAACGAACTCAGTGGACTGCAGATGGACAGCTGTTATTAGCAACGTCAAAAATGGAATATCGATAAGAAAAGCAGCCAAGAATCACAATTTATCAATCAACACATTGAAGGAAAAATATGAAAACGAGTCATATGGGAAGAAAATCGGTTTTCACCAAAGAATAAGAATCTGACATAGCTGAGCATTTAACGCAACTGACAAAAATGTCTTATAGTTTAACTCCGTTGGAATAAGGAAACTTGTTTTTAAGTATGCAAAAATTTTTAAAATTCCACATCGATTTGATAAAACCAAGAAATAAACTGGTAAAGGTTGATTAGAAAGTTTTTTGAAACGAAACACTAATATTTCATACGCCAGAATGGACGAGTTTAAATAGATTAATAGGATTCGATAAAGATGAGGTTAAACGGTTGTTTAATAATCTTAAACAGATTATGGATAAATTAAAACTCAGTACAAACAAAATATATAATATGGACAAAACCGGCATAAGCACAGTTCATGAAATAGAACAAAATTTTAGCTTCTAAAGGACAGAAAAGAGTTGGTGCTGTATCCTCAGGAGAAAAGGGACAAACAAGTACAATTATTTGCGCATTTAATTCATCTGTGGATATAATATTCCCGTATTTATTATGCAGGACAGCGGACGACACAGTCTTTGGAAAAAAATTGACCGTGTAATGCATTGTACCTTTGTTCGAAAAATGGATGAACGAATGAACCTTTAGTTCAGTGGCTTCAACATTTTAAAGAATATTCTTTTCCCAATGTAGCAAAGCCAATTTTGCTCATTATCGATAATCACGGAAGCCGCATAAAAAAACAAAAACAGATATGAGTTTTGCAAAGCGAACTTTATAATTTTATTGTCATTGCCACATAACTCATCGCATCGTTTACAGCCTTTAGATATATTTTTATGGACCATTAAAAAAAGCTTACAACAAAGAATGTGATCTATATATGAAGTCACATGCAAATGAAAAGATTGATAACTGAATTGTTTCATAAAGCATATATTCAAGTTGCGACAATTGCTAAAAACATAAGTGGATTTGAGTATATCGAATTAAACAAATATTTTTTACATGAATATTTTCCATTGGAAAGAGGAAAGTGCAAATATACAATCATCAGAAACGAGTTTCATCAAATATCTTTCATTATATCGAATTTTGTGAAAGTTTCGAATGAAAAAACAAATAACTATCCTTCTCTAGTACTCGAGGTGCATGAAAGTACAGCTACTTGGCAATTTATACGACAATACAGGGTTCAGTGGAATGTTTTTCCTTCCGATTGAAGATAAGAGTTACACTATGTTAGATGTTATAAGAAAATTTATTAAATTTCAAAAACCAACATACGGTAGAATTAAGTTCAATTAACGTTTTTTATATTTACTCATTGCATCTATCTAATTATACCACGCTGTATATCGATAATTATGAGTATTATCTATGAAATATCCATAAGTAAATTTTGTTAGGGTGATTTGGACATTTAATATAATATGTACGTGTATTAAAAAAGAAATGAAAACAAGTTTTTGCTTTCTTTAGAAATTTATTTCAGATAAAAAGTGACCGGTATTACCTGAAGTGAGGAGTAAAACCGGTCAATGGCCATTTTCATTTTAAAAATATTTTGGAATAATTATTTACACGGAGAAAAGGGAGCTGTCTTTAAGTAACTTAAATGACTAAGACATATAATTAAAACAATATCAAGAAGATACAATATTTACGATAATTTTCTCTTAGGTGACCGCCATTCCCCCGTTCACCACTGGACACCATCAAATTTTTGAAAATTTCAATTTTTTTTTTCGTCTGGTTTTTCCTCAACATTTATCTAAACATATACGTTGAAGTTTGCCACAGCTCGAAATAAAAATCGATTCTTTAATAATTTTACTAATAACATTAGTAAATTTCAAATAACCGATTACTCTATATAGTATCGAATTAACTAATTTCGAATATCATCATTAGGTAATTACTGTTTCTTCGATATTACAGATAACAGCCGTCTAATGATTTAACTTGCGCCTGGAGTGTTAGCTCGAATAAACGTGCTTAAAAATCCAGAAAAACGCCTATATTAATACTATTATCGTCAAAACAGTCGACTACGTTTTAACCTACGAACGTGGAGACCGTTGTCTAGTAGATTGATATCTAATACGTTTGAATGAGTCTCCAAGCGGCTTATATATCGCTTAGCAACATGTTTGATATCGTCCTTTACGGGTGAGATATTTACACCTCGTCGTAAGGTATGACTATATACGTACCAAGGTGATGAGACGATGAGTCTTATGACCTCTGAAATCTCTGTATTTTATTTATATACGTATCATCCTTTCGGGCAACAAATTAACACGCAAAATCAATAATATTAACGAAAATTATAGAATTACATCGAGAAACCATTATAAAAAGGAAAACTACTAAAAAAAAAAAAAAAGAAATAATAAAAGAATGAGATAAAAGTAATTTATTAAAATTCAATGACAATTTTTTGACAAAGAATTAGTTTTAAGAAGTATATTATATTGATTTAATCAATTTTTTTATATTAGACATAGAACTTTGACTGTTCTGTCTAGTTAGTATATTTGGTTATGTTTAGAGTACTATATATATTGCTGATTCTAGCGAAACAACGAATAGAACTAGCGGCAGAAAAAAAGATGTAAAAACGGCTGCAAAGTACCGGAGGAATTTACAATGCGGATAACGTGTATATCTACAATGAATGCGGAAAAAGATGTACAGCCAGAACTGGACTTATTAGACGTCTCCGAGCCCACAAATAACGATGCCCCTATAATCGACATAGAGTGGGACAAAGAATGAATGATATTACATTGCTGATTAGTTGATCGTATTGTTCACTACATTTACTACCAGATTATTTTATAATCAAATCTTTTATTTCACTTCGCAAATTTTTGTAAGATGTACATTAAGTATGTTCTTAATATTTTTTTTTATATTTATATTTTTTATTTGTGTCTACTTGAAAACGGTTTAGTAGCTGAAAAGCTTTGTGGTCGTTTAATATAAAAATTTAGCAATTTTAACTCTTCTGTTTCCTTTTTAAAAATCATCATATTCCACATCAATTCAAATTATTAGTGTCCAAATTAGAGCTTAGCCAAGTTTGTTTGATACTTCGTTATTGTTTCTATTATTTATTTCGTTATTTTATTTTTCGTATATGAACGTTTATTTGTAACATTTTGTTTATATATATATATATATATATATATATATATATATATATATATATATATACTTATAGCTCCTTTTATTAATGGCATTCAGAACGGATGATACACACGAAGTATTGAAAAAAAAAATGAAGAAAGTTGAACAACAAGAGTTAAAAAATTTTATATCAGTGGTTGCTTAAAAATTAACTCCTCGGGTTAAAAGTAACGGCGGCCAAATAAAATTTATATAATTAATTAATCACTACGATTATAGATAATACTAATAACGCATATCACTCTTACATGAAAGTAAAAATGATTTTTCAACGTTATCATAAGTTTAGCGTTAAAATTTTATTCGAAAACCAATATTATACACATATACAAAAAGTACATATCGAAATTAATACAAAAATTATATTTTTCTTCCGCAGCATGTTGCGATTAATTAGGTTTGATCCCGTATTCAATAAGCGGTACAAATTAATTTAAAAAAAAAAAATTACGTGCCAGTAAATGTAGAATTTATAATTATTCAAATTAACGACACATATATGTACAGTTAGACCCCGTAGTCGCGGTTTCAGTTAACGCATTGTGTTGAAAACGACTCTTAATCAGTATAAACAATACAGACGCGCATCCTTCCATATAGCAACCGGTTTTTTCTATTGTGCCGACTCAGCTTAACACAAAACAACATGTGCTGTGTAACTTCCTTACCTTCTTTCATGTTTTACTGCATTTATCGGAACTTTATCGTAAAAAATAATAATAAAAAAAAAAAGAAAATAAAGTTGTTGTGACCGGCTGGCAACTCTGAGGTGAAGGGTTTTCGGATATTACGATCAATGATGTCTGATGAGTTAATTAATGAGGAGTTAGGTTCCTCCGCAGAGGACGATGGAGACAAAAACAAGAATGCATAACATACCTGCTAAATAGAATACATATACATAAGAAAAAAACAAATTAACCCCTAAATGTCGAAAATGGATGAAAAGCGGATACAGAAATCCAACTGTGTATGTATCCGTTCAATTTACTTATCTAAAGATATTTTACTCCGTACAAACGTAAACATTAATTATAGAACGGATTATACGTAACCCAATGCGCTTTATTACTCGATTTAGCATCTCGGTGCGAAGTAAACAACGATTTATAAACTCCGGAATTTTTCGGGTCGTTGGAAATACTGTACGACGATTTGGTTTTCTTATACGCGGGATCATCAATTTCTAGTGAACGTTTCGTACCTATCAAATTTTACAAGATTAATTTTAAAAGATGAATTAAAAACGAACATTCTCGTATTTAAAATGTAAAAATGAAAAAACTATACTTACTTTTAATGGTAACTACTAAATGGGAGAATTGCAGTTTAGACGACCATGTTAATTTTTTTTTTCAAAAATCACATTTTCATAAAAACGTTCAGTGGTGATTTTTTTTTGCAGAAACAGAAATTTTTTGAGTAAATTAAAATTGCGAACTGGATGTTAACCGAAAATTTCGATGAATCTTACTCCCCGATAGTGAGCAGTAATGTCGATTTCTACATTCAGAAATATGATTTCGCCTCTGGCAGGGAAAAATTAAAAGTATAAAAATGTGATTTTTATTCCCCTTTTCTCTTCATTAGTCATACTTCTAATTAACCCAACCTAATGTAACCGATTATTTTATTTCTGTTTATTTTATGTTAAGTCACAAAGTTATTTTACACCCATTCGTGATGTGTAAAACGATCATGTTATCCATCCCTTTACCATGTTATATATATGCATCACATTGTAGAGGGATGCTACACACATATATCTTTTTTCTTTACGGCTTCTTTGTGTTCATTTTTTCAGGTCCATCTTCACTCACACACATTAATTAATAAATACATATGCACCTTCATAAACTCAATTTTATCAATAAACTTGCCTCATATTCATTTATATTACGTGAAATACATTTCATAAACGACTCGTGTATAATTACGTTATCTTACCGGTATTTTGTCATCTTCAATAAATCATCAAACTGATTACGCTGCCGTCACATCTACATCACAGCTTTCAATGTCAGGTGATATTTGTTCTTATAATACTAACATAACTAACTATAATCTTAACATTTAAAATCAATGATAATAGAATTGGTAAACAAATTATGTCGGTGAAGGAAAACATGCATGTTTACGTTTCTTTATTATTACCTTTAAATCATTTGCAAGAAGACACAATGCAACTTGAGCCTGTTAAAAATGTGAATAATACGAACCATGACTGGCAGGAAGTAAACACACGAAAACGACAAAGAGAATATATAAGAGGTATTTATTCTGAAACAATAGTAAATATAAAAAAGCATCAACAGATTTGCCATCTTAGCTACAGATAATGAAGACAGAGAGACGATAATATTAGAAAGGAAGTTAAGCCTCGTGCTATTACAATGGCGTGAAAGATTATACTAAAATGTTAACTGCTATTTCTAAAATTATTCCAACAAACGATATTCGATGTAAATCTTTAACTGATAGGCGAATTGAAGTTAGAACAAATTGTACTATCGTAAATTAGTTAAATATTTATGTACTGAAAAATTGAACATCACACATATCAAATCAAAACAGAACGTTTTCGTGTAGTAGTGAGACACCTGCACCATTCTGTGAAGCTAGAGGTTATAAAAGCGGCCCTTCTAGATTACAGGCATACAGTTAGGCACATATATCAGACATCGAGTAAGTAAGCGATCTTTACCACTATCCTTCATAGATCTATGAATCGCAGGAAAATAACTCGAACGTTTACAAAAATGCACACGTTGTTCAACACGAAAATCAAAGTTGGAACTCCACGCAAAAAGAACATCATACCTCAATGCTTTAGGTGCCAAACATATGGCCATATCAAGACATATTGTAATAGAGAATATACTTGCGTCAAGTGTGGTGAGAATCATGCTTCAACAAACTGTGATAAAAACCATGAATATGACCCTAAATGTGCAAATTGCCATGGAAACCATCCATCCAATTGCAAAAGATGTGAAATTTATCAAAAACTCCTAAGGATCAGAAAAAATGGCGGACCTAAAAATAAGAATAAAAACAATAACTTATACAATTATTCAAGAACACAGCAACAAGTAACAGTGCATGAGACTATAAATCCACAACCATCAAGTAAAATATTACATATGTACAAATTTTACGACAGGAACGAGAACAACAAAAGAGATTGATTCCTAATGTTATTACTGACAACATGCACACTAATAATGATATAGCAGCAATGCTGCATACATTTCTAAAGACATGAAAACTCTTTTCACAAATATGATGGAACAACAAAATCAGCTGCTTAACAGAGATATACAAACAATTATGACTACTTTAATAAATAAAAAATATTAAAATAGTAACCTGGAATGCAAATGGTATTCTGAACCATATTGCTGAGATACAAATGTATATACTAACATTAATATACTCTTAATCTCTGAGACTCAGCAAATACAAGGTATGTTACTTTCTCTGATTACACCTCATATTTTATAAATCATCCTGATGGCACAGCGCATGGAAGTACTGGTGTAATAATAAAGAACAGTATAAAAACGCTGCATGTTGGGAAAATATGAATTTGATTACTTACAAGCAACCAGCATTGTAATAAATGAAAAATCAAACAAAAACATAACATTACTGTCTTAGCAGTCTACTGCCCACATAGACATAACATAAAGAGAAATTTATAAACTTTTTTTAAACCCTCGGTGATTGTTATATCATTGGAGGAGATTACAATGCAAAGAACATTTACTTTGACTCAAGACTTACAGTTCCAATGGGTATAGAACTCAAGATAGCCATTGATGAAATGCATAGTGATGTCTGCTCTCCTGGGACACCAACTTATTAGCCTACAGACTCTAATGAAAATTCCAGACTTATTGGACTTCTTTATCCTTAAAGGTATTTCAACTACCTTCACTGACGTCAAGATCATTCGCCAGTTATACTTGTTGTAACTGACCAAGTAGCAACGAAAATATCAAAATCAAAATTATATAACAAATCTACAAATTGGGAAAAATTTCGAGAACATCTCGAAAACATTGATTTACCACTTAAAACTACCGTATAGATAATGCTGTAGATCACTTCATCGACGTTATCCAATAGTTTGCTTGGAAGGCCACAATGCCAATTAAAATCTATCAGATAATAAACCAATAATCTACAAGTCAATTATTAGGCCTATTTTAACATATTCTTGTTCAGTTTGGTCTTCAGTCTCAAATGCTAGTTTTAATAGATTGCAGTTAGTCCAAATTCTATATCTTAGATGTATTCTCAATGTCCCCGTATACACAAAAATTCCATATATGCATAGTACTCTGCATGTACCATATGTAAAAGACTATATCCTCAAACTATCCCAAAAAAATTTTCTCAGTTGTAGTGCGCACCGTAATAATTTATTTCCAGCAATAGGAAATTACGATTCCAGGGAACTAAGTATTAGATATACGATGTATAAGCATCGATGCATTAAACATAATGTATTATTCTCATAACGTTATAATTTGTTTGCTTTCGTTTACATCACTCATAAATGATGTTACATATTTGTTATATAATTAAACTTATATTTATTATTTTTTAAATTACCGCTTTTCATTTGTGATGGTTTTTTGTCTGACCATCGATACTATTTATATTCTTGTATATTTATTATTTACCAGTTTATATTATTAGAATTTTTACTTTCATAAATTGAGAGGGCATTTGTTCGGGTACATTTATTAAATATTATTATAACTTTTTTAATATCATGCCAAATATACGCGTTTTTACATTTTTTTTTTATCAGCCTGTACTAAATTCAGCACACCTACTGTCATGACGTATCAATACTCGCAAAATTTACATCACCCGGCGAAATTAACAATATAATACGAACCCCAAAAAGCAGCTGGTTATGATATAATGACCGCAAAAATGTTGAAACAATTATCTTGGAAAGGACTAGTACTATTAACGTATATATTTAATGCAATGCTGCAATTAATGTACTTCCCAGTATAATTAAAATTGTCACAAATTGTCGTCATCCAAAAACCGCAAAAATCTCCCGCTAAGCCTTCATCGTATCGACCTATTTCAATCTTACCGGTACTTTCTAAATTGTATGAAAAATTGCTTTTAAAAAAAATAATGCCAGTGGAGTCCAAACATATAATACCTTTACATCAGTTTGGCTTTCAAGCAAAACATGGTACAATAGAGCAAGTGCATCCGGTTGTTGAAAAAATTGAAAAAGCTATAGATAAAAAAACAGTTTGTGATACCGTATTTTTAGACGTAGCCAGACATTCGACCGAGTTTGGCATGATGGCCTACTGGAAAACTTAAAAGGCATTTTCCATATCAATTAACGGAGTTATTACGATCATACTTAAATGAAAGATATTCTTATGTCAAATACAGTGACGACCATTCAGGGATCCGAAGCAGGCGTTCCACAGGGCAGCATACTTGGCCCACTTCTCTATTTTTATCTGAACAGCGGATATCTATACACCGTCACATGTCGATGCAGCGACCCGTGCTGATGACAGAGAGATCCGACAAATGTACCAAAAATGCAAGTAAAAATTTGTAAACTACAGTTAACGAAATATCATCGTGGTGCAAATCATGGAAGATAAAAATCAACGAAGATAAGTCATCTCGAGTGATTTTTACTAACCGCAGAATTATTTGGACAGAGAATATACGTATGAATGGTACTCAGATCCCTCAGAATGAAGACGTAAAATATCTAGGTGTACACCTTGTCAAACGCTTAACTTGAAGGAAGTATATAATAACAAAGAGAAACCAATTAAATGTTAAGTTAAAGCAAATATATTGTCTGCTAGGTAGCAGGTTAACAATATCTCTTGAAAACAAGTTACTACTATATAAGCAAGTGTTAAAGCCGGTTTGGCAATATGGCTATCAATTATGGGGCTGTGTCAGAAAAAGCAATACTTCAATAATACAAAGAATGCAAAATAAGATATTACGCATAATTACTAATGTTCCCTGGTATATAACCAACATCATAATTCATGAAGATCTTAGAATGAAATTTGTAAAAGAAGAAATAACTGAGCTTATACTGCCAGATTGGAAAGCCATCCGAATAATACGGCGAGGGAATTGCTAAATGGTCAAAACGAAGTCCGTAGACTCAAGAGAAACGCTTTCAAGATCTCATATGAATATATGTTTATGTGTCAATTATGGGCGTGGGTGTGTGTTTACATGTCGATATGATTGTAATGTATACATGTATTTTGATTGTGTGAATGTTACATTAATATTTAGCTCCTTTCAATGGATAGGTAGCTTATTCATGATATTTTAACTTAAATTACATTGATTACCAAATAGTTTAGGAAACTATGTGTAAAATATCAGTATATATATATATAAAAAAAATATATATATATAATTTAATTTAACCGAATCTAGCCAAATATAACTTAATTTAGCCTAATCTAACCTAAACAAATCAACAAACGAGGCTCATATACGCACAAAGTAGTTAAAAACGAATAAATACGCATATTTTAAACAACTAAATTCATAAATAAATTTTAAAATAACTAAAATAATTTTAACAATGCAAAAGAATTAAAGCATAGAAAACAGAACAACCATGAGGACAACAGTGGCGAATATCGAGGAGGAATCAAAACACACAACTAAAACAAGATAACATGAAATTCAAACAATAATAACTTTTTAAATAAAACAACTACAGTAACCTAATTACTTATTGTTAAAAATTCTGAAATAATTTTCAAAATAGGCGATTTTATTTTATTTTATTTATTATTATATTAAAATAATTTGTTAGATAAAACTATATCTATTATAACCTAATCGACACTACCGCCAAAGCGGAGGAAATTACAAGCTTTAATCGACACCAGCGCTACAACAAGGTACTTATCAAGTAAAATTATAAAATATGAAATTTATTTGAAAATGTAACAATTTACCTATTTAAAGCAATAAATTTTTAATAGTTTTCAAAAAATAAGATAAGGCGCTCTTTTCCGATGGTCGTCTAAACTGCAATACAGCCTCACTGTAAATTATAAAAATCTTTTAAAATACATAGCCATTTTTCCTTTAAATATTTGAAATAACATAAAATGAAAGAAATTTATTTTCAATCGTCAAAAAAAAAAATATGATAATAGAAAGGAATCAATATTTAATCGTAAAGTATACGAAAAATTACAATAATAATAATGATAAATTAATACCCGACGACGAAGAATTTATTTTATCCGCTTTACTCGTGTCGCGTTGACCATCGGTTGCAACATTTCCGTTTGCGATTACGTTCTGCAATTTGTTCGTCGTCGAACAATTTTCTTCCGCCTCTTCTCGTTGTTGCAATTTTTCCGAACTATCGTTATCATTATTAGTATTACTATTATTTTTATCCTTCTCTTTATTAGAGTGCTTCTTTTTTGCAGCTTTCAATTTACTCACTCTATCGACTAATCTTTTCTCCATTAAACACACATCATCCTCGTCGGTAGCATTCAATATAACGATATCGTCGTCCACGAAAGGTTTTTGACAAGTGATACATTCTTTATCTCGTATCTGTTTCAAAGCTCTCACA
Organism: Coronaproctus castanopsis; assembly: GCA_032883995.1. Classification (NCBI taxonomy): domain Eukaryota; kingdom Metazoa; phylum Arthropoda; class Insecta; order Hemiptera; family Monophlebidae; genus Coronaproctus; species Coronaproctus castanopsis. The sequence continues at coordinate 63,346,057 of CM065052.1, read as the reverse complement.
GAAAATACGCATCCACATCTCCAGGAAAAACAAAATTTGAATTTTCCATTCATTTCAAGTCCGCTCATCGGGCATATATAAGGCGATCGTTGATGATCTACGTAACCGTCGCCTTTTTTCGTGTCGTCCTTGAAAGCTGGATTCGGAGTTAAATTAAGATCCTTGACGTCCTAATAAGTAAAAATTGAATTTAAAAACAGAATGATTAATAAATTATCTAAAAAGTATTTTTTCAACGAACGAAATACATTTTTAGTCATAAAGTTCCTACGGTACACGAACCTTTTATGGTAAAAAAAAAAAAAAAAAATAGGAAGTTTCTATTTCAATAATATGGTATATTTATTTAATATACGACAATCAAGATATTATTGGAAATCATCTGGAATAGTCTAAAGGAAGCACCCTATTAAAATACTCATTGGTCTATAATTACTTATATATATATATATATATATATATACCAATAAGTTTAAATTGGCATAATATGGGAATCCGGATAGGGAACGATAGAATAACGCGCCTAAGATATGCTGATGACGTCGTACTCTTCGGAGAAAACGGTCATGAAATAGGAAAAAAGAATGATTCAACTGTGAAAAATATGTGAGAAGAGCGGTCTTAAAATAAATGCGAATAAACGAAAGTTATGTATAATAAATATGCGGAGATGACTGAAGAAATAAAAATAAATAATGTAACAATCGAATGGACGCATTTATATACTTGAGCCATAATATAGGAGCTAATAACGATATGAAAAATGAAGTAAAAAGGCGCATACAATTGACGTGGGCCGCTTTTGGTAAATTAAAGATATTAGAAGAAAAGAAAATACCTATGAGTTTAAAAAGTAAGGTGTTTAATCAATGTGTTCTGCCAGTAATTGTATACGCCACGGAAACATGGACCATAACTAAAGGTACCTTAGAACGAATAAATAAAACACAAAAAGCAATTGAGCGGAAAATGTTGGGAATAACTTTACAAGACAAGGTAAAAATATCTGAAATAAGGAGAACTAAAGTAAAAGACGCTGCTCGAGAAATCTTAAAAAACAAATGGAGATTGGCAGGACACATAGACCAGATGATAACAGATGGATGGCCAGATAAACTAAATGACATCCGATGAATAAAAGAGAAAGGGGTCGACCACGTGCACGGTGGGAAGACGATATTAAAAAGATAGACAAGGACTGGTTGATCAATGCATCAGATAGAAATATATATGGAAACAAAAGGAAGATGCCAACATCCTATAGTGGATTAAAAACGGATCGTAAAGAAGAAGATTATACAAGAAATTAATAGCGGCGACTGAAGAGGTTAAGTTGAGCGCAAACAAACGATGTAGTTCATATTATAGTTAGAAGGGAAAATACGCTTTTATATTAAAAACTCAGAACATTGTTGATTACACAATACTGGTTCTAAGTCGAACTGTAGATAATTTTCGATGTATTTATATAAATATTTTTATCAGACATTTCGCGTCGACCAGAAAATAAACAAATTTGTTCGCATTAAAATTTCACGTGTTCCACATAGTGAACACCCTGGTGATTGAAAGAGTTAATTCCTTCATGAATTCTCCGATAGATGAATTAAAAAAAGTATCTACTTCAACAACTATCTGATAAAACTCGATTCCAAAGGAGAAATAACCGAAAAGCACGTGTAAAAGTTCGTCGAACGCGATCAAATAAATGTAAAATAAAAACAGCGATTTAAACCGAGAAATATTATTCTAAAAAAAAATATATATATACTAAGAGCTTAATTCGTCAGAAGCTTAATTAACGCTAAAGATATAAAAAATTCTACAACAACCGATTCAAATGAAAATGTCAACAAGTATACGAAACAGATAACGGGGTGGTACAAGTAACAGCTCATTAACGCATTAATTAAATGAATATTTAAATGAAAAAAAAAAAACGCATTTTAAATCAAATTCCTAATTAACTCACATCGATCGTAATAATCGTTCAGTTAAAAACGGGGAAAAAAAGCGAATAAAATTTATTATAAGAATTTAATTTACACTGTAAAAAGGATCGCGAAATGTAAAATTCAGCGAATAACACTTCAGTTTGTAAACCAATATGACGATTCGAATGGAAAAATTATCGCCCGAAAAATGATTATTTACAAATAAATAATAAATTAGAACTTATTTTCGACCGTTTAGCTTTGTAAATATTCGTGTAAAATTTAAACAAATAAAAATAATACATCGCAGAACATATATTCCATTATTAGGACGTACATCAAACAGTAAATTAAGAAAGACATACCTGTTATATCAATATCGATTCAATTCAACTAAATATATCGAAAATAATGAATATAACGATTTTTACAATATATAGACGATACTTTAAACAATAGTTTTGTTATAAATAATGCAAAACTGATATTTCTGTTGACATAAAACACGTCATATTTAACGCAGGAATCGATTAACGAGCGCGTCGACGTAGACAAAGTATTTTTAAAAATATGTCAACGTCCAAAATAAAAATCGTTCGCTTAATTTATCGAAGAACAGGTATATACACTAAAGCACCAAACGACATTCTTCGTTCAATTCGGGAGATATCGGACATTTTTTGAAAAATGTAAAATAATTCCGTAATTTAAGTTTTAAAACACATATCGTATTATTGAGCGAAAAACAATACAAATTAGAGCATCAAATAGCAAAAGAAAAAAGTGTATTACGGAATTAAGTTTATCTCATATTAATTTTAATCGATTTATGGGCACAAAATATTAGAAATAATTTAATCCTGGTTCGTCAACTAGCTGATGCCCTACGCTCATTTTCGAAGGACTCTGCTTTTAACTATATAATATAAAAAAGATACCGAGTTGATTAATATTAACTATTATTGTTACTAAAAAAAAAAAAAAATAAAAAAAAAATACTAATACCATTCAGTATAAACATCATTATTCTCATTCTATTACTTTTTAAAAATATTTATAGACTAGATTTAACAATCGTATATTTATTATAATACATTAATGTAATATTGTACAAAAATTTATTTTTTACTTTATATTTTAGAATAAAAGGATATTATAAGTAAAACAAGCTTTTCGTTGTAGCGGAATAAAATCAATGTTTGTTCTTAGTTATCAATCAATTTAAGAATAAAACGTATAATGAGCAGAATCACCAGCACACATCGCAGAACGAAATACAATTTTATAGATTTAATTTCAATAGAAAGATACTCCACATAAAACCTAAACGATTACGCAATTTAAGAACATAAGATATTACAACGGGAAACTGACTGCTATAAAGATTTCGATTATTTATTCTTCAAATGCAATAAATCCGTATTATCTAGATGCAAATTATATAACATATTTTTATTAAGCAGAAAAGAACTTTTCCTGGTAGGTATCTATTTCAATCATACAACATGTAAACATACACCCTATGATCAATAAAAAAATAGTTAAAACAAATTATATAAGTTAATAGATTGCCAAGCTTTCCAACTATTAAGCCATTTTCAAGCGGACAAAAATAAAAAGTACAAAAAAACTGAAATAAATTATAAGAAAATACCTTTCACCAGAAATTGAACCGGGTTAATAAACTAATCCCATAAGGAATGTGATAAACAACACATTAAAACAATCAGTATGTACATAATAATTTAAACATAACCAAACCGAACAACCAATCAAAATGATCCACACTTTATGTCTTCTTTAAAGACGATTAAATGTATAACATACTTTTTAACAATTATTCTTCATCAAAATATTCAAAATTCATATATATATATATATATATATATATAAGCAACGATGAAAAACGATTATCGGTGTAAAGAATTAAAATAAAAATTAGCAATATTAACCGAAATTATAAAATGTTACATATAGAAAAACAGTACAAATAAATAATACAACTGGAACCAATAGAAATAATAAAATAAAGATATAAGAATAATTTATTAAATTAAATGACAAATTTTACGAAGAATTAGTTTTAAGAAATATATTATAAATTTAATCATTTTGAATCATTCCACTTTGTCGCGGGTAATGTTATATATAGATTATTCTGATTGGTTGAATGTGTTGTTTATCATATTTACCATCAAGTTAATATATTGATACAGTTCAGTCTTTAATCAGAGCGATTAATTGTATATCTAGATTAAGTATTTCCTTACATTTTACCTTTATTTTATTTCACGTTTTTATATTTTGTATTTTTGTCCGCTTGAAAACGGCTTAGCAATCTTTTCAACGAATTTAACTACTTTTTTTTATTATTTATAATGAACAATAGCCTTGTCGGATTATCTCAAATTATACAACTACTCAGTTGTTATACAAAATTATAAGCATGTAGGTATTGAAAAAGTAACACTGTTCAGCGAAAATAAGGTAACCGCAATATCAAATTAAAGCGCAAATATCCAAAAAGCATTACCGCAATTAAAGTTAAAAATATCGTTTCGTCAACAATAAAATATATTCCAAAAGCTTAAATTGAAGTAACAGTCACAATTTAGAATAAAAATTTTACTAAATACAGCGCTGACAAAAAATATGAAACAACTGGATTTTCACATCTTATGGAGTGATCAAAGTGAGCTCAAATTCAATATTTTACACACACACACATATATATATATGTATGTATGTATAAATGAGAGGTAGATAAATTTTTCAAAACATTATAACGTATTTCAGATGAAATGTCATCAAAAATTATAAACATACGAGTAACTCGCAAAATGGAAACAAGAATTAATTAAATTTTAAAGAATTACCTTCAAATTTTTAATGTGATTAGCCGTAACCGGCATCGGAGATTTATCAATCAGCTTTTCTATGATTATATCCTTATTATACAATCTTCCAAGACCACAAGCAACAACTGGATGTCTAAGCGGTTGCTGGCTTATGCTGCAATGTTGCCAGCGAAATGAAAGTTCGGACACTTTATCTTTCTGAAAAATAGCCGTATATATTTATTTTTATAAATTATGAATAAGAAATAAAAGTTGCAACACATAATTCAATTAAATATGAACATAACATATATAAATGAAAGTGTATTTGTAGAATTAATTACTTTTTAAAATAACGTAAAATTCTTTCTACGTGAAAATCTGATACATTAAAGTATAATGAAAAAAAAAATGGACAAATGCTTTATAATAATCTCTAGGAGTTTAGGTTTTAGTGTAAGATTTACGATGAGACATCTGCGAGATTCTGGTATCAAAATATTTCTATATACACGATGATGTTCTAATTCTGACGAATGAAATTTTATTCTAGAAAATGAAGACACTCATTCTAACGTTTAGAATTAATAAGAGTCGAAAAGTATTTTCGAAATAGCTCGTTTAAAAAATGAACACATTATTCACAAACATATATGAATTTGAGGTTTCATAAAATAACTTTTAAAAATGATGATAAACGATTTGAAAATAAAAATATTCGTAAAGTAGAATGAAGCCAGTAGGCCTCTTAAGCATTGTCAGCAAAGATATCGACCTCATGATCTAATCGTATATCTTCTACTGATACGAAACTGTAGTAATCTATGTGTACATTGTTTGCATATATGTGGGTTTGTATATGTGTGGTTGTATAGTATATATGGTCATGGGTCAAAAACCCACGTGAGTACTTGCTTGCATTATATTTAAGTTTTTTCTACCTATTTTCGATATGTTTGTAGGTTGTGATTATGTTTGTATAAATATATTTAAATACAACTTTAAAATATTTGCATGTATTACGTGTATATATTTGTATGGGGAGGATATGCACCTGTGTGACGGTTATCCTGTTTATCACATGTAAATCACAGATTGAAGGATTTATACATAGTGTGATACTACATTTTATTACACGATGGCTGAGGTAAAGTACTGTACTTTGAATATATTAACGTTTAATATTACCAGTTTACGTAAACATTATGATGAATTTTTAATTTTTCTTAGAGGTAACATAGTAGACTACGATGTAATTTTATTAACCAAATTCCTCGTTACAGTATCCCTGGTTTGGAGGCCCAATTCCGGGAGGGTGAGAGATCTGGTGGTGTTATAGCTTACATTAAACAAAATTTGCAGTATCAGGTTAACAATTGGCAGTGGAAATATTACACATGTACAGTTATGTTTAAGAAATAGTACAAATTTATCTGTAATTCGTATATATCGATTTTGTAAATCAAAACTTCGAGATTTTCTGGAGGATTTAGATGGAATATTGGGCACTTGTAATAATTTAGCGATTGTTACGGGGGACATGAACATTAACACACTGGATCAAAATAAAAGCAGTAATTATTGCAATCTTATGTATTCGCGAGGTTTTACAAGTCTCATGAATAAAGGAACCTTTATGATACGGAACAATAGATACGAATCTTGTTTAAACCCCGTGTTTGTATAAATATTACGTCGCAATGTGATTTATTAGAAATAGATTTTTCTCATCATCGTGCTATATTAACCGCAATACATTGAAACAACAAATTCAGTGTAATAATGGTTATAATTTTAATAAAAAAATGTAAAACTACTGTAGATGAAAAATTGAATGGTTTATCCTTAGTATCAGTAATGTTATAGATATATGTAGATCACCCAAGAAAGGTAAAGTAATTCGCAAAATATCAGATTGAATTAGCGATGAGATTTAACGCAAGAAAAGCAAAGTTATATAAATTGTTAAAATCATCTCCAACTCATCCAGACATAGGCAGAAGATATAAAATAGCATCCAAAAATGTACAAAAAGCAAAGCAAGTGTATTACAACAATATGTTAGATGCCCGTAAACATAATCAACAAAATTATTGGGCTATTATAAACCGTGTAAGTGATAGAACGAACGAAACTTTGGAAGAGGTGAAGGTGAACGATAGAGTGGTAAAGGTACAAGGGAATGAAAAATTAATCACTGGAGTATTTAACGAATACTTTAATGACTCTGTAATAAATATATTAAATAACTGCAATCCTATCAGTGAAGTACAACAGACAAGCATCACATCAACGATTCATACAAGTACTAGCTCCTTTGGATTTGTGGAATTCTCGAATGATGACATACTACACTCAATCCAAACATTACCAAATAAGTCTTCCTTCGGGTTTGGTAAAATATTAATTAATTTAAAGAGAACAACAATTTCTTCATACAACCACTCACATTTTTATTCAATCAATCAGTAATAACAGGAAAATATCCAGAAGTATTAAAATTAGGTGTTATCACACCAATTCATAAAAGTGGTAATAAACGTAACGTTGCAAATTACAGACCTATTTGTATACTTTTTACGATTTCTAAACTATTTGAGAAATGTGTTAAAAATATAATTCTAAACTATCTGCAAAAGTAAAAATACTTCAGTGTAAACCAATATGGGTTCTTGCCCAACAAAGGAACTGATAACGCAATTTTTCAACATGTAAAGTATATTACTGAAAATGTTAAGAACGGCCACTCTGCTATTGCTGTTTATTTCGACTTCTGTAACGCGTTTAACACTTTAGATCATGATACTTTTTTGAGAACATTGTATGCTTGTGGAACAAGAGGAAATATGTGTACAGCTGGTTCAAAACTTATCTAGTAAATAGGCGTTACATCACAAAAGTGAAACATATTCAAAGTGAAAGTGTAACCCAAACTTTCGGAGTACCACAGGGAAGCGTCTTAGGTCCCTATCTATTTTTAACATAAATAAATAACTTGTGTGATGCTGAAGTTAACGGGAAAAATATTTAGCCATGCCGATGACACCGTTTTGGTAGTTACTTCTCGTTACTCGAGCATACTTAGAATCTGACAAAAACTGATATTAATATAATTGCAGGATGGTTGACGCAAAATGGGCTGATAATGAAAAGAAAACTAAATATCTAGTATAGGCTATCAGTCCCCTTATTTGTGGGATAACACAAAGCTTACATTAATAATGTAACTGAGATAAAACGAGATTATGAGGTAAAATACTTAGGAATACAGTTTGATTGTAAGTTGACATGTAATAAACATCCTTTATACCTGGATAAAAAATTAATAAAACTGAATTATCTTTTTTATTATCTAAAACAACACTTATCTGCTGAACATCTTAGACGTTTATATTTCGCTTTGTATCAACCTACTCTCAGTTATGGAACAATGCATTGGGGAGCGGCTGCTAAACAACATATTACACCTCTTCAAGTACTGCAAAATTTATTGTTTAAATTTTCCTTTAAAGAAGAACATCAGTATCGCATGAACACTTTTTATCTGCTGAATTAAACACCACAGGCCATTTTACTAAATTTGAAGGACAAGGTTTGCTGCATGAACCAAAACTCAATAAATATCATTCTAGAATGCAAGCCATTTATAAGGATGTTAAAATTTATAACTCACTACCACTAGTGGTAAAAAATAGCTTTAGAAACTTTAAAAAGCGTCGTAAACCCCTAACACGGTACATTCAAATTAAACAAGCAAGCAAATAATACACTTGCCTAGTGGAATACACAATATCTTGTAGATGTGTGAGTGTTTGCCGGTTTCCCTGTAATTTATATTAGAAATTTGATGAAAACCACATGTTTTCAAGGGCATTATACATTTATCCTAAGATTTTTGCAGGGATTCACTGCATGGAATATGTATATATGTGTGTGTGTTTTATACTCTTATAATGCTTTTGAACTCATATGTATATATATCATTATGTGTATGCATTTTATTTTATTTAAGGTATTTTTAATGGAAATGTGTTATTTATCGAAACTTTATTTAATAATTAATTTGTAGACTTATATTTAATATGCGTGTTTGCAATCGATACTCTGTATGTATTACGTATATGTGAAGTAATAATAACAGTTGATTATTAGCGTTTATTTGTAGTGGAATTCGATTTTAGTTTTCTATTTCTTTACGTTATTCTTAAACAAATACAAAAGGCGTTGACATTTTTTTTCTTTGCTGCTACTCGCGTGATTTCGCGCATTTGCAGCGTGCATTATTATTTATTGTACTATGTATGTTTTTGGTAAATAAAAATTATTTGATTTGATTTGAAAATGGTAAGTGTTATTTTTAGCATATAATTAAACTAATTAACATGAAAATAATGTAATACATATAGTGGTTAAGTTGCATCTCAATCATTAACCGTAAAAAAGTCTGATTATTTTACAAAACATTTTAAAAAAGAGCAATAAAGTGTAGGATTAATTAAATTTTTTTTATGCATGTGAAAAATATAGTTTTGTTGTATAATTTTTATATTTATATTACCGCAATATTAACTTTTTTTCTTAGTTTTAATATAATGTTTTAAAAAAAACGGTTTATTCGGATAGCATTAAAAATGCTTTTTTCCTCAGTAAAAATATGAAATATAATACTTTAAGCGAGAAATTAGCCGAACACAAATATCATAGTTTGTAATGAAATCATACAAATAGTATGAATTTAAACAAATGTGAAGCGAAAACACTTCAAAAAGAATAATAGCCGTTAATGACACGGGTAAAAATTAGAATAGATAAAAAAAAATGATTTACGTACGAGTGGAGTAATAAAACAGCTACGCAAGAAAATAATTATTGAAATTAAATTACTAAATTACAAAAAAATAAAAGCAATATAACTCAATCAATAGTAAACGTGAAACATGGATACCATCAAAGAAAATCAAAAATGACATTTGCAAATGCAATATAAATTTCCATATAGCATAACCACGTTGATCTACAGATTTTAGACTTAATGAAATAGCTTATGTAACAATAATTGTGAATATAATATGAAATCATAAACGTCAATTGATTTTTAAATATGAATTAATTCTTTGTGTATAATCTGTGTCAACATAAATTGGTACAGACAGATAAGTTTTGTTTTGGATCAATTTTATAAATAATTAATGCTTTAATCTGTTTATATAGGTTTAGTTTGTTTATGCTGAACACTTTAACGATTGAAGGAAAATAATCCCAAACTGAGAGCAACAATTAAAAAATCATCTCTACTCAGTAATATTACCTACCACAAAGTCAAATAATTTTCTATCGAGATTTAAATATTTCAGTACCTGTTCTGGTTTCTTTTTTGTCCGAACAAGTTCATCCCGCTTCGGAATTGTACCACCATCACAACCCATTTCCTTATGGATAACAAAGAACAAATTGTAAAAAGCATTTAATTTATGTCAGATATTATAAGGACTAAAAAAAAAGAGTTAATTTAAAATAAAAAATAAATTCAGATGCATTCTATTAACCGTAAATCGCCAGCGTTATTAATCCTAAATTTATGCTTTAAAATGTAGCATAATTAGGCAACCCGGGTAAATACATACATCTAAAAATCAACCCATACTTACTAGAAAATTTATTGCTATAGAAATCTAAAGAACTTTAAAATTAAAAGATACACACTAACGACCAACAATTAAAATTATTCTATAAATTTAAACATTTAAACCCATAAATATACCAACAACTACAAAGGCTGATAAACAATTTCTGAAGGTCATCGTAATTTCAGTATGGTTTCCGTTTAAATTTCAAATATTGTAATTATTTCACATAAAATTAAACTATTTTTATTAAAACAAAAATTAAATAAATATATGGTAAATTTATTTTTACGTACTAAAACAATTTTACTTATTAGTTATCATTTTTATAACTATAAATGTAATCAATTATTCTTGTTATCTGAGATGTTTATATCTACAATAATTGTTAGAACTTAAAAAAAAAATTGTTTTACATTTGACACGTTTTACTTCAGTCATCATGTCACGGAAAAGCTGCTTAAATTTGCCCCATTCTAATTACAATAAATTTGTAACGTGTTTTGTTGTAAGTGTAACCTAGAGTAATTCTTAAATCGAAAAGAGTTTTATTTGGTAAATATTAAATTTTATTTTTATTATATAATAATTGTATATAAGATTTTTTAATATTATATATAAAACACTGTTTTAATAATTTTTCAGATAAGTGAAGATGCAGATTTTTGTGAAAACTCTTACAGGGAAGACTATTACCCTGGAGGTAGAACCTTCGGATACAATTGAAAATGTAAAAACGAAAATTCAAGATAAAGAAGGTATTCCTCCCGATCAACAACGATTAATATTTGCTGGAAAACAGTTAGAGGATGGAAGAACTTTGTCAGATTATAATATCCAAAAAGGTATGACTAATTTTAAATAACAGTTTTGTCACGACAGCCTAAAATTCCCTAAACGAAGTATATTCGTTTTATTTTGTATTCCTAAATCCCGCGCTAACATAATTAAGTAAATCCGACTAATTTATTAATCTACTATTTTTTAATTTACTCCGTATTTAAATCTGAGCCGAGACGTCTAAGGAGAAATTAAATTTTGAAAAAGTCTAGATTAATGAATTACAAATATGGTTTAATGTGTGCCAAGATAACAGTTAAATATTTTAAACTACACAGAATGTGTAATAAACATAATTATAGCAAAGTTTCCATATTTCATTTATTTACATATAGTTTTGTTTACATATTAAAGAATGTTTAGAAACAATCAACAGCTAAAATAAAATTGGATATAATTTCAATTTGGTCGTCATTTTATTTTCTGTGTTCGAAAGACTTATTTACATTAATCGCATTTTTAAAGTAAATAAAATAAAAATACTCTTTATACAATATCACAACATGTATTTTACAAATACAATCGACTAGTTTTGCTTGCTATAACATCCTCAGGAGTGATTGTTTCAAATATTTTTAATTTATGCTACCTTTTAATAAGGATCAAATATTGAAACCAATGCTATAAGATGAGGCATAATTCGCTCTAAATATTTTATTTTAAAAATGCATTACTAAGAAAACACTGCCCCCTATACTTTTGATGACCGTATTTTTATCTTTTTCTATATTTGTATTTTCGATGAGATATATTTCAGCCTTTACTTAAGAATCTGTAATAATAAAGTTGCGGTGTTAAAATTATCGTTTTCAAATTTGATTCCGCGTGTGATTGAAATATAAAATTTTCTATTTGACACGGTATATAATTTATTAGTTCTTACGATTCGATATTTCGTTTCAGTATCGTATTTTATTTGTACTAATCGCATTTTTATCTGATTTTATATTTCTGATTGATCATGATGATATAACAATTATTACGAAATTAAAATTGTCAGTTTAAAAAAAAAAATTATTGCTTGTTGCCAATTTTCAACATCACTTTAAAACCGGGTTCAAAGTGGAGATTTTGCCTTAATCGCTGCCATATTATCCTCGCCTTTTGAGAAATAAACTTCCAGTTGTTTACAAAACATAATATGCGTTTGTTCATCAATTAATTTACTTGCGTAGTATAATTATATAACTGCATGGAAATTATACCGTAGTTCATTGTCGCCGTTTATTTAAATTTTACTCAAGTTAAAAATCATTTAAAATATTACGATGTATTTATAATTACTAGCAGCAGAAAAGGAATATATCTGTTTAATTTTCATGTATCGACGTGTAAATTTGTATTTAGTTACCTTTCTTTTATAATAATATTTAAGAGAAATGATTCTTATAATATAACTCGGAATATGGGTAGTTTGTAAAGTTGAGGAAGGGACTGAAATTTTTGGGCTAAAAAGGTTATCTTCATGTGTAATTAATTGAGTGAAATTATCAATAGCTTTGTCTATTGTAGGTGGACTGTAAAAAGTTTCACATTGATTAATATTATTATGAATTAAAGTTTTAAATCGATTCCGCATTTTTATATTGAAGTGTATTACGTGTTGGTATTAGTATATCTTGTTTTTCTGCAAGTAGTATATAAGATAATATCAGGTTGTGATTTAAAAATAAACATGATAGTGAAATAGGGACTGTGACATTGTTGAAACGTTTGAGTAATATTAGACGTATGTTTAGCTTGCAGAGGAATGCAAGTCTGATCAAGAGGAGACAATATGTTAAAATTAAGTTTTGTCCATGTTGCTAATAATATGTTACCCGCACTATCATTACTAAAACAATTATATTCTCGTATACTTCCAGTTAAAATGTGCGTGAGTATTGGCTAAATATTAATTTTAAGTTTACAAAATACAATTTATTCTTTATATATCAGTAAACACAGACTATGCACGATTCGTCTGCACTTCAATGCTCACAGCATCTATACATGTAACTGATAACACATTATGCTTAATTGATCCCGTACAACCTACTACGTCTACTTTTACCTATATACATGATAACCTCGGAATTTAATTTTCATTTTTGTAATTTTAGTTTCGCATAGAGTAGCTATATCAAAATTATTTGAACTTTAAAAATATGCAAATTCGTTAATTTTAGAGTGGAGGGGGTTGCCATTCCACCCTACTATAGAAAGTTTATCATGAGTGCTATAACAGTCCGTAGGTTAAGTTAAAGTTACATTGAGGAAAATCGCAACACGCTTTCAAGAATAATCATAATTTTTGTAAATCAGAGTTATACGATGCTGATAATTTCGTATTAATTTCTCTTAAAAATAACATAATTTTACTAAAATTAAATTCTCTAAACTATGTTAAATAATTTTGAGAAAATTGAATTACTGAACTCGTTATTATCTAGGTTATTACCGCGGGAAATACCTGCATACGAAATTCTAGTATTATCGTTATTACTACTCCTAGTGCCACCACTATTATTATTACTATTAGTAATATTATTATTAACAGCGCGGACATCGGACGAAAAAATAGGCTGAATATTATTAAACGTAACGTTTCTCCGGACCTGCATACGGGTGACGACTTTTTTACGGAATATTAAAAAAATAGGCCAGAATTAAGAAAATGATAGATTTCTTCAGAATAACATGAATCGAAGAACCGTTCTATACATCACGGTTTATTGTACGAGAAAAAGAAAAAATGAACTGCACGCTAAACTACGTAACATACGCGATTAAAGAAGTTTCTTTAGTATTTAGTTTCGCCGATTTTAATATTTATATATATATTTTATTTTAAACTAATTTTTACTCGTACGTAATGCGATAAATTGTTTTAAATTTCAGAATCAACTTTACATTTAGTTTTGCGGTTAAGAGGTGGCGTTATCGAACCTACTTTACGTTTATTGGCGGAAAAGTACAATTGCGATAAAATGATCTGTCGTAAATGTTACGCTCGTTTGCATCCGCGTGCGACTAATTGCCGTAAGAAGAAGTGCGGTCATACCAACAATCTTCGCCCGAAAAAGAAGCTCAAAAAATAATTCCACCCCATCATAATGTGTTTTATGTCTTGATTATCAAATTTGATTAATAAACGCGTATTTGAAATTTCGACATTGCTTTTTTTTGTAGGATGATTAAAGTTTGCTGGTTGAAATTTATAATTGTATGTAGTAGCGAAAGTTAAATTAAAAAGCTGTTATTTGCTAAAATCGAGAGCATTAATTATTTTAAAACTTCCTAGTTTATATGCGATATTAAAAACAATTCGTATTTTTCTACTGTGATCGCGGAATTATTGCTCGAGCTTAAAACTCGACAACGAAGGGCATATTTTAATACATTTTTAACACAGATACATCTTATGACTGGGGGGAAAGTCATTCCAAAAAATTTCCCCACCCCTTTCGTCACGAAAAATGACTATTGATTTATGCGATATTTATAATAAGTACACCGTCTACATTTGCTATATGACACAACATTTTTAATGAGAAGATCTGTGTTTGCTAGTGTATTGTGGTTTTGCTACACTAAATATAGAAATATCGTGTCATATCCATGTATTGACGTATCTGTAATACTTTTATTTTTTTTTAATTACTTAATCGGATATAATGCACACACTCAGAAAATATGGTAAAAATGAAAAACTGTACTTACCTAAGTATTCTTTTCCTAAATAGACATTTTTATGGATAACTTTTATGACTCGTGATGAATAAACTGAACTTTAAAAATAAAATTGTCTCTGTTCTAACTTTTTTTTTTTAAGTTTGCATAACCTGTTACTCCCGTGTCCTTTACTATTTATGCAATGTATTTGTTCCTCAGGTTCAGTCTGTATCGTTTCCCTTCGATAACAAAACTTAAGCTATGTCGGTATAAGTGGCCTATATGGTTAAACTTTTTTCTTCTTTACCTTTTAAATTAAGCTCCTCGATTCGTGTATATTTTTGAACACTTTTTCATTCGATGTCTTTTCTGTACTTTCGACCAACATCAAGTTTCGAAGGTATATATTCTTTTAGCCATAATTTAACTTGATATTTCTTTATCGCTCGTTTCATCTTGAGTTACGATTGTTATTCCATTAAAGCGTTCCTCTTTCACTAGTACATTTGATCACCATTGCAATTTTTTCTTCATTATTGAGACACTTTTTTTTTCGAATTTGCTAGCTGTTTTATCCATTCCAACGTCTTCATTTTAATTATCCAGTTACGTTCCTCTTTAAAATCTTGCATTATTTCTTCCGTATATATGTTAAAAAGTCCTCATAATAAACATATTTTCTCGAACTCTAATTATTAAAATTCTTACGTTTCGTATAATCTTTTCATTATTCGTTTATCTTGACATCCCATAGAAGGGTCTACTCAAACCTATCAAAAGAATTTACTTATTTAGATAAATGTCAGAGGCTTGGTTTTTTTTTTAATCCTTTGTCGGATTTTTAGTATCGAGTTTTCTAAATTTTCTACTATTTCGTTGTTAATCCTATTTAATATAATTTTATCTTGGAAGATTGTAACGAGTAAACGTATCTCTGCTCATCGCACTACCTTGTACCGTTTTTTCTTGGTATCTTAATCGTAATGGGTTTTTATTTTTAAAATGGTCCCGGTTATTTTCCTTTTCATAATTTCTTCTACTTGACCATATAAATGAGTTTTCTTATTCGTAATTAGATTTATTAATAATTCACTTTGCACGTTACCCCATCCTGATTCTTTTTTAACTTTTCCACGAGAAAAAAAAAAAGATTTTTTATAGTAATTATCCTTTTCTCTTTTTTCATTTTCTTCGCTTTAGAGATTGTGTGCCTCTTACGAGTATATTTTTTTCTTCTGTTAACTGTTTACTATTTTCATCTTCTATTGTATTTATTCTATTTTTGAATTCTTTAAAATGTTTTTTATACGAGTATATTGCTTTATTTATACTTTTTTTAGGTTCTCTTTTATTTGTGTGTAATGCTTCCATAAATTCTTTCGTCTTTTTTCGTTTCTCTGTTCACTAGGTTCCTGTATTGTATTTATTTTTCTAATCCTACGTCATTTTTGAAGTGAAACTTTTTTTTATATCTTTCGTCTTTTTTTCCACTAATACTATTACTATAATCGTTATCCTTGACTAAGCTTTACCTTCGAATCGTTTTTTTTTTTTTTTTTTTTTTTGTATTTTTCCACTTCTTATTAGTATTGCTATTTTCTACCTATAAGGTTTCATTAATTTCATACGTTAACTTGATATCATTTATCTTTAATTTTTTTTTTGCTCAGTTTTTGAGCCAGTTTAAAACATTCCGAAATATATAACTACCACATTGTGATTACTATATACATATCTCGGCTCAGATACGTTTCGCATCCTGTTCCTAATGTTATTACCGTGTATACTCGGATTCTGTTGAAACGTTGTATTTGCTACTACCACATTATTCTCTTTACAGTAGTTTACTAATGTTTTCCCTCGTTTCTGTTTCGTAATGTCCAAGATGATTTTCTTTTGTCCATTATTGCGTTTCAGCTTTTGCGACGAACAGTACGTTTTCTTTTTTGTGATTAATAATCGCTTCTTAGTTCATATACTATTTCTGTATCTTCGTTTGTTGTAATTATCGTTGGCATATACATACTGCAACGGTAGGTTCAGCCTCTAATTTTACCATATGTCGCTGTATTGAAAATAATTTTTCGAATTTAAACTATGTTAACTACATTCCTTTTGTCCTGGTGGTTTGAGCTTATAATTCAGTAATCATTGCTTCAAAAGTCGCACCACCTACTTTTACTTAATAGCATTATCCGTAACCTACTTTCACTCAATCCCATTATATCAATTACTAATCTTTTCATTTCTATGTTCACGTTTAACGGCTTATCACAAACATTGGGGGACCCCTATCGTTATCGGGTTATTGTATTATTTTTATATTTAAAATATTTTTCGGTTATTTTCCAAACGCATTTTATGTGGTAGCCAAGTTAACCACCGCAGTTAGGATGGTCGCATATTGCACACTATAAGGTCTACAATACCTTTGACACCGGGCGCTACCCTATCCGCGAGCCATACTACAGATCATGTTTCGTAGTTGATTATAAACTACCTTGGCGATAAAAAGTATTTATTGTCGATAATTAAATCAACGTAGGATGTATATTCTATTCTGTTTTCCTTCCGCAATAGGGTTTCTGTATTAAGTTCTGTCCATTCTTTTGCATTATCCAACCATGTTTTTCTTCTCCTTTATCGATAACGAAAAAATATACGTTGTAATTTTTATTTCGTTACTAAATACTTTCCAAACTAGTTCGGCGTTTTCTAGAGCTTTTTTGTGGAATAATGAAATATGATTCGCTTTGTCAAATTAACATAGGGTATATAAAACGAAGCTTTGAATCTTAAATATCTAATAGTTCAAAAATGTACGTCGGGCGTAATTATGACGTATTTAATATTACTTTATGGATGGATTCTGTCACGCATTGTAAGCAAAGGAATCCCAACTAGCCTCAGATGTCTGCTCAGTTCACAAAATAATAGCGTATTCACGCTCATATTTGATTACATATTAGCCTGTAGAATAAATATTTAGTAAGACGTATCGTCCTACAGCCCTGGATGGAATCTCATAAGCCCATATATAAGAAAATAGTTTATGCAAGAAAAAACATATCTTATTTTTATAGAATTATTTAGGACAAACTTATAAATAGGTAAATTTATTCACCGATATGAACGGAAAATTTACACTTCTCTTAAAAAATAATTAAATCCTTTTGAAATTTTAGTAATTTCTATGTTTACAATCGTGAATTAAAAAGAAATTTCGGTAGTGTCGCGGTCGACTTTTAACTTTTCTGTTATGTCGATTAATATATTTGAATAGTTATTTTATTTTTTTTAAATTATTTAAAATTATTATATTAAAATAAAATTATTAATTTTAAAAATTATCTTGTTTTAAACCTATAAATTTTATTATTTTAGTTTCAAAATTATTCGTAAATGTTTCCTCCATGGATGGTTGTCCGGAATCGTGTTTCCCGCGTTTTGTTTCTACTTTCAGTTCTGTTCGTAAATTGATTGCTCTTGTTGCTTTTTAATTTATTCATTATATTTATTTAAATTGATTATTTTAGTTACATTTAAGTATGTGTGTCATTAATATTTGTTATTTTCATACTTTATGCGCTAATAAAGAAAACTTATTAAATTAGTTTTCGGAATGGATTTTTATTCGTCATGACGGTTATAAATGTAAGAAATACAACGGTCATCTAAAGTTATACAGGATTTCACGTAAGTTATTTAATATTATATAATGTATTCTATTTAAAAATCATATTTTTATAATTTCGACTTTGAATGAAACATTTCTTTACGGAATGTGAAATTTTGTTATGTTAATAAACCTAGTTCGTTGGTTAGATTAGGTCACATTCGTTTAAGTTTATTTTGGCTAGTTAGAATTAGAATTAAAGGGGGGGAAAGGATATACCTGACTAAATTAGGTTGATTCCTTTATAAAAATTAGTTTAATATACTGACCCTGCATTGAAAGATGTATCATCAGATATTAAGCTAATAAGAACAGATGCTACACTTTCATCTTGTCTAATAGGTAAATAAACGATATTAAGTTAAGCTTGTTTTAACTGGTTATAAGTCGAATTAAAGGAAAAAAGAAAGATAGCACATTACTCGGATAAGTGATAAATATTTTCTACAGATGTATGTCCAAATTTACTGAGATCTAGGTTTTCAAAATTTTGATTTTCTCGAAAAATATTGCTTTCCTCCAAAAAAAATTAAGCCTAGTAATTTTTTTATTGAAATGTGGTTTTTGAAAATAAAAAGATTTTTGGTTATTCCGCCTTCTAGTTTATGATTATAAGGCCAGATGGCTTCAATATAGTTTTCATCATTTTAATTTTGGCCCGATTTTTTTTAAAGAACGATAATTTAGATTGTGCTGACTGCATATCAGTTTGAAGGTGAACGTGTTATAGGATAGTTGAGAATTAGTATATTTCTGGTTAATCATCGTTATTATTAATCATAATTTTGTAATCGTTTATTATTATTAGTTAAATTATCTATAATTTGGAAATTGCTTATCTGCCAGAAAAATTTTTTGTGATTATTTAACAGTTAGTGTTTTATACTATTAACTTTATCGTTGCTTTTTAAAAATATTAACACTGGTTAATTAGGCATATCGTAAATCATTTTTTTATTTAATTTTTAGATATACTCAAGAAATAAATAAAAGTTATGGCTTATATACTATATATAATATAATAATTTAAAATAGTTACATTTACACTATTAAAAATCAAACAAATACAGAAATTTCTATTATACATCTTGTTTGTATAATAATTTAATTACATTTTAGAGTTGACGAATACAGAAATTTCTCTTATTCATGTTGTTTTTATAATAATTTAATTACATTTTAGAGTTGACTTCGCAATACATTTTCTTGGTATGTACTTGTTTGATTGTATTTTTGACAGTGACTCAATGTACGCTCCGTATTTTCAACAACCCCCTACATTTGTAGCCTATATTTTTGATAATTCAAATATATGTTCAGTAATAATTACGGGTTTAATCACTATTTATAAATCTCTCGCGGGGATATCGTAATTATGAAATGTTCGACTGATGTATATATGCTAATTGTGTTAGAAGCTGTTTTTTTAAATTATAACTTGCAACTTTGTAAACTTGAATTGCGGCGGAGAATAGTTAAATGCTATGTTTTTTTTCCACGCTATTGTACGCGGTGGACTTTAAAGGCAGATTAGCTAAGAATATTAGAAGCGTTCGAGTCATGGCTGTATAGACTACTTCCAATACCACGAACGGCAAAAATTAAAAATAAGGAAGTTATGCAACCAACTATCTGTGTCATTTGATGCGGGAGACCGAGGTATGAGCTATCAAACAATAGTAATGGGCGTAGTAGTAGGTGTTCCATGGTGTTGGTTGCAGTAGGACGTGAAGAATTTTCAATACCCTAAAATGGATATCTGCTACCGAGACTGAAAGACTTTCCATCCGGTACGAGACCGGGGAGCATAGATGACAGAGTTGAAAAATGGGGACGCGAACCTTCGACAGTGAAGACGGCTCAAGAAGAAGAAGAATGCATTATTCGATATTGTTCCGTATCGGGATGAGGTATTAACTACACATTTTTTATTGAGATATTATTACGTTGCTGTTACATACTGGAAGTGTACAAATACCTATTTCAAACGGTATGAAATATTCTTTTATAATGTCATCTGTAGCTCCACTCACGGACAATGTGTGCTAGCGTAATTTTCTAAATGTTATTTTCCTTGAAACATTTAACCAGTTTTGTCTTTTGGATTTGAAAAGTGGAATGATGATTTTTGAAAAATAAACGAATAAAAAGTAGTTAAAATCACTAACTTTTTTATATGAAAAGATTAAATATTTATATAAAAGTTTTAGTGATTTCAGTTAATCTACTTCAGTTTTGATTATTTATTTAAAGTTCAATTTATCTTGGATTTAATGTTATAATTTAGTTTTGTTTCAACCTCTCTCTTCAACCAAGTGTGGCTACGCCACTGAGTGACTAACTACTTTTTTGATTTTCACGTTTTCGGAAGTTTAGGTTTCTGTCGATTATTAATCCGACGTATTTAATACTATTTTACTACGTAATCGGTAGCTCATTATCGATTTTTGAAGTATTTATTTGATATCGATCATCATTGAAATACATTTATCCTTTTATAACTGAGAGCCTAATTTATTTATTACGCTGTTAAATTGTGTTAACGTATAATTTGCATTCTTTAAAGCACGTTTATTCTAATACTATACGGACTTTACTACTATATTTTTATCGAAATATGTACAAAATTTTATAGTAAATTTACGAGATTTATTTTAACAATGTAATCTGTTAAATTTAATAACTTTTTATGATATTTTTATTACTGTCGACTTAATATAACTTAATCAAAGCCGAGAACAATTTGTTGCCAGGTTTTATTTTCACGAATAAAATTTTTAGTTTTAAATTATTTTTGACGAAATCGCGTGAATAAAATATCGTCGTGTTTTTTTTTTAACTTCTGCTACACATTGATTACCTTTTATAGAATTTCTTCTTAACCTATTAATCCTTTCGATTAATTTTTATATCTTTCATTAATGCTGCGGCATCTGATATTATTCAAGGTGATAATTATTATTTTACATTTTGGAGGTTGGTTCGTTAGTGAAAAGTTCAGTAAGCAATAGAGTATGTCAAAATTTTGTAAACAACGTGTAAGTTCTTCAAATTTCACGACCCTCTTCGTGTTCTCCTGTAAAGGCGAAGGTGACTATTAGCCCGATAAAACGTTTTCCTTCGGATAATTATTTATTTAATCGAAAAAATCGATTTTTATTGTTATTTCTAATATTAATATCTAAATTAGCGACAAATTTTGGCCTTCAGAAATTAGTAAAATCTGTTCATCGAGGTTGGAAACAGCTGTCAACAGAATATATATTGATCACACGCTTACGCACTCGTATCTACTGAGTGTCCAACATGTGAAGTTTACTGTTTACCACTAACGATCTATCATATTTTTGTAATCTGCCATAAATATACTCAATATCGTTGCAATCAGCTGAATGAAAATAAGTATCCCGGATGTAAACAATCTCCACCTTCTCACTAACTTTATAATAAATGCTTTAATTATCTTTAAGTAATTGATAATTCGAGTAATAGCCTTATAGGCAATAGCTACTCGTAAAAACAAAAAAAAAAAAGCTGTCCGTTAATCACGTTGGGTAGGCGATTTCGGAGTTTATTTATAATTTCTCCATTACCCGCTTAGCGCTCTATGTGCGTGTTCATTATTTTGATTATAGATTTTCTAAATTATTAAAACTAGGTCGCTTTCCGTGCTACATACAACGAATTCTCGTAAACAATAATTATGTAGTCATGGAAACAGTATTAATAATACAAATCGTAATAAATATGTTATATATATATATATATATATATATATCTGTAATAAGGATAATCGAGGTATATTTACTATATTTTCTTTGTTGTAGTTGAAATTTTTTTTAATTGCGCCAAGGTAAAATTTATTTCGATGTAAATTACACACAAAAAAAAATAAAACCAATAATTTTAATTTATGATAGGATGGTTCGCTGTATAACAGACCTATAAAATAGTAAAAAATAATTATACTTCTAATGACCACTTGACACTAGTCTGGATGTTGGTAAATTAAAACGTAGTCGACCGTTTGATCTAGTCTAATTTTTTAGTGGGGTCCATCGCTGGATTAACCCCTAACAAGTTACTTCGTGTCTCAGTCCAATTCCTGGATGGCTACCTGGCCGGTTGTAATTTTGTAAAAAAAAAAAAACAACTTAATAATAACTTAACAGCCGAAAAGCTTTGTAATTTTTCATAAATAAATTTTTTTACTAATTTGAACTCCGTTTGTGTTGTTTATATTCTGCTACCGACCTCGATTATAATCAGCGTTACTTATTTACTAGTTTTAAATAGTTCTCAAGACACGTAGTTATCGCGAATCTTACAAATAGGAATATGTAATAATAAGTTGAAAGTTATCGCATTTTATTTTAGTCGCGTAAATTATTATTTTAATGTTACACTAATCACGATTGAGATCGTCGATTAACCAGATCATCAATAATTTAAAGAACAGAAACTGCTAATAATTATTCGTGAGGGACATTCATGTCTCAGTTTTTTAAAAGTAGTATGCACGATATTAGAATTGTTCGACTGTTATGTCGTTGTCTGCAATGACAGCATATTGGTGGTGTTTTCTTTTCTAATATTACGTGTTAGTGCGATGTGACTTAGCTAGGTTTATTGCTATTAGTTCAGCAGATATCACTGAGAGTTCGGTTCGTAAGGTGTATCTTGTAGTGGTATCTCGATGTATAATGGAACAGCCAGCACCTTCCATTGTTTTTGATGCGTCGGTATAAAAGTAAGTCTGTAGTAGACTTTTTGATATGTGCATGTATTTTTGTTATGTAGTGCCAGTGTTATATCGGTTTTTTAAGATTGGGGTGATGTTTGGTGGTGATGATGGCGTTATGCCATCATCTATTTGTTCTAAGAAGCTAATATTCAGTGTTTGGTGATGTTTAAAATATGAGTTTGAAATAAAAATCTGAATTTGTTATTTTAATTAGTTTTAGGTTTTTTTTTTTTAGTTAAATTATGTTCATCTTGTCATTCTTTTAATGTAATCTCTATGCATGTTATTCGAACCAAGTGTCTTTACGTATCTCCTTTTGGATATTGTAATAATATTTTCCACAATTTGTACTAAGATTTCTGATGGTCCCAGTAAACTTTGCGCTTTTAATTTACTCCTAAATTTCTTCCAAAGATATTTTATATTAATTGGCCGCTGATTTGCTAGTACATTCTTTGTAAGTTGATTCGCAATGCAGTTTCCCTGTATATGTCTCGGAACCTACTTAAATACTACTTTAGTATTATATTCAAGTTTACCGCATATCTTCACGATATTCCATATAAAGTATTTAAACGTATCGCTAAGATGATCGACATTAAGATTTACTTTAACATAACTAGAGTTGTTTTTTATTATTATAAGGGTTCCACCATGTGATCTCGATTGATCGTTTAGACTTTCATATATGATATTGTAGTTTCGAAGGAGTAATTTGGTTTTAATGAAGGTGTGTTTCCTGAATGCACAATACTATGGGATTATATTTTGCTATGATAATTTTAAGATCTTCTAAGTGTGTAATGGCTCCATTACTGTTCCAGTTTATGGCAGAAATGTTTTTTGGTATCTTAATGCTATATTTGTATAATTTAATATCATATGTTGTCTCTTACAATGTGGTGTCTTCCATTTGTTTCATTTATTGATTTTTCTATAATAAGTTATAACCGTCTTGTATCATGCTAATTAGCTTTGACGTTTGTTGTGTGAATTCCTTTGTCGGAAATGTTTGGATGACCTTTACTTATGTAAATGAAAATACAGAAATTTGAGTATATGTAGTTTTTTTCGTTGATTTTAAAGTTTAATTCAAGGAGTTTATTGATTGTGTGTCATCTAAATCATTACCGTTTTCCATGTCTGATGCTGTTATGGATAAATTTTCGTCTGTAGATCTATATCTTTTGATTTATCGTTGAACTGTACTTTTGTTTTAGGGCCTGCAGCATATAAGTTTTCAGGGTCCCTTTTTGGTTTTTCGTTGATCTGATAGTATTTTTTTTGTCTGATTTAGTAGTAATAGAATTATTAGATAATTATCTTTATCTGCGTGTGTAAATATAGAATTATTGACCTGATGATGGAATTGTAGAATTATTCATTTGATATAACTCATATAAGAATATAAACAATGATAAGTCTATTAATTAAACAAAGTAATTATAAGTTACGTTAAAAATAAAAATATTTCTTATTACTAAAATCGAAGAGAAGCTAAAAACATTTGAAACTTACATGACATTAAACGTATTAAATTAGAAAACTTATAATTTATGATAATAAGAGGAGTAAGGAAGAAACACAGAGGAAATAAAATAAATATTAATCAATTTGTACGCTGATGAATCCACCCCCAACATAAGATCTATTTTTCAGATAAAACTGGAACTATTTAAAGACATTACCTCTAAAACCACAGAGACTAATTTTTTTCTAAAAGAATTGTATGATTTACTGTATCAAAAGTTTAAATGGCCAGAACAGAGCGACCCTCTTCTAGGCTACCCAGTGATGTCAGAAATGTGTTGGTGCATTTTCCAGGTAGGAAGCCAAATTGATTTAAGCTAAAGAAATTTATATTTTGAAGGTAAGTTAACACTATTTCTCCGATGCACTTTTCAAAAATTTCCCAAATAGTAGATAGGATACAGATGGGATGATAATTGGAAACATCAGCCATATCAACAGATTTATAAACGGAGTTTACCTAATTTTAAAGATTCACAAAATTTACCGTTATGAAAAGGTTCATTAAATAGGACGGTTAACGGCCGCAAGAAGAAATTTACATTTTCTTTTACGAGGTTAATTGATAAGCTATCCGGGCCATATGATGATTTTTAGACAGTGAATATATAGCACGCTTCACATCCTCTGTGTAAAGCCAAAAAATACAAACGAATTTGGATTTATATAGAGTAGCGGATGATCTATGGTGATGTTTTCTCCATCGAAACTATTTCTCAGATTTCTAATGCAATCCCTATAATAAACATTGAAATAATGAGAAATTTTGTTTTTCATTAATAATTCAAATTCATATTAAAAAAAAAAAGAAGAAATAATAACAGCAATAATAATAATAATCTTCATTTCCTCAATCTGTAGATTGCTGGATAACCTTTATGGCTCATGATCCTAGTGAGTTTAATTAAAACTGTCTATTTTCTGTCCTTCCTTAAGATCTGCATAACTTGCTGCTCCCGTGTCTTCTATGATTTGATCTATATATTTACTACTTTAGCCTTCTCTGTATCCTTTTCCTTCCATTTTCCCTTAAATTAGTTGTACGAAACTTGGATTATGTCGATATAGGTGACCTATCCATTTAATTCTTCTACTTTTTAGCTTCTGAATTTCGATTCGTTTATGTTTTTAAAAACTTTTTCATTTGTCGCTTTTTCTGTCCAACTAATTTTTTGCAATCTACGCCAGTACCGAGTTCTGGAGGCCTCTATTTTTTTTACACATTTGGCGATTGATCGTACAAGTTTTCGATACATACATTATTCTGCGTACGTACGATTTAATAAAGTGCTTCAATTTTACACTTCTCGGCGTTAGTAAAGATCACTTTTCATTGAAAGCCATTTTTGCTAGACTAATTATAGTCGATATCTCATTGTCACTTCTATCTTGAGTGATTATGCTACTCAGGTATCTATATCAGTTTACTTGTTTTAATCTTTTTACATTAATTTTTACATGTATTATATCTTGGTTTTTAGCAATAACTACCGTTTTTTCTTCATTTATTGACATATTGTACTTTTTTGCTGTAATCGCAGGCTGTTTTATCGATTCTTCAAGTTCTTTTCCGTTACTTCCCACGATTGCGCTTTATCATATGTAAATCGGAATATCAACATCTTCGTTCCTCCCGCTTTGATGCCCCTGTTACCTTTCTATTTAAAATTTTGCATTATTTTTTCTGCGTATACAATAAAAAGTCCCGGTGATATATCCTTGTCTTATGTCTTTCCCTATTTGTATTTCTTCTTCTTTTCCGCCGATTATCGACTTTTATATTTCGTACAATGTTTTTATTATTCATTTATCTTTATTATTTCATTCATTACAATTCAACCCTGTCAAAAGCCTATATCAATAAATGCCAGTTGATTCGTTCATCTGTAATTTTTTTTTCAATTATCTGTCAGATTCCTAATATTGCCCATCTGGCCCCTCGATTCTTTCGGAATAATGATAATAATAATAAATATTTTCCAATAATTAATGGAAGTTCCGTTAGAAATTTGATTTATATATTATGTTCGTCACTTTTTTAAAATTTTGTATTAATTCGGTATTTATTTTTATTTATTAATTAATCCGAGACTGGAGGTTTTTGTTTCTATCACTTTGCCCCTAATAATAATAATAATAATAATAATAATAATAATAATTATTATTATTATTATTATTATTATTATTATTATTATTATTATTATTATTTTCCAATAAATAACGGGTGTTTCATTATTATTTCGTAACATTTAGTGAAATTCGGAAAATAATTAATATATTTTAAGGGTAGTTTACGTAATATATACATTCAATTTGTACACAGGCGTGTACCGAGGCAGAGATGTAACAAGGTACACAGTGTAAAATAACGCGGAAAACGATTAATGAAAATAACGTCCGTGTAAATAATTCTTACATACAGACGCCTATACTCCGACTAGGAGAATAAAATTACACTACCGCGCTACACGGCCATTGTTGTTAAAACTTCGATGTCGAACCCGTTTCTAGTTTTTCTACGCCAATGCGTCTATTGGGATCTACTCCCCATACCGCACAATAGACTACTCTATTCGGCCGCTTCAAATGCGATCATCTTTGCTTGTTCTACCCTCTTATTTTTTTTCGGTTCTAGCTACGTTTCTTCTGTATTTTTTAACTCTATATCGTATATGGTACGCGTATTATTTCGAATTAAAGAATGCAATTCGTGCGCGGGTGTAAGCGAATACGTTTATATATTTATACGTTTATGTGTTGGGCTGCTACGGTTGCGATAGTGCGTGGATCGCTTTGAACGGCCGGTTTTAAAGCATCTCTTCTCGGGATAACTCAGTTTTCGGAGTTTGAATTCGTTGTGCGGACGTGACTTGTAATACGCGTTGTAATCGTTAAAAAATACTCCGCGTAATTATTAATTAACGTTTTTGTCGTTTTTTTTTTTTTTTTTTAGATTGTTTGGGTAATTTTAAACGCGAAATTATATCAAAAATTAACGAAATATTCGTATTTTTTTAAATGTATTAAAATATTATATATTATTCGAGTCCGATTAGTTATTAATATATTAAAATATAATCGTATTCATTTCATTTTTATCCTATTCGGTTTTATAATATTTTATTCAGTTTCGTTTTATTATATTCGCTTGAAGTTCATCGTTTACATTTCGAAGATTTCGGTAAATATCACTTTATTTTTCCACTTTAACTCTTTGTTTATTCGAAAACGCTCGTATATGGCGTACCTGAAATAATCCTTTAAAGAATTCAGGTTTTATAAAAGTGCTTTGCAATAGTAGGGGTGAATCGATATTGGCGGCCATGTTGTTTTTACGGCGTACTTCTAATAATCTTCTTTTCTTTTATTTTAATAACATAATTACAACTGGCCGACAGGCCATCTGGCAATTGTTATGAATATGAGAGGTTAACACCCAATAGTGCTCCCTCCAATGAATCCCACTAGAAATTAAGGTGAATCAAATGTCTTGGTTCGTTTAAATCGGCTTATATGAAGACTGTTATCTAGTAAATTGATGGGCATTTGTATGAGACACCAAGCATTTTTTATACTTCTCAACAGCGCGTTTGACTTCGTCTTTAACATAAGGAATAAGAAGTTCACGGTGTAATGTGTAGTTCGAAACATATGAAGAAGGAGTAGCCTAATGACTTTAGTTTGGAACCGTTAAATCTTATTTATATTACTTTTTTGCGCAGCCCCACAGCATCCGGCCGTATGTCTACACGGCCTTTAACATTATTTTATAAATTAAAAGCTATTTTCATGAGAAAGACTAAGGTATCTGCCAAGGAGCACAGCGGCTTGAATTTTATGTCAAGATGTTTTTTTTCTGTTCGACATGTCTGCTCCGTGTTAATTTACTGTCAAGATCCGTCCCCCAGATACTTAACGTAACTCTGTTGAAATTCCCCCATTTAATGTACTGGGTGAACAGGTTAAATTTTGGAAAGTAAATGCGATTTGCGTGCATTCGATATGTCAACGTCTAAATAAGGTTTCGATTTTTGTTAAAGACCGCCACAGAGTTTCGTGGACTAGATTTTGTTCTTTGGCTACAGCTAAAATGGCTGTATCGTCTATGAAAGTGACAATTGTAGCATCGTTACTAACTGGAAAATCGGCCGTAAACAATAGATAAAACACCGGACCCAAAACACTCCCTTCAGGCATGACTAAACATAATAGATAGTGGAGTATCCATTTTCGAATTTTACTTGGCATGTACGATCCTCAAGGTATGATTTAAGGAGAAGGAAGTACGAATGAGGAAGAATTTTTTTAAGTTTACATAATAGCCCATGATCCATAACTTATCAATCGCTTGGCTGACATCTACACAATTCGGTGCACGTGTTCGATGGTCGAGTGCTTCTTGCGAACCGTTTTAATATGATTTTTTCGAGCACGTTTGACGAGGTAGGTAATAAGGAAATAGGTCTATATGATGCGACCACGTCTGGTGTTCTATTCGATTTAGGTACTACAGCTATTTGCGTCAGTTTGCATGATAGAGAAAAATATTGCAGGCGAAACACTGCGTTAATAATATTATTAATAAATAGTATCGCTTTGTCCGATAATTCTGATAATAATTTTCCGGTGATTAAGTCGAAGCCCATGATCTTTTTATTACTTAATTTTTTGTGTATACATTTTATCCCTCCTGGTGACGTTGACGCAATAGGAAGACTCATTTGAAAAGGAGCACTTAAAAATATCATTATTACTTCGCAATCATAAGTTTCAGAATGTGGTTTAAAAACTTCAAAAAAATGTTTGGCAAACACTTCAGCCTTCTCTCGATCATCCCCAGCCATGTACTATCGGGACTTCTAATGGATGGAAAAGGTTGTATTTGTCTATTACAAATTCGAATTGCTTTCCACAGGCTATAGTCGGAAGTTTTCAAGGGAGATAATTCTTGCTCTAATTAATGAATTAATTTCTTTTGATTTTTTACTTAATAAAGACTTTTAGACTAGATTTCTAGTTATGTGACATTTTTTGCAAATGTTTCATTTTCTTAAACTGGAGCCAGAACGTGATGCTGTAAGCTATTTACTTTTTTAATATTTTTAATTTGTGGTGAAGATTTCCACGCTATGTGCTGAATAATTTCAGTAAAATATTGTATCGCTATATCTCTTTAATTTTTCAATGGTAGTTTTAATTATAGATCGCTATCTACAACTTCCTGAAACTCACTCCAGTTGGTGCATTTATTATGCAGGTTGGGAGAGCTTTCCTTCCTTATTACACCTGTGCTTACCGTAAAAATTGTAGAGCTACGATCTGATACCAGATCAAAAGATATTTTAGCCTTGATATTGAGCATAAAAATGGAGTGCATCTGGTTTTTTTGTTTCCATCGGTTGGCCAGTGCGTTGGCTCACCTGTAGCAACACATCCTAAAAGTTTATCCTGAATTATTTTGTGTAGTAAGCTACCTCTTGCATTTGTAAACCTTGACCCCATCTCACACTCTTCGCATTCCAGTCACCGCCAGTTATGAATCTATGGCCTAAACTATCCAAATTTTAAACAAATTTTTGTTCTGAAAATCTTTGATTCGGGGAGATAATAAATAACAGAAGTCTCAATTTTGCCGTTTAATGAGAATACAGTTATGCTAGTTGCCTGCATTTCTTTACTAGTTAATTTGGTTAATTCGTAATGCTTAATATTATCTTTAATAATGACTGAAATACCACCATGAGCCTTGCCATCTGGTCTATTTGTCGAATATGTATTATAAGCCTATGTGAAAATAAGATTTATCTGTAAAGTAAGTTTCAGCGAGTAATAATATATCTATGTGCTCGAGTTTTAAAAAATGTTTCGATTTTTATTTTATTTTGTAGGGCGCCATTTGCGTTCCAAGTTGTTATTGTTAAAGATGAAATCATTATTTAATCAGTTTATTTGTTAGAGCAGTTAGCAGTGTTAATACAAGTGTATTTTATTGAATTAGGTGAACATAAATTTTTTTTAAAAGTTTGTTAATATATTTGCTACATCTAAGTGATTATATTGAGATTTTCTATTTTCACTAGTATCATTTGTAACCGTGTTATTTTTGACTGAAGAATTATCAACAGTGAAATGTTTTACACGACTGACACTATTTGCCGCAGCTGCTGCATAATTTGTTAGTAAACGATATATTATCCAAATCCACCCGTCGAACATGCTTAGCAGGAGTACCTCAAGGTAGTGTACTTGGTCCATTCCTATTCACTTTTTATTTATATGATATTCCTACAATAAATAACACAGAGGTAGCCTTGTATGCAGATGATACCGCATTATTCTGTAGTTCTTATATTCCAAGAGCTGTTACGAATAAATTACAATTAGGGGTAGATAGGTTGATTCGATATTTTGCTAAGTGGCAGATTGCCATCAATCCTACCAAAACTCAGGCAATACTGTTTACTCGTAGGAGACCACTTTTACCCCCCACCTTAATGGTTAACGGTGTAAATGTAGAATGGTCAGATCAAATAAAATACTTAGGTGTTATTTTAGATAAAAGATTAACTTTTATCAAATATTTAGATTACGTGTCAATCAAAACGCAACGTGCCATTTGTTCTATTTATCCTTTGTTTAAACGCAAATCCGTCCTAAATGTCAATAATAAATTAATAATATATAAATCGCTCATTAGACCAGTTTTAACGTATGCCTGTCCAGTGTGGAGTTCTATTAGCAATTCTAGTTATAAGCGGCTTCAGTTGATTCAGAATAGGTGCGTTAGATGTATACTCAACGCTCCAATATATAGTAATATAGTGAAAATGCATGAGAAATTGGAACTAGCTTTGTTAAAAGATCATGTGTTAAAAGTGTCTACCAACTTTTTTAAACAGTGTGTTACACACATGATAATGATTTGATAACGGTGATTGGAAATTATGATTCCAAGCAGTTAAGAATAAAATATACTAAATATAAGCATCGCAGGCTGAAACATAATTTGGTTTAGCCTGTTAAATATTAATAATTGTTAATATTTGTTTTAATAGTATTAAGTATTTTTGTCTATTATCATTATCATTTTATTTATCGCTAATTTCAACGGTATTGCTTTGTATATTTTCGCAGGTTTTTTAGCATTAATTTTTCCTGCATTTAGTATATACTTAAGTTGAATCTTCATTCGTTAAAAATTCATGTTTCTTATCTTACGTTTATTGTTACTGTGGTAAGTTTTTATTTGTAACGGTACACAGTTTTAAAAAAATTTCTGTTTGTTTTTAATTTGTAATTTATGTGAAATATACGTTTTCTTCTTCTTCTTCATAATTGGCGTGTTGACTTTGAACTGTTTGTATCAATGGTTTGGGATTTATTTTGGTCTAAGTTGTCATTGATAATTTTAATATCAGTTTTTTATTTTTTTTTCGTCAAGTTTCTGATGGAAGGCGTATCCTTTTTAGTTTGAAGGGTGATTCTTTTCGCAGAACGCACATTTAGGTAATGTGTAAAGGGAACTGTGATTTTGTCCGCATTTTGCACACCTAAATGGGCGATAACAGAATGACCCCGTATGTCCCCAGGACTGACATCGTAGCCACTGTAGTATGATTTTTTCGGGTGCGGAACTTCAACTTTTTATTTTTGAATACAATAAATAATTTAGATTAAAAACATCTATTTTCAGTAGGTTCGAGGTCTAAAAAATGCAAAGGCAAGGGTTCTTTCGTGATTTTGTGTCTAACATTTTTTTATTCGCACTTATGCGGTGGGAAAGAAAAATGTGTTAAACAACTTGTGATAAAGGTGCATGGAACTAATATACTTAATAAATAACTGTGTGTAAGTGTTGTATAACTAAAACAAAAGAAAAACTACCAGTATAATACAAAAGATGAATAGGTATGTGTGATAATTCCCTGAAATGTGTAACTAAAACAAAAAAATAGGATGGTTATGGATACATAGTCCCTTAGACCATCAACGAGTGTGTAATGAGAGTTTTGTGTCTTAATAATAATAATAGTAATAATATAGTAACAATAAACAAAACTTATAATTAACAAACCAATTGTGTTCAACGTCTAACAAGTTTTGGACAATGAAACCTTTTCTTTAAGCGCATTTTATATTTCATCCTTCGTGAAAGAATGGTGTAGATGTCTTTTAACAATTTTATACGCCCTTTCTTGTTTAAGTTGGTACGTGTGAAAATTTGCGTCTTCACTTTTAAATGTAGTGACAAATTTCCGATAGTCGTCGTTTTTTTTAGTATTTACTCTGACCGTGCTTAGCTTGAGAGTTTTAGCTGTGTTGTTTATTATTTCGTTACAAATTACAAATCACCGTGCCACGTTTTTGATGGGGCTACATACCATGCACAGCTCACGATTGATATTACCCACGCATGAACGATTTCAAGGTAGTAGGATTATCTTTCGCGGAAGTGATGTGAATTAGCCACCGGGATCGTGCGATTTGATCAACCCCCGCTAGATTTTTTCTTACCGGCGTTCCTCGTAGTCGCGCGGGTGTGCGGTCTTATTCTTCTTATCGTATCGGTCATGTTATATGCCTTTTTTCTCAATATTTCACAATCTGAACTATCTCGTCCGAGATTCCATTTATTCTGGTCATATTTTCCATCCTGCATTATATTGGCAACAATGAGCAAGTTAATAGGTGCTCTGAATCTTGTACCATGCCACATTCACATCTGTCATCTTTAATTTTCCATCGTTTCATGTTCTTTGCTGTTCTTCCTGTCATAATTCTTATTCTATTTAGAGTTTTCATGTCAACCACGGCAAATTATTACGAGAATGTAGATGTTCGTTCGGTTGTTCCCATAATTTCAATCGATTTTCTTTCAGCCTTCCCTTCCATAATTCCATCCTAGTAAGTTCAGTCGTTTGTTTCAAAGCGTTTGTTGTTCTGACGAAACTTTTCCCTGACTTCAGTCGACTTATTGCTGTATCTTTCTTATTCAATGGATGTCTTATGTCCTGTTCTTGTTTTTTTTTCTTTTCTAGCCATCACTCTGCGCCTTATATCTGGTGGTGCTCTGCCGCATAGTATTTCTATTTTATCGATCGATGTCGGCTTTAAGCATCCTGTAATTATTCAATCGGTTTCGTATAGTGCTACATCGATTCTTTTTACATGTACTGAATTTCGCTATACTGCACTAGTATATTCACCTGCAGAGTAACACAGAGCTAAAGCTGTTGTTCTTAATATATTTGGATCTACACCCCGGGTGGAGCCAATCAATTTTCTAAGTAAACCATTCCTTATACCAGTTTTTCTTTTGATACCTTCGCAGTGTTCTTTAAATGTTAAAGGTCGGTCCAACTTAACATCTAAATACATTGGGTTGTTACAGTGTTCCAGGGATATCTCTTGCCATGTAACATTTAGTCTGCGTCTTGCATCCTTAATTCTCAGGTGAAACGCCGTTACTTGGGTTTTATTAGGGTTTGGTTTGATGTAACTGCTATCATAGTATTTTTCCATAGACTCCAGTATTTCATTCAAATTGTTTTCAACGTTTTCTCTTGATTTATAATAGCTAAATAATCATCATATATAAAGTGTTTTGTTGAACTTCCAATTGGCTGATCGTTAGTGTATATGTCAAATAAGGTTGGTGCAAATATGGTTCCTTGTAGTAGCCCGTTGTTCTGTTTCCTCCATATGTTTTTTTTTTTGTTTTCTATCGTTACATAGAATCGTCGAGTCCTCAACATTGTGCTTATGATTTTGGTTAATTTGTAGTCGGCAGTAAGTTCGTATACTTTTTTATTAGTATTCTATGATTTACTGTGTCATATGCAGCGCTTAAATCTATGAACGCCGCCCCTGTTATCATTTTGTTTTCATACCCATTTTCTATTTCATGGGCTAGATTTAAGATTAGCGAGGTGCATGACTTTTTAGATCTAAATACGGCCTGCTGTTTAATAAGTTTTATGTCTATATTTGCATTTATTCTATATAATATTATTCATTCAAATATTTTATACGTGTGACAGTAAATAAATATGTCTATAATTTCCAGAATCTGTAGAGGTTTTTCCTGGTTTAAATAATACAACCACGTACGATTTTAACCATTCTTTAGGAATTCGGTCCATGTTAATACAGTTATTAAATATATCTAGAAGCCATTTTTTTGCTCTAGGTCCTATATGTTTAATTTGTTTCATCATTATGTTATCAACTCCGGGTGCTTTTTCCTATCTTTCATCATCTTAATTACCCTGTCTAGTTCATCCATTCTAAGCGGTTCATTAAACTGACTCATATTATCAGCTGTTTTCACTATCAGTTGTACGACATCCTCTTGGTATATGCCTTTTAGATACTTTTTTTGTCCAGAAAATGATGATAATTGACTGGTATATCGTTTCTACTTCATTAACCAAGTCATTTGAAAATTCCATCCATTTTGCTTTTTTAAAATTAAATCTTCTTCTAAAAGGTACCTTTCGCGGCACTATTGCTGCATTTATTTCGCACAGAATTGGCCGGTGCTGTGATTTCGGTATGAGATCCAATACTGTTTTAGTGGTCATACTTCTTATGCTATCGCTCACGAAAACGTTATCCGGATTATATCCTCTACGCCATCTCCCAAATCGAGCAAAATTCATTTCTGGCCAGTTTTCAACAGCATCCCCATCATCATTATTCTTTGAATCCTGTTGCTATTGAAATTTCCAATTATAATTTTTTACTTGTATTTTCATAATTCACAGGTTTCTCAAATTTGAAGGGTATGTTTGGAGATTTATAAACCGATGTTACACTTCATTTCCCTGTGTCTAATGTGATTATTTCTCTGTCATTCTCTTCTGTACGTCTAGTTAATGTAATTTCCAAATCTGGCCGAGTAAGTATAGCACTTCCATATTTTTTGTGTGGCCTTTCCATTGCTAATTTCTACCCTGATAAATTTGGTTTCCTATGTTTTGTTTTCCAATGTGTTTTTTGGATTCAAAGCACATCGCTTTTATTTTTTTTTTCATAGTCCAGCCAAAATATTCTCATTTTCTGATGACAGTCCTTCGATGTTTATTGACATTACTGTTAAACTTTGTTTTGGTCCTAAAAAGGACATTTTTCTTTGAACGTGGTTGGTAGGATTATCCAAGGAAGTTTGCATTGTTTTACGCATAATTATCTCGCTGTTTCCATGGGCACCGCGTGGTGGTTCCTACTACGGCCCCGGTAATAAGTCGCAATCGACCGATGCTTTTCAAGTCAACTTGATTAATCATTTAAATTCAGTCAAATCTATACGGCGAAGTCATTGAAAATTCGTCCAAAACTCGGGTTCGTGCTACGATTAACATTTCGACGATGTTATATTTTATCTAGGGAAAAGTTACTCAATTTTACGTGTACACTCAAACATTATTCCAAAGAGCAAATGCATATACAGTAATAGTACATATATATGCACACATGTACATACCTACATTTATATATATATATATATATATATATATATATACACATTATTAATGATTTCCTAGAGTTGTTTATATTTATTTATTTAAGTTACGTTAAATTTGTTATTTATAACAAATAATGTAACGGACTGTACAATAAATTATAATCCTATAGATTTAAGAAACAATCTCCAGACCATAAGGTATGGAGGAATTTTTAATAGTAACTAAACTGAGCATATTGTCCACAACACTCCGAGGAGAACTTTTTACAGGACATTTTCAAGATATAGATTAAGTTTCCGATGCGGCCTTGACGTGGTTGCCTGGCATAGATATACTTTATAATCTACTTCCGAAATTCATCAACACCGAGTCGGATATCTATCGTCATTCGTGTAAAATTTACGTCTCGTCTGATCCGCATTCCACTCGTCGGCGAACGTTGTTTTTAATTTTTTTCTAAATTCGCGAATTTTATCGGTACCTAATTATTTTCCTAATATTTTTCGCGAGATTTTATAATATCAAATAACTATGAAGCGCCCGTACAGTAAATATTTCAGATGGAATACCGGGATTAACTTCAATATGGTTGATTAGAAGATTAGGACAGAGACGAATTATGGCCGAACTTAAAAAATAAATTATATTTAAATTTTTTTATTATTATTCTTATTATTATTGTTATACTAACGTTGTTCCAATTTACTATTGTTCTAGTCCCCCTTTACATTGCTCCTTCTCCTACTCTGCTTCTTCCCCCGTTCGCATCTTTATCATGCTCGTTCCTTTTGCTACTGCTATTTTACTCTTGCTCTTTCTCCTGACCCTTTTTCCATCTCCTTCTTCTACTGCCCAATATTTTTCTTCCTTCCTCTTCTTATTCTTTATGCCATTTATGTCGAAAAAGTTTAACGATTACCTTTAATACCGGCTTCGGTATTGCAACCTGCTCTGATGTTTCTCCTGCTCCTTCTTCTACTCCTCATTATTTTCTTTCCTTGCTCTTCTTCTTATTCTTTACGCCATTTATGTCGGAGGATTAACAATTATCTTTTAATACCGGCTATGGTATTATAACCTGCTCTGATTTCGTAGTGAAACCTCCGTATTATTTCCACACATCTCCATTCAGAATCCTATTCTCGTACCTTCTTTTGTATTTAATTTTGTCATACTAGTAATTTAAAAAAATAATAATAATTGCTATTACTTTACTGAGAATAACTACTTGAGTTTAATCTGACCTTAGCACGAACTGGTAAAATACTGCTTTATTTATTTATATATGTTTTTGTATATATGTGCATGCATCATATAATGTACATACATATATCTATAGCCGCCTTCCGAAAAATCATTAAATTTATCTTCAACCGGTTACGAAATTCAATTCCGTTTACTTATGGTGACTGGTTATTTCATGAGGAGGGAATAGTATTTTAAATATTGTTATTTATTGAAACAAAAAGTGTACGGACTATTCTTCAATCCGACGAGTCGATGATCTTACAAGCGAACCGGTTCATATTTAATTCCGTCAACAACTACGTCCATCAGCGATAAAACTTTTAGATACTAACTGGTATGATTTTATTGAAACTTTCACATCGATTTATTAGGATGGGTTTTTTTGCGCATGCAAAATATAAATTATTGTCTACTAAATTCGCATTTTACGTAAATTTGCGAAACTGCATGATTACATTTAGTTTACTTAATCATCACCGTCACTTATATATGTATATATTATATATATAATATGGATGTAACACATACAAACGTATATAAAATTTTGTAAGTTTAACACAGTAATATATTAAACTGCTTCTAGCTACTCAATTACGACATCACTTTTGTATATATATATATATATATATATATATATATATATATATATATATATTCATAACTGCAGTAGTAATATACTAACGAAGAGAAAATTAACTTGAATATGACGCCCGGATGTTCTTACTAATAATAGTTTGTTATAACCAGTACGTATTGTTCCATTCGTCAGCATTGTGTCCAATATTCGACGTAAATATCAACCACGCCTTATTTACGTTATTATACATTTTACATCAGAATTTTAAAATACCAAATTCAAATCTTTGAAAAACCTTGTACACTTTTCGTACGGAAAAAGAACAACTCCAACAGCTCACTAAAGTTATCACTGAAATATTAAAAAAAAAAAAAAGAGAAATATATCATAGCAGACAACCAAAAAGAAAACAGATAGATATAAAATTGCACGAATTAAAAAGATGTATAAAAAAAGCTCAGAACTAGTCTGCAGATAATGTCGGAGTACTATACTGAAAATAATCTGAAACCAAATCCGAAGAAAACCCAAGTAACATTTTTTAACCTTAGAAACAGCGAGGCAAAAAGAACCCTTCAGATACAATGGGAAGGAGAAAATTTGGAGAGTATTTCCACATCTAAGTATCTTGGAATCTCGCTTGATAGAGCGTTAACCTGGAAACGTCACTGTATGAATGTAAAGCAGAAGATCAGCTATAGAAACGTTATTCTAATAACAGTATGCTTAAAACCTACTAAAACATATCAATTATGTGAACTGGCTGGAATAGCTCCACCAGTCATCCGACGAGATGTCGCAGCGAACGTTGAAAGAACTCGACAAAGGGAAGAAGAAAAACGTCCTATGTATGGGCTGAAAGTTTTATCAAATGCACAAAAAAGCTAAGAGAACGCCGACAAAAGAAAAACTGTATAAATGGCGGATGAATATTAGTTCCGCTGATAAAAATCTACAAGAGAAACTACCAAATGGACAATCCGTTATATACGCTTATAAATATACACATAGATATATCGTAAGTAGAAAATTGTAGATAGTACATATCAACGAGAAAGCCTCTAATGAAGTTAGTGTTAAATTTGGTAAATACTTTAATAAAGCGAATTATACTTCGGTTCTCTATGTTTGTATTTTTTATATCGCCGTGCGAAGAATTTGTGGCTGTGTATCAATGAAGTAACAATATAGCTCCGTGGAACATAGGATCACTCATTATAGCAGGTAAATTAGCAAATGTAATAATAGAAGCGAAATAATGCAATATTGATATCCTGAGAATAAGCGTAGTCAGATGGCCAGGAGTCGACCGAAATACTACAGACGAGTATCGAGATAATTCCAACGATGAAGTGTTCAGACGGACCAGACTACGTGAAAATATCATACTGTCAATAATATCGGAGGGGAAGAAGTAATTCTTGGAAGTTAAAATGAAACACGACAAACTGTTTCAAACTGTTTGTACAGGGAAAAATAGCTGGAAAAACTCCCAGGGGACGGCGTAGACTAACGATGATGGGCTCTTCATTTCTTAATTGGTCAATTATTTAATAATACCGATATAATAACATGTCAGTAGCAACCTGTAATAATGTGTGCAGAAGCCAACAAAATAATAATAATAATAATTATAATTATAATGAACCGTAGTTATATATTGCTCTGACAGCGGTAAATAAATCGATGCATGTTTCAAATATATACGCGCAGTATCTTGTATACAAGATAAATGTAATATATCTCGTATTTTTTAGCTTTGACTAATCTAGATGCATTTAATATAATTTG
The DNA here is from genome assembly GCA_032883995.1 of Coronaproctus castanopsis. Classification (NCBI taxonomy): domain Eukaryota; kingdom Metazoa; phylum Arthropoda; class Insecta; order Hemiptera; family Monophlebidae; genus Coronaproctus; species Coronaproctus castanopsis. Next base: position 63,306,134 of record CM065052.1, on the reverse strand, counting down.
GAAACTTTGGACTGTTATTTGAAGCTTTTTATACGAAGTTTGAGATATATGTATATGATTCCAAACAGGACATGCGTATATAAGTATTTGGCGAATAAAGGTTTTATATAAGATTAGTTTATTATTTACGTTTATAAATTTTTTATCGAAAGGGTAAGTAAGGAAAACATTTTTGCTCTTGGTTTCTTTACATTATGATTTATAAGCATTTTATCAGTTATAAAAGTATCCGAAATCTTTTCTTTTAATCTGTTGTCAAAAAAAAAAACACGAATTAGAAAATCTGTGTTCCAACTACCGGTAAAAAGTAAAGCTATGTAATGTTTTTTAATAAAATTTTGAAAACATGTACTATACCAGAGGAATGGAATTACTCTGATCTGATTTTATTATTTAAAAAAGGTGACCGTCACAACATTGAGAACTGTCGTCCAATTACATTAGGCCTAAGAATCTCTAAAATATTCTCAAAAGTAATAGAAAAAAGAATTTTTTATAAATTCAGCAACAGTCAGAACAAGCTGGTATTAGTAAGAATTTTTCCACAACGTATCACCTGCATATAATAAATCAAATTGTGGAAAAATATAGAGTATCAGATAAGCCTTCACCTAGGAATGGTCGATTATAACAAAGTATTCGATTCCTTAAAGCGTGAATATATTTTTCGGATATTTCAAAATCAGGGAGTTCCTGAAAATTATATTCTGATAATTCAAGAAATGTTCAGACGTGACCCACTTTCACCGATTCTATTTAACTGCGCATTAGAAGAAGTTTTTAAAGAAATGAATTGGGAGACAAAGGGATAAATATAAACGGGATGAGAATATATCACTTCAGATATGCCGATGACATAATTCTTCTTGCTACATCATTGGATGAGCTAGGACAGATGCTTTCAGAACTGAATGCAAGAGGGGCAACTGCAGGTCTGTCTATGAATGTTAAAAAAACTAAAATCTTAACAGAAAATACAAATATCAACAAAGTGCAGTTAGATAGCAACCACCTAGACCTTGTAAGCGAAGCAACGTACTTAGGACGATTATTATCATTTAGGAGTCGGATGAAAAAAGAAATAAACGTAAGAATCACAAGATCCTGGAACAAGTATTGAGCTTAAGATGTATATTTAAAGATTATTTTAATAAGAACCAAAAAATCCAGGTATTTAATATGTGTATTATACCGGTATTAACTTACGGTTGTCAAACTTGACAAATTCAGTGACAATTAACAGGCTCGAGGTTACTCAGAACCCTATCCAAAGATCAATGCTTGGGGTTAAGAGAAAGGATCATTTTAAAATAAAAAAACACTTAAGTATCTGTTAAAAAATAATATTGATGTAATAAGCTACGCTAGAAGGAGAAAGTGGGAATGGGCTGGCCATGTGACTAGATTAAAAAATGATCGATGGACCTATAGGGACCACCTTCTGGTATCTCTCGAATCACAAGAGAAGAATTAGTCATCAAAGGGGTAGGTGGAAGGACGATTTTAATAATTTCCTCAATCAAAAACATTTCGAAAAAGTAGCCATAAATAGAAAGGAATGGGAGCGGTTAGAGGAAACGTTTGCTCTTTATGGACCGAGGAAATTTAGTTCATAAGTTATATATTTAATAATTTATTTATATTCATAATTCCTCAATAAAGGTATTTTGATTTGAAAGTGATAAGGTACTTTTAAGAATCTTAATATATATGCCCCATTATGAAATAAAGCATCTTTCTACTTCATTTGATTCTATTAAAACGGTTCCTTTAGATTGGAAAGAAATTATGAAACCCAAACGAACAAATCTAACAATTATTATTAGGCGAATTTCGAGGGATATCCGGATTTGTGAACGATTAATCTACGCCAAAGGAAGAAAAATTTTTATTAATGTAAACATCTGCGCATTCCAGCGACTCAATACGTTGAACACATTCTTTGTTGTTTTTTTTTTCCGATGGTTCAACTTTTCAGAATAACGAGTTACAGCTTTCATCGTGATTGCTCGCGAAACTAGTTTCTGGTGTCCCTACTCTTTCTCTTAATACATCATCATCGTCATGAGATATATATATATATCTGGCGTCTATATTTAATGTCTATGCTTGCGATTACATCTTGTTGCGTTCTTTCCTTACCGTAGGCATAAGTTGATAAAACACGAAGGTTTATGTATTCGTCGATCATTAAATTCCGATATCGTGCAGAACACGATTTTCGTTTTACTGTTTAATAATAAAAATAAATAATAATTCATTTAATCGTGTCTTATCACTTATAAATTTTCGCTTTATTTGTAACAAACATTTTACCGATATTTTTCGCGTGTATAAAGTTAATTTTTAAAAAGGAACCCGGATATTAGAAATAAAGTTTCCGAATTTGAAAATTATCGCACCGTCTTAATTACTAAGTAATAGTAGATATAATCAAGTTCAAATCGAGATGCCGAATAATTTGGTCTACAGGAAAAACGGTGTAGATTTCCAGGCAGAGCGAATTCAAGCGAGTAGTAGCTGCTGTAATTTTGTAGTCTGCGGGTGCCCGCACCACTTTATTTTATTTTTTTAAAGGAACGAACCATTTGTGGAAATAACGGTATAATGTCTCTCTGCAAAAGTAACAAAATAAATATTATAAATATAAATAAATAAAAATATAAAAGTAATAATTGATAATTAGCAAGTAAAAATTAATAAAAACTGCGATTCTTGAAAATGAAATTACTGAAATAATACACAATAATGTTGTAAAGAAAATTACAGTTTAAAAAAAAACAATGAGAATTAAAAATGAACTGGGCGAAAGTTAAGTATCAAGATATATTTGTTATATAGCATTAACTTCTATTTCTTCATAGTCCCAACCGATCTCGGTTATGGTTGGCCATAAGCCTCAACCATATAATGATAATGTCGTCTATCATATGAGAAGTGTACCAAACGATCTATGTTTTGCGCTGTCCCTGTTTTGATACAAAACCAGGTACGTCTTTTCCGTCCAACTTTCCTTTTACCTTCTATTCTTCCCATTAGAATAGTTTATAGTAAGAAATACATATTTTGTCCCACGAATCAAATGTCCAAAATATTTTAGTTTTCGAATTTTTATCAACTTAATCAATTCATGATCTTTCTTCATAGTAGTGAGTATCTCTTCCTTGGTCTTAGCAGTCTAGGGTATTTTCAAAATTCGTCGGTAACATCATAATTCAAAACCATTCAATCGACTCATGGTGGTTTTCTTCAAGGTCCATGTCTCACAGCCGTACAGTAAAATAAACCAGATATAAAAATTAAGATAATGTCCTGTGAAGATTTTCTTCATTTTGTTGAATGCATTCCTCGCTTGTTCAATCTGACTTCTGATTTCAGGTTCAGATCCGCCCGTAATGTCCAACAGCGGACCTAAGTATTTAAACAATTCAATTTTGTCCAAGCATATCCCATTAATATGTATTCTAGGATTTGTATTAGAGCGAATAAAGAAATGAAGGAAAATTTACGATTAAAAGTATTATAGAAATCTATAACCTTATACGTTTATACTTAGTGTACATAAATTGCAATCGTGCGGAATCATAATTATTTGCACGCGAACAGTAATTGTTGAAAAATTTTCGGGAAATAGACAGAATGTAATCCTTAACGTTAGGAAGCTATAACTAATCGTCCGTCGTTCTCTACTCCCCATGTAAACGACTTTCTTAATAATAATAACATTAATATTAATCATAACTTTAATACTACTAATAATAACTTAACAAATAATAGTAATAATAATAATAGTAATTCATCCCATGTTAATGACTAATTAAATCACACCGACTCATCAGAACTATCATCCATTTTATCATTACTTAAAAGCGCTGATTTTAATAAATTAATGATTGTTATTAAAACTATAATTACAAAACCAAATGGACTCGCGAATGCAGATAGTTTCACAAAAATAGCGGCTATTTTAGAAATAATTGTAGTAAGTTATATGTAACTTTTTTTTTTTAAATATAATATGATTAAGTTATTTGCCTGGAATTGTAATTCTATAGTACACAAACTAGCTGAGCTTTATAAATTTGCTATTTACGATAGTATTGATATCATTGCTTTATCCGAGACTAAACTGAACAGTAACCTCACAGTTAAATTTCCTGGCATTGATATTTTCAGAAAATATGGGACGCGTTATAGTGGAGGAGTAGCATTGTTGATTAATCAACGACTAAAGTATGATATTGTGCCAACGCCCCCACTACATAGTATTCAGGCTGTTGGCATAAACATTTATTTAACCACTGCTGGTAATACTCATAATGTAAATCGCAATGTAGAAGTTGCTACTATTTTTGCTGTTTATAAACCACCTAATCGATTGACTAAGTGTAGGGAAGATATTTTATCCTTGATGAAGACAAGTAAAAAAATTATTTACGAGAACCTACATACTTCCCACCACCTAAATCACGACCTAGTATTATTGATTTAGTTCTAGTCAAAAATATCAATACAACGCTGCCCATTTCAGTTAACTGTTTATCCTCCGATCATAACCCAATATTTATAATCGTCAAAACTGGCAACATACTGCAACAACCAGTACGTAAAACATTTAATTTTAAAAATGCGAACTGGAATTTCTTTAAGCGTCATATTTCTGATAATATAAGCTTAAACCTACCTATTTCTGATACTGACAACATTGACCACTGTCTCACCACTCTGACGAACTTGATTCATGAAGCTATTGCCCTTTCTGTTCCTATTAAGCAGAATGTTTCCCCTATATCTTCGATCCCTTTATATATAACTTCCGTAATTAAAATCAAAAATATTGTCAGAAGATCCTATACTAAAAGTCGTTCACGTACTGATTCGAAAAATATTATGAAATTATTGAATCAACTTTCGATTTTAGTTCGATATTTACTAAATAAACATAATAACGAAAAGTTTATTAAAATAATTTCTAATCTTTCTGTTAAAAATAATAGCCTTTGGAAGATATGTAAACAATATACATAACCATCATGAAGCACTTCCCCCAATTCATGATCCTCATACTAACACATATGCATATAATAATACCCATAAAGCAGAATTGCTTGCTGCACGCTACCTTGAGGTTCACAGCAGAAATATCTATTTAGCTTCAAGCTATCAGAAGAACAAAGTACATAAAGTTGTCAGCAGATTTATCGCATCACATTATATAACGACTAATATTAAATTAACTTCTCCCAAAGAAGTTTTTACGTATGTAAAATCAACAAAGTAGAAAAACTCGGTAGGTCACGATGGTATCCAATCTACTGTCATTAAAATGCTACCTGAAAAAGCCATCGGTCCAGTTAACTAATTTAATTAATGCAATGTTTAAATTTGGGTACTTCCCTTCTAGTTGGAAAGTGGCTAAAATAATTCCAGTACCAAAACACGGTAAAGATTGCTCTCAGATAGGCAATATCCATCCAATCAGCTTGCTTAGCAATCTTAGCAAAATCGCTGAAAAACTTATTCTGAAAAGATTATGTGATTTCACTAATTCTAATAATATAATACCTAGTAGTCAATTTGGATTTCAACCGAAGCATTCCACAACAAAACAGATAGCAAGAGTTGCTGACTCTATTACAGATAATTTTAACTTAAATAAACATACTGGGATGGTGTTATTTTATGTGGCAAAAGCTTTCGACACAACCTGGCACGACGGTATTATCTATACAAAATGATTGCTACCCGGTTTCCCAATTATCTAATTAAACTGATTAATAGTTACTTAAGTAATCGATCATTTTATACCATTATAAATAATGCGAAATCAAGTAGCAAATCCTGTTCTCCCGGCGTGCCTCGAGGTAGCGTGCTGGGGCCATTCTTATTTACATTTTTCATGCATGATTTCCCGCATATAAATAACATTGAGGTTGCCTTATACGCTGATGACACAGCGTTGTACTGCAGTTCCTACAGGCCAAGTACTATCAGCAATAGGTTACAATCCGGTGTTGATCGTGTAATTAAGTATTTTTCTAAATCGCAAATTGCTCTTGATCCTTCCAAAACGAAAGCAATTTTCTTCACTCGTCGAAGACCGTTTTTACCGACCAGACTTCGCGTCAGTTTTTACATTTCTTTACATTTACTAATCGTACATGCGCTTGATACTGGCATTTGAAATGCAGCTCGAACATCTGTTTTGGATTAACTGTAACTGTTTATACTCGAAGTCAGAATACCAAACTGGACTCTGAGTACATTAGGACGAGACGAATCGATATTTTATACAAAATGAAGTTATTTCGAGTGTTTAAACGTGATTCGAACAGCGGGTAAATAGCTCGATATTGCTTTGTTTCTTTTAAGAGATGCGGATTTTATATGCACTGAGAAGTTGAGCCTTTTGTCGAGAACAAAACCCAAATATCGGATTGAGGCAGCCAATTCTTAAACCGAAAATAGTTCATTCATCAGGGTATATCGATTTCCCCGTATGGAAAAAATTTTAGTTTCAGTTTTTGCGGAATTAATAGTGAATTTACGCTTTTTACAAAGCACTGCAAACGATTGCGGGTTATAAATGTAGGATGCCGATTATCTCCTTGACCACTGGATGCTGATTTTTGTGCTTATAATTACTGATGTTGGTGATTGCTGAATAAGAGTCGGGGGAAATGACAGCCTGCTAGAATTTCTACCAACAGAATATCTTGTGAGTAAATTGCAGCTAGTTTTATAACATAAAGTTCAGCCGATAGGATTAAAAAATGAGCAGGTAGTGGAAATCTGATTATTATTTTGATTTAGAACCATCTGTGAAAAGCATTCCTTGTATTGATCTAATATATTAGAAGAAGGGTTATTGTGAAGATCTGTTTGGAGTAACGAAAAATTTACTTTCACATTCAGTGAGATCCACCGCGGCAATGCAGGCATATAGTTCTGATAAACTTCTACTTCGATGTCTTTGAGTATTGATATTACTTGTGTCCAACGCCTGTTCCTGGATTTACCACTAAGATTCATTTCAGATCTCTGGATTGATTCAGGAAAATTTAGAGTAGTTCCTACGCGAGTGTAAAAATATGACATAAGTTTGAAACGGCGAAATTTAAGTGATGTTTCGCCAAGCATATTCAATAGGCTAGCAGAGTGTGTTGTACGAAAAGCAGTTGAACATATTATGAGAACACAATGGTTAACACTTTCTAATGATTGTAAAATAGATTCTTTTGCATTTCCATAAACTACAGCACCGTATTCCATTTTTGAGCGAATTACTGTATTGTATTTTCTAATAAGTGATCTCGTGTCCGCTCCATATTGTGTATGGGCTAATTTTCATAATAAGATTAAATTTAGCATATTTTTTTTTAGCATATGTATGTGAGGCTTCCATGTCAACTTCTGATCAAATGTTACACCCAGATACTTTACTTTAGTAGAAGATGGAATTAATTTGTTATTTATGTAGAGAGATATATCATGACGACAAATGCGTTACCGAAAGGAGTGCATGGCTGAGAATTTTACAGCCGAGAATTGAAATCCGGATATCTCCGCCTACTTTAGAAGTTTATTTAAGCTGAGTTGTAGCGTTTCTGATCAAATTGGTACATCACTACATGGTAAGAAAATACCCAAATTATCTGCAAATAATGATGCTCTTATTATGTCACGTTATTATTATTAGTATTATTATTAGTATTATTATTAGTATTATTATTATCATTATCATCATTTATTATTTCGCCTAACGTGTACACTTGGAGCACTGTGTTATATTTGTTCTATGTTGGGGTATATTTTATTATTTTATTTATATTTATTATTACGGTCGTAATTTTAATTCGATGCGAAAGTTTTGCTTAATATCTTTCATTTCTGTTTTTATCGTTACTATTTAAATAGTTTACGCGTCAATATTGACATTTTATTTACGATATATATCAGTCGCATTTCAGCCGGCGATATAAAGTCTCAGCTTTATCGCTTATCTGCTATCTCCTTTTCGTATACACGATACGGTTTAATCGACATTACTAATTTGCCGTTAAGTTAATATTATTAGAATACCTTTATGTAATGTTGACTGACGTAGTAAGGATAATATATACATAGACGTTGACTCTTTTCCATTGGGAAATGAATTAATAAAAATACGGCTATCGATTGTGGTCAAAAGACCGGTATGACAAAAAAAAAAAATATCAGTGTTCTCACACGTTAAATGTTAGAAGACTTCGGCGAACGTTGCGATGGTTTCAGTCTTCTTCTTCTTATCGTTTAGCGACACAATATTATATGTATGCGATAATTAAATAAAATAATCAATAATTAATAGAATAAATTATAATAAAACAATAATAAATTGTAAATCGAATTTTAAATTTTTCAGCCAACTTATAGCTTCGTTCTCTAAGCTGTGCAATTCTTTCATTTTGAGTCCCGGGCGAGAGTAAACTAAACACTCTTCTACAATGTGCTGAGCGGTTCGATGCGTTTTTCCGCATTCACAGTCGGAAGAAGCTGTCATGCCCCACTTCTCCAACCAGTATCCGCACCTGCCATTCTAAATCTGTTTCAGCCAGTTCCGTCTTTGTAGATTCATTCCAGGCGGCTCTTTTGTTGGATTTTCCACCAAATTTCCCTTATCCGGTTTGTTTTAAACTGTGTCCCATTGATTCTGCCATCTTTTATTAAGACTGGGTTCGATTTTTTCCACGTTATTCTTGTTCTACGGTACTTTTCTGGATTTTAAACGTCGTTTCCTGGTGTAGACCACCACGAAGTGCAATTAATATCTCAACGTAAAGGAAAAAAGCAATTTCAAGCGCGGGTGCCCCTGGAAACGAGTGTGTTATGTAACACACCACCGAAGCGTCACAAAATAAATAAATAAACGGTTTCAGTTATGTTAACGTGGTACTCACGGACAAATTCTGTATTTGTTCGAATTGTTTTTATTATTATTGTTTTAATGAATATTTATTTATACAATTTGTATTAATCGTACTTACAATATTGCTATCATCTTTATTATTACTACAATTCTTTAAAATTATTATTAATAGATTATTATTATTATCATGCCCCTTATATATAATATGAAAAACGACTAAACAACTGCGTTATAAAACGCGTTATAGAAGTTGTCGTTCGCACGCGTAGTTTAATAGGTTTTAACCTACGCTTTCTTGTGTACACTATTTCCTCGTAGATAGTTCATTAGCATATGAATAGCGTTGATACGTCCAGGTTGTGTCCTACCATACATTTTAGTTCCATCCCACCTAGTACGTAACAATGTAAATAAGTTCGACTAAACCAAGTAACATTTTCTTCGTCCTGACTCTATTCATCTGAATCGTGAGTTAACGCGATGATAATCTTTATCGTCTAAATCACTATCTACTCTCCTCCATTTTGAGAAAAAGGTTTTCTAGTTTTTATCGATGATGACGATGCTTTCGTAATTGAATACGAATTGAATTCATTACGTAACGGACGTATTCAAAAAATAACATTTGAAACGATTAACGCGATCGCGAATTTTTAATTTATACGCGTGTAAAAATCGACAAACATTTTTGAATGCGTCAAAAACGTATTAGTTTCGAAATTAAGTAAAATATTTCGTATCGTTTCCAAAAAAAATTTTATGAATTACAAATATTTAACACTGATATAACAAAGAAACTATAAAGGTACAGATATTCTTTTTAGTTAGAATGATTGATCAGAGGTTTTATAATAAGTTTCTTTCTCACCATGTCGTGGAAGTAAGCAAGAAGAGAGTGAGATTTTTTTGTTTATCGTTAGTATTATATTTTTATTAATTTGGTAAGGTTCCTAATACGTGTATATATATACGAGGTGAGAGATGTGATCTATTGTGTTAGGGTCACAGTATTGATATAATGGTGAATCTATTGTACTCCCCGTGAGAATTAAAGAAAGTTATATTTAGTATCTTCGATATTTTGGTAAAATGCATAAGTTTTACGGCTAGTTGATTCCATTGGTTTTGCCAAATGTTTATTATTTAAATTGTTATTTTTTTTAGTATTTTAATATTGGGTGAAGTTCCCATAAGAATTTTAGATTGTTGACTTAGTTTAACCTCTCATTAGTCGCGCGGATGATATATGTAATTTTTTTTTTTTAGTCAACTTTTTAATTATATAGATAATTGAACATTACCCGTTTATTTAGCACTTTAAATCATCGTAGTGTGTATACTTTTAGTAATGCCTATTAAACATGCTTGGATGACGATTGTTATCCTCGCGAGTAGCCAGCAAAGTATTTTTTGCACGCTGAATTTTTGTAATGACTAAAATCGTGTATTTGTTGCGTCATAAGAAATACGTTTTGTGTAATCTGAACACTTACATTCGAGTAAATTTTTCGGACGTTTGTGTAGTGTCGAGTTTTGTTGTAAACTTTTACAAAATTCTCTTGTACATAATAGTAAAAATAATATGTCTGAAACTAAACTGAAACTAAAAAACCGAAAATAAAGTATATTACTGATCCAAATGAATGACTTGAATGGTATGAAGAAGCCGAGACTAGTCAATCTGATAATGAATAATTATTTAGTTCTGGTGGATACAGAAGATCGTGTTTGTGAATGGTGATTATAACACACGTTCAAAGCAGGAAGCTAACGATGGGGTTAGTAAAAATGAAAACACCGAGGTTAGTAATTACAATTTTTCAAAAAATGGGTCTACTAAATGACGAAAAATAAAATATTCTCAGACTGTTAGGATTAGATCTTGTAATATTATAATTCACTTACCGCGGACAAAAGATAAATCAAAAGCGAAATCGAAATATTTAATTTGTATTTTGATGAAAATATTTTACCCGTTGAAAACATTTATATCGACCATGTACGTAGAAAGTTGATGCGTGAGAGGGATGCTTGACCTACTGATGTTATAGAAATGCGGTCATTCGTTGAATAAATGCATTCGACAAATTACGGTATAATTCAAAAGTTGGTAGGTTATAATCGTGTTACTTATGCACGAGTAAAAATCGACTGCGATGTATGATAATATACACTGAAATAAGTGAAATACACAAATTATTCGTGAATAATTTTAGGCATACTCCATCAAAATATTCGGCGGTAAATCATTTTATGTAAACTGTCCATTTCGACAGTATATACGCGGCAAACCGACAAAATATGGACTGACGGTTACTAAAAGATTAAAAGCCGATTTATGTTTGAACTGTTTGTAAAAACTGACGTGAAATTCATAGAGAGATTTTGCCAAGCAAACATAGGACAGAGAACTCTTAGATTATACATTGGTATCTTATTGCTGAAAAAAAAAAGTGGTTCTTTCGATGATACAATAACCGCGATAGTGCTAAAAAAAAATATGATACCGTTACATTATATGAGTTTAAAATTGGAATGGAATTATTAGATCAATTATGTCCGAATAATAATATTTCACGATGCACTAGAAGATAGGCTATAATTTATCGAATATTTTAGCTGTTAACGCTTCTCGTATATATAAATACCATAAAATTGCATCCAGTGAAAAAACCGTCTACAGCTGAATTCCTCGAAACATTGACTACTGTGTCGAAGCCACAGATACAGCGCCGATTCAATATGAAGAGTCTTCCAATAGAATTACATGTGCGGGTAAAATTATTAGTTTAGCATAAATTCAAGAACCCTTCGGATCATGCGAATGACGTGCGGTCGTAAATAGAACAAAACCACACGGAACTACTGAATAAAAAGTAAAATTTAGGTTCGTCCGGATAAAACAGATTTGTTCGAACTATTTAGAAAACTAGTTCATTTTATAGTAGGTCTTTGTAGCACCCTGTTAGTTATATGGAAGTACAAAATATATCCTTAATTATTATATATGTATATATATTTTTTCTTTTTTACGTTGCACCGGCCAATTTGTATGCCACGACTAACGGTGATGAATAGTAGTAGGAGGATAAGGAAAACGGAAGGAAGCTAGGGAAAAGAGAGAGTGTATGCGACTAACAATTAATAATTTAAAACTAAAATATTAACAAAAGACGTAAGAAAATGAAATATTAAAAAAAAGTTATAAAATTTTGTTAATTATTATATAATTTTTCTATGCTCTATTTTCGGAGTGAACTATTTTAATAATTTAAAATTTTACGTAATAAGCACTTTACATACAGTCTGAACTAAATATATTGTAGAAAAAATTTTTAAAAAGCAAGATTTTACAGGTCTATTTTTAAAAATGGATTACATATGTCATCCCGCTCGATTAATTGAGTGTTAAATTTTCGGCTCAGCATGCGGTCATTCAATTTTAGTTATCGTTAAATTTGTTTTACAGTAAATATGTAATGAAGACTTTCATTATTATTATTATGAAGAAGAAGAAGAAGCACTGTATTTCTTATTATTAAGTTACATGCACATAAGCATATTAAATTTTAAAAATGAACAATTTACCCGTACCGAAATATAAAACAAAAATTCTTCCCAGGCAAACAAAAAATAGAAAAGCTTATATGATAGGCTTATAAATATCAAATGTATAAATTACAGGAAAAATTTGTATAAAAAAACCTTTTCCAATATATTAGAATAAAATTATAACTTTATCACAATATAATATCTTAAAAATATCTTAGTCTATTTGCTGATACTAGAACTAGAATTTAATAGCCGGCTTACTATAAACAGATATGTTTTATACGTCTGTGCTTGTACCTCTTATATCTGTGTCGCAGAGACTGGTTAATCTCCTATCGAATGTATTAGTACATTATCAGATGAGCTGCAGTTGGCGAAAAATTTTTTCGCTGTATTTTTAATGATTTCCTGTATGTAAGGAAACGTTAAAATATCATGCATAGATTTAATTTTAGTAAATCTTGGTTTATTCGAGATAATTCTTAAACAATGATTTTGTAGTCATCTGATTTATACTGCTACTGCTAGCATAGCTCCAGACCGGGCTCGCATACAATAATTTTGGTAGAATAACTTTTTTGTAAATGAGGAATTTGTTTTGCGCCGATAATGCAGACTTTTTGTTAAATATTGGAAATAGACAACCCAATTTGCGCATCGTTCTATTTACACAATCATTAATATGTCTCGTAAATGTAAGTCTATCCATAGTTACGCCTAAATATTATTATTATTATTATTACATGTATATATAAATAAGCATTATAGTCATCTCGAATTTTCGTACTAAAATAGTCGCCTTAAAAACATCATTTTGTGCAGATGTTTCTATTGCCGGAAACGTATATCTGCTTTTTATTTATTATGAATTTTATATTTCCCAAATATAATTTTGAAATCTACATACTCTAATCCTAATCCTAATACTTTCTCATTTTCCTATTACGAGTATATATCCAAAAGCGATAGGTTAGAATGCTAATTTCTCCTTACATTTTTTTTTTTGCATCCAGTTGAAAACCCGTAAATCACGCCGTGTTAAAACCTAAACGTCACGTCGATATTCTATATATAAACATACTTGTTTTGTGTTTGTAAAATTATTTTTAAATTCTAATGGTACGTAGTAGGCCTGGTCGTTATTTTCAAAAATGTTGAGTTACTAGAGGCAACATAATCGATAGAGCGCAACATTTTTTACCCTAAAATTTTCCGACATTACGGTCGCGAGCTTTTCTTAATCCTAGATGACCTTTGTTAGGTTCGACCAACAAAATAAAAACATAATTTGTTCACCGAGTGCGGTCCCTCGGTTTGTATCACATTTATTAATATATATATATATATATATATATATATATATATATGGATTTTTCGTATAACTAAAGAAAAACGATAGTTTCAAAATTTACGCCTCGTTACTTCCAGTTCTTTTAGCTCCATTTATTTCAATATAGTATTAGTAGTGTAGTGGTATTAGTTTTATTATTGTGATTATTATTAATAACAGTAGTATTAGTAGCGACAGTTCATTATTCTTTATCCGGACCGCGAATAATTTCATCATTTTCAACGGGCGACTGACTTCAATTTTCGAACGATACTATAAAAACGTCGTCTCTATTATTCTTTAACTAGCAGTTTCGATAGTTTGCTAATGTTGTTCATTCGTTGCGATTTTTCATATAAACAAAAAAAAATGTCGGCCTAATTTTGATAAATTATTCAGGCATCCGTTTTGAATGTTTATGTACGCCTTCGAAGAATTTGTCCTCGACAAGAAGAAACTGTAAACATTCATGCCACAGAGACTTTCGTCTATATAAAAGCGGTTTTACTTGGACAGCGGCGTTTGACACATCATCCGCTCGTTTTAGATAAACTTCGGTATTCGTTTATTGAAAACGAAAGATAATGCGACCAGCATCCAGATGGACTAACGCATCAGTCGAAATCGCCTGATTGAAATTAGCGTTAATTTGGAAGACGTGATGCGAACGGGTACTAATCTCGGTCAATATTGAACAAACAGAGAAGAATAATAAGATATTTTGCGAGTGATATTGATCCGGTCGTGAAAATATATGCGTAATCTCGCATTTATATCGGAATTTTAGAGCTAGCACGCATTTTGTATTCTACCTATCTAAACTAATTTATTTTAAAAAAATATTAATTAATATTTTTCACACGATAATTAATCGTTCTTCTTCATCTTGTTACGCCATCTCCAGTCGAACGTTCGGCGATCATTAGAGCTACTAAACCCTTATCTTTGCCTCTTGCAATCGAGGTGCTGATATTTGATGCTGTCTTTTTATATCTGTTTCCCAAGAAAGTTTTCGCCTACAAGGTTTTCTACGGCCAATAATTTAGCCATATAAGATGGGGGTGGCGTTTTTCTAGATGTCTATGCATATGTCCGTAGTATTTTAACTTTCTGGTTCGGATGGTATAGAGCACCTCAGCTCGATTTGACATTTTATTCGGCACTTCTCTGTCACGTGATCTAATTATTGATAGTTTTAGCATTTTGCGATAAACCTACATCTCAAAAGCTTCGATTTTAAGTAATCGTTAGCTTTAATTTTAGGGGAAAAAATAAAAGATTACTGAATCAATCAAGAAAGCTTTAATTTTATTATAAAACGTTTGCATATGAAGAAGGATATATATATATATGTATGTGCGTGTGAATATGTAGAAAATCGAATAAACAGAATGGAGAGAATACGATTAAGCACTAACGCGGGATTGCGTACGCATCTGTAAGGAAAAGCTAGACTTGGGTGATCGTGGTCGGTGGTCTTCGAAGAAAAATGAAGCCGACGGTTAAATCCGCAGGAAAAGACTGAAAATTAACTACGTTTCTGAGCTCAAGAAGTTGACGCTTTCTATTTCTCCGATTTTACAGATTACGTGTCTCCCTAGGTAGATTTTATGTATTTCACATTTAGAATTCAGAGTGTTTTTTGTCTTACGCACCTTTCTCATGGGTAGTTCAAGGTAGGGTGTAGGTCCGAATTCTGTAGCGTCGGATTACTTGACACGTCTCCCTCGTGAGCAGTTCAGAGTGCCATCAAGTCCGAATTCTATATTTTCTTGTCAACTTTTCCAGCCCGTTCTACCTCCGGTTTTTTGTGACTTTCTCGTGGCTAGTTCGAGGTCTAAAGCGGGAGTAGAAATAATCGCTAAAATCTGTTATTTGTAGTTTACTTCTGCTGATTTAACCAGCTTTTGAACGTAATAATTATAATAATTATGGTAACGTTTGTAACCACTAGACCAGCGAGCGTCTAATTAAACTTTGATCCTAAACAATTAAATATTTCTTATCATTATATGGACGCTAATATGAAAGATTATTTCCTAAACTCGCTCAATTAACGTATATAACTATCGAGCGATTTTCTTCCGAGACCTATGTAATTATTTTTTGTAATCGACGGACATATATTTATAAGTAACTTTATTAAAATATGTATAATTTTTATTTATTAAATTTGTTGTTGTTTTTATTTCGAAGTTAGTTCGACCGTTGTAATATATATATATAATACATGACTTATAAAAGTTTTCAGTTTAAAAACCGCTGATAAGGAATCTAATTTGTTTTTATAATTCAGGATTGCATTTAAAATTAAATTTATGATAATAACGAGAGCATATATATGTATAGAAATTGTATTTTAAATATTTTACTTACGCTTATACACGTTCGTATATGTGTGTGTATGTGTGTGTGTGTGTGTAATTTTTCTCTTTACTCTTTGAGAGTTGTGTGAAATCTATTAATCGTGGTTACAACTCTTTATAAATTTATTATTTAAATATGTATTTTATACCGGCCTATTTAGTTCGACTTTTTGTATTTAAAAAAAAAATAACGATTTTAAATTTATTCCTTATTATCGTACGTTTTATTGCCTGAATGTCGTTATAACGTCCATAGGGTATGAATTAAATTCGTCGAGTTAACTAATGAATTGAACGTAGGAACATTATTATTTTTTTTTATGTTTATTCATTGAGCGGACTAATAGATCGCAACGATGTTTTTATTATTAATTCGAGTACTATCCGATGGCATGTTTCGAAGCTGTAACAATTGCATACGAGGGTGTCTTCCGAAGCCGTCTGAATTGTGGGGCGTTTTTCTTAGGATCGGTAGCTAATGGATTAAAAGTTAGTCGCTAGATATATTTATCGTTGCAGATAGTTTCTTTTTTAGTCTACGTATATGCGTATGCAGGTTATTATTTCGTTCGTATCCCCGGTGCTTCGACTATAGAATCTATTGATTATTTGAATTGTCCTCCGTGTTTCTATTGTCCGTAAATGAGGATCGTCTTCTACAATGAGACGTTGCTTTCTATCGAAAGTGACGAGTATTTTCTCATTAGCCAATTCGTGCTTCGAGATTTTAGAGTTGAGCTGCTTAATTAAAAAAAACCGAGGATACGGTTTCGAAATTTTTTACTTTAAACGACGGTATCGGGTTTTTCTGATCGTTACATTTTCGATTTGAACGTGAGATGGAAAATGAATTATTCATAAATGAGTAAATAATAAACTTAGTCCTAACCCCGACAACTGTGTAACATGTAACTTTACCGATACTGTTAAGCACACTCTTTCCGGCTGTAATAAATATTTTAGCAATAGTAGAGCAGATCAATTAGTAACTAAACTGTTTAAAATTTTTAATACACTTTGGCCATGTCATTAGAGGTGCAAAGTATGAAATCTTACAGATTATTATACGAGGACAGATAGAAGGAGAAAGAAGTCCGGGAAGAAGGAGGACAGATTGGCTGGAAAATATCAAAAATTGGATCGGTGTGCATCTTCAATACAACAATTAACGGCAGATGCGAGACAACGTATAATCTAGTTGGCACATTGGTGATCGCCTACGCTCTATTACGAGTATGGCACGTAAAAGAACAAGAAGAAATACTTTCATCATTGCAGAAATAAATCATCGTAGAATAAATATACATCTAGCCTAAGTATAATATATAAAAATTAATTTAATCTTATAATATTTTAAAATGGTTTGTTCAGAATTCCATAAAATTGATTGGACCGGTTCTGGACCATTTGTTATTTCTACTACTGTATTAAAAAAAAAAAGTATCTTATTCGTTTTCAGTGTGTAATTGTTTTTTTTTTTTTTAAAAAACTTTATTCCTGTATCCGAAAATAAATTTAGTTAAAATTGTACAGCGAAAATTCTGGTATTCTGATCTTTTCATATTGTGTTTGCCATTCGTCATTTATTATCCGCTTTATTCGAGGTATATATTTCATCCGTGGTATTTAATTTTTTTCTATTCTACTACTTGGATTTATTTTTTCAGTCGCTCTATGCACTATCATCTCATTTCCCTTGTGTCCGGGTATTATCCATTTGAAACATATTGTATATATATATATTTTTTTTTAATGTTTACCAATAATAATTAATATATCGCGTATTTATGTTATTAGCGATGTATTATTTTTTAATTATTTTATATATCGCTGATACAGAATCTGTCAATATTAAAAATTGTTCATTTTGTATATTAACACTTTTTCGAAATAGCTATTACTACTTCGTCTGTGAATGATTAATAAATTTTTCGGAGTCGAAATGATCTTAGGTTATTTTTACTTTTATAATATATCTCGCTGCGTGTCCGTCTTCTTTTATTGATCCATCTGTGTAAATAATTTCAAATTCGCTATATTTACTTTGGATTAATGTTGTTTGATATTTCTTCGATTATACTTGTGACATGTTTTTAAATCAATATCCGCATAAATTGTTATTATTAAGTTTAAATACGGTGTATTACAAATATATTTGTTAATAGGTTGCCAT
This sequence comes from Coronaproctus castanopsis, assembly GCA_032883995.1. NCBI lineage: Eukaryota > Metazoa > Arthropoda > Insecta > Hemiptera > Monophlebidae > Coronaproctus > Coronaproctus castanopsis. Next base: position 63,287,805 of record CM065052.1, on the reverse strand, counting down.
TATTTAATCGTCGACAGCTTTTAAGCAATACTCAGATATTTTTATTCTTTCAATATTTATTCTCTATAGAAATATTTTCTAGTATTATTATTTGTGCTTTATAGCAGTTTGAGAATACTTTAACTTATTTATTTATTTACGAATAAATTACATTTCGTTTTCAAAATGTATAACGGTGACTTCGTTCTTTCTTTTCTTCTCGCTGCTCTTGCTTTAAATATATTATTTCGCGAGTTACGCATTTCCTTTTCATTATTATAACGGACCGTTTGATGCTGATTATTTTTACGAAAATAGTTTTAACTTTTAAATTGAGTTTGTTCCGAAACTACGTTAACAGAGAGAGGGATGAATGTTAGTGGAAAATATTATTCGATCGTAATTTCAGACATTCGACGCTGTTTCTGTTTCTGGCAGCACCGGTTAAGTTCGCGTAATAAATAAAATGAACAACGGCTAGAGCTGTACGCGAGTAAAAGAATTGCTTTGAATCATAGCCAATTATGGAGTATAAATCGCAGATGGTCGTTGCAAACTTATAAACATGTGAATGTATTTTATATATATATAGGTTAATGTACGTGTCCAGTTTCAAAAGCTTTGGTTAACATCCTTCTATTTGAAAATAAAGCGTAATTATATTATATGTTACTATATACTTCGTATCGATTTCTTCTTCGCGATTATCAGGGTTACCAGTTTTTAATGTATATACATTATATATATATATATATATATATATATATATATATATGTACTTTAGAATTGGTTGCTTTATTTTTACAATGAAATATAGTATAATGTTGAACGATTGTTTTTAGTAATTGGAGTCTTCGATGTTCTATTTTAATCCTTTCATATACTATCCTGAAACATTCAAGTGAGAATGTACATTACTAATAAATCTACACGTGTAAACATATTGTACGCCTGTGTGTTTGTGTTTAAGATATCTACACACCCACACACGTATATGCTATATATATGTGTGTGGTACAAGTTTGGTGTTCGATTAAATGAAAGTAGGCATAGTCACATATATATATATAATAACAAGGGACTATAACACTGTTACACACAATAGCACACATATATACATCGACCAAATCGTCGCTTCTTTTCATGATTTATTGTGAATTACTATTTTCAATGTTCGCTCTTTCTACCGATTACGATAGTGTGATGGATTTATTTCTTCTTGCGCGGACTGATAGAAAATTAAATTACACGTGTGTTTCTCTTGATAAATGATGTCAGATCGTCCATACGTGCTCGTTAACAATTCTCAAATTTAATTACTATCCCTAGTGATAGTAATAACGAATTTTAGATTTTTTCTTTTTATATGTATATATATGTGTGTGTGTGTGTGTATATATATATATGTATATATATATAAAACGCAATTTTAATAATTAGCAAGCAATAGAGAAACAAAGTTAAAATGTTAATTAAATATTAGCGTCTATCTGACCGGGTTTTTTCATCGGTTTAATTGCAATCAGCTCGCATTTATCGAGTTAAACCAGTGAGTTCGAACGGTCATATAGCTGAACACGTTCTTAATCATATTCCCGAACTAAAATATGTCATGAACAGTTTTGCGATTGAAAGTTACAATAGGAAGATCAAATCTGACAAAATGGAGTTATAGAGTATATATACATAATAGCGTGTGTTTGGTTTTATTAATACTAAATGATTGAAAGCATTATTTGATTCAATAGTAGCTGATAACGTCAAAAATGTGTCATTTTTAGCGGCAATGTAAGTAACCGTAAATCAGGTAAATTTGTGTTTGAGCGTGTGGTTTAGATTCCACAATACAAATAAAATTATATATATATATTAAATGGGGGTTGCATTGCTTACCCAACGTGATAGTGGGGCTATTTGTATTTTAATTAAGGATGCCGAGTCCTCTAGAAATGTTGTTATATGCGGGAATAATTCCAGATTATCCAGATTGAAAAGGGTCGATACAATATACGGTGGTGTAATATATATATATATATATATATATATATATATATATATATATATATATATATATATATATATATATATATATATATACATAGAGAGAGAGAGAGAGAGAGAAAACGTAGTAAGATAAGGTAAAACTCACAACATAACGGCGCCACAGCAGAGAATTAAAGAAAAAAACATGATCGGGATTGCAGACAGTTTGTTTAGAATTAAGGTGATAAAGGGACAGAAGGAACCTTCTCTAAGTTGCACATGGAAAAAACAGTCAGATAACAAATGATGTCCAATCTATTGACAAGCACAATTTCTTTTGGATTAATCTTCTTAAAGAAATGGAACTTCGTAAATTTAGGGACGGTTAAAGTTGATAGTATCTAATGGCGTAGAATTCTCCTTAGTCGCTCACAAAGATATCATTCATTCTGTTCAGCTGGAGCATAAGGATCATTGGGATCCGATGTACACTGAGATCATTAATAGATCACCTCTCACCTATATATATATATATATATATATTAATAATACATATATTTAGATTACTTGAGTCGTGGTCCGCAGTTGTCAGATCTTTGTCGAGTGCACCAAGCCTGATATTGACAATTACAACTGTCCTATCCAAATCTATTATATGATCGCAAAATTTGCATATTTTTGCGTATGTCTCGTGGAAGTCGCTTATCTATATTAATCCGCTAAATGATTGAATCGTTCGTTTGTTCACATCATACCGCTTTATTTCCAATATTATGAGCCAGCATTATCTATATATTTGTTAGTCCGTGCTGGGAAACTTAAGCAAAGACAGACAACACTAGGAAACGAATCAATTGATTTTTTTTTTTGTTGTACCGGTATAAAATACAATTAAACCAGATAGTCTCTTGATATGTAAACCTGATCTTCTTTCGTTGTTCAAATTTTCGAACGATATCATATTAGCTGAATTTTTGTGAAGCACCATAGGTTCATTTTCATAATTTGCTAACCCATATTAATTCGTTTAGGTTTATAGTTTTTATATTTTAATTGCGGAGTAGTATGAATGTAGTCCGGTTTATTATTTATAACGTGGTAAACGCTTGATTCGTACAAAATTTATTAATCTGTTGACTTTGCTGCGCGCGTGAAACATTCAAAACTGCGCGTATTAAGGGGGTTTTAGAATAATTATGCAGCATTTATTTCGTATGCGTCGCGATTTAGAGAAGCTATAGAGCGAGTACAATTTAATCGAAGTAGCCTGACTTTTATTAACGATATTAAGGGAATGTTATAATATTTTATCGGGAATTAAACAACGTCTTTAGTAAAACAAAATATATGAATATATGTAAAACTAATCGGGAAAAACGTGAAGAAACTACTATTGATGGAAAAATTATGGAAAAAGTATCATCATACAAATACCTAGAGGAAGCTGGATTTGTGAAAGGACAAATTCGGATATGGAAGTTAGGTGTAGGATAGAGATAGCACGGAAGGCATTCATGAAACTTAAGGGCCTATTATGGAACTAAAATTGCGCCTCAACTGTAACATATGCGGCTGAGATATGGACGCTCATGACAGTCACGTCGAAGAAAATTGAATCATTTGAAATGCGGATTTATCGACGGCTTTTGAAGATCAGCTGGACGGAGAAAGTAACTAACGCGGAGGTGCTGCAACGCTTGGGAAAACTACAAGAACTGTTAACCATGATTAAAAAGAGGAAGATCACATATCTGGGTCATATGATGAGGGGAGATAAATACGAACTAATACAGTTAATATTACAAGGGAAAATAGAAGGAGTACGAAAGCGCGGCAGACCCAGGATATCTTGGTTAGGAAAAATAAAAAGCTGGATAGGCATTAAAAATATAAGAGATTTAACAGACACATCACGCAACAGAAGATTATTAAGCACATTGGTCGCCAACGTTCGCTAAGCGGATAAGGCAAAACAAGAAGAAGTCTTTTATTATATTACATGTTATATTTTATATGGATTTATATTAATTTTCCACCTATAAGTATGAGAAGAACGTAATAAGTGTTTTTTGAATATTATCTATGCGATACGATGTACAATATATAATCCTGTCATGCGGAAACAGATACATTTTTAGGAATATTCCGAATAAATAGTTAAAAATATGCTGCCAAAAATCCTTGTGGTGCCCTAGCCGAAATATATTCCATTACAGAATTAGAATTATTTTTGTCTTTATCGTGAAATTCTTGTTTGTTAAATTATCTTCGACAAGTCTAACGATATAGTTATGGACGTTTTGATTAAATCAGTTTATACATATAACCGAGATACTACGTAATATCTGGATAATTTTTAGCTAATTCGAAATCAATAACACTAGAGCGTAATTGTGTGGACAGGTTTTCTGGATAAGTAATAACATTTGAAAATTAAATTTATCGGACATATTGAAATAGCAGTTGACGACGTTATTGAATCAAGTTAAAAGTTTACGAATGTCAAAATAAACACGTTTAATAGTGATTTTTAGTATAAATAACTACGGCGCGATTGGGCGCTTGAAGGGAAATTCACGAAAATCAGTTCTATACGATATTTTGAATTTATTCATTCGAAAACAACCCGTACGTTCAAGTTAATCCATCGTCGTAGGTAATGTAGTGTATAAAAATTACACAGTAATCTATAAAATAGAACACCGAACCTATCTATTGTTTTCCATATAAAACATTCTGATTTACTGAAAACGAATCAATCTGTTCGATTTTTCACCGCCTAGCCCGGGAGATCGCGAACAATTTCGATTTCGTTTCAGTTAAGATATTCCTCTTAAGATGAATCTAACACGTTTGTATATACAAAGATAATTCTTTAGGTCGTTCGAATTTCTGGAATTAATTCGTAATTATATTTCCACAGGATTTTTTTTCCTTCTTTACCGCCTCGTTTGAATTAGGACGAAACTCTGGCAACGTTGTAAAACGCGTTTCTTTGTGAAGGGTCCGGTTGCCGACTTTCAGTCACAGACATCGACCGCTATTTAGATAGGTAACACACTAATCTGCGGGTGTTGAAATCTATATATCTATCGTAACAATACAGATACGCCTATTATATATACATACACATATATATATATATATATATATATATATATATATATATATATATATATATACGTACGTATATCCTCGATAAAAGTACATATTAAGAAACGCTATACGATGTAGATCGAAGTTGCATCGTACTTAGCTAGAAGTTTGTTCTTTTACTGCGTCCCGAGCGTAAAACGTCAAATATATACGTAAACAGGTTCTGACTTCTACCGCGAACCGCTTCGGTTATAGTCGTTAAATTAAGGACCTGGACGAACTAACTAACCAGCGAAAGAAGAAGATTACGTCCAGTTCTAGTATTTTCTCGAAGCTAGGCCGGTGTTGTTTTTATTTTCATAATAATCATGATATATATACAGCATAAGAAAAGTATATAAGACGAACCGATGGCGAGAGATGAACTTGGCCAATGAATAAGAGAAAAAACAACGAATATAGACCTAGTGGAATAGAGGATACAAAATTCGACGCAACTCCTGTTATGTATTTGAACTTCGTGTTTCCCGATCTCGCGTGAGAAACTCCGGTTGAAAGTGCTGTAAATTGTTTTAAACTTCTGAACCGAGAAGAAGACGTAATACAACTATATATATATATATATATATTTTTGTATGTGTACATAAATATGTGTCTGTCGTGTATATACAAAAGATTTGCTTTTAGTTCCATTAAGAATTCATTTTTTGGGTACACTAAAAAGCTAGTTATGTCCAGCCGTCCACTTTAAACGCGTTCTTCAGGCAACTTCATTTTCCATTTTGCTTTTAATAGAAGAAACACCACAGTTTTCGAATTTTCGATTAAAGCTGTACATCGTTCGCAGCTGTGGTCTTGCAATTATTATTACTTCCAAATAACATCTGCGACTGGCATTTTTATCGATATTGTAGCTCTATGCATTATACATATATACATATATATATATATATATATATATATATATATATATATATATATATATATATATATGGACATATGTGTAGAAATGAAAAGATCATACAACGTATACTTTTTCCATGATAATTTTTATATACATATTTTATTATTGTATTTATCCATCACATTCGTCGACAATATGAAAATTAATTTTATGATCGAAAGTTTTTTTAGTAAAAATGTAATAATTTACAATATTCAGAATTAGCAATGTTTATAAATTGACTAATATAAAATAATTTAAACCACAGTTGTATTGCATACTCACACTTACACACGCATATGTATGCATATAGATAATTTGAAAAATATAGAACGATTGATTTTTAAAAAATAAACAACCAAATGTAGTTAAAATCACTAAATTTATATATATATATATATATATCATCATCATCATATTCAGCTGATCAACCAGTATTTCATGGTGTAGCCTCTTCATGAATTAACCACATATTTTGCTCCATTTCTTCCGGTCTTGAGTAGCTCTGGTCCAGGTAACTCCTAATTTTTGTCTAAATTCGTAATCCAATCTCATATGCGGTCGTCGTCGGGGTCTTTTTTTCCCTCGTGGGTACCACTGCGAGATTCTTGCTGTCCATCTTCGATCTGTTCTTCTCATTATATGACCGGCCCATTGCCATTTCATTTTGTTTATTCTTTCTATTATATCTGTTACTTTTGTTCTATCGCGAATCCATTCAATTGTTTTCCGGTCTTTCTTAGTGATTGATAGCATACATCTCTCCATTGATCTCTGGGCTACTTGTAACCTATATTTATAATTCCTGGTTAGCGTCCATGTTTCACAACCGTATGTCATCACTGGGAGGATGCATTGATCAAACGCTTTCTTTTTTAAGAGCAGTTGCATTTTTGATTTAAAAATAATCGAATTTTGTCCAAACGCTGTCCATCCCAGTCTGATTCTTCTACTTATTTCTTGATACAACGATCCTGAGATATTAACCAGTTGGCCCAGATATATGCATTCTTGGACTGTTTTCAGATATTTGCCTTCAAGTTTGATGTCCTTATTTGGTGTAAATTCGTTTAGCATAATTTTAGTTTTCTGTTGATTAATGCTTAAGCCCATCGTTTTGCCAATTTCATTTAGTTCTTCTATCTGTCTCTGTAACTCATCAGTACTTTTTGCTATCAAAACTATGTCATCGGCAAACCTTAAATGATTTAAATATTCCCCGTCGATGTTAATACCAAGGTTTTGCCAATTCAACTGTTGAAAGACTCTTTGTAGAGCAGATATGAATAACATCGGCGAGAGACTATCGCCTTGTCTCACTCCTCTTTTTACTTCAAATTCTGGTGTTATTTCATGTAATCTTACTGCTGATTTTGCATTTGCATAGATGTTCCTCAATAGTTCTAAGTACGTTTCATCTACTCCTTGTTCTTTTAATGCTTTAATTATCTCGCTTGTGTATACGGAATCAAAAGCTTTTTCATAGTCTATGAAAGCTAGCGCCAGTGGTTGTTCATATTCTTTGTTTCTACTGATTATTTCTCTAATAACATGTATGTGATCGATTGTGCTAAATCCACTTCTGAACCCTGCCTGTTCTCTTGGTTGTGCTTCATCTAATGCTTGTTTTATTCTATTATTTATTATTTTTGTAAATATTTTGTACACTACATTTAGTAGGCTAATCGGTCTATAATTTTTTATGTCGTTCTTATCCCCTTTTTTGTAGATTAGTATAATGGTGGCATTGTTCCAAGCCTCTGGAATGTTACGTTTTCTTAGGCATGTGTTGTATACGTCCGTAAGATGTTGTAATGTTTCTGTTCCAGCTAATTTTATCATTTCGATTATTACTGCATCATTTCCGGGTGCCTTTCCATTTTTCATTCCCTTTAGCGCATATATTACCTCCTCCATTAAAATTGCTGGAGGTGAGTTTCCTGAGGGTGGATATTCTGGAAGATCAACCGTAGAATCGTATAAGCTTTTATAATATTCAACTACGTATTGTATTACTAGTCTTCTATCTGAAATTATCCCGTTTCCTTCTTTTAATACTGTTATTTGTTTCTTTCCGATCGCTAGTTTTCTTTTTACTTCTTTATAGCTACTCTGATTTTCGATTGCTGCTTCAACAATTCTTTCATTGTAATATTGGATGTCACTTTTAATACGTTTCCTGATTGTTTTACACAATTCGCAGTATTCTATGTTATTTTTATTCACGTTGTTTTTCATTTCCCTTCTCTTCTTCAGTAGATCTAGCGTTTCGTTCGTCAATTTTTTAATATCCTTGCGTTTCTTTGTTCCTCCTACTTCTTGAGCTGTGTTCTTTATTAACTCCATAATATTATTCTCGTTCACATCAGTGTTTTCAAGTTTATTCCTCAGTGTTTCCTGGTATTTTATTTTATTCGCTGTTAGATTTTGTATGTCCAGTGGTAAGTTTACCTTTTTTACGAGCTTGTTTCTTTCCATTTTAATATTTATATGTATTTTGCCCCTTAGCAATCTGTGATCGCTACCTATGTTAAAATTATTAACCACATTGACATCTTTCACCGTGTCTTTTTTATCCGTTAGTAGAAAGTCGATTTCATTTCTGACTATGCCATTTGGTGATTCCCATGTCCATTTTCTCGCTTCCCTTTTTTTAAAGAACGAGTTCATTATAAACATTATATATATATATATATATACGGACAATGAAACCTTTCGGCCATTATCGAGGAAACATTTAAAAAAATTATATATAAAAAATTTAAAAATGTATACAATTTATCGAAAATAATAGGAAAAACAAAAAATGAAATAAAATGTAAGAAAATACTTAACTTCAATGTACAATACTAAAAAAAAATGTAAAAAAAGTGTACATTATTAATCTGAAAGTGAACGTGGTCTTTTAAATCATCGATCATCGACTATCTGTTTTTTTACTTTGTTATTTTTTGTAATATTGTACATCTATATCGGATATTTTATTACATTATATTTTTGATAATTGTATATTTTTTACATTTTTGTTGTGCTTACTTGATAACGGTTTAATAGTCGAAAAGCTTTATGTTTTTTTTTATTGAGTAATTTTAAATGTTCTATGCCCAACTGACCGCCACCCATTCTTAGTTTGGGCTCATTTAGTCACGTGTTTTTTTGAACTGACTCGATCACTTTAACACTTTTTCATCGGTTGCGGTCTTTCCCTTTATCCGCAATCATCAATCATGTCAGTGCAATTAAATTTTCTAAGATACTGTATCGTTTGGTGTGGTCGAATAAAGTATATGTAGTGTCGTAGTCGAGCATTCGCGCTAGTTTCTTTTTGTATGTATAAATAAATTTTGTTTTCGTAGTCCCTGACACTTTGAACTTTTGTCTTCATTGTGGATTGTGTGTCTTGGTTTTTCTTTTCCATCAACGATCATTATTTTGGTTTTATCTGTAATGATTAATAAACCAGCTGGTTTGCCTGCACTATCCAATTTTGGAAATAGATAGAACAATATTTCTTGCACTTATATATATATATATATATAAAATAAAAATTGCTATTATTTCGAATTTGTCGCTGAAGAACTACATTATCAACTGTTCCCGATATTGATCGTCCCCATTTTTCCAATACATTATCATTCCTTAAAAAGGGTCTTTTTTTTTCTCTCCAATCTACATTTCGACAAAAATTATCCCAGATTTATCTGTTTCGTTTTGTTGTCTTAACCGCTATTTTTGTAGTTCATCTCCAAAAGCTATGTAATCTGTAAATAAACGAGTAGTATCCGACCGCAAGTTTCTGCGGTTAGATTAATGTATGTGCATGTTCGCTGTGTACATTGAACGGTACGCGTAATGAGGCACTTCATGTTTGACCATTAATCTATCAGAGATTTCAGCTGTTTATAGGGTAAGGTTTACCGAAGAACTGTTGTATATACTGGTTTGCACGTGAATATAAATTGTTCACGTCTATATGTATTTCTCTCTTATACACCGAATGAAATAACGTCTAATTCTGGAAATTTTAAATTTTATTTAGTCATTGAAAACTAGGTACAAGTATGCAAATTTATTTGTTTTATTTGAACGTTTTCTAGGAATCAGAAATTTTACTTGTTACTATAAACCGTGTTTTTTTGATTCCCGTATTTGAACATAAGGTATATAGTTATGTAAATTTTTGTTTGGCTTAAACGTTTTCTAGGAATTTATGGAGTTATTCTTTTCGAAATTTCTCTCAATTTTACTCAGGTGTCCGCTTGATTTTTTTCTTATAACTTTTCTGATGATCTGGCCTGTCCATGCTCGTTTCCGTGAAATATTTGATTATGTTTTTATTTGCATTCTACTTTTTCAATGCGCGTTTTCAATAACCTCTTTACATTTACAGTTCCACCTTCGATGTTTTCTTGTTTTATTTAGGTTGGTATTTTTTTTAGTCGTAATGCCTATTTTAGTTATCATCAATTCTTCGGCTTTCTACTTTCTAATATCCGTTTAAATTTGAATAATATATATATATTTTTTTTTTTAAATTTTGTTGTATAGTTTTTATTTATTCATGTTATCTTTTGTGTATATCGTGTATCACACTTCTTCTGTATATATATATAATGTTTATTGTCTATGCTTGAAAATGACGTAACTGTCTGAAAGCTTTGCAATAAAAAACTTAGTGATTAAACTGTGTTATGATTTTGTTTGGTTTATAATATATATATACATATATTAATATATAGAATCCAGTACCTTTTTTTACGACTGCTTTATTATTTTCCTTTTTAACTGTCAAAGCTAAACAGCACGATATTCATTTCTCTTCCCTTTTATTTCAGATTATTGATTCATTGTTGTTCTTTGTAATGGGAATTTTGTCTCATACAGAAAAGGTTCTATGACTGTGCTGTGTGTACCTATATGTTCGCGCAAAGGTACTTATAAATATATATATATATATATATATATATATATATATATATATATATATATATGTATATGTAAAATATTTTTAGTAGAAGATAATTGATGAATATCGTAGAAGATAATGTTCGAGTACTAACCCTGTTCCGAGTTTTCTCGTGGGAGTTCTACGACGATAAGTACACGATATTTAATCAACTACTAGCAAACGAAACGAACGGTCTCGACAGTTGTTTGTTTTTCACAATGATCGTCCGAATATAAATATTATCGCTGTTAAGGTTGGAATAATTTTTCTTTCATCGGCCGACACTGATTTTTCAGCAGTCGGAAACGTTTTCTCCCTGTCTATTTGCTTTTTATTCGACTATCGTATATTATCGAGAACAGAATTTTCCGTAAAACCGCACGGTCTTTTTTCTTTTAGTTCTGGTAGCTTTTCTTTCTAGTAGTAGTAGTAGTAGTAGTAGTAATATTTGTATGACTTCTTCAAATGTCGCCTTAGTTTATACTACTAGTTCACTAGCTGTAGGCTACTGTCGCACTTCTCCCACCACTGGTACAATTATTTTACTCTTACCGATACAATTTTAATTGCGTAGGATGTGCGAGACTAGCGTAAGGGAATGACTTCTCCAACGATGATATATTTTCTTTTCCGTTCTCTTAATTTACACCCCACCTTAATACGTTTCATTGCGACCTACCGTCGAACGGTTATTTGTCTTTTACCGTTTACATTTTTGCTTATTCGTGGGCGTACGATGGGAAATTGATTAAGGGATTTTGGGACACTGTGAAACAGTTTCGTAAGTTTAAAAAAAAAAATAAGCTAAAATTAAAATTATTCCCTTTTTGTGAATTGAACCGAATAAACGAATTAAAATTTGCTCATTCCATTTAGATCGTGGGAAAGATAATTTTGTAAAGGTATTAAAAAGGAGATTATCGGTTTCGACATTACGGGTAACGACCGACATCATTTACGCTATCAAGCATTTCACTTTCTAATGATATTCTACCGCCTCTTATACATAAAACTAATAAATATGTACTCGAGTAATTCTACGCTGGATTACCTGCGAAATTCTCTTGGATGTACGAATATTTCAGCATCTCTGGTAATTCTGAAGCCGATCATCTTGCTATAATCTCAGCTAGCATTAGATTAATAATAATATTTGGCATAAAAAATATTTAGTTTTCTTATAATTATTTTAAATTATAATTCCTCATGTTTTATGGTTCCTTAATATTCCAACGTTTCCTTATCTTCTTCGTGTTCTAATTACTGTTATTTCCCGTCTTCGTTTTGGAAATAATCGTATTTTCGCAAAAGCGAAGTTTACGAAACACACTTCTTTATTTAATGGGAAACGTATTCGTGAAGGTTACGCACAAATTAGTTTTGAATGGTGTGTCCAGGAAAAATCTATTCCCCGTCCAGATAAATTTGTTCTCAAGGAGCGCGGTGATTAAATTATCGGTGGTAAGCCCGTAGTTATTGCCCTCTATAATATTTGAAGACTGCAAATTGTGTAGAATAATGTGATGAAAGATAGAAACTTCAACATATATATATATATATATATATATATATATATATATATATAATATATACATATAATCAATTTAATTATCACAGTCACGTGACTTGACCTAGGAACTTCACTGAAAAAAGACTACGTGTAGGGTGCCTCAGCGATCAATTTTAGATCACACTCTATTTTAAACTACTCTGTGGTTAAGGTCATAGTTGTAGAATTTTGCAGTTCGAACGTATACTATAACTTACATTACATGCAGATTGAAACAATTTCTAGATATCTAGAGAAAGTTGTATGTTATTTCGACCTGGAGTTCTTTGTTAGCAAGTGCAGTTTCTCTGTATTTGTCGATAGTGAAATTGTTGATCATGTGACCTGTCCTATTATGTTGTCTGGGCGTATTAGACTAAAGTTCAAATATTTAGGAATAAATTTATTTTTCATTATAGTATGAGTACTGTGAACAAAATAAACAAGTGGGAATTTGATTCGTTGCTTTTGAGGTTGGCTTTTAGGGAGCGGTGCATACTATGCAAAAGTTTCATTTGGGGTTTCTGTGAATACGATACCCCTGTAGATGTTAACAAAACAAATCTACGTCTTATAAATAAATAACAGAGAAAATTCTTTAACAATCGCTTCTCTTTATAAAACTCCACCAACCTCGGTGGCAAGTTTTTTTTTTTTTACTATTCTTCACATCTAGAACTGACTAATATCGTCATTTACTAGATAGTAGTGATGACAGGATCATGATTATCAAGATCAGCCCATCAGCACGATCTCGATTTTATTAATTGAATTATTCACACCAGATCAACAACGTTTCTCCTTTTCAATCTTTATGTAAAAGGTTTAGTGCAAGAACGTTTTCATGTCCTTCCAGTCTGGACAAATGATTGGCGGCAGCTGATTTTATTTCTTCTGTAACGTACTTGATTTGTAAGTATTGATGTAACGTATAATTGGATACATACCAAGGTGCTCCCACCAGCGATCTCAGCGTCTTGTTTTGGTAGCGTTGAATTCTACTAATATTAATTTTGGACGCACATCCCATAGTTCGGCTGCGTACAACTATATTGGTTTTAGCACCAAAGCGACGTCCACAAATGAACTTCTGTTGTATTTTGGGCGATGGTTAGTGAACGAAGGAATTTTTCGTGTGATGTGAAAACTATTCGTAGGAATATTTATGAGTTCCTATGGTGCGTTTCCTCAAAATTAAAATTACACATTAAAAAAATGAAGCTTAATTTTTGCAATTCGTGAATGGTCCCTGATAAATTTCAATGTTACTAATTTAGATTTAAGCTGGTTAGTGTTATAGCGTCTGCAGTGTTCATTAAATTATACTTATGATACATAAAATTTGGTATCTGATTGTTCTGCTTTTTTCGACATTTGCGAAAACTATATCTTTCTACAGCTCGCTTATCGCTGACAAGAAAAACCATGTATTTTTTTCTCGAATATTACGTAAGAGCGATGGATCTCAAATTATCTCTGTTTAATGAGAAAGATTGTAGATTCTCTAATTCATCCGTATGCGTTGATTATACGGTACATTAAGTGAGCTAAGCATAACTGTCAATAATATAAGCACATTGGCAGAGGAATAACATACACATTTGTTACCTTTAAAGGCATTTAGTTTAACTTGTTCCTGCACAATATTCATTTACTGACCGAGTTGTTACATTCGATGATTTTTACCATAGTAAATTCTTACTCCTAATAGTATATGAAGCTCGAATACTGCTGAGCGGCGAAACCCCTATAAATAATATTAAACTCTGATGAGTAGTCAGTAGTTAACATATATTAAAATGATAAGTTTTTAAAGTGAAACTTCTACTGGCGTGTTATATATGGGGAGTTAACCCGCAAAACGAACAACAGGCGAGCGAAAACCACGATATATATATCCCGTTCGCATGTACCTACACTACCATTTTAACCGTCTTTCAAACCATGTTTTGTAGCATTAGACGCATCGATTTATACACACAGGTAGGCTTATTAATATGTGTGTGTGTGTGTTTATTTATATACATGTACACATGCATAAAAATTTAAAAAAAAAAAAACAATGTTGCGAATTTAGTTAAAACGTCTTTAAGTTTCACTTCCCTCTGCGCTCTGAGAAACAGGTGTTTTTTTTTTAACCTAAAACTGATTTTTTTTTATCTTCTTTTATTTATAGACGCTCGATTGCTAAGATTATTTGCGTCTATTGTTGTTGAGTTTATATTGCGTTAATTATTCCGGTGGTTGTAATAAACTTTAAGTATTCGATAGTTTGAGTACTATCCTGAAATAGGGTGTCTATTTTATAATCCGTTAGTTTACAGGTTAACTTTTCTTATTCGTAATTTTTGTACTCTAAGCTTAGTTGGTCGTTAGACGTTGAGCAGACAGGTGGTGGATCTTCGTTCAATAGATGTCGAGACGTGAGTATTGTATGCCCTAGGCGTAATCTAGTTAAAGCCACTCCCTCACGCCTGTTTTTTTTTTTTTTTTTTTTTTTTTTGGTGTGCTGTCATCCAATATCATAACTTTGGTTTTATTTGATAGAGGCGTGTACGCGTGCAATGTGTTTCCCAGTGGTTCTGATAGAGTACTGTGATTTTCTGTTTGATGGTTGTGTGTAAATCAGTTAAGTGGGAGGCTTTAATTATTTTCAGGTTTCCCTGGAGTGTTTTAGCTGCTGTATATGTATTTTCATTACCTAAAATTCCTGAGTGAGCTGGTGTCCAAAGGAAGTCCAACATTATTCTGCGCATTTAATTTGTATATAATATATTTTAAGTTGTTATCGTCGTTGTTATTAGATTTTGGATATAGTACAATGCACTGATTGAATCAGTGTACACAACATATTTGTTAGGAACCGTTTGTTTTAGAATGTATTTTACACATTTATAAATTGCAGTAAGCTCAACTGTATAAACGGAAGTTATTGCAGGCAGTTGGCATACGTGAGTGTTTCATTGTTTGCAAGGAAAGCGGCGGTAGTTCTGTTTAAAGATCTAGATACATCCGTATATATTTATATGTGGTTCGCGTATCTTTGATTGAGTAATGTATGCGGAGTAGTGCTTTTAGTATAATCATTTAATTCTGTCTTTATTGTTATTGAGAAGTTTATCCAAGGTGGAAGTTTTGGAGGGTTATTTATTTTAATACTTGGTAACATATATTGAAGATAGTATGTTTCTTGCACTCTGTGACATAGGTTTGGATGCGTGAGGTTTGTTTTGAAATAAATGTTGGAACTTACTCGTTTGTAAATTTGAATAAGCTTGGTTGGAGGGGTTACTTTATTAAAGTATTTTAGAACAAGTATTTGCCTTCTGTATTTGAGTGACAGTATGTTGGATTTGACATGCAATGATGGGATGGGGCTTGTATGAAAAGCTTTTAGTGCTATTTTAAGGGCTGTATTTTGGACAGTATCCAGGCTTGTAATAGTGCTCTGTGCTGCGGTATCATATATTACACTAGCATAATCTAATCTACTTAATATAAAAGATTTGTATAAAAGAGTATGTGTTTTTCTGTCAGCTCCCCATGAGATGTGCTTAAGAATTTTCAACATATTTAATTTTGGTGTACAACTTATTTTCAGCTGGTTTTTTTTTCCAGTTCAGCTTCCTGTCTAAAATTAGTCCTAGTATCTTTAGGGAGTCTATTTCTATCTGAGTAGCCTATTTGTAAACAAGAAGTGAGCGATTTATGTTATTTGTGGAAAGAGATATGTTTGGTTTTCGACGTAGAGAAAGTAAAGTCCTGAGTTGTAGCCCCTTTATTTGTGTTATTTAATTTTAATTCCTCTATGTATTTTATTTCACAGTGTGAATAATAAATGATAAGGTCATCGACATAAATGCGGTAATTTACTGGAGATGAAATGTGATGTTTAATACTTGTCATAGCTGTTATAAATAGTGTGGGACTAATTACGGCGGAACCTTGTGATAGTGCCATTTTCTTGTATTTTAGAGTATGAAATGTGTTCGTTTAATTTTACACGGAATTTTCTGTTGTTTAAAAACTTTTTAATAAAGATTTGATGGAATGTTTATGTGATGTTTACACAGCTTATCGAAGGCTTTCTTTAAGTCAAAATGACTAATGTAATTTTATTTAGAATTAAATTTTCCTTTATTTCGGATGTTAACTTAATTAAATCCTGAGCACCTTTTTATTTTCTAAATCCTCTAATAAGTTTAAAATTTCTAGGTGCCAGAGTAGTCTGCTGTTTATTATTCTTTCTAATAATGTGCACAGAGTTTTTGTGAGCGAATGGTCTGTAGCTAGTAGGGTGTCATTTTTATTCGGTTTTAGAATAGGGATCAGATGAGCTTCTTTTCACATTTCCGGGGAGGAGTGATTTTCCCAAAGAGTATTGAAAAAGTGAACTATTGCATTTTTCGATTTAGCATTCGGGCGTTTAATCATGTTTATGTGGATGCCGTCAGGCCCGGCGGCGGTTGGGCGCATTTCTTTTAGGGGAGTGATTAAATTCTTCGTTAGTTATAGCAATATTAAGGTTTTGACGAGTGCTTAAGTTAAAATCGAGAAAGTTAAGTTGTTTGACTCTTCCGAGGGTTTGATTTTTTTGATATCCTCGAATAGATAATTGTCAGACGACACTTCGTAGAAAAAGTCGGCTAGGATATTTGCTATTTCCTGTTTATCATCTATGATTCGTGAATATGTTGGTAGGAATAACATTCTGTAAGTTGATCGTATTTAATATACAATAGGTTATCGGATTATGAGAATTATTCTTCATTGTATTATTTCTTCCCTTTCTCGGGAAAATCCTATGAAATAATATGGAAGGATAAATTTGGCGACTAACTAATTGCGCCTTGTTTTTCCACAGCGTGTATAACAATATCGAGTCCATCAACTATATTTTGCGTCTACCTGATGATATATATATATAATACATTGTGTTGTCGAATGAAACACACGGCGTTCTGTGTTTTCTTAATATCAAGGAAGGCCGTTTATTAAAATTGTATTTCCATTATCACAGAAGATTCTGATCACACTAGGATTTCATTCTTTATTTCTTTTAATTGTTTTCAATTCTTTTGCAAACCTATCGCTTATTTTCCATTTTTTTTTTTTTTTTTTGTAGTCTTTCCCCATCTAAGCCAAACTTTTCTTAAAAAACGTATCTGCTTACACCCTTTTCTTATATACAAAAACTCCCTGAAAGCTTTCCCCTCTATACGAACTGCAAATCATTCGAAATAAATGTTTAAACTGTATACTAAATGCGCGTCGTTATCCGAGGCAGACAGAACGCGCGATTACTTGAAATTATCACCCTGTATATTAGATATTTTGTTTCAAATATCAAGCAACTTTTCCAATAGTGAATCTTTATATATCACGATATTTCTCGATCGGTAATTACGATTCTGGCGAGTAAAATTTATGTATACTTAGTATAAACATAAACGTATTAAGCGTAATTTATTATAAGCTCGTTTAATCTTAATACTTATTATTTTGTTAACTATTTTCCAAGTTGCAGGTTTTTATATCAGTTTTTCCTGCGGTTGAATTTATATTTACTTCGTAATTAATTTTTAGTTGGAATATGATAATTTTGTTTATTACAAAGGATGTATCGCGATGAACTTGTTAGTTTTTTTTTTTTTTTAATCCTCTTCTTATCAGGTACTGACAATTTTATGTCATCAACCGGATGTTGTCTCTTGAGAACGCACTTGACTTCTTGAGAATATGCCCATTAGCAATGTATCAATTTATTTTGAAATGGCTATAGGCTATATCCAATCCCTCATCCTTCTTCTTTTCAATCTTTTGACCTTTGTTGGTTTCTTCAACAAATTATCTGCTAGTGGGTTTGTGTGGTACTGTAGTCTCCATATATGTTTTTGAATCGCTTCTTGAATTACCTAGTCTATGTACTTTATATTTAGATCTACATGTAGCGTACGGTTTGAGACGTACCACGGTATAGCACGTAATACCCTGTTTTGATACGTCTGAATTTTGTTAACTTTGCTTTTGGACGCACAGCCCCACAGCTCCACTGCGTATAGCCATACAGGTTTTAATACTACGTTGTACAGTAGTAATTTGTTTATAGTATGAAGTTGTGAATGTGGACCAAGCAACCAGTACAGCTGTTTAGTTTTTATGTTCAACTCCGTTTTCTTCGCTCTAATATGCTGAGCCCATGTTAAAGTTTGGTCTAGGTGAACTCCTAGATATTTTACCGCTCGACTTTCTTCAATTTTCCTACCTTTGATAAAGATTTTATATCTGTCGCGAACAATTCTCCTTTTAGTAAATATAATGTGGGTACTCTTGGACGACTCGTTTATTGTCAATTTCTATTTGCTCGACCAATTTTCAATTTCATTGACTGCACTTTGCAAGATTTTATTTGATATTTGCGGAAGCTTATGTGAGGCCATTATTGCCGTGTCATCAGCAAATGTTGCTACACTCGCATTCCTTGGTACCGGTATGTCAAAAGTGAATATCGAGTACAACAAGGGACCAAGCGCGCTTCCTTGGGGTACGCCCGATTTAATTTTTTGAATTTGAGATTGTTCATTATCGTATATTGTGTATAATTTTCGATATTTGTTTATACTTAAGTTAGATCAATTTTGACAACGGACACTTTTGTATATAATTACTAAGGTCGTATACTAGAAAGTTAATCATTATTTAATGCATTCACATTTATTCGCGGATAAATTTTATTTCTTCTTCTTCTATATTGTTATTCGTTTTTAATGTAACTTACTACGGTGGTTTTATTTTATAGGTTGACCTAGAGAACGAACGGTATTGTTGTTTTTTGAATAACTCGAAAATTACTCGACCAAAATTTTTGAATGAAATTTTATTTAAACATAGAAAAACGAGAGATTAGCTTACAACCATTTGTGGAACACGATATCGTTCGGATGACCGTCATTTGTAAGAATACATTCAGTCTTTAGCAAATATTTGAACACTTTTTCGAGCGTAGGTCGTTGAATTTTTGAAATTTCTTCAAAAATCCGAGTTTTCAAGTCTTTCAGATCCCGTGGACGCGTTTTGTAAACGCAGCTCTTAATACCCTCTCCTAAAAAAATCGCGTAACTTTGAATACTCTCTTTGCACTGTCGTGATTAATTCACGCCGTAAATAACGTTCCACGCAAAACGTGCGTTCTTTCTCCGTTACAAGACGCCGTGATAAGTAAAACTGGACAAAAAAGAATCTCTCGTAAAAGGGAGCACACGGTATTGTAGCGATGTTACCAACTGCGCTATTCAAAAAACAAAACCGTTATTCTGCTCTGAGTCATCCTATATCTCCTAAAAAATATGTTGGGCATCGTTTTCTTACAGGCGAATAAATCGTAATTTTTTTTTTTAAATACTCTATCCTCAGAGGATGAAATATAACAATGTTAAAATTATACGAAGAATAATTTGCTAACTTTATGGAATTAGTCTTAGCATATGACAAGAAATTGTTGGCTGCTGCATCCACTCAATTTTGTTATATGGAATCGAAACTATGCCTTTAAATAAAAAACAGATAAATCGATATGAGGCTGTAGAAATGTGGCTCCATCGAAGAATGTTGAGAATCCCATGGACGGCCAAAATATCAAATAAAGATGTTTTTAAAAAGGCTAATACATTGAAAAATCACATTATACAAAGGAATGTATCATATTTTGACCATATCATCAGGGGCGAAAAATATGAAGTACTCCAGATGATAATGGAAGGGAAGCGAAGTCCTGGAAGAAGGAAAACAGATTGGCTGTAAAATATAATAAGCTGGACAAACAAGTCCTCTCTACAGCAATTACTGACAGATGCAAGACAGCGCAAAGTCTGATCCATCGATTAGTGATAGCCTACGCTCTGTGAAGAGTATGGCACGATGATGATGATGATTATATATATATGTTGTGTGTTTGTATATTGGCTTATTTTATGTAAACTTGTTATTTACTGATAGAAATTTCCTATTATTGTTTAATTCCTACGTTATCGATCAACTCGATGTCCATTGTTTACAGACGATTTGCACGCTTTGTCAACACGACCGTTCATTTAGACACAGTTCGGTTTTATACCGTATATGTCTTTATCGAAGCGTTAATTTCTATTGTTCATATTTTAAGCTTTCAATTGCTAGGACATGAACTACGCTCTGTATACGTGCGCGCTATGTTTCGTAGGATATTATTAAGCCCAAAACAGAAAGGTTGTACACGTTGCAGCTTCTTTATTTATTTATTAATTTTTTATATTATCAGTATTATAATGGATTAATTAATTTGTCGTGGTCGCCGGTTAATAATATATTTATGTGAATTATAGTATTTGTTACGTCACCCGTATCGTCGTCAGGATGTGCCGATCTGAGGGCTTTAACGTCAGTCGTACTGTAATTAAACTTTTTTTTTCTGCTATGGTCTACGCCTAGCCTGTCTAGACTAGCAGTAGATATTATCATAAGTAAACTCAATTCAATCATTTATAGCCCATCCATTGATGGAGTAACGAATTACTGAAATAGTAGTCGATTCTCTCTCTAACCCATTATATTGGCATGTGCTTGAATAAAGTCGCTGACGAGATCGGTCTAACTTTCTCGAATTCCTCATAAAACGCTCGAACGTTCGTCCTTCCGTTGTTTATTACGCAATCTATTGACGTTCGTATTTGCGATTGTCGACTTATTAAGAGATTTCTGGGTTTTGTAAACGGCGGTCGAAATTATAGAAGCTATTAAAGAAACGTTAAAACAAAATCATTCCTAAAAATATTTTAAAAATATAAGTCGGTCATTACCTCTGCTAATATATTGTCGCTTCTTTCTCCGTCTGGGAAATTTTCCGCATAAACCGCACCTCGAAGTAGATTTTCTATTTATGTACTGCTAGCTTTTGTTCGTCAGTACCTTTCGAAAATAAATAAACGAAGCGAACTGAAAAAACAAAAGAAATGACAAAACGCGGATGAAGTCGCTTATTGTTTTGCGTCCATAGGGATATTTCTTTTTCCGCGAGTGTACAGTTCGAACGTTCAATTTTTTTCAATTTTCATAACGGGCATTTGTTTATATATATTTATTTGTACACTCCTGTATATATATATTATTATATATGTTAGATTTTTATTTCGATTTTTTGAATTTTTCGTTACGTCCTAAAAAAAAATGCTGGATATAGAAATACTTCCAGAGTAATAAAGTATTTTCAAGGAAAATAACAATTTTTCTTTGCTTGGGGCTGCATGAATTTTCCAAAACCAGCTTTCGTTCAATTTATTATTATTATTATTATTATTATTATTATTATTATTATTATTATTATTATTATTATTATTATTATTACTATTACTGTCGTCATCAAAGCGGGAGAACATCGCGTGTGTAGAACAAAGTAGAAAATTAGGCCGCGAGTAGTAGAGTAGCTAACGAAGAAGGGTGAGCTACATTTATAAGAAGAAGAAGAAGCGAAGAAGAAAATGTCAGCGAGCTCGCCTATGAGCGA
Organism: Coronaproctus castanopsis; assembly: GCA_032883995.1. Lineage (NCBI taxonomy): Eukaryota > Metazoa > Arthropoda > Insecta > Hemiptera > Monophlebidae > Coronaproctus > Coronaproctus castanopsis. The sequence continues at coordinate 63,265,769 of CM065052.1, read as the reverse complement.
GGTGAAGGAAATTATTTTATAGCGCAGCCGCAGGCAAAGAAGGAGATAGCATTCGCGTAAAATTTTTCAGAATTATGAAGTCACCGGATGGAAATACCTCAAATTCGGCAACCCGGTAAATCGAACTAATGAAGGAAGAAGTGTAATGCGTGTGTTTGTGTATTTCGTACGTATTTTATATATAGTGTAACCGTAAAATCTCGTTGGTAACTCGTCGTAATCGTTATCAGCATCAACTTCTTGGTCGTTGTTTTTTGATTATATTCGTCTCGGTTACCCTTTTTCCGCAATTTATTATATCACTCCGAAAATTCCTCGTACGTACATCAAACGACGTTATGTTAGTCGTGACGACGATTATAACGTCTGAAAGATTTTTCATTTATTATTCACATTTTCACTTCTTTTCGGATGTTGTATAATAAATAAACTTATTCGATGATGTTAGCGTAATGAAGAAAAATAACAATTACTAAAATTTAGGGTAAACGGTGTAAAATACAGTAAAAGGTGTAATCCGAGAATGTATACTGTCACCGATTTTGTGTAATGTAAATTATGAAAGTACTCGACGAGTTGAACAAAATATATCTAAATTACGATATGCAGATGATGGAACACTTATTGAGATCCATTTGGGCGAAATGGAGCTACTATAAGGAAAAGTTAAGAAAATGGGTCGTTCTAAATAAATGATTAATAAAAAATCACGATATTGTAGACAGAGGAAAACTGTTAGTAATGATAACGATTTTACAGGATACGAAATAGTAGAAAATTATACATAATTAGGATTACTAATTACGAGTGAAGGTGCTACGGAACAAGAAGCAAAGCGCAATGATAAAACTAAGATAAGATGGTTCTATTAATATATATACGTTAAAGTAAAATTCGTACCCGATGATAATGTATCGAGCTGAATCGGGGACTTTAAATAAAACCCCAGCATGGTGCGACTTAATAGTTTTGACAAGTGATTTTGAAGGAACTTACTTCTCACAGACTGTGAAACGGACAAATGAATCAATAAGTCTCCTCCTTCGAGTTTGATAAAATATCTATTAATCTAATTAAAGAGAACAAAAATTTCTTCATACAACTGCTCACATTTTTATTCAATCAATCAGTAATAACGGGAAAATTTCCAAAGGTATTAAAATAGTGATGATAAACGTAACGTTGCAAATTACAGACCTATTTGTATACTTTCTACGATTTCGAAAATATTTGAGAAATGTGTTAAAAAGATAATTCTAAACTATCTGCAAAAGTTAAAATACTTCAGTGTGTAAACCAATATCGGTTCTTGTCGAACAACGGAACTGATAACGCAATTTTTCAACATCTAAAGTATATTACTGAGAATGTTGAGGACGGCCACTCTGCTATTGCTGTTTATTTCGACTTGCGTAAAACGTTCGACACTTTAGATCGTAATATTTTGTTGAGGAAATTGTATGCTTGTGGAATAAGAGGAAATATGTACAATCGGTTTCGAAACTTATCTAGTAAATAGGCATTACATCACAAAAGTGAAACATATTCAGAGTGAAAGTGTAACTCAAACTTGGATCCGAGTTGCACAAAACAATAATCATTGGAAATGGCTGGAACATGCCTACAACAAGCAGTGGGTTGATATAGGCGTAACGTAACGCGAATCTAAATTAAAAACGAAAAGCTGCGAAGACGGAATAATAAAGAGACGTATAATTTTGTTAAGAATTTCATCGAAATTCGTTTAATTCTTCGAATACAGTCTCGATTTTTCTACGTAAATTTTACTATTCTTATTTTTTCGTGTTACCGATCTCGTCTGTTAGCAATAATCGCGGACAACGACTTCGTGTCATTATCCTCTACCGTCATGGCAACCACGAATCTATCAGTTAGATGCGGTGTGAGGACACCTGTCGTATTAAGTTATAATTTTTCATCTATCCTATTCTATCCTACCGAGCGGAATTATTAAATAAATAGGGATAAAACGGATGTTGGTTTGTAAGTAAGGATGCTGTACAAATGACAGGAAATGTCCGTATAGAGGATGCGACTGCGACGACGAAATAGATATTGTTGTTAACAGTATTCTGTTACCTGCCTCATATATGTGTATATATATATATATATATATATATATATATATAAATAGTGCCGCAGTATCACGTTACCAGAGAAGTTAAAAGAAAAATAATCCAGCTAAGCAAGAAGGGTGCAAAGTAGTAGACCTTGGATCAAAAGCGATAGGAAATTATATTAACGGTTACAGCCATTTTCCTCTATCATTATGAAAATAAAAGCAAACTGTAATAAGCTGGCTTTCCTTCGTGTAGTTTAAGAATTCGAAACGTCTTTTTAACTGCGCCAAAATTAGCCCAGAAACTTTTCCGCTGTTGCAGTCTTTTATTGCGCAGGTACGGTTATAACGTATTTATCGTTCGAAGAAGAATCGTCCCGTTCGGAAGTATGATGACCTAAAAATAATTCTCGGTTAAGGCGAATTCGTTTTCCAAGTTTTAATTAAAAGAAATATTACGTCATCCCCGACCGACTCCCGCCGTCGTTTTACTACAATTACCTCGAATACAGTCGTTTTATTTCGCATACCCGTAAATAAGTTATTAAATAGTCGGGGGATGTAACTTCTTCTTTCTGTACTAGTGGAGGCTGCGACTGCAGGTGTGTCGTTCGAATATATTCGCCGGCGGAATTCGTCATTTTACATCGAATCTGATAGTTCTATGTTATTTACGTTACTTATTTCAACGACAATTTTTAAACGCGTAACGATTACATAAACACATTTATTTTCCGTAAGATTTGTATTATTATATTTTTTAATTTTGATCCCGCGTAATAACGTCAAAGATTTTTTAAATTTTATTTATTATATTTTCTAAACCGGAATATACGCTTCTTTGATCGAATTTATTCGGAATTTTTTGTCTTTCAAGATAATATACAATACGTTGTTTTGCGTACTTTTCGACATTGTCAAATTTGTTTAAATACACGAAAAACGTATACCTAATTTAGGCGATTTATATTGTTTGTATTTTGCGAGGAATAATTTTTTTTTAACAATATAATCCTACTATTCTTCTTAGTATTATTTTTTTTAAATTTATTATTTTTTTTTTCTTCTTTTAACCGTGCTATGTACTGCAACAAGGGCCAGACGCACGGAGAAAGGAGACAAGGAGACTTTAGATTATATAGATCGTATGATTTAAGGAAAAACAGGAGTCTTTTTTCAGAGGAAGGTACGTTTTGAAGGATTAGTTGAAGAGATATAGGCATGTTTAGAGAGGAGCGAATATTTGCATATAAAGGACAGATGATTAATATATGTAGGATAGTTAATTGAGTGTTACAAAAGTGACAGAGAGGAGGGCTCACTTGTTGCAGCAAATAAGCGTGTGTTAACATGGTGTGACCCATACGTAGGCGAGACAAAACCACTTCATTTCGTCTTCCAGGTATAGTAGTCACAGATGGTTTTGGAACTGTTTTTTCCGTTGATATGTCGGTCCATCTCTGGATCCACTGCTGTTGAATACCGGATATGAGGAATGTTTGAACATCACTGGCAGGTGCTGGAATTTTTGGAACTGGACCCATGAAGCACGATAACTTGGCAGCTTTGTCGGCTCGCGTGCTGATGCCTAGATTCGCATGGCCTGGTATCCATGCTATGCAGATCTGGTTTTTCCAACCATGACATTCTTCCATGATCAATTTTACGAATTCATGTTGTTTTTCTGAGTGGCGCTGTATACGATTGACCGCATCTAGAGAGTCTGTGCAGATTAGTAAGTTTGAGTGTTTGGTATCTGGTACCGTTAGTGTTAAAAATATGCTGTATAATTCACACGAAAGCACACTGAATGTTGATGGAAGAGGAACATGGATAGTAAAATTTTCGTGTACTAAAGCGCATCCACAATTATCGCCTTTTTTAGCTCCATCTGAGTAGTAAACTGTAAAATCATTATATTTAGCCAGTAGTTGGTTGAAGTTCAATGATAGATTGGAGTTAGATGTGGTGGTATTTGTTTCTGTAAGCGACGTGTCTGTCTGGATATTGGAACACCACGGTGGTGTTTAGATTTGTAAATTGCTGGAAGAGATGTGAAATTAAGTAAAATTGATTGGATTTTGTAATGGATAATATCTTTAGCATGAGGCTGATTATAAGATGCAGATGTTGTTAATTTTGTAGGTAAGTCTGGAATCGATTGTAAACGGACCAAGAATTTTAGTAAAAGACTGTCTCTGTGTAAATCAGGCGGTAGCTCACCTGCCTCACGATAGAGATTAACTATTGTAGTGGACCTGAAAGCTCCAAGAGCCAACCGTAAGGCAGCGTTGTGAATCGGATTAAGTGAACGAAGAAGTGTGATTTTTGATGAGGAATATGCTGGAAATCTATAGTCACATTTGGATCTTATGAGTGTACGGTAAATCTTCAGCAATGAAGATTTGTCTGCTCCATAAACAGTATGAGATAATTTCTTCATTAAATTAAGTCTTTTCATACAAGACATCTTCAGATAGTTTATATGGTGTATCCATTTCAGCTTGTTATCGAACGCTAGTCCCAGATACATAATTGAGTCGGGAGTTGGAATTTGTGTGTCATCTAATTTCACTGTAAGATGATGGTTACAAGATCGAATTCGGCAAAAGTGCATAGCTTTTGTTTTTTGAGTTGAAGACCATTTTTTTCGGACCACATAGACAGATTATTTGTTGTTTCTTGGAGCGCAGTTTCTCCTAGAATTTATATCGCACCGCTACAGATACTAGTAGCACGGTTTACTTTAGAAATTTAACTACTACATAAGCGTAAGATAAAACCCGTATTATGACACGGTCATCGGTTTGTTAGAATTCATTTTTTCTACTTCTGTCGCGATTCGACGTCTATTCCTGAAAGAGCTCTCATTTTTGCGATAAATACGGCGGTTACTTGTTTTGTGTTAGGGTAATTATACCAGACTGGAAACGCGTACTCTGCCACAGAGATGCATTTCGGATTCAGCACCCTAACTACCAACAAGTGTCTTTAGGATACCATTCCGAGTAGCAATTTTATTATTTTAACGGCTATGTTCTTCTTTTTATATTTTTCGATTTTATTTACGCGTTTTAATCAGTTTGTTAGCCGATTCTGAAGGAGAAAGTGCAACGTGTTACGTGGAAAGTACAGTTGTAGTATTATTTATACGGGTTAATTTTTTTGGCTTTATTCGCAGGTGGTCGCCGAATCCTGCGGTAGCGCGCGACATATTATTCGTTAGGTAAGTTTGATTTTTATTCCATTATTTCTAAATTCCTCTCTGTTCACCGGTTCAGTTTTTCTTTTTTTTTTCTCTTTAAATTAATTTTAAATCATTTTATATTTGTAATTGCAATGATGACGCGACGTTGCTTATTAACTAATTTTATTATCGGGAAAACTGAACTTCACGATCTTTATCGCATTTGAAGATACAACTTCCGACGACGTCTAAATTAATATCAATTAATTAAACTATTAATTTGGATTATGATTATTTTAACTATTCTGAAGTCAATCGTACATTTTAACTTCTGACGACTTTCTAATTGCCGAATTGCGTATCCGAAAGCTACTGATTCTTTTCCCGTTTATTTTTATTCTGAACTCGTTGTTCTGTAGTCCTATCGTCTGTATTTATACATCTCGCACCATAGTAGCGTTGTTATTCGTGTCATTGATCACTAGCTACGCGACATTTTCTTACTACTTTCTTCGAATCGTTCGTATTGGTATCGATTATTGATGTATTTTAGATTTTTATGAAAATTTAACGAAATTTAATTTTTTCACAATACGCATCGTTAGCGTTACTTCGTTTAGTACTTTTCAAATTATATTTTAATCATCTCGGAGGTTTCCGCTATTGTTCTCTTACTTTTTTTGCACTGCCACTTATGTAATAATCTTTTATCGTTCCCTTTTCTCCTTTTCAATTTCAAATCAAGTCGGTCGCTTCTTCGGTATTATTTATTAAGTCGAATTTTTCATCATTTATCGATTTGAATTTCGGTCGTTTACAACAGAAGTCGACTTACTCGGTCATCACCTGATGCGTGTTTTATATTTATTTATTTTATATTTATTTATTTTGTCGTGTTATGTTTAGACTGACGAGAATTTCATCTTTGAAGCGTTACAATCTCTTTCTGCATCCGCACTAAACGAATATTAGTTGAAATAGATTCCCCGGTATATGTTTCCGAATAGAACGTGTTCTCGGGTGTTGCTTAAACACAGTACTAATAATGATCACTAGGCCAAGTTGTCGTATATATATGTATATATATATATATATATATATATACATATCCTTGCTTAAGTAATATCCGGTAGCCTAATAATACAATAGAGACAGTGAAAACTTGACAATCAAGTCCTCCGGTATTACCGCGTGTTCAGTTTCAAACCGACTGTACTGTTTACTTTTTGAAAGAATTAATCCGTCGAAATCGTCGAGAAGATGTGAAAAATTCTGAATTTTACTTTTTTTACTTATTATTTTCATTTCGAACAGGGTGGTCTCAACAATGACAATGATAATGATGATGACTTGCTTTTTGTTGTCGTTGGTGATAGGTCGAGAATTTCGATGTTCATCTTTTCCCAACCGTGAACTTTCATCATTCACGATATCTCACCTTAGGAATTATTTTTATGCTTCATTCTTTTCATAAACGAATTTACTTACCCTCTCGTAAGTGTAGCTTCATTTTGACTTTTTTAAAGTGTGCTTAACTCCTTCCTATTTTATATATATTTATATATATATATTTATATATATATTTATATATATATATATATATATATATATATATATGTAATACGCATCAAGGACGTTATTGTTAACCATGTAATAATAATAATAACAACAATAACAATTTCAATTTATTTCAAATTACACTTCCATTACAAATATACATCAATGACATAGGGTATATGAATATCGATAATTATCGGCTATGTGCATTATTGCCCCGTTCTATATGCATACGCATGGTTGGTTGTTCTCCGCGTTTTTATTTGTGTATCACAACCGGCTTATACGTTACACCCTCCTCATCCTCAGTGCAGACGAATCATCTACGCAAGCGGATATATAGTCAACACTGATGAAGGACTGGCACGTGCTCCTTTTACAACAGCGTGCGTTAGTACTACAAAATGAACAATAGTAGCAGTAATAGTAGTAGAGATTAATGTACCGACGTGCAGTAAATACGTAAATGAAATGCATGATTACGATAATGATGATCATGATAACGAAAAAGAAATGGTTCTGTTCGCCTTTCAACAGCAGAAAGTGTGATAGAGAAAGAGTCACACGAAGAAACGCAAAGCTTCCTTCGGTTCGAATGGCCCAGATAATCGAAGGAAGTAATAATCGCTTTTTATCAATTCAAGTAAACGAAACGGCAGTTTACAACGAGTTATTTACACAACAAAGGAGGAAGGTATAAATTCCGCCTATTGTGTACTCTTATTAATAATCGAGCTGATATGAAACACAAAGATGAAATTGAAATATTTAAATTGGTGGTTAAATCAGATTTTAAAATGCGCGTAATCGGAAACAGAAAACTGTTGTATACAACGACAACTGACGATTATGATTCTTTATGAAATTTATTGATGGGTCTGGGTCGTCAAATTTACACGCATTTACAAATGGTTCTGAAATATACACTGGAATATCTGAACAAAAAATTAAGCAAGTCATATATGCCTGTAAGTTCGATTTCACAGTTTAAATACAAAGATAATTCAGAAGTGACGCATCAGCTTTATTTAGTTACTTTCCCATTCGGTACGGATATCAGAAAAGTTCTCTCTATAAAAGCTGTATCACACTGTATCGTTTCATGGGATAGATACACACTCAAAAATGGAGTTGTCTAATGTTTTAAGTGTCAGTTGTACGATCAGGTCTCAGCTAACAGTAATCTGCGTACCACGTGTATGAAATACGGATAAGCACATTCAAGTAGAGAATGTATAGCGGATGTTTCAATGATAAAATGCGCTAACTATAATCAAGCATCAAATTGTAGGGAATGCGAAATTCGTAAAAAAGTGGAATCACGGAAATTAAATAATCGTAACTTAGTAAAAAACGTTAAACCTATATATTAACCACTAATACTAATATGAATAATAATAGAACGTTCGCGGAGATAGCTTGAGGACTAGAAGTTCTACATCCACGGAGGAATCTAACATGCCAGTATTTACTGGTTTATTGGATTTAATAAAAAAAGTAAACTTAAATAAAACATTTGCAGCCATAAAATTAATTACCGACGGTTTAAATAACTTAAGGAACATTGTAAACAAAATTTAGGTAATAGTTGAAATTATTTTAATAAATTTTTACAATTAAAAAATTTTATTTTGCAATAATGATCGATAATATTAAACTCTGAGGATGGAGTGCGTATTTCGTTAAACATAAATTAAACGAATTTATTAATTTCATGTATGAAAACAAAATAGACATATTGCTGCAGTGTGTGAGACAAAATTATATCAGAGCATTTCAATCAAATGTCCTGGTTATTGTATTTATCGCATTGATTGAACAGGACTCAGTGGAAATATTTGTGTCAGATACACTCCAACAACATGCTGCACCAACGATAACACTAAAATCTTAATACGAGAGACACCTGTTATTTGACTTTTTCTGGAAGACAGTGAGTTTACGGATTTTGAATTTCCTGTCCATTAAAAATGACGGATAAATTTTGGTAGGTTGCCTCGAAAATCACGTCTGTGAAGTGCGCTTAGTATAGAGCAGATGTCGAAAAAGGCACGTATGGTATGTTAGTGTGTAGAAAATCCATTCTGGATTTCCTGTTGTAGGCGTATTTATCAACAGTAGAACGTCCTTTCCTAAAGGCATTTTGTAGATTATCTAGATTGTTTTTCGCGATCAACATTAATCTGCTGCCAACAATTCTCTCCATTACCTTGCATAAGACGCATGTCTATAAGGCTGTAACAGGCTGGGTCATATTGTTTCTTGTTGTTTTTTAAGATTTCTGGACCAGCTGCTGAATTTCTTAAAGATTTTAAACATCCTGGTGTGTAATATCTACGTTGTACGGTTCATTAATATCTGAATCAAAGTTGAGGACATCTTCTGGGAGTTTATGATGTATTTTTATGTTGTTTGTTGCGTAGTGTTGGTCTGCCAGTATTTCAGCCTATTCTATTACTATCGTATACCAATTCACCAGCTGGAGTTTTAATTGTAGTTATATAACTAATATTATTCGTTACTTTCCTTATCTTGTCCCATAGTAGTAGACAAAACTTTGTCAGACTTGTTTTTTCCGTTGTATTTATGTTCATCTGAACAGAGCTCTGGGGCTTTTTTGGACAGTACGAGATTTTCATAAGTCGGAAATCGTTTATATCTACTTAATAGTTTGTTCCCTTTTTGTATCGTACATTTGCACGATTCATTCCAACAGGGGAATCGCCGTTTTTTATAATTTGAATTGCTTTTTGGTATATGTAAATCAGCCGATGATACGATGTTCTGCGATATTTCGTTAAAAACTACTCCAATCAGCTTTATTAATTTACAATTGGAGTTCCGATCGTGTCGCCTGCGATAATTGTAAAATAGTTCGTAATTTTTGGAAAGTGATCGCTTAAGTATAACTTTTCGCTGACGTTCCACTGTAATAAATGGTTAATTGCGGAACTAGATAATGTGAAATATATCGCTGATGTGATTTGTAGACGTTGAATCTGGTTGCATTTCCTGTGTTTAAAAAGCTTATGTTTGTATCTGCAAGGAGCTTTTCTATTATTTAACCTCTGCTGTTCGTAAATCTGGATTCCCAGATGATGTTATGACAATTAAAGTTTATGTATGGTCTTGGGAGTTGCTCAACTAACTCTTTTAAGTTTTCGAGGCGTATTGGATCGTTTTCGTGTAAATGGACCGTGCATTACAGGGCTATTTGTAATCAGTTTCACTGCGATTGCTTGATATTGAGTCCGGATGCTTATTTCTTATCTTTCGACAGTACTGTGTACAAACACTCTTCCTTTTTAACTGCCTGCAGTTGGGAAGTCTTTCTTTTTTATATTGTAGTATTTTCATTTAATATTGTGGCTACAGTTTAGTTTCGTTTCTTGCGGGAATAATACTGTTGTCTCCAAATCGTGAATGAGTATTTGAAGGTAGGGCCATTTGGTTTGGACGCTGTGTAAATTCCAAGATATGATGTCAATCATTGCTATAGGTAATTAGTGTCGATTTGCAAGACCATTTCTTCATTATGTGGGTTATGATCCGTCCGAGTCCGTGGGTAGATAGACTTTGTAGTTCTGCAACTGCTTTTAATCTTTTTGGAAGCCAGGTTAATTACCTTTTTGCATCGCTGTTTACGTGGGGATGGATTTATTCTACCGTACATACAGATAATTCCTGTAAGCTGAGTCATGTATGATTTGACATATTCGATTTTATCTTTTTTAATTTTAAAATCCTGTATTAGCTTTACAAAGTCGGTAGTAATAATTGGGCATACACTGAGTTCAGATAATCTTAACGCTTCAAGTTGCTCCTGCATCAACTTTATTTCGTCATTATCAAGGCTCAATTTAGTAGTTTCATTTTCTAGTTTAGTCGTTTTCTTCCGACTATTTTTATTTTTATGTTCCATATTTAAGAGGCTGTCTTTTTCTACAGCAATATATTCAATAACAGACGATGATATTATGTCTGGTTTAATTTGGAGATTTTCTGGATCAGAGTGTGTTCTATTAGATGAGGACGTCTGTGTTTTCAGTAGTGATCTGCTTGTTTCTTTATTCGGGGTAAAAATCATTACTTGTTGTGAGTTCTATTGACGTAGATGGATTATGATATTCTGCTTCATCTGTAGATTAGTCGTTAATCTATAAAATAAAATATTGACCGACTATGCGCATAAACTTCGCGAGCGCCGGTGAACAAGTTGAAATTACGTTATTCTATGACCAGATATTACGCTTTGATTTTAGTCAACAGATCAAGAAGCGATACATGGTCCGTTTTATTATGGCTCACATCTCAGTTGCTAATTAGCTGTTTCAGCTAGATTTCAATTTACCAGAAAGTAAAAAAAATTAACAAACGCGGTAACAAAATTTATAAATAAAAGTTATAAAATATTCCTAATATTTTATATAAATTAAATTTAAATCATTAAATGCGCGTGAAAAGTATAAAATAAATGTAACTAAAAAATACGAAACAAATTTAACTAATTCTATATACACGACATACGAAGAAGATTAATCGCACGTGTAAAATATCAACGTTATTATATAGACATAGCCTACTTTTAGTACAAGTATACACACACTCGTAAAAATATATGTATAAACACATGCCACCTCATTCGTAAGTGCGCGCACACACACACGAACATTTATGCATAGTGATAATAATAATAATAATAATAATAATAACAGTAAAATAATAGTGATAACGTTAAAGAAAAAACCTAGTACTCCCAGAACTGATGGTTCACATCCTATTATTACACGATTACTTATATCTATATCTATTTGTTTATCTATATATTTATATACGTACCTATCTGTTTATTTATTTGTCTACATTTTTCTCTCCATACACAATACACACACACACACATATATATATACATTTTTACACAGAGACATATGACGACTTCGTTCGTTTTATGGCATTAAAAAGAATTTAAAGAATCTTCGTTTAAAATCTCAGACTTTAATTCATACAGTAGTTGCACTTACTTGCGTCGTAGAAGCATATTTCTGGTTTTTCAACTTAAGTTGTAACTTTTCTTTTGTAACAACTTTTGTTTGAACATTTTTTTCCCTTTAAAAGTACCATCGTTATTGACAAGTGCCATCGTTATTGACTTACTCCAAGTTACTTTCGTCATATTATAAAGAACTTACCCTACCTACCCCATTAAATAAATTTCCCGGAAATATGTAGGTTATTGCTCTTTTATGTTTTTTTTCGTCAATTCCGTAGAATCCATTGCAAAAAATTTTCAGTTTATTTAACGATAAACTGGTCACGTACGTTGACCTCCCATGCGGACGTTTCAAATATCACTTTTTGTCACACGCGTACCATTCTGACGAAAAGTTGCGAACTGCGTTGATGGAGTAGAATTCGTACGAACGAGAAAGTAAAAATAAACGTGGAAAAACGCGAATCGTCTCGTAATATTATAAAGAAGAAAAGAACCGGACACGCTGGTGGTTATATTACGGAATTTTAACCTTGAAAAATGGATAGATAGCGGTCACACCCGTGATCCGCTACTGTGTTGGTTATAACGTTAAGTAATAGTGTTTACCTTGACATGTTTTTAGGGATAGCTATTACTTGTGAACCGGTTGATGGTTTAATAACTCTCGAATAAACATATGAGAAAACTGTTGCTACTCTGAAAATGTTCTGTAGTTATTATATATCAGCGCACACCTGTTATCTTGCAAAGCGACTTATCACCGTAATTACTTTCCTGACGGAATTCACGGTATGAACATAAAACAAGGAAGCTGATCTCAATACATTCGAACGATGATGTGATATGGATTATATATATATATATATATATATATATATATATATATTCTACAGAAGAATGTACCAAATGTAAAGGGAAAAAGTAATTTACACAATCTTCAAACTCACCCTGCTTATTCATACGAATGAACAAAATTAAATATTTGGTCTATAAAATACATCAAGAAGGCAAAAAACAAAAAAAAAAATCATGGGAAATGACCACTAGAATTGGAATAATGAATTTTTTAATTTGCCTTAGAATTTTATTATTTTATTGTGCTGTGTTCTACTACCAAATTCCATGGTTAGGCTGGTACATTTAGTCTTACCACAAAGATTGGCCTTGAATCCTGTCCTATTCAATATTTATATACTTAAACTTTATTAATAATATTAATATTTTATCTTATGCGGATGACATTTTACTTTATGCGACTAATTATAACCCGACTGAGTGTGTGTGTAATCAGTAAATAGTATTTTATCTTCACGTAACATGCGACTAAACATTTCTCTCTCTCATCATGAATGTGTTCAGTTTTTTTGTCTATTACAAGTGTATTAACATAAATTAACTGGTGTTTTAATCGAAAATTCAAAGAATGTACTTCAAAACAGTGTCCAAATATGGGCTGATCGATTAAAAAATGTTGGTCCTGAAGTAAATGGGAAGAAAACTGAATACATGACTACTGACACTAAAACAATTGGGTCTATACAATTACCTGGAGAACAACTACCCCAGACAAACAGCTTTTATATATCTCGGTTCTTGTACACAGGGTGACAATGTTACATCCGATGTCATTTCGCGATCGAATAAGCACAACATGGCTCAAATGGAAATCTGTGACCTACGGATTGTGCGACAAACGCATGCGCCCATTCGGGTGAAATCAAAAATTTACAGACAATTGTTAGACCAGTTGCGCTGTATGGCGGTAAGTATTGTCCTATAACAAAGCGTGAAGAACAATCGCTTCATGTGACGGAAATGCGGGCGTTAGGATGATCAACGGGCATCCGTTTATCTAGTCTCTAATCAGAAACGGATGAATCTACGCTGCAATGGGAGTTGCGCCTATCGTAAGCAAACTCCGTGAAAGCCGACTAAGGTGGTATGGACACGTTCTACGAGCTCAACATAGTGACAGCCGGTTCACTGATATCGTTAGCGCATAAGTTTCAAGTTCCTGGTAAAAGACCAGTAGATAGGCCAAACCGATGATGGCATAATGTTATAACGATGTATTTAGAGATGACGTTATTTCTTTAGATGAACCAAATTAGATGTAAACGGTCTATTTGTATGGCAGATCCCGTGCCAACGGGAAAATACCGGTGATGAAGAATATATATAAATTTGGTTTCAGTGATCTCTTGATCCCATAATTAAAGAAAAGCTATTACAAAAATTATATTTTCTACTCCGAATCGCGGCTACATAAAAGAACGTTACAAACCTGGCGGGTGGCTGAAATGTCGGATATAAAAGTATTGAAAAATGTCCGAGTACATAGGTGGGGCTACTCGGGGAAGAAGTAATGAAAAAAAAATGAGATACTTGGGTTTACTTTATGATGGAATATTATAATCTAAAAATAAAAAAAAAATGTACAATATCAAACGCGGTACACGCTAGTAATGTTCGATCAACACGATAATTGTTTCATCATTTCTGCGATTTTAAGCTGTTCATTTAATCATTTTTGGTTCATTTTTAGGCCCTGCTGCATATAATGCCACTGATCTGATCACAGTTGTATAATGTCGCAGTTTAGCATTTCTTGATAAAAATTTCTTATTATATACTTCTTTTGTTAGATAAAATGCTGCTTTCATTCGAACGATTCTGTATTTGATTTCTTCTTTTTCTGATGCATTCTGCTCGATTAATTCTCCCGGATATTTGAATTTATTAATTCTTAGTACTTGACCAAACTTCGTTTTTATTTTATCGGGAGCGGCTGTAATATTTATAAATTTGGTTTTTTCGAAGGAAATTTGTGGCCCAGCTTTATCCGCTTGTTCTTTTAATAATTCTATCTGACACTTTGCTGTGTCCGTAGATTCTGCTATTATCGCCAGATCATCTGCAAAAGCTAAACAGTCTATTAGTAAATTATCCTTCTTGTATCCTAGTCTAATATTTCCAATGATATTTTCATCACTCATAGCTTTTCTCCATTCTCTTATAACTTTTTCAAGTGTGCAGTTAAAGAATAAAGGGCGACAGCCTCCCTGTCTAACTCCTGTTTTTATTTCAAACTGTCTGGATATTTCACCTCTAAATTTCACTTTAGCGTATGTGTTTGTTAACGTTTTTCTTATTAAGCTTGTGTTTTTTTCATCCAGACAAAATTCTATGAGGACATTAACCAATACTGTTCTATTTACTGAATCATATGCTTTTTTTAAAATCGATAAACATTATTACATATTTTTTGTATCTTTTCTTCAAATACAACATTAATGAATTGAGGTTGAGGATCTGTTCAACACATGATCTATGTTTCCTGAATCCACACTGATATTCACCAAATTGCGTATCCAGCTGTTCTTCTGCTCTAGTTTGTATTGCCTTAGACAGAATTTTATCGGTAACTGGTAACAGTGATATACTTCTATATATACCTTTCGCATGTACCCCACTAACAACACCTGTGTTTCAATTCACATTTTGTAGTATTAGGTGCGTCGACTTATACACGTACGTATAGTCTGAACAATTCACAAACTGGCCAAAAAAAATATATACACATACTTAGGCTTATTAATATATATATATATATATATATATATAATATGTGTGTGTTTATATATGAAACCGCGTAAAAATTTTAAAAAATAAGCCTTATTCTTATATATAATGTGTGTGTGTGTGTGTTTGTCTGGTATGGTTATAAATGCAGCGTAAAAATTTCAAAAAATATAGTTAAAGCGTCTTTAAGTTTCACTTCTTCTGTGCGCTCCGAGACACAGATGTCTTTTTTTATATATACTGCACTTCAGTATGTAAAATTTTATAATTTCGGTTAATATTATGGATCTTGTATTCTGTACAGTATGCTTTTCCAAATAATGATTTTTCATCGTTGTTATCACATATGAATTTAAATGTTCTTTAAACGAATTGTCTGTCTGTTTCGTGTGCGTGTATTATTTTTCACATTGATTCTAATTTAATTTCTATACCGAGGAATTTTTTAATATGTTTCTATCTTCCATTTCGACGTCAATGATTGATTTTAATCGGTATTTTTATGTGTAAAATTTAGCGATTTTAACTATTTTTTTTGTTGTCGTGAATTTTTTTACCTTTTTTAAATATTTTATACCTACGTAATAAATCTTTTAATCTGTTTTTTTTAACGGACATAAAATTGTCAATTTTCTTTGAAATCGATATCCTCTAAAAAAAAAACACGAGGTTGTTTAAATTGCAATTTTGTTCTCGCCTTCGTCTTTGATGTATCGAATAATAGATTATTTTACGTTGAAATTTTACGAATATAACGAAAAAATATTCTAGAAATAAAAAGAAATAAGACTGTAAAGGAAAATCGGGTTTTTCCGGAAATTGTTAGTTTAAAACGTGATAAAAAGACGACTAGAATGAATAAGTTGAGGGGAGTTCTTTGAAACGAAAAGAAGATTTTTTTTTTAATACGAATTTTCTTATTCAGTAGCATCCGGTAGAATTTAAGTAGATCGTTTATTTTCTTTTAGTGTTATGTCGTGATGGTGTGTAATTCGAATTTGATGAAAAATTTAAGAGGAAAATATACGAAATATTAGTGCGCTCGTACGTAAGCGTGCGAGTAGATTTAATAGCTGTTTTCACGCGATTTCCTTAAAAGAAAATGAGATTTGAGCCGAAACAAACATATTTGTTTCATGTTTTCTTTTCAAGCTGCTGCCAAAAAATTGAACCTTTATCCGCAGTGATATTTTTTTTAGTTTTATTTAAGAATTGCTCCACGAATCATTTTCCTCCAGTGGTATCTGTCGATTTGCAAGCTGCTTAATGGTTTTAGTGTTGTTATTTTTGAAGTGAAACTTCTATTGGCGCGTTACATATGGGGAGTTTACCAGCAAGCGAGTGAGTGTAAATAACGTTCACATATATATATACCAGCCTATCAAACCACGTTTAGTTGCGTCAGGTGTCTACGCTAAATAACGGTATATTTGTATAATATATATCATATATATCGCTCGTATGTACCTGCATTACCACCACTTTCAAACCACATGTTGTATCGTTAGGCGCATCGACTTATACACATACGTAGGGTTATTCGTATTTATATATATATGCGTGTGTGTGTGTGTGATTGTGTCGTAAAAATTGAAAAAAAACTGTAGCGAATTTAGTTATAACGTCTATAAGTTTCACTTCTTCCATGCGTACCCAGACACAGATGTTTCTGGCTGCTGACTTCCAATATCGGGTTTTCTCGATGCAGATTATTCCTTATTGTAATACAGGCAAAATAGCGTAAAACTCGTAATATTTCTCGCCTATAACTATCTTGTTCGTGATTTTTTTTTTTTTGGGGGGTTTACGATGTCACCTTAGTATTATTCTAATATTTTTATGTTTAGCACAACCCACAGTTCCTGTAGGTCCAGATTGGTCGAACAGACAAGCTTTGTATATTAGCCGCATATTGTTAAGTGTCAGACACTGTTTCTGTTTATGAGCTATCTTATTTTCTGAACGCCCCGTTTCAATAGATTGTCTTAGTGCGTACCCAGGTATCTAATATTATATTTAATTACGCAATAAACGTAGCGTGTCAGATACATTAATTGGTTTAGCTTTGCTAAAACTTAATAATTTGGGAACGTGTGGGAACATCTGTGTCCTTCTTGCCGGTGCCGGGTCATAGAGGTATTGCAGACAACGAATTTGTTGACTCATTAGACGCGTCGTCTAGTGGTGTAGAGCTCTCCTTAATAACTCACAAAGATATCATTCACTTTATTCAGCTAGAGCATAGGGGTCAATTGGAGCTAATGTACACTTACAGCATTAGTCAATCGCCTCTCACTTATTACTATCAGCTCCAGCCGTCTCTCCCAAAACACCCGTGATTCTATTTCTTTAAGAAGATTAGTCGTAAGGGAATTGTACTCATCATTAGATTAAGATTTGTACACCATCTGTTGCCTGACCGACTTTTCCGTATGCAACTTAGAGAAAGTCCCTTCTGTTCCCTCCACTCTGAACAGGCAGTCTGCAACCCCGATCATGTCGTTTTTTAATGCTCTGTTGTGTCGCCGTTGCGTTCAAAGCTTTACCTTGTCTTGCTACGTTCTTCGGGTATTACACCTCCGTATAATGTATCGCTCCTTCTCCATCTAGATAATCTATAATTATTCCCACATGAAGCGACATTTCTAGAGAAGTGAGCATCCTTGATTAACATGTAGATAGTTCCCACAGTATCACGTTGGGTAAGCTGCTGTAAAGGCACCCTCATTAAAAAAAAAAAAAAGACAATACTACATTGTTGGTACTGTTTCATCACTTTGATAATTTTTGTAAATTGTGTATTTGAGTAATTTTTTATATTTGATTTCTTTATAAATTTGTAAATTTTTGTAATTTATATTTTTTATATTCACTTGATAATTGCTTAACAGCCGAGATAAGCTACGTGATTTTTCATAAAGTTTTTTAATGATTTTAGCTCATTTTTTGTTGTTTATATACTATATATATATATATATATATATATATATATATATATATATATATATATATATATAATACGTAAGTCATTGAATAAAAGAGAAATGTCTAACCAGAAAAATGTAGAATAAGCCCAGATTGATAAGAATCTGTAAAAAGAATCTGTAAACAATATTGAAAAAAGAAATAGCTCGTCAATTTACTATGATTACTATCATTATTATTATTATTATTATAAACGATGGATACAGTAATCGTAATGAAATAATTCAGAGAATGTTCAGAAAATCTTTCATTACACTGAAAATCAAACCGCATTTTATTTTTTATTTTGTGTTCAATCGTCCTCGACACGGTGTGTAATCGTTCTTGAACTGGAAACGTCGTGTTATAATTCGTTACGGTTTCAAAATAGTCTGAGAATATTTTTTCTTCCGACTGGCGTCGAATAAAAATATATTTTTTTTCGATCGGTTAAGAATCTTTCCCTTTCTTCTAGATGCTCAAATGTCAAACTTAATTATTAATTAGCGTTATCTCTGTCGTTACTTTGCCGTTACAATCATCCAATTTGCGTCGATATAGTTTATCGGCAGTAATTATTTCGCGTCCATCTGTGGCGTTCGGAACTATATATATATAATATATTATATATAAAAATAAATATATATATATAAATAAATATATATATATAAATATATATATATATATATATATATATATATATATGTATATATATATATATATATATGTGTGTGTGTGTGTGTGTATGTATATATATATATATATATATATATATATAAAAATAAATATATATATAAATATATATATATATATATAAATATAAATATATAAATATATATATATATATATATATATATATATATATATATATATAATATATATATAGTGTTTTCACTAGTGATGAAAATATTCGACTACTGGAATTGTCTAGTAGATATATATATATATATATATATATATATATATATATATATATATATATATATATATATATATAAATATATATATATATATATATATATATAATATATATATAGTGTTTTCACTAGTGATGAAAATATTCGACTACTGGAATTGTCTAGTAGATTGTTAAAAAAGAATAGATGGTATTCAATTCTTTATACCAAAACTGAGTACTGAGTATTGACTACTCTTACTCATTAGTGTGCGAGTAGTGAATATTAGTAAAATAGATTATCACCCACAATTTCAATTTTCTTAAGGTGCTCGTTAGATGTATTTTAAGATTATGTATCCATATATATATATTATATTAGTGAAATATGTGTAACACGAAAACGCTCAGACGAAATATCAGGGTTGACACGAAATAATAGAGAGACTGCGGTGAATTTGGAATTTACAGTGTAGCCTCGTACAAATTTTTCATACAAGATGTAGGAATAATTTGAATTAAAACGATAAAATTTTGTTATTAAATTATTTTGCAAGTATACGATGCGACCCTAAATCTACGACGATTTGACTTAACCAATACAACAAATTCAAAAACGGTGATGATATTTAAAAATTATTTTCTTTCAGTGAAAAAAACACGTCTCATTTATTCCGGTGATTTTATTAACCTTTTGAATGGACGTACGCAACTAAATTATTCTTAGTGAAATACGCCATCAGCTTTCCCCTGTTCACCCTTAATTTTCACTGACGTTTTTATCTGCAACCTGTTTCTTCCAACAAACTACCGCTTCTAATGAGAATCCGGTGATGTGTCGAGAGAACGTGGAACTGTAATCTGTCCAAACTTATTATATATATTTATATTTCGAGTAAATCCGAGTTGTTACTCAATGGCGTTTGTACCTTTTGCTTATTATATTCGAATCAATTTGATTTGACTAATTTTCATCATTATTTAAAGAGTATTTTTATTGTTGTTTTTTTTTAATTAAATTTAAATTTAGCAAATAGTAGTAGATTATTTTCTAAAGGAAACTTTATTAAATCATTTAGATTCTGCGCTGAAGCAGATGTTATTTTTTACCGGAATAAAAAATAAACGTTTTTTTGCACGACGATTGCCATTATGCAAATTCGAACATAAACGGTTACGACTAACGTAATATTGGTAATCATATCTGGACGATGGAGCGGTTGTTCGCGATATATCATTCAGAAAACATTAATTACCTGTATATTTCGCCTTCTACATTCATTTCCTACTGCATGAGTTGTGCTGTTGCGTAACATCCTGTATAAAAACGACTATCCGTTTTATAATGTATATGTATAATGTATGTAGTACAGTCACCATTTTCCGAATAATTGACAGGAAACAGGGTCCATGAGGAATTTGTAATTTTTTAAACCACGTCCATTATTTCACACGGGCATACGTTTATTCCCAACAATCGATGCATCATCGAACACTACACCAGAACGACCGTATATATTTTTATTTCCCGAAAGCGTCTATATATAATATATATGTATATATATATATATATATATATATGTATGTATGTATTTACATTATACATTTCTATCCAGTTTTGTCTAATATCTTTATTCTCATCATTTTGTTTTAATCGCCAATTTTTCTTATTAGGACGTGGGAAATTAAATTATCGAAATTAACGTATACTAATGACTAGAGTACGCGCCTGATGTAAGTGAATGTAAAACTATATGGACCAGTTTCTTGTACGAATAGAACAAGCTTTGATAAAACAGAAAAATATATTATCGCTTTGTAATAAGTTGAAGGACGAGGGGAAATTAAAGTTATATAGGGCGACTCAGAGAAGAAGAATGATTTTGGTTTTTTGAATAACTAAAAAACCACTCGCCCAAAATGTTTGAATGAAATTTTATTTAAAAACAGGAAAACGAGAGATTAGCTTGTGATCATTTGTGGAACACAAATATTTACAACAATACATTCATTCATTTTTTTAAGAAAATTTTCGAACACTTTTTTGAGCATAGGTCGTTAAATTTTGGAAATTTCTTCATAAATACGAGTTTTCAGGTCTTAGACGCTGCTCTTAAGGTATTCTCACAAAAAATACGCGGCAATACGCGGTTACCAAACTTTCAGTACTGCGAGTGTCTCTGCCGAGCATTGACACGTCGCACTATCTTATTGAACAACAACAAAGTTAGTTCATCTCGATATAGCGCATTCCGTTGACGGTTGAAAAGATAAGGCCACGCTATTCCGTACATTGCCAATCCAGGCCAGACGGTTACGCGTTCGTTGTGTGACGGCTTCTGTTCGATTGAATTCGGATTAGATTCGAACCAGTAGCGGCAATTCTGTTTGTTTACGAATCCGGATAGCTGAAAATTGAGCATCATCGCCCGACAAAAAATTATTTAAATCGATCTCGTCGTCTTCGATTTTTTTCAGCATCGTTTCAGCAAAAAAAAAGTTTTCGTTGTTTTATAAATTGTATTGAGGTTAGTCTATTGGTATGTGGGGAATACCGAGCAAAACATTGTTGTTCTCAATAGGCGATGTACCTTCGTCCATTTACAATCGTTTATGGCGCTACTTCAATTTTGTAAAGCAGAACCTATTATTTTTACCGGACTAACGTGACGGTAACTCCGAGTTGGCGAAATCATGTACACGATGTTTCGGTGTTCATCTGGATCGTAGGCTTAATTTACTATATGAACGCTAAAGCGAATAAAGCAATCGCAACCCTTTACCATTCGATTAATCCTAAATCCAGATTTAATTTTTGTGCAAGTCGCTTATACGCCCGCTCGTAATTTACCCATATCCAGTGTGGTCTGTGTTTTCTACTTACTGATAATTTTTTTTTTTTTTTTGCATGCAATCTGTATTTAATAACAATAAGCAGCAGTGAAGGCATGTTAATATAAACATCAAAAGAAGGATAGCAATGGGTGCTGATCCTATTTATTGATGAATACTTTTACGTTATTTTAATCTGCAATTTTTAAGAGTAGGAGATTATTAGAATCTATATTGAAGTTGGACAGGATGGAATCTGTGTATTCGTTTGAATTTAATGCAGTTTGACAACAGGTTCTTTGCTAGTTTGAGTGTTGATTTAGTCTTTCTTTGTATCTTGCACTTGAGCTGCGGATTTCATCTTTAACCGAGCTGATCTTCAAGGCCTTATAAACGTCATCATTTCGTGTGAACCAAGGAGCATTCACAATTTTCCGTAGAATTTTTGCTTGTGTTTCTTTCCATAATAGCTATATTGGATTTAAAAAATTATTCGAAACAGACTTTTTTGTTGCGTGTTAAATGAACCGCCGATATACTAAACTTTCTCTTACGCACCAATTAACGGATTTACTATTTCTTATAGACTACATGTTAAAAATTTCGGATAAATCTTTTAATAAAATTAATCGTTCATTACGTGATTGATCGGCGATCAATATTCCAGTCGGCTGAAAAATATAAATATAGAAGATTAATAAATTATCGTAGTTTTAAGCTGATATATTTAAAACAGTTTCGTCGTATTTTACCCAGTTTTAAATATAAACGATTATTAAGCCTAATTTTGTTTTAATAATTATTAAATAACTTAAATGTTGAATATATTGGAGAGTAGTGATTTTGTAAATTATAAACCATACAAAATCATAATACAGTTTTAAATCATAACACAGTTTAATCACTAAAAGCTTCGCAATAAAAAATGTTTAGCGATTAAACTGCGTTATGATTGTGTATGGTTTATAGTTATTACTTGTTTCTATCCTTCACAGTAATTTCTATACTTGTTTACAATTATAATTAATTTTCTGTCTTTTCCCCTCTCTCTCTTTTCCTTTATAGGTTTTTTCATTCTCGTGTTCTTCCTTGTATATCTTATTTATTTTATTTATCATATTTCGATTTATTTAGTTTTATTATTGAAGATGAAACAAATATCCGATGTGCTGATTTTAAGGTGGTCTAAGTTATTTATACGGGAATTGTTTGATGCGCCAAATAACAAGGTTAGAGAAATCTCATCATCAGCAACGTTGTATTGCTCATTGTCGAACCTCGTGATTACTGTATTATACCTTTAGTTTTACGTACAAAATGGGCTAGCATTCGAAGCACTAAATGACAAGCAGGTGCGCGCTCGTATGATTTTTCTACATCTTCAAAAATAAATGTGGATAATATAAAATAGATGACAGTAACCAAAAATATAACACAACAAATGACATAACATTAACGTCGACGAAGTGGCTAAATTTAAACATCTCCGAGTGATTCCCCATGTATTAAGATCATGTGGCTCAAATATCGGATGTAAAAGTATTGAAAAATGTCCGATTACACTAGCGCGGCTACTCACGGAAGAAGTAGTGAAAAGGAAAATGAGATACTTCGGTTTACTTTATGATGGAATATTATAATAATCTCAAGGTCGAAAGAAGTACAATATAAGTATGAAGCAATTACGATGATGACTATGTTTGATGACGATGATGAGAAGATCGCCGAATTGAGAAGTGATAGTTGAAAATTAATTTTTTTTTATTATTACACAATTCATTTGTTTCTACACAATAATACAAATACACAATTATTTCTGTACCGAATATTATAACCATTCTCTCCTGAAAACTCATTGGTAAAAGTATAGTCAAACTTAATATTATTTATAAAGAAAGAACTATAAAATGTCGGGAAAAATTTGAAATATCGCCCCGTGACGAAAAATAAAAGATATTCGTTTTATAAAGTATTATTTCCAAATTATATATACGAATATTTCGACTTCGCACGCTGAAGAATAAAACAATAATATCCAGTAATTTGAATAAGAAAATTTTACAGTAGCTAGTAATTTAAATGGAAAATTTTACTAAAACGAGTAATTTAAATGGAAAATTTTACCAGATAGGCGGCAATCTATCTTACATTTAAACGTTAAACAAATAAAAAAAATTTTACAACAGCCTGTAACTTATTTTACAAAAAAAAACAAAGAAAATTGTACGATTATAAAATTCAATTTAAGTAAATAAATTTTAATAAATAGCCTAGCTATTACTGAATCTTTTATAGCAAATATTGTTATTCGAATGAGACACGCCTTACAAGGCTATAAAGAAGGAATGAAAATGTAACGAATCTACGATACGCCGATGACACTACGCTCATTGCTGCCTCCAGAAATGAAATGATAGATATTCCGAACAGAGTAAAAGTGAAAAGTAGAAAATTGGGACAAAATAAAAATTATGATAATAAATAAAAACAATAATTCTCAGGGAAAAAAAAAACACTATTAAGGATAATAGTAAGTGCATATACATACCCTGGATCATTAATAAATAGCCGTGGCCGAAATGGAGAGGAGATTAAACTCAGAGTGATATTAACAAAATCTGGGATGGCGAGACTAAATAAAATTTGGACAGATCATTCCATTACTCGTTCCACAAAAATAAGGCTTGTCAACACTTTAGTATTTGCCATATTTTTATACGGAGCCGAAACCTAGACATTAAATAAACAAGGCAAACAAAGAATTGAAGAAATGAGAACAGCTTAGTAAAAGCAACTTTGCAGATAGAAGGGAAAAGGAGGAAAGGAAGACTTTCGACTCGGTGGATAGATACTGTCACGAATCGTAGTGGATTAACAAGAATTCAAGCAATAGTGGAAAGCCGAAATAGAGTCGGATGGAAAAAAAATTATATCTACCGATTATGATGACGATGATTGTTACTTGATTTACTATTGATATACTTATATGTAAATATAATTGTACATATATAAATTTATATATTTGAGGTAGTAAGCTGTATCATTGTGCATAATTATTGTCAAACGCTTTTTGTTATAGTAATATCTTAAATATAATGTTATTTTGATGACTTGGGTTTTATATTAGAATCGACGATAAAGATTATTTTTTTGTTAGAAAGTATTTGAAAATTAATATATTTCTTAGCGATATTTTTTATTTATTTTGATTTCACTTGCGTACCCTCTTAGATAGACAAGTTTATATATATATATATATATATATATATAGTATCTTTTATAACGCTTGCCATATATGCAATGGAATGCGTACGAAAGAGAATGTCATATCTCAGCAAAAATGATCAAAAATTTTGACGAAATTACCATATATAAATGTAAAATGTAGCGGAAAATATATTTTTTAAATTCGAAAAATTAATTTCATTTTAAATGTTTAGTACTTCCTAATTGCATACTTCATAATAAATAAAAAATTAGGGCAAAACCCTTATCAATGATACATAGGAGATTCCGCGGAGAACATAAAGCGGAACTCCCTCGTGAGTAACATGCTTAGGTAGAACCCCTAGTTCCAAGTATATAAATAATTTCGACTTTGCAAGTTGAATAGTCCGCTTCATGTACTCGAAAATTATTTCATTCCGATTATTTATATGGATAAGTCGCGTGCGCATATCGGCGTTATCCCTTCATTAATTTATTCGGGTTGAATTATACCACGCCAGTGATATCCAATTCGGAATTGTCGCCTTGAAAGTGACCGATATTAGTTTCAACGCAAAAATTCTTGGCATATTCCGCCCGAGTGTTACGAAATGATATTATCGGTTTAATGTTCTATACCTTTTTTTTTCGATCATAAAACAGCGTTAATGATCGACTGTTTCACCGATCGACGCTATAAAACATCGACTGGCCTGAAAAATAATAATAACAGCCACACGAAGAAGCAGAATTTAACGACAGATGCTATTACTTCTAGTTGTAGTTATCCAACTGCACGAAACACTACTACTATGATTAACTAAAACGTCACTACTTGAATCAGCAGCCATTACTACAACTATTACAATACTATATCATACTACTATTTCGATTATATAGGCGTCGTTGCAAATTATTTCGCCGTCCCCCACTAAACCATTTTAATTTCAAGTATTTTACAACACTCTATCATCGTCAACTGAAGATGTGTCCCTCTTGTCTGGTCGTATAATTTAAAGGGTTGTTGACGAAACTAGCGTACTAGATAGTAACGCGGTGTAGTTACAAATAACGACGGGGCTATATTCTTTCTCGAAACAATTTCCATTCTATTCGAAACTGAAGCCCTCGTCAACTGTTTTCTCAAGTATATCATACCCATCTTCATTTCGCCTAGCCTTTCCTACTAGGTCGGAATATTTAGACCT
This sequence comes from Coronaproctus castanopsis, assembly GCA_032883995.1. Lineage (NCBI taxonomy): Eukaryota > Metazoa > Arthropoda > Insecta > Hemiptera > Monophlebidae > Coronaproctus > Coronaproctus castanopsis. The sequence continues at coordinate 63,239,264 of CM065052.1, read as the reverse complement.
GTTTGCTTAAATTCTATTGTTTCATTTTATGTCGAACATCGCATAACGTACGAATCGTCGCTGTCTTTTTCTTTCCCACGTCCCCTCGTTATTAGTCGGTTAGAAATTTAATATTTTCCATCTGCACGATCGGTCGTTTAGTTTTGTCGATTAAAAACTTGTTCTACGTATTTCACGTATATATTACGTGTGTGTGTGTATTTGTCTACTATTTCGCTGCTATTCACTATTGACGACGGTAATTAAATCAACTTCGCTATAACTTTAAAATTTGTCTCCTTCATCGGAAAATCCCAACGATCTTTAACTCGTCTGAACGTTTTACGTTCGTTCATTTTCAAATCCCCAACAGAAAGTGCGATAATTAGATCGGGAGCGATAAAGCGAACGGGTAAAGACGATTTTTATTGTCTTAGTTTGCCGCGCCTACGTTTTAAGCGTTTTCTCGCTACGACTATAAATAATCCGCCACCCAGAATTAGCGAACGAATTAAACTGGATTACGAGAAAACTCGTCCGGTGTGCGCGACATCCTCGGAATAAATTTTGATCGCCTGAGAAAGGAATTGATGAAATTTTAGAATATTTCCTGCGAAATATAAATTTAATTTATTAAATATTCCAATTTACAAGCACTTTTAATATTCTGTACATATCTAGGGGAACAAATTTCTATACTTGTACTAATAAACATTGTATCAACATGTGAGTAATAACTCATATATACTCACGTACGCACACGCCAACACACACACACATATATATATATATCATCATCATTTGTTGTCAATCCGTAGATTGTTTTGTAGCAACCTGCCGTTCTTCTCTATTTCCTGATAACCTCTTTAGTTCCGTATAGTTGTTACATTCCGGGTGTTCTATAATCTGCGTCATATATTCGCGACGAGGTCTTCCTCTGGGTTTTTTCCTTAGACCATTCCTTCCATGAGGGTATCATGCCTCATAATATGTCCAACCAATTGATCCCGTCTGCTGGTAATTACATTTAAAAAATGTTCTTTCGTTTCCGCTCTGTTTAGTACTTCTTTATTCGTAATTCTGTCTGTCCACCTGATCTAAATCATTCTTCTTAGACGCCACATTTCAAAAGCATTTAAGTTTTGCTTATTACCGGTAGACAGGGTCCACGCTGTCATACAGCGTAACGCTCCTAACAAAACATTCTAGGAACCTTCCTTTTTTCTATTGATATTGATTTCGAGGTCGGTATCGACTTCTTGTTAAACGCTATTTTTCCCTGGATAATTCTCGCTTATATATCTTTAGTGCTTCTTCCGTCTTGAATACTTCACACATACGAAAACTCTCTGACCTCTTTTAGTTTTACTTTATTATGTTTTATGCAGATAGGTTGTATCGTTTCCGATTTTTTACTGCATGCCATAATTTTGGTCTTTTTACATTTAATGTCATTTTATAATGACTTTCCTGTATGTTATGCGTTTTCTTTAAAGATTCTTCCAGTTCTTTTTCACTTTCTGCCAACATTGCAATATCATCCGCGAATCTAATCATATTTATTATTTCCCTTTGTATTTGAATACCTGACTATGTTGCTCTTAACTTCATTTATTGCCTCTTCAATTATATATATGAGCAAAAATGTTTTTATTTTTGTCACCGGTATAATAATTTTAGTTATGTGTAAATGAGTATTCGCGTCTGCTCGATTACGTCACGACTAGCCATTGTACGTTTATTTTTATGTACAAAATGAGCTAGAATTCAAGGCACTATTTTATATGCGACGCAGATGAATGCGCGTATGATGTTTACGGAGTGGAGTGCCACTGCCTTCTTCTCCGTGATAATTAAGAATTAAATAATGATGAAAACTTTCCATGTCGCGTGTTGGTTTCTAACGACCATCGAGTTAACAGTCGAGCATTCTAGCAACTACGCCACCGCGACTATATATAGAGTTTCTGCGCAAATTAATCTAACCGCATGGCTTTATTGTATCTACAAGAAATAATCAAACGAAACGGTTCTATTGTATGTGCACGAAGTAACGGCTTAATATTGAGTTCCCTGCAAATCTACTATTTAGCTTCCGTTTCGTAATCTCACCCACTACGCTCTCCAATCGATAAAATGCAGCCAGTATAAATGCCAACTAGTATTCAGAGAATACCGGCACGCGGAGTAATTACAAGGCGAGTGAGGCATGTGGAAAGGAAATATTTGGGAGATGTTGTATTGAAACGAATAGCGGTATTATTGAAGACTAGCGCTCGTAAAGTAGTAATTCTAGAAATATCCTTTAACATTTGAAAAATATATATGAAATTAATAGAAAGAATGATGTTTATTTTTTTATTGACGTACGAGCGTGTTGATTTTTAATAACAGTTTTCGCACGTTTCCAAGTGATACTTTTGAGGGTAAACATTTTGTTCGTCACTTAGTGTTGACTTAGAGAATCACTGGAAGAGTTTGTCGAAAATTGTCAGGTAATTGAATGAGAGGATGATTTTTGATTGTAAATATTTAAACGTTCGACTTTAAAAAATTTCTTACGCGTCATGGTGTATTCATCCCTGATAGCTACCTTACGAATCTGTAGAACTTTAGTCATTCCAAAGCTTCCGATGTAGGTTGAATGCGCTCTTCGTGCACGATTGTAGCCGTAACACCTGATGATTGTTTAGCAATTCTATTTTGAGGTCGAATGTGAGGCAATAGCAAACTGATGAAAAACGTTTTCACAGTGAAGCTAGGCGCATGAAGGAAAAACGAACCAATTCTGCCGTTTGACCCCGCATTTGTTATTGCATCGTAGGCTAATTTTTGTTCCGAAAGCAATAATTTATCTTTATTAGTGCTGTACTGCTGCTCTCTTAATAAATCGTCATCACAAAGTTCAAATGCAGATTGAATGAGTTCATTATTATTGACGGTTATGCACACGTTATCAATTTCGATCAGGACTCGATTGAAAATATTGTCCGATAGCTCAATGGAATTTGGTGTAATGTTACCTCCTTTTTTTGGGGTAAATGAAAATTTGGGCAAGCCTAGTAAACATGGAATCAAAATTTATGTCAGCAAACAACCTCAAAACAGTGCTAAAATTATGCTCGTAATGTGGTCAAATGGCTTATGCAACCCATTGACGGGAGTGGAAGAAATATAAAACTATGGAATATTAATTTGTCTGCGTAGCTTTAGCAAATGATCTACGGGCGAATCAGCATCCATCGATTCTAGGGACACTAAGAAAAAATAAAGTTGAAATACCCAGCGCCCTCGAGTATATTACGACACCGGGAATTGGAAGACCTGTTTTCAGCTGCATGTACGCATATGGAAAGTCTCCATATAAAAGTATGCTACGTTCTTATATTACAAAAAATTGTAAAAACCTTGTTATTGCTTCCCAAATTTCGATAAAGTGTAAATTAAGTATAAAAAATAAATTACACATTTTTAAAAGTTTACAGAAGTTAAATTGTTATAGAGTGGAAAATTGTTCACAACCGCGTGACGGCGCTTTCAGAACTAACCGCGCGTGTTGTAGCATATATATGTTTTATATATATATATATATATATATATATATATATATATATATATATATATATATATATATATATAATTTCGAGGCAAAGAACTGTCAGAACGGTTATCGAAATAAAAAAAATAATCTCGTTACTAAAAGACTTTTAAACGAATCTTCAAATTAAATTAAATAATTTTCATTTTGAATAAAACACGTATAAACGTCAGTTATTTTGCTTTCAACAACGGCCTCTTATAGGTGTATATTCTTGAGAGAAAAGAACAGAAAACGCGTTTGAAGTTTTCTCTTAGAAATTAAATTGGATAGTTGAGAATTTAAAATGGAATATTTTCTCCTATTGAAAGCGTCTTCAGTTTAACTCGGAAGAATTTAATTGCTGTAAATCGAATAAACAAACCGAATCCCAATCAGTGTTGCCAACGGTTGTTTATAAAGAATTCGTCGGTTTTCCTATTCGTCCCTTTTTCTCATTTTTTTCTACCTGTTAGATTGGAAAAAAAAATAAGATGAAAAAACAATGATCCGAAATAAATTAAATTGAAAATCTTTTCACACGTGAACAAACATCTCGTATACGTACGATTGTACTTATTTCGGATGTATGCGATTGGAAGATACGCAACTGCTCATAAAAAACGACTGCAGCAGTCAATGTGGAAGTAATCCAATTACTCGATACCAGACAAGGCGTCAGGCATTTTAAGCGACAACGCCCGGTAGATCTAGCTATATAATTATCGTATACAATAAAATGATCAATCAAAAGTTATGGTCGAAGGGCTACTGACTTTGAACCGATTGGCTTGACCAATAGAATTAGATCCTGTTAAATTAAGCTACAGTTGATTAAATTTGATGCTTATTTAACTTAGTAGGTTAAGATTGTATCTTTATTTATATTTAAAAAATATATATATCGTATTATTATTTTTTTTTTTTTAATTTATTCCATTATCGTTATTATACAATTTCTCGAATACTGTTATAAAAATTATAAATTCAATTCGATTTGCTTAATTACGCGAAATCGTTTTATGCGTAAACGAAAGAGAATAATAATAATAACAGCGACCTAGGTACGAAGATAAAAGAATCAGAAATGATTAGAGCGAAATAATTTACTAAGTAATTTGAGAAAAATTGCAGAAAAAATAATTTTGTTTAGATTACGTTATCACTCTGAGCAATACAAAGTTTTTGCTGGCATTCAGTTTGGGTTTCGTCCAAGATACTGCGCTACACAACGAATATCTAGAATAACGGATTTTGTCAGGCATTAATTGTAATAAGCATACTTGTCTGGTTTCGTTCGATGTTGCCAAAGCATTTGACACAACTCGGTGTAAAGGCATAACGTATAAAATGATACATTGTAAATCTCATTCTTATTTGCTACTTTTAATTCATTTCGTAGTTATTTAAGTAATAGAACATTTTACATAATGGTAGATGATTCCAAATTGACTATGAAAACATGTATCGCAGATGTTTCGCAAGCTAGTATTTCGGATCCGTTTTTATTCACCTCGCTTCTATATGGTTTTCCAAAATAGGCAAACACGCAAGTTGTTTTATACGCGGATGATACTGCCATATTTTGCAGCTCTTACAGACCGGCTGCCATTATAAATCAATTTGAAATCGATGTACGTCGCGTTTTAAAGTATTATCACAAGTGGTAAATCGAAATGAACGCACGGGTGGCCATCTTTTTTACTCGTTGCCGATCAATTTTTCCATCTGAACTTCTGGTCCACGATAAGGGTATAAATTGGTCGGATTGCGCACGTTATTTGAGTGTTTTATCAGATGAACGACTAACCTCGCCGCGTCTAAATTACGATTCTTTAAAATAAATAAAGCAGTAAGCGCAGTTTATTTAATCGTAAATCGTATCTTTAATAAACTACAATTAATACAAAATAGTGTTATGCGTAATAAATGAGCCAAGATATACCCGAATAGTGGGCACCCGTGAGATATTAAATTTACCTTTTAACGCGTAAGTTTTTTTTTTTTTTTTTTTTTTTTTTTATTCTTCACATCTAGAACTGACTAATATAGTCATTTACTAGATAGTAGTGATGACAGGATCATGATTATCAAGATCAGCCCATCAGCACGATCTCGATTTTATTAATTGAATCATTCACACCAGATCAACAACGTTTCTCCTTTTCAATCTCTTGCATCCTACTGGTTGATGTAAAAGGTTTAGTGCAAGAACGTTTTCATGTCCTTCCAGTCTCGACAAATGATTGGCGGCAGCTGATTTTATTTTTTCTGTAACGTATTTGATTTGTAAGTCTTGATGTAATACATACCAAGGTGCTCCCACCAGCGACCTCAGCGTCTTGTTTTAGTAGCGTTGAATTCTACTAATATTACTTTTGGACGCACATCCCCATAGTTCGGCTGCGTACAACCATATTGGTTTTAGCACCATGCGATATACCAACACTTTGTTTGCAACATGTAATTAAGAGCGCGGTCCAAGCAGCCAATGGAGTTGCTTTGTTTTTACATTGAGCTCTGTTAATTTGGTTTTAATATGCTGCAGCCATGCAAGTGTTTCATCTAGGTGTACTCCAAGATATTTAACAGATGAGCATGTGTTTATTTGTTTGCTATTTATAGTTATATGGTAATTATTACGTTCAATTTTCTTCTTTGTGAAAATGATGTGACTGCTTTTATTTTCATTTATTGAAATTTTCCACTTATTCAACCATGTCAGGATATTATTTAAATTATTTTGTAGATTTTCTGTGGACTTTTGTGGGTTCGCATGTGTTGTCATAATTGCCATATCATCAGCAAACGTTGCTGTTATGCATCATCAGCATCTGGCATATCATAGGTAAACAGTAGATACAATAGTGGACCGAGCTTACATAATATAATGTAAATTAATCATATTTGATAACATTTAATCTGCTAACGTTCTTTTTTATATATGCTTGTTTTATTTACATAGGTGTGTATATAATATGTGTTTTATATTACGTCTTTATTATTATTATTATTATTGTTTTCTATCGAATTATTTACTGATTATTTGTAGGTTTGTTCAATCCTAAGATAATTTTTTTTATTTCCATCTCTGTCGATTCTGTGCCATCCGTTTCAGTTCTTCATACAATGACACCGTCATGTCTTCGGGTATCTGAAATATAATCAGTTCGCGGTCTTCCAATCACATTTTTTCCCGGATGCATCCCTTCTATTAGAATAGCCCTTCGTGTCGCAGTGCCTGTCATTTGGGTTTTTAATTTTTAACAACGTCGGTTTTTCATTAATTCTTCTCAAAACTTCCTCGTTGGTTACCTTATCTGTCCATTTAATTTTTATTAATCTTCTGTAACACCAGAGATGCCATCAGTCTTCGCTTCTCATCTTTCGTCATTATCGCATATACTTGCAGCAGTCTTTTCCTAACGGCTAGATCTATCTTTCTCGATGTCAATAAACTTTTCTGATTATAAAAAGCTGCTTTGGTTAGGGCAATTCTGCTTTTTATATCCCTTTTACTCCTACCATCGTTGGTTTAATGTGATGCAAAGCGTTTTACACAGTTTTTTTTGTTAGATTTCCCCGCGAATTATATTCGCCAGGCTAGTCTAATATTTATAAGAAATATTACGTAAAGAATTTTGATTATCAGCTCGGTAAGAATATTATAGTGTAATTTTTACTCTTTGTACTGTTGTTAATTTATGTAAATCGATAAATATTTTCTTCTTCTTAGATTTAATGACGTAATAAGATAATATGTGGGTCAGAATCGTCCCATAACTAGAATTAATTGCCTGGTGTGTACCAGAGGGTACTGCCTTTCTGTTATACTCTCCTCCCAAATACTGCTAAATGGCACTGTTGGTCAGCTGGCAGTACTAATATATATATATAAATAGAATACTTATATCGTCGGTCAAAAATAAATTTCCCGTATTTATATAAAATAAAACGCTGATAATTCGTCGATAATTTGAACGCCTGGAAAATTATCCGTAGGCAATAAGTTCGTTCGTCACGTATAACGGTAGGCTACCGCGCACGTAACGGGAGCGTAATAATTTTTTTCTTTTACGTTTATTTTTCAGGTCGAACATTTTTTCGAAGGATGGCGAGACAAAAAACTCTTCTTTTCCACGATATCAAATTTTTTTTTTATTTTACTTTCATCAGCAGATGTTACCGTTTTAATAAAATTTGCTAACTGTAAAAGTTCGTTAAATATTTCATTTCGAAACCACTGTATTTTATTATGTTTTCAGTTATTATCAACATGGTTTTTGTACACTAGATTGTTTTTTTTTATTCGAAACTCGGATAATTCTTTTTTTTATTTATATATATAAATCACACGCACATGTATACGTTGTTGTAATAGCCTCCTTCGATTTCCACGGATGTAAAAGTGAATCGGTGTTACAAAAGAAATAGGTATCACCGTTACCACGGAGATAGAAAGCCTCAGGGCTTAAATGTGATGAAAGTGATCAAATTAAATTGTTGACACGTGTATAAATCTACATTACAAATTTATTAACAAACAGAAATAACGGTGTACGAAGTAATCAATATATTTAATTATGTTCTAAATACGTATAGATCGATATTGTACACGAAATATTTTTTTATCATTTTCTTTACTTTGTAAACTACACAAATGTATAATTTTGCGTAAAAAAGTTGATTATATTTGACCGAAAGTGTTAAGAGCTAGAGCACGGAATGAATAAGTTTGGCACAATCTGCTTAATATGTTTAGATTTAGATTTTTTTTTTTTAAATACGTGCCCTATTCGTGGTATAGTGGTTTAGTGAAAAAGAAATATTATTATTTCTATCGGTTTTAAACGATTGAATTTTTGTCCGGCTTTATCGTAATAGCACTTAAGGGGTAGAATGGCTAGATATCGCATTAAATCAGTTTACATATATCTGTTATGCGAAATATGAGAGGAAATAACGAATAGTTATTAGAAATTATAATCTTAACGGTATCTGAATTATATAAACTTCTGACTTTTGTATTAAAGAATTATCGTAAATTTAATATATCGATCGTTACCGGAAACACTAGATTAGAGGCAACGCGTTGATTCGATATTTCGATAATACTAAATTCCAGGCTATTTACCGAGGAATTGTTAATTTACACACCAGAGAACTAAAAATTGATCCACTCAACTGTAAACAAACTGTTAACGTCGATCGCTTGGTGCAAATTAAAATAATAAACAAGCGTACGTAATAAAACTGGATTGGCTCGATGGAATTTGTTCTCAGTTTTAAGTTGATCACACGTACATATTGTCGTACAGTATTTAAATTATCGTCAATTTTTTTTATTCTACTTTTTTTTTTTATTATTAACACCACTCCAGTCAGTATGAACGTTATTGGCGAAGCTAATTAGTTAGTAACATATTAATTTATTCCCGAGATATGGAATGAAATAACTCTCATTAGAGTGAGCAAGACGGATAGAATTATCGTCTGCTATTCGCTTATTATTAATTTGATCGTTGCGTTTCGAGTATCGTAATACTTTAGAATGATTAATATGTAAATCCAATTTGAAGCGGGTAAAAGATTTTTAAAGTAACGAATTTCTTCTGTATATTTTTTTTCCGACCACCTATCAGATTATTCGAGAAATAGAATTTTTCATTTTGTTAATTTTTGTATATTGTTTAAGTTAATATTTTTTACATTTTATATTTTTATATTGTATATATTTTGTATTTTTATATTTGATTTGTATGTTGGCCTGATAATGGCTTAATAGCTGAAAAGCTTTGTGATTTTACGAAAAAAGCGTTTGGTGGTTTTAATTATTTTTAAAAATCGCTATAATTTTTGAATTAACGTAGAATACGTTTAGCGTGCGTATTTTATTGTATTACTTATATTCGGTATTTGATATTTAGCGCTTATGCTAGTATATATATATATATGTACGATTTTAAAGCTACGTGTAGTAACTAGTTACAGACGAACTAGCGTTAATAATATACGTATCTATCGTATGTAACGATCGTATTTCGTAGTGCGTGAAAACATTATTAATTCGACTCGCACGATATGGAACTGCCGAAATTACGTTTTTATTTTTACGTATAAAATGGGCTACCATTCGAACCACTAATTATATATAACGCACGTGCATACGATGTTATACGGAGTGGGGTACGTATTGTCCGTGATAAGAGTTATGTAATAAAATGATGAGGTTTTATGTCGCGACTTGGTTTCGAACCCTCGATCGTCGAATTGACAGTCTCACACTCTAACAATTACGATATTGCCGACTGAGCATTTGTATTAATTGTTATTATAAGTGCTATCCGGTACATATAAGGCATACGTTGTAAATAAATAAATATATCTATCGATATTTTATCATTACCGACGATGAATAGATTAGCTAGATGATATGCTCGCTAATTCGTGTTCGTCATTTACGTATAGTTTCCAGACAGATATTAAAAATCCACGTCCGTTACTCGAGCGGATTAATTTTGACCACCTGAGTCTCACTTAAGGCGCGATTACGATAGGAATAGTATTCACAATTACTCACTAATTTTACATATATAAGGCTGTCGACTGCGTTATTTTTAACTGTTTGAACGCATTGCCTCTGGCCACTATCATTCCAGTCAACTAAGTTCTTTGAACTTGATCTATCAACCACCGGTTTGTCAAGAATGTTTAATTAAATGTGAAATTACAATGTTAATTACTAACATTGATTCGGTTTTGTGAGATTTTTAATAAGTTCCTACTATCGTCTTTCTAAAATTCGCCGACGGCCTAGTAAGAGTTTAGTTCATCACGAAAATCCACTCACTCATTTCTCTTCTCCGGACTCGGCACATTTAAGCTGTGGGGCCTTCTATCTCGGTGGTACCTATTTCTTTTGTAATACCGATTCATTTTTACATCCATGGAAATCGAAGAAGTCTTTTAGAACAACGTATATATGTGTGTGTGATTTATATATATAAATAAAAAAAAAGAATTATCCGAGTTTCGAATAAAAAAAAACAATCTAGTGTACAAAAACTATGTTGATAACTGAAAACATGTTAAAATACAGTGATTTCGAAATGAAGTATTTAACCAAATTTTACAGTTAGCAAATTTTATTAAAACGGTAACATCTGCTGACGAAAAAAAAAACGTGGAGATGATATCGTACCGATTCTTTTATTAACAATTTATATATATATATAATGATATGCCTATATCAACGCACTGTTGAATGTAGACATTTCATAAACACTTACAATGTCTTCTATCTTGTGCGGCTTAAATCCAAATTTATTCCTGTCCATTTTAAAAAATCATCCTTCCACCTAGTCATAGGTCTACCTCGCACCGTCAATCGGTACGAATACAGGTACGTTTGATCCACTTATCATCGTCCTGCCTTGCGATAAACTTCATTTCAGCAGGGAGATTCGTTCCACCGCATCCAGTAATTTTGTTTATTGTCCTATTCGTGAAATCGTCTTGTGGTCCTTTAGTCTGATATTAAAAGTAATTCTTTTATGCACGAAACATGTTTTTATTTTAGAAAAACATTCTAAAACCTTTTTAATTTTTGATATTCATCAAAAATAGATTTACTTTCTGCTAAAGCTTGTTCGTTTTCATTTTTCTGTAGTTTTACATAACTACTGTTCCTCGACTACTCTGACCATTTGCGCCTACGATACAGTATGAAATTAAAGTCTTATATTTATGAAAACGGTAAAATCAATGAGAAGGTAAACACTATTACATACTAACGTATGGGTTTAAAAAAAATGTAGCAGTTTCTGTGACACGTCTTCTTTGCCTTATATCATTTCGTTTATACAGAGCCCGGCAATTGACGCCCTCGTTCTTTGGTTTGAAATTTTTAGTATTCAATGATTACGTGCCCTACTATTCGTGCAGAGAGCTGGCAGTAAGACCGCAACGCTTGCGTTTCTCCATTGATCAGTGGGCCGTGCGTTAGCCTAACCGATTTGTATCCTCGCTAGAACCACTTCCTCTCATCTATTTGCGAGGTACGATGTTGTCCACAATTTGCGGCTTGATCTGTTGTAACTTGGTTTAAGTTCGGCCAATGCTCTTGTTTGGCACGTTCTAATAAGCACCTTATCTGTTTTAATGATAGCTTTTAGATATTTATCACCTCCAATTTTGGCATTTTGCCATGGCGGCTCGGTGGATTAGGGAGTTCCGGTGTTAATGGTATTATGTTGAAGTGGTGAATTGTAATTATTGTACCGTAGACCAAATTCTTAATTGTTTTTGGCTTTTTATAGTAATTAAGATGTGCTTTGTTCATGCTGAGTTTGATGTAATACTTGAGTGCTAGCGTAATTCGATGATCTTTTAATGATGGTATGTTAGCTTCGATTTATAGACTTATAACCGGATTTGTGCAGAAGGCTCCGATACGTATGCGTAAAGCTTGGTTTTGTGTAATATCCTATTTTGTTGCACGATGCTACCCTGTACATTATAGCACCGTAGTCTATTATTGATCGAACGTGCGTTCTGTACAACTGCAGTAGTGTTCGCCTCTCTGAGCCGTAGGATTTGTTATGCAACATCTTTAACAGTTTTGGTGCGCATCAGTTTTTGCTAATTTGGGAACATTGGAGTAACTTACTTCCTTTATAAATTTGTTTCCTGTACCATTTGAAACTGATGAATTTTGTTTCCGCACGACTGTTCCATTTAATTTGTTTGGCGATGGTCCTGGATGCGTGATTGGGGATTTGACCTTATTACAAGACTGAAAGTTTTTTGACGGCATTGGAGGCAGTTTTACTTTTTTCGTAATAACATCATTACTTGCGGCACAAATAGCCACACTGATGGGAAAGAAATACGCCCAGACGTTTTAGACGGTACGACACTATGCCGATAAGAAAAACGAGATAACGCTCGTAAATACAATATTGATAAATGTTTAGCAGGACTTCCCACTGTCGGGATAAAAAAATACGTAAAAACACAACTAACTAGATAAACGGGTTAAAATGGAATTCGAAGAACAACATCTATTTTTAAGAGCGAGCTTTTTTTATACGAAACCAAAAAAAAAAATTGTCTTTTGAAGAAAACAAAATGCTTACAGAATATATAAACAAAGAGTAAACAACAAAATGTCTATGTCAAATTATAAAATAATTAACTATGTTTAACTGATAAAAATAAATATAAACCCCTTCAACTAAACACAAAATGTAAAAAAAATACGCGTTTAATGCTGTAAACAGAACAAAAGTTATTTCCGAATGAAATAAACAGTAAAAGAAAGTAACAACTGCCAAATATACACAACCATTATAGTATACATTTAATTAAGTATATTGAAAAAACCAAAAATAAACAAACTTAGAATTGCAATTTAACATTTTAAAAAATTCTAAAACGAACTTCACAACGCAAAATACATAACAAACTGTTTGGCAGGCACGAGAATCAAACTAGTTTGTTATGACTACTTCATTTGACAAAAGTAGGCATGATATTAGAGCCATCAGACCTTATTATCTCGGTGATAACGGTACTATCGAGTATTAAACTTCCAGAAATCACATCCTTTATCACATTAAATTAATCGCTAAATGATCACGAAATTCGCTTCAAGGATGGTAAAGTTTGAAATACACTAGGGGTTGCGACAATGTCTTATTTTGATGTATTTGTTGTAAGTTGAAAGTTTTTGCGAAGTCCCACTATTGCATATCATAGACTCGAAACAGTCTTAAAGCTATTTTATATTGTGGGGTTTTATTTTCCAACGGTAACTCAGATATCTTAGCTTCCACGGCACAGTTCTGGTTTCAATCCACAAATATTCGATCTTTTTTTAAATGCGAATACAGTGGGTCAGTTTCGCACCCAAGTGCATGCCTAAATAATTTACATTGTGGTATTTAGAAATTACTGCATTCTTTATTCCGGTTAGCAGATGTTCAGTATTTCGATTTGCGAAAAAAAGTATGAGTGCGCTTATTTTTATTGATTGCTATGCGCCATCGTTTTAACCAAGACTCTATACGCCTAAATAAATACTACAGTTTCTGTAGGAAGACTGTGTCATGCGGAAGCTTAAGTTTATACAACAATCGCTGATGTCACAACTTTATCGAAAGCCTGTTGGGCATCTAGAAATAAGGTCATGCACCTGTCTCCCACGTTATTTTCAATAATCTTCGTTAATTTATGAACCTGTTCTGTAGACTTTTGATGCTTACGAAAGCCAAATTGAAAATAGGGAATAATAGTATTCGTAGATAATACTGGAAACCATTATACATACATGTAACTAATACGATGGTCCGCTGTGATTAGGTCAATTCTGAAGATCATTTTCCATATTATGTTTTTAAACAGTTGCTATATCTCACTCGGTTAACCTGTTTCATATGTAGACTCGTTTGCAGTTGTTTTTCCAGGTATTCAATAATATCGATGTTGTCACTAGCTTTAGGATTTGGTTTGAATACACCGTTTAAATAATTGACAAAGAGCGCTACTTTAGTACAAGTCCACATCCTGTAAAATTTTTATACTGGGGCAATACGCGAAATTAACCGAAGAAAAAGTTAGATCGATTTTCAAAGTGAGTGAAGGATCATTCGGTCTGTATAAGACGGAAATATTGCAAGGATTTCAATTTTATTTTAACGCAGTTGATTGGTGTTTTATATTTAGTTGCGTTTAAAAACTTGATTTCTCATTCTATTCTATGTTTTTTTGTAATTTCCTCTGTTCACGCGCACGTGCTGTAGTATATTTTCGAGAATATTAGAACCCTTAGGGGAGGGGGTTACAGTGGTAGTGGCTTTCCACGCAGCATTTCGTATGATTTCTGTATTCTACCGCTTGAGTAATATTGTAATTATTTAAATGTATGTTATAAGGAATAGGCTTACGTGTTCTTATTATGGACACGAGGGAATGCTCACCACTAATACAGATGAATCCTCTGACTGTCTCGAGCAGTATAGGAATGAAGTGTGATTTTAAAAGGAGCTCAATTTCTGACTTACATTGTGAAATTTCATTAACCTTACAAAGTGCAATTCTCAATGAAGTTGCTGGTAGTTTCTAGTTTTATTTACGCCCGAAGATAATAAATTTTATATCATAGTGTTCTGATTCATTAACTGTCGAAATATATTTTTAAATTCGTATTTAAAAATACATTAAATATTACACCTATACCAGTAGTGCCAAGCGGTTGCACCAGCGTCATTATTGATACTATCGATAGGATTAAACTCTGTATTTGCGACGTTGCTCTCTCACGTAACTTTCGCATTCGATAATACAGATTTCTAATTTATTTGAATATAATATACCCAATATTACAAATTTTCTATACGCAAGTTTGAGGTACACACAGCTATATGCAAGTATATATATATATATATATATATATATATATATATATATATAACGTAGATAAATATTTACATCCACAATGCGCAATAATTTACCATAAATAAATGTGCAAGTATACAAAGACATACTCATTACCCACGATATATTCTATATACCGTGTCATTCCCAATGCGCAATTAAACCGTCATATACACATACGCCCATAATGCTCACGAACATTAAGGCGTGTTAGCATAGTAGTGGTGCTATTGTCTACTCAAACAAAAATATATGTATATATATATATATATATATATATAATATATGTTACATAATAATAATCATGATATAACGAATAACAATAATAGGTGCGATATAATCGACAAATAATAAATAAATGTGATAAATAACTAAATCGTGGATAGTTCACACTGATATCGAGTACTACATTGTAAAGATCAAAGTTCACACGCGTATAATCAATTATTATGTATACGAATTTATATATATATATATATATTATTATTATTTTGTTGGCTTCTGTATACATTACAGGTAGCCACTGACATGTTATTACATCGGTAATATTAAATAATTGACTAAGTAATTAAGTGTCCATCATCTCCCCCTTGGAGCCTTGCCAGCTATTTGCTTCTGTACAGTTTCTCGTGTTTCTTATTCATGGAAGATAAGATGAAACACGACATGACAACAGGATTAATTTTCTCTACCCATTTGATACGATATAGACGATGGTAGCACCATATTTCGAAAGCGTGTTTTTTCTTTTTGACGGATTCCTTCATTATTCACGTCTCCGAAGCATAAACCACCACGGAGACCGTACGTAATATTTTAGTATTTTCAACGGTACATTTGTGTCTATCATTAAAATCGCACCTGGATATTCTGATTTTTGTCGTCTTTTTCATCGTTTGTAATAACAACTACTAGATATTTCTATTTACGCACTTCTATATGTATGTATGTACGTATAGCAGGTAGATTAGGACTGAACAAAATATAAACAAGATCGATGAACAGGAAACGTTAACTTGGCAACGCGATATGCGACGACGTAATAAAATAATATTTTTACCGTAATCGAATTAAATCCAGTCGTTCGTGGAGAGGTAATTGTAATAAAATGATACAATAAAAAAATATTTCTGTTCGCTTTCCTAGATGATATATATTTTTAATTTAAAATTAAATAAATAAAAATACTTTTTTATACCGTATCGCGGTATATTACGGTATAAAAGTATTTTTATTTTATTTAATTTTAAATTAAATCGTTGTAATATTTATTTTTAAATTTTCGTTTCTTTTCAAGAAATTTATTAAATTCAACCTCGTCGTCGGATGACAATTGAGATGAATTAGACGTGATAAATTTTGAAATAATTAAATTCGGACGTTTTTGACGCAACCGTTTACAAAAATATGAATATTTTCGTTATTATTATTATTTTTTTTTTTTAATTAAATCATTTCGCCTATTCGTCCAATATAATAAAATAGCATATTTCTATTTTAACAATTGAAATATACTATTTTATTATTATTATTATTATTATTTATTATTATTATTATTATTATTATTATTATTGGGCATGTGTATATATGTTAATTTGTTTGAATACGTTTGCTTATATATATATGTATATATATGTATATCTGTGTGTATATATGTCCTTTTATTCACATTATTATTTTATTTTCATTACTGTTCTTATTATATATAGTGTCTATTTTTCTTAAACTGCCTTTTCATTTATTTTAGTTGTTTCTGTAACCTGCAGATCGCGCAAATTCTGCGCACATGTAGGAATTCATATGTATGAACACTTTTGAAGTGTAATTTCTCTTAGGAATATCGTGATACTATAATTGTTTTTTATTGATTATTATTTGGTTGTATTTCGTACATTTATATCGTGTGATGGTTTTAAATAAATTTGATTTGATTTGATTATTATTAGGTACTTATTCTCGATTTTAGTTGTAGTCGATTAGATCCCGATACTTAAAATAACGATCATATAAGGGACGAAATTGTAATAAAATAGTATATTTCATTTGTTAAGTAACTAATTTTAAAATACTCGTTTTTTTTTTTGTTTTTTTTTATGGGGATGCCTTTACAGCTTACCCAATGTGGAGCCGTAATAATCGCTAACTCATATTCTTATGAACTCGGACAACTTCTCGAGAAAAGTCGCTATGTCCGGGAACAAATCTAGATTCTCAACATGCAGAAGGGACATTACGTTATAAGGAGGACCACCACGAGATGCGTACAGTAATTTGAGATACAGTTCAGAACGTAATGCTGTTAATGAAGGACATTCGAAGAACACGTGATCAGGGTTGCAGACTACACGACCAGCATGTAGAGGACAATACGGATTATCTCCAAGCTGCATCACGAACAGGCGGTCCGGCAACAAGCAATGCCCAAACCGCAATCTGCTGATAAGCACAATTCCTCTCCGCCTGATGTTTTTGAAAACGTAGAACCATGGGAACCTAGGGAGAGACGGCTGTAGCCGATAATACGCAGTAAGAGGCGACCGCTGTATGCACTCCATATATGTCTGTTTCCAGAGCTTTTTATGAACAGACTGTGTAAAATGAATGATGTCACGAGAAGAAACTGAAGAGAATAAAACACCACTAGAAGAACCCCTTTTAGCTATTGCATCTACCATTTCATTGTCGGGGACTCCTCGATGTCCCGGTACCCACAAGAATGACACAAATATACTGAGGTTTTCCAGATGCTTAAGTTTCAACATGATGGCTGAAATCAATGAATCTGACACCTCCCCTTTGCATTCAATAGCCTTTAAAATACTCTGTGAGTCGGTAACAACGAGATAATTACCTGGAAGATTCGCATCAATTAAGGACGACAAAGAAAGAAATATTGTCACACACTCAGCTGTAAATGAGGAACAGAGATCAGATAATTTGTATGCACTGCTAATATTAAGAGATGGGATATAGACTGCTGCACCAGTTCCCTGAGCTGACATCGATCCATCTGTATAAACAAGGATATGCGTAGGAAAATTTTCAGCGATAATATTATTAAATGTAGCCCGGATCAGTGGGGGAGGCCATTGGACGTAGTTCTCTGGAAAGAAAAATGTTATTTTATTGGCAAAATTGTATGAATAAGGTAACATAAATTGGATGGGTATATGAATTCGCATAGTCTGCACCTGAAATTCATCCAACCTAGGTAAAACCGAAGCCAGCAGAGGCATTTTGCTGTTTGAAAACCGCCAGTTGGAATAAATGTGGTAGAATAAATTGTATAGCGAAAAGAGATCTATGTACATTCTACCGATCAAGAGCTTTAATGCTAAATAACTCCGTCTCAGCTGTAACGGAGGAATCTTACACTCTGCCAACAATGCCGGTATCGGAGTACTTCTAACTGCACCAATACAGAGCCTCACACACTCATTTTGCACACGATCAAGCTTATTTAACAATGATTCAGCTGCAGATCCATAAAAAACACAACCATACTCCATTTTAGAACGAATTAGCGACTTATAAAGAGTCAACAGTATGAAAGGATCACCCCCCAACGAGTATTGTATAAATTACGCAGAATGTTAACGGCGCGGTTAATAGTTTTCATAAGATGATCAATATGTGGCCTCCATGTTAAACGCGTATCCAACGTAATACCCAAATACCGTATTGATTTGCAAAAGGGAATAACTCCATTTTCTGTTGTGATAGAGAAGTTATTGACTGTGAGATGTCTGTATGTAAAAACCACTGCCGCACTTTTCTGGGGACTTAGAGTTAACCCCAACTTATAAAGAACTCGTTCGATTAAATCAATATCCATATTAATATTACATACGGCGTCGGAAAATGATGTATTGGAACTAAATACCGCAATGTCATCGGCATAAAGGAGAGTTTTGGAATACAAAGGCACGTGTGCCAGTTCTGAAATATATAAATTAAAAAGCAACGGACTGAGGGAAGAACCATTCCCCTATATACCACTCGATGGTATCTGGTGGACGATGAACTTATTAAAATGTGGCGTTGCGAAAATAGTCTACTAATGAAATGGCAGCAATGCCCTGGAATGCCTAGGGACAACAGTTTCTGCTGTAAAGTGGGCAAATGTACGTTGTTAAAGGCGTTCATTATATCGAGGAAAACAGTAATATTGTATTCTTTATTAATGAGACTGTTATATATATTACCAACTAAATCACCCACGCAGTCCAATGTACTGGTGTTATTTCGAAAACCATACATATTAGTTGGAAGGATTTCATTATGCTCTAACCATCAGTTGAGACGCGAAGCTATAACGGATTCACAAATTTTTCTAAAACAAGAGGTTAATGCAATTGGTCTAAGTGATCCATTTTTCTTAGGCACAGGGACGATAACAAAAAGCATCCAAGAACTTGGAATCGATTTAGTTTGCCAAACTTTATTTAAAATGTGAACGAAGATAGCAAAAAATTTTCCGGCAGCTTTTTTAATACTTCGAAAGAAACACCATCGTATCCTGGCGATGTTGAATCCTTCGTTGATAAAATGTAAGCTACCTCCTTTTCAGTAAAAGGAGCATCTAAAAAGTGATCCGAGGGGCTACTTTCAGGTATTATAACTTCTTCTAGTTCAGGTACATGAGGTGGAGCCAGTGACTCAACAAATAAATAAAAATTGTCCTCTGACAACTGTCTAACTTTATTATAAGAAGAACTCCTGAACGATTTAGATAATTCCCATACCTTAGAGATAGATGTTTGTCGATTGAATTGCATACAAAACTGTTGCCACTTCTTCCTTTTTGCAAGTTTAAATTCCCGCTTAGCTAAAGCATTAATTTTCCTCCAGTGCAGATAATTTCCAACAGAACTATTTTCCTTATATTGTAGAAAAGCTCTCCTTCTATCACAAGCTGCGCGTTGGCAGGAAACTGACCACCAAAGGCTTGAGTTACTTTTCCTTGTTTTCCTATATTCACGCTCCTTTATAGTTGGTGACGATTTTGATAGTGCTTCGCTGATAGCTTCATATAACAACTGGAACTGGATCCTAGGGTCAGTCTCATTGCATATATTTAAATCATGTTTCTGAAGCTGAGCAGAAAACCATTGCCAATTCGTACGAATATAGTTCCACCTTTTTCCTAAGGACTGATCAAAAAATCTGTAACTATCCTGTACCTCATTTATACCTATTTCTATTAATATGGGGCAGTGGTCACTCCCTGAAGTGTCTGGGATAATTTTCCAGCTAGCTATTAGACCAAATGTAGGCGAGCAAAATGTCAAATCTAACGGGTTGGCAACAGTTCCAGGCCTACCAAAATGAGTTGGACTGCCATCGTTCAAGATGCAGCAGTCAACATTCAAAAAGGCTTCATATAACACGTTCCCTAAATAATTATTTGTGGAACTACCCCAGGCTAACATTATTCGCATTCCAGTCGCCACCGATAATGAATGGAGTTTTCAATGAATTAAAAATATCTGAGAAAATAGAAATATTTGGACGAGAGTAAGGTTTAACATATATACTATAAATATGAATATAAAAAGACGAATTTATATTAATCTTAGCGCCTATCAATTGTATGAAATTCGAACTATCCTGCGATAAACTGCAAGGAATAGGAAAGGTCGTGATGTGGTCCCGCACTAAAATTGCCACGCCACCATATCCATCCTGTCTATCGTTTCTATAAGTAGTAAAATTTTTATACTCGAATTGTTCAATGGGTTCAAGCCATGTCTCCGATAATAACACTACGTCAGCTTCGTATTCATCAATTAATCTATCAAGGCTGTCACAGTTATTTTTCACACTGCGACAGTTCCACTGTAAAATATTAAGTTTCATTTTAAAATACTCGTTTATTATTACTATTATTATTATTGCAGCAAAATATCATATTAGGCCGTTAGGTATGTTGATGAAATCTGTAAT
This sequence comes from Coronaproctus castanopsis, assembly GCA_032883995.1. Taxonomy (NCBI): domain Eukaryota; kingdom Metazoa; phylum Arthropoda; class Insecta; order Hemiptera; family Monophlebidae; genus Coronaproctus; species Coronaproctus castanopsis. The sequence goes on along the minus strand of CM065052.1, from coordinate 63,218,326 downwards.
ACGTTCAATTACTGGCAAGATAAATGGACATTCTGATCACGTATTTTTACATATATACAACAGTTATACGAGGTACATATGTTAAATTACATTTCGAAGCGTAAATCATAATGTAAGACCGGTAGATAGTAGGACTAGGACAGCTGGTATAGAAAGGGCAAAAGTGCCACGTTTTAATAAATTTCACACACCAATCCAATTGCTGTATGTATAGCTGTCGTGTACAACATTTTACCAGAAAGTATTAAATTATTACTTAAAAACCACAAAAATCTACGTAAGCGTCTAACTCTTTACGTCCGGAATAAAATGAATTGAGTGTTGATGATATATGTGATATTATAATTAATCTTGTATATTTCTTTATATGTTAAAAATTTATACACGTTTTAAAAAAAAAAATTATATAAAATTAACGTGTGATTATGTATGTTGGTATGTTTTTATGGGTATGTATGTGTGTATGTGAATAATGTTTATAATTTCGAATGTTTTATTTTGCGTTATTTGTTATACTACTACTATGTCATCATCACGTTTATGTTTACGGTATCTACACAGTAAGTTTATACATATTTTGTTTCATGTGCGTTCTACAACAATTGATTGATTAATTTATTAATAATCACCCGGTATTACCTGTGCGAATATAACGGGTTCTTCGACTATAAATGTTATGTAAATGTCATAAAATATTATTATTATTATTACATTACACAATGTATTATTTTGTTTAATTTGTTCGTTATAGCATTTAAATTGTAAAAATGTTCGAAATTTTTTAAATATATTTGATTTGATTTGATTATTATTATTATTATTATTAGGAATTTAATCTCGACTTTACTTGTAGTCGATTAGATTTGGATACTTAAAATAACAATCATATAAGGGACGAAATCACTGAGAAAACTTTACCATTAAATATTTAGGGTAAATCTTTATAAGTAGTTTTCCCTAATGGATAAATGTAAAATGTTTTGTGAATATCAACAACGAGTGGTACAGCCAAGACGTATTACCGAGTTTTACCGCTAATATTCGAATTTACGTTATAATTACTTCTAGAGTACAAAAGTACAATAAAATATTTCGAAAATATTTTGATTCGTAAGAGCCCATTAATTAAATTAAAGACGATAAATCAAAGTATTCTTTTCTTCATCTTTTCTTTCTAAGTGTAAATGGACTGTTGGTATCACGATTTTGCCTTTTCCAGCCCAGTTGCTCGATAGCTTTCAGATCAATTAAAAATATAGAATTTTTTTTTACTTAAACACGGTTGAAGATAGGATGCAATTATGGAGGAAAACATCGCAAGTAGTATAATATAAGGTGACCCAGAGAAGACGTGCAATTTTGTTGTTTTTGAATAACTCAAAAAGTACCGGACACAAATTTTTGAATGAAATTTTATTTAAAAGTAGGAAAACGAGAGATTATTTGTGGAACACAATATCGTTCAGATGACCGCCATTAACCTTTATAAAATTTCCTACGACTTTTTCGAGCATAGGTCGCCGAATTTTTGAAATTTTTTCATAAATCAGAATTTTCAGGTCTTCCAGATCTCGTGGACGTGTTTCGTAAACACGGGGCTTAAGGTATCCCCACAAAAAAATTGTGTAACTTTGAATTCTTGTCGAAATTCACTTTACACTCTCGTGATCGATTTACGCCGAAAATAACGTCCCACGCAAAACATGTGTTGCCATGATAATTGAAACTGGACAAATTGATTCTCACGTGTGGACACTAAGCGTCGAGCACACGGTTTACTTTGTAGTAGTCTTACCAACTGCTCAATTCAAAAAATAAAACGTCCTTTTTCTCTGGGTAACCCTTTATAATTTATTTCTCATTCTTATTTTCCCTGTTTTAAATCTTATAAATACCCGAAATGTACACACGCACATATATACAATAAAATAATTTACGATATTTTCGATATAGTTTTGATGTCGATAAATAAACGTAGTATTACGCATTGACGAGGTGGCCGAGTGGTTAAGGCGTTGGACTGCTAATCCAATGTGCTCTGCACGCGTGGGTTCGAATCCCATCCTCGTCGTAAATATTTTTTTTTTTTTTTATTAATTTATATTATTAAATAATCGAAATAAATTATATTTCCTTCTATTTTCACTCATTTTTCTTCGACTATCGATTTTTCAAATAATGTTTTTATTTTTTTATTACCTACATAGGTTGACCGAGCTTAATTTGCTACTTGTTTTTAGAAAGTAATAAGATTTGTTTTTTAGCTACAACATCCCGTACTTGACATCAGTAACTCTATAAATTATTGTATGTTTTAACGGATACGAGGGGATGAAACGGAGGCATCATAACCGTTTTAGAAGATTAATTATATATTGACCACGATAATGAACAACTAACATTATTCTCTAGTTCTAAATTATATATTTTAATTCTTGATGTATATCTTATTATTATTATTTCTTAACGAATAACGAATAATTATGCGAACGTTGCAAGTAAATAACGAATTTAAAATTTTTCCACAGGCTTCCCCTTGCGTGATTTTCCTACCAGTTAAATTACTGGAGATCGCTCTTCTTGGATATGCGTATATTGTGTTTTTCGATTATTTTAATGGAGGGAATATAGAAAGTAAATTTTGGAAAACGAGAACAAATTTTGGAACGTTACGATAGTATTTCGAAAAAAAAAAAAAAAAAAGATGCACGTACAAATAGATATTACTTAATAAGTCACAGAAACACGTTACCTAGGACGTGCATTAATATAGGATGATAGAAGTATAACAGAGGAGTAGGATAAGTCAAATGTGCCGTCTTAACTAAATTCGTTACAGAGTTATATATATTTATATATATATAATATATATATATAAGAAACCTACTTACGTGTATAAGTCGACGCGCCTAAAGCTACCAAACGTGGTTTGCATGACGGGTGTTGGTAATGTAGGTGTTCGGCGTGATTAGTTTACGGCTACTGGTAGGGATTATGAATATACATATATATATATATCAGTCATAACGTAACAAAACGTGGTTTAATAGGCGGGTGCTAGTCTTGAGGTACATTTATATATATATATATGTGTGTGTGTGTATGTATATATATATGTATATATTCTTATGATCACTTATTGGAACTCAAAAAAATTATAAAATATCTTTTTAATAAAAAAGCATCATCCTTGCATGGTATAACTAATATAGTTACAAATTATTCAAACATCTGTGCGTAATCCATATTAATACGGTTTTAGAAAATATTTTTCAACAGACTTTACTATTGCAGATACGATGGATAAGTTAGTATACAAAATAAGCAACGTAATAATTTGCCATATACATATATATATATATATATATATATATATATATATATATATATATATATATATATATATATCCGTCCGTTATTTCCACTCGCTCGCTTGCTCGTTTTGCGAGTTAACTCCCCATATATAACGCTCTAATAGAAGTTTCACTTCAAAAACCGATATAACAAATAAGAACGTTAATATAGACGTCCGATAAAATTTGCAAAAACTTACGGTTGTGAAAATTGGCGTTTAACAGTGCAGGAAAGAAATAAATCGAATGCAATAGAGATGTCTGGCGCAGAATAATGAAAACGTCTTGGAAAGAATTGAAATCTTGGAATGAATACACGAAAGAAAAAGTTCAATAAAATGTATGGAAAAACGAAAAATAAAACTTAGAATAAGATGTAAGAACTTCATAAAAAAAAATATAATTGGACAAAGTTACAGGCGAGAAAGGCCAACATCGCGATTGTTCCAATATAGGTAAATATCGTTAACTTTGGATACTGGTTACTAACAGGACACACAGACATTACCTTTAGCGAATGATAATAATAAAAAATGAAAAAAACGATGGTGACACGGTATTTTCGTTCCAATATAGGTAAATATCGTGAACTTTGGATACTGGCTACTAACAGGACACACAGACATTACCTTTAGCGAATGATAATAATAAAAAATGAAAAAACCGATGGTGACACGGTATTTTCCTCTTCTTTCTGAATCGTACGTTTATCTCTTATTTAAAAATAACTCGATCCACGTAACGAACATCGGATAATCGTTATGGATTTATTTTGTTCAGGAATAAAAAAGACGATACCGAAGCGAATGCCGCACCGTAATTATCGAGATATATTCAGTGCCGAATTAAGTCTTATCAAACCGAACGAAATGACGATACGAGATGAATATACGAGGTAGGTACAGACATTTCGTATTAATTAACGTTCGTATATCTTTATCGCTAATCCGACGACACTACATCACAGGTATGTAATACGAGATTGGATGCAATTTTATTATTATTATTATTATTTACTTCAACCATCTCGAGTGAAAATTTAGCCATTGTCAACCTATTTCCATAGAAATATATCATGCATAAAATAACAGAAAAAAAACACCTTAGAGATGAATACAGAGTGCTGAAAAAATTTTAGCGTTATTCTAGGCCAATAAGTAGGCAACCGAAAATGGAGGAAAATATTTAACTGTAAAATGTTATTATTAAAGGCATCTCTATCGCCGCTATACAAGATACAAGCGAAAATGACCTGATTCGTGTCAGCTATAGTTCTCTCACGCACAGGGGTACATGAAGGGAGTAAGCTTGATGGTATACAAACGGCTAGAAAGGCAATTGTGGTTGAAAGAAGTCTGATCAGGATGGAAAAAGAAAACTCGTGCTGACCGATTTTTAGAAGTACAAAAATAGATGCGGTAGGAAGATTATGTTGGATAGGTTTATAAAAGTTAAGTCGTCTTTCAGAGAATGCGGACTTCCATCGATGAAGAAGATCTATATAATCGGATGCAATTAAGTAGAAAGATGGAATAGTCGGGGAATGAGAAAACGCCTTGCGATGCTCCAAGTTTAGCAATACGATGGTATACTTCATTTCCCTAGATACCCTCATGGGCTGGAACCCAACAGACAGATACAGACACATTATTACCGCGTAGTTGTATTACATTTTTTAACAAAATATAATCACTATAGTAGGATAGTGTAGGTTTTTTCACGAAGTAAGAGAGTCACTTGCGATTAATATTTTCCCCTCCAATCCCGTCGGATCAGATATATTGAATATGACTTTGAGAATAGCGAACGCCTCCGATGTATGTAAAAGTTCGCGAACCTAAACAGTTTGACGTAGTTTAGATGAGGAATATAAAAAACTGATCCGGTAAGTTGGTGGTATTTTTTTTAGCCTCCGTAAAAACTAATATGTGTTCAGGCCGTAAACTAGCAATCGTCGCAAAAATACTATTCAATTGACAATGACTTCCACTTAGAGATTGAGAAGAAAAATACATAGTATTAATATCGATCTTCATAAAATCGCACTTATGAATGGATGAATATTTTTTTGTTCTGGTGGGGGTTAGGCAAGAATAGGCAGGTATGAGTTCTATCAACTAAACAGGGGGGAGTTCTTCTTTCCGGATAAATCTCTAATTCCGGTTAATGTGACTGAATAGAATTCGTTTGTTGTTTAATTTTAATTAATATCGATTTTTTATTTTATTTAACATATATACGAATTGTTATAAATTATATTAATAATTTAGTAAATACAGATTAGATAATTTAATGAGTAAAACGAAATAAGTAAATCTATCGACCCACCGGGAGCTTTGCAATAGTTTTTCATTCAGAGTTGGGCTAAAAAAAAAAAAATCGTTGATTTATATTTCTCTTTGATGTTATTAAAATTTTATAAAGGTACAGGTGTATCTTCCGCTTCTTTGCATTCTGTGCAGAGGCTGTCGTTAATGATACCGAATCTTTTTTAAGTATGTAGCAAATTCAAGACGAAGGAGAGAGACGATACATTCTACGGAGGACCGTTATGTAGTGTGCGCAGTGATTTAAGGTATAGTTCAGAGCGTAATGTTATTAAAGAAGGACATTCGAATAACACGTGATCAGGATTGCAAATTGCACGTCTAGCATGGAGAGGGCAGCAACGAGTTCCCCTATAAAGCTGCATAAAGAACAGGCGTCGGTTCGGCAACAAGTACTGCCATTTTATATACTCCGATTGACGTGAAATGTCTTAATTCTAAAAATATTTATTTGAACGCGTCGATAACTCTCTAGAATCATTTACAATGTAGCATCGTGTAATAATATGAAACCTTATAATATAATTTTGTGTTAAAATTTCGTAATTCGTATTTGACCGAAAGAATTGTTAACTCATCTCGTACTTTTTTTCAATTTATTGCGGATAGCTTGCGACTTTGCTGCTAAGACTTTTTCTATCATTTCTACGTTCGCTAATTCATTTACTTCTTTCGAATGCATGATACCTATTCTTCTTGTTTAGGCTATCTCGCTTACGCCTTTTAAATTTCCCCGTTTTTCACATCTTTTTCGAACATTCCACGTGCCTATTTTAATAATCTTCGGGCAGTTTTCGAGTTATCCGACGTACTCTACGTCTGGACGTACGAATAGAAGAATATTTTACGTCCGGAACGTGTTTATACAAGAAGGAGACATTATCAAATAAAATTAAATCGATAATTGCTCGGGAATAACTAACGGAGTTCTGTTGCATTCTCCGTGATTTCTTGTCTAGGTTTGTTGTTTTAAACTTTGAGTAACCGGCCCTTATAACGAATAACAGATATAACATGAAGTAAATGTATTTAAAATAAAGTTAAAAAATACATTTCAGTTGAAGAGTAACTGACAAATAATCTAAAATCCTCTGAACTTTTTGAAGTAAATCACGTAATCATACAGATTTTCGAAATCCATTAATAAATTAAATCTATTTCAATACAAAACGAATATATATGTAATCGGTATTTTAAAAAATCTATAATTAATTCCGGTAAAAATATAACTAAGAATCACCGTTTTAATAATCCGACTTATTTTCAATCTGTTCTAGCAAAACCTACTAATATCTATATATATATATATACGTGCGACTACTTTTCAATCGATTCTAGATTACTCGATTTCAATCGAACCGAAATAACCGAATAATAGAACCTACTAACGGATATTAGAGACGCAATTAAAATCAATCGGATTTACGTCATCCGATTTAAAAGTAGTCGGTTTTTATTCTGAAGCACATCACACACTTCTCAGTATATGATATACAAATTAAATAATACTTATACGGATAAAATAATATCTTTAACAGGATTTATAAAATATATGTAAACATTATATATAAAGAAAGAAGAATATTTAATCAATTACTTAAATTAATAATCAAATTTAATAAAAATATTTTCAGAAAACGACTGATTTATTCGATTATTTTGTAGAAACCGAATTAATCGGTTCTTAAAAAAATAAACAACGGAATAACTGGGTCTCATTTGATTGGTAGATGGGATATAAGTGGGATGTTTTAGAGAAAGAACGGTGAAATTTTTGTTAAACGATAAATCTAGTAAGATTTTGCCCAATTTATTATTGGTATAACAATTCCAAATGGTGTTTCATATATATAGTGTAATAGACCATGTATTATGCAAGCAATTTCCTTGTGTCACGAAACCTATATCTCTTTCATGTTTAAGCTCGAATCATAATCCAATTTACTTTGAAATTAATAAATCCTTTAAGCAGGCCCCTGAAAAATATGTGTATGACTTTAGGCATGCAGACTGGAATAATTACAGAAATTATATATACAACACTCTAAAGATACCTCTATACGTCCTCACTCTCACAACGAGATTAATAACTTAGTCTCATTTCTTAATGATGTTATTTTAAGATCCTCACAACTACACATTCCATAGAAAGCTCTTGACACTAACCCCATGCCTATTTCTTATAGCATAAAAATGTTAATAAAAATCAAAAACCTTTTTCGTAAACAACACCAAAAACATAAAGCAACTCGTCTGAAAACAATCCTAAACTTTTTGACACGTTTAGTAAAAACTAAGCTCCTAGAACATCGTAATGATGTGTGGAATAATAAATTAAAATCATTGTCTACCACAGATAAAAGCCTCTGGAACATTACAAAAAATTTCGCGCATGTACATGTTAATATTCCGCCAATAACACACAATAAAAACATTGCATATTCTGATAAAGATAAAGCTGAATTCTTAGCTCAGCATTACTATCAAGTGCATAATCAAAACATAACCCTCTCCACCATATCTCATACAAAAAAAGTTGATCTCACTGTACGTAAATATTGTAGTGTTTCATCGGCGTCTGACTCATCAATTAAGCTCGCCATACCAAAAGAAATAAGTTATTTCATAAAAAGACTTAAATGCAAATCATCTTCTGGGCAAAACTTAATACACACGTTAATGATCAAGAACTTGCCTAAAATAGCCGTAGTATATTTAACAAATATAATTAATGCTATCATAATCACTGGTCATTACCCTAAAATATGGAAAACTTCTACTGTTATTCCCATACCAAAAGTTGGGAAAGATAGCTCACTAGCCAAAAACATAAGACCTATTAGTTTAATCAGTAACATTAGTAAAATAGCTGAAGAAGTAATACTTCAAAGATTAAAAAATTTCTCAGATGAACATAATATTATAAACGAAACTCAGTTCGGATTCAGACCCCAACTCTAAACCGTTATGCAACTAGCGCGCCTTAGTGATCACATACTGGATCAGTTTAATCTAAACAAACATACTGGGCTATTGCTATTAGACGTAGAAAAAGCATTTGACACTACCTGGCACCATGGCATAATATATAAAATGATCCATTATGGCTCCCCCAGGCAACTTATAATGATTATAAAATCGTACCTAGGTTCGCTGTTAAGATAAATGACACCTATTCGAGTAGTAAAATATTATCTGCTGGAGTTCCGCAGGGCAGTATACTAGGACCTTTCTTATATATTTTTTATATTAATGATTTGCCGCAATTGAGGGATGTTGATACTTCTCTTTACGCGAATGACACTGCTTTATTTACATCTTCTTATCGAATCGATACAATAACAAACAGACTCACCAATAGTTACTATAAAATATATAAATACTACACAAAATGGAAAATTATAATTAACATCGAAAAAATGGAAGCTATCCTATTTACTAGACGTAGACCACAAGTAACTCATCACATTGAAATAAATAATACACACCTATCTTGGAAATCCCGATTAACATATCTTGGTCTCACCATGGACAAACGATTGTCGTTTTATGATCACATCAAACATATCACGGACAAAGCGCACTCCCGATTATACAAAATTTTCCCTATATTTAACAAACGCTCTAAAGTCAGTGTTAAAAACAAGCTAATAATATACAAAGCGTACATATTGCCGATATTATTATATTCCTGCCCAATTTGGTCTGGTGTTAGTAAGTCCACCATTAATAAATTCCAAACTATTCAAAATAAATGCCTGCGTATCATACTCAATGCTCCATACTACACTAAGATAACAGACATGCATACAGCTTTAAACCAGCCTTATATCTTTGACCTTGTACAGGAAAAAGCTAACAGATTCTATAGAAAATGCCTGACTAGCCAGTACCATATCGTACAACGTATTAGAAATTATACTCATGACTCACTGACCCGGAAATATAAAAAATATAAACACAAAAGGATTAAACATTCGCTGCTTTAGCACCAGGTTGTCTAACTATGCAGGTCGTTATAAATTACTCTCGTTTTTAAATTAATGTATCATTATTTCTCTCTCTTTATTTCCTTATTTATTTAGTTATATTAATACATACTATTAATATCTAAACCATAATTAATTTCTTTATCTTTCTGCTATGCAGGGTTTTTTTAGTTGTATTTTTCCCTGTAAAAATATAGCATAATTTATAAACTAATGTATGACCTCGTTGTACGCTAACTTTAAGACGCGTAGTAAGAGCGTTAACGCTGCTCGGTATGCGCATTTTTATTTACTCGTCTTTTCTGTAACTGTACAAATTATCATAAATATACTTATTTGTATTTGTATTTGTATATATATATATATGTAACATATAGTCCGTCGATGGACATTTATGTTCGATATATTTTCGTTCGTCGTCCATATTTTTTGATATTTAATTCTTTAGAATAACTAAATTTGATTTTGAATTATTCGAATTGATAATTGTTCATTCTTTTCGAGTTTCGTTAAATCTAATTTTCTCGTTTTGTGACTATTTCATTTTTCGGTGTTTTGTTCGAATAAATTTCGTTAATTAAACAGTGTGCAAACGTATATTTCTGTTTTACAATAAAAAATAAATAAAATAAAAAGTTGATGTACACAAATATTTAATGTAAGAAAACCGATTTAATTAATATACAGTTGAAAAGCTGTTTCGACGAATATAATTTAGTTGAACCGAGGTTACCTGTATTACAAAGAAGTATTTTAAATTAGGAAATGTTAGCAAACAATGTCAAAGTAAATTTGACATACTTGTATATATATATATATATATATATATATATATATATATATATATATATTGTACGTACGTACTTAACGAAATGACGCTGTGTATTCGGTAAAGAGAAAATTGTATCGACCATGTAGTATTTACACACCCGTAGAATTCAAAATAGAACAGGCGATTACAACGGTTGTCGTCTATGTGTACTACCATTATAATCACCACTTTTATCTAGTATCCTGATGGATAGACATACTGAATAGCGACCGGCAAACGGGTGCGAAATACCGCCTATAAACGATATTCGCGTGACAACTTGACGATGTTAACCGCGAAACAAAAGCTTCTGGCTTGGTCGTATTAATATTTAAGGACAATTTCCGTAAAGTTAGAAACGCCAATACGTAGGCGTATAGTACTACGGAGGGAGTTAGGGAGGTGTCGGTGATAGCGGAAAATTGCAGGTAATACCGAAAAAGGAAAATTAGACAAGCCGTGTTTTCGTGTTTAGGTTTTTGTTCGATAGAATTGTAAAAATAAAATGACAGAAAAAAAGCAAATATAAAATAAACGCCATTTTCAGTAGTATTTTATTATCGAGGTTCATTATCATCGTCGTCGTCGTCATGAACATCATTATTATCATTGCATCGATGACGTCATTATCGGAAAAACGGAAATATTCTACAAAGGAAATGTGTGTGTGTGTAGAAAGACAAAACTAACAGCTTATTTTCGTCTATTTCATATTGCAGATGTAAGAGATGGCTTTCCAGACTGATGAAAATAATTCTTCCTGTTTCAATTTTTTCCACGTTATTTCCTTTAGCAATATCGTGTACTAATGATGTATATGTTGCCAGAATTTCTTATTTTGAAAGTTCCTTTGTTTGGAAATCGTTTTTATTCGCTTCGCGTGCTATGTATGTTTTCACATATATATATATTAATTTGAACTGGTGTGGAATGTAAGATTATTTTTTAAAAATAAATAAATAGTTAAAATCGCTAAAATATTATTAAAAGGCAGAAAGATTTTCGGCTATTAAGCAGTTTTCAAGTGTACATATAAACTTTACGTCTTTTAATAGAAATTCAGTGGTTTAAACTTATTTTTTATTGTTTAATCCTGGCCTATTGTTATGTATTATTGTTTTGTTGTAAAATCGTGTTTTTCCAGAAAATATATTTAGACAAGAATCGCGTAACTATTTTTATCGCGTAAGATTTCGTTCCATAAATTTCCGGAGTTATGATCAAAAAATTTCTCAGTTTTGACGAATATCAAAGAGAAGTAACCTTTGATGTTTTTTTTTTTTTCTAAATGGATCTTGAATTTTTTCCTCAAAATATTTTTTTCGTCTGTTAAAAAATATTTCCGGTGATCCGACAGCTTAAATCGATAAGTTACCCGAATTACAACAATTTTTAAATTATATTTGCTAACACATATATAGTGAAATGCGTATATAACTTGAATTACTTCGAATTGATTAATTTGAGTAAATGTTGAATAATATGTTCTTAACATGTATTTTATTTCATGCACCGGTAAATATTTACATATATATTAAATAAATAAAAATATATACACACACACACACATATATATATAATATATGATAATATACTTGGCTTAAAGAAATGTCTTCAATACCCAATTTATTTCTCTACTCCATTCCTCAATCTGCAAGAATAACGAATAGATTGGTGGCAGTTTAAAAATTCCCGTATGGAACCATTTTCTTCATAATACCGTACCTTATTTTCTTTATACACTTTTGTTTAGCTGTCCTCCCATTTATATTTTTTTCTGTACGATTGATCATATTCTTCGCGTTTTTAATGTAATCCGTTGAGTGTTCTTTCTTTTAATATTGTCATAATGATTATTTTTTAATTCTACTAAGTATTTCTTCATTTCTGTCCATTTTCATCCGCGATATCTTTTCTATTTTCATTCAATATTACCTTTCGAATGATATCGATTAATTTATACTTTATTGCGGCAAAAGTAAAGGATTTTCGTGATACAGTATAGGTTCCATTATGCATAAAACACAATAGTAAACCGATTGTAAAGACATCCAGGTAGAAAGTGTGAAGAAGTTGGCAGAGACAATACTGTGCGTTTGCACTGTTTAAAACAAAATAGAGTTCAAAACACAAGTATGGAATGCGGAATCAGATAATTTTTGTTCGGCCTCTACCTTCTATTGTTCATACAAACACGCTTATTATTAATTCAGCTGAGTTTTGACAAATTTATGATCATTTTTAGTCAGGAACAAGTCACATGTTTTTCCGTTGAAGAACTATAAATTACCGACCGTGTCCGTTATAACGAGATCAGAATATATTGTTATTCATACTTTCTACAACGGGACCTGAAAAATGTGTCTGTTAAGAGTTTTGTCCGTTATAGAAAGGTGCCCGTTAAGAGAGGTTTCATTGTATATAAGAATATCATTTTAAAAAACCAAATATATAACTAATGTAAAATACGCGCCTCGCTATAATGCGGACGTATAAAAAGAGTCAACATATGCCAATATGTATGCGAATTAATGAAAACAAACGCTTTGGGTAATATTGCTAACCGAGACGAGTAGGGAAAACTGTGTTAGAATTTTGACTAAATATATGTATGTTTTCGAGGTCGGTAAAAGGATGGTTGGTTAACTGCATATATTTTTTAACGTTATGTGGCAGTAAAAATAAATACCGAAGGATTTCGAAGAAGCAGTCATACTGACACAATCTATAAAAATAAGGGAGATAAAGCTTGCGCTTCCGTGTTCCGCAAGCAAAGTTTTCTATAAGATCCTTCGAGAACGACTAAAAATGTTTTTTAATTCATATCTACCCGAAGAACGATATGAATTCACGGAAAATCACAATATATACTTGATATGATTTTTACCCTCATAGAGAAGGCCCGAGAACAATTATCCATATATCGTCTTTTTAGGCTTAAAGAAAACATTCGACTCTATTAATAGGGAAGATTTATGGATGTGCCTAAGGGCAGCTGGATGTCCACCAACTCTGTTAACGCTATTCAACTTTTACATGAGGTTGATTCTTCAAAAATTTAAGCGCATAATTACAAATCAGCCAAACGACGAGTACCATTTTATCTGATAACGGGCGCACAAAAAAATAATTTGACATAAGCTATACAAACATGGTGGAATAATATACTCAAGCTGATAACCAAGGCGCCTTGATTAACAAACCAAACGTTACATGAAGAAGAGTTTTAATTAAAAAATATGCTAGAACACATATAGCAAAGCTTGAGAACCACCTCAACGCACTTGTTAGGGATCTATTGGACACTTCCGATGAATTACCGAGATTGAAGCGTCGCAAACCGCCAGGCCTTGGATAGGTTGGGGTTACCGGAGTGTGCCACTGAGTGTGCATCTCCTCGTGTTTTGTTAATGTATCATAGATAATTGTTTAATGACCATGATGGTCAGCTCGAAATAATAAATTAATGTACATATAAAAACAGTCGTAAAATAAGGATGTGTAATCGTCCCGACGCTATTAAACTTTTACATGTGAATCTTCAAAATTTAAGCGCAGAATTACAAATGGTAAAGGTTCCTTTCCGCTTGATTTCCTTCAATATTCTGACGATTACGTAATACGCAATTAGCGGAAACGTACAATGATTTCGGGCTTGTGATAAATGAAAGAAAACGAAAGTCATACAGTTAAACGGAGATCTCTCTGATTTAGTTACGCACGGTCAATTCTTTTAAATACCTTGGCAATTTTATCAATAAGCAAGCAACTCTCGATTGCGAAATTTCTTCTCCTATAAGAAAGACAAACGCAGCATATAGTAAACTAGGTCACAGAGAACATAATAACAAGAATTTAAGAACTAAAACCAAATTATCGGTTCATAAATCGGTGATGATTCCAACCACGCTGTATGCTGGCGAAGTGTGGCCAATAATGAGAAAGTAGGAAGAAATGTCTGATTTCTCCGGAAAATACTTCACATCACTTGGAAAGATCGGAAACCAACGAATACATACCGAATACAACGATGTTCAATAGAACAGTTCAAAACTGTCTAAATGGGTAAGACATGAACCCACAGCATAGGCTCGATATCGCATTTCAGGAATAAGTACAAAGACGGAATCTGAGACAGCGGACTGAATACTGGTTAAGGCGAGTTCACACAGAAGAAAAAGATATATATACATATAATAAAGAAATGGAACAAATCAAAATGAAGGAAAGGAAAATAGTACTCGAAATTCTGCGACCCAGATTTGATCGTGAAATATGTTAAGAAAGAAGTAATAGGGAACTGAAGATCATTATCAATACCATGAACTAAAAAGAAGATTAGGCTATTACGGTCAGTTGTAGAGAATGCAAACAAGACGCTTATCAAAACGAATTTTTCGGTAGTTTGATAGAAGCCGTAGAATATAAATAGCGTGATTCCGTGAAGTTAAGGAGACAAAAAATTAATATCACGGATAATGTCGTTACGATTAATAAAAAAAAAAAATATATATATATAAACAGATTTAGAAGTAAATACATTCGTGAGTTTTGAAGGAAAAGTAAAGAAGAAACCAAGTGGGAGATGAAGAAATAACTATCGATATATATATATACCATGAAGTGCCGTCTCCGTATCGGAGGTAGACGACTACTTACCTATACAAATTTTGTTGTACAGTCTGAGTAGCGTACAAGGCAATCGTAATATGGCGTTAGCGCAGATACACACACACACTCGGGAGAATTGATTTTAATCCCTTTGTTGTCACGTCAAAATGCAGCCCCACTATATTATTACTAGCGCGCACATGATGTCGTATAATAATATTAGGATTGTTTATGTTTTTATTTTCTGATGATAATTTTTGCGTCGTCGACCGTATTCGAACTCGGTACCTTCCGATATATATATATATATATAATATATATAGATATAATATATATAGATAGATAGAAAGAGAGAGAGATAGATAGATAGATATAGTGCATGCGTAATTTTTTAGTTCGCCAAAAATAAGAATATGCCGAGTGTACTTACGCATTAATACACGTATACATCGATGACTATCTGGGTGAAAAATCCTGTGCCCATTAAAAAAAATAATAAAAAAAACTGTATATATATATAAGTAATTATTCGTGGCCTTTTCTAAAGGTACCTAAATAAATGCTAAATTCTTTTATTGTTATTTTTTTCTAATGTGACAGAATAATTTACTTTGAATTCTGAAATTTGAAATTTAAATGATTACACTCGTTCAGATTTAAATTCTCTAGTGTTTACGTATTTTTTTGTTTAGTCAGCGATGCCTCATTTTTTTGTTTAATTTACCAAAAAAAAATATATATATATATATATAAAAGTAAAAATTAAGTGGGAGATGAAAGTAAAAATACAACATATTTTTTGACTCTTGGAAGGAGAATTTTCTTATCTGTGATCTCTTTTTTTACGTACACGTTTTTTCTGGGTCATTCCCTACTGTGCATGTTTTCCTCTACTTTTAAAATTTGTCAGTTGGAGATGTTCTTTGAAATGATAAAGAAAAAAGACCGTACGCAGATACCAATTTAAAGAGAATATCCATCCCGTTCATTTGTATTCGCTATCATTTTGCTCGATTTCGTTCTATACTTCTTTGATTTAATTTTCTCGTCCAATTTCGAAATCTATCTGATACATACACACATAAACATATGCGTATATATATATATGTGTGTGTGTGCATATATATATATCACCTTTCGTCATTTTATCATGCCGTATCCTTTAACGAAAATTGTTTAAAACATCGGCTCTATTACTATTATGTCGATTGTCTTCCAGTGAAATAGTAGAACTTAAACGTCACCTCGCTTATCTACAAATTTCCTTTACGGATTTTTTTTCAATTTATTTTTTCCCGTATGGAATGTTTATATCGACTGTTACACCATTATTTCATTTTGTCAGTTTTCATCGTACATCTCGTTCAGTTTCCTACTTTTTTCTATTCCGGTTAGGCAAACTTATAATTTTAAATCTGATTTTCCTTCTAGATGGTACGATAATTTTTTTTAAATTTACCTCTTTATATTTCATTAAATTTTAATTATTTTATAAAACATATTTTTTAACACTTTCAGTCGCGATGTCCACTGCATAGTATCATAATCATAATGGTGGCATCTTTTTGGCAAAAGATATACAGCAACTTTGAATCAAAAACCAAATCATATTTCTCTTTTCCTGGCTGCGTCTATTATTTCGTTTAGTTGCCGTTAATTCCTGTTATTATCATTTCCATTCTTATTCTTCCTACTGGCGGTTTTCCTTAAATCTTGCCTTTTCAAAGTAAAAATATTCCTCCTCCCCTGATTTTGTGCCCCTCGTACTTCTTTTTGTTTCTCAGTATATCATCTATCAGCGTCATGTTCTCGATTTCATTTCTACGGAGTATTTCCATGTTCGTTATTTTCGCCGTCAGTCACATTCGCCTTAATGTTCATATTTCGAATACACGTAGCCGTTTAATGCTTTCTGCATTCAATGTCCATAGGTCTCTTACATTACAACCGACATTACGTATCACTGATTATTTTCATACCCGATTTTCTTTCTTCCTTGTTCAGCTTATTTAAAATAATCTGCGTTTCGAAATGAAAACTTGGTCATCTACATCATCCTATTTGAGTGTCCATTAATCTTTACGTCGGAATTATTTATACTTGCATTGTTCATAATCTCTCCCCCGTATATGTTGAAAAGTCTGGGTGAATGCGCGGGCATTCTTGCCTTACACCTTTTTTCGCGTGTTTTGACAGAAGGTTCGTCTTTTATTCTGACACTTCCATATTGTTCCCAGTAAATTTCTTTGATACGGTACGTGTAATTTTGATGATAACAAATTTTTTTATTTTCTGGTTGACGTGAAATGCTATATAATTTTTAAAATATTTACATATGATTTGTGCCCTGTTTTTTTTTTTTGCATTTGTGAATTGGTTAATGCGTGGAGCTTTGTTTGTTGTACAATTTTCGGCTTTTTGCTTGTATATATAGGTACTTTATTTCGTTAGAAGCGTTATTATTTTTTTGTCGGTTCAGTAATTTTGAGAAGCCGAATTATGTAATAAACACCCGTATAAAAGTTATAATTTCGCTTTAAAACTTTTTAATGCACGACTGAAGAACGGTTTAAAATTCATTCTAGAACGACTGTAATAGTTTTTCTAGTTAACGTGCGCATTATTTTAGTACTCTACTCGATTTCGGATTTTGTATCTAATACGTATATACATTAACGGAAAATAAAAAAGTATTAAGGAACACCGTGAGAAGATGAAAACTGCGCGGTAAGTTTTAATGTAATAATATAAAAACGAGTCGTTTACTTTTAAATATTACCGAAAAAAGTTTTAAATTGTTCTGTGTCTATACGGAACTACTAAACTTTTCAGTAGTTAAGCTATCGTCACGTAAATACAAATTAAACTAAGATAGTACTTAACCCTCTCACAGATGGCGATTTTGATACTTCGTCGTATCTTCACGATGGTTATTATAGTTATGCTAAATGTTGTAAGATAATTTTTTAATGGTTCCTAGAAAGGGTAAATTTTTAACGCATTTGTCAATCCGCATATTGTTAGAACGCTGCGTGACGTTTTTTATTTAATGTGCAGTATAAAATTGATTTATGCTATATGTTTCCTGCAAAATATAAAATGCAGGACACTAAATTCCATATCTCCACAGTATTAAGAATTCATCGTTGGTTTGAATTTTTTTTTTTTTATAATCATTCGCACGGATTTCAGCTAAAATTGGTGATAGGAGAGAATTGATAGGTTATTATCGGTTTATTTACAAAAACTGATATGTATGATTTAAAACAAATTGATATAACGTTGAAAAGTTCATTAGATACATTGGAGTTGGCGTTAAGTTGTTTTAATTTTATGTATTTTAACTTCATTTATGGCAGTGATGAGAAAAGTTTTTTCATATGACGAAACTCGTTTACAATTAGACGGTACTTTTACGTTCTTAATATTATTAATTAATCGAACAGAATTTTAAATGCTACGTTTAGGATTAAAATTTAAAAATTCTTTTTTAAGCGAGATACTTATTTTTTTTTGCCAGAGGATGAGCATGATTATGCGGAAGTACAGGACGAACTGGTTCACGAAGTTTTATCAGTTTGCACAATTCAGCGATTTTGGGATTTTTTAGCTGGTGTTGATTTATTCGAAATTCTAGAAATAAACGAAGCCTTTTTAAATTGCTCCCGGCAGGTGAGGTGGTTAAGAAACAAATTCCGGAATCTAGATCACCGATTCTTTTGTTTACCAAAGGTTGACTTCATTAATTGTCGTTAGTTTTAATCGTTTTTCATTCAATCTTAATTATGGTATAACAATTGAAACCGAAAAGTATTTTATTCTATTTTTTTTTCTTTTTAAATTAAGTACGTATCATCGAGAAAGCGTTATAGAAATATTTTCTTTACTTCAGTTTTAGTAGTAGTGTGTCCTTGGAAAGACGAGAGGATACCTAATTGAATTGTCTAACTGAAATGGTGTACGTCTTTTGGTTTATTCGGAGATATCTAGGAGAGAATTGAAATAATTTCTTCTATATTTATAGCGATACGATTGAAAGATTTTTTTAATAATTTTTATGTATAAGGTATTTTTAATTATTAGAGCTGTTCTATACTAATTTCGTACGAAAGACGGACAAATATATCGATTTTTCTTCTGTCGAAGAAGTAATATTTAAATCGTGGTTTACATTAAATTTTAAAGTTTACCGGTTCACTATTCAATTACGACAGCAAATATTTGTAATTTTATGATCGCAAACTGATTGCTTTTGATTGTGTATCGGTCTTATTAAAAGGATACCCCGGAACTAATGGCAAACTTATTAAATTCCGCCTTACAGCTTGGATGGTGTTATTTAGCACTGAAACTGTTGGTACGTAAGGATGAATATTGATCGCTTCCTTTTGTTTAATGCGTTCAGTCAAATTCATTCCAACTGGTGTATTTCAAACAGCAAAAACATCTGCTCTCCTCGGTTATAACTAAATTAGAGTACCCACGTGCACGTAAGCTATTCCTCAATTTACGGTATTATTACCCCTTTTCCACAAACAGAAATTCATCCTCTCCACCATTAAGCGGTTGATCCATGCATAACACAAAAGTGTGCTTCGTACAACAATTTAATACGGACATAGACAATGATGATTTTACGGGGAATAATAATATAAAGAAAACTCGTCGGTCAATAATGCAATATCGTCCGCAGATCTTATGCAATGTATCTGACGTCCTTAGCTTCATTTTTTCAGCCTCGTGAAATTAATTCCGATATCGATACATAAATTAATTATCGCACTCAACAAATTGTTATACACCCCTTGAGGCGATAAAATAAATATCAAATGGCAATCCTAAAAAGGCACCTGGAGCTGATGAAATAATCTCATCAATACTAAAAGAATTACCACATGATGAAAACATGTGCCAAAATCTTTGAAAATATCTCAAATTATTATACTGCTTAAATCAGGGAAGCCTGTGTAAACAGCAGGAAGTAGAAACAGTCTTCGAAGAAAGGAAATTCTGTTCAGCAGTTTTTTAGATATCTCACAAGATTTCGATCGAGTTTGTCATGAAGGGCTTATACACAAAATGAGTGATACCAAAAAATATGTGTAAATTCTTAAATCGTATCTCTTCGAACGAACGTTGTTCCTCATGGAGAAAGTAAATCAATGCATCACCCGATACATGCAAGTGTTGCACAGGATCTATTCTTTACCTCATGTATACGGCTGACACCGCAACATCAGTTGAAACGAGCATCGCAACATTCACAGATATTTTAAAAATTTCGAATGAAAAATTACAAAAATAATACCAACAAAATTAACATATAGACACAAGATTAAAGAATCATGTTTAATCACCAAAAATCTGTTCATGTTATTTATACATTACGACGTTATAACTATCATCCAGTATATCTCGAACAACTGCCTATTCCTCAAAAGGGATAGTGCAAAATATCTAGGTATGTATTTGGACGCTCTACTGAACTGTAAAACGCGTGTAAATATGAAAACAAAATTACTCATAAATGGCGACAAATGTATAATTGGTCGACATTCCAAACTCGGTCTACGTAACAAATGACTTCTGTCAAATAATTAGACAAATTTGGACGTATGGATCCCAATTGTGGGGCTGTGCGAAAAAAACATATAGTTTAATTATCCAACGGATACAAAACAAATGTTTTCGGTCCATAACTGATGCTTAATTGTACCAGCATAATGAAGACATCCACTCGGATTTGAAAATGCCGCCTGTTGATACAATATGACACTTCGCCAGCACACACTACAAACGACTCCGTCTTCACCCAAATAAGAAGAAATGAAATCTGTTAATCACTGAAAACGACGTCAGACGCCTTAAGCGTACGAAACCGTATCAACTAGTCAAATCGTACTTTGTATTCTTTATATAAACCGCTGAAAATTGTGTAAATGTACATATCTTTCGCCGTCTGTGTTGATTTATAAGTACTAATTTATACATTACTCGAGCTTAGCAACTGCTGTGCATGTTAAACTATATATTTATTATGATTTCTGCGTATAGATATATCTAAGATTGCAAGTTTAGAGTAGTGTCCTTATCAGGAGTTACATTAAAAAAAAAAAAAAAATTATAAGATTGTACTAAAAAAAATTGTTTTCAAAACCTGCAGTGTCTTCTTTCATTTTTCCTATTGGTTTATTGCCAAGTTGAACAATATAGGTGATAATAGGCATCCTTGTCTTATTCCCCATTGTATTTTCAGTTTTTTTTTTTTTAAATTGCCGACTCTCCGCCGATTGTTCCTTGTATAATTCTCATATTGTTCCTATCTTTGTAATCTAATCCTATTTCTTCTAGGTTTTTCTAATAACACATCTGATGTTACACAGTCAAACGCCTTTTTTATATCGGCGAATGCTATACATAATTCTTCCCAACTTGTTTTTTTCTCGATGATTAATCATAATGCCAGCTCGTGTACTTCTTCTAAATCAAAACTGATGAACTTATTGTTCTATATTCAGTGCATTCTTTGGCGTTGCTGGTATGGCATTCAAGCTGGGTGCTTTTTTCTTTGGGAGCTGTTTCAGTGCCAAATCAAATTCTTCCTTTACTATTTAGGGGCACTTGTCATCGTGTTCTTTGTTTTCATTTATCATTATTTCTTATATGTTCCCTTCTGTCTTATATAGCGTTTTCAGATGTTCCTTCCATCTTCCGCATATCACTTTCGCTTCTATGAACATTTTGCCTATTTGTCATTTATAATGTTAAATCATTACGCTTTAGGTTCAATTTTTTTTCTCTGTACGCTTCATCAAGTTTACTTCAATTTTATGTTCTATGCTTTTACATTTGCTATTTTTGTTTTCCTTTCCGGCATTTCCTGGTGATTCTGTTCCGAACCTCTTTATATTTCCTTTATCTTCATTGTTTTCCTTTCTTTCGTCTATGTCTTGTATTATATCTGTTGTTATTCAGGGCTTCTTTGTTTTTCTTTTGTTTTTGCTTATTACTTTTTCTGCCGCCTTTACGATTGCATCTTTATCTATTCCTATTTCTTTCTGTACTATTTATTCGTTCAGCTTTTTTATTTCTTAATAATTCTTTTAGTTCCCATTTGTATTTGGTTTCTGTTCATTTTAATTCATCCACGATATTAATATATATATATATATATATATATATATATATTCATATTAACATCCCAATCAGGATGATTTTTTTTTTTATTTTTTTTGAAAAATTTGGCATTTGTAATGTACTTCCGTTAGTTTTTGGAAACGGTCTCGTTTCGATAACTTCTTCTGCAAATATTTCCGAAATTTCGAATATATACATGAATTGAATTGATGCCAACGCGATCTGGAAAATAAGCACTTTATACCTGCCATTTAATGACGGTACAAACAATATAAGGCATCGAGAAACACGCATATGACATATATAGCGTTTTCTTTCTTCGTAATATAACAGCCATTTCGTTACAAGCTCACGCGCAATATATATAAACAGGCGCACATATATACGTATGCATGTGAGTATTGTGGCCTAAATATTTTACTTTTATGTTTTAAAAAATAAAATTAAAACTCATTATAATGTCACGTGCACACATATATACATATATATTTATATACATGTGTTCAATTGTATGCTCATACGGTGGATTATAAGATGATGGATCCTTTCGTATACAAAGACGGACAAATATATCGATTTTTCTTCTGCCGAAGAAGTAATATTTAAATCGTGCTTTCCATTAAATTTTAAAGTTTACCGGTTCGCTATTGCAATTAGGACTGCAAATATTTGTAATTTTATGATTGCAAACTAATTGCTTTCGATTGTGTATCGGTCTTATTAAAAGCACTCCGATAGCACTAATGGCAAACATATTAGATTCCGCCTTACAGCTTGGATGCTGTTATTTAGCACTGAAACTGTTGGTACGTACGGATAAATAACAGATAGATCAAAGTCAACTGGAGGAGCAGCAATGTTCATTCCGGCTTTCAATGTTAGTGACATGTATAAACCGTGCTAACATTGTTCAGTATTTACTGCTGACCGTGCAGCAGTACTACCAGCCTTATCAGTTTGAATGGACTCGGACCATTTCCTTATTATTACTGACTCAAAAAGTATGTCGAAGGTTATAGACGATAAATGGAATGTGTCGGATACATTAGTTGGATGAATCAAAGCTTAATAATTTGGAACGTGTGGAATTATTTCTGTCCTTCTTATGGTTGTCAGGTCTTAAAAGTATTTAAATTTGTCGATTCATTAGGTAAAGAAACGTGTTATCTAATAATACTCTTTAGTTTATCACGAGTGTATCGTTCACTCTGTACAGTTGGAGTAGAAGCATCATTAAGAATTGATGTAAGTCGATCCTCTCTCGTCAACTAGTATAAACTTCAACCTTCTATCTCCCTAAACTTCCGTCTTTAAGGAGATTAATCGCAAAGGAATTGAGTTTCGTTAATAGCGCAAAAGAATAATGTGAATTATGACGTTCCTCACAGTAATTATAATTAACGATAACGACGGTGTGTTAAAAGTTGAATTTCAACTTTTGAAATAGATTCATTACCGTCAAACTGATGTCTATGTTGCACTTTTGAGTTATAATGTCTTATGCAATGTCGTAAATATTAAACCATTGAGCGCCAGAGGAAAAATAAACAGTCGGAGGTTGCTGTTTGATCTTTGTAACGCTCGCATAAATGACAATTTTTCATCATCTACAATTCTATTTACGTTCTTCAGCGAGATAGTATTAGGTCACATCGTGTTTACTATAGGTTCGTGCAAATGAATTCGTCGCTTTTATCCGTCTTTACATCCGTATAAAATAACGTATGAAACATTCATCCAGAGCTAGATAAATTCCCTTTTATTTCAGTACTTACATTTTAGTAGGTGTTAATGATTCTTAAACAAGGAAAATCTACTATCGATCCTCCTACCGACCTATGAGCTTATATCAAAAGTTTTTGAGAAACTGCTTAGTTTGAAACTTACAACAATATAATTATACCAGATTATCAGTTTAACTTTGGAGACGAACCATCTTACGAAAAAACAAGTTCAACGGTTACAAAAACATATCTTTGATTGTTTTTTTTAAAAAAAGAAGAAATACTGTTCAACTCTTTTCTTAGATGTTAGTCACGCATGTGACCATGTGTGGCATGAAAGAAGTTTTTGCATATGCAGATTAATTGGGGTTTTTTCAAATAATATAGATACGGTTAAAACAAAGAACAAATTGAAATACTCATAAATTATATACAAATTAATTTGCATGTAGGTGCGTGTATATATATATTATATATATATATATATATATATATATATATATATATATATATATATATATATGTATATATAAGGTATGTAAGTATTTTATATGTTTTTCCAGTAGTCTAACATTTAAAAATATTTATTTTTCCTAATTTATTGCTTATTTGTTAAAATACCGTGCACTCGATGTTAAGATTTTGAAATTGATCTTCCTAATGAACTATTCGCTTTAATTCCGAACTAAAGTTATTCTTTTTCGCCTACAATTAAAACATTAGGGGGGTATTTTACGAATTGGGAAAGTTGGAATTATGAAATAAGGAAATTCCTTAACGATAAAATGATTCCCCCTTCTTGTTAGCCTCCATTTAGGTGGTCGACAGGATGCTGTGAAGGAATAAATTTTCTACTAGTATAGACAAGTGATTCGTAATTGCGTCGTCTCCTTGAATATATTTCTTCCTGCTGTTTTTTTTTTCCCTCGAATTGAATAACCCAACAACCCGACGAATGAGATAGAAATACCGAAGTCGCTGGAACGTTTAATTTAAAAAAAAAAAAAATACAATATTAGTCGACGTAGTTTGGTAATCTGAAATTCGAAACCTGCGGAACTTAGAATTCTCTAAAAGGCCGTCTCGTCTCGTCGCATGCTGTGTGTTTACACGCAATTAGTCGAAATTCTTCGGAGTCGACGAAACGGAATCTTAATTAGCCCTACGATTTTCCTATTTTCTGCTTTCCCGATTTCCGTCATCTTTTCATTTTCTACGACTTTGCCGAACGCAACTTTACGTGTTTCCGAGTTGTTCGTTTAAAAGCTACGTTATAACAATAAAACAAGGCTCCGACGAGCATTCTCTCTAGTTTGTATAAAATTTTGGGTAGTGGTTGTAATGGTTATGGTAGTTTTTGTATTAGTAGCATCAGTAGATGTTTAATATTTAAGCCGATGAATGTCGTCGGCTGAAAATAAATATAAAGCTGTTCAGGAAAACATATAATGGATATGCTGAATATCATAGTAGAAGACCTAGATAAAACGTTTAAGAAAAACAAAAAAAAAAAAAGATACATATAATAAACCGCGAGGAAATAATATTATAATTTGAATTGTGTGGAATGTAGTTTAAAAAAAAAGAGAGAAATTGAAATCAATAAACTTTATAAATAAAAACCGCGAAGCTCTTCGACTGTTAAGCCATTATCAAGCGAACACGAAAATAAAATATGAAATATATAAATATATACAAAATATATAAATATATACAAAATATATAAAAAATATAAAATGTAAAAAATGCACACTTACCACATTTCCTATCTTACATTATTTTATAAGCACCGATGTTTTTATTTTACTAATTTTTTTGTATAATATTAGTATATTTATATTTTATATTGTACATATATATATATATATATATATATATATATATATATATATATATATATATATATATATATATTTTTATTTTATCTTAACAGCGGAAAAGCTTTGTGATTTTTTTATTTTAATAATTTGGTAACTTTAACTGTATTTTTTTGCGTGTGTTTTACAATATTATAGTTTTAGAAACAAAGTAAATATGGATGGGTAACTAATACGAAGTGGCTCATTTGAGTCTCAACAAGCGGGTGAAGGGATATTAGGACTATGGAGAAAGAAACACTGTTTAGCGTAGAGAACATTTTAACGGGATTTTTACACGAAAATCTTATTAACCGAGTAATTCTTAAACGGCTCTCTAACGATTTGGATGAAATTTAGTAAATTTCTGTAATTCGTTGTAAGAAAATTACGAATTTTGAAAGTTCCGCTCTCAAGTCTGTGTATACCGAGTAAAATTTTTGAAATATCGGCATTTTTACTTTATCTAAATGTACGTCAAAAATTCCACCAGCTCGATCGTATTTAATCGTTCGAATGTTATAAGGTTAGAAAATTTTTTCCCGCCGCATGTTTGTTAGTAAATATAATTTTAAAATTTTGTACAATCGTATCGATTTAATGTATCGGATCGCCGGAAATATTTTGTAATACGCCAAAAAAAAAAAAATTATTTAAAGTTAAAAATCCGATCGAAAAATTCCAAAATTAATTTAAAAAAAAAAAAAAAAAAAAAAAAAACTTCACAAAACTAATATTTTTTGGTTATAACTCTGAAAATTTATGAAACTAAATTGTACGCGATTAAAATAATTTAAAACAGGATTACTCGAGTACTCATAATACAAAGACGAAAATTATTTAACCGCTTTCGTTTTTAATCATTTCCTGTCAGTAACTATAAGTTTTTTCTTTATCTATTAAACGTAAACGTAATAACTAGCTATGTTGTTTATTTATGGTCCTAACATCGAGCAGCGCAAATACCTGTTTCTCCGTTTCATACTTTGTGATTGTTAATTGAAGAATTCAGTAAAGAAACGAACACAAAATAGGAGGAAGGATCGGAGTAAAATAAATATAGCATGCTAATAAGTCACTACAATAATAGATGTTATGATGATTGATGAGCTTTAAAAAGCGCACGCTTATTATTGATATCTGATAGAGAATATGAAGCATACTAAGCGAAAAGTTACTACTGTGATCGGTAAAATAACAAATCAACGTTTCATTGTAGAAGGAAATGATCAGCGAGGATTACTACTGTGATCGGTAAAATAACAAATCAACGTTTCATTGTAGAAGGAAATGATCAGCGAGGACATCAATAGTATAAATCGACATCAATCGTATTGGATGAACGTGTTTAGGAGACGGAATCAATTATGAAAAGGGAGTAACGTTGACAACAGATTTTACGAAAGCATTACATGCTCAGGCACGTTTGGAAAAGTTATCTGAGAGAAAGAAAAAACATCGATTAATAATTAGTCGCAAAGGAATTGTACTCATCGGTAGATTACGATTTGATTTGTTACCCGGTCGTGTCAATTAGATTAAGGAATTAAGAAGGAGAGAATATTAATATGGAAGTTATATATACTGCGATATTTCTTCATAGACTAGCTGTTGATTTTGTGTGAGCCATGTTGTGGGAATTTATTTGTCTATTATGATTATTTATTTTTCTTCGCACAAATTAATGCTCGTATATAACACAGTTAAATGAGTACATTTGCCTTAACACTTTTTTATGGACTGGGTGTCCATGGGAGGAAATCTGGTGTATCGTTAAATTTCAATAGGTTTATTCGTCTGTTCTTGTAGATCACCTATTTAAACTTTTTTTTTTTTAACATTACCGACGGTAGACTACGTACTCTCCTACCGATCCGGTCTTTTCAGTAAACGAACGAGCTATTCAGCTCTCGAATACACACACACACACACACATATATATAATATATATATATATATAGTGAAAGGTTCACATTTTATGGGAGGATATTTGGAACAGCTTCTCCTTCGTGTAAACTCCGTCAAATTTAAATTGCTAATGCACCCTCTTTGCTTTCGTTTAACGGAGTGTGTTAACAACGTCTGCACCTTCCTCGGGTTGTTCTTTATTGCGTTAAACATTTTTCCTTTTCATCTCTTGGCAACGAGTTTTCTGAGAACTTTATGAACTAAGTTCCGCGTAATGGTTTTCTTTCATAAAGTTCTATAATTCCGCTAATACCGCGATTGTTATTAACGATAAAACCTGTAATGTTTTTTTTCCATTCTATCATAATTTTTTCCTTTATTACATGTCATATATATTATACATATATATATGTTTATAATATACAATTATATAAAACATTAAAGGAAACAAAATTTCAGATATATGGAAAAACATGCATACGTTATTTTAATTCGCTAAAAAAAAAAAACTGTTCCTCGGGCCGCAGTGAAGGAGTGAGATTTAAATACGTTTACCCAAAAAGACACTTATTTAATTAACTCACGATTTCGCACAAATTTTCCAAAGAAAAGGGGAACGCACTTGTCCGCTATGCTTAACTTGACGCGGCAATGACAGAGACGATTTGAACGAAATAACGGATGTGCACGCATGCGCAAAAGAAAGAATACGAACACGCGAAAAATATTATTTTATAATTTCTGTACGTGTTTGTACGTAAACTGAATATGCACGTATATGAGTGCATTAGGCAGGAATGAGTGGAGGAGCCCGACTACACTGCGAGAATAGGCCTGCCTATGTGCCTATTGACTCGCTGCCTTACTAGCTCGTTTTACGGGTTATCTCCCATATACTACGCGCCAATAGAAGTTTCATTTGAAAAAAAAAATGGGATTTCTCATATTATCGTAAATTTATAAAATGTTTACACGAAGAACAACGAACGCCAGTTTACGCAGTTAATTGATCTAAATCAAGCGAGAGTATGTACGACTGTGTTAAATTATTACAACGGTTCCATGTTCACTTCTCCATCTTGAACAGATCGAGCATCGTAAATTTGTAAAAATTTATTCATTATTAATTATCGAACCTGATTCTAAACCATTTTAGTAACATTTTTTTTTTTAAACTTTTTGTAATCAATTTACACTTTTTTATAGTCATGGGGGTAATTATAGAAGATTTTGGAATTTTTGTATTCAACACAACCCCCGGACGTTGGAATTTTATGTCTCACCAGGTATTACTGATGGGATAAAAATAACCCACCCGGTTCAGATTCTTACAAAGATAACATTACGTTTCATAATAATAACAAAACTGCTGACGTATTTATTTTATTTTTACTGACTTGTAAAATATGACGAAAATATATGTAAAACAAGCACCAAAATAAAACAGTTGTTTAAAAACAAATATTTATGTACAATGTTTGGCAAGACAATTTTTACACAAAGGCGCATTATACGAAGCACAAATTGTTTTGCAGGTTTTCATCCTATTTTTACTGCATCGTACACACATCCTTCTAGTAGGATCTTCTCTACTGGTAGATAATCACCCACAAACAGTGTGGATGGATTTGATGGCCTTCTAATTGTTCTTTTCCTATCTACATTAGCAGTTGTACGTCCAAAATCAAACATTCAACGAGTGGCACTATATAATCTAGTAGCATAGTTGTTTTATAGCTTAGTTCTTATCCAGCCATTTACAACACTCGGATCAGTTATTTATAAAAACTTTCCTCCATCACTTTCCTGATTTTCTATTAAAATCTTTGGTCGGCTAGGTTTACGCCACCAATTATATTCCGTAATATAAAATGGCTTCTTATTTTTTGACCATTCTTTTAAGTTCTTCTTACAACTGTCATATTAGTATTATGATTACCGCAATGCTATCTTGTGCGCAAAACTCCTAAATTACTTGTTCGAAATTCTGAACAACATGAGCAACTTTACTTTAAAATTTTAGTACATCTGTACTCTTTCTCGCAACTGTGACCAATAGCGGTAAAGTTAATTATATACATAAACTTTATACTTGTGATAAAACGATCGAATGAAATAACAACATTTTTCTTCGAATTGTGTCTGTTAGTTTGTCAATCACCTTTTCACCTAGTGTTCCAAAGTTATTTTCATTTTATTTTTAACAATATATATTTTAAAAAATCATAACAGTATTCAGTAATAGAATCACATTTTGCCAAGATTTTTATTCCGCGTTTTATCGGTTTCATCGACAAAAATACTGTTTCAATGAACTACGTCCTTTGGACTTAGCCGTATATACATCAGTTAATAAGGCCTTTCATACCTGACTTGAAATATGTTGTTTTCAAGGACTGCGAAAGATCATAATATGCTTTAGAAGCGTCCACTAACTTATTACAACTGTTCGAAATACATTTTTGAACTTCTAAGCAAAAAACGATCTCTTTATATAGCCAACATCATTTTGGTATTAACTAAAGATTGATTTGTCGACCAGTAATATCTCAAACTTGATAATTTATTATACCATATAATCGGGTAACATCCTGTAACTAGTGTTATCTCGCATGAATCAGTAAAATCAAACGTTAGTGTCATTTATATCTCAGACTAATGCATGATTATCGGAACCATCTATTGATAAAACATCAACTGAGGAAATAATCTGCGATCTGGTTATCATCATTGCTACCGCTATTGTTTGGTTCATCAGAATTATGTTTACGATGCGAAATATTAGTAGCATTTTGAATAAAAATAATTCGCAAACTTTTTATAATAATATCGAATGGGTATATATTTCTCCTCAGCAATCGATGTGTCCGGGGAACGGAAAATAATATCAACACGCAATGAAACAGATCATGATAGCATTCCAGAAGAACCATAGCTAACCTCATGACAAAACTAGTTAGATGACGACTTCTACTTAGGAAGGGTATAATGTTAGCGCGGTCAAGTTCGTAATTCTAACAAAACAGCGTTGTCGAATAATATTCCCCGTATGTTAGATAAAAGATATATTTTGGCTCACTGGTACTTTCCCAGATTCATGGCGCATAGCAGAAGTGATTCCAATTTTAAAATCAACTAAAAACCCAACTCAGCTGGAGAGCTATAGACCCATTTCCTTAACTTCTGTCCTCTGTAAGGTGTTGGAAAAAATTATAAATACCCGATTACAATGGGTTCTACACAAGCAAAAACTTATATCAAAATATCAATGTGGATTCCAAGCCTTGCGATCGACAACAGACCTTCAATACCACCTTCAAAATACAATCATTGAAGCATTCTCAAGAAAGCAGCATGTATTAGCCATATTCTATGATTTCAACAAGGCATTTGACACAATCAATCATCAAAAAATTCTCCAACAACTACTGAAATGGAGCATACGTGGACGCATGACAGTTTTTATAAAAAATTTCCTAGAACATCGCAGGTTATTTGTTAGATTAGGAGACACCGTGTCTAGCCTTCATGACATCATCAACGGTGTGCCGCAAGGCTCGGTTCTAAGCCCAACACTGTTTAACATCGCAATAAACTCTATTGTTGAAGAAATACCTCCTTTAGTATTCAAGTCCCTATTTGCTGACGACTTGACAATATTTGTCCGATGTAACGACCTCAGAACAGGCGAAACAGTTCTTCAAGAAGTCACTAATAAGCTCAATAACTGGTCAAAAGAAAATGGATTATCTTTTTCACCCGCAAAAACCAAAGTAATGCACTTCTGCCGTATTCGCCATTGCGCTCATCAATTTAATATTATTTTGGATAACAGAATACTAAATTCTACACCATCCACCAAATATTTAGGTCTGATATTTGACGAAAAATTAAATTGGAGAATGCACATCAACCACTTGAAAACCGAATGTTCACGACGATTAAACCTTCTCAGGAAGCTATCTCACACAACATACGGCGCAGATAAAACATCACTTTTGAGAATATATCGCTCCTTAATAAAATCTAAATGCGATTATGGTTTCCCGGCTTATTCATCAGCTAAGCAGTCAGTGTTAACATTATTAAATCCAATTCACCACTCAGCTCTAAGGTTAGTTTTAGGCGCTATTCGGTCGACACCCATAAACAATCTGTTTTATGAAGCACAAGAATATCCTCCAGACCTATACCAAGCCTATTTACTCCTAAAATTCCACACTCATATTCATACAACTCCTAACCTCCCCATGCCCATAACTTCTCTACCTTCTGTTCTTACTCGACCATAAGTCAAATCCATCCTACACAATAAACTATGCACCTCATTACTTAACTTCTACAGCAACATCCTTTTCCCAATACCGCCGGTCTCGTCCCATCCTTTATCCTTCGATACCTCTCTCCTGGAACTATGTTGTCCTACTTCTCAAAGTCGTCTACATTCCTCCTTTGAAAATTTAATAAAGCGTTTCAATCATTACAACATCCTATACACGGACGGTGCCAAAAGAGACAACCAGTGCGGTTGCGCAGTTGTATATTCAAACAATGTCATTCGATTTCCGCTTCCACAAAACTTCAACGTTTTTTCTACAGAGCTGTACGCAATTTCAATTGCCGTCGATGTGGTTATTGAAGAACTAAAAAACAATGCTGTTATCTGCACCGATTCCTTGAGCTCCATTAAAAGTCTCCAAAACAGATCACACCACCAACATCCTTTGGCCAAATCCATCTTAGCCAACGCATCAGAGTTTACCGGAAAAATTATTCTCCTCTGGATTGCAGGGCATAACGGCGTGGGATCAAACGACAGTGCAGATGCAGCCGCAAAAGAAGCGTATCTAATATCACCTATTCCCGCTATACCAATTCCAACGAAGGACTTCCTTCACACCATACGATCTAAATTATCCGATAGAGCAAACGAAGGATTTTCAAACCTGCAGCAATACAACGTCAACTGGATAAAGTCAACTACATGTCAAAACTCAAACAGGAGAAACGAAGTAGTCCTGTGCCGTGTACGCTCAGGCCACACACTGCTTACTCACAAGCACTTATTTACTAATAGTGACCAACCGAAATGTACCGCATGCAATATTCCTTTAACTATTCCTCACTTGCTTACTACCTGTCCGTTATATTCCTCCGAACGTACAATCGCAAACCTTCCAAACTCTCTCCCAAATATTTTACAGCATTCTCCTACATCCGAATCTAGACTCCTTGCCTTCCTTCATTTATCCAGAATCTACCCGTTAATATAAATTCCTCCCGTGCCTCTGGCCTTAGTAGCAGTACACGGCACGGTTATCAACGAAAAAGAAGAAAAAGAAGAAGATATGGAAATATTTTACGAAACGCCGACTTAATATTCATTCACAGTAACCGAATAGTTACCATTAAAAAATGCATGGGTCTTATACACCACCAAATGGATATGAAAGGATTACACATGTGATAACCACGTCACGGTGTATCGCTATTTTAACGGAGCATAATATAAATAGGAATTTCTGATTATTCGATTCTGTTTCATCTGTCGATGGGAGCTGTTAGTGCGTTTAATACTAATTCGTATAAACAACTTCCACGATATAATTTTTTTTTTTTTTTTTTTGGTTCCCAGTTCGTAAATTACGATGGGGTAAATTTATTTATAAGTGATATACATGTAATTTATAAATAATGAACTGAAAAGAGCCCATCCAATTAAGTTTACGATGCTCAGTTCAGCCCATTTTACATTAAGGTGATATTATACAATTAATTTGATTAAAATATATGTAGATGTATTTTGCGGTATGTTATTTCTGATACTGTGAAAACGTCAAATATTTTGAACTGCTTATCCACCAATTCTGTTGCATTTATATCTGCGAAATCAGCGTTGACGTAATTGCATCCTGTCAGTATATGCTTTACATGATCGGTTAAATTACATATTGCACATTTATTCGTATGCGATATTCCATACTTATATAAATAGTCTTCAAATAATCCATGTCCGCTAATAAACTGTGTATTGAAATAATTTGGCAGGAATACAACATTTTTTAGTCTTCTGTCTACACTGGGAAAATATTGTTTCGCTAGTCCATTGTATTCATCCCATAACCTTTGATATTTTTTAACATAATATTCATCCAATACTATTTTGAATTGTTTAATTGTTAGCTTTTTTTCTTGATGTAAATAGTATGGATGCTGATATTGCGTGTTGTTAAATTCATAAGTTGTATTTACATTATTTTTTATTAATAAAATATTAATATGTTTCTCAATCTCATACACCAACGGTTTAATACCAGCAATGACAATGCTAGCCATATAGCTAATTGTTCTGTAAGATTTGATTAATTTTATTGAAATCATTCTCTGGAAAGCTTTTAATTTGTTTTGAAATCGTTTGATATTTAACATATCATTATAGATTACGCTGCCATAAAGTATGTTTGGTAATATTATACTTTTATATAATATTATTCCCTTCTTATAGTTTATTCTATTGTTATTGTTATAAAGTTTATTGAATACCCTTATAAATTTGCTAATTTTTGTTGTAATATGATTGAAATGATTATAGAATTTTAAATTATTATCAATTAATACTCCTAAGTATTTGGTTTGTGTGACATATTGTATGTCTAATCCATATTGCGTTAAATTTAACTTTTTATTTTCTAATTTCCTATTGAACAGCATATAGGTTGACTTCGAATTGTTGATGCTGAGATTAAATGATTGTAACCATTTATTTATTGCATGGTATACCGCACTTAATTTCTTACATAATGAGATTTCATTTTTATCGCCAATTACTATTGCTATATCGTCCACAAAAGTAAAAATTTTTACATTATTTGGAGTCAGTATATTGTACATTTGTGAGAAAACTCAAGAATGGCCCTAATACAGACCCTTGCGGTACTCCCATAACAATACGATATAATGACAAAGAATTTTTTTGGAAAGGCCGTGAAATTATATCACTTTAAAAAAAAATCATCATCCTATCGATTAAGAATTGCAATTTAATCTATCTGTCTGTCTATTAGTCCCCCACTATCTTCTGTTTCATGTGTCGATGGGAGCTGTTAATGCTGTTAATACTAATTCTTATACACAACTGCCTGATATAATGACAAGGATTTTTTTAGAAAGGCCGTGAAATTATATCACATTTTGAAACATTTTCCATCATATCGATTAAGAATTGCAATTTAATCTATCCATGTGTGTGTATATCTATATATGTGTATATATATATATATATATATATATATATATATATATATATATATATATACGTGTATATGTATATTTCTACGTACCTTACGTGATTATACGTGTATTGAATATAACAAATTTTACTTGTAACCAGCTTTTCTGTGATTCCCAATTTTCGCATTCTTCGTCTTGACGACCTGATGAGATTTACAAATAAAAGTTATTTTGATCGTGTTTTTGAGTTTTTCAACTTTTGTCAGAAATCTTTACATCGAATTTACAAGTATATTGCTATATAGTAGAAGTAGCAATTTATAGGTCAACTTCGTCTTAAGAATAATAAGTAGGAGAATGTAACGTAATACGATGTGTTTTATCCCGCGTTTTTATGCAAACCCGGTATTACTTCGCCAAGTATAATACCTCTATTTCTCAGTCGATCTATTATTATTATTATTATTATTATTATTGTATATCCTTTTTTACCGGCGTCAAATGTATAGCTTTGTCCGCCTTACTCTTTATTTCCTCATTCTACAGTTCGACGATTTTTCCTGAGCTTACACGCCAGATTTAATAGTTGTTCGAATTGATACGGGCGTGCGTACGTTCCCATGGGGATGGGGATTTCGACCGATTTTCCCTTCGGATATTTCTCGTGTCGAACGTTTGCTCGCTTAAAAATATGGTAATAAGTTTGAATGAAATTCTGATCTCGATGCGGGCCAACGAAGTCGCTGTGCAGACCATTTGTAAAATAACGTTAAACTATCTGTTATTATAGGAAATTTGTTGCTGCTACACGTGTTAAAAGTTTAATACATCGAACTTAAGTTTAATTGAAATTGTTCGCCTATATACACACGTACTTTGTTATAACTGTACATCTGTTATATATATTACCTAAATGAGCAATTCTTGGCCCCTAACCCCGAGTACAACTTCTCATAGAAATTTGGAATTTTTGATATTTTCCCGACGTCATTTTCTCGATACTTATCTAAATATACGTTGAAAATTTCTAGCTCAACCGTATTAATCGTTTGAATGTTATAAAATGAAAAATTACGCTCGCGTGTTAGCGAATTTTTTCCCTTCTTCTGCAATTTGCGACTAACCTGTTTAGGCTGTTTAGTAAGTGTTGTTTCGGAAAATTGTCACGAGATGGGCACTCGTCAGTATCAGTTCGCTAGAATAGAGCTACTGTACTGTTGTGTCAACTCGGAAGGTTTTGTTCTCCTTAACCGCCCAATGCATATATCTGTTTTGATCAATGCTGCTGCTATCTCATTAGCAGTAGCCTCTGATTGAATCTCGGGTACCGTTTCGATTTAAAGTATCAGTTCTCCGGGAAATATTTTTTAGTTT
This sequence comes from Coronaproctus castanopsis, assembly GCA_032883995.1. Taxonomy (NCBI): domain Eukaryota; kingdom Metazoa; phylum Arthropoda; class Insecta; order Hemiptera; family Monophlebidae; genus Coronaproctus; species Coronaproctus castanopsis. The sequence goes on along the minus strand of CM065052.1, from coordinate 63,182,006 downwards.
ATAAAGAATTATTTTAAGGAAAAACTTGATCGAAAAATTTCAAAATTCATTTTTAAGTAAACATTACTCATGTTTGTCGAAACTAACATTTTTGGTTATAATTTCGGAAATTTATGAAAGTTTTATCTGTAATAATTCTTAATAGTTTGTGATTTGCATTTAAATATATTTTCCAAAAAACACATTTTTACAAAAAAACGTTCGCTTAGGTAATATATATATATATATATATATATATATATATATATATATATATATATATATATATATATATATATATAATGTAAATTTTAAAAAAAAAAGTAAAAATAATTATTATAGATCGAGAAAATATCAGACCATCTAACGAAATTTATAAACCTGTTCGGAACTTCATATATTTAAGATGACTATGAAAATGAATTGAAACGTACAAGTGAAATCGGTAAATGATATAATTAATACTTTAGATACTGACAAAGATATTGTAAGCAAAAGTAATGTACATTTAGCTAGTCACGTTCGTCAGCAATAGGCAGTACGAGAAATATGGTGATGATGATAATGATGATGGTGTATGTATATATATATATATAAATTCTTCTTCTTTCCTAGCACCTTTCCGTTAAGGAGTCCGCTTGATAACACGTTCTTCTACGTCCTCTATATTGGCACCAACTTCCACCATGTCGTTGTTGTCACGGTCTATCCATCGTCTTCTTATATATATATATATATATATATATAGACTAAATAAAATCCGCAAGAATCACTCCATTATTAGAGACTAACGAAAATAAAGCTGTTTAAAGTTCTTTTATTTACGATATTTTTATATGAAGCACGTAAACTACAAAAACGAATTTGAAGATAAACTGATAATCGATGATGAGCTGAGATGCGGATATGGCGCAGAAAAAAGAACAGATTTTTAGAATAATTGTGGCGATAAATAATTCTGTAATATTACATCACGCGATAGAACGATAATACTTTTAAAACATGCATGTATTTACGGGAAAAGTCGGGCTATTCAATCGATGTAATACTGTTACCTCTCCTTTACTGAACTAATAGTGTCTGAAACTGGAACAGGTGAATAAGACAATTAACGGATTACGGTGAAGAATTCGAAATATTTGTTAAATCCGCCTTGAAAAAATCGTGTACCCATCTCCACTTCCGTCGACAATCTATATTGTTTAATTGATGAAATTTTCGAGAGAGTAGAAAGAAAAAAGATAGATCTCTCTTCATATTCGACTCGGATTGCTAGAAATGGAAGGTAGAGAAAATCCTGAAAGGCAATTACCGAATATAAGGCCAATACGGACGCAAAACGATTTGCCACGTAAAAGATGACAGAAGATGAACGGGGGGCGCTAGAAAAACCGCTCGATTGGAAATTTCCCCGATTTACCTTAACCGCTGGGTCGGAAAATCGCGTTATCGTTTAACACGTTGCCTACCCTGAACGCTAGAATTTTATTTAAAGCTTCTTCCCCTCGAACCGCACCGTTTTCTTTGCCCGCCATAATTTTAATATAAGGCGATTAGAATTCGTTCGAAGTTTTTGCCCTCTTGTGTTTATTCAATTTTCGCAGCTTATTGGAACGATAAACAATCGCGAATTATATAATTTCCGGAAAATTTTCATTTTTAATTTATTTTTCATTTTATCTTTTTTTTTTTTTTTTTTTAAATAACTAATTCCGGAAGAGGGAATTATAATTAATCGTATCGACCCGAAATGCAGTGTTAGCTACATATTCTTCTTTATAAAAACAATTAATTAATAAAAAACACTACTTACTCGCTTATATTATATAATTAAAACGTTTAAATCGCGTCTATATAAAACGAAGAAAAATTAAAAATATAAATTTATTGTTCGCAAAATTCGAGAATAAGGGCACAAAATTGCAGGAAAGCCATTTAGAGGAAGAAAATTCCTTACTTAAAGGGCTACAGGGGCTGCAGCCCCGAGCTCCATGCAAACGGAGGCCCCATCCCGTTGAAAAACTTTTTTTTGCATTGCCGCGAAATTTTATATCGATTCCAACGGCTATATATATGTATCTCCAAAAACCTAAAACGCACACATCCCAGCTCGTAATAATCCTGAAAACCGTTGAACCACATAACCCGTCAGACGTTGAACTCGCTGTTGAGCCGAAACGGCGAACTCAAAAATACCCGTAGAGAGCAACTCGCGAGAAGGTCGTCTGATTAAAAAAAATAATAACTTCAACTCTTGGAAATATAAACTACTTTACTTATTTTATATTAAAAGAGAGATGTCAAAAATGACCGTTAATAATAATGACGCAAATTTTAATTTTCATTTTGAATAACTAAAAAGATGAGGTTTTACGATTTTAATTTATGGTTTTTGGATTAATGACGAGTCCAGTTGTGCGGGTTAAACGTCTTGGGGTATGTTGTAGGCACTGATGCGGGACTAAGAATTAGCTACGGCGAATACGGGAATTATAAGGACTTCGTAGAATTATTGGAATCGGCCCAGATGCCGATGCACATTTCGCGATGATAGATCGTTTCCGTTCTGGGACCAATGTTAACGAAGCGAAACACGCATACATTTATATATGTCACCCACGATCACGACGCGCTTATATCTATCCACTGTTGGATGAATGCGGTACTTCTTTTTTTTTCCCACTCGTATCGATCACCGGATTCGTACGTCGATTAGGTGAATGTTTGTATATCATCCTATTTATGATTTTAATTTTGTAATCCGCATCCAGCTGAGAAAATAAAATTAATACTATTTAAGAAAAAAAATAATTCAATAGATTTTGTCGTGCGGTCAGTCTTTATGACGTTGCTGAAATTTAAACGTTACCGAGAGTGGACGTTTCAGAATAGACTAGTGTCGTTGTAAAAATACTCGTTCACCGTCGATTTGTCAGTACGGCATTGAAATTTATGACGGAAAGTAAACATGACGAAATTGGTAAAACTCGATGTCGAAAAAGCATGTTGAAACTAAAATAGACCATATTACAAGCGAGTAGAAAAATAAGAGTTCGTTTATAAATTATTTCGTACGTAAAACGTCGTATTCTCGTAGGTTTTACACTATCGATAAAGCCTAAGTTACGAAGTTGACGTAATTATAAAATATTAAATTACTAATTCGTCGCTCGAAAAATAACGGAAAAAACCGTAACGACAAAGTTAAATCTCACCGATGATAGTATTAAATAACCTAATTCTAATAACGAGAATTAAACCGTATTATAGTCCTTAAGCTAAATAATCAACTAATTTTCTGACACATTATATCGGGTGACCGAGAGAAGACGGATTTGTTTTTTCACTAGCGCCAGTTGGTAAGACTGCTACAACCAAAACTTTAGTGTACATACGAAAGATTCGTTTTCGTCCAGTTTCAATGGCATCCTATAACGAGAAGGAACGCGCGTTTTACATGGATTTTCAGCGTGAATCGATCGTGGCAGTGCAAAGAAAGTTTCGAAAAGAATTCAAAGTTACGCGATTTTTGTTGTTGTTGTTGTTGTTGGGGATACCTTAAGAGTTCATGAAACACGTCTACGAGTTTTAGAAGACCTGAAGAAATTTCAAAAATTCAACGACCATGCTATTTTGAAGTCTTGGAAAATTCTGTAAAAACCGAATGAATGTATTGCAAATGGCGGTCATCTGAACGATATTGTGTTCCACAAATGATTGTAAGCTAATCTCTCGTTTTCCTATTTTTAAATAAAATTTCATTCAAAAATTTTGGTCGAGTAGTTTTCGAGTAATTCGAAATTGAACAAAACCGTCCGTTCTCTTTAGGTCACCCTATATAAACTTGGACTAATAGGCAATAGTCTGGTATACATTTGTTAGAAAATTTTTATTAACTGGAATTCTGCGTTTTTAACTATAGCTTTAAATGTAACCCTCCGCTTTCAACTATTTAATTCGTTGTTTGTTTTTTTTTTTTTTTTTTTTTTTTTTTTTTTTAATCTAGTTACAAGAAAGGACAGCTATTTCCTTTCTGCAATCTTAAACTTTAGTTTAAATAAGCAGCAATCATGATTGTTCAACATGTGCAGAGATTTAACCCAATGGTTAAGCTCTGTTACGTATGTTTCTAAAAAATAAAAAATTCACGCCCGGTAGGTTTAAGAGATGTTTGTATACCGAATACCGATGCTTAGACTTAAATTACGTTAAAATATTGACGAAATTTTATTAACGAACCGGTGAATATCCGGAAGGTTCAATCGTTCGCGCAAATTTTTTTTAGGACCGTTCAATATATAATTCTACAACGAAAATTTTATAATACTTGTGTAGAGCCGTCTGTATGTATCGTCGAAAATGGAAAAAACATGACCCGCGTGCACGTTATCCGCGGTCGAATTATAATCGTGTAAATCGACTATTTTGTCGACGATATTACGACTCCCGAAAGCATTTCCTATGCACTTATCTACAGCCCGCTATACGATAAACGGATAAATTTATAATCGAAATAACGAAACGTATTATTAAAACTCGAAAGATTAACGAATGACTCGGCGATGCGCTGAGAAAAACGGAATTAATGGAGAGGATGAAGGTAAACCCACTAGAGGACAGACCCGAGAAATCTGTTGGAACCAAAAAATAACTGAGGGCATAGGGATGTTAACGATATAAAGAAAGTGGGAAAACAGACAATAATGAAAGAATATTCGATTTGCTTACATCGAAAATTAATATTATAAAGAACAAACGCTGTATTATGTAAAATCGACAATAGTAGTTGAAATTTCATATTGCACACTTGGATATTTTTGTTTTATTTAATAAATCTTTGCAATAAAGTTATTACTGTCTATGTGGATCATATTTTTGTTCAACTTCTATTTTCTGATTCACAGATGATTTTACCCCAAATAAAAATGACAAAAAAAAAAAGCAATCACGTTTTAAATTCTTTCTTCAATAATAATTTTTGTTTTGTTTTGTTTTAACGCATAACTCTGATGGCTGTACAAACTCCATCACCTTTAGAGGAATTTATTTTCCAGATTGCTATTATCCATATATATATATATATGTGTGTGTGTGTTAAATGAACAACAAAAAAGTAGTTAAAAACAGTAAATTTTTATAGATATGAAAAGACCACAAAGCGTGTGTTTCCTCATTTCGTTTTTTTTGTAACATTGTATATTTAAATTAACTATTTTCTTGCATTTTATTTTCTATTTTGTTTTTTCCTTTTATACGTTTATAAGTTGTATATACATTTTTTATATTTTATTTCTTTATGCCAACTTGTTAATGTCTTAATAACCGACAAACCTTGTGATCTTTTTGTATATGAAAATTTAATGATTTCTTTATTTACACCTTTTTCGTTGTTTGATTATTTTTTTAAAATCTCTACTTTCCACCACACAATCTACATTATAAATGTCGATGTTTTAGATACTATACTTTACGGATTACAAAATATCCGCTAAGTTTTATAAAAAAAAATTCAACACAAACAGAAGCTATTCTCTAATACTGGGACAAAAAGGTTGGTAAGCGGAATTTTCCATTAACGGTAAGAATATTCACCGGCAAAAACCAGTTCGCTATTTGTCATTCCGGATTATACAAAATCATCCGTACGTCATCACCAATTTTTAATCGTCCACCATATCTATCGATGATTAACAATTTGACCCGGAATAACTATCCTATTTGGTAGTCAGAGTTTTCAACGGCGCGCTTAAAAAGTTACGACCAATTCGGAATCACCGTTACGGATTTATATTAAACCGTGGCAGTATGGAAAATTTTCATCGATACTCATTCAAAATTGCGCATTAAGCAGATTTTGAAGGATTAGTGGAAGATAATTTGGCATGTTTGGAAAGGAATATTTGTATATAAAGGGTAGAGTATTAAATATATATAGGATATATACCTGGAAGACAAAATGAAGTCGTTTTGTCTCGTCTACGTATGTGTCAGTGATACGTTATAATCCACGCTAATAAATATATGTAGGATAGTTAGTTGTTATAAAGATGGCAGATAAGAGAGCTTTCACGTTGTCGCAAATAAGCTTGGGTTATAACGTATTGTGACACATATGTAGACGAGACAAAACGACTTCATTTTGTCTTCCAGGTATATCGGTCACTGATGGTGGTGGTGAAACTGCTTGTAGAAGAGCGAATTTAATTACATTGAAATGTTGGCCCATCTCTGGATCCACTGGTTTTGAATATCTAATATGAGGTATCACTAGCAATATGTTGGAAATTTCGGGACGGGTCTCATGAAGCGCGATTATGATACAGTTGCTCGCATATATGTATACGTGTGATATACATGTATATTTAATCGTATACGCGTGTGTGTCAAATGTACGTACCTAATTATTATCGTGTTTTCTTTGTTTTTCCTGCAGGTTGTTTATTTGATCTTTGTCCTATGTATAATCGAATATTTATATTGATATTTAACGAGTGCTCTTTAATACAGCGTTGGTTTTAAGAAAAATGTTGAAGTATCAAGTACCTAAAATTAAGAGTACGCTGCGAAATATGCGTATCATACTATTTAAATAAAGTTCTCTCTCTCTCTCTCTATATATATATATATATATATATATATATATATATATATATATATATATGTATATTCTTATTCTTTCTCTCATCAACCGTGCGGTTGGTGAGTTAGTAACATATAGCACATTAGATTCTTCTACGGGAGCATGCTCGTGCTTTTATAACGACATAACTTTCGCCATTTTTTATTTGGTCCATATATCCAATTCGTGGTCTGCCTTTACCTCGTCTTCCGTTCATCATTCCTTCAATTAATGTTGTCATCCATTCCGAATGTCTGATACAATGCCCGACCATTTTATTTCTTCTCATATTTATCGTATTTTCTATTTCGCGACGTTCGTTTATCAGTTGTAAAACTTCGTTATTAGATATTTTACTAAGGTATTCTTAATATTCGCTGCCAGCACCACATTTCGAATGCTCTGAGCTTATCGTTTTCTCTTTTTAAACCTGTCCATGTCTCCGATCCATGCAATGTCATACTCCAGCTTTTTACGAAGTGTTTTCTGGTCTTAATTGATCCATCATTTTTCGACACGAGTAACGGTTTTTTCATAAACGCATTTTTCGCTAGGGCTGTTCTGTTCTTCTCCTTATGTCTTTCATACTTCTACGATCTGACGATATTATGCTTCCTAAGTACAGGAACTCCGTTACTTGATCTAAACTATTTTGATTTAAGACAATATTTAATCTTTGGTTTCCATTTTTTCAAGTTACCATCACTTTAGTTTTTGCAATTTTACATTTTTGTTGTATCTGTTTCTGCTATCATTGCTATATCATCAGCGAATCTAATTGTGTTATATACTTTACCAATATATATATATATATATATATATATATATATATATATATATATATATATATATATATATATATATATATATATACTAGAAGTTACCCACGGCTTAGCCTGGATAATTATTTTGTTTTACATTGATATCACAACTAGGGCAGAAGTTACAATAATTTTAAGTTTTAAAAAGTAGTAAACAGCGATATGTCTACCAAATCGTTTAAAATTTAACACGTTTTTCGGTTCGAATGCACTTTCACTCCCAACACCCTCAATACAAACAACGTTTTGTTGCGTTAGGGGCGTGACCGAAATAATGGACGGATATATATGTATATACATATACTATACTAATATATAAAACTGTTAAAAGAAAGAGGCAGCGATATTTTAAAATTTAAATTATTGTAATGTCCGTCATATTTGTGATATTAATGTGAAACAAATCTTACAACGAATCCAATAATATGGGCTACAAGCTGTACGAATTTCATCATCATTATTGCTTTAATAAGTTTTTGAGTTAAATCGAAACAGACAGACAGACAGACAAAAATTGTAAAAAAATAGATTCTGTTTACGCGTGATGAAAACGGCCTAATACAGTGATTATAGTGAAAATATTCGCAAATCACACACAGACACTAGAGTTTTATATATATATTAAATAGATACATTTTATATGCGCCTTTGTGAGAGGGTTATTTTGATTTTGTATATTTCAAAATAGCGGACCATATCTTATAAATGCGCGAAGTCCATTAAATTAAATAATGCGATTATTTTCGAAATACGTCAAATGGAAAAGCGAACGTGTTCGTGAAATATTCGACTTTTTCGAAATTTAGTTGCGTAATCTCGGTTCTTTATTGCGTATTTTTTTTCCTTTTTTTTTTCTTTCTGGCGGAGTGATGAAGAAAATAATACTACTTACTGGAAGTATCGAACTGGCCCTGAATGGCGTATGAAAAATAGGGAATATAACGAAGTGTGGAAAAAGATGACGTAGAGATACTAGAAAACGAAACGGGAGATTCCTTTTTATTTACGTAAACGAGTATTAAATTGTTCCCTTCGATTTTGCTGCATCCAATTTTTATATTTCTCATCCTCCGTCCAATTTTATCGTCTTTATTGTTAGAAATGTCATTTTCTATATTCGTACGATTCAATGCGCGCATTATTACAACGCGGATATGATGCTCCGGGAAAAGCTTCGCAAATGGATTCGAAGGAGAACGTTAAAGGAAAGTATAAGAATAACTTCGAAAATGGTGAAGTTTTTTAACCTTATATTTTATGTGTACATTTTGCGAGGAATTTATAAAGTACGTTACGTGTAATGTATATATATATATATATATATATATATACTGAACATGTTGGAATAATAAAAACTCATCGAGCCTTGAGAGAACATTGTGTCAAATTACGTATAAAAAGAACTAACTGAATTAATGTCGACAAATTGATTAAACTCGGCCTATGAATATGAATGAAAATTTTAACGCGCACGGTTCGTTATCATGTGTAAATCATCCAGCATCCTAATGAGGCCGATATATGAAATCGAGCTTTATTTATATATAACGGTTTACAACAGCATGCCGCGATAACGCGCCAGCATAAACGATAGAATTATTTTCTTAAATATACTACGTTGTTTATTAGGAAAATAAATTAAACAAGCTTATAAAATAATTACGCGATCGCTGATGAAAAAGAAAAATATTGAAAACGTTATATAAATGTAGTTTACGATACAGGTGTACATGCGTATAATATTAATTAAGCTAAACCGGTTATTTTCACATGCACACACAGACTGCAGGACCTGAACATATACGTACATGAAAATTTGTAGAAAAATCCTAAACCGAAGAATTTTTATATTTTTATTAAAACTTTCGTGGTTGTTTTCCATACGTCTAGAATTATTTTCGGTGAAAACCACGTCCTGATTATTCAAAAAACTTAACGTTTCGAATGGGCTTACACCACTCATCATCAGAAACGAACTAAACCACAAACCCTTGAGTTATTTCCTTTTATAGGCACTTCTCAATCGGAACTTAATATTTCCAGGGCTGTGATTGGTCCTACCGTCAGCTGATACATCACCTGATATTACTGTATGGTGATTGGTCAATTCTTCTGTAGTCATTATATTTCCAAGGCTATGATTGGTCCTACTATCAGATGATATTCCTGTATTGTGATTGGTTAATTTGTCAGTAGTAATTATATTTTCAGGGCTATGATTGGTCCTACCATCGGCTGATTCATCACCTGATATTCCTGTATTGTGATTGGTTGGTACTTCTGTAATCAATGGTTGGTTGGCCACTTCAGTAGGGTATTTTAATTTTTCTCTATTGTTAAGTAATACTGGTTTCCAAGCATCAGGTAGCCGAAATCCATCTTCTCTGTTGAAATTATTATGCTTTTCTATTTCAATAGCCTCTCGGACAATTCGCTTCCCATATTTTTGCTCCTTTACCAATACCTTCCTCTCCTCGAAGTCTATAGAGTGACCCGCTGTAATTAGATGTTCTGCTACTGCTGATTTACTTATGCGTTTATATTTACAATCTGCAGCATGCTCTTTAATGCGTGTATTAATAGACCTTCCAGTTTGTCCAATGTAGTTTTTGCCACACGAACAAGGAATTTTATACACGCCAGCAGTATGACCATCGGGAATTTTATCTTTATTATTATTTAACAGGTTCTTTATCTTTTTATAGGTGTCAAATACTGTTCTTATACTGTTTTTTTGTAACACTCTGGCAATCTTATCTGTTGTTCCCATAATGTAAGGTAACTTTATGCTTGCTCTATATTCTTCTTTGTTTTCCGCCTGTTTTTTTCTAGATGTTGTACTAAATTTATTAATATATCTCTCAGACTGTTTTATACTGTACCCATTGTTGATCATAGTCTGCTTAAGATTAACCAGTTCATTCTCAATACTACTGCTGTCACATAAACGCTGGGCTCTCACTGTTAAAGTTTTGAAAACACCCAATTTTTGACTTGGGTTGTGGTGTGAATTTTTATGTATGTATAATCCAGTGTGTGTACTTTTTCGATACACACTAGTTGACCATGTGCCATCTATGTTTCTTTTTACTAGAACATCTAAGAAAGGTAAAACACCATTATTCTCCTCTTCCATGGTAAACTTGATATTAGGATGGATATTATTTAAACTTGTTTGAAATTCTTCTAATTTCTTACGCCCATGTTGCCATACTACAAATGTGTCATCCACATATCTGAACCAACACTTGGGATTCCAGTTATGAAGCACAAATTTATCAATTTCTTCCATATAAATGTTAGCAAATATCGGAGCTAGTCTTGATCCCATTGCCATACCTTCTATTTGTTTGTAAAATATTCCATCAAACGAGAACACATTATCAGCAGTTACTGTTTTTATAAATTCTACAATTTCACCTGAAACGCCTTTCTTTTTAATGATTTCTGTAGTTTCTGATACTGGGACATTTGTGAACAAGGAAACTACATCAAAGCTAATTACCAAATCATCTTGTTCCACTTTTATTTCCTTCAATTTTTCGATGAATTGCACAGAATTCTGTATACACGATGGTAAACAACCTACTAGGGGCTTCAGCTGTTTAGCTATAAAACCTTCCAGATTATACATAGGACTGTTAATAGAACAAACTATAGGTCTTAATGGATAGCCAACTTTGTGTATTTTTGGTACTCCATAAATCCTTGGCATGGTAGGTACCTGGCAAATCAATTCCTTCTTAGTGCTTGCCTTTAACTGTGATGTTTTTATTAATCTTAATACTTTAGCAGTAATCCTATTAAGTGGATTTTTTTCTAATTTCACATAAGGACCTTGTTCTAATAGCTCTAGCATCTTACCTTTATATTCATCTGTCCTCATAATAACAGTAGCATTACCTTTGTCAGCCTTACATACAGTTATTTCTGGATTATTTTTCAATGATTTCAAGGCCATATACTCAGTCCGGGATATGTTCAGTCTGGGTGGTTTACACTGTCTTAATATTATAGAGCAATCTTGTCTTATAATTTCTGCCTTGTGTGGTGAAAGATTTCTAAGACCACTTTCCACACTACTCACTATATCTTCAACTGGAATCTTACGTGGACCTATAGCATAATTCAGACCTTTTTCCAGAACTAGTGTTTTCAAGAATTGGGTAAGAAGTTACTGATAAATGAGATTAGGTATATCCGGTTAAAATTGGTGAAAGTGGATAGCAAATTGGATGATATGATACAATGTTTGAAAAACATACTCAAGATAAACGACTGGGAAACAGTGGATAGAATTACAGGCACACATGCAAATAAGTTATATGATGCTACTAAGAGTAAACAGGTACGTAAATTTTCTCAGTTGAGTACTAATCAAGCGAAAAAAATGATGGGTGGACACCGAGAAGAAAAGTTAAATACAGTTGTGAACCTGACTAACATTCCTCTTGGATCTGAAGTGGAGAGAGTTCTGGAAAAAGGTCTGAATTATGCTATAGGTCCACGTAAGATTCCAGTTGAAGATATAGTGAGTAGTGTGGAAAGTGGTCTTAGAAATCTTTCACCACACAAGGCAGAAATTATAAGACAAGATTGCTCTATAATATTAAGACAGTGTAAACCACCCAGACTGAACATATCCCGGACTGAGTATATGGCCTTGAAATCATTGAAAAATAATCCAGAAATAACTGTATGTAAGGCTGACAAAGGTAATGCTACTGTTATTATGAGGACAGATGAATATAAAGGTAAGATGCTAGAGCTATTAGAACAAGGTCCTTATGTGAAATTAGAAAAAAATCCACTTAATAGGATTACTGCTAAAGTATTAAGATTAATAAAAACATCACAGTTAAAGGCAAGCACTAAGAAGGAATTGATTTGCCAGGTACCTACCATGCCAAGGATTTATGGAGTACCAAAAATACACAAAGTTGGCTATCCATTAAGACCTATAGTTTGTTCTATTAACAGTCCTATGTATAATCTGGAAGGTTTTATAGCTAAACAGCTGAAGCCCCTAGTAGGTTGTTTACCATCGTGTATACAGAATTCTGTGCAATTCATCGAAAAATTGAAGGAAATAAAAGTGGAACAAGATGATTTGGTAATTAGCTTTGATGTAGTTTCCTTGTTCACAAATGTCCCAGTATCAGAAACTACAGAAATCATTAAAAAGAAAGGCGTTTCAGGTGAAATTGTAGAATTTATAAAAACAGTAACTGCTGATAATGTGTTCTCGTTTGATGGAATATTTTACAAACAAATAGAAGGTATGGCAATGGGATCAAGACTAGCTCCGATATTTGCTAACATTTATATGGAAGAAATTGATAAATTTGTGCTTCATAACTGGAATCCCAAGTGTTGGTTCAGATATGTGGATGACACATTTGTAGTATGGCAACATGGGCGTAAGAAATTAGAAGAATTTCAAACAAGTTTAAATAATATCCATCCTAATATCAAGTTTACCATGGAAGAGGAGAATAATGGTGTTTTACCTTTCTTAGATGTTCTAGTAAAAAGAAACATAGATGGCACATGGTCAACTAGTGTGTATCGAAAAAGTACACACACTGGATTATACATACATAAAAATTCACACCACAACCCAAGTCAAAAATTGGGTGTTTTCAAAACTTTAACAGTGAGAGCCCAGCGTTTATGTGACAGCAGTAGTATTGAGAATGAACTGGTTAATCTTAAGCAGACTATGATCAACAATGGGTACAGTATAAAACAGTCTGAGAGATATATTAATAAATTTAGTACAACATCTAGAAAAAAACAGGCGGAAAACAAAGAAGAATATAGAGCAAGCATAAAGTTACCTTACATTATGGGAACAACAGATAAGATTGCCAGAGTGTTACAAAAAAACAGTATAAGAACAGTATTTGACACCTATAAAAAGATAAAGAACCTGTTAAATAATAATAAAGATAAAATTCCCGATGGTCATACTGCTGGCGTGTATAAAATTCCTTGTTCGTGTGGCAAAAACTACATTGGACAAACTGGAAGGTCTATTAATACACGCATTAAAGAGCATGCTGCAGATTGTAAATATAAACGCATAAGTAAATCAGCAGTAGCAGAACATCTAATTACAGCGGGTCACTCTATAGACTTCGAGGAGAGGAAGGTATTGGTAAAGGAGCAAAAATATGGGAAGCGAATTGTCCGAGAGGCTATTGAAATAGAAAAGCATAATAATTTCAACAGAGAAGATGGATTTCGGCTACCTGATGCTTGGAAACCAGTATTACTTAACAATAGAGAAAAATTAAAATACCCTACTGAAGTGGCCAACCAACCATTGATTACAGAAGTACCAACCAATCACAATACAGGAATATCAGGTGATGAATCAGCCGATGGTAGGACCAATCATAGCCCTGAAAATATAATTACTACTGACAAATTAACCAATCACAATACAGGAATATCATCTGATAGTAGGACCAATCATAGCCTTGGAAATATAATGACTACAGAAGAATTGACCAATCACCATACAGTAATATCAGGTGATGTATCAGCTGACGGTAGGACCAATCACAGCCCTGGAAATATTAAGTTCCGATTGAGAAGTGCCTATAAAAGGAAATAACTCAAGGGTTTGTGGTTTAGTTCGTTTCTGATGATGAGTGGTGTAAGCCCATTCGAAACGTTAAGTTTTTTGAATAATCAGGACGTGGTTTTCACCGAAAATAATTCTAGACGTATTTTATATTTATTTCTTTTTATATTTTACGTAAAGGCTCGCGAAGTTTCTTAAAATTGTTTAGGTAGGTTTTTATACGCACGGACAACGTGTTATAAATTATAGCGCCCTCATAGATAACTTCGGTACTTGTACCATCCCCCTCACGATTTGATCTCGTAAAATATTCCGTGATGGGTAACATATTGTAAGGATTATTCTCGAAGACGTAGTCTAGTAATTGTAATCGATATATATCTCTCAAATATTTAGCATTAGATCGTAAAAAGAATAATTTTTTTAGTTACGAACAAATTTTATCGATATGTTTTGCAGCAATTTGAATTGATTTAATACGAATCGCCAGTCCGTAATGAATTATTCCATAACTAAGAGTACAAAGCGAGACGTAAGCGTATTTTCGTAACAACACCATACTTCTTTATAATATGATACGTATCTTCGTCGCATTCTATATAATGCACGACAGTCGCATTCTGTATACTACACGACAGCATTCACCGAGTTACAGTAATGCTGTAGCATTTTATTCGTACACCTTCTATCCCTCTTAGTTACACATACAATGGATCAATTATCATCTTATTGGGAAAACAATGAAGATTGAAAAGTTGGCTTGTAAGGATATTTCGTTTAGCGCGTCTTCTATCAATGTTATCGGTCGAATAAATTCGATTTACAGAACCTACTTAGTAGATATCGTATTGGATAAATAACATATATTCTTCTTCTTTCGTTATCTGATTACAGATATCGCGACAGATGATGCGGATCTGTCTTTTTATTCTATTCTTAGCTTTATTTTATTGAGGGACTATGGTTTTACCGTTAGACGTATATATATATATATATATTTTTTTTTTATGGGGATGCCATTACAGCTTACCCAACGTGATACTGTAATTTCTAACTCATATTTCTATAAACTCGGCAGCTTCTATCGCTGTGTCCGGAAACAGATGTAAATCAGTTTATCCTGGAAGAAACGATATTTATGCGGACTTTTTCTATGATGATTAGGATACCTCCTATAAATAAATAATTAAAAACTAAAAATATTATTAAAATCTAGCCCACATAACATAGTAGGAAGAATAATAAACGAAATAAAAGACAGACCGCACCTATATACAATAGGAACGCCTACCATACGTCTAAAAGATTTATATTAATGAAGAAATCTAAAGTGACAGATTTATATCATTAATTGCTAGATCTGATATGAAGTGTTTAATTTTCTGGGATGTGGTAGTGTCACTCCTTTTTTTATATTATATATAGAGGTCCGTACTTGCATTGTAATGCCAGCCCATTTCGTACGTAAAAAAATATTTTTTCATTATGATTAGTAGTGAAGAACACGACGATAATGATAAATGAAAGACAGATAAAGAAAGATCATTACACTAATATAATCGTTTAATTTCGGTTTAACTGATAGAACTTTTCCTAATATTTAAAGTAAATGTTTAGACATATATAATAAATTGAAACTGTTTTAACGCAAATTCTTATGTAATAATGTCGTATTGAAAAAACATTTGCTTTTCACGGTATATCGTTGAAAAATCGCAAAAATATATTTTTATTTATTTTTCGGTAATTTTTGAATTTAAATTTATCTATTTCCTTAATTTTTTCTCATCGCATCGAATAAGATGCGAGTAGATTTACGATATAAATTATTTTATCGTATTTTTATTTTACGTGTCGCATCGAACGTTACGATCGCAATATAATTGCAATATGATATTTAGGACGCTCATATGTGTATACGCACATCCGGATATGTGCACCCACACACACATATATAAAATTTACACGAAACATGTACGAATATACCATGACCGTATAAATATTTTATGTATTCATACATATATCACTGCTGGATCCAATCTGAGCATCGTGCACGCCACACCACAAAGTACTTTTCGTTGTGGACTACTGTAACGCCTCTGATAAATTTCTTCGACGTTAGACATCTTGTAAACCATCAACGCATCAAGTTGTTAATATTTTCGTTGGAACATTTTCAATGTTAACCAATTAATTTTCAACATCTCGAATAATTTTCTGTACTGGTCTGCATAAAATTCTTGGACCATGTTGCCCAGGATGTAACTTTGAAATAAAGATCACAACTTCGACCGCAACTGTTGGATTTTATTTTTATCGATTTTCGCAGTCGATCGATGCCATACATCGAAATAGAGTCAACGATAGTAGTGTGCACGATGTGATACTAGGACCGCCCTAACCTGTCCTAATTATTACCATACCGTGAACATTGGCTTTCTAAATTCAATAACTTTAACATATACTCGATATTAACGTACGACTTATTACAATTTTGATAAGAATTTATTACTCCTCGATACATTAATCCCACTGATGATAATCTTGAAATTAAAAAATAAATTCTTTCTTTATTTATATATATCTTAATCAGATAATGAAGAAGAAGAGATAGTATTAGTCCAATAGGATATCTATCAAATAGGTTCTGTAAACAGAATTTATTCGATAAAATTGATAGAAGACGCGCTAAACGAAACATCCTTGAAAGCCAACTTTTCAATCTTCATTATTGTCCCAGTCAGATGATAACTGATCCATTGTATGCGTAACTAAGAGGGATAGAAGGTATATAAATAAAATGCTCTCCACGAATCCTGTCGTTTATTATATAGAATTCGACGGAGATACGTATCATATTATAAAGAACTATATAGCGTTATAACGAATTCTTGCTGCGTTGGAAAGAAGGTAGAAATTTGTAATCTACTAATCGACCGGACAGTTTGATCCAACGTTTCTTGACTTTTTCTCTATGTGGTAATTCGTTCGCGGCTGACTTCTGAAACGTTTTTGGTACCTTTTTATGTTTACTGGAAATCACCCAAAAGTAGACGAAATTTAAACTGAACCCGCTCCAGCGTCATACTGAAACTATTCCGACGGCGAACGAAAATTTTATTTTCACACTTTGCAAAATTGAAGATGAACAATTGATGTTACCTTCAAGATTTAAAAAAAAAAAAAAAACTGTCGATAATTAAATAAGAAAAATACATTTTTCCTTCCCCCTTTCTAATACGATCAGTAAAATTTCTCCAACTTGATTGGAAAAATCTGTCGGATTGGTAAAATTAACTGGTGATAAGTTTGTTCCAAGCAGTTTTAGACCGACGTACGACTGCCAGTATAAGCAAAGTTCGATAACTGACACGGCGTTATAATGATATATTTACGTATATAGGGTTTTGCAATAAGGTTGGGTCAATGTTGATATAGTCTGTATTTTGTTTCTGTGACGTGGGTTTAATCTGTTGTTTATTGTGTTCTGTTAAAAATTTTAAATTTTCAAGTTTAATGGCTCCGCATGTCCCACAGCGGACTCCGCAATGGATATTCTGTGTAAATGATTTAAAGGTAGGTTACCTCTCGTGCACGTGAATTGGTCACCAAAATCGTACGATTTGACCCAGATAGACGTTTTATTAATTCGCGAGTCTGTAAGTCGATCAATAGCCTAATTTGGTCAATACGAGAGGGGGTCATATTGAAAATTGGACCACTCGTATACGTGCTACCCCGGAATTGTTACTGTCCATACGTAGCGACGTACGAATTAGGATAATAAAATATTTATTCTATATTGCGGATTTATGTAATATATTGAGATGTATTACGATGAACGAAATTCATATTTATAGTTCGTTAATAACTTGATCGAGACGATTGTATTGAGAACAATCGAAATTTAAAGAAAACGCGAATACTTCGGACTATTTTAAGTTCTCAAGAGTAGTTTGGGATTAACCGTTAATATTAATTTCTAGAAATGACAGTAATACGAAGCGAAATAAGTGCGGACTCTGAAAATGCGTTGCATCACGTTAAGGTAGATCGAAACAAATACATAGTGACGGAACGTGCACCCTTGGACGCATTCCAAATATGGTTAAGAATCGAGAAAAATAGTGGGAACATAAAATGTAACTTCCGCGAGACATTGTGATGTCATCACTTCAGGATATAGAATGTAGTGTGTGTTACCTCGCTTTTGATATGACGAAAGATACATACATACACACATATATATATATATATATATATATATATATATATATATATATATAAATATATTATTCGTTTTCATTACTGTTTGTACGATATGTTATACACTTTTAATAAAATGACATTGTAAAGCTCTAACGTACGATGATTTTACACTCCCGTAAATAGACGAATAATTCAGGAAGGTGTTTAGCCGGCACCGTACATAAGAGATTTTCATTATTACGTCGCTCAAACTAAGAAATGAAAAGAACAACAAAAGGTTAATGGAAAAACTTTTCATTCTTTTTCCACGCTTTACGTGTATAAGCAAACAGCTACATCCATACTAATAATAATAATAATAATAATAATAATAATAATTCGCGAGAAAAGCTTCGACCGTATATAGTAAGAGTAGTTTCCTCATCTGTCATTTTGAAACGACAGAATCCACTCTTTTCCAACTAACTAATGTGTAGAATTTCTCTGTTACTTTTACAAACACGAACACACAGATATACGAACATCGTACGTATATACAAATAGACTTAAGTACGATAACGATATTCTCAGTTGGACCAATATCAAAACGAAGATAAAGAGAACACCGACCTTCCGCTCCACCGCTGGCTGTCCAATCTACTTACGTTTTAGCATTTTTTTTTCTCTTCAGATTTTCCTTTATCCGTCCGTCTGTCTATTCTACTGTATTTAAATTTCTGTTCGCCGCAAAGTTCAAAGTTTAAACTTACTCGCGTTGACGGTTAAAACCGCGTTACATTAACGAAACTTCCGAATAGAAGACGTTACTTATACTCTCTAACGGGAAGGCGCAGTAGTCTATCTTAGTTTTTGTTATGATAATAATAAATTAACCAAAAAGAAAAAAAAAATAAAGCTACAAATGAAATAAAGTACAAGCTTTGTATATTATATACATACTTATATATAGATATAAATTTCCGTGGTAATGCTGGAAAAACTGGAAGTCTACATTTATTTCGCTAAAATTATCAGAAACAATGCTTACATACGTGATATATATATATATATATATATATATATATATATATATATATATATATAATGTATACTATAGTCATCTCACTCGGTAGTCATCTTTTTTGTTCGTCTTTTTTTTCTTATATTATAGTCTATTCTCTATCTTTTTACGATTATAGGTCTTACTCTGTTTCCCCTATTACGGCCGTTTCATTTAAAACAAGCTAGTCCCTTCTGTTACGAAATTATTGTTATTCCCGTCCGATTTATAAACAAAGCGAGGTAAGTCTCATTTCGAAAGGAAATTGCTCATTTCATTTCTGGCGTTTTCTAAAATGAGGACTCCTTTGTTTTTTTTTTTGTTTGTTTCGCCAGAGGGCGTTCGTTCCTTTTCTAAAGTTTACGTTCGTTGTTTCACGGCGTTAGGTGCAACTTTTTACCTTTACACAAATCTACATAAATAAATATACTACGTTTTATATATATATATATATATATATATATATATATATATATATATATATATATAAAATAATTAGACGCTACGCTCCGGAAGAAAAAATTAGCAGTTTTGAAAATATTTTTCGGTCTTTTTGCATATTTATTTTTTTTTTGTTTTTTAATCAAACTGCCGGTCATTGTTCTATGAAAGAAATAAAGGCGATTTGCGGAAACGTCCGAGAAGGAAGGTAATTAAAGCCAAATGAAAAAAAAAAAACCTAGATAAAGAGATCTCTACTAATTTGATTTTTTTTTTAATTTTTAATTTTCGCAAACAAAACATCCAGCTTTATACAACAAATACGAGTCTCTATAAATTAAGGATTTTTTACAGATGTGAGCGTATGTAAACGTTAATGCGATAAAGACACTTTTTCGGAACAGTGCTAAAAACGGACATTTAGTTGATTAACTGAAATTTAACGACACGAATAATTAAATCGAATATTTATTTATTTACAAAACATTACGGCGTACACAACAGCAAAACGCCAATTACAGCGTACGTTCTTAACAGAATAATTATAAAATAATATATACTTAAGTTGAATATTCATTCGTTAAAAATTCATGTTTTTTTTCTCTTACGTTTATTGTTACTGTGGTAAGTTTTTATTTGTAACGGTACACAGTTTTAAAAATTTATGTTTGTTTTAATTTGTAATTTATGTGAAATATACGTTTCTTCTTCTTCTTCTTCTTAATTATAAAATAAATGCACGAAGAAAATAATAAAACCAAACAACTCTCACATAACACGCTAATTAATATAAATAATGTTAAAAATGGAAAAATAAATTTTTAATACCGGCAAAAAAAAAATATTTCTAACGAAATACACAATATCGGAACAGAACAAAAAACAATAATACCAATTATATACTCGTGTCAGCATCGAATATAAATCATATTATTCCCACGCAAGTAAACTGTTATTCGATAATGGCGACAAACGGGGCTTTTTATGACGAAAATAAAACAAACTTACTGGTAAGTCAGAACTGAAATATAGAGTTTTTAAAAAAAATATTATATACGAATTTATACTATCAAGATGAATATCTAACTGCGGATGAATTTTTAGTAGACGCATGATGGATATGAATTGGTGAATTATAACCCATATTTGTTACGTAGCTCATAGAAAATACGATGTAACCCGCTACTAACACTGGGGACCATAAATATTTTTTATTTATTTATTATTACATTTTTATTTTAGTACGCTCGACTATAAATTTGCGTCCACCGAAATTAGATACGATAAATTACAGAAAAATTATTTACTACTTATTCTTATTCTTCTTCCTTTGGACCCTCGGAAGGGTGTAGCGATATTATGAGACCGCCGCATATGCTATTCTCCAATCCGATCTGTCTTCAGCAGCCAACAATGCTTCATGTGGATTTAATCCAGTTAGTGATTTTCTCTGGTCAACCTAGCGCATCCGCGGTCATCCCGCATACTTTCCCGGTAATTATCAGATTTTGCAGAGAGTCCGTATCTCTCTCCATATGTGTCCGAAAAACTTCAAGAATCTCTTCTTTATTCTACGTGACAGCCGCATATGTATGTTTAGTTTTTTTGGAAGACATATTCGTTATTACTACTTATAACACTATTTATTTACTTTATAAATAATTTTTTTAAATCGGTTATTTTTACAAAGCACATTACTGGCTGTATTACATCTTCATTGTAATGTTTTAATTATATCGAGTACAGTCATTAATGATTACGTTATTGTTCGGACATTCTGTAATTGTTCTATGGTAATGAACCTTAAACTTGCATATTACTTAAGACACATTCTGCTCGCTTCACGTCCGTTAACCTAGTGTGGCTGATTCGTAATCGGGCTCATCTCTTCGTGTCTGCTGGCTCGGTACGATGTCGTCCACTGTTCTATTCGCGGTTTGATTGTACGTAATTTGTTCCGTGTTAATCTCGACCACAAATCTTGTCGAACAAGATTTGTAGCGAATTTTTTCTAGTACGTGGAGTTGGCTTCTGCCACGGTGGGTACGAGGAGGCTTGTGTGTACAATCAATCGTTGTTAAATGAATGTACCGTATGAAATGTTTACAACGTAATCCAAATGCTTCGTTATTTTTACTGTATTTGTTTTCTAAGTTTGAATGAAAGGTTTTGTAAAAGTTTGGATGAGTTTTCTTCATACCCAATTCGAAATAACATTTCAACGCTAACAGGATTCTTCGATCTTTGAGTGTTGTTATATTAGTTTCAGCGTGTAGGCTTGATACTGGACTAGTACAGTAGGCTCCGATGCAAATACGAAGTGCCAGATTTTGTATTACATCTAATTTATGTAATATACAATTGAACCGTAGTCTAATAAAGATCTAACCTGTGTACCATATAGACGCAATAACGTTCTTCTGTCGGAGTCCCACGATACGATTTGTGGTGTAGAAAAAAAAAATATTCTAGATAATAAATAATCGTCATCTACGCGAGCGTTACAAAAACCTCAGCTTAATTATCTTTCTTCTAGCACTCTAGGATTTAATACTTAGGAAATCGCATAAAATATTATAACTCAAAAGTGTTGGATAGACACCAGTTTGGCGGAAATAAATAATACCTCGAAAACTGAAATTGAACTTTTTTCACCATATGATTATATATTTCGTGTAGAAGGTTCCCAACCCGCAGATGGGTATTATAATTGTGATATGACAAAAGTGTTGAATAGTTACAGCGGAATCCTAGGATCACGAAGTACGCATGAATTTCTTATGATGAAACCCATAGTTATGTAAGCATTTTTGGTAACACTAGCAATATAAGTTGAAAATTTAAGCTGGTTGTTAATATAAACCGCCAAATCCCGAACATAGGTTACATTACAAACTGGATCCCCGCAGTGATCGACGAAATATTTACTTTTTCTATGACAAAAACGAATATAAAGGCATTTCTTATAATTAGAAGATAAATATATTGTCGCTCCATGTCGCCAATCTACACAAATCATCTTGCAACAATTCACAATCAGTAACAGTTTTTAAAAAATTTTAAATCATCAGCAAATAATAGAAATTTTGAATATATCATTTATGAAAATTTTAAACAATAGTGGACCCAAATTAGACCCCTGTGGTACTCCGGAAGTAGGAGTGTATTGTTGGGACTGGTATCCGTTAAATAATACGTAGCACACACGCGAAGTTAAATATGATCTAAATAACTGTATGTAATCGTACATCCGTAATTATGCAACTTAACCAGAAGTAAACTCTTGCTGACTTTGTCAAAAGCCTTAAACTAAAGTGCGTACAAATACAATCAACTTGAAGACGCTGCTTCAACCAGTCTGTAATTAATTTTGTATAACAAGATTAGTTGTAGTAGATCTAGACCTTAAGAAACCACGCTGCTCAGCAACAACAACAAAATTATATAAGCTTTCATCTAAAATAGACTCCAATATTTTGCTGAGTACACATAGCGGGGCGATAGAACGATAGTTTTCAAACGGTCTCCAGACTTGAAAATTGGAACAACCTTAGCTGTGTTTAACAACACAGGCCATTTTTCTAATAATAAGATTAAACAACTAGATACGGTGGCTTTTCAAACTCTACCGAACATAATTTAAACAATATTGCTAGTGAT
Organism: Coronaproctus castanopsis; assembly: GCA_032883995.1. Classification (NCBI taxonomy): domain Eukaryota; kingdom Metazoa; phylum Arthropoda; class Insecta; order Hemiptera; family Monophlebidae; genus Coronaproctus; species Coronaproctus castanopsis. The sequence continues at coordinate 63,158,646 of CM065052.1, read as the reverse complement.
CTATCTAACACTCCACTTGGGCTTCAGAATCTTAATAGATTTTCTATAATCATTTACGGTGATTGGAGTAAGGTTTAAGTGTTTTCCATCTTCAATATCTTCAAGTGTCGTAAAGTTGTCAGCCACATGTACAGATGAAAAATACTCCCGCAAAAACATCTGAAATGGTCTTACTTGAACAATGATCTATATTTCTATATATTACTACGCTAGGAAGTAGCGGGTCATTACATCTGTATTTAACAAAAGCCCAAAAATTGTTAATGTTTTTTTTTTTTTAATACCAGACTCAGTCTTAAGAATATAATCATCAAAAGTATTCCTTATTAACTTTTTAACTTCATCCCGTAATTTACTAAATTTATTATAATCAGTTTCCTTTCTGGTTCTACGATAAAATTTCGTAAACTTTGTTTTCAGTTTTAGTTTACAAACGATTTCAGGGTAAACCAAGGCGCGTATGTAGACTTTTTAGGTTACTTCTTTGTGAAGTTCATTGTATATTAGACTATAAAAATAAGTAGCTGTGTCATCCACACTTGTAATCAATCAGGGAAATTTTTTGTTTTAATGTTAAAAGTTTTTGCTTTCCTAAAGTTTTAAGTTTCCGTGCTTTATTAAAAATCCACTATAAAGAACTGCAGCGATCAGTGATATCCTGAGCAGGATGATACCTCAGGAAGAAGCGGATCAAGCGACCTCTTTAAATCAGCACTCGAAACGAAAGTAGTAATGATCGAATTCAAATTTTTTCTTTGCTAATTAAGGATAATATTTAAGAAACTCAGATTATTAATTTCAATGAAATTTTAAAGTTAATATTCTTATTAAGAAAATCAACCGGAATACGAGAACCAGAGATAGATAAGTTGATATCACACATAATCGTAATATTAATTGTATTCTTTATATTCAGTAGTAAATTATGGCATTCATAAAAAAGTCTACTGCAACAAGAGCAAGATGTACCGGGAGGAACATAAATATAACCGATAAGTGTTTGTATTTGCAGACTAACATTCCTAACCTTAATCCAAACTGAATCTATATTCTCAAAACTGGGAAATGCTATTTCTTCTGCAACATATGTGTCCCTGATCGCTAACAAAAACCTCGCCTCCTACCAACCCTATCGCGACAATAAGAAATATAAACTTGATTTAAAAATTGAACGTTGTAAACACTTTCAGTTAAAGAAATTTGAGTGAATCCTACAATATCAAAGTGATTTCTACACATTTCTAAATGAAGTTCTTTTAACTTTGTATTCAATCCTCGAACATTATTTTGGTAATAAGTCCGATTAACCGTTTGACAATTTAGCGATAAATGATCGAATAAATAAGAACTTCACTAAATAAGAATATATGAGTTTAAATAATTGAAACCTTTAACCTATTACATTTGTAGTACCGCTGCACATTCAGCAGTTAATACTTAACAATATTGAAATAGTCTGCATATGTTACTAATATGGAAAACTGAATGAACAATGCTGCTCTCGTTCCTCGAGTTGACATTGATCCATTTGTATAAATAAGAATGGGTAGTGAATATGTTTCGGAGATAATATTTTTGAAGGCGGCAAAGTTTAGTGTAGTAGGATACAAACTTTTTATTTAAAGAAATCAATAAAAATACTACGATTCTGAGGAAGTAGGGATAAATTATGTAATTAAATTATTAATAGAATCTACTAAAGAAAAATAATTGAACATTTGCCGAAATACCTCGCTATATTCTAATTAAAACAAATAATATCACGAAACGATAAATTGCGGAATTCTTGAAATTATCAACTAATGAGGAGCCAATTAACGCCTCGAATATTAGACTATAAGTTGCATTCGCGCGGTAAATATGCTCCATTTTCTTCTGATCATAGGATCCGGATAAAATGGGAATCCTTCAGTTTTGTGGACGCGACAAAATCCGTTGTAGAAAAAATGTGAAAAATTAAGACATTCTAAAAAGTGTTATTGAACAACATGTTTAGATTATACCGATCTGATTAAGTGCGCAAAATGCTGTTTAGATTGTATTTCCGTCAAAATTAGATTATTGTCGGAAGGAACAAATTTATTTTCTAACTTAACAGCATAGTTTATCTGATTAAAGGAAGTAGACTACGCGACGTACAGTAGGAAATGTTTTGTACATTTAAAAGGGGGTAACAGAAAATATGAAAGCTGACTATGGCTGTTAATTGAACTTATTTAAATGAATTTAGATTTAGTATATGTAAACTACTTTTATCGCGTGATTTTTATATCTTCTTCTTCGTCGTATCGGGAACATTGATCACGTCATGCCAGAAGTCCAAAAAGTTCATTATTTTTCCATCCAATTTAAGGACGTCGTTAAAGGTACAGTTGTGCGGACAATCTTTACATTGGAAGAGGTGTTCCATTGTTTGTGATTCACCGCAGTCACATGCGGAGTTATTACTAATGTTCCATTTCTTCATATTGTTCCTTGTACGCCTAACCATAGTCTCTTAATCTATTAAGAGTTTTTCACTTTTGGTAATCCAGATCTGCATCTATTGGAAGGTTTTCTGCTGGTTCAATCCAGCGGCTTTGTATAATTTTATATAAAAAATATGAACTTTTTATATTTTTCGAACCATATTGTTAGCACTTCTTTACTCCTCCTGGACTAACATTCATATGAACGATAGAATTGCTCTAATTATGTTGAGTACATTAATTTTTTATGATGAAAACATCATTTCAACTTTGTTTAATAGATACAATCTAGAGTTCCCTCTTATTCGTCACCAAATGAACTCACGACGAAATATTACGGTAGAGATATAAGGGACAATCCTTAATATAGAATTATTCTAAAGAAACGCATATAGAAGATTTTAATGAAAGTGTTCTACAAACCAAAAAAAAAAAAAAAAAAATGACGGAATGTGCAATTCGAATATTTCTTTAAAATTTATAAATAGCGTGTTAAACGAGTGCACAAAAATTGTATCCGTTATGTTTTGGTCCACTGCACCGATTTCTTATTAATACTCAATAGACGTATTTTCAACGGGTGCGTCGCCAATTTTATCGTACGAATCCCCCGGATCATCGTTATTTTTGAAAATCGGTATAGTTACTACAACCATCCAACTTTAGAATCACGACTGCCTGTACCATCGCAATGAAATATTCTGTTAACGAAGTAACGGTGATGTCATTCAATATATTCGCATATAGACCATCCGGTCCATGTACTTTTAACCCTTTCGAAGTCGTACATTATAAAATCTTAACATTAAATTATAAATTTTATAAGGGTGTTTATTATGCAATACTGCTTCTTGGGTGTGATCCTTAGATAATTTTTAGTGTATTTATACAAACATTTTTAAAATTGACACATTGCGTGTAAAAAATTGTTTATTAGCATTAACATTTCATGTCCCATATAGTAGACATTGTGATCGAAAGGGCTAATATATTTTCATTTCGTCGATTGCTCGAGATACTTTCTTTTTCGGTATACGAATGACTGGACCCATAGTTGTGTAATAGTTGGCATATTGTTCATGATGTTGCTAATTGAGAAACTATGCCGAAAAAAACATACATTTTTCGAACTACATATAGTGTTATATATATATACATTATAATCAGGTCGTTCACTCTAGAAGGGTATCCTGATCATGTATCAATCTGAACTTTTGCGCACCATGCCATCCGATCTTTAGCACGTTGTACACATTGATACAAAGGTAATCCAGATTGTCTTATTATCGTATTTGTCCGACGCTATGAAGGACTATCTTTGGTCTTTTGGAATTTCAATTGTATCGCCTGTGTTTCTAAATTCCACCCGCTACGAATGACCTGGTCGAAATGCTTCATCACGCGGAGAACGGCAATGTCAGCTAATCGTTGTGTGAGATTCAATTCGCGCACTATCGATTCACTTGTTCATTGTATGCGGAGCAATCTTCTCCAGTATCATATTTCAAAGCTGTTGATTACGGTTATGCCGACTTTATCTGAAGTCCGTGATTTAGCTGCACACGAAAGTACCAATGTGTCATCGTATTAACAATATCCGTACTGCGTTTATAGAGACATATACGTACGCGAGTATTGCCATTCTCTAATTAAATGAAATACACTTCTCCACTATACTTATTTAATTTATATTATATATATATATATATATATATATATATATATATGGGCACTTTTTAACTTTATCGTGGTACGAATATCAACTTGTCTAAATAGAAGAGATGAGATGACGTAAAGTTCGACAAGCTTTAAAACTAAATTAACTTACGTTAAAGCGAAACTTTTCATTAACTTAATAAGTACTACGATAAATAATCATCTACTGGTGTTACACTGTTCAAACTTTTACTATTATTACTAATACTACCGATTTTATTACTAATACTAATTATTAGAGGCTTCTTAAAATGCGAAGTCTTTTTTTCAGCACGGCTAAATTCTCTCGTAATGAATATACCATAGCTCGGCTCCGAAACGTTTTTATTCTTCGAATTTGCATATCCTTCGATTGCCGAAGAGCGTATACATATATCATCTACGTAACCGTCTGCAAATTTGTTCAGTATTATAAGCGTAACAGTATCGAATTTAATATATATATATATATACATGTGTGTATATATGTTGGAGACTACACAAGGATCGTCGAGTTATTCGCAAATATTGTCTAAGATAACGAAAACATCTTTGTTTATTCTTGTATAATACACTGGAAAGTAAATACCCCTTCCGCGCTCTGTGAGTCTGTTCACTTCAACGCTGTCTTCGTATTGAAATTATTTTACGATTCCCGTACGAATTGCTCCGATTTCGAATTGCTGAACAATTTTAAAATTCACTCGACTGATAATGTCGATTCCTACCGTAAAATGAACAAGTTTTATTTATCTTCCGGCCAATCGTACCATCTCGTTACCATTAGAGAATGAGGCTTAATGTTTCGATTTCTCTTATCTCGACGGTAGACGATACTACCGCTCCTCCGGTAAAATTTACGCGAATTATTTGAGAATTAATCTGTTCGGTGAATTAATTGAAAGTTTTCAGACGATCAAAAAATTTCTAATCGACGTAAAATTTTCAACAAATTTTGCGCCATTAAGAATATTTAGGAAAATTAGATCAAAGCGTAACAGCCGGGATAAAGGATTAAGTGTAAAATCCGCAAATGTAACAGGTACATTTATTATTTACAAATGTCCGAAATTTCGGTTTCGCGCGATTACTATTACCTTAGTATTTCGTCTTGTAATGTTGGAAATGTCAGAAAGGAAAGCCGATGTATCAGACAATAGACTAAACTGTCGGATGTGGTAGAATAGGCAGCGCGGCTGAAATCGAGCTGGGCATACGTGACGAGAAGAAATGACGACTAACCGGAATAGTTTCCAAGGGAAGGATACAAAAGTCGGTGCTAAGCGTTGGCAGAGTGGTGTATAATATAGTCAGCATTTAATTTTAAGCTGTTGTATAATATTTGTATTTTTAGCACAACTCCGCAGTTATTTCTCTTTGGAATGGTTTGAAGCCGTTTAGCCGGTTTAAGTTATTGTGATTAGAATTATTTCGTACTATTTAAACTTCCATATTACATTCTTTAACGTACTTGTATACGTGGTTGGTCAAGTGGATTTGCCAGTTTAGTTGTATAAAACAGATTCTTCTTTCTATGTTAACTGACCCTTCAATGTAGATCTGTTCGTAATTATTTCTTTTCTGTTTTAAAAATTCAGGCGTTGTTGAATCTACGTGAGCATTGTGCAGTGTACTGAAATAATCTATATTATATTTTGTTAACTTTATTTAATGGGTTTATAAATCGGTTAATCTGCTGTAGATTAGTACTGGTGTACTTTTGTTCATCCGGTTTATATTATTAACGAAATCGGTGAACCGTAATAGTCTGTTTTTAAGTGGATTGCCCGGCGTTTGTTTTAGTTTTTAATATATATATATATTTATCAGCTATAAATTGGGTTCGTAGATTTCATTGTCGGTTGATTTGAAGGCTTCGGTTATTAGTGATAGGGCTATCCGTGTTTTGTATTGTTTGTATTTTACGTTTTAAATTTTCATTAGTGAAATACATTATAATCAATGCATTATCTTATTTAAGACACTGTATATACTAAGTTTATTTCTGCATACAAAAAAAAAAAAAAAAAGTCGGTCTTATACATTTTAAGTGGTCGTCGCTCAATTTCGCGCGTACACTTGAACAAGTAACTAGCGAGTGATCTTTTTAAAATCACACGTATGCTCAATTTTAAACGATTTTTCATTCCAGAATGTCTAAAATACATATATAAATACATCGAAGTACATATTATACACACAGAAAAATTGTGAATTCATGTAAAAGACACATATTTTAAAGTGAAACTCCTATTGGCGCGTTATATATGGGGAATTAACACGTAAACAAAGCGAGCGAGCCAACATATCTCACGGTCTAGTCGGGCTCCTACTCTCTTTCCCGCATTCAGTATTCATATACGGAAATTATGACAGACATACGTATATATATATATGTTGCATGTTCGTGTTTACTCTTACGCATGCGCGCATAGCCATAAGTTATTTCGTTCAAATCTTCGCTGCACGCAGAATGTACGCGCGACGTGGATTTAAGAATGAAGACATTTGAGTAATCGCCGCATCCGGTTGAGGATAACGAATTTTTCTTTGTGAAATATGTACGAAATCGTGAGTTTATTAAATAAATGTCTTTTTTGGAAAACGTTTTTTAGTTTCTTTTTCCAAAATTAGAATATGTAATAAACCGGGGGTTAATATTGAATTATCCATTTGTAACTTGCGTATGATTAAAAACGATATTTATTTCTCACGCTTCCGGTGCATAAATTTAAACGTTTGGATAATACACGCTTATATATTCTACTTATTTATTGAAGCGTCTATGTGAGTGTTTAAGGTAAAACTGCACGAACGTATATAATTTAAAACAAATAGAAACTATTCGTGAGCACGGTATTCAAGTTGAGCTATAGAAACGAAGATTGCTCTCGTATAATAGAATTTCGTTATTCAATCACGATCGAATTTCCGATATTTTACCTAACCGACATTTCAGTTCCCGTGCTCCGAAAGGGCGTTTGATAAGAAGACGGATTTCGCGACTATTTTCCCTCCGGCATTTATGATGGAGAAATGAACTGGCGAAATGTCGACTTGCTGTTTCGATGATTAATTAAATTCAAGTCTCCCGGGCTACATACACCGTACATTAACAGCCGTATATATCTATATATATGTAGACCGGGTGATACAACGTCATCGAACGAAATTTCAATGGCGTTCACACCCTTTGACGACGAGTAATATTTTGGACGGAATCAACCCTTTATTCGCGTTATGTCTTCTTAATTATATTCGCATTTGTCATATTATCTATAAAAGGAAAATAACGTTCGTAATATTAGAAGTATTTCCGTAACGATTACTCCTTAGTGATACGTGTTTTTAATTTTAATATATGGGATACAAATATGGGGATGTACTAAAGCATCGAATTGTAAAATAATCCAGACAGCTCCGGAATAAGTTTCTCCGACTAATTACCAATTGATGTACTTTCCATGCAGATTTACAGATCAAATGGGTCAACGAAGTAATACAGGATTATGCTGACCAACACCGCAGAAGACTTCATCCTCATCCAAATCCGGAGGGCCTGGCACTTTTGTGACTTAAGAAGGCTTAACTTGGTAGTAATATACGTAACAGAGCTTAACCAGTGGGTTAAACCTCTGCGCATGTTGAATAATCATGATTGCAGCTTATTTAAACTAAAGTTTAAGATTGCACAAAGGAAGTAGCTGTCCTTTCTTGGAGCTACATTTCTAAAAAAAAAAATAAAAGTAAAAATAGTTCTATTTTGAGTATCGTTATTATTATTGTTATTATCATCGACGAAGTTTCTGAAATAAATTCCGAGCGTAAGGGAAAATTTAATAAAAACTGTAGTTATTAATTATTTCACCGTATTTTCTAATTTCCCTATTTACCGAGTATTTTCTAATTTTCTGGCTGCGTGTAATATGATGTTACTTTCGTTCACTTGGCTTGGTTGTTTCCTTCGATACTTACGCCGTCATAAGGTCCGTTGACATAAATTTTTCCGGTACAAAACCTAAATTTGAAAATACTGTTATTCGAAAAAAAAAGTAAAAAATTGTCCGCAAAAGACTCTTTAATTTTATTAAGTAAATCTTAAGAAGCGTAATGAACATATCAAGATCGATTATTCTCAACCGCCAGGTCGGTGGGCAATTTATGCGACCTATACATATTTATCATAATATGGCGCTAGCGCAGTTAAACGCACATACCCCCGGGAGGACTGATTGCAAAACTCTTTGTCGTCATGACATAATGCAGCCTCGCGTTTATCATCGGAAAATAAAAAGCATAAATAATGAACATATATGTTATAAAATTGTGTTTACGACGTGAAAAAAATACATATATATACACTCCAATCTACGGAAAATAAATCAACTAATTGAATTCCCCCGCTTAGGATGGGTGGTATAATAATACATAGGATATAAGGAGAAAAATAACTATCACGAAAACGATGATTTCATGAAAAACTGTTTTCTTATATATATAAAAAAAAAGTTAATAAAATAAATCAAAATTTAAAATAAATACTTTGGAACTTTATATATATATATATATATATATATATATATAGATATATATAAAAGTTTATCTAGTGTGAATCGCTGTACGAATCACAGATAAACGATTTAATAAGAGAAAATAGCGTTGGAAATACTGTTGTTCAACTGGCCAACATAAAAGCATGTGTACATATGTGTATATTATCGATGTATACGTTGGAAAGGTATTTCTATAGTCGTACAACAAGTTTTTAAATACTTACTGGGTATGTTTCGTTATTAATATCATGCCTGATAACGACGTAATAATTGAAAAGCTTGGCGTTTAATACAATTTTCCCGTAAATTAATTATGTTTTACTTTGCATATATATATATATGCGTGTGTGTATATATGTTGATATATCGGAGAGTAGTGATTTTATTAATTATAAATGAAACAAGTACACAATTTAATCATTATAAAAAAAATTAAAACGTTACATATAAATCAACTTTAATGTTCATGTAACATATTTGACATAATTTGAAGAATGTGGAATGTATTGATTTTTAAACAACAAAAAAGAAGTTAAAATGCTCTTAAGCCATTATCAGATGGATTTTTAAAAAGGTAAAATGAAAAAATATTAAGATTACAGTTCACAGAAATCAGTAAAATGATGAACAGTATTCATAAAAACAATCTGCCAGTAAATGTGGTGAACAACAGAATCTACTATCAATAATATAACATTTTTTACATATACCCAATAAAATAAAAAACAATTAAAAAACAGTTGTGTAATATAAAATTTTTTACATAGCGGTAAAATAAGAATTATAAAAAATTAAAAAATAGTTGTTCAATATAAAAATGAAATTTATACTTCTGAGAATTAATTCTTCATCGAAATTTATCATTGAATTTAATAAATTATTTTTATCTCTTTCTTTTATTATTTAATTTTTTTCTAGTATTTTTTTTCCTGTAAGACTGAAATTAGACAAAAACAAATAACGTGGGTCACACGGTTTGGGTTATATCAGCATTGTCAACTGCGCTATTCATATAATAGTCTTCGCTGAGTCACCTTATATTAAACGGTTTCAAAAGAGATTAAAGATTTTTCAGAGAATTATCGCCATCGGGTTAAACAATTCATATAGAACAGTCAGTGAAGGCATCGTCATTTAAGCCACTAAAATATAAAGTGGAGAAACGTATTAACACCTCACTGATAAAAAATAACGTAAATATAAATCACGGAATTTACTGCGTATCGTCATCCATATTATCTACGCGATAAAAAAAATGTCAACTTTTCAACAGTTTAAATCGCCGGATACGGATTATTTAAAGATTATTTTTTATATAAAAATATAATATTCGGAAAAATCGTAATAAACAGTTAAATGGAGCGGGTACTTATAATTTTTTTCATCATTTTTTTTTTTATAAATTAAGTACGGTCAGTTATTTAAATATAAGCCTGAGAACATTTTTAAGCGTAACGTCCACAAATGAAAGTAATAATGACCAATCAAAAATAAATCACGTCATCCGGTAAAAGAACTATTTCGTCAATTTCGTAGCGCGAAGTAGTTTGACATTGCCAGAGTACAAATTAGAAAAAGGAAAAACAATTAAATTAAATATGTCCGCATCAATGGTAACCTACGCGTGTGTGTGCTTATATGTTCGTGTTATATTTGTTGCATGCGAGCTTTCCGTACAAATTGTGTACTAATGTATTTGGTAACACGAAGGAAACATATATTGCAATTTTGATTTTGGACACCGACTCTCTAGCACTAACTTACCATTATAATAATCATTATCATTTGTCATCAATCCGAAGATTAGTTTATAGCATCCTGCCATTCTTCCCTCCTTTCTGCACTCTCTTCACTTCCCATTAGCTGCCGCGCCCCATGTCTTTCATAATATCTCCTGCTAGGTCTTCTTACTGGATTCATTTCATACATTTCTCCTTCTATTATTGTTTTCGTGAGAGAGTTGCGCCTCAATGAAGGTTTGAATGGGTGAGATAATATATCAATTCATTTAAGAGAATAATCTAGTAGGGGTGAAATTTCGTAATTTGTTTTCGTTATTACGAAAGCGGTCGTGAGAAAAAATTTCAGCGGTATTATCGTACCACATTTGTATATATGTATATATATATATATATATATGGTATATCAGTGTATGGGCGAGAACTACAGAACAAGGGTGAGGTGGAAATAGAGTAACCGGATGAACTAAATAGAATACTCCATCCTGTGGAGCCGTTGATGACATATTATTAGTCCGTCGCATTTTCTACACCAGACGTCGTATAAGGCAGACTACTTTGCAAAAAAAAAATTCAAATTCGTTTAATCAATAGTAGACGATATGATTGTATCACGATCGGCGTTCGATTTTAACGTAATAGTAATAATTATTATAATTTTTCTACTAAATTTTTTTTCGTTTCTATCGGCAGATTTCGATAGCTGGGAATCGTCGCTATTATTGCCGTCCGGCTCATCCGACATTCCACTGGAAGAAGATGACCGCTTAGTAATCGACGGTAAGTGTAGATCTCTGTTCTACTCTATCTGTCGTCTTTTCCGAATATCCTAATATTAATCGATAGTATTAATCGATTTTACTAACACTCCCGACGTGTATGTACGATATTGTGTTGAAAAAACTAAACAAGAAATGAGTTAAAATCATCGATATAGAAAACTACAAGCTCTTATTAAGCCTGTATCAAGTGAAAATAAAATATAAAAATGTATAATACGATACATAAAGAATTGTAAAATGGGAAAAAAAATCTAATTTCGACGAACAATTTATAAAAATTAACAAAATAAAACGTAGTTTTTATCGAATAATCCGAAAGCGAATTTTGTTAACGACACATTATATAACGAACAATGCCGAAAATAAAATATAAAAATGTATAAACATGTACAATATATAAGAAATATAAAATATGAAAATACGAATTTAATTTATAAAAATTAACAAAATGCAACATAGTTTTTATAAAATAATCCGATAGCGAGTGTGGTAAACAACGCGATCTATAATGAACAATATAAAATTATAAACGTACCCTAAAGCGTAGAAAGTAAATAAGAATTCCGTCTAATATAAAAATTGATTTTTACAATGTACTTCTTAGAACGAACTCTTCGTTATATTTATCATTTTAATCAATTGTTTTTATTTTTATTTTTTTTTTCATTTTTTCAAGTAGTTTTCTTCATTTTTAAATATTTTTCTGTACGTAAAATTTTATAAATTCGGTTAATCCTATCGGATTCGGTGTTTTAAATTCTTTATCATCTGCCTGTTTCTTCTAGGTATCCTTTTCCTCATCGATTACAATTTAGTGTTTATATAAACCTGAATTTTTGAATACATTTTTATCTTCTATTTTGTTGTTAATAATTGATTTTAATAACGCGTTTATTATTTCTTAATGCTAAAACTGCCTTATATGTGTTAAACGACTTTCTACGTAATTTATAAAACATAAATAATTCTGTTTATCTTTTTCACTATATATTTATTATTGTAAAATTTCTTCCACGTTTCATCAACTATAGTATGATTATATTTATTATTTACTATCGACTGCTATTTATTTTATTACGTTTTTCTCTCTATTTCCTTTATCATTATCTGTTAAAATTGTTTTAGCTCTATTGATAAGACACCTGGCTAATTTTTGCATTCATTTTAGCTGATATTTATATGAACAAATTAGATAATAACTTTTAAAAAAATTATATATTTTAAAAATAATGTCACACATTACGGAACAGATATGTTGATGATATGTTAGTAATATACAATGATAATAATCATATTTTAAATAATTTTGTAACTAATTTAAATAATTATAATAAAAACATTAAATTTACATTGGAACTAGCAGGTAAAACAATCAGTTTCTCGGATTGTAAAAATTAATGTTATTAACCAAAAAACATATACATAGAAAACCTACACAACAAATACATTAATACCTAAAAATTCGTACTTACCAAAAATGCAAAATTGAGCATAGTCTTATCAATAGAGCTAAAACAATTAACAGATAATGATAAAGTAAATAAAGAGAAAACCATAATTAAACAAAAAGCTATCAAAAATAATAAATATAGATTGATAAAATTTCAAACAGTTACAGAAAAAGATAAAAAGAATTATTCAGATTTAACAGGTTATTTAGGATGTCCTGCATAGATTTAGCAATAATAAATAATAACATAGCGTTAAAATTCAATCAGTAACAACAAAATAGTAGATAAAAATGTAATAAAAAATTCAGAAGTATCTGAATTAAATTTTAATAAAGGTGAAAAACAACGACAAATCTAAATCCATATAAAAACAATGAGGAATGAAACACAAAATCCGTAATATTAACCGAAGAAAATTATAAAATTTTACATACAGAAAAATATTACGCAATAAGAAAACTATTCGGAAAAATTGAAATAATAAGATAAATAAATAAAAATAATTTATTAAATTCAATGATAAATTTTGATGAAGAATTAATTCTAAGAAATATATTATAAAAAATCAAATTTTATGTTCGACAGAATTCTTATTTATTTCGAATATCTGAGTTTTTGTTATTTATGTTTATGCATAAATTTTGTACTGCTCATTTTAGATTGTGTTGTTTACTACATTCACTATCAGATTATCACTATGTTTCATTTTGTTAATTGTTAAAAATTGTACGTCTAAATTAATGTTTTTACATTTTATATTTCTTATAGGTAGATTGTGTAGATTACCACATTCGCTATTAGATGTTCTTTATTCTCTTTTATAAATTGTATATCCAAATTAGAATTTTTATATTTTTTATTTTTTATGTAGTATATATTTTATATGATTTTCACTTGCTAATGGCTTAATAGCCGAAAAGCTTTGTGATTTTTATAAAACGTTAAGTGATTAAGAAACACACACGTTCGTATTGAAACGATTACAAGTCGTTATATTTGTATTCCTTAGTACTGTGGCCATTAATGTTTAAACATAATATATATATATATATATATTGTATAATGTATATATTGATATAATATATATAATAGTCTTCACATTTGTGTCCGTGTAATGTTATCTATACATAGGTCGCCCCAGTAATCAGGGGGAAAAACGAAAATAAAATTTGTAGTGGTTGTGAAATTGCGGTCAGGTCAGTCCGATATACGTTTGACAAATACTTCCACAGATAGGACTGGTATAATAGGTGTGTAAACTTTCTAAACTTTTAATCTTATTCACTTCTTTCGACTTTTAACTTAAGCGTTTTTTTTTTTTTTGACGCAATTGATTCCCCATTGTAGTGCGTTTTTTATTTTTTTACAAATGCCCTCGGTTATTTAATTTTATTCGTTTCATTCTTCGTATTTGCTCCTCGTGTAGTCATACTTGCATTCAATTTACGTTGGAGTAGTTCTTCGTATAGCACGATGGTAGTTAACTGTCGTCCATCCATATAACGTGACCTATCCGGCGTGAATACGTCATAGCCGGTAAGTGGTTCATCTATTACGGTGATGAACTCCACGATAAAACCCAACTTAATGTTGAAATATTTCGACAACACTCTCTACTTCTGTAATCGAATTAAATACCTAGGTGTAATAATAGATAATAAGTTATTATTTTTAAAGTACTTAAATTCTATAAGCAACGCTATAATAAAACTGTATTTTTGTTTAATAGGTCGTATACATCAAAAACTGTAAATATTCTTATCAGAACGCTGTTATATTATTTAAGTTAATAGTTAGGACATGTACGATCCTCAAGGTACGATTTAAGAAGAACGAAGTACGGATGAGGAAGAATTTTTTAAAGTTTATATAATAGCCCATGATGCTTATCAAAGGCTTGCCTAACATCTAGGAACAAACCGAGACATACTTGCTTGGCATAAAATCTATCTTATATCGTATGTACAATTCGATGCACCTGTTTAATAGCCGAGTGCTTCTTGCGGAATCCTAACTGATGATGGGGAATAATTCTAGGATAGGATGTAACCGCTTTAATATGATTTTTCAAGTACTTTTAAAATTCAAAAACGAATACTCCACTATCTATAATGTTTTCGCTGGCGTGCCTCGAGGGGAGTGTCTTGGGTCCAGTGCTTTATCTGTTGTTCACTGCTGATTTTCCAGTTAGTGACGATGTTATAACTGCCACGTTTGCGGACGATACAGCCATTTTAGCTGTAGCCAAAGAGCAAAACCTAGTCCACGAAACTCTACAGCGGTCTTTAATGAAAATCGAAACCTAGCTGAGACGTTGGCGTACCGCAGTTAACGAAAGTAAATGCATGCAGGTCACATGCATTTTGCGAAACTTAACCTGCCCACGCATTACATTAAATGGGGAATTTATTCATCTCTCAACAGAGTATAGCACCCGTCACGATAAGCGCGCTGCTACTTTGGCGAGTAATGTTTAAAACCGCAAACATTTTTTTAGCAAACTGAATCTAGTTAGGAAAATGTATAATCTGAACAGAAACGTAAATGATACAAAATGAATGATGGGCTAAACAACTCAATCCGGTCAGAGTCATCGATAATAATAACATAAAAAAAAAATCTAAATAAATCAGAAGGGAGACGAACAGCTTTCGCATACTTTGCACCAGATACTTATGCCTAGGTACGAGGTAACTTTGTTGTACGGTATACAATCAACCGCGTTTTATAAAAGTCAACCTGAGCATATAACGGCAATGAAAGTACGGTTGCATAGGAATATTATGAAGATCCTTGCGTCACCTAGCTAAAATTAAAAGAATCCTAGAAATGACAAAAAACTAAAGATAAATAGACTTAAATTTATAATGTATACGAAAGTAAAGTATTATGGGCACACTGTCAGAGAACGAAAAAGTGGTATCGTATAATGAAAAATGCGTGAGAATGGGGACAGACCAGTTAAAAAACGTTAAGATCTGGTAACAGCTGAGTATGAGATTCCATTCAAAGGCTAACACAATGCTAGTTGTAGCTGTTGTATGTTCACTGACGCCCTGGGAACAGTATTGCAAATCGAGAAGAAAAATTCTTTGTACGTATGTAAACATAGCCTTTAATCGTTGAATATTGCGTCAACATCTCGACTTTTTTCGGTGCGTAATTCTTCGTCATTCGGTGCATTATGTAATAAACTTTTTCTGTAAATTGTTATGGCATCAGAATCTTGAATTCTCCTGATATTTTTGTTTACTCGTAAACTCTAGTAATTGATCTGAGAAGTTATATCCAGTTGTATATATTTTTTTCTTCTACTTGTTTTAAGTATCTATTCTTCATTTTATATTTATAAATTTGTAAATTTATATTTTGTGTTTTTATTTTTTAAATCTTTATTTTTATTTAAATTTAAATATCGCTTGATAATGGCATAATTGCCGAAAAGCTTTGTGAATTTCAAGAAAAGTTTTAGTGATTTTAACTGATTTTTGTAATTAAATGTATATATAATTCAGTCTCATATAATAACACAACCAAGATTAAAAAATATATGTATTATGAGATAAGAGCTTTCGATATCATTTAGCTGGAAATTAAAGAGCGAAAAAGTTAATCGATTGGGTCGTATGTGGAAAATTTAGTGACGAATATTGAGCGTTACTGCTCTCTGGGGGGAACTACAGGGTAAACCGACTCGTACTTGGAATATTAAACAGTTTCATTCGAGAATTCGTAGTAATACCAACGGACCAACGCAGAAAAATAATGTGTAATCTGAAGAAATTTAATTTTTCTCACCGTTCAAACAATGCTACATTACTGTTGCGCATATCCTCTTTTTCACTACAAGTTTTCACATTGATATTCCGTTCGCGAAATAGCTGCTGTGAAATAATCTGCTGTCGATTAAGCGCTATGAAGATATATATATATATATATATATATATATATATATATATATCATCATCTTCAGTCGTAATCTCCCTAAGGGATGTCGTGACCATTTTCATGCTACAGCCTCTTCAATTTTTCTTCTCCATTTTATCCGGTTTGCAGCTTCCCGTTTACAATCAGCCATTGACTTTGCAAGTGCTTTTGTGATCGTGTCTGTCCATTTGATGTGTAATCTACCAGGAGGACGCGTTCCTTGTATTTTCCCTTCAATTACTAATCGTTGCATGGAGTCATCGCTTCGCATGATATGTCCGAAAAATCGTAATATTCTGAAAAAAACATCGCTGGACAATCTACGTTTAATGTTGAGTAATATAGAAACGTTTGTTTGCTTTGCTGTCCAGGGTATTCGTAACATACGCCTCCAAATCCACATTTCGAAATTATCGATACGTTGCCTATCTTTGGCTTTCAGCGTCCATGTTTCCGCCGCGTATGTGAATACAGAAAACACCAAACACTGCACTAATTTCTTTTTTACCGCATTTGTAATTGATGCGTCGCGCCATATTCTGTTTAATTTGATCATGGCATTTCGAGCAAACTGGATCCGTCTTTTTATTTCATCCGTTGAAGTGCCTTTATCATCAATAAGGGATCCCAAATATATATACTTGTGTAATGTTTCGTAACCATCGATTTGTGTTTCAGCCTCCGGTATTAAGTTTCCCCGATCAACCACCATTAGTTTTGTTTTATCTTTATTTATATTTAATCCATATTTGGCACTTATCTTATTTAGTCGATCGAGTATTATTCTCATGTCATCAATTGAGCTGGTTATAAGCATTGCATCAACCGCAAAGCATGGAAACACCAACGCTGCAATCGTTCAAAACCTGTCTCATAATATATTCACCGTATAGATTGAAAAGTACCGGTGATAAGACGCATCCTTGTCTTACACCTTTTTTCGTCTTAAATTCTTTTGATTCTATATGGCCATCAATACGCACCGTGTTTATATTATGTTCGTATAGTTGATTTATTTAATACACTAGATGCCTTGGTATTCCCATTTCAATAAGTGCAGGCCACAATTTTTCCCAAAGAACATTGTCGAATGCCTTTGAATAATCAACAAAGCATAACACTAACGGAATATTATGTTCTCTGGTTTTTTCAATCAACAGTCTTATGTTTAAAATTTGTTCGCGAGTTCCTTTTCCGTTTACGAATCCTGCTTGCTCATCTGGAATCTGCCTGGATGAGAATTCCGCTAATCGATTATTTATAACTCGTAGCATTATTTTATTGGTGTGCGGTATTAATGAAATAGTTCTGTAATTTTGGCAATTTGTAACTTGTCCTTTCTTAAATAGAGGTATGTAGACCGTCTTACACCATTCTTGTGGCCAATCTCCGGTTCGCCAAATTTCTTCACATATTTCGTGTATTTTCTTAATTCCTGTAGTACCCATTTGTTTAATTATTTCCGCCGGTATTCCATCGCAACCTGTAGCTTTATTCAATTTAAATATTTTATGGCCTCTTCTATTTCTGATTTAAGTATATTCGGTTCAAGTTCGGACAACGGATTTGGTATTATTGGTTCCTCTGTATATGTATTATCGTATAGTTCCTGACAGTATTGCCTCCAGACTTCTGCTATATCCAGTTTTTCTGTTTTAATACATCCTTGTTTGTTTTGGATTGCCCAACATCTCATCTTGAATTCTCTTGTAATCAAAGCAATCTTTTTATATAAATCTCTGGGTTCATTTTTTTCTGCATGTATCTTGACAAATAGCTGCATAGTAATTATTTTTATCTTTGCGGCAAAATTTACAAATTTCTGACGATAAACGAGTTACTTCCTGTTCATTTGCGTGAGTACTGTTTCTGAGTTTTCTCCTTTTCACAATTAATTGGATTGTCTCGGATGATATCCACGGTTTACGTTTCATTTCTTCTTCATGTGGTTGAGTTTCTCGTACTGCCAAAATAGTTTTATTTTTAAAATTACGCCATAGAAGGTCAACTTCCCGAATTTGCGTGTCTGTATTGTCGTCTGGTCCATATTCTTCAAATTTTTGCTTAAAATTTTGCGGATGTGTAATTTTCATCCTGGATCTTGATAATGCTTGCAATTTGCTTTTCAATCTCAACCGAATTGTCATAACTAATGGTCTATGATCCGAACCACATTCTGCTCCAGGATAGGCTATGACATTATCACAAGATGTTTTCCATCTTTCTTGTATCAAGATGTAATCAATCTGGTTTCTACATCGATCACCAGGAGCTTCCCATGTACATTGTTTAAACATTGTGTTCATTATGTTGAGATTATTTTCAACCGCGAATTAAAGTAGCCTTTCACCTCGTTCGTTTCTGTTGCCTATTCCAAATTTTCCGACTGTTCTTCGTAACTGTACGTCAAATGAACTACCAATTTTAGCATTCATATCCCCCATTACGACTATGATTTCTCTATTTGATATATCATTCATAAGTTCTTCTACTTCTTTGTAAAATAATTCAATTGTTTCATTGTCCGCTGCGCAAGTAGGTGCGTATACTTGAATAATATTAATAGGAACCGGTCTCCCCTCTAGCCTGATAGCTATGGCTCTGCCATTCTTTGTTTTATAACCAGTAACCATCTTACTGAATTTGTTTGATACCCATATAGCAACACCACTAAAACTTGTTGTATCTGTACTCGAACAATAAAGTGTTCCATTTTCTGTAACAAAATGTCCAGATTGTCGGTAATGTGTTTCCGCTAAACCGCATATTTAAATTCCTAACCTTTCTATCTCCATTTCCACAATACGAAGCTTACCGGTGTGTAAAAGTCCTCCAACATTCCAAGTAGCTATTTTAGTTTTTACTTTTGCGAAATTCCCAGTCATATTTTTTCCATGAAGTGGCTGGTTTGCCCCACTCACAAGGCCGGTTGCATACTTCTCATTCCGACCCCGGAAATCGGAACGCCGGTTGCTAGCCGGATCGCATGGCAAAACATTATTGAGAACTGTAGATTTCATAATGGTGTTCGTGGAAAAATACTGCAGTGGTTTCCCGTTGCCTTCTGCAGGATTTTCTGTCAGGGTTTACTCCCTTAGCCTTTGGATAAACATCCTTACCGCAAGGCAGCGGTCTGCTACTGAGGAGGTAGCGATTTAAGGTTTTTACAGCGACCTTAACCCGCCGAGGGAGAGACAGTCATGGATTTTTGCAGACTTTTAGTGGACAGGTCCTCAAGCTGTCCATCTGCATCCTCGTGTCTCCTTGCCCTGTCACTACTGGAATCGTCTGCCAGAAACTTTCCACCAGTAGCCGCTCTTGGTTCGTGACTGCTTATTCGACTGACGTCTTATTCGCAGCTAACCTACATATCTGTAGGCCGTTCCACTATCCACCACCTGTGGACGCGCCCCATACTGGTTAGAGCTCCGGTCCCCGGAAGGTACAAAGTACTCTCGGGGGGATATATATATATATAATATGTGTGTTATGTATTTTTTTCTAAAGCAATAATAATAAAAAAAAATTCTGGTAATCACACGCGCGTAACAATACATATGTATATATTATAACGATTTTGGAGTGAGGAGGTACACTAGAAAATAAAATACAATAATTAAAATAATATTCGTACAAATCAAAAAGAACGTAGAAAAAATATTTATATTAAGTACAGAGGTAGATCTGTTTCGTTAATGAAATTTCCTATATACTATGGTATTTGATCGCCGAGATAGATAAGACTAGAGTTATAAAAACCCCCGATACAATATAAATAATAATAATAATAGACGATCTTACGTCATTTAAATAAGAAAGCATAGAATACCGAGAAACGGTCCAGCTAGTGGAGCAGATATTTGAAGAATATCGTATGTATCCCTCTGCCGGCATCGCATCAGTTCCTTCCTGCTGTGCACCGTCAGGTTACGTTTGTATTATTATTATAAATATATTTTGATTTTTTTTTTTAATTTTATATGTATTTTTATTCATCATGTACCTATAAATATATGTGTTAAATAAAAGAGCAGCCAACGAATCTAAAATTTAATTTTATATTAAACAATTGTATAAGGTTGGCTGCTCCACCATTGGTTTTTATATTCGGTGACGTAGGTCAATTTTAAATATTAGGTTGTCGAATTTACTGTTCACATCGACATCCAAAATCTTCTAATTCTCGAAGTTTTTATTTAAATTTTTGTCCCCTAAAACCTAACTGCTCCTTACTTACGTACTGATCTGCATTACTTTAAAATAAATATATTCTTTTTATTTTTTTTATACAAACCATCCGTTTGTCTAAATAATTATCATATTTAACTTACATGAACTTAACCGCTAAGTAAAAAAAAGAGTGTAGAGTACGTGTCCCATTAGTTACGCATCCATTATACATAAATTTACATATTTGCAAGACTATATCTACGGGGTGGCGACGAACGAGTCGTATGTTTAGTATCTCAGGCAGTTGTTTCGTTTCTGCATTGATATAACTGTGTAGCAGCGGCTTGTGCAATTTAGCGAATTGCTTAATGACATAATTAATGAATATCATATTTGGGATCAGAATGAATGTTGTCGTTAGAGTTTGGGAAATCTCAAAGAACTATTAGGTATGGTGTAGTCTTTATTGCAACACTATTTTCTCCTAGAAATATGCAAAGTTCTGGGTTGTAATCCTGTTTCCATCTTGCTGATTTGAATGTTCCATTATCCTTAGCATCAAATAACAATTACATGTTTGAATGTTCTATCCAATCTTCAATGATAGTTCCATTTTCATCATTTTTTACATACCCCCACGTGACACTGTGACTGTTAAAATCTCTAATATAAATATATGGCAATTAACTTGGCAGTGTCTCGTGTTCCATAATATACCAGGTAGTTTATATACGTTGATGATCGTCAATTTATCTACTTTTATAGCAATGTGGAAACAGTTTCATTCAGTTGATTTTCTTATAACTTCAGCGTGTAAGGCCAAATAATTCGTACATATGTGGCCACTCCGTATTTTGAGTGAGGTCTGTGATCTGCGATTTTACAATCTTGAATACTAACACGTACAAAAAGATCTGTATCTTTTTCCGCGTGTGTTTCCTGAAGCACAATAACGTCAATCTCATTTTCTTGGACTATAAACGCCAAAACTTCTGCTTTGCTTTTCAAAATCCCTTCTATATTTAACTGCAATATTCAAAGACTTTTAATGATTCACTTATTCCCGTAGCCCTTATAAGGGCTGTTTCGGTGATAACTAGTTGACATTTTATTTATTTTTAATTAATTAACCGATGATTAAAGTGATGTAGTTAGCCAACTAATATAATGTATTAGACGTTTCTAGAGGCACCTGTACTATTGAATTAGTATAATGTTATTATTATCTATTAATATCGCGCTTCGGGGAGGTCTAAACTATGCCCCCCTCTATTCGGTTGGTCAATGAGTATCAACTTTCTAAGAAAATAATCAAGCCGACGAAGGCAACGACAAACATTGGCTTACTCAGGACAAATCGGTCATTTAGCTATGTTCGGATCCTATGCGACGTTTCATTCGAAATTTCGATTTGATATAATGTACATAACATAAACGTGTGTATATACCTGTACTGTACTGTAGTACATACATAACCGTTTTCAATGATTATATTCCCTATTCAATTTGATCACGGCGAGTTAGTGTGATCTGATTTAATTAAGTCATAAACTCAATTTGTCACGCGAGTAATTCAATTGAAACTAGCGATTACTGTTTTTACTGAAAACAAATTATACCAAAGGAAAACTTTTTAAATCTAAACGTGGGAAAGTCTACGCTTAATCTAATACTAAACGTACAAAGGCTATAAACATTTCGCGAGCACACCTAAAATACGAAATAATATTTTGAGAGCATTTCTCTTTTGAATACGCAGCGTTAAAAATTTGCCTTATCAATGGTGCACAAAAATTCTATATAGCTTTTTTGATGGGACCCTACAAAATCATAAATCTCACGCCAGATAAAATAGACGGTCGGTGAGTACAGAAAAGTAGCGTAATCTTTTTAGACATTTTCTCGTGTGAATTATGAGACCGTGCCGTAACTTTTGTTACAATACTGAAAAGAGTAGTTCTATACCTCTTTCCTCGGAAATATAAGAGACCGTTCTATATAGAAACCATCATAATTTTTCACTACTTCTCTGTCTTCACCTCTATACCACTCTCACTCTAACTCCGTCTTTTACTCTATCCTTCTTCTATGCTGTGGCGTTTATTTTTACGTTTTGTTTACTGTAAGATGGTATTCAGATGTTTGTACACCGTATGACGTCGTAGTAAAAGGTGTGAATTACTTCTAGCTCGAATTCTTCCCATCTTGTCGCAGTAAGTAAATCGATACAATATATATATGTATATATATATAATGTGTATGTGTGTGTGTGTGCCTGTGCGGACGTATGTGCACAAAATGTTACATATAAAGAGAAAGAAAAACACATATATTTCAAGCGTCGCTATTATTGTTGCTGTTAACGATTTGCTCCGAGCCGAAACGATTCGTCATTATACTAATTTTTACCTTTAATAATTCCAAAAGAAGTGCGCCATCATACATCATTAAATAAATTAGTTTATAGTTCATGGGTTAAGTAATAATGTATCAATCGGTAATTATTTTTGTTTGTTTATTTATTTATTATTTTATTTATTCATTTAGTTATTTATTGTTTTATTTGTTCATTTATTTATTTATATATTTATTTA
Organism: Coronaproctus castanopsis; assembly: GCA_032883995.1. Classification (NCBI taxonomy): domain Eukaryota; kingdom Metazoa; phylum Arthropoda; class Insecta; order Hemiptera; family Monophlebidae; genus Coronaproctus; species Coronaproctus castanopsis. The sequence continues at coordinate 63,135,267 of CM065052.1, read as the reverse complement.
TTTACTTTTTTCATCTTGCAGTGTTATAAGAAGTTGATATCATATTAGTTAGTTTATTGCCAATATATGGACAATATTTCCACGAAACACATACATACATATATATCATCATCATTAACGTAATATTGTTCGTTGCCGAACGTCGTGGCTAGTCATTGTACGTTTTTATTCTTACGTACAAAGTGGACTAGCATTCAAGGCACTAATTTTTGAAGTTATACAAGGTGGAATGCCACCGCCTTCTTCGTGATAATTAATAATTACACAATTATGAAAAATTTCTATGTCGCGAGTTAGTTTCGAACTTTCGGCCGTCGATTAAACAGTCAAGCCGCGACATATATTGGCATGGTTGTTAAAGTGTTCTCCTGTCAGGTGACGTTCGAGGTTCGATCCTATCTCCAAAGTTTTTCACAATAACATATGGAGAAGGCAGTGATACATCGCTCCGTGTAACATTATGCACTCGTGTTGCTTATAAAGTTATGATATTCAGCAACGAGCGTTAAGATTATAGATATAATGAATAGATAGATTATTTATATTATACTTTCAGAAGATTATATATGAAATACATAAAATTAATTAGCTAACTGATATGATTTCGTACGATTAAGGCGTCCACTATCATTTTAGGCGAATAATAAACTTCGCGCTTCATAGTGAGTCGTTTGTAGTGTTTGTTAGCGATGTGCCGTAGTGTATTATCGATAGACTGAGTTTGTCTTTAGTTTACTGGTGTCATTGAGCATATGATCGAAGACATTTGTTAGTATTCTTCGGATAATTAATCGATATGACTTTTTAGCGTAGTCTCAGAGTTGATGTCATATGTTCAAACCGTTTTAATTATTTGCATATATAAGAGTCGTCTATTACGCGGGCTAAGTTTGGAATTTCGGACACTTTCCAGAACGTTGGATCATTAATTCTATCTTCTGAACATTTAAAAGGATCACGCAATACTATACGGAAGTTGAGCAAAAAAAGAAAATTCCACATAAACATGGTATAATTCGATGTCCACTCCCATCTATGTTCTTTACGCTGTCGGCAGAGCTACATGTAATTCTTCGCACAATATAGGAGAATCTGAGTTAATTTGTTCTATATTAATTTGCACAGATTCATTTAATTTCATCAGATGCATACTGAACAGACGTCGTTTATTTATTCGCATGAATGTATACTCGTAGATATCGGGGCACAGAAATATTGGAGGCAATAATGAGGCTGACACAGCCGCGGCAGAATCGTGTAATGTAACACCAATTTCATTCAAATAACGCCGAGTAAATCCAATTGTTGACAAATATTATTGCAAGCCATGCAAATTCCAGAACTTCCAGAACTTCAGATCAAATTCCGTACCATGGCGACTGCTCTACCGCTATTTGCAATGGAAGAAAAGCTCTGAAAAAATTAAAAGCCGCTCCAAATCATATTACCTATCAAAAACTTCGTGCCAAAATACGATACACATTAAAACAAGTCAAACGAAACTCGTGGTAGAAATTTGTACAGATTATACACTGTTCCACCTCTGCAAACACAGTCTGGAAAAAAATTCGAGCACTTGAAAGAAAAATCTTTCACCATTTCCTACTAGCATTAAACTGGACAATCACATCAGCACAGATTTAACCGAAATAGCCTCATCGTTTGCGATGTTCATAGCTCACCAGTCAAACAATTCGAACTTTTCATCAGAGGTACTCAATCACAAGAAGAACCTCGCTGCCATAAGGCTGGATTTTCATTAAGGAAATGAAGAACCTTATAACTGCCCTATTAGGTTTGAAAAATTACAACGAAGTATTAAAAAACAGAAACCAACTACAGCTGAACCAGATAGCATCCATGCCTACATGATCCAAGAACAAGCTGTTCTTCTATTGCTGTCAATTTTTAACCATATCTGGGAAACGAATACCTTCCATGATTCATGGAAAACCTCGGAAATCATTACGATTTGTATGCTAAATAAAAACCCAGTGCTACTAGACAGTTATCGTCCTGTCTCGCTAACTAGCTTCATGTGCAAACTTCTAGAACGGATTATAAATGCAAGATTACTGTGGTTCATCGAATCCAACAACCTTCTGGCTGATTCACAAATCGGATTTAGAGCGAGCAGATCAACGATCGACCAACCGATTTTTTCAAACAGCCCCTACAAACAGCATTTATTCGTAAAAACTATCTACTGACAGCATTCTTCAACATATTCAAAGCTTTCGATAACACCTGGAAAGAAAAATTTTTAAAAACTCTTCACTGCTGGAGAGTTCGTGGACATCCATCATACTTCATTAGAAATTTCCTTTCAAGTCGCAAATTCCACATTCGACTAGGGTCATTCAAATCAATAAACCAATATCTACAGAATGGTGTCCCTCATCACTTCTGAGTACTACCCTCTTTAACATAACCATAAATGATATTTCAGAACAAATCTAATCTTTCATTTGTTGCTCGGATATAGCCCTCGGAACATCAATACTACAGGATACAATTGACAGACTACAAACCTGGTCAGTCCGCAATGGATTCAACTTCTTCAACACGAAAACTACTTATACATTTCTGCAGACTTCGTTGCTGTAGCCATAAAATTTCAGTTAAAATAAACAACATGGCCATCCAAACATCAAATGCTGTCAAGTATTTAGGAATAATTTTGGACTATAAACTTACATGGAAACCGTACATCAACCAACTGAAAAAAGGATGCACTAAAAAACTAAATCTAACCCATAAACTAGTTAACACATCATATGGCTCAGACCATTCCTCCCTATTCACAATCTTTCAAACATTGATTAAATCAAGACGCGACTACGGTTCTGTAATTTACTGGTCAGTTAATCAAATCACTCAATACGATACATCACACTGTCATGAGACTCGCTATTGGAGCTTTTCACACTTTTTCATTAGCATTCTTTGTGAAGTTGGTATTCCTCCTCTCCATATTTACAGAAATCAGAGTATTGTAAATATGTAGGTTCTGCTCAAATTGTTGTATTAAACGCGCTTCAACCATTACCTCATACACCGGTACTCACTCTCCATAAGCAAGTTACTAAAATCTTGAACTCGATGCAACTCACTTTACCACCAACATATTATATAACTATAGCAACAACAACCAAATGGGTGAACATACATCGAAACATAGACCTTCAGCTGCAACAATTCTTAAAAAAAAGAATCGCACATCTACACTTTCCTTTTTTCATATTAACACATGATCAGAAAATACGACAGTTTCAAAGTATTCTTTACTTATGGTTCCAAAACACCTCAGGGAACAGGTTGTGGAATAGCATCCGATAAAGAAATTATTCTCCCATTACACTCTTCCAGATCTATTTACAATTCTATCATTAGAAATGTTTGCTATAAAACTTGCTATAGAATATGTAATAAACTCTGATCCTCATTCCTCTTTCCTAGTATGTACAGACTCATTAACCGCACTTAATTCTCTTCAAATATATAACTGTCCTTATCAACATCCAGTAACCAAAGAAATTATTCGCGCTCTTTGTGATATAAATGCTCGTGGTTTCGTTCGTGTGGATTCCATCACATGTTGTAATCTGGTGAAACACGCTCGCGGACATTGCAGCAAAAGATGACTCGCTGTTCTTTCCGGTACTAAACATCGAAATACCACCAAAGGATCTTCAGCCACATGTAATGAAGTAGTTATTACAGATATGGCAAGAACAGTGGAACCGAATAAACTAGGCCAAATTGGAGACACCATCCAACCATGGAAATTATCTGTCAATAGAAAGAATGAAATCGTTATCACAAGACTCCGCCTAGGTCACTCCAAACTCACACATAGACACCTCTTATCAAATAAACCTTTCTCACTCTGTTACATCTGTAATTCCAATGTTACAATCCAACATCTACTCGTTAGTTGTCCAATTTCTAATTCCTACGAGCACAAATTCTCAAATCGTCATCCTTCTCTGAAATCCTATCTGGTCAGCATGCTAAACTTGAACGTCTCCTTCATTTCCTCAAGATCACCAACTTATTTCAATCCATTTAATTCCTGGAAATACCTAAAAAAAAACGAAAAAAGAGAAGTAATCCTTTAAAAATGAACGATGGTAATTGGACTACAGATGATTACAACTATTTTCCATACATTTGGCCGAAACTTTTCACCCAAATAAGAACCGACAAAAAGTTGAAAATGTGGTTCGTGAGTACTTGAACCAATCTTCAAGACCAACAGTAATCAAGTTTTTCTCTCTCGCGGAAGTTAAATCCGCAAGAAAGAAATTGAGCAACAAGAAGCTTCCTGGTTATGATTTAATTGCCTGTCGAGTTCTAAAAGAATTACCGAGAAAATCAATAGTAAAATTAACATATATGTTCAACGCAATCATGATAATACAATACGTTCCAGTACTATGGAAATTTGCAAATATAATTATGGTTCAGAAACCTGCAAAACTTCCTGAACAACTGACTTCCTATCGACCAATTTCCTTACTTCCAATACTCTCTAAAGTATTTGAAAAAATTAAAAAAAAAATGATTTAAAAGATAATCGACAAAGATCAAATAATTCCAAATCAGCAATTTGGGTTTCGAACTGGGCACTCAACAGTGCAACAGGTTCACAGAGTGGTTGAGAAAATTGAAGAGAGCTTCGATAAGAAAGAAATATGCTCTGCAGTATTTTTTGGATATTCAGCAAGCGTTCGATCGCGTCTGGCATCCAGGGCTACTCTACAAATGTCAGAAGACTTTGCCTGCTCAATATTATAACATTATCAAATCCTATTTGGATGAACGATATTTTCGAGTTGTGATAAATGATAAACACTCATCTATACGCAAAATACAGGCAGGTGGCCTCTTCTGTACTCATTGTTCACCAATGATATACCGATAAATGAAAAGTATTTGTAGCTACATTTTCAGATGATACCGGTAGTGATGGCATCTCATCGATATCTAAAAAATGTTACTGAATATGTTCAAAATGCTTTGACAACATAGTTGAATGGTCGCCATAGATGGAAATTTGTAATTAATGAGCAAAAATGCAATCACATCATCTTTACCAAACGAGGTATTGCGCGCGATAAATATAAAGTTACGATAAATTCTAAGTCACTAATGCAAAGCGAGTTTACTAAATATATCGATGTTTATTTAGATCAAACGTTAACCTGGCTGAAACATATAAAAGTTAAGAATATTGAGCTGGAACCCAAGATGCAACAATTGTATTGGCTGATCGGCCCTCGATCGCGATTGAATATCAATAATAAATTAATATTGTATAAAGCAATTATATGCAGCAGAACTGCGGGGATGTGCTTCGGCAACTAACGCACAAGCAGAATAAAATACTACGGTTGATATTTGGTGCCCCATGGTACATCTCCAACAGGACATTACATGCCGACCTACATGTGCGATATATCGCTGAAGAGATTAAATCGGCTGTTCATAGACACTTATTAAGACTTTAACATCATCCAAATCCATTGGCAGCTAACCTACTTAATGAAGAAATACCTAAAAGATTAAAACGGAAAATAATCATAGCTCTGATTTGAGTACAATCTAATACTGAATTTGCTAATGGGCAAAACCTCCATCGGATCATAAAATCCAGTAGATGACTGCGTTTTAATCTGTTCTGGATTAGGGAAAAAAATTTAATTCCTATATTTTCATGCCTGTGGCCTAAGCGGCAGTACACTGCATGCCAACAAACAAGAAGAAGAAGAAAAATATCTCTGATCAACATTCGGAGTACAATAAAGACGAAAGCAACGGAACGATTCAATATAACTCCACCATCGCGAACCCGGTAATGTTGATGCTGGGCAAAATGTAATCCTCTTACGTGTTCGACTTGAGCATACACATTTTACGCATCGGGTTTCTGTTTACAAAAGAAGAATTGCAGGCCTGTCCTGCATGTAATCATACCAACTTCCCGCTTGTACTTTCTAACGTCATCTTGGCAAACCTTCATAAAAATCTTCCTAGCATAACGCACCTCTTCCGCTGAAGCTAAGCTCTCCCTATTCCTCAATAATACAAATCGATTTAGTTTAATCTATTTTTATTATTATTATTATATATTTTTTTTTTATACACTACTCCGGTCTGACGACCACTATTGGTGCCGATAACATATGACGTTACTGTTATCTATATTACATATGACGTTACTGTTATCTATATTACATATGACGTAACTATATTGTCCATTTTAATAGCTTTCTTTCGTGTTCAAAGTAACAGTACACGGCACGGTCACAATTCAAAGAAGAAGAAACGAAACTTCTAAAAATGTTTAAAATTTACATTTACGATCGACGAACGTTTATATAATAAAATTTTATTCAGTTCTTACGCATTAATTAAAAATATGTCAACAGTTTTAAAATTTAATTTTTAAATATCAAACGTTATCGAACTAAATTTTCCAACGGAGGGCATTCGCTTATAGACGTTACAAAATTCGCCGTCTGAAATATCGTTCATTTTAATTTGTTGTATTCTTATTTCAGCGATAGGTTATATAATTCTTAAACAAAATTATAAATTTTATAACCGGTGTTAACAATATTACTTCTTAGGTGAACATGGATAATTTTCATTGTATTTGTATAAATATTTTTTAAATTAAGACAATTTACATCTGCCAGAAAATTAAAAATTTTGTTAGCATCAAAATTTCATATAATGGACACCGCGACTGAGAGGGTTAATTAATAATTTTACGTCAGTTATTTATAATTGTTATTTAGTTATATCGCTTGTGAGATTTTAACGACTTATACTTTTGTATTGTACGCGTCATTTTTCATGCGACGAATTAATTATTCAATATCTATTTTATAATTACGCTTACTTTGTTATTTAGTTTGTTAAACTTTAATAGACCCTAATCCTGAATATGTCGTTTTGATGGCCAAACGGTATATCCAGCCAAGCCATAAATATACTTACTTAGGGTCCTCATATATATTTCTTTCTCTTTATTTAACTCGACTTTAAATATTCTTCTTTATTTATTTTAAAGATAAACTACAACACGGTGATTAAAATGAAATAGTTTATTTTATATTAATTAAATGAAATAATAAAAACTATTATATATTTATTAATTATTAACGAATCGGTTATATAAAACTAATAATTTACTCGAATATAAAAACTAAAGACCGACCGAAGGTTCGGTTTCGGTTTCGGCTAGTTTCGGCCAAAAAATCGAGTTTCGGCCACAGTTTCGGTTTCGGCCAAATATTAGCCGAAACTTAGTGTAATTATGACTCATTAATTGTCGCGCGTCGTTCGGCTAACTTCCGGTTTAACTTGTGTTTAATTACCAATATACTTATGGTAAAATTGATACTCTTTTATGTAATGAATGGAATGTTTTAGCAAACTTCACAGCCTGTTTGAAATTTTTCTATGAGGCCACACTTGATTTATCATTTGATGGCGCATGCATATCAATAGTAATACCTTTGATATCATTATTAAAGCGCAAGCTACAAGTTCGATCCGAAAAGGAAGATGAAATGCTGACAGATATGAAAAACTCATTGTACGAGTCATTGAATACCAAATTTTCTTTTATAAAAAGGCACCCTTCATTGATGGCTGCGACAATGCTGGACCCAAGATTTAAATCGAAATATCTCAATTCCAATGAAGTGGAAGTTGCAATGAGAGAAATAATATCTTTTTTGACAGAGGATGACGACGACGTAGAGGATCCTATACTTTCTGGTGGTGGAGAAAATGTTCCCTCAGTTTCTACAGAATTGGTATTGCCAACCTCCAACCTACAGAGAGTCTTTGTGATATACACGATGATATTCCTAAACAGATGCAGGCAACCATATCTGAAGATCAAACACTGTTTTGGAAAAAATAATTCAGTCTTATCTGTCGGAGCCATTATTGCAACGCAATGCTGACATATATTGTTATTGGAACAGTAGTCCATATCCTACCCTGAGAAAAGCCGTTTTAAAGTATCTTTCTGCTCCACCTACTAGTGTTCCCAGCGAGCAGTTGTTTAGTGCCGCTGGACAAGTATACGTAGATCGTCGGAGTAACCTGCTTGGCGAAAACGTAGAAAAATTACTTTTCTTAGCGTACAATATAAGACTTTTTTAAATTTAATTTCAATTTATTATTTAATGTCAAATTGTGAATATAACATAAATAATAACTATCTTTGTTAAATATTGCAACTATTACTTCTTATTGATTTTACATGAGTTAATTGTCTGTATTTGTGTATAAAATACACCAGATTTTAATATATAATGGAAAGTTTAATATGTCTAAATAAGTTTCGGTTTCGGCCGAAACTAACATCGAGGCCGAAGATTCGGTTTCGGTTTCGGCTGAAAATCTTGTTTCGGTCGGACACTAATAAAAACTAACCAGATTCGTAACTCATCAATCGTGTTTTCTTCTTTTTTTATTCTGACAACCGACTTGACTGAAAGCTAATTCACAACTGAACTACTGGACTGAAATAACTAAACTATGAACTAAGAATGAACAACCAACAACTTTTTAATCTTTTTCTTGAGCCTTGTAAAGCAAAAATTCCTCGACTAGCTCTTCAATTAACTAAAATTCACTGGTTCTTCTCGATTCAATGGCTAAATTAATTTTGCTGGCTGTATTTTTATTAACTAAAATTAACTGGTTAAACTAATTTACTGGTTTTTTTCTCGATTAACTAAAATTAACAATTATTATTATATAACAATAGTTTGTCCACTAATACAATTCCAGTCTGGTTTTACTATAATAATAATATAATTTATTTTAATTAAACAAATAATTATATATATATATTTTTATTATATTGATTAAACTAAATATTAGTCCTCATTTCCCAATTTAATCAATTTAAATTATCACGACGTGAACATACGACTATCGTCGTAATATATATATATATATATACAAGGGTAAATTAAATAAGAAGCGATAATGACTTTCGAGAGAACGGAGTATTTTTTCTGTTTAGAGGAAATAAATGTTGGAACCGCACAACGGGAGATTGTAATTCAAGATGGCGACCGATCGAATTTCTTTGCTTCCGCCTACACTTCCAAACTATTTCGAATGCGAAAATTATTTTATTATTTCTGAGAAAAAGGAATTTCATCGGCCTTCTTCTAATCCGAATGAAATGTCATCTGCAGAAACGGAATTTGACAATATTTTCTTCGCAGAATGACTGGATGTAGTAACGGAAGAACCCGCGTGCCAATTTACTTATTTACGCTCTAGGTCTTTATTCGAACATAGGCGCTTTAATCCGAATCGAATTTAAGAATTTCCATAGTTCTCTTAGCAATTTGTTTTTTCTCAGAAAAATTCGCAAATGGTTTTATTCAATCGAATCGCGCCTCGAAACAAGGACAAATTTTTTATATATATATATATATATATATATATATATGTATATAGATAAAATAGCAATGACGTCGCTAATGCTAGACTATATCTATCATTGAAAATAGTGCAATCGACTTGAGAAACCATGCGACAAAAAATCTGTCCTTTCATTCGTTTTAGACCGAACTTTTATTTAGTAAACGATCCAACGATTATGTTAACATTAGATCTATATGCAAATCTATCATCGTTACTATCGCAGAATTTTGTTAATCTGAACAATACCTCCCGCTTTGGTAATTAAGTCTAATGCTACCTCCAAGTTAGATATTTTTCTTTCGTAACAATAGCTTTTTCGTAAGTTAATTGTCGATCGTGTGTCACATCAAACTAATAGCATCTTACTACACCGAATTTATATTATAACTCTAACTTCAGCCGTTTAGTCTACTATGTATTTATATATATATAATTATTTTGGGTAGACTAAAAAAATTCACAGATGATAATGGTATTTTTATAGAATAACAATTTGGATTTAGGAACAAATTTATCTACTGTCATGCAATTAGCAAGAATTAGTGAAACCATAACTGATGGGTATAATAAAAATATGCATACAGTATTACTGTTATTAGACATAAGAGAAAGCCTTTGACACTACTTGGCAACTTGGTTTAATATACAAAATTATTCAACTTAAATTCCCTAATTGCTTAGTTCGCTTATTAAAAATTATTTAAATAACCGAAATTTCATAGTTAAAGTTAACAATGATCATTCCTACATGAAAAATGCATTAGCGGGAGTTCCCCAGGGAAGCATACTGGGACCTTACTTATTCCTTCTTTTTATTAATGACATCCCTAGCATTATATGCCGATGATACCGCTATATATTGCACATCGTACCGATAACTCAGGGTTTTATTAAATTAAATTCGTATTTCAATAAATGGCGAATCAAAATAAATTCCGATAAAACCCAATCTATTCTATTTACGAAAAGAAGACCGCATTTCTTACCACTTGTGATGGTGAACTACACACCTTTGGTTTGGAAAAGCGATATTAGATATTTAGGCGTAATACTGGATCGAGGCCTCACATTTACTAAACATGTTGAATATGTCTGCAATAAAACACACGCGTCTCTGTTTAAACTATGTCCGATATATTACGTCAGCTGGGAAAATAAATTAATAATCTACAAAACTATAATCAGAACAATTATGCTTTATACTTGTCCCATATGGTCATATACTAGCCGTTCTAACTTAGCGAAGTTACAACGGCTACAAAATATGTACTGCAGAATAATTGTACTTATTCCAGTCTATGTAAAGATTGAACACATTCACAAGGCATTGAAGTTACCATATATACACGAGGTTGTCGAACAAAAAACAACATTTTTTTTTTGATAGCTGTGCCTGCAGTCAGTATTCATTTATTAAAGTCATAGGGGATTATACACGTACAAGTTTGCAACTAAAATATAAACGCTATAAATATAAAAGAATTAAACACACGCTTCTATGATGTACAGCTGGTCGATTTTTTTTCTCTCTCTTTTGTGTATAATACACATAAAAATTATTGTTTATCCCATTAACGTTAATATATATAAATTTATATATAGGGAGCTTTTTGATCAGTATGCAGGTTTTGTTAGTGGTTTTTCTTGTATTTTTACTTTAGTTAAATCAGCAACTGGGCATATTTTTATTTATATTTATTTATTCCTTAAACAAAAGTCCGATTATTATAAATTATATACCAAGCGTTGAAATTATTCTTTATTTATACGTCGGGTCTTCTATATAGTAGAACTATACGCAATAATGACGACGTTAAACTGCGCAAAAAAAAAAAAACAAGTAGAGACCATAGAAAATTAGTAAATAAACTTAAAAACTTAAGCACCGAAATAATTTTTAAACGAACTCCAGGACACGTTGAATTCTATGGAAACGAGACAGTTCATGTGCCGTTACTAGAAATGAACAGAATAATAGTACTAAAGTGGGAAGATTATATTACAGTTTTCAAGGATCGGTTGTATAATCATTAGTAAAACATAATTTCGATAGAGAATGTAGAGAGGGACTATATATATATATATATTTTTTTTTAAAGCTTAAAGATGCGTACAGTCTGTTCGGTTGAACAATAGGCAGCATTGATCTGTTATTTTTGCTTTTATTTAAAGTAAATAAAATTTTGATTCGTTAATATTGAATTTCCACAGTCTAAACCACTTTTCTACGTGTAGTAGATGGTTTTGAAGTTGTTCGGCCGCTAAATGATTATCACGATGAGTCGAGAGAATAGCGGTGTCATCGGCAAACATAGCTGTGTCTGTATTTTCGTTAACTGGAAAGTCGTATGTATAGAGCTGGTACAGTGTTGGTCCGAGTACACTGCCTTGAGGTACTCCCGATTGTATCGAATGAATTCGTGAGTAATTCCCGTTAACATTAACATGGAAATATCTTTCTGTTAGGTATGACTTCATTAGCTGGTAGTACTCGTGAGGTAATTTAAGTTTTAATTTGTACAATAAGCCAACGTGCCAGACTTTATCAAAGGCCTTTTCGATGTCGAGAAATACCGCTGAACAATACTTCTTTTCTTCGAAACTTTTGTTTACGATGTCGACTATTCTATGTACTTGCTCAATGGTGCTATGGTGATTCCTGAATCCGAACTGATAGTCTGGTATCACTTTATTTTCTTTATGAATTGGTTTCTAATTGGCCTGTAAGAGGACACTTCATTTTGAGGTTTACCCGGTTTTGGAATCAATTTTATTGAAGCAAATTTCCACTGCACCGGAAAATATCCCGTACGAAGGATTGCGTTAAAAATGAATGTTATTAAAGTAACAGCTTTCCTCGGTAATTTTTTTAGAATTTTTGCAGTTATCAAATCGTGTCCGGCAGCTTTCTTTATATCAAGTTGTTTTAATTGTGCATTTATTTCCATAGGCGATGTTAATTTAATGGGGAGTGACATCTGCAATGGTGTTTCTAGATATTCCATTAATTTCTTTTCATGAATAGAATTTTCATTTTTGTGTAGTTCAAAAATTCCTGCTAGGTATTCGGCAAAGACATCCGCTTTTTCTTGTTCGGTTCGTGCCCATTCTTTGTTTTTCATTCTTATAGGGGGACACTGATAGGTGTGATCTGCTTTTATATTTTTTATAGCCCTCCACAAGCTGTAATCAGTTGTTTTAGTCGGAGTTGGATTTTCTATATACTCTCGAAATGTTTCGTTTTTTAGTTCTAGAAGGTTTTTTTTTTTTTAATTGTCTAGCTGCTCTATTTAGAATAGTTTTATTAACGGGATTTCTATCGATCTGCCAAATTCTTCTCAATTTTCTATGATATGCAGTTTACGTTTTGTACATCATCCCATTTCACCTGTGTCGTTTACGAATTATTGATAGCTCCACTTGCGATTATTGTGACCTCGAATGGTCGATACTTCGTAGTATATGACAGCGTGTCAGATTCGAACTAGAAAGATTATATTCGGAAAAAGTATTGCCGATATTAAGATCTCTACCCTCGAATATTATTAGTGATAAATCTATTATCTCTAGGATGTGTATGCGCTTGTATCATTTTATAAAGAACGCTAATGTAGATGTCTAAATTGAACTGTGCAGCATATGGAAACTTGGTCAAAAGAAAAAAAAAAGTACGGATGCTACCTCGAAGTTACTTTCGTTTTTTCGTAACAATAGGATTTTCGTGAGTTAATTAGTGATCGTGTGTATTACGTTACACTAATAGTACTTTACAACGTTGATATTATAAAACTTTAGCCGTAGTATCATTTGCCAAATATATTTTTTAGTCTACTCTATTTTTCTTGCAATTCGTTCATTCTATATAGATGGTGTGTCTTTTGTTTTATATTTATATTTATATTTATTTATTCCTTAAACAAAAGGTCGATTAATATAAATTATAGGAGACGTTGAAATTATTCTTTATTATTATTTTATTATCCTCCCGAGGCGACGATAAAAATACGGGTCCCGACTGATAAAATAAATTTCAGTTAGACCAGGTTGCAACGTCGACAGCTTTAGCGGTTTAGTTGGCGGTAGAAAGTCAGCTTGGAAACAGGCCAATAATAAAAAAAAATAGAAAAAAAAGAAAACATATCATAGGCGCGACTGTATAGAGAAATCCTTCCCCATGCGGTCGTCGATGACTGAGAATTTACGAATTTGGGTGTGGAAACATACGTATTGATAGAAATCTTACCGAACGATAAGAATTATTTATCAATTTTGATTTAGTATCATCTTCGCGTTCGTGAGAAACTATCAAATGCGTCTTCTTTCTAGTTAAGAATTTTTTGGCAATCGTATCTGTTTTTCGAATAAATATAATCGATATTTAAATATTTCACGTTCGACTTGCTAAACTGGTTAATGCTAACTTGAAAGTGTGGCCGACCAGAGAAGCAAAGTTAAAAGTGACGATTTAAAAAAGAAAAAAAGAATAATTTAGTAGTGGTTAGATGGACAGGTAATAGACAGAAATCTAAAATAACTGCACGTTTTAATTACTAGTAAAAAAAAAGGTTACTACTCTAAGTCTTCTATAAAGGTTTAACGCATACTAGTACGTTGTAGAAAACTGTGCTAAATTTTAAAACACTTTTTGGTAACATTTTCAAAAATCAATAAATAACTATCCCACTGCTGACAATTTCACCCAGTATAATATATTTATACATATATATATATATATATATATATATGTATGTGTTTTTTGCGTGTGTTACCGAGTAAACATAGGAAACCGCTCAAATTGACAGTATTGTTAAAAAGTAAACACGATTGTAACTTTAAGCGCGATGAGATATTACTAAAAGCTGCTTCAGTTACTACTACGTATATTACTCTTGAAAAACTTGTATGTGTATTGAACACGGGCGAAATTTGTTGTTTTTTTCTACGATGAGGATAAAAAAAGTACACATGTTGGAAATAACGACCTAGGTAAAGTATCAGCGTCGATAATTATATATTGCGTAGGTGCAGGCGTGTTTGTCAGGTAAAATCTGCATTAAGCGTGTGCGTATATGTAGTATATGACGGACGCGTAGTAGTAGAATGTTTCATTTGAACGTTCAAATTGTTAAAGTATCAGAACGTTATGCATGACCTGTCAAAGGCGATTGACCGAAGGGGTCCAAAACCCTTTGAGATATCGGTATGGTAATATCTGTAAGCGTACATATAAACGTCAAGCGCACACATTATCATATATATATATATATATATATATATATATATATATGTGTAATACATATAATGCACCTATTACGGTGGAGTGTGTTGTATCGATACACTTTCTTTGAAAAATGAATTTTCGTTGGGTAATTTCGGCTCTCCATTGCGAACTGTCCAATATATTTGTTTATTATTTTATGGTGGCGGGGAGGTTTGAGAGATTCGCCGTACTAGATGGTCAACATTGATGTTCTATTTTCATAATAAACTTTTATATATATATATATATATATATATATATATATATATATATATATATATATATATATATACTTTATATATATATCATCATCGTCCTATTGTTCGTTGCCAAACACTGTGACTAGCTATTGTATATTTAATTTTTAGGTACAAATTGAGCTAGCATTCAAGGCACTATTTATATGAGACGCAGATAGGCGTGCATATGATGTTATACGGAGTGGGGTGCCACTGCCTTCTCCCTGATAATTAAGAATTAAATAGTGATGAAAACTTTCTATGTCGCCTGTAGGTTTCAAACTCCCGACCGTGGAGTTGACTTTCGAGCACTCTAGCAACTACGCCACCGCGTCATACATATGTATATGTACATATATACAAATATTTATATATATAATACATAATATGTTAGATCCATATCATACTCTTAATAAATGATTTGCCTACAATTCATTTTATTAAAACTGTACTTTATGCAGACGAGCTGGCCTTCTATTGTAATTCATATAGACCCGATACAATTTATAGTAAATTATAAAAGACCGCATTCGCTGTCTATAAGTACTATAAACATTGTAAGGTGAAACTGAACACCGAGAAAACTGAAGCCATCCTTTTTTAAAGAAAGCACCCATTACCCTTGCCGGAAATCGTCATTAACGGTCAAACTATTAAATGGGTTAAAGACGTCAAGTATTTAGACGTCACTCTGGACTTGCATTTGTTGTTCAATAATCGTATTAATCGTAATATCGATAATGTTTTAAAGCTATTCGAATTCTTTCACCTATATTTCATTAAAAATCGCACCTCATTGTTACAGTTAAAAAACTACTATATATTAAAAAAAAAAAAAAAAAAAAACTATTATTCATCCTCGGTTAACATATGTTACAATTAATAACAACCCGTAATACCACCAGGTTTGCCAGGCTTAATTGACGGAAACTGTAGTTAACGGTCAGAGTATTAAATGGGTTAAAGATGTCAAGTATCTAAGTGTCACTCTGGACTCACATTTGTCATTCAATAATCATATCGTACTATCGATAATACTTACAAAACTATTCGAATTCTTTCACTTACATTTCATCGTAGATCCTCTCCTCGCTGTTATATAAAATCAGAAGTCTTATAGACAACAAAGGAATAAAAACATAATAATCGATATACCGGAAAATTCTAACTCGGTAAGAAACACAAGAAAACTTGTGTCACAAGAAAAGTTAATTATATGAACGATGGACAAAAAGAACATTATACAACATGGAAGAAAGAAAATTGTTACGGTAACTACGGAATATTACAGAAATTTGTACGCAGTATCAATGAATGTAAGTGTTTATAATGGTAACGAAGACGAAATAAATATCGAACAATTTTTAAATATTGAAATAGAAAACACGATAAATTAATTGACGAAGGAGAAAACCCTAGGAAGTGAAGGGATTACATATGAATTAATAATTGTTGCGAAGGATGTATTAATTAATAAAATTACACGTTAATTCAATGGAATATTGTTTACGAAAAAAATACCTCAACAATGAAATGAGACAGAAATAATATTATTAAAGGTAGTAAAGAACATATCAATAACTGTAGACCAATAAGTATTTTACAAACTTTTTATACAATATTTGCTAAAGTATTGTACGCACGTCTAGTAAATCAATTAGACGATCAACCGTCTCCAGAACAATCTGGTTTCCACGCAAACTACTCCACTATAGAAAATTTACATATAATACAGCAGTTAATCGAAAAGGCGGATGAATATGAAATAGAAATATTTTTCGCATTTTTCGACTTCCAGAAATCCTTTGATTCAGTAAATCGTGATTATCTCTATGCTTCTTTAGAAAAGCAAGGTAGGGAAAGATAATATTGGATCATGAAGGAGAAATCTTTCCATTGAAAAAAAGTTAGACAAGGGGACCCCTTGTCACCAGTTTTATTTAACACGGTGTTGGAACAACTATTTAAGAATCTATCATGGGAACAATATGGAATAAACATCAATGGCACACATTTAACAAATTTATTTTACGCAGATGGTGTAACATTTATAGCTTCCACAGCTGGACAGTTACAGATGATGCTTACCGAATTAGAAGAAAATGCAAAGAAAGCAGGACTCATTACAAAAAAAAAAAAAAAAAACGAATTATTAACTAATTGCACTTCGCAAGGTGTGACTATTAACTAAAAAAAAATTAAATGGGTTGAAGAAGTAATATATGTTGGACAATTAATTTCATTCAAAGACAAAAGAACCAAGCAAGTAAATAGAATGATAGCAATAGGGCGGAGAAAATATCGTACTTTGAAGGAAATTTGTAATACGAAAATGTGTCCATCATTAAAAACGCAAGTATTTAATACATGTATCATAAGGGCGATTACTTACGGATCACAAATATGGTAATGTAATATAAAGCAAATAAAAAAGGTTCAAATTGCACATCGGGCGATGGAAAGGAAAATGTTATGAGTCACAAAATTTGATAAAATAAACAACAATGCATTGAGAGCACAGTCAAGAACAGAGACCTAATGGAGATAACAAGAAAAATAAAATGAACATGGTGTGGTCATGTTATGCGGAAACAAGCAGATAGCTGGACCAGAAAATGTACAGAATGGATTCCGGTGGATAGGAAAAGGAAAATTCAAAGACCAAAAAGACGATGAAAAGACGACATTGTTAAATATGGATCAATTGGATGCGGAAACTAAGAACGATTTGGAAGAAAATGGGTGTTGAATGTTTCTTTAAAGTAAAAAAGAATAATAAAATAACGGATGAGGCCTTTGCTCAAGTTGGGCTTTCATTATTATTTAGTTTTGATTACTTTGTGTATGTATTTTTGGAGTATTCAAATGAAATAAAGGCTTTATTTATTTATTTATTAATATATGTATATTTGTATGTATGTATACATGATATATGTATTTGTATGTATGCATGTATAACAAGTATACATGCGTGATATATATATATATCAAATATTGTAGGCACTCTACTCAAGTTGGCATTACATATACGTAATTTAAGGGGGAATATCACTTTTTGTATTTTATACTATATTCTTAAAAACTCTTTATTGCATTATTAAAATTATTGTATGAAGTTTATGTATATATATATATATGTGTGTGTGTTTATTATGTGTTGGTGCGAACGTGAAATCACATCTACTATGAGACGTTTCTTTTCCAGTTTCTAATTTATTTCACGATATAGCTTCGCTGGTCGGTTACCAATTTTTTTCATTCGTCGGAACTCCTTTGATTTCCGTTTTCCTATTGTACGACATCTACTTTTCAGTCCATTTCTTTTGGCCGGCACAATAATTTAATAAGGAAAAATTTTTCTCTCTTACTTCCTCACACCCACACACACTAAACATATACACGATGTATGTATCTGTCTATATTTCTTTAATTCTGCGTAGTTTCTTTTACAGTGTTGTCGCTTGACGCACGTTACATTTTCAATTACGTTTTTCGTCTATACTTGTATTTCTCGAATTCATCCTTTGGTCGTGAAGTAAGCGTTTCCATGGATGAAAGTTCTTTATATCCGAAATTCGATTACGTTCGGCTACTTTACTCGCTTTATTCTGGTATACGTGCGAAACTTTTTTTTCGTTGCAAAATTTTAAGCGCTTTTATTTTTGTACTTGCGCTCTGATTTTGTTACGGATGGTCACAATTTATCTAATATTATATATATATATATATGTATATGCGTATGTATGTATGTGTATAAAATTAAAGCAGTTCGGACCAACTCGAAACTTTAGGAGGGGACTTCCGTTTGACGATTCTAGTCAACTCGAGTATCGATAGGGAGCAAACCAAAGTTGTATACTCCCCCATTGTCTTCCCTAGATTTGTTTAACCTATTTACTGACGGATTAGATTATTTTTTATATTTCGTCAAAAAAAACATGTGATCCTTCGTTCGATTACAATTCAGTTCGCGAGAGCACATCGTAAAAGCGTTACTGTTACCTCATTCCCACACGCTCATAAAGAGATAGTAACACAAATTGTCACTTATGAGGCATCGCTCTGGGTTCATAGAGTCACTAATGACCAGTTGACCTGATACGAAGCGCACAGCGGTCGGCATTTATCGCAATGACCCGAGCATACAGCCCGACAGTTGCTTTGATCGCTCTATCAAGTGTACTCCCGGTAGAGCTAGAAGTATATTACCGTTCTATTATGTTCGCACTAAGGTATAACGCAAATGTTATCTGGGAGAAAGAGATATTCCGCTTGTATGATGATGGTTCGTCGGTAAGTATGGGTATAACTCTTGATGACCGGGAAAAGATAACGGTTCGAAGCCCGAGTGCATATAAAGTCAGCAGGTTGGTTTGCGCGTCCGTAATAAGTAAGTTTACCAAGTCTGTTACAGAAAACACTTTCACAAAAGGTCGCGAAATAAGCAGGCTCCTGCGTAATAAAGTTTATGACGTCGCTCTCGCGAGATGGCAGAAGTCTTGAATGAAATACGGCGGTCCTGTCAAGACTTTACTGCCGAGTGTAATTGATCGTAAAAAATACGAATTATTTGTGCCCTTTAGAGCATTGACATATTTCTGAACACGTCACAGTAAATTTGCATGCTACGGGGAACTGTTCTTTGTGTTTGTGGAGCCGGGGCATGTACGATCAATCAACGCGCGTGCAGATATGCCTGAAAGTACTTTTCGCCGAGCAAATTCAACCAGAAAAATTGCCTCCGGCCGGTGACACCAAATTACTGGTGTGCTGGCGCTGGACAGATTTCTTCAGTCAGAAATCTACTTGGTTAATCGGCCGCGATCTCCTGTGTTTCATTTGAAAGTGGAGATAAAATTTGCACTATACAATATACAGGGCCGCAAGTTCATCAACTGAGATGATGTCATCCAGTACGTGACAAGTCGCACTTGTGCTTCTTGTTGGGAGGGCAGTGGCCGTTAGCGACGGTTTCAATGAATGACAATTTTCGTTGATTACCAGCTCGGTTTTCGGAACCGAGACAATTTTAGATAATTAACTTTGACAGTTGACGGCTCCGCAACTCCTTAATTGCGTTACCAGATCATCTGGCTGGAAAGCTTTGTAAGTCTTTAAAAATCTTTAAACCATAAATATACAGCAGGAAATAATCTCAGTTAACATTTGCGGAAAGTTGGTTAAAACTTTGATATAGTCAGTGGCATAGTGCGGAAACATGGCTAATGAAGAGAACAGATCGAGACAAATTAGAAGCTTTTGGTATGTGGTGTTGATAACGTTTTTCAGAAAATTAGTCGAGTAGAGAAAATGAGCAACAAACTAGTTATTAGAAAGATTCGATGAAAACAGTAGTGTATTACAAAATATCCGCAAGAGGCGACTTAAGTGTCTAGTCCATGCATTACTCCAGAATAAAAATATGCTGAAAGATGTTATTGATGGCAAGATATTGGGAAAAACCACGTGAAAGATCACAAATAACATTCATCGACAAAGTGCTAAATGAAAGTGGAATATCGACTTATCCGGAAGTAAAGAAGAAAAATTGCGATAGGCTTGGGTGGAAGTGATTGGTACATGGTGCGAACCAGCCTATAGGCTGATACACTGATGATGATATCACGCTGACCAAGATGAAAAGTCCGTATTCTCACGAATTTTTTTTTACCATCTACTGTACCGATTTCAGTTATACATTAATTAAAAACATATCGCAGAACGTAATGCGAATTATTTGTTGTTGTTTTTTTTAGATTAATTACTCAGTTTCTAAATAGCGTAGTAACCGTTATTTGTCATTTTACGGAACGTTTAAAGGGGTCGGTGCGCTGCTTACTAACCAAATTCGTTATTTCGGATTTGGAAAACTAGAGGTTATAATTTTCGCTTAGGAAAATATCCAGATAGTTGGTAATGTTTGAAAACAATTGGCGATGCATAGAGTCCGACTAAAATCGACAGTTTTGACGAAATTTATATAGCGTGAAGTTTGTTTTTTTTTTTTAAATGCACTTATACGGCGGAGAAAATGTATTAAATAATTTGTGATAAATTTGCAGGGAACCAGTTTACTTAGTAAATAACTCTGCAGAAATTCTCCTCCCCCATGGTGAACCATAAAGTAGAAAACGTTCCACAACGCGGTGGGCCCCGCCATGAGAAAAACACAAGACGCTATTTTAGAAGAATGTGAAAACCCAATTCCAATATTTGTAACACGAGAGGAGAAATAACTAATAATTAAATTTCGCAATATATAGGTTAATACCATAGCCTCTCGGAACATCAAACACTACAAACCATATACAATTGCCAAAAGCATATAAAAAGAGACGACAACTGCAGACAGGTCAACAGCCATTGACGTCCTAATAGATGACACAACGGCCATCACAGCCCCTTCAGTAGAATGACCAATCCGGAAGCCATATTGAGACTTATGATGTTTTTTTAATCAATTTCACAAAAAAGTATCGTATTATTACCTTGCCAATGAAGTTTAATAAGGACATGAAAACAGTTCAGTCGAATCTTTATCAGGTTATAATAATTTCGAGTTCGCTACTTTTCAACAAGAAGGGAAGACCTGTAAGTGAAAACATTTAGAGAACAGAACTTGAAAAAGAGTAGGGAAATTTAAATTTAGGATTTTTTTGACTATTTTGTTAGTAATTTTATCTTTAACCCAGGATTTTCTATTATTAAGGCCTTTTATGATCTTACCGAATATGATTAATATGTAAACTAATCGAATTATCGCGCGAGATAGTAATGTATTCATCGTCGTCTAAATTCGTACGGGATATTTAAAAACTTCTCTACGAATGATAAAAAAAAAAAAAAAAGGTTGGTCGATTAGAAAGAAAAAAACAATGATGATAATGATAATGGTAGCGATGATAATTGCGACGTACTTTTCTTTTACGCTATCATTTCCAATTAGCATCATTTCCATCTAGTTACCATATTTCCCTTACGGCTTTTAAGGCAAGTACGTAACGTTCATGTTAACTTTCATTATGTAAATCATCTCGTCCACCTCCGCACAAATACGCCATCCTCATCGCTTCTCCGGGTGTTAGAATCCGCAACTCGTTAAGATTATTATCGATTTTCAACGTCCACGAGATTATTAAAATAATAGTAATAATAATGATCAAATCAATTTCAATTTCGATGCAGTCATCATCAATTACGTTGTGTCTTTCATTTCCAAAGAGTGCGCACACCAACATCTACATGCAGTTAAATCGAATACCTGCCCCCTATAATCGTTTGCTCCCTGCGGCATCCACTATGTCATTAACGGTTTTTTTAGCTCCATTCCTAATGTTACCATTTCCAGTCTTCTTCTTCCTCGCGGAGATTTCCCTTTCATTTTCCCCTACATAGCCAAGCTATCTAATTTTGCGTCCCACGAATTTTTTTTACCCTTCACGATGTCATCTACCAAGGATCATCTTTCCCAATCTGCTTTTCTGGAGCACTTTTTTATTTGTTTTCTTCACTTTTCGTGAGATATGCGCCTGAGCGTCTACATTTCAAATGTGTTTAATCGTTTTATATATTTCGCGTTTAAAGACTATGTCTCTGAAATTCGCGAGTACACCAATACATTTCGAAAAGTGGCGATGAAAAGAAGGAATATAAAATAAAAATGATTTCAAATTAAAAAATAAATGAATACGGTTCAGATACGGTATCTGACATATTTTGTTCCAGTTTAAATCGTAACAAGATATAATCGTTCACGTCTGATTGTTTAATTCAAAACACGCGTGTCATCCAATTTCTCATGCGACCTAATGGTTCCAATCCCACAATGAAAGTTTATTATACATCCTATTTTTTTCTTCAATAATTCTGTTTCTATGTACATTTAGTTTAATTTTAAATATTTATTTTTAATTTTATTTTTTTTTTTTATACTGTAACAGTTTTTCTGGCGTATATATTGTGAGTACTTCAGATTTTAAATTTTGTTTTTAAACGGTTTAACTATCAGTACTTCGATGTAATCTTATTATCATATGCACTTTTTACACTAGTTTGAATATTATAAATAGTTCCAGCTTTACCCGCATGCCATAAAATCACAAATCAACGATGACGTTATGATAACGTTTTCCAAAAAAGGTTCTGTATCTGATCTTTGGGTATCTGAGGAGAAAATTATGACATTTATACGATTTCCGCGGCCTTGAAATTATCAATTACTTGTTAGCTCTTTTCGATCTATTCGTTCAGTCCATATGCTCTTTTTTGTAGACAGAATTAAATATTCTGCTAATTTCATTTTCTTCATTGTAAACATTCCGTACTATTGATAATTTTATGCAATACGACACGCCCTTCGGTCATACGAGATTTTTTCTTTATATACATACAAAAAATGGCAAAAAAAGAAAATCATTTACTACTTCTCTTTTTACTAACTAACGACGTAGTATTTTTAAATTTTGCTTTGATTTTCATACTTTCTTGAATAATTTTCTTAGTTCTAATGATAATTTATTTAGAGAGCATAAAACAAAAAAACGAGGCCAATTGACTAATATATATATATTAATGAAATAGCACAAATCACGAGAAAGTGCCTCGAAGAATGCCTATCGATCGAAACAAATGCCGATTTGATCATTGTAATATGGATGACTCACGACGCTCGGAATCGAAGAACAGGATGAAAGAAGAAGAAAATACCCTTTAAAAGCTTAAATCCTCTTGGGACGGTTATTCTGTCACTTGAAGCTTATTATGTCTGTAATAAAATCTCGGCCAGATTATGGTTCAACGTCCTGTGAATCTTCTATACCCTCTCATTAAAAAAAAAAACAAACAGAAAAACCAGACTTTAGAATATTGATTTAAGACTTATTTCGGCAACTTTAGGTCATATCCTACAACGTGAATGAGACCTTGACTCCTACATTACGGTAATAGAAGAATAGCTTATATCAGAGAGTGAAAGAAACAGTACAAAATCAATATATGTTACCAAGTATTAAAATAAATAACCCTCCAATACTTCCACCTTGGATAAACTTTCCAATAATCATAAACACCGAATTAAATAAATATGCTAAAAACCCTACCCCCGCCCATGTTTTAAAATCTAAACTCTATAAGACACTCGATCAAAGATGCGCGCACCACGTACAAATATATACGGATGCATCTAAATCTTTAAACCGAAGTACCGCCACTTTGCTTGTAAACAATGAAACACTCACGTATGCCCACTACATGCAATAACTTCCGTACAGCTGAACTTATTGCAATTTATAAAATACATTCCAAAACAAACGGTTCCTAACAAATATGTTATATGCACCGATTCAATCAGTGCATTGCAGTATGTCCAAAATCTAATTAAAAATACAAACACCGACGCTAACAACTTAAAATATATTATATATACAAATTGACTTCACAGAACAATAAGTTGGGTTTCCTTTAGACACCAGCTCACTCGGGAATTTTAGGTAATAGAGAAAACATGAAAATAGTTAAAGCCACCCGCCTAACTGATTTACACACAACCATTAAACAGAAAGTCACAGAACTATATCAGAACTACTGGAAAACTCACTGCGCACATACACACCTCTATCAAATAAAACCAATTAACTAGACTACGCCTGGGACATAATACATTGCTCACGTCTCGACATCTATTAAACGGAGATCTTCCACCTGTCTGTTCAACGTATAACGAACAACTAAGCTTACACCATATATTACTAGAATGTAAAAATTGCGAAAAAGAACGATTAACCTGCGAACTATACAACAGACACCATACTACAGGATAACACGAAAACGATTGAATACTTGTTAAAGTTTATTACAACCACCGGAATAATTAAAGCAGTTATAAACTCAACAACAGACGCAAATGACGTCAGCAATCGAGCGTCTATAAATAAAAGAAAAATAAATAAATAACTCTAATGATTTTGTGCTAAACAAATTGTACGTTTTTACATGGATAAATTTCGTATTTGAAGTACTTTATTTTAGACTAAAATTGAAACATATATATAAGTAAATATTTGTAATATTGAAACGAATAATTTTAGAGACTCTTTAAAAACTGAGAAATTTTGTTAATTGTACCCTCTGACTCTTCCGCTTGAAAAAGGTTGCCGACCTGTGGCCCAGGCTAATATTTCCTATAGCAGCCGAATAATGACCACTTACTAGGAATGAAAACAAATGCCTATGCCCATGAGGTTAGTATATACACAAATAAAAGAGGGAATGGTGATATACGCGATTGTGATATATATATATATATATATATATATATATATATATATATATATATATATATATAGGATCAAATAAGCAGTCGTTGGTATTAAAATGAGGGAAATTGTTATTGTTACTGACGGTTGGTAATTTTCCATGTTGTCAAGAAGAAAAAACTGGCCGCCTGTGTTTCAGGCAGTGTATCGCGAATTTTCCATTAAAATAAGCGTGTATTATAATGCGAACTGGAAAATACGCTCAGTTTAGAACGGGCGCAGACGTCGAATGGTAATTTTAACCTCTGCTCCACGATTTTCTACCCTATCTGCTTTTGTCTGTGGTAATGATTATGTTTCTCGTACTTCGAACTTTATCACACACACGTACGCAGATAGTACGGTTTGCTTATAAGGGCGTGTTAACGACGTATTCTGTTTCTGTTCGAGCGTTGGACTTGCAGGAGACAAGAGTGTGTCATTGTTCGCGCACGAGGTAGGAATTATTTTATTTCATAAGAGGAACTTTCACGCTAATGAGTACCGCGTATATATATATATATATACACCTTATGCTCGCTGATTAATGCACCTGAAACTTTACATCAAAAATTTTGGTCTTCCTTTATGTAGGGTATTCTTTACAAGATGGAATCTACTAACTCGACTACTTATATGGTTTTTGGTAAAGTTGTTTTCCATTGGGACAACCACCTTCGGTCGTGTTATACGGTTACTTTCATATCTACACCGTAAACTATATAATTATTATTCCTCTCGTTGGACATAGATATTTTCAGCGGATTATCCGCCGTTAATATTGCTGCTACTACTACTTCCATCATACCGTTGTTTTTGTTGGTTCTAATTTTATGTCTGTTCTGCCGTCTCCACCTCACCTCTTTATACATATATATATATATATATATATGTGTGTATATATATTAGTAATTTTACTAATTAAAAGAGAAAGAATCCTTCGAGAACAGTTAACATCTCTAGATCTTTTTTTGTACAAAATGAATGTAACAGGTGATCTTAGCCGCCATATATTCTGTACGTACATATATATATATATATATATATATATATATATATATATATATATATATATATATATAAAATATATGCGAGCTAAAAATTTGTTGTTAAAAACTAATTATATAGAAAAGTGATTAAATCTAAAAGGTTTATTCTTAATTATCGATGTGAATGAAATGCAAATATTTACAATTGAAGTTAGTGCGAACACTAGTTCATTCTACTTCCCAGAATTTTATTTGTTGTCTAATCACAAAATTTTACCATAAAGCTTATTTACGTCGCTCATAATATCAATCTAGAAATATGTAACTGATTATTTTTGGTATTCTTAAAGGTAATTTTGAATTTATTTCATATTTTTTTATATAATATATATATAGTATATCCCAGGCGGTACCATGTACATTCTGGGATCCGAAGCTATGCCGGAATCAGGCGCGTTCATGGGTGGTAGATAATTGAAGGGACAATAGGTATACTAGATGGTTAGCAACAAATAACAAATTAGCAGCCGCGAACGAGAGCAAATAACTCCAAGAGTGTCTGTTCCCACATTGGGTGGCTATCTGTTCGGCGTCTGATCATCATGTTACGGGCGCCCGAATTTCACATCACGAAAAGAAGCGTGAACCTACCGTGATTAATAATCCTACAAAAATTAACCAATCATAAACCGAAATATCAAAAAATATAAAACGCCATGCGTCCCGACTGTCAACCGCGCTGCGTTTCCATGTTTGCACGTGTTTAATGGGCTACTGGCTATGGAGTAATGGAAAAGCAGGTTATCCGTAGAAAATGTGCAACTGTTCATAAATAAAAATGCTAAAAACCGAAAATATGCCAATGGAATATACGAGGACTTCATAAAACGTGTAAGATACAAATACTGGAAAAGCAACAGAGGGTATATCCATTACGGGACTATGCGAAACACGCTGGAGAAATAATAGACATTTTACGTCTTCAAATAATAATCCAAATAATGAACACGAATCAAAAAATGTAAAAGCTATAGTAATAAAAAAAAGTACAAAAGAAGCAGTCTCCGGATATGAAGCGATAAATGACGGAACAGTGTTAGTAAAAAATCGAACATAATCAGTAAATTTAAATTTCGTACAAACATATATTCTACGTTCAGTAGCTACATTATATGAGATGTACGAGTTCTATGGTAAATGGGGTGAAAGACAAAATTCCGAACAGAGAAATATTCATAACAGCAGGCGACTTCAGTGCTAAAGTCAGAAATACTATTGGCGACGATCATTTTAGGAAATATCATTTGTACATATGGATTAGGAAGCAGGAACGAAAGAAGAAGTATACTACACGGAATTCTGCATCGAAAATAAATTTGGTATAGCTAATGCATATTTTCAACATGATCCCGCGGCCTTCTCTAGATGATCATACGAAAAACCAGACTTTTTCCTTGGTAAATCTAGATGGATATTTTCGATAAAAGTTGTTAAAACTTATCCTGGAATGATTGTGGAAGTATGTCATGCTATCACAACTGAAATTTGTCTCAAATGGAAAAAAAGGAAATAATACAAATAAATGGTCTGTAGTGAATAATGACAATTACAAAAATACTTTGTTAGCAGTAAAATTAGAAACAGTACATCAAATACAACAACACAGCAACTTTGGAATAATGGTAAGCTAATAATGGAAACGATTGCATCGAAAATAAAACAAAACAAAAAAAGTGAATTCGTAAGAAGCAGTGGAATGAAACTTGAAAAAAGAGGATGCCCATGAAGTTGATTTATTACATAAACTAAATAAATATATTAATAAACGATTAACAGGAAACTCAGAGATCTGTTTCAAAAAGTTAGAAAAATAACGGAAAATTTCAAACTTTCACACTTACTAATTAAGGATAAAATTGAAAATTTGCTGCCAGACAAAAATGATGTACTAAATACATGGCGTCGTAAATACTGCGGAAATCTTATGCCTAGTAGTGTTGAGGACACAATTAATATCTCGGAAAATATCATATACACCAACATAAGCTCCTATTTTGAAAAGTGAAATAAGAAACGCTGTTCAAGCATTACGAAATAATAAAACAGATAGAATCGTACGGTAGAATATCTTATACATAAACTGTATCTTATTCGTAACAAGACAAAATGTATCTGTCTATGGACAGAATCTGTTTATATTCTAATATACAAAAATGGAGCTAAAGAATTATTCAGAAATTATAGGACGATATCTCTGATAAGTCACAGATAAAAGTGTTGCGTGTAATCCAAAAATAATTAGAACATTATCTCCTCTCACAGATATCAAAGGAGTAAGCTGGTTCTAATTGTAAACATTTGATAATGTTAATTGGAATATCATGTGCCATGTACTAGAGGGAGCACCGACACATTTTATAAGATTAATTAAATTTTTATGTGTAAATTGATATACTGTCGGAATATTTTCATGTTGAAAAAGGTGTCAGACCGGGATGTATCTTATTTCAACATCTATAGAGATCGGATAATAAGAAAATCAATGGACCGATAGAAACGATTAGCGGTAAAAAATTCTCAAACTTTCGGTAAGTGGATGACACAATATTCATAGCAAATTCTGAAGATGACATAGCAGAATTATTAGTAAGAGTGAAAACTTTCAACAAAGAATCCTAGCAGTTAGACAACAAATTCTACCGCGACCGTTCTAAATCGTTAGTGATATGGAGGAAAATGAAAAAGTAGTTTATCTTGGTACGTTAATAACAAATAAAGGTCAGTGTGAAGATGAAATCAAAATTGCTCAAGATTAACCAGAATTTGGAAAAATCATCGCATTTCAAAAGATACGAAAAAGAAACTAATTCAAACGTTATTGTTCTCGATTGCATACGGAGTCTTGTACCAAAAGTAGCGCGAATCAAAAACGGATAGAAACATGTTATCGTAGAATGATACGAATAAGCAATGTATCAATTATACAGGAACTCAATATAAATAATAATGGAACGCTGCTGTCGAGAATACACATAAACATGTTGAAATTTTTCAGTCACAATCCAATGAAAAAGGAAAAAATTGATTATTTTTTCAGTCACAATCTAATGAAAAAGGAAAAAAATTGATCATTCAAGGAAAGATAAATGGAAGACGACGAAGAGGAGAGTGTTCCAGCCGAGACATATATCAAATACAGTTCAGGACCGGTCTAGCGTTAGAGAAAATTACGAGAGTCGCAGTGGACAGGGTACAAAGAAATAAGGGTTTAAAAAAAACATCAGTGAAATGAAAACCGTCCAAAATTATCAATTTTATATTTTATTCATCTAAAATTTAATTACAATAAGTAATTAAAATTTTTATTTTAATAGCTTCCAAGAATTAAATTTAATAAAGGCGGTACGAAAATGTTGATTTTTAACTGCAAAAATCTAAACAATGATATATAAAGTAACTAAACACACTTTAATAAGCTCTAAAGCATCAAGGTAAAGTTTAAAATTGAATTTTAGCGCTGTCTATAAAAGACTCTACAAAACTATTATAATTTAAACTTTATATACCAAAAATTTTGGTCCCTTCCACCGCTTTAAAAACTAACCATGTTCCGGTGTTATATTATAAAAATCATTTCTCATTAAAATTATTATAAAGATAACTAAATACAAATTTACACGTCGATACGTGAAAATTAAACAGATATAAGTTTTTTTTTTGTTTTTTTTTTCTTTTTTAATGGGCACAGGATTTTTCACCCAGATTGGTATAAAATTATGAAAATGGATATGTTAAATATTAATGTTAGTTGATGCAATATAATTATAAATAGCTAAATATACATGAATGCGATTAATAGTAAGTAAGTAAGACATATTTATTGGTAATGGTACTTTGAGAGATATAATTTGATTATATAATAAAGATTGTTGAGAGCTGTAGTAAGAACATTCAAAAAATACATGATCCGCATCTGCTATTTTGTTGTCATCGGAAGGATGAGGGCAAAAAGGAGAATTTATAAGATTGCATCGGTATAGGGACGATGGAAGACGATTTTTTCCAAATCGTAAACTATATAAAGTAGTAATGAAACATCGAAGTATGTTATTTGGTACTTTTATATCATTAAACCATGATTTTATGGGTATTAGAGGTTGAATCGATCTGTAATATGGAGCTAGATAAGGATTGGACCAAATATTATTCCAATATTCTTTATGAGCAAATTTAATGAGACACAAAAGATCTGTTAAAGGTGTATAAGGAATAAGCACACCGCTATTCGAAGCGGACTTAGCTTCCGCATCAGTAACAGTATTGCCAAATATACCAGAATGTCCAGGAATCCAGGAGAACCTAACAGAAATACCAGATTCTAACAGCGAGGAAACCAAAATTCGGATTTTATATAAATAAGGCGATGCACGGGGATTAAATGAGAGAGATTTTAGAGCGGTTAAACAGGTTTTCGAATCGGTAAGAATAAGAACTGATGAAGCTGGACGTTGTTGATAAACGTATCTTAACGCTTGGTATATTGCCATAGCCTCAGCTGTAAAAATCGAAGAAAAACGTAA
This sequence comes from Coronaproctus castanopsis, assembly GCA_032883995.1. Classification (NCBI taxonomy): domain Eukaryota; kingdom Metazoa; phylum Arthropoda; class Insecta; order Hemiptera; family Monophlebidae; genus Coronaproctus; species Coronaproctus castanopsis. Next base: position 63,104,436 of record CM065052.1, on the reverse strand, counting down.
TAAAACGAATTTCTTAATAATGTTTAAAGAAGGAATTACGAATGCTGCACCAACTTTATTATTAGCCTTGGAACCATCTGTATAAATCGGAAGGAAGCCCGTCCAGTGATTTGCCAGTAAATTATTAAAAATAGAAGTATTAAAACCAGAAGGAGGATATATAGATTTATGAAAGGTTTCTAAATTTATTTCTAATTTTATATTATTAATAGAGAATGGATCGGAAAAATAAGGAGAGGGTGACAAAGGAATAATTAAGTTGCGATAGTTGGAGAATCGTTTAGAAGATTTACAAAGAACAGGAAGTTTATATGGTGAGAACCTCCATTTGTTATAAATAAATAAGAAGTTATTATATGCTGACTGATATGTAGTTGTGAAACTTTTTACAATAAACTGGTCTGCTAAGAGGTTTCTGCGGATGTGAAGAGGAGGGTATTAGATTCCACCTCTAAAGCAACAATTGGCGTAGTGAGAAATGCTCCCAAACAGTAACGGAGGCAAGAATTTTGCAATTTATTTAGAGGATCCAAAGAATTTGACGAAGCATTACCATAAAAGAAACTACCATACTCAAACACCGAACGAATAAAGGATTTATAAAGTAAAATTAACGTTAATGGATCTCCTCCCCACATAGTATGACTAAGCGACTTAATAAGACCTATGCGTTTAAAAGCTTTTGCGTAAGTATATTGTATATGTAAATTCCAGTTAAGCGTTCTATCCAAAATTATACCTAAATACCGATGCGAAGTACAGAAAGGAATAGTATGGCTAGTGTGAGATAATCCTGTAATAGCGGGGCTTGGTTGTTTATAAGAAAAAACTACAGAGGAGCATTTATTAAGCGCGAGAGAAAGTCCCAAATCAGCTAGAGCCATAGAAAAATAATCTAAAAAATTGTTCAGTAAACTGACACCTCAGCATGGCAGCGGTGATCACAGTATATGACGAAGTCATCAGCGTACGATAAGATATGAAGATTTGATGCTCGTTGAAGTTTGAATAACGGAAGAATGTATATATTAAAAAGAACTGGACTGAGTATAGAACCTTATGGAAGTCCAAAATATGCATGTCAAACTATAGATTCAGAGGAAGGATGCACGAAAAGTAGTGTACGATTTGTAAACAACCTGCAGCAAACATTGGCGAAACCTAAAGGAATTCCCAAATCTGTTAATGTGTTATGTAAGATGGGAATAGAAATGGAATCAAAGGCCTTATTAATATCTAAGAAACACGAGATTAAATATTTTTTTGATAAAAAGGATTTATAAATGTCTGATAATAAATGAGCTATACAGTTTAATGAACTTAGGTTGTTTCGGAAGCCAAATATTCAATAAACATAATAAATCCTTGAGAAAGAAAACAACTTCTGGTATGGATGAAATTTCTGCAACAATGGCTACCCGGCAAAGCAATCGTTATTGAACCAAAATAATAAATTCTTAATTTCCGGTCAGATGGAAAATAGCTAAAGTTATTATTCTATCCAAACATGCGAAAGATATGTCAAGTATTAATAATATTCGTTCTATTAGTTTATTAAGTAGTTTAAGTGAATTAGCAAAAAAAGTTATACCTAGTCGGTTGCGAAAGTTTTCGTCAGAAAACAATATTCTTGTAAACGAACAATTTGGTTTTAGAACTAATCATTCTACAGTGCATCAGGTTGTAAGGATAGCTGACTTTATAACAGATAATTTTAACTTGAATAAACACCTCGGATTATTATTAATTGATTTAGAAAAAGAGTTTGACACGGCTTGGCACGGGGTATTTTATATAAAATGTTTCAATATCATTATCCCGCATATTCAATTAAAGTAATGAAATCGTATTTACATGATACAGTTTTCTATGTAAGTCATCGTTCTAATAGCTCCTTAATTGGGATCTTCCACGCTGAGGTCCCGCAAGGTAGTGTGTTAGGTCGTTATCTTTTACTACCCTTAATAAATGATTTACTTAAAATTCCTTTTATTAAAACTGTTCTTTATTCACATGACTTGGCCTTCTATTGTAATTCATATAGACCCGACCCAATTTATAGTAGATTACAAAAGACCATCTTCGCTGTCTGTAAGTACTATAAACGTTGGAAGCTGAAAATGAACACCGAGAAAACTGAGAGGCACCCAAAAGATAATGTATACTATCATAATAACATCACAAAAAATATATCACTCAAAATTATTTACATAAAAAGTTCGTGGTTATTTTTGTATCCAAAAATACTGAAAATAGTCAAATGACACTTTGTTTGTATATATAAACGTAAGCGATTTATGGCACGAAAACACTTTTTACTGAAGTTGTATTTCCATTGATACCTTAGGTCGGGGTTAGTAATTTTTTTCGCTGTTTTTACACTTTATACGATAGATTTTATATAGCTACACGTATATAAGAAATCCGGACCGTTTAAAAGTTCATACAGCCTCTGCAATAATCAGTCAAAGTTGTCGATTTCCCAACTTTCCACCTCAATTACTCAGCCGGTATTGGTCGTATTGAAAAATAGTAAAATACACTTTAAATATTCTATAGCGTGTAGTTTAATTTCTATAGGATGTTTTTTCGAAAAAGTCAAAGAAGTTGAAAATTTCAATTTTCCCACCACCCTGCTATGTTTCATGTATGCTCCATTGAGTCACAATGGTTACATTTGTGTAAATGTCACAACTTTTAATGGGGGAGGGGTATCATTCCAACAAAAAATTATCTGAGATTCTTTTTATATCAGGGAATAATATTCCAAGTTTCAGAATTTTTTCACACATATATGATGAGTGTGTCTGAAAGGGTTAATTTCTTCTTTAATCATCCTTATACAAGTCTCGGAAATAATTATATATATATATTTTAATTTAATCGAATTTTTACTTTATTTCCTATTTCGTCTAGATAACAATAATATGCAAAGAAATCTATTTAGATTTCAAATAATTTGAACCACATAGTTTCATATATAAGAAAATAAAAATATACTCGATTTAAAAATATTTACTATAAATTTAAACGATTAACTAACCCCGTTTGAGATATCCGGTTCGTTAATGGTTTCAGAAATTTTCTCATTGACACGCTTGATGACCATTATCGTTTCTATCTAATTTCTAAAATAAATTTCGCTGAACATCTTTTACTTCAGCCTTAAAAACTTAAACATTTTTTAACTCCCTTGTTGTTCATGATGCAGGCAATTGACCAACTAACACTTTAAACTAAAACTTAAACTAACAACTTAAAACTCGCAACTTAAACTGATTTTTGCAACTTAAGAAACTGACTGGTAGCCGAAAACTGACTTAAACTGACTTTTCTTAAAAGCTTTTACATCATTCCTTTCCTCTTCAGTAAAGTCTCCTCCCGACCAACCGGTTATTTTACCCACCTTGTGACCACCATGCTACCACATAACTATTATTATTACTGTACGCCAACAGCTCGCTTACCTCAACCAAGGTTTTGACGGCAATAATAGTTATCGTAACTATACGTACGTACATTTGTAACTACTACTAGCGAGAGTCGAATTAGACTTTTCATCCGTTATTTTTGTCGACATTAATATTAAATATTGTTCCTTATTTCGTAAATTATTTGCGTAATTTATATATCTAATGTTTGTATCGAGCGATCTTATGAAACGTAATTATTTAAATACAAATAAATTTAATAATATATATATATATATTTATTTATTTAATTGCTAACTTTTATTACCATTTTTACTTCGACATGAACATACAACGATTGTCGTAATATATATATATTATGTGTGTATTTATATAATATGTATATTATATCAGTGTCAATGGGTGTATTAATCTTTGAACTTGTTCTCCTCTTTCATCAAATTACTCCATTTTTCCGTTCTCTGTTAACCTTTTTAAGGCTCGTTTCTTTCTTAATTTCGTCCATTGGTGTCTGACTTGGTCTTCCTTTCGGTACCTGCACATGGGTATTTTTGCTTCCATAATATCTTTCGATACGCCATTGTATCTTAACACGTGTCTTATCCATTTTATTCTTATTTTTCTAATCGTTTTCAAGAGTGACCGTTCCTCTTGTACTTAATTAAAAACTTCCATATAACATATCACGGGTTTACGAGTACACGTATTCCATTTCTGTGGAAACGAATTTTGCGGATTTAAAAAGGGGAACTATTTATTTAGTGTAATTTCGGCGGTAGTACTTAATTAAAGTGTGATGACACGATGCGTTTTCGAAAAACAGAAAGGCATAAATTGTACAACCATCGACGTAAACGCATCACATGGCTCTCTATCTGTTTATGTATATGTGTGTGGATATGTGTATATTAATATAAGCGTAAAGAAGAATATCCACGAGAAGAGGGAAATATAAAATAGGAGATCGGCAGGAAAAAGTGAAACTAAAAATAATGAAACCTGAATCGAATAAAATGGCGCTGTATCTCTCTCGCACTAACTTCGTTTTAGCCGCCTCACACACCGAGCCTGATTGAAACGGTAAAGTTTCCAACGTGGAGTAGCGATGAGTAATAGCCGCGATTAAAGTCGAGACAGCTGGTCTACCATTTTTCAAACTACGAAAGGATAATAAGTAACCGCGATTAAAGAGTTTTCGTCCTCTCCCTAACCTGCCTGCCGCACTACCGGTGTTCGTCGGAAAGTTTTCTTTCTTCCAAGTTGACATCTCGGAAATTTTCTTCGCCTTTATGAGAATTCGGTATGTGCGGAAGTGATGGTCGCCTCGGAAAATTCTCGACCCTCTATCCGCAAAATTGAGCTCATTTGTCGTTCTGGACTTGTAAGACGTTTCCGCGCGGCTCGAATAAGTTACCGTTTTATTTTTATTTATTCGTTTATTTTATTTGCTTATATATATATATACTGGTATATATATATATATATATATATATATATATATATATATATATATATATATATATATATATTGGTATTACCGATGTTAAAGTTTTAATATCTTTTTACAACTTGAAAATCTGCCAAAAGCCTATACATACTAACGTTATTTTTATCATATCATTTTAGCTCGATATTCCTTCCGTTGAAAACGTAATTAATAACCATTTGGATGTGTACGTTTAGAATCGATAATAATTTCGTAATAAATATTGATTTTTATAATTCTATGGGGGATGCGTTCGTGTAAGTTAAAAGTAGATCACTATAGAACATAGACTCATTTAAGTGCTTCGATATTGTGCTATTGAAAACGTTCTGATCAAGTGTACGTCTAATCTTTTATTAATATTATTGTTATATTTATTAATATTATTATTATTATTTTTTTATTGTGAGGGTGCCAGTGCTAGTCACAATAAAACAAAATAATATAAAATACAAATAACGCATTTGTCAGAGAATGGTGTGTAATTACTTTTTAGGTTATTCTTTAAATTTTCATTAATCGGTTTGCGAATAATTCGAGATAAGAAATTAGATTTTAAATTCTATTGTAGCTTTTCCCACTTCACCATCCATTAGCATTATTTGCCAAGCTGATATTTCTTCTCTCAGTATTTACAAAAATCTCGGAATATCATAAATACGTGGATTCGAATCAAATCGTCGTCAAATATTCTTTCATTAAACGCGCTTCAACCATTACCTCATATATATGGGTACTCACTCTCCATAAGCAATTTACTACAATCTTGGACTCGATGCAATTCACTTTACCACCAACATATCAACTAACTGTAGCAACAACAACCAAATGGGTGAACATACATCGAAACATAGACCTTCAGCTGCAACAATTCTCAAAAAAAAAGAATCGCACATCTACACTTTCCTTTTTTCGTATCAACACATGATCAAAAAATACGACAGTTTAAAAATATTCTGATGGTTCCAAAACACCTCACGGAATATGTTGTGGAATAGCATTCGATAAAGAAATTATTCTCCCGTTACTATCTTCCAGATCTATTTACTATTCTTTCGACTGAACTGTCTGCTATAAAACTTGCTATAGAATATGTAATAAACTCGATCCTCATTCTTCTTTCCTAATATGCACAGACTCACTAACCGCATTTACTTCTCTTCAAAATATAACTGTCCTTATCAACATCCAGTGGTCAAAGAAATTATTCGCGATATAAATGCTCGTGTTTCGTTCGTGTGAATTCCATTATATGTTGGAATCCGGGGAAATACGCTCGCGGACATTGCAGCAAAAGAAAGTTCGCTGTTCTTTCCTATACCAAACATCAAAATACCATCAAGGGATCTTCAACTCCATGTAATGAAGAAGTTATTACAGATATGGCAACAACAGTGGACCAGCACTCCGAACACAAATAAACTACGCCATATTCGAACACCATCCAAACATGGAACACATCATTATCGGTCAACAGAAGGAATGAAATCGTTATCACAAGACTCCGCCTAGGTCACTCCAAACTCACACATGGACACCTCCTATCAAATAAACCTATCCCACTCTTTTCCAACTACTGTTATTCCCATAATCCAACATCTACTCGTTAGCTGTCTTATTTATAATTCCTACCGAGCACAAATTCTCCAATCGTCCACTCTCTCTCTGAAATCCTGTCTGATCGTCATGCTAAGTTGAACGTCTCCTTCATTTCCTCAAGATCCCAACTTATTTCAATTCATGTAATTCCTATACTTTCATTCTTCTGGCCTAGCACGGCATGTCAACAAAGAAGAAGAAGAATTACTGTATTGTTTAACTACCGACATTTACATACTTATTGTCATTTACATGTGCTATGGAAGTGTAATTTGAAATATAATTTGAAAATATGAAATTTGAAATTATTATTAATATTATTATTATTGGACTCTGGCCTATCTTTTTTTTATTTTTTTTTTATACGGGCGCCGGCTGCACTAACGGGTCATATGCGCCCACAAGCTTACTGTGGTCCTAGATCTGATTTAAGAGGCTCAGTGAATCCAGGAACAGGAACACATTATGAATATGGTCAGTAGATTCAGATAAAAGTTGAGAAAAAGAAGGAGGAAGGCTGTGCTGGATTCTTAATGTTGTGTGAGCATGACATGATGTTAGTATGTGGGGTATGAGCAGTTGAGACATTTGCAAAAGGGACAGAGTGGCGGGTTTGTGCCATGAAGAAGATAGAAATGGGTAAGGTTTGAGTGGGATATACGGAGTCTTGTAAGGATAACATTTTTCTTTCTTGTTTGGAAAGGAAATGGCAGTTGGGATAGTGGGTTAGGTTTGATTAAAAGGAGGTTCATTAGACTTCCATGCACGACACCAAGATTTAGTTACGAGAGATTTCAGGAAAGCTTTAACGTCACTATAGAGAGAGAGGCGAGCGGAAATGTGTGGAAGCAAAGACGCCTCTCTGGCAGCTCGGTCAATAGCCTCATTTCCAGGAATACCGATGTGGCTGGGAATCAAAACTATGGAAACTTGAGATCTAGTAAGGAAGTCATGGACAAGCAGAATGCGTTGTAGAAGTGCATTATCCGTATATAGGTTGTGGAGAGACTTTAAAACATTGAGTGAATCAGAAAGAATAAGGAATTTAGAAGAAGACTGCGTCATGGACAGGAACTCTAGACACTTGAATATAGCAAAGGATTCAGCTGAAAAAATGGAGCAGGGCTTAGGAAGTCGAAAGCGATGAATGACAGGGGGTACCGAGAAGGCAGACCCCACACGCCTACCCGATTTAGAGTCAGCAGTAAAACAGCACACAGCGTCCTTATATTTGGAGATTTCGAGAGCAATATAGTTTTGAAGTATATGGGGTGGGCATAAAAGCTTGTAAAGGTGGGTAAGTTTCAAGTTTATATGGAGTGATTGCAAAAGCCAGGGTAGTGGGTCAGTATATATTGGAAGAAGAGAGGGATTAAGAGGAAATAATGATAAAAATTTATTTTTTATGTTAATTGCATATTTAGAGATGTTTGTGGATATTTCATTGTAGCTTGGAATATTGTACAGAAGATCATTGAACGGTAGGTTTGGAGAGATAAGTGTAGGGGTGAGGAAGTTACCTGTCAAGATTTTCCTTCGGTAACATAAAGGAAGTAATCCCGATTCACTATTAAGACTAGCTGTAGGGCTAGTATGAAAAGCTCCAGTGGCTATTCGGACGGCTGAATGTTGAATGGTATCCAAGGACCTCAGTAACCCCTGGGCCGCAGAGGCGAATGCTAGGCAACCGTACTCTAATCTAGAATGAATTAATGCTTTATATAACAGTAATAACATTTTTCGATCGCCTCCGTTACGTCTATTATTAATTTTCTTCAATATGTTTAATCCTTTTATAACTGATTTCTTGAGGTTTTTAATGTGCGCGCTCCATACATGTTTGCTGTCAAAAGTTACTCCGAGGTAGCGCACTGTATCCTGGAAACATATTTCTAAACTATTCAGGAAGATTTTAGGTCGTTGACTACACTTGGTGTTTTGGTGGAAGTCAACGCAGGTTGTTTTTTCTGTTGAAAAATTGAATCCACGTGCAGATGCCCATTCGACTATTTCATTGATGCAACGTTGTATGATTTTACCAGCTTTGGTTGGCGAGGACGATTGGAACGTTATCGTTAAATAATCTGCAAAAAGGCAGAATTGTACCGGTGGTCGGATTGCCTGCATTATATCGTTAATGACTAGCAGGAAGAGTGTTACACTAAGGACGCATCCTTGTGGTACACCATTCTCCATATGAAACAATTTTGAATAGGTTGCCTAAGCGTACCTTGATTTGTCTGCCAATTAAAAAACTTTGAATTAAATTGGCCATGCGGCCATGGATTCCTGCTTTATGTAGGCTAGTAAGCGCCTGATATTTCCCTACTGTATCATATGCCTTTTGCAGGTCAAAAAAGACAGCATATAGATGATTGCGATCATGGAATGCCTTCTGGATCTTGAGTTGGAGATCAATGATAGTTTGTATTGCTGATCGATGTTTTCGGAAACCATATTGCTTTGGAGTGAACATATTATTCATTTCTAAGGTCCAGGTTAGCCTCTTTTGAATAATTTTTTCAAATAGTTTGCCAAGTACACTTGTTAATACAATGGGGCGGTAGCTAGTTGTTTCTGTTTTAATTTTTCCCTTTTTTAGTATAGGGATTACTATGGTTACTTTCCATTTTGCCGGGGAAGTTCCCTCATTCCACATCCTATTAAAGATGTATAACAAATATAACTTGGCTGATGCATGAAGATGTTTCAACATAATAGGGTGGATGTTGTCTGGTCCTGGTGAGGAGTCACGGATGTGGTATTGAATACAGTATTCGAGCTCGTCTAACAATATTGGACGATTGTAGTTTTCATCATTGCAAGTATCAAAACTGATTGGTGTAGCTTCTGTTCTTCGTTTTAGATGTAAAAATTCTTTATTATAACTGGAATTAGATGATACAGCAGAAAAGTGGGAAGCCAGTAAATCTCACTTAAATATTAATAATAATTAATAATCTACAAATCAATCATTAGGCCTATTTTAACATATTCTTGTCCAGTTTGGTCTTCAGTCTCAAATGCTAGTTTTAATAGACTGCAATTAGTCCAAAATCGATGTCTTAGATGTATCCTCAATGTCCCCGTATACACTAAAATTTCATATATGCATAGTGCTCTGCAGATACCATATGTAAAAGACTATATCCCCAAAAAATTTTTCTCAGTTGTAGTGTGCACCGTAATAATTTACTTCCAGCAATAGGAAATTACGATTCCAGGGAACTAAGTATTAGATATACTAAGTATAAGCATCGACGCATTAAACATAATGTATATTATTCTCATAACGTTATAATTTGTTTGCTTTCGTTTCCATTACTTATAAATGATATTATATATTCGTTATATAATTAAACTTATATTTATTATTTTTTAAATTACCGCTTTTCATTTGTGATGGTTTTTTGTCTGATTTTTCCATCAATACTATTTTCATTTTGTATATTTATTATTTACCCGTTTATATTATTAGAATTTTTACTTTCATAAATCGAGAGGGCATTTGTTCCGGTACATTTATTAAATATTATTATAACTTTTTAATATAATGCCAAATATACGCGTTTTACATTTTACAATCTTGTTGTTCCACCAGGGTACTCGTTTTCTTGAGCGGGGGTTAGCTGAGGACACGGGTATTGTCAACAGTCCAGCTTGTGTGATTACACTAGTTAGGAATTCGACATCCTTTTCCAGATCATCCATGTGATAGGAATCAATTATTGTGCTGTTGGTGAAATAGGGCCTGTTAGCTTCTTTTATTTTCCATTTCTGGCTCCGTGAAGGGTGAAAGTTAGATAACTTATACGAGAGAGAGATGGGGGTAATGATCTATCGCATAAGTCCATGTGTGTCTGCCACTCCAATTCATTTATCAGATCAGTGGAAACAAATGTGAGGTCGATAGAGGAAAATTGCCCTGTTTTTGGATCACAATAAGTTGGTTGATCTCGTTTGTTTAATAAAGCGATACTGTGGTTATTGATAAGTAAGTGATCGATTTGATTTCCTCTAGAATTTTGACGTCTGGACCCCCATGTATGGGGCTATGTGCATTAAGGTCACCAAGTATGATAAAAGTTGTTGGTAGCTGTTTTATGATATTATTAAAATCATGCTTTGATGTTTGATAGTTGGGTGGAATATAAATGTTGCATACTGAGATTGGTTTACGGTGGATTATTGGGATTAATATTGAGACTGCAACTACTTGTAAGTCGGATGTAATTGGTAAAGGCACTGCTTGGGGGATCGAGCTGTGGACTAATGTTAATACCCCTCCAGCTGCAATCAAACGTGAGGTATCATCGAACCTAAATGAACTGTAGTTATGGATTGTGAACAGTTGGTTAGTCTTCAAATGTGATTCCTGAATACAAATCACTGGAGGTTGGTATTGTGCTATCAATAATTTTAATTCGGCCAGGTGCGAAAATGCACCATTTATATTCCATTGCAGGATTTTATTCATTCTTTGTTAGTTCAGTTTCAGAATCAGTGGTACTGCCACGAAGTGCATTGATCAGTCTGGTTAATTTGTTCTTTACGCCTTGTCCAACAATAAACTTTTTCAGAATTCGCAGCGAGTTGGTAAGCTGTATTGGGTCAAAGTTCATTTGCTTCACCGCTTCGATGTAATTCGTTTCTGTAAGAATTGCAAACATTATGTCTTCAAACTGGTCTGGTGTGACTTCGTACCTGTCTGGGTTTTGTTCCATTTCCTGTTTTGCTGCTTGGACTCTGGCCTAGGTTGATTCGTTGTATCAAAAAAAAAAAAAAAAAAAAGATAATAAGTAAACTAAATTATCCGTCTTAATAATTAAAACAATATTTCTCGTCTGAACATATGGCACGTTTATATTTAGCATTGTATCAACGCCAGAGTTGACCTATGAAATATTACATAGGGGTGGATTGGCGCAATACCATCATATTGCACTAATTCGGATATTGCACAAATAAATTCTAGACTAAAACACTTTCGATCGCAATGTCTCTTGTGCGGTACGTAAACTTTTAATATATGTTGTCGCGATAAGATACACTTGATTGTTATTCTATATGTTTCAATTAGATGTTTTTACAATACATTTAACGTTATTCATTCATTCAGAAAGCAATCTTATACGCGAAATACTAATATATATTTTCACCCCTTTTCATAAATTATCACCAAAATGTATAATTTTGCTTAACGAAGATACAGATAGCAAAATTAAATCTTTTAATATAATTATATAAATGCAGTTGCTAAAGTTTGTCATAAAAAAAAAAATTGAATAACTTGAATATATCGATTAACGGAGAAAATATAGGGTGACCCACAGAAGACGGACAGTTTTGTTGCTTTTTCCATTAACTAAATTTTATTTATAAATAGGAAAACGAGAGATTAGTTTACAATCATTTGTAGAACGCAATATCGTTCGGATAACCGCCATTTGTAACAATACGTTCATTCGGTTTTTATAAAATTTTCGAAGACTTTTTCGAGCATATGTCGCTGAATTTTTCTTCAGAAATCCGAGTAATCAGGTCTTCGATATCTCGTGGACGTGTTTCATGAACTCTTAAGGTACACTCACCGAAAAAAAAATCTCGTAACGTTGAATTCTTTTCAAAACTCTCTTCTCGTTATAGGATGCCGTGATAACTGAAACTGGACACTCGTGTGTACATTAAATGTGGAGTACGCGATTTGCGTTGTAGCAGTCTTACCAACTGCGCTATTCAAAAAACAAAATCTTCTGTCTTCTCAGAGTTACCTTATGATCAGGAGGTGTGAGTAACGCGGGTGTTCTGCGCTTCAATAAAACAAGTATTGCCGGTGTTGTGAAACCTATAATGCTCTGCCGAAACAATTAAGAACCGATCTTATTAATTACAAACGAAAGGGAAAAAAATTTTTGAACCAATTTCTATTGTCCATAAATTAATTACATCTTACATCGAAAAATGTTACTAGGAAACTTGTTAAGTAGGACTGGATTTGATCAACATTTTTAGGAAACTCAGTGTTCACCGTGTACATAACTGCCGCTACATTAGTACGAGTTTTTATACACCTTTATTATTTGTAAAAATGTTTTGTATCGTTTTATATTTGAGTGTGTAATGCAATTATTACGTTCCTCTTTTAGTAAATTAAGACTTTAGTTTGTAAGTTAATCGTAGAAAAATATAATTATCCATAATTTTCGATATACGCGTAAGTACGAAATGGTATATTACGTATATGAACTTTTTATTCATTAGTCTCCGTCCTGTTGTACCACACCTTCAATAGATGTTGATGATTATCTGTGTTGAGACCTATTTCTTCATATGTTCAAACCCGCTGCTTCTACCTCTTTCGTTTTCTCCTGTGACGTATTATCTCCCATTTCTCAGGACATGATGGAGATAGGCTACTTTCCGTCTCTTTATAATAGTCACCACTTCTAATTTTTCAATTGCCGCAGAACCTTTATATTCGAAACCTTATCCGTCCGTGATAACAGCAGCATCCTTCGGCAAAGCCACATCTCGAAGTCGTTCAATTTATTTATCATCGATTTTTAATTGTACAGGCTTCTACTACATATAACAGTACGGATCATACATAACGTTTAACCAGCCTCTATTTGTGTTGTCTATTTAAGCGTTTTATTTGTAAATACTTCTACCATTTTCAAGAATATGGTCTTTCCGGTGCTTATGAATCCCATACACTATTAACGTTACATCCAAAGTATTTATTTTTCTGATAATTTTTATCGACACATTCTGGGTTTCAGCCTTTTTGCTAAGTACCATGACTTTAGTTTTCTTATAATTTATCAGTATGCCTATTTTGGGTGACTCCGCATTAACCCAATTCACTATCCGTTGAAGTTCATATTTGTTGTCTGCAATTAAGACCGTGTCATCGGCATAACGTAAATTGTTAATGCCATAACCGTCCACATTTACCCCACTTTTATATATTCACATAGCGCCTTCTGGAATATCTTTTTAGAGTACCGGTTATCGCCCTCTGGAGGGTTTTATTTATTATTTATTATTAATTTGGGGGTTTAGGTTACTTTTCGAAATGTATGCGTTTGTTTGAGCGTTGTTCCTGTCTCAGCGGGTGCTTGGCTGCGATTTAGACATTTTTGACTTTAACATAACTTCTTTTACGTTCATAATATACGATTATAATTTTCCGACTAGCAACTACTTTTATATATATATATTTAAAATTATAAACCTTTAGTTCATGTATGCGAATTCACATACGATTGTAATTACAGAAATAGTAAATGTATTGATTGTAATATACAGATTACAAAAATGAATTTGAATTGATATTTATTGTTATTATTATTATTATTGTTTCGAATTTTCCTACCCTACCTGTAGATTACCTGTAGATTACTTGTAGATTTACGTACCGTGTACTGCATCAAGGCCAGAGTCACAGGAAAGAAGAGAACCTAAGGTTAGTAAGAGTGAATTGAAAGTTTTAAAAATAAACGGGAAGGACGGATTGTTAAATTAGATGATATAAATTTGAGGATTTAAAAAAATTTAATAAATTATTGAAAGCATCGGTAGGAAAGAATATTTGGGAGGCTGAGCGGTTTATCGAGGATAGAACGTTCGGAATTAAATTGCACACATTCAAGGAAAATGTGGTGGACGGTAACGAGGACATTACCGGTTGAATATTGAGGAGGAGGAAGATAATATTGTTTTCTTTCATATGCTTCTTAAGCTATCACGCTATACATACTTTCATTATCTTGTATAACATTGATTAGAATTGTTCAATAGTTAGTTACGTCAATTATATACGTTGTTTAAATGTTGTCCTGTTTGTAACAAATTCCAGTATTTCATTAGATATTAAGTTTTTAATTCGAAAGTTGTGTACTTTATCTCCTTCCAGTATTTTCCACTATCGCAATACCTTGAGACGTATCTTCATTTCATTTTCCCGGATTACATAGTTTATAATTTCCAAAATTAAGCCTCTTTTTTATGATACTATTTGTTCCTCAGATTATACTTTTCCTTCCTGGTTGGTTGATGCATAGTTTGTATCCATTCAATCGTCGATAAAATAATTTTTCATTGACGCCAAATTGTTTATTTTATTCATTCATTTCATGTTTTTAGTGTATCATCTTATTATCGTCAGTTTGACTGATAATTCCTGTTTTAACTAATTGTAATCTGTGAGTTTTAAATTATCTGTATCCACAGCTTGATTTAGCATTGTATCAGCTGTTTTATTTACTATACATCTTTTACTTTTACTATTTACATACTGAGTTAATCTACCAATTTTAACTTGCAAGTTTAATATCCTCAACCAATGTATTTCCTTTCGTTCTTCTATTCGTTTTCGCATAATTTTTAATTTTTTCCTAGCTACATGTTCTGTTACAGTGACTGTATCGTTAAATATTATATTGTACATTTCTTTCAGTTTTATACCTCCCCGCATATATTGTGCAATGATCTTCTCATCTATATTTAAAGTGGTATCAATGAATTCCTTATTTACTATAGGTTTTATTATTCTAGATATATCTAGCTGCCTGATTTATTTCTGTACATTTAATTATATTTCTTTATCTTTCTTTATCTATTTTTTTCTTACTGTAGAGTCCACCGTGTTTATATGATATATCT
This sequence comes from Coronaproctus castanopsis, assembly GCA_032883995.1. NCBI lineage: Eukaryota > Metazoa > Arthropoda > Insecta > Hemiptera > Monophlebidae > Coronaproctus > Coronaproctus castanopsis. The sequence goes on along the minus strand of CM065052.1, from coordinate 63,089,253 downwards.
CATCTGCTTCGATATTCTGAGTAAAATGTTGTTCTTCTTCCGTGCCATGAATCAGTCTCCATTATTTTCCAATGAATTATCTTTTCCTTTCTCTTCAGACTCAATGCTTCCGATTTTTATTGAAAATTCTTCTTTTCTGATTGATCACTATTTGTTCTCTGTATTTATTTATATCATAGTTCTCTGAATATATTACCTACCTTTTTTCTATAATTTGTTTCCTCGATTTCCATTAATATGAATCATTAAAGCTTTATTTATTTCAGTTTTAAATTCCATTCTTTTACCTCTAGTAAGATTTACTATAGACAACATTTCTAGGTTTTCATTGAAACTATTGTTTGGCTGTGTCTTCTTTGGCATCTAGCCTGATACGGGTCCTCCTATTTATCTCGCTATACTAACATGTTTAGCGCATTATTATAATTGTTATTGATGTTCTTATTAAATTTATTATTATTGTATTTATTATTGTTATTCCTTTGAAACAGAATAAATTACATTATGTGAATCTCTATATGCCGTTTGTAACTGCAAGGGCTATTACAGCATAAGGAGACATGTGTCTAATTTATATGTACGCTAAGAGTCCGCTTTCTCTGGGAAAAGCCAGGATTCTAACTATTGATTGAGGGTTGTTTGGGAGGATTTTCTAAGTGTCCGTTGAGTGGGTAGTTGGCTGGTGGAGGGATTTTGATATATAGATAATTGTGTTATATGGGGAACACCGTTTTCGGTCTGCACTGGTGTTGATTTAGACAAACCGTTCTTAAGTTGAAATGTTCGGTTGTTTTGGAAACTATATAAATAGTTCAAACGCTTTTTCTAAATCAAACAATACAGCATATAAGTGCTGTTTATCGTGTTATTATGTTAATATCTGCTTCTGTAAAGTGAGCAGATGATCTATAGCCGATCTCGTCTTACGCCGACCAGCTTGCAAAGGAGAAAGGAGATTGGTATTTTCATGAAAAAATAATAGAGACGTCTATTAACCATCTTCTCCACTGTTTTTGAGAGAATTGTTTGATAATATGACATCATAGATGATATGGCCGTGTTTGTTGGTGAATGATGCTCTCCAGAGGGGAGAGTGAGCACTAAAGTCGCCGAACATAATTATGGGTGCTTTGAGTGGTGTGAGTATAGGCTGAATTCTATGACAGCTATCAAGATAGTTTGGGGGTAGATAGCAGTTGTAAAATGGTGATACTCGAATATGGTGTATAGGTTAAGTTGACAGTGATTGCTATTATCTGTAACGAGGTATTTATGTTTAGTTGATACAAGGAATTAAAGAATGAATTAAGATTGCTACTACCCCATTATCCCCAATCCCATGGGCTTTGTCATGCCTAAAAATGTGGTAGTTCTTTATATTTTTGGGTTATCCGAGGGTTTGAGGTGTGTCTCCTGTATGCACATGATTGCCCGGGGGAGTGTGATGATATTAGCTGGTTTAGCTTACAGTTTGTGTTATAGAAGCTTCTGCAGTTTCACTGCATTATTACATTTTAAGATATCATTTTTATTTGTTCTGATGTTTTCATGTGTAGTTAACTATTTGTTATTAGTTTGATCGGTCTAGATTTATTCATCTGTGTCGAAAGCATTTGTCTCGCTTGTATCACTTTGTACAGTCATTAGGATGTTTTATGATTCAGAATCGCCTGTTTTTTATACTCATACCATTTACGAATGGTTTGGTCACTGATATATGTATTAGATCCTCTTTATCGTTGGTAGTCCTGGACAAAGCTTAGATAGTCATGATCGGAAGATATGTTTTTCACAAATGTTTGATATTGGGAGAAATCAAGAATGAAATTATGTTGCTTATTATCAAACAATGGTTTAACTTTTTAGTTATTTCTTTCACAGGCGCGATCATTGAGGAAAATTTGGCATTGGCTGTGATATTATTGGAACTTGATGATGGGGTTGCAAGGCCCTGGGATTTAAGTAACTGTTTTTTTTTTATTTTGGTGCATTACTTTACTATCTGTATGTGAGGCTGATTGTGTTATAAAAGATATTCAAATTTATCATGTGGTGAGTCTGGTGTTGGTGGGTGGAGTCGTTTTGGTAGTTGTACGTGAGAGTCTGTATTATGGTTATTAGCTATGATAGGTGGAGCTTTTGGATCATTAAATTTGTTCAAATTTTCATATTTTTATCACTTTTTTCCACTTTCGGTATTTGCTTCTTCCGGAAGGTCAATTGCAGGAAGCACTTGGGTACTTGTTGTTTGTCTTTGTTTTTCGTCGTAATGTTGGCACATACAAAAATGAGTCAGGTGTTCGTTTGTTCAATATAAATTTGTCTGCGCCAACTAACTATATGTCCGAATTCGTTATCAGACGGGTTTACTCTCAAAATTGTCATAGGAGATAACAGTTTTAAGGAGAATATTAATATTAGATGTGATGCAATAACTTCATTTGATATAGTAGCTGAAACGTTTGATAATATTAGTATGTTGGCTGGGTTTCTTAGACGGCGAGCCTTAACTATTTGCGTGCCTATTTTAATTTCGCCACCATTTGCAAAAAAAATTGTCTGTTACGTGTTTTGTTTTCGGGAAGATGACTATTCGATCATTACTTATGCGTGATGCAGCAATAATATTTAATGCGCCCTCAACTAAGCCCTTCCATTCGACAAAGTAATCGCGTATAGTATGTGCGGATAGATAAGGGAAAATCAATCCCTGTTCTTCCGCAGGATAATTAAATGCAGTTGCCGGTGTGATTCGAAAATGTTTCGTTAATTTTATATTTATTGGCGGTTTATTTTGGTTACGCGAGATAGATATATCCCATGTTAGTAACTGTGCTTATCACGGGGGACATCTATGTTATGTCTGGTGTATCCCCCGTATCGGTGTTTATTAATGTTTTGATTATACATGGGTGTGTGGTCATGATAAAATTAGTGTAAAATGACACTAACCATCTATCTCGTATTTAATTCTTGCATTCGTCTATGTTACTATTCTGTGTCGCGGGTAATTATAACTGTACCTCTTCTCTAGTAACATAAAGAATATGTTTAATATTAGTAATCATAGCAATGGCGATAGTTATGGTAGCGGAAAATAAAATCGAATTTAATAATAGTAATCGAATCAAATTTAATAATAATAACCAAGTCAAATCATTTATTTATTTGTATCCATGTGAATGTAACGATATGTTTATATGTATTCGTAAATTTAATGCGACGAATACATGTCTAACTGAGCAAGTAAATGATAATGATAATAATAATAATAACAATATTATTATTATTTTTGTTATTCTTCTTATTATTGCGAACGACGCTTATAATATTTGAAAGTATTTAAAATGTTGGAAGAAAATCATCCAGGGGATTACCGAATATGTACTGCTGTCTGTTAGAGGATAGCATGTGTATTGACGACTTACGTAAAAGTTCAGATGTTTTTCCTACCCCATCTTTTGTTCGTTTTTTTTTTCTCCTACGCTCTTCCCCATTTCTGCATTCTAAAGTTGGTTGAAAACTTTTGGCAAGCGCCGTTATCGTCAAACTATTTTCTAAGATAAAGCGTTTAAGCGAAGTTTCTGTTTATGTATATATATATATACATATCATGCTTTTAAAGTTTTTAAAACGTGCATGCTTCCCACCAGTTAACAGTGGTAACACGTGACCAGCTTATTGTTTAGTAGAGACACATAGTTTAATAATATATATATGTGTGTGTGTGTGTTTGTGTTGGCATGTACTTGATGAGTATCGTAGATACGACGACGATAGAAGGTTTTTATGTTGAAAATGTAATAGCCCAGTTTAAAAATAGAAGTAGGCTGCTTATGTTTGAGTTTAATTTTCTTCGTAAATTTACGCTACATAATATTCTCGATGTTCGGTAGAATATTATATGAAATTTTCCAGTAGCTCATATTTAGATTTTTCATTATCCTTATTGTCCCCGATTTTTCAGTAACTACCTACAAATGACGCAATACCGAAATTTTTGAATACGAATGTATAGTACGATAATGATTATTTTTCATTATATTTCGAGTGAGCATTTAGCCGAGTACGGCAGTATTGAATTACCCGTTTTCACCGCTGATCACAATCTCGCTATATTGCAACGGTTCCAATATGACGGTCTTCTATTCAACTGTAGCTTCCCGATGATCTCCGGTAACTATTCCGAGATTATTAGCTATTTTGACGCGATGACTATAAGTACAACATCTTATACGTGACTTAATCCCTCATAATTTATGTGTTTTCATTCTCTAGTGATGTATATTGGCTTCGCTTTTCAGCGTGCGTATTTTCTATAGATTCCTACCGAGGGTGACATCGAAAATTCTAACTCGCCAGTTTATCTTTGAAACTTTTAGTATCGGACCGTTCATAAGTGAACCGATTCTATCTGCTATTCCATAGTCTCATATTTCACTACGCTCTTCATTTTCTATATGTAATGCGGCTTCTCAGATATTTCACGAACACATTGACGAACGATGTTACATAATTATATTATATTTTCTCGCATGTTCTATCGGCGCTAAAACATTCCAGCGTTTCTTTATCGCTTCCACACATTCGGTCATTGCTCATTTATATTTCAAGTAATCGAAATGACGCCGTGCTGCTTTTCTCCATATATATACTTCACCTTCCATTACGAGTGAAGACTGCAGAATAAATCGTTGTAAAAATTAGATACGATTCTATGAAGTGAACAAACTGTTTCGAAATATACGGGGATAGATGAAAAATTGCTCAAATATTGATCAACGTTCGGTTACGACCGTGGCATCATGATGACAACTATTTATATATATATATATATATATATATATATATATATATATATATATATATATATATACATATACTAGTGTAACTGATTTTTATATTTCTTCATGAATTGTTTTTTAAATTTTTATGCCGACCATACAATGCATGAAACAGAAAGCGCGTATTCTGAAAATGGAATGGAAATAGATTCGAAAAAAGGGAAGCTAAAAAATGCATTGTTTCCCAACTACTTGACTATTTAAAAAAGGGAAATCATTTTAGTCTTTTATATATAGTGAAGAAAGTGTGGGTAACGACGATAGTGATCGTTCTCTTACTTCATTTTCAACTCCTCGTCTGTTTCATTATGTTACAAATTTCCGTTCCATGATGAAGAAAATAGCTACAATCTTAGGTACTCACGAGTTTATAAACATGGTCAAAGTGAATAATAAAAATAGCGACGACTATAGGAAACTTGTCATTACATTTAAAGTGAAGACGTAAATTTTCACACGTACTAACTTAAACAAGAAAGGGCACATAAAAGACATCTACACAATTCTTTCACGCAGGATGAAATAAAAAATGCACTTAAAGAAAAAGGTTTCATTATTCGAAACGTATTAAACGTTAGACACAAAATCACGAAAGAACCCTTGCCTTTGCATATTTTATACCTCGATCGTACTAAAAACATTAAAGATGTTTTTAATCTAAACCATCTATTATATTCAAAAATGAAAGTTGGAGCTCCACACCCCAAAAGAATCACACCATAATGTCTACGATGTGTCAATGTTGGGGACATACGCGGTGATTCTGTAATCGCCTATTTAGGTGCGTAAAATGTGGACAAAATCATAGTTCAGCTGAGTGTAGAAAAGACCCTAACAAATTATCTAAATGTGCGTTGTGTGAAAAGGATCACCATTCAAACTATAAAGGCTGCGTTGTCTATCAGAAACATTATGAAAAAAAGTACAAAACTGATATTAAAATTGTCGATGATAATTTATACCAAAATATATTCTCAAACCAGTGATATAAGTAGTTCAGGTAATAGAAGTCAACACACCAATTATGCAGCAGCTATGGTAAATAGTGCCCATCGGATAAAAAATTTCGCTAATACCGGAGTTGATAATACTTCAGTGAAAAATAACATGGTTACAAATGATATGAAAATAGCAAATCTCGATATAATCGCTCAGATTTAGGAAATACATTAACAAAATTTTTAAATGAACTTAAATATTCTGTAGATATAATGACATTTTTAAGTGTTCCTTTTCAAATGAGGCTCCCTATTGCGCAAACGTCCCCAGAAGAAATAAAATGTATATTCAAAAATTGAAATAATAAAGAAAGCCCGTGCTTGAAAATTGTTATTGTCGAAGAAAGCGATACTATTTATTAATAATATATTTTTAACGCAGCATTTCGTCTGAAATATTTTCCTCGTCATGGAAACTGGCGCAAATAGTTATCAGTTTGGATTCCTCAAGAAGCATTCGACTATCGAACAGGTGCACCAAATTGTACATACGATACAAGAAGGCTTTAATGTCAAGCAAGTATGTCTCAGTGTGTTCCTAGGTGTTACACAAGCTTTTGATACGGTATGGGATCATGGGCTATTATATAAACTTAAAAAAATTCTTCCTCATCCGGAATTCCTTCTCCTTAAATCGTAACTTGAGGATCGTATATGCCAAGTAAAATTCGAAAGCGAATACTCCACTATTTATAATGTTTTCGCTGGCATGCCTCAAGAGAGTATCTTGGATCCGGTGCTTTATCTTTTGTTCACTGTTGATTTTCCAGTTAGTGACGATCTTATAACAACCACGTTTGCGGACGATACAGCCATTTTAGCTGTAGCCAAAGAGCAAAACCTAATCCACGAAACTCTGCAGCTGTCTTTAATGAAAATCGAAACCTGGCTGAGACGTTGGCGTATCGCAGTTAACGAAAATAAGTGCACGCAGGTCACATTTACTTTGCGAAACTTAACCTGCCCACCCATTACATTAAATGGGAAATTCATCTCTTAACAGAGTTACGTTAAGTATCTGGGGGTGCATCTTGACAGTAAATTAACATGGAGCAGACATGTCGAACAGAAAAGAAAACATCCTGACATAAAATCGGGCTTCTTGGCGGACACTCTAGTCTTTCTCTTAAAAATAAGCTTTTAATTTATAAAATAATGTTAAAGCCTGTGTGGACATACGGCCTGATGCTGTAGGGCTGCGCAAAAAATAGCCATATAAATAAGATACAACGATTCCAAAATAAGGTTATTAGGCTACTGATTGTTCCTCCTTGCTATGTTTCGAATTATACATTACATCGTGACCTTCTCGTTCCTTATGTTAAAGACGAAGTCAAACGCGCCTTTGATGAATATAAAAGACGCTTGGAGTCTCATACAAATACACATGCCATCAATTTGTTAGACAACAGTCTTCAGATACGTCGATTGAAACGAACTAGGACGTTTGATTTATCCTAATTTCTACTGAAATTCTTTGAAGAGCACTAATGGGTGTTGACCCCTCTCACGCATTGCTAATGGTCTCTCGGCCAATTGTAATTATGTTATTTAAAAAAAAAAAAATTTCATATTAAATTGTATGCTCAAATAAAAGAAATATATATATACATATAACGATAAAATAAATAAACATCAAAATGGTAGTTAAAATTACTAAATTTTTCTTCTTTTCTTCGAATTTGGCCATGACCACGTGAGATCAACAACCTTTTTCTTTTTATTTCTTCCCAGTATTTCTTCATATATGCTTTTTCTTTCTATTGTCCGTCAACTTTTGCCCAGTTCGATGATTTTTGATTTTTTTTACATTAAACAAATTTTTTAATTTTATTTTTAAATTCTGTTCTGTTATCCATCGTTGAACTATCTATTTGCACTTCATTGAGATCCTGTTTCGTGTTAAAAAAAAAAAACTCGAGCTGATCTTCGATGTATTGAAATGGTGAAAGATTCTTTTTGTTAGCCTGCTATCGCTCATTTTCTGGATATGTGCGTAAAATGCCAATCTTCTTTTCCTCATAGTATTGGATAGCTTTTATACTTTCTCACATAATTCTTTATTGAGTCGATTTCTGAACATTTCCCCTTCTATTCTTGGGCCAAGAATTTTTCTTATAATATTTCTTTCCTTCCTTTCCAATATTTCAATTTTCCAAACGTCTTTCAGCTGCATACTGCGATTTAATAACTGTTTTGTAATGTCTGATCTTAGCACTTATTGATATTGATTTTTTATTGTATATATTTCGTGTTAAGGAAGGCCGTTTCCATTTTTCTTGCCCTCATTTTCAACCCCTCTCCATCCAATCCACTTTGCTGAATAACCTCTCCTCAAAATTTGAATTTGGTTACTTTTTTGACTTTATTTTATGCACATATATCCAGGCGAGATTCCAATGTTTGTGATGTATTATGTCTTCTCGAACGAAATCCTGCAGACCAATCTTTTCTGCTACTCCTTTCAGGAGGTTAATCTTCCTTATTTTTAAGTGATTTAACATTATTAAATACAGCTTTAATTACATTGAACATATTGCTTCTTCTTCTTCGTATCGGGAAAAGTAATCATAGTACATCATGCCAGAAGATCAAAAAGTTCATTATTTTTCCATCCAATTTGAGGACGTCGTTAATAAAGGTACAGTTGTGCGGACAAGCTTTACATTCGAAGAGGTGTTCCATTGTTTGTGATTCACCGCAGTCACATGTGGAGCTTTTACTAGTGTTCCATTTCTTAATATTTTGTACGCCCAACCATAGTCCTTAATCTATTAAGAGATTTCCACTTTTGGTAATCCAGATCTTCACTCATTGGAAGGTTTTCTGCTGGTTCAATCAAGCGCCTTTGTATAATTTTATTGTGTTCCTGTTTCCAAGCCATTAAGCATACCTCCTCAGACTAGGCGCCCAGTGGATTTGTTAAAGCCATGAAACTTCTCCGCGATTTCAATCTCTGCCGTTGCTGGATGTATCCAAATAGCAAGTGACGATTATCTGCTTCTTGTTCACTTTTCTCTGATCTAGCTGCTACTTGGCATTTAATACACTCTTTGAGGGATTCCACTTCGCTGTTTCCTCCAACGGCTGTTTTTACAATGCAATGTTACGTAGAACCGCCTATTTTCCAGTAGTCTTCCGATAATTGTTGTTAGTCTAAAATCCTTCGTTAGATTATGCAGTTTGGCTTTTTAGAAACCGATGATTTACTGTATCGTACGCGATTGACAAATTAATAAACACAGCGCCGGTGACTAATCCTTTTTCCCAAAACCGTCTTCAGTTTCCCGTACTAGTTTTAAGACCTGACCTGTACATGTGATATATGTGCTGACTGATGGTTTTACGTTTTTCAATCTTTCGTCTAATTCTTTGGCGTAGGCCTCCCAGTTTGCTTTTTTTAAATTAAAATGGTTTCTGAATGGACCATGCAGTGGCCTGATAACAGCTTCAAACTTTAACAATACCGGCCGATCTTGGGATCTGGGAATAGGCTTCCCAATGTTTTTGATTGTCATCTGCTTCAAATGATCGCTTACGAACAACAGGTCAGGATTGTAGCCGCGTTTCCAACGTCCACTGTTTAAAGTTAAGGGTAGCTTGGGATCGTGTATTAACAGGTTCTTTGCTTCTGCCCATTGTTCGACCAGTTCGCCGTTTACATTTGTTGTATGTAGCCCCACGCCTAAGAGTAGCTGTTATAATCGACCATTACAATCTTACTTATGTTATTGTGGTATTTTATAGTTGAAAGAGGACTGATGCGCTGGTGGTTTGTATATCGATTCGAAAATTCAATACTAATAACTTCCATGCTGTCGCTTTGGGAATCGGTAGATATAATTTTTACGCCTGGGCTAATAAAAACTGAACTGCCGTGTTTGTCGTGGGGAATCTCTGCAGCTATTCGCATTCCTTGAATTTTTGGTCGCCGTTGCTTCCGTTGGGTTCCTTGTATGCCCAATACGTTACAATAGTTGGTAGGGCAGAAGTTTGCTAATATCGCCTCTTTAACTGGTGGCCATTGTTATTGGCCTGAAAAGGGCCGTTTCGGGGTTCTGTAGCTGTACATGATCGCTAAGTTGATGATGATCCATTTACATGCCATATACTGCTACGAGATGAGAGCCACGGACGCGGAAGCTATAGTTGTTGAAACATGCCGATTTCACGTAGGAACGCTACTGTTGGACCGGCTGCATTTGGCTGCAAAAATCGTTGTAATACTGATGGAAGACCATATCGAATACGTTCAGCCTTGAACTTTTGGCAGTGTAACAGAAGGTGTTCTATTGTTAATTTAACATTGCTGCAAGAACAAATCGGTGGTGTGTCTCTTTTGATCAAATGACTATGAGTGAGAGTCATATGTCCTAGTAATATACGACGAATGACTATTTCTTCATGTCGTGTCAATTCGCGTAGCAAGCCTAAACTGCGTGCAAAGAAAAATTCATTGTTAAAGATGTACAATACAGGGATAATGAAGAATGAGATGGTGTAACATTTGCTGCATTTAGGACAACGTTCTTGGAAATTTGAATTTTGGAACACATGTCCGAAGCGCAATAGCCTTTATTTTCCATATTCAAACGCATACATTTAGTACTAATTACTTAATATTAGGTTAAAGTTTACATCTATATTAGGAAATTAGTTCCATTATCAAACGTTGGATTCCTATAATCTATTAGTTGTTTCCATTTTAGAAGAATCTGTTTTTAACGCATCTAATCGTTTCTGATATATTTGCCAATATCTTCATTCCATCTCGTTTTCGGTTTTTCCCTCAAACTTTTCCTCTGTAGTGCTAGGTAACCATTCAGTGCATTCCTGGCATAATATCTGTTTGTTTCCATTCGAATAACATGTCCATCCCATTTTCATGTATTTTATTGAAGAACATCACCCATTTACGATTTGTTCTATTAATGTTCTATTGTTTACTTTATCCCTCTTTGTTACCTACCTTTATTATTTTCCATTCCATCGCTCTCCGAGCTACCTATATTTTCCTAATTAATTTGATCGTCAATGAACGTGTTTGTGCTAATCGGTAGGAAGGACACCCGTATTATAAATCTTTCGCACGATCAATTTTTTGCTTAAATCAAGCTAAACCTTCGAATTTAAGTACTATATATTAAATTAAAATTGTAAATAATAATATCGCACCTAAAAATAAAACGAAAAATAAGAAATAATACTTTATAACAGATAACGCGAGGAATATGAAGGAAAAAAGGCGAAAAATATCAGTTTATTAGAAAATATTCGTCTATTATAATTAAAATGAGGAGATTTAAAAAACAAGTTGGTTTATATGTTCCGGGAAATTTATGAAAATATGTCTAGTACATTGTTCATGATTGTCTTATATAAGAAAAATTTAAACCTATACCGGAATGACCCATACACAACTTACGAATTACAGTAACAAATCTGTGAGGTCGATGAGCGGGGGGGAATGATATCGGGATGCGAGCACACCATAGAAATATTTATAATACGTAGATTATAAATTTTAGTTGAAAAATCGAGTTTGAAACTTTCATTTTTTAAGATTGTTGTTTTAATTCTTCGTATATTATTGTGTGTATTATTTTTGAAAATACTTTATACAAAACGTTTGCAGAAGTCTTATTTACGGAATATTTCCAATATGCCGGGTATGCTTCTAGGTGTGATAATTTTTCCGTCGTTAATCTTATTCTTGTGACGGTTGACAATAGTCTGGCACTATTTAAAATTGATTTCCATTCGATCGTATATTACCTCCAGAGTTTTCTTTTTTCCGTCAGCATTCTTTTAAAACATAAATAATCTTCCATAATTACTTAATCGTAAATGGGTGTTTATTTTTAAGAATCTTTAAATCGTTTTAAATTTTATTTTAATTTTCTCCGTAAGAGCGGAAAAAAATATTAAAAGAAAATAAATGTTTGGGCTCCTAGACATAAAATTGAGAATTCGGCGATACGGCTTTGTCAATTACCGACTAACAGAAACGATATCGGTTTTTCGCAGTAAGTTCGAAATAAAATACTTTGGACCCGTTCTTAACGTCCCTTGGTATATATAACGGATGAAAACTGTAACTGAAGACAAAAAAAAACATTACCCGTATCTCCGGGGAGCAGGGAAGTAGTGAAACGTAAAGACATTTTCCCAAAAAGACATTTAATAAACTGACGATTTTGTACAAATTTCACAAAGAAAAGGAACGTACTTCTTAACTCGATGTGACGATGATGGAAAAAATCAACGTGGCATGTACATTCTTTTGTGCAGTGAAGAATAATCCGTTGGCTCGCTCGCTTTAAGGGTTAACTCCCCATAAGCAACGCGCCAATAGAAGTTTCACTTTAAATAGCGATAGTTGCCGAAAAATACGGCACTAGAGAATCATTCGAATCATACGGCGAATGGATAACTTGATCGAAATCTGCAGACTCGACAGAATGAATACGTTGGACTTAATAAATGACGCGTATTACGATTAAGTTTAAGCATCCACCACTGGATGTGATGTTTATCGGGTTATTCGGAAATAATTACAAAAACTTATCAAATAGCATAATGAATATAATAATAATGAAAAAATGAACGGGAAAGAAATAATCGTCTTTCAGTAAGTAAACCGAATAAACTTATTTTCCCGTTGAGCTTAGTACAATTAAGACGAACAATGATAGAAACGAATAAAAAGCGAGAGATATGCCTGCGACTATTATATAGTTTGTTTTGTAGCGCAGCGAGAAGAGCAGTTTCGTCGGTTGGGTCCATTTTCAGTCGCAGTCAGAGTGCCGAAGCTAGAAAGGAGGGAGCATTCGTTTTTTCCCATTTAAATTCGCCGTCCGATTTCAGATGTGTTGCATTTATAGAGTTATGTGTTTAGGTCTGTGTGGATTTGTTCTTAGCCAGAGTACGTCTGTGTGCGGATTTGTTCTCAGCCAAATACTAACCTAACCGATGTGTTTATTTGATTACATTTACGGATATATCCAGTCTATGTGTGTGCTTACTCGAATACTTTTCGTCTTGGACGATGGATTTAAAACGTTGGCGTCGTAACTGCATCTCTTCGTGTGTACCGATCTACGTTAAACTTCGCAACCCCTTCAATTTAATATTATACGTGTGTACGTTCGGATAAAAATTACCCGGCGGAATAGCGGATGTTCGGTCGACGGTGGGTGGTTGGTTTTGATCTCGCGTGGCGCCTCACCTCCGGATCTTGCTGGTTGCCTAACAACAAAGGCCGTAAAAAAAAAATGAACCGAGTACCGAAAGTCGGTCTTGAAGCAGACGTGTTCGCAATCGGTCTTTTCGTTCGCGTTCCGTTATTCTCCGTTCTTTCGATAATATTCAGCCCCACCCTAATCGCCGGCTATTAATAACACGTTTCGATATTTTCATTATTACTAACCGGAGAAGAAAACTCGCGTCCAACGTATTATCGACGCAGGAAGTAAGTTATATTATATATATATTTAATGAATTTATGTGGTTTTTTTTATATATTTAGGATATATGTCGTGGTAAATTAATACGTATATATATATATGTATGAAATGCGGTATATATTATAGAAAAAGGAAATAAAATTATAAATTAAATTTATTAAACGATATTTGTTACATAATATTGAAAAACAAATATCGACTCGAACCGCGGAATTGATCGTGGCTTGGATAAATTGATGTATCTTTCCTTAAATACGATAAAAAATTTTAAAAAGTGTGTAAAAAATTCTCAATATAAATTACACGCTTTCAAATCTTGTTTATAAGTATTTTTATATACATAAAACATATCGAAGTTTCTTCTTTTTAGCGGTAGTGTCGATTGGGTTATTATAGTTATTGTTTTATTTTAAACTTACTTTAATATAATAATAAACAAAATTATTATTTAAAAAAAAAAACGCTTGTTGAATTCGTTTTTTTTTATTTGATAAAATCTTCAAAAGACACTGATATAACAAAATTTGGTTTTTATTCACGCAGAGCGTCATTCGCAGTGCACTTACGGGCCATCAAAATCAGTGTGTGGGATTTTTACCCACTAAATACTTCCTTCCTCTATTGAAAATAAGTTTTAAATTAATGATCAATGACCCAGTACACATGCAGGAGACCTCCACACTTAAAATTAACCTATAGTGATGAAAGAAGGGATGAGGATACATGGACCCTTCTACCATCGATTAAAGAATAACGAGTTTGCGCATTAATTAACTAATAACGGGAAAAAATGAAAAGATGTAAAAAAAAGTTAAAGTATAATATTCTCTCAGAAAAATTTTAACAAGAAAAATTATAGTTTATAAAGACTCATACCTAAATAAAAATAATTAAAAACAGAAAAGAAACAAAAGAAATTAATACTGCGGATATTATATTCAAAAACTTCTTAAAGACTCTAAAAAAAAAAAACAAATAATTGAGATAGGATGTTCACTCATGAGAAGAAAACTTCCAACTTTCCTACTGAGAGGATATACATCTGTACAGTTTAACAGTCTATATCAAACTTACGATGGAGGGCAGTAGGCAAATGAACATAGTACATACCAAGTCGGAACTTATGAAGATAGGAATGATTGGTTAGGTTAGGTTAGTTAGAAGCGTGATTAATGGAAAAAGGCTCACCTTCCGACCATGTTAAAAATTAGCAAAAATCACAGCCGGATAGATAATCTACTTTCTCGCGATAACCCTAATTCATAAGTTACATCAGGTTTTCCTTATAAGTGTAATTTAACCGCTGTTTTACATTTTTCTTTAATATTAACTGTTGATTAATCTTATTTACTTATTTTTTACATTTTTAGTCGTCAAATGTTTACCTAATTTCGTTACGTCATTATTTTCATTCTATAGAACCTTCAAAAAACTTCGTAACTCATTTTTGACATTTCTGAAAAAAAAAAAATAATACATATTTCGCGTATACTATCGCTTTATAGATTACTATCAGGGTGACCCCGAGATAACAGACGGTTTTGTTGCTTTTTTAATAACTCGAAAACTACTCGACCAAAATTTTCGAATGAAATTTTATTTAAAAATAGGAAAACGAGATAATAGCTTACAGTCATGTATGGAACGCATTATCGTTCGGATTACCGTCATTTGTACAATATTTTCCAAGACTTTTTCGAGCATAGGTCGCTGAATTTTTGAAATTTCTTCAGAAATCAGAATTTTCAGATCTCATGGACGTGTTTCGTAAACGCTGATTTGAAGGTATTCCCGCAAAGAAAATTGCGTAATTTTGAATTCTTATCGAAACTCTCTTTGCACCGTCGTGATCGATTCAACATTCCACGCAAAACGCGCACTCCTTCTCGTTATAGGATACCGTGATACGTGATACTGGACAAAAACGAATCTCTCATGTTTACACTAAACGTGGAGCACGCGGTTTGCGTTGTAGCTGTCTTATCAACTGCGCTATTCAAAAAACAACCCCGTCCGTCTTCCCCGTCATCCTATAAATCGTACAGCTTAGTATCGATAAAGACTAAATTACATTAAGTTATTGTAATAATAAAATAAATATGAAATTATTCATTACTGGTAAATAACAGTTCTAAATAGTAATGCAATGTAAAATTATTAATTATATAACAAATACGATGTCAAATTAAAGACACCTACTTTTCAGTGGCAGTTATTATATAATTCCATCAATCAAAATTTCTGTTACGTATTATAAGTGAAGAAATCTCCCTCACAACTAAATACAGATGCTTGCTTAACGGAACAATAGCGTATACATGATCGTATTCAATTACACATCAACTTGTAGTATAAATATTTAATAAGATACATTATCCATTTCTTACAGCCCCGAGTGGAATCACTAATGCCGACATAGGAAAATGAAAAATTAAAGTAAACCATGTGTTTAAGACGACGACATTTTTGTAACGCGTACAGCGAATGAGCGCTGGCTTGCGCCACATCGTAGTCTTGTGTTGATAATTTTTCAGAAACTTTATTAACTAAATCTTTTAGGTTTAATCGTCTACGCGTGTGTTGTGTGTTTTTTTCTTCGATATAATTCCGCGACTCGAGTTTTGTTACCGCTTGTAGCTTTCTGTAAGTACTGTCGGAAATTAAAACCCAAACTGGACATGGGTACGTTAACCTCGGTCGAATTATAGTAGTATAAATGAGACTTTTGTATGTACTACTACAGCCCGATTTAGGTGGCCTGAATGTTAACTGAAAATTCAAAATAGCCTCTAAGTATTTTAATGTTTCGTACCGATGAATAAATGCGTCATTAAGAAATTAGACTTTTGGAAATCTGCTTCTCTAAGTAGTGTAGTCTCAGTTTTGGCGTGTGTTGAATCTAAAATTTCATCGTCTGAATTATGTATAATAAATATTTTTAGAACTGAAACACTTTTAATATCGACCAAAATATCCGTTATTACGAAAATAGGCCATTCTTTTTATTGGCATTAAAAGTTTATGTACGTTGCAGATGAAACCGCAAATTAACAGTATAACAAAAATTATCTGAACTATCGCCATATAAGTTCGATGTTGTTTATTGAAATTCCACTTTTTAAAAAGAGAGCGTAATTAACTGTGTTACTAAATACTGGAGTAAAGGCGTGGTTGTTTCGTTAAACATGAGCATTAATATTATTAGGTGGAAGATATCCAAAAGTTGGTATTTGAAAAAAAAATTACTCATTAATATTGAACATAATCGAGTGTTAATGTAGTCGACTAATACGAGTTAAAGATTACAGTAACTCAAATATGGAAGGGGATGTTGGAAAATAATATACGCACATTTGCCAGAGTGCTCAACTGTCAATTCGACGGCGAAGTGTTCGAAACCAACACGTGACATAGACATTTTTTCATCATTATTTAATTATTAATTATCACGGAGAAGACAGTGGTACCCCACTCTGTATAAAATCATATAAGCGCGCATCCGCGTCTCATATAAATAGTGCCTTGAATGCTAGTCCATCTAGTCAGGACGTTCGGCAACGAACAATGCGATTATATATATACATATCTTCTTCTGCGGTCGTAATTCCCCAAAGGAATGTCGTGACCATTTATACTACAATCTCTTCAAATTCTTTCCGCCACTCTGTCCGATTTGCTGCCACTCGTCTGCAGCCTGTAACTGTTTTCTTTAAAACGTTCCGGATATGGTATCTGTCCATCTGATGTTTGGCGCGTGGACAAGTACTTTGCACTCTTACAGCAATTATTTCTCGCAGCATCGAATGTTCGCTGCGAATCATATGGCCGAAAAAGCTCAACATTCTTAAGGAAACCTCACTAGCTAGCCTACGCTTAACGTTCAGTTTATTCAAAATGAAGACGTTCGTTTTACATATATATATAGATAGATAGATAGGATTCTCTCACTGCTCAACTCTTATGTGATACATTTAGCAACGATCAGCATTCTACAGCCAAAAAAGTGGCACGGCTATTATTAGTTAAACCGAGCCAATTAGTCCCGTTTCTGTGGATGCCAGGGATTTCAAGGATTGAACTAGCAGATAGAGCAGCAAAGGAGCCTGCTACATTTTCGTCGATCCCAAACTTTGCAGTTCAAGCTATTGACGTACGTAATTATGTCATATCGAGATTTATTCGACCACCTCATTAAATAAACTTCGCCAAATCAAGAATTCCGTTTTACTTTAGAAGACTTCGCTCCAAACCGCAGAGAAGACGTTATCCTCAGAAGATTGTGGCTGGGTCATACAAGACACATTCATTCGCACCTGATCAACAGAACTCCGATTCCTTAGTGCCCCGTGTGTAGCCTCTTGCTTTCCGTCTTCCATATCCTCATTGACTGTCCTTTGTACTCCTCATTTTGTGTCTCAACCTTCACTCCACACTTCCTCTTCTCATCAAAGACGAATACTCCTCTTACTAGCCTGAACATGTTATTACGCATGTCCCATCTCTACTCCTTGATTTAACTTACTCTCCGTCGTGCCTCTATTAATAATAATAGATAGTATGTGGGCGATTGAAATTTTGCTCGGTATTTTTTTTGTAAAGTCATGTTTTTTCAAAAGTATACTTAGATAAGAATCGCATACTATTACAAACCGTTCCATACGTAACTATTTTAACCGTATAGAATTTCGACTCGTAAATTTCTGGAGTTAATTACCAAAAATATCAGTTTTTGGAAATCGTCGGAAGGTGATCATCGTCAAAGGGTTTTTTCCAATAATTTTTGGAATTTTTCGATGGGAATCTTTTAAATAATTCTTTCGTAGATTAAAAAATATTTCCGGAAGATCTGATACCTTAAATGGAAACGGTATTCGAGATATAAAACTTAAATTATATTTACCAAAGTATACGCGGTATAAAACAAACTTTCCAACCTTATAATATTTGAACGGAAATTTTTAACGTACATTTAGGTAAGTATCGAGAACAAGACGTCATAAAAAAAAAATCGAAATTTCCAAAAATTTTAATGAAATGTGCTGGGGTCAAAAATTTTGAAACTTGTCATTTCCACATAGGCCATGTTTAATTACTTAATAAATTACGAAATTTTATCCAGATATCCAGTTTGTTAGAGCCGTTTCCGAGATAGCTAGGCGAATATATATATATATAATATATATGAATTAAACAATATAAAAGTAGTTAAAATCACTATATTTTTATATATAAATGGACTAAAAAGCTTTTCGGCTATTAAGCCAATATCAAGTGAACATAAGAAATAATATAATTTATAAAAAATATAGAAGGAAAAACAAAAAATTAATTAAAATGCAAGAAAATGCTTAATTTTTAGACGTACGATACAAAAAATAGCAAAATGAAAAAAATCCTGTTGTTTATAAAATAATCTTATAGCGATAATACTTACACCCATCTATACAATAGAATTGATAGTATGCATGACACATTGAAATTATCATATGTCGTGGATATTATTATCCAACACACAAAGAGATTTTTTGAAGGTTGTAAACTCAATCAAGATGCCATTATTAATAATATTGGCGATTATAATCGTACTAGTTTGCAATTAAAATATAGACGGTACAAACATAAGAGGATAATGCCTTACTATAGGATCGTACCAGCGTTTTTTATTTTATTTTTATTGTATTTTTATTATTACTTTATTTAGTTTTTAGCATTCTTTAAGTATTATTATTCTTATTTAAGAGGCCGGTATAATGTGTATTCAGGTTTTGGTGGTGGTTTTTTCCTGAAATTATATTTTGTTTTGTTTGATAAAAAATTGTATAATTATCTATTTTATTATTTGCACGTGGTATGAGATGTAATTTTTCGATACACGTAGTATACTAAGTTTGTTGTTCATGTAAATTTAATTATTGTAAATACACTTTTACTTACTTACTTACTATAGCGAATGTGGTAAACAGCACAATCAAGAAATTAACGACAAAAAATTTATTTACACAAATACCAAAATTTTCTGTGTAATATAATTTTTTTTAAATGATTGCATTTACAATATACTTTTATTTTTAATTATTTTATTTATAGACGCTCGATTGATCATTTGCGTTTTAAAGTCGGTTATATATTAAGTTAGTGTCTGTACGATAGTGTAAAAGATTTTTAACTTTGTTCGGTTCTAGTATTGTTTTTATCATAGTTTAGATTGTATTTTACACGTTGGCTTCTGTATTTTGTGCATTCTAATAGTATGTCGTTTATATTTAATTGCGAATTGCATTCGTGGCAGATGCCCGTTTTTTGGGTTTTCTTTCTTTCTGGTATGCTGTTTTCCAGTTTCCTAATCTCGGCTTAATTTGATACAAGTGTGTACGTGCACATCTCCCAGAATTTTTGATATGATGTTTTAATTGTTTGTGAAAAGAGACTGTATGTAAATCGATAATGTGCGTTGATTTTATTGCTTTTAGATTTGTATACTTCTTAAAACGGATTTTTAATCAAAATATTTATCATTGAATTTAATAAAATTATTTTTATATTTTTCTCCAATATAGCGTTCTTTTTATTGTTTTTCTGTATGTAAAATGTTTTAATTTTAGTTATAATTGATTTGTATTTTAATTCATTACAATTTTTCCAAAAAACAAATTTTTATCGTATATGAATTTTCAAAAATTACCTCATTCCACATTTTTAAAATTTCGCAATAATAGCTCGTTAATATAAAATATATACATATAATAATATATATACTTCATTTATTACGGTATCTGCCTAAGTTAATGGTAAACGTGTTCGGTATCCATACTCGTAGTTACAAACTACAAGCAATAGGAGAAAATAGTTTATCCAGGAGTTTATTTTTAATATTAAGATTATACTTTTTTTTTATGGGATTACTTTTACAGCTTACCCACCCTGTTACTGTACGTACGAACTAACTCATGTCTATAAACGCGGACAACTTTTCTATAAAATGTCTAGAAATGGTTGTAGGAAGGGATAATATATTGTATGGAGGACCGTTATATGACGAACGCACTAATTTAAGGTATAGTTTAGAACGTAACGTTATTAAAGAAGCACATTCGAGGAACACGTGATCAGGATTGCAAATCGCACGTGTAGTTAGCAGAGGGCAATAAAGAGATTCTCTAATAAGGAATGGGCCATCCGATAACAAGTAATGGCCAGATCGCAATCTGCTGATAAGTACGATTCCTTTACACTTAATGCTTTTTTTAAATAAAAATAAAAAATAGAACCGTAGAAATTTAAGAAGAGACGGTTGTAATTGATGGCACTGTGACTGCTATATTGTCTGTTCCCAAAGTTTCTTATGTTCTAACTGTACGAATCGTATACTATCGTGTGCAGTAACTAAAGAGAACACGCGTAACCATTAGGACTACCCCGCTAACGAAACTACAATTTCATCGTCCGGCATTCCTCTATGTCCCAGTGATAAGTAGGACAATTGTTAGCACGCATCTGTGTACCCGCATTACTTTCTTTCGGTCGCGATATGTTCATCCCGGAAATTAAATTATATCTAACTAGTTGAAAATACAAAATCGGATCTACTAATTAAAAAGCTGTTATCGTTGTAACGACGTTTTAAAATTATAGCTCGTCTTTGAAACTACCGAAATCTCCGGTTACTGCGTTCTGCCTTAACGGGAAATGTATATATACTTATTCGTCCAATACCTTAAAAAAATTCTAATACCTATTTCAAACATTACCTTCGCCATTATATCGGTACGCCAGGTGAGAATATTGAAGTAAGAATTTTAAACCACCCGAAGTATACGTTATCGTATACATTTTTAATAATTCGCAGGTTACTATCATCGTTACTTCCATTTCGATCTACAATAAAAAAAATAAACAACAAAAGGAGGGTTAAAATCAATAATCGATAATATTTTTTTTTTTTTTAAATAAAAAATCACGAAGCTTTTCGGCTGTTAGGTCATTATTGAGCGAATATAAAAAAAATGTAAATTATAAAAATATATCAAAATTTATAAAAATATAAAATGTAAAAGGGAAATTGCTTGGATGCGTAATTTACAAAAATTATCATTGCGATAAAACAGTATTTTTAAATAATACGAAAGCAAATGTGGTACACAACACAATATCAATAATCTCATCAGTATAAAATTTATAAGTAAACAATAACTCGATATAGGAAATAAAATAAATATAAAAAACAAAAACGCGCAACAATATAAAATTTATACATAAACAAGACAATAGCGAGTCTGAAGAAAAAATAATTTTAAATTTGTTGTCCGATATAAAAATTAAATTTACAATATACTTCTTAAAACTAATTCTTCATCGAAATTTATCGTCGAATTTAATAAATTATATTTACCTGTTCCTTTTTTATTTCCATTTTATTCTAGTAGTTTTTTTTTTTTTAAATTATTTTTCTATGTATAAAATGTTATAATTTTGCTTGAAAAAACAACTTGCGTTGACTTCGAACCACCAAGTTCAATCAACGCCCAAGATTAGAACTTTGTTTCTAGAATACATTGCGCTACCTTGGAGTAACTTTTAACAGCAAACTGGTATGGAGCACGCACATCAAATACCTCAAGAAATCAGTTATAAAAGTTTTAAACATATTGAAGATCATTAATAATAAACGTACCGGAGGCGATCGAAACATGTTACTACTGTTACATAAAGCATTAATTCGTTCTAGATTATAGTAAGGTTTCCTAGCGTTCGGCTCTACTGCCAAGGGCTTGCTGGGGTCCTTGGATACCATTCAACATTCAGCCATCCGAATAGCCACTGGAGCTTTTCATACTAGCCCTATAGTCAGTCTTAACAGTGAATCCGGATTACTTCCTTTGAGTTTCCGAAGGCAAATCTTGAGAGGTAACTTCCTCACCTCCATAATTATCTCCCTAAACCTCCCATTCAATGATATTTTGCACAATATTCCAAGCCACAGTCAAAAATCTACAAATATCCCTAATTATACAATCAGCATAAAAAATAAGTTCTTATCATTTCCTCAATTTAACAAATTTATTCTTAATCCCCCGGATATATACCAAACCACCACCCTGGCTTTTAAACCCACTCCATATCAACCTGAAACTAACCCATCTTTCCAAATATTCATGCCCATCCCATGTACTCCAAAACTATATTGCTCTTGAAATCTCTAAATATAAGGATGCTGTCTGCTGTTTTACTGAGGTTCTAAATCTGGTGAACGTGTGAGGTGTGCCTTCTCGGTGTCCCCTTTCACTTATCGCTTTCGGCTTCCTAAGTCCTGCTCCATATTTTCAGCTGAATCTTTTGCTATTTTCAAGTGTCCAGAGTTCTTGTCCATGGTGCAATCTTCTTCTAAATTCCTTATCCTTTCTGATTCACTCTATGTTTTAAAGTCTCTCCACAATCTTTATACGGACAATGCACTTTTACAACGCATACTGCTTGTCCATGACCTTACTAGATATCAAGTTTCTATAGTTTTCATTGGGATTCCCAGCCATATCGGTTTTCCTGGAAATGAAACTATCGATCGAGCTTCCGGGGAGGCGTCCTTGCTTCCACACAGTTCCGCGCGCATCTTTCTCTATAGTGTCGTAAAAGTTTTTCTGAAATTTCTCATAATCCTATCCTGGTGTCGGGTGTGGAAGTCTAATCAATAAAACCATCTGCTTTCATTCAAGCCTAATTCACTATTTCAGCTGCCATTTCCTTTCAGAACAAGAAAGAAAAATGTTATGCCAGACTTCGAATATCCCACACAAATCTTACCCATTCCTATCTTTTTCAAGGAACAGGTCCTCCACTTTGTCCCTTTTTCCAGGTGTCAAAACTGCTTATACCACACATACTAACATCCTGTCATGTTCTCACAACATTTCGAATCCAGCACAACCTTCCTCCTTTCTTACCTTAACTGTTATCTTAATGTTTTCCTGTTCCTAAATTCATTGAACCTTTTAAATCAGATCTAGGACCACAGTAGGTCAATGGGTGCATATGGCCCGCTAGTGCAGCCGGCGCCCGTATTATCAAATAATAATAATAATAAACAAAAAAATATATAATTTTGTTTACTATTCTTTCTTTGTGTTTTATTTTTGTAAATCGTGTATCTTTTTTTTTTCTTTTAAATTTACCTGTTACAATCTTAACGTTAAATAAGTAACTATATTATAAAAATTATCACATAACACAGAACGTATCTTATTATGTGATACAAATGAGTGTGAAGCAGTTAACCCAGTGGTTAAAGCTTCATACATTGTTTATCTAAGTAATATTTTTTACAATTTATAGTTTTACAAATTTATGTATATTTTTATAATTTATATTTTTTATATTCACCCGATACTACCTTAACAGCCGCAAAAGGTTCTTTGGTTTTTCTTAAAGGGGAAAAATTAAGTGATAATAACTCATTTTTTTATTTTTTTTATTTTTTTTATTTTTTTTATTTATGTACTACATTTTAAACTTTTCAAATTACAAATCGATCTATAATACTTTAAAAATGTAGAATTCTGGGTTCTACATTGAGGTTGAATTAATTAATCGCCGCACTTTAAGCCAGGGTTGCAATTTTATTCGAAGCAACGTGGTGATTTAAAAAAATTAGATAGCGAATCCGGTGTATTTTATAATTTCAAGTCTCGTTATGAAAATATAAAATGTCATTTCGTATATATTTCTTTTACATTTAAGTATATAGACAATTATATGTTATATATATATATGTGTGTGTGTGCATGTGTGTACGTGCGTTGTAAATGCGGATGAAAACGTAAGATGAAATTATAATGAAAAGGAAAAATATCGCGAATACTCTTCACTAATAAGAGTTTTTCCTTTATTTCTTTGCTTGTTAATATATACTTATGTGTAAATGTATATATATATATATTATATATATATACTCACAGCCTACGTATATATACTTATTATTTATATGGGTGATCTAATGAGCTGTCGACTAAAGTGTACTATGCTAAGAACAACCGAGTTTAACTAAGAACAATCTAGGCGATGATGTCGTTTAAAATGGAATATTTAATGTTTTCGACAAAAATATCCCGAAATATACATGGCGCGCATTTATCAACGTTGACGAATCCTGTTAACCTATATAACACCACCGACCGCTCTAATCCGAATGAGAAATCTCGAAAAATATTGTCGCAATTTTTTAAAATTAAGGCGTGTTCGTACCTAGTTTAAAAATGGTTCATTCGTTGTTGAAAAAATGTTTCGCGTCAAATAGAAAAAAAAGCTACCAATTTTTTGTAGCGAATATAAAAAAAAGTTACGATTATTTTGTGGAGAATATTTTTTGCTCGAAGTTTAGTCTTTAAAGTAAAATAAGAAAAATGAAAAATAACAAAATATATAAAAATCTCGGTCAATACCCCTTTTTAAACGTACCCCCAATTGTTATTTCGGACTGGTCGTTGACAAACGATGTCCGGGTAAAATTTATCAACTGCGATTGAAGACTTTTTAAATTAGCCACCAGAAGAGGTATAATGAAACAGTAATAATGGTAAAATATAAAAGAAAAATTGAAACAATGATTTTATTCAACGATACAAAATCATAAAACTCGTTCGTGAAGCTCTAAAGCGAATTAGCAAATAAATACCGGCATTTTAACTACTATCGCTCGTTGGTTAAACTAAAATTACTATTTTCAATTCGAAATTTAAAGATCTAAATATTTAGTAAATTATTAGCGATTAAAAATACCGTATACGGATTTTCGTAATATTAATTCTTCTTCATACTCGGTAATTACCGAGTACCGTGACAGCTGTACGTGAAGCATTTGAAGCGTGTTTTGTGTGGAACGTAATTTTCAACGTGAATCAATCACGATAGAGTTTAGAAAAGAATTCAAAGATTATTTTGTGGAAATACCTTAAGAGCCGCGTTTAACACGAGATCTGGAAGACTTGAAAACTCGGATTTCTGAAGAAATTTCTAAAATTCAGCGATCGAAAAAGTTTTCGAAAATTTTGTAAAGACTGAATAAATGTATTGTAAACTTTTTCTTCTTATTTATTACTGCAAGCTGACCGACAAGATCATTTAGCAGTATTGTACACACGCGGCAAGCACGACCTTAGATTAGGTCCAGGGATTTTCTACGTCTTAAGCGTCTAACATCTCCGGCTGTATCCAACAGTTCTAATGCAAGGGTATTCGGATGATTTTCTAGCCTCGCAGTATGTCTCTGTGCATATTGCTTAATGATCTCGCACACGTTAGGAGTGTTCAAATCATGTGGTCAATGATCTGGTTTGCTACATACCAAGGCGCATTTGTTATCAGCGGAAGGATTTTATTCTGGGCAGTCTGTATAGTTCTTATATTTGTCGTCTTCGCGCAACCCCACAGCTGCACCTCGTATAATGGCGGTCAACTTAAATTGTGTTCTACAAATGTTTGTACGCTAATCTCTCGTTTTCCTATTCTTTTGAAATAAGATTTCATTTAAAAGTTTTTTTCTTTCGAGTAGTTAAAACCGTCCGTCTTCTTTGGGTCACCCTATACTATTTGATAAACATTTTAGTGTGAAACGAGATGTGCTACGGTAAAGTTTCGTCGTATTTGTAATATCGTTTATTATTATAATTATTATCTATTTGTTATTATTATTTAATTAGTTTTCGTAAGTCGAAAATTTCTTCACTGTCGAAAAGCTTCGTCGAAAGTTTCCTCAAATATATTTAACCCTAAATTTTAGACGTTAAATCAGATATCTTATATATTATTTTTTAACCGGTGTTCAATTCGGCGCTCACATACGGTTGTTCAATTATAATCGGTTGCGAAATGAAAGAAAAATTGCTATATATATATATCCGTCATCTACGAAACGACTATCAGGATTCAGATGATATTTAGTATATGTACGTAACGTATTAATTAATCGAAAATGTTCTATATGAAAATTACAAATTTTAAAATTTTAGACCCCGACTCTGAGTATTTCTCCAAAACATTTTGGAAATTTCGAATTTTTTCATCGTATTTTTCTGCATATTTATCAAAATGTACGTTCGAAAATTTCGGCTCGATCGTATTATCCTTTCGAATGTTTTTCTTCTAATTGCGCATGCGTTGGAAAATATAATTAAACTGTTCCATCTCGGATTCTGTTTCGATTTAAGGCGACGGATCTTCCGGAAATTTGTTTTAATTATTATAAGGAAGCAAATAAGCGATCGAAAGAGTACAAAATTCATTTTAAAAAAATAAATAAAAAAGAATTCGTATCTTAATATATTTTCCAAAAAATAGGTGGTTTTACGAGAAAAAAATAATAGCCAGCAGGTCGCTCGAATACTACATATTATGTTTTACAGTTAGGAAGGTTTCTTATTTTAAACCGTATTTTCTAAATTATTTATCCGTTATAATAAGAAGAATGTTCTAAAAAATAGGAAGAAGTTAAAGTTTGAGAACAAAAAGGAATTTTAATTAAGAGTCTATCTAAAACACACGTTAGTAGCGGATGAAATTACGTTTAAGAAAATTTTTAAGACAGTTTAGTTTTAGCTAAGGTCGGTAGATATGATGGAGGAATGAAATAGGTGGGGCGATAGAAATGGAAAAATTTTCAAAATTTCAACAAAGTGAACAACGGTGGCTACATAGTTTTATGTAGAGATTGACGATATAAATTACGCACCGCCGTTTCAGACGTAATTTAACGTGTTCAAAAAGTTAAATTTTGAAAAATTTTCCACGCGGGATTTTCGAATAACATGAAAGCAAGAAAAAATGGCCGAATAAAATAACAAAATCCTAAATAGAATCTAAAAGTAAATGACAGAACAATTAATACCAAAATAAGGATAAGATATATCCGTGAGAAATATATTATTTATATATATATATATATTTATTTATTTATATACGCTTTCCAGCGATAATGGTTGGTAGGGTTATCGCAGCTTTATTTTGAATAGTAACCCATTGTGCCACACTTTTATCGAACGTTTTTTTTTAATGTCTAAAAATATTGCTGAGCAAAACTTTTTTCCTTCGAAACATTGATTTATTACATTATGTATTTGTTCCAGAGTGCTATGTTACTCCTTAAATCCGAATTGATAATCTCGTATGATTTTATTTTCAGCTAGTACAGGCTTATGTAACCGAAATATTTTATATACCCATGCATAAAACTGAATCGTGAACGTTACAAATATATATATATAATATATGTATGTGTGTGTGCACGCGTGTATATGTTGGATGTCGTTTTACAAAGCGGTATAAAATGGCAAATCTGTAAACAAGCTAACCAGGACGCTATTCGCGATATAAGTTATTCAAATTCGAAAATTAAAACAAAAAAATAAACAACAGAAATGACTTAAAAGCGTTAAATGTTTATAAAAATCACAAAACTCTATTAATCCATTATCGATTTGAAATAAAATAAAAAAATATAAATATATAAAAAATATAAACGGTAAAAGTACAAATTAAGTGTATACAATTTATAAAAAATTAACGCAGTGAAATATGGTCCGATAGTGAATCTGATAAACAGCACAATCTGCCTATCGGAAATATAAAATGTAAATTTACTAATTTAAACTTATAATTTACAAAAAAAAAAAAAAAAACATTTTTTATAAATTGAAAGATTTACAAAAAAAAATCATTAATTTTTATAAATTGAAAATCTAAATTAGTATTTTTGTATTTTGTTAATTTTTATAAATTATATATACTAAATTTCTATTTTTGGTTCATATATATATATATATTTAAATTATTTTATTTATAGACGCTCGATTGATCATCTGCGTTTTAAAGTCCGTTATAAACTGTTTATTAAATTAGTGTCTGCAAGATACTGTAAAAGATTTTTAACTCTGGTCGGGTTATCTTCGAGTATTTTTTTTATAATAGTTTAGACTTTATACGTTGGCTTCTGTATTTTGTGCATTCTAATAGTATGTGATTTATATTTAATACATGGCCGATGGATGGGGGTCGCCGTTGTGTAGGTGTTGTGAAGTAACGTCGTTCGCGTAGTCTAGCTAGGGTTTATCAGTTTCTTTCTGGTGTGCTGTTTTCTAGTTTCCTAATCTCGACTTAATTCGATACAAGTGTGTATGTACACATTGGGCCTCCCACAATTTTTGATATGATGTTTTAATTGTTCGTGAAACGACTGTATATAAGTCGGTAATGTACGTTGATTTTATTTAGATTTGCAGGAGACGTTTTAACTATTCTATCAATGTTTTCATTGAGCTGGTGTCCGTAGAAGAACAGGTTCATTGCTCTTGGAGATAATGCTATTGATTATGCGTTTTAGGTTGGAAGTATCTGTATTTGTGTTTTTGATGTGTTGCTGAATGAAGAGCTCTATACGAATATGTACGTATTATATATTTATTTGGTTGCGCTTGTTTAGATATGTACTTTAAAGCTTTATAGATTGCAAGAAGTTGTAAAAAATAATGCTGACTCGGGTAAATGATATACTTGGGATTGATTGGGTGTAAGATAGGCCGATGAGGTTTTGGTTTATAGACTTAGATGCACCGGT
Organism: Coronaproctus castanopsis; assembly: GCA_032883995.1. Lineage (NCBI taxonomy): Eukaryota > Metazoa > Arthropoda > Insecta > Hemiptera > Monophlebidae > Coronaproctus > Coronaproctus castanopsis. The sequence continues at coordinate 63,060,347 of CM065052.1, read as the reverse complement.
ATATATTTGTGTATAATCGCCGTACTTTTTTTTTTTTCAGAATGTTGTAGAATTTTAATTTGTGAATATTTGTAGGTGTTAAGTGTTTCTTATATTTTTCCAGTTCTGTGTTTATTGCGATTGAAACCTTTATACATAGTTTTGGAGCGTGGTTTGTTTTGATTTGTGGTAACTGATATTAAAGTTTTTCTAATGTATTGTTAATGCGTTCTGATAGGGGTTTAATTGCAAGTGGTTCGTTCAAGAACGTATGAAGAAATTTATTCCTTAGTAACTAAGATATCGGATTGGATGGTGTGCAAATTGATTGTGTTTAATATTGTAGCGCTAGTATTTGTTGTATTGGAGTGGTAACATGTTTGCTTCCACGTGTAGAGCTGTGTTTGGGGTAGTGTGAAAGGCTCTCAAAGCAATTCTAAGAGCTACAGAACAAATATTGAGTTTTCTTAGTGTGGCCGCACTATCATATATTATACCGGGGGTAGTCTAAATTAGCATGTAGGATTTGTATAACTGTATTAATGTTTTTCGATCAGATCCCCACGATGAATTATTTACATCCTGAGCGTATTTATTTTTTTCAAACATCATATTTTTAGTTTGGTTATGTGTTCTTTCTAGTTAAGTTCGGGGTCGAATGTTAGCCCTAGTATCTGAAGCGAATCTGACTTTTCTATTTGTATCGTATCCATGTTTAAGTTTGGTATAATTGTATTTAGTGTTTTTGCTGAATGTTGTGTGTTTAGTTTTTTATGCGGAGAAAGTAAATCCTTGAGATTTGACCCAATTATTTAAGTGTCATTTATATTGTATTTTGTAATAAAAGTTACACAAATTTCGTCTGTCTCGGTTTGAGTTTTGTTAGTATATATAATTTATAAAATTGAAACTAGTATTTTTACAGTTTTTACTTTTTAGTATATAAAATTTATAAAAATTAACAAAATGTGAAAAATAGTCCGATAATGAATAAACAACACCTATCCAGAAACACAAAATGTAAATATACTAATTTAGATATTTATAAAAATTATACTTTTATAAATTCTAAACCTAAATTAATATTTTTACATGTTATAAGTCTGATAGGTGTACATTGATTTGTTTATTCGCTATTAGACTATTTTACATTTTCTATTAATTTTTATAAATCGTATATACTAAATTAGTATTTTTACAGTTTATATTTTTTATATATCGTATATATTTATATATATATATATTTTTTTTTAAATATATTTTATGTTCACTTGATAATGACTAAAAGCTTAGTGATTTTTGTAAACAATCAATGATTTTAATTCATTTCTGTTGTTTATATATAAAAATTGTTTAAATTCATAGTAAACTTCTTATAAAAATCATTGATTTCTTATCGTTGTTCCTGTATTTAAATCTTATTGCAAATCGTCTGTTCCTTTCTTTCTACTATGTATTCTTCTTCACGTTGATTGCGATTTAAATTATGTACTCCTGAATTTTGTTTTACGTATTTCTATCTTTTACTTTTAATAATATTTTTTTATATATATATATTTTTTGTCGTAATAATTATATATATATATATATATATTTGTATAATGTCCGAGTTAATTAATAATAAGTTTAAATTATAATTAATAATTTTTTTTTCTTTGTTGTTTTGATTAGTTTTACGATTTTAAGAAACCTACTATCGTATAAGATAGATTGCCGAGAAATCCGCGCGAAGTGCTTTAACTTTCCTTTTTTTTTTTCTTTTTGTAGATTTAAGTTTCTCTGCTAGGTAAGACGTTTGTATACGTGTATCAATCTATTCTTTAAAACGATTACTTCGATCGAATTCGATTAAAACTATTACTTAAGCTGGGTTTTCCAACGCTTTCCTCGTACGGTATTTCTTTCGTTAATAAACTTCGAACAAACTTTTTCGGTGCGTGTGATAAGTTCCGAGGCCTTTGTGAGCTTTTATTCGTATAGCGGTTTTAGATATAGGCGCTAAGTTCTATCTCTTCATAAAAGGAGAAGACATGTTCGTACCGTCTTTATTGAAACTATAATTTATATTCGGACGTCGAACTTAATGGACCGAACGGTGAAATTACACACGTGCACAAAGTTTGTTTCACATGTACACACACACACACATATATATATATATATATATATATATATAAATCCCAAGGAATTTTACAATTCATTTATCCTTGCGAAAAAAAAAGGTCACTCGCCAATTTATTTTAGTTTTTCTCACATTTTCTAAATGTAGAACAATCGTCCACTCTCTCAACGAGATTGTAAAATACGAATTGAAATAATCTTTGAAACAGCTTCACTCTATGTAGGCCGATAATAGAAATTAAAAATTTTTTAGATCGTAAAAATTAGAATGGCGCTCGAGTGACGTTTTTATGTATCCTACTTAGTTCGACGATAATGCTCCACTTAATTAAACCACCTCGGTTTACTAACACCCCGCAACCATCTCTTCGGAATTTCCAAATGTATAATACATCTGCACGTGTGCACCCACGTACACACACATATATAGATAAGTATATACGAACGTGAATATATACCTTTTTGAACATTTATCTTTATCCGTCCATCTATATAGATGCGTAAAGTTTGTTGTATTTCATTATCTCGTACTTTCACATTTACTTTCACACTACTTAAGGGTTATATGATTTAATCTTCGTGAATGACGGGTACCTATCCTTCGTCCTTATTTATTCTCGAACGTTATAATTTCTCCCATCATCCGTTAATATTTCTCGGTTACTACGTCGGAACGTACCTACCGTTATTAATTAATTAATTCCCCGACTCCTTTCCACCTGTCGCCGTGTATATTCTCTTCTCTTTAATCGATGAGACTAGAACGTGGCTAGGAAAAAAAATATTTCGCGTCTTAATTACGCTCGAATATCTCCGCTTCCGAATTTCCGACGTGTCAATTTGACGCGAATTCGTTTCCAAACTGCTCGACTTCTTTAAATCAGTCGTGTTTTTTAGTAATGACAATTAAAGTACTCAATAGGGTTGTCCGAGAGTAAAATGAGGCATTTAGGGCGCATTAAATTTATTTACCTACAAAAAAGGAAAAAATATATACATAAAAGAAAAGATGCTGCCCTGCTTTCAAACGTATATGCGCACGAACGTGTTACTCGATACACAATAGCGTGGACGCACGTTTCTATTTGGATTATTATATAGGGTGACCCAAGACGGACGGGGTTCTGTTGTTATTTGAATAAGTCGAAAACTACTGGACCAAAAATTTTTGAATGAAATTTTATTTAAAAATAGAAAAACGTGAGAGATTAGCTTACAATTATTTGTGGAAATATCGTTCAGATAACAGCGGCGATTTACAATACATTCATTCAGTTTTTTTATAACATTTTCGAAGACTTTTCGGGCAGAGGTCGCTGATTTTTTGAAATTTCTTTAGAAACCCGAGTTTTCAGGTCTTTCAGACTCGTGGACGTGTTTCGTAAACGCGGCTCTTAAGGTATTTCCGCGAAAAAATCTTTAAATTCTTTGCACTGTCCTGATCTTCATGCCGAAAATAACGCTCCACGCAAAACGTTATAGGATACCATGCTAACTGAAACTGGATAAAACGGATTTCTCGCATATACACTAAATGTGGAAGTACGCAGTTTGTAGCAGTCTTATCAAAAGAAAACCGTCCGTGTTCTCTAGGTTACCCTATATACAATATTTCGACATTTAAAGATAATGAAAACACGACATTCAAAAATGTTTTATAAGATATTATTGTTTTGTTACACAGTTCAAGTATCAAAAAAAGACGACTATACAACTTTAGTAAGAATGTTCCAAAAAAGAATATATGGTATATCGTATGTTTTAATAAAAGCAGAAATGAGCGTTTAAAGTTCTCATACGGCGTATTCGCGTTTAAAATAAAGTATACTTCCTGTGCGCAACGTATACGTGTAATTGTATATACTTAGAAGTAATAAAGCAATTATTTAATTTTTTTTAATGTATTTTATTTAAAGACGCTCGATTACTGAAATCATTTGCGTCTGTGTATACTTTATATGTTAATTAGGCTTGTAACTTTTCAATTATTTGGGGATTATCCTGTAATATTGTTTGTATAGATTTATTTGTGAGATTGTAAAAATTTCTCGGGTTATCATATTGTTTACATTCTAATAGCACACGTTTTATCGTTAATCGAGTATTACATGTGGAGCAGCTTGGTGGAGGATCACCATTCGGCAAGTGCTGTGATGTGAGACTTGTGTGTCCTATACGCATTCTGGCTAATGCTACTTCTCGTTTAATATTTTGTGCCGATGTTTTTTATATAGTGTGTCCTAATTTTGGTTTAACCTGATAAAGGTGTGTGTGCGTGCAGTATGTTTCCCAATGTTGTTAATATAGTTTTGTGATTTTTCGTGATATGAATGTGTGCAAGTCGAACGTGTGTATGGATTTAAGTGTATTTAGATTTTTTTTATACGTTTTAGCTGCTATACAGCTTCGTTTCCTGCAATTCCCGAGTGTGCCGGACTCCATATAAACGCCAGCTGGTTGTTTGCTGAAGTTAATTTACGGATAATATATTTTAGATTAATAGTGTCGGTGTTTTTGTCATTTGAATTTGGTGTTGCATATGTTGTAATGCGCTAAACGAGTCGGTACATATAGTATTTTAAGACTTTATATATTGCTGTAATTTCGGCTGTGTAAACGGAAGTTTCTTTAGGATGATCAGACATATAGGGTTCGTTATTTACCAAGTAAGCGGAAGTAGTTTTATTTGTAAGTAATATATTCAGGATATTTTTCTTATGAGAATATCGTAGAATTTATATTTTAATAGTTCTGGAGAGGTTAGGTTTTTTTGTACTTAATTAATCCGGTGTTTATGGTAACTGAAACTTTTGTCCAAGGTGGCAGTTTAGGAAGATTGTTTGTTTTAAGTTTTGGTAATGAATATTGAAGTGTTTCCAGTAAATTATTTTTACGTTCCGCTAGGGGTTTGGATGCTTTTGGTTTATGTTTAAACAGATCGTGAGATCGATTTGCTGTTGTTATAGTAAGTGGACGGGAAAGTAATCTGGTGTGATATTTGAGTATCAATATTTGCCTTCTGTACTTACTAGTATGTTTGCTTCCACATGCAACTAGAGCTCGTATGAAAGACTTTTAGAGCTATTTTAAGGGCTGTATTTTGAATTGTGTTAAGGTTTTTTTAAATGTAGTATGAGGGGCGCTATCATATAGAGTATGCTACCATAATCTAATCCGCTTAATATATACGATTTACATAATTTTATTAAAGTTTCTCTATCCGATCAACAAGATGAATGATTGAGCAACTTCAACATACTTAGTTTTTGATTGTAGTTTATTTTTAATTTACGTATATGTTCTTTCCAATTTAAGTTTCTATCTAGAGTTAATCCTAGTATCTGTAAGGTGTCTGTGTTTATTATTTCACTGGAACCTATTTGTAAGTGAGGTATATTGCGATTACGTTTTGTATCGAATGAGATATGTTTTGTTTTGGATGGAGAGAATGAGAAACCCTGCGATGTGGCCCATTGATTGAGATCATTTATGGTGTTTCGAAGTAAAGATTCTATAAATTTTAGTTCGCGATGTGAATAATATATTGAAAGATCGTCGGCATAGATACAGTAATTAACTGGAGATGGTATATATTGTTGGATATTTGTCATATTATAAATAATGTAGGACTAATTGTAGAACCTTTTCTTGAATTTTTATGTCTGATATATAATTGTTTAGTTTAAATTTTCGGTTATGTAAAATTTTTTTTATAAATATGGGCAAATTTCCCTTAAATCCCCATCGGTTTACAGCTAGTAGTATTTGGTGCTTCCATAATTTTTCGAAAGCTTTTTCTAAATCAAAACTGACTGCCGTTGTAATTTTATTATGTACTAAATTTTCTTGAATTTCAGAGGTTAGCTTAATCAGTAGATCTTGTGTACTTATTTGTTTCCTGAAACCGAATAGTAAGCGATCTAACAATTTTTGGTTTTCCAGCTGCTAATAATTTTTTCTAGTAGTTTACAGAGAGTATTTGTGAGCGAGATGGGTCTGTAGCTAGCCGGATATAAAGTATTTTTATTCGGTTTGTCGACTTACGTCCGATCGAATATTTTCGTAAAAAGTTACAATATTTAACACGTTCTAGAATAGAAGTAGAAACTCCAAGAAAGGACGCGCAGAGCGCACAATGTCGTATATACGGTCATATACGGGTATGTATTAGACGATTTCATATCGTGTAAAATAGGAAAGCGTGCATCATGTGAAACGGAACATCGTTCTGGTTTTAAATATTGAAATTTACATAACACAAAACATGACGTCGACAAAAAATTTATAGTTTATTACAAATTCACGGACTAATCGGTGGGTAATAGTTCAGTTGGCAAAATGTCTTGTTTAAGATTGAAAATAAAGTTTGAAATACTCTCAGTTCGTACGAGCAGAAAGCGACACAATTACCTGTACGCTACGAACATCGGAAAACTTCGTGTCCGAATTGAATTAAAATAAAAAACATGTTTTGTTTTTTTTTGACGGTATTAGTGAAAAATGAAGCGACAAAACAAATTTCCAGATGATTAAATAAATTCGGTTTGTTTGTACAGTCGGTATAGTTCACGGAGACGGCGATAAGAGCGCATGTTATATTTGTCCTACGGAAAACTGCTAAGAAACAAAATCGAAATGAACTTTAAACAAAGGGAAAACGTTAGAAATTTGGCGGTAAGTTTACTCCATTGTTCGGAGAATTTCTGACGTAGGTGGATGTAGTGGCTTGAAAAACCCCCTAAACGCGCGTTAGCGGTATAAAGTAGCAGTTTGCCTGGTGAACAAACAAACAAACAAACTAACTCCTTACAGCGTAAAAAAAGGCTCTTACGCTGAAAATAAAATTTTCTCCTAGAAAATTTGGTCGAATAAATGTCACACACACACACGTTGTAAAGAAACGAAAGAGAATGATAAACGCGATAAAGGACGCAGGCTTGATCAACAAGTTGACATAGAACAAACACGCATGTTGTCCGTATGAGACGAACGGAATTATTTTTCTTATCTCTGGAGTATATAGTTTCAAAAGTAATTTCCGGAATTAACTTGTTTTAATATGTAAAATATATATGTATATGTATATATATATATATATATATATATATATATATATATATATATATGTATATATGTATTATACATATATATAATGAGCATTACTGCGAAAGTAAACTTCTAAGCTGATAATTACAAATATTTCATAAAAATAACTCGTCTAATCACTACGTGAAATGATCATTTTATTTATTTATACTTATATTTTTGTATTTATTATTATTCCGAATTGTAATTCGTTATATAGGGTAAGTTTGATATATTTATGTATTGTAATACAGTTACACAACAGGTAAAAATGGTCAGTTTAGGCTTATAATTATTAAATTAAATACTATAATAAATAAATTAAGAATTAATAAAAAAAAAACACGAAAGAACGCTATATAATCGGTACTTGTGCTTATTTAAATATATAAATTTATATTTATTCTTGTTCTTATTTATAGACAATTTATAACGTATTTATATTGTATATATCCGCGAGTACTAGCTATTTCTTCTAAAGAAATGTATTAATATAATATACGTGTACATATATATACGTGTGTAATATAATTAAAATCTATACGGAGTAGGTATATATATATATATATATATATATATATATATATATATATGTTTCTAACGGATTATTTAATGTTAATTTTGAAAATTCTACATCTCCCCTTAAAGACCAGTCCGATAGGGAATACACACGCACCATCGGCATTGCATATTAATTTTGTGAATTTTCTTGTAAATAGTAAAGAACAAGAACAAATTTATTTCAATCATCGTTATCATTTATGTTGGCTCATCTGTTGTAGAAGATTGCATGCGATAGTTACTAATTTGCAACTTCAGATTTTTTGTACGCTTGTCATCCGTTCCAGTTTCCTGCGACCTTTTATTGTTTTTTTCGTCGATTTTTCCTCGAACCGCTACCATCGGCAATCCATTTTCGCGAATTTTACGCGCCGGTTATTTACACAATTTTGGTTATCTATGTCTTCTATCAGTTGTGTTTTTGATTTATTCAACCTCTTCGATACATTCGCGTTACTAATGTAGTCTCTCAACGATATATATTCAAAAGTCCGCGTTAGCACCACATCTCGAAATTTTGGAATTCTTTTCTTGCTTTCTTATTGCCCATATTTCGGAGCAGTATCTCAAAATAGTCCATCTCGTGATTCGTTCTAGGGTTTCTATAAAAGCAAATTCGTTTTTTATCTCTATTCTTTTCAAGTGACCGTAATAGCTTGATCTTCTTTTTTTTATAGTATTGAGAATATTATCCGTATACTCGTGTATTCCTTTTTTTTCTCTCAATATTTCACGATCAAATCTCGGTCATCCCGTTGTTCCATTTTTTTTTTACCTACACTCATTGCTAAACACTCCGACCAGTAAAAATATATTCCTTTTTAATCGGTATAATGTGTTATTTTAGATCTTATTGGATATATATATATATTTATTATATGTATCTTACATCAATTGAGATGTTGACTGCATTTTATTATTATTTATATTATTATTATTATACATTTCATTGGTTACCGCTTAATATTATGTATTTATAATCGTTTTTCCACGATGATAATAATAAAAATTATAATAACTATTACAACACCTATAACGCTATTGGTAGAACAATTTCAGTTTGTTATCGTCAAATGTAAAAAACCATAATTAATATAACGATTGGAAAATATTACGTTCGCAACGATAATGAATTATGATGATAGAAAATAGTAGAAGGACCTCGAAATTATAACGGCCTACATCGTTTTTTGGCCAACGGCACATATATTCGGCGTAGTAAACCTCTCTCGTATTGATTTACCGGAAAACAGATGATTTGTGTGTGTGTGTGTATTTCTCTCTTTTTAATTTTCCACCAATGTGTTTACAAGTAACAAAATTTATCGAGAACGTTCTCTCCATTGATATTATTCGGGTTTTTCTCGGACCTCGTTATGCGGCAGGGGATGAGCTTTCATTTTATTTCACTTCTACATTCCATCTCTGTTTCTTCCTGTAAATTCGTAAAATGATAAACGACTAACGTAAATTTTTTTCTCAGGATCGCTATAAATTAGGAAATTTTATTAGCACCTCGATGATTTTTTAATCTATTATATTATTATTATTATTATTATTATTATTATTATTATTATTACTATTATTATTATTATCGTTGTGGTGGTTGTTCTCAGAATCCAGCGTACGTCAGACGAGTTCCAGCGTAATAAGTTACCATGGAGCTAGAGCGTGTGAAATGAAAGAGTTTTTATTTCTTCGACTGACTAATAAGAATATTTAATCGTTCAAGAGAATAAAAGTTAAAAAAAGTACATTAGTGATTCCAATTTTGAATTTCGATCTCCAAATTTTGTGTGTCGTTTGTGTCATTTGCTTTTCCGAGGTATTTAACAAAAAGTCTCATTACGAACTTTTTACTTGAAAATGGTTTGTTCCGTTGTTCCACTTTCATTTCCGAAATACTGACGATTAAAGTCGAACCCTCAACACTTTAATTTCAAAGTTTCATTTATGCCATTTTCGTTCCTAAGATGGAATACACATGATGGCTACGATTTTATTAATTTGCGTTGTTCTTAATTTTATATCATTTGTCTTTTAAGATGTATAGAAATTTAACTTTGTTGGTTAGGACAATTGTTAAAAATAGACATTCCTTTTTTTGCGACGATTGATCTTTTAATGTTTTCGCTTTTGTTTACGCTTATTATCATTTCCGAGATATTTTAAAATGTTTTATCGATTAAAATAATTGAAAAATAAATGCGAAAACTAACGGAATAAAACATACAGCACACTTTGCATGTAACAGTGATATCTTCTTCTTTCCATTAACGTGCCATGTACATGCCGGAGATAAGAAGACTCAGATTAGAAGTGCGAAGAACACGATACATATTATCTGGTCCTGAATTTGTTAATTCATTCAAAGTCGTTGGTCGAGCTAATTTAGTGCGCAAGGAGCTTTGATTAGTACAATCAATTAGGAGATGATGCACTTGTGATGATATTGTTGCCGCAGGAACAACGCGGATAAAGTTGACGAGCAAGTAACTGTGAGTGATAGCTGTATGACCAAGTTAGGACGACGTACAACTATTTCTGATAAGTCAGAAGGAGTAATCAAACGCGCGGTAACAGTGATATCAAATATTTGCATTATTGGAATGAGGTATCACAGAGGATATATATGCCCTTTTTTTTTAAACGCTGGCGCATTATGTCTAAAATACTATTTCGCAATCGTGTATATGCGTGTATATGTATGAAATCGTGTATGCATAAATTTTATGAGTTTTACAGTCGCTATCCGGCGACAACGAAATTCCATACAGTAGAAAATTAAAGACAGAAGGGAAAGACGAACACTCATTTATGTGTGAATTAAGGATAAGTTACGAACGAACTTACATTTGAGTATCGATAACATATCCCTTTAAAACGACGAAAATGTTCAAACCGTTTGATGTTCTTTTCGGCAATACGCGAAGAATATCCCTAGTGCTTAAAATTCAGTGTAGCCTTTAATATTGAGAATACAAAAAAAAACATGTATTTCAAAAAATAAGTAAAATTAAAAATATGTAATCAGTGACGGTGTGCTAAATGCCACAAATATTTTTAATTTACAACTTCTAAAATCATTATTATTCAAAATATACAGAGTGAAAACAAACGAGAGAAAAAAACGCGATAAATTCATATATTACCGAATGAAAATTGTCAAAATACTTTTATAAATATCTCTGCAATAATTCCTAACTGAAAACGTTAAAAATCAATAATAATCCACACAAAAGGAAATTAATCTCGATTTTGAAAAATGCAACTAACCAATAAAGTTTAGTTCCAATGCATCAACCTCCTTTAGCAAATTACAAGTCATTCAAAATAGATGCGTCAGATGTATTCTCAATGCACCTCGCTATGCCAGAATCGACAGCATGCACGAAGCTCCTATATTACAGATTTCGTTCTAAAGCTATCGACTGACTTTTTTATTAAATGCTCATACCGAAACAATGTACTCGTCTTCTCGATTGCTAATTACGTTTCTAAGCAACTTCGTTTCATGTATTCCAAATATAAACACAGGCGACTTAAACGTAACATTATGTAGTAATTAATTATAATTTAAATTAACCCCTTTACTTAGTAAGCACCTTCGACACCCGTGTTCTTTTTTTTTCATACACAGTATTTATTTAAGAACTTACAACCTAAACAATATATTTTAGCAGTTTAGACTTAAGTTTCTATATTATCATGTATTATAATTAGGAAACATGTTTATTTTCTAATCTTTTATTTGCTTTTTTCCTGCAGCGTTTAATGTTTTCTTTTCTTTTATTCTTTATACTCTTATTGTGCTATTGCGATTATTATCCGTACACGATGTTTGTAACCCCGTGTTATATTTTCTTTCATGTTTATATGCAAATATTTTAATTTTTTTTTTATGCCTCAAATCGGCCATAGCACAAATGAAATTAACAACGGTACAAATAGAGCACGAACGACGGATAAATTCTCAGGTCGAAATAGAGGTGGCTGACGAAATAGACCTGATTAGAATATATAGGCCGAAGATAAATGTGTAAAATATATCCCGAGTAGATTATTAATTTCCTATTAATAAATGTATAAGAAGAATCTAATTTTTTGAACTGAAATTATATCGGTATTAGCTTGTGCAACTTTTGAATACAATTTTTGAGGACGTGCAATAATATAGCGAGCGGTATTAGCGTGAATTTTACTTAAAAAAATATATATATATATATATATAAGTAAAGAATTCAGTACGGTACAGAAGATAATGTTTAAGCGCAATTTTTATCGAAGGAACTCTGTGATCAAAGTCCGTATGATCAGTTGGAATTAAACGCCTATTCGATTTCTATCTAAAATTAATTGACCCGTACCACACGAATCCTAACAAATGGATTCCTTTAGTTAGCCCAAGAATTCTAAGTAACACCGAAGAAAGTAAACAGGTGGAACAGTTGGAGTAAACATTTTGTAATCGAGCACTAGTTTTGCAGTTTGTGTGTTTGCATTGAGTAAATCTGTAAACACGGCGAAAATGGAGAATGTTTGCGATGTTAAAAAACGCGCGCTTCTTGTAGATGCGTTTCATTCTTGATGCAATATTATCATTCACGTTTAGGAAAAAAATAGAATACATATGTGTATATATATATATGTGTGTGTGTATGTGCAAGTTTTGAACCGTTAAACTTTTTACATGATCGTAAATTCGTAAAGAAAATACTATGTGCTGGTGACTCTTTCAACCGACTAACTAAACAACAAATGTATAATGTAAACTGCCACCATCGGAAATTTCAAATTGATTTAACTGATCATATATTACCGTTTCATATATATATATATATATATATATATATATATATATATATATATATATATATATATATATATAAAAAATATGATAAAGTTACCTGGACCAGAAACATTACAACACCTTCCAGATATATACAACACCTGCCTAAAGAAACGTAACATTCCAGACGCTTGGAACAATGCCACTATTATACTAATCTACAAAAAAGAGGATAAGGACGAGATGAAAACTTATAAACCAATCAGTGTACTAAATGTGGTGTATAAAATATTTAAAAAATAATAAACAATAAAATAAAACAGGTATTAGATGAAGCGCAACCACGAGAACAGGCAGGATGCAGAAGAGAATTTAGCGCAGTCGACCATATACGTGTTATTAGAGAAATAATCAGCAGAAACAAAGAGTATGAACAACCACTGACGTTAGCTTTCATAGGCTATGTAAAGCTTTTGATTCCGTATACTCGAGCGAGATAATAAAGGCATTAAAAGAACGAGGAGTAGATGAAACATACGTACAACTATTGAAGAAAATCTATGCAAATGTAAGCAGTAAGATTAGACGAAATGACACCAGAATTTAGAGTAAAAAGAGGAATGAGACAAGACGATAGTGCCTCGCCGCTGTTATTCGTATCTGCTTTACAAAGAGTCTTTCAACAGTTGAATCGGCAAAACCTAGCGACGGGGAATACTTTAAGGTTTTGCCGATGACATAGTTTTGATAGCAAAAAGTGCAGATGAGTTACGAAGACAGATAGGAGAATTAAATGAAATTGTCGGAATAATAGGCTTAAGCATTAACCAGCAGAAAACTAAAATAATGCTGAACGAATTTACATCAAATAAAGATATCAAACATAAAGGTAAACATCTCGAAACAGTTCAATAATGCATATATCTGATTAGTATCACGGCATCATTGTATCAAGAAATATAAGTAGAAGGCTCAGACTGGAATGGATAGCGTTTGGGCGGAATTCGGTTATTTTCAAATGAAAAATGGTACTACACTTGAAAAAGAAAGCGTTAGATCAGTGCATCCTCCCAGTGATGTGACATACGGTTGTGAAACATATACGCTAACCAGGAATTAGAAACATAGGTTACGAGTAGCCCATCAATGGAGAGGTATCAATCACTAAAAAAAAAAAAACGGAAAACGGCGAATGAGTCCGCGATAGAACGTAACAGATATAATAGAAAGAATAAATAGAATCATATCGAAGATGGACAGCAAGAATTTCCCAGTACCTACGAGGGGAGAAAAAGGTCCCAGCTACGATCGCGTATGAGATGGGATTATCGGACAACAATTAAAAGTTACCTGGACCAGAGCTGCCAAGACCGGAAGAAATGACGCAAAATACGTCGTTAATCCATGAAGAGGATACACCATGAAATACTGGTTGATCAGCTGAATATGATGATGAGTATTAAATTTAAAATTATAAAAACGTTATTATTATAATTTAAAATAAAATAAAGAATAGAGCATTTCACCAATCAGTTTTCTTTTTGTACCTTTTTCTTTTCCTACTATTACTCATAGAACATTCCAACTTGAAGAAAGAATTTTCCTAGCATTAAAATTTTATGTACCACATAATCGTTGTTGAAAGGGTTACTTTTTATAAACTTTATATATTTTTAAATTTATTATCTTTTTTTCGTTCACTTAATTAGTCTAAAAGTTGTTGTGGTCTTTTTACATATAAAAATGTAGTGATTTTAACTATTTTTTTGTTGTTTATCGAATGATTTTACTAGGAAGAAATCTACGTTCTCGGTGGTTGGATTTATGTTGATTTCAGTCTTTGGTAGTTCTACGAAAAATGAAAATATTTATCGGCCTTTTCGTTGCTTGTAATTGATAATTCCCTCCTCGTGGAAAATAGATTAATAATGTGTAAAACACGATTGCTATTGTACACTCAAAAACTGATCGATGATACTGTTACATCGTAAAAAGAAACCGTTAACCTTTTTTTTTCCCCCCAAGTACCATATTCCAACATACTTCTCGATACATGGACCGTTACGAACGATATGTTAGTTATTTATATAATTAATTAGTATCTTTCTCGATCGAGATTGACACCAACGTCCGAATTAGAATCGATTTTACGTTATGTTTTTTTTTTTTTTTTTATTAGATAAAGATAAAAACTTCCGTCAGTATGACCATAGCGTGACTGAAAGATATGGGCAAAAAGGAATGGGCTTGCGTTTGGAGTCGGACACCGTATCAACACCGCAGTCGTTTATTACATCAGATACGCCATCTTCAACGGTCATCGAACTCGTTTCACTCGAACAGGAATCGAATGGGCAGGAACGTTTCGTACACGATCCGAACAGTCCGACTGTGGCCGTTAATCGATTATTGCACAGCAGACGAATCGCGTCGCGAGCTTGCGTTACCCTTTTAGTGGCCATATCTCTATTATCGATAGTTTCCGGTAAGTTTTATACGAAATAGATGATTTAATTTTTTTATTATTTTAAAGATAATATTTCAAATTTACTGTATCGATTTCTCGACTAATATTTTAACGTTGGAATTCCTTACATAGAAATAGTATAAAATCAAGAACTAAACGTGTTCGGGAATGCATATGATAAATGAATGAATAAATGATAAATATGACTTAATAATTGAACCGCCCACCTAAACAAATAAATGTCTTATCGCAAGTTAATATTTCGAATCTGTAAATGACGAAACGAACATGTTAAATTCTTCCACAATAAAGAAATAAAACAATATTTTAAAAGCGTCAAGGATTAACTCCCCAAAAGGACATGTGGCTGGCGTTTATAAAATTCCTCGTTTGTGCGGGCTTAGCTATATTAGACAGACTGGTAGGAACATTAATGAAAGACTGAACGAACACAAGGCAGATTGTAAGCATAAGAGGAACGATTCGTCTCAGTGGCTTCGCATCAGTGTCCAGGGAATCACGAAATACAATTTGACAATTTTGAAATTTTCTCAAAAATAGATAAATGTAAGTCCAGAATTGTTCGTGAAGCAATTGAAATTTTTAAACATCCAAATTTCAATAAAGAAGATGGACACCAGCTTAATTCAACATGGTTTCCGGTCATTGCCCAAATGGTAAAAAAAAAAAAACAAGTTATTATAAAAACAACTGTTTGTCGAGTAAACAACTCCATTTCAATGTATGATACTACAAACACTGATAAAAGGACGTGTGCTTTGGACAACATTAAGTCAAGATCGCGGTCGTCTAAACACAATCCTATAAATATACCTACACTTTCATAACCGCTCTCAGTTTGATAATGAAAACTGCAAGTGTTTTCGAAACGTCACAAGAAAAAAATACTAACATGGTTTTCACCGAAAAAAATTATAGACTTATGAATATCAACCATGAAAGTTTGAAGGTGGATCTTAGAATAGTTAATTAAGAAGAAGAAGAAATATATATTTACAAAACATACAAACAAAATCATGAATACACGATTAATTGAATAATGAATAATGTTAAGTATCTTATTTATATATATATATATATATATACCTTAACAGTTAACCTACTAATGTACAACGACATCTAATTTATATGTGATAAAATTTAAAACTTAAAATTAAAAGTTTTAAACTTTTAAGTACAGGAAAAAATTAGAAAAAAAAAAACCTGCAAGAAAACAATAAAAATAAATTATAATTAGAACTTAAGTAAAGACACGTAGTAAATAGGAAAATAATTCTTAAACAAGTAATCTATGTTTAATTCTGCGACGTTTGTATTTAGAATATCGTACGATCGGACTCGACATGTCGTAATCGCCTATAGCGTTAATTAATGCGCTGTCATGCATTATACAATTATGGTAAAATTTACTAGATAATTCATATAAGTAAGTGTATCTAAAAGGTTAAGCTGCGAATGCATATCACGCAATTTAGTACATCTACGGACGTTTAATATGATTCTGCAGCAGTAGTTTTGTAACAGCTGTAATCTTTTATGAGTACTGTTGGAAACCGAAACCCAAACAGGACAGGCGTTAATCGGGGTAGAATAATAGATGCGTATAATAACTTTTTGTTTGAAATAGATAAAGAAGAATGACGATTAAAAATTAGTGAGAGTATATTAAAATTTATAGAAATTGATCCATATATATATATATATATATATTACAAATAACAAATATTTCATTAATTTATTCTTTATCATTATGCACCAAGATAGTCAGCAAGTATATTAACTATAACGTAAGTACTAGGCAAACAATGTACTTGTAGCATGGTGCTGCTTATGACATAGTATGTTATACTTCAACACTAATACTAAATTTAAAACTATATGCTGTTATAACATGTTGCCAAATTAACAGTAGCTACACAAGCACGAGAAGTTGAGATGTATTATGGGACGGTGCAACATTTTTCGTCACGAAGAATCACAACTTTCTCTTAAATTCAAAAAAAATACGCGATGTGACTAGAAAATAATTATCTATTAATTATTCCAAAAAATATCTGATGCGTATAACTGTTTTAGTGTATACGTCTCACCACTATAACACTACCTGCTGCTGATTTTGCTTCATATGCGTATGTATGGTCTGTATATTTTCGGATGTAGTATCGTATGTTTTATATTGACAGTTGTATCGTTTTACTGTTATCTGAAAGATATACGTCGCTGAGTTGCTATAGTGCTCGACTGTCAATTCCATGGTCGGGTGTTCGAAACCAACACGCGACGTAGAAAGTTTTAATCATTATGTAATTCTTAATTATCACGGAGAAGGAAGTGGCACCCCACTCCGTATAACATCATGTGCGCGCGCACCTGCGTCGCATATAAATAGTGCCTTGCTGGGCTGATTTTGTACATAAAAATAAACGTACAATAGATAGTCACGACGTTCGGAAACGATACAACGATGACGATGGTGAGAAGGTATATATGTTAATTTGTCTGTACAACAGGTCCGACCGGTGATATCTTAGCAGAATTCGATGTTGATTTTGGGATAATGTTATCAAGTATTTAAAAAGTTTTAGCGTGGGATCCTTTATTTATAGTTAGTTATATAGTAGATCGTTGAGAAGTTTTGATTATAACAGAATAGACGGGTCTAAATAGAGGTAAGCGTGATATTTTCCACATAAAGGGGGTGCAATCAATTTCGTTAACGCGCCTAAATGTATTAGTGGTAAAAGTAATACACCAACTTACCGACTAACAAATAAACACGCCGTCCGTAATTAATTCTGGATAGTATTATTAGAGTTTTGTGGATGTTTTTAGATAAATACTTTAGGATTTGTAGGAGTTTGAGATATACCTTTTTTTTTCCTTCTGGCATGCGGTTGCTTATTGTAGAATGAAGAAAAAAAATGAATGCAAGCGATTTAGAGCATTGGTTTAAAGAGGATAAACCTATTTTTAACGCGATAGAAAGTTGTAAACGATTGCATTAAAGACGACGATGCTTAAACAATATATCTTTGGAAAGAATTTTATCCTTTTTTAAATATATTTGGAATTACCGGTTTCGATGTAAAATATTCGACTATCGTTTTCGAAAATTTTCAAATACGAGCTACTTTCTGTGTAAAATACGTAAACTACGGTTGGTACAGCTTTTTTGTGGATTTAATGCATTTGTATTCCACGAATAAATTAACTTTAGGCCTCTTTAGTACCGTCGAAACGTGTATAATTTTTTTTCAACAATTAATTTAATTTCGGGGGACATTTTTTGAAAAATAATACGTTTTAGCTACGAGAAGTACACTTAAAAATAATTCCGTAATTAAAAAAATATACGGTTTGTAAATCTGAATCCGTCTAACTTTACTACCTCAGAGCCGACAACAGTATTTAATAATTATGGAGACGATTGAAATTTTAAAAATAACAATAATAGCGGTCGAAATTTTAGAAATTTATTTTTCTCAGTTTTTCGTAGTCATACGTGTTACAAAGGTATAAAAATTCGTCCGAACGAGCAAATTATTCGTGACAAATCGGTAATAATTGTTTCAACCGTAGAAATTAGCTAAAGACGCGTCAACCAATGACGTTAATAACAAGGATACCATTCATTCTGTATAGAGCATAAAGATCATTGGAAGTTGTTCCTCGTTTCTACTTCTTTAAGAAGATTAATCGCAAAGGAATTGTCCTCGTCAGTAGATTATGATTCAGGTACCACTTAATCGTCTTTTCCATATGCAACATAGAGAAAAGTCCGTTCCCCTCTATTATTTTGCAATTCCGATCATGTTCTTTTTTTTTAATACTCTGCTGTGGCGCCGCTTCGTTCGGTGCTTTACCTTATCTATTCTAGGTTCTCCATATATTATACTTCCGTGTAATGTATTGTCCCTCCTCCATTTGGAATATCTACAATTATTCCCTCATGTGGTAACGTTTCTACAGAAGTTAGCATATTTGACTAAAATTCAGTCACTATCACGTTGGGTAACCGTAAAGACATACCCATATTATATATAATATGAACCCGAGGGAAAATTAAAAAAATTTGTTATTTTCAAGAAATAATCCACAGTTTTCACACAGATTTATGGACAATGATCCAGCCGAATTTAACTGTTGCCGTGAATATTATAATCTTAGTAATATTTTTATTATTTCGCAGATATAGTTTACAGTTCGTTTCAAGATGCCATGCATATCACAGCTTTATTGGGAGAATCCGTCGTGTTCAACTGTCCGGTCGATTTCCCCTCCGATCATCCGGTACCGTACGTTATGCAGTGGGAGAAAAAACAGCGTGAAACGGTTAGTTTGCTTCGAGAAGAATAATTTATTAAGAACTAATTTTTATATTAACTTATAACAATAATACTAATACTAATAATAGAGTAAATTTTATATCGTGTCTGTACTGGACGTACATATCGCGTTCGTAATGATACTCGATAGTATAGGCAATTAAATACCGAACCCCGCCGTTTTGCGTACGGCCCATGATGATAGCAGTTGCTCGAAGTGGGAATGCGACGATTATTGAAGAAATTAAAAGCTAAAAGTAAATATTTCGATGTAAAATCGAACCGTAGTTAAATCGAGATAATGATCCTAATGGAACACCCAATCAAGGAGCATTTGAACGTGAAATGCATAAGCAAATTCAGTTAGGCGCGGAATGTATCGGGTGAATTGGCTAATCTACTGTTACCGTAAAAAATTTCCAGCTCGGTTTTTTTATATTAGATTGTTTATTATCTTTGTACGTCGTGAGGACGCTGACAATGACATGCAATAGTTTTTTCCGCCAATCATGAATTCCTTTCCCAACTACAGGCTAACTAACCAAGCTGCCTTCCAACGTTCACTGCTAAATCTGCTTTTTCCGTCCACCCTTACATTGCCATCTATCCCCTAGTATAAACTTAGCAAAATGCTTTGTACTATTGTAAATTATTTTTTATAATCCGGTCAAACAAATTATATTACCACCAGACTCAAAAAGCTACCTACCTGCTTTACGTAATTCTGCCTTTAATTCTCTGTTCTCCTATGTTATATTTAGGATAAAATGCCAATTTGCTCTTTTATTGAAATTTAGAGTTCGTGTAAACTTTGCTCGGATTCTTGATCACTTCGATATCGAGGGTAATGAGCGTGCAAACCTCGCTATAAGATAAAATATTCAGATTTTACCACTCATTTCGTTTGTGTCGGCTAACGATTTACTATTCCACATTACACAAAAAAAAAAATAGTGGTCTGAACTGTGACCTAACTCATACTGGTAATATCCACTATAAAATTATGATAACATATTCAGATTTTACCACTCATTTCGTTTGTGTCGGCTAACGATTTACTATTCCACATTACACAAAAAAAAAAATAGTGGTCTGAACTGTGACCTAACTCATACTGGTAATATCCACTATAAAATTATACAATCCAATCTTTCTTTAGTGTCATGCTTCCATAATATTCAAATGCTGGTACGAATACTTCGGTAACTGATTACCTTGATACTTTATTCACGTGTTGATTTCAACCGTTCTTGGAATACTCTCATTACATATCTTCTAGTCAACATCTACACAACAATTTAGTACAATTCGAGATTTCGCTTTCGATTAACATCTCCTTTCTCCCGGCTATAAAAGATATTGGTGTGTGCAAATCGCTCTTTAGTTTCGATATTAACAACAATGTCCATAATTTAAATACTGTTTGAACCTCGTATCCGCTAACCGCGCTTGGAAAAAAAGAACAACGACTTTGGGTAGCATAAACTTACTTTTTTTAATATACAGGCACGAATATCCGAGGTGCTCCCCATCCTTGAGCAACAATTGTTCTCAATACTTTTTACATACTTGATTTTGATAAAATACTATATAAATGTTATATATAAAAATTAACTTTTAAATGGCAAAATACCATGCATAAAAAAGGGTTCGATTTTCTCGGAACCATACATGGCGGATCGGCTGTTCAATTTCACCTAATGGATAAACCTGGAAGATATCAACTTTACTTGAAATTAATAAACCTGGATAAAAACTAAAAAAAATCGAAATAAAACTCGAGTATTGAGCAAAATATGTTGCTTTAAAATCTGTTCGATCGTAATTTGCGATTTTGAGAAATAGCTAATAAGATAATTAATTTTTCGTCGTAGCGTTTTATTAACAAGTATTTATTTGTTTATTCGTATTCAGAAAAATTACTAAACAAATTAAATTTTTCGATTTCATTATTATATATATATATATATATATATATATATATATATATATATATATATATATATATATATATATAGTTTATTTTACGATTTTATTTTTGTACTTAAAATTACACGTTTTTTTCTTTTTATAATTTTATCGCAACCCAATCAACGTTAAAATTGCCGTACGTATTGATATTCGATAGTGAAAACAAATTAGCTGGAAAATATTAACGACGAAATTTTAAACTGAACGTACATAATTTGCAATTTGTAACTAATTTTCTTAATTATATATTCGTATCACGCTAAAATTTACGTTATCTAGATATTCGTCACCTTTATTTTTTTTTTATAGGGTACTGAAATACCGATATTCATATGGTACGAAAACTATCCGACTCATAGCGCCGAAGGTTATGAAGGTCGCGTGTCTAGAGTATCACCAGATTCTCCATACGGATTAGCATCTTTGAATTTGACCGATATTCGTGAAAGCGATCAAGGCTGGTATCAGTGTAAGGTGCAATTTTTGAACAGGCCGGCTAGTACGCGACATAAAAATGGTACTTGGTTCCATTTGGACGTGCATGGTTAGTAGTACATATCATCATTCGTCAGTCCGTTACTGGACGTTGGCTAAAATTTTTTTTTTAACAGTTCGATGATGCACACAATTTATACATTTGTGTCAAATCGTACATTCACGTTATTTTCCTGACATCCAGATACAGTTAGATAAGTTTAAACCGTTTCCATCAATAATTAATTCACCATCAAGACTGTAACCATTTAAATTTTAAAATCACATCAAGACATGATAAGCTGTATACGTCTATTGCGCAGCATTTGCAAATACTCGAAGATGTAATTTTAAAACGCTCCAGATATTTACCGAAGCCAGTTAAGAGTCGACTTATATAAAAATTTAAATTTAATAGTTTCTTTAATGTAATTCATTCCCTAATATCTTTTAATAATTGATACGTTAATTACTCCGACTGGTCCGCGTGTCTCGTCGTGTATTTAAAATTATCGTTCCAATGAGACTTTTAAAATTCGTAATATTAACAGTATTATCGTATTTTAAATTTACGTTAAATCTTTCCTCGTTAAATCGATCTAAAATGTAACAGCGAGTTATAAACGATAATCTGAACATTTTAAATTCTATTAACAACTGGAGCTGTCGACACGGTTCTATATAGAGAATCAACACACGGAGTAGCAATTTTATTTGAGCTTCTAAAATCTTATTATTCGTAGCGGAAACGCTTAATTCGATTAATATATACACGATGGAATAAGCGCATTAATGTTTCTTTAAAACATTTCTATTTATTTCATCGAAACGAAATTTATTTCAGGTATCCGGCGATGCGCAAACTATGAAACTTTCTAAAAGAATATTATTATATAATTTCGATTCGAATAAACACTTTCATTTATATTCGTCCGGGTTTTTTTTTTTGAAGATCCGACGAAAATCGCTCTCAAGTGTCGAAAATTATTTATTGGACATTTTTCGAGTAGATTTAAAAATGTCTGTTCTCTTTTATTAGCGTATAAAAAATAAATAAATAAATAAATAAATATATATATATATTTCCTACAAAATATGCGTCAAAATTCTAAAACGATATTCGCGTAAGAATTATACCCTAATACAAAACTGCCTTCGTTCCAAGTAAATATTTTCACCCTCCACGACATTCATAAATTTCCCTATTTACTAGCTTAATGGCTCACCCTTTTATAATATATATATATATATATATATATATATATATATATATATATATATATACGTTAGCATCTCGTATTCAATACCTCAACAACAACAACAACAACAACTAAGCCAAAATTAATAATTCACCCTCGTGTCTTCACTTCTTATTCGAGATATATATATATATATATATATATATATATATATATATATATATATATATATATATATATATATATATATATCTGTGTATTTTTTATGAATGGAAAGTGCTGTTGGTTGGTTGATTTATTATTAACGCTTCAAAGTCAAAAAGGGAGAATTCTCGTAATGCTCCCTTTTATATTTACTCCTCGTTAAAGGTTTTTCTCGTGTCGTAGAAATATTCGTTATTATTATTTCTAACTATATTCATTCGACTCCTGAAGTTCGCTTCAACATCGAATTATACCTTTCATCATAATCGTCATCCGATTCCACAAATCCCTGCCGACTGATTCTCCCTTAAGCTCCATCGTCGCGGCTGTTCTTTTATTTCTTACCGATGCGAATAGTTGTTGTTGTTGTTGTTTAAATATTTTATTTTCTATTCAACTTTATTTTTTATTTCCGACACATCGGATTCCGTTATAAATTTAATTTGATCAGCGTTGTTTAACGCATTCACTGATTATTATATAAAACTGTTTTTTCCTTCCGCTATTTTTTGTAATATCGTTAAACTAACCCTACAATCTATAATGTTACTAATAAGTAACAAATTCTACTTCAAAATGTCATTAAGCTTTACGCATTACACTGTTGAATAGATCTAAATTCGGTAGAAAACTTTTATCAAACGGCAATATCGTGTTTTTAACTATATAAGTTTAAATGTAATTATCCGTTTTAACTATAAATTTTTAACTATATGATGTTTTATTACGATTCGCGAAAAATACATTTTTTTTTTTAATATTTTTGTGTACTATTTAATGAATAACGTTGCGTATGTGTAATAACGTCGTTTTCGAAACACCCTATAAGTATTTGATATGATTGCGTAATATTAGTTTCGAATTATCGTAGAAGAATACATTTAATTAGAGTAATTTTTTTATTAAAAAATATCAAATTTGTACGCTGTATATTTTATTTTTACACGTCGCCTATTAAGCCATTATCGAGTGGTCGTAAAAAAATAAAATATAAAAATATACACCGTTTACAAAAAAAAAAAAAATAAAAAAAATAAAGAAAACAGAAAAGAAAATATAAATATGTAAAATATTACAAATAAAAATATAGCCGACTGAAAAAAAACCGATTAATTATAAAAAAAAAAACGATAACGAATATGGTAAACAACACAATCAACAAATTGGCGATATAAAATTTATACATAAACAATAAACAATCACGCTTAATAACCGGGGGATGTTAAAAAATGTTTGTCTAATATAAAATTATTTAAATTTGTAATATAGTTCTTAATAAAATTAATTCTTCGTCAAAGTTTATCGTTAATTATTTTTATCGCTTTCTTTTATTATCTTCATCGTTGTTCATAGACGAATTTAAACTTTCTTTAAAACCTTATTAGGAATATGTTTCTTCTGTGTATATATATATATATATTTTTTTTTCGATTTAATTACTCCCGATTATTTGTAATGTATACGCGTTATTCTTTCTAAATCTACGTAATATTATATTTTTATTATCCGATGATTCTAGATTATTTTCAGTATGTTTATATAAATATTTTTAAAATTCAGACATTCACGTCAACCTGAAAATATACAATTTTGTTAGCATTAAAAGTTCGTGTACCGGTAATCTCGACTAGAAGGACTAATCTATTTCGAATTGTTCATATTTTCTTCGACTGATAATTCTGAAAATTATTAATTTACTATATTGTTACGTTTCTCTTAGAATTATTTTCGAATATTATCCGATTTCCTTAAAATAAGTTTAATTTTAAAATAATTCTAAATACTCTTAAACAATTTCGATACATCGGATTCTACGCGTACTAAGATGACCGCTACTTTTGTAAAAAGGTCATTTTGCCTGCGTGACCAGATTCAAGTTACCCCGCTGCTAGTCCTGCAGAGCGGTACCAAGTAAAAATAAAAATTATAAATTGCAATAGTTTACTTTATTTAAAAACAATTTTAATAGATAGAAACTATTTAATATTTTTAAATCTAATTAGCGAGAAACTTTAATAAATTAATTATCGTCTATCATATATCGTATAACCGAAGTAGCCCCGTCCGCTGTGATGTTTTATTACAGCTCAACTAATTTAGTATTGTGCGTTTCGAAATGAACTAATTAAAAATATTTTATCAATACGAAAAGAAAAAATGGATATAATCGAATATGATTGCAGACTGACACATCATTTACGTACTAAAGATAATCTACCTAAACGACAATACCCTGCAATTTTTCATAAAATGTTTATAAGCATAAATCATTCCGAATATTTCAGCGAATGCAAAAAGTAGATTCAAGATACTAAAGAAATTACAATTACTCCAACTAATAAACACGAAGGGCGTCGCAATTAGAAATAAGAGTTTTCGATGTCTCTTTCGGACAAACGAAACACGTGTTGATGAAATACAACTAAAAAACCAGTTAATTCTAACACTAATACCAGACGATTTTAGCGATAAGTCATCTTCGTACCGAAATATTTCCGCGGTTGATGATAATTTAAAAACAGGATTCTAGGAAATTTTCAGGTTGCATTGTCTTATTTATACAATACCCGCCACAACAGTGTCAAACGTTCATCAGCATTAAAACGTGATTAAAAGTTTTGCACACAATCCAGCCGCGAACCAGAATGAATAATTTGTCACTTTTTGCGATTGGAAAGCAGTCGTGCAATAAATGTTTTTCTCTGTATATGAGCGATGCGGTGACATAATTGCTGAAGCAGTATCAACCCGGAGCTTGACCGTTCGATGCCAGTTAGTTGCGTAAAATTTTTCATCAAGGCGATACCATCCCACTCATTATACGGTCGTATGAACGCATACAATACTTGTTAATAATGTAATACCTTAATGCATACTACTTATTTATCACAAAAAAGTGAAATGTAATAGAACATCTAATTCGATATTCGGAATTCATATTATTTCTATGTTCATGTATCGATAAATCTGATTCTCGCGCTAAATAGCCCGCTGTCTAATAACTTCATTGGCCAATAGTCACGTGCAGAACCACACGGACATATTCATCGACTATTGTTTACAAGGTATAATGTTCTGTCTCGTCTGAATTTTTCCACGATTCCGCATACTGGCACAACTTCCACAGTTTTACACCGTATGTGCGTATCGGGATAATGAACTGACGGCGTAGAATATATTTCTATAAGTAATTAGCTTTAAAAAAAAAGCGGATGTTAATATCTGCTGATAGAAGCTGAACAGGTTCTTCTACAATCTACTTAAAGTGCATAATTTTGGGAACTTTAAATTAACGTTAAATGGTTGAATTTAGTTCTAATTATTGAGTTTTACCATTTTTTTACTGGGAAATAAAAACCATCACGGCGTATCCGAAAGTCCGCGTATAAAATATTAAATTATTATTATTGTTGTCGTTATTGTATTTCCCGATCGTTTTTTCCAGCTCCGCCTAAGTTCGTTGTGACTCCGGAAGAGATTATTTACGTAAACATCGGCGACGGAGTAATTTTAAGTTGTCAAGCCGAAGGTACACCGACACCGGAAATAATTTGGTACAAAGATGAAAAGGTCGTCAATCCGACTTTATCGACCGCAGTTCTTAACGACGGTACCGAATTGCGCATATCCAATATCAAACGCGACGATATCGGCGACTATACTTGCATCGCTAGAAATGGAGAAGGTCGCATCAGTCATACAGCTCGTGTCGTCGTCGCAGGTACTAGTTTATAATCGCCATGATCAGATAACGAATTATCGTTTAAATGTTAAAAGACGCTATTTCGATAAGAAGATAATTTATTAAAGACAGGGATCGGATAATTCCAAAGCGACTTACGATTCGGAAATCTGGAGTGTATAAAACTTACAGATGATGCCGGTCGAATTGACACGCTTGAAATGTGAGTTTATAGGAGGGCGTTTATCTTGGATAACGCACCGAACAAATGAGTTCATATTGGATGATTGAGAATTAACATGAGTGCAATAGAAGTTTTTGGATACATAACGAGTAAAACACAATCTCATACTATCCTACAAGAAATACCGAAAGCATATAGAAACTAAGAAAGGTGTCCTTTTCCGCAAAACAAAAAACTGAACTCGCACTGGTTGCAGCTACGAGAATGACAGCATGTCGGGAAGAGTACGATTTTGTGTTGATGCCACATGATGTCAACAAATACCAGAGGACATAGAAGAAGAAAGGAAAGGGGGGAGGAAAATACTCGAATTTTATTGTTATTATTATTATTTATACCCGAATTTTAAAATTGTTGTATACGCGCTAACGTTTCTATCGTGTATAATAGATATTTTTGTGTATATATATATATATATATATTTTAAAAATAAAGATACGATCTTAACTCATTGAAATTAAACAAGTATCAAATTTAGTAAAGTGTAGCTTACTAACAAGATATCATCCTGTTAAGCAGCTAATGGGTTTGACCATAACCATGAAAATTAGTTTATATTAAATTTATCTAATAGATTTAATGATTTCATAATAAGTCTGCCGGGTGGCGTCTTAAAAGACGCCTAATGTCTTGACTAGTATCTAGTAAATTGATAGCTTCCACATTGACATGTTGGTGTAGCCTCTTCTTGTGTGCTGTAGCGAATTTTCTAATCTCCTCGTTTACAAGCGGGATGTGCAAGTCTCGATGAATATCATCATTTATCGAATAACGGCGTACATTGACAATTACTCTTATTATTAAGCTTTGTCTAGCTTGGATCTTTGCTTTAGAAGACCTGCTGGTACAGTCCCATAACTGCAGACCATAAATCCATATTGGCTTTATGATTTGCCGATGCAGTAGACATTTGTACCTTACGTCTATAGGCGATTTCCGTCGAATAAGCCGATATAACGGTTGAGTTTTTTTCTTTATCTGTTTACATTTCATTCTAGCATGTATTTCCAAGGTCAGCCGCTTATCCAATATCAAGGTACTTGACTGAGTCGACTTGTGGAACAGGTTTACCTCCTAAGTGCACTAATGTATATCTGTTCGTCGGCCATTGCACTTTGTTCGAAGAGTTTTGCAATTTATTTTCAGCTTCAGAATGACTACTGCTAACGGCTAATATAGCTGTATCGTCGGCGAATGTATCGTCGTTTGCGTATCCGTTGGTAAGTCTTCTGTGTATAGAAGATACAAAATTGGACCGAGAACGCTTCCCTTCGGTACCCCAGCTTCTATGTTGTAGGATGCGGAAGTAGCGTTTTCTTACTCTACTTTAAATTGTCGTTCTGATAAATAAGACACGAGCAAACGGCAGATGTTACCTGGCAGAATTCGGCTAATTTATAGGTCAGCCCATCGTGCCATACCTTGTCGAAAGCTTGCGCTACCTCTAAGAAGACGGCCGGAAATATTTTTTTTCCTCGAATGCTCTATATCGTTGTAATCCTGTGCACTTGATCAATTGTGGAGTGCTTCCGTCGAAATCCAAATTTATGTACTGGTATATACTGTTCAACCATAGGTAATAGTCGTTTGAGTGATAATTTCTCGAATAACTTTGATGTAGTTGGCAATAATGAAATTGGTCTGTACGACCCTCTATCAGTGTCTGGTTTGTTATGTTTTTTTACCATAATGATTTGCGCTATTTTGAAACAGCATGGGATGTATTCTAATATGAAATCGTAATTTCATCGTGGATCTTGGGAGTAGTTCACCATTTATGCTTTTTTTTTTCACTTATAGCGATCGTCTACCTTCGACTTTTAACATCATACCATATCTTTTCCGAAACCCATATTGATTTTTAGGAGGTAGTTCAAATTTAGTTTAGATGCCATTCTAATCTCGATTTTATTACTAATACAAGTTAATAATGTTATAGGTCGTTAGTTTTTCTTATCCGGTTTTAAGATAGGGCAAACTATATGCGGTTTCCATTCTTTCGGTATTTATGCATGTTCTAGTGAATCATTATAAAATTTTTGTTCATAATTGCTCAGTTCCAGTTGGTAATTCTTGAGTCCTACTGCAGTGTTTTTGTTGTGTTTCAAGCTGTATTATAATTCGTTTTTGTTGTGTTTCAAGCTGTATTATAATTCGTTATTGTGATATAGGAGTTCTGAAAACTTGATCGTTATGCTGATTTGTTAGTGGAATATTACTATCATTGTTGCTGATGTATTCGTATTGTTCAAAGGTTTTATCCGAGATGTATATCAATGTTTTTATTTTGATCAACAGATGTAGCGCTACATATTTATTTTTGTTTGCGCCAAATGTGTATAAAGTTACATTTTGGGTGTAATACTTCTGCAGTATTCGACCCAAGCTTCTATTTTGTTTTTTAATTAATTTTTCCGTTTTACCCTGTTCCGAGGCGAATTTATTGTAATTACTTATTGTGGGATATCGGTTAAACTCAGCTTAATCGTCAGGTTAACCGTCTGTTCTTTATCTGGTAAAGCAATGTTTTCTTTTCTTCAACCCTACTTCGCTTGCGATTTTATCAATCCATTTAATACGTCCTTTTTTCCTCCAGCGCCACATCTCAAAAGTATCCAGTTTTCGAATATTTCGTCACAATACAGTGTTACCGGCCAAATATAGCTTTTTAAAGCGCGCGTACGCAGATTCTTCGGCATTGTTTTATTTTCAGACTTTATTTTATTTTTATGTTCACTTGATAATAATAACTTAGCCGAAAAGCATTTTTTGTTAAAAAAAAGTTTAACGATTTAAACTCATTTCTCGTTGTTTACAAATAAATAATTTTTATACTGTAAGCCGCGCATTGTTTGTAGTTGAATATTTTTTCTTAGCCCGTTTAAATTTCTTCACTATCTAATTCATTTTTGGGTTGCATAAATGTGTATATATATATATATGTATTGTGTGTGTATACATATATACATGGATGTAGTCGGGTGCATTTAAATACATTTAATTTTTAACTTTAAAATCTTTTAACATATAACATAACTCCTCCCCCCCGGTCAAAATATAATAATGTAAAAGAATTTATAGGAAATTAGCTTGCTCGAATATGATTTTTATTTTTAATTTTGTTTTTACGTTAGGTTTACCCATTAAAACTGATAATATAAAAATTAGATAAAATTATAGTAATTAAATCGTTAAGTTACAATCACGAATGTACTTTATAGACAAATGCAAATACGAGTAGTATTTGATTTGATTGTATAATGTATCACTGGATGATGGATGATAATGAGAACATCCCGAAGAATGTGTTGATATCTGCAAGGTGTGAACAACGGTAGATAGTAAGATGCATGTGAAACAGAGTGAACAAGGGATATCGTAGTCGAGGTATGGCGATTACGAATGGACGAAATTGATTAATTGGCATATCTGTATGTTATAAAACCGGAGTAAACACGGAAGATCATTCTGAAGCAGTTTGTAATGCGATACATTGTAAGGGTTACTGAAGTCCGTTTTCCAGTATTCCTTATGGGCAATAGTTTTAGCCATGGAGAAAAGGTGATGAATGAACGACGAACGATCCACGAAGAGAATAGAGTGGTCATAATTACAAGCTTAACGAAGGCTGTATCACGCGTCAGCGATGAATGCTATTATTTACCGGTAAGTTAATCAAGTGATAAATGATTGATTTTATTTTAGTATTTAATTTGGAAAAATTCATATTTCGGTTTTTAACACCCGCGATCGGGGTTAACTTTCATTTTCTCTAATTTAGAGTACTCGACTTTTGTCTACGAGAACGATATTACGATTTCATATAGTTCATTTTCGAGTATAAATAATATTTTTTTTTTTAGTATATTTTCGTGTATATTTATAAGTAATCGTGAAATAATTTTAACGGCTTCTCGATATAATTTTATAGTATATGTATGCAAGGGGGAAAATAATAACGACAAATAATGACAATGTGAAATATTTCATACTACTATTGTATAAATATAATCCGCCAACTATCAGTGGCTGTCCCTTACTATTCGCATTAGTCTCGTATCCCGCATTAATTAATATGGACGGAGGAAAAATTTCATCTCTAATATCGCGTCGAAAAAATAACAATTCGCGGAGATATTTTAAAGATGCAACTAGTTTTTATTCGGTTAAAAGTTCTGTTTGTTCTGTTTTATTAAAGTTCGTATTTCCTGCTGTCATTATTTAGGGAATATTGCTAGCAGGAACTTTTTGAAGACATTATTAAAACTTTATCCGTTACGAAATATCGAATGTTCGACAGTTAAAATATAATCGCATCGATGAACTTAATGTTATATATAGATTAAATTAATCATCACCATTAGTACCGTCTTATGCTTGTAATTCAGCATAGTTCTTTAGTCATTTCTTTAGAGGGTTGTTATAAATGTGTTTCTCGTTTTTCTGTTGGTTCTTTATTTTACCTTCGAGGATAATATTTCGAAGTAATCCCACCGTGCCGAAGTATACGACCCCTCCGAAATAATCGTGTTTTTCCGATCCGATTTAATAACGACCCTTTCTTTTCAATTTGTCGTAATATCAGGATTATTTCCATTTTCCTCCAAGCACATGTCTCGAACGCATATTCACTTTATTCGACTCCAACACGTACACCTTCAATATTCGTTTTCGGTGCTTTAACGTTATTTCTTAATTCGCCTGGGTTTTTTTCGTTATTGAAATGCGCATTTTGCTAATCCAATTCTATAATTAATTTCAATATATCGCAATAGTGATCTTCTGTTATAATCCGGACAATATATACTTAAACCTCTGAACTTGTTCGGCTACTTCTCTATCGAGTTTTATATAGAATGAGCGCGATTTCCTTCCGATCACCATTGCTTCTCCCCCTACGTTTATTTCATGTACTTTCGAACGCTTGCTTAACTGTGTTAACTCTAGATAAATATTAAAAAGAAAAAAAACCATCCTTGTCTTATTCTCGTCTTTATATTTCCAAGTTATCATTAATTTTTATTGCAGCTTTTTGTTATTCGTACAGATTATATATAAACCTCAGTAGACTCTGATGACACCCGAGACTTCTTGCAACAACGGGAAATGATTATTCCAACGTACTTTATTTGAACTTTAATATTAATATATACGTATATATAGATCGTCGTATAAAAAACGCGCGCATTATTTATAGGTGGAGCGGTAATTACTTCGCCACCGGAAAATCAGACTAAATTAGAAGGAGAAAGATTGGAATTTACTTGCGGAGCGAGAGCGCTTCCCGGCAATGTTACCCATCATTGGACCAAAGACGGTCTTCAGTTGCACGAAATTAGCGGCTTAGAAGCCAGAGTTAATCATAAAAAAGACGGAACGTTAGTCATAAGTCCGGTTAGTTCGGACGATTCCGGCGTGTATACGTGCGAAGTTAGTAACGGAATCGGCGAGGTTCGAACAGCATCGGCCTATCTAAATGTCGAATGTAAGTGCATATCGAAATATTTTTTTTATCTCATCATCATTATCATCATCATCGTGTTCGCTTTTCTATAATCGATAGATTGCTTGTTAAATCTAGTTTTTCAAATCTCCATTAGTTTCGATCTTTTTCTCTTCCAAAATCAGCTTTGACCGTATTTTACCCTGCACCGCTGGTGTGTATATTTTTTCGCGTTGTTACACCTTTAGCGAATATCTTTGACTAAAGCTATCCAAATTTCAGTTCTTTCACATTCGACGTTCGTGATCCATATTTCGTGTGAGTATTTTGAAACTGTCCATACATTATCTTTTTTTTTTTAAATTCAAGATTTTTTTTTTATTTACAAGTTACTGAAATTAGTAAATTCTTTCTCTTTGCCATATCAGTTCTTGTTCTTATTTCTTTTAAGTCCTTACCATCATTATTTATTAGAGCTCCCAAGTATCTAAAAAAATATAAAAATAAAATTGTGTGTATTTGTACATTATATAGCTACTTATATTATTCAGTTATCCGATCGTATTATTTTAATTTTAAACGTTCTCTCGCAGTCGGTCATTTCGTCGCATACGAGCTTAAATGTATTTATATTAACGTAAATAACGTATTAATAGTAAAATTTTAATTAATTTCGTCTAATATTGTTATTTTAAATTGTACAATAGTTTACTATAATAAACTTATGATAATTGTATATTTTTCTTTATTATTAATATAACTAATATTTAAAGAATCGTTTCGATTACATACAATCTTTGGTCACAAGTTACATCTCAGAAAGGTGCAAATGTAGTTACTCTTGACGTAAAACCAATGAATGCAAATTAATGGAGTAGAGTTTATACAATGCGATATTATCAATGAGCTTGAAATTTTAAGAGAAAAATTCAAGGATCAAAAATTTGATGTAATTTTATCTGATATGGCCCCCGAATCTTGTGGTTTGAAATCGTTGGATCATATCAGAATTATGCTTTTATGCGAAGCAACGCAAATGTATTAAGATATAGGGAAAAGCGATTTATCTACTAATCGCTAATTTTAATGTTAAGTAACACGCACTTAATGTTTAGGACGGAATAACCTTGCACTCTGATATCCAGTTTATGAGCGCTTTTAACAGCACAACAAAGAGCCGAACGCGCTCGTTTTCTATTCTATCTAGCCTCGTTTTATGACGGTAGAGACGTTGAGCCAAAAAACAAAATCTTAAAATTCCAATTCAACTGCGACAATAGTTAAAAAGAGTTGAAATAAAAGAGAACCCTGTTATATTAGTATTCGTTGATAATTAGTCGATATCGTAATGTGACGTTTGCAAAAGTAAAATCTACTAATCAAGTGAGAACAGTATTTAGAAATACCTAGAGATTAGACGTATATGTATTTATCACAAGCATCGATTATATCTCGGGGGAACAAATTGGTACATCGAATCGTTTTTCAATGAGACCGTCGTGTATATAACCGAGCAAATGTTTACACCGGGCTAAAACTTTTTTATCTTTTATTTACGCGGAAGTTAACGAAGTCGCGTATTGAACAGGTTTTGTAATACTCTTAACAACATAAAAAATTTACTATGCGATAGATTCTTAAATTTAAGCATAAGTGATTCAGTTCTACATCTATCCTATATTACTGTACGGTATAGAAGCAGTTACACTTAATAAACAACAAATTAAACGATATGAAGTGAGAAAAATGTGGTTGCTAGAAGAATGCTTAAGATCTCATGGACTTTTAAAATACCAAAAAAAAAAAAAAAAAAAAAAAAAAAAAAAGGGAAGTCTTAGAAATGGCGAAGACAAAGAGAATGTTAAAAGAAAAATCCGAATAACAGAGAATAAAACATAATATTTTGGACATATTGCTAGAGGAGTACAAAGCTCCTACAACTTATAATCCGATGGAAAATTGAGGAGGAAAGAAACGCAGGAAGGCCCCGAACAAACTGGGTATAATAAACAAGTTGTCACCTCAGTTCAGGAGCTCATGCAGTATTGACAGGTGGATATAAATTATTGTGATCGCGTACGCCCTTGAAGCGTATGACACAAAGTAGAAGAAGCTGGTGTTATTAAGTTTAATAATAGTAATCTGGATATTATCGTCGATTAAAAATTCTTATATCGTATAAACCTTGATAATTTACATGTGTTTCCTGATATAGGGATATTTTTAAAGACGTTTATAGAAATATCAGTTAGTACGTACATCACGTTTAGTAACTCTATTATTAAAATATTAATAATAATAATAATAAATTTCTTATGATATCAATTAATTTCTCGAGTAACCGAGAAAAAATTTGAAATATTTAAATCTTACTCTTATATATACGCAAATCTTCGCATAGTTTAAAATTAAAAATGTAGGTATCTGTTATATCATTGTATCGCGAATATATCGCTTTAATATTTAAAAAAAAAAAACAATTACATATTCAATTGTAATAATTAAAACTAACGATTATTGCTAACTAAGAGAATTTGCTGCCATTTTGAAATTAAACACCTTACCACTGTGATTCATCAGTATTCCTAGTCGCTTCGTATACTATAATTATATTAAATCGATATTTTCTATTTGTTTTCGTTTCTCTTTAAGCAGATCCGGCTAAAGTAACGTATACTCCGACGTTGCAGTATCTGCCGTATCGTTTAGGCGGTGTCGTGAAATGTTACGTTAAATCGAATCCGCCGCTGCAGTACGTAACGTGGACGAAGGACAAACGCTTATTGGAACCGTATCAGATGAAAGATTTCGTTATTATGAATAACGGATCGTTATATTTAACTAGAGTACGTGATAACACTACTACTACTAACGCTAGTCCTCCTAATGCTGCGACTTCTAGTCAATTGATCGATGTATATGTTGTGTCTAACGGATCATTAGTTTTTCAAACAGTACGTTTAACACTACTGATATATATATATATATTAATTTTCAGTACTCTTTATTACGTGTTGTTGTAAATTACGTTATTCATTTCAGGGAAACCAAAAAACTAAAAATAACATAGTCGCTACTTTACGTTTACGATATATCACCGGTAGTTACATTTTAGTTGAACATCTAATACTTGTGACACGACTTAGTGATGACCGATGTACACTGTACCGTTTAGTTAATTCACAAATCATCATCATCTTCGATTGCTCGTGAACGTCGTGACCAATCAATCAATTCTTCGCCATCGTGCCCTATCCATTGCGACCCTCATCAGTAACCGTTAGACCGGTCCTACACTTTACTTGGTATATATACCGGTTTTGACGCCGTCCTCTTCGTCGTTTTCCATTTATCTTTCCTTGAATAATCAATTTTTCTATTCCATTACATCGTAATATAATTTCAACATGCATCTGTATATCAGTGATAGTAGCCTTTCGTTATCATTGACATTTAGTTCTGTTAGGATTGGTGAATTGGTTCTTTTTGCTACCCACAGAATTCGTAATATTCTGCGGTAGCATGTCATTTTGAATACTTCTATGCGTTTCTGATCCGCGCCATAGTCCAAGACTCAGCACCGTACGTTGCGATAGGAAATACCAACGTTTGTAATAATTTCTTTTTCATCTCTTTGGTAATGCGATTTCTTGTAAGTTTTGATAATTTTGCCATAGCAATTCTTCGTTTAATTTCTTCTTTACATCGGCCTTTATTTGTTATCAACGCCCCAACATACACACCACTTTTTCCTTTTCCTCCATATCGCCAATGAGTTGGTATAGTCGAGGTAAAATTTGTTGTCTATCTACTATCATTAAAGATCATTTTGATCTATTTAGCAACAAACCAGCTTCTTTACTAAACATTTGTACTCTTCTTAATAGTTCTGCCATTTCAGCTTCCAAATTTGCAATGAGTATTGTGTCATCTGCATACCGAAGGTTTGAGAATTTTTTCCCACCGATTGTAATTCCGTCTTGCCATCCGTCCATTGTTTTCCTTATTATCCTCTCTCCGTATATGTTGAAGGGTAACGGAGACAGAATACATCCCTGTCTGACACCTTTCTCAAAGTGAAAACATTCCGACAGTGTACTTTCCAGGCGTACGTAAGCTTTATTATTTACATATAAAGATTTCATTAATTTTGTATATATATATATATATATATATATATATATGATAAATATTACATCACTGACGCATTCCTTTAGTTTAAACTTAATATGTCAAAATGTGTTATTGTAAAATCATATGCCGAATTAATTTACAGGTACGATCGTACTTACAACTGACGAATTGTATAAGTAATTTTTTTTTTAAGAATAAACGCTTGATCCTTCATTTTGTGTGACGTAAGGCATTTATACGTCCAAAGCTCCTCTATGAAGGGGAAA
This sequence comes from Coronaproctus castanopsis, assembly GCA_032883995.1. Taxonomy (NCBI): domain Eukaryota; kingdom Metazoa; phylum Arthropoda; class Insecta; order Hemiptera; family Monophlebidae; genus Coronaproctus; species Coronaproctus castanopsis. The sequence continues at coordinate 63,023,382 of CM065052.1, read as the reverse complement.
TACGGGTACTATATAAAAGTGATATCTTTAAAACGTTGCAAGCAACGTTTTTTCGCGATGTTTGACGAGCGTCTGCAAATCCAACGGACTGTCGATAGGTGAAGTCATTAAAAGAGAGATCCGATACTAGTACCGTGCGGAGAACTACTTCAGCAAGCAAGACCACGCTGAAAACGCAAGCATCAAATATGAGAATTAAATTGACAGATTTAAGGGGTAACTGAGGACAATTTCCGACAGATATAATGAAATGGAGAACTCTAACCGTGCCTGAAATTATGATGCCATGATTAAAAAACGACAAATGCAGTTATTTATGCACGTATTTGTCAAACGAGAAATTACTCAATTACCAAAAATTAATTTTATATTTACACTTTATTCATTTTTTTTGTGCACATGACTTTACTCGGATACAAGTGTCGTTACAATTAGTATTATTATTATTACTGATATTGTTACTATAATTCCTCTAGTCTATTTCGGTAAAACTTCTGTACGACCATCGAATTGCTTCTTTCCGATAGCGACCGATCTCGCAATATTGCACATATCCAACGTAAAAGATTTTCGCGTGCGAATATACAAAAATTTATTCAACCGCAACTTTCTAATAGCCTTCGATAACTGTTTGAAAATGATTCATCGAGATGTCTATTAGTACAATTTATACGTAGCTTAATTTCTATAATTTTTTGATCCCATTCTCCAGTGGTGTATATTTTCTTCGTTTTTTTCAGCTCGCCCATTCTCTAAATTCACAGTGAGCTGTATGATGACGTCGACAATTTTAGATGCTTGGTTTTTCTTTTCATTGATTATTATATCAGACTAATTAAATGCGATCGTCTCTATCTGTTACAATTTTCCGACCTTCACTTCCTCATTTTCTACCATAATCTTTAGTCTGGCGTGTTTAAGTTGTCGGCCTCGTCTACTTGATGGACAACGTCACACGATCTCTTCTCGCATATTCTATCGCGACTAAACCATCGCATCCGAATGTTTCTTTATCGCTTTTATATATTCAGCGTAATTTATTTATGTTTTCATTGATTATGTGCTTTTTGTAATGCTTAATAACCTGATCCTGCGCTTTTGCAATTATAAAGTCTTCAGTTTATAGTGTTAATCGGGTACGTGTGAGTCACAATTAGTGTTTATCCAGTTTTTATTTTCGCGCAGTTACTTTGATACGCTTTTATTTAGGTACTGTAACTGGCTCGACTTAAAAATGTTCAACCTTATCGTTCTGGTTAATGTATTTATGTAACTGCAATGCTAACGGGCTTTACTTATTTGACCCTCTTTAATTCCGTCTATATCTATTATTGTTATTATTATTAATATTTATTATTAATTGACGTTTGCGTGTGTTTGTATAATGAAAATACTGGTTTTTTGATGCGTGAATCTGAAAAGGGGGAGCTTTATTTAAAGTGTAAGATACAATAATACACGGCATAGCAAATTCTTAATGTTGAGTACCTGATACTTTAACAGATAAACTGGTGTTGTATAAGAATAAATAATTATAACGTTATAAAGCATTATGTTACGGGAATCTATCAAGATATTTATTTTTGCGTCCAGCTTATTTTTAATTTATACGTTCTTTCCAGTTAAGTTGCGTGTCTAATCCTGGAAGCTGTAAACAATATTATTGTTTTCTACTGCAGTTATCTGTTTGCAGATTATGTTAGGTTTCTTTTTTTGCTGCATGTTATGTATTTGATTTTAGATGTGGAAAAGATTTGGTCCGGTAGATGTTTTTGATTGTGTAAAAAAAATTCTGATAATTGGTAAATTTCCTCTGAATCTCCACTGATATAAGGTGGATAAGATTTCGCGTTTCCAGATTTTTATCAAAGACTTTTTCCAAATCAAACCTAAGAACCGGTGGGAGTTCATTTTGAATTAAATTTTCTCGTACATAAATCGCGAGTAATAGATTCTAAAAGCTTCTTTTGTTTCTCGAAACCAAACTGTAAGGGATCCAAAAGTTTTGAATTTTTTAACTGTCTTATTAATTAATTATTATTTTTCGAGTAGTTTACATAATATGTTTGTAAGATTAGTCTATAGCTATTCGAGTCTGAAATATTTCATTTGTTTTTGTATATATTTGAAGTGATCTTCTTTCGGACCCTGCTGAAAAGACTGTGTTTGTCATATTGAATCGAAGAAGTATAAAATGACTTGTTTATACGTAGAATTAAGATATTTTATCATATTCATTTTTAAATGTTATTTCATTTTCATTCATCGATTGACGTCTATATTTAGACAGTAGAATGTTTTTTACTTTTATTTAATAAGCTACAATGCTTCTGACCACCATGCAACATAATACTCTTAGCATGGGCTTTAAATTATGGGATGGTGTCTGAAGAAGTTTTTCTAGTTTGCTGTATGATGTAATTATAGCAGTCGTTAGAATTTTGTCGGATTTTTCGCTTTTAGATATTGTCTATATTTCTACATAGATTCCAGTCGCCTTTCGCAACATTCTAGTTTCCAGATATGTAATACAGATGGCTCATTTTCTCAGGCGTGTTTAACATTTCGGCGTGGAAAATGATCGCTACTACTCTATATATACATATTTATCAGTGTTCCGTGATATTAAATAGACTTGGATTACGGAAAATCAAAATTGCTAACTATTATTGAAATAAGTTGGACTATTTAATATGCAATAATTTCATTCGATTTATTTCGATTAACTTGCCTCATTTTCCGACACGGTTTTTTCCCTTAGCCTTTGAGAGAACAACGCCTACTATTGAATAGATGCAGTGTGATAATTTTGACACCGATCAAAACCTCGTTGAATGTTAGGTTTCTTCCAGTTTTTTAATAGGCAGTTCGGCAAGTTGTCCATACGCTCTCGTCTCATTGTCACGTAATAAAACTAACATACTGTCACGTGCGTTTTCCGTGTACGTATTTACGTTAGATCAATTTCTACCTTGTGACTTATCTGAACTTGTTTAAATAGATTTCTTTCTTATGTTCTTCTTACCGTTTTTACATTTTCCTGCTGCACTGTATTTCGAACGCTTCAATTCTTTTTTTTTGTGTGTGTCGTTCACGTTATCTCTTTTGGCCGGTCGTAATATTTTTTTTGGGGGGGGGGCTTTTTATGTAACTCTGCATTCATATTTTTTCAATTTAGTAATTTATATCGTTATAAAAAGCTTATTCGAAAATAATATGTAATATTTTAAACACATAATCCATCGTCTGTTATTGCAGTGTCTAAATATTGTCATCTTTCAACTTGTTTTTGTAATTTTCGTTATCTATTTTACCATTCACTACATTTCATAACCCTTGTCTCTTGCTTTGTTAACTGATAAAGACTCGACTATAAATGCGTTCATTTTCTTCTAGTATAGCTATCTGTAATTCAATTATTATATTTTCATTTCGATTGAACTTTTTTTTTTTTAATTATTAATCATCACGGTGGTAATTAATATTATTATTATAATTACTATTATTATAGGTTGCAATTATTAAGTTACTTATTGAACAACGCTAGTAATTTAAAATTTCGGACAAGATCAGGCCGCTACCGAATAAACAGATATAATTCCCTATAACATAAAGGAATTTAAAAATCGATCCGACTAATTGTATAAACGACGTGTCGTAGGAAATTGTTAATAACATTTATTCGGCTTTCACGATCGCCTTACATTAAAGGGAAATTCTGTCCACTTGTCTATTACATTTTATGTTTTTATTTTTTCAATTGAGTTTATAGAATTCGTCGAACTTGCGCCGTCTTTATATAATAAGTCTTATTCGTGTAGTTTTTATAGATTTTTGTTCAATAACGCATTACCAGTTATTTATATGTTCTTTGTATATATTCTGATATGCGTATCATTTGTATGACGCGTTCACGATTTACAAACGTATCGGAAAATATTGTTTTATGTATAGATGGAGTTTGCATGTGTGTATGCGAATGTTGCGAGTCAGGCGTTTCATTTTATGTATGTAATTAGAATCAAATAGAAACTGTTAAATTAGAAAAAATTTTGAAATGCCGGTCTGTTCTCGTTTACTTGCACGATATATTTAACGGTATTGCGCAGGTCGGTCAAAACGCGCAAGGTCGATATTTATGTACGCCTTACAACGCTCACGGTACTCAAGGATCATCCGGTAATATGGAAGTAGTGGTGAAGAAACCACCTTATTTTACAGTACAACCCAACAGTACGTATCATAAAAAAGCCGGAGAAACTGTCGAGATGCATTGCGACGCCGAAGATGGTGAAGGCGGTCAAAAACCTAAAATCGAATGGCGCAGAGTACGTAACAGATTTTATTATTATTATTATTACTATTCGTCATACTCTGAAAAACGTAAATCACATCAAAGAGTTTAGACATATATACGTAAGCTACCACGTGTACACACACCCATATGTATATTTATATATATATAATAGCCGAATGGAATAAATAAATTTATGGGGAAAAGCTTCTGTGAATGATGAAGCTCGTAATAAAGATAAACGACGTAAACTAACGAGTAAAGGTTGCATTTCTGTCACAATGCACCTACTAGGAATGTTAGACAGAGAGAAGGAGGTATTAATATATAAATGTGTGTAATTTACATTAGTAATAAATTGTTCGAAAAGCCTTCTTTCCTTTTTCGCATATTAGTCTTCTTTCTTGATCGAGAGAGTAGCTGGCAAAATTTATTTCGAAAGGCGATTTTTTTTTTTAATCTTATAATCATCTCACGATTTTAAGAATCCACTATACTATTTGTACATGTAATTTAACGATCAACTATTTTCAATATCCATTTATTTGAGCATTGAAGGAAATATGAATGAACTACAACTATTTTCATGTGGTCGCAATATGTATTATTGCATATATATATATATATTCAAAGTGGAAAGTAGAGTACGACAGGAGTGTGTGCTTTGATAATGTTCTATATGTACGGGGAATATATTATAAGGCAGATAATGACCAACTGGAATAATGAAATCTCATTAGAAGATAAAGTAATCACAATATGATGACGATACTGTTATAGCGAGTAGTTCTAAATCAGAGTTGGTAAACTTCGTAGAGAGATTGAAAAATAAATGTAGGGAGTACGATATAAATATAGACAAAAACGGAACAAATGATAATTGATCGACACAGAAAGGCAGGTCACACTAAAAAAGCTAATTGTATAGTTTCGTCTATTTGAGGGTCAGACCAACGATGGAATCCATTTTGCTGGACGTAAAATTCAGACTAGTCATGGCGCCTAGTGCAGGTTATATGGGCTATCAAGAATCTGGAGCGATACAAGTCTTTCGAATAATACGAAATTAAATTTGGTGAACTGCTAAATTTATTGCAGCATACGCCGAGTAAACCTGGGCACTCACTAAAATAGATCCTAGCGAAATAGATGCGTTCGAAATGCGGGCGTATAGAAAATTATTAAGAATTTCTTAGACGGATTGGATAACATGAAGTTTATGAACGCAGATTTGACTAAAATGACTGTGAGGAAACCAGGATGTTGCGCGTAGATATGACTAAAATTACTGTCCATTGGAAACCAGGATGGTGTGGCGAGCAATAGTTTACAGATGCGTGGCAAGTTAACAAAATGACCATTTCGGAGTGACATTGCACCACATCGAACACGATGCTGGAAGATTCAGACAAAGTTTTTTGTTCTTTTCTACGGCTATTATAACTAATATCTCGTACAATTACGTTTGTTTTTAATAGAAAGACGGTCACCATCTTAAGAAGGATCGATACCGAATAGCCGAAGGTAATATAACGATCGAAAATTTAAGAAGAACCGATTTCGGTTTATATCAATGCGTCGTATCTAACGAAGTAGCGACGATAATTGCCGATACTCAGTTGGTGATGGAAGGTACTCAACCGCACGCTCCTTATAATGTAACGGTTGACGTAGCCGAAACTGAAATCACGGTCAATTGGTTGCCTGGTTATAGCGGAGATTACAAGCAAGAATATTTCCTATGGTAATTAACAATACTATTAATGACGTATTTCTTCTTCTTCTTCTTCTAGTGTCTAGTTCGTTACGTTTAATTATATGTTATGGCGTCATTATTCAGCCAGAATTACATCCTTGTTGTCTGCATCCATGACATCATGCATTGTACACCTCGTCCGGGTCGTTTAACACTGCAGTATATGCGACATTGTCTGGAGTTCTCTGCAGTGACATTTCGTTTCTTTTATTCGCTTCATCATCTTTGATGCCGTTTGAGCACAGCCCACCTCTATTTGGTTGATCGTTCTCCAACATTTCTTCCAGTGATCTTAATGGGTTTAGTGGAGTTTCTTCGTTCCACAGGCAGTTTGTTAATGCTTTTCAAGAGCCGGCGTTCCTCAACTTAGTACAAATTGTCCGTTTATGTTTATACAGATGACCTGTTGCTCCCAAGCATCTAGACAGCTTTCCAGCCAGTAAACTGTTGGCGCAATTGAGGAATTGCGCAGCCGTCAAGTATCCAAACTAATCGTCTACCATTGTCACAGGTCCGAAGTCCGTGCTGGTAATCAATGACAATTGTCATTCAATTAAATCCGTATTTAGGGTCGCTGCCCAAAACAAGAATCATAATTGCGACTTGTCAGGTACTGGATAACATAATCTCGGGTGAGCGGCCCTGTATTATAGAGCGCAAACTTCATCTCCAGTTTCAAGTTTCGATCCTATAAAGGAAGTATAGGAGATCTCGATCGATTGATCAGGGAGAACGGATCTCCCCTCGTCTTGTCCTTGGACTGTCCTTTTCTTGTCGGCTATTATACGAGGTTTTTTGTGTGGTGGAGCTATTCCGCTCAGTTAATGAAGATTTCTTATTGCTGTTGATTTTAGGCAACCTGTAATTAAATAACACGATTCGTTTAACCCTTTCAGTCATACATTATAAAATTTTAATCTAAAATTATAAATTTTATACAGGTGCTTATTATACAATACTGCTTCTTAAGCGAACTGTGGATAATTTTCAATGTATTGATCATCATTAAGTGCCGTCTCCGTATCGGAGCTAGGCGACTACGTACTATACATATTTTTGTTGTACAGTGTAAGTAGCGTACGAGGCAATTATAATGTGGCGCTAGCGTAGATAGACACACACACACACCCGGAAGAACTGATTGTAATCGCTTTATTGTCACGACTCAATGCAGCCCCGCGTGGTTTTGTAGTGTAATGTATCGATATAAATATTTTTAAAATTAAGACGTCAACCAGAAAATAAATTTTTTTTTAGTATTAATATTTCATGTACCATGTAGTGGACATCGCGACTGAAAGGGTCAAAGCAATATCCACTTGTTTTGCATGTGCAAACCTAGGCCAAGGAAGGCAGCCGTTACTCCGCTGCTGAGAAACATAACGCCAAGGCTGTACTTATAACCGTAGCGTTTGCTCCACATTTTAAAGTTACTAACTTTTTTAATATGCCATTTTGTGAACTAACTTTTTGTTTAATATAACTGCGATGGTTTCTGTAAGTGAGTAATGTATCTAATGTCATTCTATACATTTTATGTGGTCATTATGCAGTTCTGTCCCTCGCCATCGGATTTTTAATTTCGATTTAGCTGTAGCATAGAATCATATTTATTCTAACTGTTTTAAGATAAAATTAATTTCTGAAGTGAGGAAGACGTAATTAAACCATACTGTTTAATCCGCAAATGTAGCCACCTATGGCATGCTGTGTCGCATGAAAATCTGTCGTGTGTAAGTTTAATTTGTATAGTGAATCATCGTGTCCCGAAGAATTTTTGAGCTTCGAGAAATATCGTGTGATACATACTTTTTTTTTTTTTTTGTCACTAATTACGCTGACCACATAATGCAGTTGATCGATCGTGGAATCGTGTTTGAGGTCGACCGAACTGATGTTGTGGAATTATATTAGTTGACTGTATATAAGGCTGTAGTCTTTTCTATATTCATTTTTTCCATTATCTTCGACAAAACAGGCAACAATGAAATCGCACGATAATATGTATACAGAATGAGGATTTTCACCCGGTTTCGTGATCAATATGACTTGCGCGAACTTCTACTGAATCGGAAAATATTATATGCAAAATAAAGCGTTTCCGCGGAAGTTTATTTAATAATTCAGCGCCTGTTAAATCCAAACCTGGGCTTTTTTGTTTTTCAGCGTTTTTAGTAAATTGAACAGAATATTTTGACTTCATTACAGAAAATGATCCATTTTAATCGTTTATAAATTTTTTAACTGGAAAACTCTTCCTCTGACGAGGAGAAGGAGACATCAAATCGGAAGTAACAAATTACGACCAATTCACAAAAACCATAATTCGGTGTGTTAAGGACAATATTACAAGAGGTTTCAGAAAGAAGTACGTTCCAGGATGGAATAAGTGAACACCTGTATAATAATTTCGAAACGACAGGTAATGAAGAAGGCGCAAGCGAACTTATGCACTGAAGAAATTTGTAACTATCGCCGAAGGCCTCACACATTCAAGCAGGAAAACGTGGCAGCTCTAGAATGCTAGGTACAGATAAAAGTGCTAAAATCAAAGCAGGGAAAATAGTAGAAAGTTTTTTATCCTAGTCGGAATTTGTAACACGTACAGTTATCACTTTTTAGAAATAAACGTTTTAAAATATTTATCCCGCCTCAATTTCAAAACATATTATTAATCTGTCCTTTTTACAATAAGATTGTAATTTAAGAGTACACTTTCTGTTTACGCTCGATTACATCACTAAAATTTATTTGACATCGAAATACGTACCTCGTCACGCGACCTAACTATATGTATATATATATATATATAGCATCTGATCTCACGAGACTGCAATAGGTAACTACGATATACTAAAAATACGTTCAATAAAACAACTAAAGAAATAGATACATTTTAAAAGTTGTTTTATTTTATAACATTAGGAGAAAGTAAGAATTAGTAAAAAAAAAAAAAAGCATTAGTAATACATAAGTATATACACGTCATTTCTAGGTACAGAGAAAATGGAGCTTCAGCCGAATGGAATCGGATAAATGTGGACCCACCGAGCGCTACTCGATACGTTGTTACCGGACTAAAACCGGGCACGCTTTACGAATTTCAAGTTGTTGGTAAGAACGCTCTGGGCGATGGAATGTTGAGTAAAATATTGGTCGCTAAAACATTAGGTATATAAACGCACATAAAGTTGTATTCTACTTTTTTCTCGTTTATCTTGAACATTATTACGATTATTTATTTATATATATATATATATATATATATATATATATATATATATATATATATGCGAAACACACCGAAATGTTAATTACGTTTTATAGAAATCAACGTTCTAATATATTGGATTTGTCTATCTAATTATTTAACGCTCGATAACGATGTGTTTATTCGAATTAAAACAGTCAATTAATTACTTGGTGTATCTATATTAACATTCCAAAAAGACCGATATAATTGGTTTATAAATAAATTCGTGAAACTTGATCTTACAATTGCCGAAGTAAAATACTAAACGCCCTAGCAAATAGGATACAATAATGATAACGAATATGTAAAACTAATGTCGTCCCATCGTCAAATAGGAGACGTTAACCTAAAATATACCAGGTTGGCTGTTTTCATTTTACCTTTTCTAGCAAGCGGGTACTCGTTTATCGTTTACACGCTAAAGTATACTACGTTACGAAGCTCATTATTATGAGAATAGTTAATCGAATAGTAGTGGTAATAGTAATAAAAATGAATACACAATTCCCGCGCGTGTGTTGTTGAAAACTTTTTTTTTCAATTTACTTAAACATTATTAGACGGTAAAATTTGATGTAATTTTAAACCTGCATCGGGAGCCACAGCATGAAATACTCGCAAAAATATACACGCACACACACGATGTCTTATATAAATCCGAAGAACAGATGAAACAAATCCGATTATTAACTTGAAAAAATCTGATGACCCGTAAAGGCGTTAGCCTACAGTTAAGACTACGACTGCTGGTGCAACGTTATGTGTACTCTACAATATGGTCTACACTTGAAAAGAAAATCGAAGGGCTGGAAACGCTCCAGAATTTTAAAATATTAGGATCATATAAACAGACATCCAGAAAGGCATGGTGTCATCGAAGGACATCGAAAGCCGGGGAAGAAGAGAAATGTCACGGAGAGCTGATATGAGTCGGTGGTACAACAAAACATCTATAAAGTTGGAAGATGTATCCAAGAACAAAGACTGAACAGCTTCTGTTGATCGTCAAACTTCGGTCGTCGGACATGGAAAAAAATAAGAAAAACTTTAGCAACGCGAAAAATTAAGTTTTGAACAGTATCGGAACTGTATTCATAAACACAATCTAGTTTTCGATAGATCATAATTTAGTCCTAATCAAGCCCCGATTATGGACAATCATTTAGCCATAATTTAGTCCAGATGTTGCTATAGTCGGCTAAACGAGTCGTCTGTGTCTACAAATACAAATAACATCGGGGAGTAAAAACCTCAAACGACAATAATATACGACGATAACATTAAAATTAATAATTTTGAGTATGTTTGGATTATTACATGATTGGCCTTTAGTGAAATTATATAATTTACGCGCATCCGAGGAGGTACAACCCCAGAATAACCCCTTCAAGGTTGTATGGTAGCGTATTCCTTAGAAGTTCAGACAGAAATTCTTGTATTTGGGGACAGGACCAAGTCCGATGATACTATCTTCGACGTTACACATACCTCACAAACTCCGCTACTGATGATAACACTTACATGACCACTGTCTAATCAGACAAATGAAGAAGCAAAATCTTTATGGAGAAACCCACCATATTTAATCTAAGGCTATTTTAGAATTAACTTTTGAATAATATCATATTTTTTTACCTTATAACAACCTATTTGCATTCGAAATATGATTAAACGGAACTGTAAAATATTCCCTTAATCTCTGGTATTAACTGAACTGCCTGAGTTAGGTCCGATCGAGTAATCGAACCTCATTTCTACAAACACCACAGTGGGCTGTGATCCACTTAAATTTCACCCTAGTTCCACGCTATTGTCGTATTGAAAGTTCTAATATACTCATTGTAAATTCCGGGGTTCTAGACAGTTGTAAAAGAACACTCATAAAGACAGTGAGTATTAGGATTTTTTTCTATATATAATCTAATAAAAATTTAAAAAAACAGCCTCCTATATGACATAAATTTCCCAAAAAAAAAAAAAAAAAGATGAGCTTGCACGTGGTATGCGAAACAACTTAAATGTTTCGATTTAAAAAATACATTGTACATTTTGTAATAAAAATCGTTGTACTCTTTCTCCTATATTGATTAGACAACGGAGTTGTTAACTTCATATTAGAATTAACTTAGTATCTACCTTTAATCTACACTGTATTATTTGGAAGGAACCCGTATAAAACGGTTCTAAAGCCATCCGAACTACACTTATGTCGTGTAGTTTGTTGTGACTATTATAACGTTTCCCTGGGAGATGGTATAGTGTAGATTTCCTATAGTGTTGTAGTCTCCCATTTACAACGTTCCACTGCCCTTAGATAGAGCAGTTATTTTTTATCTCGGTTGTCCAGTTAAGACGTTACCGGGAAGGTGGAATTATTTGATACAGAAATCGTATTCTACAATAACTTAATAGAGCAAATTTTAAATATCGCGGTTGCCAGTACAGAATACTGTACAGATACTAACTTATTTATATAATGTATTTTATCAAATTCTGACGTGATATACAATTTAAATTTGTTCTTATATATATATATATATATATTTATATAAATAAAATTTTAAAGTGATTGTAAATTTCACGTGATTAAAATTTTGACGCAAACAAAATTTCTGCATGTAGAATCAAAAACTAATGATATTGCAATCGAATTACTAATATTCATTTTAATTCGATTACGCTTTTATTTTTATTATTATTATTATTATTATACATTCGATACGACAAAAGACAATCCATAAGCGGTTATTTATATACAAACATATCGCGAAAATAACACAGACCATATTCACACAAATTCATAAAAAAAAAATATATATACATATAAATTTATCACATACAAAAGAATATAAATAAAAAAAAATCTAACAACCTGGTGGTACCACAGGCATGATCGATGGCTGCTTCCGGATAACGAAGGTGCATTCAATTATTATTAACACAGTCGTCCTAATTCCTAACTTATAGGTTGTATTTTTCGTTGGTAATCCGCGAACCATGTTAAAATTAATTTTTTATTCTGACTAGCGTCATTAACGCGGATTATTTATAACATGACGATTTACAAAAAAAAAAATCGATTTTCTAATTTTATTTCTTTCGATCTCGTCACGTACGAGCGGTTCGGTTTACTAGACAATCTATAACGAGAGATGAATTCGATCTACATAACGATTCTAATATAACGAATATCTTATCTTTTAAACGAGTACGTATACATATATCGATAATCACGCGATTATCCGTTCCGTTTATTTCCAAAATTCCCCTGTTAATCTGGGTATTATCCATTTTTGACGTTATTCCGAACATAAATCCTAACTTTTTCCTCCTTTATATATTCATTATTATTATTATTATTATTATTATATCCTACTTGTAGGGGAATAACGTAATGACACTGATATATCTATATATACTTATACGTCGATGACCAGCCTACTCTATACACATATTCTTCCCTAAAATTTTCTATTTTTAAAGTTAATTTTTTTTTAATATTTATAATCAATTTCTACGGAACCCCCCTAGGTCTTAACACGCCATACTATGTAAGAGTGTGGAGGTAAATTTTTACCAATCCGGTATTTATTATTACGCGCTTCGCTTACGTCTCTAAGTTGTTTGTTGGTTACATGAAGGTGTCTGACCCTAAAGTATAATTTATCGGATACGAAATTCCGTCTAAACGAATCAGGAAGGTTCTTTCTGAGTAATTTGCCGAGCAAACGCTGTATATCAGCAAAAAAATTGTAACAGACGGAAAAAGTTGAGCACACATCAAGTTCGTAATAAACAACGGCTGATAACGAAAGTTAGCCGGCCTTTATTAATCACAGAAGTCGATACTAATCGATCGACTTGAACCGTTATATTTAAAATTTAAGTTCGAAATTATATAATTCGTTACCATATTAAAAAAATAAAAAATAAGCACGTTGTATGTAGTATTGAAATAACGAAATAAAGATTAATTCATATAAAATAATTTATAACGATACAATTAACCTTATAATTTCGTTAATACTATACACGATAAATATTTGTCTTATCAACGACAACACTGAATAACTACGATTTCGTTAGTTTCTTAGGAGAAAACGATAACATTTTGAACAACGTTATTAAAACATATATAAGAATATTTTTTCTTTTTGTAGTAAGTATATTCTACGTCTGACAAGGAGACGTCATCATGATGATGATGATAATGAAGATGATATATATTAGACCATGTGTATGTATATATCGCAGAATATCTTCAGTAATATGTATTCGTTATTTTACAAATTTCGGACGCCAGTTTGTTTTTTTTTTTCTAATTTTTATTTGAAACAATAAAAAAATAAATAATTTTCGTTATTCTGTAAATGCATCGCTTTCGGATTTCGTAATTTACAACGACAGAAGAAGGATCCTTACAAAATTTACAAAGAGCGACACTTCCTCCCATTTTTCAATCTCCATCGTCAGACGGTAAGCCGATAAATTTAATACAAATATTGCTCGTACCTTCGCTTGCGTAGTCATTTATACGTTCGCATTCTGCATCCTACTATAATTCAGTAGCCTAAATGTACGTGTAATCGTGTAAATTAGCGTATTTGACTATATATTAATATATATATATATATATATATATATATATATATATATATATATATATATATGTAAATAAAATATGTATATATACATAATATGTATACATATAAAATGTGCATATATATATGTTTGTATGTTTATTAATTAAACGCACGCGTCGCTTTTCTGTTAATAATTTTTAAATAATTTTTCACTTTAAAACATTTTCTAATTTTCTCGTTTCGTCTGACTGTTCGCGTTTTTCCAGTTTTCTTTCTGTTCGAAATTTCTTTTCGATTTCTAAGTGTCTAACATTTTACGCAATATTACATCTATATAGCAGCTTTTTGCTAAAACCAACTAATGTTAAAAAAAAAATAATAAATAAATAACATGATTATCTGATAATAAATCCGATAAATTTAATTATTATTAAAGCATTTTTTTGAATGTTCGCACATCGTAAAATTATATTTCGCTCGTAATTAACGATAACTTCGGACGAACTAGATAAACAGAGAAAGTTGAGCTTTCAGTCGATGAGGCGGTGATCGTGAGTTCGTATTTTCTTCTTCCGGTGAATATCCGTTAACGGATGTTCGCAATCAAATATTAGCTATTATAGTTTTGTCCATTGCTCACTCTGAAGAATTCTGCGAAACCGTGTTTCTTAAATTCTCGAACAAAGATATTCCTTCTTCGTCCCATTATCCCTCCTCGAAAAATTCTCCCCAGTGATTCATATCTTTTTTCAGTTATCATTATTCGGCCAAATTATTCTAATTTAGTGGATTTTACTCTTTGTTCAGGATTTTCGACTCTTTGTTCATTTTCGATAAAACATATTTGTTCGTTTCAGCGTCCAGGGGAATACAACGATATAACCACATCTCAAAAGCGTTCATATTTTTCGGCATGCTTTCCGTCAAAGTCCATGATTCCACTCCATATAAGACTATTGGAAAAACACATAACACCGACGTAGTCTAATTTTTGTTTTGTAAATTTGGATCCTTACATATGAATAATACATATTATTAAATGCCTTGCTTTCTCTATTCTACATTTTAATTCTCTAGTTTGATCATTCTCACTTATTATAGTTCCCGAAAACAATGCGACCCCAAAAAATATATGCTATTTACAATTTTATATATATATATATCGCGGTGGCGTAGTTGCCAGAGTGCTCGACTGTCAACTCGGCGGTAGGGGGTTCGAAACCAACACGCGACATAGAAAGTTTTCATCATTATTTAATTCTTAATTATCACGGATAAGGCAGTGGCACCCCACTCCGTATAACATCATATGCGTGCACATCTGCGTCCCATATAAATAATGTCTTGAATGCTAGCTCATTTTGTGTGTAAATATAAACGTACGAATAGCTAGTCACGACGTTCGGCAACGAACAATACGATGATGATGATGATGATGAGATATATATATATATTTATATGGTAACCCAGAGAACACGAATCGGGGTTTTTTTAAATGCTACAACGTAAACCGCGTGCCCACGTTTAGTGTATACCCGAGATATTCGTTTTTGTTCAGTTTCAGTTATCATGACATTCTATAGCGAGCAGAAAAGAGCGTTTTGCCTGGAACGTTATTTTCGGCGAGAAACGATCACGACAGTGCAAATAGAATTTCGAAAAGAATTCAAAGTTACGCGATGTAAACCTGTACCACGTCGTAATTCATTTTTAAGGTGGGTTGAAAACATTCGACAGACACCTTCTGTAAGGGATAAAAAACGTCCTGGACAAAAAAAAAAACATTCGTAACCCAAGAAACATCGATCGAGTTTGGTCAGCGATCATTCGGAGTCCCGGACGCTCTGCTCGTCGCCATGCTGCTTCTGTGTTCGCCGAACCTTATAAACTCGTAATAACTCAGAAATTTAAAAGTACCGACAATGCAGAATGAAAACTTTTTGCTGAAATGATGCTGAAAAAAATCGAAGATAAAGAGATCGATTTAAACAATCTTTTGATGAACCATGAAGTTTATTTTCAACTATCCGGATTCGTAAACGCAAGCGAGTAACCGTCTGGCCCGAAGCGGCGAAGTGGAGAATAGTATGCGTTATTTAGTTATTTGTACACTGGCACTGTCAACGTAGCACGGTGTATCGAGATGATAAACTGGTTTTTGCGTCCCTCACTTCGTCGTCCTCGTCATCTGGGTATTACATGATTTCAACCAGTTAATGAGACGTGTCAACCATGCGGTAGAAACGCTCGCACTACTGAAAGAAGCGTTTGGTAACCGCGTACTGTCGCCTCGCACGAACTCCGCTTGGCTTCCGCGCTCGCCAGATTTGTTCGCTCCAGATTTTTTTTTTATGCGAATACTTTATTACCTTAAGAGACGACGCGTCCACGAGATCTGGAAAACCTGAAAACTCGGATTTCTGTAAAAATTTCAAAAATTCAGCGACTTACGAGTGAAAAAGTGTTCAAAAATGTTTTAAAAATACTGAATGAATGTATTGTTGCAAATGGTGGTCATCTGAACGATATTGTGTTCTCCAAATGATTGTAAGCTAATCTCACGTTTTCCTCCTTCAAAAATTTTGGTCGAGTAGTTTTTGAGTTATTCAAAAAAGCAAAACCGCCCATCTTCTTTTAGATTATTTCGAATTTATTTATTCATTCGATTACGGTTAATCGATACGTTAGCCTATTTAAATGATAATGCAACTTTTATCAGATGATAAAATATATTTCGAAGCTTTCAGGTAATTTATTACCTAATAGATATAATAATGCCGTATAACGGTGATAATTATGAGAAATTTAGATGACGGTACCATAAAGATAAAATTTGATAATTTGAACGAATTTAAGTTACCGTTATTATTTTTTATATTATTACTAATTGCTTATTATTATCTTTATTATTATTATTGTTATTATTGATATTATTATTATTATTTTATATATAACAATCGTATACGTCCGAAAGAATACGTATAAAAAAAGGCGCAAAGAACTGTGAGTGAAACAAAATAAAATCACGAACAAGTGAATAAATATGAAAGGGATATTATATATATATATATATATATATATATATATATATATATATATATATATATACATACACACGTGGTACACTTATATCGACGTACACAACATATAAATATATATTTCAATCTTGCATGTGGGAAGTCCTAGGGGTCACAAGTCATAGTGCTTATCCATTGTCGTGAGAATATTAAATTAAACATTAATGGAGCACACGTATTATTCTATGCGGTGGGTTGACATTGAATTTAGTTTATATTAAAAATCTGTATAATTACAGAATGACGCTTACCGGTAAATTAATTATTGATTAATAATAGTATTATTATTATTAAAGAAGAAAAATATACATATATATTCTTAACAATATTTGAATGACATTTATATTACTTAGAGATATTTATAGAAGATTGATTACTTAGAAATAAATCTTGTCTACATTATTCAATAAAAGTACCGTATTGTTATTATTATCATAACTCGTTAATTAAACGATTTCGACCGATTAATAATTTTATTAATATTAATTATTAGAAATGTTTAATAATAACCGGATGGGAGGGACAAAAATTTCCAAATGTACCGAGGAATTATTAATTTATTGATTTTTCGTTTAGCTCCTTTTTCTAATTGCGTCTGTGTTTTTTTTTATTTTATTTTATTTTTTACGAATTTTGTTTTAACGGCTGCATTTTATCGTAACGCTTTTAATAATTTTTTGTTTTTTTACTTCGATGCTTGAGAATTATTTTTTATTAATATACTTGCTTGTTTTTTTTTTTTTGCACGTTTTTCATGTTTTTTCTTTTTTAGCTTTTCGTAGTAGTAGTATTAGCGATTGTTGCATATTTACGATTGTTTGTTTGCAGACACGTTAGAATGTAATAATCTATTATTTCCTCCAACAGATTATTCCGGAATAACGTTATATCCTTCTTATAAACGATTTAGAGGTACGCTTTATAACTTTAACAACGTGAGTATCTGGATAATGTAATTAATACTTATATCGCATCGGATCGCTATTTACAATAAAATTAAATAAATAAATTATTGATAATTTCTATTCTATTCTATGTCGTTTTTACACCCAGAAGGTGTTTGCTCACAACGCGTGACGTCAACATGAAAGATCACTTTTCTCTACTGCTGCGAGCATGCACCTTTCTCGTCCAGTGTGAGTTCAGTTTTTCATCTTATTTCATCCGTCCATCGAAAAGGACACCATCCTCCCTTTTCTACATCCTCCGGCATTCCCTGTAGGATTCTATGTACGAGTAAACCTGTTCTCCTTGTTATGTGTCCAAACAAAAAATTTACCTCATTCCTGTTAGTTCTCGTTAATTTAATATCAACCCAATTGTTCGATAGGTTGTCCAACGTATTCTAAGCGACCTTCTATAAACCCACATTTCAAACGCGTCCATTTTCCTAGCATCTGTACATCTAGCAACCTACACGTTTTCGAACCGTACATCCTTAAAAATTAATTTACCTTATTTGTCGGTGTCTCGCACCGTCCATTATTTACGATGAGGAAATCTAAATAATTATATTATTCGTCTACCACTTTACAATCGTCAATATTATCATCCTTGGATTTGAAATTTTTTATGCGACCTATAGCCCTAACTTTTTTTCTCCGCATTAATAAATAAGTTTAATTTTTGAGCTTTGACATCAAAATATTTTAGCTCTTTTTTAGTATTTGCTAAAAAAAAATGTCAAAATGTTGATTTTACGGCCATCAACCGAAACGTACTCCCGCTTGTAAAAAGCTGGCATCAAATCCTCGACTATTGGGTTAACAGTCTAGTGGTCTACCGATTATATCATCGGGGCATATTACACACACAATATAGAGAGATGATAAAGTAAAAATTTCTCATTTTATTTATTACATTGCAATAATTGGACTTAAGTAATTTATCATTTTGTTTGGATTATTTATAAAAAAAAAACAAAAAAACGATATAACTTTCTGATTACAAATTTTCAAATGATTCTAAATTTTTTTTATCATCCGAATCTAATCGTTTATTTTTGTTTATTTCTATGTCGAAACCGCAGTCTTTAGTCGACCGGTGAATATCTCTTTTTTGAAATTATAATTAAATTAAATTAACGTGCCGCGTACAGCAGCTAAGGTTAGGGGCATGTTAGGAAAAAAAAAGGATTAGATTGAGGAAAAAAACGGTGGGGGAAGATAATTAGATTCGACAATGAAACATGGTCATCCTTGAAGAGGAGCTGAAGCAAAGGAGGAAGATTAAGAGACGCTCTAAGCGAGAAGTATAGTCAACTAGAATGTGGGAAATGGAGATGCTCAGTAAGGCTAAAGTTTTATTAATAAGATATGCACGAGTTAGACGCGTACGGTCCAATCTGGTGATGACCGCATCGTCTCTGCAGCTTGAAAACGAAGTTATCCAAGAATCGATCGAATGTTTCATTTCCCCGTATTTTGTTTGGTGACGTCGGCTACTACTTCCTCTGCCATAATGCAAGGAACCCATTATGATGCATTTCTCAAAGTCAAACGCTGAAACTGGAGCATCTCGAACCGACAAGAACGTAGCAGCTTCCCCGGCCGCTTTATCAGCTAGATCATTCCAATCATGAACCCCAGTATGAGCTGGGATCCATAAGAATGTCACTATCTGACCCAACCCCGCTAGTACCAGTTTCATCACTTTTTTTTAGTTATGTGGTGCTGATCATGGTTGAAAACGTCGCAAAGAGCGCAGACTGCTGCCAGAACATATAGTCGAACGATGGTCAACATCGAATAAGAATTTAATTCCAGTGCAAAATAATCAGCTGAAATAACGTAGAATGTCTGTGGCAGAGAATATTGAATGATGATTGTTCATCTCTGACAACTGAGCAATCAAACAATTCCATTAAACACAGATACGTCAGTGTAAAACACGGTAGATTCATATGAACGTGACGTAATTTCTTCGATTGTTAGGTTATCTATCCATAGTCTGCGGATTTCGAGATCTAGCCGAACCGGGTTGTCGTTCCATGCAGACAACATTGCGGCGTTATGAGTGATTGACTACGGATTTGGGGAAGTTATTGTCCTTAAGACGTTGTCAAAGAGAGCTAAATCTGATTACTTCAATTTCAATGAAGCTCGGTTAAAAGGTAAAACCAGTTCAGGAATCGAAATGCCGGAAACTTTAGACTAGCTAGGAGAAACCGACTACGATAATCAGGAGGCCATTCTGATGATTTGAATTGTAGACTGTCTATCGGTGTGGTGCGTAATGCTCGAATCGCCAAACGTAAAGCAAAATTATGGATAACATTGATGGTTTTGAGAGGGTAGATGAGTAAGTTGAAGAATATATTGCGGCTCCATAATCGGATTAAACAACGATAAATTAAGTATGTTCGGTCGGCACCATAGACGAAATGTGATAGTTTCTTCAGAATATTCATTTTTCGGTAACAGGTTTTTTTAACGTATTCTACACGGGTCTTTCTTTTACATGTTGAGCCTGTAATTATTTTAAAACGATTTTCATTGAAAATTTATCGATACGCTAATCGACGTTACGCTTAGTATACGGTACGAATATTTACGTTAATATCCAACTTATTTCGTTACGAAATATTTATTATAATAGGACCGCGACCGGGCGCTCCGAGGAATATAACCGTTCAAGAAGTGGACAACGGTTTTATTATAACGTGGGAACCGCCGTTAGAGAAACCGGAGCTGGTCAGATATTACACTATCATGTACCGGATGGATAACACGTGGAAAGAACTTAACAAACGAGGAGGTATCAGAGCGGATGAGACTAAATATCTGGGTAAGCGCGAATTTAAAATTTAATAATAATCATCGGTACTTTCACTTCGCCGAGGAGTGAATGTTGTTCTTTCGGTTATTTCAAATTTTCAAAAATTTATTTCTTAATTTTATCGTTTTTAATGATTTTTATTTTATTTTCTCTTTTTATTTTATTCGGAATACGCAGCTAAGACGGATATCGGAAATTTTACGATTAAATCGTAATGATTTACCGTATTTAAACATCAGTTAAATTAAAATTTAAATTGTCTACTTGTCTCTTCTAGATGGATTTTTTCATCATATTACAAACACTCGACTCTATTATATATATTCGCATATTCTATTATATTACTTCTAATCGATGTTAATAATAATATTAGTTCTTATCGTTCGTCACCTATTGAATTTTTTAAATATTTTCTAAACACTCTATGTAAGTCATTTTTTTCTACCGTCTTACGATCGACGACTTATTTTATAATGTTTTCATCTTCGTTTAGTTTATTTTCGTTCTCTATATTTTAAACTATATATATATATATATATATATATATATATATATATATATATATATATATATATATTTAATTTAAGCTAAACTCTATAACATAATTTTAACGAAATAAAATTATCTTAATTTTAACCATGCGAGTATGTTACACAATTAACAATAAACCTATATAAACAAATGTATATGTGCATGTTACTTGTAGGAAATATGAAAGGTATATCGACAGGAAAAGGAACGTGTATATGAGGTGATTATGGAAGGTGTCACGAGAGGAGCGGTGGTGTGAACATTCAAGGAAGATGCCATTTGCGTCTGCGATACAGTGGATATCTGAACGATGTGAACAGAACGAAGAAGCAACGAGATGCATGTGAAAAAGCGTAGTAGACGATTTTTCCAAAGCCTAGTCTACATAAAGCGACAATAAAACCACGGAGCAGACACACTTTTGTATTTTGATATTATAGAACTAGGGTAGCTAAGGAAGATCAGGTTGAAGCAACTTATATTGAGTAACATTATAGGGATTATTCCAAGTAGCTTTCCAGTATTCTTTATACACTGTCTTAAGAATAGAAGATCGATACAGGGTGTGTAATCAATAAATGATATGTTTTACATTTAGCATAATGATCGGCAACTATTAATTTACGTATTTTCAAGTGTAATCATGTATCTGGTTTTTTTTTTTAGATTTTCTATAAATGGTTTTACATCGGATTTGTTCTTAGTAATACTAAATATTTCATCAGTGTGTATTTATATGCGCGCCTGTAAGCGTGTGTATAATATATATTACACACAAACACACACACATATATATATATATACTAAGTTCGTGTGCGTGTATAACCGTACTACAATTTCTATTTTGAGTATATCTTAAGTTGTTTTCAAATTTTTATATTATTTTCCTCGTTTTCTGGTCATGCTACATTGCTTTTCTGACATCCTTAACTCGATGATTTATATTCTGTACCCAGGATATCGATCGCAACATGGTTTTTCTTCTGGTTTTCTCCGTCGATGTTAGCTCCTTCAACACCTTGAACTTGGTTTTTCCCTTTATTAATCGTTATCAATTAGAATTCCTTCCGCAATCGTTACCGCATCTTATTATCCGTTTTCTCCGTCCAACTCTCCTTCAGCAAACCCCTTGTATAACCGTATTTCGAACGCGACAATTTTCTTTACGACCGTCATGTTCTATTCTACTATTTCGTACGATAATGTAACATCTGACTAGTGATAGTTTTAAATTGATGCCATCGCTATGTATAATAGTAAATTTTTGTATTGTTGAAAATTTTACGCAGTGAAAAATTTAGTCGGCGGTCGTACTTATTTTTTCCGTGTGATAGCTCACGGTAATAAAACGTACGAAAGCAGCGAAGAATTAAAATATTCGGTACCGGCTCGCGTCAAACAGAAAGCAATCATCGCCGGTATAGTCGGTGGAATTTTATTCTTCATAGTGGCCATCATTTTGTCGATATGCGCCGTGAAAATTTGCAACAAACGTAAAAGACGTAAACAGGAAAAAGGTATATATATATATTTTAATTAAAATATTTTTCAAAATCTTACTCGTCTGCGTTTGTATATGTTCGCATACTCGTGTATAGTCTTGTTCTCGTATTTATAATTATGTAAATTTCGAAAAAGTCCGTTCGAATTAAACAACGAGTATTTATTTATAAAGAAAAATCTCAACTACGAATAATTTAATTTTACTGAGTGACTGGCGCGGCTAAATAAAAAGAGAAATAGATTCAACATTTTACATCATATTGTCGATCCTCTTCTGCTGTTAGACTCACAAATTCCGTCTTTGAGAAATGCGTCGTTAAAAAAAAAATCACCTTAGACAAGGTAATTTGAGGTCAACATGAGGTATATCTACTACTGGTCTTCAATTAACAAAAAAAAAAAAAATGAATATCTCAACTTTCTTCTAACAAAGGGCATTTCGATACTTTACCACACTTTAAATTACTGTTTTTTGATTTGCTATAAGATCACAGCGCTGTCATTCTTACAATAAGCACAAGGTTAATAATAAAAGAAAAAACTACCTTTTCGATAAATACACTAATTAGGCGAGTTTCGAGAATCATTGCATAGGGACTTGAACTTAAACATCCCACTACTAAAATCCAAACAGGTAACAGACATCGAAGTATACCTAACTGAAGAAAAAGTTTGATAAACATAAGTAAATAGTTTATCCTAAGCGTGGATCCAATTAAAAAGGAAAAAAAAACATATATATATGGCGATTATTTCATGTGTATCCTGCTCTTGCTTTTCGATACAAAGTGTAAGTATGATGCTTTTAATGTAGTGGGCGGCTCGTACATAAAGGTTACATGGTTACACAATCACCAAAATTGACGATATAATAAAATAGTTAAAAGTAGTAATTATTTTACACACATTAAAGTGAATTTTAATTACATTTTTTGTAGAATGTGTTATAAAAAGTTAAAAATCTTTTAAATGAAATGACCAGTTACCACATGGTTGCAGAAAAAGGCGTCGTAAAGTCATATATAGCGTTATATGGTGATTTTGCGTCTAATGTTATTATGGGTGTAGAGTTTATATAGGGCTGTATTAGCAACTGTTGCAACCAGAATCCTTGCAGTACATACACTTGATACCCCAGAATAGTGTTTTCCAGTTGCGTTGATCATAACATGTAGATGCGGTTGCGTGCGCATACTATCGACTAACAAACTAACGAGTCTGTATTTCATCTTTTTCCGAAATTAGTTTTTCTTCTTCGAATTTTTATTGGTGTTGTTTACATAGAGCTGTATTAGCAACTGTTGCAATCCTTGAAGTACAACAACTTCATACGACGGAATAGGGTTTCCCCGTTGCGTTGTTCATAACACGTGGATGCGGTTGCGTGCGCATACTGTCGGCCAACAAACGAACGAGTCTGTATTTCATCTCTTTCCGAGATTAGTTTTTCTACTTCGAATTTCAATCGGTGTTTCTTTCTTTTGCCGTGTACATTTTCACGTGTAAATTGTTTCATCGTCTCTCTACCATTTATGTTATCCGTATTATTACTGACCGATATTAATGTGGGTAGAATTTTTTCGTTACTAAACCTTTATGATTTATACGGCAATTGATCGTTTCATTTTTAATTGAATATTTTGTATACTTAATAGTTTGTTGAATTTTTTCGTTTTAGTGTTTTAAAAATTTTCCTACTTTTCTAATTATAAATAAAGGTACAATAAATTTTTTTAAGTATATTTCAGTTTAATGTAATACAATTTTTCATCTTGTGACGGATAATCTAACTTCATAATTTCCGCTAGATTTTTTAACTACGAGCCGACATTACTTTAATGTATTTATTTCTTTACACGTTTAAGCTTAATTACGTTTCGATTATTTTTAATAAAAAATTTGAAATTATAATCGTTACTACTGTGCATAAATTTAAAATTAATTAATTAAAATATAAAAAATGAAAATAAAATAATAATAATAACGAATAAGGTAAACTGAAGATATTTATACAAATTTGTCGGTATTATCCGTCGTATTTTTCAACAACAGTTCATTTATGATATTAATAGAGCCGGAATTACGATATTTCCGATAGAATAAAAATAACAATCATAATAAATGTAGCATTATACAGTACTCAATATTAGAATAAGAAATATATATCTAACTATTGTTGACATAGATATAAACAGTGGATAGCATATATATATATTGTCCGATATACTGTTGCTGCGATGCTCTTGCATAATGACCGATAACTCGCTATAGGTGCATCAACATGTAGAAGTTCTACTATTCCCTACCACAAGATGTACGGTTATATGTGTGCGTGTGTACGGGCTTCTTAAAAAAAAAAACAATTTTAAAAGTTATTTTATTGTAAACGAACGGTTGTTTATTTACAGCCTATAATATCGTTGCGTGTCGTATCACCGATGCTCGTAATGGTGGTCAAATACCAACTGTCAGACAGATTCCTATGAATAAGTAAGTTTAGAATACAATTTTCCGCTACTGTTTACTTTATTTCGTACCATAACATTACTTTTAATATATATATATATATATATATATATATATATATATATATATATATATATATATATATATAAATATATATATAAATATAAATATATAAATATATATATATATTTATTTATTTATTTACTAAACCGCTGTAGTCTAAATTTACTTATAATTTTTATTTCGTTGTATCTAAATCTTTCTCTTCCTTTCCAATCGTATTTTTGATTTAACACGTCGATAATTTTATTCTCTTACTACTACTAACCATAATTAAAAATTATATCAATCAAATTGATCATGAACCATACATCCGGATGTAAGAAACGGTACAAGTGATGTACGAATAAAATCGAACGTTTAACAAGTTATACCAATCGACCGGAATTTAACGTCGTTTAAAGTTTAAATTCTTTATAAGACAAGAAGCGTGACACTAGATTGAAGTTATGAACAAACGCTATTAGGTTGTTAGCGTGACGATAATGTAGTATGCCGCGGAACGCATCTGTCTCATACGAGATCATGCGAGGTAGAGGTAAAACGCCAAATAGCAATGGTAAAACTGGCAAATTAACAAAAAAATATGGAATGATAAAGACTACACGAAACCGAGTGAAATTATATTTATTGAAAACAATATAGTATTTCCTATTATGTCTCAATATGGATCAGAATCATGAACCAACTCGAATTAGACGAGAAGCGATGAAGATGACGGCATACCGAAGATCATTAAGAATTTCGTGGAGCAGATATATTGTCTCGACCTTACATGAGCTATAAATGTACAGTGCGACGAAAGCATATCGCCTATGCTTTATGGAGGAATGCTTAGATTCGTCCGACATATAAAACCTTTTAGATAACATTGAAAAGATCGACCACCAATGCGATCTATCGGCCCCAACTCACTGACTATGAATCATGCATCAAGCCGAGAACAGATTAATCGTCATGTTCAATTTATATTCATTTTTTTCACTATAACAATTTATTATTATTATTGTTAACATTATTATTATTATATTTACATTTGTGTTCAAGCCGCCTCATTATTTTAATGTCTTCATGAAGTTCCCAGTTTTTTTAACTTTATATTTATATATATCTACATATTGCGCACAACTATATATCGTATATTCTTTACAATTCTGAAATATGTCGCATGTATTCCATACACCTTACTTTTGATTTCAACAGTACACATTACGATAACCACACAGCGGTATTGTAAACGGGTGATGGTTCTACTATGGATGGAATAGCATGAGCGAAGGTAACCTTTTTCTCGAACAAATTTTACCTTGATCACGATTGCTATAGCACATTATATAATATATATCGATAGAGTGATAAACGAGCGTGTGTGGTAAGAAAAAGCCATGCGATATCGTAATAGCTTGGCCGTTCTTTTGTTATTTTTCGCTTGCCAACGATCGACCTGAAACGTAATGCGTACCAAAATCTCCGCGGAGCAGTGTAGTCTAGAAGAGGAATAAAATGACGGCGGGGTTCGTAATTTAAATATTGGAGTATTTCTTTAATAGGGAAAGAGTTGTTACATTCTTTAAAGTTGTATTATAAACGTTCCCCATATAATTGCAATACGATTTTCCGATCGAAATGACATCCTACATTAACGGGATAGAGTTAAACTTATTTATTATATAATATTACGTTATTCACAAAGGCACAACGGCACAATATCGATTTATATATATATGTAACATGCACAGCTGCTAAATGCGCTAATGTATGTACATGTGTCGTATGTTTTATAGGATAGGGGAATCCCATACTTATCGAGATTACAGTCTAGAACTCGTGCCATAATTAAAACAGTAAGCCGTCATACAAAATATCTAATCATTATAAAATATATATATACGCACCTATACAAGCCTTAAAACACATTTTAAATTATATATATATATGCATAAATAATTATTCGAATGCCACCGCTGCCAATTCTTTATTCTATCGCTTATTTTAACAACTATTAACACATCTAATTTCTTTCAATTTATTTTTTTTAATTTATTTTAAAAATTATGCTTTTCTCTGTTTGCAATACAGCTTTTAACATGTTTTCGTTAAATTTAACTAAAAGATGTAATACATTATTGAGTGAAAAATATTAAATATTACACACACACGCACATATACATATGTATGTATATATAAATAGGTACGTATGTATGTATGTATATATAAATACATTAATAATTTGTGAATGGTTGACGACTGACTGAAATTAAAGTTCGTAATGATACCGAAGAAAGTAAACACTAAAAAATGTGAAGATTATCATTGTATCAGTTTGATGTGCCGTCTATTAAAAATATTTCTCAGAATTGTATACCGGAGAATATATAAAATGATCGAAAAATAACTAGATTCTAGGTACCAGAGATGCCTCATTCAGCGTCAGGACACTAGTTGACCGTTGTAGAGATGTTGCGCTTTCAGTATATATATATATATATATATATATATATGTCTCGTTCGTGGACTTTCAGAAAACTTTCGATAATATAAAACATAATAGATTAACGGATATTTCAGAAAGAACAGGCATTGACGACAAAGATTTACAAATCATAAAAAACCTTTATTGGAATCAGTCAGCAAATAATAAAATTGAGCATCATGTCGCCACTGTTATTTAATATATATTACCAAAATATTTTTGAAGAAGTAAAGAATAAATTTAAAAACGGTATTAAAGTAAATGGAACAGTAATAAACAATATCAGATATGAAGCTGATACCATTTTAATATCGAATAATATGAAAGAATTACAGAAGTTTGTGGATGTTTTCACAACAACATGCGAATAATATGGATTGCATCTAAATATTCCCAAAACAAAAACATGATAACCACAAACAACTGATGGAGGAACAATAGGTAAAATAAAGAATATCTATTACCGGGGTATCAACATAAATAAACAATGGGATACGAGCAAAGAAATAAAAATACGGATTAAAACCCATAAAATGCATACGCCTATATTATATAGTAAAATCATAAATATAGAATTAAAGCTAAGACTCGTAAAATGTTACGTATTCTCGATACTGCTGTATGGCGTTGAAAGTTGTACTTTAACGAAGACGTTAGAGAAAAAAACTAGATGCCTTTGAAATATAGCTATATGGCAGAAACTGCGAAATATTAAGTCGTTTAAATAAAAGCAGGGAAATAGCAAAAGAAGTCAAACATCGAAAACTGATATATTTTGGACATATAATGCGACACCCTAAACGATATAATACACTACACAGGGAAGATTGCGGAAAGAGACCACCGGGTAGAAGAAGAACAACATAGATGCAAAACTTATGCAGTGGTACAAAGGAAATACAGTTGAAAGATTGGACAAAGAATTGGTGTTAGCCGACGTTCGCACTATAATGATGTTGATGTATTCCAATTAATCTGAAGATTAGATGCTCTGAGAAGAAGCATAAAAAACATGGACATTGATAATGACGCACCCTATGGAAGTCAGTTAGATGGTACTTTGAAATTATCTTCGTAGACTTCATTCTTCCCCAGGAACATGGTAACCGGAAGAACTGAGTTGGTTAAAGGCATTGAAAGATGATTCTCGTCCTTGGATGTATTCGAACTAGCATGTCGTACGAATAGAACGTTGAATGCCACGAGGTTTATACATATACGAATATATATATATATATGTGTGTGTGTGCGTGTGTACGGTGCCGTACTTGCTATAGTGCACGACTGTCAACTCGACGGTTGAGGGTTCGAAACCAACTCGCGACATAGAAAGATATAATTCGTAATTATCACGGAGAAGGCACTGGCACCACACTCCGTATCTTCGGTGCCTTGAGTGCTAGTTCATTTTGTATGTAAAAATAAAAACGTAGAATATGTAATCACGACAATGATGATTATATATATATATATATATATATTATTTTTACGCAAACCCTCGTATCCGACTTGGTCATATGCGTTTCTTTCTTCTTATTTTTTTGGCTACACGTGAGTTCTCATGTGAGGTCGTCCTATTTAAGCCAGCCCTACAGATGAATCCGCAGATTGAATACGTCACTAGTGTTTGAATCGATCTTAAAGCGTTTTTAATTGCATTCTTCATATTTTCCACAATTTTATCAAGCTTGTCCGAACATAATTCTCTGCACTGTTCATCAATGCAGTAATTTGGCATTTAAAACGTCTTCGAGGTTTCTGGTTTTTCCTTTTACGATTTACAAATTCTCTGTATAATATTTTTTTTTTGCACTTTTGAATTGTCCTACACTGTTCACCATAGCTGCGTCCTATACATCGTTTTGTTCATTTCTTTCTGCATCTATATAACGCTGTTTATCCCCCCTTCGTATCTCTTTCTGTGAAACGTGTTTTCCTTTTATCACACAATAATGTTGTCTTCGTTTGGAAGTTTCAGTACTCGCCAAATAACAACTATCAACCATCTTAAATGTCATTTAGAATATCGCTATATGAATAAGTATCTTAAAATGCATCATTATGACCTGTTATATACGTATATACATGCTCACCCGCAAACTGTAAGAACTATAGAACTCTATAGCGTTAATGTCTCGCACCAGCAAAGTTCTCCTAACTATAATCAATGTAAAACTTATGTAATACCACATATTTCGAAGGAACAAGCGGGATTCATGTCGGTCAAGAAACAAGAGAACATATCTCGAATATAATCACATCATTAAGAAAGAACGTAAAAATTAGAATTATATACGTGCTTTGTTGGTTTCTCCATAACATTTGACTCGGTCAAATGGAATAAGCTGTGGCAGACACTACACGTAACCGGAACACTAGAACACATAATAAGTACGCAATCTGTATGAAAATAACATGAACACCGTAACAGTTGATAACTGTAAATCGCAACCGTTTCAATTAGAAACAGAAGTTAGACAAGGATGTATAATATCACCTATGTTATTTAAAGTGAACACATAATGCGAGAAGCACTTGATGGATGAAATGGCCACATAACAACAGGAGGCCGCAAGATCAATATAATTTAGGATTCCTAATATAACTTCCCTGTGGCACACCAGTGTGTATAGGGTATATTCCCGAGTAATAATCATCATATTTGACTTGAAATAGTCTGTCCGTTAGGACTGCAGTAATTGATAATATTTTTCAGGAGGAAATCTTCTTAATTTTATATAACAGACTTTCATGTAGTATTTTGTCAACGGGTTTAAAGATATCGATACAAATTGCATCGTTGTATTATAATATTGAATGCGGAGCCATTATCCTATGGAACGAATATGTGTAATTATAAAATTACTATATATTATCGCCTACAAGATAGATTGCAGATAGGATAAAAAGTAATTCGTTGGAATTACCCGCGTTTTTTCCCGATTTGAATTACATTTCTCTTCAGGGGCGTTTACCGTGAATAAAAACGTAAAAATAGTTTACTAGCTCGGCAGATAAAGCAATTTTAAGGGGGGAATGTTACAATTTTTTTTTTGTTACTGAAAATTTACATACGATAAAGTGGTGTAATTGGTTAGTGTAACACGTACTACTTACAGCGATATGTTCGCACCACAATAAAAAACGATATTACAGTTCCAACCCTGTAACAGATTCAGATAAACTTTAAACAGCTATAATAGAATTTAAATCTTGGCTAAAACGTTGGCGCTTTAGAGTAAATTAGTGTCAGTGTAGTCAGATTTGCAGCCCCCTATAATAATAATAAATTAAAAAATAATACCGCCAGATGTGGCAGTGTTAAACTAATATAGAACATGCCGAAATATAACGCAGACACCTTGACATGAAATTGCGCTAATTACACTGAACGCTAAAAAAAACCTTACTTATCTCTCAGCGATAAATTATTAATTTTATAAAATCATTCTTAAACTTGTACAGATATGACCTCTTGTTATTATTATTAGGTTGCGCCTAAAGATTTTCATATAAACAAAATACAACGATTTAAAAAAGAAAAAAAAAAACTTAGATTATAAATGTCCGTACTGATATCATTTCTAATCATAATCTACATGAAGATTTTTAAATCCGCTACATTGTGTAGTTAGTTTAGAAAGCAACTTCAAATCGTTGCTGATCGATTTTTTAGACTATAACCACAAGAAGTAAAAAGGTTAAACGCGCGATACATTTAATTATGTATTATAGCTATTTCTCCCTTAATCTGCAAAACAATAAATAATAATATCTACCTTATTCAAAGTTAATTTGCATCTTACTCAATGCATTGTTAGTAGGCGTGGTCAACTACACGTCCATCAATAAAAGTTAGTTTACATCTTAATCTAATTCAGGTTTAACTTGTAATTATAATGCCTATTTCAATGTCAATATACAGTTTTTAGTGATTTTAGTTTTTCCTTTTTTTTTTTTTTAATTACTAGGCGTCGTTTGTCAGCAATTACTAACAGTTATTATGTAACTGGAACGATTTCATTGGGTGTAACTTAGGTCAATGGTTAACTGTATCTTTCCTTCTAAATCATTATATTTCGCGTAAGGTAGAATAAAAATTTCTATAGTTTGTCACTAGAACACAAACTTCTAGTTTACAAAATAATTATAAAGTCCGTTTGGATACAACGGTTTCAGAACAAGGCCATAATAGTCTCCCCACCTTGATTATCGAACCATACGTTACATCGAGACTTAGACGAGATCAAACGTGCTGTGTAAAACAATATGTAAGCCGTTTGAAAACCCACACAAATGTACTGGCGATAAATCTATTTGACACTAGTCTAGATGTTCGTAGGTTAAAACGTAGTCGACCGTTTGATTTTTCAGTGGGGTCCATCGCTGGATGCTAAACAAGTTACTTCGCTTTCCAGTCCAATTCCTGTATGGCTGCGTGGCCAGTTGTAATTTGAAAAATTATGAAAAAAAAAGTCGATTAATCGACGTTTAAGAATTTTTATTTATTATTATGTACGTTTCGTTCTCCTTTTTTTTTCAATAATTCGAAATTTATTTTTTAATTTAAAAAGTAGAACTCAAAAAAACAACAATTAATTAATTACATTTATATTTACACGTCCTTTTCGCTGCCATCGTCGTTCGTACGATAGAATGACGGGAGAAGATATTGGAGGAAGTTGTTGGATATAAAGAGTTCGGTTATTACTTGACGGGTATTTACTAATAAATAACTTATTCTCGTGTTTGTAAGCCTGTAGTAGTCCGTTCGTAGATAATGTTAGAAAATACGGTTTGGAATTTGAGAAATATTATTCGAATCTGTTTTATATTTTAATTGCTCGCAGATCGAATGACGTATATTTATAATAATCGGTTTTGTTTATGGAATACGCCGAGTAATCGAGGATTCTTAAATATTTAGACAGTTTTAGAAAACACGGTATTTACTAAAGTATAAAGCAATATTCTTTTATATGCAATAACGTTTTTAAAAAAAAAAAAAATTATTTTACATAATTTTCAACGCATTATATAAATATTTTAATAATTCAGACAATGTACTCGTTCTAAAATTTTGTTGAAGTATTTTTTTTTATTTGAGGCATTCTACATTAACCTGAAATATCACATATTATACATTAGTATACGTATCGTATAGGGAACATTTTTTAAACATTTTCCTTGTCTAGTTTATTTTACTTTTAAAATATGCGCGATAAATCTCTAAAAATTAATAAATTAAGAAACAAGACTGAATGTAAACGCACATATCGCCAACGAAGCTGTTAATCGAGTCATAATGACGCTATAGGAATTCAGGATGACGATAAACGGGACTTTTTTTACGGGCAAGATGTGTTTTATCGTATAAAACAAACTTAGTGTTAAGTAAAAACAAAAAAATATATTAAAAGCAATAACGTTTAAAATAATTTTTTATAAATAAACTTTGCTAAATGAATATCTAATCGCGGATGAATGTTTAATGCGTCATTATATATTTAAAAAAAAAAAGTTCAAAATAATTTGTTATATATAAATTTTGCTATCGAAATAAATATCTAGCTGCGAATGAATGTTTAAATTATATAGAAAATAAGCTTTAGAACGGTAGCACCGCTTGCATGTTTTTAATCTTTCGTTTACTTTTATTTCACGATGTCGATCGATAACACAACCACCTTTTTTAACAATCTCGAATCGCTTACGGCGTGAAGTGTGATAACGTCCGAAATTTTTATTTGTTCAGGCTTTTAAAAGTTTTCGCTTCGTTTTGGATACTTGTTAGTTTTTTACTAATGTAGTTAATTAATACGGTGATTTTTTTATATTTTCAATTTGAAAAATCAATCGGTAATTTTTAGATATATATATATATATAGGTATTTAATTCGTATGTGTACGTACGCGGTATTCAAAATAATAAGTAGTTGATATTTTTTCTTGCATGTAAAGGATGTATATTATTTTTTAAGAATACAGGTAAAACGAAGCAATATATGAGAAGTTCCGTTCGATTTAATTAATAATTTCCGTCGGTAAAGAGTCCTATAATATACTCTTACGTACACACGCTTCTGTTCGGTTTGAAGTTGTTTTCATTGTACCTTTCATGTTCGACGATATTTTCAACTTTTTATTTTTACCTTAAGTAGATTTAGATCTTCATCTATTGGCTACGATCCTTCACTATATATTGTTGTATATGGTAGTTATAAAAAGTATAAAACACGATCTTATTTCTGCGTACCCTTTCATGTTCGACGATATATTTTCAAATTTGACTTTTATTTTTGTGATTATTATTATTCCTTAAATAGATTTGGATATTCGTCTATCGTGGCTACGATCCTTCACTATATACTGTTGTATATGCCGATAAATTGTAGAAAAAAATATAAAAACAATCTTATTTCCTTGTACCTTTCATGTTCGACGATATTTTCAATTTTTTACTTTAATTTTTTATTTTTTTATTATTATTATTAAAAATATTAGGATCTTCATCATTTATAGCTACGGTCCAGTCTTCACTGTTGTATATGCTAGTTAATTGTAAGAAGTATAAAACACAATCTTATTTCCTTGTACCTTTCATGCTCGACGATATTTTAAAATTTTTATTATTATTATTCCTAAAATATATTTGGATTTTCATATTTGTTGCTACAGTCCACTCTTCACTATATATTGTCGTATAGTTAGTTGTAAGCAGTACAAAACGTTCGACGATATTTTCAATTTTTTACTTTTATTTTTGTTATTATTTTTAAATAGATTCGGATTTTCATCTTTTCTAGTTAGTCACTAACTGTTCTATATGCTAGTTAGTAAACATGATTAACAGATGCAGCAATCCTTTCTTCTATATCTAATTTAATAGATAAGAATGTTTTACGCGGTAGTTATCGCGCATCGTTCTGGAACTGTTGCTGAAAGTATATCCGAGTGTACATATCGTACAATGATAGTAATTCGTCGCGTCCGGAAATGAAACTATGTTATATTTTACAACACCAATAGGCAGCTATATAATTTAAGCCTCGTTATTTGCCAGCATTAAATCGTTCTCAGTACAGCGAATTGAACAGATGATTCATATCCTGCATTTAGTCACATTCGCACTTGTCTGTTGTTGTGTATTTATATGTCGTCATTGTAAATTAAACGTTTTACTCTCCCCCCTGGGAGTTTGCTAAGCTTTCTTTTGTTCCGTCTGTTGTTCCATTTATACAGCTTTTCTTCTCTGGACATTCTGTACAGTTCCTCGTTAGACGATTTTAAAATGATGATTTTGCGTGATTTTAATCGTCATTTCCTAGATATTTACTATCATCGACTTCTTCCTATAATATTCGGTGGAGCTATTCCGGCTAGTTCATATATCGACCAGTAAGCTTCGTTCAAAGCTATGTGCAAATGTTTCATGTACGTTGATCGTTCTCGTATCCGGAAAGCATGTCAATATTTAACAAGATCACCTTTTGTTACGGTAGTTAGTTATTTGAAGTTGTCCGTATTTCGTGTCTTTTTTATTTATATTATTTCTTTTTAAGAAAAATTTTCACGGCCGCTTATTCATTTAAATCACAAACTGAAGTTTGTCCGTCAGATTGTAAATAATCGTCGACGGTATATCCATATTTCTAAAGTTTTCAAATTACCTTCTACACTGGCGGGTAATTGTCGCACGATTCCGACGCATATTTCAACAATACTTCTTTTACTTAGCTACGAAATTTCCAAACGACAGTTTTATCGTACCAATTTTTTTTTTTTTTGTTTTTAATTCGTCATTTGGTAATTATTCTTCTAGATATTATTTAAATTCGTTTACATTCTCCGACAGTTCGTAGTCAATTTTTATGCGATTATTGTCGATTTTTGTCTCGATAAATTTCTTTCCTTTTTCTATATTTATTTTTATTCTATATTTTTTTAATAATGTGTATCGTATTTTCCGTTTATCTTTAAAATTAATAAAAAAACAAAACAAAACGTGTAATAATTTAAAAAACGATAATAATCAAAATTATAATAATTAGATGACAAATTAGTATTGATTATATTATACATAAATATACTTTTAATATTACCACTGTTTGGCAACACAAACCACACGGTAACTGAAATTTCTAGCTAATCCGATTCGTACTAATCAGTGGCGCACCCAGGATTTATATCTGCACGCAGTTGGGATCAAACATCTCCCCCCCAAAAGAATTAAAAGATTCGCAACAAAAATTAATAAAATATACACAACCGAATGTATAACAAAATTCGACAGGCAAAACAAACTATAAAAACGATCACGAAGAACAACGAAACAAGTAATAACAAAAAAACCGCACTGGTCACGCGACTTGAGTCAGATTCCAATGCCGAAGGACGGAAAGAAAGGGTCATTTCTTCTTTTGCTTTTGCGCAGTTAGCTAGATTTTCAATGTCATTAGCAGACAGGAATATTTTCTAACATTAATTTTTGCAATCTATTTTTGGACGCTCCCAGAGATGAGGTTTTATTAGTGATAACGCCAGAGCTGTTTCGAATATTCTCTTCTGTTTCAATTATCATTTTAGCTACGAAATTGTTTGGAACTTACAAGTTACGCGCCTTCTTGACAAGTATTTTATACTTTTCTAAGCCCTCTCTGCCCCCGTGAGT
Organism: Coronaproctus castanopsis; assembly: GCA_032883995.1. NCBI lineage: Eukaryota > Metazoa > Arthropoda > Insecta > Hemiptera > Monophlebidae > Coronaproctus > Coronaproctus castanopsis. Next base: position 62,986,938 of record CM065052.1, on the reverse strand, counting down.
GCGCCGCTGGTATTAATAATAAAATCGATGTCGTTTATTCTCGATTTAATAAAATATAATCTTTATTATTTTTCAATTTATAATGTTTGTAATATAGAAGATGGGAATAAATTAAAACTGAAACAAAATGATTCGTAGTTTTGTAATTGTTTTTTGAACAAATAATATTTCTAATAATAATTCGTTTCTTTTCGTGTGTGCGCGTCTCGTTCGTGTGCGTTTTCTGATTTTACAGCTTAGTAGACGACGAATTGCATCCGTGGTGCTGCGACCAAATGCTCAACGTACTTTTACTCTGTACAAACGTGCCCATTTCTAATAACGATAATAATAATAATAATAATGATAATAATTATGATCGTAAAACGCGTAAACGTTCGACTACTACCGACGAAATTAGAAACGTTCGTCCGATACGTCGCGCACCGAACGGTCGTTTCGTCTTAACGTCTGCTTCTTCATCTTCTTCGGCCACTAGCAGTATTAGCAGTTCTATAGACGACGGTGGATTTCTAAACCATCCGGCGTTTAATATCCATCTGGATCGAAAATCTATCTTAAAAACAACAGTACCGTCTACACCGCGTAATGTTGTTCATCAATCCGTCCTCAACCAGCCGCAAACTCCTTTCCTATCGAGTTCACCGGCGTCCGCAATAGCTTCGCCGTTTTTATCGCCCGCCTACTTTTCCGATCTTAGCTCCGTCCGTAAATCGATCGGTTCTTCGGCCGATAGAACGTTAAATCGCAGCGGCAATCGTCGCGTTAGTCAAGAGTTACCGTCTCTAAAAGCGATTCACGAAGAAAACGAACATACATTCGTCGTATATAGTCCGAAACTACATCATCATCACCACCATACTCATAATCATCAAAATCATCATCGACGACAAATATCGTCGACCGATGTTAAATATAAAAATTCGTCCGTCAGACCGTCCGTCGTTGCCGGATTAACACAGCCGATCGGCGGTACTTCGCCGGATAGTCGTTCCAGTTCTAGCGGACTCGGTTCGAAAAATACGTCGCAACAAACTACCGGTAGCGGTAGCGTCGAATGGAAATTGCCGCCGTATAGAAATCCTCCGGCACCGGTAGCCGCTGCTCAATCTCGAATTAAATCGCCGCCCTGTATGCGAACTTGGTTAGATTATACACCGTCGCCTACGCAATCAGTTACCAGTAATAATAAACCGCTCAGCGTAGACGGTCATTACGAATTCGATCCGATTTTTCCAACCTCGCCAACTCCGACTGAATTAGTATTAACGCCATTACCGCCTGCCGGTACGTCCAGATCATCGAGAATGCTAACAGTTACCACGTCTAAACAGGAATATATCGAAGCTCGTGTTCGTATGATGAAAGAAGAATTTAACGAATATCGTAAGCGTCAAGCCCAAATGCAGCGATTGAAAGAATTGGAAAGCGTTTGTTGAATATATCTATGTCGGCGTAAATTCTATAAATATCGTTTCAAAGACGAAATCCGAAAAATGTTCCTTCGTCAAATTGATTACTGTTATCACTATAGAGCGACTCTGAGAAGACGGACGATTTTGCTTCTTTAAATAGCGCAGTTAGTAACACTGCTACAACGCAAACAAATTTAGTGGACATGCGAGGGATTCGTTTTCGTCCAGTTTCAGTTAATATTTGCGTACCATCTCTCAGTTCAATTTTAAGGTGCGTTGAAAACATTCGAGAGATATGCAACGGGCAAAAAACATCCTGGACAAGGAAAAAGTCATAGAAAATTTTGTAACAAGATTGAATGAATGTATTGTTGCAAATGGCGGCCATCTGAAGGATATTGCGTTCCATAAATGATTGTAAGCTAATCTCTGGTTTTCTTATTTTTAAATAAAATTTCATTCAAAAATTTTGGTCGAGTATTTTTTGAGTTATATGAAAAACAACAAAACCGTCCTTCTTCTCTGGGTCATCATATATTATTATTATTATTATTATTATTATTATTATTATTATTATAGAAAACATTACGAGGTCTTTAGGGCAATAGACCTCAAGTAGAATGAAAACTAAACTTGATTGTAATAGCGCTATAAGGCGTTATGAAAGTCGTGCGCATTTTTAATTGAAACGTTTATAAGACTGTCATAATTTTATTCCGGCTTACTATCTGATTTACGAAGAAATAGAAATATCGTAATTTTGTATAAGTAAATGCACTATATATATATGTGTGTATGTGTGTGTGTGTGTGTGTGTGTGTGTGTGTGTGTGTGTGAAATTTTTGTTACTATGGGTAAATTATCCTGAAATCCCCGTCGATCTAATGGTAGGAAATATTTAGAGCTTTCATGGTTTAGCCAAGGCTTAATCAAAATCGACCCGAGTTGTAATTTTATTAAATTACTCGAATTTCAGAGTTTGACTAAATTAGTGGATTTTGTGTGCTTTTTGGTTTTCTGAAACCGAATTGTAAATGATATAATAATTTTATTTTATGTTTTTTTTATTAACTGCTGAATTAATCTATTGTAAATAATGTTTTCAAGCAGTTTACAGAGACTACTTTTGTCAGGACAATAGATCTGTAACTAGCTGAATGTAAAACATCTTAGTTTGATTTTAACGATAATATGCCTCTATCTCCAATACGTCGGAAAGGAATTGCCGTGGCACAATGTATTAAAAAAACGTAGGATAACTTAGATTCAGGGCTAAGATGTTTCATCGTGATTATGTGAGTTTCATGTATCCCCGCGGGCGCATTGCTTCCATACCAATATTAAATTTACCCTAATTTCACTTTGAGTTCGACTGGAAAACCGAGAGAAAAATATCTGATGAATACAAAAATAGAAATTTCAATTTTGCTTTTATATATAGTAAATTGATTCATACATAATTGTAAGAAAAACTAAAGATGAATGTTTTTCGTGAACCCGAACTTTGACGAAACAAAACAGTCTTAATTTCATATTCGATCCAACGTAAAAAAGAAAAAATATCAGATATATGCAATAGAAATATCCAAATTTGTTATTCTCAATATATATATATATATATATATATTATATGTATTTAGGTGGGCCAAAAGTGTTGAAGGATTTTCAAATGTTTCGTAAAAAAAAATCTTTTTCAGCTACAGTCATGGGGGAGCTAAAAGTATGTTATTGTATGAAAAATTTATTTTTTAAATCAAGAATCACCTTTGCGATTATAACATTCTCGCATTCTTTTTTCGAAGTTTTCACGAACTCTAACAAGCATGGGATAATGTATGGCAGCAATTTCTGTTTTGGCACATTTCAAGACCGCAGTGTTCCGAGGCTTGCCTTCGTATACCCGGCTTTTGAGGGAACTCCAGAAAAAAGAAAAATCCGGAGGTGTCAGATCCGGATTACGAGACGGCCTGACGAAATGCGCGAAATTAAACGGTCGCATAATTTTTTTTTAACGACGTTAAAACATCCGCATGGTTATGCGATGTCGCTTCGTCTTGTTGGAACCAACTGCTCGAAAGTCGACTACGTTTCCTACAAAACATGGGGAAGAAGAAGTCGTTTATCATCTGCAAGTAACGATAACCATTTACAGTCACATTTAAGTCGTTCTGTTCAAAATAATGTGACACAAGAATCGTTTTCACACTAGACAGTAACACGTGCGCAATGTAAGGGTTTCACATGAGTAGCGTGCTGATTTTCTTCCGCATAATAGCGCATATTTTGTTTGTTAACGATTCCGTTTAAATCGAAGTCGGCTTTGTCGCTGAAAAAGATGTCATCCAAATCGACGTCTGCTTCTTCAATCATGACTATAAGTTTGCCGCCACGAAATTCTCATCTTTTCGGCTTATCAGCAGATAGCAATTCTTTGGTGGACTGAATTTTATACGAATGCATATTTAAATCGTCTCGTCGTATTCTTCACGCCGTTGTTCGTGGCACTTTCAAGGCGGTGGTTTGGCGACGAATGGATCGACGTGGACTTCTGCACACGGTTTTGATTGTTTCCAGCGTTCTTGATGATCGAGCAGGAACTACAATCACACTACCGGATTCACGCAAGTTTTTAATCCAACTTACAATGGAGTTTCTACGTGCAGCGTTTTAATTTAAATTGTTTTTTAAAGGCACGTTGCATCGTAATTACACGTTAGCGGTTTTTTACAAAACATTCAGCAACAAAAAAAACGTATGGTGCCATGTTAACTAACCGCGTATATTCATGTTAAATGGTCTAGTTTTTGGCACAAGATAGCGTGACAATCGTCCTGCTAACCTAAATGTTTTTTCCCCAGGCATTTAAAAATCGTTCAACACTTTCGGCTCGCCCTATATATATATATATATATATATATATATATATATATATATATATGTGTGTGTGTGTGTGTGTGTGTGTGTGTTGTCGTTTAGTTATGTTTGTATATCGGCTGGAAATTAAAATTATCCTTTCATATAAATGAATACAGTCAAAGCAGGGAAGCCGGATATAAGGGACAGCCGTTTATAAGGGACAATCAGCAAAACCCCGAAACAAACGTATAAAATGAAAGTTGTTTTAGTTCGCTTTTTCGGTACAAGGCGTCGGTTTAAGGGACAAAGATTAATAGACTTTCAAGGAAATAAATAGTGAGACGGGCGATACGCGAGCCGAGTTATAAAATGACACTTCCGGTTGTAAAACGAAAATGTTCACATCAACAAAAATTGAATAAAAATTAACTAAAATATTTTAGTCTTTTTTACAATTTGTTTTTTGTGTACGTGAACATTTTTATTTTTTCTTCATTTTGTTTTGAGATGTCCTTGTGTTGACATTCTGTCATTGACGCTATACTGGTTTTTGCTCTGTACGTTTATTAATTATGCACTCTCCGATAGCTTATTATGTTCTTAGTTTAGTTCTGCAAAAACTGTAGTGCGTCGTGCGGTTTTATTTTTTTTTTCTTACGAAAATTTTCTTTTCTTTTTTTAGTTCTGGTGAATTTTTTCTATGAATAAAATGCCGCGTAAATGTTTATCATTAAACGAAAAAATTTCTATTTTAGACAAAATCGAAATTCAACCTCCCAATATGCCTATTTGGTAGTTAGCAAAAATCATGATGAAAAGAACTTATGTAAAAAATGGAGTAGTACTGAAAAGGGCAGTCAGTTGGTGATAAGGAAATGAAAAAGAGAAGGTAAAAACCCAGAGGTTGATGAAGCTCTTAATTTATGATTTAGCACAGTAACACAAAGAGGTGTTCACGTCAGTGGGCCAATGTTGAAATTAGAATCTGAAGAGTTTGCGAAAAAAATGGGTTATGAAGACTTTGCAGCTACGGATGGTTGGTATTCTCGGTGGAAAGGGAGACACGATATCAAATTCAAAAAAACTCATGGCGAAAAGGCAAGCGCTGATTTGACAGGAGTTGAACAATGGAGTTCAAGCAAAATTTCCAAATTCCTTCAAAGTTGCAGCCTGAATGACATGTATAATGCGGATGAAACTGTTTTTTTTCGAGCCACTCCAGATGGGTCATTAGTATACAAACACGAACAACTTATTGGTTCGAAAAAAGCTATGGATCGTATCACTGTGCTGTGTAGTTGCAATGCAACTAGAAGTGACAAAAAAAAAACTTTTAGTTATTGGTAAAACTAAAAAGCCACGTTGCTTCAAAAATCTCAATGTAAGTAATCTGCCAGTAACATATTACGCAAACAAAAATGCATGGATGACTGCTACTATTTTTTCAAAATGGTTAGAAAACTGGGATATAGAATTACAGAGAGGTTCTAGAAAAATTTTACCCCTTATTGACAATGCAACTTCACACCACACTGTCGTTAAACTGAAGAATATTCAAACTGAATTCTTACCTCCAAACACTACTTCACTAATTCAGCCACTTGATATGGGTGTCATAAAAAATTTAAAAGGGTAATATAGGAAGATGTTGATACAGCATATCTTAGAAGCTATTGAAGACGACCTGGTAACAGTTTCTACAATGGCAAAAGATATCAGTTCCACAATAACAATATTGCAGGCTATACAATTTGTTGCTGATAGCTGGAGAAAAGTCACTTTTATGACAATTCAGAACTGCATTGTTCATTGTGGTTTCAAGGAGCCCGATTATGAAATTGTTGAAATGGAAAGTAATGAAACGCCGAATGAATTACTACGTGTGACCAACTATGAACAATTTTCAGATATTGACGCCAATCTGCCATGCTGTGACAATAATATTGAAGAGTTGAATAACGAAATTATGGAAAATATCACAAAGAAGAATCAAATACGAGAATTCAGAAAGTGATGATGACACGGATGACATTTCCTTACCTCCTGTGTCTACTGCAGAGGCGAAAAAATGTATTGAAAAGCTCCGGCGGTATTTTATGCAACAGAATAACGAAGGTGCTCCTACGGCATCATTAGATAACTGTGCAGATCAAACGCAGCAGATGAAGAATTTACACGAAACAACTATAGCGCATTTTTAGAGTAAATGAACAATTTTTACAAATATCAGGTCAGGTTCTTTTAGCTTATGTATGCCTCCTGTATTTTTCTCTTAATTTCCATATACACAAATATTACGCATTAATGAGGTTATAAGTATGTTAATTATTTACTAAATTGTATATATTCTAACACCCACTCGCTTCAATAAGAGATTTTATAAAATTCGCTTTATAGGGACAGCCGGTTATAAGCGACAAATGACTTCCGCCCGATGTGTCCCATATAAGCGGCCTCGACTGTAATTAAAAAGAAACGGGTAATATTTTTTCAAAAATTCATACGTCATTCCCTGTAAAAATTTTGTTTTATTTCTTATGTGCATTTGTATAGATTTATTACAAGCGTTTTAGAACGTTTATGCGATGTCTTCATTTCCACCAGATCTCCCTTTAAAATGGTCGGATTTTGACCAACTTTTTTTTCAATTTTACCCGAACCTTTAAAAATTAATGTTATACCCATGGACGGAACTGCCTAATTTATAAGCGGATAATTTTTGTATATTTAGTTTAGTTTTATTCATAATGTAATTATATAAATCGTGATTTTGTGGCCTTCCGATGAAATTTAATACATATATTCGGATGGCGAATCTCGTTATGCGACACGAGCTATTCTTCGAAACTACTACGCCAACTTTAATACATGTAGATTTAGGTTTAGTTTAACTCTTTCAAGCACCAGAATAGACAGTAAAATATTAGCCGGTCATGTGCAAAAATTTTTTTTATGCAACCACGTTTTCATTCAAGCTGGTAATGTACAATTCGTTAAGAATTTCTGTGCGAGGTCTTTGTTGTTTCTCGACATCTTACTGACTGAAAGGAAATACGTGCCATAGTTGAGGAGACTTTGAACCTACGTGCCATAGTTGGGCAGACTTTGAACCTACGTGCCGCTCCGTAAAGAAAAATATATAGATGATGCTGAAATCGTACTATCATCCAGCCGTTGTAATTAAAAGTATGGTACAAAGTGTCAGTGTGCTTGAAAGATTTAATCGTCGATATTATCATTCAGCTTGACATAATAATAATAATAATAATAATAATAATAATAATAATAATAATGTATTTAGAAAATCTATATCGAAGTGCACTAGAAGAAACTGACTCCGTATGAATAGATTTTAATTTATGCGTACGTAACATTTTCTAGTCATTACTTCTTAACGATACGATCATGCGTATGCGGTCGTTTCTATAGTTTATATGTAGCGCTTTGTGCGTAATCGCACGCTACTGGCCTATTTTCATCACCACCGAATAACATAATTTTATATGTTATATTTATTTAATATTATATTTTATTTACCTCGTTACTACGTATTTAATAATTAAAGAAAAACATTTAAATATTAATTTTACGTTATTTCCCCTATTTATATATATATATTTTTTATTATTATTATTATTAGAAACACCGTACGCACGGGTACACCTATTCCTATATTTATTAATACGTGTTTATTTTAATTTTAACGATAATTATAATTAATGTTGTATGTATAATAAAAAAATACCTTGTTGTAATTTTTTACTATTTTTTTTTCTGTCACATTTTTTCCCTTGTAAAGATATTTTTGTAATAATTTTTATACTTTATTATACCTTAGAACTATGCAAAGTGTTGTCCAAATTTCGAATAGAATTATTATTTTTATTATTATTATTTGTTCGCAAGAATAATATAGTATCTCGTGATTTAATTGCAATCGTCATATATATATATATATATATATATATATATATATATATATATATATATATATATATATATATATATATATATATATATATATATATATATATATATATATATATATATAATTTCATTTCCAATTGATTTAATTTTTTTTTAAGTACTACAAGCGTCGTCTTTCTTTCCTACTTCATTTTTTGTACTTGTGTACCTATACTTATGTATATATAATAATTTATGTATATTAATATATTATTGACGAAAACACGACCGTTCATGCGTTTTTTCCTCATTACGTGAAATAAGGTTAGTCACTTGCAGATGTGGAGCCGAAGAAAATCTTTAAACTGTTACAGGTAAATTTGATTCGGCTACATATGGTATATCCCTTTCCATCATCCGTTACCTAATGTTTATAAAATGTTATACAGACTATTACTTCTTCGCTATACTGTAGATAATTTTCGATGTATTTATTTTTAAAATTGAGACATTTCACATGAACCGGGAAATGAAAAAAAGAAAGAAAAAAATATTAGCGTTAAAATTTCACATACCATATAGTGGACAAACCGCCATATGATAAATGTTAATTATTACTTAGAAGATTCGTTTATGTGAAGTTTCGAAAAGATTATCGATTTTCATAGAACCGAGGAAATATTTTTTTTTTAGCCGAATTGAAATAGACGATTTGAATTACCAAATTTTATACGATCATAAAATATCGCTTTGTTCGGATTATGTAGAGACCTACAGAGCGTAAATATCTAATAACGATCATCGGAGAATAGATTGTTTACCCAAACTTAAAACGGAAAAATACAATATCAATTTTTAAAGCGTTTTGCAGACATTTAAATTATGAATATATCTATCTAATTTTTTTCGGCGTATAAAGTATAGATGATGATATATGTTCTTTTTAATAAGTACAGCAAGACCTCCCATTGCTGTACCAGAGGAGTGAGTTCCATGGTAACATTTGTAGCTAGATAAATCAAAACTCGCGGGATCAATGATATGAGTTTCCGTCAGCAAAACAATATCAATTAGTTTTATTTGTAAGAAACACTGGAGTTCATTTTTCTTTTGTTGAACTCCATTAGCGTTCCATAATACTATGGCTAGTGAATTTGTGATTATCTTATTTGGCTTCATAATAATTTTTCCATTAATTTGGTTATCATGGATATTAATGGTGATAATAAGTTGCGAAACTCAGTTAGAAATGAATTTAATGTGTCACTAATCCCTCGATGTTAATTTATATGCTGTGGAATATTGCCATTATGTACCGCAGTTGGTATAGGCTGGGAAAAGGAGTGTATTGTTATATTAATAAAAACGTTTTATGAAGTTTTAAACATAATTTACGGAATATTCGTATATGTATATATATATATATATATATATATATATATATATATATATATATATATATATATATAAAAGAAGGTGATTAGATATTATTTTTAATTATAATATGTTTTTTGATTAAACGTAAAACAATTAAAAATATTTAAAAAATTATATTGTGCAATATGTTTTGAATGCAGTCGTTATAAATACGTCTTGTACATTCCATACATATAGGCGTCCTACATATTAGAGATGTATAGAATTTTCTGCAAGTCGTTCCGATTGAAATACTTGCTCCATTCTCATATGACATTCATCTATTTTTGCTACGCGACCTATACGTAATCCGACTAGTCGACCGATACCTGATGTCTGCAATCTCCGTTTCATTTCACCAAAGCTATTCACAACTGTTTTATAAAATCGTATCGAGTGAGTTCAACATTATCCCTGTAGGACTGGTTCATTGCATAAGCATTAAGTGACGCGATATCTATCATTCTAAAAAGGTTGCCACGGGCCATTTCTCGTTTTTATACTGCGTTTTTCTGCGTCAACTTCTCCTTTTGTATTGTAAAAATCAATAATTTCTGGTTTTCCATTGTTACGACGCGTTTCAAATAGTATCACCAAGTTTTAACGCAATTTCATAAATTTATTGTATTCGAGAATAATCAGTCCTCTTTCACTTCTTGCAATATAATTATATAGAGCTCGAAACCCCGAGTTCCAAGTTAATTACATGTTTTTGTTCTTATCAAACAAGGTTTCAATCAGACTATAGAAATTGTTATCAAATAAAGTTTTTGTCGAATTATAGCAAAAACAAAATCAATACGGAATAATAAAAAAAAAAGTATATTTTACTTTGTTTACCACTTTGCGCTTATATGCTTATATAATTTATGTTGAACACGGTAGTAGGATTAAATTAATAACAAAACTTTAACGACAATTTTAAAATATTCTACATTTTCCGGTTAATGTGATATTTATAAAGGGTAAAAAATTGATTGCAGACCCGGATATAAATAATGAGAAAACTACATCTATTACACCCGAGAATGAGAAAACTGAAATCGGGGAATGATTGGATAAGGTGTTAGAATGCCGATAAAATAACTAGGTTAATGAATAGAAATTTGATATAGTGATTGCGCTGAAAAAAGTATTCATCTATAAAATACTATATTTAAGGCTTCATTCGGAATCAAAAATATATATGTAAGATATTCTTTAGTTTGATGTTCGTATCTTCGACATGCGTTTTACAAAAATAATGAACAGCAAACAAAATTGAAGGGTCGTTAATGTTTAGAGGCGAAAATAGACAATTCAATAAATTTTGTTAATGAACGTAAAAAAGAAAAATTGGTATTAAGCTGAACGATTAACAAATAAGTGGCCTTACAAGATAAAGAATTAGTATATAACAAACAAAAAAAAGAAAAAAGATTTCCAGATGAAAAGATGGAATCATGAAATTGATGCATAATGAATAATGCAACTGAACTGTACAGGACCATAATAGGTAATATACGTAAGGTTAAGTAATCATAATATGAGCTTTAATTTTTAATTTCGGTTAACTTGTAATTTCTTAAATGCTAATAATAGTAATAATAATGTCAATAGACGTCATACATGTATATTTAAATAAAAATATTATTGTTTTAAATTTTTGATTTTTACCCTACTAAATTAAAATAAATTTTATTTTATATATACATGTACACACACATATATATATATATAACGGAACGATTTGGTAATCAACAGAGAAATTTTGCTTACAACGTGCGATTAGGTCGTTTGTTGTAAATTGTATTAATATCGGCATCGATATCGTCCATTAGGTTCTCAATATATCTAGTAGGTCTCTCCATGGTAGTGCAGAATCTATGGCTCTGTCCACCGGCACCCGGGGCCGTAACAGCCGGTAAATCTAAACAAGCGCTATATCTCGGACTCAATATCGAAGTACCGGTAATGTGATATGGCTCGTCGTAACGTTTTGAAACTAACGTGTACTCCCGATGGGCGTTAATTAGCTTAGATAGACGCGACACGATTTCATAATCCGGTATAGACGGATCTAAACCTAACAATGTAACGATAGATCTTCTGAAGTCCGATAGCTGGAAACAGTAAATTTAATTACCATTAAATTATAAATCGATAAATATACGCGATTAGCTGGCAAAAATTATAGTAATATCATAAACTTGTTTAATATGAAATATGTTTAGATATCATCATCATTATTTCTTGTCGTTTTAGGAAAATTATTTCTGTCTAGCTTTCTCTATGATTTCTGCAAACGATCTTGTTTCAGTAATTCTATTTCCAAGCATTTTCTCCTTCTTGATATATATATATATGTGTGTGTGTGTGTGGGTGTGGGTGTTAGAGAGAAATAGGGCGGTAAAACAAAGTAAGATTCGTGATACAGATTAGACGGAGAATTGTAGTATACGAAAAGAACCGTACTAATTTATTAAAAATTTAATATTTATACATTCGATTCGAATTAATGTTCAATTTACGCAAACACTATTAAAGACGTGGAACATTTCTGAACAAGCGTAACGTGGTTTTAGTGTAAAATGATACATGTTTCGTGGTTAGGAGTATTATTGAAAAAACAGAACACACTCGAAGGAACATAACTTGCGATGTACACGTAAAGAGGTTCCTGAAATTCGTTATTTTGAATAGTCGTTCAATAAAAATAGGTTATAGCTAATAAATCGAGAATGGACGAAATATCGGGGTGGGTGAACTTTCAAAAATATAACCATAAATCATAAAATAATTATTTTAAACAGAAATAATGATAAAAAAAAGCCGCTAGAACAATATACAAAACTAAATTTACACACACATATATATATATAATATATAACATATACATATAAGGCAGAAAAGTACTATGAACTGATGATGTTCGTCTAACACTTCAATGTAGGAGAATCCCTTTCAGTCCAGTGACATACAATTGAAGAGAGGAGTACGACAGAATGATATCATACCGCCGAGACTGTTCATTGCTGCCTAAAAGATGTCTTCAGGAAATTGAACTGGAGCTCAACGGGTATCTAAATAAATGGGGAAAGATTGAACCACTTACATTTTACAGATAATATAGTCCTAACAGGCGATAGATGAAGTACAATTAATGATAAACGAACTTGACGCGCATTCTGTGAAAAACAGGACTTAAAATAAATGTACAAAAAATCGCAATAATGATAAATACTGTAACTGTAAACGGCGAAAAAACTGAAAGTCGATACGTTTAACTGGGACAGGAAATTACTATGGATAAGAATAATATAATGCAGCTGGAGACTAAAAGAAGAATATCGGTTGCCTGGGGTGGCATTTGGGAAATTCGGAAACGTTTTTAAAAATAGAGAAATACCGAATAGCCTTAAAACTAAGCCGTATAATCAATGTGTGATGCCGGTCTTGACATACGGAGCTGAAACATGAAACCTTACTAAAGGGGCAGCTAGAAGCTATTCTTTTAATCAAGCACAACATGATCTCAAGACGGTTAGATGGATTAGGGAACAGACGAAATTGACACACGCAGTAGAGCTGATTCCGGACTAAAATTAAAATTGGCCGAAATCAATTGGATTCGAGCCGCATAAGGTAGGAGAATTTTAGTAATTGCCTACACCCAGCAGTGAATTGATATAGGCATATCGTGATATATATACAATATTCAGTTTTAACGTTTCCTTTAAAGTTTGTCTAAAAATAGATGTTAAAATTATCATTTTAATTCATGTCGTAGTACGAAAAACACATTAAAAAAAAAAAATTATTCGAGAAGACTTACGGAGCTTTCGGCTCTGTGACATTCGGATAAATTTTGTTTGACCGATATTAATTCTTCTTTCAATAATTTTATCGTGTGCTCGTTCATCGTTTTATCTTGCTCCGACGTTTCGGATATCATGTTAAGCTACAAAAAAAATTTATATAATTTTTATATAAACTCGTGTACTACCAGCGGAAACATCGAAATCAGTCTTGGAAGCGAACGAGAATCCAAAAATAATATCCGATATGTATGGCTGGCTACCGAGATATATGCTATCTTTCTGTTTATATATTTATATATATATATATATATATATATATATATATATATATATATATATATATATATATATATATATATACATAAATACATATATATATATACGCAACAAATTCCCCAGCAGTCAACCAATAAATGGATATATATATGTACACACATATATTATTATTATTGTTATTTTTATTCTGTTGGAAATATCGTAATTCCCTGGCTCTTATCAACAACATCCATCAACTATCATTGAAAAATCGACGAATAGTACTACGCTTAAGACGAATTAATATGTACATTTTAATTTAAGCATTCTTTATTATTATTATATTAATGTTTTTATATTTTAAATAATTTTTCAAAAATGTTTAATATACACCTCTACTTCTATACTAATATATAAAACTGTATTGTCTGTTTCATTATAATCACTACACTGGGCTATTTTTATCGCGCATAATTGTTTTTTTTTTTTACATTTTTGTCTGTCTGTCTGTCTGATTCGATTTAACTCGAAACTACTAAAGCAATAATGATGATATTTGCGCAGCTAATAGTTATATTATCGGATTTGTTCTGAGCCTTACGTGACATTGATATGATAAATGGATCAGAAATTACAATAATTCAAAGTTTTAAAAAGTAAGAGTAAACGATGTATCTGTCAAATCGTTTAAAATTTAACAGTCATCTAAAATCGGGGGAAACAGTACATCTATATTAAGCGATAGACCGACTGTAAACTCATCGCATCATAGGTCCGTTCTAGATTTTTTACTTTCGCGAAGTAAAAGAAACATATCTCTGTCGAAGACCATCTGTAAAATATCTCATTCGGCAATAGTAATGCGTTCGTGTAATAAAAGAAAGAGCCAGCCATGTTGTATAAAAAAAAAGTAATTACACATGCAAAGCCGTGGATAACTTCTAGCGTATATATATATATATATATAACATACTGTATTATTATATTATTTATATACAAATATCTGATAAGATCGGAACGTATATAATGTACTATATTTATTAATGCCCAATATAGAATAATATCTGAAAATATGTAACGAATTAATTTGAGTATGCGCAGCTGTGCATATTAAAAAATGTCTACATAGGCGCACGCATAAAATAAATTAAATAATACGTATAAAATGTTCGATAATACACAATGCCAGTAATATCGTAAAATAAATAACGTACGATCTATTTAATATGGAAGATGATCCGGTGGTTAGTTCAGGAAATACGTGCGACGTGCGATATTTATTAATATAGTCTAAAACTACAGGAACGATTAAGGACATATTTTTATTTCTGTAATATGAATTCGAGGAAAAAATATTCCGAAGGATAAAACATCGATAATGGTGAATGATTAATTTTTCGATTCGTCTAATAATTAATTACCAAAAGAAGATATCAGTCTAAAAACGAAAAAAAGGTGAGCGACCACAATTGAAACTATAAAAAGAAGTTGAAGAAATTCAGCTTTAATAAATCCAGTTCCTAAAAAAAAAAAAACGTTTCAAATTACAGAGTTAATCGCGATAACATTTTGAAGAAGTTAACAAATCCTCGAACTTAAACTGTAGCCGAATGAAAACTTCTCCTAATTTCAACCGTCTACTCCTGTTCTTCGTTCCTTCGAATCAGTTTAATACGAAAGTTTTTAAGCGTATCATCGGCTAACCGATCTTCGTCTATCGCGGTCAATTGGCTACCATTGTAAAAACTTTTTTAAAAGCGGCGTATCCTATATATTCCATAATATTCATCGAACGCGGTCATCGTTTCTCTTGTCTGGCTAATATTGGGTGTTCAAGTTTTCGTTCCAATTCCTCTTCTGAATACTTAAGTTTTTTTGAGTCCGATATGACGAACCCCGTAATTGATTATATACTAACTTGTTTAAGTCGATTGTCGAATCTTTATTATTACGACGCACGTTACTCAACTACGTCAAATTTATTCTTCTCGACATTTTTGGGTGTAACGTTCGTTATTTTTCCATACTAATTACGTGCCCTAAAAATAGATACCCTCGCTTCTTTTAATACGTCCTAATTCATAGTTTTTCCTTCTATATATATATATATATATATATATATATATATATATATATATATATATATATATATATATATATATTGTAAAACAAAATGAGCATGCAACTGGAAGCTAAAAGGAGAACATCTGTAGCCTGGATTCCATTCGGAAAATTAAGCAGTGTATTTAAAAATCAAGAAATACCGAATAGTTTAAAAAGTAAAGTGTACAACCAGTTATTGCTGCCAGTTCTAACATACAGAGCTGAAACGTGGAGTTTTACGAAACAAATAATTGGACGAATTAGAAAAACTCAAACGGCGCACGAAAGAGTCGTGCTGAATATCAGACTCGGAGATCGCAAGAACATTACACGGATTAGACGAGAAACAAAATTAGTAGACGCAGTAGAACACATAGCTAAAGTAAAATGGAATTCGGCATATTGCCGAACGAGATGACAACAGACGAACCAAGCGCATATTGCAACGGTGACCGATTAATCATCGCTGCAGGTAAGGAAGACTCATGACTAGATGGCGAGACGACATTGTGAAAGTAACCGGAATGAATTAGATTCGCCTCGCTCAAGATATACAACTTTGGAAACGTTTTGGGAAAGCCTACACCCAGCAGTCGGTTGAGATAGGCAAAACGTTATATATATATATAATTAATTAAAACGCCTACTTTTTTATCTACGGACTTGGATAACGCGAAAAAAAAATCTCCAAAATGAAAGATATGGACACGAATTAAATAAGAGGCTCGAGTAAACCTGGACAACACCTGTTGACCAAATAAAATTACTGATCGCGTTCATTTACGTCATATGCCGAGCTGTGTATTATTGGATATCTTGTAGATGGGTCGTAAATAAGGGTATGATTACAAATATATAGAAACTAAGCAAAATATGGAAGGATGGCTCCATTAATAAGAATGTTAAAGTAAAATTAATAAAGACGCTTATATTTTCGATAATACTATATGGAGCGGAAACATGGACGTTAAATAAAACTAGCGTAGTCGGGCTTAACAATTTCGAAATGTGGTGCTGAAGGAAAATTCTCCGCGTATACCATGGACCGCAAATCGAACAAATGCTTCGATAGCGCAAGAACTAAACTTAACACAGCGGTTAGCTAATAAGGTTATCATTAAAGTGATAATTTCAGCCATATCATACGTAGCGAACGGAAGCTATTAATAGTACAGGGGAAGATTCAAGGAAACAGACCGAAGAGCCGAACACCGTAGAGGTGGATAGATATAATAAGAAACTGGAGCGGATTAACACTACATCAGTACGTGCGACGGGCACACGACAGAGAAGCATGGCGCAAAATGACACAGTTACTTTATGATCATGATGCCCCCCTTGGGGTAACCGATTAAGAAGATATATATATATATATAATGTTTATAAGTAGGTATATATTATATAATGTATGTATGTACACATAGTACCTCAAAAATAAATTTACCTGTTCTTTTAAAGCGTTCGCTTTTTGCATATAACGAGTTTTCAACATTTCCACATCGACTAAGCGTTTTTGTAAATCTTCAATTTGTTGCGAACGTTCTAAAGCTTTATTCTTAATTAGAAACAAATAATATTTTGTTCATTAGTAGTGAATTACGTCAACATATATACTCTCACATAGGCACATACAATACATATGGCATTGTTTAAATATGTTAGGAATTTTTAAAGTTATGCGCTAATTTCGACAGTCCGGGTTGATGTAATTATTATAAGATATCATTGTTTAACGATAATTTATGTCACGGGTTACATAGAGGACAGTTGTAATCATCGAGAATTAAACTTGATTTACAACGTCGAAATTCATGTTTTAATTTTAGTAAACTTTGAACGAATAATTAAATATAAAATGTAACTTCGATGAACTTTCCAGGGATAAAAATATTGAAGTATTTCACAGATATTTTTCTATACTTTATCACGCCAATTATTCAGCTGAGATCTAAGCTGCGTCATTTGCTTCGATTGCGCATTCTACACTTCGTCTGATTCACATGTTACCGCACCAGTATATGTTGAATTGTCTGCTACTCTCCGTATTAACATTACCAGTCTTTTGCCAAGCCAAATTTGTCAAAAGTGATATGAGTATCATTTCTATTCATGTTAATTTATTCTTTGTTTCGGTGGTCTGCTGGGATTTAGTCGGATTTTATGCACTCTTTTTTGGGTTAGAATTTTATTAGTTGTCGTTTTTCATGAAACCGGTCTTTGATTTCAGTCTTTTACGTTATCTCAGTTTGAGCATACGTTGAATTCCTCTCGATTGAGCAGTCATTATCCGATATTATATTCCGGTATAAATAGATAATCCTACCGCCATTTATTCGAAACTCTTTGTTACTGGACGACTAACATCGTCCGAAGTGACTTCTAAGCCCAAGCTGAACAACTCTATTTTGCTGCTGTAATATAAAACGCCAAGGCGGTCGTTGTCGCGACTAGCATTTGCGCCCTATTTCGAAGTTATATTTGTTCAATGTTCTTTACAGATGTGTCACTTATCTACCGTTACTCCCAAGTATTGTATCAAGTTATTCACGGTTTGCCCTTCTATTAATGATATACGAAGCACTTGCATTCGCGAATTCATTTATTCCAGATGAAATTTTCGAAATAATTTGAATTTGCTTTTTTGCGTTAGAATATAATAAATAATTACAGGACTGGGCTGAGACCACAAATTTAAAGATAATATAAATACTTCATAACAATTTATAGAATAGTTACCTAAAAATTGTATATAATAAACAAGTTGCCGAGCTGCAAATATTATTTAGGTGGGAGATTTGCGAGTTATTAAAAAGATGAATCGTAAAGCATACTTTTAACAATTGACCGTCCGAGTATTACATACTTCTAAAATAGATCGTCTGTTAAACCACTGGAAATATCCGGACATTGTCAGTTGAGGTCATAAAAAACAAGTTCACTTGCTTTTCTTCCGATGTATAATAATCGCACACACTCACTCACATACATATATATTATATATATATATACTCATTATGATGAAGATACTCTTTACAATATACAGATAAAATCCGAAACAAAACTAACACCGACAGGAATAATAAGAAAAACATGATGCCGAAAGGAGTAGATAAAAATGATCCGTGCTTTTTTATGTTTAGGTCACTTGATGTTTACCAATCGCCTTCAAAGTACAGAAAAGTATATATATATATGTGTGTGTGTAATATGCTCTTAAATTATACACAAAATATGTATGTAAAGAAGTAATATTAAATTAAAGCAATTATACTGTAAGCAAGTATTTATTTTACTCTGTATTCTTCAGCGTCGGTTAGCTGTGTTCTTAAATCTCTCGAAACACCTCTGGTTTCTGTCAACTGTAACTGTAATCTTTCAATTTGTTTCTGCAATTTCTTGATCCTGGTACATTATATGATAAAATTTGTATATAACGGACTCATAAATATAGCAAATACAATTGATTATATATCAACTTCATTTATATATATATATATATATATATATATATATATATATATATATATATATATATATATATATATATGTATGTATGTAATTGGTTAAATTGGTTGATATGAGTACATATTCTCACCAATCACCACTATCCATTGTATTTATCAATTCGCTCCGCATTAATCCTGTCAAGTTCTCATCAGATTTATACATCTTAAGTTCGGTGATATTTTTTTTCCGTCTTTCCTCGTGCATGTTGATGATATATTCAAATAATTCAATTACTTGTCGTTGATAGGTCGTTAGTACCCAGCGCTTTCTATGTATTTCGAAACTTATGAAATTAAAGGCGCAGTGCATGAACTTTGGCGTTCGACTCTAATAAGTTCGAACACTGTAATGGGTCTGTGACTTTCCGTAATTGATGATTTACCATTCCGTTTGGTAAATTGTCGTCTATAAACACGAATTGGATGAAAAATGTTGCATTCAATATGTCGAAGGTTCTTTCGCATTAGTTCGAATCCATTACACAGAAGACTTCTTATATCGTTAACGGCTTTTCATCTTATTTTCTGATTTACAAAATCGCGTGCAGTTATTATTTTTATCAGATTACGTTGTAGATAAAAGAATAGCTACGTTGTTGTCCTTTTTCGTATCTCAATCTTCAGATTTTTCTCCTTTTACTAGTTAAGTTCTAGAGTCGGTCTTTTCCCATTATAATTCTTTCTCAGTATATGCCGTTATTTTTCACTCGTCATACCTATCAAGCCTTGCAGACACTTAATGAAGTCGCTATAATTTTTTTAGGATTTCCACGCGTCCAGCTTGCTGAGATTTTATCTTCGAACGTATCACGAAGTAATCCACAATTTTTTTTTTTTTTGAACATAACCCATCCAATTTAACCGTGTTCTCAGGTATACTATAATGCGAATATTCTAGAAAGAACATTTTGATTTTTTATTCTGTTCATCCATTTTGTGTTTTCTATCCTTCTCCGACTCGACATTTCGAACGTTCGAACTTCATTTGCATTTTTATATTCCAAGTATTTTTTTTGCCTCAAGATGTTCTGTTTCTTTCAAAACATCAAATTAAATACCGTGAATAATTTCGTGTCATATCGAGATTTTCAATAATATCTAACCACATTTTACGTCTTGTTTCTTCTATCGCCTGTAGGATTTTTTCTACCGTCTTTGTTAAGAAAGGGTTTTCGTATTCCTTTAAATACTCGTCGTATATTATGGCTTAGTAGGTACGATATACGGCATCCTCTGGTTATGTTTAATCTGGAGATATTCTTCGAATGCCTCATATTGCTCAGGTATCGGTGTAATAGTTGAAATTTGATCGGTCAGCTATTTGGAAGTTGAATCTTCTTTTCATCGGAGCAGACAGCGGTCTTATGCGTCCCTGGTTTAAACATGGGAATCTCCATAAAGATTTTGTCTCTGTGTTTTTCAGACTAAGGAGTGGTCATTCACTTAGTCATCTTGCCAAATTGGGGATCATCAGAATGGGAGTTTGTGAGATATGTAATATCGAACATAGCATATCTGGTCCTGCGCAAAATACAAAAATAGAGACAGCTTTATGTCTGAACTTTTATCGACAAGGAATAGGCTGCTAATACAATTTGAAGAGCTTATTGCGGATCCTACCTCCTTGGATGCACGTAAATTATATAATTTTATTAAGGCTAATAATAATAATAATAATAATATAAGTTCATAGTCTGAACAATCCGCTTAAACTGGCGAAAGGGTAAAAACTGGGCCAAAAAATAAAAAAATATGGTTGTGTATATTGTTAGTTGAACTGAATAGTGTTGAATTTTTGGGACAGACTTCAGAATTTCTTTATTAGATTGATTCGCTATTTTATTTGTCACAAAAATTAGGTGTAACGACTGAATCCTTTTTTTTTTCATCTACAGTTGGCGAAGTAAGACGGTAATATCCGTCATTTTGTCCACTTTTCAACCTTTTCACCATTGTCATCACTATACACCCAAATTTACGCTATGGCTATTTTAAAGTCCCCAATCACTAACTTAATTATTGTTAAAATTTTTCGGAACGTTGAATTCAAACGTCGTATTAGGCGGTTTGTACGAATTTCTCTTATTTTCCGTTATTTCGGAACTTTTAATAATTTCTCTTGGTTTCGCAAAAACTGGGCTGCAATATTTTTCGCGCGGTCGTTTTACTATTAGACGCGCGCTTACAATTTTTCTCTCGGCTTGACTTTATCCTCGGTGAGTCTGTTCCTGCAGAGTATATTCTTCGTACAGAGCTCTTACATTATTTCTTTATTTCGTAGTTGGGTATTTCCAACATTTCCACCGAATCTAAATCGACGTTTTGTTTTACTACTACATTATCTAGTATCTAGAATTTTCAATGTTATTGCGCTAAAACGATTTTTCGGAGTTTACTCTATAATCTGAACAATTACGTACACTCTACTTTATGTTCTCATTCCCTAACATTGATAACATAGTTCATAGCCGTTCTATGAAAAAGGACGCTTCCGGATTAATGATTTGCGTTGCGCCGCCCGATCTATAACGAGTACACAACTTGGATGAAATATCTTTTCCATGCAGTTAATGTGTATAAAAATAACACGACTGAATCAATTATCAATCGTGAAAATGTAACGGCTAATATTGATATCTTCCATTTTATTATTATTATCATTTTCTACTTACCTTATATTGGCTTCTTCTTTTTCCGCTTCTAATAATGATCTCATTCTGGTATTATCTTCTTGCATGCTCAGTTTCTTC
The DNA here is from genome assembly GCA_032883995.1 of Coronaproctus castanopsis. Lineage (NCBI taxonomy): Eukaryota > Metazoa > Arthropoda > Insecta > Hemiptera > Monophlebidae > Coronaproctus > Coronaproctus castanopsis. Next base: position 62,964,931 of record CM065052.1, on the reverse strand, counting down.
CTTAGTAAATCTAAATGAAGATCTCTTCGTTGAAGTTGATCTCTTAATGTTCGAATTCTTCGTTGCAGCTGAAATATTACTGTCGACTATTTTTTTTTACACACACATACAAAAAAAAAGTCGAACTTTGATCAGAATTCAAATCTTCAATTATACATAATATTCTACATATGTAATACAAGTGTATATATACATATATATATATATATATATATATATATATATATATATATATATATATATATAAGTATAAATTACATGCATATACATTGATTCATTCTATTCTTACACGAGGCCGAATACGAGTTCTTCACTAAATCGTTTACGATGCTCGGATCAGCGAGCAAACTAATGTCACGAAATATTGTCAAATTACAACACGCATTTTGTTCTACAACGTTTTACTAAATAATGAAGTTTTTATTGTTTTATTTTTTCGCGAAATCTAGATATCGATAAATCCTTACGACCGTTGTAACTCTGAATAAGTTTGAACTATACATGGCCGCTTTCCCAAATGTCTGTCGATGACTTAACATCTATTCCTTTTTTTAATTAAAGATCGCGGGGCATCGACATCTTTAAATTCTAAGCACGATCTATCGAAACGGACATTTACCACTATCTAGAACATTTTTTTGATATTCGATCATCTTTCATTCGGAGCACTTGGTCCGTCTATTTCACTCACGCCGACAATTGTCTACCGAGCAACAAATCGTTCTGGCGAGTATTTCTTCATTCGACATTTGATCCATCAATTCTTTGCAAAAATTTTTGACGACAATAATTTTTACACCCATCTAGACGCAGGAACTGCAAGAAATGTATATTCCCTTTTTTCTATTTACCACGCTTCTCGGAATATATATATAACGGTAGAGACTCGATACTAATTGTTGTTGTAATTTTTTTTGTTTAAATACAGCTCCTGAAAGCCTCTTTATTTCTGCAATCTTAGATCTAAACTAAATAAGCGGTATTTATAAATGACATGCGCAGAAGAATAATATGCTAATTATATTAATCGGTAAAGACCGTTTTTGATGAGGATACGTTTCAGCCTTCTGAGATCCAGATCAGTAGACAAACGCGCCGATGCCTCCGGATTCGGATGGTAAGAAACCCGTTTCTGTCGAACATAATTATAGATTACTTCGTTGACCCATTTGATCTGTATATCTGCACGTGGAGTGCGTCATTTCGTTGAATCTAACGAGCATTCAGCCGAATAAATTGAAGTACTTTTCGATTTGATAGCACATCCCTCATATTTGTATTCCGTAAGTCCGTATTGGACGTAGTTTTATATATTAACAGCTGGCTCTCTAGCTTCATTATTGCCCGATAATCCATTTGACGTATTTTACTTCGTATTTAGGCAGCTTTATGATCGATATAAATTTACTCCGTGTCAATTATGAATCCATATGCATAGCTAATGATTGCTGTCTCGTAAGTAATTCGAATAATCGAAAATCCGGATAATTTGAAATCCGTATATCCTAATTCAATGCATACATACTGAAAAGCGATTGTTATATTATCAACTTTAATCAAAGGGAAGGTTACCTGTCGTAATATAGGTGTTAGGTTTATGATTATTGTCGTATCAATTACGCGCTTATTTAGAGATATCCTGCATTATAAATTTACGTTCGACAGCCAGTCTTCTGCGCTTTAGTTTAGCGAATTGTGTAGCCCAATTATTAAAGTTATTTACTTTACACGAATTGACGCAGTCCGACATCGTTTGGATCTCGCCACAGCTGCACAGCTCCGTTTCCGACAGTTTCCATTTGTTCATTAAATATTTGCAACGACCCTGGTTGGTTCTGACGCGATTTAAATTGCACCATGTTTTTCTGTACCAAATCCTGGCACCTTATTAATTGTCCGTTTGTTTCTGCTTAACCCATATTTCCTTCCATTTCGTAGCTGCGTCGTCACTGCTTTGTAGCTTTCCTGCTGCGGAGACGTGTAGGTGGGGGATCTTTGATAAATTTTGCTACGTAAGAGTGCGTACTGTTGTATTTAGCCCATTCTCGTTTGAATGTTTCTTCTCTGCGGATGTGCGGTGGAAATATATTTATCAGCACGATTTATTCGAAACAAGAAAAACTAAAGTTGTTCAAATCAATCGATATATTAATATATTATACGTATATATGCATTTAGTAAGAATGAATAAAAATAGGATAATCTTTAATTATGAAATTCGATGTACATTGTAAATAATTTAATTTCGTTTAAAATGATTCGCAATTATCATTCGACGTAAGGGAATTTTTCTCTTCATCCCTGCTACATCGCGAATTAATTTTAATAATCGTGGTACACCCGCGATATCACACACACGTTTTACTTCTCGAACTATTCCAGAACTGCTTCCACGGCTCGAAGTGCTTCCGTACGATAGGATCCTCTATCATTTCCTGCATTCGCGTTTTCTTCTATTTCATCTTCACGTTGTTCATTTGTCTGCATTATGTTCTGAAGAATTATTTCGTCTCTCTGGAAACCTCGATCGTTGCTGTCACACAATTGAGCTCATCTGTATCATCGAATTCTCGACATGTTTCTACATTTGTCGTTAGCTTATTTATATCCTCTAATCCGTTTCAGTAATTTTATCTTCGTGCTAAGATCTGTTCCAAGCTTTATTCGAAGTACTCCTTACGCATCTACAATCATCTAACAACATTCCTTTAAATCCATTTTTTCTTGAAAAAATACGGTTTCTACGTTATCTTCATCAACAGATAACCGGCTGCGTAAAATACACCTGAGCAATATTCATCATAATCACGTGAACCGCTGCGGCTCTGAAGTAGCCGTGTGAAGAAAAATTTCTCACGGTTCGCAGTGTATAACTGATGTTCGGATAATCGAGTATCTACTGTGTATATAAATATATATATATATATATATATATATATAATGTATGGATGTGGGTGAAGGATATAGAGGGTATAGGAATGTGTTCGTTCGCGAATAATACACAGATTAAAAACAATATTTTTGTTCTACGTTTTTTTTCTTTTGGTGTAAATAAGTTGTAATGTATATTTAAAAAAAAAAGGTAAAGTACTCAATTTAAATAAATATTGACGAAATTTGACGCAGCAACTTTTACGATTATAAAACTACCCGATGATTATGAAAGGACTACGAATGATCTGTCGTATTGAAATACTTATATAAAAATTAACGCCTGGTTCGCTACAGGTTTATTCTTCGGAGTAATTAATCGACTATAATTAATAAGCGTGAACTATTGAAACGCTCTATTTAACGCTCTGAAAAAGATATGCTTACGTTGCATTTACAAGTTGTATCGAACGTTGACGTTCTCTCCCGGCGAAATGCACGATGCGTCGGACAGTAGCACGTCGGTATATGTAAGTACTGAGCGTGTAAGAGATATCATTATTCGCGATTCAATATTTTCGATAAATCGATTAGGATAAAAAATCGATTAATACGTACGAAAAACGTATCGAATAAAATTATAACTATACGTTCGAGAAAACGTAACGCGTAATCGTAAAAATCGTTAATTCTCGATTCGAATACGTAATTTTTCGGTTAACTTTTAAATCGCAATTATTCAAATCGACATATTAACAGGTGGAAACAACGAATAGCATTATTCAGATATTCGAATTAAACAATTCACAGACGTCACGTATAGTCAATTTGCACAAGATGGAGAATCGTGGTTCACGATTTTACGACGTTAGGGTTAAATTTAAGATGAAGTATATGTATGTGTGTGTGTTAGTTGAATATAACTCGAAAGTATTTTTTTTTTATTTCGCGCTCAAAAATGTTTTCTTTATCTATTTATCTCCACGTTTATACACACAAACACACGCTTAAAAAACACACATACATATTTATATATATATATAATATATTTTAATTTATTCGCATATTTTGAAAAATTATTCTCACCTTGTCGCCGAATTTACCCATTTCGGCTTTTGCCAATTGTTCGGCTCGTAGTAAAATCGATTCGGTATGCAAATCGACTCCGATTTCTTTCGATATTTCGTCCATATTCAGCGCTCGGGATAATTTCTCTAAGAAAGTGACGAACTGAAAAACGGAAAATCGCGTTAAATAAATTAAAATAAGAAAAATTTCAGTCGTCTTCGTATGTTTATCTTACTTGACTTTTTTTTCCTCTGTTTCTCAACTGTATTCGCTTTATAAATTAAATCTAAAAGTCGAATATTTAACGATATTCCGAGACATAGGCCTAAATGAAATCGTCACGGAGTATTAAATTTTAATTCTACTACGCGTATAAACGTGCAAAGTGTAAGCAAACACTCGCATATACATCGCAAATCACACACAAAAACGTAAGTATCTACATGTTCTTCTTTCTCTACTGAGCCATACGGTTGGAGTGAGCATCCGTATGCCACATTACATCCGTCTACAGGAGCATGCTCGTGCTTTATAACGACATTTCGCCATTTTTTATTCGATCCACATACCCGGTTTGTGGTCCGCCTTTACTTCATCACTCCTTTAATTAGTATTGTCATTCATACCGAATGTCTGATGAAATGCCCAATCATTTCGTATGTTTTTTTTTTTTAATCGACTTTTCTATTTCGTTCGTTTATAAAACTTCGTTACTAGTTATTTTACTCGTCCATGGTAAACACTCGACGTCAGCACCACATTTCGACCGCTCCGAGCTTATATAACCGTCCACGTCTACGAGTAAAGCTTTAAACAAAACGTTTTCCTCGTATTACGACTAAGTATCTACATATAATATTTCTATCCTAAATCTGTACGCTCGTATAATATAGTCATAAGTATATAATATACGATGTACATGGTTGTTCGTTCAAGCGTTCAAGTTCCGGGGCTGAGGTAAGTTTTTACTTCTCTTCTTCCTGATCTTGTGCGTGCTACCCATTTTGCATTGAAATTGTACATCTATATATATATATATATATATATATATATATATATATATATATATATATATATATATATATATTATTTTGTTTGCATAATATTAATTTTTATATTTATATATATATTTATAGAAACTCATTTTACGCACATCCTTGATCGTTTAGGGGACTATGTTTCTCACCTTTTTATATTTTGTACTATATTGGATGTTTGCTTTTGTTTCAGCTACTCAACACTTACACACAGTTATCTATTAGGAACACTAGTTCCCTTCACCTTTATAACCGCAATTTACTTAATACAAAATTTGTTCAAAAAAAAAAAACATGTACATGATATGTTATAATTAACATGTACGAGCCCATAGCTGGAATTTCTCTAGTTCGTTCAAACGAATTTCATATTCTATCAACCTGATACAATTTTTCCGGCCTACTCCATATCATCTTACCAACCGATTAACGATCTGTCTCTTCGTCGTTATCGTGTAAAATATATTCTTTTCGAGCGTAAAACGTAGTGTAGAAATTAGACAAAACATAATTTTGCTCGCGTAATGGAAAGATTTCGTGTATTAGACACGATATCGTTAACACAACAGATAGAAAAAAAATCAGACAGAAGCTAGAAACTACATATAAATTGACTAAACCTGAGCTGATTAACCGTTATTAAAAAAAAAGGTTAACAAAATAATAAAAAAGATTAAATTAAATTAGAAATTAAAAATTTAACAACGAAAAATGCGACGAGAGCACATATAATAATTAATTTTAGAAAAACTATCATAATGGTCACACGTAAGAATTATAATAATTACATACATTAATACCGATTAGTGTATACTTAAATAATTATAAGCTGTTCATCATATTACTACGTTGAAATTTCTAACTATTCTGATTTTTACTAAATAATATATATATTCACACGCTACTTAATTTTAAAAATATATATATAGCAACTTATTATATTGGAAAAATTTATTACATTTCTCTCGTTCATCAGATTGTTTCATATAGAAATAATAATATATATATATATGCACAATTATATATATTCTATATTCTTCTTCTTGATCATCGATTACCCCAGCGGGGTGTCGTAATCATGACTTTGGCAATAAGAATGAATTAACGAAACTTCTCCAATATTCCCGATCCATGGCTCGGTGACTGCGCATCTGTACATTTAGTTTGGTTAGTTCTTGGATACCATCGAACCATCGTGCTGGCGGAAGTCCTCTGCTTTCCATTGTGGCCTGTAACGACCAGCGTTCTATCCCATTTTCTTTCCGCATTAGATGTCCAAAAAATTTCATCTTGCGACTAAGCACCGTCTTAGACAATCGATTGTGCGTCCCGATTTTCTGCGGTACAGTAACGTTCGATATATTTGCCGTCCACGGTATTTTGAGTAACCTTCTCCAGCACCACATTTGAAAGTTATCTATCCGGTTCAGTGTTGTCTTTTTTAATGTCCATCTCTCCGCTGCGTATAATAAAATCGAAAAAACAAGTGTATGGACTAGCTTTATTTTGGAGCATTTTTTTTATAGAACCATCTTTCCATATCTTCTGTAATTTAGACATAGTGCCGCGAGCAATTTGTATACGACGACTTCTCCTTCTGAGTCACCTTTATTATCTATCGAGGATCCTAGATACACAAATTTATCCACTATTTTATATCCAAAAACCTTCATCTCCTTCCTTGTACATTACATTTGTTCTATCTATTATCATTATCTTTGTTCTATCATTATTTATACTAAAATCATATGAAAGACCAATAACCTTTAGTTTCTCTAGTAATTCTCTCATTTCATCAAAATTTGCGGCGATCAATATATATATATATATATATATGTATATATATATATATATATATATATATGTATATATATATGTGTGTTTGTATATATATGTGTGGTGACTCCTGCAGTTTTTTTTTTGTTTTTGTTTTTTTTTATCTTTGATTCAGTTTTTAATACATATATATATATAGGAAAACGCAAACAACTCACCGAAAAGATAATACTAAACGTCAGGTTGAAAGACAGATGGATCAGGAACGGACAAAATAGACCGACGTAGTGCAGCGAGTATCAAAATTGATATGGACGTGGGCCGCACACGTCGCGCGTAGAGACGATGGCAGGTGAACAAAACATATCCTGCAATGGTGCCCATTAAATTTAAAAAGGAAAAGACCAACAACATGGCGGCGGGATGACATTGTGAAAAATTACAGGGGATCAATCCTATCTGAGTTGCACAAAACAAGAATCATTGCAAATGTCTGGGACATGAGCAGTGGGTTGACATAGACATGATAACGTTGAATATATATATATATACTTACGATAGCTTTATCCCTTTTTAAACTTTCTTTAGCGATTTCGCACGCTGTTAATTCGGAATCTAATTTATGCAGACGATTTTCTAATTGTTTACGTTCTTCTTCTAAACTTTTCAATTTAATTTCTTCAGTTTTCCTTTGTTCTTTCTCGTGTGCGTTTTGTTGCGACAATCCCGCGTATTTAGTTTTATATTCTTCCAATTCCTGCATAATAATGTGTGAAACACTAAGTCAGTTATTACAAAAAAAAAGTAGTAATAAAAATAATAACAAACAATGAACATGTGTATACAACTACTTGTCTGTTAAATTATTAATAATAACAATAATAATTCAAATTTGAAATTTTTATTCAATATTCAAATTAATTACATAATTATGAACTTAATGCATTTACAAGTACCGACTATAAATACGCAAGAGCTATACGGGATAAAATACGGTTACTAGAATGGAAAGTAATATATAATTGAATAAATACACACACACATATATATATATACTAAGAAAAGGACTACGACAAGACTGTCTTTTGTCGCCATATATGTTTAACGTATATGCAGAAGTCGTATACTTAAGAAGACATTGGAAAATAGTAATCCATAGAACGAGTGGGACTTCAAACTATTAAGTTCGCAGACGACCGAACAATAATTGCAGGATCTACAAAGGTACTCTAGAAAATGCTGCAGTCTATAAATGATATAGGAAAAGAATGTGGACTAGAAATTAATAGAGGTAAAACAAAAATAATGATGATCAAGCTGCATTGCTTCAAATTAAAAATTAATGGAGAACAAATCAAACAAGTACGCAGTTTCAAATACCTTTATTGCGACGCAGAAATAAATATAAGAATTAGGCTAGACAAGTTAACATGGTAGGGGAAACAAAATACCATTGACAGTATAAGGGCATTCAAACAAGAAATGACAAACTGTATCGGGAACGTCTAATGGACAGATTTATGAGTATGTAATTTTAAAACGCTCCCGATATGTACCGAAGCTAGACCAGTTAAGACTTGACTTATACAAAAATGTAACTTTAATAATTTCTTTCATTTAATTCTTTCGGTAATATCTTTTAATAATTTAAACGTTAATCTGCTATCACTCTGACTGTTCCATCTGTCTTGTCGTATATTTAAAATTATTGTTACAATGGAAGTTTTAAAATTTTATCTTATTTTCAATTTACATTCAATCTTTCGTTAAATTGATCTAAAATATAATAGCGCGTTATAATCTGAATATTTTAAAATCACCCGTTCGTCGAACTTATTTAAAATACTTCGAGCCACAGTCAAATCTTCACAAAACATTCCTAACTATGTAAATCAACATCAAAAACAGATTTGTATCATCATTTCCCCAATTTAACAGATTTATTCTTAATCCCCCACTTCTCCCAATATATGTGCTAACTCCTCTGTTTGGCTTTTCACATTAACTTGTCTGTCCAAGTATCCCGTTATCATATATTCCGAAACTATATCGCTCTTGAAATTTTCAAATATGTGAAAGCTATTTGCTTCTTACCGATAGCTCTAAATTTAGAGGATGTGCCGGGACTACCTTCTTTCTATCTTTTGCGCGCTCATCATTGAAATCCTGCTCCATATTTTCAGATGAATCCTAAACTATTTTAAAGAATTTTTTTCAGCAGCTCCGTTTTCTTCTAAATTCCTTATCCTTTTTGATTCATTTAATGTTTTCATGTCTTTCCATTAATTTTATACAGACAGTGCAGTTTTACAACGCATACTTCTTCTCTATGACTATATATCAAGTTTCTACAGTTCTTATTTGGATTTCCAGTCATATCGGTTTCCCCGGTGATGAGGCTATTGACCGAGGTTCCGGGGAAGCGTTCTTCTTTCCACACATGTCCGGTCGTCTCTTCCCCTTTAGCGACGTAAAGACTTTCCTGAAATCTCTCATAATCAAATCCTGAAGTCGTGTATGAAAGTCTTATCAACGGAACCAGCTCCTACTTATTAAACAGAATCCGCTATCTCAGTTGAAATTTCCTTTCCGATAAAGGAAGAAAAGTGGTTATCCTTAAAGACTTCGAATACTCTACTCAAACACAACTTCCTATTCCTCACATACTAGCATCTTGTCAGTCATAACTCTTAGAAGCCAACACCTGTTTTCTATTCTTCAACCGAACCCTTAATCGAATTTCACGACCATATTCACTGTATTTTCCGTTTCCTGCAAACTTTTTAATGTGACGCGGGACCACAGTAATTCCCCGAGTGCATTTTGCCCGTTAGTGCAGCCGGCGCCAGTACTACCAAATAATAATAATAATAATAATAATAATAATAGTAATTATAAATTTTTTACATTATATCACAAAAATATGATTATCATAAATCTCAATTATAAATGTTAAGAGTAACATGCCATTAAGAGGAGAATATCAATCTAAATATACGAATGAAATATTATCTTAATATTAAACTGAAGTTTGCAAAATTAACTGCCCACTTTATGTATATAATGTTAAACTTAATCAAGAACATTAATTTAATAGATATTCGATTAAGTAGTCACTTAATTCATTAGACAAAATTAAAATAATGAAGAATATTTACTACTGATTTTTCTTTATTTTCGTGTATAATTTCTCGAACGCGTTCTTTAATAATCGCATTCTGAGGTTCTACAAATCGTGTAGGAGTACTGGTGATTATGGCCAACGATTCAAGTAAATGTATCATCTCGTTCTGAATTTCTTGAATTTTTTCTTCCTTCAATCTTACTTCATCTATGGTTAGAAAATTTAGAGATGAACATATATATATATATATATATGTGTGTATGTATGTGTGAAATTAATTATAATGATAACAATAAACGTTAGATAAATCATAGACCACAAAAAAACAATATTAATTAATAAAAATCGTTAATATAAAAATGACACCGATGAAAAAAGAAATATAAAACGCCGATCTTTAATAAATTATATAGATAGAACTTGCAGGGAAAAAACAGCATGGGTAGGATTGTAAGTGTCAAAAACCGGATAAATTAATAACTATAAAATAAATAAAACATATCACCAGGTATTATAACTTGAAACACCTTCTTTATAATGTTGAAATAAAAACGAGTAAGTAAAAAGCTAAGACCTATACAGAAAATTTACATCAAGATGAATTGTAAAACTGAAATGACACATCAGCTTGTCAAATCATCTAATGACAGTAGACAAATTTGATGCGGCCGTTAAAATATCAAAAGTAACCAGAAAAAAAACTTATGACACGTTTTTCAAATTAATTTCAAGCGTAAGAATATATATGTGACCAAACAAGCCTCGCACTTCGATGACTATTCACATGCCAAAGAACACAACTGCGGTTAAACGCACAGGATATATAAAAGTCTTATCCCGCATAAATCGATAATATTGCAACATATATATAAAAAAAAACTTTAGAAAAATACACAGGAGAATTTTTGGTTCAATCAAAGTTTAGGTTCCGTAAGAACTTATCAATCAGAGATGCAGTAGGAAACGTTGAGAACTGTACATTTCAAATGCATTTTTAAAATTTGATTATCCTATGAACGTAACATTTTAAAGTAGTCATTTATGTGTTTTTTTTCTTTGTAATTGGCAATTTCATAACTTATGTATACATATATTCCTATATAAATGGCCAATTAAGCGCGGAGTCTGACATGGATGTCCACTATCTCCCCGTCTGTTTAATATGTATTTCGAAAAAATAACAAAGTATCGAATATTTGAAATAGCTGGAAACAAAATAAACGAGCGCAATCTACGCTGATGAAGGTTACTCCAGCTAAGTTATAGAGGTTAGTCACAAAATTTACTGAAGAATAAATTTTAGAATGAAGGTGAACATTTACAAATAAAAGTGGTGCAATTCGCATAACAGCAAAGCAAGAATGAAAAACCATTAGAAGTACCCATTAAACAGGTCTCAAAATTCAAATAACACGACAGAAGAAAATCGAGATAAAAATCGGTATGGCACGAAGGGCGTTTAATAATTTTGAACGAGTACTTCGCGACAGACGGTTTGTTGTGCATATTCCCCCCCAAAAAAAACTGCGAAAAAGTAAGAAGCGTTCGAAATGTGGACGTACAGACGAATATAATAAAATGGATGGATAAGATAACAAACGCGAAAGTGCTGCACCAGATTAACCGGAGAGATTTAATTGTCATCCTTGAAGAACAATAAGGAAACGTATATAAAGCGGCGAAGAATACTGATCGATCCTCCCATCTTTAGATTAGCCGTCGACGGATAAAGCACCACCGAGAAGAAAACGGCTAACTATATTCGGCTGTTTAAAAAAAATAACGGCTTTCGTAGATAATTAGATTCATGTAATTCTAAATTTGTAATTTTATATCGCTAATTATACGTTTAAAAAATTCTATTACAACAGTGTATGTATACTTTGATGTACCTTCGGTTATGGAGAAGCTGACTAAATAAAAAATAAAATAATAAATATTCACATATATATATATATCACTCCTGGGGGTACTTTGTACCTTCTGGGGACCAGAGCTCTAACTGGTATGGGGCGCGTCTACAGGTGGCGGATAGTGGAACGGCCTACAGATATGTAGGTTAGCTGCGAATAAGACATTAGTCAAATAAGCAGTCGCGGACCAAGAGCGACTACTGATGGAAAGCCTCAAGCAGAGGCGATTCCAGTAGTGACAGGGTAGGAGACACGAGGATACAGATGGTCAGCTTGAGGGACTGGCTATTAAAAATCTGCATAAATCCTATGACTGTCTCTCCCTCGGCGGGTTTAGGTCGCCGTAAAAACTTATAACCGTTACCTCCTCAGTAACAAACCGCTGCCTTGCGGTCAGGGTTTTTACCCAAAGGCTAAGGGAGACGACCCTAACAGAAAACAAAATCCAGAAGCGTCTGTCTCCAGTGGAGCGGCTTACTGGTCAGCGTCTGTTCTCCAGGTTAGGAGCGGCTGTTCAAAACACGGAAAGGAGAGGAACCGTACCGTGTAAAACTTTCCATGAAAACCTTATGCAAGACACAAATAATGAAATTAGTTTGCCATGCGAACCGATGGGCGATCGGCGCTACGGTACCGGGACCGTATGTGTGAAATTGGCGACCGGCCATAGGGAATTTAACAACCGAGTTCTCTATGGAAAATATACTACCGGTAATGTTAAAGGGAAGAATAAATGTATAACCGTAATAACAAAAATAGCAACATGGAATATAAGAGGACTTATCAAGGCAAACTTGGAATAGTGGAGAATATTACTAAAGAAATAGCGATAGTTGGCGTAGCCGAGACGCACTGGAAACCGAGTGGACATTTTGTATCAACCAGCGGTAACTTGATAGTATGTTCAAGCAATCAAAACGAATCAGTAAATGGAGTAGCGATAATAATAAATTCAGCAATATCATCTGTATTACTAGGATATGAAACAATAAGTGATCGTATAGTATCAGTGAAAATAAAAGGGAAGCCAGTAAATATAAATATTATTCAAATATACGCACCAACAATTCAATGGTCAGATGAAGAAATGGAAAATTTTTATGATCAGTTACGCACGGCGGTAAAAAAAGTTCCTAACAGAGAAATATTACTAGTAATAGGTGATTTTAATGCAAAAATAGGAACCATCAAAAACGATAATCACCTAAGATCTACTGTCGGAAAATATGGCTTAGGAGATAGGAACAAAAGGGGGGAAATGCTAATAGATTTTTGTTCAGAAAACAACCTCTTTGTAATGAATTCGAATTTCAACCATCACAAGCGACGACTTTACACATGGATTTCACCTAATGGACAAACCAGAAACCAAATAGATTATGTACTTATGCGAACAAGGTGGAGATCTTCAATAAAAGATGTGAAGACATACCCAGGATTAGATTGTGGTAGTGACCACAAGGCTTTAGTAAGTGAGGTATGTCTTAAGCTTCAACAAAACAAAAAACAGCCGGAGATAAAAACAAATTTTAACAACCTAAGATCAAATAGTAACTTTAAAACACAATTAAAGGCCAAACTGAACGAAGCTCATCACATGTACGAAAATAATAATATAACGGCCGATGAATTATGGAAAGAATTCAGATCAGTGATTCATGAAACTGTAAAGAAAATCCACAGTGAAGTGCAAACAAAAAAGAATGGATCTTCGAGGCAACATTTAAACTAATTAATGAGACGAACCAAATAAAAAAATGGAAAATTAATAACATAATAGATTCAAATGTTTATGAGGATCTTAATAAACTAATAAATAAAGAAATACAAAGAGATAGAAACAATTACCTAGCAGGAATTTGTGAAGAAATAGAACAACACTCACAAAAAAATGAACCTTATGATCTATATAAGAAAATTAAATGGTTAAGTAATACTTTCAAAATCAGAACGCTGCCAATAAAAGATCAAAATGGAACGAAATTAACGGTAAAGTCAGAAATAGCAGAAAGATGACGCTAGTATTGTCAAAACCTTATGTACGACAATGAAATATCAATATTAATACAGGACTTTGAGCTTGAAGCGCCAATTATGAAATCTGATATGGAACTCGCATTGGAGAAACTAATAGGAGTAGACGGTATAACTGCAGAAATGCTGAAAGCAACGGAAGAACCAGGAATAAAAGGTATTGCATACGATTTGCCAAAAAATATGGGAAACTGTCAGCTGGCCAGAAGAGTGGGCAAAATTATTACTATATGTATTACAAGACCGGCTTAAATACTATCTCCTACCACAAATTTCAGAAGAACAAGCTGCGTTTGTACCAGGTAGATGCACACGTGAATAACTATTAAATATAAGACAAATAATAAAAAAAATGCAACGAATATAACATTCCGGGGCTGCTTTGTTTTTTAGATTACCAGAAAGCTTTTGATATCATCAAGGGGACGAAAATGTGGCAAATATTACTAGAAATGAGAACACCGAAGCATCTAATTTATTTGATACAAAAATTGTACTTTAATAATAAAGGTTTCATTAAATTAGAGAATGAAAAATCGAAAGAATTTTCAGCAAGAAAGGGGGAGTACGCCAAGGTTGCTGTATTTCACCGATTCTCTTCAACATCTACGGGGAATGGATTGTAAGAAAAACTATGGAAAGATGGCAAGGAGGAGTATCTATCGGAGGGAACAAAAATTACAAATATCAGATTTGCAGACGACACTGCATTACTGGCCAGCACAGAGCAAGAAATGTTTGAATTACTATCAAGAATAGATGTGGTCGGCAAAGAGGCTATAAATGTTCAATGCTTATCATCGATAAAGAAAAGAGAATCCAACAACCACTGACTTTGCTGCGAGATATTGAAATTAAAGATAAATTAATTTATTTGGGTGCGTGCATATCAAAAAATGGTGGATCCGAAGAAGAAATAAGGAGACGGTTAGCTCCTGCAAATGATCGGGAAACTAAACTGTATATGAAAAAACCATAAGATCTCTAAAACAATAAAACTGTTACTTCTTAGAACGTTGATTTTTTTTCCATAAGGACATACGGCTCAGAAACCTGGACGATTTGAAGCTTTCGAAATGAAGGGATACCGAAAAATCTTGAGGATGCCATGGACAGCCTACAGAACAAATGATTCTGTTTTAAAAGAACTGAAAATCGAACCCACTGAGCAATTAGTACCATCCATTGAAAGACGCATGCTAGGCTTCTTTGGTCATGTAATACGAGCAAATGGGCTGGAGAAAACAATTCTGCAAGAAAAGGTTAATGGAAAAAGGAGTCAAGGTAGACCGATGGGCCGTTACATTGATCAAATCACAAGGTTAAAGTAGACGCACAGCAAATCATGAATCTAGCGCAGAATCGATGTAAATGGCGACGTTTCGTAACTTGCATCAAATAAGGTCACGACATCCGGATTGGATAACGAAACGAGAAGAAGAATATATACATATATATATATATATATATATGGCATATTACACGCATGTTGCATGTACTTTATCATTTTTTCTTTTGTTTTTATTTTTTTATATTTAGGTTATTTATTTCATGTATATTTTTCATTAGGAAGTTCAAATCCAACTTTTAACAAATAAGACATACCTCTTAAATTGGCGATCAAAATTTCTTGAGACGTAATATCGTTACTGGCACTATTCCAGTTTCTAGCCATTGTCGTGCATTTTTCTCTTAATTCGGTCATTTCCACTTCGATCGTCCTAAGCTGTTTTTCTAAAAGTTCTTTCTCCTAAATTTTATAAATATAAGTCTTTTTTTTTTTAAATTAACGTACATAGAGCATATTAACCGATTCAATCACTCATTATACGGTACGTTAAATTTCAATGCTAATAAAAAAAATTTATTTCCCCCTTGACGTGAAATGTCTTAATTTTAAAATTTTTTTGTATAAATACATCCAAAAATTATCTACAGTTTGCTTAAGAAGTTGCGTTGTATAATAAACACCTGTATAAAATTTATCATTAATTTTTATAATGCATGACTGAAAATAGAGTTATTTTAATAACTTCGGTTAAATTTTACTCCGTCCTAGTTGATCTGCTTACCCCCTCGTCGATCTAATTAGAGCGCGAAATGATTAAAAATATAAACCTGAACCTTACCTGTTTATACCGATCGATTTCGATCAAATTGGATGTGGCTTGCCTTTGTAGACTATCGCGTTCCTTGTAAGTTTTATCCAGGATTTCTCGACAGGTTCTTAATTCTTTTTCTACGCCCGTCAAACTGTCCGATGTAGACATCGAACGAGATCTGATAGTCGCGATGTCCTACACGGATGAAAAAGTAAGATCGATAAAAAAATCTTATAATAAAATTAAAACATACACCGACAAGAAAAAATTGTTAAGAGAAAACAATTAAATAAAACGAAAATTAATGGTGTTTAATTATCGCTTTCCAACACCGGAT
Organism: Coronaproctus castanopsis; assembly: GCA_032883995.1. Lineage (NCBI taxonomy): Eukaryota > Metazoa > Arthropoda > Insecta > Hemiptera > Monophlebidae > Coronaproctus > Coronaproctus castanopsis. The sequence goes on along the minus strand of CM065052.1, from coordinate 62,948,669 downwards.
TTACAAAAACATACGTATAATACGAATAATATATGAGAAGTGTGAGCGTAAGTTTAAAAAAGTACGAAAAATGTGGGAAATTTTTTAGTTAATGGACGTTAGTCGCAAAAATTATTTAGACTGAAGGTTGTACATGATTCGCACCCTCCTCTAGTGTTCCGTCGATTTTCTCTATTGACCGAACACAAAACACGTGCGCATATACACATGCGCAAAAGTATAGGATGACCAGACGCACGATTTTGTTTTTTAAATAACGCAAAAAACTACTCTACCAAAATGTTCGTAGGAAATGTTATTTAAACAAAAGGAGATACTATTTTCACATATGTTGCGTTATTTGCACATAGATTCTCTAATAAGATAACTAGATGAAAAGCAGGCGACAATGAACAGTTGGTATTCGTAGAATTTTTTTTTGAATTACTTGCCTAATATTGATTATCCGTTTCCCAATTCCCCTTCGTTGTATTAAGTTTGTCCATTCGTTTGAAATCTCAGTATATTATTTAATCTTTCTCGTAATGTATATAAAACGTAATCCTGTTGGTTCGCGGCGATAACGTTCTGTAATTATAACACTTTTATTTTTGTCATCTTCCTTACGTATTGGTAGATATGTCTGTCTTTTCCACGTTTTCGCATATTTCACTCATTTGCGATATCTTAGCTTTTATCGTCTGAATTTTTTACGCAATATCAACGGTTCAATACATCTCCACTTCATAAAATTTCCAATTCAAATAAATCTCCAGCTCCTATTTTTTTTTCTTTAACCATTTATCGCATCCTGATTTGCAGCCATTAGCAGTGGACAATATTTCCTCTATCTTTCATTACTTCAGGCATCGGTAAAGTAGATATCACGTTATCACCTTTAACGGACACACATCGAGGGGTGAAGCCACCAGATGGTTACACTTTTTAAAACAGCGCTTTTCTTCCATTGTATCATGTTTTTCAACGTTATATTTTTCATCTTTCCTCAATAATCTGCCTATTAATCCGTTCATTTTTTACATCTAAACACTCGCTCGTTCTTAAATCTAGTTGTTACACGCGCTGTGATTTTCTCGATCCATTTTTAGGAGTTAGCTGCGTTATATATTTTATATTCGCGTTTTTAATGTTACGTCGTAGGTCTGCATTTATTATCCCTCGTTATATTTTGTCAATTTCCAGTTCTTTAGTGGTTCTGTGAATTATATTCGGTTAGTTTTAGCGCATGTTTAGTCGATTTTTTCAATTGTAGACAGAGTTAAAATTGATCTTACCGAAATTTTAAATTTCATCGTAAACACAAATTAATTCGGAACTTGGCAGATTTATTAATAGAAAAAAAAAATTAAATCGTATAAAATTATCGCTATATAAATACAAATAACTTAATTACCTGTATCAATTCGTTAGCTCTCAATAAAATTGCGTCTGTAGTGGTAAATTCGACCATTTCCGATCCGATTGCCGCGCTTAATCGACGTACCAGGTCCGCTATATTCTTCTGTATTTGTTTCTTCGTCTGTTCTTGCGTTTCCCTTTCGACATCCAGATGAGACGTTTTCAATTCTAAATCTTTGATTTTCTCCAGTTGGTAACGATTTTCTCTACTCAACGTTTCTACGTTCATTTCCGTTCGGCTCAGAGCTCCGTTTAAAGTTCTTTCTCTTTCTTCCAGTTCCTGAATGAGATGTATGATAAAAAGAAAAAAAAATTGTTTTTTCGCGAGATCGAGTTTTTTCTAAGCAAGTTAGAAGAATCTTTTTTAAATGCTCTCTCTCTCTCGAAATTCTATATAAAACACGTTCGGGTAATTATTTTTCATATTTGTAAACTCCTCAGACACGGATACTTTACAACACTCGAAAGGAATTAATATCTAACATATAGTCGTATCTAATATAATTGAAATAGTAATATACATAATGCGATTCGGATCATTTACAGTCATCGTAGTCCAAAACAACATACATATCTTACGTCGAACAATATCCAAACCGGCACTAACACGTGATATTTGTTATATCAGTCCAGGGTATTATGAATATTACAAGTCCAACTATTTGCTCTGTTTTATTTAATTATTATAACTCGCAGTATTTCAGTTTGTGTCGAGCGCTCATTGTTACTGGTTGTGCGTTCGTGTGTTCGGTTTCCTGGCGGAGGTAAGTATTTTTGTGCTGTTTTTCGCTGACTTAGCGATTTTTAAACTTTTGGGTGTTGCCCTTTTTTATATATATACGCATATATTTTTAAAAACTCGTTATTCTTAGTTTAACGGAAGAATGGACTATGTATACTCATCCCTTTTTCCATAACCATAAGTTAATTTTAAGTGCAGAGGTCTCTTCATTCACGCTTATTTTTAGTCAGTAAAAATTCTATACACTGATTTTGGATCCTTTGCCGTGTATGCTTGTATGTGCTGCACTAATAAAAACTAAATTACTTTATTATATCAGTGTCTTTCGAAGATTTAATAAAAAAAAAAAATCAAAATTATTTACCATCTGGCATAAAAATATTGCAAAAAAAAACAACTGCTGTCAATAATAACTCAAAAATATGCCAAACCAAGACACTATTATCAGGAACTCGTAATATGCATGGGAAAGATTGCAGTACGACACATAGGAACAAATTGGGTCTAGCGTAAGTGGCCCTTGCGGTATTTAAAATTATTTAGAAAAACGCATTAAATTGATTTATCTTTTAAAGAATTACATAACCACTCGATATACCACATTGTTCTGAATATTATAGGTGTCCACATATAGTTTTCGCAGTTTACTTTAATCGTAGTTACACCAAGAGAGACAACATTATAACTGATTCGTAGTCCTTATCCGCACCGATAGCGTGAAAGCATTTTAAAAACGACGCTAGCGATGCGAAATTCATTACGCCTTTCTGATTTTGTCCATTCTTCTCGAATGATTGCATTTCGTATTAACGAATGAACGTAGTTTTAACGTAATTTTTCAAAGAACTGCTCGGGCATTTATCGTAAAAGCATTATATCAAAAGTTTACAGTTTCAGACTCGGAGTTTATTATCGAATTTAATTTGACTCTAAAAACGAACGTTGAGCAATTTTATAAATATTAACTGTTCCATTCGGAAGTCTGTTATTTTAAGCGAAATATTAATACATTAACTTAATTTTACGAAAATAAATTATTTTATTATACGTTAGTAAAAAACAACTTGCGTGTATTCTGTTCCTTAAACTGGTAATGATGGAATTTTGCCTGGCTGCTTGTTCTTTTAGTTCTTCCGTTTCATTCTGCAACTCTAAACATCGATCCTCTTTCACTTTTAACTGAACTTTAACATCTTGTAACTACAAATCGAAATTTTAAATGTTGCAACTTTATTCGAAGGTTATTTCTTAATTTACGTTTTACTAGAATTATTTATTAATTACATTTCACATCGGTGCATATTTATTTAAAATACTACGGCCTACACAAGAGGAAAACGCCGATTACAATAAATAATTATTAAAAAAAAATCTTATAAACAAAAATAAAACTAGGCCGCATTGGTCTCGTTCATTTTATTTTTAACGATATATCAATATCAAAATCACGTAGCACCGTTTTTAAATGGGTCTAATGGATTAAATGAGAGAATCACATGTCTGCAGAAATATTTTCACGAGTGAATCATTAAAACGAAAATTTCTAAAACTGAAGTCATTCTATTCGCCAGACACAGATTTACTATTAAGCGCTGGATAAAACAATTAGTAATGATAAATTGGAATGAAAAGCTCTAGTATGAAGTACTCAGAAATGCAGCTAAATAAACGACTTCGTTTCAGCTCCGTTATTAATCGCGTCATATGTGGTTCGCCTCGATGGTTATTCACGATTAAGCCAATTTTCAATAAAAAAAACCTGTATCATCAACAGAAAATAGAATAGTTTGTACAGAATCGTTATTCGGCTTAACTATACGCTGTTCTTTTTCTGGTGCTCATCAACTTCCAACTTACAAAACCCGTAGGGAGTACTAGTTCTTTGTCTGCAAATAATTCTGAAAAAGTCGATGCACCCGGAAATAAACGTCCTACATGTGTGAAATCTGAAATCGTAATAGACAACGCTAAATGTTTCGTGAGGCTGACACTCCAGTTTGAAAATCTTAAATAATATCGATAACTTGGCAAACACCCGGGCATAGATACAAAAGTGTAGCTCAAACATTTATAATTTCATTTGTAGCTTTTTTATATTTCTATTTCTATTTACTTATTTATTTTTGTAATCCCCGTTTGAAAGAAACTTAATTTTATTAATGTTTTCCTCACGTCACTACTCTGACGAAATAGAAGATTACGTGCGTTTTTATGTATCGATAGCTATAAAATGTTTCGTCGTGATAAAATGATGAATATATTTGATCACAAATGGATAGTTCAAAATATCTTTCAGTTGGCGATTTACATTTAAAGAGATATGACAAATACACGAGAATTAAAGTAGCAAGAATGGCGATGATTAAATAATTATTCTTAAATAGGCGTACGATATTTGTAATGTATTTCGCGCGTTTCCTGAAAACGAGTCATCGTTGATCGAGCATGAAACACAGCGTGAATTAGAAATCTCTCGATATTATTACTAAAATTTATTGGGAATAATTGAAACAAAATTTGGTTTCCGAACTGGTGTGTTGGAACTAGAGAAGCTTTAATGACGTTAAATATTGCTATTCAGAGATACTTAAATGTGAACAAGGATATATATCTCTGATTATTAGATTATGAAAAATCCTTTGATAAAGCGTGAAAAATTAACGGAATACTAGTAGAAAAAGAAATAAATAAGAATAAAATAGAAATAATTAAAAAACAGATATTGGACTGAAAAAGCACATATCCTAATAGAGGAAGAAATATCACAAAATATATACGGATAAAGAATGGAGTGAAACAGGGATATGTATGCTGAAAAAAATTTTCAAGAAGCGCCGAATGAGGATGCAGGTGGAATAAGAATAAATTGAGATACGCCGATGATACAGTTATTTTAGCAGGAAATGTTGCATAGAATGGTAAAAAATTAGAAGGAACGAGTACGAAATATGGAATTTCTCTAAATTTAAAGAAAACTGAAGCAATGATAATAACAAGAAAGGAAAAAAGTAACAATATATCAAAATTAAAAATAAGTAGAATTCAAATAGAATGGGTTAACAGGCAAAAATACTTAATGGATAACAACAAATGGTAGTCGAGAAATGGAAATTAAATGTAGAATAGAATTAGCGAGATCTGCCTTTTGTAAATTAAAAAAGATATTAAAAAAATGAATACATTAATTTAGAACTAAGAAAAAGAATGGTAAAATGTTATGTGCTACCAAGGTTATTATATAGGTATGAAACATGGACGACAAACCAAAAATATAGAAAAAGTCGGAGGCATTTGAAATGTGGATCTATAGGAGGATGACTAAGTTATCATGAATAGGAAAGGTGAAAAACATAGAAGTATTAAGAAAAGTTCAGTAGTTCAAAAAATAATAACACAGACAATAAAAAGAAAAAACTTTCAATATTTTCCCCGTGTAATATGAGGAGAAAAATATGAAATAGTAAAAAGATCGATGCAAGGAAAAATCAATAGAAAAAGAAACAAAGGCCGACCAGGAGGAATGTGGAGGACTGGACAGGATACACGACGGAAGAATTGTTGAGGATAGCCCAAGACAGACATAAAACTAAGCAGATATTACTAGAAATCAGACCAAGATGATCTCTTAACTCCGCAGAAGCAGAAGAATCAAGAATAATGCAGAATCGCTTTAACAAAGTTTGATGGTTTACACCGATAATATTACGTCCAGATGGAAAGGAAATTCGATTGTTTTGTGTTTGCGATAGATTAACTGAATTAATTATAACCGCTGTCGGAATTCACTTTATATAAAAAATGAAAGGAAATTATTATTATTTTTTGTCAGGTACCATATATTGCTGGTACAGTTAGGAGCGCTCGAAAGTAATTATTGAGTGTTATATAGAGTTGATCATATCTATATTTCGGATAAATTGAAGAACTACTTGTACTGCAATTAGTTTGTTGGATGAAACTTCTTATAGTTGAATCGCAACTAAATTTCTGATAGCAACGCGCCAATGCAGTAGAACTACCTGTTCCTTTCTTCCGTCTAAAAAAAAAAATTCGAACGAAAAGTATAAGATCGGATAGGTCTAACGTGATTAGGCATATCGTTCCACTGATCACTAAAGGTTTTATTTGTTCTGTATTTGATGGAGGCGATTACATGGGATTCGGCTATAGAAGTTAATGGGTAGGGTCGAATGGTTTAACTGTTTTGTCTGCTAGTTCGTTTGGATGCTACAATCCAATATAAAATTATATTAAGAACGGAGTTAAGATAAAAGTGATTTAAGATTTCTGTAGCAACAGGATGTAATTTGTAGTTACAATTGAAACACACGATGGAAGATAGTGAATCGGAACAGATTAGAAGATTTTTATGGTTTTCGGGGAGAGCAGCGAATATAGCGAGGTATATTATATGTGTAGCGAATATAGCGAGGTATATTATATGTGTAGCGAATATAGCGAGGTATATTATATGTGCAGTTTGGCAGAGAATACCGATTGAGATGGTAGACTGTAAAGGAGATCGTCCTCCGAAACTACAACCACAAAGTATGTTACATTTTGATATAGATTTTTGTACGTTCAAAAATAAGTTATTGATTCTAATACGTCACAATAATATACAGCAGGCTGTATATTATGCGTGAACGATGTCGCGATAAATGACGAATATTAAAAAACGATTTGTAAAAAGTGTGAAGAAAAAAAAAAGGTAAACAACTCCTAAAATATTCTGACACGCGTAAAGAAGGCGGAATAAAAATAAATCGATTCGGAACGAATCAAATACATTAGCCACGCGTGGTTGCAGCTTTACAAAAGAAAATAAATTGCATGTTACAGCACTGAATAGCAAAGAGATGCTAAGCCGCTACGATAATTCATAATCGAAAAACTTAACACGTTCTAAAAGAAAATATTTACATACCTATACATCCGGTTACGCTGTTCTACATGTTCTTTAGCTAGTTACAAAAGAGATCAATTGTAAGTTAAGATATATAAAGATGGCAGATCACATTCAGAAATTTAACACCAATTTGCTGCACTACTAGTAAGTGCCAATATAATTTTATCTTTCACATAGATCTAATTAGCCTGTGATAATTATAAGCGGAGATTAATTTGTAAACATGGAAAAACTAAAAGTAATATTGTATTATTTTGTGTATATATATATATATGTATGTATGTATGTATGTATGTATGTATGTATGCGTATAAAAAGTTACTTCATTCAGCAAACGATCTCGTTTATACTGCATAGCAGCTAATTCACTTTTAAGAGTGGTGGTCATGTCGTGTATTTTAGTTTCTTCATCTGTTCCCATCTGTAAACCAAAATAGAATAAATCAATTGAAGCAAAGTAAATACTGCATATAATTTTAATTTCTAATTTTTTCATATATATATTTTTTTTATTAATGCATTTATTTTTCTTAAGATATTAGTGAATACAGTCTACTATATGTTATTATTGGATGACCGCATCTCCTGCACCACCGTTAGGCTTAATCAGACAGACGCGGCTCCTTACAAAAGCATTCAGATTATAAGTAGTCAAAGTCTAAAGTTATTTATATATATATATAATTTCATTCGTGTGGACTGTGTACTTTCCGATGAACCATTTACTCACACACGCATTCAACGAGTTTACTATACAATAATTACAATGTTTATATATCTAGAAAAATATTTATAATGATATATCATACATGATTCACAATAAAAATTTACAAATATTTACACATAATTTTCAACATATGGTATCATCGAGACGACATTGAATAAACACACAAATACAAACAATCACACACACTTTTACACACGCGCGCGCTAATATATACACACACACACATATACATATAATTTTATACCAACATTACATCACTGCGCGAAGCTATCAGTTATTTTTGAAATATGAAATGTAATACTTGGAATGCGAAAATTTCGAAATTATTTGCTATGGACTTGTTTTTTAGATTAAAATTTGTTTCATTGAACTTCCTTTCATATATATATATATACATATATATATATGTGTGTGTACGTAACATGGGAATTAATCAAATCATGATTATAGAATGAAATGTTAAAATGTTGATGCATAAGGTAATGTAGAAATAAAGTACAGGAGGTATATACATGTATACATTATATGTGTGTGTGTGTGAGTACTTTACATGATATTAATACGTGCATATATATATATATATATATATATATATATATATATATATATATATATATGTCACATATATAATATGTAATGTGATTAATTAGTTCAGGTATAAAATCGTTAACTGTATTCATATAACTACCAGCACAATTAATTGAATATTATCGATTGTTTTATTTATTCTCATGATTTTCATCTTCATCATCGTCGTCTCTATCAGCCAATTCAAATTTTTTTAAGGAGTCCATTTCTTTTTTGTTCAGTTTTTCACTATCTAGCCGTTTTAATCAATTTTTCATTATCTAGATTACACTAGCACACTTTGTAAACTGATATAAGTACCCTCCAGACAATGCATTTATTACTATTTTTATATTTATCGGCAGAGATCTTCATATTGCTAATACATTTTTTTCAAGAATAATCTTCTTTCTTTATCTAACTTATCACATTGCCCCATATCCATATGTTCTATCGACCTCCGTCCGAATCACAATAATCGCTACAATTCCTAAACGTCATAAACGAAATGATGTTCGATAATGTCCAAAGCGTAATCTGCATACCGTTTTTATGTAGTCCCTTTCTATATTCTTGTTCACATACCTTATCTGTTTTACTATTGAATATGTTTACCATTTTTTTGTTGAGTTTCTGCTCTACATATTTGTGCCATTATTGATATAATTACCGACGCTTAATAATTGTAATATATTCTTCCAAGTTTACCCTGTATCTGTTTTATGTCATTCTGCGTTTAACCTTCATTACTCGCGGGAATATATTTGCTACCAACGTGTAACATAATGACGTTAATTCTCATTTCGGTTCCAACTTTATTTTTCGACTTTTGAAAATATAGAAATGCCTCAAAGTACTAACCCCCTTATTTGGTCGTTCTATCGAGTGTCATTAATATCCCTTTCCCTTTTACGTCATCATTGAATAGAATTCCCAAGCATGTGAACTACTCCCTATTTCAAATTTCACCGTTTATTTTGAAGTTACGAATTTCTTATTTGAATTTTCTCAACGTTCATTTTAGTAATTAATTTCTCATCCCTTCGCAGTTTATATTTCCGAGAGAGATTCCAACACAGATTTAAAAAAATTAGTGATAAACCTGTACAAAAGGTTATACTAAACAGGTTCATTTCTTGAATTAAACTATATATATATCAACTTAACCGCATAAATACGAACATATTAAACAAGTCCGGTAACATGATATAATTATTGTTACTGTCTTCAGCGGTATTATCAATTCAATTAGATAGTATGACGAATTTGATTATCTTAAGTAATGATAAGGATATATATATATATATATATATATATATATATATATATATATATATATATATATATATATATATAGGGTGACCCAGAGACAACGGATAGTTTGTTGTTTTTTGAACAACTAAAAAACTACTAGACCAACATTTTTGAATGAAATTTTATTTAAAAAGAGGCAAACGAGGGATTAGCTCACAATCATTTTTGGAACACAATATCGTTCAGATGACCGTCATTTGCAACGATACATTCATTCAGTCTTTACAATATTTTCAAAGACTTTTTCGAGCATAGTTCGCTGAATTTTTGAAATTTCTTCAGAAATCTGAGTTTCCAGGTCTTCCACATCTCGTGAACATGTTTCGTAAACGCGGCTCTTAAGGTATCCCCACAACAAAAAAATCACCTAATTTTGAATTCTTTTCGAAAGTCTCTTTGCGCTGTCGTGATCGATTCACTTAGAAAATAACGTTTGACTTCTCGTTATAGGATGCGATAATAACTTAAACTGGGCAAACACTAATCTCTCGTGTGTACACTAAATGTACAGTAGGCGATTGGCATTTTAGCAGCTTTATCAACTACGCTATTCAAAAAAACAAAATCGTCCGTCTTCTCTGGGTCATACTGCATTGATTAAACATTGACTAATTTATTTATTTTATGTTTTGTGTGTGTATAAATGTACCTCTAATATATATACATAAATATATATGTGTGTGTGTGTGTGTGTAACAGTAAACAATTCTTGTATACTATGTGGTTTTTTTGTATTTCCTGTATGTGTTACACTTGCGTATATGTGAGCATGGTATAAATATGCATAAGTAATTTATTAATGTTTTTATTTTTAAGTGTACATTGTAATGGACGATATTTTTAAACATATTTCTAAACTTCATTTCATTATACTGATTCATCTCGTATTTATCTGCGTAACTGTTGTGCAGATTGTATCAAGTAGAATAAAAGATTTTTTTTAGTGTGTATACATTTATATATGTATACATAGTAAAAAATCAACAAAATGGATGAAACTAAAATAGAGAATAGTCAAAACAGTATGCTTAGGTCCATTTTATATATTAGGCGTAGAGATAGGATTAGGAACTCGCTTATTAGAGGAAAATTTAAAAATGTAATAAATTTAGTCAATGAATATAAAAGGAAAAAGAAGGATTGGGTGGGACATGTTGCCACGTTATCGGATAATAGGTGGCTATATAGGATAAAAAATTGGTATATTGTGGACAAAAGAAGAAGAGGGAGACAGTTCTAAGATTGGAAGACGGAATAACAAAGTTTATTCATAATAAACAATATGAGAGAATTGCTCAGGACCGTAGGGAATTGGCAAGGCTGAGGGAGGTCTTTGCCCAAAATAAGGGATTTTAGTTTTTTTTTCAGTTAAATTATTTATTTTATTTAAGTAAATATAATGCTAATAAGACTATAATAATAATGCATATATATATATATATATACGATAAATTTTAAGCAAAATTATTATTATTTTTTTGTCAAATCGATGCTTATGATAAAGAAATGTGAATAATTTATAAAAATTCGTTACATCCGCTTTCAGTTATTCCCTGCGCGTTGCACGGGAACTTAATTAAAGCAATTGTTCATTTTCCTAATAAGAAATAAAATATTTCTATTCTAAGAATATTTATTTAACGTCTCGTTCAGAGTAGTGCGTTATAAAATTTATAAACACACAAGTTTATTATACAATACCGCTTTTTATGTGAATTGTAAATAATTTACAATATATTTATACCGATATTTTTACAAATCGAGACATTTTTAGTTGAATAAAATTAAAATTTCATGTTGGCGCATCAACATTCTGATGGAATCAAATTCGCTTCGTCTTCTGAGAACAGTTCCACAAAATGAAGTGGTTTTGTCTGGCCTATGAGCCTTACCATGTTATCACACGCTTATTATATGTGAGTCGACCTCTCTGTCATCTTTGTAATTAATCGTCTGCCTTTTATATACAAATATTCGTCCCCTCCCTAAACATGCCTACTTCTCTTCCACTAATCCTTCAGAACATACTTTCTTCTGAAAAAAGACTCCTATCTTTCCTTAAGTCATGCAACCTATATAATCTAATCTAAAAGCTCCTTTCTCCGTGCGTCTGGCCTTTGTTGTAGTACATAGCACGGTATTGTATATATAAAGAAAAATCATGTACCATATTGACTTTAAAGTTATCTTATAAAGGACGATAATATTATTACATCCTCCGATTGTTTATAAACACCGTCTACCTCGAGAACGTAATTATCGACAGTATCCAAAATTTTGTAATTTCCTGTAGAACGATAACGGTTATACATTACCTTAGTAGCCGAATGTAAAATTTTGAATATTTTCCAGTCCCGTTCGGTATCCCGATGCTTCGAAAGCATATATATAAATATATATATATATATATATATATATATATATATATATATATATATAATGTTCACTTCACCATTTGGAATTGTACGTGCAAAAAAATAATTCGATCTTACAGCATTGTAAGCTACTTAAAAAGTAATAATTTAGTAAAAGTAACGTGTCTGCCGTTGCAAACTGTCCCAGAAAACGACAATAAAATACATGAGCAACTTTTGCTCCGGTTTGTCAGTAAGTCAGTAAAAGTTTCGACTACCTGCGTTTCTTCAATTCGATCGATTTGTTCTTCTCCTTCACCCTTCAACTCGACAACTTCTCAACGACGTAATAAAAGTTTAAAGGTCTAATCGCACGCGAATAACGAGCCCGTACGTAATATATAATGTACACGCGCTCTAGTATACAACCCATTTTCAGTCACATATCAATTTTTTTTTTTTCCATAAAATTATACATACCGATGTAAAAGAAAAGAACTCGAGAATGCGAAAATATCGAGTAATATTTTATGCAGAATAATGTTTTTTAGATAAATTGTTAACGTGTTAAATATTTTTAGCATTGAAACATATCGAATTATTATAAAAATGAGCAGTTTTTTACCATTTTAAAGTTTATTTACCGTATTATGACTGAAAGGGTTAATATGAAAATTTTATTTCACGGTTCCTGACTATATGTCGACGTTCGAATTATGCAAATCTTTGCGTTAGTAACAATTTCGATTTAAGAAAAAAATCAATTAAGTAATATTCGAATTAAATCATCGTTTTACTCGAAACCATTTATTACGTGTAAAAGCGGAGTTTTGTTATTGTTGCGTCTATTCAAATCAAATTTATTGTTGTTCGGTTTCTATAATATTACAATCGTTATATTTACTAAATGTTAAATATATATTAGAGAGTAGTGATTTTATAAATTATAAAGCAAACAAAATGTAACACAGTTTAATCACTAAAAGCTTTGCAACAAAAAACTTTTAGTGATTAAACTGTGTTACCTTTTGTTTGGTTTATAAATTATATTTACTACTTTTGTAATTATAATTGTAAATGCGCGATCGTGCGCGAACAACGGGCTTATAATTTATAAGATATATTATAACGGTTGCCCACTGGAAGGTTATAAGTTTATATTCTGAATTCAAACGAGCTTCTCAAAAATGACTAATTCACATCAAAATACCCTCACAAACACGAACAACACATGCGCACGCACACATATATACATATCATTTGTATAAGTAATACACCGTTACATACTTATAAGTCGGAAATTACGAATAATTACATTTTTCTGCGAATAAGTTACAAATTAAGAAAACCGTCATTTACTAAAACAAACAAGTACTAATCGCGCTACTTACTCAAATATGAAACTATACCATCTCTTATTTTTTGGTTTTTTTTTTTATAGTGCCATGTTTAACTACCGAGACTATTAAGGCACTTTTAAACTGAGGTTGGAGGAGGAAAGAAACTGTATAACTGAGGGGGAATAGTTGAAGGACTATTGGAGAGGAAAGCAGATAGAGTAGGCGGTTTTAAATTAGTTCCAAATGATCAGTCTACTATTTAGTTCTGATTCTACTAAACTATCGTGGGATCAGCATTTAATCTATATAAATCAAATGTACTCGAAGAAAATAATCTGAAAAACACAGAACTAATGGCGCGCCGATCGAATTTCACTATTACGCATCTATCGCTGTCTGATACGATCAAACATTGACTATGGAGCAGCGATATAGCTTCATTACTCAAGTCCCTAGATATCATGCACAATTCAGCTTTTCGATCAGTCCGTACTCAGAGTCATCAGAATGGCCTTTCAATATTCGTAGGCAGTTCCTCCTTGCTAGATAAACCAGTTACAAGCTTCTGGATTATTCTTTCCTAAAATTATCTACATCTGCTATCTCATCCTGTTCGAAACCACCTCAATCGGTTACAACCATCTTTAACAACATCTTATCAGAAATAAACATTCTAAAACCGCATATATTAAAACATTCATTCGCTGCGCTTCTACAGTAGTTGGAAAGTCCAATTAAGCTGGATCCCTCAATCAACAGTTCGAGCAGCTTAACAATTAAGAAAAAAATCTTGACTCTTGCAACTGGTTCATCAGTGTTGTATACTGACACGTCCTCATTGAATGGGTTTGTTGGCTGCTCTGTCGTCGTGAACAATGTAATCATTATACGGTATTCGCATCGTCGGTAATTTTCAATCATTTCGGCCGAACTTTATGCGATTTACCCACCATAAAATTTCGTAATAAGCTCTAACACCTAACAACCATCAGTTGTATGTGTCGACTCGTTCGTTATTTAATTGTAAATCGTACCTTAATGTTAATAATAAGCTCCAAACATTTGTATTTCGAAATATTTCGACTGTATCTAGTTTGAACGCCACATTTTTAGATTTGCTAACCACATTATTCTAAGCCGACCACGCCTGTACCATTTATTGTATAATCAGTTGAAGCAACTCGTTATTGCGCGTGATGTGCTCAAAATATCCTACTTTCCTTATTTTCACTGAATTAACAATTTCTGTTTATTTGTTTAATCGTTGTAGAACTACGAAATTAGTTATTTTAGACGTCCGACGAATGACGTCATATTCAATTAGACAATTTTAGTGGCGTAGAAACGCGCGCTGAAATCTAGTTAAGAAATAACAATTCAAAAACCAGCGATTTCGAATTCGGTTATGTCCAAAATTATCCGCTTAACCGACGATAATAATTACAAGGCGACGCTGGTATAAGTTCCGAACATTTATTATGAAGAGAAAAATGCATTGATTTTTTAAGCATAGGAACTCTTTGTGAAAAAAGCTATCGGTTAACTGATACAATCATTCCTGGTTCATCTTTATCGATATTTCCAGTTGCTAACTTTGAATTACAAGTTACTACTAAAATATATTTACCAGAACTAAACTAGATTAACTACCAAACCTGTCACTTACACGTTTTTACAAACTGGTACTAATTTTTTTATTCCTGATTATAAATTTTAACTAGCTCGTTACAAGTTTTAATATACCGATTATAGATTTTAAATTATTCCGACTAGTTTTAACGTCTTAGCAACTGATATTTATTTCGCGATTGATAAAACATCCTCTTTGGAGAAATAAGCTCCAACTTTACTAATTTTGACGCACTGGTTAATAATTTTTAATTCGTGGTTGCTGAAATATACCTATTGCTAATTAAGTTGTGTCTACTGGTTACAAATTTTAACTAATTGTAACTACAGGGCTACTAATTTTAACTTCCTGGTTAGTGATTTTGATTACTCTTTTTTTTTTAATACGGTGGAGAAAGTATCATGGATACCAGACCAAGACTTCTACTTACTAAACGGTGCTCATTCAGACACTGTTTCGGTTTGTACCACTCGAACTTTGAGTGTTACTTCAGCGGAGAAATCTGGAACTACTTGAACTTTGGTGTACTGAGTACATTCTGCCACTTTACACACCATCGGTAAGTAAGTTCACTCCATATTCTCTAGGCGTCGTGAGATTACGTACATCATAGAGTTAACACCACTCAGTGCAATAGCAAGTGTACTTGCAACAGTGCAGTATGAGGATGTTATGCTGAGTGCTGACCCATGTTGAATTTTCCTAAGCCGTTTAATTATTCCCGATGTATTTGGATAAATAGAAAGTGTATTTACAAAACGAAAAAATGTGATAAAAATAATAATTATTATTAATATAACGCATTCCAGACACAGTTCTCACTATGCGTGTATAAATTAGAGAAGCATGTGAAATTGCCATTTAGCTAAAATAAAAATCTAGGAAGAATACTCCAACAAAACCTGCATATTTATGCTGACATATTTATTACTTATATTTAGATAATAAGCTAATAAGCAAAATCGTGTATATGTATTTTACAAAAACATAAAATTTGGAATCAGCTTCATTTCGCGAAGAGCGCGTTTAATTCATTAACTTGTAGGTATGTAATCCCCTTTGATTTATAAATGAATACTAACTGCAAGTACAACTATCATTCTTCCGTATTTTATTTTGATACACATATTTTGAAAACTTCAATAACTAGTGCATATGTTTTGTTTTACATAAAAATTCAGAATTATTCCGTGTAGTCCATGTAATTTAGCTAAGTAAAATCGTACACTGTAAGACCATCATAAAGCATAATTGTTTTTGTTAAAGCTTCGTAGATTATTAATTTACTTTCCGCATTTAAGTACATTGTTAAAGACCTAGATATAGCTTAAACAAAGACTCATAAATTTTATTGGAGATATACTGAAACTATTATTAAATGTGAGACCTCGATTAGCATTATAAGACATTTCATAATATAGCTGTCTGTCTTGACTGCAACAATGTCTAGATGTTTATCGCTGTTGCAACATCTTTTACTTTACTGATGATCGGAATATCGTTAAAAAAGCAGGTAACTTTAAACCTTGAAGCATCTTTATCGGCATCGCATCGTTAAACATGATATTCCGCAGGACAGGTCCTCGGACAGATACACCGCTTGTTACGTTCGGTTGCTGCGAATGAATATATAATAAGGTTCTGCTCTCAAAGTATTTGCAAATCACACATATTAGGAGCTGTGACACCGTTTCATTTGCCTTAGCCGCCGAATAATTAAGAACGCGAACAGGAATTGCAAGATTAATATAGGCGTACTAAAAAAAGATTAGTACAAGAACGGATAGTTCGCAAAATTAGTAAATTGCAACCAAAATTACGTATACATACTTATACATATTCCTATTTTACCATATTTCGAACAAATTATTCTACTTTGAACTGAATTGTTTACTTTAAGTGTAATTAAAAAATATAAGAATTGAGAAAATATGGATACAAATTTGAATAAATTTTTTCACACTTTTATCGTTCATCGAATGTTATTATTATTATTATTATTCGATAATACGGGTGCCGGCTGCACTAACGGGCCATATGCATTGACCTACTATGGCCCTAAATGTGATTTAAAAGGTTCAATGAATCCAGGAACTGGAAAACATTACGAATATGGTCGGCAGATTCAGATAAAAGTCGAGGTAACGAAGGAGGTAGGCTGTGCTGGATTCTAAATGTTGTGAGAGTATGACAGGATGTTAGTATGTGGGGTATAAGCAGTTGTGACGTTTGGCAAAAGGACAGAGTGGAGGGTCTGTGGCTTGAAGAAGATAGGAATCGGTAAGATTTGGGTGAGATATTAGAAGTCATTTTTCTTTCTTGTTCTGAAAGGAAATAGCAGCTGAGACAGTGGATTAGGTTTTTGATTGAAAGGAGATAGTTTTGTTGATTAGACTTCAATACCCGACACCAGGATTAGGTTATGAGAAATTTCACAAAAACTTTTACGTCGCTATAGAAAGAGAGGCGAGCGGAAATGTATGGAAGCATAGCTCGGTCAATAATCTAGTTTCCAGGAAGATCGATGTGGCTGGGAATCCAAATAAAAACAATGCAAACTTGAGATCTAGTAGGAAGGTCATGGACAAGCAGTATGCGTTGTAAAAGCGTATTGTACGTATAAAGGTTGTGGAGAGATTTTAAAACCAGAAAGGATAAGGAATTTAGAAGAAGATCGCACCGTGGACAAGAACTCTAGACACTTGAATATAGCAAAGGATTCAGCTGAGAATATGGAGCAGGACTTAGATGAAAGCAATGAGTGACAGGGGGCACCAAGAAGTCAAATCCCACACGTCCACCAAATTTAGAGCCATAGGTAAAACAGCTAACAGCGTCCTTATATTTAGAGATTTCAAGAGCAATCGTGAATACTTTGAAAGATGGGTTAGTTTCAAGTTGATATGGAGGGGTTGTAAAAGCCAGGGTGTGGGGGGTTGGTATATATTTGAAGAAGCAAGGGATTAAGAATAAATTTGTTAAATTGGGGAAACGACTACTCGCACGAAGATTTTTTATTAAGAACTTTCTCGCATCCGACGTATATTCTTAATGTTATTAAGCTTGTTAGAGAAAAGGGCAAATTGTTGATAGTAATATATAAAATAAATTATGTTAAGAACTTATTAATTTCATAATTAGGGATGTTTATATCTTTTTGACTGTGGCTTGGAATATTGTGCAAAAGATCACTGAATGGCGTGTTTGGGGAGGTAAGTGTGGAAAATAGTAAACATTTAAGAAATCTTTCTTTGACTTATTCATTGTCCTTTTTAACTATTATATTATGAGGTGTTTTTTTTAAATAATAAATTATTAAAGTATTTTAAAGTAATTACTTTCTTTTACCTTACACGCACTCACATACATTAATATATTATATATATATATATATATATATATATATATATATATATATATATATATATATATATATATATATAATATATATATATAGTTTATACGTTTGTGTTGAAACATAATTTATTCAATTCAATTGAAATTTTGAGCAAGAAATATGGAAAATTTTTGGATACTTTATAAAACTTTTTGTTGTAAGTAAAATATAACTAAAAATAGAAAAGAAAATATTTTTGATTCATTCCTCTAATTATTAAATATTATTCCATTTTAAATATAAAAAAATTATTAAAATATTACGTTTGTTTTTTTTTTTTAAACGGGTTATGGTTGTTTTGGAAATTTCTAATATATCACCATTAATACACAACAGTTTTATAATGAATTATATTAAATAATAAAATTTAAATACAAAATACCTACGAGACAGCTTAGTACCAATTATCGACTATGCAATAATATTATTATTTATTGTGATCGTTTCTTACGATCTCAAGTCGCAAGTATAGACAAGTGGATGACTCTCGAGCAATTATGATCGGAAGATAAAATCAAACTGTTTGATAATTTAACTTTTAATCGAATGTCACGTATGACGGAATCGGTGGTATGAATTTTAAGGCGTAATTTCCCGTGCGAAATGTGAAATATATCTCTTCGTTTTAGCTTTTAAAAATTATTTAAATTCTCTCCGAATTATAACAAAGACAATTGTGGAATGTTTTACCCCGTTCTGTATATACTAATTTATGTTACCCCCAAGTCTGCGGCCAGGGAAAAACTTCTTCTTGTAAATACGTTTCTAACGCTATTACACGATCTTAAATATTTCGGATCTTCCAATTATTTAAACATGTGTTTTTTTTTAACATTACAGGTTAATTCTAATTGCCCTATTTTGTTTTTTGTTTACATCCCTTAGTCTATATCCTAATCGTATCATATCTCCCTTCTTAAATCGATACCTTCGGTTCTTAAGGAGTCTTACGATATATATGATTCGTTATTTTTTTTATACGATAAAAATTCATCGATTTACGAGAAATAAAAAAAAATTCTGGAAAATATGTACGATAATTTTTTATTATTATATCGTCGTTACGTAATTAATTAATTAATTATTTACAAGCGAACGAAGAAAACGCGTAAACATTTTTCACTTTTTAGTAGGAACGAGAAATTTCTTCCTCATCGCGTTGATAATTGTATTTATTTTCCACATTTTCTTCCTCTTTGGTCTTCACGTAACCATCCGGCGTGTAAACTTCTTTCTCCTTAGTTTTCTGCTTCTCGTAATCTCAGCTCCTATACGATGGATTTCGAACATAGGATCGAGAGAATAAAACCGCATTAACTAATATTAGATTAATTTAAAGAGATATATAATTTATTACTTTCAGCTAATACGTAAAAACTGAAATTCCATTGGGTAAATTTTGGTATTAATATTATTTATCATTATTTAGTTAACTTGTTCATTAGTCTATCTAGCCTAGATTACAAATATATATATATATCGATTAACAAATTTCGTAAAAATTTATTTTAACCGGAAAACAAATTTCATATTTATACTCGTTGGTTGCAAAAATTATGGGCAAATTTGCGGAATATGTTACAGGATTTTTGTTCTAACATATTCGGCGACCTTACTTTATCAAAAACAGGCAAATAAATAAACGAATAAATGTAACGATTCAACGTGGAGGCAACAAGGACAAACATAATTAGACCGATATAATTAATTAACTATATATATATATATATATATATATATATATATATATATATATATAATATACTTTTGTGTATATAACAGCTTTATTTTACCTTTGAGAAACTCGGTTCAAAGATATATATATATATGTGTGTGTGTGTGTGTTTAAATATATGTATATATATTTGAATGTAGTCTATCAAAAATAAAACTACTCTTTTATATTTACTTTTAAACCTGTTTGAACAAAATTAATGGCATATGTTGTGCATGCACATACATACCACTTTAGTTTATGATAAACCATATTCAAATATATATATATGTATGTATTCATATGTATGTATGTATTAATATATATGTATGTATGTATGTATATACACATGTAGCTAATGTATATAGTCGAATAAATGAAATAAATTTTTCTTTTATACTTACGGCAACAGCTAATAGAGCAAGAGCTAATAACCAAGAAATCTTCATAATGATAATTTGCCTTTGATGATGATGATGATCAAAAAAAAATAATTTTAATTGAACCGTTATCGAATTTCTCGATTAACTATCGATATAACGAGATATTTTTTCATTATATACTAACTGAAATTGACACGATTTAACATTTGTTCTCCAGAACCTAGCTGAAAGTAATTTATTTATTTTCGTTATTTATTATTTATAAGTTATTAATTATTAGCTGTCCGGTATGTTTGAATTTCGCTTATTGATTAGCTGTCAGTCCGATAAAATCGGCGTGTGCAGCAGCGTCGAGCCATTATTTGACGCACGTCAGTCAAATAAAAATTAAAAAAAAAATAGAAAAAAAAACTGTTATAATAAATTATTATCCAGTAATTAGGTTTTGTTTGTTAGAAACTTCTGCATCGTTATTTGTACAGCATTATGCCATATTGTCGACGAAGAGGGAAAAAAAAGGTTTAACCTATTTATACTTCTTCCGGATATATTATTTTCGACATTTTCATGGATGATATTTCGGATATTGCGATAACGTCGGCACTATTCTTCGATTTATCTGCTACGGTTAAATAATAAAGAGTAAAGCCCAAAAAAATCGAACGTTTTTTTCGAATGCCGATTATCGTATTCATTTAGCTACTATGCTACAGCATTATGCCATATTGTCGACGAAGAAAAAAAAAAGGTTTAACCTATTTATACTTCTTCCGGATATATTATTTTCGACATTTTCATGGATGATATTTCGGATATTGCGATAACGTCGGCACTATTCTTCGATTTATCTGCTATGGTTAAATAATAAAGAGTAAAGCCAAAAAATCAAACTTTTTTTTCAAATGCCGATTACCGTATTCATTTAGCTATCATGCTTTATCGATGTACATGATTTTGTTCGATGTATGTATACGTTAGGCCAACACTAAAGACCAGAAACTATGGGTGGTGTACATATAGATAATGTTTCACTCGCGGTCTTTACGATCTTTGGAAAAATATAAAGCAAATCGAAGATTAATTTTGAACATTTTTCAAATCGAAATTTCATATTGCGAATATGTTCAATAGGGATTTAATCTCCGCTGCTCAAACTTTCCATATTCCTATATGATAAATTACTTACTTTTGCTGTTGATCGCAAGAACTAGTTATCCAGTTTTAAATAAATAAAAGTAATCACTTTAGTATAGAAATATCAACTGCAGTAGTTTACGTTAATACTAGTTTACCAAAAATTGTTTTTTAAATTACTTAATATTATTTATTACTTCTAATGAAACAAGAGATTTAATTATCCAGTCGTAAAGTAACGAATTAAATGTAATTTTATACGGTCTATCGATACAGTGTGTAAATTTGTTATTCGTCTTTTACCATTCTCAACTATTTTCCCTATTCGAATATTGTATCAAAAAGAATTCTGATTATTAAATTAAACGCGATCGATAGACGAGTTATCGCTTCTAATAGTATCTGGAGTTCCTCCTTCTTGCTGGTCTGTTTGAATAAGGTATGTTTTGCCATTGCTCATACGTAATTTGTAGATGCGGGCTTATCAAGTGCTACAATCCGCCTCAGAAGTTTATTGTTATTATTTATCTTAATGACTTATTTAAATGTTACGACTGAAATAGTTATATCGGTCGAGGAATAGGTATTTTTGTTCTATCCGTTAAAGTGGTTATTTGTTTTCTTAATGTCATTTATTTTAAATTACGTATTTCTACGTTAATATCGTCTACTTTTTTATTCGATTCTGCACAACATGGAACAAATTTTGGAGTTTAAAAGGAATTCGAAAAAATAGAAGCTGGAAAATTAACCTAAAAGCGAATGTTATTAGCATTCTGGAAAGATGCGTCGTACCACTTTTGCTGTATGACTATCAAACGCGGTCTATGAAAGCAATTGACAATATTAGTCGTGTACAGAGAACAATGGATCTGTACTTGGAATTAAAAGAATTGACCGAATTCGTTCGGAAACCATAAGGCATAAAACTAAAATGAAACACATTGAAAATGACAGTCTGCCTAAAATGGATCTGGGCTGATCGCACGATTCGTTGGGATGGTTTGGCCGCAAATATAACCAAATAGATTCCCGATTACAATAAAAGAAGTGTAGGTAGACAACCGTTAAGGTGAGCGGATGATTTCAGACAGCGAATACTTGATTGCGATTAAGCTCGGATAGAACGTAATGGAAGAAAACGTGTCAATTATAGTGCGTTCAGAACGACGCCCTTATTATTTATATATGGTATGCGTGCTTTTTATATAATATTGTTAGCACATTTATGGACGGGATGCCTTCGGCCGATATTTAGCGAAATAAAGGCTTTATTTATTTATTTATAGATAACACAGATAAAACGTCCGTCACCGTTATCGAACTCCGCATACACATAGTACCACACTATATGAAACGTGGGAGCTACATGCAAATTGTTATGTATATTTAAGATTAAAATTTTAGTTGAAATGTAAAAGGTATTTGCCGACAGGTAACAGAAACCCCAAAAGAGGATACGTTCTAAATAAATAAATAAATAAAAAGACAATGAAACAAACAGGTATTCAAACAGGGAAAACCTTTTTATTTCATTGATTCTCGTCCAGCCTTGTATATTCTGCACCCAGGATATCCTCGGTCTACCTCGGCTTCGTTTTCCTTCTATTTTTCTCTGCAATACTAACTGCAGCAATCATGTCCCATTTGCTTTTTTTACGATCGTTATCAATTCGCACTCTTTCTGCAAACGTTATAGCATCTTTTTGTCGCTTATTTTCTCCATCCAACCCACTTTCAACAAACGCCATACCTACATTTCAAACGCTACAATTTTCTTTTGTACGGCTACTATGAGCGTCCATGTTTACACAACAGTGTTGCCCAGATGTAACATCTTGCTAGACGCATCGTCAACTTCAAGTTTATGTGGTTGTTACACAGAACACTTTTACATTGTGAGAACGTTTTAACTGCTATTTCTATCCTACATCTGATCTCCGCATCCGATTTCGACTTTTTTGTTATCCAAATTCCAAGTTATTTGAACAGTAAATTTTAATATTTACCTGGAAGGCCCTCCACCTTCCCCGAGCCGGTGTTCCTCAACGCCGGGAGAAGTCCCGTTAAGTTTATACCACCGACCCGTTCCTTCCAGAGACCGTCAAGACGGCTTCCAGCCCGATGTATTCCGTGGCGCGACTGAGGTATCGCGGCAGCCGTCACCTTCTAACTCTTCACCTACCGGCATGTTCCCCGGGTCCGATGTCCGGGCCGGTACCAGTTATTTGAACACTGAGACATCAGTATTCTGTCTGTTTTATTATCGTTTAAGCTTGATATTTCCATGTATTTCGTTGTTTATACGTTTATTATAATTCCCATCAGGGTTTTTTTTTTTTACGTCAGTAACTAGTTTCTTCAGTCCTTCCTCAGACCTATCTGTGGCGACAGTATCGTCAGCAAACCTGATATTATTTATATTGATTCGCACACCATCTTTAGATCCAAGTTGGATTATCCCTTCCGAGCATATATGAAATAACATGGGTTATAAAATGTATATTTACCTCAACTGACCACAAGATCATTTTGCAGTTTTTAGGAGAAGGTCATAACAGAAAGGGAATAGCACCCACTGGTACACACCCGATAACCATAACTTTATATTAGGTCCAGGGGTTTTCTACGTCTTAAGTCTGGTTACATCGCCGGTCGTATTCAACGTGCGTGTTGCTTAATAACCTTACATACGTAGGGAACGTTTCAATCCGTTTGAATGATCTTGTTTGCTACTTGAAGTCACCCATAAGTTTGTCCATTTCGTGGTTCCTCGTTAATGTCGAAGCTGTCTCTATGTCATTATAGAAAGTATCTACTACCATATTGTCTGTGGTCGGTTATTAATTCTTATCCGAATATGCGAATTATAATTATTCTGTCATTAATCGGTACAATGTCATGTTTTTCTGTCTCCTTTGACAATCAGTTCGTGCTGTTATTTCCAGGGTAGTAGAAAACTTCTTCAAAAATAAAAATGTTACTAATAAGTCGTAAAACAAATCTCGTGTAAAATTACAAAAAGCCATTTTATGTTTTAAGTCTGCTGTGTTTGTATTTACTGTACATAAATTGAAGTTGCTCGGAATCGTGATTATCGATAGCTTTTTTTTTAAAAATATATATGTAAATTACAATCCCTGGCTGATGTAGCCAATAAGCAACTTGGATGTGAGTTATGACAGGATGGGAGGTTTCATTCAACAATGATACTCGGAACTACCTCTCCAATCATTCAAACCTGTAGGGAAGATCTAAGGGTGTGCGATAGTTTAATGTGCGAGGTTCATTGACATGATCTAATAAATCTGCCGCCAGCTGGTTAGGGTGACCCTCTAATTTATGCAGGTAACGTTTACTGGTATTTCGAACTATTTCATGCACATTTGGTACTTTTAGATCTTTATGCAAATTTTTGTTTCGTATATATCAGAGAGCACCGGCTATTATCCTTAGTATTTTTAATCGGGATCGCTGCACCATTTTGATATTTGATAATGATGTTGTCCCTCCAAAGCGATATGACAAATGTACACACCTGCTTAACTGTCCTGTAAAGCAATAATTTCGATTTTAGAGGTAATTCAGAAGTTTCACCCCGGAGCCAGTACATGTTCCGCAGTTTATTAAGTTTTATTTCTTTAACATTGATCCTGATGTGTTCCTTCCAGGTCAAGCGGCGATCAAGCCACATACCCAGATATCGGACTTTATTTACCTGTGGAATCGAGCCATTAAGATCATCCGCCTAGTTGTAAATTTAACATGTACTGACTTGGATGAGTTAGTTTTAACCCTCCATTGTCGTGCCCAGATGTCCAAGTTGTTCAAACCGCGCTGTAATCATCTCCCGCGAATAATGCTGTATCATTGGAAAATGCCGCCATCTCCACATTTGTATTCATGGGATGGACGAACTTATATATGAGGAAAAGATTGGCCAAAAAACTGAACCCGGTGGAACCCCAGCCAGGACAGGATAAAATTTTGATACATCATTACCGAATTTAATTTTTAAAAAATCGGTGAGAGGTATGACAGTAGTGTGTAGTAAGGATGTGGCAGAGTGCGTTTTATTTTTGAAAGTAACCCCTCACGCCATACATGATTGAATGCCTGACTGACATGCAGAAAGGCTGCAGAACAACACTGCTGCTTTTTCAAAACAATTACTGATGTATTATTGAACTCTATGAACTTGTTCTATTATAGAATGCGCAAGACGAAACCAAAACTGGTATAGTTTGGAATCGTACCCTGTAACTGTTTTGTTAGTTCGGGTAGGAATAATTTTTCGAATACTTTTGATACTATCGGTAAAGACTAATAGGTCGATATAATGAAGCAAGGTTTGCCTGGTTTTGGTATCATAATTACTTGAACAATTTTCAATTATGATGGATAGTAGTCAACCGTATGATAGTGTTGAATATTGTTGTTAATAGTAATATACCCTTTCGCGGTAGGAATTTAAGCATCTTCCCAGTGATTAAATCATACCCTGGAGCTTTGTGCATTGATAAATTATCCACTCTCTTAATCTGGGACGGAGAAAATTATTGGAAGAGTGGAAGCGGGCAGTTAGGTTGAACTCAATTTGATTTGGTTTAAACACATCCTTTAGATGTAACCCAAAAACTTCCACCTTTTCAAAATCGCTACGTGCCCATTCGCCAATATGTTTCCTCAGGGATGGAATCACTTTCTATGTCCTCTTAAGAGCTTTGTTCGCCTTCCACAATGAACGATCGTCATTTTTAGTGCCCATGTTGGAAAGAATTGATCTTAAAGTGTCATTTTTATGCATTTTTGTGCTTAATTCTTTGGTTATTTTATTAAGATCACTTTTGTGAGCCGGGTACCTTGATATCTGCCACAGTTTTCTCATTTTTATTCCGGCATTGATTGTTTTTTTCTCTAATAATGCGAGGGGTAGTTAATATCGCGAATTGCAGTCTCCGTTGGAGTACTTAAACATGCCGCTTTTTGCAATGTATGATTAAAATATTCATTCGCTTCATCAATATCGTCGCCTGCTTTTAATGGAATTTTGAGAACAAGATTTTCTCAATCCAACATGTGTAAGAGTATCTCATTCAGTTTTATTATTATAAAATTTAAAGTTAGTTTTCTTAATTATTACTAACTGACTTATTTCTAATATTATAGAAGAGTGATTCGATGAAAAGTCAAATGATGTTTCGACATTAGAATATAAAGTACTAATAGCGTTACAAATGAAGAAATCTAACAAATCTGTTATTTTATTTCTGTCTGAGGGCCAGTATGTAGGATAACACTAGAGGAGGACTGTAAATTTTGAGTTTGGTACACACTGAAATAATTCCCGTCCTTTTGGCGTTGTTAGTCTTGAGCCAAATAATGTGTGCTTAGCATTATAATCTACGCCTACGATGAATTTATTGCCTAATGAGTTGAAAAAATCATGAAATTGGGCCTGTGCAATTTTATATGTGGATGGACAATATATGGATGAGACTGTTAAGTTTTTTACCAGTCTCGTCAATTAATTTTATAGTAATTGCTTGAAGGTGAGGTAATTGAAAACAGCTGAATTCATAGTGTTTTATATTACTACGTACTAGAATTGCCATGCCTCCACGAAGTTTACCACTTGAGGAATCAGACCGATAAAAGTTGTAATTCTTCGATCCATAATAATTTTTTTGACGTAAAGTGTGTCTCTGAAATTAACACTACATCTAATTTTTGACTAAGAATAAAGCTCGGATTGACGTTTTATCAACCCGTTTGTATTCCACGTAGCTATTCGTATCGAGCTCATTTTGAAATTAATTTTGACATGACCATCAGCCGGTTGAACATAATCTCCATGCGATTAAAGGATGCAGTAAACATATTTTCTAAACGCACGAATGACTAACGCTGATAAGAGGTCATATCCAGGACTGAATTCAATGTTTCTTTCATTATTTGCGGTTACGTTTGTAATATGATTTTGTTCACGAATTTCCCTTCGACCACTAAATTCAAATTCGAATTATATTTAAAGACGCTCGACTTCTAGGTCATTTGCGTCTATGATACAATACAATTTAGATAACTGTAGATATTGTAGTAATTGAAAGTTTATGTCTTCTACAAATAATTCTACCATATGTACATCAAAAATACTTCTAGATAATTCTATTGAAATTAAACGATTAATGGATATATAATGATTAATATTTTTAGAGAAATACTATCCAAGATTACCCGAAAGTAAGAAACCCGTTTCAAGCAGCTAACGACGATCGAATTAAATTCCTGCGGATAATGTAGAACGCTTTGAATAAAACTAGTACAATTTAAATAAACTTGTAATTTTTATAATAAAGGTGACTGCAACTTATTTGTAATTACTCTAGGTATATAAGAAGCACGGCAAAGTCTGTGTCATCAGCGTAAAGAACTATCTGAACAAATATAGTCAGAAATGAACCTAAAATACTAACCAGTAGTAGATCTGGTCTCGAGTAGCTGTAAATAACATTAATCGTGTAACGAGAGATTTCGTATATGCGAAATTGCGCCGAAAGCTTTTGCTACATCCGGCGAGATCGAGCTCGAGTATGTTTTTTTTTTGCAATTAAAATTACGCTTATAAATTTTATAATTCTTGCTATTTGTTGAGTAATGAAATATCCTGAACAAAATCCAAATTGTGTATTTGATGTGATTTTTTTTTATTCTCTGTACGAAGTCTTAGATGGGAGAGTTGCAATTTTTTCTTCCTATCATAAACTAATGGGACGTTTGTTAATTGCTCGTTACGTATCGTTACCCGGTTTGGGAGGAATCATAACTTTTAGCTATTCGGATAATAGCCGAAACTAAAACAATTCATGTCGATCGATATCACTGTTATCCGACTACTTCAAAACTATTTGAAAAATGACTTTTTCAAAGTAATTTACTTCTTACGAAAATACCATAACACCAATTTAGTTAATGTAAGAAACATTTAACCATAACACCAATTTATTATTAACAGAAAATGCATTTGAAGAAGAGAAATAATACTGTTCAACTGTGTTTCTAAATATACAAGTTCGTCGGTTCCGTGTATACCTAAAGATATTTCTGATAGAAATCGATGTTACAAGACCTATCCTATACACTTCTTTGTATAATATGCACGTTCGTTACAGGATACGACGATAGCAACATTCCAGCAATATTATTAGAATTTATTGCATAGAACATCGCTAAAGTAGTAAGTAATGTGTACACTGATGGATCTAAAAATGGTTTTCAAGGACTGGTAGGTTCGGCCTTCATGATTCCAAGTAAAAATGTGACCAGAAAGTTTAAATTACCATCGGCGTGCTCGATTTTCACCGCTGAAGCTTTTGCGATCGTCAAGGCTTTACGTTTCCTTCGCGTTTCTAATTTTTCAATGGCAATATTCTTATTTTATCGGATTCTCTTAGTTGCCTTAATGTTATATCGAACTTTCATGTTACCGAGGGATCTTATTTTATATTTGAAATTTTACAAGAAATATACAATTTCAGTTTAAGAAATATTACAATCCTTTTTTTTGTTGGATTCCTGGTCACGTTGAAATTCTTGGTAATGCTGTTTGTGATGAAGCCGCAAAATCAGCAGCATCCATCGGCATTTTGTGTCCATGCATTCCATATACAGATCTCCGCGTTGTAGTGAAAGCCCAATTGGAATCAGATTGGACTGTTTTCCATCTCAATAAAGTCAGCAGTTTTTATAAAAGCGTTAAACCAGTTCCTTCCAAAGAAGCGTGGTATTTTCCAAAAAAGTTTAGCGGATCAATTTCTCGTCACATGATTTCAACATTAACTCGGCTTCGTTTAAATCATTGTTGCCTACCTGTTGATTTGCACAGAATTGGAATGGCCGAAACCAGCACCTGCTCTCACCCGGACGATACCGATATGATTCTGGATTCGAATCATTTGTTTTTTAACAGTTCCCCCTATTCGGCAGAACAATCGCGTTTATTTTCTAAGATTATATCTTTAGGCCATCGGCCTCCTTATATCTTAAGTTCATTACTTTCCTCAGATGATGCTCGTATATATTATTCTTTATTTCAATTTATTTTAGAATGTAAAGTTACTTTATAATGTTAATTTTTTTTTTTTTGTTATGTTTTATGTTTTTCATGGACAGATTGGTTAATTTCAGAGTCCAATTTATAATAAATAATAATAGTAATAATAGTATTAAAAATAAATCAAATGAAATTATTATTGTCGCATATCCATATATGCATATGTATGTAATTGTAATGTTTACCGAACCTTTTTAAAAGTTCAAGTATTTTTGTAAGAATTTTTAACATTTTAAATTATTTATTTCTTGACAGAAACGGTTTTAACAATTATCTGTAAATTAAAATAACCGATAATAGTGAAACGTGTATCAATATACACGTAAATTCTTGCGTCTAAGAGAGAAAATTTAATGCTTCTGATTTTTTAAAATCTGAAATGATCGTGTAATTATAAAATCGATGTTGGGTATTTTAAAAATCATCATCTCATCTAGTTCAAAATAATCAGATTATACTACTGAAATCTTAAAACTATTTCATTTAAAAACCGATGGCAAAAAATGTTCGCGTAAAAATTACTTCAAACCTTTACTCCCATATATATATATACACCTCCGTATCTGAAATCTTTTATACGACACTTCGTAAATATGGTGAACACGAAATCATTTACACCGATAAACGTGGTCGTTCATGCGCAATTCTATACTGTAATAATGTCGTTCCCTCTACTCCAGCAGAGATGTTTAGCGCGTATTGACTGCGAAATTATATACCGTTGAAATTTCCGCATGGAAATTTAACATCAAGAAACTCATTTGTTTCGATTCACTCAGCATGCTTAAGCTAGAAAAATTCATACCCATGCTGCATCCTATGAAGTAAGAGTAACAGTCGACAACGAACTATGAAGAAATGCGATTAAACATTCGAATGCGGCTAAAGAAACCGCTATCATAGCACTAGTCCCGAACCTACCAATTCCACCAACAGACTATGTCTTCATGTTTGACCCATCGTCTCGCAGTTAGAGTTGTTCCGTCACTAACAGAAATCCTGCAGTACACTAAACTATTCATTAACTGACCCTATTACCCTGATATAATCACCTCCCCGTGCAGCTATGGTATAGGGCACGTAAAGTTAGGTTAAAAAAAAGGTTTTATATATATATATATATATATTATATATAATAAACGGTTACAAGAGGAAACCGAATGAAGCAAACAAATATTTCTACCGGTATGCGTGTAAATGTATAATCGAATGTCATTCCAATCGAGGTTGCATAATTATTATTACTATTATTAAATTATTATTATTATGATTATTATAACAACTATCATTATTTCTCTTATATACACGGATTAACGAAAAATAAATGCGTCACTGAACGTCGATTTTTAATCGAACTTAACCTGAAAAATATAATAAATATTTATTCGATAAAAAATCACGAAACAGATATATAAACAAAACGACGTGTTTATGCCGCCAACGGGAATTATTATTATTATTATGATTTAAAATTGATGTCGATAATGACGAGTCTCCATAATAATCGGAATCTATATATATATACTTTTTTTAAATCAGTTAAATTTGAAACCGTTTTAAACTGTATCATCTTCATCATGCGACTATTATTAATTTTTGCGTTAATCTCGTTGTGGCTGGTAAGTATTAATTTTCGTTGTTTAAATTTTTTCTGAAGTGTTAAAAGTACATTTTTAGACGTCTCGGAAAAAATGAAAACAGGCAAAGAAACCCGAGAAGGAGTACGAGGAAAAATGTAATGAATCACATTGAAAGGCGGAAAATAAAACTGTTAGGACGTGTAATAGGACGTAATAATTTTATTAAAAATGTAATAGAGGCTTCACAGGCAAAAGGTAAATATCAGCAAAACACCAACGTGACATTGTGTCCTGCATGCAGCGACAAGTTGCTTCCAGTGAATAAAAATCAAAAAGTAATATGTAAATAAATAAATTTTTATAATATTTCTGACGGTTGAACTTTAATTATTTACGCAATGACGTACCACTCGATAGTAATAAAATAATAACAATAATTACAATTAATTACAACACGAACCACGAAAATTGCGTATTTTTTTTCTTAATTATTTATTTAAATAACAATTGTTTATTTCAACGTATATCATAATATTTATTCTTTCCGCATGCGGTTATCGTGGAAACATCTGTACTTAAAATTATTTTACTTTCAACTATCTTCATTTTATTTGCCAGCTTCTTGGTGTATCTTTAATTACTTGTAAATTTCGCCTCTCGATGACACATTAACAAACCTGTCTATTGTCCTTAATTAGATATTGTCTGTAAAGAAAAAAGTAAAAAAAAAAAAAAAAAGAATAAATTATCTGTCGAGATTGATGTTTTCAGTGAAGAGCCGTGAAAGGGCGGGTCGGATGGTTCGATCAAGAATCTCTCGGAGTAATATTGACGCAAATACTTATTAACTTGCTAAATAAATATATTCGATAGTAATTAATACGTAAAGTTAATATTGTAATAATTTATAAATTAATAAAAATATTATCGTCAACAAATATTTTCAATTAACGCGAAGAAAAAAAATTAACTCATTTAAGTAAACAAAATTCAGACGTATCAAAACAGGGTATTACGTGCTATACCGTGGTACGTCTCAAACCGTACGCTACATGTAGATCTAAATATAAAGTACATAGACGAGGTAATTCAAGAAGCGATTCGAAAACATATATGGAGACTACAGTACCACACAAACCCACTAGCAGATAGTTTGTTGAAGAAACCAACAAAGGTCAAAAGATTGAAAAGAAGAACGATGATGGATTGGATATAGCCTATAGCTATTTCAAAATAAATTGAGACCTTGCTAATGGTCATATTCTCAAGAAATCAAGTGCGTTCTCAAGAGACAACATCCGGTTGATGACATAAAATTGTCAGTACCTGATAAGAAGAGAATTAAAAAAAAAAAAAAAAAATTTCAGTCACGATGTCTACTATCGAAATTTTAATGGTAACAAAATCTTTTATTATTTTTTGATCGATGTTCCCATTATTAAAATATAGAAATATATTGAAAATTATCTACAGCTTATCTAAGAAGCGGTATTGTATAATAAAAAAATTATAATTTCGCATCGATATTTTATAACGCCTAAAACGGGTTTCGACGGGCATAGCGCGTTTTGTACGGTGGCTTTTCGTCAGTTAAGTAACGGTACTTGGATCGGTGAACGCCGACTCAGTGTGTTGTGTGTTGTTGGTATCTTCCAATTTGCCTGGCCCGCACGGGAGATTAGGCTATTTTCTCCCCAATTTATTGATTGGGGAGACCTACGTCCAGCAGTGGACCGATATAGGTAAAAAAAAATACAAAATTAACGTCGTATAATTAGACTTCAACATATTTAATGGTTAAATCGGCGACGACTTAAACTGAAAAAAAAGTTTCATTTTTTTATTAGTAGAAGAAGAAGAAGAAGAAGAAGATGTATTTCTTATTATTAAGTTACATAAGCATATTAAATTTTAAAAATGAACAATTTATACCGAAATATAAAACAAAAATTCTTCCCAGGCAAACAAAAAAAATAGAAAAGCTTACAGGCTTATAAATATCAAATGTATAAATTACAGGAAAAATTTGTATAAAAAAACCTGTTCCAATATATTAGAATAAAATTATAACTTACTCTATCACAATATAATAATATCTTAAAAATATCTTAGTCTATTTGCTGATACTAGAACTAGAATTTAATAGCCGGCTTACTATAAACAGATATGTTTCATACGTCTGTGCTTGTACCTCTTATATCTGTGTCGCAGAGACTGGTTAATCTCCTATCGAATGTATTAGTACATTATCAGATGAGCTGCAGTTGGCGAAAAATTTATTTTCGCTGTATTTTTAATGATTTCCCGTATGTAAGAAAACGTTAAAATATCATGCATAGATTTAATTTTAGTAAATCTTGGTTTATTCGAGATAATTCTTAAACAATGATTTTGTAGTCATCTGATTTATACTGCTATTAGCGATTTTTGAGAATTGCCTTATTTTACAATTTTTCATTTTCGTATTTTCTTATCGTGTAAGAAAAAGAGAAAATTCCGAAACATCGATTATCTGGCGCTATCGCTAATCGAGATAAATTCTGCTTTATATAGATTCCTTCGATCGCAATCGCCGAGCCGAAACCGTCGTTTCTAACGGATTTCACCGATAAATTACAAGAAAAAGTGGACGAATTCGTGGATATTATACGTGACACGTACGAACAGTTAGTTAAACCGGCTGTTGAAATTGAAGTCGCAATACCATCAGTAAAAGCTCCGTCCGATCCTGCACCATGAGCCGCTTCCGTAGGATGTAAAAATTTCATCAGACTGTTACTTTTATTAATTTTTAGAAAACACTATACACCAAATGAATGTATCGATCGATGATCAACTTTCCGTTTTTCAATTTTATTCGGGTTTCATGTCGAAGTCAAGGAAATAACTAAAGTAGAACACAGGTTGTCATATTGAAGAAAACACATATATATATATATATATATATATATATATATATATATTGATATTGATATTTATCTATATACAAATACACATACACGTACACAAATAGAAAACATAAGAATACACCGGAATAAGTGCTGTAGTTATTTAATTTCGAAAATTATTCGTTCATATAGTTATCACCCGTTATAATTGTAGAAAGATCAGAAAGATTGACAAAATAAAAACTTAATTTTTAACTTGATTAATTTAATTTCATATACATACACACACACACAAATATATATACATATATATTTTCTTTTTCTTCTTGAGCCGTCTTCGCTGTCGAATATTGGCCTACACATACTTCGGCTGTTCGATACATGCTTGCCAGTCTCGTGCTAGATGAAAAAGTCTTCTGGTCTCGGTAACAATATCCATTTTTAAATGTTGAAAATCCATGGCACCCGTCTGCGACCAACGGAACACGTTCTAGTGCGCCCAAGTGTTGTTTAAAGTATCACGTACTTCGGTTCCCGTATCTAATAACGTTTCCCTTAGTTTTATTAGCCTTATCAGTTCACTGTTCATATATAGATTGTATACATCTATTATATACATATATTATATATGCATACATGTAATGCTGAAATATATCTTATTAATTATACATATTTTGTTGTGCAGTGTAAGAACGCACAAGGCAATTATGATATGGCATTAGCGTAGATAGATACACACACCCGGTAGAACTGATTGTAATCGTTTTTGTTTTCATGATACAATGCAGCCCCTCGTGTTTTTGTTGTGTGCCAAACACACATATATATATATATATATATATATATATATATATATATATATATATACATAATTATTACTATTCTTATTCTAATTCACTCGTTGCCGAGTATGAGTGTCCTTTCTAATGATATCCCTTTCTGTCAAATGCACAATGTCTGAATCTGATATGCGATATTAATCCAATTTCATAATTACATATATAGCTGCAATGTGCACATTCAAACTGATCTGCTATACTCCTTCTTCTTCCTTTTGTGCGATTTCTGCTAAGCTGGCGGTATCTTCGGTGAATTTTCTCTATTCAGTTCTATTCGTCGCCCATTTCTCTCAAGTCTTATTTCTCCACTGGTTGATACCGTTCTTTTTGATAGAGTTTGATAACATATCCTTATATCTTAATTTTGCTCTTTCACGATATCTTTCACCGGTATGTAATATACCGTACAATAATCGCTTCGGTATACCATTGTTATCCATTCTGATAACAAGGCCAACCTATCTTAGCCGAGATTTGGTTAAATATTGTTCTACTTTATGACAGTTTATCTCTTTCATTTCAGATCTTACATATACAATAAGTAATGACTTGTCTATTTTTCGTAATATTTTACTTCTTACATGAATTTTGAAAAGGTTAACGTAATTGTATTGGGATAAAGCATTTTTTTGTCCTATATGTTATACTAAACATACTTATATATATATGCATGTATGTATGTATGTGTAATATACATATATAGTTAGATGGATAAATGATGGTTGGATAAATACGTGTAGACACATGTAAACGTTCTGCTCAGTTAGGAAACAACTTGTTTATTAATTCATAATTTATGTCGTGTCTTGCTCTAAAATTTATTAAAGATATATAAATCGAATTATTTAAAGATTTATTAACTTATAATAAGGTTATATTTTCTCTTTTAGCGTAAATTTTTTTTTCATACTAATCGACAGTGCTACGATCTATCGGATTAAATACAAAATTAAATCGATTGAATAAATCTGTTGGTTGGTTAATCGAAGTATAGCGATTGCATTAAAACTTCATAGAGTATTATCTCAGATTTATAAATCTTCATATAACGTATTGTCAATGATCAGACATAAATATGTAACACCATAATTTCCGACATGTTTGGTAATAATTTCATTACTACATAAATGTACACTATAAACTAAAAATAAATTTATTGACGCAGTTGTGTAAACTTAAGAGCTAGTCGTATACGCGACTGGGACAAAAAATATTCTTGATGAAAAGTAGACCCGAACTAATTTAGCTATCAATCAAATTCCATTAACAAATAATTTGTATCAGGATAATGAAGGAAGAGTGGGCGGGACAACGTTAAAACTTCTCACGTTAGCTTGAAATTAGTGAGAAATTATTTGAATAGCGTTTCCTAGCAACGTTACATTTAGAACATTTTTACGTTTTTGTTTCATATATGTATATATATATATATATATATATATATATGTGTGTGTTCACAACATTCCGTGAGGAGTGGATGGCATTCGCCGTGCCACTTAAAAAATTATAAAATTATTTGTAGCGATTATTTTGTTGCAAGATCTCTTATAATTTGCTCTATACTTTTTGTTTTTTAGCCTTACTAATTTATCGAGAATATAATAAAAATTTAGTACGGCCGACGTTAATTTAATTTTTTAACACATTCCGGTTTACACGAAATATTTTGGAAATTAACTTACTAATTAACTAATTGCCTATTTCACTCCACTGCTGGATGTAAGATTTCTCCCAGTTCCTCCATGCAATCCGGTTGTTAGCCTTATTCAGCTACTTGATGCAAGCTATTTTACGTATGTAGTATTCCCACCTAGCACAAGGTCCTGCCAATATCCGTAATTTTTTTAGGAATCCACTCCGTAATCCGGTTTTTATTTTATCTATTGCCTGTTCTTTTAACTATATGTTCAGCTCCATTTCAGCTGCTCTACTCGTAACATCTAATACCTTTGTATGTTGTCGGATACATAGATTTTGTCCTTGATCTATTAATTTTAGATGCAACATCAATCGTTTTTAAATACGTTATGTCAGAATAAGTCTTCTAGATATGGTCTTGGTGAGGATCCACGTTTCGAAATCGACATGTATCCATATAATTATTACCGCGAAAAATAAAATGGTAAAACAAAACAAAAAATATTAAGTTTTTAATCTACAATCAGTCCTTGTAGACCATCGATAAATAATAGAAAATAATTATAATAAAATGAATTGAACTGCATCTTTCACAAAGAAATACATTTAGCCGAAATTAAATCTAATAGGTCCTTTCTTTTCGGACCCAACGTCAATCCTATTATGTGATAAAGTGATTTGAATCGAATTCGAATGATGACGGATCACGTCAGTATTGCAAAAACATTATTTCTAACAAACATTCAATGACATCGATATTTCCTTTTGAGAGCCTATAGCTGTCGCATTGTCAGCACCGATACTTTTATACAGAGCGAGCTTATTAGTTAAAGAAATACTCGATTTATTGCACTGTTCGATCGTAGCTATCGATATGAAAGTTTTTTATTATCAATTTATCACGATATATGCAATGGTACTCTACTTCGTATAACGCTATATGCACACGTGCACCTGCTTTGAATATAATAAATGTCTTAAATGATAGTCCATTTATACGCGAAAATACAATACAGTGATAATGATGTAACTGACCTTTATATATATATATATATATATATATATATATATATATATATATATATATATATATATATATATATATATATATATATATATATATATATGCGCTTTTTTATAGCTTACGTAGCCAATAAACGGTTGAAATGGATGAAACGCAGATGATGTCCCACAAAACGATATGTCATAGATCAACACTGAATTTGATAACTGCATTACATAACAACAATTTTAATTTTAATAGCAACACGGAAGTTTTACGCAAAACTCCTCATCTTTAAATTGATTTCCTTAACCTCGGTCTTTATCAGTACCGTTCAGGTTGCTAAATTCGCTCCTTTGTTATATATTTCACTAACTTTTTCTTAGCTAACCATAAAACGTACCCAAAATAGATCCATATTTACATACAACGAATGAGAAATCAAGCTGCGTATCCAACAAATTATATATATTATATATATGTTCATATCTTTATATACAAGCACTTTTATTGTATTAATGTAATTTAATAGTTTGATTACAATAATACTGAAATAGCGCTGTAATTGTATTTCGAAAAAATTTATAAAATATCGTCTTCCAGTTAATAAGGTCATTTTCTTCTACGGAATCGTAAGATAAATTTACCATCAGGAAAATTTAAACAAATAACTCTAGTTAGAACGGTTTTACAAATTAGTCGATAATTTTTATATGTCGAACAAGTTAAAAAAATTAACTGAAATACAGCGCGAGTACAAAATGCATAAACAAAACACACACAAATATATGATGTCCCAGAGACGACGGATAGTTTTGTTGTTTTTTGAACAACTAAAAAACTACTAGACCAAAATTTTCGAATGGAATTTTATTCAAACATAGGAAAACGAGAGATTAGCTTACAATTATTCGCAGAACACAATATATCGTTCGGATGACCGCCATTTGCAACAATACATTTACTCAGTTTTTACAAAATTTTCGAAAAGACTTTTTCGAGCATAGGTCGCTGAATTGTTGAAATTTCTTACGACACCGAATTTTCAGAACTTCCAGATCTCATGGGCATGTTTCGTAAACGAGGTTCTTAAGGTATCCGCCCACCAAAAAAACAGTCGCGTAACTTTGACTTCTTTTCGAAACTCTCTTTGCACTGTTGTGAACGATTCACGCCGAAAATAACGTCTACGCAAAACGCGCGATTCTTTTCGTTGTACGTTCCATGATAACTGAAACTGGACAAACACAAATGCCTCGTGTGTACACTAAACGTGGAGCACGCGGTTTCCATTGTAGCAGTGTAACCAACTGCGCTATTCAAAAAACAAAACCATTCGAGTATTCTCTGGTTCACTCGATACTTACATAGTTTACAATGTCGGTTGCATTGTTACCGGCACTCGTTGAGGGTCCTTAAATTTCGGAATACGATATCCTGCTTATAGTGAAATGCTCGACAGTTGAAGTTAGGTCATCGATCACTTTTTAAATTTATGTCATTTATAATTTATTTTTAACAGTTTAGAATCCAATTATTTTTAAAAAATAAATAAATGAAAAAGTAAGTTTTTAAAATCAAATTATATATATATATATATATATATATATATATATATATATATATATATATATATATATATATATATATGTTTTTCACTTTGGTACTTTTTTGTAATATTATACATCTAAATCAAGTATTTTCTTACATTTTATTTTATTTTTTGTTTTGTTTTTCATTTATATTTTTTATAAATTGTATGTATATATATGTCTATGATTTCTTTTGGTGTAAACCATATTCGTAATATATATATATATATATATATATATATATATATACATATAATTCATATCCACTTGACAGTAGTTGAATAGCCTTTGTGGTCTTTTTATAAAAAAATTTAATGATTTTGACTAATTTCTCGTTGTTTATTTAATTGTCAACTAATTTGGCGAATTACTTGATTGGAAACCAACTTCGAGGCGATTTTTTCGTTCGACTAAATTTGAAATTTAAAAATATTAAGTTACTAATCTACATTAGTCCTTGTAGGCCATCGATAGATAGTAGAAAATAATTATAATGAAATTAATTGATCTACATCTTTCACAAAGAAATACATTTAGCCGAAATCAAATCTAGTAGGCCCTTCCCTTTCGGACACCGTACGTCAGTCGAATTCGAATGATGAGGCATCGGATTTTTTTAATTCCGGTTAATTCCCGTTACATAAGGGGTACCGTTTAATTTTTGAAGACGTGTATTTAGAATAAATGCGAAAATTAAATAGCGTCGTATAAGATTTTCCGAGAGATACTCGAAGGACCGAATGCGTTTAATTTAGAAAGAATACGAACGATTTTGGAAAAATGCCGTTTGAAACAAATGTTAAGCGTGGGAAAAAATCCGCGCGTAGATATAGATAAAATTTGCATGTGCGATATGATCTATAATTAAATATTATATTGTACTTAAAACGAATTTGAAAAATTAAAGAAAGCCGAAAAAAAAAATTATTTTGCTTCGATTTTACATTAATGCTAAAATTACGTTTATAATATTTATTGAACGAGGGGAAAAAAACAAACATGCACATTAACTGCGAAATCGAATAATTTCGTTAAATTAATAACGTCCGCGAAATTTCGTCGGTTGTACGAATTCTTCGGAATTGGAAAACGTGCTATATTGACCACGAGGATCTTTGAAAGAAGAACTTGCACGTTTACTACCCGATCGTATGCCACGCGTATTGCCGTTACCATCAGTAACGGTCGCCGATGAGTATGATGTAGACGAAGAACGGCTGGTAGAACGTACATTATCGGCCGGGCCTGTACCGGAGTAACCTCGATACGAGTCTCTCTTTAACGGGGCATCCCAAATATTCGGATCCGGATCAGCTACGTTCATCTGGAACAATAGATAAAGACGTCGAAACGAGATAATCTCTACAACCGGATGACGTAGAAATCATATATTCCTTATCTTCAAGTTAATTATTACGTGACGGTTTTTTTTTTTTCGAATTCGTATTTAAATTTCTAATTTCCGCATTATTACGTCCTTATTTATACGTGTATATATATTATATTCGACGGTTGACGGTTCAAAACCAACTCGCCCATTTAAACGTACAATGGCTAGCCACGATGTTAAACGATTTTGATAATTGATGATATTAAATTTAACATCATCGGGTGCGTCAGTCCACTAATTTGTACCTATGTTTCGTGTGTATTTGTATGGTCTATTCTCTTCATAGCTGAATAACTGGAAGTATCGTTTATTAGAACCCAGCTTAATAATGGTCTATATACGTCTTCCAAAAATATTAATAAGGCATGCATATTTTACACGCAGTACCTTCGTCATCATTACAGTACCCGTATTCGTTACCGAATGTTTAATAACATGTTGGCGATAAAAACATCTGTCAACAGCTTCTGTTAAACCAATCGGTCCCTGTATCCGAGTCATCTTCATTTCTTTCCTAACGATATTTTACGGTTTATTTTTAATTTAGAATTTTTTCTATACGTTTGAATACTTCCTATTATCATCGTCCACTTTTCAACGCCGTATTCAGAAAATATCGCATAGTACATTCCTCGGTTCAAAAAATACTTTCCTCGCTTATTCAATACGATTTTTTATTTAATTCCTAACCTAACCTAACCTAACCTAACCTAACCAATAAGCGTTCCGAGGATGTTCTAATCCCATCGGTGTCGCGTACTTATTTATTCCAGATTATTATGTTTAATATCTGACCGATAACGTAACCTTTAATAATACCGCATTCGGTTTTAATGTGATATCTCACCAGTTGTTCCTGTCTCGCTCTCACGACAATTATCTCTCACATATGGGATAAGTCTCGATGTAATGGTTAGATACGTACCAGAGTGATGAGGCGACGAGTCCTATAAGCTTATTCTGAAATATCTATTTATGTATATATCGTTTCACAATCTCCCAACATTAAACCATATTTCTAAACGGGCTTTATAACTATTCCATGTATTAGAAACTTGCTGAGTTTCAAGATTCTCCCGAATAGTATGCACAAATCGGTGTACGCGTTCAATAGTCCCGTGTCTTTTTTTGAGTCCAAAAATTTATGTTCAAGAAAAATATATTCCAATTCTAAAATAGGATTTCAACCGCTTCAATATAATTTTTCAAAGAATTTGAAGATGATGGTATGCGAGGAAATGGGTCCAGAGGATGAAACCTATTTTTATCGG
This sequence comes from Coronaproctus castanopsis, assembly GCA_032883995.1. Classification (NCBI taxonomy): domain Eukaryota; kingdom Metazoa; phylum Arthropoda; class Insecta; order Hemiptera; family Monophlebidae; genus Coronaproctus; species Coronaproctus castanopsis. The sequence goes on along the minus strand of CM065052.1, from coordinate 62,906,746 downwards.
GAATTCGACATCCATTAACACTTGGACAAGCTTCAAGTTGTTTGTCAAAAATCATCATTTTTTTTAGGATTTATTTTCTGAAGTATTTCGGCAATGATATTATCCGGTCATAATCCTTATTTTAATTATTCTATAATAACATCGGGTTCTAATTCAATCTCGTGGTCCACGATTAACATTTTATATAAATTTCGCAATAGCTTCTCCAGACGTTGTCTATTTAGCGGTAACATCAGATATTAATTCATTGTTTTCATTCCAAATTCCCAAAACTCTCGGCTTTATTTGCTTAGTTATCTTGTTTATTACAATGAACAAATCTTTCCGCTCATCATTAGCTGCACTATGTTACAACATATTCCCTATATAACTGGAAGACGTGAAATAGTGTAAATATTTTTGAAGTTCGATTACGGAAGATGGGCGTGATATCGAAGAAATAATCTGCAGAATAACAGTGGTCAGACAGAACGAAGAAAAGTGTTCTGAAAACTACAGAAAGATGAGCTTGAAAACGAGAAATGCTATGTCTCTACTTTTGGTCCGCTGGCAGTATATGCCGACTAGTCATATAGACTAAGAATTCAGTGGACAGATAAGGTGACCAACCGAGTAGTGTTGACTAGATGCAAATTCAACAGATAGTGACCGATAAAAAAGGAAGGAAAATTAAATATATCGCTAATTTTCAACTTAGCAGCACAGGGAAATTTCAGGGAAAGAACATGGGGGAAGAAAAATAATAAAAGCGATGCTTGAATTTTTTTTTGTTTCATACAAAAACCGTTTGGTTAGGTTAGGTTGAGTTATGGTTAAGCGAATAATTAGAACGATTTAACGTTACTTAACAAATAAGTATAATAAACATAAACCAAGCGCATTTGAAAGTATGAAATCGAGAAAATATCATGTCTGACATATGTCGAAATCGGAAGAACTAAAAAAAAATGTTGGTTTTATCCAAATTTAACATTTCCAAGTTTCGTCGTAATTTCTGTATCTAAAAACGATAAAATATAAATCAATATTTTGAAGGCAGTCAGTAATTGTGAAAATATTTGCAGATGCAAAATATCATGAAAAATCTCCTTTAACTTAAATCAACAAAGACGGAAATCCCTAGTTACTACTGTTTTTATTTTCCTACGTCATTATTATTATTATTATTATTATTATTATTATTTTTCTTATTATTATTATATAATTATTATACGATTATTTACTTACTGATATTACAAGCAAAATAGTTATTATTGACCACCACATTTTCGGCCCGTTATTCCGGTCTCTATATAATAATGTGTACGTATAATAACTCTATAAGTAAAAAGCCGTCGTTTCCACGACAATGTTTACTGCTAAACGAAAAGGGATATTATCGTGTTCCGTGTTATTTGGTTTAAAATTAAGTCGCTTCTAAAAGTTCGATACAACTTTATCGACGATCGACCATTTGTGAAAATAAGACAGCAGCTGTTTCATCGTGGAAATGCTGTCAAATCGACCATGTTTTACAAATTAACGAACATTTGCGTCAAAGTCTATATTAATAAAAAAACACGATTAATTAATTTGACGACGTGTCTCTCATGCGCCACGCTTGTCAAATTAGTTAAAACGATGTTTTTTGTTTACGTCGCGTAGATGAAAAAAACAATAATCGCAATCATAATAATAATAATATAGATTTCGTTCATCATCATCATCATTATCAATCGGTAGATTGTTTTGTAGCAGCCAGACATTCTTCTCTATTTCCTGATTTGTATTGTTTCTGGTTTTTTACTGCATGCCATAATTTTGTTCTTTATTACATATCTCACATTTAACAAATACAAAAAAAATGGCGAACACATTTAGTGGTTGCAAAGCTAATGAAAACCAAAATCAACAGTCTATAAGTAACATATTCACCGTTTCAACACGCTCTTTATCTCTCTGCTCCCACTTTGTATGTATATATCTATATTATATATATATATATATAAAATGATTATGTCTTCGGATAACTTAGATGTCCACATTTAGGTTTCGTAGCCATGTTATCGCCACGTCTGGTGCCAATTTAATATTCTTCCAACCGTCCGTAAGGATTCTACGTGGCCATACGTTGAGTGATCTCCTAATTGACAGTCGCAGGATTGATAATTTTTAAAACCCCACTTTGCGAGCATAACTGCGCCCATGGCCTGTTCTGACACAATTTAAACGCGCGCAAGATTTCCACTCTAGTTCAAAACCGGGTGGCTAGCAATTCGGTGTGTCTATCGCACCGTATCGGTCTGGGTTCTTATGGGTCCATTCTTCTTTCTCGGATGCAACTGCGTCAAAACCATCTGCTATAAGTTTCGCGGCTAATCTGCGAGCGGGCTTTCTCGATATGTTAATCTTTCTGGTGTCCTTTCAGATCTTGGTGTATTGGCAAATTAGTGTCATTTTTGTATTTTCACTAATTCATTAACCGTTGCAATTTTCCTTCTAATATTTGCTGGCATAATGTACGCTAGTACAGGTAACCGTTTCACTGAAGTAGATTTGGTTGCGCCAGAGATTATAAAAAGAGCTGCATTTAGCTCTATACGAATCTTCCTTTTGGTGAGTGCTGTTCAGCCATACTGGTGCAGCATATATAGCAGCGCGAGGGCTGAAGTTCTTAGAGTAGACGGTAAAGCACCCCATGTTCTTACTGCTAATGGACGAATTATATTTTTTTTTGAGTTTGGCGACAGTGTTCTCACGGTGTTTACGGTAGGGGTTAGTTGTCGATCTAAAGTTACTCCAAGATACTTTGGGTAATCTTCGTGCTTTAGCTTATGCTCACTGATTGTGATGTTCAGTTTCATTTTTGATAACTCGATCATTAAGATGGAAGCATGATACATTTGTTTTGTCTCTGTTTAATGTTAAACGCCATTTGTTAAAATAGTATGTTAATGATAATAGATCGTCCTGTAAGATGTCCTCTGTTATTTGAGGCTTTGCACTTTATGTAACCAGAGCTATATCGTCCGCATATATAAATTTCCGAGCTTTCGTTTGCGGTAAGTCGGCAATATATAAATTAAATCATAACGGAACAAGCACCGATCCTTGAGGTAAACCATTGTTTAAAATTCGAGTTCTGTTGTACTTTCCGTTTAGATACACCCTTATTTTGTGATTACTGATCATGTTATTTAGTAGCGAGTGTATTTTCTTACGAGGAATTGCTTCAAGTACTTTAGTCAGTAAACCATATTGACATACAGTATCATAGGCCGAGGTGAATAAAAACGGTCGATGTTTTTAATCTTTCTTCAAAACCACGCTCGACACGTCGCACTTATTTTATCGACGAAGCTTCTGAATTTACGGAAAGCGGCCTGCTCAATTGGTATTTGTTTATTTACAGTGTCATCTATACGGTTGTACGCTAATCTTTCTAGTAGTTTGTATATTATACTGGACAATGAAATGGGTCTATAATTTTCAGAATTGTTTGGGTCTTTCTCCGGTTTTATTTTAGCTATTACTTTTAATATTTTGAACAATTTTTGCAATCGACTGGTTTCTAAAATTTGTTAAAATAAATTTAATATCCATTTCCTTGCGTTTTTGTATTATAAATTCTGGATAGATTTCGTCGATAGCTTTTCCGAGTTTCAGATTTTTTATAGCCATAGTCTCAGTTCCGATTCATCAAATTGCTTGACATATTCTGATTTTTCTTCCGCTGTTTTTAGCAGCTCTTTTATTCCTTATACATTTACTGAATTTTTTATTCAAATTCGATGTGCATTTGCCACTCTTATAATTTTGCTGACTATATTCTCTGGTGTAATTTCAACACTTCGGTTGTGTACTATCTTTTCACCGTTAAGTTTACGTAATAGACACCGAGCTTTTGCAAGTTTATGTTTTCCATCAATTTAGCCCATTTTTCTTTTCGGATGTTATAAAAGTTGTATCCGCTAGCTCATTGTTTTCCGACGTTTTAAATTATTGTTAGATATCTTCGCTAAGTTTATTCCATACGGGAATATCGAAATACTCTAAGAATATATTTCCTCGCGGTTCTTACAAGTAAATTAGCAAACCGTTCGTAATTTTCTCGAATTGGTTTAATCCAACGAACGCTGTCCTCGATAGTTTTTGAAAAGTTAATCCAGTCCGCTTTCTTAAAATTCCAGCAAGGTAAATGGATAGAATTTACTACAGGTAAACTGAAGCCTATCTCTATTACTGCTTGGGAATTTTTTAGAGATTGCGCGTGTAATTTTTAACGTCTTCCCATTTTCATGTACGGTAGTGAAACACAAGTCAAGGTTTGTATCAATTTTCCATCTGACTGATTGAAATGTGCCTTGCTGTTTGGCGTCATAAATTATCTTTAGATTTTACGCTTCCATTCATTCGGCTAATCTCAGATCAGTCTGTTTTGTTTGTTTATATCCCCACATTGCGTGTTGGCTATTAAAGTCACCTGTGATTATAGCTGGTTTGTCTAGCTATCATTCGTTGTGGCCACTTGATATTGGGTGGCCTGTAGATGTTAATTATAGACAGTTTTTTTAAATTTCGGCCAGAAAAATATTATTTTCATCAGTTGCTCTAATAAATCTCCATTCCAGCCTATACTATTTTTTATATAAGTAGAAATTCTATATTGTTGATGGCAAATTGCTGCTGCTATAGTAAATCCCAGTATTTTGCCAACTTTTGCTAGCAGCTTCCCATCTTCTATGTACCTTTCCACTTGCACTAGTACAACATTTATATCATATTCTCCTGATATTCTTTGTAATATTTGACCCTTTGTACGGCTAAGTCCTTCCACATTAATCTGAAGTATTCGAATATTATTTTTTTCAGTAAAGTCGCGGTCGAATTCGGGTAGCCTTGAAAAGGGCTGTTTATTTGTTTCCTACTTTTGTTAATACTTGACGCGTTTGACATATTGCTACCCATGTGGAGTGAGCTGCACAGCACAGTTCGCCAACTGTTTTCCGTATTCTTAGCCATTTTTTATATAAAGAATGTTACCAGGCGCATGACGAGGACGTGATAATATATATATGTAACGATTTAACATAAAGAAGACAAATATAGAGTATGTTTGTCAAACCAGTATACAGGCTAAATACACGAACGAGACTATTGAAAACCTATTATATATGTGTGTGTGTGTGTATATGTATATATAAATACACTAAATTTTACGAACTAGAAAGTAGGTAGGGGATGTAGCTTAATGATTTTTATCAACCTGAAGATTGATAAAGGATCAGGATCAGACTTAGGTAAACCGATATGGAATAATTTACCGCTCCCCTAATCGACTTCTTTACGTTCGCAACAAGCTGGTACAATATATACTATTGAAAATAAAGATTAATATCTAATATATATATATATATATATATATATATATATAATATATATATTGAAAATAAAAAATAATATCTAATATATGCACGTGTATATATATACTTGATTAGAAAAAACAGTTAAAATCACTAAACTTTATTTATTAAGCAAAGCTTTTCGGCAACTACGCAATTATCAAGCTATATATAAAAGAAAGTTTTAAGTATTTATAATTCATTTATTGTGTAAAAATTGTGAACTTAGATTTATATTAATATTTTATGTTTTTATATATTTAATTTTATTTATATATGGCTTCATAATGGCGTAGTTGCCGAAAAGCTTTGCTTAATAAATAAAGTTTAGTGATTTTAACTGTTTTTTGTAATCAAGTATAAAAAATCACTACATTCCACAATCTAAACTTTGTATATATATATATATATACCAACCAGTTATTCGTTTAAAAGTTATTAATATCATATTTGTATTCTCTCATAGGAAGTCGATAACGTCTGTACTTTATTAGTACATTCAGTTCTCTGAAGCAGAAGACAATGTTTTCGCGTATGATTCGATAAATGAAGAGTTAGTAAACAATTAACAATCAAAAATTAACTTTGGATCAATTTTTCAATTTAGAAAAACAGTGAAACGTACTCAAATAAAAATCTACTGGTCGACGGATGCCATAAAACTGGGCGAGCCTCGTAAATGTGCAAATAAAGTTTTTGAAATGACCTTGACAAAATGTCATTTATGCATAATCTGACAAGTCTAACTGTGCAACTGCAAATAAAAATACATTCCCGTCCCCTTCTATAGTACGAAATCTGTCAACGTGTAGATAAATTTTATTTACATTTTACCGTTTGAAATAGCGAACCATAAAAGTTTAAAATAACTTATATCTGACGAATTGTTTACGATTTTCAATAACGGACAATTAGAAATATATATATATATATTTTTTCAATAACGGACAATTAGAAATATATATATATATATTTTTTCATTACTATCGTTATACACTTAGTGCTATTTGGTAAGTTTTGAAATTTATATGCATACTATATCACGAGTAGCATTCCATCCTGCGATGGATGCTAAAACTGTATATATTAATATACGTTTAATATTAAGCCCAGAGGTTTCGTTCTATCCGGTCGTCGGTTTTAACGCAAAAGTATCTCGTGGTTATATAGGATTACTAGAAGTTACTCGTGGCTTCGCCCGTGTAATTATTATTTTTTTAAATACAATATCGCTGTGTCTTTCTTTTATAGAGTTAATTCCATCTTAGTTAGCTGATTAAACACGTTCGTTGGTAATCGCGGATAATATACACTAAATTTTTCTGAACACGTTAACCGCGATACTGTGAAAGCCGACGAAATCTATAAATCCGTCATTTAACGGGGAATCATTTCTCCATCTTGAAATAGTTCCACTTATTCGTAATCACGTACCGTTGTCAGAGCTTGCAGTTTTGTTTACTTAACAAATTAGAAATATTCCTAAATAATTTAGAATCGCCCTGTACGCGTATTACCCTAAACACGTCTTACATTAAGGTTCATATATATATTAGCACCTGAATTCTGCGATGAGTTCGTGATAATCGTTTAATGATTACGACTCTAGGACAGCTATTCTCAACCGATGGTCCGACGGACCACTAGTGGTCCGCGGAGAAATTTTACTGGTCCACGGACAATTTTTTCTATCCGCGAAAAAATTTACTTATCAAAAAACAAATAATAACTAAATTTTAATTTATAAAATTACGGAATACAAATATCTTAATTTAAATTTTATGTAATTTATGATTAGTACGCCACTGAAAAAAATTGCCGATAGGCTTACAAATGCGCGTAGACACGACAGACACTTAAGTTATTAATATATAGATTTGATGTGTGTTCTGATACAGTTTTATCATTGTACAGTCTCGGTGTTTTTGAGTTATTATTAAACGAAAAATTATAATAACAATTATACATATGTTTAACTAGATTGGACGAATATAAAATTTATTGATTATTTATCTTTCCGGCGCGCGCGTTGATGTAAAAAGTACAACAACATCGAGTTTTAGTTATTATTAAAAATACAAACTATGTTAGAATAAAATCAAATCGATTCCTTTATCTAATGATACTATAAAAAGAAGAATTGAAAAATTATCAGAGAATGTGGAATACCAATTAATACAAAAGATAAAGGAATCAACACTTTTTACAATACAAATCGGCGAATCATGCGATATTTCTAAAATGGCCGTATTAATTTGCTATGTTAGATATCTAGATTTTAATTTGGAGGAAATAAAAGAAGATTTCTTGTGTTGTATAGAATTGGTTTCATATACAACAAGTGACGAGATTTTTAAAGCACTTAATTCTTATGTTATTAAACATTCTTTAGAATGGAAAAATTGTGTTTACTAAAAGAATTCAGCAAGCAGTTAATTCTGATTCATTAATTACCCACTGTATAATCCATAGACAACATTTAGCGGCGAAAAGTTTATCCACAGAATTATATGAAGTTTTGGCGGAATCTATAGAAATTATTAATTTTATCAAAAAAAGCGATTTAAACAGTAGGTTTTATTCGCAATGTTTTGCCAGGAGGTTGGTGCGGAACATGAACATTTATTATTGCATACAGAAGTTCGATGGCTCTCGCGAGGTAAGATTTTAACCAGGCTTTTTGAATTAAAGATGAAAGTAGAAATATTTTTAAGAGAAAAAAATAATCCTTTAAGTAGGCATTTGTCTGATGTAGAATGGGTTGCAAAATTAGCATATTTAAGTGATATATTTTCATACATCAACGACTTAAATTTGAGTTTACAAGGAACTTCTATAAATGCGTTTCATTTATTTAATAAAATAGATGGATTTAAGAAAAAAATTAATTTTTGGGTGGATAAAGTAAATAACAATAATATTGATATATTTAATAATTGTTTTGATTTTGTAAATTTGCAACAAGATTTAAATTTATCAAAATTAAATATAATCACTGGGCATCACTTACAATCTTTAAAAAATAATTTCGAAAAATATTTCCAATCTGAAAAAACCACATGTGAAAGAAATGTGTGGAGAACAAACCCCTTCATACCGTATGACTGTAATAACTTAAATTTAAGTAACAAAGAATATGAGTCCCACCTTGAGATTAGTGCAGATCTTATGTTAAAAGCTAGTTTTTCAACGATGTCGATAAATAAATTTTGGATCAAATTGAAAAATGAATATCCATCTCTATACGAGAAATCAATGAAAATGTTACTCCCCTTCGCAACTACATATTTATGTGAAGCGGGATTTTCATCTATGATGGCAATAAAAAATAAATTTAGAAATCGTCTTTCGGTTCTTTCATCCCTCCGACTTAGCTTGACAAATTTAGAACTCACACGATTGAAAAGTTAATTGAACAAGAGCAGCCGCAATGTTCCCATTAACAATACATGGCAATACAAAAATTATACATGTTTAAATATTAGTGATAATCGTAAGATTATTTTATTGTGTTCGTGTGCAATGGTTCTGTGATTTTTTTTATAATTTTCTGTAATTTTTGTTAAAAATTGTATATGCTTAATTTTTATATGTATATATAATGATACTACATTTAAATATTATTGTAAGTAAATGAAATAAAAATGTTACAGTTAACTTATGTAGTAGTAGTTCTTTAATACCTAGTAAAATTTTGTTGTTAAAAAAATATCAGTGGTCCACGAATTTTTTTAATAAATTTTACTCGTCCGCGGGCCAAAAAAGGTTGAGAAACGCTGCTCTAGGACACTTCAATTTATGTGTATAGTAAATATACACATAGTAGGAGACTTAAATATGAAAGCTTATCGGTAACGTTATGAGGATTTATTATTTCTTCTGTATTAACTTATTTTCCAACTTGCGTCATTCGTTTGTATTATTATTATTATTATTATTATTATTATTATTATTATTATTATTATTATTATTATTAATAATATTAAATATTATTATTTCTTTTTAGCTGTACAGTTTTTTTATAATGTTTTTAAATAAGTATAAATTTTTTCTAACTATTTTACCCGTCTTTATATTGATTCCGTTCTAGCTAACGTGGACGTTACGTAATTATTAGTTAAAATTTTTTCCCGCAGTGTATAATCTTTTATTTTCCTTCATTATTTTTTCTTCATTTATTTATTTATTTATTTATTTAATGAAGCCACACAACAGCTAACAGCCAATTATAGTGCAGGCTTATAAATAAAATAATATTATGTGTATTCTTACTTTGATATTGTGGTAAGGTGTCCCCGGTACACAATACACGTGTTATATTTTCTTTTATCTTTATAACTTTATGCAAATATATTGTTGTTGTTGTTATTGTTAGTTAAAATTTTTCTTTTATTATTTTTGTAATTTTTATGCGAAATATATATTTTTATTTCTGTACATATGTATGTATATGTATATAAATATATATATATATATATATATACGTATTATTTATTTTTATTATCTAAAGACAACGCCCTGTCGTAACAGCTGTCTTATTCCGTCGATAGCCATAGTCATTATAAACGTCATCAGTGTCCTCCTCGCTTGCTTACATTTATTATCGTTTTTGTATGAAATTATCGCTGTCTTATTATAAGCTTTAATATAGATAATCTTTATCTTTTGCGATTTATTAAACTTATTTTTTTGCCTACTCCCAGAATTTTTCCGTCACTTTACTATCCGGAGATATTTTTTTTCTTATCATTCTGCGTCGAATCAGACAGTTTCTCAATTTCTAGAACCGTTAAACTCAAATTTTCACAGCCGTAATTGAATTGAGCAGTAGACGCGTATCGTTATTACGGAAATGAGATATTTACTTATCTCATCCAATAATGAAGAGATTGAAAGATTCGCTGTTGCTCACGAAAAGCGACTGCAAGCACGTTAATGTAGAAGCTATCCAGTTATACGACGTAGGATGTTAGGCAGATTAGTACACCTAGTTATATAATTTAGTTATATAATTGGATAAAGTGTTTTACTTAAAGATAATTTAAACAAGTAAGTAGGGAGGTACAATAATATTTCTAAAGTCGTAGTTGAAAGACTTTTAACTCGAAACTCACAGGCTGGCTAATTAAATAAGATTTTCGTTAAATTAAACCGCATAAAATTTGACGAACTTTATAAGTCGAGATCGTATATTGCAAATGAAGATCGTATAATAATTAGATGTTCCGAATGCGCACATCTCGGTACTATTCTGCGCATTAATACCAATTCACACTAATTTTAAAATCTATTTTTGCATTATATAATATACGTTTGTGAAACAAATGCTTTGCGATTTAACTTGTTATTCGAAATCAGTTTTAACTTTAATACCAGTGAGAGAGAGAGAGATATCGAATAAAATATTAGAAAAGTTGACGTCAATGGTAAACGCTTTGCTCGTTTTTTTTTTTTAAATTATCACACATTAGTTGTTTTTTTTTAACTCTTCTCGGGGAAAATAGCATTTGTCCCTCTGCTGGTATTTTTAAAATAACAATATAACGTTTGCTTTTAAAATAATAATAATAATAATGAAAATACTACTACTAATAATAATAATAATTGGGATTATAAAAGTGACGTCTTCGAAAAGATAATTATCGGAATTTCCGGGACCGAAGGAAAATTTTCGACATTTTCAAATTTAAAATTTTAAGAACTAAACGAAAAATCGTTAATGAAGTGAATAAATTTACGAGCTTCTTTTGAATATCATTTGAATATATTATTTTCTAAAATATACATAAGTTTTTTAAAGATTTTACTAAAAACAGAAATATATTATTTATATATATACATACGTGTATATATATACATAAACGCGAATAAAACTAAAATGATGGTAGTACAACTTTCACCCACGAACAGCGTTCAAACTGTACCCATCTTAAAAATAGACAATGTGTACCGATTGAGAGCGTCGAAAGTTTTAAGTATCTCGGTAGTATATTAAACGATAAGATTCGTCTAGACAACGAAATTCAGAGCGGATTACAGTCTGATTCAACAGCGATCAACAAAATGCATGGAAAAGTGTTTAAGAACAATCATATCCCGACTTCCACCAAGTTAATCGTTTACAAGTCTATTTTATTACCAACGTTACTATACGGTTCAGAAACGTGAACCTCTTATAAAAGACATGTGCGGACACCGGAACGTTTCCATCAACGTACTGTACGTAGAATTCTTAACGTACGCTAGCAGGACCCAACATCAAATAAAACCGTTCTGCAACCAGCTAATATACCGTCGATTCAGCTACTGCTGTACAAAAAACAGCATAAGATGGGTGGGACATGTTGCAAGAATGAACAACACCAGAGTACCGAAATAGATGGCTTTTTAACCACATGATGATAGGAAATAGGAATGTTGGCCGCCTCTGATCGAGGTACAAAGACTATTACGGCTTATATTCACCGAATGGGGAATTTACTTTGGCAACTTGCAAGAACTTGCACAAAATTGGAAGTGTACGGTAGAAGACGGCCTATTGACAGCGGAACAAAGGATAGAACTAGCGGCAGAAAAGAAGTGGCAGAAACGTCTGCGGGGTACCGGAGGAATTTATAGTGCGGATAACGTGTATATCTGCAATGAATGCGGAAAATGATGTACAGCCAGATTTGGACTTATTAGCCATCTCCGAACCCACAAATATACTGGGTACCGAATAGACCAATGAATGAATGTATTATTATTTATATATATATATATATATATATATATATATATATATATATATGGTGCGGTAGCATAATTACTAGAATGCTCGACTGTCAACCCGACGTTCGAGGGTTCGAAAAGAGCTCACGACATAGAAAGTTTTTCATCATGACGAATTCTTAATTATCACCAAGAATGCAATGACATCTCACTCCGTATAACATCATATTTGCACGCCTCTTGGCTATATATAATTATTGCCTTGAATGTTAGTTCATTTTGCGCGTAAAAATAAACGTACAATGGCTTGTCACGATGTTCGACAACGAACCATATGAGAATGATATTAATATATACATGTATGTATGTATAAAGAAAAATGAAAATATAACACAAAAATAAATATGAACAAAGCTAAACTAGAGAGACTAAACTGAAAATAGATGGACAACAGTTAGAAAATGTGAAATAGTAAAAATATTTACGAGTTCTAATTACAGAAAATGGACGTGATAACAAAGAAATAATTTTTACAATAACAACGGCTGGACGAGAGTTTATGAATTTAAAAAGTTCTGGAAAAAAACGACGGATGGACTTAGGAACGAAAAAACGAATCCTACGTTTGGTCCGTGTTGCTTTATTCAGCGAAAATCTGGATAGTAAATGTTGACTGCGAAAAAAGAATTAAAGCTGTCGAACAGTATAGACGCATGTTGACAATTCGGTGTTACATTCACCTTGCTATTTAGACGGCTTATAATGGTCAAAAATTTTTTTGTATTCATGTTTACGAACATTCAGCAAATTATTATAATACCCTTGCTTTGCCGTTCTTATTATTGTGTACACTTTTTTATGCAGTTTTGTATCTTCTACCTATTTTCGAATGAGTTGGAGAAGATTTTAGCATATGTACAAGCAGTACTTGAAATTTTCAAAAATTAATAGCTTTTTGCAATACTGTAATATATAACTTAACATCAAGGTCCTCCCTTAAAAGAGTGCCTACTTAGGTTAAGAAATTTATCCAATTCTCATTGAATAAATATATAATTGCAGTAAAATAAAATAATAAAAAATCCGGAGGATCACTCTGGATCACGGCAACAGAATATCTGTTTGAAATCATTGTACCAGGATGATTTTTTTTTTTTTTTTTGTTAAATTTACGTTCTATAAATTGTCGCTAAATATTTCATCTGAAACGCTGGAAAGATCGGATTTCAAGACTTCTCAATCTGTATACACTAAATAAATATTAACACTACTTATTTCGATAATTTATTCGTAATTTCGTCCCAATTATTCGCTGTTCACAATACCAAATAATGAAATAAATAAAAATTATGATAAACAACCGAGCTAAATCTTCAATCATATTCATCGTCTATTTTGGCTTTGTGATTTTACGATAATGACAAATTTTTAGTTATTTTAACTTCTTTTTTGTTGTTTATTTATTATATTTATATAATTTATTATCCGTAAAGATTTCAGTTTCAAATGCATTATATTATTAAGTTAAATTTAATGGATGCCATATTTATGAAACGTTAATAATTTACAATGTTGGAAAACAACATAATTTCCCTCAAATAGAAATTATACCTTATAAAAAAATTATTCAGTATAATTTAGTAGTACCTGCTTCAATGTAATCAGATGAAAAATGAGAAAATAGTAAAAATATTTCCTATACAAATTGCATGAAAAAATAATCTCATTTCAAAAGATACTTTTAATTTTAATAATATGATTAATCGATTATCGTAGTTTTGCAGTATCGTGAATCCGTGACATGTAATGCGATTCTTATCGATGAATTACAGTTTGAATTTGAATTGCGTGTATTTGGTCTTGTTTTATTTTTGAATTTTTGTTGATATGTGTTTTATACTTTATTAAGAGTGCACTTTGTTTTATAAAGGTTTTCTACAAACATTTGTCGCATTAATTACGATGTTAATATACATGTATGGTTGTGTTTAGACTTTTTTTTTAAGCTTGTTCACAAGTTACTTTAAAACTAGATTTTTTTAATGGATGATACATTCATTCCTCAAAGCAAATATGTATCGTGTCAATTTTGCATAAAGAATTTTGGATCTGTCAACGAATTTATCAGGTGTAACCTGCACGTTTCATTTCAAAAATTAACAATATGTTACAAAATTATTTATACGGTTTTTATGTGTTAACTTTATATTATTACCATACTAATTAAACTATGTCAACTATAATAATTAGCTTAGATGGTTATATATTTTTCACGTAGAACGAATTTATTTTAATATCGTTAAAAATCAATTCGAAAATTCATTTACGTTTCCAATTAAATTTATTCACTCATTTGCTATATTTATTTATAAATAATAAATTTATTTCTGATGAGCTGATTTGTACGTAAATTTACCTCGAATTTACATGTACACATCTGTGGATGTATAAACATGTTTTATTCTAATTAAATATCGAATATTTTGAGTTCGTTGTGAAGATAGTATTTAAGACATTCTTTTAATGGCATGTTGAAATAAAAAAAATGTATCTAAATCAACATTCACTTTTGTTCACAGTCATTTACGAACAGATCACTGTACTAAAGAGGGTGGTTCATTCATATGTAGGTACGGTGATAATCAAGTCTGCAACTCATTACCTGTTGAAGGTGTCAACGATACTGACTATGCACAACACATTGTCAAACATCATATTTTACCACTTCATCGGAATCAAACGAATAGAAAATGCAGTACAATGTCTTTATTTACCGATAGTACTAATAATGAAACGTGGACATTGTACTCGGCATCCCAAAACTTATCAGCAGTCCTTAATAATCCTGCAAAAACGAAACAGGTGATTTCTCTTAGTATTATTACCTAAATAATATGTTACAATGTATAAACAAACAAATTAAATTTAACGTCATTAGATAATATTTTTTTCAATTTGTGTTACGATTGTGTTGTAAAAAATACGTAGCAATGAATATAAAATATTTCAAACATTAAAATAATTTAGATCAAATTATTTAACTCTAATGCGAATATGTAAAATAACATGAGAAATACGAGTTAATTTGATATATTTGTTTTGCCATTATCGTTAATTATTTCATACTAATATTGGTTATTTAATTCGTAGATAAATCAAACAAAATTTTGTACATTTTATGTAGTATTGTAAATAAATATTCTAATTTTGACAGCTATAAAAGAATATTTAATTTTATATTGAGATTTAAATTTTATTGTTTTTTATTAATTTCAGAAAGATTTTTTCACAAAATTATGGGGTGATTCGTTTGTTGAGCTGACACATGTTTCTAATCCTAGCTACCTTCCAAATATTACGAAGCAACATTTCGAGCCGTATCTAAAAAAAACGTCCAAAGTACGCACTCGGTTTTGTTTTTTGTGTTTTTTTTTTTTGTTTAAATTTATTAACGTACTTATAAATAACTTATTTGTAGAATGATAAATAAAGAATTACACGTTTTAAATGTAAATAATAATCTGCAACGAGTCCAAATTGATCAATACTACGTATTTAAATAATATATACAATACTCAAATGTTATGAAGTAACGAGAATGGAATAAACTTATTTCGATTAATGCATACAAAAAGAGAAACAGTGATGGTGAAAGAATTCAATAAATTCAGAATTTGTGTTAACTGAGATATGTACCAATTATGTAATAATTCATTTCATTACAAACAACTAATTTAAAGTACATTTCTGTTAAAAGTACAATTCACCTAATCATAACAAGAGTGAACGATAGGAGTGCATTCATGTAGAATTGTAATTTTTAATCAAAATACGTAGACATCGTATTTAACATCATGGCCATTTATATACTTACATGAAATGGAATTTCATTAAATTTGCGTTTTAAAAAATTGTAAATATTTAAATGCTAATGATGACTTTTGTATATTTTTTGCAATAAATGAATCTCGTTTTTTAAATGTAAAGTAAATAGATTAAACGAACACTTCTGATTTTTTTAGAATGAATTGGCAACATGCATAATTGTCAATTAAAAAACAATTTAAGTATTGTGATTTATATGTTAAATTTTATGGAAGATGTGATATAATACTATCTAATTAATAAATTGCATTATTTCACACAGAGACTCAAACGTCATTCTCGAATAAACAGCGATGCAAAATTAACATCTGAAAATAACAACTTATTGCAACATTTTCCGTCTCTCCGAATACTAAAACCGTCCGGTATATTTTTTAAATTTCTATACGTAGTAAATTCGTACGCTTATTTATTTAAGTTAAAGGGAATAATCACGTTGTTAACGTTCATGATTCGTTAAATATGTCACGTGTGACCAATAGCTATTTGGTAAAATTCTAAAAATTCTATTGAAAAAAGTGTTGCGTAGAACGTATTTTTCTATTGGAAATTATCTCAGATTTTTTAAACTACTTCAATTTAAAATTTTTAACGTAATAACTCTTTGAATTATTTTTATATTGTTATTTATTAACCTAGCGCAAGAAAATTACTATATTTCAACAAAAAACAAAAGGTTCGGTCGGATTTTACATAATTACCATCGACGACGATCTTAGATTATCATTTTGACATCTGGAAGTTTAATGTATTCTTTGATAAATGCTTTTGTGGGTCAATAAAAGTAGACAATTTTTGTTTGCAAATTGGTATTGCGCATTCAGGTATAAGAATGAAGGTTGCTGCGGATGTAGAGAAAACGAATCAAATTTAGGGCGCTCATAAGAAGGTGCGGGGCAACTCTACTACTGATAGAAAAACTTCTTACTTGAACAAGCAATATATTATTAAATACTACGACAAGCTGAAAGTTAGTTAGAAGATGAAGTCTGATTTATGAATAGTATTTTTAATCTTCGTGTCAGAAAAAGGATCTTTATACGTTCCACGGTGTTTACCCAGTACTCGTCAGACGCGACGCTGTTTCCATCGGGTTGTATGTAGTAGGTCATTGAAACCGCACCTATGTGGATGTTGTCTCCTGTTCGACCAATCATTGTTTTTAATATATTTAATGAACGCCATGTTCCGTATTTTGTTCTACTCCTGGTGGAAGATGCTCCTTAAGTTCAATCCATAATTCGCGATTTTTCTTCGTCCATTCTTCCTTCCAGGCATTATTTCTTCCGATTTCCGGGCTTATTCTTAATGTGTTTGCATAAACCTGTTGTGAGACTTCAATCTTCGTTCAACTGGCTCATATTCAAATATCATGTTCATTTATTCGTTTCCTGCTTGCTCCTTTCAATGCTGGCAGCTATTTGCCGTCTAATTACAGGTGGAGCAATACTGGAAAGCACGCGGATTTTATCGACAGGTGTCGGTTTTAAACATCCTGTGATTATACGGCAGCTCTCATTTAGCGCGGTATCGACATATTTTTCGCTTGGTCCGAATTCAACCTTACTGGGCACGCCTATTCCACGGCTGAGTGCTAATCCACTTTTGTCCCTTGCCATGTTGTATCTAAGTGTCTGTTAGCGTCTTTCAGGTGAAAAACGATGCATTGAGTTTTTGGATTTGGTTTCAGGTGATTAGTTTGACTAAAGTACTAAGTATTTTAAATAAATTACGTTTTAAAAAATTCACGAAATTTATAAGATCTATAGTCCAATAATTTAATATTATGCGAATAAATTTCAATATAAATATACCAAGTAAAAAAGGGATTGATTTTGCATTAAGCTTTAACATAGTTTATATTTCGTTACCGGATCAATTAAAATGTTGTGCCTTTAAGTTTATCTAATAAAATTTCGGATTTTCATAAATTATTGAAACGAAACTATATTTTCAGTTGAGAAATTGTTTTTTTTATTTGAAGTAAATTGTACTTTTTTGTTTACTTAAAATATTTACTATTTTTTCATATTTATAATCTGTCCTAGTTTTGACAGTAACTGGTTTAAAAGATAACATGAGATCAAAGGACATCGTCCAGCAACGGTATTTTAAATTATAAATTTATCTTTCACTGCGTAAATCATAGTTTCCGATCTGTGTATTCAAACGTCGCGTTCTTTCCAATTCAGAAGATTCGTTAATAACTGATTTGAACATAATATAATCAATATGCATATTTTATGCTGTAAAGACAAGCAATTTTCACACCGTTTCCATCGGAATATTTGTCTTAATCGTTTGATTTTCATATTCAAGAACACTAAGTATCGTTATAAGTTAATTAATTTAATCATACTCGAAACTGACTTGTATTTGTATTATAGAGAAAATAAGTTTCAACGCATCCGAAATTCCCGATGTATTTTTGAGAACGTATTTTAATTTAAATTCTAAAAATACGTTCGACGTAGTATTTCCACACATATCAACAACTGTCGACACTACGCAGGAAACCCATTCAAAGTTCAAAAATATCTCCTGGAATCCAACAGATTTTTCGGCGTCTTCAAAATTATTACAAGAAAAGGTATAATTTACAGATATTCAATATTTTGCGTAATGTAAATTTCTCTATTTTTAAAATTATTTTTGTAATACTTATTCGAAAAAGATTAAATATCCTTTTATGGATAAAAAAAAAAAAAAACAATAAATATAATGGTTTAATTTACAATATACAGATACTTTCAGATATAACAGACGTTTTCTGAAATCCATCCTATTTCAGCTCGAGTACCACAGGCTTCAGTGTTGAAACCTACGCTGATTAACGAGAACAAGTTTGTCAACGTGCAATTTATTAATAGGAAATTTAGACCTGCCTGTTAAAATCAACAATATAGTAATGACAATTCAGTCTAGTATCTTCTTCTTATCGTGTCGGTCATTTATATTCCTTTTTTCCCCCCAATATTTCACTATCTGGACTGCCTCGTCCGAAATTCCGTCTATTCTTGTCATATCTTCCATCCCGCATCGCACTGGCAGCAATGAGCAAGTTAATAAGTGCTCCGAATCTTGTACCATGCCACAATTACATCTGTCATTATCTGTAATTTTCCATCGTTTCATGTTCTTTGCTGTTCTACCTGTCAGAGTTCTTATTCTGTTTAGAGTTTTCCATGTTGACCATGGCAATTTATTACCGGGAGGTAGGTGTTCGTGCGCTTGTTCCCATAATTTTAATGGTTTTCTTTCAGCCTTCCTTTCCATAACTCCATCCTAGTGATTTCCGGCGTTTATGTCAGAGCGTTTGCTGTTTTAAGAAAACTCTTTCTTGACTTGAGTCGACTTATTGCCGCATCTTTTGCATTCAGTGGATGTCTTATGTCTTGTTCTTGTTTTGTTTTTTCCTTTCCAGCCATCACTTCCCGTCTTATATCTGGTGGTGCTATTCCGGATTATCGATCGGTGTCGGCTTCAAACATCCTGTAACTATACGATCGGTTTCGTGTAGTGCTACATCAATTCTTTTTACATGTGCTGAATTCTGCCATACTGCACTAGCATATTCACCTGCGGAATAACACATAGCTAAAGCTGATGTTCTTAATACATTTGGATCTGCACCCCAGGTGGAGCCAATCAATTTTCGGAGTAAACCGTTCCTTGTACCGATTTTTCTTTTGGTATCTTCGCAATGTTCTTTAAATGTTAAGGCTCGGTCCAACTTAACGCCTAAGTACTTTGGGTTGTCACAGTGTTCCAGCGATATTTCTTGCCATTTAACATTTAATTTGCGTTTTGCATCAATGAAACGCCGATACTTGAGTTTTATTAGGGTTCGATTTGAGATAATTGCTAGCATAGTATTTTTCCATAGTCTCCAATATTCCATTCAGATTCTTTTCTACCTCGCAAAACGTTTTCTCTTGAGTTATAATAGCTAAATCATCAGCGTATATATAAAGTGTTTTGTTGAACTTCCAATTGGTTGATCATTAGTATATATGTTAAATAACATTGGTGCGCTTCCTTGTGGTAGACCGTTGTTCTGTTTTCTCCATCTGCTCTTTTTGTTTTGTAGCGTTACATAGAATCGTCGATTCCTCAATAATGTGCTAATAATTTTGGTTAATTTGTAATCGGCAGTAAGCTCTTATATTTTTTTAATTAGTATTCTATGATTTACTGTGTCGTATGCTGCGCTTAAATCTATGAACGTCGCCCCTGTTACCATTTTATTTTCATATCCAGTTTCTATTTCCTGGACCAGGTTTAAGATTCGCGCTGTGCATGACCTTCCAGCTCTAAATCCGGCCTGCTGTTTAATAAGTTTGAAGTCTACTTTTTCACTTATTCTATTTAATATTATTCGTAGTCTAGTATTATATGTCTGTATGTGCACTTGGACAGTCGGTTGACATGCGTCATCATATAGTTAAAAGAAAGAAATGTTTTCCATCTATCTACGATATTCTAAAAAATATTTACTATTTCGTTGGTGTAAAATTTATCTGGATTCCCAGCCAATGAAATATCCACTGGAATGATACCGTAGACCATCTTGCTAGAAGCGCCCTCGAGAATAGTTCATTCTACTTCAATACACGGGTTAGGGACATTTTGTCGGAGATTAAGTTTTCGTACGAGGAATTTTGGAACCACGTTTGGAGATATTGCTACTCAGCCGAACAATTCAGGAATATTCAACCTTCAATTCTAGTAATTCCTTGGTTTTTCAATCATTTAGCAACATAGAAAACAGAATTTCGTTTATTCGTATTATATGTCGCCTAAGAACGTCAACAACATTCTATACGTTCTATTTACACGCAAATGAGCCCCTTCGCCATTATGTACCCATCGTTGCGATGGAGACCAGATCGCCGATGAAAACCACCTATTTTTCAGTTTGAGTCATTATAGAATGTATAAGTCAAAATTCCTGTCTCGTATTGTAAGTAAAGGAATCCCTCTACCAACTACTCTCAGATGCCTCACACAACAATAGCGTATACATGAACATATTCGATTGCATACCAGCTTGCATTATAAATATTTAATAAGGCATATCCATTTATTACAGCACTGGGTGAATCACTAATGGAAAGACAAAGAAATTCGAATACAGAAAATTAACTGGCTCATAGAAAACAGTGATCTGACACTTGACAATGGAGGTTGATATATACAGACGTTGTTCGGTCAATACTGCGAGGTTGTGCCAAAGATACAAATATCGAAATAATACAAACAGCTCAAAATAAAATTTTAACGAAAGTTACGAACGTCCACTGGTACTGTACACGAGGATCTGAACATTCCGTACGTATTTGATATTATAAAGCAGTATGTCCAAACACATAGACTGAAAGGCCATCCTAACAGCTTGGTTAAACAGATGTTGGACATTTCCAATGATACGAGAAGATTCGCCGTGAACCACCAGACCTAGTTTAGGGTAACAGCTATGTGGTGAGCCCATTGAGTGTTTCTTCCCCTAAATAACAAACACCAATAATATCGCTAAATGTATGCTTTAGGTAAATTTTGCCAGAATTAAAATTATATATTTATTTCTTCAGTTAATATTTTGTGTGCCTACTTTCGAAGTTCTTCAGCAACTTTAGGGTGCTCTGACTATTCGTTCTCCTAAAATATATTATTGCATCGTCTGTCTGTTTGCTTCAAAAAATCGCTCTCCGAATCATTGTTCGATAAATTTTCTTTGACGATGGTCACTATTTCATTTAATTAGATTCTATAGATTACTGTACGTTTATAAATGTATGTTTGTAGTTAAGTCATTATTTGGATATCGTAGAAGTACAAATAGCGAAACAAGTTGCATCGAAAGCGGATGCATTTTTTCATACGATGACATCGCACGATGTACTGATGGAACAATTGTCTCAAACGATTACTAAAGTACGTACGCTACGGTAAGTATATTTTAGATGTTAAAAAATTGTTAATTTTAAAATTTCCCCTTATTTTTATTTAAGAAATTTTATTCGGTTTCAATTATAAACAAAATTATAGTTTTGTATAAGATTTTTTGATAACACCAATTTGTCTTTTTCGCCGTAATGAAATAATAATAAATGGCAGTCCACGTGTATCACTTCTAATAAATAATTTTCCTTTATATATAATATATTTAGAATTCACAACCCTGTGTTTAATATTTATAATATTTACTTAATTGCAATCATTACGGCGATATGCTTCTGTACCGTATAAAATGATAGTGACAATTAAACCTTTCAGTTTCGTTATCGATTTTGTAAATTTTGATACACGAAGTTTAACGACTACTGAGTAAAATATAGTTAACACCTTATTTTGTTAGGTAGTTTCGTTTTTGATATACAGGGTGTTCGTGTGCGATACAAAATGACTGAAGAAGGTAAAAAAAATATATAGTAATACTTTGTCTACAATATTGCTTTTTAAATGAATGTAGGCAATTTTTAGTTTTAGTCAGTCGTATGCTTTGGTATCGGAGATATTTGAAAAAATTAAATTTGACCGAAATTAAGACATGGTCAAAAAAAAATATTTAACTGAAAAAGCAATACTTCAATAATACAAAGAATGCAAAATAAGATATTACGCATAATTACTGATGCACCATGGTATATAACCAACATCGCAATTCATAAAGATCGTAGAATAAAATTTAAAAAAAAAATAAAATTGCGATTTTACACGCTACTAAATTGGGAAAGCCATCCAAATTATACGGCGAAGGAATTGCTAAATGGCCAAAACGAACCCCGTGATCTTAAGAGCAAACGTTTTCAAGACCTCGTATGAATATATATGTGTGTGTGTGTGTGTGTCAATTATGAGCGTGGGTGTGTGTATGTTCATATAGTATTTTGATTGTGTAATAACTAGCTCATTTCAATGGATAGGTAGCTTATTCATGATATTTTAACTTAAATTACATTGATTACCAAATAAATTAGGAAATTAGATGTAAAATAGCAAAGTATTTTAAAATAATAATAATTTATATCTGTTTTAAATGCGTAAAATTTTATTTTTTTTTTTCATTTTTTAGGGAGAAGATACATAATATAAAAACTAATCTAGTCATTGATTCATTGCGAATCCTGAGAGGTGTACGATGTCGTAGTAATTATGCTCTAGTCCTTCAAAAGGTCCGTTATACAAACCATTATAATTTATTCTAATATTAAAATTTATATTCCATATATATATATATATATATATATATATATATATATATATATATTTGTATGATAATAATTAAACTTGAATAATGACCGCTGTTAGGTAATTATTATGTTGTTTGACATTATATTAATGAAATTGCTCTATGAAATATTTCTGTAGAATTTTTATTTAATACAAAAAAAATACTCGTTTGTCGTGTAATTAGGTGATACATTTTCTTCCTAGCTTAACAGCTTTTCATTAATTACATTATTGGACAATGTGAGTCTCTACTTGTTGATTTCTAGAATATACTTTTATAACTAGCCCATATCTCAATATTTTGCAGCCGAAAAATTCTTTCTCCTCGTACCGTTTTACCTTTTGTTGCGTTCATGGCTATTGTTTGTAGAAGGTGATATGGTCTCATAAAATATGCAGATACATTTGTTTTTCTATGTTCAGTATTACATTAAAAAATCGTCTCATTTTTCATTATTTTTGATTTTCAATTTTTTCAAATGATAAATGATTTTGCATATACCCTTTTATTGTTCCAGTGTCGCACCCATATAAGACCATAATATACTAGTTAACCTATTTCGAAATATAAAATTATTTCGATATGTTTTCTATTCAATTTACTCGTCGCGTTAAATTTAACGTTTACCCCTATTTAGCTATAATGTGTAGTAATACGATATATTATTGAAAAAATATATGCGGGTTTAAGATATGATTCTTTCGTCGATTTTTTTATGTAATACGTAATAATGTTTCAGTTTTATAATAATTAAATATTTTTGTAACACAGCTAGTTAAACTAACAATCGGTTCGTGTTTTTAATTTTAAATATATCACGATATAATAATACTGGATTGTTTAAAAATTTTCAGTTGAAAGTAATGGTTACCGTTTACCAAACACAACCTACGGTAAAACTATTATTATCAACGCCCGATTATGTCGCTGCCTTAGATTTAATTTACACGACCAAAGACCTACTAAACAACGAACTGGCCGGTATATTATGTTTCAGGTAGTGACGGTATTATTACTTTTTATTACTTTTTTTTTTTTTAATTATTAAATGAATGTACAGAAATGCGTATGTTTCGTTTTACGCGATTTTATTTTGTATACATTTTACAACAACAACAAAAATATATTTACGTAAGTTATAAACATAAAAGAAAATATAACAGGGGTTACAAACATTGTGTACCAATAATAAGCTTATCACAATAACACAGTAAGAATATAAAGAATAAAAGAAAACAAAACGTTAAATATTTCAGGGAAAAAAGCAAGTGAAAATTTGTGGCTATAAAATAAACAAATTTTCTAATTACAAATAATACACGTTAATATAGAAACTTAAGTCTAAATTACACAAATATATTGATTAGATTGTGAGTTCTTAAATAAATATTATGTAATTGAAATAATAATAATAAAAATAAAAAGTGGATGTCGAAGGTGCTTACTAAGTAAAGGAGTTAATACTAATAAATAAATTATAATTAATTATTACATAATGTTATTCCTACCTTGCAGAGAGAAGCTTTCAGGTCTCTCTGGCAGACGCTATATCGTTACCGTATCCAATAAAGGCAGGAGTGCCACAAGGTAGCGTCCTTGGACCTACCTTGTACCTGTTATACACAGCAGATATACCGCCAACTACAGAAACCTGTATTGCCACATTTGCTGATGATACTGCTATTCTGTCAGTTGGTGATACAATAGAAAGTGCAACAACTAACCTGCAACGAGCCATACACAAAATTAGTAAATGGATGCGTGTTAGGAAAAATCACCAAAAATCAGCTCATGTCATATTCACTCTCAGACGATATACCTATTTACCACTATATATTAATGGCATTGCAGTCCCCAAGGCAGATCAGCCAAGTACCTTGGCATGCATCTAGACTCACGTCTGAACTGGAAGGTGCATGTCAAGATGAAAAGAAAAAAAATTTCTCAATAAGTTACGGGAAATAAACTGGGTGTTAGGGCGGTATTCAAAACTCAGTTTATTTAACAAAGTCTTAATATATAACCAGCTGATTAAGCCGATCTTCTATTGTCGAGGATTACACCAACATAACGATATCACACCACTCTAAAGAATTTCCCTGTACAATCAGATTGTCAGGTACAGCCAGTTTCCTACGAGTGAAGAACTTTGGGTTTGTGCTAATTTGCCATTTATTGTAGTATTTAAGTAGCCGCGATGTCCCATGATGAAATCTATTACGGATTGTGCTAGGTCTATAGAAGTTGTAGAGTATCGCAGAGTCGTCAGTAAATAGTCCAACTTGCGTGTTCGGTGGGTTTGGAAAATCATAAAGATACAGAAAAAAACAAAAGTGATCCGATTATACTGCCTTGCGGAACACCCGCAGAGAAAGATTTGTGAGACGAGACAGCGTTACCGACAGATACATAAAAAGATCTATTGCCTAAGTAATTACTAATTAAATGAATTAAGCATGTAGGAAATTTACATTTTATCATTTTATAAAGAATACCCGCGTGCCAAGTTGTATCGAATGCGTTAGCAACGTCAAATAATACCATGCCGGTATGCTTCTTTAAGTTGAAATTATGGATAATGGAGTCGGTTATTCTGCATATTTTTTGGGTTGTAGAGTGATGAGAGCGAAAGCCGAATTGAAAGTTTAGAATTATGTTATTGTTGTCAACGTGGGATAATACTCTAACATAAATCACCTTTTCAGCAACTTTACTTAGATTACTCAGTAAGCTAATGGGTCGGATCTTGGAGCCCTGCGAAGGATTGATAAATTTTGTCCATCTGCCATCGTCTCTACGCGCGACGTGTCCAGTCCACGTCCATTTCAATTATATATTTATATATGTGTGTGTGTGCTTGTATTTTTATTTATATTTAATCAGTGTTACGTGCATCACTGTGTATGTATGTGAGAAAGATAAAAATTAAGCCGTGTTAAATAATCTATTTAAATACTATCATTGTCGTTTCGTATTTTAAGACATTTGTCGTCAGAATTAAACGAAATGATAAATACGATTGATACTTTAATGATAGAAGAATTTGAACGATATGCTATTAGCGATTTGAACAGGCCAATGACAGAATCGGAAGTCAATGTCGTGGATGTGGTACGTAATTTTCATTTTTTTTCGCGCACGTTTTTATGTATGAAAATACTAA
The DNA here is from genome assembly GCA_032883995.1 of Coronaproctus castanopsis. Lineage (NCBI taxonomy): Eukaryota > Metazoa > Arthropoda > Insecta > Hemiptera > Monophlebidae > Coronaproctus > Coronaproctus castanopsis. The sequence goes on along the minus strand of CM065052.1, from coordinate 62,880,372 downwards.
TGTTTAAATAGTAAGTAAAATAATTTTATGAGCCAAAATTTTTTTAGACTTGAAATATTTTATACATTAATTTAAAGTTTTATAAAAAGTACGACTATTTTAAAGTTTTTCATGTTAAATATGTAATATTTAAATGTTATACGATGAGAATATCGCATGCGAACTACTAATAAATTAGGTTATCCTTATTTCAAACAATGAGAGCTGAGAGGACGTAACGTGTTCAACAATAGTCACAACGATTTTTCATTTATATATATTATATATATATATATATATATATATATTATATATATATATATATATTATATATATATATATATTATATATATATATATATATGTGTGTGTGTGTGTGTGTACATTAACGAAACATTAATACTAATATTGTTAGCATCGACAAACATATGACCTACTATCTTAAATATTTAGAACTTTTGTATTCTCACCAATTTTATAATAAATGCTCATCTTTGTAATTATGTTAATTCGGGGAATAAAACAATTAAAAACATATAACGAATAAATTGAAAAAAATCTAAACAAATATTAAATAATGGACCGTAATCCATAGATACTTATACTGTTTGTATTAACAAAATTATATATATATAAATGTATATTCAATTCTCATGCGTTTACGCATTTTATAACTTAAAGTTTTAAAATTAAGCATTTATATGTTTACTGTAAAAATTGACATATACATAATATTATGTGAGATTTTTTCGTTTGGTAAATATATACACATCTCGAATATTTATCACTAAAATCCTTGTATTATTTCGTAATTATTATTATTATTGTTATTAATAATAATATTTAAATTTTTTTTAGGATAAACTATTTTGCATTATACTAGGCATGTTACGTAGAGAATGTTTTTCGTTTACCAATTCGTACGTCAAAGAATCGAATGCGACAATTAAAGCTGTGATAAAACAGAATGTTTTGGAAGTCGTATCTTCTAGCGAATTTTCAAATGCCAGTGGTGATTCGCTTTCTGTAGACGAACAATTAAAGCTATTAACGATTGATGAATGGATTATATTACTTCGTAATACAGCCAATTCTATCGTCTACCTGCTCAGGCGAATTAAGGTGAATAGTTTATTAATAATTTATCTCGAATATTTTAACTAGATCGACTGTGATTTTTATGTTTCAGTTCAGTTAATTATGCTTCAGAAATAACGAAATTCAGCTGCTTGTTCTACGTGATTTATATTAATTAATACGATTCTTTAAATTATTACTTTTTAAAAAATCAATTGAAAATTAGTTAAATCACTAATATTTATTTTCTTAAGGAAAACACAAAGCTTTTCGGCATTTACGCCATTATCAAGTGAAAAATTTAAAAAATCATAATTTTAAAAATATAAATTAAATATAATTACTTAAAAATATGTGATGGTAATTGTGAAAATATGATCCAAAAATGATGTCTGCTCACATATTTTTAAGTAATTATATTTAATTTATATTTTTAAAATTATGATTTTTTAAATTTTTCACTTGATAATGGCGTAAATGCCGAAAAGCTTTGTGTTTTCCTTAAGAAAATAAATATTAGTGATTTAACTAATTTTCAATTGATTTTTTATAAAAAAATCACTACATTCCACATTATATAAAAAATATTACTTTTTACTTTAGTCTTTAGTTAGTTTTGCTTCGATGCTATTTTTTCTTTTACTAAATTTACCGTTGCCTGTAAGGTATTATTCGCTTGGATTTTTTTTTGTGATTCAGCTAATACTGCTTTATCATCAAATCTAAACATACTAATATTTTAATCGTGTACCGTGATTTTGAACTTTATCTTTTAAATAATATCTTATATAGTGACGTAATTAATTGTTACTTTTATAAAGAATTTACCGCCCGAAAAGTTACATTGATTTTTTTTTTTTTTGTATTTTTTCTTTAGCTTTAAATATTTATTTATCATATCCTACTATATTTTAAAAAAAAAAAAGGCCTGTAGTGCATTTTACGTTGTTTTTTATGCACTAATTATATGCAACGTAGGTGCCCGTGCATATGATGTTATACTACTGAGTGAGTGTTACTGCCTTCTCTGTAATATTATATGATGAAGAAAAACTGTTCCACGAGCTGGAATCGAACACTCGATAATCGCGTCGCGTTCAGCTCTCTATCAACTCTGAAATGCGGCAGTCATTATGATACTCGCATGTCGTTTATATATTTAATTTAGCATTTCTCGCACGTATTAATGTGATATGCAAAGTAATGAAAAAAATATAGTTGATATTTGATTAATATAGATCGTCGAACAAAACGATTTTAGAAAATGACGATCCCGTATTGAAAACTTAATATTAGTACAACAGAAAATACAGGATACATTTGCCTCCGATTTCTTCGACGTAGTTAAGCCGGTGCAGATTATCTATCAAATCCATTTTAAAAACAACGTCTGTCTACTGTCTTCGAATCAAATTACTTAAATTCCTCCATTCATTTTTAGAGGATAGAAAGTAAAAAAGAACACGAGTTCCTCAAAAACCTACTTTAAGTCCTCTGCTATTCGTAGTGATTTTAAAAACGACATTGTGAACCTGTAAAGTATTCCGTATTCACCGATGACTTAATAGTTTATATTATTGGAAGCAATATTGCAGTCCAAGAAAAGCTCTGATTTAAAAAAAAAAAATATTACGTTTACGTTATAGCGCTAACTATAAAACATGTTATTATAAAATTACCGATAAGGCTCGCTTCACACATGTTTCGGTACGTTTTCTGCTTCTTTCGAATCGTTCACAAACTCACGGCTCGTACCAGGTTTGTATTCCGTGATCTTAGATCCGACAAACGAAAGCAGTCACGTTTTATTAACATGATGAGAAGTCAAGTTTTGGCTATGTTGTTTCTTTATAGGAGAATTAAAAAACAAAGAAGGTTTAACCGTTCTCATTGGAAAATCCTGATTCTAAGGAAAATGCTGAAATATGGAGCATTTTACACCATTTTCCCACAGTTAAGGGAGAACGAAGACGAATTTTCGAATTACTTCAGAATGTCAACGAAATCATTTGACGAATTACGTATGAAGTTAAAGTATCATTTTCAACATCGAAATATACTTATGAGAAGTTGTTTTGTACCGCAACGAAATTAGATGATCGATATCGACGTCTGCTACGCTCATTTTTAATAAAAAAAAAAAAAGATAATTTTATAACTTTTTATGCTCAACCATGTTGATTATTTTGAATACTTAAACATAAACTGAATCTGATAGAAACCGCGTATGTGTGAACGACCCGATAGTACCCTAGACACGAATTCGTGCCTAATAGAAACCGATTCGATCGTGGGGGCACTCGGTGACTGCACCGTTTCTATTAGGTTCTGATTCGATCCGAATAACAACTGAATCATCGGTTCACACTTGTTTGGTACAACTGAAAACGAATCGAATAGAAACCGAACAAGTGTGAAGCGAGCCTAACAGAATTGGAAATAAATGAACCGTACAAGATCGTGAAAATGTAATACAAAGATTTTTTTTAAAAAGTACATATTTACTGACGTTAACACAAATTAGGTGACTAGTATTACAAGTATATTAGCAAAATAAACTTGTCTCGTTTTTTTAAACAATTTTTGCATTGCATTTTAAATTTGTTGTAGACGTAATTGACCCCTGCGGTCGAACATCGTAAAATAAATTGATTATTTTATGTGTATATCAACGATACATTTTTGGTTCGAGATTTTTCTGTTATGACGAAAACAATGAGTTATGTTTATCTATCATATATATATATATATATTAAAAAGGCGTAATATTATTAACTAGTATACCCTACAACACTGCGCGTAGGGCTTGCGTATCATTTGGAAAATAGTCCAGTCATAAGTTAAGGAGCTAAGCCACTGGGACACGCTCCATTAAATACATTTATTTTTAAAAGTTATTGCCTCAAATAGGCAGATTGCGAGCATAAAATATATATATATATATATAACTTTTTCACATATATTCATGTACGAGTGTTTTATTTTCGTTAGTCAAAATTTTTTGTATATCTTTTTATCTCTTCGTACATACATTTATTTTCTTTATTACTGTTCAATTTTAATGATAGGTAAATTACTATTCCTATTAAATCATATTACTATTTTTTAAACCTTTGTTATTCTATTTACAAAAAGAAAACAATTCGATTTTAAATAACATTATTATGTAATTATCGCATTTAATACGTTATTTCTTTTTTTTTCTTGGTATTATGTAAGATGCTACGCATTTTTTGAAATTTTCTACACGCCTTTTTTAGAACCCCCTTTTTTTACTTTATGTTAATATTTTGTATACATATATTTTTGCACCGAACTTGTTGTCGTGATGTCTAGATTTCTGTTAATTATGTTTACTAGAACATCGGTTTTCATTATTTTTTATTCTATCCACCATCTTGGCATTTTTGTTTAAATATTTTTAATTTCTCCTTCTTTATTATATTTTTATTATTAGAATGGTATTATATTCAATTTTATCCTTTTAAATATTATGAAATATATAACATTGGAATATTAAAAATTAAGTGATATTTATAAATTTCTTCATTTTATCTGAAAATTTATATTTTTCTTCGAACGTTGTCGCGAAATTTAAATTTTATCATTTTATAGTTAATTTTGTTTTAACTCGTTTAGTAAAAGAAATATATACAATTCGTAGGCCACACGTGACGTTATGTTGGATGCCGTGAGTATTAGCGCGGGTAAAGTTTCTTCATCCCATGGCAACACAGACGAAATGTTATTTCGGAGAAATTTAATGATGTAAGATCGGCTGATACTTTTTCAATATTAGTGCGGTTTTTTTTCTTTTTTTTTTTTTTATCATCTTAATAAGAATTTTTAACAGCATCAAATACGAGTTGTATAGCTGACATATTATTAAATCGAAAAATTAAAGTGTTATTAATATTATTGAATATACTCGCATTTGCGACGGTGAAAAAAATTCAAAATTGATACGTTTAAGATGTTTATATAATTCTTTATTTAAATCTAATTCGATTATGACTTGTCCAGACAAGATAATGTATACCGGCATCATATTATAATCATTCCGAATGTTGGTTAATCTTTAATTTCCACTTGTATGTATGTGTCGTATCATTCGTTTCAGTTCTACACATGATGGCGCTATCAGGTGTTCACATATTTTCAAGGTTCACATTCATGTTGGCCTGTGATAAATATGTATATTTACAATAATATTTTCTTAATAGTTAAATCTATATTCTTTGAAGTAAATGCGTTTTGACTTTATGTTTCCAGATAGCAAAATTCAATTAATTCTTCTATTTAATTTTCTTTAATATGACTTGATTACTTATATAATCTTTGCCACGTACTAATATTTTAGTTTTTATTTTATTTATTTTCATATTATATTCCTGCAGCGCATTTTTCTATTATCTGTAAAATTTTATTCAGTTCTTTGATTCAGCTAATACTGTAATGTCATTGGCATATCTAAGCATACCAATATTTAATCGAATGTGTGTGTACTGAGAACTTTCTTCGTGAATCATAAATTTTTTAAAGGAATTTTCTATATATAATATATATAGAAACTTAATAATCGATTTATTCTGGGGAGCTCATTTGTTCGATTGATTTTTGTTAGTTGAACTAGTTTTTATATATTGGTACGACATAACTGAAATAGCGATATTCTGTTTGTTACTTAGGACTGACAACAATTCAGAATTATTTCTGGATGAAGAGAATTATAATATTATGTTGAAAAAGTTATCGGCTGTACTTTCGTTACCGTGTCAGTATGCGTTAGAAAGATATTCACATCTTTTATCGCAAAAATCGCTTTCAGAATATCAGTAAGTATTTAGATTAATTTCGTTTCCATACTTATACGATCATCCTTGCTCTAAGCTAATCATTTTTGTTTATTTTAAATAATTGCTAATTATAAATATAAGTGAGAAAAAAACATGAATGAGGTTTTTTTTTACTAGTAGTTATTGCCTATAAGGGTATTACTCGAAATATGAATTAATTATATATTATTACACAGTTTCGAATTTATTATGAAGTCGGTGAGAAGGAGGAGGTTGTTTACATCCGGTACATTTTTCTTCAGCTGATTGCACCGATATTGAGCAAATTTCGGACAGATAACCACGATATGGTAGACTGTTAATGAAGTACAGCAAAATTCGCATATTGGTGGTGGTTGGGCACTCAGTAGATAGGAGTGCGTACTCAGCGTGTGACCAATATACACTCTGTTGACGGCTGTTTCCAACCTCGGTGAACAAATTTTACCAATCTTTGATGGCCAGGTTGTTAAATCCTTCTTTATATTTCCAAGTATACTCGGCCGAGAATGGAAGGACCGATTCCACGCGTCCAGAATTTTCTGGCAATAATATTATGCGTTGTCTTCTTCCCGTACTGTCGGCAGGTAAGCTTGGGTAGGCCCTTGTGCAGCACGGTGTACCTCATCGTGGCCTGCCTATTATCCCTCGATGGCTTGGAACCCAGACGAAAGTGATGCCGGTATTAAGTTCACTTAATTTATGAGCACTGTACCATATTTGGTCTACCATGGACACAGTAGAATTCCTCGCTTCAATGCACTGTAACGCCATAGCTGAGTCGGTCAGTATAACATAGTGGTCAGCAGATAATTCCGCAATTCGTAATAAACACTGGAACAAGGTTATCATCTCAGCCGCTAGAACTGATGACATGGTCGGTAAACTGAAGGAATGGATCATGCTGCCAATTGAGAAGGCACCACCAACATATCGTGATGATTTTGATGCGTCGCTGAAGCAGACGACTGCGTTGGGTTGCTGTTGCAAGACAATCCTAAGCTTCCCATGGATTTCCACCATCGGTTTCATTTTAACATCTGTTGAAAATAAATCCCAACAGATATTCGGACTGAATTGGCTCCAAGGCGGTACAATAACCGGTATTCTACATAAGGTATTGCGTAGCGTCTAATGGGTTTTGGATTTGGAGCTGTCAGATTTTGTAGATGGATTCGATTTGGATGTTGCTAAAGACTAGCTACCTTCATTGCATACTTGATAGCAAGTATTTTTCTACGGTAACAGAGAGGCGGAGTACCGCTAAGATACTGGAGGCTAGCTGTTGGTGAGGTTGGGAATGCCTTCAACGCAATCATAAGTTCAGAATTTTGTATCATATCAAGTATTTTTAGTAGCCGTTTGCTGGCGGACGAATATATAAACGAACCATAGTCTATTCTTGAAAGGATAAGGGCATTGTAAATCCGAAGTAATGTTGAACTTCTTGGACCAAATGTCTTATTACTTATCATTTTCATTATATTGAGTAGTGGCTGACACTTTTGTCTAAGTAGCATTATATGATTACGCCAAGTCATTTTAGGATCTAAATGTAGACCAAGAAATTTATACGTCATTGTACATTGTATAATAGAGTTACTGACGGTTAGATTTAATGAAATTTGGCTTCGCTTTTTGGTGAATACTATGTACTTCGTCTTTTGGGGGGGAGAACTCTAGACCAGTAGTTCTACTCCATTCGTGTAAATTATTTAGACACTTCTGTAACGGATTTTGAGCGTAGAGCACATCGTCTGTTAGTAGAGTTATGTTGACATCGTCAGCAAATAACCTCGCTGAAATTGGTGCTGGGATATGATCTACAATCGTATTTACTAAAACCAAAAAACAGTACACGCTTAATACACTGCCTTGGGCACCCCATTTTCTAAATTAAAGTCTTGGGAATGTTTATTTCCTATTCAGACTTTGATCGAACGATTTGAAAGGAAATTTCTTGTAAATTGAATTAATCGACCTTTCAAGCCCATCTTCAGCAGTAATTGAATTACTTTGTAACGCAATGCTGTATCATGCTTTATGTATATCGAAAAATAATGATATAAGGTAATGTTTCTGCCGGAAAGCTCTCAATATTTCCTGTTGCAGATTATACAATTGCGTGAGTGTGCTCCCATATCTACGGAAACCTGTCTGATTTTCTGGGATCAATTCATTTCGTTCTAAATACCACATTAAACGACGTGCCACAAGTTTTTCCATCAACTTTCCTGCAGCGCAGGTAAGAGAGATTGGTCTATATGAAGATGGGTCGGTATGTTCTTTCTTATTTTTCAAAATAGGAATAATGACTGATTTGCTCCATAGCCGGGGGTAACAGTTATCTGCCCAGATTTTATTAAAAATATTTAGGTGTTTTTTCATAACCAGAGGCAGTTTTTTAATGAATAGAGGGGAAGTTCCATCCGGTCCTGGGGCAGAATTTTTAACTATTCTGTTGATCACTTCATTTAGTTCCTTTTTAGTGAAAATGAAGTCTTCATGGTTGTTTGAGTCGATTAGTAATGGTTTCTGCTCCTCTTTTGTTTTGTAAGAGAGAAAATATTTGTTACAATTTTTATTTGATGATACATCGGCAAAAAATTTTCCAAAGATATTAGCTACCTCTTCCGGATCTTGAGTAAAACCTGTTGATTCTTTCAATGTTATTATTGGTGGTGGCCTTCTGGTTCTATTTAAGATATTTATTTTACGCCAATGTAGTCCAATAACCAAAGCCTATATAATAATGCTAGGTCTTGTTTAAGCCGTTTTTAGCGACGTGTAATTTTGTCACTGATCAGGAGTTTAATAACATCAACGTTAATGTGTCAGTGATGTCTAAAAGTCTTCAAACACATCATTGATCAACTTCACTCTATAATCACGATAAATGTTATCATTACAAAAATCGCGGTTTACATGAACTATAGCTAGAAGGATGATACATTGTTATGCATATACCTTGTTACGAATGAACTTTTTCGTCCATCCTCGCAATGCAATTCCGTACGTCTAAATGGGTTTAATTATCTACTAGTAAGGAAGACGTTCATAAGTAATACAATGGTTTTACGCTGCAGTTCCTTTAGAACATGATCGTCAAATCACGGAGCTTTTTTTAGAGTTTAAATGTTTGTCAATTCCTTGAGCTATCTCTGAAAAGATTTTTCAGTTTTTTCAGTCATATCTACTCCATACACCATATTCGTTTAAAATTGGCGGTACACTGGTTAGTATGTCTTGTTAATCTGCAAATAGTATTTTTCCATGGAAAGAGTGAGCCATTCGAGGTGTAACATAAACGACACGTTTTATTTCTTTAATCGTCCTATTCATATTAAGAAAGAAAAAAGAAAATCGTATATTTCATATAAATTACAAAAATAATAAAACAAAATTTTTACTAATAATTACTTGATGCCCATGATGGCTCACCGTATTACAGAATTAATATAAAGGCGCATGAAATTGTAAAAGAAAATTTATACTTGTAATGTAATTACAGTAAAAAAATTATGAAAAACTGTACAGCGAAAAAGAAGAAGTATATTTATAGGAAAAGAATGAAACATTACACAATAAGTAAATATAGAAGAAATAATAAGTCAGAAAGTTATTTATTTATACATTTTTGTTTTCCCTTTTTTATACACACAGATTGCTACCAATCTTATAGCCAATCCTCTGTCGCCCATATAAATGTTACATATTGATCGAATTCGGGTAATTTCTTTCTTCCCAATTTCTTTAAATATCTTCGCAGGTATTTCAATAATTTCTTACAGTCTCGTTACTTTTAAGATACTTCTCAGCTTCTTCTAACTCACTCACCAGTATGTTTGGTTCAGGTTCCTATCGAGCTATATCCAGTTTGTTCTGCGTTCTATTATCTATATCGTTGAACTATGTGTTACTGTATAAAGGACTTGACAGTGTTCGCCCAAATTTCTATTATCTCCTTTAGGTTATTTCTTATATTGTCTTGTTTATCTTCTATTGCTCAATTACTGGTTCTGAAGTCTCCGTAGAGTACTTTTACTTTTTCATATAGATCACATGGTTCATTATGATTTGCAAGGTTTTGTGTCTGTTCACGAATTTTTTTCGTAAAATTATTTTTTTTATAGGTTTTTTTTTTATTCTCTATTTATTGTTTCCCGATGATCCGCGTTTCATCGTTCTTATCTTGTCAATTCAATCCATCGTTTCTTCCGATAGTAATGGTATCTGGTTTCTATACAAGTTACCAGTAGATCTTCATGTTGCAAGTTTTCGTGCTTGATGCTGAAACATAGCCTTTGCTATGATTAGCCGGTTCTCAATAACGAAGTGAAGTATTCGTTTTTCTCTTTTTACTTGATATATGCCTATACTTTCCAACTACACCTTTGGTGCACTGGTTGTTATCTCTTTTCCGCGTCTTCGTATGCATATCTCCCATTATAATAAACATCTTTTTGGCTCGGAATTTCATCAAATTTTTTTCTTTTTGCAAATCATTATAAAAATGTTCAATTTCTTCATCTGAAGTTGTACTAGTTGGCGCATATACCTGAATAAAGTTTATGGATATCGGCTTGAGTCCTATTCTGAATTTAGTTATTCTGACATTTTTTGGTTTGTATCCCGTCACTAGGTAATTCAAACTCTTGTCTACAATTACTTCATTTACACTGGATTCTTCATTGCTAGTACAATATATCACATTGTTTTATTAGTTGTTAAATGATCCGATTTTCTGCAGTGGATTGCACATACACCACTTATCATTATATCATTTCATTTTAGTTCCATTTGTACAATATTAAATTTTCCTCTTTCAGGAAAACCTCTAATGTTCCAGATATCAATAGTCTGATCGAAATTTGTAAATCTTCCCAGTCGCTTATTTTCTTTGTTGTAGCTGGAGTCTTTCCTTTATGGCTGGTCGTTTAACATTCCGAGCCGGATTGTATGGTAGTGCACAATCTATATTGACGGAATTCGTGTTAATTTCCTTGGGAAATGTACGAGATTTTTGTTAAGGTTTACTCACTTAGCCAAACAGATCTGGTTTTAAGGCACGAGATACCCGCCTATTGTCTCTAAATTGGACTAAGGCACATATGTAGCGAGTAAGTTGCTGATAGCCTGTTGTTGTTGTTGTTAACGCGGTAAAAGTCTTAACGGTATTTATTGGAAGGAACACTTTCGGCAAGTGAACCATCCTCCGTTTTCCTATCAACGATGTTTGTGAGTTCCGATTTAGCTTTTCTAATCAGTGCTAAGCCGCCCGAAAGAAAATTACTACGCTGCACAACGTGGTCGTACGGAACTGACCTGGTTACAGTCGAGTGACTACTTTCTAGAATAGGTAACTAGTTACAATAAATCATAGTTCGAAGTAAACGAAATCATATTGATCATTTTTTTTCCAGAGAACCGGAGGATAGTAAAATTTCTTCTGTCGGAGTTCCTATAATCTCAAAAACCGCCTCAAATAATTGGTTATCGGAACAAGCGACTCAGCAACAGTTAAAAGAAATATCTGAATATGTTGAGACGCTTTGTTCTTCTTGTGAGACTCTATGTTGCATCGAATCCGCTCCAAAAATGCTCCGTTCCATATTCAAGAGCGAAGTAAATATACGTTCAAAATTATTTTATTTTTAATGTACGTATATAAATAAATTAATTAATGAATGCGTGCAGTAGGATATTAAGAATCTCATAGACGAGCCAAATGACTAGGGAATGGATATCCAGCACCAGAATATTCTCCATGATACATAGGAGAATGGTAATGTTCTTTGGACATATGGTGCGCCCTAATAGTATCGAAAAGTCAATACTCTAGGAAAACTGCTAGGATGAAGAAGAAGAGGTTAACCATCAGTACGTTTCATCGATCAATGAAAAACAATAACCGGTGTACAACTCGCGATCAAGAACGAGAACAGAGAAGTCTGTTACAAACTTTCCGTAGTACAGTAAACTCGGTCACGACGTACGAAATCGAACATACTAATAGGTGGATAAACGGATGTAACATATAAATCTCTGAAAATGTTGTTGGCATTAAATCGCAACAAAACAATTTCATAATGTTTATCATTTCAGTATGTTAAATTGGGACTGACGGATTATATATAGACATATATGTGTGCGTGTGTGTGAGAGAGACAATAAATTTATAAATTAAATAATTTTACGTTAATTAACAATCGGTGTATTAATTGAAACCGAAATAAAAATGGCGATTCTTTGAATAAATATTAAAATGACAGGTAGGATTTTCTTTTTTTATTATGATCGACCAAATATACACGTATTATGTAAAATTGTAGTGCTCTTTAAGAATACTAAAATGTTTGTTAACATTTTGAAAATAGGTACGTTTATATAACTAATACATCGGTATAAATTATGTTTTCTCAAGGTCGGTAAATTTATGCTGAGATTTCATTACGAACGATTAACGAAAATATCGTTAATTTTGGAAAGTGAAAGTTGGAATCCAGCCGATGTATCGTGTGAATTTCAACAGTTGGTTGATCACATTTATGAATTCGGTAATTTATTAATTTTGGCTTACTTTCAGAGTTTTATTCGGTGTATCCGTGTAATAAAATAAAAATAACGTTAATTTTTTTCAATAGAATACAGTTTAGATGCGATAAAGTATTATATAATAATATATAGGTTGGTTGGCTACTTTTAAAACTAAGATCACCATTAAAATGTATATAACAATGATAATTTATTGATATACATTAATAAATCAGTTATATATCGCGTCACACTTCACTATAATAATGTCGATTATTTATATAAACAAAGATAAATGCTGTCTACTATTCGATTAAATTGTATACGTTTTAAAGCGTGTTGAATACATCGTAATAATGAAGGACAGAAAAAATAAACCTTATAAAACAAGTTGAGAAGAAACGCAAATTAAAAGCATTTAAAAACTACAAAAATAAATACTCTCCGTTTGTAATACTATTAATTTAATTTGAACTGTCGTTATAATAAATTATGTTTTAATTTACCATGTTTGTACTTAGTGTTTAGTGTGCGTCTAATTGTAACCGTCTGGAATCATATTTCACTATATCGGATATTAATTCATTTTCGTTAAAAAGGGATCTATTTAAAAAATAATTGTGTCGCATTTTTAAAATAAATGATTTTAAAACGTACACGATATTCATTATTTAGAAATATTTATAGCATTAATAAATAAAGATTTATATCTCATTTGAATGTTAACGTTATCATCTTGTTTCCAGTAAATGTTCAATTTTTTTTAATGAGTTACTTGCTACTTTTTTTGAAAATATAGTTTCATTCGCGCGCAACCTGATGAAAAATTATCCAGTTCTGTGAAAATAACCCTGTTTATATAGATAAGAGATGAGTCAGCGCATTATTTAATTATAATTCTACATCTAGACCCTGTAACCATGATAAAATAGGATGGCGTCAATGAGTACAAATCTTGTAAATGTCCGTTTAAACGTCTTTTTGGGCACTCGGCATCTTCCATGTCTCGTCTGATTGCGGTACGTCTTGGGAGTTCAAGGTCTTTGACCATTTCATTCGATGCATCTATCAGTCTGAGATTTTCCACATTTACGGATGTCCATTCTTCTTTTCATTCTTGTCACCCGTCATAATCATCAGCTATTTCAGCCATTTGGCATGCGAGTTTCCTTGATCTCGTGAACAGTATCTTTATGTAAAGGTAAATCCGGTATCAATTTGTATTTTGACTATTCCTTCTTTGTTGCCAACTTGTCTTAATGTGATATTATGCATTATGGACAGCCACGTTATAGATGTTGACTTCATTGTATCTATAGTTAATCATATCGTTTCAATCACTATCAGGGTTTTTTTTTGTATGTGTGTTTATGTGAGCATTGTTTAACCGTTCAACCATACAATTCTTCAATAGAATAAACAAATACTAGCGCTGATGTAAAGTAATTATTGCCACGTTATACCAGTTAGTTTCTGTATAATATATGTACTGGCTTTAACCTTAGCTGCTTTCTTTTCCATTTACTTTTTATAAGTAAATGTTCTATCTAGAGTATTAGTGTGCTTCCCTCAAAGTTTACTTGAAGTTTAATTTTCTCAGTTGTATATTCAGATGAAAGCATTTTGCGACAGTTGTTATTTAGTTTCAACCTCAGAGGAGTAGTAATCAATCACTATTTTGAGGTCAGTTTTTAATATTTTCTCATCTTTCTAACAATTGTATCGCTAGTGTAGTAATGTTATCGTCGTAGATAAATTTTCTAATTGTATTTGTTTATAAGTCGATATAAATTAAACAATAACGAGGATAATATAGAGTTTTGATGTGCTGCTACTTATTCCACCGTACGCGCAGTAATGATCCGATTTGATATTTCATTTATTGTGATGTTGCGTGAAATACCTTAAGAAATTTCGGAGCAATCCATGCCCTTCATATTGTGTCAAATACTGAAGAAGGGTCTGCGAATACAACAGAGTTTCTCGTGATTATCCTTAATACTCGTTACGAAGATATCTGTTTAACGCAGCTTCGCCAGACTGTTCAATACGTACTTTTATAATTCTCTAGGATTCTGTAACAAATGTTCAATAATTCAATTAACACTGATATCAGCTTCGGTAGTTTTATATAAAAATGTTGTCGATTATCATATGAATAAACGTAGTCTTTTTTATTATGATTTAAATTACATTTCTGGATTACTTAGTTTTTTATTAAACGTAAACGATGATATATTTTTTCATAATATATTTTGTAAATATTTAAATTTATTTATTGTCGGCTAATTTGACGCTGGATTCTATATCGTTTTAATTATATTCCATTTTTTAAAGGAAAGTTTACGACCTATAAGGCAGAAAAAGAAGCTGATATATCCAGTAAACCGCCGAACAGTATTTTATTTGTCGGAGAGGAAAAATTCGTCGTTATCGGGTATAATATATTTTTTAACGTATTTATTTAACCTTTAAATAATGCGCGGTACAGTTGAGTGCTCAACTCTCAACGGACGGTTGACGATTAGATCCCAACTCGTCGCACAGTTTTTCATCATCACGGCGAATGTAGTAACATCCAGCTCCGTGTAACGTCATATCCAAATATTTCGAAGTACCGATGTTAAATTTATACTTTTCAAGATATTATCATTCAACAGTTCGACTATGTAAATTATCGACGTACTTGAAATTTTGTGTATATACTAATAATGGAAAACAAAGTTCTTTGCGAAACATCGAATACGACTAATTACGATTTTTTCTGAAATAGTTGACATATAAACCCAAAACGTATCGTTATCGTTATTATTGCGTATAAGTTGTTGGCGTGCCAGTAGAACGTATGAGAAACGTTCAGATACAATAAAATTCCTCGTTATTTAATCATCTGAAGTCGCTCTTACATGTACGTGTATGTTCAAAATACGCGTTAAATGTTCACATTTGTATTCCTATCGGTGGTTTTTTCAGGACGGTATTGTTACTAATTAATATCGTCGCCGAATATTGTATTCGAGCGGAAGACATCACGCTATCCGCTAGTTCGTTACTACGCTATGTGACCGAATTATTGCATTCCTTCAATTCGAGATCTTGTCGATTGGTTCTCGGCGGAGAAGCGGTTTCCGATAAAACCGGTAAAAAGAAAATCACTAGCGCGAATTTAGCTGTTTTACTTCGAGCGTTGCAACTGTTATTGTGGCTTGTACCGAAGATACAAACTCATTTTGCCGGTACAGTTATACATTCTATTATAATAATAATAATATTTCTTGTACGATGCATCTCGGCTTATGTCGGAAATATTAAACAATATTTTTTTTTTTTTTTACTATTCGAATATATTTTATGTTTATTAACAGGTTTGTTACCTCCCGGGTCGAATATGTCGTCTATAGAACGTACGACGGATGAGTTGAAAAAACATATATGCGACATAAATGCTAAATTAGTTTCGATCGTTTCTCAAGTTATAGTGGCCGAATTAAGAACGTGGGAAGCAAAACCTCCTGTGCCTTCGAAAGCTTTCCAAAATATTTCCAAGTAACTAAGTTTGTGTCGTTTATTTACATTTTTAATACTAAATTTATTAGACGTCGATAATAATCGTCGTAATGAAAATGAAAACGTAACAAACGATATTGATATTGCAATCTGTTCAGTCGGTAAAACATTCGATAGGTATCACGATTTAATTATATTATTATATCCAGAATTTCTAATTCTAACGATAACTATAAGGAAATTCGACGCTTTCTCTTCAAACCCCGATAACTTTTCTCCTAATCTAGATGGCGGAAAACTGTTCAAACGAAAAAAACGTCCGCGAATTGTCGCTACAAATCTAGCCACTAACCACTATCCTGTTGTAACCCCTTATGCCTTTTAGCTGATAGTAAAGGGGTGAAAAAAATCCTAAAGTGTTTTGACACTTTGCGGAAATTTGAGGCTTTTACTACTAAGTAGCCGAGCGTCTTTTGAACCGTGTAAAAAGTTCCTCTTCATATTCAACCATCGCCGAATTATTAAGGGTTGAAAATCGGGCGAAAAACGGACTTTTTTCACTTAAACCACCCTATTAAATCGAGAGATGATCGAATCCGTCGAAACTAAAATTCCTCATATATACCACACTCGGACGAAAGTTTTTCTTCCTTACCATTATACCTCTTATCTTTTACAAACGCGCAAAAAAAATCCACTTTTATAGCCCCTCAATACGGGGATATGGGGATTTTATAAAGGGATATAGAGATATAATATATGGATATATGGGAATAAGGAAATTTCCCTTAATCTCTTCAACCCTACATAAATTTTGCACTAATCTAGATAGGGAAAAAGTTTTCAAACGAAAAAATCGTCTCGGAATTGTCGCTACAAATCTAGCCACTAACCACTACCCTGTTGCAACCGCTTATGCCGTTTAGCGGGTAGTAAATGGGTGAAAAACACCCCAAAGTATTTTGACCCTTTGCGGAAATTCCAGGCTTTTACTAAGTAGTTGTCAGTAATTTGAATCGTGTAAAAAGTTCCTCTTCATTATCAACCCCCGCCGAATTATTAAGGGTTGAAAATTCGTCGAAAATATGACTTTTTTCACTTAAACCACGCTATTAAATTGGGGATGATCGGATCGATCGAAATTAAAATTCCTCATATACACTACACTCGGGGGAAGGTTTTTCCTTCTAACTCTTATACCCCTATCTTTTACATCTGCCCCCAAAAAAAATCCACTTTTATCGCGGTTCAATATGGGGTGATTTGCAAACTGCTCTTCAATTATACAGGGTTGAAGAGAAATTTTTACTATACTATCGGTCATTTTTCTCTCGGAATTGTCTCTACAATTTTACCCACTAACCACCACACCGCTGCAACCCCTTAACCCATTCAGCAGGTAGCAAAGGTTAATAAAGTTTTTTGTATGACTTCTTGCGGCGTTTTTAGGCTTTTACAATGCATAGCAGGATAATTTGGATCTTGTAATAAACAGTTCCAACTCATCTTCAACCTTAAGGGTTGAAAATTCGTCGAAAATCTCGCTTCGTCGCTTTTTTTTTTTTTACTTAACTTCACCTTATTAAATCGACGGATTCGGATTGTTTGTTGGCAGCTTTATACTTAATAATGTATAAGCTAAGCTATCAGATGTGTAGATCTGGCGTGTGGGTATGGCGTTGTAAAGTGTCAAAATGGAAAGTCGCTGTTTTTCTCAGATATTATGATAGTCGTGGGTCGGATATTTTTTCCCTTTTATATTTAAGATATTTGGATGGTCCCCGGATTTGGTTAGAACAGTTTCCGTTTTTTTTTGTTTTTGTTTTTTTTTTTCAGAAAAACCGTCGTTAAAAATACAAAATTTATATAATCGTCTCGAAAATCGGGATTTATCTACTAAAAATGGTTTAAATTAATATACCGACCGAATCTTACCGTCAAAATTGAAATTGATCTTTTTAGAGCGAGTTGAATATTTTCAAAACTCCGAAAATTGACTTTTTCAGTAATTTCTAAATTGGATTTTAATCTCTATGCTATGACTATTAAATGACGCGAGTAGTCTCCCCCATCTCACAGATACTCGTCGAGTAATTGTTTTCCAAGTTTAAATTAAGAATTTCGGGGTTGCATCTACTTTTAGAACGTTTGAACTTTGTCGACGGCTACTACTATATGAAATGTATCGTATAAATATAAAAAACCTAGAAAAAATTTTCAACTGTTCCATATGGTATCCCCTTCTTAAACATATATCTTGCAGTTTTTAATACATTGTGTTTTTATCGTTAGAGCGGGAAATTTGTAATTAGAACGAAACACAATGCAAATTTTACATGAAAACCTTTATAGTAGCCAATAATTTAAATAGTAAATTTTACAACAGCTAGTAAATTTCAATCGTTTACTGCGGAAATATTCATTTCTATACAACGTCTATCTTATAAAGCGAAAAACCCGCAAAAAAAAATCAAACCAAACCTTAGAAAGAAAACGTGGTCGCGTTCCTGTCTGTAGTAATCAGGAGGAAATATAATTCGTGGTCGCGTTCCTGCAAGATGGTCAGACATTGTACGGACGGTAGTAGGAGAAAGTTTTTCAGAATGCGTCATGTGTATATATATATATATATATATAATATGCAGCCACGTGTACTTATTTAAAATTTACTTTTTAAATTTGTTATCATATAATATGATATTTCCGTTTAGTAGGTAGCGTTATATATATATATATATATATATATATATATATATATATATAAAATATGCAGCCGCGGGTACTTATTTAAAATTTACTTTTTAAATTTGAATGATATAATATATTATGTACGTACGCATATTTCCGTTTAGTAGGTAGCCTTAAAGTATATATATATATATATAATATGCAGCCGTGGGTACTTATTTAAAATTCCCTTTTTTAATTCGTTATTATATATTATGTACGTACGCATATTTCCGTTTAGTAGGTAGCTCTAAAATATAAATATATTTTTATATATATGTAATATACAGCCGCGTGTACTTCTTTAAAATTTATATTTGTTGGAATATATATTATGTACGTACGCATATTTCCGTTTAGTAGGTAGCCTTCAAAATATTTTTATGTATATATGTAATATGCAGCCGCGAGTACTTATTTAAAATTCACATTTTAAATTTGTTAAATATATACATATCGTATTATCGGGTTTTGTAGTCCCCTTAACGAAACAACAAACAGCAGTTGCAGACGAACGTTTGGTTGGTAGGAGAAATAAACTCGATCTTTTTTTTTTAAATATATATATAAATTAACAACCTTTTTTTCAAAGTAGACCGCCCACTTGCGGAGGCCATTGCTTATCCGACAGTGCCTGCAATGTTTTAGGTATGAAATGAAAAACGTTTGTCCCGCTTCTTAGCAGAAGAAGTACGCATCGATGGATTCGTGGATAACTCGGAGAATTTTAGTCGGATTTGGACAAACTTTTTTTTGTTTTACTCCTATTAACCCCCCTCCATAAATTACCTCACGATTGGTAGCCCCCTAGTTGTAATAGAAGTCATTATTCTGTATTCTTCCGAATTTTATTATTATTCGCGATTAATTCTATGAAGTTTAGTTCTGTTCGGTCACATCGATTAATTTTTATGAATTAAAAAGTGCCTTGCTTCTGAATTTGAACGATTCCGCAGGCTAAAATCGTGTTTTCTCGATAAATCATCCCAGCGATGCTCCTAGCACATGGAGATCCCGATGAATATCATCTTTTATTTCATATTGTCGTCCGACATTAATGATTATTGTAGGCACTTCATTTGATTTTTTTATATCGATTAATTTAGCACAACTCAGCTGACAACCACAACTCCATGTCGTCGATATTTTCGATTTTGCACTAAAAGATTATAGCATTTTCAATTTTAATTATTTATTCTTTTTTACTAATACGAGTAGACCAATTTAATTTTGTATAGGTGTGTCTAGATATTACAATTTTTTTTTTTTATTAGATATAGGTCTACCCAGAGAAGGACGGTTTTGTTTTCTGAATAACTCAAAAACTACTCGATTGAAATTTTTGACCAAACTTTTATTCTTCCCACCTCGCTACTCCACCCAGACGGTTACTCGCTCGCTGTGTGACGGCTTCTGTTCGATTGAATTCGGATTAGATTCGGACCAGTATCTGAAAATGAACATCGATCATCGAAACATTGTTTAAATCTTCGTCTTCAATTTTTTTCAGCATCGTTCCAGCAAAAAGTTTTCGTTGTGTGTGGCCGGTACATTTTAATTCTTGTGTTGTCACTAGTTTATAAGGATGAAATTTTAAGTCTTCCATGAACAAAAACGAATCTCTCGTCAGTACGCTAAACGTGAAATAGGCAGTTTGCGTTGTAGCGTTACCAACTATACGCTATTCACAAAACAAACCCGTCCGTCTTCTCTGGCCACCTTGTACAATTTTTGAATTAATTATAATCGCATAATATTGAACTTCTCCGTTAGCAAAAATTGTCGCACACAAATTTCGAATCTTGAACGAAATATTTGTCGGTTACATTATTTGATCGTTTCGTGATGTATATTTTATAGATTTCGTATGATCGAATTTATAACACCAAACTGATCAGTTTAGGGTCGCGATTTCCTAGCGTCTTTGTATCATTTTAAACGTTGTAAATCGTTATTAAAACGAAATTTATATATATATATATGTATGTATATATATATATTAATATATTACTCATTCGCAATGTACCCTATATGGTACACGGACTTTTAATACTAACAAAGTTGTTTATTTTAAAATAAAGAACACTCGATTGAAGTAAAATGTTCTAAAATCTTGTATATAAGACCTTAAAAATTATCCTAGATATTATTTTACGTTTTTCACCTTGTTGGGGTTCATTTTAATTACGTCGTATGCTAATAAAATTTATAATCTTACGTTAAAAATATTAATATATGACTGAAAAATTTAAAACATTTTCTCCCATTTCAGGTATTTATATAAATTCTTCGGCGCGATTTCTAATATCCTGAAAGAAAATGATCTGTATAACTTATATCTGAATATAGATAATACGTTCAAATGTATCCTTAGAGATCATATTAGTCGAATGAATATCGTTAATAATGGCGGTCCGCAACACGGGTAAGTTAAAAAAATGATTCAAAATAAATAACAACCGATTAGTTGATGAAATAATTCGAGGAAAATATTAAGCGTTAATGTCTTAAAAGTTCTACGACATCATGTTACGTCGTATAAATTTCGGTAGAGTTATCTTTTAGTTTATGACGTCATTAAATTTGTACAACTAACCTAATCTCATCCTGAAGATGTTAAACTAGAAAATTAATTCATTATCGAAATGTACGGGTACCGAATGAAATTCGGTTATTTTCTAACGATTTTATTTAGTGCCAGTAAAATTAGTTTTGTCGTAGCATATAAAAATAATTACGAAAAGTTGCTCATCGTTTAGGTTGGTAACGCAAGAACTCATATTCTATATAGAAGATCTGAAGAAGGTTTCGGCTCTGCCGAGAACAGAATTGAATTTAGAGTCGATGCAAAGTATATGGCGATAAATATCCGATTATTCATCCTGCGTATCGTGATAAAGCGAAAGAGCCAATTCGGAAGTTCCTAAAGTATACGCCGCTCCTATACGATAATAATTATCCATTTGTCCCATCTTTTATTTTTAGATAATTTTTTTTTTTTTTTTCACAAAAGGAACAGAGACTTAAAACGAAAAAATTTCTAGCTAATTTTGGGGGTTTCGCCATTTTTATTTTAAAAATATTTCTCCTTAATTGTAAATATAACTAAATTATAATTTTTACGAGTCGACGTTAATCGTGTGTTAAATTTTAAAAAATTATATATCAAAAATCTAAACCCGCTTTTTAATTTTCAACTTTAAAGATATTCCGAATTATATCGAACTCGTTCATTAACGAAAATACTGTACTAAATAGCTGTGATTTAAAATGTATTCTTTTATAATATATAATATATATTGAAAACGTAATAAGTAAGTATCTTTTTTATCATTGTTACACGTTTAATGTTCATTGCAAATTACAGACCAATTTTTTCCAAAACTAGTTCCTTAGAATAATTTTATTATTATTAATATTATTGTTATTATATTTTATTGTTGGTTATTAATTAATGATTTAATTCGAGTGTGATCGGTCGCACGATAATCGTAGACTTATTTCTATTATTTCGTTATGGTATCGCGCAATATAAATTATTTTTAATGAAACCGTGTACATTCATTAAAAATTCAAAAATCTCACAGTAATTTATTTTTATGTAAACATTTGCACATTATACCGTTACCAGATCGAATTTTGTATACTTTGTTTTTATTATTCGCTTGCTATATGTGTTTTATCGTCTACATACGTACTATTGAAATTAATCACGGTTGAAAATTATTTTATTTATTTCTCTTTCATATAAATATGTGTGCGTAAAAATACACATTTAACGTTATATTGATTTTCGAGTATACTTGATTGCAATCTATTAATTACACGATATATATTCTTTAAGTATGGAAGCGTTCAAATTAAAATTTTAGAAACATGTTTTACATCGAGCTCAATCTTAGTCACGCGATATGTGTTTTTGTATATTGTATGGAAAGAAGCAAGAAGGATGTAAAATTAATATATAAATTATATGATAATCAGAAAGCGACGATTCAGATGACTAACGTGAGAGTTCGAATAATGAAAGGTGTTAGACAGGAGTGTGCTCTATCACCTACTGTTCAATCTACATATGGAAGAAATAATTGAAGAAGTTAAAAAACAAACAAAGGAAAATGATCTAAAAGTACCCAAGGGGTGAAATAATAAGCACATCATAATTTGCCGATGATATAGCTGTCCTCGCGGAAAATCAACTAAAGGACAATGGTAGATCTATTTAAGAAATATGGAACGAAAATAAATAAAAATAAAACAAAAATTATGGTACGTGCCAAAAATAACATTCGAAAGAAAATGAGCATACACATATTGACGGTACTAAAATACAAAAAGTTTATGAATTTCGTTACTTGGATAGCAAAATCGCCTTTGACGGGACATGCGGGAAGGACATTAAAAATAGGATTAATCAAGCAACGCGAGTATTAATATATTAACAAACAAGCGTATAAACATAAATCTTAGGAAAAATTTCTAACCTTATTTATTTGTAATACGGCACTGTACGGATATATGATACATGGATGATTAGTAAAGTGGACAATCGCTAGAAACGTTCGAAATGTGGTGTTACAGGAGAATGCTCAAAATGAATATGAGGACATGAAGAGGAAAATGCATAGACGCGCGTTTCCTAAATTTATCATAAACTGATGCGTTCACAAAATCCCGGTTTTCCTTGATTATCCCAAATTAATTTAATGCGTTTGCAGTTAATGTATTGCAGCATCGATAAATTCGCTAAGTTGTTTAAACAATAGGGGACATTTTTCAAGTTATACTGGTTTTATAAAAGGTAAACTATCTTTTTTTTTTGCGGTTTGTTTATTTATTGTTGTTGCTGTTGTAAAACTTACTTTTTCGGACTACCGAATATTAACATCGTACGGGTATATTGTTTTTTTCTTAAGTCCTACATTTCAGCTAGGTAAATGCCATTCCTCTAATTTTTAAATTCGCATTTGTGTTTTTAAACTCTTCGTTTGCTAAATAAGTAACAAATTTTACCACATTAATACATAGAGATCTCTCGGGGTAATAGCTAGAAAAAAATGTAAATGCTTATAGAAAATGACTATATCTATGTATTGTAAAATATTCAGAAACTTTTAAAATAAAAAACATTCTTCCCCCATTAACTAAAATAATAATTATTTTTTTGTATTACGTTCTCATCCGAACATGTTAATTTGATTCTGTCGTATACCGTTCTAATTTGCAGTTTTGTATTTAGAATTTTTGAATCAAATAATCGATATATATATTCAAACATAATCCAACAGACTAAAATGAAGTGATCCTTTTAAATCAATGTAAAAGAAGAAAATGTATGTTTCGCATATACATTAAAGTACACCAATTAAAGAATATATATATATATTTTTTATTATAAATTTTTAATTACTACGGCCAAAAATTTAATAATAATCGATGTATTTTAAATGTTATATAAACAGTTTTCCCCCGTCATTTTTCTTAGTGTAGTCTTTATTCCAAAATTAAATTTTGTGATTCATTTTGCCGACATTTATAAGTATGCTTGCGTACACTATATTTTGTTACAAGTATATTACTAATTGGAAAGAGAACAAAGAAACAAATGCATAATTATCGTACAAAATTGGTTATGAAAAATAATATACAGCGTGCAAATGCATACATGTTCAGTAAGATATTTTATATATATATAATGCGTAGATAACAATTTTAATGGAGTTAGAAATCGAGAATCAAGTTAGCCGTGCATTAATGATGATATGTATAGGTCAAATAAAAGTTTTATAAAAAACATTACAAGTAGTATGAAATTAATTTGTGTTGATAAGAAGATAAACAAATATATCAGTTCCGGGTATTTTTTTTGCCATTTGTCTCTAAATCTAATATTAACCGAATATCGTATGGTCTGCGTTTTAAAGACAGTCTGAACTTCGTTTATTAAAGTAGTCGGTAGATACGTTTATAATTTATCACTAACTGTTGATGGGCGAAAAGATGAACAATACAAAGCTACGCCATCAGTGTATAATACTGAATAAGTTCCTGAAAAAAAAATGGCATGGTTTACATCGAAGAAAATCGTGTATGCACAGATATATCATAGTTTTTCAGTTATCAGAATAATACCCGGAGTTAAACATGGAACTGGTAGTATGAATTAGAGTTACGATTAATTAGGAAAATACTTAGACGTTATAGTGTATACGTTGTTAGAACTTACAAAGGGTTTATTCTTTAAGTTACTTATGATTCTATTAATTTTAGTAGGGATACAACTTAATAAGTGTTAGGAAAAATAACCGTTATCATCGCAGTAGTATAACAGTGATGGTATATTTAAGTTTCGTATTTGTAATAGAAGTTAGCTTCATTCATTGACATGTAAATAGGCTTCTGTAATCTTGTACAAAGAAAATATTACATTTTTTCATAAACTTTTAAGCCTAACTGCTTATAATTCCGAGGTAACTATAGATTAAATTGAGAAAAAAATGTAATAATTCCTTTACGTTCGTTATACAGTTCCTTTGGTGTTGTAATTGATAGAAATCCTTATATTAATGAAAGAAGAAATTAATAATTTCAACTTTTATAAATGAGTATGAGTTGGGTCTAATGTAAATCGTGATAATTAAACTGATTAAAAATGATATTATGCCTCTGGCCTAGGCGGCAGTACACGGCTTGACAACAAAGAAGAAAAATGATATGGAAAAAAATCAAATTATTTGATGGTTTTATCCTAAATGATATTAAATGAATACTTTATTAATACATTGTCTATTTTAATAATAATATTGCTATAAATGAATTTAGACTAATTTAAAATCACCACATTATGTAAATAAATTCTACAAAAAATTTTGTTTATTCATCGTTTTAATTTAAATCGAATTACATGATATTTTATATTGTACTTTCCATTTTAATGAGAATATCGATGTAATAAAATAGTTTATCTGTTTATAATAATTAAAAATCACCGGGCTATGTAAATAAATTTTTTAAATAACTTGGATGTTGACATAATAAAAAACAAGTATTCGTAAAGGAAACCGTTTTAACAATTAAAAACATAAAGTATAATGATTGAAGTAATAATATTAATATATTTAAATTTATGAAAGTTTGAAGATTTGATGATTAAAGTTACAAGTATAATTCTTTGATTCTGTGGTATAGTCTTCAATAATGCGCGCGCACGATCTTTCATTGCTTACAAAATGGCTGGTTTGTTTATGAAATGGTCGGAAAAATAATGGAAATATTTTCTTCATAAAAAATGTAAGTAGTTATTCATTACTATTGTTATTGATTACAACTTACTATGTTTGTTTTAATGTTATAGTTTACACTTTTCGTATAATTGTGTTTCGAAATGTCTTGATAGTTTTTTTTTTTTTTTTTACTTATTTAAACTTTGAATTCGCTTCTGTGCTATTTAGATTGCAAATTATGTATAACTATACGTGATAAATCTTTAGTCCGTTAATAATTTTTTCCTGGCTTTCGTAAAAATTAGTGCATTTAATCAGTAATAATAAATTTTATTTAAATGAAAAACAACGATTTAACGCATGAAAAAAATAAATTAGCTTATCAGCGATGGAAAATTTTGGCTCACGTTCTTTTCAAACACGAACCTATCGGCAATGTTCTCTATTCTTCGAAGTTTCAAAATTTTAATATATTTAATAAACATATGTTACCTGATAAAACTGAAGTGAGTTCAGAATGGTTTCAATATTCCGCGACTATTAATAATGTTCCGGTGACAATTGAAATTCGTCATATGTTGAATACTGTTACTCCGGAGAATTTAGTGGGATTTAATAATACTGGAAATTTGTGTGTTTGGCCGTCTGAAGAAATTTTAGCGTATTACGCCGTTTGCAATAAAAATTTATTCAATAATAAAAAAGTGCTTGAAGTTGGCAGCGGTATGACTTCTTTAGCGGGAGTTCTAATTGCAAAATACTCTAATTGTTTATGTTGTCATATGTCAGACGGTAATGTATTCTCGGTCTATAATATATCTTGTATATTGAAAGGAAATCAGCTAAATAATTTTAACGTATCGTGTTTTGTCCTGAAATGGAATGATTATCTAAGTCATACGGAGAAATATGATGTAATTATAAGCGCTGATTGTATATTTTTCGACGATTCGCGTTCCGATCTCATCAAGGCGTTATGGTATTTATTATTGAATAATGGAATAGTATTGATTACGGCTCCGAAACGCGGTAATTCATTATGGAAATTTCTGCAGGAATCCGTCGATATCGGTTTTCACTATTCTTTTTATAATTATTACGACGATCGTGTCTGGAAACGGCATGTACAGCTGTTGCAAAGTGATGAATGTTATAAACCAGATATTCACTATCCTCTGCTCATCATTTTGACGAAAGGTAATAGCATCCCCCAAATTAATGTAATCAATTATTCCGATGAAACTGTAATAAATGACGTTCCAAATTGTTAGCATAATTACATTTCCACTATTTATCCTTTACTATTAAATTAAGTATACCCGATACTTCTGTTGATAGATGTATTTAAATATGTTTGTATGTTCTGAGAATAAAATACAAAAATTGTACGCTGTCATCATTTTTTTTTTCTTGGGTACGTTGTTGCTATTTATTTGTTTTCTTACATATATAATTTCACGGTATATGCTCGATTTTTATTATTATTGTGTTTGAGGATAAGACGAGTTTATGTATTTCAGGTTTTGAATGTATCTGTTATAATTCACATCTATAATTTTGAATGCCAAAACTGTCAGTTTATCGTTATTAATTTTAAAATATCATCGTGGTCTCTGTAATAATATACTTTACGACATTTTTCATAATCTAAATGCGTGTCAACATGTAAATTGTTTAAATGTTCGTTATATCTTTTTGGAATGCTGTTTCCTATTTTTAGAAATGTTTAAATTCGTTTATTTTGGTATCTTTCATTATTTTTACATACTGTAATAATGCTAGTTATGAGGCGCAATTTTCTTTTTTTTTATTTGCGTTGCACATTGTTATATTTTGCAAAATTCATCGATATTGATTGTTTATTTATCGAAAATATGAAATTCAATAACTAGCGTAGAAACATTTTTATCTGAAAATAATTTACCGACATGCAACTTTTATGCTGTAAAAAATAATTTTTATATATTTAAGGCAACGCTTCGTTAGATGCGCTTTAAGGTGACTAGTCCAAGCTGGTGTTGTGTAAAATAATTATTGAATTTTTAAAATGTTCTCCATCTGTAAATATGGGTTAGAACATTAGTTTTAATTCTTGAAGTCGTATTAATTTTGAAAATTAGATAATCGTGTAGATCGATCATCAAAACAAATTTAGGCCAATTTTGAATAATGTTGAAAGAATAAAAGAGTAGTTAAAGAGCGGAAATATGTTGTTAATACGAATTAAAAAAAAAAATATACATAAATTATTAAAGGGTAGGATATTATCGCAGATATATTTAAAAGAATGCATTTGAGATATGAAATTGTTACATTTTGTTAAGTAGAGTCGGTAATTGTAATGTAAAGTCATACGAATTATTATTATGAAACTGTTTAATATTTTAAATAAGAATTATATTTTATTTATAAATATAAATCACGGTCAAAAACTCTACGCGTTACATCTGTTGCGACACGTTAATCCTTTTCTAATATAATTTATTTTTGTATTTCTTGAATCAATATTTTTTTAAATTACGAATAGGTTCATATTTGCAACATATTCGTCAAGTTTTTCGTAATAATCGTAGCGATGCTGTTCCGCAGATTTGTAACCGTTATTTTGAAACCTTAATTAGTTAAATTAAATCTGTCATCTATACAAATAACGATTTTCACTGCATGCAAGCGTTCTACTCTATAAAATATCTGATATTTTGTTCCAATACTTTATTCTCATTTCTTAACGTACTCCGTGCAAAGTAATGAACGAACTTTTATTCGGTACATATCCAACTGAATTATTTTTATGAAACATTTATTTAAAATAAATTTATTTTTTCGCAAACTGTAACGTATTACATCGAATTTATTAAATTATATTAACAAATAAGCTGAAAAAATAACATTTTCGTGAAATTTTAATATGTCACATTTTTCGATTATTTTTATTATTAATAACAGTCTGCGCCAAATAATATCGTGCAAACAAAATGTATCGGTTTCTGAATAAGTTTTTTATGACTAATCATCAACGCTCTGATGTCTAACCAACGACGTGTTACATTCAGACTTTAAAATCCGATTTATTACCGGTAAACTTAGGAAGCAAATGAGAAAACAGGAATCACGATAATTTCTTAGTAACGATAAATCCATTAGACAACAGCGTGTAAACAGACATAACAGGGTATGTGGTTTCATTTAACAACTATTTAAATTAAGTTTCGAGCAGCAGCGAAAACACTAAATGTCGGTTTCTTACACGTCATTTTCCTTCCTCAACATTAATACTAGATGGTTATAAAAGTGTTCGTATCGTATATAATACTTTATTTTACAAAATTTAATAATAGAAAGTGGGAAAAAAATGTTAAAAAAAAAAAAAACAGATGAAATAGAATATTATCGATTTTTTTTTAAAATGATTTTTAAGTTTTCTGGTAAAATAAAATTTTACAATACTTTGTAATAATGAAGCCAGTTAATATTTTTACATTATACGTGTAGTGATCCGTTATGCTCTGCTTATGGCATTTTGTTGGCTTCCATAATTTTATTTGAATCAGAAAAAAATACTAATTGCATTATAAATTAATTAATAATTTATTACGACCGCGCGTGCGTGCGTATTTATATTGCGTTATTCTCGATATTAAGAGCTTGTTTTTTTTTTTTTTTTTTTATCGTGATAAAAGGGAACTATTGCCGAAATTGTGTGTTACTAATTCAATTCAAAAATTATTCAAATTTGATGATTTGTTTGAAGAACTGTATATTCACGAACTTTTCGAAAAGTGTTTAAATTAATGTCATTAAGCACCCAAAATATAATCGCGTTTTACTTAACTAGTGAAACTCTTCCTTTATTGTTTGAATCACAATTTTTTTTTTGCGTCTATTTTTTTAAAATTTGAACGCGTTTTTAGTGACGGAGCAATACAAACAGCAAAAAGGAAAAAGAACGTGATAAAAGAATGTGCGGAATCGTAAAGGTATTACATGTGTAGTATAGTGGTACCCTCTGATTTGGAAAAAATGATTATACCCTCGAAGTGTGTGCCTACAATGTGTACAGAACAGAGTGATCTCGTATTTTCCATTATCTTCTCCCAATCCGTAGGGTTGGCTCGAATCCGGCTATAATGTGATCCTTCCGTATAAGCCGTTAATCACGATGTAATAATAATTATTTTACCTTACGCGACACTAAACCTAATTTATTATTTAAACAGAGTATTATATATTTTCAACTTTGCTCAATGCGAATAAAAACTCTTGTAAATTTTTTAAAATTTACTTTGATTTTGCACAAAATTGAACCACATTTCTATAACTTCGTTTGATGCTGTAATTATACCTTCATCAGTTGCTAATTATACCGTGTCGTCTGTGAACGTAACTGTAGTAGTGTTAATATTTTTTAGTTTTAACATCAATAAATATGGAATACCATTATCATTAATTTGTTTTAACATTAATCTTCATTACACTAAAGTAAAAACGATGATGTAATATTTTTCGACAAAGTTCTTAATATAAAACTTCTTGAAACGTTGATGTCCCAGAACTTAAACTGAGGCTGTTCTTTTTTTCCCCCAAAATGTGTAACTACACATGCCGCATATTGTAATCAACGGTCAAAATATTAAATGAGTTGAAGTTGTCGTATATTTAAGAGTCAGTCTGGATTCGCGTTTGTCCTTCAATAATCATATTAATCGTACTATCTCGACAGTGTTTACAAAGCTATTCTAATTCTTTCATCAATATTTTATCGAACATATTACCTGGCTGTTACAAATAAGAAACTACTGTATACAACCGTTATTCGTCCGTGGCTAACATATCCGTATCCTGTTTGATTTTTAGTTTTCGACAAATTACAATTGTTACAAAACCGTTGTTGTAGAATTAGGTTTACTAGGATTCGAGGTATGCGTTCTCAACTAAACCTCGAACTCTTATTTTTCTACATCGACAAGCTTGCCAAAAGATTTTATGAAAGTTTCAAAATTCGCATGAAAATAAAGTCGTAGATGACTATACTACGGCCAGCTTACGCAATCGGTTACACGCTACAAACAGCGCCGACTTTTAATTTATTTTGTTTTTTATTCGGTATATTTGTTTATTCATATATTAAGGAAATTAACTGTAATCGATTTTTCAGCTTATTTGCATGTTATTTGTTTTTGTTTTTGTTTCTTTTTATCGTGGCAGGGTTTATTTTTCAAAGTTTCCTATATTCTTTTATATGACGCACATATTGTTCTTATTGTAGTAGCTGTTAAGGGGATAATTTTGTGTACAAAACGTGTTGCATTTTATGTTCATAATTTAAATAAATGAAATTTTTTCCTGAAAATCGTATTAGTTAGGTTACTTTTTAAATGATGGACGATAGATTTTAAGATTAAATACTATCATAATTTTTTTTTTTTTAATAGAGATTTTATTGTGGCTGTAAAACTAATTACATTTTCCATAACTAATTAAAGGAGGATTTCACTGGTAGTTAAATTATTTTCTAAAAAATAATAAAAAATTAAATATTAATAAGATCCAGTTGATATTTTCTTTTCAGCCGACGGGTCTCATTAGAATCATGTAATAGTAAAACTGCTTCATCGTTCGGATCGAGATGGAGACAATTAATGTAGCTGTTAGTCTTCTGGTGAATGATAACGGGAACTGGATCGATTTTGAGATCAGTGCGAAGTTGGACGTTCGAGATAAACCAAGGTGCTCTTGAAATCATGAACTTGTTTTGAAATTTTTTTTAAATTTCGAGATTGGATTTGGCTGCGGTTCCCCAGACCTCTGCACCATAGCTCCATGCTGGTCGGAACATTGAAGTATAGATGAGCCTGTTGCTTTCGAGACTAAGCTCAGAATGAGGCTGAAGGAGCCATCGAAAGTTGGAGAGCAGAAGGTCCAACATTTTGCGTTTTCTTCTAATATACTCGTGCCAATTGAGCTTACAATCAACATGCAGACCTAAGTAGCGAGCAGAGTTAGGAACTGGAACCGGTTTACCATCTAAATAAGTTGGAATGTAACCGTGGTGTCGGAGAGGAAAGTCTACTTGTACTGACTTGCTGTCATTTAGTTTAATTTTCCCGATATGAGCCCAAGTTGAAATATTGTCTACAGCTGTTTGAAGAATACAAACAGCTATATCATAACTGCGACTATGTGAAATTATTGCAGTGGGCAAAAAGACTTGTTGTCTCAGGAATATCCATAGTATAAAGTAGGAAGTGTATAGGACCCGGTACAGAGCCTTGTGGAACACCAGCACGAATGCTAATGTAGTGCGTAGTAGCTGATCCAAGATGTATATAGAACTTTCGATCAGTTAAGTATGGACATGAGTAGTCTGCAAAAGCCCGGTGAAAAATCGCTTTTAATTTTGTGAATTAAGCCAAGGTGCCAAACTTTATCAAAAGCAGAACTGACATCTAGAAAAACTGCCGGATTGTTTTGTAGAATAATATTAGCACGAAGCCGTGGAAATTGTTTTCGAGAATTTAACCCGATAGAGATTTGTACTGAAAATTTTCTGAATATTAAGGATTACAAATAGTAGTAAAACTTCGGTTCCTAATTTTAATTTTATAAAGCTAATTTCGTGTAGTAGAGATTTCGGTAATCAATGCTAAAAATCAAGGACGGTGTTTTTTATAGATGTTTTAATAGTTGAGATTCAGAATGACGATGTAAATAATAAGTGAAAATTGCGGCCGACTACTGGGTACAATTATTTATTGTAGTACTTTTTTTTTTTTTTTTGTGGTTCTCCAATCCGCACTTATGCGGTAGAGCAAATGTATTAAGCAATTTGTGATAAAGGTGCAGGGAACCAGAGTACTTAATAAATAACTGTGTGAAAGTGTAGTGTAGCTGAAACAAAACAAAATCAAACAATTATTACAAAAGTTAACTAGTTGTGTGTGACAGTTCCCTGCAAAGTGTAAAATAATAAAATATATATATAAGAGTGTAAGGGATGAAAAACATAGTCCCTTAAACCATCAATGATGTGTGTAAAGATTTTCTGTCTTAATAATAATAAAAAGTGAAATAATATAATATAACAACAAAAGAAAGCTTACTGCTAACAATGTAAGTAATACTAAACACAGAAGATAAATATTGAGTACAAAATATTAATAGGATAAAAATAACAATAATATAAAAGCATGCTGCCCAAACAACAACTGTAATGGGTTAACGGTTGGATTCCTCTTAATATAATCATTAACCTAATTTAAACTTATGAAGCATAAGCTTCTCCATAAATTGGAGAACAACAACATGTTTGGAAGCAATAGGAAAAATATCATCATGTTGCAATTTATTAGCTTCGGTGAAATGATGATACGTTAAATACGGTAACTTCAAATTAAATGCGATGATTAAAGACTGACAAATTTTAGAGGAATATGGAATGTATAGTTAATCCTTTCAGTAATACGTTATAAAATTTTGACACAAAACTTATAAATTCTATATACAGATGGTCATCATAAAATACCGCTCCTTAGATGAACGGTCGATAATTTTCAATGTATTCGTATACATATTTTTTAAATTGACACATTTTACGTCAACTAGAAAATAAAATATTTTGTTAGCGTAAAATTTCATGTACCGTATAGTGGACATCCTGTATGAAATGGTTAAACCGATGTGGCAGTGCCGCCCAGTACAAAAAATAGAAACTAAAAATGAGTATACCATTGCTGCTTTTCTATTGTATATGAGTAAATACTATTTTACGAGTGCTTGTATAATATTTAAAAACATGTTAATAAGTTCTCTTTCTCTCCTCTCCTCTCTCTCTCTCTCTCTCTCTCTCTATATATATATATATATATATATATATATATATATATCCAGCTATCATAAGGCATAATAGATGCGTAATTTTGATTGCAGTTTAACGGATGTGGATATAAGTATGAAGGATAATACAAGTAAAATATTATTGAAGAAAAGAAAATTTAAGACACATAAACGATACAAAATTTCTAAATACTCTATATAAATAATAAATCACATTTAAAATGTAGATTATGGAAATTTAGTAATTGGTTTAAGGATTAATATTATAACAATAACATGAAAGGCGCTAATATTAGAAACATAACAAAAATGTAAGACATTTCCTTCAAATCACAAGTAGTTGTAAAACTAAATTAATATCACAATTATTTATGCCGAAACAATAATAGCTGGATTTAATAAAACTTAGAAAAACTGTATTATGATGTGGGGAAAGCCCTTTACTGGGCTCCTTTTTTCAGTGTAGTGGCACATATGATTGAGACATAGACTGAAAATATGTTTGAATAAATATATTTTTGGAACGTGTTTCCAAAACTGTGTGTGGACATCGTGAATGAAACGTTAAGAATGAGACATATTAAAAAGATCGTGATTTTATACGCATATGTTTTTACTGAATGTTTTTTTTTTTTTACAAATTAAAATTACTTTTCGTTTTGTGCGCATTCAATTGAGATTACTGGGTAATATATAAGAAAAAACCTGTTAATCGTTGTTCTTAATGAGGTTGTATTGTTCGGCCTATTGCATCTGTTGTTTGCGTAACTGTTTATGCCGGTTCAGTAGCGTTAGAATTAATATTATATTAAATTACTCGTATGCACGCTTCTAAATATGTGTGAGCGTGTGGATATAACAATTTCTGGTTGTAACAACTGTTCAAAAGAAGAAGAAAAAATGAAAAGAGATAATTATTATTTTATATTAATTTAAGATATTTTTAGAATCTTTTTAGTGCGAGAAATTTATTATTAAGCATACCGAAGAATATTTATACGAATTCCGACGAATTGGTTATCATGTAAAGTAGAATTTATAAAAATTTTAAAATGAAATTTAATTGAAATCCAGCTTATATTTATTGAAACGCGAAATGTTTTTAGTTGTTTCATAAACTTCAAGCGATTCTTTTATTCGACTCGAATGTTAATGCTATTTGTACGCGTTTGATATCACCCGCCGTCCTAGATTAATCCGATTCTATTTTAATGTTTGCTTCTTTGTGAATATTTATTTGAATGAATTCGTTGAATCCTTTATTTGTTAGGAATTAATTGTTTTCAGCGGTTACCTCGTTAAATATTAAATAAATAAAAAAATTCTTTATATATATATATATATATATATATATATATATATATATATGCTACTACCTGTAAATAAGGCGGAAAGTCAGGCTTTATACGAAAAATATGCTACTGGCTTTAATGAAGTAAAAATAGGAACATGGAATGCAAGATTCTTAAAAATAGCAGGAAAATTTGAAAATATCAAAATGGAAATGGAAAAAAATAAAATTAATATACTAGGTATTAGTGAAACTAGAGGATCAAATAACAACGATTTTTGGAGTGTAGAATACAGAATAATACACTCAGGCTCCGATGAAGGAAAAAAACGAGTAGGATTAATCCTCAACAGGAAATGGGGAAGAAATGTAAGATATTATTTATAACTAAATGACAGAATAATTCTAGTAAAACTGAACTCGAAACCAACAACAACGATAATAAGTGTTTACATGCCGACAAGCAGCCATGGCGATCAAGAAGTAGAGGAAGTATACGAACAATTGGAAGAAGCAATAAGCTATGCAGAAGATAAAGATAACCTAATCATAGGAGATTGGAATGCGGTGGTCGGAGAAGGAAGCGATAACGAATATACAGGGAAACACGGTTTAGGCAACAAGTTAATGAACTTTTGTAACGAAAATAAAATGGTAATAGGAAACACACTTTTTAAACAACCACCTAGAAGGAAATTACATGGACAATGCCTGGTGGTCAAGGAAGGTATCAAATAGATTACATCATGGTAAGAAGTAGATATAAAAACCAAATAAAGCAATGCAAATCGTACCCAGGAGCAGACATAAACAGCGACCACAATCTAGTACTGATGACATCAAGACTAGAATACCAAAAGTATTTTAACAAGGGCAACAGAAAAAAATGGGAAATACATGAAATAATAAATCTTGAAATGAAAAACAAGTACCAGAAGCAAATTGAGACTAACCTAGAAATAATGAATAAAGGAAACAATATTAATGAAGAATGGAACAACACAAAAGAAGTAATAATAAATGCTGCAACAAACACATTAATTAAAAGAAATAGAACATACAACAAACCATGGATCACAAAGGAAATAATAGAATTAATAGAAGGAAGGAAGAAATATAAAAATGTAAACACAGAAGAGGGTCGTAATATGTATAGAAAATACAGGAACATGATAAATAGGGAAGTCAAAAGTGCAAAACGGAACACCTTGAATCAAAGTGTAAGGAAGTAGAAGAAAATTTCAAAAAAAGGTAATATAGAAAATGCATACAAACAGGTCAAAACATACTTCAACGATTTCAAAAATAGAACAAATTGTGTCGAGCATGAAAATGGCAAAACATTAATAGAAGATGATGAAATAACTCAAAGATGGAAGAGATATGTAGAAAAGTTATACAAGGGAACGGATAGTACCGAAGATTACCTTTAACAAGAAATTATCATAAATGAAACACAAGAAGATAATATAGGTCCAAGTATAACGAGAGATGAATTTAATAAGGCACTGAAAGAATTAAAAAATCATAAAGCAGAAGGATACGATAATATCTGTAGTGAGCTTATAAAAGAGTCAGGGAATGAAGCGTAAACACGTATTTACAAATTAATCTCGGATATTGAAATACCGGACGATTTCAAGAAAACAAACTAATAATGATACCGAAAAGGAATGGTACAACTAAGTGTGAAGAAAACCGGCTGATAAGTTCTATCACACTGTTCAAAAATAATAACAAAAATAGTATTAGGCAGAATAAAACATAAAATAGAGATGGAATAATATGGTTTTAGAACAGGAAGAGGAACAAGAGAAGCTATATTAGGGATACGATTGGTAATTGAAAAAAGCTAGAAGTAAACCAACCAGTATACATTGCAATGATAGACTTAGAAAAAAGCGTTCGATAAATGCGACTGGAATATTCTGGATCAAACTTTAACAAGAATAAACATTGATCTTAAATAATAAAAGAGTTATATAAAACACAAAAATTAATAATTGAAGCAAACGTCAGAAAAGGAGTAATGCAGCTTATCACCGCTGCTCTTTAATATATATATATAGAGCAGATGTTTAGAGAATGGGAAGAAATTAGTAATGAAGGAATTAACGTGGGCGGAATAAAGATTAAATCGTTTAGATTTGCAGATGACATAGCGATAATCGCAGAAAGCGAAAAAAAAACCTGTCGGATGCATTGATAAAGTTAAACTTGGTTCTTAAACGCTATGACATGGCAATTAATAAGAAGAAAACTGTGGTAATGAGATGCAGTAAAATGAAAATAATAAAAAAATAAACATAAATTTAGAAAAAGAAGCAGAACAACAGGTAAAAAAATACAAATACCTCGGTTCAATAATAACAGAAGATGGGAGAAGTGATCAAGAAATAAGGTCAAGAATATCACAGGCAAAAGCCGCATTTATGAAAAAAAATCACTGTTAACATCAAAAAATTCAAATGCAGAAATACGGAAAAGGTTAATAAAGGTGTATGTTTGGAGCGTGCTGCTGTATGGTTCCGAAACATGGGTTATAAACAATCGTAGACGAAAGCAATTAGAAGCGTTCGAAATGTGGTGTTGGCGAAAAATGCAAAAAGTTAAATGGACAGATAAAGCAAAGAATATAGATGTGCTTAAGACCATTAACGAAAAGCGATGCTTAATGAAGTATATAAGAGAAAGAAGATGCAGCTGGATAGGACACACTATAAGAAATAAGAAATATTTAACAATAATCGAAGGCCAAGTAAATGGAAGAAGATCAAGAGGAAGACCGAGACAAAAGTACATCACTCAAATAATGGAGGACGCAAAATACGTACCTACCAAGAAT
Source organism: Coronaproctus castanopsis (assembly GCA_032883995.1). Taxonomy (NCBI): domain Eukaryota; kingdom Metazoa; phylum Arthropoda; class Insecta; order Hemiptera; family Monophlebidae; genus Coronaproctus; species Coronaproctus castanopsis. Next base: position 62,842,522 of record CM065052.1, on the reverse strand, counting down.
TAAAAGAAAAGGCGAAAACCAGAAACCTGAAAGTAGAGTGTTCTACATATTGACCACCAATCGAAAGATTGAGGAATTAAGAAAATATATATACATATATATATATGTGTGTGTGTGTGTACATATTTGGTAACTTCTGCGTTAGAACATGTTGAGTTTAAACTTATAATACCTATAAAATATAATTATGACAATATAGAATACAACAAAAACAATTAATGAAAGTATATATTACTTAAAGACAATATTTAAAAAAACATTGAATAAAAAAACTTGCTTCAGAATATTACATTTACTATTTATGTTTATATGATGACACCAGAGTTTTTTTTTTAATAGATATACTGATTTCATTTTTTTAAAAGATTCATCCTTTACAAAAATTCGTCTTTGCCGTTCTTATCTAAAAATATTTTGCATTAAACACAAAAATCAAATAAAATACCATAATCATGAAAGGATTATTATTGTATTTCAATATTTATTTGTGGATAATATATCAAACAGTGTAATGTTTTATGAATATAGAGTAAACATATATATATATTTAAATTTTTTAGTTCACAATTTTTTTGAGATGCTTGCTGAATTTCTATTTTTACGATTATTCTTATTTACCTGCATAAACTTTTCATTTATGTTCTAACAAAAATTATATGTATTTAATAAGTAGCATGCATAATTATTTTAGTTCGCGCAATGGTTTTATAGTTGCAGCTTTGCTTGTTTATGTATCAGTTTATTATTTGAACAGTAGCAATAAGCCATATTTTATCTATTCCACCGGAAGGTGATGACCTAAAATTATTATCTGCGAATACATAGAATACCTGTACACTATGATGGTAGTGTCAACTGTTCTAAATATATTTCGGCATTATTTACTGTGTCATTATGTTATTACATGTATATTTGTGTATACGTAAGTTTGTATGTGTGTAGATATATGTGGTAATGAAGGGTGGAAAATTTTATGAATACACAGAATTTCAAGAACAATATAACACAACATTAGAGTACATAACTGGCTTAAATTAAAATACTTTAATACAATATTACATATACATTTAATTTAACGTTGAACTCCAGATCCCAGAAAGTACAATGTGACTATTTGTTAGAAATATTTGTTCAGCATTGTCGGCAAACATTAGAATCTACTTTTTCTTTTATTTTGTCTATTATTATTATTTTTGATACCCAAATCTAAAATGATGTATTTTATTGTATTTTTATTATAATAATATAAGTATGTAGAAAATTTTGATTACACTTAACAAAAAACAAAAATTATTATAACTATTTAATAATTTTTCTATTGTGAATGCTGAAATTTGATTTTGCAGCTCCGTCAGCAGCACTTTTACATTATTGTTGTTCCTGTAGTAGTAGTAGTAGTGAAAACTGCATTCAAAATAGATATGTCCAGCTGTAAGAAAAGAAATAAATTTCTGACGTTGACTGAAAAAATAGAAATTTTAAATGGACTGGAAAATGGAAAAACTGTATGTGAGCTGTCAAAGCATTATGGCATTGCACGTTCAACTGTTTTTTACATTAAAAAACAGAAGACAAAAATACTGGAACATGTCAGATTGGCAGGAGCTGGTTTGAAAAAACGGAAAACATTGAAAGTTGGAAATGCTCCAGAAGTAGAAAAGTCTCTCTATCATTGGTATATACAAGAGAATGCTTCGGTATCTTACAAACATTTACGCCAAAAGGCTATCGAATTTTATCAGTTATTTACTGGCAAAAATGATTTTCGAGCTAGTCATGGATGGATGTCAAAATTCAAAAGTAAACATGGAATTAACACTACTACTGTTACTGCCAATACAAACATGACTATTGTTACTACTGCTACTGCTATTACTAATACCGCTGTTACTACTACTGCTATTGCTGATGATGTTACTACTACTATTATTGATGCTGCTACCACTGCTGATGATATTGCTATTACTATTGCTGATACTGTTAATACTGCTAATACTGCTATATGTAATTTTATTCCTACTAACACTGCTAACACTATTGCTACTAAAACTATTGAAGCCAGTGCTGCTATTACAACAAAAGTTAGTGACAAAATTAATGAGAAGATTCAGTACTCAAGCGAATCATTCATACAAAAACTGGATGCTAAAATGGAAGAACTAGATTTATGTATGGAGCAGTTGTATATTGCTTATGAAAGTCGAATATACTGGAAATTAAGTGAAGGATTTAAATTGCCTTCAAAAAAATTATTGAATAATGAAAGCAAATTGTTATTCACTGCATGTTGTAATGTTACTGGAATGCATAAACTCAATTTACTGATTGCTGGGAAAACTACAGATTCACATATTTTCAAAGAAGGTCGAGTACCCCAGGACATGTGCTATAAGTGTAACAGTAGAATAACCAGAGAAGTTTTTAGTGAATGGTTTTATGGTGAATTTGTAACTAATGTCCAAAAATATATGAAGAAAAATAAATTATCCGAGAAAGCTGTGTTATTAATTAAAAAACCAATGTGCCGTGTTGGAACTAATACTAACTTTAGTGACGAAATTAATCTTAAATCTAGTGATGGTTTAATTCAAACACTCTTCTTATCAAATAATGAAAGCCTATATCTGTTACAGTCAGTTATTATAATTGCAAAAAACTTAGTTAAAAAAACATGTCATAAAAAATATTTAGTAGATGTTAAAGTAGATCCTGATGGTTTTATAAAATTTGAATTGACACCAGTATGCTTGGCCCATACAATTGTCATGTTTATAAACTGTTGGAAAGCAGTATCAAACACTATAATTACATCCGCGTGGTCAAAAATCTGGAATGAAGCTCGAGTCATAATTCCGCCAGCATACGATTTGGCAATAAAAAATTACGAAACAGATGATTCTGAACAATCTGATTTAGAACAGTGTTATCCAGAACAATGTGATTTAGAATCATTCAATCAAGAAAAGCCAGATCGAAATAAAAATGACTTAAAATCCATAGATGTGGTACAAGAAAAACATCCAGAGCAACTTCTAGAAATAAAACTGCAAGAACACAAATATCTACAGCAAGATGGACGGAAACAATTACAAGAACAACTACTAAAGAATGAGAATTATGATAGTGTTAAAATCGCTGAAACTTGTGATCCAGTTTTTACAGAAATAATATCCAAAGCACTACAATACTTCTGATGACATTTTGTGGCACAATGCACTGTCTAAAGTTGCATTAAACAGTTTTGACACTTGTATATGTTGGGCGAATGAAAATCCAATGTGTGTAACTATTGACGAAATGGTAGTTTTACAGCAAGTGCATAATAAGTGTTTGCCATTTGAACACGGTCATCATTAATATATATATTTTTTTACGTCTTTATATTAAATTCTTTTATTATTATTGTATCTGTTTGATGGTAGATTATGTTCAAAGCATAATAGTTAGAAAAAAATATGTTATAAATGAGATGCAGTAGCATTTTAAGTATCAACTGTAATTTGATGCATTTCTGTAAATCCAGATCAGGTTTTACATTCTAGTCTTTTCTAATTTCTTGAATAAAACATCACAAGTGAGTAGCTGTTGTATATAGACTTTCAACTAGTAACCTCATATGAACTTCATTTGCTTATACTAAATTTTTTTCAAACATAGTCTATAGAAAGTTATATATAAAAGTAAATATATTATTAAGAAGTTTTTATTACAAGAATGTTGCAATTATGAAAAAGTTGAATAAAATCAAAATGATTGAATACAAACTTTGTCTAGGAACAATAATCAGATACATGCCCCATAAACCATCATTATCATCATTACATTACTTATTATTCAACATTGTAACTTTTAGAATTGATTGTGCACCATGTCATCATCTATTCTGATTTTGTGTTATGATTTTCAGCTTATAGTTAGGAAGTTCTTTCATTTGCTCCATCAAAAATTTTCTTTATGATCTACCTTATATCCTCCAATTATTTTCTATAAATTATTACCTGTTCTAAGATGTTATCTAAAATAATTTGTTGGTATATGTATTTTTCTTCAATTAATATTGGACGCTCTTTATTAATTTCGGCGTCCCTCAATGCAGTTCAAAACCAAGTTTCAACCGTGTGTGTTATTGAAAAGTTATATAAATTTTTTCATATAAGTTTTTCATCTATTTTGTTGCCTGATTATTACACTTTATCATGTATAAGTAATTTTTATTATTTTAAAATAAATTGTTTGTTCTGATTTGACTAAAATGTTGCATATGTTAGTAATATCTTTCTTATTAAAGACTTTTGCATATATATTGTGGATATTTTATTTTGTTCATTGTGTCCAAACAAATTTTTAAACTTAACAAGTTTTTATTTCACTTTCAGACTGTTTATAATTACTGTTTCATAATCATATCTTCAATTAATATTTTCCTTTTATGCAGGTCAGTCATAGACCTATTTATATATGAATAGTTTATAATTTAATAATTTGATACATATTTGATCTTATAGCACAAGTTTCTAATTAAATATTTTAAATGTTGTGAAACACTATCTCTAACAATATTTCTAAAGTTGCTCACATTTTAACAAGTTACAAGTCTTATTATGAAACTTGTTTTTTTTTTTTTGTAATGATTCATCATATGTTAATCTCATATCTCAGAATAAAATTATTTGTTTGAGTAGTTGTTTAGAAGGTGGTTACATCAGATGGTCTATAACTTTTCATTCCTATTCTTTTGATTGTATGAACTTGAGTGATATTTTTTGTCCCTTACTCCGAATTGTCTTGGGTAACAGCCATTTATTTATATAACATAATTTTACAAATAATGTTCGGCTCAATCCAGTTAAGTTTTTGGTTTCCTGTATTCCGATTATACAATATTGTCAATTAAAATTAATACACTTCTGTATTCATTTATATTATAACAAATATCATACTACATAATTGAATTGTTCATACGAAATATAATTTCTTTAACCACAAACTCATTAAATTCTTTAAAACGGCCTGACACTAATTCTGTAACATTTGAAATATTAAATATCTTTTTTCTATGTTTATATCCTTTTATAATGTGTGAAATATCATCCAAACAATTACAAGATCTGCAGTTCTCTGTGTTAACAATATTGTATCTGTATCGGTTGTTCTGAAAATCTCATGCCAGATATGAATTGCACATAGAAGAAATTTGGCACAAAATCTTTATTGTTTATTCGTTCTAAGATGTTAAGAAATTATTGCTTCGCAATCCCATTATAACTCTCCTATATATTTTGGTATTTGCTTATATAGTGTTTCTTTAGTTTTACTTTAAACTATTTTATATATTGTGCTTTGTTCTCATATATGTACCATGGATTGCTATAGTTACTTTGCTGAAATGATGGTTTATTTCTATTTTATTTTTAATAGTAAATACGTTATGTATTTTTTCATTTCATATTTGATGGACAATATCTGCGATAACTATCACTGCCAAATAACTAATTGTTCTGTATGGTTTAACCTCACTATCAATGGAACCCTGTTGAGGAAGTATGCATACATTACTTAATGTGCATTAGTCACTACAAATGAATGCAGGTATTTTTTTTTTGAAATTATAACAGCCCTATTGCAAAATAAATATTTAATTATGTGTATGTGTACACATGTGAGAAAAATATGTGTGTGTGTGTGTGTGTGTGCATATAGTTTTTTTTTAGTTCTACTAGTCATAGAGGATCTACAAAATAATTTTTGAGAAAAGTTATGTCTTTACACAGAATTATACTTGTGATTAATAATGCAAATTTTAACTGTGTATTATAATGACATTATACTAGTATCCTTAACATTTTATTTATTCTTTAGCATGATGTTTATTAATTTTGTGTTTATGAGATTTATATAAATATAATTACAATAATGATATAAATTTAATTGTGCGCACACACATGTATTTTTTATATCCATATAGTATCTTTAATTCTCCCCCTTTATAATATATTCAGTTTTGGTAAAATGTGTGTTTATGTATTTTGTGATTATCTTGATAAATATTGTAGTAGGTTCTCAGGTTTAAAAATTATATATTATAATCCCAACATATATCATCAAATTTATTAAAATATGTGTATGTTGGACTTGTATTTTGTATAAATTTTTAAAAATGAAATTGATCACGGTAATTTAATTTGAACTTGCGTGTATATTTAAATAAGGGCTTTTTATTATGTTTATAACCAATTAAAACAAAAAGTAATAAATTCAATTCGTTATTATTATACTACGTGATTTATGCTAACTAAAGATTCCTTTATTACTGCCAGCAGCAATATTTAATTCTTTATTATGAAAATTTTATTGAAAAATCAGCGACTAACAACAATTTCTCAAATTTTTCTTTTGTGTGATATTTTTTAAATTTTGTATATTAATTTAAATACATAACTTTAATTTAATTATTGTATTAATTACTATAATCACTTAATATTGTTACAACAATACCATAAATTAGTTATGTATGAAAACGCAACCATTTTAAGAATATTTTATAGTACAATCGAGGTGTTCTATTAATAAAATAATATTTGCTGTTAATTTCTGTTTCCCATCAGGGATAGAGCTATTTTTATGCAATCTGTTTTGAATTAAAGTGGAATACGTCACAATATCAGAATCAAATTCCATGAGTCTGCTGATGATTATTTCGTTTTGAAGTCCACGTGTTCCAAGATCGAACGATTTAATTTGTCGAAGTTTATTTGTGTTTGGAACACCTATCTACCACTGACTCCACAAAGTTGCGAGGGCTTTCTTCAAGGAACAAGGGAAATGTGTGGTAGGTGTTCGACTGTCAGGAACAGGACAGATTGTAGCGGCTTCTTTGGCTGCTCTGTCGTTCAGCTTATTTCCAGGAATGCCTGAGTGACCAGGAATCCAGAGGAACGTTATTTGGCAACATTTTTGAAGCTTGACTATTTTCTTAGCAATAGGGTGTTGTTTCTCATACAATTGGAGATGGCTTTTAGTGCCACAACTGAATCTGAGCAAATCAGTGCTTGGTTGATATTTTCCTGATCTGTAATATACTGGACTCTAGGTATATTGCCTGGAGCTCAGCATACAAAATTGAGAATGTTTCAGGTAGTGAATACCATGTTATAACCAAGTAATCTTTTACTATTGAGCACCCAACGAATGAGTTAAAACCGATGCATCAGTGAATAAGATTGATGAGTTGGAGATATACAATGATATCGTTCGTTTAACTTCAACAGAGACAAGACTTCCATTTCTATTATGATTTAGCAGGTCCAGATTCAATTTGATTGGATTCTGATTCCACAGTGAAATTACTCCGACTGTATGGGAGATTAATTGTGGTCTAATTATATTAGCAATTGCCAGTATTTGTTGGTAATGTGAAGAAATTGTTTCCAACTGGTTGAATTGTAGTTCAAAAAGTAGATTTAATTTTGGATGCAGGGCGATGTTTGAAGCAGCACATTGAGCATAAAAGTTCACCAAGAGTAACATTTGCAGAATATCTGGAAGATACTCTGACGTTTCTACATGAAGATTCTCAATGGGATTGGTGTAAAATGGGCCTGTAATTAGCCAAAGAGCTATGTTGTTGACTGCAGGTTGCAGATAAGTGTGATCGGCTGTTGAATATATTGGAGAAGCATATTCCCATTTAGAGCGTATGGTAGCACAGTGAATTCAAAGTAATGATGTACAATCTGCACCATATGATGTATAAGTTTATCTTTTGGAATTCAATTTCTTCATTTGTGATTTCTAGGATTGCATTTGGTTGAATGTTAGACCAAGATAGTGAACGAATGATGATGTGTTTAATTGTACTCCATCGAGACGGATAGATACTTCATATTTGCATTTCTGAAAATTTTATTAAAACATCAGCGAGTATCCACAATTTCCCAAAATTTTTCTTTTGTGTGAAATTTTTAAAATTTTGTACGTTTAATAAGAGTTTATTTTTAAATGAAATCGTTATTTTTTGTTTATAATTTTGTGCAATAATTGAAATACGTAACTTTAATTTACCTAATTATTTTACTAATTACTATAATCGCTTATTATTGTTGCAACAATACCGGATGTAGTTAGATGGACAAATCTATGTTTTTTTTTTAAACGCGCGTATATATGTATGAAAACGCGACGATTTTAAGAATGTTTTATTAATATACTCGAGCTGTTCTATTAATAAAATAATTTCTCGCTAAATATTTGCTGTTAATTTCTGTTTCCCATCTGTGATAGTTCTATTTTTGCAAATCAGTTTTAAAATAATACGGAATACGTGGAAATAGTAGATATGAATTCCATATTAAAATAATTGTGCGATTTTAGTATTAACACCCCTCTCCCTGTAGGATTAATTCAAAATGTGGTTGTCTATCACGGCTTGGCGTTTGTAATTAATTTCGGAATTTTTCGTTATATATTACTTTGACAGAAGAAGTTGATATTGTAATTTAAATTGATAAGACTTCGCAATTTTAACCGGATTAGAGTGGTGCTTATAATGATGGGATAATTAGTAATTTGTGGAAACTGATAAATAATTCTAAACATTCGTTAATTGTGGAATTCTGAAACGGTCTTTACGTATTATTAATTCGTTTTTAAAGTTATAATTGTAAAAAGTAAATTTTGATGGACAAGAACGAATTTTATTGAAATCTGATTATTTAAAACTTTAATCGTCTGTCTGACGTAAGGGGAATACATATATACATATGTATTTATATGTATATAATTTATTTACACACACACACACACACACACACACACATATATATATATATATATATATATATATATATATATATATATATATATATAATTCATGTCGAATAATATTCGGACTGATTATCAAGTAACGTATCAATTTTAATTTTTTTAAAAAAAGATATGAAAATTATGCTGATAAACCATGCCAGCAAAATGTTGACTCATCCGCTGCCCAACATTGCAGAGTAATAGGCTGGTTTCGTCCAAGTCAAAGAATCAAGAGAACAACTTTTTTTTTTTTTAATTTTTTGGGGTATTAGTGATTCTACCTATGGCTGTAATAAATGGATGGTATGCCTTATTAAATATTTATACCACAAGATGATATGTAATCGAATATAACCATATATATTCTATTGTTCTGTGAGCTGAGCAGGCATCTGAGGTTAGTTGGGAGCGAGATTCCTTTACTTACAATACGCGACAGGAATTTTGATTGATACATTCTATAATAACTGCAACTGAAAAATAAATTGTTTTTATCGGCGATCTGGTCTCCATCGCAAGGATGAGTACAGAATGGCGAAGGGGCTAATTTGTGTGTAAATAGAACGTATGGAATGTTGTTGATGTTAAGTCTTAGGGGACATATAATCCGAATAAATGAAATTCTATTTTCTATGTTGCTAGGAAGATTGAAGAACCAGAATTACTGGAATTGAAGGTTGAATATTCCTAAATTGTTCGACTGAATAGTAATATCTCCAAGCGGTGGTTCCAAAATTCCTTGTGCGAAAACTTAATCTCCGATAAAATGTCTCTAACCGTCGTATTACAGTAGAATGAGCTATTCTTGAGGGTGCTTATATTATAGCAAGATTGTCTATGGCATCATTCCAGTGGATACCTGAGTGGGTGGGAATCCAGACAAATTTTACACCAACGGGTTTCGGAGATAGATCGTAAATATTTCTTAGAATATCGTAGATACATGGAAAACAGCGGCTATTAAATGTGGAATTTAGAATAAATACTACGTGAATCCGTGAAAATTACTACATTTTAACTTATATTTGCGGAAGCGTAAAAGCGAAGCGCCCTGAGAATAGCAAGGCACTCAGCTGTAAATATTGAAGAAAATTTAGGAAGTTAAAGTTTGTCACTTTCGATGGAGGAATAATAAACGCCGAACCAACTCCATCTGGAGATTGAACAACTTTTTAATATGAGACAATTGATAGAGAAATGCGGAGAAGATAAAGTTTCAGCACTGTTGTTTTGTAAACTACAACATAATGTCAAAGTCACGTTGGTACGCCGAAGCTTCTGATTTTCTTATTTCAAAAGCTGTACATAAATTACAAGATATGCGATAAAATAAGTATCGAAACAATTTCGGATGGAAAATGACGCAATGTATAAAGATATTCCCTATCGCTCATACTGGTCAATATATATATGGAGAATACATTGTTAATAAAGCAACACGATGACGTGAAGGTGGAATTATCGTCTGTTGCGACCTCAGATCAGGGAGTGAACCGAACAAAATAAAAGACACCAGCATGGAAATAGTATTAACGTTGAACAGTTCGAAATGTTCTCTGTTACAGAAAACAAAGATGATGCTACTATACAACAACCTGATAAACGAAATAAAGTTGTACCGATAAGAGAGGAAGTGATCTATCTGAAATTATGCGTAACAAGGAAAGGGGGGTCCGATCGAGAAATAAAAAGGAAGGATATAGTTTATGCAGGCAGGGCAATAGGCAAACTAATAAAGATGTATAAGGATTGTAAAATATCGAAACACAAAAATAAGTTCGCTCCGGTGTTTTTGGTTCTGTTATGTAGATGGGAAACATAAACTATAAATTTGGTATCGGAAAGAAAGTTGAAGGCCTTCGAAATTAAGTGCTATTTACGCGTAGCATAGACGGCGCATCAAACGAATAAACCCATTCTGGAAGAACTATTAATGAATGAAAGTGATCGAGTAATAGAGGTTTATCTGAAGTGCGGCGTTATATGGAGCAGAAACATGGACGATTTTAAAAAACGAAAATAATAAGCTTGCTTTCGAAATGTAATGTTAGCGACGGATGTTAAAGATGCCGTGGACGAGTAAAACTACTAACGATAAGTTTTACGCAACATGAACAAACAACGCGAAATCCGGAACACGATAAACATGAGAAGAAACGAAATGATCGGATATGTGATCAGACATTTAGAATGAAGAAACGATGAGCAGGAGACGAAGTAAAGAAATACCTAGACTTAGATGTATAGGGATCAAATAAAAAAAAAGCAAGAAGATATATATATATATATATATATATATATTTGGAATTGGAAAATTTCAAAATTTAATCGCTAATTTCAGAACGCTATACGTTAATTGACGATCGAAACTCGATATATCGAAAAAATGCGATACGACCGTAAATTTACGATAAAGATAAATCGAAAATTATTTAAAATTTCATTTAACGAAAAGAAGTAATAATGTTGGCGAAAATAAACGTTTGATTGTGGAAGCTATCGAAATATAGACGTGGGTACGATTTATTACGGACGATCGAATTTTTGAGATCCTTTCATGACTTACTGTGTAGGAGATAGAAAAAGTTACGAAATAAGCATCATTGAAAGATGGTATAGTTTATCGCTAAGCGAACTGCTGTCAAACGGAAATAGTCTCTACACCGTAACGGAGGCTAGACGATTATTATAATAGCCTAGTATTATGATAGCGGCTGTTGCTGTGGAAGGGCTTCGAAAATCGATAAGCCGGCCAATTTGAATACGATCCAAATCGGAATAATAAATTTCTCGCTAGCGAAGAATTCGTCTTTTCTTGTCTAAATATTGCAAACATGTGCCAATAAATAATAACGATATAAAAACCGAGTTGGACGGCGGAAGTGGAATTCTGTTCGTAGTCGTTTTGAGAAAACTCCGATTGATTTCGTTTATGTTACTCCGTAAACATAAATATCCGTAAACATAAATATGTTCGTTCTGTTCTTTTCTTTCCTCTCTCTCTCTCTCTTTTTTTTTTGTTGTATTGCGACTCGGTTCCAAGAAGAAGGAAAAATAAAAAATAAACGTTTCTTCGCGTCGTCCGTTAAATAAATAAACTTTAACGCTTATTTCATTAATGTACCGTTTCATTGTTTGCGTGTTCTTTTTATATCGTAATAAACATTAAATAATCATAATATATGTTTCCCTTCGTCGGTCACTCTGCCCGATTATCGTGAGCTTCACGAATCGATCTGCTGGATAATTTTGTTCCATTTCGCTCTATTCGCGACCAATTCTTATTCGTTTATGTAACGGCATTCCGACTAGTTGTTTTATTATTTGCTCAATATATGTGAACGGCGCTCTTCTACGTTTCCTGGCATCTTCTATCCTGCCTTGTATAATCCGTTTTTCAAGACCGTTATAATATATCCTACATAACTAACAATCCTTTTTTGTAGCATATCCTTGAGCCTAAGCAGTATTGATAAGTTACATCGCTTGGCCACTTATGATACCCTCAGCATTCGCATTCAGCAGTGCATAACAAATTATGCTGTGAATATATTTTTCCTTAAGAATCGTATATTCTAAAACAAAAAGAGAGCAACCCCCCTGTGCTGGTGATAAGCCTCCCATTTTATATATATATATATATATATATATATATATATATATATATATATATATATATATTCGTATACAATTTATAAATCTCCCATGTGCGTTATATATATATTTACGATTCGCTAAGCGTTCCCCTTCCTTTCCCATTGTACTCGGTCCCAAGCATTGTTATTCATTTAACTCCGGTTGACTTTTGAATGTCGTCTTGCTATCGCATATACGGGCGACCACGGTTTCTGTACCCTTCTCTCGATCTACATTGCGTTATTCTTTTAGCCCAGTTCGATTTTAATTTAACTACGCGTTGTATTACATCCACCAGCTTGGTTTGCTGCTTTATTCACTTATTGTGTGCCCTTTGCATTACGGCCAGTTTCCTAACCATGTATTCTGTGTTCTTTCTTCTAACAAATGTGAGTTTGACATGACCTTCGTTTTATCTATATTTATCTTCAATCCTACCTCTTTAGAGCAACTATGAAGATCATTTACCATATCCTGTAAAGCATGTGCGCTATTACTGATTAATGCAATATCATCGGCAAAACGTAAATGATGTTTTTCCCCACCTATATTAATATCGTATGATTCCCAATTTTATATATATATATATATATATATATATATATATATATATATATATATATATATAATTTTACATCGTTAGAATCCGTTTTCGTTATCTAAAAGAATTAAATAAACAATTATCGATCGCTAGAAAAATCACTTTTTAAAATTATTTGTTTGATATTATTTTCATTTAAGTTATAATTCACGTTCAAGAACAATTTCTTACGCTGTAAATTAACGAAAAATAATTGCTTATTTAAAATACTTATTGCTTCTCGTCGATATTTTCATATTTCAGTCGAAAGAATTATTCAAAAAATGTTTCTATTACCGGGCACTTTAGTGCAGGATCGGTAATATTTATCATTATTATTATTACTTTCGCCGCGATCATCATATTATTACGTGATACGATGTGAGTTAAATTTTAAAATTTCACTCTTCCAAATTTTTAGGGAAACCACGTGTGTGTTTTTTTAAAATAAAATCGGAAATATTCATCATTAATAACTTTTTGAAATTTGAAGTAAAGACAAAAGAATTTCAGAAAACACACATTTCCGTAAACGTTTTTTAAAAGTTTCAAATCTCACGAACAATAGCTTTATTGTTCTTCATACAAACCACGACCTATTATTTCCAGCGGATAATACTTAAAAATAAAACGATTCCTGTAAACAAACACACCTTGTCCTATAAGATATATATATATATATATATATATACAAAATATTTTAAATTTTTCTACGATTAGTGGAGAGATCAGGAAAGAAATGTTTTGTTTCAACAGATAAATCTATTCTGGTAGTCCTTACATACTTCACGGCTAACAAACGATTTCCCAGATAATGATACAGCGCGTGTCAGCTTTCAGTCTTTTTGTTTTCTATATCGATTGACGCATTGTAGTGAAACCTTGTAGTAATTCCTACATTGAAAAAATAAAAATTGAAGCAACCAACTGCTGGTCTATCACATTAACATTTTGAAATCTTCTTAATCAGCAAGAAATTGGTTTAGTGGATATCTTTTTGCGACTATTTTGGAAAATATGTGTCCTTAGCATAACATTTTCCTACTAGTCATCAATGATATCCAAGTAGCCGTTGAGTACACAGTCTGTTTGTAGATATGATTTGGTGATTGCATTTGAATCATCTGTATCTCTCAGAGCAAACGACGTCGTGCGATTATGCAGCAATGATCTTTTTGAATGAGCATCTGCTTGATTCTTATCATTTTCCGCAATGTCTATAACCCTTAGATACTACCTAGAATTTTCAAATAGCCACCAGAGCATTTTATACCAGCTATTTATTTTAGAAGGAGATCATAGCAGTTAACTGTCTTACATCTACAATCGTTAATTCAAATCTTCCAACTAATGTGCTCTTTTTTCAAATCTCATCACCGGATCTAATATGATCTACATGTGCCTAACTTTGCAACTAACATCAAAACAAAGTTCGATCGTCTATTTTCCCCTGTGTACAATAATTCCATCTTTGATTTTTCCGATCTAAAATATTGATGTCTAGTTAATCCATCTATCCAAATTCCTATATCTAGAATATATCCTCCATCAGCATATTGTCTTAATAACTATTAAATACACGAGATGCATTATAGATCTATGTTGGTCGACCGTTTTCATCACTTTATCCGTCTATCGTTACCCTGTGTTGTATTCTCAGATTAACCCTTTGCTACCTTCAAATGTCTTGAACCCTTTCTTCAGCCATATTTCTTTATGCCTTATCCTTACAAGTTCCCTTAGTGTTCTAATGATACTCTGTAACCTTTTACACACAAATCATATAGTCATATAACGCATTTTTCTCGTCTATGATTTTAATTGATCCCAAATCTCCGTATCTTTATCAATACCCAGTCATGTTGGTCTCCTTAGTAGCAAGGTAATTGACCAACCTACTAGACAGGCTTTCAATTCATATCCTCATATTTATACATTTTTTAAATCTTATTCTCTTTTTGAAATTCTCTTTCCATTCTGTTTAAGTGATGTCATTCTTACCATATTTAGGATTTCACACTCCCACCTGACAGATTTTAATCTCCGGGAACACATCGATCCCTTTTCTGTCATTTTTTCGAAGAGTACAACTTTCAATTCGTCGCATATTAAATTCTTATTAATTTTTTCGAATACAGATTTTCATTTTTCTTATCTCAACTACTGACTTCTTCTTCACGTCATATCCACAATGTGTTCCAATTTCTTCATAACCTAATCGCGTAAGTTTGATTTAGTATCCCTTGCATTCGCTGAACGCGCAAAACCTATTTGAACAGTCAGCGTCGGTACCGTGTACTGTAATAATGATAATAATTCTAAAAATATTTATGTAAAAAATTAAAAATTATCTAGAGTAATTTAAATAGCAATAGTGCGTAAAATATTACTTTTTTTTTTAAATATCTTTCAATCGTTTTGTACCACGTATGTAATTCACCGCATCTTAATATTTATTAAGACCAAATTAATTATATTTTACTTAGGAGTGTTCGTTTTATAATTTTGGGAAAACAGTTATCGAGTTGTAGTACTAAATGCTGGTTTTTTAAAAATTATTATTCTTTCAAAATACATTCTTTCAATGTTGTCGTTTGCTTTTTTTTAATTTTTACTAATATGGTAAAAAAAGACCATGAAGAGATTGACAAGTTGATACTTATAAAAATGAGAACGACAAAAATTTGTATATGTTGGTACTTGTAAAAAAAATAATCCATTTCTTGGCATTCATTCTTATAGCGATATCCATTATCCGAAAGTAGTTACATACACTTGTTGGAAAATATCAAATTTTTCGTTTTTGTCACGGTCACCTTTTGGTAGTCTCGTCTTCATATTCAATAATTGAATAAACGAAAACAATCCCCATATATTTCAAAATCAGTAGCGATAACTAGAAGAATAACAGTTCTTATACTAATTTCATAGTTAATTCGATTTTTTGTTCTATTCCCATAAATGTATAGCAATATTATATATATATATATATATATATATATATATATATATATATATATATATGTATATATATATAAAATTATTTCTGTGTAATCGGTTTAATTTTAAAGGGCGGACTATTGGGTATCGCAAGCTCGTAAGTATTGCGATTTTTGCAAATGTTGGATTGCCGATAATAAACCGGTAAGTAAATTGCCGTTTATAATTGTAAGATTTTTTAATATTGTCTTTATTAATTAATTTTTATTATTTTTTATTCGTAACTTTTCTTTATATATCGCAAATAATTTGACTCAATTTTTAATTTCAAACTTATTAAGTAAAGCAAAAATGTATATTTCAACATAAATGTATATTTCAACATAACTGAACAATTTCTTATATTGTTTTTCTATGGCTCTAGCTGATTTGGGACTCTCTCTCGCGCTTAATAAATGCTCCTCTGTAGTTTTTTCTTATAAACAACCAAGCCCCGCTATTACAGGATTATCCCACGCTAGCCATTCTATTCCTTTCTGTACTTCGCATCGGTATTTAGGTATAATTTTGGATAGAACGCTTAACTGGAATTTACATATACAATATACTTACGCAAAAGCTTTTAAACGCATAGGTCTTATTAAGTCGCTCAGTCATACTACTTGGGGAGGAGATCCATTAACGTTAATTTTACTTTATAAATCCTTTATTGGTTCGGTGTTTGAGTATGGTAGTTTCTTTTATGGTAATGCTTCGTCAAATTCTTTGGATCCTCTAAATAAATTGCAAAATTCTTGCCTTCGTTACTGTTTGGGAGCACTTCTCACTACTCCAATTGCTGCTTTAGAGGTGGAATCTAGTACCCCTCCTCTTCACATCCGCAGAAGCCTCTTAGCAGACCAGTTTGTTGTAAAAAGTTTCACAACTACATATCAGTCAGCATATAATAATTTCTTATTTATTTATAACAAATGGAGGTTCTCACTATATAAACTTCCTATTCTCTGTAAATCATCTAAACGATTCTCCAATTATCGCGACTTAATTATTCCTTTGTCACCCTCTCCTTATTTTTCCGATCCTTTCTCTATTAATAATATAAAATTAGAAATAAATTTAGAAACCTTTCATAAATCTATATATCCTCCTTCTGGTTTTAATACGTCTATTTTTAATAATTTACTGGCAAATCACTGGACGGGCTTCCTTCCGATTTATACAGATGGTTCTAAGTTTAATAATAAAGTTGGTGCAACATTCGTAGTTCCTTCTTTAAACATTATTAAGAAATTCGTTCTGTTACGTTTTTCTTCGATTTTTACAGCTGAGGCTATGGCAATATATCAAGCGTTAAGATACGTTTATCAACAACGTCCAGCTTCATCAGTTCTTATTCTTACCGATTCGAAAACCTGTTTAACCGCTCTAAAATCTCTCTCATTTAATCCCCGTGCATCGCCTTATTTATATAAAATCCGAATTTTGGTTTCCTCTCTGTTAGAATCTGGTATTTCTGTTAGGTTCTCCTGGATTCCTGGACATTCTGGTATATTTGGCAATACTGTTGCTGATGCGGAAGCCAAGTCCGCTTCGAATAGCGGTGTGCTTATTCCTTATACACCTTTAACAGATCTTTTGTGTCTCATTAAATTTGCTCATAAAGAATATTGAAATAATATTTGGTCCAATCCTTATTTAGCTCCATATTACAGATCGATTCAACCTCTAATACCCATAAAATCATGGTTTAGTGATATAAAAGTACCAAATAACATACTTCGATGTTTCATTACTACTTTATGTAGATTACGATTTGGAAAAAATCGTCTTCCATCGTCCCTATACCGATGCAATCTTATAAATTCTCCTTTTTGCCCTTGTATTTTTTGAATGTTCTTACTACAGCTCTCAACAATCTTTATTATATAATCAAATTATATCTCTCAAAGTACCATTGCCAATAAATATATCTTACTTACTTACTATTAATCGCATTCATGTATATTTAGCTATTTATAATTATATTACATCAACTAATATTAGTGTTTAACATATTCATTTTAATATTTTTATACCAATCTGGGTGAAAATCCTGTGCCCATTTATAAAATAAAAAAAAAAAAAAAAAAAAAAAAAGTATATTTCTTTACCTTATCATTTCTTTTCCATCGCGCGATGTATCGCGGAATAAAAATAAATATCCACTTTATTACGATTATTTAATTCTGTGTTTTATTTTTTTATTTTTTTTTTGTATTCTCAAGCGAAAACAAAACACGTAAATGTCGGGAAAGAAAAGTTTATTACGCCTTTAAAAAGGTTGCGTGTTAAATTCTGTTTATTGCGCGTTTAATATTTTTTTCTTACTTAATTTTTAAACGATTTTCTCAAAAGCGGCATTTTAATATTCCGGATGCGTTGTGCTGCTCGATTAGTTTTTCGCGTGTTTGTATTAAATTCTCTAATACGCGTAGTAGGATGTGAAATGTGAAAATTATCGCGGATGACTTGCCCATATGATGGTGTTAAGTTAAATTAAAAAATAACTTTTACTCTAATTATAATTTCAACTGTTAAAATTTTAGTTAAATTTACGATATAATAAACGATACGTATGAACAACTTCGATAATAAATGAATAAAATTAGCGTTAAATATTTCAGTGGCGCGTTATCGATTGTTTAAATGAAATTATAAATAGTTCCTTAGTCCACCAAGAAAGCATATATAACGAGTTTATGATTTATAAAATATCGCATTAAGTTATAAAATAAAATGTGGATATAAACTTATAGTATAAATAATAAACTACTGTATAAGTTTGTGACTTACAAACTTACATAACGGAATAACTGTTATTAAAAGAAAATAATATAACATAAAAGGAAAGAAAAAAATAAAACAACTTGTTAACAACGACTTACACCACAACACAACTATATAAATACACTGGTGTAAAGTATGATCTTAATAGATGAGTATATACGTGTAATCATTGACCAGTAAGAGTTATACCATTATCTACGAGAAAGTTAAAAAATAAACAAAATAAGTAGTAAAAGACTTAAGAAATAATAAGTAAACTAGCTGACCATGCTAGAGACTCAATATTATTGATATTGGGATAACGTTTGAATTAATTTAAAATAAAAAACAACGAACAAGATAAACTTTACTTAATTTAAATTTTAAACGCATAATTTCTTCAGAATACTCTAAGAAGGTTTTTATGAGACTTATAAAGGGTAAAGCATTTTGATTCGTGGACCTGAAACTTAACACGAATAGCAGCAAAGGCAGGGCACTGAAACAATGTCTAATATCATCATCAAATGATGAACATTGGACATGATGGATCATTGGCGAGTTTAAAAGACCAAACTGGGCGAGCATATGTAATCGCAGGACGGATAGACTCTTTATAAATATCGATCTTATTATGAACATTTGGGAAAGCTTTAACTCCGACGAAGTTTGTCAAATCCCCGATAGATTAAAATAAGTTCAAAACAAATCGCTGGCGGTATTTCAGGACGCTGCTGACTTTAGTGTCTAAATTAGACGTTCTCTAGCAGCCTTGCAAGAAATTTTACACTAACCTCTAAAGTCGATCTGTAAATATGAAAAAACACTCGGCTTGATGTTCATAGCGCGTATGTGCGTAAAATGAAATTACGTTATTTTATTATCGTAATTTTCGTAGAGTGTTCAATTTCACGAAAATGGTAAAAAGCACAAAAAGAATGTGGAGTTGCGTCTTAAAGAAATCGGAAAGAAAAGTCTTGAAAGTCAGAAACAACAAACAAAACTAGATGCGGATATGAAAAAAATGGAACGGGTAATTTATATATTTATATATATATATACGAAAGAGTTTCTAATTTAATCAGATTATCTATTGATCATTATATATATATTTTTTTTTTTTTTAAAAACTCATTTATCTTTGATGCCAAAAAAAAAAAAAAAAAAAGTAAAAAAAATGGTACAATAAGTAAAGTACTCATCTGAAAGAGTTTGTTATATAAATTTCAAAATAATTTAAAGCATTATATAATTCATTAGCGAAAGATAAATTAATTATATAATTTTTTTTTCTCATAACGTAAAAGAACGTTTTAAAAATAATAAAACGACACATACTTTCTGGTCATGTCTGTTCTATTACGATATTATCTACACAAATTAATGATGATTTGTGAGATAATATGATTATGTTGTAACTGTCAAGCGTTCAACATATAATTTACGAGTATAGAAAATTAAACAGCGGGCAACCAATTTTTAGAATAGAACAGCGTTTAAACTTATTAAATTTATTTTATTCGATTAATTTCAAATCTCCGAATTATTTTAAAAAAGAATATATATCATATATGTATGTATAAGTAATCACTGCCGGTAATCGCAAGTTAATTTTTGCAGCTTACTACTACTATTTTATTGTATTCGTTAATATAAAAAGTACGTACAATATCAACATTAGTTGTAACCTTCCTAATAACGTATGTTGATATATCTGAGAGTAATGATTTTATTAATTATAAATAAAACAAAATAAAAACCTAGTTTAATCGCTATAAAGATTTTTAAGCTTTTCGACAATTACGGCATCATCAAGCGTAATAAATCATAAATATTTTTATAGTGATTAAACTGGTGTTTTTATTTTATTTACTATTTAATAACGTTTTACTTCGTATATATCCTTATTGTCCGGTCATTTAAGTTATTTTTTTTTTTTTTAATTTCCGAGGTGTAATTTACCTCCTTTGTAAGTTCGTGTGACGATAGAGCAATTTTAATTTCTGCGAGAGGAGAAATTATTAATTATTTCATACGGTAAAACGACTACGTGTGATAATTACGCTTCTTCTTCTCAAATTCTAGGAAGCTGCTAAAGCTTATTTAAAAGATATAGAAGCGAATCCGGATTATTCGTCACGTTTAATACTGAAGCAAAAAGACGAGAAACTTAAACGAGAAAACCCAGAAGGAAATCAACAAACGAAATCAAAAACGATCAGTGAAAAATTCGCCGGTTCTGGTGTTTATACCGACAGCTCCACTAATAGCAGAAGTAATTCATTTTTATTACTATTATTTTAAATTACCGTTAAAAATTATTTGACGCCTTGTATTCGGTTAATAATAATGGCTCATGTTTGTATTATTTATAATAACTATAATAATTAATTTTGCAACGTACAAAAAAGAATGGAGAAGGTTTAAAATGTTGTCGCAACAGGGGACAGTAAAACGAATAGATCATCCGAAACCTATTATAATCTATAGAAGCGGCTGTTTGTGGGTGTGTTGGTTTTTATAGATTTATATCGAGCTATAAACGGATTCGAGTCGTAAGGCATCCCATGATTCCTTGGGGACGCATTTTATAAGGAAAAGAAATCCGGACAAACGGTAAATGAGGGTAAGGTGTTAAAGAAATCCGGACAAACGGTAAATGAGGGTAAGGTGTTTCGATAGAGTATTTTCAGATGAGTATATGTGACCCAGTGTTATACAGATGGACGAGGAAGTTAAAGATTTCGAAGGTTATAGAGTTCATTTTACTGGATTTGTAATCTGCACCGAGGCCGGCTAACGAATATAAATTTTTCGAATTACTACGCGAGATAATTAACGACGCTAATGAAACTTGTTCTCGTCGTCTCATTCGAATGTATAATTGAAATTCGTACGACAATAACTTCTTTCTACGGATTGAGGAACGTCGAGTGAATGACGAAGGATAGATGAGGAGGATGGTAGACTACAAGTTTATTTTCGTATGTATCGTGAAAAAGAAAAAAAAGACGAAATAATTAATGCGCTATCAATTAGAGCGCGTATAAATGCACGTGTAGCTGCGAACAAAATAATAACCCTTTCGGTCTCGTGCATTATAAAATTATAAGTTTTATACAGGTGTTTATTGTACAATAGCGAACCGTACATAATTTTGAATGTATTATAAATAATTTTAAAATTGTAATATTTAACCTAACCTAAAGAACAATCATCATCATCATCATCATGCCATGTTCGTTACCGAACGTCGGCTAACATTTTTTCAATTCTTTTGTCTATCTGATGCATTCCGGAACAATTCAACTGTATTTTCATTACACCACAGAACTAAGTTCTGCTCACATGTTGTTCTTCTTCTTCCCCGCGATCTTCCCTTGTATAATGTAATCTATTATATCGTTTCGGGTGGCGTATTATATGTGCAAAATAATTCAGTTTTCGATGTTTGACTTCTTTCACTATTTCCCTGCTTTTATTTCAACGACTTAATATTTCACAGTATCTTATTTTAGTTCATTTTACTGTAAGAATTCTGCGACATAGTCACATTTCAAAGGCATTTTTATCTAACGTTTTCGTTAAAGTACAACTTTCAACGCCATACAGCGATACCGGGAATACGTATCATTTTACCGGTTCTTAGCTTTAATTCTATATTTATGTTTTTACTATATAATATATGCATTTTATTGACTTTAATCCGGATTTTTATTTATTTGCTAGTATCATCCCATTGTTCATTTATGTTGCTAGCCAGAGGTACTCGATATTTTCCAATTTATCTATTGTTCCTCCATCAGGTGTTATTATCATCGTGTTTTTGTTCTTCCTATTTATTACTATTTTGTTTTGGAAATATTTAGATGCAATCCATGCATGTTGTTGTGAAAACATTCGTAAATTTCTGTAATTCATACTATTCGATACTAAAATTGTATCATCTGCATTTCTGATATTATTTAAATTTATTTTGAGAAATTTTTTGGATATATATATATATATTAAATAACAGTGTCGATAGGATGCTATTAATTAGAGCGTGTAAATGCAGGTGTACTTGCGAACAAAATAAATAACGTACCTTTCGATCGTATATGATAAAATGTTGACACAAAACTGATAAATTTTATACGGATGTTTATCGTACATAGCTCCTAGACGTACTGTAGATAATTTTGAATCAATTTATATAAATACTTTTAAAATTGAGATATTTAACGTCAACTGAAAAATATATTTATTTTTTTTATTAGCATTAAAATGTTGCCTACCATATAATGGACATTTTGACTGATGAAAGGGTTAAAACAGTGGGTTGTTTCAGAGCATGGTAAACTTAATTGGATGGTATCTGCTCAAATCATTATAAATTATTTGTATCATTTTTATAAGTAATAATTTAAAATGAAAAAAAAAAAATCTGTTCGTATATGATAATTCCTTGCATAATATTCCTAATCTAAGGATGTTGTTAACGCGGTGTACAACATAATAACCGTTAACCATTGAATTGTGTATCGAACAACAGTCTGTGTATAGTGTAAAAGTTAACATGCCAGGGATAAGTATACAACGTGGAAAGTAAATAAACAATTATTTAACAAAATTGAGTATTTCGTTAGTACAAGTAAGAAAAAAATATATAATTAACTTCTTAAACGTGCAAAATTTGAGAACAATTTATAAATGAGGAAATGTGTAGATCTTACGCGAATAAAGCAGAATATAGTTATTATTGCGTTAAACAAATCATGTAGTTTAATTAAATATTACACAGAATACACGTCTAAATAGAACGAATAAAAAGAAGAATTTTACTGAGTATTAAAATGTAATCATTTTATTGAAGTATACGATAGGAGAAGCGACGCTGTTCTATGTCCTGTGTTCGTGGTTCAGTTGGAGCACCCATACAAACAGGATGGATACTGAGTTAAACTCAGCCCATAATCTCAGGAACATGTAAATCAACGCCAACTGCTTGGCTCCCTGTCCTATCTAATGTAACCCCACCACATATAAGGTAACAAGCTGCAATGAAGGAATAGAGTAAATATGATCGAAAGACTTTGCCAATCCATCAAGACCTCAATACACCACGAAGATTGAAATCAAGAAAACCTCCGCATGCTACAGGACAGGAGCTCATTAAGAACAATTTTAACTCAACAGATGCATAGAAGTAGAAATGGGACAGAGGCAACCCAGATGGTAAAAAGCTGGTTGACCACTCAAACTCCAGACCAGCTGGTTTTGATCTACCTCGAATAACGTGGACTCGATTGAACCGAATAAGGACCGGCCATGGAAGAACAGGCCAAATGCTAAAGTTGTGGGCCTTTCAATACCCAGAAATGCGACTGTGGTGCGGAATGCCAGTCTGTCGATCATATTGTAACGGAGTGCCCTACGAGGTCTTTACAAGAAGGCTGGGCCGAGATAAAGTATCTCACGCACAAGGCTCAACCGATTGGATCTGAAGTTATACGACGAGGTGGATATAGATCCCGTTCCCAGGGACATACGCAAAAGTAAAGTAACTAAAGTTGGAGGTATTGTAATCATCGGTTACTAAGGATAAACTTAAGACGTGTACGTTCTTGTATTAAAATTTAAAATTTATTTTGGACAAATATCGATGCGGTGAAATTAGTAAATCGCGGTTGTATAATGAAATACTGTATTAATCGTTTCAATCACATGTCATTAATTATGACGTAAGATTATAAATTTAAAAATTAACTCGTGAAGGTGAAAATATAAAGTAACATCTAGATAATTTTTAATGTGTTATATAAATATTTTTTAGAATTGATACATTCTACGTCAACCAATTGTTTCTTATTTTAAAATAAAAATTTTCGTTAACATTAAAAGTCTATAAACCATATCGGATGCATTGTGATTGAAACTGTTAAAAGTTATTTTCCCGGTTTCGGTTGCATCGTACTAGATTGACGACTTCTCAAAAAAAATCTGCATTTCCCCGTACGTTACGCTTTCTGTGTCACGTAACGTTGATGTTTTCGACATTATTACTCTCATAGATTGTCCGTAATACTCTCTAGAAACATCATATTTCTCCCATCACACTCTTCTTAATGATATCGCTATCTCGTCTGAGTTTATTCATATTCCGTTACCGAAACATTCTTAATGACATATCTATATCAACCAAGTTTATTTTAACTGGATTATATCGACAATCCGATTTCGTATACATTTATCCGTTTAACTATCAGTTGCGTTACACATGATAATAATAATGATAGTTATGCTTTAAAAAGAAATTAAATTAAAAGTTAATTTATAATTTTTGTCTAATCTGTCTTTGTGTAAAGCTTAATGTTGTTTTGATGTAAACAAAGTAAAAACGCAAAAAATTATATATTTCAGCGTAAAGCTTTTCGACATATAGTGCAACATCTTATTTAGGTGCTAGTGAGAAACTAAATTAAATAATA
Source organism: Coronaproctus castanopsis (assembly GCA_032883995.1). NCBI lineage: Eukaryota > Metazoa > Arthropoda > Insecta > Hemiptera > Monophlebidae > Coronaproctus > Coronaproctus castanopsis. The sequence goes on along the minus strand of CM065052.1, from coordinate 62,817,289 downwards.
ATTAATTATACCCTGTCAGCGGTAAAGTCGACAACACACCAATTCATGTATTTAAATTTTCTTTAATTAAATGTATGTCAGATAATTATTAATTACTTTATCATATAATGTACGATAACATAAATATAAACACTGATAGTTATAAACTAATTCTGCCGGATACTCAAGTTTATTATGTTTTATGATTTGTATAAAATAAAAATCAATTAGTGGCTAGAGCATGGACTTCTATACGGAAGGTACCGAGTTCGAAGCGACACAAATATTATTATCAAAAAGTAAAAATATAAATAATCTCTATATTATTGCGTGGAAGGCAATGGCAAACCACCATAATCAACGACAAGTATCATTCAGTGAAACTCTGAGCCACTGCCCCTCAACAAGAAGCACAATTGCGACTTGTCAGCTACTGGATGATATCATCTCGGGGGATGCGATTGCCTCCCTGTGCTGCTGTACAGTGCAAACTTCATCTCCACTTTCGAGTGCGATCCTATAAAGGAAGCACAAGAGATCTCGGCCGATTGACCAGGTAGATTTCTAACGGAAGAAATCTGTCCACTTTTTCACCAACACACCACTAATTTGGTGATACCGGCAACTTCCCTAGTTGAATTTGCTCGGCGAAAAGTGCCTTCAGGTATATCTGCTTAACAAGTGACTGACCGTACACGCTCCGGCTCCACAGACACACTGACTAGGCGTTTCCCTGAAAAAGAAACGTCTTTCAACCGAATCTGACCTAATGTCTGCCATCTATAATGAATATGTAAAGTTGTTACTTTTTTGTTTAGTAATAATTAATTTTTTTTTTAGATTCTGCTCCTGCGTTTGACACCGAACCTACCGTTCAAGGAAACAAACAGATAAACGATCAAAGGAGTGGAACGTCTAATAGAAAGAACGGCGATAATGTTGAACAAACGTCCAAGTCAAAACGAAAAAAAAAAGATAAAAAAAAGAACGATACGAATAGCCTAACGACATCCGATGTTAAACTGAACCAACCGTATGGACCATCTGAAAAACCGGATCCGTATGGCGGTTGGATCGACGTAGAGAAACCGTGAGATTACGTTTTTAATTTTTATTTAATATACCACTCTTCATCTCTTTACCTAATCCTGTTTATTATCGTATATTCATTGTATATACATTATTGTAATACTTAATTTCCGCATTAAACGATAAAAGCTTAAGTGGTTCTGTATTACCTTTGAAGATAATTCGTAACGTACGCGTAAATTTGAAGTAACGCTTCGTTTTTGGTCATCGCGACGAAATATAAGCAGATTTGAATCTTCTAAATTAAAGATAATTCGTAATAAAATTGTAAACGAAACGAACGAATAAAATTGCTATTATTATTATAAAAAATAGATAAAAAAAGGAGATAGAATTAAAATTTAGAAAAATGCAATGGCTCCTAGGACCCAGATCAGAAGCTATACTGAGTAATCGGGTACTTTTATATAAAACCATGCTGAAACTCATATGGATGTATAGTTCTAAATTATGGGTTGTGCAAAAAAGTTAAATATAAAATACATAGATTACAAAACAAAATTTTACGCCAAATTTATCGAACACCATGGTATATGATAAACCATATAATTCACTCGAACCTGGGCATATGTCCAGTGCAAGGTTAAATACAAATAATTGCTAAGAGACCTAGAACGGCTGCAGCATCACCCTAACGAGCCGGCGAATCAGCTCCTACATACTCAGCTGGACCTCCGGAGGCTGGGAAGGACGAGGATCGTGGATTTCGTCCAGTAACAAGTTAGAGGACTCACCATGTATCCTCCGCTCAGGTGATTTACTCATTGAAGCCTTTTGTTGGATAGCCACTTCTGGCTAGTTGCAAATTATTAAAATTGCCACAAAAAAATCGCGTAAGTTTGAATTTTTTTCGAAACTCTTGTCACACTATCGTTATCGATTCACGCCGAAAATAACGTTCCGCGTAAAACGCGCGCTCCTTATTATAGGGTACCATGATAACTGGAACTGGACAAAAACGAATCTCTCGTATATACACTAAACATGGAGCACGCGGTTTGTGTTGTAGCAGTCTTACCAACTGCACTAATCAAAAAACAAAACTGTTCGTCTTCTCTGGGTCACCTTATAGATGAAGTTCGTGGTTAGAGAAACGATTTAGTATTATTGAACTAAATTCTTAATGAAATTGTCGGACTACCCTATAGGACGCTGGATAGTTTCATAAAGCTTGTTTGATTCCGCTAAATTTGTATATGTTAAGAGAAAACTAATAAAAAGTGAACCAAACGTATAGCACAATAAATAACACGAGAACACAGGAGTCGCATTTTTGAGCATGCGTTTACATGGTAGGATAAGTCGGTCCTAGAGAATCAGTATAAGGTCTATGATCAATATGACTTGGAAAAAGAGGAGCCGTTTGTATCGTAGAATTGTATTGAATGGTCCTGGGTATAAAAAATTTCGATTCATTCGTTCTTTAATAAAGTTTCAGCGAAAATTAATAATGATTTAATTAATATAATCGCTGACTACGATATGACTAACCTCGTTACGAAAATCGCCTTCTTAAACATCGTTTACTTGAACTTTTATTGTATTCTCATCTCGTTTTACGTATTCAAATTTTTATTTAATTTAATCATTAGTGAGGTTTTTTTAAATTTATAATTATGGTAATTTTGAAATTTAGTTGTTTAAGCTTTATCGATACTAAACTATGATTGTTATATGTCGTTTTATGTATGGAATAATTAATAAATACATATTTTATAATCTTAACTTGATATTATAACGAATACAAATACAAATAACATTGAAATAAATAATACACACCTATCTTGGAAATCCCGATTAACATATCTTGGTCTCACCATGGACAAACGATTGTCGTTTTATGATCACATCAAACATATCACGGACAAAGCGCACTCCCGATTATACAAAATTTTCCCTATATTTAACAAACGCTCTAAAGTCAGTGTTAAAAACAAGCTAATAATATACAAAGCGTACATATTGCCGATATTATTATATTCCTGCCCAATTTGGTCTGGTGTTAGTAAGTCCGCCATTAATAAATTGCAAAATATTCAAAATAAATGCCTGCGTATCATACTCAATGCTCCATACTACACTAAGATAAGAGACATGCATACAGCTTTAAACCAGCCTTCTTTCTTTGACCTTGTACAGGAAAAAGCTAACAGATTCTATAGCAAATGCCTGACTAGCCAGTAGCATATCGTACAACATATTGGAAATTATACTCATGACTCACTGACCCGGAAATATAAAAAATATAAACACAAAAGGATTAAACATTCGCTGCCCAGGTTGTCTAACTATGCAGGTCGTTATAAATTAGTCTCGTTTTTAAATTAATGTATCATTATTTCTCTCTCTTTATTTCCTTATTTATTTAGTTATATTAATACATACTATTAATATCTAAACCATAATTAATTTCTTTATGGGTTTTTTTACTTGTATTTTTCCCTGTAAAAATATAGCATAATTTATAAACTAATGTATGACCTCGTTGTACGCTAACTTTAAGACGCGTAGTAAGAGCGTTAACGCTGCTCGGTATGCGCATTTTTATTTACTCGTCTTTTCTGTAACTGTACAAATTATCATAGTTTTATGTATGGAATAATTAATAAATACATATTTTATAATCTTAACTTGATATTATAACGAAAAATATTAGATACGCAGACATTTTATCGTTATATTATTATTGTTATAATTATTATTATCAATATCTAGTTAGTGTATAAACGCAATTTTCTTCAAAAAAATATAATTTTTTTTTCTTAATATATATAGCAAAATGATGAGTATATCGGAAATGGGTTTACCGCAGATCGATTATATCGCGGTTAAAGTACCTCAAGAAGAACACAAACCAAAAATTACGTTCGAGGAGAAAACGGTCGATTCCTTATCAATTAAAACTGGTCTGTACAATGAAGATTACAACACCGCGGCTGGCAGTGTTCAGTTTAAACGCAGGAAAATAACAAAATCTAGCATGCGCGTAAGATCGGACGATTAATAATGCGTAAGTGAACAAAAAATGATAATTTATACTTCGGAAATGATGCAAACAATAAAATTATAAATTTTAAAAAAATTATTTAGTTTACGTAGTCAGTTTTTGAATTTTATAAAACAATTTAAATACAAAAGATATATATATATAATATATTATATATATATATATATATATATATATATATACATATATTAGAAGAAATAATGAAAGAAATTAAAGAAAAAACAAAAAATAGATGGTGTAAATATACAAGGTGATATAATAAGCACAATTACAATTTGCCGATGATATAGCTGTTCTAGCTGAAAATCAAAATCAATTGAAGGAGACATTAAAAGTAATGGAAGATGTATTTAAGAAATATGGAATGAAAATAAATAAAAATAAAACAAAAATTATGATATGCGATAAAAATAACAGCCGAAAGAAAATAAGTGCAGATATGCAGGTGTTAAAATATAAGAAGTGAATGAATTTCATTACTTGGGTAGTAAAATCACCTGAGATGGCAAGTGTAGCAAGGACATTAAAAAAACGGATCAATCAAGCAAAGCAAGTTTTTTGCGATCGGAAAAATATTTTAACCAACAAGGGTATAAGTACAAATTTGAGAAAATTTGTTTGGAATGCAGCATTGTACGGATGTGAAATATGGATGATTGGTAAGGCGGAGAAAAAAAAAACATAAAAGCCTTCGAAATATGGTGCTGCAGGAGTATGCTGATAATAAGATGGACCGATAAATTAACAAATGAAGAGATGTTAGAAAAAATAGGCGAAGGAAGAACATTATGGAAAAAAAATAATAAAACGAAGAACTAATATGATCGGTCACATTTTAAGACATGAAAGCCTATTTAAGATAATTATAGATGAATAGGAAATGCGGAAAGGGAAGACCAAGAAAGAAATATACACAGCACATAATAGAAGACACTGGTAGCACAGGATATACGGATATGAAGAGGAAAACAGAAAACCGTCATTTGTGGAAGAAATTAGCAAACAAGTCATAGGACTAATAATGATGATATATATATATATATATATATGTATTCATGTATGTATACTTCTTTAATCGAACTTGGTCATCTATTGAACCATGTACGAACAACAACTTTTAACTTTTCCTCTTTTCTCAGTATTTCTATATGCATGTATTATATAAAGAAATGCTGAGAAAAGAGGAAAAGTTAAAAGTTGTTGTTCGTACATGGTTCAATAGATGACCAAGTTCGATTAAAGAAGTATACATACATGAATATATTATATAGAGAGAGAGAGAATAATGAGTATTAATAACGAAAAGACCAAAATAATGCGCATGAGTAAATAATATATGAAGGTTAACATAAGGCTAGAAGGAAAAGCTTTAGAACAGGTGATAGCATACAAATATTTGGAACAATAGATTACAGAAATTGCATCATGTCGCGAGGAAATAACAGTTAGAATTGCATATCAGAAACAGCATTCACGAAAAAAAGATCTTTAATCACATAGCGAAGCATGTAAACGTACGGAAGGGAATATTAAAAACTTACGACTGGTGTCCGTAAAAGATAAACAAAAATTTGAAGCATTTGAAACTTGGCGTTGTCGTCTTCTGCTGAAAGACTCATGAATTGTGGCAAAGTAACAAACCAAAGTATTTTTGACCTATTCTAAGAACAACCTTCTATCCTACATAAGCGTAAAAAAGGTAATTGAAATGGATCCTACATATACTGAGACTTGCATGAATACAAGCCGATGCAATGGAAAGCAAAAATAGCGAAAAACGAGGTTAACACTAATGGACACCATGAAACAGGAAGCAGGAGTATTGACGTATGTCCAAATTAAGAGGAGGGGCAGATCGTGAACAGCGCAAGACGGATATAGTGATGGGGAATCAGTCCTAGGACCACCCAGAAGAAGAAGATATATGTATATATATATATATATGTGTGTGTGTGTTATTCATTAAAATATTCGAAAGTAAAATATTATTTTTAAAAATATGCCTTTTATTTTTCAATATACACAAAAATAACGTACTAGTCCGATTTTTGTTGCTTTCTAATGTATAGAGACCGCGTAAACATAACTAATACGATTTAATTGGAATTTTAACTTCTCCTCAACAAATTTTTTTTTCTTGGTAATCTCCAAATATTTTAAGATTTGTTTTAAGTATATATTTCAGCTACTATTGAGTACTAAGATAGATTTTATTCGCTTTGCCACTGCTCTATTTTATGGGGAAACTTTTCTTTATATATTCTCTTTGTTAATTAAAAAGCGACATTATTATTACGTGGTAGGTTTGAGTGTATTAAGATCTAAAGAAAAAAAGTCGCTTACTACATAATCTAGTGTTATATCCTTTGTATAAATAATAAATATCCACTTTGTTATTAACGAAGTCTATTTTTTCTTTACACATAATTTTTTATTTCGAATTTTTATTCAAAAACATCTAATAGATAACGATTTCTTTTTAATTACATACGTTTCTTTTATTTACGAAAATATATTTTAATAATATTTTTTTGTGTGTATGCGCGTAATCACTAATTTTTTAATCTATCGAGTTTTTAAAACGTTTTTATAAGTTAATATTTTATACATATTCCGTTTCGATGTTAAATAATCGATCGTTTATTTAATTTAATCATTATGTCGAAAATGTTATAAAAATTTGTTTCCGGGATTTTTCTTCTCTCGAACGACCGCGCTTTTTTGTATATCCTTTTAAATTCTTAAACTCATATTTTAATATTTATAATTCGAAATTTATTTTTTTTCTTCGAATTTTTAACGTTAAATAATAACCTGCGTAATTATTCGATTATAGAAGACGTTCTAACCAATACCGCGAATAATGTAAAGTGCAACAGAAACGAATAGAAAATATCGGTTAAACATAGAAACGATTTCAATTAAAAATTGTATTCAGTATTTTAAATAAAAATATAAATCGTATTTACAGAAACGAAAATATGCAAATTAATTATTGAACTAGAGAGAGAGAGAGAGGGAGAAAATTATAGTAATGACGATTGTCTCTTTTTTCATTACGGTGCATGATAACGTAATTTAATTTTAAGTAATCTCGTGATATAAACGGTAATTATTTTGACATTCGCACTTAATTCTTGTTGCACACCATAATGGTAATAGTTCGTCATTTATAATCTCCTTTTCCTTGCTGCATATATAACATCGCACGTTTCACTAATTCCGACATTGGTTGTAATGTATTCCAGTCTCTTCCTTACTTCCTTTTTCTTTATGTTACTGCAGGAATACTACAGGAAGCATCCTTGGACAACTATTGTTTATTATGTATTTAAAATTCACACTATAAAAGATGTCGTCTATCGCATATATGCTGATGACACAGCCTTATTGACTTTATCATAATACGGTGGAAATACTATTAGTAATAGACTAACCGGCGAAATTATTAAAATAACGAAAGTTTTTTATAAATTAAAAATAAAAGAAGCAAAACTAAGAAAATAATATTCACATACGAAAAACCCACTTTAAACAACCATATTAAAATCAAAAATACGCATCTTTACTCGAAATCGAACGTTAAATATCTCCATATTACGCTAGATAATAAACTGACATTGACGAAGCATATAAAGAAATGTATATTTGAAACAGATTAAAATGAGAGCGTGTTATTTCCAATATATAACAAGACATTAATTTATATCACCTATAAATAAACCATTAATATGCAAACAACTAATAGTACCTAAAATATTACACGCTTGCCCAGTTTGGTCTGACACTAGCGGGAGCGATGATAAATAAGTTACAGCGATTACAGAACCACTGCCTTAAAATCGTTCCGAACAATTCTAGATATACGCGCATTAAAACTATGCACATGTTACAGTAATTCCGATTATCAATCGCTACGAATGCAAAATATAAAAACGTGGACGCGCGTAAAACATTTTATTTTAAGCAATAAAATTTAGTGTTTACATTTCCAGCAATTTAGTACAATTTTAATCTTTACACAATACTGTTCATTTAATTATTCAGTATTTTATTAATTAAAATGTTTACCAGTTAACCTTTTTCACTCGCAGTATTCGTATAGGGTATACGAACTTTTAATGTTAAAAACATCTATTTTCATAATAAGGAACGTTTCGCCTTCCAATTCCAAAAATGTTTATAAAATATATTAAAAATAATCTAGATCAAAAAAATTAGATATTATACTTAAAATATTACTTTATATTTCCACGTCTTCAAGTCGTGTCAAAATATATAATTTTGTATAAAAAAAGAGACAATGTGTGACTGAAAGGGATTAATCTATTATCATATTTTCTCACAGTACGCGTTCATCTGTTATGAAAATTATAATTTTTAAAACGATAAAATAACACGTATCGTATTGTTTTTGTATAACTATTAGTGATGGTCCTTTGTTGGTATCGTTACTGAGTCATCCGGTACTGCCCAATATCGCAAGCACCACTACTGGTACCACATCACCATCAAGCGGCATATACGTATTAAGTTACTTTTAATTCATTTTTTTATGTTATAAAGATTTTATTGGAACTGTAAAACTAATTACATTTACCATAACTAATTATAGGAGAAATTCACATGTAAGTTACATTATTTTATAAAAAATAATAAAATTAAATATTAATAAGATCCAGCTTATGTTTTCTTTTCAGCCGTCGGGTATCATTAGAATCATCTAATAGTAAGATTGCTTCAACGTTCGGATGGAGGTGAAGGCGATTAATGTAGCTGTTTGACTTCTGGTGGATAATAACAGGAACTGGATCGATTTTGAGATCGATGCGAAGTTGGGCGTTCGAGACAAACCAAGGTGCTCTTTGAAATCATACGCATGAACTTGTTTTGAAATTTTTCAAGAATTTCGAGATTAGATTTGGCTGCGGATTCCCAAATCTCTGCACCATAGCTCCATGCTGGTCGGAAAATTGAAGTATAGATGAGCCTCTTGCTTTCGAGACAAAGCTCAGAATTAGGCTGAAGGAGCCATCGAAAGTTGGAGAGCAGAAGGTCCAACATTTTCCGTTTTCTTCTAATATGCTCATGCCAATTGAGCTTGCAATCAAGATGCAGACCTAAATAGCGAGCAGAGTTAGATACTGGAACCGGTTTACCATCCAAATAAGTTGGAATGTAACCATGGTGTCGGAGAGAAAAGTATACTCGTACTGACTTGCTGTCATTTAATTTAATTTTCCAGGTATGAGCCCAAGTTGAAATATTGTCTACAGCTGTTTGAAGAATACATGCAACTGTAACATAACTGCGACTATGTGAAATTATTGCAGTGTCGTCGGCAAAAGGACTTGTTGTTGTCTCAGGAGTTTGAGGAATATCCATAGTATAAAGTAGGAAGAGTATAGGACCAAGTACAGAGCCTTGTGGAACACCAGCGCGAATGCTGATGTAGTGCGTAGTCGCTGATCCAAAATGTATATAGAACTGTCGATCAGTTAAGTATGACATGAGTAGTCTGCAAAAGCCCGGTGAAAAATATCTTTTAATTTTGTGAATTAAACCAAGGTGCCAAACTTTATCAAAAGCAGCACTAACATCTAGAAAAACTGCTGTAGCAAATTCTTTGTTCTCAAGTGCTTGAGTTGCAGTATGTACAACACGGTGAATTTGCTCAACGGTTGCGTGCTTTTCACGAAATCCAAACTGAACATCTGGTATCAAATGTTTGTTTACAATAACTGTTCGAAGACGCTGCGAAATAATGTTTTCAAAGATTTTCGCAATGATAGGTAGTAGGGAAATGGGCCGGTAAGATCCAGGATCCTCGGCTGGTTTCCCTAGTTTGTGAATCATGATCATTTTCGCAATCTTCCAAGTGCGAGGTACATACCGTAGACGAATACAAGCATTTATCATCGTCGACAGATAGACAATCCGCTTCTTTGGCAGTTCTTTGAACACAACAGGAGAAAGCCTATCGTGTCCCGGTGATTTGTTAGACTTTAGGCTATCAATAACCTTAGCTACTTCGAGAGGAGAAGTTGGTTTAATTCTGCCATTAGATGTACTAGGACAGGAAGGAGCTATTGAGGATTGAATGCTATTATCCTCAAAAACATGCTCAAAATGTTTGACAAAAACATATGCTTTTTCAGAATCGCTCCGAGCCCATGAGTTATCTTCCTTGCTCAAAGGAAAACAAGGCCGAGTAGGACGGCGAATTCGCCTAGCGGCAGTCCATAATGAGTAGTTGGCTTCTTTAGTGGAGCCAAGAGACAATAGGTAATTGGAAAATGAATTGTTCCTCCACTGACGAGTGGCACGTGTAGTATCTTTAGACAATTTATTGAAAACAGATTTATTTTCGATAGTACGATGCCTTTGCCAGGCTTTTCTTGCTTGGCGTCTTCGATGGACCAAGAGACGAATGAAGTTGGAATATCTGACTTCAGTTGGGGGTTGTTCAAAATACTGAGTACTAGACTGGACACAGTGTGATAGGAGAGATGAGAAATTTTCAGCTGCTGCATCGATATCTGACGGTACATGATATTGTATATTGAGGTTAATATAGAGATCAATTAGTTCTCGAAATCTTTCCCAGTCACTACTTTTATTTGCCAATTGTGGTGGATGATTAATTTTAACCGGTGAGATAAGATATGATAGCAGTATGGGTACATGATCAGAACTAAGAACGGCTATGCACTCAGCCTTAAAATGATGTACCGGCATACCCTTGGTAAGAAAGAAGTAAATTATGTCGGGTATCTTGTTGATGTCAGAGGGCCGGTGAGTAGGACTTCCTGGCGAAATAATCTGACAGTTAGCACGAATTGCTGACTTGAGCAATCGTCCCCGTGGAGTGAAAATTCTTGATCCCCATGTTGGATTCTTGGCATTGAAGTCTCCTCCAAGAATCCAATATCTACCCAGATGATTAAATAATGCATCATAGTCAGCTTCACGAGGAGGACAATGAGGTGGCAATAAATACTACATACATTAACTGTGTGATTATTTAATTCTATGGATATGATTGAGGACTGGATACTGTCACTGTCAAACATACCATTAGCATAATGCTTAATTGAATTCTTGACAACGACCGCAGCCCCTCCTCTTGCCATTCCACTGGGGTGGTTAGCAAGGTAGACTGAATAGTTATGAAATGTAGGTTGATTTATGTAACTGGCAAGATGAGTCTCTGAAAGTAGAGCCACATCAATATCATGCATATGAAGGAAGGACTCAAATTCGATTTTCCTGAGGAGTAGACCATTTGCATTCCAGCGTACAATTTTAAGATGCCAAATAGGAGTCATTTTTTTCCCTTTCTTACTCGGATTTTTCGGTAATACTTTTTGAAGGTCTTCAAGAGATGAGACTCTTTCTTCAAGAGTTGTTAGTTTTTTAATAAGAGTTTGTTGAGAGGCTTCAAGTCTTTGAAGAATATCCATAAACTTGTTAGTATCACTTGAAAATTGAGGAGCAGCAGGAGTAGGTGTAGTAGTAGTTGAAATGTTTGGAGTTATCACAGAAGCATAAGATACTTGAGAGTTGACAAATCTGGAAATAGATGGTAAAACTGAATCGCTTTTAATTCGTTCCACGGCAGTGATTTTTTTAGCAAGTTTTGTAAGAGAAATGTTTGACTGGTAGTAAGAACAACCTTTATAATTGGCTGTATGATTGCCTTTACAGTTTGCACATTTAGGTGGAGTTGTATTGTGGGAGTGACAGTTGCTAGAAGCATGAGAGTCGCCACATTGAACGGAAATGTAAATAAAAATTGAACGTACTGTTTATAAAACTAATGTTTAATTTAATGTTTCTTTTTTCAATTTTGAAGAGCAATAATTAATTTCAAACCTCAAATTCCAAAACAATTCGTGATATTTGAAAGAATGAATTTACATTGAAGTCTATATCATATAATTAAATAATAATATAATTGGTGAAGTTAAAAAAAACATAGTTAAAAAAATATATATATAAAAACAAAGCACCCGCTTATAATTATCACATCATCGGACCGTCCGGATGTACCACAGGACACAGCCAAGGATGAAGATTAGACGTGGATAATCCACCCAGACCTGTACTACTTCTAAACGTAAGTTACGACAGATATCAGTAAGCAGCCGCTTTATTAAAAGAAGAACGCATGGTCGATTAGTAATCGTAATAAAATCGATTATGTGTTGATGTTTGTTTTTTCCGCGGATTTACAACCATTCTTTATAGTTGAAAATAAAAGTCTCAGAAGACTGGTTGAAATCCTAAATTCGGACTATAAATTACTACCAAGAAGAACTATTTTGTATTCATGTTATGAATAAGTGTATAGCAAAACAATCGATTCTGTAAATAATGTGTAATTTATAACCTTGACAGCAGATTGTTGGTCGTTGCGAAATACTGAAAGTTTTCTTGTAGTGACAGCGCATTTTATTAATGAAGAGTGTAATGTATTGTGAGTGAAACACACTTGTCGAAATATGGCAGATAAACTTGTGTCTATATGTCAAGAATAGAATTTGCGAAACAGAATTTTAATGGTTATTACTGATAATGCGAAACAGTTAAAAAATAAGTTAAATCATTTAAAATAATATGTATATACAAATAATTTCATCGCACTTGATTCACTGAAATTAACTTCTGGAACGTTAGACAAAATAAAGGTAGCTGTAGCTTTCTTTAAAAGCACGGCAGGTATCTAAGTTACTTGTATGATCCAAAGCATCTTATCTAAGTTTTCGTTGAAATTCTACCTACTACATCATGTAAAGGTTATGAAGTTAAAGGAACCAATGAGATTATTAGTGTCATTAGTATGAAAAAATGAAATTCATCAAAGAACTGATTAAAATTTTAAAACCACCTAGGATATATTACTTCCATGAGTGGTTAATAGTATGTAACCAGATCATCTATTGTTGTTTTAACTTTTTTACAACCGTATCTTGATTTAAAACAACAACAATGTATCAGTAGTATGTCAAAAGAGATAATTAATATTAATTTGGAAATTGCTGACCAAAAGTTACTACTTCTGGATACTAGAAAAAACCTTATATTATCGTTGTTATCTACATTAATAGGATCAGAACAATACAGGAGAATACAAGCACATCTGCCGAAACAGATGTGATTTTAGGTTATTCAAATAAGAAAATGACACATTTAAAACCCACGAAACAGCTATTATTAAAGTTCAGCGCTGTTTAGAGAACCCCCGACCCCCAGTATCATAAAAAGAACCCTCATGGTTGGAAAATTAATGTATACAATTTCCAATTCCTTAATACATTAGTAATTGCAAAATTTAACCCAGTTTATACTATTGACCATTGCGCTATTTCCAAATCGGGAGATACTGACAGAGAAACCGTCTCACTACAATACAATTTAAAAAAAAAATGTATTTTTTAACCAATGTACCATCACATGTATTTCATAAAATAGTTATTAAATATTTATTTTATGAAATACATATTTTTCTTTTGACTTAACAACGCATAACACTTAAAATTAATTACTAACCGGTAATAGCATTGTCCTGCTGTTGTTTATAATTTCAATTTTTTACAGTGGTGGCGCGATTGTTAATGCGCATTTTAATTCATACATCTCAATGGTCAATATAATTCAAAAAACTTAAAGTTAAATAAACAATGTAAAAATATAATAATCAAATAAAAGTACATCCCTTATTACAACATTGGACCTATAAATTAAAATACATGCATATAGCACAACATAAATCAAAAATTGAAATTATAGCTGACAACATTATTCTCTTTCGTCAGAAAAAACATTAATTATTGATTTCATTCGGGGTAGTATTGTACGTTCTTAAAGTAAGAGAAAAATATGTACGTCGTAAAATAGGGTTAATAACTAATTTATGAAATACACATGACAGTACAAGATTTTGGTTAATAATGTTTTTTAACTATTTTAAAATATGCTAAATTAATTTATTACAAAACAAACGATTTTGATTGATAAATAAATTTTTTTAAATAATTACAGACTAAACGGATGTGTGGGATACAATAAGCGTTATAAACATATAAGGTTTACTTCACACAAATAAATTCAGATTTCGTCTAACCATTTTATACACACATATATATATAATAAAATCAAACACACTATTTTACACAAATAAATAGTGTTTTTAATTGTTACACGAGAAATCAGTCTTTAAATTGAATGACAGTTTTATTAATTTAATTCATAACATAGGTAAATATATTTGACGTATATGATATAATTTATTAAACGGCTATACTGTGTTAAGTATATTTTGCCGCACAGCAATTGATAAAACAATGCAGAAGTTTTCGTTTTTTATGTTTTCTTTTATTGTGAGATATTTTGGAATTTATTTACAATATTAAACTAACGTGTATAATTAAAAATAAAATAATAAGTGCAGTCATTAGAATGCATGTTTTACATCAATTCGGTCGTTATTTCTTAAAATCGGAATCTTTTAAAATGTTTATACACACCAGTAATACGTGCTGTTTTCCGATGGTTCCAATAGTGATAGAACAAACTGGTCGAGGAGAACGAGCATACGATATTTTTTCTCGGTTACTCAAAGAACGAATTATTTGTTTAATGGGACCAGTAACTGACGATTTAGCATCCTTAATTGTAGCGCAGTTATTATTCCTGCAATCGGAAAGTAGCAAAAAACCCATCCACATGTATATAAACAGTCCTGGAGGAAGTATAACTGCTGGTTTAGGTATATATGATACAATGCAATATATACTTCCACCTGTAGCGACGTGGTGCGTCGGACAAGCCTGTAGTATGGGTAGTTTATTGTTAGCTGCCGGCGAACCTGGATTAAGACACGCTTTACCAAATTCTCGAATTATGATACATCAGCCTTCAGGAGGAGCTCAAGGTCAAGCAACTGATATTCAAATACAGGCAGAAGAAATATTGAAATTGAAGAAACAGATAAATAATTTGTACGTTCGACACACTGGAAAACTTTTAAATGAGATAGAAAACAGTATGGAAAGAGATAAGTTTATGTCGCCAGTGGAAGCTAAAGAATTTGGACTTATTGATACTATACTCGAACGCCCTCCGAAGCTTTCTGAACATACTCAAGAAATCTAAAACGGTAACTGCATACACCATTAATAATTCAGTATAATAAAAACACGTAATATGTTTAATAATGTATCCAACAGGTTTCATTAACTTTTTGTCTCGATCAAAACAGTTGATGGTTAAATTTTATATCAATTTCCCGAAAGATCTGATTTAGCAAAATAATTATTCTTTATTTTTCATTATAGTTAGTGAATTTAATCATAAAAGTTTTTGTTTTTTAATTTGACTTTTCATATTCGAATTCGACTTAAATACTTTGCTAAATGCGTGAACATACGTGGTGATCGATATTTTCAATTAATAATATGTAATCACGCGGTTATTTTAAATATCAAAATGTATTTGATTGTCGAACCTATCAAAAATAAATGATAATTTTAAGATTAATAAAAGTTTTTAACTGGATTTTAAATGAATTTAATGTTAGAACATAGTTTAACGTAATTATTTTATAATGTTATTAATATCATTTTAAATACAGCAACGGTCTCATATCTCACTTACTTTGGAATATCTGCTTGTCTATTGAGATATTGAATATATTAGATTTGAAAAGTACTTATCTACGTGACAAATTTCAATCCAAAATTTCGAAAAAAGAAACCAGTTACAAACGTTAAAAATTTAACGCGATAATTAAGCAATTTTTATTGTTTTCTTCAAATATGTTTTATGTTAATTGGTCTGAACTTATGCAAACGTGAACTTAATATATTTCAGACACGAAGATCACTTCGGAACTTTTTCCTCCTTTTAGTTAATGAAATAACGTAAAACTTTTTTTTTTCCTGGCTCTCAACTTATGGATAGTTTTCTGAAAACGCAGTGAGACAATTTATACTCTAGTGGAATGACGCACGTTTAATTTTAATTCATAAATAAAACTATCAATAAATGGATATTTTATATTCTTAAACCTTATTAATTAATGTGTAACATGTGGTCTATAAGTAGAATGGCTCTGTTTTGTTTAAAGAAATTACCAGATGTATGTCTCAAATAACTCGTCGTATTTTTAAATATTAATTCTAATTACCTCGTTGGATTGTAAACCTATTTTGAAATATGTCGTATTCACTACTGCTAGTAATCACATTAATCGGATCATCGGTAAAGTTCATTTAAATTATTCCTCAGGTTTAATAAAATAAACGATCGAAATTTAATATTAAAAACAAATTAGTAATATATAAAACACTTATCCTAATCCATTAAAATGCTTCTCGATTAGTTTATTGATTTTTCTTGATTGAAAAATATCGTTTTTTCTAAATGAATTCGTTTTACTTGTTAAATGTGCGTGGATGTTAACTTGTTTAGTCTTTTTTCGTTAATTTTTATATTTACCTTTCTCAACCGTGTAATTCGTCATCACAATCATTTTTTTCGTTTATATGAACAAAATTAATCGTGTACAGAGAGCAATGGAATGATCTGTACTTGGAATTTTGACCGAATTCGTTCGGAAACCATAAAGCATAAATCCAAAAAGGAAGGACATTACAAAGATGACAGTCAGCCTAAAATGGAACTGAGCTCATCGCGTGATTCGTCGGGGTGGTTTGGCCGCAATTACAACCAAGTGGATTATTCTAGATTAAAATAAATGAAGTGTAGATAGGTAACCGTTAAGGAGGGCAGATGACTTCAGACAGCGGATGGGTTTTACTTTGTTGCGATTAAGCTCGGATAGAACGGAATGGAAGAAAACGTTCCAATTATACGGTGTTCATGACGATGTCTGTTATTATTTACAGGTATCCGGTATGTAATGCTTATATGTTATATAATATTGTTAGTATATTTATGGGTGAGAGGCTTTCGGACGGGGATATTAGGCGAAATGAAGACTTTATTTATTTATATTTTTAAATTACATTTACCAAATCGTAGCGGAATATCAGCGTTCATTCACCCTACTTTAATTTCCCGATTTATTTTCTCATTAACTACTTGTATTATGTTTACCCCATGTATATGTCAAAAAGTCCCGGTGACATACTTCCCGTTATCGTATTTTGTTATTCGTGTATTTATTATATTTGAGAGAAACTACGTTTTATTTATTATATTTTTAATTAACTGCGGTGTTTTTGTTTATAGATTATTAAAATACGTTTGCCGTTTACGTTAATAGAATATCTCGTTTATCGAACAGAGCTATATGTCCGGGAATACATTTCTGAATAAAATTCTGCTAAGATTAATTCAGAATACAAGTATATAAGTAATTTATATAAAAATTTATTAACATCTTGTTTCTTATTATGTTTAAATTTATATTATTTAAATTTGTTTTTTTTTTTTGTATGTACGTACGAATATATATATCTCTCTCTGTTATATATATATATATAAACGACAGTATTTTTATTTATTATCGTCGATAACGTTATAGTGAAATGTATACGCGCGATGCATATTAAACAAATAAAAACTATTTTATATATATATATATATATATATATATATATATATTACAGAAACAAAATAATCGGTTACAACAATAAACGTTTGTTTAAAACAAATGGTTTTACGTCTGTCAATTTTCCTGCACTATTTATTTGCGATTGTTCGTGTGTTACGACCCGTCAGTATGTTCATATTACTAATTCGTACATTTGCTGTTGATATGCGTTTTTGTCAGTGTGGCTCAACGTAAAATACAAAACTTGTTGATTTTTCATCTAGTTATGAAGTGTCGTTTGTTTTTTGTATTTTTACTGGTAATTACGGTTATTCAAACAGTTTATTGGATTTGGCAAAATCGATCGTAAGTTTTAGATTTTATTAATATTAAAATTATTATAATTTTAGATCGTATCATCGTAAAATTATTTTTGCTTATAATTGATCCGTGTTCATTCTAAAGTTTTTCCTCGACAATTCTAGGCATCGAAGTCTATGAATGAGTTTAGTAATAAAATGTAATTTCCGTCGGCGAAGTTAATTTCGCTGTATACCATGTAACTAAAGTTATACAAAATTCCAAGAATTCATATATACATATATATACACCCTTGTGTTCTCGGTATTTCTCTACGCATCAACGTGTTGGAAGCTAAACAAAACACAGGTATCCAGAGTGTCGACGCTTTTGAAATATACTGCTGGAGGCAAATGTCGCAAACGAATCTGGCAATTTTAAAAGAAGCTAATGTGGATATCCAATTACGGCACGTAGTGGAAAAACATATAGCCACCGTTTTTGTCCATATTATGCGACGAGACAGCCTAGACAAACTAATCATAGTAGGAATGACGGAAGGCTGCAGACAAAGAGGAAGACCACCAACGCGGTACATGACCAAAATCAAAACTAACACTGATATCACTTCGCTGCAAAAGATTATTAGACGCACCGAGGATCCGGATACACGGCGGTCAATTATACGCAAAAATTATAATTCATAATTTCACGACGCTCGAAACGAGCACACACGATTATGTTAGAAGTTACCCACGGCTTCGCCTGTGTAATTATTTTTTTTAATACCACATCGCTATCTCTTTCTTTTCACAGGTTTATATATTAGTATAGTACGTATGTATATATATATATATATATATATATATATATATATATATATATATATATATATATATATATGTATATATATCTGCCAGGTATTTCGGCCACGCCCCTAACGAAGTTAGTATAGTATATGTATATATATGTATATCCGTCCATTAAAAATTTAAATTATTGTAATTTCTGTCCTATTTGTGATATCAATGTGAAACAAAGCCTAGAAAGAATCCGATAATATAAGCTATAAGATATTCGAATTTCATTGCTTTAATAGTTTTTAAAGTTAAATTGGAACAGGGAAAAAGTTGAAAAAAGTATATTTTCTGTTTATGTGAAAAAAAAATAACCCAATGCAGTGATTATAATGAAGATATTCGCAAATCACAGACAGAAACTACAGTTTTATATATTATATATATATATACATGAGTATATTATTGATGTGAGCAGAAGTGAAAGTAAGAATTCTAGGAACTGATAATATCTTTGAATGATTTATCCTATAAACTTTTATGGTCTTTTCGAGAAAGTGGCTTATTTCCTAATTATCAACTCCCTCTAAAAACATCAATTTCAATTTTGGGGATAAGATTAGTTTCGTATATTAATTTAAATTTTTTCTAGTAAATAAATCCTGATTTTTGAGACGATTATGCAAATTTTGTATTTTTAACCACGATCTAAAAAAAATTGTAATGTGTTCTAACTGAATCCAGACCATTCAATTATCTTAAATATAAAAGGGAAAAAATATCAGACTATCCGCTACTATAATATCGCAGAAAAACCGCGACTTTCCATTTTGACACTTTTCAACTCCATACCCACACGCTACAGTTACATCTGGTAGCGCAGCTTACACTTTATATACACTATATAGCATAAAGTTACCAAGAAACAAATTGTTTTGTCGGCTTTAATATGATATTTGAACCTTTTGAATGGGTTAAAAATACTCTTAAATAGCAATTTTACAAAATTTAATCGTTTTTAATAGTCTTCAACCCTTAATTCCATTTCTCAGTGAATTTTGAACAAAATTGGCCAAAATATGTTCGGAATGATCTATGCGTCTCCTAGTTCGTAAAACCCCATCATTAAAAAAAAGTTATAATACAAATGGGTAAAATTCCCTTATTCGGGGCGAATTTACAATAGGAAGGGTTGGTCCGGGGATGATGTAACCGTGCTGAAAAGTTATGACAAATTCCAGTCTACATCTTCAGCAAATTTCAGCCCCGATTCCTGGTAAATTTAAAAGCTTCAATTAAATTCGCATTTGGTTAATGAAATGCTACCATCAACGCGTTTAAAAGTGGAGTTTTTCCGGCGCGGAGGTAAGAGATACGGGGATAATTGTGATTAGGAAAAATGCTCCCCAATGTGTCATATATGGGATACGGCATTTAACTCGAGCATATCTAAAATCAAAGTCACTATATTCTGTGATCAATGCACCATGGTATATTAAAAATAAAATGAAATAAAGAAAATAGTTAGAATAAATTACAAATGATAAGTGTATTGCAGGTATTATACTTGCACACGTTAAAGTGACTTATATTGTTGTCCGTATTCAGATACCATGAGTCATATACACAATTCAGCGAGATTCTTTACATTATTTGTATCTATCTTGTGCGACTTACAATAGCTGCTACGTTAACAAACCTGTTATATCTTGAATATAATCAATAAAGCGAGTTTGATGACCGGACTTATATATATATATATATATATATATATATAATTATTTAATAATAGTAGTTAGAAATCTAAGCGTATGTTTGAATATTCATATATATATATATATATATATATATATATATATATATATATATATATATATATATATAAAACATGAATTTTAATTTTTAACAGAATTATGTATTTTTTATGAAACAGTCCTATTGTTTACACGTTTTTATGTTGTAGTTTCCTAAATGAGTAAACGTACTTTCCGTATTTGCTAACAGGTATCCAAAACGTTATATCAGATTTGTGTACGTCGAAGTAGGTGGCTTCGAGGATCAAAGAAACGAAACATTGATCGTAAATCCTCTATCCGCTAGCTATATCACTCATGCGATTTATGCTTTTGCTATTTTGGATAGATCAACGTACGAAGGAATTATAATAAACAATGAAGGAATTATATTAAAAACAGAAGGTGTAATGTCGAATATTGCGATCGAATTAATTTTTCTAATCCGTAACAACTCTGTAAACATTTCAACATATAATATAAGAATGAAATTTTTGCATTGACGCTCAAATATTTTGACATATACTTATTAACTAGTAAAAGGAAAAAATCATAGAATGACATTGCATTTTGATACATTGTAAGAACTTTTCGTGATTTAAGAAAAAAAATTTCGGTGATATTAAGATTCGTGTTCAATGCCTTCTAGATGGTTTTGATAATTGTTAAATTTTTCATATATTTTTTTCGTTTTAATTACACGTTTATTACAATTTAAATAATTTTTAAAGAAGTTGCCTGTTTTAATGTATTTTCTGAATAAGATAGTTTTTTCATCTCTAGGCCATGCTAATGTATTTTCTTAGTAGGATAGTTTTTAAATTATGTTGACCGCAGTTAGATTAAACACAAATAGGATTAAAAAAAAAAATACAAACGTGACTGAACTAAAAGTATGTACGGTGTTTTTAGTTTGAAAAGATAAAATATGTTTGTATATGCCGAATTTCAACCGTTCATTTTTCTTTCAGTCGTAATGAAATAGTCCATTCTTGTACCCATCAAAATCTGCTTTTATAAAATTAAACATGTTTATTTTACATTGATTATTTCTTTTTGCAGCATATTGTCTCCAGTAGATGGCGAGCATCTATTTGGCTTATGTACTATTAGATAGTGTCCGCAATAAGGTTCTTTCCATTTTTTAAATTCTCCAAAGATGTTTTCCTTATACTTCACATTCCATCCTTCATGTAATGTTTCCTTCGATCACTTTTTATTTTAAACGTATATCTCGATATATTCTTTAATTAGTTTAATTAATATAATTACAATTATTTATACACATATATCTTAATTTACGCGTTTTGGCACATTTACTCCTCTCCCATTTTCACTCTAATTTGTTCATATTTCCACTTTCATTTCTTCTTCTCAATCGCACGTACATTCTTATTTTACTCATATTTTTATTTTACGTAATTTGTGTAGCGGTATTTCGATCGTATTCTTTTTTTTTTCCAGATTTATTTATTTCCTTCGTTATGAAAATTTTTCTGCTCCGCTTTATATAACCTTTCACATAACCTGTTTAATTTCGTCCACGACAGTTCCATCTCTTAGCCAGCTTTTGTTTTTTTTTGCCTCATATGTTTCGCCTGTGGTATTTCATTAGACAATCTATTTAACATTCTCGTTAAAGTATACTCGTCCATTTACCCTCCGTATTTTGTCTTCTTTATCGATATTTTATATTTTCGCGTCGTTCTGAGCATACAGATATAACTTTTTCGTTACACGTATGCTAAATAAAAAATAATGTTTTATTTATCCGATTGTTCCGTTAATTATATACTATATAAAAAGAAACCTCAATTTACGACATTCCACATTTAAATTAAATTCCAATTAAATTTATTTTGTACTAACGTTTTCGGAACATATTTCTTTTTGATTTCGCTTTTACACAATATTTCTCATTTGTTTATCGTTTTGTTTTTATTATTAGAAACCTTTCAGAAAGTTTTGAAATTTAAGAAATATGGTGTTAAAGTTATACTAGGACTTGGCGGCTGGGATGATTCGGAAATGGATTATCGAATTATGCTTAACGATAAGGAAAAACGAGCAAAATTTGCCGTAAATGTGGCGAATTTTCTCATTGAACATGGATTTCACGGCTTGGATGTTGATCTGGAATATCCGTGTTGTTGGAAGGTTATATATATATATATATATATAAAAAATGAATTATTGAAATTCGTTTCTATTTCCTTGCATCTTTAATAAATATCTGTATGACAATTTTCTTTGTGCATAATAAGGACATTAATTTTTAATACGTTATTTTACTAAAATGGCGAATGCCATCATCATTATTCATTCACTCGTTATCCTGATATGGAGTATCATACATAAGGAGTATTAAGGTGGCTGATAAAACCGATTTTAACGGCATGTTTATTTTTACAGTTTTGTCAGCGATCACATACTAATGTTCATAGCGAAATCGTCTAACAATCGTATGATCTTTTATAAAGTAATTGTTTCAAAGTCATAAAGGAACGTTAACTTATACATTAGCAGTTTTTTTTTTTTTGTAATAGGATGTGTTTGTCATTGAAGATCCGTGTTATATTCACAACCAAACAGAGTACCTGCTCTTTAGTTAGCCTTCATAGTATTTTACCACTAGACATTAAAACTCCTTGTCTTAAAATGTGTCTAGTCGACAATTGTGTTGAAAGAACACATTACTAAGAAAAATAATGAACTATAGCTGAGTTTAATAAAATACATTGTCTCTCGGACAGAAACTCCGAACTCTCTTCGAAGTATAAACCATTATTGCATAACATCGCACCTGTCGCCTCTGCTTCAATTATAACAGCATGGAGGTAATCGACTAATCTTTCTCAATCCTGCTGTAGATTTTAATTAGACATTTAAAATAGTTTGGAGTGTCATCAATGAATAGTCGCTCTACACGTGGTAATATTTCTATCGCTTAGGTCAGATTGCATTTATAATTTTAAAGGGAAAAAAATTAACACATTCCTTTGTATCAATCTGTTAGGACATCAACATTGTAATAAGCATACGTGATTATGAGTATTTCTTCAAGATTTTTTTAAGGATATCATTGTTCAAGATGTAATCAGTTGCACATTCTACACTTTCTATATCTCTAGCAATTCCTACTTAATTTTTAATTACTAGGTCCATCGTACTAATGGTGAGTCCACGTGTCTTTATAGATGGTTTTAACTTCAAATGATCTATTGTTTTGGCGAAACTGAAACAAATAGTTACCGTTGTTTATTGCCTTTTAGTTCATATATACGGATAACATTTATACAAACATTCTCTACTCGGACATTGAAGTCAGCAAGTATAAACACAGGTTTTTTTGTATGTGTAGCACATTGTTTACAAGAATATAAAAAAATCTTCTGCATTGATCTGATATAATAAAATCATAATAATACCGTTTCATGGTTATACTACGAATTCATACTGGTATTTAGACGGTACTCGTGTTTTCGTATGATTTGCAAAAATACGTGTATTTATGAACAGTCCTTAAGACGCAATCTTCAAGTAACACGCTGTTAGACTAATTAGTCTAATAATAATAATAATAATAATAATTTCTTGAATTTCACTCGTCTTGAAATTTTTCTCACCCAAAAAAGATCATTCTATTTACACTTACATGTTTGTACCTCCCACGAAAATACTCAATAATTATTCTGTTTATTTAGCTGAATTGCCAGGGAAATTGCATCCTAGATAGAATAAATTTCACCTCCTTGCTGAGGTTGCTGCGATACGAGTTCGATAAGAAAAGTCAACTATTCGGTGAAAGATTACTTTTAACAGTTGCCGTCTATCACGCTAAATACAAAATTCCGCTAAGTAAGACCAATACTGAATAAGTATATTTATTTATTGTAATGGTGTCCACACAACAGTTAAAAAGTCAATTATAGTCTACCCTTATAATTATTAAAGAGTACAATGAACAATTTAAAAATTACAAATAAAAGTACAAGTCCACACGTATTAAAGCACGCATTATTTACGACCCATTTACATCATTCTACTCCAAATATACGCAGTGTACGCACCCATATTCTTTAACAGATTAAAAATACAATATAAACTTTTACTTACATACCGGATGTACATAAATAAAAGAACAGACAAACACCTACCACAATACAGATCTTGAACAATTATTTTGTAAGTTTTGTTTTAAATATAAAATCTTATAAATTACAAAATTAAAAGTTCCATATCTTGATGATAATTACATATGTATGACCTATTTCATTTTCAAAATTGTATCCACTATTAAAGGAATTATTTTTTGATCTTTAAAATTTGTAAACGGGTATTTTCATTTTAATATAATATTATGAAAGTATACTTTTATGCTGTTACGTTGTATTTTTCATTTTTCCGTGTTTTAAAGAGTTCACATTATCCCTTAATTGAGTTCGTATAACTTGTTGTTCTATACTTATCATAATCATTATCATTTCGAACGTGCATATATATATATATATATATATATATATATATATATATATATATATATATAGGGTGACCTAAGGAAGACGGACGGTTTTGGTTTTTGAGTAAGACTACTACAACGTAAACCGCGTGCTCCACGTTTAGTGTACATTCGAGAGATTCGTTTTTTCAAGTTTCAGTTATCATGGCACCTTGTTAACGAGGAGTGCGCGTTTTGCGCGAATTTTATTTTCGGCGAGAATCGATCATGACAGTGCAAAGAGAGTTTCGAAAAGAATTCATAGTTACGCGATTAGTTTTTGTAAGGATATCTAAGAGCCGAGTTTACGAAACAGGTCCACGAGATCTGAAAACCTTAAAACTTTAATTTCTGAAGAAATTAAAAAATCCAACGACCTATCCTCGAAAATTTTGTAAAGACTGAATGGAGTGCATTGTTTCAAATGGCGGTCATCTGAATGATATTGTTTTCCGCAGATGATTGTAAGCTAATATCTCGTTTCCTATTTTTAAATAAAATTTCATTCAAAAATTTTGGACGAGTAGTTTCTGAGTTGTCAAAAAACGACAAATCTATCCGTCTTATCTGGGTCGCCCCATATATGTATGTACATATATATATTCTTATCTGGGTCGCCCCATATATGTATGTACATATATATATATATATTTGTACATATATATATATATATATATATATATATATATATATATATATATATATATATTGTATATATGTATAATATATGAATAAGTTTTTTTCTACTTAGCATTGAAATTGTTTTTTAATCATCATTATTTATCTTGTATCGCTTCGTTATTTGTAAACAGTTTACGAAGTTCGAGAAATTTCACAAATAGTCGATTATATAAATGTTATTTCCTACGAGTTTCACAATTCCAACGAAAAGATATTGCAACCACCTGCTGCATTTACAACGGACGATCTAAAGTCATCCTCAGGCATCAACGTGGTAATGCAACAATTTTTAAAGTTAAAATACATACGTATTGTCGAAATTTAACTTAAACCTTTCTTGTTTCTTTCGATTATAGTCTTGTTAATACGTTTCACCTTAAAATTCTGCAAAAAAGTTTAACTGGAAGTTTGCAATTAAATATTAAAAAAATAATTCGATTTTACAATTTAAACATTTTTGTTCGAATCGTTATTAAAATTTCATCGGCTTCGAAATTAATTTGTGATTTTTAAATTAGGAATCGAACTGAATTTTATAAAAAGTTATTTAAATGTGCGCTTACTCGTGTTAAATATATATATATTTTTTCATTTTCTTAAAAAAGCCATCAATAAAGTTATTAGAAAAAATCACTAATTTTAATATAATTACAACAAAGCTTTTCAGTAATTACGCCATTTTCGAGTGACAAATAACTGTAATATTAATGAATAAACAGTAATAAAATAAATGATTAATAATAAAAATTACAAAAAAGATTAATCTATAGCGTTTTTTTTTTGTTTTTTTTTTTAAATGGTTCCCAATCCAAACTTACTTTTTTAGGGTGAGTTTGGTGAAAGAATATTTCTATATAGGAATAGGGAATCAATGTAGTTATATGTAAATGTGTGTATGTGAATATGTATCCGTATTAGTTTCTGCAGAGCGCGACTTATAAATAGGTTGAAAAAAGAATGAATAAACGTAGTCCTTTGATCATCAGCAATGGTGCGTAAAAATAAGTTGTGCATATTAGAATTAAAACGATATATATATATATATATATATATATATATATATATATATATATATATATATATATATAATGAGGAAAAAAGCAAATTCACATCAAATCACGAATATTGGTTTAACGTAATGTTGCACCATGATATAATTAATAAAACAAAAATATAAAGAAGATATCTTACACTTTAAACACTAAAGACTAATTATATTTATAAGATGGTCTTTGAAACTAATTCGTCGTCAAATTTTATTAATGCGCGTCACACGTTTTTACTGTTTTTAAATAATAATGTTTTTTTAAATGCAATATAAAGATGTTTTTTAAAAAAACAGCAATAAAGTAACCAGTAAAAATTACTGATTATTAATAATCGTAACAAAGCTGTTCGGTAGTTACGTCATTTTCAAATTGTAAATAACTTTAATAATAATAAACTATATAATAAAATAAATTATTAGTACTATTATTAATAACAAAAATTATGTGTAAGAAATATACTAATTCTTAACATCTTCATAAACAAAATAAAATCATAACACGGTTTAATCACTAAAAGTTTACATTTTGTTTATAATTCGTAAAATCACTATTCTCCGATATATTCAACACTAACACCTTACCATTTATGTGTACTATACTCTGGAACAAAAGAAATGCTGTTCTTTTTACTATTAATTTCGTGTGATTGTTTCTAAAAGATTTAGAAAATTATTAGTTTTTTATTTAAAAAAAAAAAGAAAATCCGAATAAACGTTTCAGCGAGATTCTATGGAAACATGGTTAAAATATGGAGCTCCGCGAGAAAAACTTATAGTTGGAATGCAGTTCCATGCAAATTCTTACACATTGCGAGATAAGGGCAGACATTGTATAGGAGATCCAGCGAGCGGACCAGGCGTCCTTACAGCGCCGTCGTTTATGGAGGTATTATCAATATTTTTCTATGTTATTGCTCTTTAGACAAAATAATAACAATTTGCTGTTTAAAGAATACAAACGATGAAATTTTGCAAAAGATCAGAAAAGAAAAAGTGCTACTTGATATTGTAAAAAAAAAATTGAATATTTTGATCACATGATGAGTAACGCTGCTACTAGAGAATATATTAAAAATTCGCATTACCAAGGTTAATAATTAATTTCCTATTATTAACACTGTCTACTCTCAATAATATTTATAGCGTAAATAACGCGCGTATTAATTTACGGATAAATGGTAAAAATATTACGATTTTAACTTACAGATAGTCGACGTTATCAGTACAGGCGGTTGGGAAGTGGTTTCTACTCCATACGCGACGTTTGCTACTAAACAATTACAATGGCTTTCTTACGACGATATACCGGATGTTGCTAGAAAGGTAAATTGACATGTCTTGTAGTAATAATTTCGCGTTGCATTAACTTCTAAAATGAATTTTATTTTTGTCGATGGGTATAATTCCTGCAACTATTATTGATGATCAGTAACCGGCTGTTTTTTATATGTTTTGTTCATTCTGATAGCTACGATTCTTTGATAGAAAACTTCTTAATTTTTAAACTTAGAAATGAAGAAACATATCAATTTATTTGTAATCAAACATAATATTAAAACGGAACATGAATTCAATCGAGTAAATTTATATATGAAGGTAAATCAACGTTGAACAGTTTAAAACTATACTAAATCGAAATTACATTTTACAATGTCGAAAAATGTGAAATCAACATAATGGATTAGCGTACAAATATTTTCCAGATTTAAGTGAAATACTTAAAAAACAAACATTTCACCTCCAATTATGATCACGTACAATTTATCGCTGTCCGTGGTAGCTTTAAAGCATTTTGACCTATATCAGAAACAGAAAATTATATTACATATAATTTTGCGGCGGACACCTGTTACCACATATTACAAGGGTACAATGTTGAACGGTTAGTGTTAGATTATAATATGGAAGAATTAGTAAGAAATCAATTTAACGATTTCAACAATTTAACTATAAAAGAAATAAACAACGGAAAAAATTATAATTTCTTATATTGGTAAAATAATAACGTTTATTTAAAACTTTTAAAAATATTACAATTAACAGTATATTAAAAATGAATTACTAAATGTTGGGTTAACATGTTCTATTACTATATATTAAGATTAGCATAATTGGATTGACTATTTAAATTTCACACTATAAAATATATTTTATTAATAAATATATTCGTTTATTTTTAAGCTGAAAATACTTAGATTATTCTTATAATGTTCGAATAATTATTTGCCAAAATAAAGTAGGAGCGACACAAATGTTTTCTGCAGTAAATTGGTTTTAATCGACGTTTAATATATATTTTTACAACTTAACCCGTTTTGAATCTTCGATTTGGAAAATTAAAAGAAAAATGGTTCTAACCCTTGGAGATCGATTTTAGCTTTAGATTCTACAAGTATTAATGACTGTGAATCATTAGGTATATCTGAAAGATATTCCGGATGATTCATTTTTTTCTTTTAATTATTTGCCGTGTTCGGAAAGATAGTAATTATAACCTCTGCAATTTGCCACGACGAAAGAAATAAGTTGGTTTGATTTTTACAGCTGTTAAGTTTTTTTCTATTTTTTTTTTTTTAATGCATTGTGGTCGTAAGTTACAATATTACTTTGTACGACCAAAAGTTCTGATAGCGCGCTGGATTAAATGCCTATATAAATGTATAAAGTAGATGATTTAATTTGAAGATTTCCAAATTATTTGAGATTTTTTATAAATTGACAAAAAAATATCGAGAGTGGATTTGTTCTTCCACTCGTTACGTTAATTACAGATTTAACCGGAAATCCTCGTAACGCTGATAATTTCGTTTGAAAATTTTTCTATATTACACGGAAATATTGAATAATTGAAACGTGTAACATTTGTAACTTTTATCAGGTAAAGCTTTTCGCAGTATACAATAGCAATCAGGTGTAGTAGGTTGAATCGTTACACTAATGAGCGTTGCTTTTAGCTCAAATTTAGTAGTCTGTAAGTTTTTACCTCTTTGAACAACATTTTTTGGAGGGGCTGAAAATTTATTATTAATTAAATACCTAAACCCGCAAAAAGAAAAATGCGTTCTAGATGATCAAACGTGTCCTAATTAAAATATTGTTTAATTGTTTAAGTCAACTTAATACGTAAAAAAGATAATTATGGTATATACAAAGTATACAATAAGCATATGTGATTAGTAAATTACGAGGAAATTATTTATGAAAACGATTTTAATCGATAACATTGGGTATGAAAGCTTGAAACATATGATTTTTTGCATTAGTGCGAGCGAAGCTTTGTGATCTGTGTTATTTGCATCGGTTGTTTCATTATGTTTGTCCGTGCGATCATTATCATCATGATCGCTGTTTACACAGATAAAATCATCTGTTTGTATTATTAAATTGCGGAAGTTTTGTTTCGCTCGTGTATAGCGGTGCAAAATAAGAAAGTCGTTTAATTAACTAACTGTCAGACATTGCCTACCTGTCTACATTACGTATAGTGCTACTTTTATTCGTAGATAACGAAATTGACTTACTTTCGCCTAGAAAAACGAAACACATACGACAACGCCCGTCAACAAACCCATATGGAACGAACAGAACGTCAAGTTAACGGACAAATTCTTACAGTAATACACTGTTAATTATAAAGAATAGTTCATCAGATGAAGAGTTCACGATTGTTGCCTTACATTTAATGGAAGAAGGGGAACGGAGAAAGGAAGCATAAATTTTTTAATTCGTGACATATATCGCAGCAAGAGGAGAGAATGACTTCATCACATATTCCTGGTTTTATTCAAAGATGAAGCTGAATTTTTTCTTTATTTTCGTACGTCTTCAAAAAAAAAAAAAAAAGTATTATGGATTTTGGTTTATTACCGTTTTCGGGAAAATATTGTACATTCACAGATATCATCAGTCCGGAAGAATGCTTTCAAAAAATGACTCGAGAGTAGATTCATCAGAATCGTCGTACCAAAAATTCATACTCCCGGCTGATTATCGACATTGCACAATTATCAAAAAATAGACACCGAAACCCGAAAATAATACTGACTAAGTGAATGCAACACGCGTGTATAGAAATTGACCGCTTAATAAGAGGAACAGCTACGATCGGTGATTTTAATATTTCGAGCAGCGATATGGCTGTTCCGCAGCTGACCGTTCATAATGGGTTACCTTTCATTAACCTTCCTTTTGAAAACGATTTATCCGCAGTCATCAGTTGTTGTGTTGTCCGTTCATAATGTGTTTCCTCCCTAAGGTATATACTTTTTATGATTTCTGTTCTCAATTGGTATGTTCTTATCGCTGATACCGCCGTCTATAGAAATAGCTGGTGTCCGACGTTCGGGTGGAAACGAACGAACCATTTTTCCTCCATTGTTGTAGTCGTGTGTAAGTAAATATGAGCAAAAAAAAAAAAAGCAGAAACCAGTTGGTATTAACAATTACCGTGTCACAATATATTTAATAAACACAGTTTGGTAATTTCATTGGCTAGAGCGCTAATTTACACACACACATATGTATATATATACATATATATATATATATATATATATATATATATATATACACATATATAAAATATTGCTCTTTACTTGTGATAGATGAGGACTTCTTTGTTTGCAGTCATTTATAACTCTTATGATACAGGAGACAAATGTAATATGTCGTTTAGAAATCGCATAGATGAAGCCCTAATTTACATACATACATACATATATATATATATATATATAACACATTGCTCTTTATTTGTGGTATATGAGGGCTTCTTTGGTTGCAATCATTTATAACTCCTATGATACAGAAGACAAATATAATATATCGTTTAGAAATCGCATAGATGATACCCGGTTATTGTTTATTTTTTTCTGCGAAAAGTTATTTTCATATATTTCGTCACCAGTTTTCATTCGCTCCTTTCGATAGTAGGTTGATATTTTCTAATTTTCTAACTGTTCTATCTTCGGCCGAATGCCGATCTTTTTAAGGTAGGCAGTCACCACGTCGTGTCTGCATCCATTTTCTACTCATTGTTTTTCGTATGAGTTCTGATGCATGGTAGAGTTGATGCGCTTATTATCACCATTCCTTCGTTCGACATGTGGTTTGTCAATTTCATTCAAATAATTCTTCGATTCTTAACCTATTTCCTTATAATAACACCCTTTTAGATAGTTTTCGATATGAACCGTTTGTATTTTTCCAAGACGTAGATGAGATTTTATCATCAAGAATTGCACCCTTACGATCCTCTTTCTAAATAGTTAAATTTTACTGTGTGCACGTTAATCTCGTATAGCGGAATATTCCTTTCATCGTTGTTTAAGTTGTAGAATTTCTAATAATAATAATAATAAAAATTAAAAAAATACGCTGAGACCAAAATCCGTATGCATATTTTCTAAATAATATTCTAAAACATCTTAGAGGTCATTTGAATTTTTACTAACTAGTACGCAATTATCTGCGCATAACTAAGATCTATATTAAGTCAGATTCTATATAATCCCACATCATATCGTAACTTTATTCATCTACCTGTCGATGTCACGAGTGTAAAAATTAAACGGTGCGATTGACTTCGGTGTTTAAATCGAACAACTGCGTTAATTTTAGCATTAAATATAATAACATTTTTAGTTTGCTCGTGGAGTTTCATTAAACATAGCATCTTCGATGAATATCCGACAGTTTTCAGTTTCATAACCCTTCTTTGGTGAAACATTCAAAAGTTGTTTTTTAATAAATAAAAGCAAAGCGTAAATTAATTTTCTGCATTTTTTTCGACCAATTTACGCGTCATAAAAATGATATTCTACGTGTTAGAATCCACACTAATCTTCAGATTTATTTATTTATTACACGACCGCGATGCCAATTTGGCTTAGTCACGGTATTCGTGGAGTACAATCTGAGATTTAGATTATATTATATCCAATACGCTTCTCATAGCACGATTAACATAATTAACGAACGACCCGATAGTTAGATAAGTTCAAAATCGTTTCCGTCATTAATAATTAATTCATCATCAATAACCATTTAACTTATATTTTGAACGCGCATCAACATTATAGGGTCATTCAAAAACAAGAAACGATAAAAAATGTATCGGGAACGTCTAATGCGTAGAATTTACAAAAAACTTGAGAATGTAATTTTAAAACACTTCAAACACGTACCGTAGCTACCCAGTTAATACTTGACTTATACAAAATGTTAACTTTAAATAATTTCTCTAATTTAATTTTTTCTCTAATATCTTTTAATAATTTATACGTTAATCTATCATTACTTTGACTGTTCCACATGTCTTGTCATTTAAAATTATTGCTGCAATGGAACACTTTTAAAATTCGTACTGTTAACAGTATTATTTTCAATTTACATTAAATTGATCTGATAGTAAGTTATAAACGGTAATCTGAACATTTTAAATTCTCTTAACAACGCAGCTTGATACATACTTAAATCAGCCGGTAGGTTCTACATAGAGAGCCAACACTCAGCAGCAAATTTTTCGTGAGCTTTTAGAATTTTATTCATAGCAGAAACGCTTGCGTTATATATATATATATATATATATATATATATATATATATATATATATATATATATATATATTACGAGGCCCCTATTAGGCTTATCGCGTACAGACTTCGTTGTTTTGTTCTAAGAACCTCGCATAAATTTTTATTTAAAATATGCAAATATATACATACACATGTATACATATATACGTACAGGATACAAACAAAAATTAATTATAATAATATTGTTTTATTTTTCTGTACATACACATTTTCCCATATATACATAAGATAGAAAAAAATTTAAAATATATACATATATATAATAATTATATCTTTAACATCTTTTAATAATTAACGAATTTTATTTATTTTAACATTAATTAAGGATATTACTATTTCGAACTAACCTGGCGCGTGACTCCTTCTATTTTTTCTCGTTTTTAAGCCACAACTTCTACTAACTTCTTCCCATTTTCAACTTTTTCAACTGCCTTCATCGTCTTCAGATTTTTAACTAACTTCTTTCTAAATTCATTTCTTCCGAAACCAAAACTCTCTTTTCTTCCATCTTTTAGCAACTCCCCCATTCTACCAACTGTTACGATGTCAACCGATTTCACACGACCCCGTGACCATAGAGGCGCGCGTTGTTACTTTATTATTATTATTGCATGAATGCAACTGACGTGTCACAAACCAGTTTTTTGTTACAATAATAATAGTAATAAAACTAATAGGCGTTACTTTTAATTAAATATAAATAATCATTCAATTATTTACTTTGTTTGCTTCGGCGTGACATACGACGACCGTCGTAATGTATATTATATATATATATAATTAACAAAACAAAATAAAAACCATGTTAATCACTATAAAATTTATTTTTATGTATGCAAAGCTTTTCAACTATAAAGTCATTTTAAAACAAATACAAATATATATTATAAACAAAATAAAATCATAACACAGTTGAATCACTATAAAAGTTTTTTATTACAAAGCTTTTTGACAGTTACGTCATTATCAAGTATACACAATAAATCAGATACCAGATAGTAACATATAATTTATTTACTTTATCGATTACGCAAGCTATATATGCTTATTAAATCTGAATTTGCAGTCTATGATTACTCCTAAGTATTTATAGTACTTAACAATAGGTTTACCACAAAATATTTTTTTTTTTTATTGTCATATCCTAGTTTACTTTATGGTTGTTTACCATCATAACTGTCTTATCAATAGAGAATTCAAGACCACACGATTCGGAAAGATGTATATATATTTATTAGCTTAAGTCTTTCTTGGAAAGCTTTAGTAAAAAATTTACCCACAGTACTCAGCAACGCTTTATCTATATAATTTGTACAATATAATAATAGGCGAAGTATGTGACGGAAATGGATTTTGCCGGTGTGATGATATGGTCGATTGAGAAAGATTATTTAGCAGACGGACCTTGCGGCAGATATCCTCTTCTATCGACGATACATCGAGTTCTTAATGGATTTCGTGGAGATGTTTCAAGTTGCACCGAACGGTATACTGTGACTAAAGAATCGATTTGTAAGACTTTTAATCATTTTAAAAATATTTTTTCATGAATAAAACTAAATAAATTAGTATTAATTTTTAATTGAACGCTATAATCGTGTGAAAACTAGATGTGCGGAAGGGGTTCTAGAGACACGTCAAGTCGAATAAGGTAGGAGTACCATGGGGATATTGCGCATAACTTTTATAAAATCAATGTCGAATTCTTTATTTACTGATATTAGTGTCCCGTTAATTATTCGCATTGCTGCTTTCAACTAGACATCTATTTTTTCAATGCGTGTACTTTTTAGTCAGCTGCTGAGTAGACAAGCGCAATAGTTATGATTCTCAGTACCTTGCTGTTCCTACATTCGGTGCCGGTAAGTGTCGTTGCCAAGTTCACCACCCGTGTCTTAACTTTCTGTACCAACTTCTCAATATGCGGTTTACTCTCCAACGCCCAGCGTTGTCATATGGCAAATCCGGGAATGGAATGCGTTTACGTATTTACTATTACTTGCGTTTAACGTTAATTGTACTCTGAGTTATTCAATTTTTATTTTCTTGCGGTTAATCTTATTGTGTTGTTTAGTCAAAGTTGAATATTTTTTTGACAGAAACTATAACTCGGCAATCGTAAGTATGATAACTTTATTATTGTTTATGTAAAAGTTCTAAAATGTTAAAGGTATATTTTATACACTTAGAACTACATATTACAAAAAAAAAAACCAACTGTTAAAATTAGAGTTATCTGAACTCACGTACTGATGTCTAAATGGCAGCGCTGGGGTATAACGAGTTCCTTTAAGACGTCCGTTTAGGTATTTTGCGTTTAGTTGCTAAAAATTATGTATTAGAATAATTATAAAACAACAGTTTACATATTTTTTAAAAGCGCGTTCACGATTTCTTTCCAGAAATTTTGTATAACCTTTCTTTATACAGTTTGAAATTACATGAAATATTGTATGTATTAGAAGAAAATGTGGAACAAGATATTTCAGATATATTTATTGTTCCTTCTGAAGTATCTGAATTAAGCGACCAGGGTTTCTGGTGATGAAGACGAAAGTGATTTAGTAGATAATCCGAGTGGAATGCAAACTTATATTATTAGCCTTAATAAAATTATATAATTTACGCGCATCCAAGGAGGTATGTTCCACAATAAGCTTTTCAAGTTGTATTGGCAGCGTATCCCTTGCCGATAAAAGTTCAGACATAAAGCTATCTCTATTTTTGTATTTTGGACAGGACTAGATCTGATGTTCGATGCTATCTTCGATATTACATGTCTCACAAGCTCCCATTTTGATGATACCTAATTTGGCAAAATGATTAGGTGAACAGTTATGACCATTCTTAGTCTAACCAACACAGAGACAAAATCTTTATGGAGGAGATCCCCATGTTTAAACCAGAGCCCTTTTGGAATTGTCTTTTGAATAGTGGTATATTTTTTACCTTTTAACAAGCTTTGAAATTCGAAATATGATTGAAAAGAACGGTGTACTACATTTCCTTAACCTTCGGTATTAATTGTCCCCACTGCAGTTTAACGTGCTTCTCAATAACCGGAATTAGATCCGATCGACTAATCGCATTCGCTATCCGAATTCCACGGACGCCACAGTGGGCAGGGACCCACTTAAACATCACCTTAGTTACACGCTTGTGAAGTTGCCAAATGCCAAAATTCACATTATAACACTATCGAACAACAAAGTATTAAAATTTTAAAAATTTTGGAAAAAAAATTGTTCTGGGTGTTGAACGGTTAATCTAATAAATTTTGAATGCGCGTTAAAATTAACCTTATCGTTCTAAAAATGTAACGTTAAGTTCTGACTTTCCATCTACGTCTTAAGACGGAATAATGATGTTTCTGTTTTATGCAAATTTAAATATAATTTCCACCAATGAAAGTACCTATCTAAAAATTTCGAAGTATTTCGTTATTACTTTTATATATTCATTTACGGACTTACCATCATACGCAAGTGCAACATCAGTACACTGAAACTTCTTATATTCAGTTGTGTGCATATCACTGAAAACGTTACTGTCTTTAGGTGTACTTAATCAAACTACTTTTTGCATCATATTGTGTTGAAATATTCTACCGAATTTCTATATTATCTGTTTTTCAAAGTTCAGTGTCAAGTTCCCGTGTAGTCAGAAAGAATCCAGTTCGTTCTTTTACTAGTAAATTTAAATTCACTCTTTTTAATTAGAGAAGAACTAAATTGCAATATGACAGGCGAGAAATCTGATGGAAATCAAAAATTGAATTTATTATATACAGTTTATTAGGAAATTTTCTGCTTATAAAAACCCATAGAAAATATTTGTAAATTATTTAGGAAAGTTACATAAATTAATACACAATTTATTTAAAATAACTTTGTAAATCGGTCAATTTCACATAAAACATCAATACAATGCTGGTTTTTAATACGATAAATATAACAGAAAAAAAAAATTTTTTTCTTAATTTAATTAAAAATTATTAAAAAGAAAACAAAGATGAATGATATTAAAGCTTATGATTAAGATCTAGTTAAAAAATATATTTAAAAAATGAAACTGCCCAATATTGGTATTTAAAAAGGTGAAATGTTTAAAGATTTTCCAATTTGAGTGTACGGATTTTTATTGGACAAGTTGATTTTGAGCTTGAAGACTAACTTTTAATATAAGTAATATTTGCGTACATTGAAAGGAAGAATATAAGGTACTGGCTAAAATTTGGCAATAATTGTACTAGGCAGAAATTGGAAAATTATAAACCGAACAAAATATAACACAGTTTAATCACTAGTAAGTTTTTTATTGCGCAAAGCTTTTCGACAATTACGTCATTTTCAAGCGTACACAATAAACATTTACTAGTGATTAAACTGTGTTATATTTTGTTTAGTTTATAATTTATAAAATCACTACTCTCCAATATATTCAACAGAAATTGGAAAAGCCTACGGTAAATTTAAATTACTATCTGTGTACGATTGTATCTTTCTTTATTCAGGATGTCATTCATTAGTTCGATTTACTGAAATTATAATAAAAAAATTTTAAAATAAGGAATATTCACTCACTTAATAAATCAACGATGATGATTTAATTGATCTAATGATTTTTTTAAAACATGTTTCATGTCTGTAATTAGAAATTACTCGCTTGAATTATTTAAAAATATTTGTTATAAATATTTATCAACTGATGAATTCAAGTTTTATGAATGAAATTATTCGTTCGAACAGATAAATATAAATTCGAGAACAAATTCTGTCACATTTATTATATTCTTAGAAATGTATTCAAAAATATTTTAAGCGAACATTTGATTTAATATATTCTATAAGGAACATTATTAAAACATGATTTAGACAATTTCATGCAATGTAGAAAATCATCCTATATCTTGTTCAGCATTGGTGATCGTACGCAGTTATTACGACTGCAAAAAAAAATCATGTATATAAACATATATATATATATATATACAGATGCATGTTTGTATACATATATCATAGTGTAATTATTTGAATGTTCGATGTAAAATTACTTTAAGTTGTGTATTCCCAAACAAGTTTTCGATAACGCATGTATTTGTAATAGTTTTAAAAATTTGTTATACGCGTAAAAATAATCAAAAAAACTAACAAGGTTATAATTAAGAATAACCTTTTTTTTTTTCTACGTGTTGATTAAATTTTCCCCATAGTAATATT
Organism: Coronaproctus castanopsis; assembly: GCA_032883995.1. Classification (NCBI taxonomy): domain Eukaryota; kingdom Metazoa; phylum Arthropoda; class Insecta; order Hemiptera; family Monophlebidae; genus Coronaproctus; species Coronaproctus castanopsis. Next base: position 62,778,721 of record CM065052.1, on the reverse strand, counting down.
CTAGAAATGTAACGTTAATAAATTCGTTTTCAAATGTATTTTCAAAAATGAAAATGTGTAAACTATTGATATGATTTTAATGTAACTTTGAATTATTTGAAATCGTGGATATCACCGATAACACGTATCACATAATTATTAGTTCTGACGTATTGTATCAGTAATGTCAAGAATGGTTAAGAAAACCATACGTTTGATGTTACTATCTTTCTATACACGATATAAAAATACACAAATATTACCTCTTTTTCTTTTTTTTTTAGCGTAATTTCGAAAACCATTCCTCTATTTCTTTCAAATTAATTTCATCACAATCTTCACTGTATAATACGGATTCCGCGAAACTCACGTTTATCGGTTTACACTGTGAAAAATCGAATGGAGTATTGATATCCCCTAAAATCGAAATACTCGCAGAACTGTCGACAGCATCCAGCTGTTTAGTTTTTGTTTGCCTTAATATGTCCCTATATGAAAATACACATTTTTCAATCAAATTCCTGTCAATTAAATAACGTCATAAGATTATTAACAATTTATTAAAAGAACGTACAGTTCCTTTTGCAACAAATGTTGTACCGGAACTTTAGTTTTGGCCAATGATCCATCTTGTTTATTACATAATATCAAGAGCTGACGACAGTTTGATTTTATAGAAGTATCGGTTAGTATAACATATAGATACCTAAAATAAAAAGTAAAGAAATTATTTTTGCAATAAATGTAATATTTACTACACGGTCGTTCGTCATAAAAGTTAACATACCGAATTTTTTTATGTTACTGAAAAAACATTTAATATTATAATAGTTCGACGCCGATTAAATATATAAACAATTGGTATTTGTGACCTTTGGTATGTAATGTGGTAATGATAATCCCGGAAGAACTACATATAATTTTTTTTTCCAAAATCGTTTAATTCCGACTACATCAATTGTTTAATCTATTTTCGATCTTTCCCAGATTGATTGTGACTAATCTTGATTTGTCATTATAGGTTTCTATATTTCTTCACTATGGTTCATTTTAATGAACTGATATTTTATAGATTGAATCTGATATTATATTCATATGCTAAACTTTCTCTTATGTAACAAGTTTACTAATCTTACTGTATATCGACGTCTTAATGGTTTTTTCATTGTAATATTCGTACTACTATACGTCAATCATATTATAAATAATTGTAACAAATTAAAAAAATAAATACATAAACATACGCATACACTGGATGTGGTAGATATTAAAATGCACAATATAAATATGACAGTAATTGGTACATAAGACACAGTCTTAGGATATGATTAATACATATTTAAAATCACACGAGAAAAATCATTAATAGCTATTCGAAAACCTGTATCATAAATTTAATTAAAAAACTAATAATATATAAATATATAGAAGCAATCTGCGTGTGTGTAAATTCATATTCAATTGAGAATTTCATGCAGTTTACGATATCATATTATATTACTGTTCTTTCCTCCATAAGATAAAATTAGTGAGAACCGATTAAATAAACGTAAAAATCATTATTTATAATACATAATATGGTCCGCGTATGTGTACTATTTTTTTCGTGTAATGATTAAATAAACTTTTTCAATGAAAATCATATTGTCCTCTTAAACTATTATAGTTATTTATTATTTTCATAAATAATTGTATTTACTCCGCAATATCACGTATATATGTCTGGATAACGTTGGAGTCGATCAAATATATAACACCATGTGCATCAACTTTAAACTGATCAAAATATTTTTGACGTATCTTTTCATTTCCAGGTACATCGATTATACGTATGCATTTCTAGACAAAAAACACCCAAATTTAAAGTAATCTTTTCAATGATTATTTTTAAACACGTTAATAATAAATTCAATGTATTTATATACACATTACATGGTTAGACTCGTAAACTCCTGTATTTGGTCTTATGGATGAAAATGTTTCTTTCGCATTATCACATACTAAATTAGAAAAAAGCGCCGTTTTTCCTGAATTACCGAGACCAAGCAGCAGGACACTTTTTCGAGATTTTCGTATCTTCCGCCATAAATAATACACTATACAAGAAATTATTAAAAATTACATTATAAAAATTTGCAAAAGTAAATAAAAAAACTTCAAATTCCCCAGAGCAACATTAAATTACGACAAAAGATAATTTAAAACTAACCTAATGTAAGAACAAGAATAAAAACCGTAATTAGTATACTTGTTCCATTTGTTAGTAAGTTTAAATCTGAAAAAATCGAATTCATTTTCAAATTATCATTTTAATTATGTACACGAGTATGGAAAACGTCACCGGCAACTTTGATTTCAAAAAATTTACAAACCATGATTGTGACAAGTTACCGAATCGAGTGTTTTCGATCAGGGAATGAATCGATTTTAACAGGTTATAAATCATCTTTTACAAAATACTACCATTTTAAAACTAGAAGCGTATAAAAGTCAAAATTTATCACGAACAACGAAAGTAATGTGAAGTATGCATTCAGAAAACCGTAAGTAATAAACATATATAAAATGTTATGCACTTAAATAAATACTAATAAATTATGTTAAAAACCCTCTCTAATGGTAAAATTGAAAAGAAATTTTTGGATGTTTATTTTTTTCATTGAATTTTAAAAAGAACAAGTACACCGATGAATAATATGATTTATAATGCGTTACAAACATATGAAGGAAAATTTTAAGATTTTCTGTGAGTCCGGTAACGCAGCACTGATGAAGATATAAAAGTTGGTGTTTGATGTTTTTTCTTTTTAAAAATTTGACTATCTTTATTTTACGTTTATTTTAGTTTGTTATAACGTGCTTCATCACAAAATGGTAAGTAGTATTATTCGCATAAAAAAGTAATTTTTTCGTGGTAGTTATATTTTCTAATATTCATACATGTATTTATGTATATGTATTCACATTAATAAATATATTAATTTAATTATAACGGAATCAAATATTAATATCGCAAAACCAACAATTGCGGGGAATAGGATTTTTGATATAGAAATTGTTAAAATTAGTGCTATCTGTAGTTAGACTTGACATTGTTTATTCAGTTTTGGATTTTTTTGAATAGATTATGTATGTTTCGAAGCCGTTATATAACATACCTTTTAAAGTATAATATCTGAGATTTACGGTGTATTTTACTTCATTTCACTTATAAAATTGTCAGATACGTATATAAATTTTTAAAAAGTTTTTACGCGTACTTTAAAACTACAATTTTCTCTAAAAAAACGTATTTTTTAAATTTTATTTAAGGACTAAAATTGAGTATACACACAAGTGCCCAAAAATCGTGATTTTTAGAACACAATCACATTTGCATAAAAAAGATTAGTTACGAAAACATTTTTCACCTAGACGTCAAAAGTTTTCGAAAAAATTGAATTTTTGAAAACCGTGTTTCCGAATTTACGAAATCAACTAAACCAAAACAAAATACCCCTTTCCTATCGGGACTAAAATGCTTGTGATTAGAATATAGAAATTTTTCAATTAAACGATGCTTAATTGACAATTATTGTGTTTGTATTGGTTATTTTATTTATAGAAATCTCTCAAATCAGTTATACGTGTTTCTGTTGGTTCAACGATCGCTATCGGTGCCTATTGTCTATACAGTGACAATGAAGTATTCTATAAAAAAGTTGTTGTTCCAGTGTTTCATAAAATTGACCCGGAATTAAGTCATAGATTAACAATTCTGGCATTGAAATATACATTTTTTGGTGGTCGTACAAATCAGGATATGCCTATTTTGGTAACACTTTATATGTTATTATCGGCGGTTGTAATAAAAAATATTAATTTTTAAATATAGTCTATGAAAAATTTTAGGAAACTAAATTGCGTCACTTGAAGTTTCATAATCCTATAGGAATGGCAGCTGGATTTGATAAAAACGGAGAGGCAGTAAAGTCTTTAGGTAAAATTGGTTTCGGATTTATCGAAGTTGGATCAATTACGCCCAACGCTCAACCAGGGAACGAAAAACCAAGGGTTTTTCGATTAATTGAAGATAAAGCGATTATAAACAGGCGTGTATCCAATTTTAATTGCGTATATTTTATTATAACATTTTAAGCGAGTTCGTTTATACAAATAATTTATCTTAATTTTCAAACTTTAGATACGGTTTCAACAGCGATGGTCATGATGCAGTATATGAAAGATTAAAGACGTTAAAGTCGAATGATAAGATTAGTACCCGGTATATCCTCGGTGTTAATCTTGGGAAAAATAAAAATTCTGACGATGCTGCTACTGATTATTGCGAAGGCATAATAAAGTTCGCTGATGTTGCAGACTATTTCGTTATTAACATATCAAGGTATGTACGTATAAAATTAAATTTTAATATTTTCAAAGAAATATTTATTTCGCTATAACGGTATTTTTTATTAATTATAAACGAACAAAATAAAACATAATCACTAAAAGTTTTTAATCGCGAAGCTTTTCGACAGTTACGTCATTTTCAAGCGCGAACTAAATTTATTACATCTTTTTTTATATATGAAAAATCAGAAATGTTTATATAACAACAACTTAAAATTTGATATACATATTTCACTAGCCAAACATAATTTCAATTTTAGATTAATTTACAATAAATTTCATTTATACAACAGATTTTTGAAAAATTCTTCATCAAAATTGGTAAATATCTCCCAAACCTGGTTCAGGTTCTATCAAAAGTTGAATATATTGGAGAGTAGTGATTTTATTAATTAATTATAAACGAACAAAATAAAACACAATCACTAAAAGTTTTTAATCGCGAAGCTTTTCGACAGTTACGTCATTTTCAAGCGCGAACTAAATTTTTTATGTTATTTGCGCGTTATCATTTCACAAAATATTTGATCAAGTACTATGTATTCTTAGATCATTTTTTAAGTGTAATTGAATTAAAAATTAAAAAATAGAAGAACTATCCTGGATCGATAGGAAATGGAAACTTGCTGAAATTTCTAAAATAAGTGAATATCATTGATTATATTTATTTTACTATTTCCAGCATCTCGAAAGTCTGTAATATATGAGAATTATGGGCTTATTTTCTTATAAGACGATATTTGTAATATTCAAGTTAGATTTTGGTAAGTAGGATAGGAAAGTAACGACGATAAGCATTGCTATGTAGATAAACGATTTCTTCGTTTTCTAAAATGTATAATATCTCATTTTCTAAAGCTCCATGTCATCATCTGTTTTGATTGAAATGCTGTGAGATATTTTCTATTCGCACGACATTTTTTCAAAAAAGATTCAAACTGCATTCGTTATAACGTTATTTCGTTTTAAGATGAAAACGATAAGAGAACATTTATTTAATGAAATCGGAAAACTACAGCAAACGGAATCTAATTGACTTCTTAAAAACGATTAGAATGGAATATGGTAGGTGTGGCAGCTAGATTGTTTAGATACGCATTTATAAATATCAGCTATTGTTAGTACGAAATAATCTAGAAAACGGCTAAATGCCCGAAATAATAACGGCAAAATGGTGGGTTAGAATTAAATCGTAATGTATCGTATTATTTTATCTATTTTTACATTTTATATATTTTATGAACTTTATTTTTTATAATTTCGGTTTAATTTTTCGAATTTCTAGTCCTAACACGATTGGTTTGAGAGATTTACAAAAAAAGGAGCCGTTAAAATCTCTATTGTCGTCTGTAATTGCCACTAGAAATAACCTATCAATGGATCTGAAACCTTTGATATTTCTAAAATTATCTCCAGATATGACTACAATTGAGAAGACGGATATTGCTGCGATCGTAACTTCTTCTAATGTTGGTAGATATTCCTTAAACTGAAATTTATACATACATACATACATACATATATATATATATATATATATATATATATATATATATACATATATAATTTATGAGCACGTGACTTATTAATTTCTATTATAAATAATTTATTTTAATTATTGAAAATAGTGTCAAGTTGACGGCCTGATAATTTCAAATACAACTACACAGCGCGCTTCACAGTTACGAAGTATACATAAACAAGAAACGGGTGGTTTAAGTGGAAAACCGCTAAGAGACACATCTACTGAAATGATATCGGAAATGTATAATCTAACAGAAGGTGAATTTTCTTTGTTTTATTTGTATAAATCGGATTATTTGTACATAAACAGCGTATATCTCATCGTCGTATTGTTTCTTGCCCAACGTCATGAATAGCTCATTGTTTTTTGTTGTTTTTTTTAATACAAAATGGAGTGACATTCAAGGCGCTAATTACACGCAACGTGGGTGTGCGTGCATTAAATGTTATAAAGATTTGGGTGCCACTGGCTTCTTCGTGACACAGATACACACACACATATATGTATGTATGTGTGTTTACATTATAAGCAGTAGAATGGTTCACTGGTGCATATATATGAATCATACAGTAATAATAGTAAGATTAGATCAACTAAATTTTTTTTTATTACACTTGAAATCCATGTATATATATTTAGTTATTGTATAAATATTATGTTAACGTTCTATTTTATTAATTTATTTATAAAAATGTTCTGCTTACAATTTTAAACTTTCATAGTCGATTTCTATACGTTAAGAATTTTTGAAGGTGTAAACCATGTCTATTGTATAAAATTAAAAACTGTTTTCGAGACCTCACAAAATGAAAAAATGGACGTGGTTTGCACCGAAAAAAAAACTTATGAACAAAATGTATTGTTCGTTCAACAATGATAACGGTAAATTTATATTGTTTGCGAAGAATATCTGTTGAAATGCGTATTTTAAGGCGAACAGTAAATTGTACAGAATGTATAATAATAGTGAAATAATGACGTCATTTTTCGGTCGATTAATTGTGTATCTGTTATCGTGATTTTCACAGGTTGTATACCAATAATAGGCGTTGGCGGTATATTTACTGGTAAAGATGCTTACGATAAAATTACGGCTGGTGCCAGCTTAGTACAGTTCTATACGTCATTTGTCTTCCACGGTCCACCGATTGTAAATGAAATTAAGAAAGAGTTGCAACAGCTTCTAAAGTAATTGTTTAAATTTGAAATTATATTTCTATTATGATGACAATGGTGTTTGTATCACATTTAATTCGTATTATTTAAACGAAATTTCCCGACTTTGTTTGGCAAAAATTAAACAAAAAAAAGTGATTCCAAAAATATCACATTTATTAGTATATTGTAAAAAAAAAATACAAAAGAAGGGACCAATGACACGGTGATATATCAAAATTTGCCAAAAAAAAAAAAAAAACAAACAATGGTTGTGTCTTCATTCAGGATTAGATAAACAAATGCATATTGTGATCGTGATATATATGATTGGTAAAATAAAAAGAACACAATTTGCTTTAAAGAAATCAATAAGATATTAAGCAAATAGAAGGAAATCGACGAGGACCCATCACTTAAGACATGATAATTATACATATATATATATATATATATATATATATATATATTATATATATATATATATATTATATATTATATATATACATTTATATATATATTTTATAATTGCTTTGAACGCTACTTACACTATGTAAGTAGTCGCATAAATTACCCACCAATCTAGCGGTTGAGGACAAATGATGATGTATATATAATATATATATATATATACATATTTATATATTATCATCATCGCCGTATTGTTGTACACATTTATTTTTACGTACAAAATGAGCTAGCATTCAGGACATTATTTATATGCGACGTAAATGCGCGCGCATATGATGTTATACAGAGTGGCGTGTTCTCCGTTATATATTATATAAATTTATATTTTAAACCGAAACCGGTTTCTTGTTCAATTGCAATAAAGCAATCGAGTTCACTGAGGAAGCCCAACGAATATGGTCTCAAATAAAGTATAAGGTATTCCGGATTGAATTTAAATATTAATCTATGAACCGTCTACTGTGAAAGTACAGTTATCCTTAATTTAAAGTAAACAACCTGACTAAACTAAAACGTATGCAAAAGCAGTTCGATACGGTTCTCAGGGAGATAGTTATTTCATTCTTATAATTTGGAGTTTTAGAAGAGTATTTTTCACCTATGATATGAGTGGATTCCCGAATATAAATTACTGGTTATTTGATCGTTATTTTTTATCTCAGATACACGTTTTAATAATCTCATTTGTTAAAGTCTCCCTAAATGAAACTGACTCTGGCTTTAATTCTAGAGTCATACAACTAGAATTACTCTTTAATGAAGAGCTTACGAAATCTATTCACCAAACAAGGGACACATTCCTGGGATATGATGCAGAAACCTCTAAAATTAATTACAGATGAAATATTCGGTATCATACGAAATGGTTAACTTCATAAATTCGAAACTAGGTATATATAATAAAACCCCGGTTGTGTAGATAACTATCGGCTAGTATCTCTAGTTCTGATGAAAGTTGTAAATAGGATGATTAATGACAAATTAAGGTGGAAGATTGGAATGAAATTTCTTAAGTTGGTTTCCGAAAAGCGCAATCAAGAATTGACCAAATTCTATGCATAACACAATCTGGTTAAAAAACAGGAAACTCCATCTAATAGTAATGTTTTCGACTTGAAGTGCACGATAAAAAATTCATACTTCAAAATAGTATGCTTGGAGAATACAATCTCACATAATGGAATCAAATTCTATGTGGAAATAAAATTATAAAATTCGATACTGTCGTCATCCTATAAAAATTTACCTCAACAACTTGATAGTAACATTAACCGAATCAGCAAGATATCTAGAATTTATCTTGGACAACAAATCGACATGGAAGCAGCACATATTCTACTTAAATAATATGCGGGGCTTATCGAACATCGCAGCTTTCAGTTTATCAAGTACAAATTCAGTCAAATTCAATTATGAAACACCGTTACATTCATTAGCATCAAAGTCGTTACTTTATTCCTTATTTAGAATAAACGCTCAATCAAACGTTCCGCCCTTGTAAATTATGATTGAGCAGATGTCACATATATTGATCGTGTCTCTAATCCTCGAGCTTGCAAATGTTATAAATTCGAACTTCTTGATTCGAAACATCGTTCGTCAAGATTTACCACTTAAAGTCTCGCATTTATTACACCGACGCTTCTAATTCGTTGAATGGTACGGAATGTTTTATTACCTAAAACTCGAAAATAGTTGTTCACTTCTGGTGACATTTGTATAAGATATGTGAAAGTATATAAAGTTCGAAATTAACTGCGCAATTACTTCGCCGAGTACGTATTTTCTTTGGATATCTGGTCATGTATATTCCTGGCATAAATCTAGCGAATACCGAAACAAAAATAGGTTGCCAAGAAATGTTCCCGGTGAAGATAAAAACACTGCTTTAAGACATGAAAGGCTGGTTAAAAATCTATTAAATCCGTGGAAGCAAAACTGAACGAATCTCCACCTAAATGACCTTCCCATCTGTATACGCCGTCAAAAAAGCTTGTATATAATTACAATAGACTCTTACGCATCTTCTCGATAAAACTTCTATCATCATCCAATGTTACGCTGCTACAATTTCCTCTCTGCTCTCTTTCCTCAAGTCTACTAATTTCTTTCGCTTAATATAGCTTAATGTTTTAAGCTAATCTTACACACTCCGAGTCTAGTCGCTGTACATAAGACGAAAATAATAATAAAAAAAAAAAACGTGTGTCGACATCATTAATATTCTTTACTTAGTATTGTAATATAATTTAACGAATTCATCTTGTCTTGGACTGTAAGTTGATCGAGCGTTTAAAAAAGATAATATATTCAATTTATAATCAATAATAATTGTGTCTTAGAAATTGTACTTTTCTTATAATTTTATTTTGCGTATTACAAAATTACTAAAATTTTGCTAATGGAAATTTAGAAGTTACAAAACTGACGTCAAGAAAACTCCTGTTGTCGGTTATACGAATATATAAAGTATTTTATTTATTTATTTTTTAAATAATCGCTATTCGTTTAACTAAATCGGTAATCTAGAAAATTGGTCTTTTAAACGGATCAATAAAATTCATAACTTTTCCTCTCATATGTTTTAAATATTACATTTTATTCGTGTTTTTCAACGTGTATTTATTACTTTAATTTTATAATTTATTGACGGAAATTTAGAAGTAACCAAACGGATATCAAGAGACATCTGTATTATCGATTATACGAATATATAAAGTATTTTATTAATTTTTAAAGTAATCTGTTTAATTAAATCGATAATTCGGAAAATTGTTCTTTATAAATGCATCGACGAAACGCATCAATTCTTTTATACTTTTTAAAATCTTACATTTTGTTCGTACTTTTCAACTTGAATTTATTAAATTTTTTATAATAATTTAGACTGGTCGAAAAAAGTTTCGAATATTTTAATCCTTTATTGACGTATAATATGATAGGTCCTTTAAAATAATTAGCATAATGACTTAAACTGTACCCCGTTTATTGCTATATTTATAAATTAACAATTAAAACTAATTCTATTTTATGCACGCATACTTTACGCAGGGAAAATAATTTTTCGTCTATATCAGAAGCTGTTGGATCGTCAGCTATACATCGTTCACGGCGGTAAAGTCAGATTCTAATATAACATTGAACAATATAAGTATATCGATATACGTTTAATTTAAAAAAAAAGGTGTGAAATTTTGTTACTAATTTTCAATATATTATATAAAATTGTCATGTATTTCTATGTACATTTTTTAAATTATTATATCCTTTTAATAATTCGTTTTTTATAACATTTAATCGGGGGAAAAATCTATTAAGTAATTGTAATTTTTCTAAATCTAACCCATATTTAAATTAAAAAAAAAAAAAATATTAACATATTTTAAATACTTCTTTAATTGATATGTACAAGTATACACTTAACAAAGGAAATTCTTATCACAAATATTGTTTTATTTCGCAATAAAACGGTCTTAAGTATATTAATACATTTTACGTATATATTAAAACAAAATTGAGACGTAATTCAAAGTTTTATACTCTGAAAAAATTGCATATTCGTATACAAAACTGATAAATGAATCATGTCGATACGATTGTTTAAATAAAGCATACAGATGACACGTGTTACAATTGCAAGACACGTGTTTTCGATCTTTAATTATAAAGCATGAGTTTGAAAACGTATGGAAGATATTTATATATTTCAACATATGGTTTGTAACCTAACTTACCAAATTGTTTGCGAATATATATATATATATATATATATATATATATATATATATATATATATATATATATTCCAAAATTTGTATCATACTTTACGATAGATAATGATCAAATTACTATTGTATTGTAAGTAAATGAATTACTCAAATAACGCGATAATGAAAAATAATAGTTAAATTAATCGTCTAAAAATTATCAAAATGAAATAATACGCATTATTTAAATAAATTAATACGTTATATTAAATCGTGTGACGATAAAAAAAAAAAAAACGTAAATGCTTTAAATTATAAAATGAAAATTAACAGTTAAAAAAAAAAAATATTTTAAAGATAATGTTGCGAATGCTTTAATGAATTTTTCCCGATACAAATAAGAAGTAATAAGAACAACCGGTAATAATATTAAGTAGCGTAAATCTGTCCGATCTTTATGAGTGGACGATTTTTAATAAGCAAAACGTAAATTGGAATCGTAGCCCAGTTTATCTAAATTGGGCTTACAAGCGAAATTAATCATGGGTGGCGGGCCGCACATAAGAACGAGATTATCGTCACTGGGACCGTACAGATGTTTTTCGATCATTTCCTCCGATATAAATCCTGTACTGTAGGCCCATCCTAAAATGAATAAATCGTAAATAACGTTTAAAGAAGTTGAATTATACGAAATAAGTAACGAAATATTTAAAATTATAAATAATGGTATTGTCCAAAGAAGTAATACAACGCTACCCCCGACATATGAACAAATTTTATTAAATTCAGTTACACACACGCATACCCATTTTATGAATTAACAAAACAAAGTATAATGTTAATCACTATATAAATTTATTTTATTTTAGCAAAGCTTTTTGACTTTCACGTCATTTTCAAGCCATACAAATGAAAGTTTTTGTATTTGCTTGAAAATGACGTGAAAGTCGAAAAGCTTTGCTAAAATAAATTAAATTTTATAGTGATTAACATTGTTTTTATTTTGTTTTGTTAATTAATAAAATCACTACTCACCAATACATCAACATATATATATATATATATATATATATATATATATATATATATATATATATATATATATATATATATATATATATATATATATATATATATATATATATATATATGGATAACTTCATTTATTTATTAATTATGCTTCGTCGTTACACCAATCGTCTCCTATCCATAGCCATTACTCGAAGTTCTACGTATTTATTTATTTTTAATCTGTCATAAACATGGTTCGTTATTCTCGTTGCCTATTACATGTGATTTTTCCTTCTATAGGGTGACCCCGGGAAGATGGATGGTTTTGTTTTTTTGAATAGCGCAGACACTGCTACAAAACTAACCGCGTACTCTACGTTTAGTGTACGCACGAGTGATTGGTTTTTGTCTATTTTTAGTTATATGGCACCCTATAACGTTGCGTGGAACGTTATGTTCAGCGTGAGTCGACCGCGGCAGTGCAAAGAGAGCTTCGAAAAGAATTCAAAGTTAAGCTTTTTTTTTTTTTTGTTTGTGGGATATCTTAAGAGCCGCATTTACGAAACATGTCCACGAGATCTGGAATACATGAAAATTCTGATTTCTGAAGAAATTTCAAAAATTCAGCGACCTATGCTCGAAAACGTCTTCGAAAATTTTGTAATGACTGAATGAATGTATTGTTGCAAATGACGGTTATCTGAACGATATTGTGCTCCACAAATGATTGTTAGCTAATCTCTCCTATTTTTAAATAAAATTTCATTTAAATAGTTTTTGAGTTATTTAAAAAATAACAAAAAAGTCCGTCTTCTCTGGGTCACCCTATATTATGGTTTTCCATTTTATTTGTCGTTTTTCATAACAAGTTATTAAATTTCTTTCAACCTGCGTTTCGTCTAGAAAACTGTTGTTTTCTTTTCCGTTCAAGACTTTTTTTTTCCATTAAGTGCCAGATTCACATCCCCATTGTGTTTTTTTTATTTATTAAATTATAAATCCAACCTGGATGAGGCGGCCAATAAGCGATTGAGATGAACATATGTGTAGTCACCATCTATCAGTGACATTTCGAATCTATAAAAATTGAGGGTTTCTTCTTTAAATTCAATACACACAAAACGTACTAATCTTTATATTTAGCTTGTTCTACTTTTTTTTTTTTTTTTTTTTTTTTTTTTTAAAATATCTGTTATAATTAAGGGTCGGTAATATATCAATAAAACAATATTAATATTTAATTAATATTCTGATTCATTTATATATATATATCCTTATATAAGCATACATATACTTTAAGTTATATTAAAAAAGGTTGGGTAATATGGATTTTTTTTTCTCTTGAAAAATAATAATAATAATAAGAGAGCAGTGAAAAAGATCCCAACAGAAAGAATATACACGCAGAGTGTAGTGATTTGGATGTAAAGAAAATAAAAACACAACAAATTATATCAAACACGAAATTTTTCGACCATTACGTCATTGTCAATCATAAAACGTCTTGACACCGCAAAAATATATATTACAGAATCATTAATCTATTAACTAAGTGCTAACTTATTTATCCTAGGTTATGTAATAATGCATTGAAGGAGGTATTGCTAAGCAATATATGAAACCTCTACAAGTATTGCAGAAGTTAACGTTTAAATTTGCTTTTAAAATACATGCCTCGGTATACTAACACCGATTTTTAAACATTCAAGAATTGTACCGCTTGCAGCTACCGGGATATATTTTTAAGAATAAATCTTATAACTGAATTAAATGCTACGGGTTGTTTACCTAGATCGGGTGGACAGAATCTACTGTAAGAGTCAAAACTTAATATCATTCTAGAATAGAAACCATTTATAAGGGTGCAAAAATTTACAATTCATTACCACTAATACTAAAAGATAAAATAGCTTAAAGAACTTTAAAAAACGTTATAATAAGCCTTTAACGAACTACATAAAAGGAAACATAAACGGATCACTGCCTTAGAAGATTAAACAATATAGTGTAGACATTGGTTCCACCCGTAGTGTATAACAAACATTGGGAAAATCGGTTTAGTTGAACTTCGGCATTCCACTGTCTATATGTCTATACATATGTATATATACGTGTGCGTGTATGCATGGGAGTGTGTTTTGTGAGTGTATATATGTCTTCCTTGCTGAATTATTACTAGTTATAAAGAAATACGTTATATTTTCCTTAAGCAAAAACTTCTTGCGGTCGTTCCATTTCTTTATGTTACTTCTTATTAGCGGTAAGATGCCGTTTTTATGTTGTTTAAATTTCAATGGTGGTTTCACTATATAACCGCAGCCCTTCAAAGGGTTAATTTTAGTTTCTTCTTGCGCATCTGTAACGTGTATTGTTATGTATACATTTGGTAAATAAAAATGATTTGATCTAATTTATTTCCTGCCAGTGATCAACTATCACCTAATCAATTAAGTTAACACCCACACACACACACACACACACACATATATATATATATACATGATGCTAGAACAATCTAGTTTTATTCTCTATGTGTAGTAAGTACTTTTCAGTTATCTATTACGTTATCTATATTGTATTTTTGTTATCTACATTAGACATAGTAATAAATTATTAAACACTACAATTAATGTCGATGAGAATTAAAAAGTCAGTTTTATGGATAAAGTTGTAGTATTATACATAAGTGGTGTCCTTTAAACGGATTATATGATTTTATACAAGTGGGGGTTTCGCCTCTTTTATGAGTTACGTGATGACGAAAAACTTAATATTTTATAACATCTCATAGTTTTATATATATATATATATATATATATATATATATATATATATATATATATATATATAGAGAGAGAGAGAGAGAGAGAGATTCAAACATCATGTATAATTGAACCTTCATTGTCGCGAAAACATAGACCAACTCCTATTCTCCTGCATAATTCATGAGATAATTGGCTTATCACGATCACGACATCCTATGGAACATTAACGACGATTCAATTCGAAGCATCATTACTTGAAACTTTATGCGAATAAAATTAAAAAGCAAAACAATTATGCAAAAACACAGTGTTTTATCGTAAGATCAATTTTAAAAATAAACTATTTCATCAGACCGTATAGTTTTCTACGTGAGAAATTGCGCATACCTTCTGACGCTGTATCAACTGTGTACCACAATTTAAACTGATCTGGATGAGCGGCTGCTACCTGTTCTAATTCAGTTCTTAGTAAAATATCTTTTTCACTTTGATTAGCGAATAATAAACTGATTTTCGTCTGATCTTTAGGATTACTGGTTATATATCGGATCAACTGTAGCATTGGCGTTATGCCGGTACCTCCTAAGATTAATTATGAAAAAAAAATTATAAACACAAAATTTTTTATTTCGAATTTTAATTACCATATTTTTACACGCGTCACGATGAAAATAAAATTATCCCGTTATATCAATAATAAAAGCAGAATTAATAGAAGTAATTACTTTTTAAGAACGTTTATACACCGTCTTGTATTGAGGATTGTTTAGAAATTAAATAATTATTAGAATTTATTTTAAGTAAAGGAATAAAAACAGAATATAGATAACCGCGGTCATGGTCATAAAATTTAAAAATTTATATATGAATGATACGCTATAATAATAAATAAACAGAATACAAGTTTTGTATATAATTAATTTACTTTCAGTATTACGTATAGAGTCATTGTTAATGACCGGATATTCGTATAGGCCTGAAAATATATAAAGTAATTTGTTCAGAAGAAGATGAAATATTATTTCTGATCCAAATAGTTACGATTTATTCTGCATCCTAAATAAGTACAATTTATATATATATATATATATATATATATATATATATATATATATATATATATATATATATATATATGTGCATAATTATTTTCTTATATAACGTTTATCTAGTATGTACAGTATAACTTAAAAATAATATTCGTTTAGGATTAAAAAAAGAAGTTTCAAAGATCTAAAATCGAATTACGTTTTATTATGTTTCACCTAATATATTTATTGTTTTTTACTTGAAAGAAAAATTGAACACAAAAAATATCAAGTTTCAATAAGTGGAACAATACCTCAAGACTCTTATGTTGGATACCCGGGAGTCCATCTTGATCAGTCCTTAACAGGCTCGTCACATATAACGGCAAAAGGACTGAATTAAAATATCAAGACAGCAAAGTTAAAGTGGTTATTAGAACCCAAAAACTTTTATTATATAATGCGATACTTAAACCAATCTGACTATATGGCTGCGAGCTATGGGCATGTTCATTTAAGAACAACATTCAAAAAATACAACGGTACCAGAATGAGATACTACGAAGGATAGCTGGCGCTCCATGGTATGTCACTAACTAAACATTGCATAAAGATTTTCAGATACAATGTGTGGAACAGGTAATCGAGCTGCTCGCAATTACCTGTCGAGATTGGAAACTCACGAAAATCCGCTGGCAATACGTTTGCAAGTTCAATCGGCGATTAGAAGGCTGAAGAGAAAGCGCATTACCGACTTTAGATGATACCTTTGGGCTGCCATCATTCATAACTTGGGAGTTCTGTCGCTGGGCCGACTCCTAATTTTCATTTTTTTGTTCACATTCATTACATTTGGTAGATGACGTGTTAGACACGTTGGTTTTAGATTAGAAGATAGGAAACAATTATAATTTATTTTTTGATCACTTTGTTGTATCGACATTTAAATTATTAGCTATGGGGATTTTAACATTTTTTCGATTTTATATTTGTCCTCATGATGCAGAGTGAAAATGTGGTTTTTCAATTTAGATGTCAAGTTGTAGAAATATAAATACTTTTTTACACATCGTTTTATTAACTATCGAAGAAGTAGAATATGATATACGCACCGGCTATCATGGAAAGAAATTTGGCCGTTACTCGTACCGGGGGTTGTTTAACATTAACCTTAATATCAAAATTACCGCGTCCAACGTACACCAATCTACCGGAAGGTCCTCGAAAATCTATGGTGTCCCCTATTTTTAATTGTTCGATATACTGACTTAATTTACCGCCGGCCGGAAATTTAGGATGAGTATCCTTGAAATATACCTGAACAGAGGAAAATACAACTGCATTTAAATATCATCAACGGAGACTGTTAACAAAAAATATATTAGTACGTACGTAGAAAAAAATAAAAAATATGCCAAATAAAATGACTCGCACTATAATATTAACTGGAAAGCAAGTTTTTTTTTTTTTTGTAAGCCGATTCAACTGGAGCAAAATATCTGGTGTAAAAATGAAAAATACGCGCATATATTTAGGATAAAAGGCTGAGTGCATGAGGGTGAAATATTTACATTTGTTATCGTTTATGTTGGAAATCGTAAATTTAAACAAACCTTTATAATAACAGAGTAAGTACCGACAAGGCGGATGAATATGAGTGATTGACTAATGGTTATTACAAAATTTATATTAATATGTTTAGAACTAAAGATAATCTAAATTGTGTTTTATAGCAGATCCAATTACCAGAATACAGGTTTCAATGATAAATCGATAGAAACGATTTTGTACATAATTCAGGATCTGATGTAAAATCATATCAATAATATTATCTGTTAAAAAGCACATTTGTCGTAAATGATTTATAACCGAAACAATATTAACAGTGATAATAATAACAAAATTGCCCGTAAGATTTCCAATAAAAAAAATGCTACGTAAATTACGCTATAATAAGCGAATACGTACATATAGATCAACATAAAGCAAACCTTAATTACTAAATCCGTATGACCGAAATCTTCATCCGAACTAACTGGTGTATATGCTCGGCTAACCAATTCTCCGTTAATTGTTGCACTTAAATGAACATGTTGACCAACTGGTAAACCTACGTTAAAAAAAAAAAATCAAAATTATTTCAACAAGTACAACTGGTTTATATATACTGCTAACTGCGATAAAATTTATATAAGAGCAAAACTAAAAAACTTATATTAGATAAAGTTTTCCATTACCCAATATGTGATGTTCTGACGGTAATTTAAATCTGTATTTTCGCGTATCGTGACTTATAATTTCTATTTCGATTAGAGGTAAAGGTATTTTTACGCCAGAATTCGTTAATGTACGCAGTACTTTCGAACGTTTTTTAGAACTTCCAAGTAAGCACGATAAGAGAACTCCGGTAGATATAATAATTCCCAAACTTAATACCAGCGATTGAACCGTCTGTAACATAGAATCACGTTAACGTTATCTATTCAGTAAAGTTTTTGTCAATCAGCGAAATAATTATTTACTATAATTAAAGGAAAATACACGTAAACTTCATTAAAATTCTTTATTTGTAGTATGTAATTTTATATCTTACGACGAATTAGTGTGGTATTTAAAAAATTTAAAGATAAAACTAGGAGTAATATTTACATGCATAAAATTTTCTGAATTATGATTACCGTTAAATATTTTTTTTTTTTTACAACGCAACGTGTTTTGACGGAGGATAGTTAAGTTTAATTTTGATATGTTGCAGGCACGTGATGTGTTCGGATAATAACACATATATTTCATTAACCCACGATGGATATATAGATTCTCGTAAATGCCTATTCTCGAGTGAAAAATTAAACGATTTATTGTTTTAAACGCGTTTTGTTCGAATAGTTCGTATGCTATAATAGTGTTAAAAAATTGTGATCATTTATTTTTTTGACAATACGAAGTAATTTTCGTACGCTGTGCAATTAGTCACATTCCAGAATGAACTAGAATTTTGCAGATTTCCGTAGCGCACTGAATAGCTTTTTTTTATTATTATAATGTATTCCGTTTCTAAACTTAAGACACTGATATTATGTTTTTCATTATTTCTACATGTAAACGGACGTTTTTCAAATTATTTTTATTCATAGTCGAATAAAAAAAAAAAGGTAAACCGTAGTATCATTAGTTACAAATTTTTTCTTTACAATAATCACGCATCATTAATCTTTAATATTTCGGATAAGATCAACCTTCAGAGGTTCTTATTTGCGAGCATAAAACTTAATCACGGTTATTAAAATATACCACAAAAATTACTCTAAAAATAGTTCATCATGTATCAAAATAAACTTACTAAATTCCATTCTGAAAACATTATAACCAACTTGTTATTTTCGAATCAATACTGAAAAATATAATTTTTTTTTAAAACAAAATTTGATTATTTTTAAAAACAGACATATATAAGGACAAATTATACATCGAAAAATGAATACAGATAAATTATTAGAAGTTTATATTAAGTAATTTTTTAGAATTAACTTCAATTGCAACATTATATAATTTATTACAAATAACTAAACAGTAATATAAAATGATAATCTTAATTCATTATAAAAAAATAGCTGAATTATTTTAAAATCAGAATTAAACAATACATATTTTAAAAAGTATTTTACAACTTACTTCCGTTAAAATTACATTGAATATAACAGTCATTACGATCGTTATGTAAAATATTTTAATACACTAGCTCAGATAATTAAAACTGGTCTTATCGTATACGTGTGTTACATTTATACACTAATGAGGCGACTAAACGGTGATAAAACTATACAAATACAAATTGGTCGAACGTTATTAACCTACATGACTAAAACTACATACAAGGGCAACAGGTCAGTAACCACGATTATTACTTATTTTTTACGAGTAATCAGGCAATTTTTCTAACCATACTACGTTTTAAAAAATAAGAACGCGCCGGTTTAATATAAACAAAAAGCCATGTCTGGACGCTGGCGTATGAAACATTAAATCAAAGCATTTTACTCACGTAAATAAATTTGATCGATATATAAATTAAATTTTATAAGTTAAATCTGATTTTAGGTATTATTAAATTAGTTATATTTTCGTATTATAAATATTCGTTTATAAAGATATAGTGTAATGCACATATTTGAATTATTATATCTTAAATTACAATAAATTATAAATTATCGGTCGTCTTCAGACATATATATATATATATATTGATATATTCATTTTAGTATTAAATAATGAAGGAGAATTATATTAATTTAGAAGAACTTCAAAAGAATTAAGTAATTTTAAACATTTATTAATAGCGCGTTACTAAAGCGTTGGTCAGAGAAGATCTTAATATCCGTATGTATGATTATTTTGAATTGAAAAAAGTTATTAAACGTCTGTAAGTTGTGATTCAACAAATTGATATTAATTTTTAGATTTAGGTTTTGTGCTTCGACATTCTTAACTATTTAATTTAAGTATAGTGTTTTAACGATAAAAAATGAAGTTACTCGTATTTTTATTGTCAATGCAGCAATTATGTTCAGGTAATGTTTAACAATAATGTGCATGGGTGTGGTTTTTGTTTCAGTAGCCAGCGATACATGGATATTAAGCACGTATTATTTTATTAGTATAATGTTATTTTTAAATAGACAGCATTTTCGGTTATTCATTTTTAATCAATTGCTATTCAAGCGTACTATATGCTTATATTTATTTTTTCTAAATATAATAGAAATTAATATTTCGAGTGAAATATATGAGCGTAAATTGAAGTACATTATATACTATTGTTTGTGCAGCTTCCGCACTATTATGTTACCAGTGTGTTTCAACGCAACCAGGCTGCGGTGAAGATTTTAAATGGGTTTGGTACCAAACTGTCACTTGTCCGGATGAAGATGATGTTTGCGTCAAGATTATAGAAAAAAAAGACAGTACGTAATCTAAAACGATTAATATGAAAATTTTTAAATTGTTACTATATATATTTTTTAAATGCAGTTATTTTTTATTACATGAGTATCTTTCGTCAATTATCCTATTTTTAGTCATTAACTATTTAAACATTATATGTAATTTCGTGTAATGTTTTTTAACCACTACTTCTTAAACGATCTTTTTATTTAACGTTAACTAATAACCTATTTCCTATACTTTATAATCAACATTTATTTTCTTTTTTTATTTTATTTTAAGTTAATTATTTTTTTATTTCCTGAAGCCATTCTTTTATTTTCCATTTTCTTTCCCCTATTTTTTTCTTCTCTATTACTCCGTATTTTATTTAACATATGCGTTATAAGGTATTTGTCCGTTTGTTCCACCATCTTTGATTTTACTAACAGCGGTTGATACATACTGAACTCATAATGTTCCCTAATTTTCTTTTCTATTTTGTATATATTCTCATATTTTTACGAATAAATATACTTTCAGATTCTTCTTTGTCCTTTCCTATTAATTTCAAGCATTTAGTTTTCAGTTGAGTAACTTTCTCCAGATATATTTTTCTCGCTATTCTCCGTGCCTGAATTCCGTATCTGATTCTGGAATCTGCTAATGCGTAATAAACTAATTTTATCATATATTGCATATTTCTTCAATGTATAAAACTGACCTTATTTTCTTTGCAGCGTATTCCATATGTACATCCCTTCTTTAGTATTTGTCGATCATTACTCTAAAATATGTGTACTGAGTTACCATCTCTTGACAATTTTTCATCTCATATTCGCGTTTCTCCTCTATCGAGTCTACACATTCGTTTGCGTTTATTATATATTTGAATATTATAGATCGAACGAAAATTGCTTTTATCATCGTGGGCTCATTTATTTATTTTTCATATATCTTTTTGTATTCTTATTTCTGCTTATTTTACATCTTTGCCTGACGTCACTATTTCTATATCGCTCGCGAACGAAAACACTTCACTGTAACTTAATTTCTTATATAGACCATTTGTACATATAATGGACAGCATTGGTGCCAAGTCACTAGCTTGCGGAACTCCTACATTTACCTGCTTTTCCCTTTGTATGTTTAGAATATTCACGCTTATTTTTTTTCTGTTTTGATAGCTTTTAACCAATTTTTTAAAGCGATTTGTTATTTATTTTTCCTCTAATGCTTTTATGAGTATTTTATAATCAACCGTTTTAAATGCTCCCGTAAGGTTTATGAACGTTTCCAACATATTCTTTACCTCTTCAAAGCTATGTCTTATTTTTTTCAGTAAGTTCACCTAATTATGGTAAGGATTTTCCTTTCTGATACTTGTTTTGCGATTTGTCTATTATCCTATTTTCTTGTAAATACTCTGTCAGATTATTTGATACGTATTTTTTTAATAGTGTTCCAATCACGTTGCTTACATCAACCGACCTGTAGTTTTCATACTCGCTGTTTTTTTTTTTTTTACATATATTGGTCTCGTTTTCCGTATTTTTAATTCATCTGGTATTTTTTGTTCTTATAATGACTGATTAATTATCCTTGTAATTTCCTTCACTTATATTTTGATAGTTTTTGTATATTTTATTTTTATTCCGTCAACACTTGTGACCTTTGTTTCCTTTAGTCTATTTACTATTTAACCCGTCTGTTCTATGTTTGCCATAGTCGTGTTTACGTTTAGTTCATCTTCTGTTTTTCCTAATAGAACTTTGTTACATTTGTTTTCTAATTTTTTAACGTTATTTTTGAATTCTGTATTGAATTCTTCTTTCTCCTTTCTGATGTATTTATTTATACTTTCATCTACTGGGTTCTTTCCTTTTCTGATTATCTTGTTTATATTTACCTCGTGTCACATGCACTAATTTAAAACGTTTCCGGATTAACGTATTTTTTCGACATCGTTATTCCTGCATTTATTACATTTCTTAATTGGTTCTATTTTTTTCTCAGTTCGATATTTTGATTATTATTTTTTACTTATCCTTTCTCCCTTTGTATTTTCTTTATACTGCTAACATATCCTCTGTTTACCTACATTCTTTATATACCGTTTCAAATTTATCTTTTATGTTTTCGTATAAATTTCTGATTCTGCTTTCCACCTGATTTGTTGTTTTTTACTTCATTTTCCACACAAAAAACTTCTGTTTAATTCCATTTATTTTCTTTTGACTTTTTTCCCATCTCCATTTTTGCTGTCTGATATTTTAATATCTGTTTTTATGATATTTGAAGTTAATGTTTCTGTTCTTTTTTGGGTTTGATGTTAGTTTGTTCGAGTCCCTTTCCTCTCCATTCTTCACTCGTGTATCTTCTAAATTGTTTTCATAACCTATTCCTACCATTGTGTTCATGTATTTTGTTGCTATTGAGCTGCATCTGTACTTATGTCTCCTATATATTGATCTTTATTTCTTTTATGTATTTCTTTGATTTTCCCAATGGTGTGTTCTATATAAGGTCCAGAGGGCTAATTTTTCGTGGAACCATCTTATTTCAATTATACATTCAGTATTTTTTTATATTTTTACTTCTAATTTCAGTTTGTATTTTTCTCTCTCGCTTTATATAAATCACTATCGAATATTTTGCTCCTTATGTGATATTTACTATAAGCCTCTAAATTATATAGATTTACTTCGCCTATTTTTATACTTACCTCTTCTAATATTAACATATCGTATAGTTGCGTTGCCTCAACGTTCTTCCAGTTTTTTCTCGTTCATCCAATATTTATGTGGGATACGATTAATTTGCTATTTATTTATTTTCTTTACTGTTTATATTATTTCGTTCCTTTGTCTGGCTCCCATTTTCCTTTTAGTTGTTTGTTTTATAATTTCCTAATTTAATCGCACGAGAAAAACTCGTTGGTATTTTTTACACCATAGCTTACGTAACGATATAAAAACGGGATCTGTAGCGATCCGGTAAAATTATATCTCAGAGATATTTATCTATTCTATCTATCTGCATAACTTATAGCATCAGCTTTTCACTCCTCTTATTCTGTCCTCCATTCTTCCTTCCCGTGACCAACTCTCTACACCAGGTCGCCAAAAATTATCGGTAACAACCGTCAGTACAGGAACACATACAACAAACAGCAGTTCCCACACGACCGCCACATATTCGCACATTTCGACTCGTATTTATACACGCACTTGTACACACGCCACTCGTAAAACCTCCTCCAAGATATTACACCTCGCTACTTTTATACGCGCACACATGCGTTCATCTAGTAATTGAAAACCTCGTATTCCATCCACACACTCACACCGTGTATCGTGTTACTTTACTCGTATATATTCCTATGTACGTTCGACCTTATCTTGCTTATTTTATGTTTATTCGCACTATGCAATCTAACTTTTAACATATTTCGAGTATTTTCTTATTTTTAAAAATACAGTTACATATTCGGCGGTTTTTCGGTATCTAAAATGCTTCTTATATTAATTTGTTTAAATCGTTCTGATCTGTTATTCGAATTTTGTGCGAATTGTTCTTCATTAAAATCGTTCCTCCTTTACTCATGCGAGATTATAGCTTACTTCTTCAGTTTTTTAATTTTGCTCCACGTAATAATCCTCTGTAGTACTTCGATAAGTTTTCATTTTAAAAAACCTTTATACTCTGGCACAGGCGATATCTTTGTCCCGTATTGTTATTCCGGGTTTTTTTTTTCATCATTTCATCCTCTATTTTTCTAATTGTCCTTACAATTATCAACTTATTTTTAGATGGTAGTCTGTGCTCTGCACTGATGTCTTCTTTCTTCACCGTAACATTGATTTTTGCCACCATCTTGATTACTATTTTCACTGTTCATTTCTGTCTCATTTCTCGTTTTATTTATTTATTTTATTATACGGTATATGTACGTAATCGCCGCTGCTCCCGCTGTACTACCCCTTGAAATTGTTTATTTTTAATTTTCGTGATCTTGCCCATTTTTTCATTTTGAAAATCACGTTGGTTAAATTTAATAATATTACAAAGGTAGAAACGAATTTTATTTACTCGGTTTTTTCCGTTTAAATGCGTTCTCTATATCTGATACTGATAAACAGCGCAAAATGATTTATTACTTTAGAATCCACGTTCATATTAAACGTGCTTGTCGGAAATAATCTCATTTTTAGAATTATGGGTAATCTAGTGTCAACAAGATGGTGAATTTTCACCCTGTCTTCTCCTTATTATCTTGCTATTTATTGGTCCTTCTACCATTGTTGTCTGATATCCGTTATTTTTTTTAATATATACGCTATCTAACCACATTTCTTGTCTCTTATGATTGTTAATAGGCATGTTTTATTTTTTATTCTTTCCGTTTAATTTTTTTTTTTGGTATTTTCCTATAACACCACATTTCAAACGCTTGCGGTTGTTTTTGTCTTCCTTTATTTATGGTTCGAGTTTTGAGTCATACAGAAGTACGCTCCAAACGTATAACTTTTCGTTAATGTTTTATAATAATTACATCTTTTGACATTCAAAAAATTACATTATAATTTTTAAAAAGAATGCAAAAATATGACATTTCCCAACTCAATTTCAAGAAAATACATCTGTTATATCCAACTGTCTGTATTATCGTACGAGCTGCGCATGATATTTAGAATAAATAATAAAATTCTTGTCAGAAGGTGGCATACATCAACATTGATCTATATTTCCCTTTTTCTAGCTGATTCGATAATTTCTGTCATTTTCCTTGTATCGAAGCTGGTTTTCATCACCTCCAGCCGTTTTCTTTCTCGCGTCTTCTTTCCTTGTATTTTTTTTTTTTGAACAGCCATCGTAAGTAATCCTTCTTCTCTTATTTTGTGCGCTAGGTACTTTTTCTTCCTCTTTTCTATATCTTCTACGACGTTCATCTTTTCCATTCCACTTCGTTGTAGTACTTTTTTGTTCGTTATCTTCGCCGTCCACGGTATTCGCCACATTCTTCTTAACGTCCACATTTCAAAAGCATTTAAACGTTTAATACTCTCTGCGTTTGGATTCCACGTTTCAGATGCATATTTTAGGACGGACATTTTTTTTCCTTTAGTTTAATTGCACCTAGCTGATGGTAGCTATTTAGCAATTTTAATATTTTATACAGATGGCATGATTAGCAGTCTACCCATCAGTAGGTGCTAAAAACAGTCATTAAAATTTATCTCTTAGGCTAGGTCCGTCGGCTTGACAGAGCCGACGAACTTCTAGCGAATTATCCAGCAACCCGATCGCCATGTTGTTCGAGTGCACTTCTAGTCTATGAGCATAATTTTTTGCGTCGCTGGATATTACTTCCAGAACAAACTTTATTCCAAGGTCTTTGTGGAGCGTTAAGTTGGTGATGTACCACGGTGCACTGACAGCCATCCGGAGGATTTTATTCTGGAACCGCTGAATAATCAATATGTTTCTGTTTTTAGAACAGCCCCATAATGGGCAGCCATAACGCCAAACTGGTTTCAAAATTTGATTATAAATCAATAATTTATTTTCAGCGGACACTTCCGATTTCATGTTTAATAACCAGTACATCTGTCTCAGTTTTATATTTAGCTCAGTGCGCTTTGCTATTATGTGTTTTCTCCACGTTAGACGCTGATCAAGGTGCATACCGAGATATTTTACATCTGATTTCTGTGAAATTGCAGCACCCTTTAGGACTATGTCTTCTATTGGATCAATTCTTCTGTTAGTAAAGATTACTCTTATTGATTTACTTTCACTAGCCTTGATCCTCCAGAGGTTAAGCCACGACGAAACTTCATTCTTCATGGACTGTTGCCTGGATGGTATTGCGCGCTCATACGTCAGAGCACAGAATCGCAGTGTCATCAGCAAAAGTCGCTACCTCTACATCAGAGGGTGTAGGAATATCTGATGTGTAAATGAGGTAGAGTAGTGGTCCCAGTACACTACCCTGTGGCACACCTGCTTTCACCGGGTATATATCTGATGAATCGTCTTCATATTTCACATAAAAATACCTTTCACTTAGGTAAGACCGAAGCAACTCGTATAATTCATATGGAAAATGTTGCTTAATTTTGTGTAATAAGCCATCATGCCAGACTTTGTCAAAAGCCTGGCTTATGTCCAAAAACACGGCATCGCAATATTTTTTTTCCTCGAGGAACATCTCGATAGTGTTAACTATACGATGTACCTGTTCTATTGTAACGTGCTTGGATCTAAATCCAAATTGATGTTCCGGTATTAAACCTCTATCATCGATGATTGGCATTAGTCTTTTTAGCAGCAGTTTCTCATAAAGCTTAGATAATATAGACAGTAGCGAGATGGGCCGATACGAACTCGGTTCTGTTGATGATTTCTGTGGGTTTTTTTATAACGATAATCTGTGACAATTTTAGTTGTACAGGAAAATACCGCAGCCGAATCATTGCATTAAAAATATACGTCAGTAGTACAAAACCTTTTCGTGGCAATTCCTTTAAAATCATTGCGGTAATTAAATCATATCCCGGTGATTTATTTGGATTAAGGGTTTTCACCACATTATTAATTTCACCTGGAGATGTAAGTTTTATCGGTTTGTAAACATGATAACAGTAAGTAGTATCTGAGTTTAACGTTGTATTTCCAGGATGCGGTTGGAATAAATTTGCGAAATGTTTTCCAAATGTTTCTGCTTTTTCTAAGTTCGGTCCAATTTTCTTATCGGATGTACAGCTTGTAAAGGTCTTTTAAAACTTTTTGTTGCTTTCCACAACAAGTAGTCATGGTGCGATGAGGGCGACAGATTTTTCAAACTTTCTTTTAATTATTTGTTTCTTAAATCTTGCAATAACTTTTTTTAAAAACTTTGTCTGTTTGTTTAGTGCTGTTTTATGAATGGGATTTCTTGATGTCTGCCATTGTTTTCTTAATTTTCTTTTTAATTGAACTGCTTTTTTAACTTCATTCGGATAATAAGTAACAGGTTGATAGTTGCTTTCTTTTGGTGTATATTTCCATGCAGCCTGTTGTATAACTCTAATAAAATACTCAATTGATTCTTCTATTTTTCTTCAATTTTTAACTGTATTTTTAGATTTATCGTGCGTTCAAGTTGATTTCGAAATACATCCCAGTTTGTGTACTTATTATGCAATTTTAATTTATGTATTTTCCTGACTACATGTTGACTAATTTCTAGCATAACTGATGAATGATCCGATGACAAAGTTTCATCGGTTCTAACGTCAACAAATGCCGACGAGATTCTTTTTATTATGAAAAAATCCAGTAAGTCTTATTTTATTGGGATCAGTCGGCCAGTAAGTAGGTGTTCCCGATGAGCGAATAACGCTGTGTGTTTCATCAATGATAGATTTTAGTTCTTTACTTCTAGGTACTGTTAGTCTAGACCCGAAGTAAATATTTTTCGTAATCGCCTCCTATTATGTATCTACAGCCTAAAGTTTTGAAAAAATCGGCAAAGTGTTTTTTTTTTATATTGTACCTCGGAAGACAGTAAACTGCTGAGACGCTAATATTTTTATTTGGGCTTTCATTGAGTACTACACTGGTTGCTTGTAGTAAATGTAATTTATACTTTTGTAGTTCATAATGTTTTATTTCACTTTTTATTATGATGCCGGTACCACCATGCGCTATACCATCCGGATGATTAGTAAAATATGAGTTGTATCCCATGAAAGTGGCGAATCTGGTATTTGTAAGATGAGTCTCCGATAAGAGATGAATATCGACATCATTTTCCGTGATGTACATCTGTACCTCGGATAAATGGTTTAAAATACCATTTGCATTCCATGATGCGATTTTTAAATTTCTCATTTTTTATTTAACATAGCTATGATACTGCTCAGTAGCTGGCTTTGCTGCTCCATCATACTGAGAAAGTTCGTTTTAATTTCAGTTATGAATGTCTGTAATAATGCTTCAATGTTATCAGCGCTTCCGTTGTCAGTGGTATCCAAGTTTTGACGTTTTTCTTTATTTTTTTGTACAGTTAACATTTGTGCATAGCTAGTCGTGGACTGAATTTGTACTCTGGTTTCCTTCCGTTGTGACGGACATGACGTAGCACTGATTTACTTTAGTCTTTATATTCATTTTTAATTTTTTGTTTTTTAGTACAGCATCTAGGTTCCTAAACGCTTGCTTTGCCATTCCGATACGACTTTTAATTTCATTTATATATCGGCCGTCTCTTGTTATCAATACACCTAGATATCGGAATTCCGTTTCCGATTTTTAATTTTAGATCTACATTGTTATTTGCACTCGTGAATTTCATGGCCTTTGTTTTTCCAACATTTATTTTCATGCCTTATTTCTCCCCTGCTTGATTTAGCCTGTTGAGAATCATCTGTATTTCTCTAATCGATCCAGCCAGCAGTACTCTGTCGTCTGCATAGCTTATGCATCCTATTTTGCGTGTATTTATTTTGAATCCGGCGTTGTCCATATTTGCATTTTTTATGAATATATGTTGAATAATATAGGCGATAATGGACAGTCTCGTCTTACTTCTTTTCTAATTTGACATCCATTACCATTGTATTCATCCCCTACTTTTATATTCGCAATCTGATTCCGGTCTATGTTTTTGATTATTTGCAAGTCTTTGTTGTCTATGTTGTGTTTCTGGAGTATATTTACTAGTTCAGTGTGTTGCATCCGATCGAAAGCTATTTCATAATCTATGAAACACGCAATCACCTCTCTGTCCGTATTAATCGTTCGTTGCACTACAACTTTGCATATTGCGTACTGAGCTGCGTGTCCAATCTGCGTTGTATCCTAGTGTTTATGATTGAGAGTAGTACTTTGAGGTATGACTCATTAGTGCAATTATACGGTATTCGTTGCATGTTTGTGATGTAGTCTTTTTTGGAGTTGGGACAAGTGTTAAGGTCTTAAAATCTTGCGGGATCTTTCCTTCGTCATATATCCGATTAAACAATGCCAATGAAAATTGCATCTTTGGCGCCTCCTCTTCTGTTTTGTTTATTTGCGGTGGTCTTGCTTTGCCATCATATAACTCCGTGATATATCCAAGCCACACTTTTTCTTGTTCTTCTTTGCTGCCGCAGATATCACCGTTTTTATCTTTAATTTTTGCAATGTGGTTTTTCCTTTTCTTTACTTCCTTCATTACACTTTTTATCTGAGCATGCATTTATTTTAAATTGTTTTTCTTATGCATTTATTCTACCTCCCTGCACTTTTCTTCGAGCCATTCAGTTTTAGCTTTATGGAAACATATCAAATAGAAATGAAAATAAATCACGAAACCGGGAGACATAACAAAACAGAGAGCGCATACATTGTGTGTCGATAAAATTAATTATTATCTACCGATAATCAGACTGTAACGCTAGTAACTCCGTCAAAATATGTAAACATCTCATCGACGTTAAAATAGATTATCGAATTGTGAAATAATCGAACTCACTATACTCTTAAAATTTCTCAATCATATACTTTCGATTTTTGCTTACAGGTAAATAAAATTTTACCGTAAAATCTCTTTATTGATTTATTTACATCCTTTTTAGAATTGGATATTGTTATAGCAGTCTAAATATTTGAAGCTGGATTACGTTCTTCTATTTATAAATCATCGATGATTGTTCTCAGTTTGAAAATGAAAACTATAAGCGTTGTCGAAACGCTACAAGATGAAAAAATTTGCGTGGTTTACGCTAAAGAAAAATCAACTGGTTTTACCGATAATAGGAGTTACTAATCCAATAATTTCGTTTTAATAACTATTTTCTGAATTTCAGCAAACGAAATAATTACGCGAGATTGTTTGAGCAGTGTAAAAGCCATTAGGACAGATATTCCCGCTGATCGATATGAAGGTTGTAGAGCCAGTTCATTCGATCCTAAATTGGCGAATTATG
Organism: Coronaproctus castanopsis; assembly: GCA_032883995.1. Taxonomy (NCBI): domain Eukaryota; kingdom Metazoa; phylum Arthropoda; class Insecta; order Hemiptera; family Monophlebidae; genus Coronaproctus; species Coronaproctus castanopsis. The sequence continues at coordinate 62,747,809 of CM065052.1, read as the reverse complement.
TTAATAATTCGATAAAAGAATTGGATATTAAGAGGTAATTATATTCTAATTAAGTTTAAATTATCATAGTTTTTATGTCAACGCAGCGTAATTTTCTTATATAATCCAAAATCTAAATAAAATGAAGAAAAAAACCACGCGAATACGTGTAAACATGTGTAAGTAGTTATCGTAAGAATAATATAATCAGAACAAATAATTTGGGAAATATGCAAATATTTATAAATCATTTGATAGTTTGAAGTAGTAGGATGTTACTAACTACATTCGTACTTCTTGATCTTTGGAAGATTGGTTCCTTTCAATCAGTAATTCACCTGAGACATCTGATTACATCTTTTTCAAATTTTTAACTTTTCGTTGAGTGGTGCGGCTAATAAAATATTTCATTATATATATATATATATATATATAATGAATAATGAGCATATCGATTCACTCTCCGATACTATAGAATTAATATGTGATGACTACAAATAACTCGCTTTTCCATAATTATGTACAAGGTATGAACTGTGGTTTCCTTTCCGCGTGTTTTGGCGGTGTGATTTTTGATTTTAAACTAGTAATTTTTCCAATATTTATATTTTACCAAAGTAAAGAAAATGGTTGATGTGAGGCCAAAAGTGATGTGATTTTTGATTTTAAACTAGTAATTTTTCCAATATTTATATTTTATCAAAGTAAAGAAAATATTCTTGTTGATGTGAGGCCAAAAATCATTGTTTAAAACAACGATCTTCGCCCTTTATATCGTAATATGCTGTAAAGTTCTCAAATAATTCTGCTAACAGTATTAGCTGATCCTGATGCAAACAATATTAGATGATCTTGTTGTTGTGGTGTTTATTAATATGATACTACACAATCACTAGAACTTTGCTAAAATGAAAGTGGTTTTGAAAGTTTGTCTATCCAAACACGGGAACGTAGTAACAATAGTAGGTAAATTGAAGTATTTTTTTTTTTTAATAAAGTATTTTGCGATAGAAAAATAAGTTCATTATTAAGCGCCGTCCCTTTATTGGGGGTAGGCGAAAGTTTGGTTTTGGAGCTTAAAAATTTGAGATAATTTTACTACGGTTTTTGTATAGTTTGCTGTCTCGTGTGACCTTAGTGCGTGTCATAAATATAATGAAATCGTTCGCAAAACTATCTATAATGCTAGATGACCAAGAATAGCTAGGAGTAAGTACCGAACCCTGAGAAACCCCACTCCTTAATTGAAAAAGATCCGAATTATTTTGTACTTAAAAGAGCTCTTTGTTGAAAAATTTTGAATAAAGTTAAAAACAGTCTACAGAATTTTGACCGATATCTCGTACAAGTATCTTGTCAAATACTTTCGAGCAATCAAACAATACTGCTAGAAGATGACGTTTTAAATAATCCGATTTGTTATCAATAGAATTTTACGAAAATTATTAAACTTGTCGAAGTAAATAAATTAATGCATAATTAGAAATATGGGGCATCTACGCGTACGTGCTTAGTGTAATAAGCATCGTAGAATGAAATTTTGGTTTTTGTAAATATAGATTATTAAACATATATTATTTTTTTTTTTAATGTTATTTTGTAAGAAATTTTTATTTCATTTTGTTAATTTTTTTTAGTTTATATTTTGTAAGTTTTTATATTTTTTTTTTTCCTGTATTACTTTTTATGCAAAGTACGTTGTAAGTTTCAAACGAATGTATTTGTATTAATTGTTAAGGTTATTATTCTCGGAGTACTTAGTTTAAATACATCGTTCAAATAATTGAAACTTGAAAAATAAGTTTGTGTTTGCTCTTAATAATGCGTAGCATGCAAATCTCTTTGTGTTTAAATTTGCTGATGCAATTCCTCGATCGATTTAACAACCTTTATTTGATTTCGAGTACAACCTCCTATTTATACTTGTATATGAATTATGTTCCTTCTAAAATTTTAATATGATTTTCTTGAAATACCTATTTCTGATTAGATATTAGGTTCGAAAATACTAATAACGGTTATAATCTGATTAATAACATACTTGAGCATTTTATTTTTATTTAAGCGTTCCGGTAGGTGACGTTAATGAATTAATTAATCTCGATTATTTTCAAACATCTTGGTTATATTGATGTCATTTTTTTCCTTGTTAGATTTCATCAAATAGAAAACATATTTCAATTCTATACCACATAATGCAATATTTTGTCTCCCTCGGATTTAAATTATTTATTTTAATTTGTTATTTGTTACTAGGTTTAGCTTTCATTTTTCTATTTATAACTTTTACGTTTGCGCAGATTTTTTAAAATTTACATTTTACAGTATGTAAATTAGCGAAAATCGTCGGCATTCTAGATTTATTTTTCTTATGATAATTATTTTATAAATCGGCGGTTGTGTTTTATATTAATGTTTAAAATTTTTACTTAAGGATTAAACTTCCCCATATATATATATATATATATATATATATATATATATATATATATATATATATATATATATATATATATACATATACGAGGTGTTACCTGATTATGGTAATATGATAAACAATTGTGCTATGCGAATAAATTATCCTTTTCTTTGTTGTCTGTATTTATACGTCGTGATTAATTTTTCATCGTTTAATCTCGTTTTTATTACTTCCATTATTCGTAATATACGACTCCAATAATTATATCAAACAACTTTGTCATGAGGGTTCGATTGATATCCGTTAAACAACTGTGTTTATTAAGAAACAATTGTCATAGTATTATATGGAATTAAACTGAAATAATAAAAATATTTACGACGAAATTTCAGTATTTTTATTATTTTACTAAGTAAACGTTTTGGTCATTGTCCTTTAGATGATAATGTTTTTGTATGATTGAAACTAGATGATTTTATAGTCTGTATTCGTGACGTAATTTATATAGATGTTTACACTTTAAAATGTCGTTAAATAATTTTATTTCCTATTTGTTCATCTTTAAATACGTAGATAATTATGTATTCGCCTAGAAAAATATTATATATGACGTGTTTAGAAATTAAAAGGATTATATGCGCTTTTACCACGTGTTCGTTCGTACGGGAGCAATTTATTATACTATTGACGTGTTTTATTATTTTATTATTAATAATAATAATTATATTCTTTTTACGAGCCGTTTATTCACCACCTAGTTTTTTCTGTTGACTTTTCATTCGAGATATTAAAGTTATTTAATCTGTCATTAGGACTTTTAAGTTAAACGCCGGAATGCATGCATTATAGTGTCATGTTGCGATTTTTAGAAGAAAAATGTTAACGATTTTTGTTTTGAAAACAAAAATCCGAGTATATTTGTTTCTTTTCTCTCTCACCTTTTAATTGTTCGAATTCGAAAAATCATACGGTTATTGTTAGTTTTTATAAGTATTCATATCTTCATCAGGCTTAATTCACATTATAGGTATTCGCTCACATGATGTTCACACTTACGGTCATTGAACTGTCAATAATCAAATTCGGTTGTAACTTTTAATAAAAAATATTTTTGTTTCTTTGTTAATTTTATTTCTCGGATGCAAAAATTATAATTATTCTGAGCAAATGTAAGTGTAAATTATCGAATCAACCGAATATATTGATCCCTTCTACAGTAAATGTATTCATATAGAGGAAAAAGTTCAATTTCAGTTTTATTCATTATCGTCAAACTGGTGTTTGTCCTGCATTTTTGAGTTATAATATTTGATGTAATTTTTTAAATATTAAACGCTCGAGTGCTAAAAGAAACGTAAGCTAATAGGGGGGGGTTACTCCATGATCTTCGTAACGATTCTATTCACGGTTCTCGGTGTTAGTAGGTCACATCGTGTTTTCTACGAACTGCCATGCTCTTCGTACATATTAATTTTGATAGTAAATTTATATATAATAAATTTTTTTAAACTTTATATTTCAGTTCTTAATTTTCGGTAAGTTGGTTTTATGCGATAAAACATATTTTAGTCACAAAAAGCTCTGTTTATTGTCACTGTAAATTCCTATAGTGTCATCATTTAAGTTTCCTTGCATGGGAATATGTATACGTGATTTGTATTCAGCTCTGTTTTTTTTTTTTCATTCGTGAATTAGTATGTGTTAATATGTGTGCCTCGAGGCGGAACTTCTTTATATACAGCTGTATGATTGATATTTCTATTCGTTTTCGTTGTGTTTGGATATGAACTTGTATATAGGCGTTATATTTCATTAAAAACATTATTATTATTTTGTTAATATTAATAATTTACTTTTCTATTTTTATTATGATTTATATCAGCGTGTTGTGTGTTTGCTGTAAATGCATACATTTGCTGTTGTGTACGGCGTAATATTCTATAAATAAATAAATAAATATATATATATATTATAAATATATATAACACTATAAAACGTTATTTAAAACCAGTTTTCAACATAATTATTCAACAAACTTAACGTCGTGACTCTCAAAATCCTCTTATAATAAATACAAGAGAATATGCGAGTACCCAATTGGTATTCAGCTTATATAATCTTATTAAATATTTATTTTATAAGAAAATAACCTTTTCAATTTTCTAATTATTATTATTGTTTTACATATAAATAAAAATTCACAAAACAAATAAAATTTTGACATATATATATCTGTATAAATTCATAATATGTAAAATATAATAAAATTACTACGATGTATTGTATATAAAACAAAACGTGAACCTGACGGTGCACCGCAGTTCAGGTGCTGATCTCGATGACGAATCGATGGATGCGTATGATATGATGGTTTATATCTGCTCCAAGCCTCGGCGTATATGGTGTCCGTAATTTGCGATCTTAATTAAACAATTCTTTCTCTAATTTTTTGTATTTTATACAGTCAATATTAACTTTTATTAGTATTTCGACGGATGAATTATTTTTTTCGTTTCTTCTTATTAATTTAATAATTTAACGTGTCCATTATCAATAATTATTATTTCTTTGCTTTAAATTTATTATTAAATTTTTTCATATATGGGTATATACTTAACGAATTTCCCAATAGTCAATATAGAATACAAGATGTTTCTTATTCTGGTATCGAAAATATTGTAATCCCGACCCTTATCAACATCGTCGATCAATTGTTGAAAAATACGACAAATAATACCAGCACATCAAATGAATTTATATATATTTTAATTTATGCACCCTTTACTATTATTATTATATTTATTTTAAATTGTTGTATTTGACTTAATTTATTTTAAATTTTTGATATATATATATATATATATATATATATATATATATATATAATATATAAAGTAAGCTAATCCGTTTCAGTATGTATTTAAATTAAATAACTGACAAATCGAAAAAAAAGTAGAAATTAAAAAGAAAATTTTTTGTTAAAAAATATTGAAAAATTTAAACACTAATTTAAAACAGTAAAACGTTATAAATCACAATTATATCATTCGTGTAGATTGCACTACACGTCATCACAAATAAAAATAGATTAAATTAAAACAAAAACAGATTTGTAATAACCAGCAATTAAAAAATATAAATAACTAAAAAGAATGTTAAAAAATAAATAAAAATTATTTTACAAGATTTTATAATATTAATGCATAATAATTAAAAGACCCACGCGGGCAGCCAAGATTGTGGCTGATGGAAACTATAATAATAGGTATATTAGGCTACTAATACGAGCTTCGTTCACTTCGATCAACCTGATTTTTTTAAAAAAAATCTGTCATGTTTAATATCTGACAAACGTTCTCTAATTCTGAGTATTTTTTATCGGATTTATTATATGTAACATTATTAAACTATAAAGTGTTTACATATATTTATTTACAAGTCTAGATTACCTTTGACGTTGTTTAGTTATTGAACGAAATAAGTTATATTCACTATTTAGACTATTGGAAAATTATTATCAAGTTGCTTAATATTGGCTATAATAATTTTTATAAATAACGTCGAAAAACAACTAATTCGAATCTTAATATAAAAAAAAAACTATTATGTAGAACGATTTTTTTTTTGTTTAATTTATATATCGTGCTGTGTACCGCTACAGTGGCCATTAATACTGTTTAATTATCGTATAAGTGAAAGATAAAAATAATTAAATTATGTTATTACAATAATTTGACGAGTTTTTTTGAGTGGTCGAGGACAGTTATTATTTTTCTTTTTTGTTTCAAGGGTGACCCCAAGACGGACGGTTTTGTTTTTTGAATATTATTTAAAAATCGGAAAACCAGAGATTAGCTTACAATCATTTGTGGAACACGATAGTTAGATGGCCGCCATTTGCAAAATAATATATTCATTCAGTCTTTTTACAACATTTTCGAATACTTTTTTGAGCATAGGTCGCTGAATTTTTGATAGTTCTTCAGAAGTGTTGTCCAGATCTCACGGACATGTTTCGTAAACGCGACTCTTACGGTATCCCCATTACCAAACACTTCTTTCAGTACTGTGAGCGTTCCTGCCGAACAGTGACACGTCGCGCCATCTTATTGAAACCATATACGACCCAGACGACGATGTGAGGGAAGTTTATCATCTCGATATAGGCGTTTTGAGAGTACGAGGGTGAACCTTTTTTGTTTTTGTCCAGGATGTTTTTTATCCGTTGCAGGAGCTGTCTCTCGGCGGTTTTCAATCCATTTTAAATATCTTGCTAAATATTTAATAAACAAATGGAAACTGTCGGAAACGGAGCTGTGCAGCTGTGGCGAGATCCAAACGATGTCACACTTTATCAATTCGTGTAAAGTAAATAGCTTTAATAAAGGACTGATTGGGCTACATTCACTAGAAGAAGGCGCAGAAGACTGACTGTCGAACGCAAATTTATAATGCAGGATATCTCTAAATAAGCGCGTAATTGATACGATAATAATAATAAAATCCATTTTAAAATTGAATTGCGAGATGGTAAAGGTTTACACCGCTTAACTTTGAATTCTTTTCGAAACTCTCTTTGCACTATCGTGATCGATTCACACGGAAAATAAACGTTCCGTATAAACCGCGCGCTCTTTCTCGTTATAGTATACCGTAATAACTGAAACTGGACAATCTCGTATGTATAATAAACGTGAAACACGCGGTCTGCGTGGTAGTAGTGTTACCGACTGCGTTTTTAAAAAAACAAAACCGTCCGTCTTCTCTGGGTTACCCATTTCATTGACTGTAGTGAAAAAGTTAATAATGGAAATTAAGAGAGTAGTAGGTGGAACAATGAAGAAAAATATGGGATGTAGATAGGTGAGTATTACACGTTAAACATGTAGGAGGATTAGTTTTATTTGATATGTAATGAGTGAACTAGTGCGAAATAATGTCAGTGTTGTTTGTTTTTTCAGTCAATTACAGATTTTTAATTTTATTTTATGTTTTTAGAGATTATTACGATCAGACTACGTACTGCTTCTGTTATTTCGATAATTGGTGCAACTACGGTGTTATTAATTTACCTTCGATTTTCACTTTGCTGATGAGTGTCATTGTCGCATTTTTCATCTCTAATTAAAGACTTTTATAATTAACCCAACACTACCGAGATCTGTATTTTTTATATTTGTTGTGTGTGTGTATATATATATATATATATCTACCGAGATTTGTATTTTTTATATTTGTTGTGTGTTATATATATATATATATATATATATATATATATATATATATATATATATATATAATATTATTATATATCTATCTAATTTTTTGATGTATTATACGAAATATTAAGTCGATTACTTCCGTCCATATATTTTTAACTTTTTATATCAGTATTTTTGTGTACTAATGTCGAGGCAACTGTTATAATAGCGTTGTATATTTTTATACGCGTTTTATATTAATTCGGAAAATATTATGTTTTATTGTTCGTTAAATCGTAATGTTTTAGTTCAATTATGTTAAATAATTTAAAATTACCGATAATGCGTTATATGCTTATTATATATATATATATAAATGTGTATTGTAATCTTAAACTTTTTTCCTTCATCACAACTGACCAACTTTAGAGGTCATTTAGTGATTGACTTAATGAGATGAGTATTGTTTTGTGGAGGGACAGTACTCAGCAGTACTCCCTCTAAACTTATACTGTTTGGACGAACTCTAAAGGCTTATTTCGTCATAGCCTGCGTATTTCACTGGAATCATTCAGCAAATCGGTAGCAAGTGGATGAACGCTTGTTTGTTTGCTTGTCTTTTTATTTCATCCTCCACAAACATAACGTTTAAGTCGTTATGGAGGGTGAAGTTTGAGACATACCAGGGAGCTGCAGTAATAGTTCTTAATACCCTATTTTGATATCACTGTATTTTATGTAAGTTAGATGTTTTTGCGCAGCCCTATAGTTGTATACTATACACCCAGGTCGGTCTTAAGGCTAAGTTTTATTTTCCAACGATAACCCTGATTTATTAGTTAGCGTCCATGCCATATTCTGGTTTTAAGCCTCAAATGCTCGATTTTTTTTTTTAACGTGAGCAGCCAGGTCAGCCTAATGTCCAAGTGCATGCCCAAATATTTTACACTATTGGTATTTGGAACGACAACATTGTTTATTTTGATTTGCAGACGTTCAATCTTTCGATCTGTGAAAGAAATATGCGTTGACTTATTTTCATTGACTACTATGCGCCATCGTTTTAGCCAAGCCTCTAGATGCCCGAGTGACTCGTGCAGTTTTTCTGTGGCTGTGTCTTCACACATTTATCCACAGCTAGTATTGCTGCGTCATCGGCGTATAATGCTACTTCCCGGGAATTATAATATTGGACTAAGAATGCTTATATCTGAATATTCATCGGCTATTTTCACTCGAAAGTATCTCTCTTGTATATACGATTTAAATAATAGATGGAACGGATGAGGAAGCAGGAGAATCTTAAACTAATGTTTAAATAATCAATATTATATGATTAATTAGTAATTAAACATGTATACAATATTAATTCATTAACTAATTCTTGTTATTTATTTACATAACTAAAATCGTTCGGCTTTAATCGCTTAAGTCGCCTAACATCTGTTAGTGTGTCCAGTGAATAGGTTACGGTAATATTCGGACGTTTATAGTGTTGCTTTTCATGCTTGGTGGCGAAGTCCCAAATGACCTCATGTACCCATTTCAGATTGAAATCTGCATGCGGATCCTAGTTTCTCTGATACCAATCTGCATTGATAATTACGAATTACTTTATTTTAACTGCGCTGAATAACCATTGGGTTAGCGCGCTTTTTGTATTCCCAAAGATGGATCTTATAGTCGAATTTGATGAAAGACTGGTAGAATTTAATCAAACGTTCTTTTATCGAATATCTAATAGTTTTTAATAAAGGGATAATTTCGAATTTATGCGTGTGTCTGTATGAAAGAGAGTTTGGCATCTTGGGAAAGTAAAGAAGCTAGGAACGTAAAGACAAGCCACGCCATGGTTCACGATATATTGTTTATAAATTTTTGCGTTGACGAGTATGTCGCTTGTATATATATATATATATATATATATATATATATATATATATATATATATATATATATATATATATATATATATATTTAATGCGTGGAATGTAGTGATTTTTAAAAAATAAATGAACAAAAATGGAGGGAGTTGAAATAACTAAAAATTGTTTCTTTATGAAAAATCACAAAGCTTTTCGTCTATTCATTATCAGATTATTTTACAAATACTGTTTTATCGCTTTAATAATTTTTGTAAATATTTTTACATTTTACATTTTTTATGTGTATAGGTAAGTAGTCGTCTACCTCCAATACGGAGACGGCACTTAATGATGATGATATGATAAATTGTATATATTTTTATATAAATTTTTTTATATTAACTCGATAATGACTTAACAGCCAAAAACATTGTGATTTTTTATTTTTATTATATACACATACATATACATATTTATACATATATATATATACATATACATATATATATATATATATATATATATATATATATATATATATATATATATAGGATGCACAAGAGGAGCCTCCACGAAGATTGTGTACATAAAACAGATTTCTAAGCAATCAGGCGCCCCTGGAAACGGAAATTTTTCCGGCTAATCCTCTCACTCCCGAATATAATATGCAACTTAATCAGCCTAAGAAAAGGTCCTTTTCAGGGCCAACTAATATGTTTGTGATAACATCCATTAACATTGAAGTACTATCAAAGGATGAAATACTATTATCGGACTTATGTAGAAGAAATAAGAACGTGATGATACAGGAGACACATCGTGGTCCTAGTGACTGTAAATTTACGGTTACTCATCATTTCGTTGATCAGTTTATTTAAGGTCTTAGAATTATCTCCAAAAGTTTTATAAGCAATCCTGTCCGCCATACTGTGTCATAGGCTGAGGAAAGATCGACAAATGCAACAGATGTTTTGTTATTTAATTGGAATCCATGTTCGATGTATGTTGTCAAGGCAGTTATCTGATCCACACAGCTTCTTGAGCTTCGAAATCCTGCTTGTTCGATTGGGATAATGTCTTCAATATGATATTTTATTCGATTATATATTATCCTTTCAAGTATTTTATATATGACACTTAAAAGGGAAATTGGACGGTAGTTCTCAGCTTTCGAATGATCCTTAACTGGCTTTAGTATAGCTACTACTTTCGAGTCCTTGAAAAGCGGAGGGGGTTTCATAGTTAACAGAATATTATTAAACAATTGAAGCAGCAAATTTGTCGTATTCTTACCGAAATTTTTTACAAATTCTGGGTATATTTCATCTTTTCCCGCTGTTTTACTCGTTTTAAGGCTTCTAATCGCTGTTTTAAGTTCTTCTATATTAACACCAGCTACGAACTCTGATCGTTCTTCGACCATTTTATGGACTTGTCCCATATCACGTCCTCGTCGTGCGCCTGGAAACGCTTTAAGCGGCTCGGGACCCTGTTAGCGTATTCAACCTCTCGCTGTATTGGGTATAATGAAGATCATTAAAATTTAAAAAAATAGTTCTTTTCAGGGTTCCCAGATTAAAAAGAAGTATTTTCGAATAATACAAGTTAACGTGGAAGGGATAACTAGTGCAAATAAAGAAGTATTGGAAAAATTACTAGGGATGAAAAAGCAGATATACTTCTCCTACAAGAAACTCATGTAGCTGACGGCCAAAGGAATCCGAAATTGAATGGCTTCGATTTAACAGCGGCAGTTTTTAACAGACTATACGGTATAGCCACATACGTTAAACATGGCAGCAAAGTATAAAGTGGTCTACGTAGCTACATATTGGGCTGAAGCACAGAATATCCGGACACGGAAAGTAAGTAAGTAAGTATATATATATATATATATATATATATATATATATATATATATGTGTGTGTGTGTGTGTGTGTGTGTGCGGTTGATCATTCACTTTTTGTGGATGAAATAATATTTAAGTCGTATACTGCATTGTTTTTTGCATCAATGTTAATTAATATTTGCGCATAATTTGCTTGATGGTTATAATTATAAATTTCGTTTCAAACATGAGTACTATTTAGTTAGCGGTTTACGCTATGAAATTGAGTGGTCTTTTGTCCTCTATACAATTAAGTGAGAGTCATGTATCGATTATTTTCCATACAAAGATTAATTTCGGTGTCGTTCTCTAAGCAAGAATGTTTTACAATGTGGAAAATATATACGGTAGAGTATGATACCGTGGGGATGCTCTTCAAATTATGTTACCCAACCGCTTTACACGTACACAACGCAGAATATAATAATACAGTAATTTTTTTTTCTGGTGTTGCTACCTCCGAAAACAACAATATTCCCCAATCGCGATTGCTTTACTAGGAGTAACGGAAGGTAACACACTACACCATCATCTAGACATGTCCGGTTTAAACTCTTAAAATATATCTCACATGAAAACAGAAGAGATAATCATGACACGAGTAGACCTATGTAACTGATAATAAAAATGACAAAAGTAATATCAGTAATGGTCCCACATGTGGCCCTCTGTTAGAATTACATCAGTCATTCATACGCTTAGAAAATACCATAATCATCAGATTGATGGATGTACTCGCAACTTAATTATTTCAAAATGATCATCATACGAATAACCACTTAGAATATCAGTGGATTGAAAAACCGCCAATTTGAGGTTGAAATATTTGTCCTTAGCTAAAAGCGGGACAATATAATTCTCAGAGACATATTTGTGTTGGGGATCTAGGGACTCTGTTGACTTCAGTGAGATGTTTGCTTCTAGAGATCTTGTAGTTGCGAATGGTAGAGAGCTACCTTTGTTAATTAAGACGGTTAAAGTATTATTGACCATTTGTTGGTTTCTACAAGTGCATCAAATTTATTATCTTATAAGTTAGTTGAGATGGATCTTACGTTATATTGTAGTTTTAATTTTATTTTAAAGACGTCATTATCCGCCCCCTTCCAGACGTTTTTATAAAATTAAATTGGATCAATTTATAAATCGTATTAATTTTACTTTTATTAATAACATTAGTGTTAATGATAACAGCTATCTGTCTAAGACGCGGCTACACTCTCTGATTAGTCAATTGAATAATTATCTGGTTGAGTTGATTGGTCAATTCCTATCCCCTGTCTATTTTTCACAGATAGACCATCTTCAATTTTTTAAAAGTAAAATTAACTTTATTAGGAAAAAACTTTCAAAATGTAAGGACTCCTTTGGTATAATAATTTATAAGAATGTACTGAAGGAGTTAAATATGCTATATAAACTTGAGATAATAGAGGCCAAGTTCCAACATTGGAAGGCCTTTGTTAGTTCAAGCTCTGCTTGTGGTAGACTATATAAAATGTTATTTAAGCAAGAATCTGATTTCTCTTAACCAGATTTGAAGGTTGGCAGTCAGATTATAGTTTCTGAGCATGAAATAGTGAGTGCTTTATTGGACCACTTTTTCCCCTCCAAAGTCGATTCTTCCTTAGTGATGCTTCCTGTTCCTAGTTATGATCCTCCCGTCATAAATGAGGACAATATTACGTTTATAATTAAAAATTTATGCAGCGCCAGCTGATGATAGAGCCAGTAATTTGATTGTCAAAAAAATCCACTCCGTGTACCTACTTTTACTGCGCACAATTATGAAAAATGTCTAAAACTATGACTTCTCCCAGATTATTGGAAGTCAGCCTCTTTGAGGCTTCTTTCCAAGCCTGGCAAAGATCTGTCTGAGTTGTCGGCTTATAGGCCTATCCCATTGCTTAATTGCATGGGGAAGTATACTATTCCGTTTAAGGACTTCATGCAGATAACCAAAAAATCATTCCTAACATAGAGTTTGGCTTACGTCCGGGTTATTCCACCATCCAACAAGTAGCACAAATCACGGAGTTTATTACGCATAATTTTAATCGTAATAAACATACTGGCATGGTTCTCCTGGATGTAGCAAAGGCTTTCGATATAACTTGGCATAAAGGTATTATTTACAAAATGATAAAATATCAGTTTCCTCGTTATGTAATCAACGTTATTAGCAGTTATTTAGCAAACAGGCTATTTTACGTTACCATCAATGATTCAAGGTCTACTATAAAAACTTGCTCAGCGGGGGTCCCTCAAGGTAGTATTCTGGGTCCTTTCTGTTTACTTTGTTCTTATCTGATTTCCCAAATCTACCTGATGTTCAGGCTGGTCTTTATGCAGACGACACAGCTCTTCTCTGTACTTCTTACATACCTAAAGCAATTACTAATAAGTTACAGACAAGAATAATTCGAATCTTGCGTTATTATAAAAAATGGCAAATTGATATTAATTGTGATAAAACAGAGGCTATATTTTTCACCCGCAGGCGTCCCACATTACCTGCTGAAGTTGAGGTCAACTCTAGCGTTGTGAGTTGGTCAAAACATGTTCATTACCTCGGGGTAGTCTTGGATAACAGACTAAATTTTTCCGAACATGTCAGTTATACTACCTTGAAAGCTAGCAGGAGTATATCTGCCACATATCCATTAATCAACGGAAAATCATTTCTTAATGTTAATAATAAATTAATTCTGTATAAAACACTTATATGTCCCATAATGACGTACTGTTGTCCAGCTTGGAGTTTTATTTCAAATACAAATTACAAGTATTTCAAAACGGGCGTCTCAGATGTGTACTAAATTTCCCTAGATATTACAAAATCGTTGACATGCATACTACCTTAAACATGCCTTATATTAAGGATCATATACGAAATTTAACGCGTAAGTTCTGCGATGACGGCTTAGTCCACGATAATCATTTAATTTCTACCATAGGTAATTACGATTCTAGGCAACTCCAATTTATGTATACTAAATATAAGGCTCAAACATAACCTGTTATAACGTTTCACGGTGCTTATTTTAGGAATTATTATTCCTTCTATATTTACTTAATGTCTAACGTGTTTTTCTTTTGTCTTATTACTACTATCATAACTTTTTATTTTTTGTTGTACAGTTTTTTTTAAATTATTTTTTTCTGTCATTATAAGTATAAATGCTTCTTTTATTTGTTACTGGTCTTTGTATTGTTTCTGTTGTCGGCCAGCCATGCTGGGCGTTACGTAATTGTTATTTTAAATTTTTAATTTTTGACTATTCTCTGTAAATTGTGTTGACAATATACGTTGTTGTTGTTGTTGCATGGGGAAGGTTTATGAAAAAGTCGTCAATGAGATTTTAGTATATGAGATCAGTGCCAGCTGCATGCATCACCTACAATTCGGTTTTCGCTCAGCTCTATCTGCTGAGCATGCTATTCATGCATTAGTCTCATTCCTTGAGCAATACATTTTGGATGGTTGCTCTCTGTTATTTGATATGTTATTAAAGGGGCATTTGACAACTGCTGCTGGTCTGCAGTTGTCGATGTTCTTAATGATAATTTTATTAATCCTTATATAATTAATATTATGAAAAGCTTGGATTATCGGTTGGAGTTAGGGCACCTACTTGTGGAGTTCCACAGGGTTGTGTCCTCGGTCCTACTCTTTGGAACATATACTCCACTGTATACTATAGGGTTCAACATTTTTGTTCTGATGTTAATGCTACATGCCAGATAATTTCTTATTCTGATGATCTGTGCTTGGTGTTTAAAGTAGAGAGTTCAACATCACTACCATTTCTCGCATGTATTTCTAAATACCTTGAGCATGTGGTGATGGATATAGGTTTAAGTTTTTCCCCTACCAAATGCAGATTTTCTGTGTTACATCATTAAAATATTTGAGTATAATCATCGATCAAAAATTAACATTTGTTCCTCATTTCCAATACATTTCTAAGAAGTGTATGGGTATTTATAATAAATTACTACCTCTACAGAAAAATGCTTGGGGATTATAATTTAAAGAACGATCTATATTATATAAAGGCCTCATTCCGACTCATTTTGGGTACGGTGCGACCATTTATGTTAATAGAAGAATACTTGGTCTGGCCAATAAACAGCAGAGGAAATTTTTATTTTGAATGGCTTCTTTGTACCGGACTACTCCAACCTCTGCAGCTTGTGCCGCCACTTGATTTATTTCTTGTTGGCATGATTCTCACTGGCGAGCACAGGCTTAAGAGGGGCGTGTTAATTTTTATATAAGATGTGAGTTCTTATTTTTTTTATTTTCTGTACTTTTAGTATATTTATGTATAAATTTTACATTGCCTATTATGGATTGTGTTGTTTACCGCATTCACTATGAGATCATTTTATAATTACTATTTTTCATTTTCAAAATTGCATATCTAAATTAGTATTTTTAACATTTTATATCTATTATATATTGTATACATATGTATTTTAGTATTTTATTTCATGTTCACTTGATAATGGCTTAATGACCGAAAAGCTTGTGAATTTTATAAAACGTTTAGTGATTTTAACTCCTTTCTTGTTGTTTATTTTATCTATGTAATTGAATATATGTATGATTAAAATTTAAAAGTTAATAATATCTAAAAATTAGAAATGAATAAAATTATATATTATCTAAGGTAATTAAAAGGCGACAGGTCTATCATCCGTCAATGACCACATAAATAACTGTAGCATGTCTTGGAAACGTATGTATGTGTATGTACGTGTGGTCGTGTGAAATTCGTTTACTCGTACTGAGATTAATTATAGGCAATCCATCTTTATTGGGAAAAAGTGGGGGTTAAATGATTTTTGTGAGGTAAATAACTGTCTATTAAATCGATCTAATGCAAAATTTATTATTTTAAAAACATTTATTTTTAAAACGTAATTATTCGGGAAAATACGAATTCCGGTTTTTACAAGTTCATATAGTTATATATACACGCATATATATATATATATATATATATATATAATGTTTACGATACAGTTTTACACATTATTGTCATCATCATTATTCGTTATATATTCTCGTGTCTACGTGACGAATAGTCAACTAATCTTATCTACGTCATCAACGTTTAAACTGTAATTTTAGATAATAGTACTACGGTTGGTAATTGAAAAATTTGAAGATTTACGTCAAAATAATCTCTCTCTTTCTATTTCCTCTGCTATTCTACTCGGACGCCATTATTAGCTAAGCCCAATTATCGGAATACAAAATGCTAATGACCTGGCGACAAATCCCTACAGTTTTAAATTTTATTTTAATTAATATTTCGTCCGAATACGCCGAAGGCTTAAAGATTTTATATGTGTTACGATTATATGCGTAACTTCCATTATTAGACGTCACAACGATTTTTTTTAAAAATACAACTTAAATGTAATGTCAGCATCATAGATAGTTGACTAATAGCACGTTAGTTACCTCGTGATGCCGTTAAGGTGTCAAAGCGAGGGTGATTTCAAATTCGTTATTATTTATTTCAGACGTACGCCAAAATTCAACGAAACGTCCATATAGACATAAACATTACGTCACAGATATAAAAAATACAAACGTAATCGAATAAAATATATGTACGTATATATATATATATTTCATCAGAACGTTAGTGTGTGCACAAACTCCAACAACAACAACAACAACAACGTATATTTCAGCATAATTTATAGTGAGTATACACAAACCAAAAATTTTAAATAATAATTACGTAACGCCCAGGATGGCTCGCCGTACATCAGAAATAATAATACAAAGACCCGTAATAAATAAAACAAGTAATTATACTTATAATGACAGCAAAAAATAATTGAAAAAAAAAAAAAACTGTACAGCAAAAAACAAAAAATTAAAATAGTAATAATAAAACAAAAGAAAAAACACTTTAGACATTAAAAAATAAATAAAGAAGGAATATTAGTTTCTAAAATACATTACAACAGGTTATGTTTGAGCCTCCTATCTTTATATTTACTATACATAAATTGGAGTTGCCTGGAATCGTAATTACCAATGGTAGAAATTAAACTATTATCATGGACTAAGCAGTCATCGCAGAACTTACGCGTTAAATTTAAGATATGGTCCTTAATATAAGGCATGTTTAAGGTAGCATGCATGTCAACGATTTTGTGGTATCTAGGGACATTTAGCACACATCTGAGACACCTATTTTGAAATACTTGTAACTTATTAAAATTTGTATTTGAAATAAAACTCCAAGCTGGACAACAGTACGTCATTATGGGACGTATAAGTGTTTTATACAGAATTAATTTATTATTTACATTAAGAAATGATTTTCTGTTTTGCTTCCCAGCTTAAATGAAATTTAGGCACTTTGCGGTTGTTCACAGCAGTAGCACTCTATTAGTGGATCAGATTTAATATATATGTAGTTGTGGGTTTATGCGGTGTGTCCCAATCTTAGTCTTACTAGATCCCAAAATTCACGTTGTGAGACTCCCTTGGGTATTCACCAGGGCTTTTCTTTTGTTATTTAGAAGTTTGTTTTTAGAATCACAGTGATGACGTCACGATGGAACACAAACACTTTTAAGAATGCATGAAAAACAGGGAGGGCAGTGGGTTCTGATACAGAGCAGTATGTTGCTAAACGGGCAGTAGTATCAACACTTTCATTGCCTAATATGCTTGCGTGAACAGTGATCCACAAGAAAGATGTTTTGCAATTTTAAGTATTAAGATGTTTCAGAAGATGATGGATTTTTGTATCAATGGATGTATTAGCGTATAAGTTATTTGGTATGGTTATAGCTTGTGATGAGCCTGCAGCAATCAATATTCGTTGGGGGCTCTGTTCTTGAGTCTATCACCCCAGCAAGGTTAAGCGACGACGTTCATATCGTGTGAATGCCGAACACCCGACGAGTACTACATATAATTCAGTGTCTAGGATAAAACAGTCGTCGCTTAACCTTGCTGGGGTGATAGACTCAAGAACTTCATGTGGACAAGTAATTGGGGATAATGTCGTTCTATTTGTTTTTTTACCAGCAATATAAGCCACTATTATGTAGTTTGAATACGTTTACAGTATTTGTAGGGCAAGTTGTTTGATGCTTTTGGTGGGTGTATATTTCATTTGTAGTATATTTCTAAATCAATCTTTATTTTAAGAAATTTTCAAGGCAAGATAGATTCCACTTGGGTTTGGTTTGGTGACTGAAGGGTAAACCATGCAAAGTGTAATGAATAAGGCTGCAGAATCCTGATAGGTTTTGTTGTCAAGTATGAGTGGTGGTGGTATGTTTTCAGTTTTGTGTAAAGGAAGGATAGGTATTTTTATGGTGTCGAACTATTTTCCATAGTATATAATATTTTCAGTAGTATGATAATGTATAATATAATTGCCCAAATGAAGCGAGAGGCACAGTGTAGTACAGATCATTGACAGGTTCCCGTATTCTTGGTCATTTTATAGCTAAAACGTTTCCAGGCGCACGACGTGGACGTGATACGGGGCGCGCCTAGTAGTATGATAATGATGTGCATCCTGTTATGGAAAATATGCTGGAAGAGGGGGAAAACCGACGCGTATCTATAATAGTTGTTAGGGCAGAGTTGTGTATGGAATCAATGTGATTGTAAGGTATCTGGCACCTGTAATTTATTTTTGAGAGATCTAGTATGAATTTAGGATGGATGTTAGACAGATATTGCAGGATGGGCATGTTTTCTATGAACTGGGTTTTGGGATTCACAATATGATGTTTCCAGTAGAATTTTTAAAGTTGTTTGGAAGGATAACAGGATATTATTTAGATGTAAGGAAACAGATGATAAACGGCTCTGCTGGTTAAATCAACAAAGACAGTTATATTCATAGAAAGCATTAGGCCGTTGGCTTCCGACCACACACGTATATATATATATATATATATATCCCCCATGGGGTACTTTGTACCT
Organism: Coronaproctus castanopsis; assembly: GCA_032883995.1. NCBI lineage: Eukaryota > Metazoa > Arthropoda > Insecta > Hemiptera > Monophlebidae > Coronaproctus > Coronaproctus castanopsis. Next base: position 62,728,475 of record CM065052.1, on the reverse strand, counting down.
TCTGGGGACCGGAGCTCTAACCGGTATGGGGCGCGTCCACAGGTGGCGAATAGTGGAACGGCCTATAGATATGTAGGTTAGCTGCGAATAAGACATTAGTCAAACAAGCAGTCGCGGACCAAGAGCGGCTACTGGTGGAAAGTCTCTAGAGTCGATTGGAATCAATTGTTTACATTATTGGGGCAGATAGGAGTACCAAGCAAGCTAATTAACATAGTAAGAAGTTTATACATAAAACAAACAGCTGTTGTTAGATGGAGAAATGAATACACACAACCAGTAACTATCACAAAAGGTGTCAGGCAAGGCTGCCCCCTTTCACCACTACTGTTCAACATATGCGCGGAAATGATTATCAATGAAGCCTTACAAACATACAGGGAAAGAATCAAGATCGGCGGTCGAAAATTAAGAATCATCAAGTTTGCACATGATCAGGCAGTGTTGGCTACAAAACCGGAAGCTTTAGAAAAAATGTTAACGAGACTGCAACATGCGGCGAAAAAATATGGAATGAACATTAATGTGGCAAAGACCAAAATCATGTGCATTAGTAAAGAAACAAATATGGTTAACATAAGACTAGAAGGAAAAGCTTTAGAACAGGTGAAAACATACAAATATTTGGGACAATGGATTATAGAGGACGTATCCTGTCATAAGGAAATAGCAGCCAGAATTGCAATGGCAAAAACAGCATTCATGAAGAAAAAATCGTTGATCACACAGCGAAGCATGTCACAAAATTTACGGAAACGAATAGTAACAACATATGTATGGGCAGTAGCCTTGTATGGGTCAGAAACCTGGACTTTGTCTGTAAAAGATAGAACAAAATTAGAAGCATTTGAAATTTGGTGTTGGCGTCGCTTGTTAAAAGTATCATGGACCGACGAAGTATAAAACCATAGTATTTTCGATCGAGTACAAGAACGACGTTCTATCCTACGAAGCATAAGAAAAAGGAGATTGGAATGGATCGGACACATATTGAGACATTGCGGAATACTAAATGAAGCAATGGAAGGCAAAATAGCTGGGAAAAGACCGAAAGGCAGACCTAGGTTAAGGCTAATGGACTCCATAAAACAGGTGGCAGGAGTACAGTCCTATGTACAACTCAAGAGAAGGGCGGCAGATCGTATACTGTGGAAGAAAGACATAGTGATGGCGTACCAGTCCTAGGACTGAAAAAACCCGAAAGAAGAAAGAAGAAGATATATATATGCGTGTAAAAGACTGTAAAAAACAAATTGAAGTAAATAATGATGTATATTCTATTTGAGAACGTCAACCGACTCTACATTCAAGAATGAAATCTAAATATCGACGAGAAAAATAAAAAGCATTAATATCGTGATAAACTGACGAAGCATTAGATTAATGATTCCGTATGTTTAATTATACAAGCAGATTTACTAAGGGAAAGGGTTGGAACCATATTAGTTTAAGAGAAGAACTGTTAAGGTAGCGAATACCATCAAACACATTTGTAGGCAGAGCAGTAAAGTACAATGTCGTTCTCTATGACAAATTATTAATAGGAGAAATACTGCGAACGAGTTTGAGCTGATAAATTTTAAATAAAATCAGACTTAATAAACTAAAGTGCGTTCAGCAAATAAGAGGATAGATTAATGAATGCTTTTTAAAAATAAGTACGCGATTAATGAATTAAATTGGATGCATATAATTGGGTGAATATCAAAAATCAAATGAAGTTGGACTGGTCGTGTCAACGATAGCAGATGGCTGAAACGTGTTCTGCAATGGTGTCCAATAGACAACAAAAGAAGTCAAGATCAATGGCTCGTTGGCAGGACGACATAATAAATGTGGCCGGAAAACAACTGGATGCGAAATGCACAAAAAATAAGTGGATGGAAGGTGTAGGGGAAAGTCTTCGTCCAGTAGTGGATCGATAAATGCATATCGTGATTATGAATTGGGTGACACGCCGGATAGTTGATTTAGGTTTGAGAAATAAGGTCATCGTGTAATTTTGAGAAGTATGGAATGATACTTATTACGTGCTGAAAAATATCTAGGGAACATAATAAAATGTTACGGACACCAGAAAAAGGTTTACGAGTAAATAAAAAGAACAAAATATTATATGTGGAAGATGGATACATGATTAATGCGGAATATGTTGACTGATCTATTATAATTAGAACATAACGTGTTCAATAATTTGGAAAAAATTTTCAGAGTATGAAATAGAATTTCGTGTACCGTTGTGTTTAAAAATATATTTAAGAGCTGTAGTCGGTACAAATGATGGATGCAAATAAAAAACTCCTTGTTTACGTTAAAAAAAAAAAAAAACAATAAAAAAACGTGTGATACTATATGTTTTGAAGAACTTGTACGTATTTTATTAGCAAGTAAACTATTTTAATATATATATATATTTATATAGTTTGTGTGTGTGTGTGTATATGTTTCCGTGTGTGTGTGGTGTATAGCGACTCACACCGGTTTTATGTTTTTTTTTTAGTTAGTACACGGAAGTGTTTAATAATTATATATCATATTTATTTCCAAACTGCTGGAAAAATCTAATAATCGAGTCACTCGGTTCATTATACCTTAGGTAATCAGCGTATTTATTTACAGCATATGCTATCGATAACGGTTTAAGGATAACCGGTTCGATAATTTACGTTCATCGAATATGGTCGTTTTATAAATTATCGATTTTAATTTGTTTCGGTTATTTAATCGAAAGTGGTTTAATTCCTAATTATAAATCGCGAAGTAGCAGGTTTTTTTACTTGATTCGTCTAGAATTCGTAATAAATTATTCCCCGATAACAATAATAAAAAATTGTATTTTTTCTATGTTGGATTATAATTAAATTTTAAATATAGCATCCCGGAAGTATTTATGCGAATACTAGTCAACCTAGAAATCTTTGTAGGGAAAAAAACAAACACAGTTCTAAGTATACGCCCAATAAACTAATATACTTTTTTCATCTTCTAAACGTCCTCCTTTCTTCCTGCTAACCTTCGATCTGCGTGTTCGTACTTGGATAATTCTGATGATCGATTGGTAATTTTCATCGAATCTACATTCAGTTCACATCACGCAATATCCATCAGTTTGTTTGTGTCTTGTATTGAGTTACGGAATTTTTCTAGCTTGTATACATTTCTGATGTTAGTTCGTACTTGGATAATTCTAATAATCGATCGATTGGTAAAATTTTCGTCCAATTACATTCAGTTCACGTCACTTAACCGCAATATCCACTAGTTTTTTTTTTGGCGTCTTGTATTTATTTTTCTAGCTTGTATTTCGTTTGATATCGTCGTGAAATCGGGATAGAATGTCTAGACGGAACTAAAAGTTATTTCAAATATATATTTTTTTTTGTTATGATAGGTAAATGTTTCAAAAACAGAGTTCACTATAGCTTACAGTAAAGAACCGGGAAAAATTAAAAGTACCGATTACCTAAGCAACGTAAATTATTAATTGGGCACGTAAAGAAGTATAAAAAATTCGAATTTTGAAAAGCTAGAAACTCATTTATAAAACTAAAGCGAATATTCATCATCATCAAGTGTTGTCTCCGTGTCGGAGGTAGGCGACTACTTACTATACATATTTTGTAAAGTTTAGATTGTGGAATGTAGTGATTTTTTATACTTGATTACAAAAAAACAGTTAAAATCACTAAACTTTATTTATTAAGCAAAGCTTTTCGGCAACTACGCCATTATCAAGCTATATATAGGTAAAATTAAATATATAAAAGCATAAAATATTAAATTTAAATCTAAGTTCACAATTTTTACACAATAAATGAATTATAAATACATAAAACTATCTGACAACGCAACAGATTCATATTTCTTACTCGTTCTCGACGTAAAGAATCACGTTGATTTTTCTTGACTTTAGATCGGTGACTAAAAGAACGGTTCTCTGAAAAATTCTTTAATAATTAACTAAAATCAGTTTCCTCTTAATTCAAGAGTTTAAGCATTTTAGTTGCGCGCATCTTATATTTGAAAATACATATACCACAAAAATAAAAAAAAAATAAAATGGAGCTATAATTGATCAAATAGGTATCAACACGAATGGACGACGTCGAAAAGATAGATTTACAAAAAGAAAGATTAATCCCAACTTGTTTCAGACGATCACTAATATAAATCATCTCCTTTCTCTGGTAAACGACAGTGATAATTTAGCATTACGCAACGTCAAAATGTTGTCCTATTTTGACAATTCTTCGACGAATTAATTATCTTTATCAGTATCATCTTATAGCCCACAGTTTATCGAACAGCTGCAAAATTTTAAAATATTTTATTTTTAAAGATATCCGTCGATCATTATATTTTACTGCTTCTACATCGATGTAACCGAATAGTATTGAATTTCGACGTCATTTATTTCTACCGACGCCGCACCAGTGATATTCGGTTTAGTGAAAACTACATCAGTACGTCTTTCTTTCGTAGGTAATTTCCGTGATTACTTTAATTCCTTAATTCCTTAAATCCTTAATCGTACGTGTTCTTTTTGCCACGATGTTTCCCTTCAATACGTGTAACATTAGTCCGAAAAAAGAAACTCCGCTAGAATTATTTCCTCAGTATCGATCAAAGATTCGACACAGTAAACTCCGTCCTTTTTGTTTGTAATTGAGTGGCGTGAAAATTGTCCTGTCCAGATATCATCGAAAAGTACACGACATAAATTGTTTTTACAGACAGCCAAACTTCCTTACGTACCTCCTAATAGCGTTAGTACCACATAGTCGCTAATAAGTTTTCCCGATGCAATAATCGTAATAAGGGATTTAGTTCATATTTCGATAAATGTCGTATGAATAGTTTATTTCTTATTAAATTGGAGTTTGAATTCAAATTTGAAAAAAAAAACAACATTGCGATAGTTTTGACTTCTTATAATGTAAGATATTCTTTTTGAACGTCTTATAACGTTTCATCCACGGTAAAATAATTTCCTGTATCTGTCGTTAAGTATGAAAAGTTTTATATTCCTACTTATTCGATAGAACATTTGTTGTTAAAATTAATGATTGTTTCTCTGAAAAACAAAAAATTCTATCGTCCGTTCGGCAAGGGACGTTGTTGTACACAATCTGTACAGCAAATATGTCGACCACTATTCAAACTATCTTAGCAACATTTGCCGATGATACAGCTATCCTCGCGTCCAACTCAGATGCAGTGCGTGCAAACACAGCAGTTCGAAATAACTTAAATCGGTTGGTTCAGTGGGCACAAAGCTTGTGCTTGCTATTTAATTCGAATAAGTGCCGACATGTTACGTTTACAAACAGAAAAGTCAGGTGTACAGCTTTGAAGATCACCCCCCCATTTAACGTTATGAAATAGAGCTGTATGGAAGTACCTGTATAAATAATCTTCGAAGAATACAACAGGGCAACAGTCGAAGATACTTCGTACTATCACGTCGCCTTCAGCCTACGTCTCCAATCTGACATTACCTACTTGACATACGCACTCAACAATACATGAGATTGTTTGGCAAGTTCGAAGATAGCAACAATCCCATCATTCGTAGTACAACAAGTATTCCAGACAATCCGCCAATGCGCCCGAGAATTCCGATCACCTAACGGAATCCAGTTTTACTCTCCTTTCTTCAGACGATAGCGTGTCTTTTTATTAACTACTGTACTTTATTCTTATTACTATCAGTCTTTCTCAATTTCATGCACTTCTTTACTCACAATCTTGTGCTTCAATGGAGGCATTAGTTTAACACCTATTCTTTTATCCGGATCTGCGTTGATTGAGCACGAAGTACTGGTACGATGTTTATATATATATATATATATATATATATATATATATATATATATAATATATATATATATAATGAAATTAAACAGAAAAAAAAAGTAAAAATACCTTTAGAAGAACAAGTAGTGTATTTTCGAGTTAAAATAAAACGGGGGGAATTTATTTCATTAAAAGCTAAGAACAAATAATCAATGTTAGATTGCATAAAGTTGGCACCATATTTACAAGGAAACACTACAAAAAATGTGAGTATAAAAGGTAATAAAGAATTAAATATGAACAATACAGATTTAAACATTATATCATGTAACGATAAATGCATTATAAATGTGGCATATTATGCAACGCGGTGAACAAGTTTCGAAGTATATGTTTTCTTTTTCTACGTTCATAATGTTTTAGACGTGTGAGGTGGAGTTTGATAATCACATCACCAATATCGTTAAAAATAAGGAATGTTAGACACCATTTATTTTCGGGGCTGAACTGCGAAGACATTAAAAAGCAAAAATATATTTAGTCAATGGCTTTTTAATTAGGGCCGTTCGTGCGGTTGTTATTAAATAATTTATAAGTAGCGTAGGATGTAATCTTGTTATCATGTTTCTTTTCTCGAACTTGATTGAAATTAAAAATTGACTAGTACGAAAATGTACCTGTTAGACTAGAAAATTCTAACCTCATCCTAAGGAAAGTTTTAAATCTGTTAAGTGAGAGAAATTTAAACTTGCTAAGTAAGTAAATATAAGAAAAAGGGTCGAGGGTCATTTCGTTCAATTAATATTTCGGCTGAGTATTATAGAAAAATCAATAACGATCGTTCCGAATAAAATGTCCTCAGAAGGTAGTAAATTTAACATAAGCCGTTCCGATTACGCCGTCTCGTGCCCTTCCGGTCAGAAGAAAACGTCGTCCGGAATCTGTCCGCGACCGGTAGCTAAAAATGGTCCTTGCCCTGGAGAATTTCCTCTTCGATGCGAAAAAGCGCCGCGCGTCCGGGCACCACCTTGTGGACCCCTTATTAAAGCCACAAAAATACAATGGTGTAATAGAGAAACAGTTTGCGACGATATAGGCGCCGGGATCAGACCGAAGATAGATGCGTCTAAACAGCGCAAGGATTGTTGCACGCCGATGACGCAATATCAGACAGTGCACGGCGAGTTAGCCAAGAAATTATTGACTCGCGAAATTTGCGTTTCTCGTTCGATTAACGGGCCGCCGCCGTGCAGCGTTTGCGAGTATTCCATACCTCCGTGTCGCGGCTACTACCGTAAGCACGAATGTATCCAACCGGAAGATTACGATCAGATGGTCTATAAAGACGGCAAGAAAGTATTGCGCGATAGAGTGGAAAGATATTGGAAGCCGTGTCCGCCGAAGAGTACCGCGTACGAAAAGCAATTATCGGATTTAGCCGGACATAACGTCGGCTTATTAAAAAGATTGATAGCGGAAAGAAGCGGCAATCAATGTTGGTGAACTAATTCCGAATATAGTTCGTTTGAAAATTTCGAACGAATTATTCCGACCGCATATAATTTGGTTTTATTAAATTAGTTAAGAAAATAGTTTTTGAAATATAGGAATATATTTTTTTTTTTTTTTAAACAAAGTTCTCCATTCTGAACGATTCTTATTTATATTTTTATTAGAATAAATTATTTTGTAAAAGACCGAGTGCCGTATTACAATATATTCAATTTATCGATGAAGTTCTAAAATCTGTACGATTACATGATTTACTTTACAAAGTTCGTACTCTTCAACTGAAATATATTTTTTAACTCTATTTGAAATACATTTATAATTTATTTTATATCTGTTATTCGTTATATATTTAGTTATTGTTATTTAGGGATATTTTCATTTGACGTGTGCTGTGTTTATATTGTACTAATAAAGAGTTGAAGTAAATCTGACTAAATAAAAAACCGAATAATTTATCGGTTTTCAAGAAACGATGTTACTAATTAGTCGGTTATGTGAGAAGTAGACGGTTATGCCCAATCATTAATATATATATATATATATATATATATATATATATATATATATATATATATGTGTGTGTGTGTGTGTGTGTGTGTGTGTGTGTGTATGTGTATATATGCTCCCGTTCGAAGGAAAATCGGTTAATTACGCGGGAAAATTAAACGACACGTGGTGATACACGGAGAAAATGGGATGAGGAAACTGAAGATTATCCCTGGAAATATAGAATATCGACAAACATTAAAGAAGAAACCACTTAACTATAAAACATTTAAAATGAAATAGAAAGAACCGGCACTTAGTAAACCGATGATAAGGAAAAAAAAAATGAAGGCAGTTTGGAATGAGAGTAAGTTGAGTGGCAGGACCAGTTGGAGGAACGAGTAATTCGATTTTGTTTCGTTTGTAATTAAATTTACCGAATTTAGTATCATACTGTGAAAATTAAGTTCAGACTCCTTAGAGAGCGGGGGGGATTCATTAAAATCGGTTAATAGAAATAATTATAGACTATATACGACAGTCTACTTGGTTATATGGAATGATTTTGACAGGGTCCTATGGAAAAGGAATAATTTTCTAATTTCATCTGTCGAGTACAAGCAGCGTTGCGGAGATTAATTAATTAATCGCGTCGAATGAAAAGGGATTTGACAGGAAAATCCGATTTGGTTGGGCTATTATCCTTATTATAATTGTCGTTCTAGTAACATAGACGTCACGAGCTGTTGATGTGTATGACGCCAGAAATAGGAAATCCGTTTTAAATTGTTTCCAAATTTTGTAATTGAAAACAGTCGGCTCACAAAACATCGCCGTCATATAATAATACTCGTAGCTTATAATGAGTGTAATAATATAATAATATTAAATAACAATAATAATAATAATAATTATTATTATTGTTATTATAAAATATATTAATCATCGTAAAACATAATAATATGGAATAATAGTAATAATGATAAATTATAATCATAATAAGTAATGGTTTTAATAATAAACCGATAACCTCGACTATAGACCAGGTCATGCAGAATAATATTAAATAATAAATAAAAGGAAAGATAATAAATAAAACATATACACTTTACTAATGACAATTAATATTTAACACATCTAGGTTCAAGACTGAGATGTTTAGTAACGGATGCTATTAGAATAACGTATTTTTTTTTTTTTTACTGCCAAACACTCACACCACACAGGTTAAAACACAAAATACAGGGCCCGGATACACAATCTCAAACAACCCTCAATCAATAGGTAGCATTCTGGCTTTTGTAAGAGAAAGCGGATTCCTAGCATACATATAAACTAGATACATGTCTCCTTATGCTGTAATAAGCCTGGTAGTTACAAACGGCATATGGAGATTTACATAATATTAAAAATAATAATAATAATAATAATAATAATAATTTTGAATTCAACTTGAAATTTGTTTCAAGTTTCTGTTTAATTTAAAGTAATTTAGATACACAAAATGAAATACTTATTACTAACGCGCGAATGGCAAAATATAATTTTTTTTGTTCGCTCTACGTGCCCAACTTGAAATTTCAATCTATATATATATATATATATATATAATGCAATATTTTTATAATTGTATATGAATACGATAAAACTATCAATGCGTTATCTACCAAAATAACGTGTAAAAACTATCAATAAGGTTTTTATACGAACCGAGTGCAAATTCGATGAATTTTATGTCAATTCGAATAATAACTGACGCGACAACATAAAGAAAAGATTCATAATATGGCAGATAGTTGTATACATATACATATATCCTCCGATAATAAATAATCTCGCGTGAAATACATTAAAAGACAAATGATTAAGGCTAAATTCTATATGGAAATATGGCCTCGAAATTTACGGTACATCAGCTGCATCAAATCTAAATCGAATTCAGTAGCTACATTCGAAAATACTTCGCTTAATTAGTCAACGCTTCATAGTTTGTTTTCAAAACATCACGCTACACAATGATTTGGAGATCGAGTATGTATACGAGTACTATATCAAGGATACAGGAACTTTTTCAGCGAATTGGAAAATAACTCAAACACGGAAATACCGAGCGTGTATCGGTCAACGTTGCCTGGTAATCCATGTAGAAGATTAAAAAGAACACGAATGCGAGATACCGTTGATCCTACTTTATCTATGACATGTGTACTTCGGTTGTGGACCTAAACATCAGTCAATTTGATGCGGAAAAATTATCAGACGTTATCAAAATTGTAACATGCGGAAATGCAATTGGAATTATTATAGATCGAAGAAATATAGTAATTGAGTCCAGTGGAAGTTAAATATCTAACAACTCTTTTCAACAATTTGGTGACAATAGACGTACTACCAAAGTTCTGGGGGAGAGTCAGAAGTGAACGCATTCTAAAACCGGAAATATCTGCCTAATCCAACGAAATACGGTCTACTTCATGCTGTATCACACACACACATAAACTATTTGAAAGAGTTATTGAGTATAATTGCACACATTTAGCAGGTAGGCTTTGGTTAAGCATGTACTGGACCAATGTTAAATCTTGTTTAAGATATAAAACATGGATACGAAAAGGACCTAACCGCAGGCCTCTATAGATCTTACAGTGGCATATGATCGAGCGAATCATCAGGATGTTGAAGAATAAAATTTATGAACTATTCCACGATTACTCACTATCGAGAATATAATCCACTATGAGGACTTCTTGTGTGCAGAAGACCTAGTCACTAAATAAAAGAAAAAACTTTTAAATAAGTTGAAAAAAGTTTCGCACTAACTGGATATATATTTCAGAATTCAACGCTGATAATAATTTGAGGCCTAACCCAAACCAAACACAGATAACCATATTCCGCCCGAGAAATAGTTCAGCGAAAAAACTCTTAAAATGGTATAGTTCGGCAAAATAGTGTAAAACATTAGTGCAACAAAATATCAACTCTAACCTGGAAAATATCCGCATCAGGAATACTTAAGAAACTTTGTGGAAATACATCAAGCATGTTTGCATTAGTTCTCTATTTCTCTGTTATAAAATATGTTTGCCTGCAAAGCATGCGAACGTAGGATTACAACAGGCTATTTCAAACCTACAAAATATATAAAATATATGAACTATCTGGAATAACTTCAGCAAATATACGACGTAAAATAGCCACAGATATAGAATGCACGCGCCAAATCGATAATAGGCGACACCCAATGTACGACTATGGAATGGCGATTAAAATCTTGTAAAAGTTTTTTAAACTGCTCTAAAAAAAATCCGAAAAAAGTAACAAACGAAATAAAAGTAAGTCCAACAACCGGATTTGAACTCCCACGGTTAAATTTACGAAAGAAGTATGGGTTGATGAAATTCAGGCACTAGGAATGAGAATAAAATACAACCGATACACGCGGATGTGGTAAAGTGCAAGATATGAATCGTGAACTATAGTGGGTCGTCTGTCTAAATCGCTCTAAATTGTAACTGCCCATTGGCGTAAGAAAATTTGATATCGTTTTATTTCCGGACATGAAGATGAAAAATTTGTGGAAATTGCCGAAGAAACTAGAAGAAATAAGTTAAATTTTCCGGAGGTAAACAATGGGAAAATAAATGTAATAGTGATCGATCAAAAAATAAGAAAAAAACATAAAACCGTTCGTAGTTTTGACATATTTCGTTTAATTAGGATCGGTAAACAATCTGTACCAAGTACAATGATTCAACTGACTAGAATATGGAAATAAATGTTTATTTCTAGCTGGTGTTTTGTTTAACTTTTTAAATTTTTCTGTGTGATGCTGAAACGTGAACGATTTGCTGCAGTAATAAACCTTTGTAGTTCATCTATTTAAAAAAAAAAATAGCTAACACACATATTGTCCTGGTACGATCTATAAAATTTTTTTTCGTGTGCGACTAAAGGACAGAGTGTCAACTACATAGAGTGATTGCTGTAGCAAATATGCTATTTTCAATATGTGTCTATGATGTCCGAAGATAGCCACAAATTAAGGGGGACAACTATGAAGATATTGTGTTAACTACGATAATTACGTACCGAATTGAACATGTTTATTATAAAATATTGAAATTTTATATATATATATACACGTAACCCCAGGGGGGTACTTTGTACCTTCCGGGGACCGGAGCTCTAACCGGTATGGGGCGCGTCCACAGGTGGCGGATAGTGGAACGGCCTACAGATATGTAGGTTAGCTGCGAATAAGACATTAGTCAAAAGCAGTCGCGGACCAAGAGCGGCTACTGGTGGAAAGCATCAGGCAGGTGATTCCAGTAGTGACAGGGTAAGAGACATACAGATGGGCAGCTTGAGGATCTGTCCGCTAAAACTGTGCATAAATCCTGTGACTGTCTCTCCCTCGCGAAGTTTGGTCGCCGTAAAAGCTTTACAGTGCTACCTCCACAGTAGCAACCCGCTGTCTGCGGTTAGGATTTCGTCAAATTCAAAGGCTAGGGTATCGCCCCGAAATAGTGGCAATCATTCCTTCTCCTTTCTATTCTTATACCTTTTCCTATAATCTTCCTCCTCCTTTCCATTCATATTCCTTTCTTATAAAATCCGTTCCTGCTTTCTCCTTAAGCAGCCTACGAGAAATCGTGCCGTTCTTGACATAGTCTTGGCCTACTTTGCCACTGGATAATCTATGTCCGAACGGATATGGCAGCATGGTTGCTGTTTGCGCTCCAGCTACTGTGTTCCCTCATGCTGCTATCTTTCCACTTAGTTCTAAAAAAAAAAAAAGTGACTACTTATTTAACAATTATGAAAGTACAGCAAATGAAGAAAAATGCTGGATCCACGGGGCAAATTTTGACCGGCTTGTCAGACAGTGGGCGGTCTACTGTGGCAACACAGAATGACTTGAGTCCTTACATGCCTATTGGGAATGGCACTCTCCAGGAGAGGACACATTTGTGATTTGATTATAAGGCACGTTTATCGAAGGTGACTGAGAAAAAATGGACTTTCGCCGCATGGAACGTAAGAACGCTTCTAAACAATAAGGATTTACTAATCAGAAGAACTGCGGTTATATTTCAAGAATTAAGAAAGTACAAAAGTAGATATTGCAGCATTAAGCGAAACCAGGATAGCAGAGGAGGGAAAACTAATTGAAGATGTGGCAGGATACACTCTGTATTGAAGAGGAGTTGCAAAAAGAAAAAAAACATGAACGGGGCGTAGGAATTGCTGTTAGTACGCAGATAACAGCCTACATTACAGAATGATCGTATTATGTATATGAAAATTCGTCTTCTACAAAGCCACGAGATAACAGTCATTAGCGTATATGCGCCAATGTTAAATAGCCCAGATTGCGAAAAAGAACACTTCTATAAAGAACTTCAAAACGCGTTGAGCAGAAGCAGGCCCAAAGACAATATTATTATCTTGGTCGATTTTAATGCCAGAGTAGACCATAACACAAGCCTTTGGAAAAATGTGATAGGTCAACACGGAATTGGTAAGGAAAATGAAAACGGAGAACGTCTATTGCAGTTCTGTGCTAGGAATGGTTTATTTATTACAAATACGAATTATAAACTCATAGATCGAAAATAGCTCATATGATTTATTATGTTATAATAAAGAAACAACAAAGATACGAACGTCTAACAACGCGGGCTATGAGAGGTACTGATGGCAATACAAATAACTTCATGCTGCGATCCCAATTCCGTTTCAAGAAATGTTTATTCTACCGCATGAGTCAACCAAATGCCAACAAAATAAAAAGCTACAACTTAAGTGGTTTACAAAATAAACAGAGAGTGCAACAGCTGGATACAGAGCTCGAGAAGGCAACCAAAGACATAGCCAGCATGAAGATATGTCAGCTACCGAGTATTGGGATATAATTAAGGGGATAGTGAATAATATCTGTACGGGCGTTTTAGGATATAAGAAGACGAAACATCAAGACTGGTTTGCCGATAAAGCAGGAGAAATCAAAATATTATTGGACAATAAGAAACAGGCATTAATCAAATGGCAGTCTGATAAAACGAGCAATGATGCCTTTAAAAAAGCAAAGTCTCGAGCGCAAAGAGAGACAAGAAGACTCCAAGATGAATAGTGGAAAAGCAAATCAAGCGAAATCCAGACGCTAGCTGATGACAATGACGCACGCGGATTTTATGGTGCGATAAAAGAAATATACGGACCAAAATATCATCGGAAAACAGCGGTCAAAGACACATTGGGCAACCTGATTCTTAAGAAGCAGGATGTAATGAACAGATACGATTCTAAAGTTAGCCCGAACCTATTGCAAAGGACGCTAGTAGAAGAGGAAAACAAAAAATTAGACCAGCCAACAAGTATTAAGGAAATTTGCGAAGCAATTAAAAGCTTGAAAAACAACAAATCTCCGGGACTTGACGTCATACCTGCGGACATTTTTAAAATTGGAGGAATGGACATCGCGAGTTGGTTGTGTGTCCTTTATCATAAAATATGGGATGAAGAAAAATGTCTGCAGAACTTCAAAGACGCAGCTATAATACCTATGTAAAAAAATAAAGGCGACAAGGCCGATGGTTCAAACTACAGAGGCATAGCTATTTTATATATTGCGGGCAAGGTATTTAGCAAAATTTTACTAGAAAGATTGAAGTTACTAATCAACTCACTACTGCCAGAAAATCAGTGCGAGTTCCGACATATAAGCGACTAGCATAAATTGGTATATTGGTTGTGTTTTCATACTACATAATATTTACTTTGACTTTTCTTATTGCCATTAATGACTTTAGAATTAGAATGCGTTTATTGTTAACGCTGATAGAAATTTCTATTTTTTATAATAAGGTATATACGTGCAAATTAATTTGAAATGTGTTCTATAGATTTAACAAATATTTATTTTCATATACACACGTGACATTGTCTCTGGCAATGTCAGGTTAATTAAAACTTTTACTTCCCAAACATACCGGCATATCCTCTCTGAGAGTTTATCTTCTTCAAATACTACTAGAAGTACAATATTTAAAGCGATTTTCAAATAATAACCGACGACTTTTAAGTCATCTCAGTATAGTTTTGGTGCAAATCTACGTTTCCGCATCACGTGTCAGTCATGAGAACATACAATCACCGATGCTACCCTTTAATGTATCACATAAATATTTTTTATTTATTTATTTATATTGTTAATTCAAAATTTCTGTCAAAACGCAGAATTGATATCGTGAATTAAACTAAATACCAGCGTTTTATGGATGTTTCAGGATAAGTAATATTCGCAAGAAAGCGTTATCGAAAGATCGTTGCAGAAATGAAGGAGATTACTAAACTACTCGTTCATACTATTATCGTTGTTTATCGCAGGTACGTATATGTCATATATATATATATATATATATATATATATATATATATATATATATATGTATTAAATTTATGATCGTTTTCCTTCTTACTTTCGATATTGAATAGCCTGTGATAATATATTAAAATAAGTCTAGAAACTATTTTGGAATTTAATAATCTGTTCCACTGTAACATTTCATCCTGTTAGTATCATAAGTTCCTCGCTGGATTCATTCAATTTAATTTCGGTTTTGCAAACTTCTGCAACAATAATAACACATACACTTCCAAGAACCAATACAATAATTAACAGCAATCGAAAACGTCGCGTTGTAATGGACAACTTGTAAAAACATATGTTACACCAAGTGGCGTATTTGCACATCGTACCGAATTGACTCTATACAAAAGGAGACTAACTCGTAGTTTTATTAAATTAAATTCGTATTTTAATAAATGGAGAATCAAACTAAATTCCGATAAAACTCAATCTATTCTATTTACGAAAAGAAGACCGCATTTCTTACCACCTGTGATGGTGAACAACACACCTTTGGTTTGGGATATTAAATATTTAGGCGTAATACTGGATTGGGGTCTCACATTTACTAAAACACGGAAGAACGATATGACCATATTTCTACCCTTCCAAACAACTTTTTTATATATATATATATACATATTATATACATAACATAATAGCAACTGATTTCATCCTTGGATGTAACGATCCTTTTTTCCTTATACATATGTATATATATGCGTGTAAACATATATATGAATTTTTGTGCGTGCGCGTGCGTATTTGTGTGAATATATCTGTGTAAGTGTTCGTTCCGTTCCGCGTATTTTGAACTTTACCGGTTAATAGATATTAATATTTTCTCTCTCACTATATATATAGATATATACACTTAAGTGAGTGTATGTTTTATATATATATATATATATATATATATATATAGTACCCTTGTTTTTTTAACTTGTGGCTCAAACATATGATGGGGGAGTGGTGATGGTAGGGCAAGTACGAGGTTTATGTACAAAACTCCAAAAAATTGTATTCGAAATTACTATTTGTCCCTTGTTTTAGTCATTCGTTGAATTTAGTTTTATCACAGCCCACGTCAAATATAAAGGTATGTAGAATTTCTTTCCAAACGTCTGGATTAGGAGCTTTTTTTAGGAAATGTACGAAACGCGCACTGGCACTTCCTGAAAAAAATGCCAAGAAATGCACCAACCCGATTGAATTTCTCTTCTAGATTAATAAGTACAGTTCAAGACTATCATAATTGCTTCACTGCATTCTTTCAAACTGTGATTGAAGGTTCGAAACAGTGGGATACCGAGACCGTAATATCAACCGAAGGTTTCATAAAATTTTTTAACGAAGCTGGAACTAGTTTTTAACGAAATTTTTGCAGAATATTCACGCTAACTGATGTTATTTTACAAAAAAAGCAATTAGATATATGAATAAAATTCAAGAAACTAATGTAGAATTCAAAAAATATAGAAACGATGCGATCTTCAAAAACATATGGAAATATGTGAAGTCAAAGAGAACGATGAATTTGTTGTGAGAAAAAGAAGGAAACTATCGGAACCAGAAAATGAAGAAACTCCCCTTTTAGAAGAAGAAGAAACTCACGCGCGTGCGTTATTCTACGAAAATTTTAACAATGTTCTTACTCAGCTGAGTGAACGTTTTGGAAATCTTGATAAACTGAAATTTTGATCGCTTCTAGATACAAGTAAATATGAAGAGTATTAAAAAAAATCCAAATGTATTTTTTTCAAATTTAAAAAAATCCCATGGAGGACTTTTCGATGATGTAATGCTGAAAAATCAATTTTTATCACAGTGTACATGGATGCTGACCTCAATAAAATGAACCGGTATGAATTTGAATGCGTCCGAGTTCGATGAGATCTTGTCTGAAGTTTACAAATAATCATATCAGAGTTTGACACAGGGAGCGGATCGATTAATATCCATTGAAAAAACGTTTTTAAATCAGCTACAAAATGAACCGATAGGTACGTTTTCGGATCCTGTTATAAGTGACTTTATTAAAGTAGATAGTCGAATGGATTTTGTATTTAAATTAAAATAGATGTATCATCTCACGTGTTTTTTGTAAATAAATTTTCGTTTGATACAGTGTTACAACTTTATACGGTTATCGCTTACCCTGTAAAAAAATTCACCGCACGCCACTGCTCAATTTACGTTGTTTACTACTGGCGTAAGTTTACTATTTTGCTACATGTGTGTGGATTCAGTTATTATTATTATTCCCACTAAATCGACATTAGTATAAGAAATAGTAGGTTGTGAAAGCAATAAATTGCGTACAGTTCACGAAAGTCTATAATTTAAAATTTCTAAATAAAATTTAGGCGAACTAATTTCGTCATTCATGTTCGTAAACAGAGCGTGCACACAAAATAAAACAATGTATATAGATATAGGTGTGTGCGTGTGTAAGAGTGTGAATTTTAAATAATCGCCGCCATAATTCTCACACTCCTCGTGTGGCATCTTCGTGCCATTCCGTGACTAGGCTTGTTTTATTTATTAGTAATATCATTATCAATACGAGATTAGGTAGGTAGTGTGATTATAGAAATGTGGAAGGCAGGCGAGTTAACATTTTTACTTGTTTATTTAGTCGTAAGTTGACAAATATTATTTATAAAAATAGGAAAGAGATTTACTATTAATTTCGTGGTTACGTTGTAGGACCAGTAATTCTTAAATAGAGCCTGTCGTTAATGAATATCAAGGACACCGGTTTCAAAACTAGCCCAATATTCATGTACATATATATGTACACACATACGCACAAACACACACACACATATATATATATATATGCATATAAAAGGAAGCGTTACCGGTGATTTGTATCTAAACGCAGGTCAGTTCACGTCTCGGGTTAAGTTTCGGACATAAGTTCGTGGTTTCAAACGTAATTAATTTTATCTTGTGAATCTAACGATATATATATCATAATAATAATAATAATATATGTATGTATGTATGCATAAGAAAAAATATTGATATAGAGATGTATTGTCGAACTATTACCTACGGTTTAATAGTAATTATCATAACGGCTTCAACATTTTTGCTGGAATCTATCATTTGTAAAACGATCAATGAAATGTCAACGGTAAATATGATAGATATCTGTGTAATTTTTCTTGGGCTATAATAAATTTAACTGCTTTGTTTATTACATGTATATACAAATAAATACTTGTGTGTATATTCATATATATATATATATATATTTATGTGTGTGGATATATGTGTTATAAATTTATATGTGAATATATATATATGTATATATATACATGTGTGTGTGTGTGTGCGGAGGAAGAGGTCATGTTAGCCATTGGTAGATGATGAGTACCAGTGGTTTGAAGTAAAAAATGCTACGATTAAATATAAATATTGATTGAATTTTTTATTAATCAATTTAAAATATGAGTTTAGTTTGTTGTTTTTTACTTTTGGGACGTGTGTGTGTGGATATATATGTATATATATATATATATATATTACACTTAATTTTGTAAACATCACTTATCCTTGCTTTCATTCGTACGTTTGAGTGTTATTTGTGAAAATTAATTAAAATTAAATTTTACTTAAGGAAAACTTAAGGGTAACACGAGGGTTGTTAGAAAGTTAACGTGATGTTTAAAATTTTTTGAATATAGTTGGAATACAGTATGAGGAATAATTTATTCAATTTGACAATTCGATTTATTAAATTAAACGTTGTAAGTTCGAAATTCTGGAATGCAAACGTATATTAAGTAATGTAGTATTTTTTGTTTAATTAATAAAGGAACTATGTAGAAGAGACAAGACCAATTATATATCCTCTATTTGTGCTGAAATAGAAAATCATGCCGAAAAGAATGAAACATATTTTCTATTCAAAAATGCGCGTCTCCTGTCCCGTGAATTTAAATTAACTAGCTAAGCAATGCGAGATGATAATGCGGAAATAAAAACAAATCGCAGAGATACAGGAAAAAATATTGCATCAAGTTATACAGCGTAGAGTCAGACATTGATGACAAGAAAAATGCTGAAAATCCAAGCGGACTATCAACAATACATGGATTGGAACCAGAGATATTATTCACTGAAGTACAGAATGTAACAGAACATCTAAATAATAATAAGGCCTTACGGGCTGATGAGATACCTTCCGAAATACTGAGGCTAGCAGGATATGAAATGACCATATATGAGATCTGTAATACTGTATGGAAAACTAGAGAAGATTAGTGTCAATGTCCCAATTCACAAAAAAGGATCAGCTTACCGAACAATATCACTGATACCACATACGAGCAAAAAGTAATACTCAGAATAATTTTTAACCGCTTGTATGCTTTGATGGAAAGTCAAATCCCACCAGAACAGGACGGCTTCATGAAATGCAGGGCCACATGGCAACAAATTCTAAACGTGCGCCAACTAGTAAGGCGAGGGAATATAACACAGAAGTGATTATGAATAAATTATGGTTGATTCTGGAGGAAATGGAAGCGTCAAGCATCTGGTCTCGTTAATCGCAAAACTATATAACCAGAACACAGCTACTGTAAGAATGGGAAAAACAACTTATTCTGATAACTTCAATGTAGAGAGATGTATAAAACAAGGATGTCTGCTCTCACCACTCCATTTTAACTTATACACAGTGTATATCACGAGGAGGAAAGAAACTATAAAAGGAACGATGGTTTTTCAGTTGGTGGATGTAAAGTATCAAACCTCTGTGATAGCCACAAGTACCGCAAATATAACATGTTTACTGGGAAGATTGGAAGAAATCAGGACATAATATGGTCTGATAATCAACAAGACATCACTAAAATGATGATAGTTAATCGAGACAAGCATAACTCTCCTAATGTTAAGCAAATAGATGGTATAGAAGTGGCCAACAAGTTTTTACTTCCAGAGTTGATAGTACATCTTTCTTAATGTACAGTTGTCTACTGACGTTTAATTATATATAAAAATAGAGTCAGATAAACAGTTTTAAATATACGACGAAAATAGGGATATAATAAAAGGACGATGTGATTGATAAATTATAAACATCAGTGTATATATATATACATATGTATATAATGTTTGTGTACATCGTTATTTTCTCCTCTTGAATTAATCATTTGATACTTCGCAAAACTTATTTCTATCATTAATGTTTGTCGACTTTAATATTTATACCTATTCCGTATTTTCACTTTTCTTCGGCCAGTCAACTTGCCGAATTAATTTCCTTGACTCTTCTAAAGGTCGGTGAACTCAGCTTTCTTCTATTTATTTATATATATATATATTTTTTTAGATTTCGGCCTGTGTATTTTAATGATGTTAATTTACAATCTTCAATTTTTCGACGCTTTCTCCGAAATCGCGTTGTTACCTCGTAATTTCATTTTTCCCTCTCTGTCGTCTTTAGGATCGCCGTTGCTCTCATTTTTATTTTTTAAACTTTTTCCTAGTCGGTCATTTAATTATCGGCCGCTATATGATTATTAGCGTCGGTCAACAGTTTCTGTTTACATTTTGATAGGCATAGATTTTCACAATTACAGATCTTTGCATCCGAAACCTGGATCAGCTGCGGATCAACGAATCGTTTTTAAGCGAATTAAATTATAGAGGCAACGTTACTGAAGGAAATCGACAAAAATACAATAAAATATATTTCGGACATTTTAGGTCGATGTGGATCATGGTTTCCTCCAAATTTCGAGTTAATGGAAATTTATTTATTTATATATATATTTAATCCCAGTAAATTGTGAAAATTTAAAATATAACTGGACATATCTAATTTTTAAATTAAAGTAGTTCTTGTTGGAAGATTTTCATCGGTAATTTTACTATTGAATAAACTGATTTCTCGCTAAAAAAAATCGTTTTCCAGTGATTATATAGTAACGTTATTTCGACTTCAAACTCTCTCTCGCAACTCGAAAATTTGGACATTACAACAGAATTCAGGTGTGACGTTTGCAATGCGGGAAGATTCTGTTGAACATCGAATTTAGACATGTACGAAATGGAATAGAAAACATTTTTACGAACTGCGTCTTAAGTAAGAAACCTTCTCAGTGAGTGTCCGAGAAATTGTAACTAATCCTGTATCTTCTGTCGCTACGATCTTTGCTTAAATTTGTAAAAGACGTCTAAATTAAAGCTTAAATAGTATCTCATATAATTAGTTCTAAACTGGGCAAAATATAATAATATATATATATATATATATATATATATATATATATATATATATATATATGTATGTAATTTTCGTTTTAAATTTAATGTATCGCGAGAAAATTTTATATATATATATGTATGTCGCGGTGGCGTAAATGCTAGAGTGCTCGACTGTCAACTCGACTATCGACGGTTCAAAACCAACTGGCGAACGTAGAAAAAGTTTTTTCTTCATTACGTAATTCTTCTATATCAAGCAGACGGCAGTCCACTTCATATAGCATCATATGCGCGCTATATAATTAGTGCTTTGAGTGCTAGCCCATTTTATACGTAAAAACGTACAACTAATCACGACGTTCGGCATCTGTACAATACGACGATGATGCTCTATATATGTATGTACGTACTTTGTTACAGTCTGAATTAATATCATTTTGGGGTTATAAAGCTGAAAATTATACCGTACGTACTGATGACGATTATTTATTAACGTTGCACCGGATAGCTAATCATAATTCTAGTTATCCACCTGTCCTTCTACAACACGGAATACTATTAGCGTCGGACGTATGGATATTACGAGGACCGCACGAAGATCTCGGTATATATTTATTTTATACTTTTATTTATTTATTAATTTCTCAATTATAAACGTGTTTTAAATTTATTTTATAGTTAAAACGACGGTAGAACATTGCGAAATTAAGTGCTATTCTACGCGTGCTAAACTCCGTTTTCTTCTTTTTTTCTCTCTCGGTCCCATCTATGGAGCACCCACGTGAGAACAACAAAACTTTCTCTTTTTCTTTCTTACCAGTGTATTTCTTCGTATATATGCTTCTCCGTTCGGTTCTATTATAAATCTGTCGAATTTTAAAATTTTATTTCTAAATTCTATTATCGATCGTTGCGTTATCTGTTTGCGCTTCATTGAGATTATTTTTTTACGCGCAGAAAATGAATCTTCCCTATAACGTCAGATAGCTTTTCAACATCTCGTCATATAGCGAGTCCGTTTCTAATCATTTTCTTTTCTCTTATAATCCGATATTTCAATTTTTCCAATATCATTTAAGCATTCGACTGCACGTAAATACTCCTGGTTTAATTATACTGTATTATAAATTTCTAATCTCGGTATTTATCGATATTGATTTTTTGTTGTATGCGTAAATTGAAACACCGTTTCCAATTTTCTTACGCCTCTTCATCCAATCCATTTCGCCCGAATAATCTCAGCTACGTATCTGAAATTTTTTTAACTTTTTTGACTTTCCCGTATTTTGTGAACATATATATCGAGGCGGGATTCCGATGTTTGCCGTATATTTTCTGCTTTCTCAAACGGAACCTGTAGACAAGTTTTTTCTGTTACCTCCTTTAAGGGGTTAATCTGCTTTAACGTGGGTGTTGTTAAATCTTCCGTGATAATTGCCGCGTTATCGGCAAACACCAAACATGTATTCGTAGCGTATATATTTATTTATATTTTCCGAATTTCCATTTAACTTTCTCGAACGTTCAAACGGTATAGAAATCCACGAATATTATAACATATGGTTTGTTTTCGATCAACCTGTCTGTTGTTATTAATTTTACTTATTAAACAAAGTAGACTCGTTTTTTCTACCAACTGTCGTACGAATAACAAAACTGATCGAATTTCTAAATTTTGCTCAGTATTTTATTCTATATCTTCAGATTATTATTATTAACGTTTCCCCGATAATATCGAATGAAATTATTGAAAAATACTTGACAACCGATCTAAACATGAAACTCGAATACTAAAGAGTCAAGCCCCTCAAAAAATAATTTGAGCACATCGTGGCAAGTTTATCAAACTGTGAAAATTTTGCCAGATTAATTCGCGATTGATTTAAATTCTAGAAACTATCGTATTTTTGTCTCGCTGACGAATTGTCTACTCCAAATGCAATTTTATGTGTAAAAAAGCACACGATTGTATATAACTTTGAAAATATCACGTAACCCCCGGTAAATCTACCCGATAAACGGACTTCATTTAGCAGTGTGACTGAACCAAGAGTTCCCAGTCTTTCAAAAAAAGCCAGATCCAAATTATGAGAACAAAAAGAGCACCGTCTTTAATAGAAGAAAAACTACAAATCAGTCTGAACAAAATAAACTATCAAAGTCCTCTTTAAAGTCGAATATTGAAGTCATTGGTTACTGATCAAATATCAAAACAAGCATTAAGGAAACGATGAAACAGTTCCTTCTAGATACAAAAAAGAACAAGATAAACATATGAAACATTTATTTCATTATTTTGCAAAAAGTAAAAGGTCTGAAATCGCTGTAGATACTCGTCATATACCCACGATAATTTGTTTTTTGTTAACTGAATTATGAATTTAGAGTGATTTCATCAGTGGTAGTAAAAGCGAGGGAGTATTTAACTGTACATTTTTCTAATGATATTATAATAATGTGTTCGTGGGGCTGCAACAGAAATTTATCTACATCATTAGAGCGATGAGATGTGAATAATCCGGATTTTATGTATATAATCTATTTGATTAATAGTCTGACCAACCTAAGCCCGATTATTATAATATAATAATGTTATTATAATATGGTAATAATATTATTATAATATCAATTCAAATCAAATTTTATTTGTATTCATTACAATTACAATATAATAATAATAATAATAATAATAATAATATTATATTATAATAATAATCGTCGGGTCAATTAATGATGTACGAGATTATTCATACGTATGTTTATTTTTCAAAAGTTATTATGATTAGGCGAAATATTATATGACTACTAATTACATGTATACTATAGGAGTCATTTGCAATGTTGGTTAAAATAATGTAAACTAATCTGATATCCTTATACGAGGGTGTGAACTTTTTACTGTTGTCTTTTAATGATATTATTTTTTTGATTTAATTGGACGTGTACTTTGGATACGATATTTTTGCGGCGTCTCTTTTGAAATACATAAATTTGTCAATTCAAGAATGAGTTTAGTGAATTTTTTACATCAGTGTCGAGATTATTCTTTATGTTGATGTATTCATTATACACCAATTTTAATTAGCTGCATATATTAGTCGACGTATACTGTGAATTCGTTGCTATAGGCGTATACTACACATTATATCTACACGATTTAAAATGCACACATATTTAGAAACAATGATTTCCTCCATTGATATCGATACTTTGTAACCGATACGAATTATCAAATTTTAATTTTTAAACGTATTAATTACTCTAATTTTACTTTTACTTTCACATTGTTAACGTGTAAAATTTGAGCATCGTCTTCTAAATAATTTCGTATATTTTCTGATCTCGAATCTTCTTCACTATATATTTGAGAACGTCATCGCATTTATTATTGTTACTACGAGTATGTTTATATGGTGTTTATCTTTGTTATAATTATTATTTATATTATTCTTATTAATATCAATTTGTTTCGATTAAAAAATAATGCAAACGAGTCCCGTTACATTTTCAACATGTGTAATTAAATAATCATCTAGCCCCCACCAGCGTCGAAATACACGCGTTTATAGATCATTAAACAAACCTTCGGAACAAGCGGATGTTTCGGCCTAATTACCCAAATTAAAGATAAGCACCATAATTGCCGACCACACTGGGTAATAAAAAAGGAAATTCTAGTAATTTTTTTGCAATTATTGTATTAAAACAAACATTAACTTTTACTTTAGAAGAATCTTGATAATTTCACGGTTATCAGCTTTAAAAAAAAAATCGCTAATAGACTTTCCTACCAAAATTAAAAAAAAAAAATCAACATGTTTATCGATAATTTGGACCGGCTGTATTTAACACATTTCTAATTCCGTCGCTCCAGGATAACGATCGTAGAAAAAAACTGACACATCACAGCAAACTTTCGATATGTTTTATTTTACAGAGTTTGAAAAATGGCATTCTTGAAAAATAGATCCTGTACAGGTCCTCATTCCGAGGATACAATTAATTAGTAGCACTGTTACATACACATAGTGCTGTATTCAGACGGAGAGAACGAAAAACCGTGCGATATGGCCCAGTGACAGATCATTTATGGTGTTTTTGAAGTAAAGGGTCCTACCAGTACAATATTATAATATTATAAAATCTTATCTAGACGAAAGATACTTTCGAGTCATAGTAAATAATGAACAATCTCAAATTCAAAAAATTAAATCGGGCGTACCCCAAGAAAGCGCGCTTGGTCCCTTGTTGTACTCGATATTCACTTATGACATACCGGTACCAAGGAATGCGAGTGTAGCAACATTTGCTGATGACACGGCAATAATGGCCTCACATAAGCTTCCGCAAACATCAAATAAAATATTGCAAAGTTCAGTCAATGAAATTGAAAATTGGTCGAGCAAATGGAAATTGATAAACGAGTCCAAGAGTACCCACATTATATTTACTAAAAGGAGAATTGTTCGCAACAGATATAAAATCTTTATCAAAGGTAGGAAAATTGAACAAAGTCGAGCGGTAAAATATCTAGGAGTTCACCTAGACCAAACTTTAACATGGGCTCAGCATATTAGAGCGAAGAAAACGGAGTTGAACATAAAAACTAAACAGCTGTACTGGTTGCTTGGTCCACATTCACAACTTCATACTTTAAACAAATTACTACTGTACAACGTAGTATTAAAACCTGTATGGCTATACGCAGTGGAGCTGTGGGGCTGTGCGTCCAAAAGCAAAGTAAACAAAATTCAGACGTATCAAAACAGGGTATTACGTGCTATTGTAGGAGCACCGTGGTACGTCTCAAACCGTACGCTACATGTAGATCTAAATATAAAGTACATAGACGAGGTAATTCAAGAAACGATTCAAAAACATATATGGAGACTACAGTACCACACAAACCCACTAGCAGATAGTTTGTTGAAGAAACCAACAAAGGTCAAAAGATTGAAAAGAAGAACGATGATGGATTGGATATAGCCTATAGTCATTTCAAAATAAATTGAGACATTGCTAATGGGCATATTCTCAAGAAGTCAAGTGCGTTCTCAAGAGGCAACATCCGGTTGATGACATAAAATTGTCAGTACCTGATAAGAAGAAGAAGAAGAAGAAAAAAAAAACAAAAAAACTTCTCGATGTGAATAATATATCGAATGATCATCGGCATAGATACAATAATTAACTGATGATGGTTTATATTGTTAAATATTTGTCATGTATGAATAATGCGTGGATAATAGTTCTATTTTCTTGACTTTTTTGTTCAGTTTGACACGGAATTTTCGTTTGTGTAAATTTGTTTATACAAATGAATTTCCATCTCAATTGATTTAAAGCTAGTAATATTTAGCGTTTCCATAGTTTATCGAAGGATTTTTCTAAGTGAAAACTGACTAAAGTTGTAATTTCATTATAGACTATTTTATTTATTTATTTATTTAATTCCGGAGGTTAGCTTAATCAGTAGATCTTGCAATTTTTGGTTTTCTAGCTGCCAAATTAATCTATTATTAATAATTTTTTCAAACAGTTTGAGAGTATTTGTAAGCGATAGCTAGCTGGATATAAAACATTTTTAATTGATTTGAGCGGGCCTCTCTCCATTTCTTTGGAAAGGAGTTATTGTGCCATAATATATTGAAGAAGTGCCGGATAGAATTTTTAGATTCGGGATTGAGATGTTTTATCATTGTTATATGTATTCCATCTGGCCCAGCAGCTGTTGAGAGCATTTGTTAAATTAATTTTTGTTATATAACTGTTATAATTTTGCTCAGTAACGGAATCGAAATCGAGAGTTTTGTTTGTTTCTTCTTAATATTATTTTTTTTTAAATTCCTCAGAATAATTATTATTTGATGACACTGTATAGAAATGTTCAGCCAAAATGTTAACTATTTCTAATTTATTATCTATTGCGCTCAAATCTGATTAGCTGTGATGGGTTGTGCTGTACGTTGGTTTGTTGGTTTTTAAGTTGTAACCGCAATTTATCGGGTGGAGTGGAAACATTTATCGTTTTCATGAATTTTTTCAAATGATTTGCTTCTCGTATACTGGTCTGAGAAACAAACCTGGCTTTTTAAAATATTGTTAAATTATCAATAGTTGGTTGACGTTTATATTTCGCTAGTAAGCTGTTTTCATTTTTTAAAAATATTCTGTAATTTTCAGACCACCATACAGCGTACCGTTTACTTTTTTTTATGAGTTTTGTGCATTGGAACACAGTATTTATGGCAGCCCGTCCCTTGTACGATATAATTATATGATTCATCTATATTTTTTGATATGTTATAAGGTTGTTGATCTTTGTTGTGTACGAATTCTAATCGGCCATAAAAATATTTCAAGTTTGATATTCATTATTTGGCATTGTATTATTTATAGGGATATCAACTGATGTATGTCTTGGAATATGGTCGCTAATGTATAGATGACAATCATCGCACCATTTTGTGTAATGAACAGTGCTTTGACTGCAAATGGTTAGATCGATCGTTGAGTGATTACCATTGTTATTAAGGCGAGTAGGGCTACCTGTATTTAATAAGCATAAATACATTTACAGAATCTTCAATTATCTTGCTCTGGAATCTGCGAGTTTCAATCGCCACAATTTATTCTGCGCGTTAAAGTCGCCGGTTGCAATAAAAAGTTTTAATATTGGGCGAAATAGATCCGTGAATGTCTATGAAGTAATAACATATTTTTTATGCAGTATCGAACATATGGTGACTTTGAGACGGCAAAGAAAGACAGTGACAGCGATAATTTCAATACTTGTATATAACGCATGCAGTTCCGAATAGAGTTGATTTCATATTGCCACGAGAAATATTTTATATTGTTTTCGGTCGATTATATCTGTGCACTTTAATTTAGATTTTTTTAGTCATATTGCGTTTATTTATTGTGTATTTGTAATTCTGGATATTTGTTTTTAAAACTATTTAAATTTGGTTCATTTATATATTAATTTCAAGGCGGCTAATTTGTGATTGCATTATTTTTTTGGTTAATTTTTTAAATTAAATTCCCTATACTAGTTTTCAAAGAATGATGATTTAGAAGAGGTTTAATTTCCGTTAGCATTGCCCCAACACCGGCAAGATCTGGAGTATATGGTTCTATCTATTTTTTTAGTGGGAACCTTTTAGTATATCTAGCATGACTTTTAGGTTTCTGAAAAAACCTGT
Organism: Coronaproctus castanopsis; assembly: GCA_032883995.1. Classification (NCBI taxonomy): domain Eukaryota; kingdom Metazoa; phylum Arthropoda; class Insecta; order Hemiptera; family Monophlebidae; genus Coronaproctus; species Coronaproctus castanopsis. Next base: position 62,699,831 of record CM065052.1, on the reverse strand, counting down.
TTATCTGCGCTTATTTTTTTAAAAAGCTTATAAGATACACGCAATCTGTTCCGCTGAACAATAGACAGCACTGATCTGTTCTAAAGCTCTAACGAAATGCTTCCCACAGCGGTTGCTATTCCTGAATTTGTAGTTGTATGATATGAAATACTTTTGATCGTTACAGTACATCTCTTTAGTCGTCTGAATGACATAGGGCGTTGGCTGCTAGTGGATTGATATGGGTCTCAGGCCGATGGAGGTATCTTCCAACTCAGCTTCTGATTACTTTTTTAACAGACGGTATACGGAGATCGTTGTGTATATCGTCGTTGCGTACGGTTGACACGATATTCCGCGAGACTTTTGATTGAAATTTTTGTATTCATTTTCATGGAAATATTCCTTACACGACTGAAGAAGCTGTTTTGTAATTTGAGGCTTGTCAGTTATGTCGCTTAATTTAAGTAATGTGTCTTTAGTTCTTCTCAATTTTCATTACTGGCTTTACTATGTAAATCTGTTATTATTAAGCAGATTTTGTTAATTAGTTTGTTTTTATTCCTACACCTAGTGGAATTTAAAAATCGTTCTAATGAATTATGAACGACGTCGTAGGTAATTTTCAATAACATTTATCAAGATTGTGTCTTATTTCACATTAGAGAAATTCTGTTCGCATTATTGACTCTATTATATAATCAGCGTTATTGTATTTAACGAGAACATTAATTACGATTGTAATTTATTTATTAGACGAGAATAATCGTGAATCTTCTTGTATAGTATTCGAATAGGAAACACTGTCTACATCAAAACGTCAAAAAAAAAGCCGAGTTCTTCAACGATCCGTGCTAAGCCCCCTACTATTTATACTCACGCTGTCTGACTTACAAGAGCGCATTAGGGAACCTGTAAAATATTCTATCTATGCCGACGACTTGGTTGTGTATATCAGAGGACACAATATTTCTGTCCTGGAAAAGAAACTACAACAAAATATCGAATTAATAGAAGAATGGGCTTCGACAAAAAATATCCGTTTCTCCTCGCAAAAGACATGTGTGGTACAATTCAGCAGGAAAACGTCGTATACTCGCCCTGTCCAACTAAAATTATATACGACACACCGATCAAAACTAAATTCCTTGGATTAATCATGGATAAAAAATTAAACTGGAAGGCGCATGTACATTACGTAAAAGCTAGATGCACAAAGGCTCTTAATTTACTCAAAACTCTACACACAAATCTAGGCGCTCCGACAGGAGAACGTTATTGCGTCTATATATGGTACACACGTTAGATCTTTATTAGACTACGGTTCAATTTTATATGGTAGGGCATCGCCAAAACATAAATTAGATGTAATACAAAATCTGACAATTAGTATTTGCAGCTGAGCCTTCCGTGCTAATCCAGTATCAAGCCTGCATACCGAAACTAATATAACAACACTCAAAGATCGAAGAATCCTGTTAGCATTGAAATATTATTTCGAATTGAGTATGAAGAAAACCCATCTAAACTATTACGAAAACTTTCATTCAAACTTAAAAAACAAATACAGTAAAAATAACGATGGATTACATTGTGAACATTTCATGCGGTACCTTCATTTAACAACGGTTGATTGTAGCACACAAGCCTCCTCCTACCTACCATGGCAGAAGCCAACTGTACGGACTAGAAATCCCGGATTATGGATAAGCAAAACGATTAAAATTCGCTATAAATCTTGTTCGACAAGATTCGTGGTCGAGATTAACACAGAACAAATTACGTACAATCAAACCGCGAATAGAACAGACGACGTCGTGTCGAGCGAACAGACACGAACAGATGAGCCCGATTACGATTCGACCACACTAGGTTAACGCACGGGCAGGAGAATGCGTCTTAAGTAACATGCAAATTTACCGTAGAACATGTCATTACAGAATGTCTGAACAATAACGTAATTATTAATGACTGGACTAGATTGAAGTGAAGCACTACAACGAAGATGTAATACATCGAGTAATGTGCTTTGTAAAAATAACCGATTTAAAAAAATTATTTATAAAGTAAACAGTGTTATAAGTAGTACATAATTTTTCTGTAATTTATTTGATCTAATTTGGACGCAAATGACCTTTGTAGTCGAGCGTCCTAAAATAAAAATATAATAAAAAAAATATATTGTACTTTTTATATGAGTTTTTAAAATTCGTTAAACTGACGCTGTCTTTATATAATAAGCTATTATACGTTTTTGTTTAATAATTCTCTAGTGTTATCGTATTTATATGTTCATTGTATAAAAATATTGTTTTATGCGACAGTTCAGTACAGTATAGCAAAAACTTTTTTACAATAATTATACGATTAAGAATAGGACATAATAAAACACCTGTACACATCTATCTCGAATATAATTCAAAATAGTCTATGCGATAAATGTCAAGAGGATATCAACCATATCATATGAAAATGCGAGAAGTACACACAAAATCGAAATAATATGATACGGGAATTATTGAAATACAAACACTCCCTCTAAATATAGAATCAATATGATCCAAATAACGAACATCCATATATAAGTTTATAGTCCGGAATAACATAGCAAGTATAATAAGCCAACTATTATAGCTGAAAACAAGAAAAACCAACGTAGTATAGATGGCCAAATTGACCAATGGTACAGGACAAAAAAAAAAAGCGTACATGGGGTTATGTGTGTGATGCTTTTGTGACGTGAGTGAATAAAAGATTGTATTTCGCCATTCGCGCATTATTATCACGCGTACGTGTTTCATTTTGTATATCTAAATTACTTTGAATCAAATAGAAATTTGAAATTAATTTTAATTTGAATTGTTATTTATGAATGAATCGAAATTTTTCGAAATATTCGATTACTTACAATGTTGCCGTGTACGAAATCGTTTCTTTTCTATATTTCTTTTTATTAACTATTTTTCTGTGATTTTTTTCCCAACAATATTACCGTGTAATTTTCTTGTCATATTTCTTAAACAATAATTACTTATACACTGCCCGCTCGTTTTCAAGGTCTTCATTCACTGGAAATATTTAATGGAAAAAAAACTGGTCCTTCGTTTTTAGTCAATTAACTCAACGCGTGTCATAAAGTATCCTTATTTTCTTTATATCGTATGCTATTATTATACGCGATTATCGGTTTCATTATAGTATAACAATAGGTCCCTCCCTTTTATATATATATATAGTCGTTTATATTTTTTACATCCTTGAACTTACAGCGAAGTTTAACTTATCTTACCTGATGATAATAATGATCGATTCCATATGCCAAAAATTACGGATAAATACGTATACTAATTAAGAAATACGAATGTACAATTGATAAATTTGAATTCCTATAGAAATATTTTTTCGTCGTCATCTTTATTTATCCTCAACCGATAAATTGGTTAGCAGCCTAACTTGTAGCTGACGTATTCCTAGTTCAGGCAATATTTTCCATTTTTATATAACTTTGTTCTTCTAACTCTATAAATACGTTTCTCGGTTTGTTTTTTATTTTTATTTTTTTTTTAAACCATTTTAAATGTCCGATTCGACGATCGATCATACACCTTTTCTTCGATTTTCAATAGTATTTATTAGTTTTGGTTATTCTTATATCCTTTCAAAAACCGTCTTTAACTCCTCTATCGAATTAGAGGAAAAAAGATAAACGTATGTTTCACATAAATTACAAAACCTGAAGAGTGTACACACGTCTCATTCTCCAATAGAAATGCTCACAATAAGCACTTTAAACAATATACTGGTACCGAGAAGCAGAGGCGCGAAATACCTCGTAGTACATTTAGATTGCACTCTAAACCGGAAGGTTACGGAAAAAGAGGAAGGAATTGTACAGCTGAGAAACCTATACTCGCTTCTAGGATATCAATCGCAGCTGTCAATGCTTTTCAATACTATGCTAAAACCAATATGGACCTACGCTGCCCCGCTGTGGGGATACACAAAACAATCGAATCGGATGATCATCGCGGTTTCAGAACAAAACCTTCAGATTGATATACCGTATGCCTTGGTACGTCACCAATGAATCGACGACGTCATCGACAGGCGAACTCAAAATCACATGATGCGTCTGTACGGACACTCCAATGAGCTGGCGACAGCGATCAAACAAATAGGCGACAAGACATCTCAAGAGGATCGAGATTCAAGATAGTGTAAATAAATAGGGTAGGACACGCCAATTGCTGCCCATACACGAGTTCCCTTTCAAACATTTGTTGATAGCAGACGACTAGGCTAGGCGCAGATTGGCAAATAAAGAAAGAAAAAAAAATACAAAAATAATAAAACAAAAATTTTAACTAATGTACAACGGTGCATTGACAACCACCCGAAGGATTTTATTCTGGAACCGCTGAATAATCGATATGTTTCTGTTTTTAGAACAGCGCCATAATGGACAGCCATAACGCCAAAACTGGTTTCAAAATTTGATTGTAAATCGATAATTTATTTTCAGCGGACACTTTCGATTTCTTGTTTAATAACCAGTACATCTGTCTCAGTTTTATATTCAGCTCAGTTCGCTTTGCTATTATGTGTTTCCTCCGCGTTAGATGCTGATCAAGCCGAAGCAACTGGTATAATTCATATGAAAAATGTTGCTTAATTTTGTGTAATAGGCCATCATGTCCAAAAACACGGCATCGCAATATTTTTTTTTCCTCGAAGCACATCTCGATAGTGTTAACTACACGATGTACCTGCTGTACATTGTGTAAACTGAACGAAAACTACCTGCGCATTTAAGTGCAAAAGTGATATAGACTGATTTAAGATCATCGATCCTGATCTTCCACTTACTTGTTTACTGCTTTAAATTCGATTGATATATCACTGTTTGTTCTGTGCAGCATCGACCAGATTATCGTTGATGGCAAAAATTACACTATTATCTGCAAACGTTGTCATTGTGGTTTCATTACTTGTAGGTAGATGTCGTGTATAGATAAAGTATAGGACAGGTCTTAAGACACGTCCGTTTAACTAATAAAGCTAATCCGAGGTCGTTACTTTCAAAACGCAAACATCTTAATTTCTTAAAAATCATATTTTTATGAAATCCGTCGAGGTGATAACTCAGTTTTTTTTCTCTGAATCATTTCTATTGAGTAAATATTGACATATTTTTATTTATTCGTCTAATTTTACGTTTTGATTTTTTTCTTATTTAAGCGCTATTACTTGCGAATGAAGGTTTCGATGTGTGGCTGGCGAATACCAGAGGTAACGTTTACTCTAAAGGTCACGTGTCTTATAAATATGGAGAAAAAAGATACTGGGACTTCAGGTAACTAGTCTTCGTTTTATAATATTTCGGACTCACGGGGTTACATTTTTTGGCGAGATATAATTTTTATTAACGAAAAAAAACAAACATTAAAATCTCTTTATTTTCAACGAAGGTATAATTCTTCTGGTACGCACATCTCAAAAGAAGGTTTCGCAATTCCCAAATTTTAATTAAAAATTTTCCAGTCGTACTGTATTCGTATATTTTAGAGACCGATTTTTCTGAAGGAAATTTGAGTAGCTTTGATTTACGTATGACCCTGTGATACCTTCTTCAGATTGCAGGGTTGTAACAAACATTTCAAAGGCACTTTTTAAAAGTTTTTGTCACTTTTTATAATATATTCTACGGGGAATACAATTAAAATTTACATATTTTGTTTAATCACCATAAAATAATTAAAATAATTAAAATTATTTTATTACATTATATCAATTTTTTACGAATATTTCTGGTGATTGTGCAACCATGTAATCTTTATGTACGAGTCGTTACTGATATATACATATATCTATACTAATATAATAAGACTGTAGTGTCTGTCTTTGATTTGTGAATATTTTCATTATAATCACTGCATTGGGCTATTCACATAAAGAGAAAATTTATTTTTTGAACATTTTTGTCTGTCTATCTTTCTATCTGTCTATTCCGATTTAACTCGTAATCTATTAAAGCAATAATGATGAAATACGCACAGCTTATAGTCTATATTACTAAATTCGTTCTAAGCTTTGTTTCACACTGATATCTCAAATAGGACAGAAATTACAGTAATTTTTTTTAAAGTAGTAAATAGCGATATCTCTGCCAAATCGTTTAAAATTTAACACGTTTTCCGGTTTCAATGTACTTTCACTACCAAAACACGCAATACAAACCAAGTTTTGTTGCGTTTAACGGATATATGACCTTCAATAACCAAACATAATATTCTGTCCGTTCTGGATTTTTTGATTTCACGTAGTAAAAGAAAGAGACAGCAATATTGTATTAAAAAAATAATTACACAGGTGACACCGTGGTTAACTTTTAGTATATATATATATATATAGGAATCATCCCCAAAGATTTCCAGCAGGGTATACTGGTCACTATACCAAAAAAGCTAAACGCTCAAGATTGTAAAAATATATTAGCTCATGCCCTTAAAATTTTGACGAGAATAATATATTATAGAATAGAATCCAAAATTGAAAACAACTTAAAAGATGAACAATTCGGTTTTCGGAGGAACAAAAGCGCAAGAGAAGCCATACTCTCCCTACGTTTGATACTTGAAAAAGCTTTTGAAGTAGGAAAAAATGTTTATATAGCTTTTGTAGATATAGAGAAAGCTTTCGACTATGTATATTGGAATATACTATTTAACTCCTTAAAGAAACAAGGAATTAATTACAGAGATCGATGACTCCTGTTTAAAATCTACAGAAATCAATCAATAATCATAGGTAAACAAAATGCAAAGATATGCAATGGAGTACGTGAAGGCTGTAAACCTTTATCCGTTACTTTTTAACAGTTACATTGTAGAGGCAATGGATTTTTATTTAGAAAATAAAAATAATAATTGAATAAATATTAATGGTAAAGTATATAATACAATTAGATTCGCTGATCATATAGCAATAATAGCAGAAACCGAGAAGGGGCTACAAGAGTCTTTAAATGAGTTAAACAAAGCATTACAACAAATATGTAAAATAAAAATAAATACTGCAAAAACTAAAGTGATGGTAACTTCAAAAAATGGAAATCAAAGATTAAATATTGCCTTACATCAAAAGAGTTTAGATCAAGTAACGGAATTCCCCTACTTAGGAATCATAATATCCTCGGATGGCAGAAGTATGAAAGATATAAGAGGAAGATAGCCCTAGCGAAAAAAGCGTTTATGAAAAACCGTTCCTCGTATCGAAAAATATATCAATTAATACCAGAAAACACTTCGTAAAAAGCTTTATCTGGAGTATGGCATTGCATGGATCGGAGACATGGACCGTTTTAAAAAGACAAAACGATAAGCTCAGTGCTGGCGCCGAATGTTAAGAATACCTTGGACGAGTAAACTATCTAATAACGAAGTTTTACAACTGATAAACGAACATTGCGAAATAGAAAACACGATAAAAAAGAGAAAAAACGAAATGGTCGGGCATTGTATCAGACATTCGGAATGGATGACAACATTAATTGAAGGAATGATGAACGGAAGACGAAGTAAAGGCAGACCACGAATTGGATACATGGACCAAATAAAAAATGGCGAAAGTTATGTCGGTATAAAAGCACGAGCATGCTCGCGTAGAAGAATCTAATGTGCTATATGTTACTCAACCACCAACCGCAAAGTTGAGGAGAGAAAAAAGAATATATATATATATCATATATATATATTCCATCAATTATCCAGCACGATTTATCGTTGTCGTAACATAATGTGTATACCAATTAGCTGGTTTGTGAATAATAATTCAATGTTGCGGATAAAATGAATCGATTATTTATTTTTATAGTACCGTGTGTGTAACTATCGAGGCTATTACAACACTGGCGACTTAACAGTTAGATGTATTAGACGAGGTTAAAAGGAGAACGGAATTGTATAATTGGGGGAATAGTTAAACTGTTTGATAGAGTTCGCTGATGAATATAGGGTCGATAGGAATGGAGTGTAGGGCAGTGCAGTAAAATATTGCAAATAAGAGAGGGGTTCAGGAGTAGACAAGAAGAGCAAATGCAGGGGGTTGGAATGTTGGAGTAGATGGTCACGAGAGAGTAATATGTGGCCAAGGTGGAGCTCGCAAAAATTCTATATATTTCGAACGGGATAAATTAGCAGTTGATTTCCAGAAGCCAACATTGGTTTTGATAGCAGGAAGAAGAATTCCACTTCTGGCAAAATTTTACTATAGCATCATCGTGTATCATCTTTCGGTAGTTTGTGTTAGGAATCTGTGACACAGTTTACGGTTTATTCTACGTTTACACATTTAATAGTGTCTTTCATTGGGTTTATACCACTGTTCATTATCCATGCATTTCCGTTTATAATTTTGGTAAGCATTCATAGACTACGAAGTTGTTAAATGAAAATGACGAGGGAATTTCCTATTATGGATATGGAAATAATTATAATAATAAAATGTATAATAATATTGGTAAAAGTAAAGGTCCGATCAATTTGAAAGTCGGTATGCTATCCGACGATCCTCGTCAAGTAAAAGATTAATAAAGGAGAACGGTCAAACGATGCACCATTGAGAAGGGAATGTATGATATTTTGCCATTGCATTCCCAGCTTTCATTTGTTTCTTAGCAAGCCAGTAGTCATTTACCGACCAATCAGACGAATAGCTGAATTGACTACGAGGATTTTTACTGTCAATAATTCTTATACCCGATTGCTTTCGAATTTAAGTTGTGCAAGTAGATTACCGATGAATTCATGAGGATAATAATAACATAAATAATATCACATCCCCCTTAAAAATTTTCGATTTAACGGTATTATAGTACGTTCTTTACTTTATACACATAATTAGTATATAGATTCTAAAACGTGGTACTAGCGACGTATGCTAAAAATTTTGTGAGTTGATAAAATTTAGAATGAAGAAGTTTTCAATCGAGTAAAATAGGAAATGTCACTTTCGAAAACGGTTAGAAGAACAAGAATGAAACGGTGATTGACACAATCAAGAAAGAAGCGGCCATTAAGAGCTATATTGAACTTCTTCTTATTGTTTAGCGTCACAATATTATATGTATGCAGTAATTAAATAAAATAATCAATAATTAGCAGAATAAATTATAATAAAACAATAATAAATTATAAATCTAATTTTAAATTTTTCAACCAACTTATAGCTTCGTTCTCTAAGCTGTGCAATTCCTTCATTTTGAGTCCCGGGTGAGAGTATACTAAACACTCTTCTACAACGTGCTGAGCGGTTTGATGCGTTTTTCCACATTCACAGTTGGAACAAGCTGCCATGCCCAACTTCTCCATCCAATATCCACACCTGCCATGTCCAGTTCTAAATCTGTTTAAATTTCGCCAGTTACGTTTTTTTTTAGATTCATTCCAGGTGACTCTTCTGTTGGATTGAACTGACAGGATGGAAAAGATGGGACACTTAACAACACCGGTTGATATATATATATATATATATATATATATATATATAAAAAAAAATATGATTTTCAAAAATTAATTTTCGTTGGACGTTTCTATTCAATTATTTCTTCATTTTAAGAATCTTCTACTAACCAGTTGTAATCAAAATGAATCGATTTAGCCTCAGTTATGAAATTATATCATTGTATATATTTCTCAGAATTTATTTATATTTTTCATCAATTTATAATCGTTAACATCCTTAATATTTTTTCATAGTTTTACTTCTGTCGATAATATGGTCAATATGTTTATTGTAAAATCATGTTTATTTCTTTTCATTCAGCGTTGTTTAATAAATAATTGCAATACTTCTCACGATCGATACGTTTAGGACTTTTTAATTAACTTCTTTTTTTTAGTTTATTTTATATCTTACCAGTGCATTCTTTCTTTAGAATTTGCCGCTAGCACCGTCTCCTTTCAGCATTGTCGATGTCTTGCGTCTATACAAGGTAAATTGTTTCGTAATGTTTATTGATATATTTTTATACGAGAGAACGTTCGCTTCTTGAAAAAGACGTTTTTGGCATCTTTTTCTACATTTCTCGATCGATTTTACCGTCATTCGTTGTTAAATTCTTAGGGTACATGAATTCGTTTATCTGTTTCAACCTTTCTACATTTGTTGATATTTTCATTTATCGGTCTTCTGTTTTACTACACTTTATTAATTTTGATTTGTTTTATTATTTTCATATTGCATTCATTGTTTGATAACCTATTTAAATCATTGATAGATTTCTGGAATTTCGCTTCATCATCGGTCACCAACTTTGTATATCTAATTGTGTATATATACAACCATAATAAAAATTAATATATGATCAAAAGCATGCGGTTGAAAAAAGTTTTTATAGTTAGTACCGGCATAAAATTGTACATGTATAAATGTGTATTATTTAATTACATTTCGGCTCCGTTAAGTTGGGGTTTTGAAACTATCTACCTATTAATACATGCTTTGAAATGAAGATCACCCGGTTAGAGAAGTTTGCAAGCGCCGACCAAAAATAAAACCAAACCATTTTCTGCTTCGGCTGCTCGTTACTATCTAAAACTAAAAGACATTTGTTTTATTCTACAAACAGTAGAGACATATCCATGTGACATATCGGTTGACTTAAATATACTATATAAATACTATGTATACACAATATATGTATATATAGTACATATATATGTTACGTGTTTTATATATATATATATATATGCGCATACGTATGTATATACATAGTTGGCACGAGTTGGGCATGTACGATATACCGGCTATGGTAAAATTCATTTTGAAACGAACTGGTCGTTCGAACGTTATCCATATCGGTCATTCGATGGGTACAACGGCATTTTACGTGATGGCCTCAACGAAGCCTGAAATGAGCGATAAAATAGTTGCTCACGTCAGTTTAGCGCCAGTCGCTTTTATGACTCACATGAAATCGTTAGAGGTGTTAACGCCGTTTGTCGAATTAAGGAGGCAGCTGGTGGTGAGTATTTATAATCTTTATTATGTGATTATTATTATTATTGTTTTCATTAAACTAACCGACCTAACGGAATTATATTACTTATATTTAACGATTGCGAGGAATCCTACTTAAAAGTTTAGTTTATTTACTAGACGCTGTGGAAGACTTTTAACTCTTTTTGAGTAATGCTGTTTCTTATACGTTACATAAACTATTTCGTTACCGTAATAAGGGTCATTTATTTCAGGACGTTAAAATTTTATGAATATTCTGGAATTTTCAAAAAAGCAATATTGTACTACACAAATATTACTAAATATTTTTACCTTTTTCCAATAATATAATGCCAGCTCATCGATTTGGCTTTAGGGAACAATATTGAACGGTAAATTAGTTTGGTAAATATTGAAAAAAAAAAACAACTCTGGAAACGAGGCACGCATTTACAGTTTCGTTTATCCATAGATTTATTTCTCAAATTAAAGTCCCGTCTAGTTTATATTGTTTAAATTCTTATGTCCGTGACAGGCACTTTCAGGTACGTTATGAATAAAAGCGCTTTCTGAAAACCGTCCTATTGTAACCGATATACCGCAGAGTTTAGTATTGTAGCCCGCGCTCTATGGTGTTGTATATCGCAGATTTTTCACTAATCGAGAACGTATATGTGGTTACTTTTGCTGACGATACGACCTTACTATCGTGTGTCCCAAATCTGAATACCGCTAGTAGTTACCTGCGGAAAGCTCTAAAATGGAAAATAAGTGTTAACGAGATCAAATCCGTTAACGTGTAGTTCACCAATAGGAAAGTTACGGTCTCATCCACGCGTTAAAATCAACAACGCGGCAATGCCAATTCGGTTTAGTATTAGATATCTGAGCATGCACTTGGACAGTCGATTGACATAGTTAAAAAAGAAATGAATTTAATATTCAGAAATGGCTCATAAGCAGTAATAGTGCTGACACTTAACATAAACAACTGATACAGCTGCCTTTCTACTAATCTGGATATACGGAATTGAATTGTGGTCTTGTACTAAAGATATAAATGTTAGAATAATACAAACTGTTCAAAATAAAATCTTAAGGATAATTATGAACGCACCCCTGGTATATAGTCAATAAAACCTTGCGTGAAGATCTAAACATTCCGTACGTATCTGATATTATAAAAACAGTATATCCCGAAATATGCAGATAGACTGGAAAGTCGTTCTAACAGCTTGGATAAACATATGTTGGACACCTCCAATGACGTGAGCCGATTAAAGCGCGGAAATCCGCTGGACCTTGTTTAGGCTCAAGCTATCATGTTAGTAATACTGGATGTTATCTATTATGGATACTTAGTTATACGGTTCCATGGAATTGCATACAAGGGCAGAAGTACTCAGTGGTACATAACCGATAACCTCGACTATAGACCAGGTCATGCAGTTTATATGGAGTAATGATTTTTTTGATAAAAAAAAAGAAACAATAAAATTATTAATAACAAAGCTTTTTATCGAGTAGAAATTAATAATATTAAATAATAAATAAAAGGAAAGATAATAAATAAAAAATATACACTTTACTAGTTACAGTTAATATTTAACATATCCAGGTTCAAGACTGAGATGTTTGTCAACGGATGCTATTAGAATAACGTAAAATTTTCCACACTAAATACCGATAACTAAGTATATTTACAGTCTTTAAAATTAATTCATCATCAAATGTTATGATTTAATATGTTTAAAATTTTTTGTTTTTATTTCATTATTCCCAATTTTTCTATATATTTTTTTCTTAGTTTCTCCTTATACGTGTTAAGTATTACAGATTTCACGATTAAATTCTTTGCAGTATTTACCGTACAATGATTTATTATCATTGTTTTTAGACGAATTTAAATGTCCGTTATTAAATTCTGTTTCAACTATATATATTTTTTATAATTTAATTTCTAAACGAGCGAATTTTTAAATCTAACTTTTAGCGTGTTATGTTGTACTTTTTAAATATTTTAAATATTTTCATTCTGTAACTTCTTACATAATTAATCGACACTAGAGATAATTTTTCTTATTTCTCTAGCATTTTTTCAACTATATTGACATTGTTTTTTATTATTAATCGCTATTTGTTTTATAATATTTTTTTCTTAGTTTATCCGTACATTTTAAAATTCTTTTAACTTTATGAACATGACATCTTAAACTAGCCAATTTATAAATTTTTGCGTGAAATGGGTCATTAGGTGTTATTGTGCCTGTGTAGGTTTTCTGTAAATATTAAATTTATTATTAATGATATTAATTAACGTTATTACTAATATATATTTTTCATTATCATTTGGAGTTTGTTGATATTTCGTTTAACTGTCATATATATACTTGCATTGTCACAAGACGTTTACGTACACACACACAGATATATATATATATATATATACATCTTTTATTACTTGGTCGTTATACAAGGTACAAAACTTTATAAAATTTTTATTGTAAAATTATATGAACGTCTTAAATTGATGTTTTTTTTTCTTATTCTTCCTATATTGTAGATTTGTATTAAATTATTCATAAGCTTCTTTAATTATTATTCATAATAGTAGATTTTTGTGATTTATCACAATTTATCGCAGTTTCTTTTTTTTTCGTTTTGTTAAAAAAGAAGTTTGAAACCGAATGCGCTAGAGTTCTAAATTGTCTATTGATTAAGAAGAAGTAACTTATTTATAACCATATTGTTTTTACTTTTAATAAAATTCAATTTTAATCCTTCCTTAATAACGTGGTAAATGTTTATTTAAACAAATTAATTAATATTTCACGTATACTGTTGGTTAAAAAATAATCCTTTGGTGTTTGAAGTTCTTTATATTTTCCTTATCTATGCGGAGTAAAATTGTTTATGTTTTATATTTAAGTCGTTTAAGCGGCTTGTATATATTTTTATTATTAGTATTCTAATTATTATTACGATTTAAAGTATTATTAATCGTGTTGCTCGGAGAAGGTTGTTCGTTCTGTTCGCTTCCTTATAAATTTACGCGTGTGTTCATCAGTGATATTTTCGATCAGGATTTATTTATCAGTGATATTTTTATCAGCGGTATTTCGGGTAAGATCAATTTTGATTGTATAATGAATAATAAATGCGCTAAATGCTCAACCTCTTTGCCCAAAGACGGTGATTTCGTCACGTGTGGTAAATGTAAGAGAAAGTTACATTTTGATGAATGTAGTGGCATTGTGGCAAAAACGTGGAAGGGGAAGTCATCCTCTAAAAAAGAACAATGGAATTGCCAGGCTTGTCGTAGTCGTGCTAGATCAAGTTCAACAACTTCGGATAAGTCAGACACAGATAATTCCATGTTGGATTCGATTAGACGTGAGTTGGGGAAACTAAATGAAAAGTATAGTACTCTACTATCTAGTGTGGAAGATATTAATAGTAATCTCGGGAATGCCTTATTGAAGATAGAGACACTGATAAGAGAAAATACGGAATTAAAGGCCGAAAATGCTGATTTGAAAGGCCGATTGTCAGGTCTCGAACAGTATTCGAGACGTAACAATATAATTATAAGTAACGTACCAACCACTACTAACGAAGATATAATTAAGGTAGTACAGAAAATCGGAATTTTAGCTGGTGTTGACGTTGCTGATAAGGATATTGACGTTTGTCATCGATTACGGAAATCACCGAGGCAGAAACATCCGAATATCGTCGTTCGTTTTTGTAGAAGAACAGACAAAATAAACCTATTAAAGAATAAAAATAACCCGAGATTATTCCACGAACATTTAGGTTTTACCAGTACGCCGAGGGAAAAAATATATTTGAACGAACATCTAACCGCCGAAAATTCTAAATTGTTTGCTGCAGCGAAGAAGCTGAGAGATCACGGTTTTAAATATGTCTGGTGTAGAGACGGCAGGACGTTCGCGCGGAAAGACGATAAATATCCGATAAAGTTAATAGTAAACGAAACCGATATTAATATTCTGATTAAGAAGTCGTGTGAGAGTGTAAGTGAGGTATGACTGCTAGCTTTGTATACACATCTTAATATTTGTATTGTCCCGCAAATGTATGTTTGTGTGTTTGTATATATATTATACGTAGTGGTGTATATTGGCGCTTACTGTAGAGTTAGTAGTATAGTTTACTCTTTCGAAATTTTAATTATCTCATTGCCAGTCCATGATTGTGAACACAATTAAAAGTCTAACGTTAAATGTAAGAAGCCTACGTAAACACTACGACGACTTACTAACATTTTACACCAGCAGAATACAGTGTACGATATAATTATCCTAACAGAGATACGGATATATGAATATGAAGTCTATCGATATCATCTCTCTGGTTTTACTTTACAAGTACAATGTAATAACAATGAACGATCGGGAGGTGTCATTATCTATATAAAAGATGGTATTCGTTATTCAAGTACAGAGTTTTTATTATCTTCATGTAATGTAGTACAAATAGAACTAAAATTGGAAAACAACAAATCTATAATTTTTTTTGGCCTATACCGCTATTGTAGTCACACTTATTCAGACTTTTTGGATGATTTGAAGAAACTAATAAAGCTTTCAGGAAATCACCTAGTAGTTCTCACAGGTGATATAAATATCGATATTTTAGAACATTATGAAGGAAATATGTATTTAGATTTCATGTATTCTTATGGATTTTCATCGATAGTAAATCAAGCTACCTATCATCGACCTTTTAAACACTATAAATCATGTTTGGATCATTTGTTTATCCGTGGACTAGAAAATGACACAGTAAAGTTTGATGTTGCGTGTGAAGTTATTGATGTTGGCTTTTCTGATCATAACGCGCTTTCTGCTGAGTTTTCATTAAGCAATGTTTGTCGCCTTCCTGTTAGCAATCTAAATTATTTTCTTGATAAGCTACTTTTCAAAAACTTGCTGACTTCTTTTGATATATCGTACCTCTACACCAGTCCAGCAAATGTAAACGAAAAGTTTGAATGGTTCATTTCTAACTTAACCGAAATCTTAAATCAAAGTAAGATCCCAAAAAAATCGTGTAAACTTTACCGTAAGAGAACAAATTGGATAACAAATGAAGTAATACGATTAACTCGAATTAAAAATGATTTATATAAACTTTATAAAAAAGATACTAAAAATATGAATTTGTATGATAGATATATTAACTCTTCTAAAGCTGTCCAAAAAGCTGTTAGGAAAGCAAAAACTACTTTCTATTCTAACTTATTAAATAAATGTGAAGCAAAACAAAAACAATATTGGGCTATAGTTAACAAGGTGATGGGGAAACAGAACGCGAAAATCAAGGAAATAGCTCAAAATGGGGTTAAGGTACCTGTTGATGGAAATGAGGAACTTATATCTAATAATTTTAATGAATTTTTTAAAACTAGTGTATTGGAATTATTAAGTACAGATGCTGTTATAGAACAAACTTATAATGACCACTTAGATTTTAGAAATCTTCATTTGGTATCGATAAAATATCTATCTTAATAATTAAAGATAATATTCACTTCTTTCTACAGCCGTTAACTTATTTGTTTAATGAATCGATGATGGCTGGAGTATTCCCTCAGATATTGAAATTAGGATTAATAACACCGATTTATAAAAATGGCGATAAAACAGACATTTCAAATTATAGGCCAATATGTATTCTTTCAACTATATCTAAAATATTTGAAAAGTGTGTGAAGAAGGTTATGCTGCAGTTTCTTTTAAAATTAAGATTTTTTAGTGTTAATCAATACGGTTTTTTACCAGGAAAAGGAACTGACGATGCTCTTTTTAATCACATTTCATACATTGCACAAAACTTAGAAGACGGTCGATCCACGGCAGCTGTGTATTTTGATCTGCGTAAGGCTTTTGATGTCATAGACCACTATATATTATTTAAAAAATTGTACGCTTGTGGATTTAGGGATAATAGTCTTCGCTGGTTCCAGTCCTATCTCAAAGACAGAAATTACGTTACTAAGATCAACGAGACGTTTAGTCGAATGAATGTTTCAAATTCGGGAGTACCACAAGGCAGTATATTAGGACCATACTTGTTCTTGATATATATAAATGATTTATGTAACCTGGATGTTTCGGGTAAAATTTTTAGTTATGCCGATGATGCTGTATTAGTTGTTAGTTCTCGCTTCGCGGATACCCTACAAGAACTGACGCAGCAGAATGTTGATCGGATCACAAGATGGTTGACACATAATCGTCTTGTAGTGAACCGCGAGAAAACTAAATATATAATATATAGTCAACAAGCACCTAACTTATTTGAGAATATGAAAATCTATCTAACAAATCAACTTATAATAGAGAGAGTGTACGAAGTTAAATATTTAGGAATTTTATTCGATTCTAAATTAACGTGGAATAAACATTTAAATCATATTGTAAGTAAAGTAAGAAAGTTAAATTATCTATTTTATTATTTAAAACAATACTTTTCTGCAAAGCACTTGTCTCGACTATACATAGCTTTATACCAACCCGTCTTGACATATGGTATTGTCCATTGGGGCGGGGCAGCTGAATATCTTCAGAAACCATTGTTTTCACTACAGAATTCAGTTATGAAGAATATATTTAGCAATGATCCAAATAAACCACTCTTAAGTGTACATCAACTGTATGTACTCAATATTTTGGATTTTGTAGTAAAACATAAGAATTATTTCAATATACAAATCGCAAGTGGGATAACAAGAACTTCTGGCGCTGAGAGAGCAAAAGTACCAAATTTTAATAAGACTCACTGTCGCATGCAGGCCGTTTATGTTGGTGCTGTAGCCTATAATTTAATCCCCGAAACTATGAAGCAATATTTAATGAACTATAAGCGTCGTCGGCGCAAAACGTTGGTTTCTTACATTTTAAATAAGGACTTCTCAGGATACTAAACTAAAAATGCAGTTTAACCGTCGATTTTGAATTTTTATTTGCGTTTGTTTTTTTTTTTTGTTTTTGTTGTTTTTTTGTTTTTATGTTATTTACCTTGTTTTACTTACTTCTATATAGCAAGGCAGCTTTTAAGTTATTTTCCTTACTACCGCCGCACACAGTAAGCGTCAATAGGAATAATTTATTTTTAATTTTTAATCATTAATTTTTAAATTAAATCGTTTTTGTTATAGTTTTACCTCTACTTTTAATTCTTAATCTATTTATCTATACTACATTGTCCTTTTATAGTTACAGAAGTTTTTGTTTTTTTTATTATTATTATAGAAATTTATGTTTTTATGTTAGATATTGTTTAAGTTTATTCTTCTTCGAGTAACCTCGTAAACATTAATTTTCAGTATAGAATAAACACCTGGCGCTCGCGCATTCATGCGCATAGCCGAGGTTTGCTTCCATTTATTTTTACTACATAAGCATGGTTTACTACTATTATTGTTTATTACGATTATATGTATATATACATGCTGTTTGTAAACATATTTGATTGAAGCAATAAATTGAATTGAATTGAATTGAATTGAATTATATTGCAATAATTATAATTAATTATTTCCGTATTTAAATTTTAGTTTCAACCTACACTGTTTCCCGTTACCGCGGTGATGAGGCGCTTTCTAATATGCGATAGATATATTTAAAAATTATGATTATTAACTGTAATTTAATTATTTCATAAAAACTTATTTATCTGCTATAGATATGGATTTACTAGCAATAAAATAGTGTGATGGTCTTTCGTTATCCTCCGCACATTACTTACGACCTCCCCTAATGTGGAAAACAGATGCTGAACGAATAGCTACACCACGGGAGACGGACGTTTTGATGTTTGTTTTCCATCACAGTTGTCTCCCTTAACCTTTATCTAGTAACCTTAACCACAAGGCAGCGGTTTGCTATTTGGTAGCGGGCTGAACTTAGTTATACAAGCAGCTTCAACTCGTCAAAGGTACCTTTACCAAAAGAAAGCAAACGGTTGGAAACGTGATGACCATAGGATGATTAGTTTAATCTCGCGCATTCTTAAAATCCATTCAAAAGTAATCTATCGACAAATTTCGATAGAGATAGATAGGAACATTGCCGTAGTACAATTTGGAGTTAGAAATGGTTTCGAGACAATTTTCAGTGTCCGAATCTTGATAGAGAAATATATAGAACGTTAGAAAATAGTTTTCTTATGTTTCATCGATTCAAGACGTTTGACCAGACATGTGAAATTAATGGAAATTTAAAAAGAAACATGAATTGATTCTAAGTCTATGAAATTAATTACAGTCCTACATTAGAACGAAACAGGCTGTGTTAAAGTGTATAAACATAGAAATCAGAAAAGGGAGTATCACAGGGCTGTATTTTTCAGTTTATACGCAAACAGAATTTTCAGTGAAACGCTGGATGGTGCAACATGAGTTGTTAAAATTAACGGGGTTCTTGTAAATAATACGCGCTATGCAGATAGACGATCTGCAAATTTTAGTTAGTCTGCTAGAAATATGCTGTGAGAAGTTTGGTCTCTAAATTAATGCGTTAAAAACGAAAGTAATTGTGGTTAATAAGGAAATAACTCAAAAAATATAATAATGGGAAATAACTGGACTAAGTGGATAAATTTAAATACCTCGATTGTTGGATAATAAACAGGGGTTATGTATACTCGGAAATAAGATCTAGAATTGCGGCGGTGGGTGTAATCTTTGTTAACCTATAGAACTATTTACGCAATCGTGATATTACCCATGACGAATTGTTAAATATTATGTGCTGTCAACATTGCTCTATGCTTCAGAAACTTGGACATATAAAAGGCCTTAGAGAAATGGTTTTATAGAAAACTATTATCAATATCTAGGACTGGTAATCAGAATGTGCTAAAATGTATGAGAAGAGTTAAAGAGTTATTTCGAACAGTAAAAATAAGAAAAATGAAGTACGTCGGCCACATGATGTGCGGACAATGCAAACCATACTGATGGGTAACATAAAAGTTATTCGCTGGATACACGGCAATGGATGAATTTCGATACAACAGAAAATTTGCTCCATTTAACTCAGGATCGACATTTATCGAAGAAAACAATGCAAAATGTGGACGTCTACCTTAGAAGCTACCAGAATAAGAAGATATATATTTAAAATATCGAATGTATTTATGTTTTTAATTAGAAAAAAAATAAAAATTTAGGTAATCGATCGAATGTGTTATTAATTTATACTAGTCTCAATTTTTTTTTAATTATTTAGTTAGCGATATTGGTAAATTATTTATTTATGAATGATGATTTATTTGAAGATTATTCGTTACGTGGTATAATAAAATTGTGTATTGCCGTGTGCTTAGAATTAGAAATTTTCATTTAGTACATTTTTTATTGAAAATATTTTTCGACTTTTCAGAGATTTCAGGAAATTATGAGAATGTACGCATTATTCCAAAGGCATGCGAACATCAACATTATTGTTAATCGATTGTGCAATTCTGAACGAAATAAAGAATTATGTTTGCGTATTTTATTCTACTTCATCGGAATCGATTACAGCCAGGTCAATAAGGTATTATATATATATTTTTTTAATTTTATTTTTACTTGCGTTTACTTTTATTTCCTTTAATCGTATATTTGGAAACATGGATTTATGTACAAAAAGGAACAAAGAAAAGTATATAAATACTAATATTTTATAACAAAGTATCTTGTATGCGTGTCAGATGTTCTTTTGTACAAGTGTACTTATATTTAAGGGCAATAGATAAGATGACCATGCATAGTGCCCAAATAATACCGTGTAATTATTATTATTCATTTGTTATTAATATTATGCTTTATTATTTATTATTTATTATCATTATTATTATCATTTACTATTAATATTAACACTACTGTTACTATTATTATTGGATTGTGCAAGATGCTTGAAATGCCAGATAATGGCAATTATGCAACTTGTTCATCGCGCCTTAAAAGGCTTATGCTGAAAGTACTTGAATGGCTAAATCGGCTGCTGCGAAGGTTCGGTAGAGATGTAAGGGATGTTCCCTTCAAAGTACAAACCGCCAGAATACTTCAATAAATTTAGCTGATGCGTCTCCGTCTGATACAACTGATTTACGAACTGTGCACGTGAGGCTAACAATGGTACTGGAAGCTATATCGTTTCAAAGTTAAAAATTCGCTGAACTGTTAAACGAGGTGAAAACGTACAAAGAAGAAATTTAATTCTCATGAAAAGACGTTACCACCATGAAGGAACAAAATATAAATTCGACCTGGAAAATCGATATCCTTGAACAATAGTCGAGGAGAAATAAAGTTGTTATCGTTAATGTTCCGCCTAATAAAAATGGAAATCACGTTTGTTAAATAATTAAAAAAATTGTTGACGCAATCGAAGTATCGTCGGATATCGATATCATCCATTGGTTACCTCGAAGTAGTCGCAATTCTCGTAATATCGTTGTGAAATTCTGCGGACTAGTCATTAGAAATAATCTATTAGCGAAAAGACAAAATGGTGGCTTCATCCGGACATACTGATATATATATATATATATATGGAACAGTGATATTACTATAGGCGGACCTAAAATATCAAACTTGAGATATGCTGATGATACTGCTAGCAACATCAATCTCCTGGTCACAACAGTCATATTGACTATGACAAAGAAGAAGAATATATATATGCATTTAGAATAACGCTTACTTATGTTCTACGTCTAATATTACAATTAAACGATAAAAGTATATTATTGAAAAATTGACTGTTTACAGCGCTATCTTTAGTCACTTTGGTAGACTTATTTTTATTAATATTACGTAAGATGGCGCTGTATAAATGAATATGCATGCACGTATTTATATTTATACACGCCTAAAAGGGGGAAATGAATCGAGAGAGAGAGAGCTTGAAAGCGAGCCAAATTAGATAAATTTATAAACGTGGAGATAAATAGTTTAGTTTTCTTATATTATTATTATTTATTGATAAATGTACGCGTGAATTTTTCTTATGGGAAAAAATAATTTGATGTTAATTTCAGAGATGCGTGCGGTTAATCCGGAATTTTTAAAAGACATTCTCCAAACCGGAGGGTTATTGAGAGATGTGTTCTTTTAAAAGATTAGTGTAAATCATTATTTAGGTTATAATAAAAAATTTAAAAAAAAAAAACACATTAGTAGCTTAAAGATTAAGAAATTCATAAAGATTAGTATATAACACTGTTTACGTTACAATAAAAAAAAAACAATTTATTATATGAATAAAGAAAACTTGGGTTAATTCGACAAGGATTGAGATGCGCAATGAAAATGTGATTAAATTATTAAGTAGTTGTATAGGTGAAATAAATTGCGATAATTGAAGTTAAATGAGAATCTTACGAGTTAATGAGAAAAGAAAAATACGCGTTTAGATTATAGACGATTATGACTAATTCTAGGTAATAAATGTTTACCTAAAGTACAATGTTGAACATTAAAGTAGCCCAACGAGAAAAATCGTTCTACTTAAATATGCAGGGTGACCACCCAGAGAAAATGGTTGGTTTTGTTGTTTTTTGAATAACTCAAAAACTACTCGACCAAAATATATGAATGAAATTTTATTTAAAAATACGAAAACGAGAGATTAGCTTAGAATGATTTGTGGAACACAATATCGTTCAGATGACTGTCATTTGCAAAAAAATACATTCATTCAGTCTTTACAAAATTTTCGAACACTTTTTCGAGGATAGGTCGCGTTCGAAATTTCTTCAGAAATCCGAGTTCTCAGCTTTTCCAGATCTCGTGGATATACCCACAAAAAATCGCGTATTTTTAAATTATTTTCGAAACTCTCTTCGTACTGTCGTGATTGATTTACGCCGAAAATAAAAACGCGCCCTCTATCTCGTTTAGGATCGTATGATAACTAAAACTGGACAATCACGAATTTCTCGTGTGAACATTAAACGCGGAGCACGCGGCTTGCATTGTAGTAGTATTACTAACTGCGCTTTTCAAAAAAAAAAAAAAGAACTCCGTCTTCTCTAGGTCACCGTCGCGATTAATTATAATTGATTTGTCAGGTTACGAGTTAAAAATTTCGAAGTATTCGTTAGCTAGAAAAACGGTGTAAACCTTTTCTGTTCAACTCGTAGGGCCTGAGTTTGCGGGTAGGACGAGATTTTTTTACACTGAATAGCTTTTAGCCAATTCATCTATCCGTCCAGTTGGTTGATGAATAAATACTAGTTTGACAGACGTCTGAGAAGAAAGTAACAAATCACTAATATTAGACTGGCTGGAATGCATTATTCGAACGATAGATTAATAATAATATTTCGGCTACTGGGTGATCGTCAGATAACGTTACTAACTTTAGAAAAGTCGCAGTTCTTTTTGTTCATGCTTTTTTACTTAAACGTTTTTATGTCGTTCGAATTTTTTTTTCGTTTTCACGTTTTATTTATGAAAAAATAGATATAACGAAAACTTTTATCATCGCTATTTAAATATGAAAATAATATTTTAACTGCGAGTTAAATAATTTATAATTACGAAGTACGATACTTTTTGTTGTTAATACTGTACACTATGGTTGAACGTCCATTTTTTTTTTTTTAAATTTGTATTCTATATTGGCAGGATTATATTTTCAAGAGGTACCTTAGTCACTTTCCTTCTGGCGCGTCCGCAAAAATGATGGTTCATTACGCCCAAAATATATTGACTGGTAATTGTCATATATTATCTTACTAAACGAACAATTCTTATATTTATATGTATATGAATCTAACAATTCGAATGAAATTTTGTACATACTCGTAATTTATTAAGTAAATAAAAATTGGATAATAATTTATTACTTCAAACCGATATAGTACATCAGAAATGAACGAGGATGCGTTTAACAATATCGTTAACGATGATAAGTAAATCACGATGATACGTTAAATATATAAAATCAGTTATTTCTAACGTTAATAATCACGTAAAATCAGAGTTCGAAATAACGATAGAACTAGAACAACGATATTTGTCAACTCGACAGATGATTACTATTTCGTTAGTAAATATTTAAAATCAAGTAATGTGTCATTTTTCACGCATGTACTAGAGTATTATAAAGAAGTGAAGATGATTTTAGGATTGCGTACACCATTTACAGAAGCCGACTAAATGAATTAAAATCATTCTTAAATATAAATTATTTAACTAAAATTCAACAAACAATATACCTATATTTCGTCGAATATACCGAGTTGTATTTTCGACAACGATGTAGAAATATATCGGGAAAAACTTATTTTTATAATGATTTAGGTGCCAGCATACATAAAATAACTGTAATTATACTATACTATAATATATGTATATATTGTATATAAATACTCATATACACGAGCGCGTCATATATATTTTAAAACCTGTGAGATTTATGAACTTTTAAAATTTTAAAATTTTCCATTAGCTCAACAAAGATATTTGTTTTATTTAACGTATATTTTAATGTTCTTTCTTTTGAATATTTTTTTTTTTTCATTATGAAATTATATTATATTAAAAAAAAACAACATAATATTAAAACGTAAGTACGTCGTGGAAACCTTAATTATGGATCAGTCAGGTTCGCAACATTTAGATTAAATTAACAGAAAACCTTACAACGAAGATAGGACGTCTGTTCGTAATATTTGAGAATAATGTTCATAATAGTTCTGAAAAATCACCGTAATTCCAGTTAGAGAAAAACATTTTCTTTCTTTATAGTGCCATATTGATTCGTTGCCAATAAAAGTAGCATATAAATGTGTTTCGTTTTTTAATTTAATTTTGTTTATTGGATTAGGCGATTTCCGAAAATTTGATTACGGTGAACAAATGAACATGATAAAATATGGAAATGAAACAGCTCCCAGTTATAATTTAACCGATATCAAAATACCGATATACCTTTATTATTGCACCAACGATTACTTGTCTCATTATATGGTACGTGGAAATATTTTTATTTTTGATGATACCGCTTAAATTATAAAACGCACATTACCATCGCGTCAATATACATTTAACCATGTGCGATGCACAGCCAATATTTTTTTTTTTTGGACATATTCTAAGGGGAGAAAATTTAAACAATATTACTTACTCGATAAAAGTACCTAGTGCAAAAAAGAAAAGGCACAGTGTCTGCCCACTGCAACGATGGCTTGTGGAGTTAATTTGGTACGGTAGTCATTACGGCTCAGACTATTTTGAAAAATGGGCTAAACATTCGAGGTGTTAATCGCAGCCAGGCAACTTTTATAAAAAGTTATATAAACACGTACGTGACGACGTACATATCATTTTAGAAAATCTGTGTAGCCTACAGTTAAAAAAAAATGAGTCTAATCGATTTTCTATTTCCAGGATGTCGATAGATTGGCCAATGAATTACATACTATGAAGAAGAAATATTTGGTTCCGTACAAAGATTTTAATCACATGGATTACATTTGGGCAAAAGACGCTAAGAAATATTTATACGACGAAATAATGAGACAATTGAAATTATTTCGTTCCGATAAATAACGATTTAAATTTGTCATCTAACTCTTTTTTTAAAAAGCAACTTTATGAGACTGTTTAGACATAAATTTTTCATTTTATTTTTTACGTTTATTTAATTAATTATTCGGTGTTTCACTCGCTAGACTTAAAATGACTGAAAAAATTATATATACATAAATTATATCATGCTACTTCTAGGTGTAGGCATTCCCTAAAAAATTTCCATGTGGCTCGAATCCAATTAATTCTTGTCCATTTCGCAATATCATCTCACTACCTAGTCATGAGCTTTCCTCGTGTACGACGACTGTCAATCGGCCACAATTGCATCATACGTTTGGTCCACTTATCATTGTCGTTTCTTGCGATATATCTTGTCCAACTCCGTTCGCATCCAGTAAAATTTTGTTTGTTATCTTATCCACGAAATCGTCTTGTGGTTCTTAATAGTCTGATATTAAGAATAATTCTTTATCGTTCCATTTGAATTTTTTCTAATTCTTCTAATTGTTCCTTTAATAAGACTCCGTGTTTCAGCTACACACGTTAGGACCGACAACACGCACTGATTGTACAATTTACTTTTCAACTTACTGGATACCGCTTTATTTCTGAAAACTTTAACTTTCTAAATGCCATCCGAACGAGAGATAATCTTCTTTTCATCTTTAATTGCATCGTATTTTTCCTTTCCATTTTAACTTTCTGTTTTAGGTTACCTGTTCGATTTTTTCTCCGTTTACACTTATCATCGTGTCTTCTGTTGTACTCATCATTATCTTGGTTTTTTTTTTTGCAGATTTATCTTTCATCTGAAGTTTTCGGAATGTGTGTTAAGTTCCGTCAGCACTATTTGTATTTCTTCCGCATTTCTACCTATTTAAGACTACATCATCGGCGAAACGTATGTGACTCAGGTTTTCCCCGTACACATGAATAACCATTGAAATCAAAAGTCTCAACGGATACCTTCCAGAGATGCAATAAATAGTTTCGGCGATATAAAAATTCTTTAAAATTGTAATTGAGGATATTCATATTTATGCTATACGTCTCTATTTAGTTGTGGAAAGCATAAATAAAGAACATGGATTATACATAAACAGAAAAAAGACCAAGATAATGATTATAAATAGCAACAGTCAATCACAGAGTGTTCAAGGTATAGACGGTTTACAAGTGGTTGATAGATTGGTATACTCAGGAACATTGATCACAAAAGACGGAAGCTCAACAGAGGTAATCAAACGGAGAATAAATATAGCAAAAATGGCGCTATTACAATTAACGAAAATATAGAAGAGTCATGAGATAACAATGCACACAAAAATCCGTCTTATGAACTCGCTGGTGTTTTCACAGGCGTGGTAGAAGATCTGTCGGGGAGACCACCAATAAGATATCTAGACAGAATTAAAAGAATCCATCACGTCATAACGAGAAATGATGGACTGGGCAGCAGATCGAACTACATGGCGGCCAAACACGTTCGTTTATGAGGATTCATAATGCTCGAAACGAGTCACCGATGATGATAGTGAGATATAAAATACATATAAATTGTTCATTTAATTATATATATCGACAGTCTCCGACGAAGATGGCTAACCGTCCGTTTATAGAAACATGACTTTGATGTTAAAATTTCACATATAATGCGCGATAGCTTCTTACAAATTATGAACCAGTTGACACTTAAAGTTTTAACTTTCGGGAAACTGAGACCCTTAATAACGGAACTACTACAACTATAGAATAAATACATAATCAAAATACATTTTTTTATTATGCATTCAAAGCCTGTATATAAACATACTTATATACCTACGTATACATAATTATGCATTTATGAGTATGTATACATACGAATATATGTGTATCTACATACATTCTAATATATTTGATGTTTCCACTGTAATAACACACACACATATATTAACTTTTTTTGTTTAACTTTTATTGGCCTTCTGCCGTGGTTTGCTCATCGACCATACTAAATACACTGACTTATGCTATTTACCTTGTAGAGTAATTATATATATTAAAGTAAAATGTCAGAAAATAAATGACAAGGTGGACATATTAAACAAGTATATTTCTATCAAGAGTAAAATAACAAAATAGGAGGAGAATTCGGGTGTTATTAAGAAAAAGTTAGTAGGATATATTAAAGAAAAATAAATATATAAGGAAATCAAGAAGTTGTAGAGCTTGACATGTTGAGAGGAAAGTAGTATGAACATTCAGGTCATTCTGTCGCCGTCGGACGGATGAGATCAAAATGGAGAAGGAAGAATACGTATTTTAAATTGTGCATGGACTGGATGGGTTTAAACTTGTACTCGCAATATGGGAATGACCGCATTGTTTGTCAATAATCTTTACGAGCAGTTATACAAGGTGAGCAGGTAATTAAAAGGGTTGAAGAATCAAAGGATCTGGCGGTCGAGACATCGACGCGGTTTATTTCTAAGTGATCAAACTCGTCTGCTACATCAATATTATGTAGTTGAATTAAAAGATCTCGTAATTCTAAGTATAATTGGATCAGAACGAGGATTAAACGATGAGCATTTCAAAACTGTAAAACAACTTTTAGAATTTGAAAGGAAAAGGATATTTCTAGGACGATTGTGCAGAAAGTACTTAAAGGATTAAATTTCAATTCATCAATAAAGTTTGAAGACAAATATATTAGTAAAAATTCCTTTCAAGGGTTAAACGAAGACAGGTTTTTGATTATATATCTATATATATCTATATCTATATATATATATATATATATATATATATATATATATATATATATATATATATATATAGATATATATAGATATATATAGATAAATGTCGCGGTGGCGTAGTTGCTAGAGTGCTCGACTATCAACTCCGGTTGAGGGTTCGAAACCAACACGCGATATAGAAAGTTTTTCATCATTACACAATTCTTAATTATCACGAAGAAGGCAGTGGCACCCACTCTGTATAAGCGTGCATCTGCGTGGCATATAAGTAATGCCGTGAATACTAGTTCGTTTTGTACGTAAAAATAAACGTACAATAGCTAGTTACGATGGTCGGCAACGAACAATATAACAACGAATATATATATATATATGTGTGTGTATGTGTGTATGGTATTGTCTATAACTTTGTTTGTTTGCAAGGGAGACAGAGTGATAATATAACGGAAAGCGAACCCAATAAATCCGTCGGTGAGCGGCTTCATGAGTTCATTTTTTTCTCGGTGATCGTGCGTTTCATTTGAACCGTCGTCGAACGCAACGCAGCGAAGCCATCCGTGTGCTGCTTATTTGGTTTTTTGGAACGTTCCCATGCTAATTTCATGATAAGCAGATGTTCTCAAAATACGTTTTTTTTACACGTCGACGGAAAGCAACATTCGTGTGCGTCTAGCCTAACACTATCATGTAAATTTATTATATATAAAACAGTTACGTTGTTATATGCTGCTTCAGTTTGACCAGCCTAAAGAAACTCCAAAGACTTCAAAACCATTGTTTTAGGGTCAAATTGCAAACATATTCGCATTAAAACAATGCTCGATTACCTTCATTTTCCATTCATTAGCCATATCGTAAAGGAGCGTGCAACTAAATTCTTTGATTGTTGCGCCATGTCTGACGTTACGATTATTAAATAATATACGTAGGGTACGATTATCACTTCTTAAAACATACATACAAAAATTACGAATACAAGCAAATAACATATATATATATATATATAATAGTATTCTGAATATTCTGTAATTCTGCATTTCTTATTTCTCAGCGATTGGTAAATTCAATTAACGAACCTTTAAAAGGACGAAACTTTCATTTATATATTTATGTATATATACGCTAAGTTTATTATAATTCGAATTGGTAATAAGTTTATGTATTTGGTTTATTCATTAAACATTTTCTGTCGGTAATTATGAAATTTTTATTTTCCCATTATTTTGGCTCATATATGAGTGTATACTATATTAAGTTCATCTGACGAGAAATCATATTTTTTTGTTCTGTTTTTTAGGCGTTAAAAATTGTTTCTTTTTCAAAACAGCGATAACGTTCTACAGTCCATTCACAAAATAATCGATCAAAAATACGTTGAAAAAGTACATGATAAAATTTGTCATTGAATATTGTGGAGAAAAAAAATTGCTATCTCAAGCGAGTTTGAAAAATTATGTCCCCCCCATTTTGTTTTCGACTTATATGGAAATTGTGTTTTTAAATTCTTCAAAAAGGTAATTCTCTCTCTCTCTCTCTCTCTCTCTTTCTATATATATATATATATATATATATATATATATATATATATATATATATATATATATATATATATATATATATATATGTATATATATATATAATAAATGTATATATAAATCACGATCGGGATAAGCCTTTGTCTATCCACTTATGGATGAAGGATTTCTACACGTCTTCCAACCACTTCTGTCCTGCGCTTTCCCCAAGAAATTTTTCAAAGGTACCTTTCCTATATCATAGTGCCTCCGCTTCATTGGCCTTCCCTGTTTCCTTTTTCTGTCCATCGACCACCACTTTGAGATCCGATTTGATCAGAGAAAATCATGGCGTTCAAAATGTGGGTATATAGGCGTTTGTTGGATGTTAGCTGGACGGAAAAAATAAGTAACAAAAATATATTACAGCGTTTGCAGAAGGAACGCGAACTACTAGCAATTATAAAAAACGTAAAGTTCGATATCTAGGACACGTTTTAAGGGGAAACAAATACGAGTTGCTGCAACTAATACTGCAAGGAAAAATAGCAGGGAAACGAAGTCGGGGTAGACCGAGGTTATCCTGGATGCAGAATATAAAAGACTGGATGGGAATCGGAGAAATAAGAAGACTAACAGATACGGCCAGAGATCGATATGCATGGGGATATTTTGGTCGTCAACATCTGCTGAGCGGATATGACAAAATAATAATAAGATTATATATATATATATATATATATATATATATATATATATATATATATATATATATATGTAATATCTAATTCAAGTTAATAAAAATAAACCGGGAAATTAGACTCGTCTGTCGAATTACGTTTACATACCTTTGTTTGAATCGACGCAAATACTGAGGAAGTAACCAGGATACGTTAATGATAATTCATAGATTTGTTTACCATTAAATGAGGAAGGTGTAAATGGTTGCGCAGCATCAATCGATCCACCCATTCTTATTTATCATTATATTCGGACCATTACGTCATTAACTCGGGATTATCATTTAAGGAGGATAGTAAATTCTTCGCTTTGAGAAACTCCTACATTACTATTTCGATTATTATTTGTCACTATTATTATTATTATTATTATTATTATTATTATTATTGACAGAAGAAAAAGTTAAAAAAATAATCCTTTTAAATTATCGGTTAGTTTGAGACAATAGACTAGCGCAGTTGTAGATATCGTTTTTAGATTACCATTTTCTAGAGCCAGCTGATCTGTTGAAAAAACAAAAGAAACAAATAGGGTGTACCCCGTTAAATCTGCTATTATTATTATTATTATTATTATAGTATTTATCGTTTGTTATATAAATTTATAGTCGGAGTAGCATAAGGTGCGGTATTGATGATTCCAGAGTGCTAACATTTACACTAGATAATTATTAAATCTTTTGTAAATAACAAAGGATGAATGTGTACAGTTCTGATGATTTTTCGTTAACGGTTGTATCGTTCGGCTTTGTAAGTAAATAAAAACGCGTAAATTACACAATGCGAAATTTCAGTATTGTTATGACAATAATAAAAAAAAAATCCTGTAACTAAATTTCACGTTTTTAACGATTAAAATTGTACGTACATATTACGTCAGTTCATCGTTGGAGACAAAGGCTGTCCTAAGGTTTTTTCATCGGTTCAAATTTTGCGCTTCCTCGAACTATTTGACTTCGGCTGTTCTAAAGATATCGTTTGTTAGTGTTCACTTGAGGTCCATTGGCTCGCCGAATTTAATTCTAACACTTGCTGCCGTTTTCCTTGCGTTACGCCCAGATTCAATTTCATTTGTGTTTAGAGATATATTCTATAATATCTATTAGTTTTGTTCGTCTTGAAGTGTAATAGTCAAAATTAATCTCTCTCGTGACGTCTGCACTTTTCCGATTTTATTCGTAATTACTCTTGCAAACGCCCAAGTTTCTATTCCACATGACAATATCGATAGATTGATAGTAAACTTACTTCTTTGCGACCATCGAAATTTCAGAATAAATAATTTATATAATTTTAACATTAAATTTAAATCATTACAACTATTTGTCATACTGACAGCGAAAAAATTCCGTCTCACTCTTTCAATAACAAAACTCATTGCTTTCTGTCACTCACACTTCGTCATTCACGCGCCAAAATATTTTTCAGCCTTCATATCTTGTACCAAAATTAATGTACTATTTATAACTCACTAAATTGCAGCTCTCAACAAATTATAAGATCACTTTTTTGTTTGTTTTGAATTGTATCATTTTCCCTCCGGGGGGGGAGGTACCGCTAGTTATGCGGTGATTCTAATCAATGAAACGGCCGACAGTGATGCTTGTCCCTTACATGTATGCTTTCGCTATCATTCCCGGCTACCGTCTATAATGCAAGCAGCTTTTAAATATTACGTTAATCACAGATGGTTATAAAAGTGGAATTAATTAATAATTCGGTAACATTATATCCGATTTTCATGGAGATGGTTTATTGTAAAAACAGCAAGATCGAGTAAATTCATCACACCGGACGATATCATTCAGCACTTAACAGGGCGCATTTTGCTTATTTTAGGGAGGCAAAGCACCTAAAAGGGCACAACAGTTACGAGAGATGCTAATTCAGAAACGGACAAGATATTCGGTGATTAATTTGAAGCGAAGACTGTTTCGTGTAACCAACGTACTCTACTAAATTTAGCTCGAACACTGTCCCGATTTTTGGAAGAAACAGTTCGGAGTTTAATAAACACGATACAATTGGTTGAAGTTAAGATAAATGGGGAAAGTTGTGATATTTCCTAGTAATATCGCTCTATTATCACTGTGACTGAATATCATGTCGACGAAGATACGAATTGCTTAGGTGAGTTGTGTAGATATTGCAGTATGGATTAAATTCTTTCGAAGTAACAGTTTTTGAAGGCTATAATCGAAGTGAGTAGCCCGTGTATTCGTTCGTACTTGGTCATTACTTCGGGGAATTAAATACAACACGTCTGCAAGAAGGTTTTCCAGTTCTTTTTAGACCCAATGCCGACCAAACTTTACAAGCACGTGTTTTACTATAAAGGATTTGGATACACGTCGAAAGATATGAATTAGCTGGAATATTAAGAACGACAAAACGGAATGCGTTCGAGATATTGTGTTTAAGAATGATTTTTTAGAAGTAGACTGAATACAACGGTCGGACATATAGTGGGAAAAACGGTAAAGCTTAAATAATTAAATCGTTTCTAAAGTAATTCGTTCAAATTACTGTGGGTTGCATATTGGAGGTCAGTAGAAAATTCGGAAATATGATAGATAAATAGGTATATACATAGCTACACACAGATATGTAAAATCTTAATGAATATTTAATATATAAAATGTTATGATGTTGAACAACGATACGATGAATTAATTTATCAACCCGGTGTCTTAATTATCCGAATAACGCTTTAGTTGATTGCGGGAAGGCGTATAAAATTAAATTTATAGTCGTCAGGAGTGCGTTTATACGTTAGTTACAATAAATACGGCCTACACTCTTGTTCGAACGTGATCATGTAAAAATAGGAGAAAAGTCAGGATTGTAAAACGGAAGAATGAATTAGTTTAGGTCAAGGTGTACGATGACTAGAGTAACATTGTCGCAGATGGCAGTTGACAGTTACTCATTTGTTCATTATTCAGTTGTTAATTCTCTAGTTACAAGTTACATTAACAATCCATTATGCGGGTATTGTGTAACCCGGTTTTCATTTGTGCTTGTAATTATCTACAAACTGCATATATATATATATATATATATATATATATATATATATATATAATACATCCACATCTATGTAATAATATATAGACTTAAATTTATAGACAATCTACTGTTAAATGACACAGAACTGATATACTACTGTGAAACCAAGGAAAACTTTTCATAATTATGGATTATTTGTATGAGTGGATGGCTTAATTTTGATTTTGTCTCTCTGCTGATTTAATACAATATTCGAAAATGCATAAAAAGGGTATACATATATAATGTTCTTCTTCATCTGTGACTTGATCGGAATGTAAATTTTATGAGCCGATCTTTAAGACTATTTCGCTAACAGTCTTTTAACCATTGATAAATTCACAACCAACAGCTGGTTTATTGGATAGGTATTTCTTGACAGCGCGCTTTCATGTTCTACTTTTTATAAGTTGTTTTTATACACCGTTATTTCATAAAGTATGCCAAATCCATCAATGTTTTACTATGTCTTTTCTGTGCTATTAACATATTGTATCGCTTTGCTGTTCATAGTATTTTAACTACACAAAATAACAACTTTCACGTAACAAGATTTTAGCAGACTGTTTTTAAAAAAGTAAACAGTGACAAGAGAGTTGTGTCACGCTTTCGCATCAATAATCAGCTATCAAGAGTGAAACTAAACATCATCATAAGCGAGCGCAAGCTAAAACCACAGGGAACATCCGAAATATCATTGAATAAGGCTTAGATCGCCAATTAACTTAAAGAAAAAACATCTTGAAAACACGGTGGCTAAATTCAGCCCAACGGACGAATGTAATACAGATGTTGGTAGGTACAAAGCGGTGGGCCTCAAAATTTTCATTACGGACATCAGTTTTCTCGTTGAATTACTCAATATGGCGCACCGGTTTGACTGAAAGCTACTCATACGAAAAATATAACCGTATAGGCTTTACGTATAATTTTTATAATGCAACTAAATCAAACCAGTACTTCTAGCATTGGCCGCTGTACATGGCACGTTTAATAATAATATATGAAAGCACGTGATGTTAGTGAACATGAAGCTAGTTCACACTCGAAAAAAAATTGCGTCTGTTAAAAAAGTAGACGAAGTACGCAACTGACGCAAATTTACCAATATACCAAGATGTGGGGGGGAGGACCAGATAGACTAAAGTCGAAAAGGCCAGCCTACAGATTGGCTACAAAGTCCTGGTAGGAAGAATGGAACCGATAGAACCCAGATCAGAATATAGAGAGAACGGATAGCAAGCCATTAGGTTTCGATCGAGAGCGAAAAAGCTGGGTGCATCTATCCGAACTGAATATGGATGTAGTGATCATATGATCGTAACGTGGGATGTCAAAAATGATCCCACCTGTGACTATGAAACATATTGGTACAATTGACACGTAACAAGAAAATTCGCCTGTACTTGTAAATCTGACGTTAAATCTAACGTTAATTATATAACTATTTCAAATGCTGCCATAGCGGACGGTATAACGCTGAATTTATTTCTTTTCCTTATATTTGGGATAGCGGTTTTCGAACCAGTTTTGCCCATTGTATTTATTTGAAACGCTGTTTTTCGAAGGGGCGACTGATTTAATACGAGCGATTTGTGTCTCGCAGTTTATACATTTACAAGAGCGTACGAATTTTATATAATTTTTTTCTTCGAAAAATTTGATCAAACATTAAATCATTACAATACTTATAGCAAAAATTAAGTATGTGTACATTTTTGCAAAATTTTAGTAACAAAAAATTGCGAAACGAAATTAAGTTTTTGAAGATTGTAATTGTTATTATTTCGTAATTAGCGCGCTAATTTAAAAAAAAAAACTACATTGTAAATTACTTCTTCGCAGGAATTCCCCTTATTGCAAATGATAAATACTATTTACGACTATTTTATCGTGTTTTAAAGTGCACATACACTATATACATATGCATATTATATATATATATATATATATATATATATATATATATATATATATATACATATATATATATATAGCTTATTTAAGCATTATCTTATCCGTGCCGGAGGTCGAATATAGAATTGGTGAGTTATAACAAGGCCTTGCTAAAGTCGCAAATTATTTCATTCTACTAGTTTAAAAAATACATTGTATGTCATTGCCGCGTACAGCTTAAAATTCTATCGACCATTTTAGGTCTAAGGTCACGCAATCATTATCATATTTATTTTAAATAAATTTCCTAAAGCCGATATAATGGAATCGAAACCTTGGGCACAAACAGCGACTCGCAATTCCAGTCGAAGGCCCTACGAAATATTGTTAGAGCACCGTGGTATATTCGCAATGATAGCCTATATAAAGATTTAACCCTCTGACTGAATAGTCATAGATATATTCAACGACTTAAATACCATGCCAATCCTCTAGCTGCAGATCTTAAAGATTACATCGTACAGTTCCAACGCCTTAAAAGACGTACCGCTCTAGAGAACAAACTCCTAATATATAAAATACGTCCAAATATGGACTAACGAAGTACACATATGAGGATGTGCTAAAGCATCGAATCGGAAAATAATCCAAACATCTTAAGACAAACCTCATCAATTACCAATTATATAATTAGCAGAGTTTAGCGATGGAGCCATACTTCTGAACATGTTATGCTATTTATACTGCTTATTTAGTTTAGATCGAAGATTGCAGAAATCAAATTTCACGAGCTGTATTAAAAAAATAATTCATAGAATTAGAAATATTTTTTAAAGAATAGCAGAAATTTACTAACAATATCAAAATACGAACAGAATAAAACGTTTTTGTCATTCACATCTAGGATATTGGGGTTCTCAACTGATTGCAACGATTATATCGGTATATTTCGGGCAGTTTACAATAATATGATAGACAGTTAGTGATGTACAGCATACATCACATATTGGCTGTGGTTCGATACTCGGTAGGATACGAATGCGTACTCAGAGTGTAACCGATATTTATTCTGTCGACAGTTGTTTCCAGCTTCGGTGAACAGATTTTACCAATTTTTAATGGAAATTTATCCCGAATTATTTTGTGCAGCTAGTTACCTCGACGTTTGTAAGCCTTGACCCACCACCTCCACTCTTCGTATTCCAGTCACCGCCAGTTATGAACCTATAGCCTGAATTATGGAAGTATTTAATTCAGTTTTGTTTTGAAAATTTTTGATTCGGTAACAATAAATAGCAGAAATCGCAATTTTGCCGTTTAATAATACGATTTTTCTTTATTAGTTAACTGGTTAATTTGTAATACTTAATATTATCTTTAATCATGTCTGCACTACCACCATCTTGCCATCTGGTCTATTTGTTGAATATACGTTGTAACTTGATATGTGAAAATAAGATTTATCTGTAAAGTGAGTTTAAGCTAGTCTATGTGCTCGAGTTTTAAAAATGTTTTGATTTTGATTTTATTTTGTACGGCGTCATTTCAGTTCCAATCAGTTCATTTATTAGAGCAGTTAGCAGATGTAGTACAAATGTACTTTGTTGAATTAGCTGATTGAACATACATTTATTAAATTCATTTAATTAGTTTATTAATGTACTTGCTAAATCTGAGCGATTATATTGGGGTAAGCTGTTTTCATTAGTATCATTTGTAACCACGTTATTTTCGACTGAGGTATTAGCAACCCTGGTATTTTACACGATTAACACTATTTACCACAGCTGTTTCGTAATTGGCCTGTTGACCTCTATTAAGAGAAGCAGATAATACACATTAAACCAGAAGTAACAAATTACGGCCAGTTTACAAAAACCGTAATTCGGTGTGCCAAGAAGAATATTCCAAGAGGTTTCAGAAAGAAGTACGTTCCAGGCTGGAACAAGTTATGTGAAGACCTATATAACAATTTCGAAAAGACAGGCAATCTAGATATTGCAAGCGAACTTATGCACCAACTGAATAGTCAACGTCACAAGAAATGGGTAGCTACAGTCGAAGGCCTAAATTTCATGCATTCGAGCAGGAAAGCGTGGCAGCTACTGAGAAGACTTGGCACAGACAGTGCAGAAATCGATAAAAGCGACAAAATCAAACCAGACAAAATAGCAGAAAGACTCCTAAAAATAAGCAAAGTTAAATACGATAAACAAGTGTCATTAGAAATAAAAAGTAAGCTACGAAAAACGAAAAACGAATTACAGAACGATGATGTATCATCAAGTCCGTTCGATACGTCCGAATTAATAAGCGCGATTAAATCAATCAAAAATAGAAAATCCGCAGGACTAGACAATATATATCCGGAATTTATCAAACATTTTGGAACAAACATTAGGACTTTCGTACTAAAACTGTTTAACCAAATACTCGAGACTGGCCAACTGCCTGAGATCTTCAAAAAATCTAAGGTTATCGCCATCAAGAAGCCTGGTAAGGAAGGAACAGATCCAGCAGACTATAGACCAATATCGCTACTAAGTACAATGTACAAGCTACTCGAACGACTAATACATCAAAGAATCGCCCCTTTAATAGATAAAGTACTTCCACAATATCAATCAGGCTTTCGTCCAGGAAGATCATGCTGCGATCAGGTCATGGCTTTAACTTCGTACATTGAATCTGGTTTCCAAAAATGCTTGAAGATATCAGCAGTCTTTATCGATCTTACTGCTGCCTACGACACAGTCTGGCGCGATGGCTTGCTCCTAAAAATAGCCCAGGCAGTTCCTAGTCGTAAAATCGTGACTCTACTTGGAAATATGTTGGCTGACAGAAGATTCGCGGTGTATAAGGGAGCAGACCATAGCCGGTGGCGCACCATAAATAATGGCCTTCCACAAGGTTCAGTGTTGGCGCCAATTTTATTTAACTTATATATACATGATATACCGGTCCTCCAGGCGGAGAATTTCCAGTATGCAGACGACATTGTACTTGCAACTCAAAGCAAGCACTTAAAAAATGGCGAGGACGTACTCACAAAAGATTTACACAGCTTGGATGAATACTGTGCTAAATGGAGACTCAGGTTAAACCCGGTAAAAACAGAAACTTCGGTGTTTCACCTCAACTCACAGATGGCAAAAGCTAAAATACATGTTAAACTCAACGGTAAAGATTTACCTTTTAACCCAACGCCAAAATATCTAGGCGTCGTTCTTGATCGAACTCTCACATACAAAGAGAACTCCGAAAAAATAGCTAAAAAATGAAGACAAGAGTAAACCTTATAGCTCGCCTTGCAGGTACAGCTTGGGGAGCAGAGACAAAACTCATCAGGACTGCTACACTGGCACTAGTGTTTTCAGCTGCAGAATATTGCTGCCCCGTTTGGATGGCCAGCTCGCATGCTAAGAACATCGATACACAACTGAACGCAGCACTACGCTTAGTAACCGGTACGCTAAAATCTATTCCTAATATGTGGCTTCCTGTGCTGGCAAATATATTTCCACCGCACATCCGCAGAGAAGAAACATTCAAACGAAAATGGGCTAGATACAACAGTATGCACTCTCACGTAGAAAAATTTATCAAAGATCCCCCACCTACACGTCTCAGCAGCAGGAAACCAGCATGGCTGACGGCTAACGAGCTACAGGGCAGTGTCGACGCAACTACGAAATGGAAGGAAATATGGGTTAAGCAGACTCCAACAAACGGACAATTAATATCAAATCCGGCTAGCAGGGTGCCAGGATTTGGTCTCAACAGAAAAACATGGTGCAATTTAAATCGCGTCAGAACCAACCAGGGTCGTTGCAAATATTTAATGAACAAATGGAAACTGTCGGAAACGGAGCTGTGCAGCTGTGGCGAGATCCAAACGATGTCACACTTTATAAATTCGTGTAAAGTAAATAGCTTTACTAAAGGACTGATTGGGCTACATTCACTAGAAGAAGGCGCAGAAGACTGGCTGTCGAACGTGAATTTATAATGCAGGATATCTCTAAATAAGCGCGTAATTGATACGATAATAAAATAATAAAAACCTGAAATATTTATAGCAATAGTTTAGGATTTATTTGTTTATAAGTTATCATTTACGATTTTAATATCAGTTTTGTAC
Organism: Coronaproctus castanopsis; assembly: GCA_032883995.1. Classification (NCBI taxonomy): domain Eukaryota; kingdom Metazoa; phylum Arthropoda; class Insecta; order Hemiptera; family Monophlebidae; genus Coronaproctus; species Coronaproctus castanopsis. The sequence goes on along the minus strand of CM065052.1, from coordinate 62,660,214 downwards.
TTTCTTTCATACAATTTCTGATAGTTACAGTTTGAAGGGTGATCCTATTCGCACAAAATAATTTATTGAATTCTTTGATGAAGACTTAGTTTGAAGTATGTTATAAATTTAATCATCTAAAGTTTTTATATTTCTAGCTCTATTTATTGTAATTGTTAATGTATAAATTCTATATTGCTGATTTGTCGATTGCGTCGCCTACCACATTCATTATCAGAATATTTTATAATTAAAAAATTGTACATCTAAATTAAGTATTTTCTGACGTTTAATTTTATTTTTTGACCTTTTTTTTCTGTTATATTTTTTATTCATTGTATATTATAATATGTTGTTTTTTGTGTTCACTCGATAATGGCTTACAAGCCGAAAAGGCTTTGTGATATTTTATTAATAAAAAATAGTGTTTTTTAATTACTGTTGTCTTTGTTGTTTATTTATTTTTTAAAATCACTACATTCGCATTATTCAAATTAATATTAGTTACATTTCGTGTATTTGGGCGTGTAATTAGTACATATGTGCGTATGAGTCCGTGCGCGTGAGGTAATCTGTTGAAATAGCGATGATGATCAAGAAAACACTGGAAAGATGTAAAATAATTTTAATAAAAAAGTATATATATATATCAATAATATTTAATTTTTTTTTTTTTATTAGGCCTCATTTAGTTTGCCAAATTAGATAAAATTATCGTTTATGAATAATTTCCACTGTGAACGGTTCGTCATTTAATTATCATTTCGAATTTGTTAGCCTTTTACGGAGGGTCTAATTAACGCGCTGCGCTTAACAAATCGTACTTCCGTAGTGAGCTTTAATGCCGGTTTTGTTTCGATTACGATTTATGGAAAAAATTATTTCTGCAAATAGTCATTAACGATCAAGTTTAAAATTATATTAAAAGTAAGATGCGATAAACGGATAAATGACAAAACGCCAGAAGTCATTTTGATTAATTTCCAGTATGCCTCCGATTCCCGAAGACCTTGGACAAGCGGTTTTGATAAGTACGGTGTTATAAATTTTACGTGACATATGGCGGTCGTGGCGTATTAATTATCTAGGTAGGCATAATTCTGTTAATAATAAAGGATAATAATAATAATAATGATGATGATTACCTCTGTCATCGATTGCCGAAAATAATTTATTTAACGTTGATCGGTATCGATTTATTCCCGGTAAATGTACATACGGTGCGCTGTTTTTACACATACATCCCATATTATTAGTCGCCTTGAAGAGGATATATATATACGTTATTTCGATTTGGAGAACTTTTCGATATGAACTGATCGTAGAAGGTCGTTGGGTAGATTATATAAGCGTCGGGTATATAATGGCGTAATATAGTGTCGGTTCGGAAGTTATCTTAAAATATAATTTCGAAGCGCTACGAGGGATTGTCTTGAAACCGTATCATCTCCCGATAAATGTATTGTAAAAGTCCTATCAAAATTTTACAAAAATCACTTGAGTATTTTAAGATACTTAATAACCATTATGTTCTTGTATAAAGAAGAAATTGAATTCGAAGGAATTTCGGATATGGATAGATTAAATAGCGATTATCGCGGAAAAAATTATCTAGGCAAGTTTGTCGCCTATTTCGTTCGAACCGTATTCATCACCGCGTGTAAGATAATCTGTAAACACCTAAGTGCGAAAACTGCCGTAATCCCGTTAATTTGCATGTATTAACAAATAAATTACCTACATTCCATAGTTATATCTTCTTATGTAATTGAGTTTTAATAATTCGATGATAAATTGTTGAAGAGTATCGTTCGAGTTTAATTAATTTTCTTTATGAAAATCAACGAATCTATACGGCTATTAAGCAATTATCAAGTGGACGTAAAAAATACAATATAAAAATATATACAGTTTAGAAAAATATAAGATGTAAAAAAAAATTTGTAAAGTTACATAATTATTAGTGTTGTATGTGTCCGCACAGGTATATACATAGAGAGAAATAATATTGATGTGACAATCAGAAATTACGCATAAAGTGCGGAATATGTCTAAAATAAAAATATGCGTTGAATATCACTGTGGGGGGACAGCATCAATACCGAATATCCAAATGGTGAAGCGATTTCAATCAAAAATACTAAGATTAATAGCCGGTGCGCCCTGGTATATACGAAATGAAAATTTGCATAAAGACCTGAAAATACCAAAAGTGCACAAAGTAATTCGGGATTGCAGTAGAGATTACTTGCACAGGTTAGAGGGTCACACTAACTAGCTGGCAGTAGATTTATTAAATCTTGCCAATGGGCCTCGCAGATTGAACTATCGCACAACTCTAGATTTTCCCCACCGGTTTAAATGATTGGAGAGGTAGTTCGGAGTGGTCATTGTTGAATGACATCTCCCATCCTGTCATAGCTTACATTTCATTTGCTTATTGGCTACATCAGCCAGATTGCAATTTTGTATATATATATAAATATACGCCCGTGTAAATGTGCACACATTACATATATATTCCGCATATACATATATATATATATATCTGTGTGTGTGCGTGGGTGCGTGATGACAAGTCCATACGTAAGGCAATGGACAGAGATGATTATGATAATATATATATATATATATATATATATATATATATATATATATATATATGTATATATGTATATATGTATATATACGGAGAGAGAGAGAGAGAGAGAGAGAGAGAGAGAGAGAGAAAGACAGAGAGAGACAGAGAGAGACAGAGAGACAGAGACAGAGAGGTGAGTGAGTGAGTGGGAGAAAAGGAGAAATTAAGCAAGCAACTGATTAAAACGAATTTATTATTTTTATACTGAACTATATTTTATAGTTAAACAAAAATTCAAACGTTCGTCAAATAATTATAAATGTGCAATATATATATATATATATATATATATATATATATATATATATATATATATATATGTTATAAATGACTATATTTAGAACAAATTTAACTTGATAAAACAATAAGAGACAAGGTATCGTTACAATTTAATCGATAAAAATTCCATAGGGAACATAATTATAGTTAGTTAACACGTATACAGTAATCACTTATAGTTACTGGCAGCGTGATATGTTTAATTTCAAAAGCGTTAAAGACGAAATTTGACAATTGCACCCAAAAAATTATCTGATCACTAGATAACGAAAAGGCAACATTGTATTTAAATTTAAGATCATTATACTAATTGCATCTGAAAAATATATGATCGACTGTTTCTATAATAATGTCATTACAGTCATGGCAAATATTGAATTCGATTATTTTTAATTTGTGTTATGCATTATATATGTATATATATATATATATATATATATATATATATATATATATATATATTATTGGTCAATTGCGATCCTCGTTTCAGAGAGATCTGAATGTTAGAAGACGACGAAGGAGATGTTTTTCAACAGTCACGTCAACTTCAGGTACATCATCATCGTAATTCGCCAGTCTTGTTAAGATTAGTGGATGGTTAAATTTAATTGTCAGAATTCTCCGGATAGCGACATTTTTTCACATTACTTATATCCCACGACTGATAGTACGTCGTGTGGTATTTGTTTAATATATTCTATTCTTGGCCTTCTTCTTGATCTTTTCCCTTCTACAGTTGCCTTAATTTATATTTGTGTTTCATTGCGTCAACTAAATACCCTATTTTTCTAATCTACTCTCATCGGATTAATCTAATGAATACATCTTCGTGTTATTGAAATAAATTAAATTATAATATAACCGCGTTATAATAATAGCGATAAAATCGTTATTATTATTTAACTTATTCGAATGACCTGAAAACGGTGTGAGCCTTTTAAATCTTTCGTTATATTTTAATGAAATATGATTAATGATTTATGTTTCGTTGTTTTCTAAGTGAAATCATATTGGGCGAACTCTAGTAATCGAGTTAATTCGGCGTATTTCAATAATTTTTAAAATTAACTATGAGTTAAAATATATCGCGTTCATCTTACTATAATTACATTCTTATGGCCTTAAACACATACATACATACATATACATATATATATATATATATATATATATATATTGTTCAACTCGTTTTTAGAAAAACTAGTATTTTACGAATATATTTAACACACCGAAGGTATTCTAGCGCTTCTGCTTTAGCACCTGCATTCACGATTACACCCGCTTTTATACAATGTCAAAATTCGAGTTTTATGCCTTCTTCCTGTACGTAGGAGACAGAAAATCAACTTATTACGAATAGGAGAAAAAAGTAAAAAAAAAAAATCAGCCTTACACCTGATCCGGACGTTTTTATTCGATCGGCGGCCGAGGTCGATTGTTCGAAGAAGACGAAGGACATTTGCAGGTAGGTGTTAACGACTGGTCGAAGATAAATAAATATTACCGATTACACGCATACACGAACAAACTGAAACGGTGGTAGCGGATAACTTTATTTATGGTTACGGTCTTACTTCTGGTCTAACTATTATTGTCGGATATTAGGCTAGATGCTAGATGAAGAACACACCTTTCTTACTACGTGAAGAGTGCGCTGTTTGAAGAAATTCGATTTGCGAAAAATAAATAATCGTTTGTTTATTTGATTAATCTAGACGATAGGAGGACGAGATATTCGTAATAAATATATAACGAAATGTCCCGGATGACGATAGCGGTCGATATTTAAAATATTACTAACGGATTCGTTACGAACAGATGGAACGACGTTCCAACGTCGATAACGGTTATAACGGCGGTCGTTATAATAACGTTAATAGATTATCGCCGCGTGGATTATTCGTTATCGCGATGTTTATTATTATTACGTCGATCATTAACGAAACCGGTTCGAACGAAGACGTTAGTCTATTAGTTCGTAATTTAGCGAAGCGAGTACGTTGGATAGTAAATAAAAGTTATCGATTGTTAAGGAACAGTTTGAATCTAATCGCTGAAGATCCGGTTGTATTGGCTCATCGAGTCTACGGTGGCACGGTAAGTCGATTTTGATTTTATCATTATTACGATGATTATTTAAAATGTATATAATTGATAATAGTGTAACACATCCTAAAATCAAATGCTTAAGGATTATATAAACTGTGACTTTTAAGTTTTAAAAATCCGTCTAAATTTAAATATAATATACGAGGAAGAGGAAACTACTAGATTTATTATTAAAGTCGTGTTATCTATAGTAGTCTACCGTCTGAATTGAAGATTCGTCTATTAAATTACAAGCGTAGACGAAGGAAATTATTATTTAAACCATTCTTAAGTAACGAAATCAGACATGGTCTTACTGTAAATAAACGCAGATAACGAAGATTTTGAGTTGATCGTTTCGTAGGAATGTACGTAACAGAATTAATAACGTCGCGACTGTGGTAGACCTTTTTGTATACCACATAAGTCATAGTGTATATGTACAAATACGTATGTTATGTATGCAGTAATACGTGTATATGTGCATATAGGCGTAATGGTAGACACGTGTGTGTGCGTATGTATGTATGTGTGTGCAGTAACGTACATGTGTATACATTGATTTAAAAAAAGAAAGATATGTATATCATTTGTATTTAGAGATTACTAAGAATTTTACATGCAATTTTTCTCGCCTTATTGTTTAGTGCGAATGCGCCAGTGCTTGTTGCAGATTTTGCTAATATTGATCCTATGTATATATATATATATATATATATATATACAGTCGAATCCGCTTATAAGCCGAATAACAGCGCTTACAGGAGAAATAGAAGAAAAAACAAACGTATGAAACGAAGGTTATTTTAGATCGCTTTAATGGTACAACATGTCGGTTGTAAGATTTAACAGACTTTTCAGGTAATTATAAATAGTGAAACGGGCAATACGCTTTAAATTTCTCACGGACTGTCAGTTTTACAGACACGCTGACGCCTTCATCAACTGAAAAAATTCTCAAACATCCCTTTATCGCGATTCTTGGAAGAATGAGCGTATTATTATATTTTGTTTATTTCTTTTATGCAATTTTTCTATTTCTTTTTATTAGATTTTTGTTTAGAATGTGAATATTCTCTTCACTGCTTTTTTCTTTACTCGTTTTTTCGAAGCTTCATTATGAATTTAGCTCAGTTACGTTAGAAATACCCTAGCGCGTCGTCTAGTGCGGGTTTTTTTCCGCTTCGGAAAATTTTCTCTTCTCTTTTTATTTTTTTTTTACTTTAACGTATTTTTCTTTTAATTTCCGCGTAAATCAATATTACGAGTATTTTCATTAGCCGTATATTGCTGCAAGACTCGAAATTTCATCCTTATAAACTGGTAATGGAATTAAAAAGTACCGACTTTCTGAAACGATGCTGAAAAAAATAGAAGACGAAGAGATCGATTTAAACAATCTTTTCATAAGCGATGAAGCTCACTTTGAGCTATCTGGATTCGTAAACAAACAGAACTGCCGCTATTGGTCCAAATTTAATTCTAATTCAATCGAACCGTCACACAGCAAGCATGACGTTTGAAATAGTGGGGCTTTATTTTATCACCGATACTGTCAACGGAATGCGCGGTATCGAGATGATAAACTCGTTTTCACTTCCCTCACTTCGCCGTCGTCTGGGCGGTACATTGTTTCAACAAGATGGTGCGACGTGTCCATAAGAAGCTGCCGAAATATTCAACTTAAGGTTTCGCGGAGAGTGAGTCATGTATCCGTGCTTAGAGATAGGAGGATCATCATATGCCGGGATGTGATTACTAGATTTGTTACAATGTGGATTCATCTCTGGAAAATCTTCTTCCATATTTAATAGAGGTAAAAATCGGTTTGATACTCTAGTTGAAAAATAAGTCTTTACATAAGTTTTTGATATTTCAAGGGCGGCTTCCCCATATGAAAAATTCCTGTGTGCCATTAGTTCTTTAATATTATTTTGTCTAATTCTTTCTGGACATTCTCTATCCATTGCTGCATGTGTTCCTTTAAAATTTTTTTTTTTTTTTTTTTTTTTTTTTAATGGGGATGCCCTTACAGCTTACCCAACGTGGAGTCGTAATAATCACTAACTCATATTCTTATGAACTCGGACAACTTCTCGAGAAAAGTCGCTATGTCCGGGAATAAATCTAGATTCTCAACATGCAGAAGGGACATTACATTATAAGGAGGACCACCACGAGATGCGTAAAGTAATTTGAGATACAGTTCAGAACGTAATGCTGTTAATGAAGGACATTCGAAGAACACGTGATCAGGGTTGCAGACTACACGACCAGCATATAGAGGACAATACGGATTATCTCTAAGCTGCATAACGAACAGGCGGTCAGGAAACAAGCAATGCCCAAACCGCAATCTGCTGATAAGCACAATTCCTCTCCGCTTGATGTTTTTGAAAACGTAGAACCATGTGAACCTAGGGAGAGACGGCTGCAGCTGATAATACGCAGTAAGAGGCGACCGCTGTGTGCACTCCATATATGTCTGATCCCAGAGCTTTTTATGAACAGACTGTGTAAAGTGAATGACGTCACGAGAAGAAACTGAAGAGAATAAAACACCACTAGAAGAACTCCTTTTAGCTATTGCATCTACCATTTCATTGTCGGGGACTCCTCGATGTCCCGGTACCCACAAGAATGACACAAATATACTGAGGTTTAACACACTGAACTTGATTTTGACAATGCTCTCTTACATGAGAATCGTCTCCACATAAAACGCACCGTCGTTTGTTATTTTTGCAATTCTTTGTTGTGGGTCCATATATTAAACAGACATTCTACATTGTTTAGTGCCGGCTATATACGGTTCACACTGGAATCTCACTCGGTTAATAAAGATATACTGGGGAAAATGTTGTCCATAGAAACCTAATTTAACAGATTTACTAGGAACATAAGTTATGTTGTTATCGACTTTGGTTCTTCTATTTAATCGTTCTGCTTTTTCTCGTATAAAGTGGCCACATTCAATATCATCGAATGTACGTCATAGTCAGTGTCTACATTTTTTATTACAGCAGATCGAGTAACAAAGAAGAATGGGATGTAAGCGTGGAATCCTACTTGTTTAATACGTTCATCAATGGTTATTTCATTTGCTGTTGCAGCATCTTCATAATAAATCGTTACGTTACTTCTACCCGTACGTTTGATTTCAATTATTTTTTTGCAATATCCTAATGTTTTTAATATTTTTGCCGTAGCTAGGTTATTGATTTATCCGATTTTTCCATCATTACTTTAACATTTTTGAATTCGTATTCATTATTATAAAAAAACTGTGGACAAATTGTTGGCTTATTATTATTCCTATTATTGTAATTCATATTTGATTTTAATAATTCAGTAGTTACATAATTACTATCATTCGCCGTAGAGAAAGATTGTATATTATCATCATGTATGTTGTTATCATCGTTATTTTTAATATTATTATTAGATAAAATAAACTGCTTACCTTCTGGCATATTTATTTTTTCATTATTTGAGTTACCTGTCTTCTTATCCACGTGTATCGCCACGTGACGTTGAGGTTGGGGAGATCCCCGTCGTTGACGTCCATATCCGATTAAAACTTCGCCAGATAAGAATCTTACAATGTGTGCGTAAATGTCCCCCGGGAATAGACGAAATTAATAACAATAGAGACTTGAAAAACAGCTCGTCCGATCGAAACAACAATACCGAACGCCCAGCAACAAACCTTAATATATACAAGTTGTAAATTAAAGGTTAATTATGATTGGCTATCCGACAAAAAAGAAAAAGGAAATATTTAAAAAGATCAAATGGAACCAAAAATAATTCGAAGATAAAAAAAATATTACAATCTAAGTATCGGCTAGAAACGTGGCTAGCTGACTTGCGGAATATGGATATATGGATGCTCAAAACAAGAGTTTCAGGAGGCTGTAACATCCAAGCCAACAATAGCTGAGATGATCGACAAACTTCGAATGGTGAAGGCGTAGAGAAGAGGAAGAAGATTTCTCAATATGTGCTTTAATGGACGATTAATTATTAAAACGAATTTATTATAACTAATCTAGTATTAAATTAATATTAATACTGGTTGAATATTGAAATTCGAAATTGTACGAGAAAAATTACTTACACGAAGATTAAAAGGTTCGTTATAAGTTGAATTTTACTAGATTTCTCTACATTAAATGTCCCGACGCATAAATTTAATGTAATATTTTATAAATCACAAACTCGTTATATCTTTTCTTGGTAGAATAAGGAACTATGTATTTTTCATCCCTTTTTCATCACATATTACGTTATTATAATGTGGAGGTCTTTGCATTTGTTCATGGACCCCTATATTTATAATTTTCACTTTTTTTTCTCTCTCAACAGAGGGATGGTTTTTTGGTTAAAAACCCTACACGCTGATTTCTTTGGAATCCAGCAGCTTTTGCTGAGTGCATGTGCTGCTCTTCATAAAAAACCTGAATAACAAAATATCTACTGGTACAGATTTTATACAGGTCATAATGATCAAGAATCTACCAAAAAAAAAAAACAGTAGTCTATCTGACTAATATTATAAATGCAATCGTGTTATTAGGATATTATCCTAAAATATGGAAAACATCTAGAATGATTCCTCTTCCGAAACCAGGCAAAGATAGTTCGCTAGTACAAAATATAAGACCAATACGTTTAATTAGCAATGTCAGTAAAATATGCGAAAAAGTGATTTTACAAAGATTAAAATCTTATTCCAATGAGCGAAATGTTTTAAATGAAACGCAGTTTGGGTTTAGAAATCACCTATCAACGGTTATGCAACTAGCCCGCCTTACAGATCATATCACTGAACAGTTTAATCAAAATAAATACACCGGGCTATTACTGTTAGACATAGAAAAAGCTTTTGATAGTGCACGGCACAATGGCATCATTTATAAAATGATACAGTACGGATTTCCTAAATATCTTATATTGATCATAAAATCTTATTTATACGCTAGATTTTTACAGTACAATTAAGTAATTCTAACCTCAAACTAATCTCCTCTGGCGTTCCACAGGGTAGTATTGTTGGGCCTTTTCTGTATATATTGTATATAAATGATCTACCAAATATAAAGGGCACGAACACTGCGTTATATGCGGATGATACTGCAGTGTTTACTTCTTCTTACAGGATTGACACCATGCAAAAAAGACTTACGGATAGTTATAATAAACTATATAAATATTATAATAAATTGAAAATAAAAATTAACAACCAAAAAACCGAGACCATACTTTTTACTAAACGTAGACCTGAAACAGAACATTCTATAAAAATATCCAATGAACAGCTATACTGGAAATCATACGTTAAATATCTCGGTCTTATATAAAAACCTGACATTTTCGAAACACATTAATCACACTATTGAAAAAGCCCATACGAGACTATATGAATTATTTCCTATATTCGATAAGAAATCCAAAATGAGTATAGCCGACAAATATTTAATTTATAAAATTTATTTTTCGCCATTACTATTATATTCCTGTCCAATCTGGTGTAGCGTAAGTAAGACAACTTTGAACAAATTACAAGCATTCCAAAATAAGTGTCTACGAATTATACTGAATGCTCCAATTTACACTAGAGTATCAGAAATGCGCACTAAATTAAAGCATCCATACATATCTGAAGCTGTAAGTAGCCAGTCCAACAAATTCTATGTAAAGTGTAAAAAATGTCCTGACGCTAAATAAGGCGTTACCTAGATTACTTCTAAACCCAAACTGAGTATAATCTAGCTGTTCTTCCTATCTTTGTATAAATTCTCCGGTATATAATTCCGAGAAATGCTTTTACTTTTTTCGGTATTATTACGAGCGTAGATTTCAGCCAAAATTACTTGTAATGTTTTCGTATACATCGCTGAAAAGTTTGAGAAAAGAATGTTAAACTTTTTCAAAATTTCCACCGGCATTTTCCTGTTGCCTTTCTGTTGTTTGCCGTTGTTATGGTTTTGTGGTCCCGTCTGACGTTGACAAGTTTTTTTAACCGGTGTTATTATATCGTTGAAGAAAATTTCGATATATTTCTTCCATCTAATCTCCTCTTCTTTGGCTTTCCCGTTGTTATCTACCAGGTTATTCGATTCGTTATTGTACGGCGCCCGATCATTTCCTTTATAACACATTAAATCATTACGCTTATTTAGGTTTTCAATATCGGAGCACAATGTCCTCGTACCGGATTCTCTTTGACTCCCGTCTTTTAGTATAACGTTCGAAAAAAGAATTATCCACGATCCTTACTACTTTGCTTTTTTTTTTTAAGGTTATTCCCAGAAATATCTCGTTCTCACGCATGTTTCGCACGACGCCGTAAAAACTCGAATAAATTCTCTCTGGAAATTTAAAACACGCGTGTAATCGGTCGGTATTAATTTTCGTGTTTTAATCGCACGCTTGCCTGAACACGCCTATAAACTCGATCTTGTCTATTAAAACTATTAACCTTGACTAAACGAGAATGTAACAGTATAAAAGTTAACGAATTATTTAATCGTTCGGAGATACATTGTTGGATTGATCTTTTAGCTGAATTGCCGAATGATGCAAACTGAAAGTATTAAAACATTATTAGGCTCGCGTGTAAATATATATATATCAGGTACATTTACGCGATGATGGAAACAGGTTCTGTCTACGATAAAAATTCTCTTTCGCGGTTCGTTGATTTCAATAAAACTGGAAGATTCATTACACCTGCCGTTAATGTACACGCATATACATATATATAATATATATATGTTGTTACTCTTTACCTGGTCATACGACAATCAGTCGTATGCGTATTTTATAACGTAGTACGAGATGAGTACATTCGGCCTCCGAAGGTCGTTCCATTTCACGATGACGATGGGTGCTTCACCTTTTGGCTGCAAGCCGTTCATCGTTATCTTACAGTTCGTTGCGGCTGACGGTTAGAATTATTGCGTGTTATATTTTAATTTTTTTTTTTAATTTTATAACGTTAACTTCGATAAGACGACGTCCTAACTAATCCAGACACTGCGGTTAATATTTTCACGCGGTAGTTGACACGTCTAAATCGACGATTACGAACATCGCGAATATGGCCGTCGACTGCTAAAGTCGTATTCGTCAGTTTACGCGTTATGTACGATTCGTTCCTGCGTAGTTGGTTGAGATTTTCGTTATTCGGATTATGCCTTATCATCGTTACGATCGAACGATGTAACGGTAATAGTAGCTACGTGGAACAACGCGATAATAACTTTACCAAAGAACAATTGACGAGCTGGCGTCGTCGTCAAAATAGATTGTATCTATTGAACGGCGGTTATACACACGTCAGGAATAGGCTTAGGCGACTCAGGGAAGAACGACCGAAAGTTAAAGAAAAGAAACTGTCTACGGTAAGCGTTTCTTTTATTTACGCGTAATTTTAAAACGGCGATCGGCGGAAAGTTGGTAGAGGATGTACAGTTCGAATCTGGAGATTGTACTAAACAATTTATCGACATATTACATGAGTAGCTATAGCGAGCAGTATAAAGTTCTTGTCGCTCGCATGACTGGAATTTAAGCCGTACAGAGAAGGCTCAAGCATCACATTCGTCATTATCGTAATGGTAGTATTTTCTTTTTTTGACAGAATAAAAGAACTTTGAATATCAAATCGTCTTTGTCTTTTTCTGGCTGCCCGTTTATTATTTCATACAGTTGTCGTTTCCCCTGAATCCTATTGACTTCTATTCTTCTTCGTCGCTCTGCTGGCGGTTTCATTCAATTTAGCTTACCTTCGAAAGCGATCCTTCTTCCCGAATCTTGCGTCGTGCAAACTTTACTGCTCAGTATATCATCTATCAGGGTCACTTTTCCCGGAGTACTTCCTTATTCGTTATTTTCGTCGTTCGCGGTATTCGCCACACTAAGACGTAATGTCCACATTTATTTAACGCTTTCCGCATTCAGTGTGGACATGATGCGTACTTTAGAACCGACATTAGCGTCGATTTACTTCGATCTCGGTGGACATTCTTGACTTTCGATCGGTTAGTACTGCCTGTTAATTATGAAACGATTAATTCTCCGTTGCAATATCTTTTACGTCTCGATCATCTACCGTTAAATACCTCAACTCCTTAACTGATTCGATTGTCTCATTTGCTAACTTTATGTTTACTTCATCGTTAGAATTACGTTTATAGTTCGATACCCAATTTAAATTTACTCCCGTCCATACTTATTTAACATAATCCGCATTTCACTAACTCGAAACCAAAACTTTGTCATCTGCATAGCTGATACATTCTATCGAGTTATTATTCAAGGAATTATTTATGCTTGCATTTATATATATATATAATATGCTATATAATAATAGTATGTAATAAAGTTTTTATTGGTTAAGTATGAATTTGTGAATTAATTAAATAAATAATTCCGAATTGGGCTCAAAATTGAACAGTGCCTTCCCTGAAGTTCTGCTTTGATATATATATATATATATATATATATATATATATATATATATATATATATATATGTAATGTATGTATATATTCAGCTCGTTCCTTTTTCTGTAGTGAATTGGGTTCTTAAATCGTTCAATTTACTGTGTTCCTCATGCAACCTGTCGCCTCATGTTCAATAATATCGTATTTTCTTTTTAATTTTTGCGCATTTTCTATCGAGCGGAATAAATTCAGCTCAATTTTCAGTTCAATTGTATTATAATTTTCGACACCATAATTCGTCCGTACCGTGTTCGTTCAACTAACTTTTTTCCCTACCGCCGCTAGATGTTCCGTTTTCCACTTCAGATGATTCAAATGATGAAAAATTGAGAAACATTTACTTCCACAATTAACAGAAGAAAAATATAATACTATAAAGTAGAATACAATGACGGGACACGAAGATAGGAAAACTGAGGATTGAGTAGAAAAAATGATATCGGTGAGGATCTGGAGGAAAATATTGATCGATGACGGTGTTTAGAAATGAACATTGACGAAGCCCGCTGATGGGTGGAGCTTAATTGAGAACGACTGTGATACCGAAAAAATATGTATCTGATATGAATAAATAAATGCATATTTAACATATGGAATCCCAAAATCTTAAACTGAAATTATGTGTACGTATTAACTGGTATATGTCAACGAAATCTTTATGCGACTTTTATTATTATCGTTGAAAGTTTGTTAATTTTCGAATTTAGGTTTATAAAAAAATATATATATATATTGCTAATGATGAGTACTTACACTGGCGATTTAATTGCGTGAGAACGCGCAGTTTTTACAACGCGCAATGAACGAATTAAAATGTCGTGTAATCGTTGTTGCCAAACTTTCGGATATATTTAATGAATAATTCTGAAGGATTGTTAGAAATTAACCGGCTATTGTACGCGGATAACAGCGAGAGTACGATCAAATGTAGGACAACTCGATAAAATGTGATGAAAGTTTACGAGTAAACAAAAGACGTAGAACGCAGGAGAGAAGGGTACTTTAAAGTAATTAGGAGAGTGTCATTTGTAGCCAATGCGTACTTGATATAAATTATTATTTTTTTCTTTCGAAAGGAGGAGAGTTAATTGAGGTGGGAATATGGGTAGAATCGAATGGGCGTTCTTTATGTCCAGAAAATAATCAGCTCAAAAATTCGTTTCTGATGAAACTTTAACGAATTAAGAGGAAGGATGAAGTATTTCTTTTCAACTATCGTGTAAATTTACGTTTAATAATAATTAGTTCGTATAATTTTTCGTTCACAAAGTCACAGATATATTGTGATGTACGTTCATCGCATTGGTTTGAGCACAAGCGTATAACTTTCTCCGCTCAAGCGGATATTTTGTCGTTTCTCGACAACAGTTATTTATTTATTTATTTATTTATTTATTTATTATATGGGTCGTGTGTAACTACGGAGGCTATTACGGTACTGATTACTTAGCTGTTAGATGTAGTAAGTGAAGTTTGAAGATGGGAATTGCGGTAATTTGTGGGAATAGTTGAAGAACCAAATAAACGAAATAAGGCATCTGGTCGATAGGTGCACAGTAAAACATGATGAATAAGGGTCTGTGAGTAGGCAAAAGAGGCAAAATGTAGGAGGCTCTGTGTATAGATGGTCGTGAGAGAGAGAAGAGTTATGTACCTGGACCTTAGCAATGGAATAAGATATATCATTTAATCCACGAGCGTCGTAGTTCGTGAACATTCAATAGAGTTGTTAGCCATACGACTATAATTTATCTTAGGCCGATTCGTTAGACTTTCGAGCGTTAAATGCAACATATTGACTACTTAAATCGTTTACACAATATAAGGCGCTATTATTTTTTACGCTTCTTCGTAGTATGGTCAAATTGAAGTCGATGCTTGTCAGACCTACTAAATGGTGTTACGTAAGATAATAATTTAGGCGTGTTTTTCTATGAGATCAGTAACGTTTAGTAAGTTTTCAGTAATTTAATACTTACATCGGAGGTAAAACAAGAACGTAAAAGAAATTATCGAAATAAGATTTATTCGAGAGAAATTCGTCGAAGATTAGAATTCCATTTTGTAAATTCTAGTTTTCCACGGGCTTTAGTTATATTTTTTTACTTAGAATTTATTTACCAGAAAATGATGGTACCAAGTCGCGTCGTTTTACTAGTCTTTATCAAAACTTTAATATATATATATTTTTTTTCTTCTTTTTTAAGACGCCTCAGTTCGTTAACACGTCGTGCGTGGAATTTGTATGGAATTAAAAGTACGATTTGCTTGAAAACTATGTGAACGTAGAGATAAATCGCTTTAATTCGATGTAACATTATATAAATATATCTGTATACTATGTATATATATATATATATATATATATATGTATACAAGTATATATGCAGGGTAATAATTATCTTTTGACATCATACATCACCGATAATAAAACGGTGAAAGTTCATTCGTCGATTGTGTTTTATCATCAATACGACGGAGAAGGTCATCGCAGTATGTCGGTCGTCATATTTACGGCGCGCTACGGTGAAGATTTACTTTTGTGATTAATTCGCACGATGTCGATCGATTAAATCATTATAGCAACTCGTTCGTTACCAAGTCGAAGGAATTACTGTTCGTGAAATACAAAATTGGCGGTACCTCAAGACCAGGTCGTTACCAGTTAGTTAAATTTAATAAATCGTAAATCGCCGAATACGATCGAGCTGAACAATCGCGCTGTTTTTGCCAAAAATACAAAATTAAAAAAACAACGTCGTGTTGAATGACTAGTAATTGTCTTTCATGTTGCGCAATATTTTACAGATTTAATGTTGACGTTACACAATTATTTTTAAAATGTCATAGTAAGGTCGTCTACTCTGTTAACTTTGAAGCCTTTATAAATAAATATAAAATATGAAAACATATACTTTTTTTTCTACTAATGTTCTACTCCAAAAATTATGCATTTCCTCGGGATGTTAAAAGAGGTCAACCGTTCAATTTATAAACCGTGAATTAAGTTAATATATTCGTTTTAAGGGCGAATTATTGTTTTTTTTTTTTTTTGTTGAATATTTTTTCTCGAATTAATCAGCAACCCAATTTTATTGTTTTCTTTAATTTATTTATTTTTTTATTTTTTTATTTATTTAAATTTACGTGCCGTGTACCGCAATTATAGCTAGAGGCACGGAACTAAAACAATTACAACAAAGGTATTAATTAAGGTATTAGATAATTACAACGAAGATATTTTTACAACAAAGGTATTAAGTATAACAAATGCGTTAATTTGATACATTTTAAAAATTCGAAAACTCTATTAATGATATCCATGTTATCCCTCAGCAAACTTTGCAAGTCGAGCGATGCGATCCCGTACTGTTTTCGGTATTTGTCGTAAATTGGACAGTCTACCAATAGATGCTCGACGATAAACTGACAACAACATTGTTGGCAGCGTACTTTTTTCTAACAGATGAATATGTGTTAATTTTGTGTATCCCATAATACTACCTCTTCCATTCTGCTACTACGATGTGCTGAGTGCCACTGTTTTGAAGATAATTTTATCGATCGTAGTTTATTCACCGTAGATATTCTCTGCCAGTTACTATTCCATGTCGATTCGAAATGATGCTTTAAGTATTCTTCGAAGTCAGCTATCGGTACATGGATATTTAGAAGCGGATGCGAAACGGCTGTTCTTGCTGATACGTCGGCTATTGAATTACCATATATATATTGCAGTGGTATCCACAAAATTATTATGTTCTTAGATGTAGTTTGTAACATGAGTTTTATTTCATTGGCTATTGGATGCAAATTTTCATTATTTAATAGAGTTCTTAATGCCGAAAGCGAGTCAGTACATAAAATGAAATTTTATTTATTGTTTATTTTATTCGTATTGTAATAATTACGACGTATATATCGTCATTTGTCCGTTTTTATAAATCCGTTCTATAGAGCTAATTGGTCTGAGCGGACAAACTGGTTGCTGTTGACACTTGTAGACATTTTGGATTAAGTCAGCGAGTCATTTCTATCGAACTGAGCTGATTGCTCAAATATGATCTTTTCCAAGGTAAAGACGATGTGTATTTAAAGGAAAACTGGAACGTCAACCGGCGGTAAAATTAAGGAATAAACCATCGCGCTGGACAAACCACTTTGAGGTATTTTTTTAAGTGATTTAGAGCCTTTTCGTAGGACATTTTTGTGGAGGTTGTTGCGAAGGTTAAAGCGGTGTACCCCGAGTGGCACGGGCTGAGGTATTCTGAATTTTTCAGTAAAGCTTTTGTACAAAAGTAATACCGATTATCACTTATACGGAATAATTTTCGGTTCGTAGGATCGCTTATGTTAAACTAGTTGACTTATTAAGAAGCGCAGAGCTATTATCATTATGACACGAATTAACTCACATCAGGTGTACTACTGATTGAGCTATTACCGCGATGCTCTAATGTTCACATTAATGTATAATGCAAGGAATACCTGGCAGATATGTTCCGCTTATATGATGATTCATTTGTAAGCATAGTTACAACTGTCGATGATCCGAAAAGAATAATGGTTTGAGGCCCGAGAGTATATCACGTCATCAGTTTGAGTAATAGGCGAAATTATCGTCAAGTCTGTTACAGGAAAACCACGGAACAAGCACAACCCTGAGTAATAAAGTTTACGGCGTCGCTCTTGCGAGATGGCTCTTGGATGGAATATCACGGTGCTGTCGAAACTCAATTGCCTAGTCTCGATTGTGTAAAATAAGAATGGTTTGTGTTCTTTAGTTCGTCCTTCGGGACCCGTTGTTGCTCATTATCGCGTGCTACGAGGACCGTTCTCTCTTTGAAAAAAAGAAATAAATAAAATATGATAATTCGAATAAATTTACAGATCAATAAATAGGAAATGAGATAATAAAATTTAGCTAAATAACAAAATAAAACAAAGAAAAAATTATAATAGAAAAACAATTAAAAAATATATATAATAAAATGATACAGATAAAAAAACTTTAACAAAATAATACTCAAACATCTATAAGAATTTTTCGTTAAACATCAGACGTTTATAGGCGACTTAGATCTCTCGAAATACTTCGCATTGTCTGCATATACTAGAGAAAATTTATTTTCAAATACATTTGAATTTGACTAGCTATCGTAATATTATCGACAAAATTGACAAAATTGAAAATGGGTTTGGAAAACTGTTTTTAGGCGTTCCTTCTGAAACTGACTCGTGTGGCATTTGCATAAAAGTGTGTTGTTTTTTTTTAATAATTACGTAAAATGTGTTCGGAATGATTGTCAAAATATCGAGTTACAGTATTTAAACCCGAAGACTTTTAATGACTAATCTGTTTAGAAATAGTCGAAATTATTTGTGATAAATGTGTTTATTGTAAATTGTTCCGTTATCATTTTTTCCTTTTTTTGTTAAGCTAAATTTCGCATTTATTTAAAGTATCGAAAGTGTAACTGAATGAATTTTAGCGAGTAAAGTTGTAAATAAAGTAAAATCAAGAATTTAGAATGTTACACTACTGCTTGTTTCTTTAAACGGGTTTGCCTTATGCGGATTTCTTATATAGTACCGTTATGCTCTGAGATTATTTATATTATTATTATTTGTAGTGCGCTTAACGTAAGCATTGTCACACGGTACATAGTGCGTATAATATGTATATATATGTATGTGTGTGATAATATACAAAGTCGTGAAATAGCTTTGTTTTCTACGATAATATCTCTGTTTCAAACGTTTACTGTCTAGATGTGAGCGGATAGATTCGTATTAGGACGCCTTGACCTCTAGAATTGCGTAATGCGTAACAAGTAGGTAATTTTCTACAGGAATAAAATAGAACCAGTTCGATTCTTTTGTCTTCTGTTGAAGTCGAGGAAGTTGGAGCAATTTTGTTGTATGAAATGTTGAAAACTTTTCTGAAGACGATGTTTAGTTTTCATTTGTGTCATCCGAAGAAAAGAAAAACTACATTATTGTGAAATATAACGTGAAAAGAAACGTTAATTTTATCTACTTCAGAGCTTATATAGTATTTATTATTATTATTATTATTATTTGAAGTATAATACAAAAAGGTATAAATAACAGTTGGTTCAGAGCCCACCCGTTTAAGTTTGTGGAACCCTGAACAAACTGTTTTACAGTATAATAATAATAATATTAATTTTCTATACATAATTTAAGCTAGTTGAGATTATATTAATTAGTTTATAAGTTAAAGACAGGTGCAATTACATTAACATATGTTTCAGATATGTGCAATTATATTAAATTGTATAAATAAAAGCTAAACATGTTTTTTATTTATTTCAGCAATCGCGAAAGTGTTAAAAATTTTAAATAATTTCGTTACCAATTTATCAAACTATCGCTGAAGTTAGCCAAGTATATGCTTAATATTTGTTCCACTATAGATTTCATTCATAGAAGGTTAGAGAAATAATAAAGAGTGCATTATATTAAGGTAAAGACGCGTTACATAAAGAATATATACATGTATGCGAACGTGTAAACATGTAACGGACACCGTGTAAAACATTAGTCTATCGTGTAGAGTATAGCGCTACAGCAGTTCTACTACGTATATTGAAAGTATCGAAATTAATAAAACTTAAAAGTTATCGCAAATTTGCGCACGCATTAGGTTATAAAACCTGAAAACCTGAAGTCAGTCGACGGTTGCTCCAGAATCAGTCCTGTTTAGATGAAAACTGTTCTTAGTCGGCTCCGATAGAATATCTAAATGGTTTATTATTGTACACGATTAGTTTAAATATTTAATGGTTATTATATAATTGTGTCGAACGTTCAAATCCAACTCCGCGACATATATAAAGTATTTCATAATTGCTAAATTCTCAATTATCATGGAGAAGACTGAGACAGTCCACTTCGTACAGCATTATACGCGTGCGCATTTGCGTTGCATGTAATTAGGAAGTGCCAAATAAACGTAAAATGGCTAGTCACGACGTTCGGCAACAAACAACACGACGACTATATATATATATAATCATTCAGTGCCGCCTCCGTATCGAAGGTAGGCAATTACTTACCTATACCGTATTTTGGTACACAATGTAAGTAGCGTCCAAGGTAATACGACGTTAGAGCACACCCAGGAGAACTGATTGTAATTTGTAACGACACAATACAGCCCATTCGTGTTTTTCTAATATTTATATGTAAATAAGTATGTTTTTTTTTTTTTTTTTTTTTATGCTCGCAATCTGCCTATCTGAGGCAATAAGCGGCGAAGATAGCATTTAACAAATATATTTATTTAGTGGAACGTGTCTCAGCGGCCACAGCTCCTTATTTTATAACAGAACTACTGTTTATAATAGCGTATTTACATTAATGATATTACGCCTTTTTAAGCGTACGAATTCCGAACGATTTATTGTCAGGTTCTGCGCCAGATGGTTAATATGGTTTCCTAACCGTTGAATGTTTCCTTACGGTTGTAAATCGCATCTTTAATTGATGGTATTTGTAGATCTTTTCGTATATCCTCGTTTCTCACGAACCATGGTGCTCCGACTATTGTACGCAATATCTTATCTTGAGCTGACCGTATGAGATGCTCGAGTTGCTTGCTGAACTACAAAGTTCTATTCCGTAAGACCAAATAGGTCTTAGGATCGCCTTATATAGCGAGACTTTACTTTCAATTGGAAGTCTGGAAGTTTTCCCAATTAACCAGTACATGCTGGAAAATTTTATAAACAATTGTTTTTTTTTGGCAGTAATATGTTTTCTCCAGGTCAATTTGTTATCCAAATGCATACCAAGGTATTTCGCACTATCCGCGGAGGGGATTGTAACCTCATTGAGCATTATTTCTGGATAATCCGTACAATTCCTTTTTAGTGTGAACACAACATGCGAGCATTTCGTTTCATCGACTTTGACTTTCCAATAAGTAAGCCATGCTTCAAGTTCCTTTAGATGACTCTGTAATTGATTCGTCGCTGTCACGATGTCAAAGTCAGCAGACAATATAACGGTATCATCAGCAAACATGACTGTAGTTGTGTTAGCATTTGTCGGCATATCTGAAGAGAATATTTGATACAGTACCGGTCCAAGTACACTGCCCTGTGGTACTCCAGATTTAATCGGATAGATGTTTGAAACTGCCTCGTTGATAGTAACATGAAAGGATCCGATAAACGGTTGCGGATCGACCGAATGAATGTGTGTGAAAAGATATAATCCGGTAATAGACATTTTCATTTCCGTACTCCTGGTGTGTGTCGTCTCGTTATTAAGTAGAATAAGGAAAGTCAAAAAAGAATTTTACTCAATCGATTATTTACGGCCATTTTAACGTGTTTTTGTGTGAAGTTTTTTCTTTCAAAACAAATGGATCACACACCGTACATTGCTAACTAATTAATAATGATGGCGATTAACTTAACGATTTAAGCGCATTGTATACGGTCCGTTGCGAAATTTTAAACATTTCCCCCCCGCCCCACTCCGTCCGATGTAATGAGAACGTTATTTCATTTTCATTTTATCATAATTATCATCATCATCGTTATTATTGTTATTTTAATTATTTTAAATAACTTATTGTTTCTTCGCGGTCCGTTTGTTTTTATCTTATCGATCGAAATTAGCCTTACTATATTATTGTTTATTATTATTATTATTATCACTATTATCACTATTACTTCTGTGGTCGGTCGTATCATCGTATATACCTTAGGTATTTTATAATTCGCGCCAGCAAAATATTCCGACTATAATGTTGAAAGAAAAACAGGTTTGACCTAAATAGAAAATAATCTCCGCTGTCCCGTATTTATCGCGATGATGTATCAACGCACGTACAAAGATAACGAGCTGGTTTTAAGTTGGTAATTTTTAATTCGGTTCGGACGTACTAATGAATTATCTTAGACGATTCGAATCTTTTATAATCCCTCTATTCGAATCTGTACCGAATATTTCCAAGCGATATGGTTCTTTGTTTTTTTTTTCTTTTTAAATAGATATACGTGTTAAATCTATCTGCGGTGATGAGACACGAACCTAATTGTTAACAGATATAACGAAAAGACGCCGGAATATCTTATTTTACCGCTTCTTTCGATCGTATTTGTAGTGTAAAAATTTGGTAAAATTCCAAACACGACCATTCCCTATAAAGATTTTATCTCCGTATTTGTCAGATTAAAAAGCGGTACTGTTTGCCGAGTGAAGCATCATCAAAAGTGCAGTTTCATCAGAGATATGTAATATTGAAGACATCAGATTCGAGCCTGCCCAAAATAGGAGAATTAAGGACTTCTGTCGACGACAAAGAATATACCGAACAATTTGAAGAGTTTATTGCGGATGCTTTCTCCTCCTTGGATGAGCGTAAATTGTATAAATTTCATCGAGGCCCCAATAATATAAACTTATAATCCGAACAGTAACCTAGTCAAAAGTTGAAAACTAGAGAATTATCATAAAATGTTTTTCAACATTTGTATGATAATAATAATAATAATAAATTTTTCAACTGTTTCAGATCGATTTCATCAGAAGAGAAGGTTATCCGGGCGAAATTCATAATACAACAACCGCCGATGGTTTTAGATTGGTTCTATTTCGAATACCGTCCGGACGGTCCAAAGATAATTACAACGAAGTTCAACGACCGGCCGTACTATTAGTTCACGGAATATTATGTAGCTCCACCGATTGGGTCATATCCGGAGCGAATAATAGCCTGGGTAAAATAAATTAATTTTATATACGTATTGCCATTTCCTAATTTATTATTAAAGACTATTAACAAACAGTATTAGTGTCTACAAATTTATATCGTAACCATTATCAAATAATGGTATTATGTTCGTAAACTGAGCATATATATATATATATATATATATATATATATATATATCGGTAATCGACTGTCAACTGTCTATTTTTTTTATATTTATTCCTATCGACTTTGTAAAATGTTTGATCCATCTTTTTCATTACTTCTTCCTCCGGAGTAATCGAATCCGAAGGACTTTGTTCTATCCCACTAGATATCATTCTGCGTAGTTGCTTCTAGTTTATTTCATTTCAAACTGTAACACTGAATTGAGGAAATAAAATATTTTTCCGCGGTCCATAACAAACTTCTCACACTTTTCTTTTTTTTTTCTTAAAGGACGATTTCAGTATATGAACGTCCAAACTTAAATCCACATCCAGTTATTTACATTTACTTTTTCTTTTCTATCGATGTAAATGTTATAACTAAAAGTGTGAGGCATGGTTATTATCCGCTTTTATATAACACGTATGAATGGAACGAAATAATATCGATCGGTGGATAGGAAATCTGACCATTCGATACGCGAACGACACGATGTAAGTACATATACATCGGAGAAGCTGTTGACCTTGATGTCCTCTTCTGATAATACGTCGAGATCAAAAAAACAAAATTTTCCCGCGCGGTCTTTCCGGTTGACAACAATCTTGTAGAACGTTCGAATTTTCTTAGCCTGTATATCATGTCGGAAATTTTTTTCGTTTCATTTTCATGAATTTGAAGCGGCGATAATATCGCATAACGCGTCCGATGGATTATATTTCCTTTGGTCTGGTCTCTTCTTTTATAGGAAACAATTTTTAACGCGTTTGGTAATCGTTTTACCGGTTTTATTTACTTATATTTTTCTAATCGCAAAAATATTGATATGCACCTCAATCTGACCAAGAATTCCTTCATATCAATTTTAATTCTACTCTACATATAAATATAAATAAATAGATAAATAAATAAATAAATATATGTATATATATATATAAATGTTGAATATATTGGAGAGTAGTGATTTTATTAATTAATAATAAACCGAACAAAATATAACACAATCACTAAAAGTTTTTTAATCGCGAAGCTTTTCGACAGTTACTGTATAAAGTATCACTAAATTGTATATATATAAAAAAAACTTTTCGGCTATTAAGCAATTATTAAAATTAAATAAATAAAAAATTAAATAAAAATATATGCGATTTATAAAAAATAATAAAAAACTCAAATAAAATGTACTTAACATGTATAATGAACAAAAAAAAAGTAGTTAAAAATCACTAAATTTTATATGAAAAAAAAACAACGCTTTTCGGCTATTAAGTTAGACATAAAAAAAATATAAAAGTATATGCAATTTATACGAAATAAAAAAAATACAATAAAATGTAACAAAACAATTTTGATATACAATATTACAAAACAAAAAAACAAGAAGAAAAAACGGATTTGATATAAAATAATCTGGCAGTGAATGTATTAATATCGGTCAACAATTTTTAGGGCCGAGTTTACAACATTTATAAAATTAAGGGGGGGGAATAATTTAAACTTGATTTATCGATTATATAACGAATACGATTCTTCTGTCTTTAAACGTTCGTCGAGGATCGAGCTTGAAAACTTCCGGAACGTCTTCTACACGGTAGCTGTAAAAGGAGAATGGTTTTCATTGGTTAAGAATTAATATTTATATATTCCATTTGTATTATTTTCCGTCCCGTTTTCCGAATAATGATTTTCTATCATCGTTATCGTGTATGAATTTAAATGTTCTTTAAATCTTATTGCGAATTGTCTGTTTCTTTTATGTGTATTCTTTTTCGCATTGATTACAATTTAATTTAAATACTTCCAAATTTTTAGATATATTTTTCTATTTTTCTATTTTTCATTTTGTTCGTTACTAACTGATTTCGATAACGGTTTATTATTTCTTCTTGCTAAATCTTTGTTGTACTTTTTGAATAATTCTATTATTTTATCATTATTACTACTTCGTAAATAATTTTTTATCGAACCTAAATAATTCTTTTTATCTTTTTCTGCGTTTCGATTGTAAGATGTTAACACGATTATATTTATTATTAACTATTCTTTGTTTTATTATATTTTTCTTTATTTACTTTATCGATTTCTGTTAAAATTGTTTTCGCTTTAATGATAAAACTCCTTAAACTAGTTAATTAATTTCTTATTTGCTAATTTATTTTTTAAAAATCGTTACATTTTCCTTTGTCCAAATCATATATATACAACTTATTACACGTCCGAGATACTCGCAAAAAGATCATATTATACACTATAACGGATACGATTAACAATAGAGTCGACTGTAAGCGTTCACGTTTCTATAATGCCCGTATTAAAGATTAAATTTATTTTAAAACTATTTTATAAATATATATGAAGATGACGGATTGATAAGTGCCTCAGTTTTGAGGCTCTATGCTATTGCTAATTGTTCGCATCGCTGCTGGTGTGGAAAGGACTAATTACAAAATAATATTTATATTTATATTTTTTATTTTTTAACTATTTTTACAATTTACATACAAATGTTATTTTAATGAATTATATTTTAAGTGATTTTCTTTTTGGTTTATTTTATTTATCTTTTTTTTTAATTTCAACCATCTCTAATTATATTTAAATAATGTTATATATGTGTATATATACATCTTTTTGGCTTATATTATTTATCTTTTTAAATTTTAACCACCTCTAATTATATTTAAATAATGTTATATATGTGCATATATACATAATTAATAATATATAAATTCCTAGTAACGAAACATTTTTTTTTAAATATAACATATTATTATTGTGTAAGTACGGCTGATTCGATCTAACACGACACTGCGCCCAGCAGCACGATCACCTGCCGTCCTCTTCAGGTCTTCATAATTTTGCATTCCGGTTTCTTTTAATTCAGTGCCTCTATAATCGTCATTCTAGATCTTCCACGCCGTGTTTACCCTTCTATAATTGAATACGCTTTGATTTGATCGTAATATACGTGCTAATTTTTTTCGTCCAACTTATACGTTGTAGCTTCCTCCTGCATCACATTTTAAATGCTTCAAGTGTCGCTTACAGTTTACTTGTTTCAGCACCCACGTTCTGCGCTATACAACGTAGTTGACCAAAGGATCGTTTTCGTCAGCTGTAACTGCAGTGACATTGATCGTTACACAAATAGCGAATATACCCGTGGTTATTCTTTTACGTATTTTCGGAGTACAGTCGAAATTATGGGTCAGTATCTGTCCCAAATATGTCAACGATGTCATTTGTTCTAGTACCGTGTTATTTATACTGATGGTGGTTATCTGGTGTTTCCTACTGACGGCCATTATTTTCGTTTTTGAAATGTTAATATTCATCTCGCGTTTCCTCGTGTTGTTATATAATTTACTGCAATACCAGGTCGACCAGCGACCAGTGTGTAGCAAGCTGCTTATCCGTTTACAAAAATTAGTTTAATATGCTGACCCCGCATTGCGAGATGTATCAGATATTAAGCTTATAAAAACAGATAATAGATCTTAGCCAACAGGCCGAGAATGCTATGCGTTACACTAGATATAAGCATCGTCGTATTAAGCACCGATTTCTAATGTAACATTATATGATCAGATCTGTGTTACGATTTTTTTTTAAAATTTATATACAAGTTAAACTAAATTTAATATACCACCTAATAGGTTTTTTTTTTTTTTAATATTTCCTATTTTTATTTTACTGGTATTTTATTTATTATTTCTTTAGTTTTGTAACGGCATTTGGTTGTATTTAACTGCTAAGGTAACTTTAAGGATACTCGGCGTATGTGTGTGATATGAATTCTTCATGATTTATAAAATGTTGTATTGAAATAAATATAAATATACTACACTATATAATTTATTAATCATATTTTGCAATGCTTTCGGACTTGCCGCTAATAATAATTGGTCATCCGCAAATTTCATAGCGTATATTCCATTTCGACCGATCCTTACTCCGTCTTTTTGTACATTAAAAGTCTTTTTCAAAATTATTTCTTCGAAGCCATTGAATAAATCCGGCGAAAGTAAATAGCGTTGCCGCAAACCGTTATAATAAAATAATTCATAATTAGCATGTTTTATACATTATATTTTCTTCATTTGTAATTAAATAATTAATTGTAACAGCTGACTTAACTTCTTTCAGTGACTGCAAATATGCGTTATCGTATTTGCAATAAATAATTTTTTCGACTTCTTCAATGAGAATTTTTCGTTTTTCACCCCTTTAATTCCAAATATTCGCAAGAGTTTTCTTCGGTAATTAAGCTTTCATAGTTCATTGTACGTTCAAAATTTTCTTTCAGTGTAAACAATGTCCTTCTTTTTATTTTGACACGTTTCGGATGTTCATACCGAAAAT
The DNA here is from genome assembly GCA_032883995.1 of Coronaproctus castanopsis. Lineage (NCBI taxonomy): Eukaryota > Metazoa > Arthropoda > Insecta > Hemiptera > Monophlebidae > Coronaproctus > Coronaproctus castanopsis. Next base: position 62,632,454 of record CM065052.1, on the reverse strand, counting down.
CGTCCTCAGTTTGAAAATGAAAATTATAAGTGTTTTCTTCGATACGTCGCGATGTAGTACAAATTGACGTGACTTACACCACGGAGGGTGGAAAAAGCGTATTTAGGATGTTTTAATATACGGTTTTAATTAAAACGATTCCCTTTTATTATATATTAAAAGATGATCATGCAGCGATTGAACTGCAGCGCGAAATAACTTGTTAGGGGTTAGCATCCAACGAAGGACTCTACATTTTGATTGAACTAGGTTAGATCAAACGGTCGGTTTAAACCTACGAATATGGAGATGGCTTAATTTAAATACATATATTGCTTCATGGCGTCTATTAATCTCTTCCATCGCGGATAGGATATTTAAATTTCGCGATATAAAATACGGTTAAACACTTACCGAGGTGATTTCGACGAGTCTAATGGGTTCTGGAACCTATGTATTCGATTGATGTGTGCTTCCTTTGCTCAAACAACAGTAAACTATATATCCAAACAGCCTCTATAATTACCTTATATACTACAAGTTTGTTTCCTAATGAAAAACTGCGGGAAACGAATATCATCGGCCCCCCGTACGATATTTTAGTTTCAATGGGCAACAAATGCGTTTAAATTATTATTAATAAAACTCCATTTGTTGCCCATTGAGACCAAATGAAATTTCTATCATCGTATTCATCGATGAAATTCGTTTCCTGAATTTCTCCCAATTCGTTGTTGTATTATTTCATTCGGAATAGCCGCGTTTCGCATCGATGACTTAGGTCAAAGAGATTAACCAGATATGTTACGCCTGAAGAAATCTTTAACAAATCGTTGACCCCGCGTATAACGGCGTTTGTCGCCGTATCAATTACGGTTAGATAGAGAGTATTAGACGGCTATTTCTCTTTTAAAATTAAAATTGTAATAATACGATCATCCTTTATATTATTCGTATTAATTTATTATCTTCTTCGCATCATCATTATTCTCATTAATTGTTATTATTATTATCATTTAACTATTATTCAAGAAGAAATAAATGATTTGATGTCATTCTATTATTATTATTAATATTCATATAAAATTTGTAATTTAATTTTTTTTGCTCGTGCAGTTCATTTTTGCAAATCTCTCGATGAAATAAAATAATAAATCGAATTGAATTATTATTAAAACTTCTTCTATCACGGATGATATTGAAACCAATGTGGTTATATGGAGCCATCCACTTTGGGAATGTGCTAAAAGGAGATAACGCATTCGAAATACGTACAATAATGTCCTTCTGTTGGTTTATTTCGAATATAACAGCTACATACCGATGTACCTCGAGCACATAACAGAAGTAGTATTTGATGAAGCTATATCTGCGTAGATACGAATGACACCGTAATTCTCTTGCAGCTCTGGCCGTTGACAACTCGGAGGAAATTAAACGTCTACAAAGAAGCAAAGTCTCTAACTTTATAAATGTAGAGAAGACCAAATGTCACCGACAGAATGGTACTCGCAATCTGATCAACCTGAAATTCACCTTCAGTCGGAGTTGTCGCTTATTCACTTTACGAACTTACTAGATAGCCCTCTAAGGCTAGTTAGAAAAAAATCCGATTACTATTTCTATTATCGTTATATTATTTATACGTTTAAACGAGAATATTTAGAAAAAAATTCGGACACAGGTGTAATGATGTAATGAAGTAACATTGAAAATGGCACCTATGGAATCGTAGGCCTCGATGCAGGGTAGATACCCGTAAAATTTAGGAAATTCTGCTTTTTTTTCGTCACCTTCTTCTTAATATGTACGTTGATCATTTCGGATGGATCGCATTTTAACCGTTATAATGTTATAAGTTTAGCAATTTTATTGTTTCTGCATATGTGCTGGTAAATGTAATTTTCAAATTTTATACGTTATTTTGTACAAACTGACATTATTTTGTTGTAACTCCGTAAATTTATAATTAGACATGCTACACTATTAAAGTAGTTATAGTTGTATAATATATTTTATGGGAATGCACGATTTGACCAAACGGGCAAATTTCGGTAGCCCTGGTAACATATATATATATATATATATATATATATGTATATAACAAAACAAAATAAAATCGAAGTTAAACACTAAAAAATTTTTTTATTACATAAACACGAAGCTTTTCGATTATGAAGTCATCATAGTCGAAAAGCTACGTGTTTATGTAATACAAATTTTTTTTAGTGTTTAACTTCGATTTTATTTTGTTTTGTTAAATTCATAAAATCACTACTCTCCAATACATCAACATTATATATATGTATGTATATATTTGTATTAAAAAGGAAATTTATTGCTTATTCTAGATGCTAAGTAAAGTGTTAAGCAAACATGGTCTAAAAATTGAACATTTTTGGAATTTATTGTTCGAAATTCATCTGATATAAATGATTTAATGATGATAAGTTACATTATGTTACGTTAAAAGAGAATAATTAACATTGATTAGCCCGTATTTAATAGAATAAACGTAATCGTCGGTAAATGCAAAATGTAAATCCAAAAGGTCAATCTCAGACATGTGTCAAAAAATGCATTTTCCAAATTTGACCAATTTCTACATCTTGGAGACGATGATATGACTGAGCTTTACATATTTTTGCAAAAACCTCAAATCGTCAACCTCGTAATTATTAATAAAAATTATGTCGTTGCCAGTAATTAACAAGTAATCCAACGTACGGAAATGTAACATGTTTATCAGCTCTGTCAACCACCTTAGTGAAAATCCCTAATTAATATTATTATTATTTTTATTATTATTGCTATTATTGTTATCATCATTATTCTTATTCTTACCTACCTGTAGATTACCTGTAGATTTACGTGCCATGTACTGCACCTAGGCCAGTGGCACGGGAAAGGAGAGAACGTAAGGTTAGTGAAAATCAGTAGAAAATTGGAAGAATAAATTGGAAGTACGGTTTGTTAAATTAGATTATATAAATTGGAGGATTTAAAAAAATTTAATAAACCATTGGAAGCATCTTGCGTGTAGGAAAGAATGTTCAGGAGCCTGAGCAGTTTGTCGAGGATAGAACGTTGGGAGTTGAATTGCACGTTCTCACTAGTTTTATTCGTATTCAGGTGATTATTTTTTTCAATCGACTTCAGTCATCCACGGACCACGGAAATAATCGATAGACTTTGTAGATCGAATTTAATAAGTCGCCTCAATTATTTATTCGATCTTAAAAGTTTCTTTTTAAAACTCGTCATCGTGACATTTCGAAGAATTTATTTCAAAAGGAATCCGGCTTAAAAGCGAATGTTACCATTGTCGTCGTGAAAAGCTTAGTAGTAAGAAAATGTCGAATGGAAAATTGAATATATAAAAAGAGACGCAAACGGATATAAGAAAAATAATAATTATTTCCTCGGAGATGTTGATTAAATTATTATTATTCATTCGACGATGGTACTGATTAATGTATTATTATTGCCAATTTTTTAGTTCCTTCTTTACGACTATATTTTATTTTTAATTTCAAGGATTTATCCTAGCCGATGCCGGTTACGACGTCTGGTTGGCCAATGTACGCGGGAATACGTATTCCAGGAAGAATATCTATTACGATGAATACAAACAGAAAAAGGAATATTGGGATTTCTGGTACGCGATGTTGTTTATCTATTTTAATAACGAAATTAAATAATAGTTTTATAACGGGCGGGGGCGAAGAGGTTTCATTTAAGATTACGGTACTATATATATATTATATATATATATATATATATTATATATATATATAAACCAAAAACAAAATCATAACACAGTTCAATCCCTAAAAGTATTTTATTGCACAGCTTTTAGTGATTAAACTGTGTTATGATTTTGTTTGGTTTATAATTTATAAAATCACTACTGTCCAAATATATATGAATTAATATTATAAAGGATAAAAAAAAATGTCAGCGAATACAAAGGCTGTCCCCCTATGTATTTTAAATTAAATAGGAGACAATCAAACATTAAATGCCCAAAATCATCAATAGTGCCAGAGGAGTCATCACTGGAAGTACAAAGGCACACTCTGGACCAGAAGCAAGATGGAATCTATAGAGATACGAACCAAACTTACCATGGCCAGAGGGCACCTGAGCATTATAAAAATTAATATTTTTTAAGTTTACACCGTTCCAATAGTTTTGGGAAAAACAAAAAGTTTTTCCTTCCAGTTGAAGAACTGTCCAACCTAGCTTGCCAAGAATCAATGAGTGAGGAATGGTAAGATAAATTGGATGGGTATACGAATTCGCATAGTCTGTGCCTGAAATTCTTCCAATCTAGGTATAATTGAAGCCAGCAGGGGCATCTTGTTATTTCAAAAACCGCCAGTTGGAGTATCGTATCGTATCGTAACGTATGATGTTGATTTATAGATAGAGCTCTAAACGGGAAAGCCAGTCTAAACTCCCGCCGCGCAGATGATGTACATCTTCAACCGTAATCCCATTTTCCGAGTATACTTCGCATTCTTCGACGATGTGTTTTATTGTTTACATGGGGTGTCCGCAACAGCAACTAGCCGAATCAGAAATACTCCACTTCTGCAGAAGGTGACCGCATCTACCATGACCAGTTCGGATTCTGTTCAAGAGTCGCCACTCCTTTCGTCGAAGTTCCATTCCTAGAGGTTGCTCCGAAGGGTTTTCGACGAGGGATCCATTTATGAACGAATTACGCACCGAATTCCATTCCTTGGTCCATTGTTCTTTCCAATCGAATGCAAATCGTGCTTGATCCAAAGTTGTTCATGGGGATTTCCTAGATTTTAATCTAACTTTAGGTGCTTCTCTTATAAATTTTGTAATTAGTAAATTTTCATTTTCTTTGAATTTTGCTGAGTTCTTTTTCAACGAGTCGGTTCTTCGAATATGAGGCGGTTGAATGTTCGTAAGAACTGGAAGCCATGCAGTTGGTGTGCTGCGTATCGTTGCTGAGATAATACGCATTACTTCGTTAAGCTGAACGTCCACTTTCCGCACATAACAACTGTTCATCCATACCGGCGAGCAAAATTCCGCGGCTGTATAAACTAATGATAAAGCGGATATGCGCAAAGTCTTAGCTGTTGATCCCCACAACGCACCAGCTAATCTTCTTATGATACTTACGCGTGTTCTAATTTTCTGGCTTAGGTCAGTTAGGTGTGTTTTGTACGTGAGCGAACGATCTAACGTTATTCCTAGATATTTTGGATTCTTCGTGTTAATTAAGTATTGTCAGATTTAGTTGTGTATTTACTAGCCTATTATTAAGGTGGAATAGGGCAACTTTAGTTTTGTTGGGATTTGGTCGTAAATTACCTTTTCCCATATATGCACTTATTACGTTTAATTCCTCCTGTAACTTCCTTCGACATTCGGCAATATTGTTATCTTGCACTGCAATTGCAATATCATCAGCGTATTGAAATACGGTACTATTCAGTATGTTTGGAAAATCTTGAAGATATACATTAAAAAGCAGTGGTGCCAAAATGGAACCTTGAGGTAAACCATTGTTTATTCTTCGCCATCTGCTACTTTTATCTCCGAGGAACACGCGAAAGAAACGATCAGCCAACATTCTGTTTAGTAAATTTATAATTTTGGAACAAGGTATTAATTTTGATAACTTAATCAACAAAATATGCCTCAAAACTGTATCGTATGCGGCTGTAAGGTCTAGGAAAACAACCGCTGTTTTTAGGTTTTTCTGGAAACCAAATTGTGTTAATGCAGCTACTTGATCAACACAAGGTCTGTTAGTACGAAAACCAGCTTGCTCGACAGGTAGGTATTTTTCGATTTCTGTGGATATTCTGTTGTATATAATTCGTTCAAAAATTTTATACGGGATAGATAGTAGAGATATCGGTCGATATTCCGCCGGGTCGTTCCCATTTTTTCCCGGCTTTTTAATAGCAATTACCTTTGCTTTTTTGAAATCCCTGGGCAATTGGCCGCCATCTAATATTTCATTATAAATAGTGATAATGAATCTTTTTGCTGTTTATCCCAAATTCTTCATAAATTCTGAGTAAATTCCGTCTAGGCCAGCGGCCTTGCCACTCTTGGTAGATTTTAATGCCGCTTCTAACTCATTAATTTCAATATTTTTTGAAAAGATATTATGTGGTGTTAGGATTCTTTTGAGGTTATACAATTGTTTTTTAATTTCTGAGGATACTTCCTTATCCATTTTGTATTTACTTAATTTTAAGAGTCTTGTAGCTATTCTATCAGGTTTTAATTGAGCCTGAATTTTACGCGTGCTCACCGGATCTGTCCCTAATCTTCTAAGAAGATTCCATGCCTTCCGACTACTATGTGTGAAATCGATGTTTTCAGCCAGTTGGAGTAAATGTGATAGAATAAATTGTAAAGCGGGAAGCGATCTATGAACATTCTACAAATCAAGAGTTTTAGTGCTAAATAACTTCGTCTAAACTGTAAGAGAGGAATCTTACACTCTGCCATTAATGCCGGTATCGGAGTGTTTCTAACTGCATCAATACAGAGCCTAACGCACTCGTTTTGTACCCGATCAAGCTTATTTAATAATGATTCAGATGCCGATCCATAAAACATACAACCATACTCAATTTTAGATCGAATTAACAATCTATAAGTAGTTAAAAGTAGAAAGGACTCCCCGAACGAGTATTGTATAAATTACGTAGAATGTTAACTGCTCGATCAGAGTTACTTTTACGCGTTTTATTAAATTTACGCACAATTATTGTTGGTGTCGACTTTGATAAGGCTTCGCTGATAGCTTCATATAACAACTGGAACTGGACCCGAGGGTCAGTCTCATTGCATATATTTAAGTCATGATTCTGAAGCTGCGAAAAGAACAATTGCCAGTTCGTACGCTTGTAATTCCACTTTTTTTTAAAGACTGCTAAAAAAATCTGTTAAGTACATCATTTATACCTATTTCGATTAATATGGGGCAGAGGTCACTTCCTGCAGTGTCCGGCATAGTTTTCCAGCTAGCAATGAAATCTAATGAAGGCGAACAAAATGACAAATCTAACGGGTTAGCAACAGTTCCAGGCCTACCAAAATGGGTTGGACTGCCCTCGTTCAAAATGCAGCAGTCTACATTCAAAAAGGCTTCATATAATAAGTTTCCCAAATAATTATTTATAAAACTACCCCAGGCTAGATTATTCGCATTCCAGTCGCTACCGATGATGAATTTCAATGAATTAAAAATATCTAGGAAAATAGAAATATTTGGACGAGAGGATGGTTTAACATATATACTGTAAATATGAATATAAAGGACCAATTTATGTTAATCTTAGTGCCTATCAATTGTATGGAATTCGAGCTATCTTGCGGTAAATTACAAGGAGTAGAAAAGGACGTAATGTGGTCCCGCACTAAAATTGCCACGTCACCATCTCCATCCTGTTTGTCGTTTCTATGGATCGTAAAATTTTCATACTCGAATTGTTCAGTGGGTTCAAGCCATGTCTCCGATAGTACCACTATATCAGCTTCGTATTCATCAATTAATCTGTCAAGGCTGTCACAGTTATTTTTTACACTGCGACAGTTCCACTATAAAATACTGAGCTTTATTTTATGCTCGACCGTCCCTAGTTGACAGGGATAGGTCTTTTCGCATAATTATATGCTAGTTGTGAGGCGTAGGTCTTTTCGCATATGAATGTTATTATGCTGATTGTGCTATAACGAAGCAAAATATGGCTGACCAGCGAAAGAAAGATTATATATACATACATGTACGTCATAGTCACCTTCACACAAACATACACATACCACACACATACATACATATTTTTACACATATTTACACGCGTATCTATGAAGAACTAAACATTTGAATTATGGATTCGAGCTTATCCTCCAAATTAGGTATCTGGAATTGTTGTAGCGTGGACAAAAGTGCGGGCGCCAAAAGATCGGAAGGAAGATGGGTTCGAACGGAAGATAACTTATTTTGGTTTTCAATAGTTACCTTCGGATTTGAAGACAAGGGTATATTATTAATGATAAGATCGGATAATGAGTTAAGAGTGTCGTCCCCTTCTAGTGGGTACACTGATCTTGATTTAACATTTAACGCTAAATTAGAATTGTACTGATTACCCCAAATTTGACTTCTATTAACCATATTTCTATTATTTCTTCTATTCCTATTATTATTATTATTATTGCTACTGTTACTATTGTTATAGTGGCGACTGGAAGAACCTGAGACGCTGCTATTTCTTCTTCGTTTAAAGGAACTAGACCTTGCCCGTAATTCGGGGAAATTTTTTTACTTATCACTTCATCAAATGAGAATGTAGGAGTAACCACAGCCCCCTTATAAATCGATTTAGCCTCGGAGAATGAAACATTTTCTAACGCCATAATTTTTGCAGCTTGAGTTGTTTCTGATAAACTGGACAGCCACGATCGTAAGCTGAGTGGTTACCTTTACATCCAGTAAAAAACAGAGCTGATGGAGAAGTTTCACGATTAATTTGGCAATCCGATGACTTATGACTACCAGAGCACAAGCGGCAAATAGTTTTGCTACGACAATGCTAATATGGCCGAATCTTAGGCAATTATTACACATTTTCGTTTCTTAATGCTAGGTTCAACTTTACAGGAGTAATAATCAAAGAAACGAACAGAATCGAGTAATAAATTGCAGCAGAACTTTATCTCAATAAGTGGTATTGGAGAAAAAGAACCACCATCTTGATTTCTTTTATTAAGTCTACGTATGTTTTTGCTATTTTAGCGCTTGTAGTACAGGAAGCGGTAAGTTCATTGATTGTAAGGTCGATCGGAACGTCCCTTACAGTACCGAAACGAAAGAGTAACGTTTGAGGAACGAAACAATGAATATTAAACTCTTTAAGAATACCTTCTGCCAGTAGAAATGTATTAGCTTGAACTACGGAGTTGAAAAATAATCTAACTTGGTTGCGACCACTCCATGTCATACATTTAAGACCGTTAACTTTATTATGAAGTAACTTGGCCAATGACATAGGATGAAGATTGCCTATATTGTTACTTTTTCCTTTTATCAGCACTATAATAGGTCGTTGAAAATCGTTCGGAAACATAAAAACCGATGGAGGGGATATCGTGACTTGTACTTCAGGTATGGTCCGCATTAATATTACATAACGTATCTGTAACAATTTCAGAGTTCGGTTCTATGCGAATGTTATTTATCGAAATAATTTCGTTCGTACCGATATCTGTTACAATAGCTTCGTTAAAAATATTAGGATTCGATTGCTTACCTCTAATATAACTCGGATTATTATACTTATTACATTTACTACCACCACTATCATTACTAATATTACCGCTGCTATTACTAAGGTTAATTTTATTATTATTATTATTATCATTAACATGATTACTATTATTAATGAAATTTCCATTATTACTATAGATAAAATTATCATTGTTACCGCCACCAATTTTAACGTTACTATTCCGGCTACGTGTAGTACCACCACCACGACCGACAGTGCCTATCTGGCAGGCAGGGCACGCTCTCCCCTGACCACTACAACCGCTTTTAACATTTATCGACTATATGTGTAGTCGATAAGTTCTATTACACACAAAGACCTGTTTTTACCTACACCTGGCTCCGCAAGGACCGAATAAAATAAAATTAAAACGGACACGAACACGTAGAATAAACTACAATACGCAACGTGTACACATCTTAAACAACAAAAAAGTTGGTTAAAATTATTAAACTTTTCGTTCTGAAAATCACAAAGCTTTTCGGTTGTTAAGCTGTTATCAAGTGAAGATAAAAAATAAAATGTGAAAATATATATAATTTATAAAAATATAGGATGTAAAGAAATATAGATATCGTTAGAATTAATTATGTAAATTAGCGATAAATATTCCATAGGGAACGTAATTATAATAATACGTATGTAGTAACAACTTGTGTTTACTGGTAGTGAGGGTATTTTTATATAATGTATTAAGTATATATATATATATACACTTAATTTTAGAGACTTCTAAGGCGATATTTGAAAATTGCGCCAAAAAATTATCTGATCACGAAATAACAAAGTGCAATAGTTTATTTAATTTTAAGATCTTTATACTTTACGTGAAAATTATGTGATCCACTGTTTCAATAATACTGTCATTACAGTTGGGGCAAATACTGGGGTCGATTTTTTTTAGCCTGTGCAAGTAATATTCAACTGACCCACGATCAGTTAATATTTGTGTTATACAGTAGATACGTCAACTACGATCCTTAATTTCACGGAACCCTGAATTTAAGAACACGATAAAGGAGATATATGTAAATTAATATTTATATTTCGTGAAATTATATTTATTATAAAAATTATTAATATTACTACGGTATTTTTTAAAGTTAGCACGAAATGGGCATGTAGGATCTGCTTACAACTATGGACTATATTTTATCGATGACCAAACAACAGCAAATTTGAGTGTGAGAGCGTGATAAAGCAAATATATATATATATATATATATATATAATATATATATATATAGTATATATATATGTATATATATATAAATTGATATTTCTATTTCGTGAAATTATATTGATTATAAAAATTATTATTATTTCCCCTGTTAATATTGATATATTTACACGAATGTACGTTGCTTTTTTTAAGTTGGCACGAAATGGGCATATACGATCTGCCGACGATTATCGACTATATTCTATCGGTGACCAATCAAAAGCAAATTCATTACGTAGCTCATTCAATGGGCACTACCATGTTCTACGTAATGTGTTCCGAACGACAGAATTATTGCAAGAAAGTTAAATCGATGATCAGTTTAGCTCCAATCGCTTATTTAAATCATGTTAGAAGTCGGTTCTTCCGGTTCCTCACCACCATATCGGATCCGTTGGCGGTTAGTTCACTGAAATAAACCGTCGATGAGTATATTTTTAAAAAATTATTGAAACACACTTCTTTTTTTTTTTAAATATACTTTTATATTCAAAGTAGAAAATTATTAATTTTACAAAATTTCAGATTGTTACTTAAGTTTTGCCTGGAAATATAAGTGTACATGCGAATAGAGTTATTATTATTCTTGTATATTTATCGTGATTAACTGATGTCACCATCATGTAGCAATCGAAATGTGTTCCGTATTTATTAAATCCATGTTGGGTGCGCTAAACCCGATATTATACTACGCGCTGACATATTTGCTGTATCCAACCAGTCATTAGTCAGGTCATTTGTCTTCTCTTGCTTTTCTGCGTCCGTTCAATTCTTCATAACACAACTGTTCCGTCCAAATTCAAATGTACATATTTTTTCGCGTATTTCTACGTCTGGCCTATAAATTAAGCCGAATTATGCCAGGTAAAATCTGCCGTTGGCTCGTGTCCTATTTATCGGAATGACAATTTAAAGTACAGCAAGAAAATGCTACTTCATTCTACGACATAGAAGCTGGAGTTCCGCAAGGAAGATTTCTCTGTCCTATATTGTATCATCTGTACACAGAAAACTTACCAACGGATGCGCAAAACGACGACAGCTAAGCTCGCCTACGATACAGATATATTAGCCGTTAGCAGTAGCCAGTCTGAATGGCAGACTTAGTTATGAAATAAGTATAAATTCTATTATATAAATAAATAGATTCATATAAACTAATTTTCGTAGTCATGGTCAATAGATTCAACCCATAAGCTGGCTAACAGGATGATATCTTATTAGTAAGCTACACTTTACTAAATTTGATACTTGAATTTCTCAATGAGTTAATATTATAAATATTTTTTTTTAAATCTTCTGAAAATCGTTTATCTATATCAATTTGCTTAATCATTGAATCGTGTTCTTTTTTTTTTCTATTATACCAAATGAGCCGATTCAATTTAGTTTTATTTTTTCAGTTAAAAATTATATAACATTTATATTATTACGATAAATGTTGATGAATTTTACATTAGGATCTGTTAGAGCATGCTTTACGTTGTCAGTTGCATATTACACATCTGTTCGAGAGAGTTATTTTATACTTACATAAGTAATCTTTAAATAATCCACACCTGCTGATGAATTGTATGTCAAATAATTCGGCATAAATACAACTCTGTTTAGTCATCTATAATTGAAAAGAATTTTTTCGCTAAAGACCGTTATATTCATCCCATAGTGCTTGAAATTTTTTGATATAGTAATCATCTGTGTTTTAAACTGTTTTGACGTTAACATTTTTTTATCATATGGATAATATTCATACGTATCGTTGATGAATTCACGATATATATTTGTTATTCTTTATCGGGACGGTGTTAATATGTTTCTCCGTTTCATAGTTTAATGGCTTAATAACATCGGTGATGATGTTTGCTATATAGCTGACTGTTCTATATGATTTGCTTAACTTGATGGGGAACATCAGTAACCGGTCCGTGGAATTTATAATCACCGATGTTTCGAACCCCCAACCCCCGGTGGGCTAAAGTGGAGAACACTACGGAACGAACGAAGAGACCGAATTCGTGTTACGTACGATGTCCCCCGTCACGCGAATGTAGTTTATCCGTATCCTATAATAAAAATCTGGAGTTTATGCCGCACGAAACTTCGCAGTCGCCAATATTCGAATTCGAAATGTGCAACGTTGTATATACGCGAGTGTTTGCTAATTTAAACTGATTAAAAAGTTGCGAAACAATATTTAACGTTAAAATTTAAAGTTTTATATTTATAATTAAAATTATATCAGTTCGGTGAAAAGAAAAATTATTCATTTTGTAGATAGACAAATGAAAAATATCGATATTTTTTTAGATTTCAGTTCGTTATAATAATCACGCTTAAGCGGAAATTCATTATTATTTATGTAAACATAATACTTTTGTATTTATAATCATTATCGAACGTATTGTAAATAATTAAATATTACTTACAAAAAAACATCCACATGAGTCAACGAAATAGAAATATAAAGCTCTAAAGCACGCTATAACTTTATAGTCCTTAGATATATATACATACATACATGTTAACATATTTAATATATATATCCTCAATTCTTGGTTTCGCCACCGATCATGAAATTACAGCAAAATTCAACATTCCACCTTGGACATTTTCATAAATAGACATAACACCAGTTCAATTCTTAATGATTTTCTATTCTACGTTTTCATGCAATTCACTTTCCGCAATACATTAATGGATAATGAATTTTAGGATTTACCACATTGTTTTTTTCTAACGATGTATATAAAGCTTGTAGTATATTATATATATATATATATATACATGTGTGTGTGTTATATACATGTGTGTGTTATATACATGTATACATAACGGTAGAAGACTGAACTACGGATGTCAGGCTGAACAACCAGGTGAATTAAAAAGATACGTTGAACATCGGAAAATATTTGGAAGGATTCAGAAAAAGAAAAATGTGTTCGGTCTTCCGCGGTTTAGTTTTCCTTCAATTTTTCCCTTCCGAGGTAAAGCGACGAAATGGAAACCGTACTTTCAAGTTTTGGCGAAGAACCTACATTATGTTTGATTTTTTCTCATTGTTCACATGAATTTTTTTCCAGGTCAATTCGCCCACATTTAGAATTTACTATTACTTTTAACGCTATGGACCGAACAAAATGGATGATATTTGTATTTATTTTTGTTTTATTCGAATTTGTCCTCTCTCTCTCTCTCTCTCTATATATATATATATATATATATATATATATATATATATATATATATATAGTGCGCCAACGTTCTCTATGCTGATCTGTCACTAGCGGCCATCACTTAATCCAATTAGTGATTTGAATCGACCTGTCCAACTTGTTCTAGTCCTTCCTTTGTTTTCGGTTGCCATCCACTTTGCCGGTAATTATCAGTAACTGTGTGATGAGTCCAAGTACTATATGACGGATAAACCATATATACAATTTTCTTATCAATTTCGATAACCCTGCTTTTACGTCCAGTTTGATAAACACATGTTCATTCGTTTCATGTTACGTCTACGGTTTTCTTAATATTTTTCTGTAAACTCAGCCTTCAAAACCGTCTATTCCACAATAGTGAGAGACCAGATTTCACACGCATAAGTGGCGATTGGGAAAACAAGACAATTTAATACATTTATCTGCGTGCTTAACGGTATAAGCTGTATCCTTCCAGATATTGATCAATTGAGCTACCTACGTTTTACGTCCGACGTATAATTTCTATTATTAGTTAGTATTGAGCAGAGATACATAAGGTTGTCGACAACTTCATATCCGCATAATTTCCTAGCGGTTTTTATCAATTTTATCTATTATCATAACTTTAGTCTTCAGTCTATTAATTAGTTATCCGTAGTATAATTTGGTCTTCAAGCCTTTGTATAAAGTTCATCATATTCTGTTCAGAGCTGCTTATGATGTCAATGTCGACAGCGTGTCGTAAATTGTTGACTCTTTTGTCAACAACTAGGATGCCATCCTTCTGATCATGGCATCATCGTATGAAGAACTGAAGCAGATGGCACAGAATCGACAGGCATGGAAATCAATGAAACCAATCTTAGGATTGAGCACAATATTATATATATATATATATATACATCTTTTACACATATATATTTAAAGGCAGCAAATATTCTTCTTTCACATTATGTTTGAATAAAACGATAGAATTGTACTGTTACACTTTTAACGTTACAGTAAGATGTTTATTCTTCACACGATGTCGTTGAGAATTTTTTTAATTAGACACAAAATTAAAGTTTCCTTAGGATAAATCTGATAATTATCATCACGATAGAAAACGATAGTTATCTGTTTAAAGGTTATCGATAATATGATATTTTTTCTTTGTTTCAGTGGTTATGTAATTCGCTCGGTTTTTACGAATTTCGACCAGGAGGCAAATTTTTACTTTACGCTGGTCAGGTAGTGTGTCAACAGAATTCGGTTGCCAAAAATGTGTGCGATAATATACTGTTTCTCATTGCCGGATACGATTCAAAACATATCAACAAGGTAATAAAAAGTAAATATGTGTACACGCACATGTATATATCACGACTATTCACTTCTGGATGAAGACTTTCCCCGACATCTTCCATTCACTTGTGTTCTGCGCTTTCTTCTACCAATTTTTCTTGGCCATCACCATTTTGTAACATCCGCTTTGGCCATCACCATTTTGTAACATCCGCTTTGGCCATCTATTGTCTTCTCTTCGAACCAACGTAGCCCAACTCTCCATCTGTTTTATAGCCATCCGCTCCAGTGCATCGCCTAACCGTGCTCGGTGACGTATCCGCGCATTCTTTTTATGATATGATAATCTCTTATATCCAGGATCATTTTCTGATGTACGGTCCTAGCTTTTCTTATCCTTTTTAAATTTGTTTTCGTATATGGCCATGTTTCCAAACCATATATAATAATTGGAAGTACACATTGATTATGCAATATATACATAGTATACAGCGCATATACAAGTTTATACATTATACATATATATATATAAAAGATGTTTTCATGTATATCCAAAAAAGGATGAAACATGATGATAGATGATCTCGTCAAAAATCAAGGAACATCCTTGATACCTTCACTAATTAATTCTCGTCTGAGCTGTATTAAACAATGTAATGTTCGATTTAATTACAGTAGTCATCTCGCGTCGCTGCAAATTACTGATAAAGATGTTTCAACGAAATGCAATACCGCCGTAATTTATCCCTTTAACGTAATTATAAAAATCGGTCGTTAGTTTATGTCTTTGAAGACATCTAACGACAATCGCCAAATTTAAAATTGGCGATAGAAATTCTGTTAGAAATTATGGTCTAGCTATCACATTAGCCGACATTTGAGATTTGTCCCGGATAAAATTCCCCGCTTAGCTGACAGAACTCAAATTTGGCTACCCTATATTGACCTTATTATATCTAATTCTATCCTCAAATATTCAACCATTCCCTACAAGTGTGATTTTTAAAAGTACGACATGTTTTTCTTCACTACCTCAAACGGGAAGTCGTTGCCAAATGAATAGTATATTTTTATCAATCACCGCTAGTTTATGGCCAGATCACATGTTAGTTTTTACAGATGGTTAAAAAAAATACGGTATCTCAATTTACTGGCGCAACATTTTATATTCCTCATCTAAATTACACCAAACTGTTTAGATTTTCGACATTTTGTAGTGTGTTTACATCAGACGCTTTCGCCATTCTCAAAGCCATTCAGTATATCAGATGTAATGAGATCAGGGGGAAAATTTTAGTAGCAAGCGACTCTCTTAGTGTTCTTAAGCCCTGAAGAAATCTAGGTTACCCTACCATAGGGACTACATTCTGTTAACTATTGTAGAAAATTTATTTTATTTATACAATAACCACGTCCTTGTATCTTTCGTTTGGGTTCCAGCCTATGAGGGTATTCAGAGAAATTAAATATGCGATCGGGCTGCAATTGGAAGGCATTCTCATTCCGAGGATTCCCTCTTCCTGTTTAGTTGCATCCGCTCGAGCAGCAAGTCTATGTTTTGTAAAAGATGGCTTAACTTTTATAGATATATCCAAACCTAATCTCCCTACCACATCCATTCTCGCATTTAAACCTCTCAGCTCGACTTTTCTTTTCAATCCTGGTCAAACTTCGTTTCAACCACAATTGCCTTCCTAGCCATTTGTACTCTATCAATCTTACTCCATTTGTATACTGTCCTGTGCATGCGGGAAATATAGCCGACGCTAATTATGTGAGTTTTACGTATAAAATTTTACATTTAAATTCCCTTTTTTCACTATTCTTTTGTTATCATATGTATGATATATTGATATGAAAATAGTGTATACAATGGGTAATTTTGGTTATTAGACTTAAGCCCAATTATTGTAAAATAATAAATAAATAAATACTACAGTGATGAATTTAATAATATACATAATAACGCGCATAGGTTGAATCTCGGCTACGAATAGATCATTTATTATTTTTTTAATTAAAAACAAAGGCAAAAATTAAATAAAAAAAGGTACCCGTAAATTATACTCGATCAAAATAATTTTTTGAAATATAATTTTCTATTAAATTTATTAAATAAACGTAATTTGTAAAACTATATGAACGTAAACAATTACGAAATTTGTTTTAAGCAGATTATATTGATGTAAATAAAAATAATTTTATCCTTATCTACAAGGTATTATTTAAAATAAATATCGCTACGGAAGCGTTGCTAACTCATCGATGAGTTGATAATTAACGAGGTTTTCAGCCATTTTTAAAATTTAATCGATAATATAGCTAAATCAACTAATCACACTTGCTAAATTATTTTTTTTATTTTCAGTTTAGTGAATATCAGCTTTCGCAATATTAAATGCGTTGTTAAAAATAATTTTTCAGAACGTTCGCAATATTACTTATAAATTACGAGCGATTTTCCATTATGTATTTAAAAAGTTAACTAATGGACGTACTTCCCTCTTCCTCTTCATCATCTTCGTGCCGTGTGCTGCTACTATTCAGATATTAAATGGGTTGTTAAAAATAGTTTTATAGCTTTTAGAACGTTCGGAATATTACTCATGAATTAGGAGCGATTTTCCATGATGTATTTAAAAAGTTAACTAATGGACTTCCTTCTTCTTCTTCCTCTAGTAAGACCGTAGGCACGGAAGTAATTTTCAAATGTAGGAGAATGCTGTAAAATATTTCAGTAAATATTTGGAAGGTGTGCGATTGTACGGTCGGAGGAATACAGCTGACAGGTAAGAAGCAAGTGAGGAATAGAAGAAACGTTGCATGCAGTACATTTGAGTTGATCTTTATGATTAAAAAAGTATTCGTGGGTAAGCAATGTGTGGCCTGAGCGTAAGCGGCGCAGGGCTACTTCGTTTCTTTCGTTTCAGTCGTGACGAGCGATCGATTTTATCCAGTTGACATTTTACTGCTGCAAATTCAAGAATCTTTTCTTTGCGCTGTCATTTAGATCGTATGTTGTGAAGGAAGTCTTTTATTGGAACTGGTATAGCGGGAATAGGCGATATTAGGTGCGTTTATTTCGCGGTTGCATCTGCACTATCGTTAGATCCAACATCGTTATGTCCCGGAATCGGGAGGAGAATAATTTTCCCGGGAAATTGTGATACGTTGACTAAGATGAATTTCGAAAAAAAATTAAATTTTAAAGTTTTTTTATAAAAAAAAACAAACAAGTTTTTGGGCAGATTTTTTATTTTTAAGATGATTTAAAAAAAAACAATTAATTTTAAGTTTAAAAAAAAAAACAAAGCCAAAGGATGTTGGTGGTGTGATCTGTTTGAACGTACTTTCTAATATGTTTCTGCGTGATTAAATTTCACGGTAAATTCAGCGGATCTCACGTTAAGTGAATATATTGCATTTACACAGACAAAACTGTACAAAAGAATTAAATTTACAACGCGCATCGACAGATGTACATTATATAGTTAGACCATCCAACACTCACATACATTCGCGGCGCCAACTTAGCGTCAAACTGTAAATTACTATTTGACTTAGTCGGACCTCGAAAGTTTAGCTCCCATCACCACGGGGTCATCAGATCTTCAGCTACGCAAACGGGTAATTACTTTTCGTTTATTCGTGGAAAATTTATTCATTTGAGATATTTTTTCTAGAAAAACGATTTTGTCGTTTTTTAATGTATATACAACGTCAAAACTTTTTACTTTTATTGATAGGTATTTGAAATGTTCATCCAGTGTATAACGTATAAAACCAGTAAGCCGTTTAAAACATCGGAATTTATTATGAGGAATTTTAATATTTCAATATTATTGAAAAAGTTCAAGCGAAATACTTACAATAGGTGTATTTAAAAAAAAGAAAATTTTGATTTATTTAAATTTTTATAATTATAATATTTCACGCAGAATTGTGTATTTCAAACGCTTATCAGTACGATGTACGTAGTGGAAAGATGAGTGACGAATGTATTATTTCTAATTAGTGAGTCAGTATGTGATTCTACGTCGCCTAATAGTCGAAGGGGTTTTCCCTTTTTTTTCGAATCGTCTTTGGATTTAACTCGCATCTAGTTTCTTCTGTCCGAATTCATTACTTCATTTTTAAGAGTTACATTTGATACACATTTTGCAACCCGTAGCTGCTGTAATAATATTGTTACAATTTATGGTGCAACGCCGTTCGCAATAAAATTTTTCACGCTGGAGAACTTAATCGATCACTACGCGTCACGTCGGATTTATTTTACAACTCCTGCGTTGACGACATCATTGTATTTCATATATATATATTTGAGAACCGTAGATGTGTTTATAATATTATTTGCAATATTACTCACAAGAAAAGTTATTTTTGCTCAGTCGGAAAACCTTATCGATTCCTTTGTTTCACTTAGGATTTATTTAGGCTTATAATTTATTATTGATTAAAAAAATTTTTATCGCTGTTGTATCATTACTTTAGGTAAACGTACTAGTGATCCTTCGTCATATCGACCCATTAGTCTTCTATCGATAGTATCAAAAGTATTCGAAAAATCATTGCCGCCTTAACTAACAAAACAGCTACAGGGTACGATTCCAAACTACCAGTTTGGGTTTCGTCTTGGCCATTCTACAATAGTACAAGTTCATAGGGTGCAAAAATACATCGGTAATTGTTAAAGTAGCAGTATTGTCCTGCAGCCTTTCTGGATGTCAGTCAGGCCTTCGATCGCGTATGGAATGAAGGGTTACTTTAAAAAATAAAACGCACTCCGCCACATCCCTACTACACACAACTGTCCTCATACTTATCTCAAAGTTTTATCCTGTCAAGGCTGGAGTCCCCAGGTTTCTGTTTTGGGGAGACAATCCTTTTTCTCATATATATGTTCGACCTTCCCGTAAATACAAATGTGAAGATGGCGGCATTTGCCGACTTTACATAATTATACGCGGGAGATAATGATCCGGTAGCGGCGTCAGAAAAATCACAGCGCGGTTTAAACGACTTGGACATCTGGGCACGACAATGGAGGGTTAAAATTAACTCATCCAAGTCAGTACATGTTACATTTATAACTAGGCGGAACACATGCCACCTGTTGATCTTAATGGTACGATAAAGGAAAATAAAGTCCGATACCTGAGTATGTGGCTTGATCGTCGCTTGACCTAGAAGGAACACATCAAGATCAAAGTTAAAGAGATAAAACTTAAACTGCGGAACGTGTACTGGCTCCTGGGCAAAACTTACGAATTACCTCTAAAATCGAAATTATTGCTTTACAGGGCAGTTGTTAAGCCGGTATGGACATTAGCCGGTGCAGCCTGGTATATACGAAATGAAAATTTGCAAAAAGACCTAAAAGTACCAAATATGCACGAAGTAGTTCGGGATTGCAGTAGAGATTACTTGCACAGGTTAGAGGGTCACTCTAACTAGCTGGCGGTAGATTTATTGAATCATGCCGATGGGCCTCGCAGATTGAACTATCGCACACCTCTAGACCTTCTCCACCGGTTTAAATGGTTGGAGAGGTAGTTCGGAGTGTCACTGCTGAATAACTCACATAACAGTTGCTTATTGGCTACATCAGCCAGATTGCAATTTGTATATATATAAATTAGAATTATCGCTTCGGTTGTTTTAAGGTAGCGGTGTTTGATTTTATAATATATCTGTATTATTGCACTTATTGGGAACATGCTGCATATAATTAGGTTTGCAGTCTGGAGCGTGTCGTACTTATAAATAAATAAATATATATGTATGTACCTGTGTGTATGTTTTTGTATACTATTTCCAAACGGGTTTTCGTATAACACTATAATATTATTTTTATATATATATATTTTAGACCGCACTGCCGATGATACTATCCCACTCTCCAGCCGGAGCATCGTCTAAACAATTGACGCATTACGCTCAATTAATTCGAAAAGGTAATCAAAATTTTATTTGGATTTTTGACAAATTAACTCATTACCGGTGGAACTATTTCATATTTATATAAATATATATATTATATATGTAACCTTATCAAATAGACTCGGATATGTTTGTGGTAATTACATTATTATTACCAACAACTCGAAAAGTTTGGTGAAGGCTATAGATAATAAATTTAATGTGTCAGATATATTTAATTGAATTAATTACGTTATAAAACTTAACAATTTGAAACGTATGGAAATATTTGTGTTATTCTTGCGGGTCGATTCATTACCAAAAGACGCGTCATATGAACTATCTTTATTTACTCGCAAGCATATATGATTCACCCTGTACAGCTGGGACATAAATTGAGAACTGATGTACATTGAGAACATTAGTCGATCATCTATGGACAATTACTAATCAACTTCAACCGTCTCTCCCTAAACTTCCGCGGTTCTATTTCTTTAAGAAGATTAATCGCGAAGAAATTGTACTAGATTAGAATTTTCCATGCGAGCTTAGAGAATGTCCCTCCTGTCCCCTTCGTTCTGAACAGGCAATCTGCGATCTCGATCGTGTTCTTTTTTGGAATGTTCTTCCGCGGCGCCGTTACGTTCTGAGCTTTATCTTATCTTAGTACCTTCGTATAATGTATCATCTCCTTCACCATCCGGATAAACTTATTCGCCCACATAGCAACATTTCTAGAGAAATTAATAACTTTGATTAAAATGCATACAGTCTCCCACGATGTTACGTTGGGTAAGCCGCAAAGGCAACCCCATTTAAATAATATATATGTATTCATCGTCGAAGATAGCGTGAGCGGATTACATACACGGTCTTAAGGAATTCCGAACTAAATAAGATAATAATTACGCAATTGAAATTACGATGATAATGATAATGACAATCAGATTTAAATCGTTATCAATTAAATTCAAATCGTTGCTGTTTTCGAGATAAACCGGTTCAACTACTGGAAGTATGTTACAAGAGTCATCGTCCGTCGTTAGTCTGGAGAATACCGACGCTAGAGATTCGAGGTGAACGACTATCGACCTTATTTAAAATTCCTCTTAGAAAATATTAACGCTTCCAAAAAGATTGCAACAATACCTCCCGTATGACTTGAACAGGTAGATTCCAAAAATCGGCGTCGGAATTTTTTGCATTATTTATATTTGCAGGTTGAAGTTTTTCTTTCTTTAATTTTTTTAAATGTGCACCCTCTGTATAAGCTGACAATGTTGCATGCCGATTGTCGTAAATTGTGCTTCGACAGAAATATCTCTTGATCTGCAGGTAATAAGTTGGATCACTTTGCAAACGGACAGTTCGTAAGGGCGTCTCGAAGCATTCGTCTATTTAATCCTCGAATGGGATTGTCTGATATTGCTGATGCGTAGATTTTCCCACTTAACGGTCACATTTGTGATGAAATTGTAATAAATAGAGGAACTGTATGAATGAATAATTTCAATCATTGGTTTGTATAATATCCATTTCTGTTTATAAACTTATACCCCGCAATTTACGACCAGGTATAGACGCGTATTATTATACATTTTTAATGCTTTTTGTTTTGTGTATTCTAAGACTCTTTAAAATTTAAGTGTTTATCGATGATTAATTTCAGATATTTTTAATTTTATCGACAATTTTTAATTTAAAATTATTAATACTTATACCCGTTAACTTGAATTTTTTCCCATTAAATCTTAATATCCATTATCTAACATTTATCAATGAGCTATCCTGAGTCCTAGCTCAGTAATAGTTTTTATGAAATTATCTAACATCAAACCGTGTCGAAGGATTTTAACTGTGACACTGAAAACAGCGAAGCAAACTCATCCGAATAACTCACCACTGTTACCTCTTCGAGCAGGATATAAATTTTTTACGTGTAAATGCTGCAACTGTGTTAGGAACCCAGCATGTTAATTTATGCGAAACTTGCTTTTCTTTATCAATTATTTTCACCCATCTATTACTTAAGTAATTGCTGACAATATTTATAAATATAGAGGGCACGTTGAACTCTGTCAGGGTTTGTATTAGTTTTCCACAATATACATTATTAAACGCCCAATGTTGTTGGTGACTAGCGTAACGCCTGTTTTTAGTTTGAATACATTTATACTATCAAAAACTGTGTATATCGCTAATTCACCAGATGCTTTTTTCCTGAAACCAAATTGATTTCTGTCTAAAATTTTATCATCGTTTAAATATCTAGTAATTTCGTATAATTTATACGTTTTCCACTACTTTATTGATTTCATTCATTAATAAGATATAAGTATATTAACCGGGGTTATTTCGTGAATTATTTCATTAATTTTTAATAATATTATCTATAACTCCCGAGTAAATTTCTGTCATCATTACTTATTATTATTCCTGTAGTATTAAATTTTGCATTTTTGTTACGATACAAGTGTTCGAATTATCGTAAATTAATTCATATTTTATTTAAGAGGGGTTGGGGATTAATATGTTTTTATTAAATGATACTGTTTATCTCCAGTAATACTATAAAATCATCGGCTACCATACACATTCGAGTCAGGTTTTAGCCTATAAGTTATCCAAATGGTTTCGAATATTCAGAAATGAGCGTTTATGTTCCCCGTTATTAAAACGTTACTATTAAATAAGGCTAATATTTTTTAATAATATAAATACTTTATATATCTTGTTTAATATTAGACGATAACGTTCCAATAAATATCGTATCGTTAAATCTCGTAATATTAGGACCCCTTCCTAAAGTTTTCACAGTTTAAACTAGTTTCATACGCAACCACGCATTTTTTATTTATAATAATCTATTTATTTATTATTAATGAGAGAACACCTGAAATAACTAATTCTGTATAATAATACCATCATAAACCGTACTGATCAAAGATGTATTATTCATTTCGTTGTTTAAACACTTTAAAATAGTTTTTATATATTATATGTATATATATATTTTAAGAATATATAATTTTAATATTATAACATTATAAAACAGTTTATTCACAGTTCTACAAGCATAATTGGACGGGTTCTGGACAACCTGTTATTTTCACTATATTTGTATTTTATTTACTTAATACCCTTACCCCATCGGGACCTTCTCTAGTATTTGCCAGCAAACGAACAAAATGTGATGAAATTGCAACGTTCACATATTTCATCCAATTTGTCTCGATTATTACACATCTAGTGAGGAACGTAGAAAGCTTATTTACGAATCATTTGAATTCTAATTTTTGGATGTTTATTTTAAATGAAAAATATAATTTTCTTATTTTCTTACATGTTGAATTGTTAATAATAACCATTTTAATCTTATTCCACGTCTGTAGTTATTTAATATTTAATAAATATGCATTTTTCGGAATTGGCAGAAGAAATAAATACTAATGATCGTGATATATCCTTTTTACAACAAAAAGGTTTACTACATCATTTAAAAAAATGTAGGAATAATCATGATATGAAATTATGTACTGGTTCTCGGGAGTTGGTAAATCTACATGTGTAGAAAAATCTCTACGATCCAGTACGTTTATATCGAATTCCAAGTTAGATTACCGTACCATAATTCTTTTTATTTATTCATAGAGTAAGGAATATACCACGCTTCAATATTGCAACGACTAGTTGAATATGAGTGCTGTTGAATGGAATTTGTATCTACGTGAAATACATGCATTGTTGAACAACAGTACGAATACGAGGACTGAATCTACATGTAGAAATTGACGAATCATGTTTTTCGAAACGAAAATATAATCGAGGAAGGATTTTACCCAATCAAAGGGGTTTTTAGAGAAATTAGTAGAGAAACAAAATAATGTTTCTTAATGTCGGTTCCAAATAGATCAGCTGCTACGTTATGGTCGTTAATAATACAGAATGTTGCTGCTGGAACGACACTTATAAGCGATGTATGGCGAGCATACCAGAATGTAACCAATAATTATAATCATCAGACTGTTAATCAGTGTTAATTTCGTATATCCAGTCACATTGTCTCATGCCCAGTCAATTGAAAGTTCATGGGGCAAATTAAAATATAAAAATAAAAAGCGTTGGGGGCTAAAATTCGTAGTCTTGCGAATATATGTGGCGTATGAAACACAAAAACGAAAATTTATTTGATAAAATATTAGAAGAAATCACGTATGTCATAACACTAGACGAATTAAATTTTTAGATATTGAACTGTTTTTTATTCTTTATTTCTTTTATAGCATAAATTTTAATATATAAAATTCTTTCTTTTAAAATATAAAAAACGAAATATCACGCAATTAAAGGTTCGAGTTTTTAGAGGACTGAACGGGATAAAAATCCAACGTTGTCATATCTCTTGTTTGCTGGCATATAATACAGAAGGTCCCCCCATCGTGTATACGAACTGCCCCCCCGCCAAAAAGTAGCACAAATAAAAATTATGTTTAGCATGACTCTCGACGAGAAACTGATGTATATATATATATATTTTACATTAAATCTAGTGTTTATTAAAAAATGAAATTTAGCCTATTAATTTATATCTACTTAATTTTAAATAATTTCGAGATAAAAATCGGAGATTGGTTTGATAAAATAATTTCATTTAGTTTAATCGTCGGTCAATTCTTTGTAAGTTTATCATAATTATTTGTTACACTTATATAATATATATATATCGAACATTTTCTATTTCATTACTCTTGCAGTTACATTTATTATCTTTAATTAATTTATTTAAATAACATCCGATAGAACCGTGATCAGAAAGTATCTGAGTCGTGTAGTAATTTACTGAGCACACTTTTTATTTTTAAAACGATTTGTCCTGTTAGGAAAGAGTTTATCAATTTATCATTCGTTAATATATTATATTAACTTCATAATTTGTAACATCAAACTGTTTGAGAGTTATTTTACTTACGGCAACATTTTTTTTTTTTTTTTTTTGAGTCTTAAATATTAAAGATATATTTTTTTTTAAATATAAAGATGAATAGGTAAGATCCGTGCTACGGTATATAACGTTATATTAAAAACAGTAGTATATGAAGAATTAATTAGAAATTTACAATCGCAGATTACATGCTACACTTGTCGTTTAGTTAAATACTTGAAGTAGACACCAACGAAATATGCGACTGTACTAAACCTTTATATAGATTTACCTTAGTTTTGTACCTATAATTTACCTCCAAATACTTTAAAAATATAATATTTGTTGACTTTATTATTTATATTCATATACCTCCGGCATATTATCAAGTATAAATATTTGATGTGATCAGTAGAATTATCAGTTTTAATATTATCATATGTTATATGATCGAAGTTTTTAACTGGATCAGATGTTATCATAATTTGAGATTTTAGTAATTTCAAATTGGAAATTTAAAGCATTTATTACTGTTTTAAGTTTATTAATAACTTCATTATAATTATAAATATGGAACGACATCGTTAAATGAACATTATAATTGTGTAACTCTATAATTGTAAGCCTTCACCACGTCCGTTTTGGAATGTTTATTATAATATAACATATTCCACGAGACCGGTCCGAGAAATAAATCTTGTTATAACTAACATCTGTGGGGTATCATTTTGATATTCCCAAATAATTAATTATGTATTAAACTTATTACGATAAAACTAAACCCATTTGAGATTAATGTGTCAATCGTAACTTGGGGATCCAGGTGTTAAAAGATGTTTCTATATAAAATGAGATAACAATCTATTTATTATTACGTTGTTTATTTTGTGAGAGATTATCTATTACACCTGAAATAACTAATTCTGTATAAAAATATTATCTAAAACAAAACCATACTGATACGGGTGGAGCAAAGGTGTGTTATTCATTTTGTTTAAACATTTTAAAATATTTTTTATTAATAATGTGTATATGTATATGTACACATATATTATATATATATATATGTATGCATTTATATGTACATGTCTATGTATATGTTTATATATATATATATATATACATATACACAAATAAATTCATAGATGCATATATAACATTTAAACAGTATGGAATGTAGTCATATTTAAAAAAAAATAAACAACAATAAAGTAATTGAAATAATTAAATTTTTATATATAAAAAAACAGAAAGGTTTTCGGCTTTTAAGCCATTATCAAGATACATAAAAATTAAATATAAAAATTGTATACAATTTATAAAAAATATAAAAGAAAAAATAAATAAAATGTAAAAAACTATTTAGTTAAATTAGATTTACAATATTACAAAAAACAGCACAGTGATTTGTAAAATAATCTGATAATGAACGGGAGTGTGTATGTGTGTTGAAAATAACACAATCAACAAATCAGCGATATTAAGTTTATACATAAACGATTATACGAAATAGCTGGAAAGATTATATCTTTGTATTTTATATTTTTATGCTACCGGAAATCTTTGTGTTCTTTTTATAAAAATCTAGTGATTTTAAATACTTATGTTTGTTGTTTATTTTACTTTTTTATACATAAATACATGTTATAGTATGTAACGAAATACATTGCATATTACATTTTGTTACCTAATTAGGGGATTCTTATTAACCGACTAATCTATTTTCAAAAATAATTAAAAAAAAAAAAGCTACATTAATATAATGTAATACAGTTATATAGAAACATAACAGACAATCATAGGACATGTATTTTACACATATATATGTTGGCGTTAATGATGATAATTGTAATATATACGAGTGTACATGTTATATAGTCCGTTGGTTTGGTCAGTACGATTACGGTACTAGTGCAAATTTGAAGAGGTACGGTACGATGAATCCACCAAGATATGATCTCAATAAAGTTAAAGTTCCCGTTACCTTAATGTATAGCACAAACGATTGGCTGGCAGCTACAGAGGTGAATTATTTTTTTCGATTTTTTAAATTTCTCTCATATATATATGTGTGTGTGTATTTGAGTGTATGTATATATATGTGTGTGTGTATTTGAGTGTATGTATATATATGTGTGTGTGTATATATATGTGTGTTTATATATGTGTACAATAATATATATGTATTTTTGTTGTTTTTAAGTCGACCATATTTCATCATGGTAAAATTCAATTTTTTTTTATCAATGCTCGTCCAATTGCAGGATGTGGTAGCACTGGCGAATGATCTGCCGAACGTTCATAAATTATTTCCCGTACCGTATACGCAGTACAATCATTTAGACTTCATATGGGCTATCGATGCGAAAACTTTAGTGTACGACGAATGTGTTCGAATTTTGAAACATTTCGATCGTATTTAATAATTACGTATAAACCCTGATATCATTTTTTGAGGCGTCGAAATGTTTATCCGATCGTTTTTAATATTTTTTTCCATTTACTTTTAAGTTTGCGTGTGAATATTGTTACCGTTGTGAGAACATTATTGCGGTTAGCGTTTATAATTGTTTAATATTTTCAGTTATTTTGATACTATCATTTCGTTCCATCGTATTATATCTAATTATTAATTATTAATTATTAATAACTACTCATTTCTTATTAGTTATTATTAATTATCAATTATTGTTAGTAACGTCTATTAGAATGATGTCGATCGCGATTGTCGTTATCACGATGATGAAAAATTGCCTTACTGCTGTAAAATTTGCGAAAGATATTAATTTTACACCCGTTCGATGTATTAAACATTTCGACGGTGTCTGAATACATTGCCCGGTCCATTACTTCCCATATTGATTCAGCCCCTGCAAATTTGTACCACTGTCAAGATGGCTGGTTGGAGGTCACCCTCTTCTACGACGATCTTCAACCATACCACTCGTGATTATTTTTCCTAGTCCATTTTGATATATGATATGTCCGTCGAAGGTTTTTTATCCATATCTGCACTACAAGTTGTAGTGTGTGATTCATTTTATTACTTCTTGGAGTATGGACGTGTTAGTCCGTTTCGCAGTCCGTGGCACTGTTAACATTCGCCTCTAGCAGTACGTTTCAAAGGCATTAATCCGTTCTATATCATTCTTCTTTAAAGTTCAACATTCTGATGCGTATAAGAAGACAGGAAATGAATGCATAACGCGCATTTTTGTGCGTATTATTATTTCACGACTTAAGACAATTACGGAACTATAAAATCCGTCGGAATAACTCCCCCTCCGAATTATGTTGAATTATGAAGAAAATTTGAAATTTCGATCAAAAAATTTATACATCCCCCGTTTTAGTGTTGTGATCATACGATATACCTTTATGTATGGTATCTTGTGTATAACATGACATTATACGGTATTGTAATCTACGTTAAAGTTTCTAGAGGACATTCACGAAGAAGCATTCAAATTTTTCCGTTTTAATAAGTCGAAGTTCCTAAGTAAGTTGGCGATTTAACGCGTTCTAGGAGGTATTACTATCGAATTAAGTGTATATATATATGCCTGTGTGTGTATATACATATATGTATATATATATATATATATATATCGATATATTTCGAGTTGGGAGAATTGGTTATTAGAAAATATTTTTTTTAAAAAAGTAACTGTTCGACATTAAAGATAAATAATTGATTATCGCGAACTAACTGTTAGCGTCTATAATTTCAGAACCGGATGTAATATATTAAATGATAAAGTTTGACAGGTAAAAAATGAAAAAAATCCATTTCAAGGTAACATTCATGATGTCGTGCTAAATTTAATCTACTTTTCTATCGTAAAAGTTTGTTCAAACGATTTAATTTTTAGGGAACTGAGTTTACACCATCGATCGACCACGAACATCGATACTTAAGACTCTGCATTTCTTCCGGTGTTTATTTTTCATTGCTGTATATTACTAGTTTTTCAGTGAGCTTCACTCTTGATCCGATGGTATCTTCAAAATTTGATGATCAATTATATATATATATATAATATACATGATAAGCTAGCCTCTTTAGTACAAAAGTATTTAAAAAATATAGATACCGAAAGTATACTATATGATTTCGATAATAATAAACGGTTCTGTGAATAAAGAAGTAAAATGTGATTGCATTAATTACCGTAGAATTACACTTACCGCAACTATTAGTAAAATTTAAGGTAAAATATTAGCCAATAAGGTTATCGAACACATTATTCCAGATAAGCAAGTAGATTTCAGACAAAGTAGCGAGACTGTCGATACGATATCCGTATTAAGACAAATACAAGCGATGAATAGGTGCAAAATAGATATCTCTGGAATTTATCGATAACAATCGAAACGTTTTATTGTAAATCTTCTTCTTTGAGTGCCATCTCCGTTAACGAAGGTCGGCTACAACTTCTGAATATTTTCTTCTGTTCCTAGCTAAATGTATTAGTTCGACTGCCGATTTTCCTGTCCATTTCTCCAAGTTGTTTATCCATGATGTTCGTCTTCTACCTCTGGATCGCCGGCCTCCTATCTTCCCTTCCAATATTGTTTGTAATATCTTGTATTTCTGATTACGCATAATATGCCCTAAGTACGCTGTTTTTCTCTTTTTTATAATTGCCAGCAGCTCTTTGTTTTGACCCATTCGTTTTAGGACATCTGCGTTCGATATGTGATCAACGTATGTTATTTTTAGTATTCTTCTGAAAATCCACATTTCAAATGCCTGTAGCCGGTTTAACGTTACTTTCTTTAGCGTCCATGCTTCCGCTCAATACAGTAGCACTGAATATACGTAGCATTTTACCATTCTATACCGTATATGAAGGCTGAGGTTTTTATTACTGAATAGGGACCTCATTTTTAGAAATATTGCTCTTGCCTGTTCGATTCGAATCCTAATTTCTATATCTGGATCGGCATTTTCTGTTATATAATACTCAATTAAATTTGTCTACTTTCTCCACCGATCTTCCATGTATTTTTATTTTTGGGTGTATGCCTTTTTTTTTGCTCAGTACCATAATTTTCGTTTTTCGGGCGTTATGCTGAAGAAATTTAAGTATCCGGATATATTAGCGATAATATTCGCATTTTATTCCGAGGATACTTGCGAAGTCCGCAACGCAGGAAAGCATAGAGAAAATTTCCAATTCTGGACGGGTGTGCGAAAAGGGTGCTAAAAAATTATTTAAAAAAAAATAAATCTGCGCAGTAAACTGGAAAGCGAATAAAATATGTTTAGTGACTAAGAATAACGGGAACCCCGTTGACGTGTTCAATTCGTGGATTTACATGCAAAAGCATATGACTTCTGACGCATGAATATTAACCGATAATTTCGAAACTATCCAATTGCAAATTATAACTCTATCTATCTATTTATCTATCTATCTATCTATATATGTATATGCATATAATTTTGTAATGCACGTGTACGTGTAGAACTCTTCAACGTCAATTGTTCAATTGTTCAATTGTTCAATTGTTTAGGAGAGTTGGTTTGCTTAACGTCTTTTATCGATTTGCCAACTTTGTAATAAAACTCGAACAAATTATGTAGATTTCGGAGCTATTTTAGGAGTACCTTACGCAAATTTGCTGGCTCATCTATCATTTTGGTATTTTTAAAAGTCGACTTAAAAATCGAAGTGACCAGAAAAACTGTAGTAGTGATATTTTTGAGAACTGCACGTCCATGTCGCTATTGATAAATGTTTCCGCATATTGGTGTGCGAGGTGTGTTCGCTGTATTTACCCACGATAATAATTGAGTTGCCCCGGAGTGTATAATACGGACGTGTGCTCGTAGCTAATCAGCGACTTTCAGTTCGAGAAATACACCTAAAGTCGATGCAAGCCGTTCGAAATTTTCTTATTACAAAGAACTTCGAGGTTAAGAAAATTGGCGGGATTAATGGGACGGCTTAAATCTGAGCCAACTGAAAAGTTATGCCTTACCTTTCCTTAAAGGTTGATTGACGGTTAATACTTAAGCAAGTTTTCTCTATTATCTTCTCCTGCCTTCTTTATTCTGCAATAATTAATTATCGAACTTATTCGTTTGGATTATTTCATTTTAAAACTGAACCGACTGTAATTCTATTATCTATTATTTTTGTCATAATTTTATACTGTTATAATTATCGTCATTCGCTCGTCGAACTGTTTCTGTGAAAATCACGCGAGAACTTATCACTGGCGACGTTTCGGAGATATTTGCAATCTCCATTTATAAATCTAAATACGGAGATAGTATGTTCGAAAATGTCACCACTGACAAATTCTGACGTAATTTTGAGCGGAAAAATTCGACAGGCGAATGATAACAACCGCGGAAATGTTATTATGATTATTAATAACGGTATTATAACAATAATAATGACGATGATAATTGAAATAATAATTATTATTATTAGAACTGCACCGACGATCGTTCCCATTCCAAAGTGTACTAATGCATTACTAACGATGATGTTATTAGTAAAAGCGATCTATATTATTTATTTATCAGTTTATACAAATTTAAATAAATTAATGCGTAAACGTTATTATTTAAAAAAATTATTTTTGTATTTATCTTATCACGTACGTCGTTCGTATCACTTTCGTTCGTTTAAGCGTAGCGAGATTTTTTTGTAACCCGCCGAAATATATTATTTATTATTTTACGAATGGTTCGGAGTTTTTTTTAAAACGAAGAAATTATAAAAATCAATTTATACATACGTAAATTTATCACACAGATCTAATATCATTCCTTCATTATCCATCCGCTATGTTAGGAAGCTGTGTAACAAATCAAATGATAAGTTCCGACATGGCCGATCAATACAATTTTCGCAGAGTATTCCTTTCCACATGCACCAACACCGGTGTTAGTCAAGTTTCGGTCAGGATTTTTATTCAAAGACTAGAATATTATGCCGAAGTAGCGTGATTGATCTCATTCTTTATACATTTATTCTTTATAAAACGTCTTCAGTTTCCACCTGATAAAAACTTACACGATTGTGTACGCTTTCATGCTCTTCTACGACGTAAATTTACGTAAAATTTTCTATATATATCATTGTATTTTCATTTTCCCATCTTTTCCTATTCCTTTTTTAGTTCTTTTTCCTTGTTTGAAAGTGATAAAGAATGGCAATGGGAACAGGCGTGAAGAAACTGGAAGTCATTTTGATCGCAGTTTTATATGTAGGTGACAATGACTTTCGGTCGTTAACGGATCCAGCAGCAATTATTGCGACCAAGCAGCTCTATTGGGAGATCGCCCTACTTGTCTTACGTCGAGGTTGGAACCTAGAAAAGGTGTTTTACCGATTGGTGTCTCGTATTTATTTTATAAACGTATCGTTTCTTAAAATTATTCCCCGTTCCATAAAGTTATCTATCCACGGGGAACCTGCAGATCGGCGAGATAAAACCTCGTTATTTATCTTAACATAATAATAACCGTTTATATTTTTCGTTATTATAAAATTTAATATATGTACATATATCTGTTCCGCTTAATACATATTACCATACGCATATATATATATATTAACACTAACACGTATACACAATTATGCGTATACACAAAAGCAGACATCATCGACGATGAAACATAACATCATACCACATACGACGCAACCACTACAAGCGTCGTGGTTTATTCCTCCTCGGGACTCGACTTACGTGTCTCTGGGTAACACAACAAATTTATCTTTTACCCAATCTGATAAAATGAAATAGAAAGCGCGTATTCTGAAAATGGAAGCGAAATAGATTCGAATGATTGGCAAATACCAAAAAAAGAAGGCCAAAAAAATGCATTGTTCCACAACTACCTAAGTATTAAAAAAAAAAAAAATGGTAATCGTTTTAGTCCTCGACATAGTGAAGAAAGTATAGCTAACGACGATAGTAATCCTTCTTCTACTTCATTTCCAACTCCTCTTCCGTTGTTTGTTCACGATGTCACAAATTTCCACGATGAAGAAAATAGCTGCAATTTTAGGTACTCACGAGTTTCTAACATTCTCAAACTAAACGCGGTCAAAGTGAATACTAAAAAAAACGATGATAATCGGAAACTCGTCACTACATTTAAAAGTGAATTCACACGTACCAACTTAAACAAAAAAAAAGAAGCACATAAAAGACATCTACAGCATTCTTTCACGCAGGGTGAAATAAAAAAATGTACTTAAAATAAAACGGTTTCGTTGTCCGAAACGTATTAAACGCTACACACAAAATCACGAGAGAACCCTTGCCTTTGCATTTATTTAGACCACGTAACTACTGAAAATATTAAAAATGTTTTCTAAACGATCTATCGTATTCAAAAATAAAAGTTGAAGCTGTACATCTCAAAAAAATCATACTACGATATATACGATGTCAATCTCGAGGACATACGCGGTCATTCTGCAATCGCCCATTTAGGTGCGTAAAATGTGCATTAAATCATAGTTCAGCTGAAAAGACCCTAACATATTACCTAAATGCGCGTTGAATGAAACGGATCACCCTTCAAACTATAAAGGCTGCGCTGTTTTTCAGAAACTATGAAAAAAAAAACGTACAAAACTGATGTTAAAATTGTCGATGATAACATATACCGAGACTATTAATATAAGTAGTTGAGGTAATAGAAGTCAACACGCCAATTATGCAGCAGCTGTGATAAATAGTGTGAATCGCGTAAAACATTTCGCTAATGGCGGGGTGGGTAATATCTCGGTCGAAAATAACATAAACGGTACTAGTGAAAATAAGCAAACCGTCAGCTAATTCAACAAAATACATTTGTACTAAATCTGCTAACTGCTCTCTAACAAATAAACTGATTAAATAATGATTTCATCTTGAAGAATAGCAAATTGGAATGGCGCCTTAAAAAATAAAATAAAAATCGAAACACGATTAAAACTCGAGCATATAGACTATCTGAAACTCACTTTACAGATAAATCTTATTTTCACATATGAAGCGACAACATAAAATATTATTCGACAAAGAATCATGGTGGCATTGCGGTCATTATTAAAGATTAAGCATTACGAATTAACCAAATTAACTATTAAGATATGCCGGTAACTAGCATAATTATATTCTTAATAAACCGCAAAATTGCGATTTCTGCTATTTATTAAAATTTTCAGAACAATAATTAATTAAATACTTTAATAGTTTACGCCGTAGGTTCATAACTGGCGGTGACTGGAATGCGAAGATGATTTCAAGGCTTACAAACGCAAGAGGTAACTAACTATACAAAATAATTCAGGATAAATTTTTAGGATGTGCTGCTACAGGTGAGCCAACACATTGCATTCGATAGCGCTATTACTAAAAGCATCTCTATACTCATTATCGATGCTAAAACATCTATAAGATCATAGCTCTATAATTCGTACGGTAAGTACAGATATAATAAGGAAGGAAAGCCCTCCCAACCTGCGTAATAAATACACCAACTAGAATGAATTTCCGGAAGCTGTAGATAACGATCTAAAATTAAAACTACCATTGCAAAATGAAACAGATATAGACATAGCTATGCAGTATTTTACTGAAACTAACGCATAGCGTGGAAATCTTTGCCCCGCAAATTAAAGATATCGAATAAACAACTTACCGTGGCTCTAGTTGATGAAATATTAGATTCGACGTATAGAAAGATGTCCACTACGTCTTAAGAGTGTTACATATCGCTATCTGTGTCCAAGCCGTTATGCAAGTGTATGGATTTTTCAACCTCACAGCACGTCTTTGTAAATATTGATTAACGACCTCGCATACATTAAAAATGTTTAAATCATGCTATCCGGTTTGCTACATACCGGGGCGCATTTATTATCACCCGAAGAATTTTATTCCGGGTAGTCTGTATAGTTCTTACATTTGTCCGGCTTCGCACAGCCCGATAGCTGCACCGAAGGGGCGATATAAAGAAAACGCTCGTCAAAGTATTCGTATGCAATTTTACGTAGAGTACTCTATGGTTTAGTCAACTTGTAATTTGAATAATTAATTAAGCAATTGTAAAAAATTCATCATCGGAGTAGATGTGGAGCAAATATAATGAACAAGTACTGGAAGGGGCAAAAGGACCCCCACCAAAAATAAATAAAAGAAATTATGCAAAAATATCGAATATTTAAACATAAATAAAGTTACAAGAAGATGCGAAAACGAATAAAATATAAAATTGAGAATAGCCTTTTAAACGGGCTTATAGATTAATTAAGACCTACCGAAGAAGAGGAAGAGAAACAATGCGATACCGACTGTGGATTTATTTACTCGATTAGTAAACAGGAAATTTTGCGAATAGATATGTAAAATGTTTTCACGATACGCATTAGCGCTAACTAGTTCGGTTATCTTATTTTGACGGCAATAGTTGGTGTCATTCTAAAAATTGCTAAAAATGTCTTCCATTAATTTATGCAACATTTTCCGCCATTACAAAATTTATTAATACTGTATGACGCAACATTTTAAACGTCTGAATATTTCGTGTATTCGATAGCGTCGCATGTTTTATCACGCTACATAGAAAAATATAAAGATATAATCGATGTATCTGCTTGAAGTTGTTTTTAAATTATTATTTTTTTTTTAATGTAATCCTCATAGAATAATTGCAGTATAACGTTAGGTACAGCCACACGGAATATCTAATACAAGAGACGATATTCGTGAAAGAATAGTATTACGGTGCAAGTATTTCAAAAATGTCGATTAGAGAAAAAAAATATTTATATATATATATATATATAAATGAATAAAATATACGAAAACAGAGATATTTGCAATCTACTCGACCGAAGTTTGAGGTGAAGATTTTGTATAAATTGGATGATTCGGTTAAAGTTCATACTAAAAACATGCCGAAGACTTCATTATCCATCCGAACATTCTTACGAGAAGATTCCTAGATATGAATGACGATATTAAGAAAATTGAAGCGCCAGAAACCGCAGAACTTAGTTTTTTTTTTTTCGAAGCCATAGGGAAAAATCTTCAAAAAGATACTGATGATAAAAATAATAATTTTGCAGTGCTTGGAAGCGAAAATCGGTGTGTGAGATTTGTACCAACTAAAAAAACCTATAAATAAAGGCGACTTGTAAAATAAAAGTGGCACCCGTACTACACAAGTTCAAATTAACTTATTGCGATGGAAGAACGGATAAAAACTACATAGTCCCTTCTTTGATTAAATATAGACAGTTTATCAGTTTGCGCATTTAGTAAAGAGAAAAAGGAGGAAAAATAAAAAAGAACAAGTAGAGAAAAAGGAGGAAAAATAAAAAAGAACAACTAAAAAAAGTTGTAATATTTCTTTTTTAGTACGAGAAGAAAAAACATCGAAATAAGAGCTAATAAATAAGATACTAGATACTCCAAAAAGAATACCTACATATATATATATATATATATATATATATATATATATATATATATATAATATATATATATATAAAATATATATATATAAAATATATATAATATATATAAAAGATATATATAAAATATATATATGTAAAAAACGCATGCACTTATAGCAAATTAGCAATCTTCTTATTATCGTATAATCATCAATTACACAAAATTCTCATCATAAGTCTAACTTTAAATTCGTTAGCCAGTCTATGGCTCCGTCATTAAGATTGTGAACATCGTCTAATGTTAAACCTACAGGTGTAACTACAGTCTTCTAATATATGCTGCATTGTTTGTCTCGGATTTCCGCACTGGCCTGCAGCTGTTGTCGTTATACCTAATTTCTGCTTTAGATAATCTTCCCTGTCCGGTCCTAATTCTATTTAGTGTCTTTCATAGTTTCCTAGATAAATCCGTTACTTTAATTTCATTCCTTGGGTCTCGGTTAATTAATTAAAAAAGAGCAGTATAAAAGAGTAATAATTAAATTTAGTTAAACATAATTAAATTAGATACAACTCAAAGAACAGTTGACCATGCATAAAATAAATAATTAAAAGTGCATATTAAATGCTGCTCATTCTACTAGAATATATGCATTGCATACTGAAATTACCTCGTGTTAATACATTCTTAACGTATCGCGTAAATTGTTTGATGATCGCCGTGTATGTGATAACGACTCGTTAATAGCTGTAATTACAATTCCAGAGGTAGCTAATGTTTGTGTATATAAAATATAAGTATGGACGTATTAAACATAATTTACTGTAATGAGTTATTTACTAAAATCGTTCTAATTATTAGTGTGATGTTCTATTAATTATTTTCATGTTTAATCCTTAGTTCTTAGTTTAATCGTAATTTAATATTATGTTTTGTTCGTTTGCGTCTGGTTTTTTCCCCCTTTTTTTCTCCTGCGTTCTAATAGTTGTACATTTTTTGTTTGTTACATAAATTAATTAATCTTGTAAGCTATCGTGGTGGTAAGGCGAGTTCCGGTGCAGGATGTATCTATAAATGATGTATGCTGACTGTATTTAAATTATTTAATAAAATATTTCTTCTTCTTCTTCTTCTAAAATTTAAAGAAAAAATAAAGGGCGAAGAAAAATTGCGGCGGTTTTGTTTTGAGCGTTAACTGCAAAAATTAAAAAATTTTTAACTATAAATTTTAAAATTTAATCGCACGACCTGATCTGCCGGCAAAAGGAAATCTTTAATTCACTAATACTACTAATAGAAGATATACCAGTGCGGTCGAAACCTAAATTACGAC
The DNA here is from genome assembly GCA_032883995.1 of Coronaproctus castanopsis. NCBI lineage: Eukaryota > Metazoa > Arthropoda > Insecta > Hemiptera > Monophlebidae > Coronaproctus > Coronaproctus castanopsis. Next base: position 62,593,843 of record CM065052.1, on the reverse strand, counting down.
GCAAAGCAGTAAATGCAAGGCGAACAAATAAAGTATGATAAATATCGTCAACCTCACGTACGGTGCAACAGGCACAGACCGGGTCACTAACAATTTGGAACCTATGGAGAGAGGATCTAAACCTGCCATGACCGTTCAACATCTGCGCACTATAGAAGCCGACATAGAATTATAGCATTTTTAACCGTGTTGAAATATCTGGCAGAAAGGCGTATGTCTTTCTACCAGTAACAGCATTGGCAGGATTTAGCTTAGGGAGGTATAATCTCTTCATGTTTAACTTCATTCGAAAGTATTGCTAAATACCCTTAATGGATAATTCGCATTACAACTAAAATTGTTATTACCAACTTACAATTATTTATTATTTCAATTCATCTGTTTTTGTTTTTTAATTTCACTCATACACATCGTTTCAGCTACAACAGACTATTGTTACTTTATTTCTTTACTAAATTTTGAATTTCAGAAAATTATGTAACGAAAAAAATATGAAATAAATTATTATTTTGCAAATTATATTAATTATATACCCCTTTTAAAATATTTTCTGTTTACAATTAAATTAAAGTAAATGTATGTGAAAACAATTGTTAAATCGGTTGGCAGATTAATGTACAATCGTAAAATCGGCAGGCGGTAGTGGTACCATTATTTTCCGTTGTGATGGTGGTTCCATTTGGCAGTGGTGCCATTATCTTCGGTTGTGGTACTATCATTTTCGGCTGGGCTACTATAATCTTCGCTTGTGTTACCACGATCACCGCTTGTTGTACTATCATTTTCAGCTGTCGTACCATTATCTTCGGCTGTGGTACTATCATTTCCGGCTGGGCTACTATAATCTTCGCTTGTGTTACCACTATCACCGCTTGTGGTACTATCATTTTCAGCTGTCGTACCATTATCTTCGGCTGTGGTACTATCATTTCCAGCTGGGCTACTATAATCTTCGCTTGTGTTACCACTATCACCGCTTGTGGTACTATCATTTTCAGCTGTCGTACCATTATCTTCGGCCGTGGTACTATCATTTCCAGCCGGGCTACTATAATCTTCGCTTGTGTTACCACTATCACCGCTTGTGGTACTATCATTTTCAGCTGTCGTACCATTATCTTCGGCTGTGGTACTGCCGGTCGTAGAATCAGCATATTCAGTTGTGGTGGTTCCATTCAAGCATCTGTAATATAAACATTGACCGGTCCAATTAAAGTTATATAAATGTACACATAGAACTTATATTGTAGCTGGTAAAGCTGCAATGATAAATCTGGACTAGGTCACTATGTGGGCATATATAGTGTTGAAATTTGATCGTTTATAGTGTTAGAAATATAATGCTGGAAACTTATGCAGCCAGGTTTGTGGATAGCTAGAAATACTAACATCTCTATACTAACGAGATTGACAACCTAAAGAGGCTATTTTTTAATTGGGTTGAGGAAGACACTAAAATATAAGTGACATGTACGTATAGTGATATATATGGTATATGTATCCCCTTCCAAAGAAATAATTATGCGTTGAGATCGTTACAATTTTTCGTTCACGTATGAGCGAATTGCGTGTACTTAGAACTAGATAGTCAGAAACTGTCCTTTTGACGAAAAATAATATTATGTATTATTGTATACTTAGAACGGAAACCGATACAGAGTTGAGATTTGGAAATTATATAATAAGATGGAAGTAGTGAAGAAAAATTGTATTGTATCCATTAACGTTCTGTGTACTACAACATTAAATAAATGGAGTTTAGATATTATATAGGATGTTGGATAGTTTTAGAAATTGAAATAGGAACTGAATCTTTTGTTCATTATCCTGAAAAATTTCGGAAAGATACCTGGAACGGTGTACTTGGGACAGGAATAAGTAGAATTTCTTACCGGGATATGGTTATAAGGGAACAGAGCATACATTACAGATAGGGACATGGATAATGATGTTCGCGTGACCAATGCATAAACGGGATAGTATAACTTCTTTTTGCCGACTAGATCATGATGAAGTAGTCCAAATTCAAATGTTTAACCGTATCGAACGCAATAAGGTAGTAGGAATTTCATTACATAATTCTCGATCATTTCTTCTTCAGGAGGAATGTTATTAATTTTGAGAAGTCCAATGACGGAACTGGTATGTTTACAATCGGGAAATAACTGGTCGTCTCTTTTGTTGCAACATCCACTAGTTCGTATCTACTGATGGCTCTGTATACAGGTATTCATTCAAAGATAATATTGACCAAAATGGAAGAGATGGCTAAAATTATATATCGCGATGGGATTTTGTGATTTCTTGTGGATTTGTGAAATACATGAAAGTGAAGAAACAAAATCTTTGCAAACTTTGTTTAACTAGATCTAATCAGGAACGTTTTAAATATTTATAAATCCACAAGTATATATATATAATTAATGTTGATGGATTGGAGAGTATTGATTTTTTGAATTAACAAAACAAAATAAATATAAAGTTAATATAAATTAATTAACGCAAAGCTTTTCGACAGTCACATTATTTTCAAGCATAGACAAAAAAAGTAAATATTTTTTGTTGTGATTAACTTTGTTTCTAATTTGTTTCGTTATACATAATTACATACGTGACTCCAGTTGTCCCTAAATAAAAAGGTAGTAATGGTAAATTGAGAATAATAGTAAAGCAATTATTGGATCAGGACGATCGATTTTTCGATAATTGCATAAATCGTCGAAATACCGCCAAAAATTATCGTTACTATGAAAATTGGATTTCGTTCCAACGTCCGATCCAACTCCTGGACTAGCGTCATCATTATCGATGGAGGGGGTCGATGCATCGACTGGTTTCTGTTTATTTTATATTCGTAAGTCATTATACGTTAATGTGTGTATGTGGGTGTCTATACGTGTGTACGTGTTTGTAAATGATATCCACGTAATCATTAAAATGTATTAAAAAATATTCTCACTTATGTATATTTTTAAATAACCGCTACGAATAATAAAAGTGAGTGTAAATAAGTAATATAAATTTAATTAATAAACGTAAAAATAAATAAAATAATTCAAATCAGAATTTTCAAATAAACTAAGCTCACATTTGGTATATTAATAAACCTAACTGTAATATGAGCTATTCGGTATTATTATAAAATTTCAATTGAATAAATTAATGAACACAACGGGGCGATATAACATTTAAATATAATATAAAATAAAAAAAATAAAATATATAGATGAAGAAGTCTCATTAATATGGCGATGAAAACGAGATAAAATTTACGAAATTAGCCTAATTTAATATATATACATATATATATATATATATATATATATATATATATATATATATATATATATATATATATATATATATATATATATATATATATATTTACAATACTATACAACATATGTATAAACCGCTTCAATCACGGGCTATTAATTTTGACATAACACTGGATTAATTAAAAAAAACAACTCAAAAATCTGAAAATATAAAATAATATTTAGATAATTTTTAATGTGTTATATAAATATTCTCATACTTAGAACATTCTTCGATAACGCAACATTCTCTATTTTAAAAAAGACGATTTTTGAGCATTAAAAGTCAACATATCGTATACTGAAAATATGACTTAAAGAATTAATACATTCTTACACATACATACATACATATATACTTGAATTTACCCACAGCTTCATCTGTGTAATTATTTTTTTAAAATACATGTCGCTGTCACTTTCTTTTACTACTCGAAAGCAAAGAATACAGAATGGAGGGGATATATATATATATATATATATATATATACATAATGCACGGTTAGTGAAGGTTGTGTGTTGCACGTTTAGTAGATGTCCCGATTACTGTTTCCTTTTTTTAGACGGCCCTTAAATTTTGAACGTAATAAACATATCGTGTCTCCTACTTTTGAAAACTTTAAATTGTTCTAATTTCTGTGCTACAGAACGAATTCAATAATATAGGTTGTAGGTTGTGCGAATTTCGTCATTATTGCTTTAATTGTTTTTGAGTTAAATCGGTCAGACAGACAGACATACGTACAGACAGAGAGACAGATAAAAATTTAAAAAAAGTGAATTTTCTGTTTATGTGTGTTAAAAATATCCCAATGCAATGATTATAATGAGCATATTCTCAATTCACAGACAGGCACAATTTTATATATTACTGCATCTATATATATATATATAATTTGTTTAGTTCCTGCGACACATAATATTTACACATCATATACGTACATATATATATATATATATATATATATATATATATATATATATATATATATATATATATATATAGATAGATAGATAGATAGATATATAACGCATCAGAAGATGAAATGTTAAAATTTCTAGATAAAATAAAAGTCATAAGTCAAGAAATCGGACTTGAAATAAATAAAACTAAAAGTAAAATTATGATTATGGATGAACAAAATAAAAACAACCATATACAACATATGGGCGATCTACAAGTGGTAGACGAATATATATATATATATATATATATATATATATATATATATATATCTCGGGACGATTATTACCAGCAGAGGAGGATGCACTGAAGAAATTAAAAGGCGGATTGCAATTGCAAAGACAGCAATGTCTAGATTATCTAGAATTTGGAAGAGTCGCCACGTAACTATGCTGACGAAAATACATATAGTGAATACATTAGTGGTGTCAATCTTCCTCTATGCGTCGGAATGTTGGACTCTCAAGAAAAAAGACGTTCGCACCATAGAGGCGTTTGAAATGTGTTGTTGGAGGCGGATGATGAGAATATCATGAACGGCAAAGCGATCTAACATCTCAATATTGCAGGAGCTTGGAAAAAATATACGGTTGAAAGACATGGTACAGCAAAGGATTGTTAGTTATGTAGGACATATTTTCAGGAGTAATGGTCTTGAAAAGCAGATTATACAAAGCAAGATGGAAGGTATCAGGAAACGTGGGAGAACACCGTTAAGATGTAAGTGTATAAGATTGGTCGAAGACAGAGCAAAATGGCGCAGAATTGTTCAGCAGATCGGTTCATAAGACTCATGATGCTCGCATCGAGTGATCGACGAAGAAGAAGATATATAAACATAATATACATTCATAAACACCCTCAAATACATAATATACGTAATATGAATATTTATAAATGACGAATATAATTTAAATCACCATATAACAGCCTAACTCGTGATAGTAAATACGAATTGAAGAATAAGGATTAAAAAAAACATGATCATATCCAAACAAGATTTACACTAATAATAATAATAATGAAGATTATAATAATACTTTCTTATCTATGTTCTTATTCTTATTTAATTACCAACACTGTTTCAAATATAATTTGTTAATTTATAATTGTATATAACTAAAATTAGGTTATGTAATTTTTTTTGTTTTTAAAATATTCTCTCGTATATATGAAATTCTTAAATGCAATGGTGACTAAGTATAAACATCACCACTGCATATTCGTTTACTCGCTTAAATATTCGTCTCCTTGTTAACTTGTTAGTACACATTGCACCTTACTCACATCACTCTAGTTTACAATTTGTAATTTATATAATATAATAAGCACACAACATGTCTTTTGTACACAAGTAACCTAATAAACTTGCCCCACCGGCTTTGTCGGACTGGGGTCAAAAAAAAAAAAAGTGATACAAAGCGTTTTATGGAGTGGGTTTTTTTTTTCAAATTTTTTCCCGCGTTTTATTATATTTGTTTGGCTCTAGTAAATATACTATATTTATAAAATTTATTACATAAAGAATTTTGTTTATTAGCGGTAAGGATATTATAATTCCGGTACGCGTAATTTTTATTCTTTTTGTACTTTTGTACTTTTATTGAATTTATGTCAATAAATAAAATTTCTTCTTCTTCACAAAAAAAAAAAGTGATATTAACGATGAAGATAATTATAATATTTATATATATATTTTAAATGTTTTACATTATTTTCAAACAAAATCCGCTCCTTGCGCAACTTATGCGCATTAGCGGACACTTTGAAATATGATTAATGCGTGTATATTAAGTAATATTAATAATAAAAAATATTAATATCGAATTAGTAGGTAAAATTGTACTATTATAAATAGTAAACAAATCAAATCAAATTTGTTTCAATTTCAATAATCTAATATGGAAGTGGATTTCAAAAAGTAATATTAAAAAGAAGAAATATAAAACGACGACGATAAAAATAAAAAAATAAAAATTAGTAATAAAATAAATAAATCTATTAGCAATTTTTCGAGTAGAAATAAATACAAATAAATACTTATTTAAATTGGAGGTAAATACAAATAATTGTGCGAGTTAGAGGCTAAAAGAGAAATATCGACATTAGATGATCAAATATAAGTAATAATATATAATAATATTAAAATAATAACTACAACAATAATAATAATAAAAATAATAAAAAAGTAATAACGATAATAATGATGATCCTGAGAATAATAATAATGTTTAAAATACTTTAGGTAGTTTTAGTCACATCCTATTATATATAAACTCAGATATCTCTGAAACGGTTTTAATAATTCAGATAAAATTTTGAAAATTGACTGTGTGGAAAATATAAATTTTGAAATTTTGGACCTCGACAACTAGCAAAAAATTTGTGAAATTTCGCTTTTTTTCTTTGCCCTTTTCTCGATACTTACCTAAACATGCATAGAAAATTCGAGGCCGATGTTCTAATGTCATATATTTGGAAATTATCTTTTAATCGCGTATGTGTTGGTAATTAAAATAAATCACGCGTATTTTAAACTATCGCATCTTTTGAAAATATTTTTTAATCTACCAAAGAATTATTTTAAATAAAAACTCGATTGAAAAATTTAAAAAAAAAACAACAAGGTTTACTATTATTTTCGAAATCGAAAATTTTCGATTGCAACTTTGTTTACGTAGTCCGAAAAAGATAAGGCGAATAAGAAGTTTAAGACTGAGTGAGATACACATATTCCAAAAGTAACGATAATATGAAATATATTAAATTATTTTTTATTCCATTATAAAATTACGAATAATTTAAATATAATTAATGCGAATATGACTAATAATTGCAATGCATGTACATATATATACATATACACACACACACACATATATACATATATATATGCAAAAACATAAAGGACATGAAATATACATCTAAAATAATTATAAACGATTAATATAATTTCAATTATTATATAACAGCGTAAATGCTGATAACGAATAAGTAAACAAATCAAATAATAACATGCAATATGATCGTAACACACTAATGATTACAATAATAATAATAATAATAATAATAATAATAATGAATATAATGAAAATAATTATAATAACACCGAGTAATATTAATAAGTAATAATAATAAATAAAATTAGTAAGTAAATTAATAGGTAACAATTATGAATAATAATGAACGAATCAAATTAAATTTATTTCAACTTCAATCTAAAAATACAGAAGATGATTTCAAAAAGTAATGTTGAGAAGAAGAAATATGAAAGGACAATTATAAAGAAAACCAAAAATTAATCTACTAATAATTTTCCAAGTACAAGGAAATAACACTGCGAGTTAGAGGTAAAAAAAAAATCAAAATATAAATAATATATTAATACAAATAATAAAGTCATAATAAGAATGAAAATAATAAAATAAACGTGTTTTTAAAATAATAATATAGATAATTTAATCAATTCTATTGTACATATATATATATATATATATATATATAAACCACAACAAATTACTTCAAAATACATTTTATATAAAAAGATCACAAACTACGGCCACTATCAGATTTATTATGAATAAAAATAACTTGTTTTTTCCACTTTGCTATTTTTGATAATATTATACATCTAAACTCTACATCTTATTTTATTTTTTCAATTTTATATTTTTTTAAAAGTTGTACATATTTTTATATTTTATTTTTTTTATGTACACGTTAAAAATCACCGCATTTCACACTATTTTAATTTTATATATATATATATATATATATTTACATATATATATATATATATATATATATACTTGGAATTCTCAAAGATGTAACGATTCGGATGAAAATTTGCGTATATAAGTAACGTATTATGTAATTGAAAATGATCTATACAGAAATTACAAAATTTAAGAATCAACAACCAGTACACTTCGCATAAAATTTTGAAAATTTCTCTTTTTTTTTATCGTTAGTTTCTCGATAACTAAATGTACGGTGAAAATTTCAAATCGATCGTATTATTAACCGTTCTAATTTTAGGAATTTTCACGTTAATAAATAAAATAAAAATATACCTCGTATATTCGATTTAAAGAAACGGATATTTCGGAAATACTGTTTAATCTACGTACGGATTGTTTTAAGGAAAGCATCCGATCGAAAAGTTATAAAATTCATTTAAAAAAAAATTATCCAAATTTATTGTTTGTCCGGATTGACAATAATTTTTTGATTTTTTACATTAGTCCGAAAAAAATAACGCGAAGTGGACCGGGTCAGATCGGAAAATGTATATCTAATCGGTACGCGATTCGTATGTAAAAATATTTTTTCCGAAAAAACACGATTTTACAGATGATAAATAAATACCGACTAAATAATAATATAAAATATAAATAAATAAAATATTTACTTTCGAACACCGAGTACTATGTAACAAGGACCTTTTGGTTTTGCGTGTACGTCATTGAAGAAATAAGTTAAAGCGATAATCGCCAACGACAATACGAAGATAATTTTCATGATTTGCAAAAATAGGAACCCAGGTAGGAAATGACTTTGCAACTGGCTAATCTGCTCGGTAATACTTTCACCGCGTTCGGTTACTCTATTTTTAAATCAAAATTTTCGTTTTTATTTTCTCTTTTTTTTTTTATCACCATATTTTCCTAAAACTAGGGTAATGATATTTATCGATGTCCGTTTCTCCTCGTGCTTATCATTAACCCGTTTTAGCTCAACTTTATGATAAAAGCTTTTTGGAAAAGCATTTAACGGTTAATTATAATTTACGTTTTCAAACGTGTCTTGAAAAAAACCAATCGAAATAATTGCGGATGATATTTCATTTTTCGAATGACCCACACGATGTTAAAATCAAGAGAGAAACAGTGTTTTGTTATTATTATTATTGATTATGATTATTTTTATTAATATATTATTAATACATTAGTTTTATTAATTCGTATTAATTATTATTTTTATTAATATATTATTAAAAGATTATTTTTATTAGTTAGTATTATTTATTATTTTTATTAATTATCGATATTTTTATTAATTCAAATCAAATCAGATTAAATCAAATTTTTTTGGTATTAATTTAAAATAAGTACAGTGAAATTAAATTTTTAGAAAACCGGCTATGCGCATGAATGCGAGAGTACCGGATAGAAGAAAATAATTTAAACAGCTTATAACAAAAGGCAAAATATATACGCGTGCGAATTCAGAGGTAACAAGTGTGACTAGTTTAAATCATATAGAACATATGTTACAAAGATTAATGTTTAGGCTAAGTGATGAAACAATCCTACAGATAAGTGTGCCACAAGTTGTCCATCCTTACTACGCTAGTTCGAAATAATGTGGATAAAATTTTTCTTTATCTTTGAAATAATAAATTGGTACTCGATGTAAAAAAAAAAACACAAAAACCGAAATATATTTTATATACATTCTTCTTCTTCATAATCCCAACCGATCTCGATTATGGGTAGCCATCCAGCGAAGCCTCAACCGTGTAATGATAATGTCCTCTATAATATGCGGAGTGTACCAAACGTTCTGTGTTTTTCCCTGACCATTTTTTAATATCGCAAAACCAGGTACGTCTTTTCCGTCCAACTTTCCTTTTATCTTCTATTGTTCTCATTAGTTTGTAACATGGAATATTTTCTCCCACGAATCAAGTGTCCGAAATATTTTAGTTTTCGAATTTTGATCAACTTAATTCATGATTCTTCGTAGTATCTCTTCGTTGGTCTTCTTAGCAGTCTGTAGTATTTTCAAAATTCGTCTGTAACATCATAATTCAAAAGTTTGCATTCGACTCGTGTTGGTTTTCTTCAAAGTCTCACAGGCGTACAAATAAAATAGACCACATATAACACTTTAGAATTCGAACCCTTAACTCCAAATCAAGATCATATCCTGTTAAGATTTTCTTTATCTTATTGAATGCATTTATATACATACCAGTTACTAAAAACTCGTGGAGCAATTTGGATATAATTGTTGAAATATAAATTGGAAAGAGTCTCTATGAAATAAAATATGTTCAGACGACGCTAGACGGTCATCTATCGTGGAATAATCACACAACTCGGAGTGCATTGAAGCTTAAAAATCTGAGACAATATTCCTCTGCAACACATTTGGTACGTTCGTACCTGACATTATATTAACCAATATTATCTTACGATTGAATTGGGCAAGTGCTGCCGAGTATCATATAAATCAGGTAAGAATATTTGCGTTCTAAACAGTGCAAAATTATTTTTAACATTACTGCGTGATTGATGAGAAAATGCTAAGTGTGAGGAATTGTATAAAATTGATTTTGTATTTAAAAACGGAGATAATTTTTCAGTTTGAGACGGTTACCGCTGGTTTAACCACATCGGCGGCAATCGAAAAAGGTAAAATTCCACGTTTTATCAAATATCACACACGTATTCAGGCGTGTTACACGGGTGTAGTTTTTTATAACGCTTTGCCGAAGACAGTGAAATTTAATTTAAACAATTTTAAGCGACGTCTTAAGCAAATTATTAAGTTCATGTTGGGTAGATAAGCTATTAATTTACTGCAGTTTCTTAAACTTGATATTAAAATCGAAAGAACTAAAGATTTTACTTAAAAACCTTAAAAATGAATCCTTCGAACGCTGCCTACAAGAACTTTCACCCACAGAAGCGACAAATTACAACCTCTGAAAAGCGGTTAATAGCAGAAACAAACCTATACAACCTCTTCCTCCAATTCGTAAATCCGATGGTAGATGGGCTAGAACTGACAAAGAAAAAGTTGAAGTATTTGCCAAATATTTCTGCGATGTCTTTAAACCAAATTTACAGACTAATGATGCAACTGACATTCTTGAATTTTTAAATGTGCCATTGCAATTAAGTCCTCCGATTTCGCCAACGTTTCCCAGTGAAATTAAGTATATAATTGATAAATTTAACAAAAAAAAGAGTCCGGGATTTGATTTAATTACTAATAAACTGTTATCAAAACTACCCAGAAAAGCTATTACTTACAAATATTTTTAATGCTGTTTTTCGACTTCAGTATTTTCCTTTGTCCTGGAAATTGGCGCAAATAGTGGTTGTACCAAAACCAGGTAAGGCACCGGACGAGGTTTCATCCTATAGACCCATTTCCTTACTTCCTATCCTTTCAAAACTCCTTGAAAAAGTAATATTGAAGCGGTTGAACCCCATTTTAGAATTGGAACATGTTGTTCCTCAGCACCAATTTGGTTTCAGAAAAAGACATGCGACCATTGAACAAGTACACCGAATTGTGCATACTATCCAAGAAAGCCTTGAAACTAAACAAGTATGCACGGGTGTGTTCTTGGATGTCAAGCAAGCCTTTGACAAGGTATGGCATCATGGTCTGCTGTATAAATTGAAAAAAATATTACCGCATCCTTTCTATTTCCTTCTAAAATCCTACCTTGAATATCGCACATGCCAGGTTAAAATCCAAAATCAATTGTCTGATATCTATCCTGTATCTGCTGGCGTGCCTCAAGGAAGTGTTTTGGGTCCGGTGCTTTACTTAATTTATTCTGCTGATTTTCCAGTTGATAATAACGTGATAACGGCTACGTTTGCTGACGATACAGCGTTGTTAGCTGTTGGTAAAGACAATAGTGAAACTACTAATAAGCTTCAAAAAACCCCTGTTAAATGTTGAAAACTGGCTGAGACGTTGGCGTATCAGGGTAAACGAAAGCAAGTGCACACAGGTTGATTTCACATTGCGAAATTTTATGTACCAACCATTAAAAATGAATGGGGTAATTATTAGCCAAGAAAAAGATGTCAAATATTTAGGCATGTATTTAGATAGTAAACTGACATGGCACAAGCATGTTAATCAAAAAAGAAAACAGTTAGATTTAAAACTGCATGGATTAAATTGGCTTCTTGGCAGGTACTCAAGTTTATCACTGGAAAATAAACTTCTGGTCTATAAAATAGTCTTAAAGCCTATTTGGACATATGGTTTAATGTTGTGGGGTTGCGCAAAAGATGTACATGTAAATATAATTCAGCGATTTCAGAACAAGGCCATAAGACTCATTGTTTCCCCACCTTGGTACGTATCGAACCATACATTGCATCGATACTTAAACATCCCATATGTAAAAGATGAGGTTAAACGTGCTGTTGATCGATATGTAAGTCGTTTGGAGACACACACAAACGTACTGGCGATCAGTCTACTTGACACTAGTCTAGATGTTCGCAGGTTAAAACGTAGACGACCGTTTGATCTAGCCTAATTTCTCAGTGGGGTCCATCATTGGATGCTAACCCCTAACATGTTATTTCGCGTTTCACTCCAATTGCTGGATGGCTGCCTGGCCAGTTGTAATTAAAAATATATTTATAAAAAAAAAAAAAAACAAGAAAACGGATATATGGTAAGCATGTGACGTGGTCATACATTATAAAATAACGCAAAATTATAAATTTTATAAAGATGTTTATTACGCAATGCCGCTTCTTAGTTGAGCTGTACGTAATTTTCGATGTATTTATATAAATATTTTACTTATTGAGTCTTTTTACGTTAATCAGAAAATAAATAAGTTTGTTAGCATTAAAATTTAGTGTCCCATATAATGGACATTTTTATTGGAAGGGTTAAATTGCTAGTTCGTAAGATTCACGGGTAGATAAACACGTTCGCTCGTGTACGAATGAAGTGTGTTTACTCTTCTTGGTGCATATATATACTATTATTATTTTTCGTGTTTTTTTTTATTTTATGTATATATCTATGTTTGTGTATCTATTATTAGCTAAATTGGTTTCCGTATTTTTAGGTCAAGTTTATTTATTAGCGCGTTGCAGAGATTTTTAATTTTATTTGTACAGAATACGGTGAAATAATTTGTTAAGATGAATTTTTCGATTTTTATTTATAAACTTCGTTTATAGCACCATGTTTGTAATTGTAATTTTAACTTCGTAATAACATTAACATTTCTTAAGTGTAGTTATTAATTTTTGCACGTGCATATTTATTTACGAATTAGATAACTTTTTATTTTGGATTTTTAGTTAAGTTTATTTATTCGCGCATTATATGAATTTTAGGGAACATGATAACATAATTTGTTACATTTTACCACTTTCGTTTTATATTCGTTTTTAGTAATCATATAAAATGTTGTAATTTTAACTTGTAAATTATATTTTACTAGAAGAGGTTCATTACATCTGCCTGAAGTAAATATTAGTTGCCTGCTAATCTCATAGTGAAAAGAATTTCGTAATTTAGGCGTAGTTCTTCATAAAAAAGATTAACATTTAATGAACATATTAAATATGCGATAGACAAATCCCACGAAGCGATGTACTTTTTCCGGTATTTAACAGAAAATCAGGTCTTGCCAGTTTAGATCAAAAATTACCGTACACAACTGTTATTCGTCCACGATAAACTTACTCTTGTCTCGTACGATATGCTATCTCTAATAGTACGCGTGAAAATCTTCTGATAGTCCAAAATTATTGTTGTGGAATTATATTAAACGCCACCCGTTATACAAAAATCCCATATTTACACGAGCAAACTAAGCTACCGTTTATCGATTCGTAACCAGCTGGGTAGATTTATTAAATCATACCAATGAACCTCGTAGATTAAACTATCGCATACCCCTAGATCTTCCCCACCGGTTTGAATGATTAGAGAGGTAGTTCGAAGTGTTGTTGAATGACATCTCACATCCTGTCATAACTCACATCTCAGTTGTTTATTGGGTACATCAGCCAGATTGCAATTTATATATACAATCAAAGCCGCTTTTAAGGGACGCCGTTTATAAGGGACAATCAGTAAAATCCTGAAACAAACGTATGAAATGAAGGTTGTTTTAGTTCGCTTTAATGGTACAACGCGTCGGTTATAAGGGACAAAGATTAATAGACTTTCAAGGCAATAAATAGTGAGACGGGTGATATGACACTTCCAGTCGTAAAATGAAAATGTTTACATAAACAAAAATTGAATAAAAATGACTAAAATATTTTAGTCATTTTTACAATTCGTTTTTTGTTTACGTGAACATTTTTGTTTTTTCTTCTGTTTGAGATGTCCTTGTGTTGGCATTCTCTCATTGACGCTATACTGTTTTTTGCTCTGTTCATTTATTAATTATGCTCTCTCGGATAGCTCATTATGTTTTTAGTTTAGTTCTGCAAAAACTATAGTGCATCGTGCGGTTTTATTTTTTTTCCCTTACGAAAATTTTCTTTTCTTTTTTTAGTTCTGGTGAATTTGGTACAGGCAAGTACGTTGTGTGTAGTGATAGTTTTAGTTGGCTTCTAGATATACAAAACCGTCCACTCAGTTTTAATTCCTGCCTCTTGATATTGGATATATCAGATAAATGTCTCTAAAAAGTATACGACTAGGCGGTGTTTTAGAAGTTTGTTGGATTCCTCTTCATTCCAAACTTAATGCAGCGGCGGATGTTGCTGCTAAACAGGCTTCCTCGTCAGGTATTCCACTTTCATTTATTCCATCATCAGATCTACGCTCTAAAACTCGGATAAACTTTCACAATTCTTGATGTGAATATTGGAAATACTCAGAAAGTAGATAAGTATTTTAGTATTATTCAGCCACATCTTCCGATATTTCTGTGGTATGCTCGTATCCATATATTTATACTTATCTCAACTTCACAGATTTGTTTCCATCATTTGTAAGTTACGTATGGGTTATTCCCGTATCGAATAAGATAATCAGGGACACTCTACTAGTCTCATATTTCCATAAATTTCCTGGAAGATATAAATCACCTTCTTTTTAATTGTCCACAATTTGATTATAAAGGTTTTATATTTCTTTGTTATTTGTTTTACGTTTATTCGGACCCATCTTCTCTATCAGTCGCGCATCATCGATAGTGCGAGTATTATCCGCTGTAATTACACCGAGGTTTCGTTAATATGTAGGTAATCAATTCAACCAGAGCAAAGAAAAACCCTAGTTTTTCAACGCTTCAGATGTAGTTCTCCAATTACTGATAAACTCAGATTTAAATTGACTTCATTGATATGTAAGGGTCCTTTAAAAAGGAATTCAGATACATTTTAAATTGGAAACCTTAATTCTATACCTACAATCTATCTAATATTCGACGTCCACTTTCGTTCTTTTCTATGTACAGAATATTTATTACTTACGAAGGCTTAGTTTGCTCAAGTGCAGTTTAGCGGATCACAAAACTTCATACTATGTCGCATCTATCGAAAACGTAGAAAGCCTAAATTCTGGGTGAGCGAAGTGTACCCACAACGCTTGATAAGTATATCAGTACGCGCCTAAATCTTCTAAATCCTAAAACAGGAAATTACTCGACATCTAGAAAATTAGTGTAGTAGCATTTTATCATTTCAGGTCAGTTATCATGCATAAGTGGCCTAATCATTTGTTACTTTATACGTGCGGCAATCTATAAACCTCAACTGGTAATCACCAAATCATATCGTTTACCGAGTTTCCCCACTCTGTTTATAACAGAAGGATATACAATTCTTAAAGTTGTGCAATTTGCACGAGTCAATATTACACATGAAAATGTACTTATTCTATCTGATTCCTTAAGTGTGCTGAATGTCATCCAAAATCCCAATCGTACATTCAAAACTAGTATAGTTATTCTGGCAATAATAGAAAATATAATGTAGAATGTCCATGTGAAATTTAGATGGATCCCAGCTCACATCGGGATCAAAGATAATGAAATTTGTGATCAGGCAGCCAAAATGGGGGCCTCCATTCCCTCCACATGTTTAGCCGCGTCTGCAAAGGCGGAACTGTTTCATCGCTGGAGCTCCATGTTTTGTGCTACTCGGAACAATTTCTATAAACAAATTCAAGCAAGTTTACCCAAACAATCTCTCTTTTTAATTAAGCCTCGGCTAATTTTTTTTTCATTTTAATTCGTATTAGGTTAGGGCATAATTTGCTGCCCAGCCATCTCCACCGGGTAGGGCTGGTTAGTTCCAGTACTTGTCAGTCCCCGTTGGACTGTGGTTCGACAGTAGACATTAATCATGTAATTTTTTCATGCAATCTATATAGTGCACACAGAGAAACCTTAATCAACATATTACTACAGTTAGCTATCTTCCCTCCATACTCCATTGCATACCTCCTATGCTTAAATAATCCTTCTGTGTTAATAGCACTGGCCTCTTATATATATAAAGCGAATATTATTTTGTAATTTTTACATTCATGTACAGCGTATTATCATTGTAAGTCTTAGTTTAGTAATTTACCTCTCTATTTTATAACTCATTTGTTAGCGTTAGCGTTTAGTTTATTTTAATTTGTATGTACAATGAGTAGTAATGGCTTTATAAACTAAACTCAATTTGTGTGACAATAAAGAATATATATATATATATATATATATATATATATATATCAAACGCTTAAATGACAAACGTCTTCCTCGGTTACAGTCTAAACATAGCACTTCAGCACCAAAAATATTCGAGAAAATGAAAAATGAAACCGATTAAATTCATTCTCCGGCAGTAACTTACAATCGGTTGAAGAAATTCTCACCACTGAGAAAAAACTTAAAATCAAAATCACAAGTTCTAACCGGTCACAGTCACTAACTCACAGTCTCGTTGCTCAATATGTATAAAGTATCTCGTATAGTATTTGAATTTACAATCGTAATATATAAAAGCACTTTTCTGACCGAAGAGTGTATTAATATGTTGGTGTTTTTTAATTACGCTACTTTTTGCTACCACTAACCAATAGCAATGGGAGTGTTGTCATGCTTGAAGTGACTATCCATCGATGACATATCAAACTAAATTACACTAATTGGATTTCATTATTAATTAATGTTATTATTACTTTTTAATATTTTAAGGTTCCTTACTATTTAAATAAACAAACGTTACATCGAGATTTTTCTATAGATTTTGTGGCTGATGTTATCAGGGAGTTCATGCTGAAAACACGCAGAAGAACAAACATTCGAAAAATCTTCCTAGAAAATTGTTAGATACTATCGATGATATTAAGATTAGAAACAGCACGACCTAGTTTAAGGCCAGGATAATCGGGGAGGTATCATGGGTACTTCTGTCTTCGTGTTTAATCTTATTCAAAATAATGCTATATACCCTTTATGGATAACTCGTATTATAAAAAAATTATACTTATTATTTTAATTAATTTCTTAAAATTTCGCACGTATACATCCAGATTATTGTTAATTTCCTCTTACTATTATTATTAATTAATAATTTCCCAAGTGGCTGAGTCAGTATTTTGTATTTTTACTAGGTTTTGTTTGATAGACTCGCAAATCCTAAATAAAAGTTATGTAACGAATCAAGCGAAAAACGAATTCTTGTAAATCATTGCATTTTAATATTTTCCATTTATAAATAAATCAAATGTATACGGAAAATTGTTAAATTGTTTCGCGGATTAATTTTCAGTCGTCAAATCGGGTGGCGGCGTAGTGGTGGTAACATTTTGATCGGTTCCATTTGTGCATCTGTAATATAACAAATTGTCCGGTTCAATTAATATTGCATACAATTACATAAGTCACACTAACCAGTAATATGCATTAGTGCTAACTAGTTTTTTTATCTTATTTCGACGCCAATAGTTCGTGTCGTTCTAAAAATTGGTCGCGAAAAATGTCCATTAATTTATGTAACATTTTCTGCGATTACAAAATCTATTAATATACATTTTAAAAGACTTAATACTTGTGAATGCGTCATATTTTTTATCACGCTACATAGAAAAATATAAAGACATAATCGATGTATCTGCAGTTGCATAGAATGATTACAGTAAAACGTTAGGTACAGTCACACGGAATATCTAATAGAAGATACGGTATTCGATTGTGGTGCAAGTATTTCAAAAATTTCGGTTTGAAAAAATATATTTATATACACCGAAAGGAATAGAATAAACGAAAATGTAGGTATTCGCAATCGACGCGACCGAAGTCAAAGGTGAAGATTTTTGCTTGCGTGGCTGATTCGGTTAAAGTTCATACTAAAAACATGCCGAAGAATTCAAACTATAGCATTTTTAACCGTGTTGAAATATCTCGTAGAAGTGCATAAGCCTTCCTCCCAGTAATAGCATTGGCAGGACTTAGCTTAGGGAGGTATCATCTCTTCATGTTTAATCTCATTCAAAAGCATTGCTAAATGCTTTTAATAGATAATTCGCATTATAACAAAAATTACGATTACCGACTTACAATTACTTATTATTTCAATTAGTCTGTTATTGTTTTTTAATTTCGCTCGTATACATACCGTTTCAACTGAAACAGATTATTGTTACTTTATTCTTTACTCGGTTTTAAATTCCTGGAGAAAATTATGTAACGAATAAAACATGAAATAAATTTTTATTTTGTAAATCATAATAATTATATACCCATTTCGAAATGTTTTTCGTTTACTATTAAATGAAAGTAAATGTGTACCAGAAAAAGTGTTAAATTGTTTCGCGGATTAATGTACAATCGTGAAATCAGCAGGCGGCGTACCAGTGGTACGATTATATACGGTTGTGGCAACATTATTTTCAGCTGCGGTACTATTCGGTTACAACACCAGTATTTTCGGTTGTGGTGCTTCCATTCAAGCATCTGTAATACGAATATTTCAATTAAAGTTATATAAACGTACATAGGTTAGAAATTATATTATAGCTTGTAACGATGCGATGATAAAACTAGTGAGCTCTCTAGTTTACTAAGTGTGCCCGTATAGTGTTGAAATTTGATCGTTGAATAGTGTTAGACATATAATGCTGTTATGTAGCCAGTTTTTATACTAACGTCTCTATACTAAACGAGATCGACAATCCGAAGAGGATAAATTTTTTAATTGGACTCAGGAAGACGCAGAATTTTAATTTGTACAATACGGATATGTACCTTTTCCAAGAAATAAATATGCGTTACAATCGTTAAAATTTCTGATTCACATGTGAGTGAATTGAGTGTGTATTTTGAACTAAATAGTCATAAACTACCCTTATGACGAAAAATTATATTATGTATTATTATATACTTAGAACAGAAACCGATACAGAGTTGAGATTTTGGAAATTATATAATAAGATGGTAATAGTGAAGAAAAATTGTATTGTATCCATTAACGTGCTGTGTACTACAACATTAAGTAAATGGAGTTTAGATATTATGTAGGATGTTGGATAGTTTTAGAAATTGAAATAGGAGCTGAACCTTCTGTTCATTATCCTCAAAGATTTCGGAAAGAGAGCTGGAAAGGTGTACTTGAGATAGGAATGTGTAGAATTTGTTGAAATCTACCGGAAGATGGTTATAAGGGAATATAGCGTACATTACAGATAGGGACGTGAATAACGATGTTCGCGTGACCAATGCATAAACGGGGTAGTATAACTTCTTCTTGCCGACTAGATCATGATGAAGTAGTCCAAATTCCAATGTTTGACCGTATCGAACGCAATAAGGTAGTAGGAAATTCATTACATAATTCTCGATCATTTATTCTTCAGCAGGAATGTTATTAATTTTGAGAAGTCCGATGAGGGGACCGGTATGTTTACAATCGGGAAATAACTGGTCGCCTCTAACATCCACTAGTTCGTATCTACTGATGGCTCTGTATACAGGTATTCATTCAAAGGTAATATTGACCAAAATAGAAGAGATGGCTGAAATTATATATCGCGATGGGATTCTGCGATTTCTTGTGGATTTTTGTGAAAAACAGTAGAGTGAAAAAACATAATCTGTGCAAATTAGTGAGTCTTTGTTTAACTTTGTAAGATCGACAACAAGTTTTACAGCATTTATGCAGATAAAACTGAAAAGCCATTTGGTAGCGAGTAACTTATTATATCAGATTCGTTTAAGAGTATTGCACATCTGGTCATATTTGATTTGGAGCCGTCTGTGAATATTAGTAACCGGTTCGTGCAATTCGACAGGAAATCTTGGAATGAACTTTAGTAAAGCAAAAAGATTGAAGCATTTGTAGTAATCGGATGGGTAAAGTTGGGAAATGTATATCGTATGTTACGAACTATCGACTACCCGCACGTCATCGTGAAATTCTGATTAATTCGTCTAGTCTATTTTTTTTTCACTAGTTCGTTCATGTTGACCGCATCAGTAACGTTTCTGCTACACGAGGAAAGAACTTGAAAATAATCAAATTTGGAAATATGTTTTAATATCTCTTGTAGTTGTTAAAAATTTTGTTAATCGAAGTACTTTAGCATGTACGTTTCGCTATTACGGAGTCATAACGTTATTTACGTAATAATGAAATTTAATAAAAGAAAAATTAACAAATTTATTAAAAGTTTATAAAATAAGTAGATCTAATCGGGAACGTTTTAAATATTCATTAATATTTTCTAGTCTAAAGGAAAAAATTGTATATATAATTCAATGGAGCACGACATATATTGTCAAATGAAAAGTCTGTACATAATGTACTGTAATCTGTGAAATCCACTTCAATAACTTCACACCTGATGTCTAATTTTATCGCACCGCTATGTAACCCGCGGAATCTAAACACGATTTATATGAACCTCGATAATAAGTAGCCTGATTTATAATAGATGAAAATCCAAACGAGTACATCAAATCAAGTTGTTTACTTCCTTCGCACTGATCCAAAATATCAATATTTATATCAGCTGTAAGAACTAATAGTTCATATCGTCTGAGTACTTTATCAATTCCTCCAGATCCACCAAAAAATCTGAATAAATCCTCCCAAAGTAATATACTTGTTATTTTGTAGTTTTATTTGTACTTGCACAGAATTTCCTAAAACCGTTGAAAATTCCTTACTAGAATATTGAACGTCTTTTTTTACACAAATAAAAACATCACCCGATCGTTCATTATTCTTACATTGCGTTTGAATAGTGAAGCCTGGGAGACATTACTGACTAATTTCGTATTCATAGATCCATATCTGCTTTAAAATAATAATATCATACGTGATAGATGGTTGCTGTAAAAATGTTAGAAAGTCGTCGTAATGCCTACGCAAGCTTCTCACGTTTAAAATTAGTCCTCTTAATGTTTTTAAATTCATTTTTCTGTGTAATTGTATGTAAGAGTAAGGTTATACCTAATCATCAGTTTGACTTTCGACCCCCATTCTACTACTCAACAATGCCACAGATTGGTCGATGCCGAGTCAACAGTGTTTGAAAGGAAACGTTCAGCGGTTTTCCTGGATGTGGAACAAGCTTTCGATCGTGTTTGGCATTCAGGATTAAAATTTAAATTAAAGCAACTACTTCCACCAGATCATTATCTATTGGTTGTGTCATATCTAACAAATAGATTCTTTACTATTAAAATCAACGAGTTCGTCTCCGAAGAAAGGAAAATACTTCTGTTCCCCAGGGTAGCCTGTTAGGAATAATTCTATATTCAATATACACGGCAGACATACCTGTCTCTAATCAGACAATTCTGGATACATTTGCAAACGATATAGCGATAATGGCCTGTAATGAAAATCCAGAATTTGTAAATAAAGCAATTCAGGGGCATATAGATAAAATACTAAAGTAGGCCAATAATTGCAGTTCAATAATAAAAAAAAATGTCAACATATAACTTTTATCAACAGACCTATTACCACTACGAAGCTAATAATAAATAATTTTGAAATACCACAAGTCACGTCGGTAAAATATTTGGGACATGGATCGCAGACTTAACTGGCGTACTCATGTTGAGCAAATTGCTAAACGAATTACGTGCCAATATGCTTTCCCCGTTAAGAGGAAGAAGATCCACTTTAAGTATAGATCTTAAAAGGCGGATATACCTCACGATTATAGCTCAAATTTGGAAATACGGGATAGAGCTATACGGCAATGCTAAAGCAAGTCATCTAGCACTAAACAAAGAAAGCAATCAAAAATTCTTCGTACGATGGTCGCGGCTCCTAGATATGTCTCGAACCACACACTCTTCACAATGATCTTGATATTCAGTTTGTTAAAGGTGCATGTGCAACAATACCTCAGATTCTTTAACAAACTACGCCTAAGCGATAATCTGAATATACTTCGGATGTTCAGATACACGCTGTCGGGCAATTCTAGAAGAAGACTAAAAAGAAGATTGTGCTGGGGCGCTCTTCCTACAACCAGTATACATCATCCGCCAAGATAAACGTACTGCGTCTAACGATGTCAAGATGTCAAGCATGCGTCGACCATCATCTAGCCCACGTTCTTCCTCTGTTTCCAGATGGCTTTCATCCTTTTGCTATTTTCTTCCTTCTACAAAGTGCCAGTTCTTCCCTTCTGTTTTTTCACGACTTGAATAATTTCTTCCTTAATGTTAGTCGATGATTTATGTCTCCAGGCATAATTTTCTGTTCTTCCATGTCCCTTTTTGTCTACGTGAACCGTTTGCCGTTTATTTGTAGGTTTCGCATATAATTAAATAATCTTTCGGTGAACTTGTTTGGAACCATCCTTTGCAAATGCCCATAGTTTTCCACATGGTTGTACAGCTCTTGATTATATAAATTTTTATATTTTTCACCATGTTTCGTCGGCCCCAGTATTGTTCTCATAATCCTTCTTTCCGCAATTTCTTTTTTATTCAGTGTTAAACACTCTGCTGCATATAATGCCTCTGGTCTGACAACAGTTTTGTAATGTTTTAGCTTGGCATTTCTTGATAAATATTTCTTTTTATACATCACTTTTGTTAAATAAAAGGCAGATCAATCCTGTGTTTAATTTCTTCTTTTTCTGATTCTCCTTGGTCGATTAACTCCCCTAAATACTTGAATTTATTAACTCTTTTTACTGGACCAAAATCAGTTTTAATTTTATTAGGCGCGGATGCTATATTAGTCAAAAATTTACTTTTTTCAAACGAAATTTGTAGTCCAGCCTTCTCCGCTTGTTCTTTTAATAATTCGTTTTGTCGCTTTGTTACTTCCATGGATTCGGCTACAATTGCCAAATCATCCGCAAAAGCTAAACGATCTATTGGTAAGTTATTCTACCTGTATCCTAGTCTAATGTTCCTTGTGACATTTTCTACATTCATTCCCTTATAATTTTTTCCAGTATACAGTTGAAAAGTAACGGAGGCCGATATCATCATTGGTATATCAGCCTGTAGGCTGGTTCTTTCCATGCACCAACATCCTCCATGTAAGCCGGGCAGCTGGTTTTCTTTTTATCTCAGCATATGTCGATGTATTGGCGTCTTCCAGTATGGTATCTACCAGGGTTATTCTTGGTCACCCACGTGATTGATCCTCGTCTGTGCAATCTTCTTCAGTATGTTTCTTTGTTCATCAATCGTGTCTATTACCGAGTTATTGCCGACTTTGTCAGTGCATTTATTTTTAAGTAACTTTCTCTAGCACCACAACTCGAATGCCTGTACTTTATTTTTGTCTTTCCGCTTCCGCGACCAAGTTTCTGCTCCGTATAAAGTTACTGGCCATACCAGCGTTTTCACTCGCCTCTTCCGCATTGACAATAACATTTTTTTCTGGGTTAACAACGAATAATTATCCATGAATGCTTGTTTGACCAATGCGATACAGCAGTTAATCTCTTGCGTGCAGTCCATGTTAGATGATACTATTTGGCCAAGTATATGAACGTTCTTACTCGTTTGATTACTTCATCTTCTATTTTTACGTGAATATTTCGGATATCTTTACCAATTACCATAACCTTAGTCTTCTTTTTATTGATCTTCATGCCATATTTTAACATGAGCAAATTTGGTTTATGTGTAGCGTTTTGGTGTTCTTGATCATCAGCAAACTTGATTTCCTGTATACGCTTACCACCTACTTTAATCCCTCGCTTGAGTTCATTGAAGGTTTCTCTACTAATCAAATCTCCGAACACGTTAAATAGTCCCGGTGAAAGGAAGCACCCTTGTCTAACTACATTCTTTATGTTCACGTCTTCAGTTTTATTATCATTGAATTTTATCCTCACGCTCTGTTTGTTGTAGAGATTGTAGGTTGCTGTAATTAGATTCCTCAGGCATCCTATTCTATTTAGCAAAAGAAAAAGAACTTGCCACGGTACTTTGTCGAAGACATTTTCCATGTAAATAAAAGCCACATATAAACATCTTTCATGATTAATCATACGCTCTCCTATTATACGGAGCATCTCAATTGCATCTCGAGTCGACTGTCCTTTTCTAAATCTGAATTCTGTTTCTTTCACACATTGAAACGTTTTTTAATTATTTTAAGTGTTATTTTAGATGCGTGCGGTATTAAACAAATAGTTCTAAAATCACTACAGTGTCGTGCTGCTCTTGTTTTTGGTATTGGCACCATAATTGACTGACAATACTATTCGGGTCATACGTCCTCCTTTATTATATTTTGGTTTATATTAAGTAAAACATGGCTTTCCACAATTCTGAATGTTATCTACTCCTGCCGCCTTGTTGTTGGGAAGTTGCTGTATTGCCATGGCTGGAAAAAATCCTTAAACCATAGATTCCTATCGAACTATTTCTCTGACGTCAGTGCTAGGCAAAGTATTTCAAAAACTTATAGTATGTCGCCGAATGTAGGAGTTAGAACATCAACAACTAATAAACAGTAAACAATGCGTATTTCGTCCAGGTCGCTCAACAATTGATCAAGCTGTCTACCTCCACAATGAAATATCAAATTCGATAGTTAATAATAATCATCACTTATTAGCGCTTTTCTTAGATATATTCAAGGCTTTCGATACGACCTAGAGACACAAGATTCTGACCTCGCTCTACAACTGGAATTTTCGAGGTAGACTGCCAATGGTCATTAGCAGTTTCCTCAAAGGCCGAACATTCCAAGTTCGTCTTGGTAACACATTATCCACTCCGCGAACACTACAGAATGGTGTTCACTAAGGTGCTATCCTTAGTCTAATCCTATTTAATATTGCCACAAATGATATCTTAACCGAGATAGTACCACCAATAAGAGCATCATTATTTGCAGATGACTTGGTTATCTTCCTACCATGTAGTAATGTACCACTTGGATCAGTAACACTGCAACTCTGCTTAAATAAACTTCTAAAATGGACGTAGGTATTCAGATTTCAGTTCTCGGCTGAAAAATCCACAGCCATACACTTCTGTAGAAAACGCTCTTGTACTCATAATATAGTTCTTTACTTAAATAACAAAATAATTCAATCTCCTACTATAGTGAAGTATCGTGGGCCTAACTTTTGATCAGAAGTTGACATGGAAGCCTCACATACATATGCTAAAAAAAAAAAAATATGCTAAACTTAAACTTATTACGAAAGTTAGCTTATACACAATCGGGAGCGGACACGAGATCATTTATTACAATATACAAAACAGTAATTTGCCCAAAAATTGAATACATGGAAATGCAAAAGGATCTATTTTACAATCATTAGAAAGTGTTAATCACTCTGCCCTGAGAATATGTTCAGTTGCTTTTCGAACGACTCCCTCCGCTAGCCTACTAAACATACTCGGCGAAACATCATTCAAATTCGCCGTTCCAAACTTAATTTTTACACACATATAAGAAGTAGTCTAAATTTGTCTGAATCAATCCATCGATCTGCGATGTGGTAAATCCAGAAACAGTCGTTGGACACAAGCAATATCAGTACTCAAAGACATCGAAGTAGAAGTTTCTCTTCTTTATCAGAACTATATGTCTGCATTGCCGCCGTGGATCTCACTGAATATGGAAGTAAATCTTTCGTTACTCCAAACAGATCTTCGCAACAATCCTTCTAGTATAATAGATCAATACAACGACCACCAATTGCTTTTCACAGATGGTTCAAAGTCAAATTCTGGTGTAGGATGCGCAGTAGCATTCTCAAACGAAATAATAATCAGATTTCTACTACCTTCACATTTTTCAGTCCTCTCGGCTGAACTTTATGCTATAAAACTAGCTGTAATTTATATATAAGATTCTGTTGGTAGAAATTCTAAACAGTCTGCATTGCCACCGACTCTCTTTCAGCAATCACCAGCATCAGTAATTATAAGCGTAAAAATCAGCATCCAGTGGCCAAAGAAATAATCGGCATCCTACGGTCTTTCCACTCAACCATTATTTATATGGGTTCCAAGTCACACTGATATTGCTGGGAACGATCTAGCAGACACAGCAGCTGAAGAGGCGGCTTATATGCGGCCTGCTCCTGATCTTCCAATAGATCCAAAAGATATCCGCAGCATAACAAACGAACAACTCCACGCGAAATGGAATATATTGTGGTTATCAACACCAACTACAAACAAATTACGTTCATTCAAACCTGATACTAATTTATGGCAATCTCCTCCTTCGTTGACACGACATGAAGAAATAGTGATTCGTCGTATATTGCTAATACGGCTCTCACTCATAGTCACTTGATCAGAAGAGAATCACCACCGGTTTGTTCCTGCAGCAATGTTAAATTAACAATAGAACACCTTCTGCTATAATGGCAAAAGTACAAGGCTGAACGTATTCGATATGGTCTTCCATCAGCATTACAACGATTTTTGCAGCCAAATGCAGCTGGTCCAACAATAGCGTTCCTACGTAAAACCGGCATGTTTCAACAACTATAGCTTCCGTGTCCGTGCCTCTGACCTCGTAGCAGTATACGGCACGTAAATGGATCATCATCATTTAAAGCGCAAAAAATTACTTAAAACTACTAAATTTTATATAAAAAAAAATCACAAACCACGGTCACTATCAAATTTTATAAATAAAAATAACTAATTTTTTCCCACTTTGCTATTTTTGGTAATATTGTACATCAAAATTAAGTTTTGAATCTTACTTTTTTTTATTGTTTCACTTTATAATTTCTTTAAAGGTTTTTTTTATATCCACATTATTTTTTTAAAAAATCACCACACCATTCAAATTACATTTATATATATATATATATATATATATATATATATATATATATGCTTGGATATCTCGGAAACGTCTGTAACGATTCGGATGAAAATTTGCGTATATAAGTAACGTACTATGTAATTGAAAATGATCTGTACGGAAATTATAAAATTTGAGAATCAACCAACAGTACCACCTCACACCAAATTTTGAAAATTTATCTTTTTTTTTTTTTTATCGTTTGTTTCTCGATACTTAACTAAATGTACGTTGAAAATTTCAACTCGATCACATTATTAACCGTTCTAATGTTAGGAATTTTTATTTTAATAAATAAAATAAAAATATATATCGTATATTCGATTTAAAGTATCGGATATTTCGGAAAATACTGTTTAATCTACGTATGAATTGTTTTAAGTAAAGAATCCTATTGAAAAGTTCCAAAATTCATTAAAAAAAAAAAATTATCCAAATCTATTACTTGTCGGAATTGACAATAATTTTGATTTTTTACGTTAGTCCGAAAAAAAGAACGCAAAGTGGACCGGGTCAGATCGGAATATGTATTCGTATCTAAAAATATATTTTCCGAAAAAATATGATTTTACACATGATAAATAAATACCGAGTAAGCTCAGTCGCCCGGATATTAAATAATATTATAAAATATAAATAAATAAAATATTTACTTTCGAACACCGAGTACTATGTAACAAGGACCTGATGTTGAATTTACTTCGTTAAACAAATAAGTTAAAGCGATAATCATCAACGACAATACGAAGATAATTTTCATGATTTGCGATAATAGAAACCCGTATGAAGACTTTTTTGCAACTTGCTAATCTGCTGGACAATACTTTCAACGCATTCGGTTAGTATATATTTAAATTAAAGTTCTTATTTTTAATTTATTTTATTTTTCTTATTTTCGTGAAACTAGCGTATTGGTATTTTCTGATTTTCGTTTCCTGAAACTAATAACTGGTTTTTCCTTATTATTCACTCGTTTTAGCCATGTTTTATGATAAAAAGCAATTTTGAAAAGTATTTAAATTATTATTTATGTTTTTAAACGTTTGTAAACGTTTCTAGGAAAAACCATCAAAATATTTCGAGGTGATATTTTATTATTCGAATGACCCATATAATGTATGCTTCGTTACGATATGTTTCTTCCACGTTAACCGTTTATCCAAGTATAATCCCAAATACACGACTTCGTCTTTTAATGGGATCATATTTCCATTCATCATTACATTACTATCGTTTAATCTCCGATTGGTAAAAATTGTTTGTACCGATTTGTTTTCATTTACTTTGATACGCCATGTTGTAAACCAGTCCGATAATTTGTCAATCGCTAGTTGTAGACGCGTATTTACTTTTATTAGGCATTCGTCTGAACATAAAATAGCCGTGTCATCTGCAAAAGTAGCAATTTCAACATCAGGCAGAGTGGGAGCATTAGTCGTGTATATGAGGTACAACAGCGGCCCCAGGACACTACCTTGAGGCAATCTTGCTTCTATTGAATATATTTGTGATTCTTCATTGCCGTATTTTACAGAAAAGAATCTTTCACTGATATATTATTCAAGGATTCTGAATACTTGAAGAGGAAATTGACATTTGATTTTATGCAATAAGCCCTCATGCCAAACTCTATCAAATGCTTGACTTAATGTCCATGAATACAGTGTCGCAAACTTTTTTCTGTTCCAAAGATGTTTCTATCATATCAGTAATGCGATGTACTTGTTCGATGGTACCGTGTTTAGCTCTAAAACCGAATTGGTGTTCAGGGATAATTTTTTTGTCTTCGACTTTTCACCATGATTTTTTCAAACAGCTTCGAGCGATTGGTAACAACGAGATTGATCTATATGATGTCAGTTCACTTGGTGACTTCGATGGTTTTTTCACAATTATAATTTGGGAAAATTTTAGTTGAATGGGAACGTATTCAAGCCAAATTATAGCATTAATAATATATGTTAATAAAACTAAGCCTTTCTTTGGCAGTTCTTTCAGGATTTTTGCTGAGATTAGATCGCACGCATTAAAATTAATCAGATGCACTGGCTTTTAGGGAGAAAGTCAGAACTAGCAGTTGAGAATAAGCCATTGCTCTACAACCAGGTCATCAAACCTGTCTGGAAATACGGATGTCAACTATGGGGCTGCTCGAAAAAGAGTAACATAGCAATTATACAAAGATTACAAAATAGATTTTTAAGAATCATTACAAATGCGCCATGGTATGTGACGAACCAAACTCTGCACACAGACCTAAAGATAAATTACGTAAAGGATGAAATTGTGTAAACAGCTAAAAATCATGCCGCAAGTCTGGAGTCACATCCGAATAATATGGCAGTTGCACTGTTAGGTAACTCTGCAGACATTCGCAGATTAAAGAGATCAAAATTTATGGATCTAGTATAAAGTATACATTCCGTATACATATTGTATGAGATCCTGCCATTGGACAGGATTCTTTAACAAGCCATATGATACTGAAATATTACATTTACTTAATAGCCTACAGAGCTAGTTGTAAATTAGCAAATATAAAAAAAATATATAATGTGTTTTTTTTTTAACGAGTAGTTATTGCCTATAAGGCTATTACTCGAAATATGAATTAATTATATATTATTACACAGTTTATAATTTATTATGATGTTGGTGAGGAGGAGGAAGAGGTTGTTTAAATCCGGTACATTGATCTTCAGCTGATTGCACCGATATTGAGCAAATTTCTGGCAGATAACCACGATATGGTAGACTGTTAATGGAGAACAGCACAATTCGCACATTGGTGGTGGTTGGGCACTCAGTAGATAGGAGTGCGTACTCAGCATGTGACCAATATACACTCTGTTGACAGCTGTTTCCAAATTTGGTGAACAAATTTTACCAATTTTTTATGGCCAGGTTGTTAAATCCTTCATATTTCCAAGTATACGCGGCCGAAAATGGAAGGACCGATTCCACGTGTCTAGAATTTCCTGGAAATAATATTTTGCGTTGTCCCCTCCCAGTACTGTCGGCAGGTAAACTTAGGTAGCCCCTTGTGCAGTACGGTGTACCTCATCGTGGCCTTTTATTCCTCGATGTCTAAGAATCCAGACGAGAGTGATGCCGGTATTACGTTCACTTAATTTGTGAGCACCGTACCATATTTGGTTTACCATAGACACAGTAGAATTTCTCGCTTCAATGCACTGTAACGCCAAAGCTAAGTCAGTCAGTATAACATACTGGTCAGCAGGTAATTCCGCAATTCGTAGCAGACACTGAAGCAAAGCTATCATCTCAGCCGCTAGGACTGATAACACGGCGGTAAACTGAAGGAATGGATCTTGCTTCCGATTGAGAAGACACCTCCAACATATTGTGATGATTTAGATGTGTCGGTGAAGTAAACGACTGCGTTGGGTTGCTGTTGCAAGACAATCATTAGCTTCCTATGGATTTCCACCATCGGTTTCATTTTAACATCTGTTGTTATTCGGACTGAATTGGCTCCAAGGCGGTACAATAACAGGTATTCTACACAAGGTATTGCGTAGCGTCTTTAATGGGTTTTGGATTTGGAGCTGAAGTAGAAGATTTTGTAGGTGGATTCGATTTGGATGCTGCTGAAGACTAGCTACCTTAATTGAATACTTGATTGCAAGTATTTTTCTACGGTAGCAGACAGGCGGGGTACCACTAGATAGTGGAGGCTAGCTGTTGGTGAGTTAAGGGAATGCTTTAACGCAATCCTAAGTCCAGAATTTTGTATCATATCAAGTATTTTTAGTAGCCGTTTGCTGGCGGACGAATATATAAACGAACCATAATCTAGTTTTGAAAGGATAAAGGCATTGTAAATCCGAAGTAATGTTGAACTTCTTGCCCCAAAGGTCTTATTACTTATCACTTTCATTATATCTAGTAGCCGCTGACAATTTTGTCTAAGTGTCATTATATGATTACGCCAAGTCATTTTAGGATTTAAATGTAGACCAAGAAATTTATAATTCATTGTATAATGCAGTTACTGGCGGTTAGCTTTAATGTAATTTGGCTTCGTTTTTTTTTGTATAATACCATGTACTTCGTCTTTTGGGGGGAGAACTCTAGAAAAGTAGTTCTACTCTACTCGTGTAAATTATTTAGACACTTCTGTAACAGATTTTGAGCGTAAAGTACATCGTCTGTTAGTAGAGTTATGTTGACATCGTCAGCAAATAGTCTCGTTGAAATTGGTGACGGAATATGGTCTACAATCTTATTTACTAAAATCAAAAAACAGTACACGTTTAATACACTGCCTTGCGGCACCCTATTTTCTAAATTGAAGTCTTGGGAATTTTTATTTCCTATTCGGACTTTGATCGAACGATTTGAAAGGAAGTTTCTTGTAAATTGAACTAATCGACCTTTCAAGCCCATCTTCAGCAGTAATTGAATTACTTTGTAACGCCAAGCTGTATCATATGCTTTATGTATATCGAAAAATAATGTTTCTGCCGGTAAGCTCTCAATATTTCCCGTTGCAGATTATACAATTGCGTGAGTGTGCTCCTATATTTTCGGAAACCTGTCTGATTTTCCGGGATCAATTCATTTCTTTCTAAATACCACAATAAACGACGTGCCACAAGTTTTTCCATCATCTTTCCTGCAGCGTAGTAAGAGAGATTTGTCTATACGAAGATGGGTCGGTATGGTTCTTTCTTATGTTTCAAAATAGGAATAATAACTGCTTTGCTCCATAGCCGGGGTTAACAGTTTTCTGTACAGATTTTATTAAAAATATTTAGAAGGTGTTTTTTCATAATCAGAGACAGATTTTTTTATGAATAGAGGGAAAATTCCATCCGGTCCTGGGGCAGAATTTTTAACTATTCTATTGATCACTTCATTTAGTTCCTTTTCAGTGAAAAGTGAATTGAAGTCTTCCTGGTTGTTGGTTTCTTCTCCTCTTTTGTTTTGTAAAAGAAAAAATATTTGTTACAATTTTTATTTGATGATACATCGGAAAAAAATTTACCAAAGATATTGGCTACCTGTTCCGGATCTTGCGTAAGAGCTGTTAATTCTCTCAATGTTATTATTGGTGGTGCCCTTCTGGTTGTATTTAAGATACTTTTTTTTGCCACATCTGTGGAATGTCAGAGTTTGAATCGGTTTCGGAAATGAATTCAGCCCAGATTTTCCGGTAATTTTGCTTTATAATTAAATGTGCGCGAGCTCTGCAGAGTCGAAAGGTAGCTAAATCTGCATTCTATCTTGTAGCACGAAATTTCTTCAAGGCATTGTATCTGATTTAGATAGCCACTTTTACTTCATGACACCACCAGGGGACATTGCACATTTATATTAATGGGGACTTTTTTTAAACAGATTTCTTTCCCGCTCCAATTATGTGGTTGTTAAAGTTATTTACCGCGGAATCGATGTTAGTGAGACTGGAATTGAAGGGTAAATTACGTGGCTCACGATACTTATCCTAATTAGGTTTTCCTATAATCCAACGCTTAGGTTTATTTATTTTGTATTTCTTGTTTATGTTATTCATCTGTAAGCAAATTGGGTAGTGATCACTGAGACATAAGTCAGGGTGGATTGACCAGTGAAATTTTTAATAGACTTCATTCGTAGATAACGTTAAATCAATAGCCGATAGAGTTCCGTTAAAGGAGTTGAGTCTCGTCGGCTGTTTGTTATTAGGTAATGATATGTATAAATTTGCATGGAGCACCTTTTCAAATATTTTCCCTTACCTGTTTGTTTTATTGGATCCCCATAATGAACTTTGTGCGTTCATATCGCCGAGTAGGAGAAACGGTTTAGGCAACTAACATATTAGTTTATTTATTTCCTGGAACGATGGTGTGAAGTCAGGAGTCAAATACATGTTACAAAAAGTAAGTTGATGGAAAGGAGTTGATTTACAAAATTGGATATTGACAGTAACGTTCTGTATTAACGTATTTATTCGGAGCTCGTTTATTATTGGTATTGATTCGTGGATAAAATTTGCTACCTCCCCCCCCGTACGCATGCAACCCTGAAGTATGGTCATGGCGGAAATGGTTGTAATATTTTAGGTACATAGACTGAGCTGGTTGGGAGTGTGTTTCTTGTTAGATAATGATAGGTTTCTTCTTTACAACTAGCTGTTGGAGTTCAGTTAAGTTATTTTGTAAACCATTAATATTTCATTGAAGTAGGAAGTTATCTATCATCATTATTTTTAACTATTAAATCCTCGGAAATTTTGTTGGTGAGTTTTGTTATTCGTATTTTTGTGGAATGATCATTAATAGCAGAGTATACTCACTTTAAATACAGTATCTACTGAACTAAGTGGGATATTCAATTTCTGAAATAATTCTTAGACAGATAAGTATTTATTATTATCATGGATTAATGAAAGTATTTTTTCAAAGGATATACTACCTTTAAGTGTTTTTAAATTATTTTCTATGCATTGCTTAGTAAATTGATTCTCAATTTTTTTGTTCATCACTTTCTTCTTTCATCTTTTTTTGCCGTTGAGATTCACTGCTGTACTGAAACTTGAGGAAGATGTAGAGTTCTCAGATAAATTGCGTTTGTAGCTTTTGCTATTTAATAATATTGGATCAGTCGGGTTTGATTGAGCTTCTTCTAAAGTCGAGGGCTTGTTTAATTTTATTGTTTTTAGGTCGCTGGAAGTAGTCTGATCAGTCAGACTTTGATCTACATCGTTACTTGTGCTGAAAGGCTTTCGGTTACTAGAACACAAGAATTCCATCGATTGCTGCGTAATAAATTCGTTCATTATTCACGAACAGTTAGATATAACGCAATATTCTAATAAAGATTTCCGACGAGAAATATATAAAGCTCTTTTAGCAACAAAAATAGTTTGCAGAATCAAGAACTTCAACAGTAAATGGCTTGAATAAAAAACCTAAGATAGATCATAGTATACGATTAAACGCTAGTAAACATCCGCCAGTGAACACGGATTGGCCACGTAGGTGCGCAGCATGCAGTACTAAAAATCAGACGGTGCGGTCGCGATGGAAATGTAACATCTGCAATGTAGCCTTGTGTTTGCGTGCCGGAAAACTCTGTTTTAATAATTTCCATTCGAAATGAAACGATTTTGATAACGTATTTTGCTGTTTTAAAAATATTTCTACTTTGTATTTATCCTTATTTTCAAAAATAATTACGCATTATTTTATGTTTTACAATTTTTTTTATTCCTATATCTTTTATAATCGTAAATATACTCTTGTACACAGAAGAAGTTATTGTATTTAATTATTTTGTAAATGACAAAAAAAAATATTTATGTGGGTTACACTATTGTGTGTAACCACTTTGTGCAGGCCCATATTTTCAATAATTATTATAAATATATATATTTTTTTTTATATTATAGGTTATAAATGATGCTAAAGTATTAGAAAACTCTGATATTAGAACAAAAATCATGCATATAATTTTCTGCCCCTCTAAGGGTGTTTTTAATCGACATCAACTTGCCCTTCAAAGAGTTAAGAGTTGCGATATGCTTGAACTTTAATAGAACAATTTTTTTGGACTGAAGGAGTCGATTGTAAATATTGAATTTGAAAATAGAAGACTGTCTCATTTTTATGAAATTGGATGAACAGAAACTGAAGAATTTATACAGCGTCTGTGTGAGTAGGTCTGCGTCGCAATATATTAAAACTACGGTAATCGTTAGTTAAGTGTCACAGAGTATTCTTTCCGCCATTCGTAGCATTAAGAAATTTCTGCAGCTGCCTATTGGGAAAATTTCATTTAACGAATAACGCCGTCAAATAAAGAGTGTAAAAATTCGGGGAGTTGAGTTCAAAACTGTTTTCTTCAAAATCATTCACGTAGATTTCGACTAAAATAGTCGATAGACGAGAACCCATCGGAGGGCTATCTGTTTATAAAATTGATCATTAAAAACGAAACGTGTATTACCTACACAGATCGATAATACACGAATCATTTCAGTAACGGTGTTCGCTATATAAAAATTTAATGCTAATAAAAAATTTTATTTTCTGGTCGACGTGAAATGCCTCAATTTTAAAAACATTTATACAAATACGTGGAAAATTACAATTCAATAAACTTTATAATTTCGAGTCGAAATTTCATAATGCATTACCGGAAAGGTCGAGCAGTAAAATTGATATCGTATATATTTAAACTAATATAGCTGTCTAAAATATCCGCTCAAATTTATAATTTATTTATTTAAGTAGTATACATTTTTACGTACCGAATTATTTATTAGTAATAAATTATTTGAATACGATTAAACAATTTTCAAATAAAAATTCGACCTTTCCGATACGCGCCTATTATATATATTCGAAATAATTAAGCGACTCCTTATAAATATAAACGTAGCGTTGAGTACCTTATAAAATGTTAAAAATGCGTACAATTGTACATTTTTCCCATTAATTTATTTCGTTTTTAGTCATTAAAAATAACTGAATGTTATATTATCTTAGTGAATTTCTTGCTTTTGCGTTTGTTACAATTATTTACGTTGGTATAGAGTTTTGTACCCGAAGCAATCCCCGGGAAAATGGGCGGTGCTACCGAAGAATAGTTTGAGCTATTATCGGTAGCTAGTACTAAAATTTTATGACCATATATTGTTTTTCCATTTAGAAACGGCGGGGAAACGCGGGAGTTTTTAAAGGGTGAAGCTGGACGAGCTTTAGTTTCGTTCCAGTTTCAATCGTTTCACAGTTAAGTTCGTTTTACGAGGATTTCGAAGGTAAGGCCGCGATATTAATTCATAAATAAGATTTTTTAATAATAAAATTGTTTTCGATAAATACGTCGTAAACTAATATTAATTAGGGCGCATATATTTTGTATTTTTTTAAACGGAAAAAGAATCGGTATCCTAAAATTGTATTTAAAATTTAACTTCGGATGACCCGAGTACAAAAAAGATCTTCATATCGTGATTACGGCTAAAATACCGATTAAATAATATAACCTTATTGCTAGGAAAAAAATACTTTATAAAACGAAAAACACGATTAAATCGAATCGAAATCATACAAATAAATAATAAGCGCAATTTAATCCGATGAATTAAATTTATTCGAGCCAGACCGTTATACTTTGCCGTTATACGGTCTATGTATTAATTAGTGAGAATAATCCGATTTTGTTAAATAACCTCCTGGAAAGTTATTATTTCGTCCATATAAGTAAATTTAATGTTTTAATTTATACGTCATACGCTAAGAAGTGTGTGATGTGCTTTAGAATAAAAAAAATAATAATTACCTTTAAAACCGATTAATCCGATTTAGTTACATTTCGACTAATATCTGTTAGTAGTTTCTATTATTTGGTTATTTTGGTTCGATCGCAATTCAACGTTTTTTTTTTTTTTTTTTTTTACTGTCTTTATCAAAGTTTACTTCGGTTTTAATAATGTGTGAGTTTATATAATTTTATTTGGAAATATCGATAATATTAGGTTAGGTTAGAATTAGACAAGTAGTAATATCGATATTAGTAGGTTTTGTTAGTACCGTTTAAAAACTTTATTAGAAGAAAAAATTATTGATTTTGTAAAACACCGATTATATATATATATATATATATATAATATATATATATATATATATATATATATATATATATATATATATATATATATATATATATATATATATATATATATATATACATACACTGGTGTTTTATTAAAATATATTCAAAATATCGACGATGTTGTAAAATCTGTATAATTACGTGATTTCACACATTTCTAAATTATCGGTTACAGTTACTCTTCGATTGAAATATATTTTTAAATTTTATTTTAAATACATTTTATGTTATATCTACTGTTATATGAGACTTATTACGGATTAAGGATATTTACATTATGCCGTATGAAGAATTAAATATAACGAAATAATGAATAATTAGTCGACAAAATGGCGTTAGTAATGAACTCGATTACGACCGTTACTAGTGTCAATACTAATTCAAACATCACAACGTACGTATAAATTACTCGTTAAAACATTAACGATATTTCAAACTTGAAAATTACACTTACGTTATTAAATATTTATCGTATAATACTTGTAAAAATTTCTCTATGACATTTTTTTTCCGCATTTTAGGAAATTTTACGAAAAATGGCGACTATAGGAATCGTTTTGTTGATCAGTTTTATGTTGTTCTACACGATAACGGCCACATGCGTTCCGGAGGTGGAAAATGTTACGATAATCGATTTACCGAATAAGAAAATCGATCTATTAGATTGGACGGCTCGTTACCGATACATGTTAACCGACGTTCGAACAAGTTCGAGATTTGAAGCCGAATAAGATTTGGAGTCCCCTATCGTATCGGTTAGCGCTCGGTGTGAAAAATATCCGTATTTTATAGATCTAGAATTCGCCGCAGCGTACCACCCTAAAAGAACCGTATTGTTCTATTTATTATGCTATGCTCGCGATTACGAAGAATTGAAAGATAGTATCGAATTAGTGGTAGAAAACAGCGCGATGACCGATGAAATGAATTGGTCCGCGTTGAAAGATCGTCTAATCCGTATGATCGCCCCTATATTTGCCGGTATCGTTGTATCGTATTTCATTTTGGAAGATTATTCGACTAGAAACCTAGTGTAAGTCTGTATTATTTATAATTCTATATATTCAAGTTGAAGAAAATTAATAATAGACGTAACAAAACACGTTAATACTGTTATATAAAACGTTACTTCGTTTTATATTAGAGTACGGTTGCCTAGCGTTTGGCTCTGCTGGGGTCCTTAAATACCATTCAAAAAGCCATCCGAATAGTAACTGGGGCACTTCGTACTAGTCCTACAGTCAGGTTTAACAGTGAATGAGGGTTACTTCTTTCGAGTTTCCGAAGGAAAATCTTGACAGGTAACTTGCTCACCACCACACTTATCTCCCTAAACCTCCCAACCAATTCTCTTTTGCGCAATATTTCCAAGTTTTCATGCCCACCTCCGAGTATAAGGACGCTGTGTGCTGTTTTACCGATGGCTCAAAATCTGGTGTTCAAGTGAGGTCTGCCTTCTTGGTACCCCCTTATCGGTCATCGCTTTCGGCATCCTAAATCCTGCTCCATATTCTCAGCCGAGTATGCTATTTTCAAACGTCTAGATTTCCTGTCCACCGCACAATTTCCTTCTAAATTCCTTATCCGTTCTGAATCACTCGATGTTTTTAAGTCTCTCCACAACTTTTATACGGGTAATGCACTTTTACAACGCATACTGCTTATCCATGACCTCCTTACTAGATCTCAAGTTTCCATAGTTTTCATTTGGATTCCCAGGGAAATGAAGCTATTGACCGAACGGCTAGAGAGTCATCCTTGCTTCCATATATTTCCGCTCGCTTCACACTATGGCGACGTAAAATAAATTTCGAACAGTAATTTTTTCATTTCAGTATGTCGTCGATTAATAATTTTCATTCGATCGAAAAATGCTATCTCGTAATAAACTTTTCAATACGCCTATTTTAGACTATTTTTTCCTATTCGATTATATCGTTCAAATTATTTTGTTCTAACCAAAACAAACGCCCATTGCGTATATTTATGTAAAAAATAACACAAACGCACCAATCAATGTATAAGAAAGAAATTTTCTAATGTAAAATCGTATAATAATCGTTATGTTGATTTTAATAGTCGACAACCGCTAATCGGAAAAGTCGAACGTCTGAAGTATTCAAATATGAACCACAAATGCGGCATGAAAGTAATCAATTACGTGAGTACATATTTTCTATTATTCATATTATTAATATTAATATTACTATTAATATTACTTATTATTACTTCTTCTATTTGAAATGTACTGGTGTATTCGCTCGGTACTGATTCGAAATATAAATAGTGAAATTATCGGATCAGGCTAAATTATATCGGTACATTTGATACATAAATGTACAAATGGACAGATAGATATTTAAAATCGTAGTCATAAAGTAAAATTACGATGATAAATCGAA
Organism: Coronaproctus castanopsis; assembly: GCA_032883995.1. Taxonomy (NCBI): domain Eukaryota; kingdom Metazoa; phylum Arthropoda; class Insecta; order Hemiptera; family Monophlebidae; genus Coronaproctus; species Coronaproctus castanopsis. Next base: position 62,554,521 of record CM065052.1, on the reverse strand, counting down.
TTATTGAAGGTAAACAGAAATATTTGAAATAACAAATGTAGCGGCTGCATCGATAATTATTGTATCGATATATAACGGACAGGTTCTTTAAAGTTAAACTGCAATTTTCATTTAAATCAAATTATTAACATATATCTATATCTGTTTATATATATATATATATATATATATAATATATATATATGTGTGTATATGTGTGTATACAACATTCCGCGATGGTATAGGTGCTTAAATGTTTGACTATCAACCCTTGATGGTCAAGGGTGCCATGCCAGCTCGCAGAATAAAGATTATAAAAGTTTTTTCGTCGTCGTGTAACTTTTAATTATGACGGAGAAGACGGTGGGTCCTCACTCTTTACTGTCTAGAATGCTAACCCACTCTTTCAGTACGTAAAAATAACGTACAACGGGCTAGTTACGATGTTCGGCATTGACTGATACGATAATGATTATACAGGAAAAGGAGTCCAAGACCACGGTTTATAAGATGTACTTGCTAATGATTTAAAATATATCCGAAAAAAATTGGAGAAAGATTGACTGGGAAATTAATAAAAAAAGAACGGTCGGAAATAGTAAATCAGCGGTTTACAAACGTGTTCACCCAGTAACAAGGAAATCTCGAATCGAAGCGTGGATATTGCGGACCAACAAAATAACGGTTCGCTTGCGGTGATTCCGGCTTTATAAGTAATATTGGTTGTCATCACATATTCGCTACAAACATCAATGATCAAGAGCGAGCAGCACTCATACTCGGAAATGATGATGATGATATATAGATGTATGCAAAACGTGGATTGAGAAATGTGAAATATGATTTTTATAACTGCACGATGTGTATTTTGATTCTGTTATATACTTTTTATATGTGCAAGTGATATTTTTAAAAAAATAAAAATATTCGTTTGGTTTTGAACGGATTTTTAATTTGCTTCAATTATGTTTCTCGATATATGAACAAACATATTTGAAAATTAACAGTAGGCGAATTAAAATTTCTTCTACTCATTTTAAGTAAGATATTTCTAGCCGATACTTTGATTATAATATTATTTACCTTCGAATTATTTTTGGTTCTATAGTTTCATTTGATCTTTTAAAATATTTTTTTTTTTTTTTTGTTGGATAGCGAATCATAATTAACCTTTAATTTACAAATTGTTTTAAAAAAATTGGTCGTCTATTTCAATTATAAATTTACCATTTTCCTGTAATTTTGGCATTTGTTAACGAATGTAAGAAATTAAATTAAGAATCTTTATACAACAGATATTGGACAATACGATAGATGTTGAACAATTTTTTTTCTAATTATTAATAATTTGTTGTTTTCATTTCGTATAACAAATTTAACAAGGTCGGCGCAAGGAAATTTGTTCCGTTATACACTTGCGCGATGTACAATAAATCGTTATAATTATTTTCTTTAACAGTCGTTATGACATGGACTAGAAAATTTAGTAATAATTGTGTAAATAACGGACAATAATCAACGCGCTAGATAGACACTTGTTTTCATCGAAAAACTCAACAATCGAGTATTAATAATAAACCGAACAAAATATAATACAATCACTAAAAGTTTTTTTAGTATATTCAACATTTAATGGAACCTGACCGGGTTTTAGAGATATTTATCAATTTTCATGAAGAATTTTTCAAAATCTGTTTTATAAATAAAATTTATTGTAAATAAATCTAAAATTGAAATTACGTCTGGCTAATGAAATATGTATATCAAATTTTAATTTGTCGTTATATAAAAATTTTAATTTGTCGTTATATAAACATTTCTGGTAATTCATATATATATATAAAAAAAAAAAATGTAATAATTTCGGTGCGTGCTAATGACGTAACTGTCGAAAAGCTTCGCGATTAAAAAAATTTTAGTGATTGTATTATATTTTGTTCGGTTTATTCACTACTCTCCAGTATATTCAACATTTAATCGAGTATTTATTTCAAAATGACATTAATGTTTATATCAGTGGACATCAGTTTTACATACGTTATTTGCTGTCACTCGAAATAAAAATGATGCTACATCCTCGTTTTTTGAAAATAACTTTGCATATATAGCTCTCTTATCTCCCCTCCATCTAATTATATATATATATATATATATATATATATATATATATATATATATATATATATATATACGGTGACCCAGAGAAGGCGAACGGTTTTGTTTTTTGAATAGCACAGTTGGTAATACTGCTACAACGCCAACTGCGTACTCCACGTATAGTGTATACACGAGAATTCGTTTTTGACCAATTTTAGCTATCATGGCATCCTATAATGGGAACGAGCGCGCGTTTGCGTGAACGTTATTTTCGGCGTGAATCGATCACGACAGTGTAAAGACAGTTTCGAAACGAATTCAAAGTTCAAAGTTAGGCGATGTGGGATACCTTAAAAGCCGCGTTTACGAAACACGTCTATGAGATCTGGAATTCCCGAGAACTCGGATTTCTGAAGAAATTTCAAAAATTCAGCGAATATCATCATCATTTCCGAGTATGAGTGCTGCTGGCAAGGCAAAGACCAAATCTGAGATATCGACGTAGTTATTGACAAAGAATAAGTTTTTATCGTTATTACGTATTAAGGCCAAAAGAACGTACATCTTTACATCGATCTGGAAAAAAGTATGGCAGAAAATCAAACGTCAAAGGTGTTGGCCGAATTGCGGGAATTAGAATGCGAAGACGTAATCATTCACATTTCCGACGCTGGTATTCTCGGTTCCATAATACATCGTATTTTCTTTACAATTTTGATGGATGAGTATCGCACGCATCGTTTAAAATTAGCGGCTACCTCACCCTAATCGACAGGTGATTAAATTATACGAATGGTATAATAATATCTTCAAACGTAAAGACGCGTATAATTACACAAGTGTTTGTTCTTTAAAAACGCTTTTTATACATATATATAATATATTTAATACACATACATAGCACAAACGTACGTCAAATTAAGATGTTCTATGCGCATTAAAATTACTATTCGATACAATTACGCACGAAATGAATATGCTGATTTTTTTTTAAAGATAATTCACTACAATTGTAATTTTTGATTCTACATTAAATGAAATAAAGGAAATATAAAAATCGGGGGTGTTTTATTTATCCGGCGTTTAAAGGTAATTTTTTGTAACGATCATCCGTAACTAGGATACGGCACATCTCCGCGCACGATATACTGAGTATAAGCACCGTAAAATCAAGTGTAGATTTTTATAAAAATTATTTTCTTATTTCGAGTAAAGTTACTATTGATTTTATTGAGATTTATTAATAAGTGTCGATGACATATCGAACTCAATTACACTAATTGAATTTTATTATTAATTATTATGATTACTTTTTAACATTTTAAAGTTCCGCGCTATTTAAATAACCCTAACGTTACATCGAAATTTTCGTGTGGATTGTGCGACTGATGTTATCGGAGTTCATGCTGAAAAAAACACGCAGAAGAACATGCATTCGAAAAATCATCCTAGAAGATTGTTAGATACTATCGATGATATTAAGATTAGAAACAGCACGACCTAGTTTAAGGTCAAGATAATAAAGGAGGTATCGCATGGGTTCTTCGTGTTTAATTCTATTTTAAAAGTACGCTATATACCCTTCGTGGATAACGGGTATAATAAAAAAATTATTATTACGAACTTACGTTTACTTATTTAAATCGTTTTTTTTGTTTGTTTTTTTTTCATTTCATTCGTGTTCGTCCAGATTATTGTTACTTTTCTCTTACTGTTACTATTAATCAATACCGCATTTCTCTTCCACGTGGCTGAGTAATTTTTGCTACTTTTTTGATAAACTAGCAAATTAAGTTACGTAACGAATAAACGAATTAGACATTTTGTAAATTATTTTTTAATTATATACGCGCATTTTAATATTTTCCATTTATAAATAAAGTAAATGTATACGGCAAATTGTTAAATTGTTTCGTAGATTAAGTCTCAATCGTAAAATCGGGTGGCTGCGTAGTGGTGGTGGTATCATTAGTGCACCTGCAATATAAAAATTGTCCGTTTCAATTAGTATTGTATAAACGTAAATATAGACACACTAACCAGAAATATATGTGTATACGTAATATCATTAAGCTACGATTATAAAACTGGTGAATTCTTCAGTTTATTCAGTGTTGCCATCATATAGGTAGTTCGTGAATCTGAAGGTTGAACAGCGTTAGAAATATAGTAGATCTGCGCTATCAGTTCACTGATGGAAATACTAAAGTCTCTATACTAAACGAAATTGACAACTAGAGGAGGCTATTTTATAAAATTTAAGGCGTACGTGTGTAAACTAATGTATATACGATACGATCCAAATATGTAGTCAGTCAGAAATTATTAACGAGTTGCAGAATAATGTTATCTACCATAACACGCATTAACTCTTTCAATCACACTTTATTAAGCTCGACGTAAGATTAGAAATTTCGATATACGAGGTTAATTCGAGGAAACAATTCAAAAAGATTTTAAAACATGAAATGACATACAGATAATTTTTAACGTGTTCTATAAGTATTTTTAGAATCGTAATATTCTACGGACAACGTAATAGTGCTTATTTTAAACCAGGCAATTTCGTTAGCGTTAAAAGTCCGCGTTATAGCGGACATTGTCATTGAAACGGTTAATATGTTATAAATACATACGTACATACGTATATACATATACATGTACATATTCTAGCATATACATGTCTGGCTATCAATGCGCATGAATACATTCAACTGTACGTCATTCCAAATTTAATCCAGAATTTGCAGTGCTAACCTCGCATTTAAAATTGTCCCTTATTATACATTTATAAACTGGTTAACGTTTAAATAGGAGAACATAAAGATTAATAAAAGAGTTAAAAATTACATATTTACACGGAGTCCAAAATTTCCAAAGTATAACCCGAAAGTATCTTTTTTTTTCACCTGAAATCTCTAGGTATACTATCAGCTCTTATAGTTCTCGGCACATTAATTTGCGTTCTTACATTCATCTTGTTAACCCGTTCGGACACGCTCACTCAATTTTTAACATAAAATTCTGATATTTGGTATGTGAATTACACGAGTAGAATGAGCTCTGACTTCTCTACACCCTTCCTATCAAAAGTTACAGCATGTCCACAATTATGGACACGGTGTCTGAACGGGTTAAAATGAGACATCGATCTCCGATTATTTATTTTGCATTCTAGTTCTGCACTCCTACTCGAATTTTTGAAGTACTATTTAAAAAATTAGAAGGTTCAATTCATACAGTTTATGCATTGTAACTGACCGGAAATACGCGTAACTGCGCCAGTTGCAGGTTAAAAGGGAAAATAATGCGATTAAACTATCAACATATAAATAACAATAACATGTAATAATATGAATACAAATAATGAAGTAATAATAAAAATAAAAATAATAATATAAACGCGTTACTAGAATACTATAGGTAGTTTTAGTGACACACACACACACACACACACACACACACACACACACATATATATATATATATATATATATATATATATATATATATATATATATATATATATATATATATATATACTAAACTACAAAAAACATTTCAAACCACTAAATTTTTATAAGCGATATTGGCGTTAAAACTCGTACTGGATTAGATGTAAACAAAAATACGTAACATTTATAAATTTAGAAAAAACGTTCGATTACATCCATTAGAAATTATTATTTAAAATTTTAAAGGAAATGAATATATACTGGAAAGATAGAAGGTTAATATTAAACATATATATAAGTCACAAACAACAGTAATTGAACAATCTAGAAGCTAAAATACGGAAAGGAGTAAGGCAAGGATGTCATCTTTCGTATCTATTTAACGTACGCATAGAAGAACCAAACAAAAGGATTAAAAAATAAATCAGAAGAGGTAAAAAGTAAATTGGATACAAATCCACTGCGCGCGTTTCGAGGCGGAATCAGAGAAGAATATGAATAAAATGCTTACAGTTTTATCAGAAGAATTAAACAAATGGAAAATAAATCTTAATAAAAATAATGAAGATCAGTAAAGATACATGAAATCAAAAGATAAAAATAGATAATCAATTGAACCCCAAGTCACCGAAACGCGTTACCTAGAAAGTGTGATAACGGAAGATAATAGAATTAAAAGACGAATAGCACAAGCTAAATGCGCATTTAATGACAAAAAATCAATAACAAATAAGAGCATTAGTATAGACGTCCGGAAAGCGGAAAATAAAAATGTTAGGTCGTGTAATAAGCCGTAGTAAATTTATAAAATATATAGTAGGGGGTAAAGGCAAAAGGCAAAGAGAAAAGAGCAAGAACATCTATAATGTAGATATGATCGTTTGAATATAAGTGAATATTAAGAATTTCAGACACTGGCTACCAACAGGACACAATGGCTGCAGCGAAAAGGAATTGGCTTTAGTGAATAATAATAATAATAATAATAATAAAAGAATTATATAAAAAAAAACACAAAACACATTCACTGTCAGGTTAATTTATAAATAACTGTGTTTTTCACTTTGCTATTTTTGGTAATATTGTACATCTAAATTAAGTATTTTTTACATCTTATTTTACTTTTAATCTTTAAGTTTTATGTTTTTTTAAAAGTTATATATGTAATATATATATGGAAATCTCGGAGACGACTGTTACGATTTGGATGAAAATTTGCTTATCTAATTAACGTATTATGCAGGTGAAAATGGTCTGTACAGAAATTAGAAAATTCGGGCCTCAGCCATCAGTAGTACACCTCGCACAAAATAATGAACGTTTCGATTTATTTTCATCGTTTGTTTCTCGACACTTAACTGAATATGTACGTTGAAAATTTCAGCTCGATCGCATTAATCGTTCTAATCTCAGAAATTTTCTTTTTAAGCGTAAAATAGAATTAAAATGTAATATATCTCGTATATTCGATTTAAAGTATCGGATTTTTTGGAAATACCGTTTAATCTAGGAGGGTTCCAAAATTCATTTCTAAAAAAAAAAAATTGAAGGTTTATTTTTATTTTCGTTTTACGTTAGTCCGAAAAAAGAACGCGAAGTGGATCGGGTCAGATCGGAAAATATATATTCGTGCTTAATCGGTAAGCTATCTAAAAATAGATTTTCCGAAAAATACGATTTTATAGATGATAAATAAGTACCGAGCTCATAATAAAATAAAATATAAAATAAATAAAATATTTACTTCAAAGCGGCGTGTACTCTAACGCAAGTTTTTGAATTTACATCGTTGAATAAATAAGTTAAAGCGATAATCGCTAAAGACAATACGAAGATAATTTTCATGATTTGCAATAATAGGAACCCGCGTGAAAAGACTTTACAACCGGATAATCTGCTCGACGATACTTTCAACGTATTCGGTTAGTCTATTTTTAATCTAAAATTTCGGTTTTTAATTTATTTTATTTTTAACCATACTGATTTTCTCGCAAAACTGGCGTAATGCTATTCTCCTCGTGCTGATACTGATAGCTGTTTTTTATCATTCACTCGTTCTAGCTAACACACCAGATGACAGACTTTTTATGATAGAAAACTGAAAAATGATTAGCGGTTATTCCTTGACGGACGTAAGTGGCCGGTTATCTGTCTGATTATTATTTACGTTTTTAAAACGATTGAAAGCTTTTCTAAGAAAAACTTACTAAAACAATCGCGAATGATATTTTTCGAATGACCCATATGACATTAAAATCAACAAGGAACAGTGTGTTCCGTTGTAATTATTATTAATTATTATTACAAAATTATTATTTTTAATTATTATTTTATTTTAATATAAACAATCGAACGAATTGTGTAATACCATAACTATTATTATTAGTAGTAGTACTTTAATTAATTTCTCAATGTTTATTTATCCGTTTTTTATTTTATTTTATTTGTTTATTCGTATTCGATTTGTAATTAATTTTTATTTTATATTTCTTCTATTTCGAAATGTATCGATGTATTGTATCGAAATTAAATAAATTTGATTTGATAGTTTCATATTACGAATTATTATTACGAATTAATATTATTAATCATTATTAATAATAATTTTAAATTAATTAAAATTACAGAAAAAACGGCACAATCGTTTCGGTTATCAGTGTGACTCCATTTAAGAAATTAGCTTACAACGATTTAATTAATTACATTCACCGAGTTTGTTACTAAAGTCAGTATCGAGGTGATCAATCTAGGCGTGTTGGAGGTGTTGCAATACTTTTAACGGTTACTATTCGTCATTGTACCTAAAATTTCTTTAAGAACGTTACAGGCTGTATTAAAAACTGAATATGGTTCGGTTACTTTGCTAAGCGTTTACAGATCGCCGAAAAACATAAGATATTTTATACACCACCTAAATTATCTATTTAATAAATTCAAAAATGTAATTATAATAGGAGATCTAAATGCGAAACATTGCGCGCTTAATAATCGCAACAATAATTTCGCGGGGAAACTGTTAGTGCAGGCCTCATTTAAATTTTAATACTCTACCGGCCGAGGAACCTACTTTTCCCCTCCAGATTGGCATAATGGTAAACTTAGTATAATAGACTTAATATTAACCAAACGTTTCAACAAAATTACTATTCCCGTTTCATTGTTGTGTTTATCGTCAAATCATAACCCAATTCTTTCATACATAATGCAGCAAATGCAGCCATATTATACCGACCCAAAAGTAAAATATTTTTATATAAGAATTCAAACTGGTCAGAATACAAACGACGTATTGAGCAAAAATTAAATCTCCGCGACACTTTCGAGAATGATACCGTATTAGACGAAGGGATCACTAAATTCACTCACGCAATCCCGGCAGTTGCTGATATTCCTAAGAGAGCATCGCGTATTTTTTGTAATAAAAAGAATAACGTGCCTAATTATATTCATAAAATAATTTCTCTAAAAAATTACTGTAGGCGCCGCGCAAATAAAAGCAAAATTTACAACCTCGTGTAAAATATTAAGAACTATATATGTCATGCTAGTAAAACTAACAAAATTTTTGTTAGACTACTAAAGACTGGAACAATCTACTCGCGGCCATTCCATCTGGTATGGAAAATAACTAGGCATCTTAATCGACAGGTATTATCACTCCCACCACTATATGATTCTGTTACACAAACATCCGTATACCAAACTGAAAAGAAAAATTGAAGCTCTTCGGACATTTATAATATTTCGGATAGTTGCAGAACTAAAGTCCCACGAACGCATTATTATAATTGTTAAAAAAATGTTAAACATCTACATGCAAACATCTTCACTACGCTTGTTGAGATTGGAAATTACATCAAACAGTTAAAAAATAAAGTATCGTGCGGTAACGAAGGAATTTCTATAGAAATGATTAAAAATCTTCGAACAAAGTCCATCTACTTTACTAATATCATTAACAGTATGTTCGGAATATCTCATTTTCCCGCAAAATGGAAAATTGCTAAAATTATCGTGTTATCAAAACCAGGTAAAATAGTACTATCACTAACCTACAATTAGTCTATTAACAAACTTATGCAAGATAGCTGAAAAGGTCATCTTGCACAGGCTTACGAGCTTACTCGGATTCAAATAAATTCGCTATAGAAAAAGCGCATAAATCTATGCACACACTTTTTTTCTATTATTCATCGGGTCTCGGTTATGTAAATAAAAAATTAATTTATACGACTGTCATACGCCCTAGATTAACCTATGCTTGTGCTGTATGGTCACTAGTGTCTGATATAATGCATATAATATAGAGGAAATTACAAGCAGTTTTCGAAATCGTTTCTGCAGAATTCCGTTCAATGCTACACGATATACTAGAATTTCTAGTCTACGCGATCATTTATTAAACATTCCTTACATATATAATCATTTATTAATAAAATATCAAAAACATTTTATTAAAAATTTTAAATTCATCGAAACAAATTAATTCGTGTAATATGGAATTACAATAACCTACGCATACGTTTTATAGTATAAGCATCGTAGATTAAAACACAGATTCTTGTTAAGTATAAATATTTTAAAGTTAAATTATTTCTAAACATATTGTTTTTTTTTTGTTTTATTAATTTATCGCGATTTATTAATTTTAGTGTGCCTAATATAAACGAAAATGTAGTCAAAATCGTGAATCCAAAACTAGGCGGTAATGCGAATTAAAATTTAAAATTATCATATTTAAAATGCTATAAACTGGAGCAATAATAATGCTTTTGAAGCAATACATGAAATGAATCGCGATATACTATGTGCGTAAGCAACCTGCGAGGAGCAGCAGTAAATAAGCATCGGTCACAATATCCTCATTTCCACGTGGGGTTACATTTATATTATTATTATAAATATATTTTGATTGATTTTTATATAAATTTTGTTTGTCTTTTTATTCATTGTGTGTACTTAAATATTTACCGATATATATTTAATAAAAGACTAGTCAACCGATCTCAAATTTAATTTTATATAAAACAATCGTATAGGTTGCGGCTGCTCTGCCATATTAGTTTTGGTATTCGGTGACGTACATCAATCTTAAATATTAGATTATCGTGACGTGTAACCGGTAAAACGGATTGTTCTACGATCACGACCGAGGCTAAAATATTAATCAATATAATTCTTTGCAGAGAAATTAAAATTTCATCATAAATTGGGCACTTTATTCGAATTCGATTATAAAGTACCTAACTGCAATATCTAATTTAAGAATCTGTTCTGGATCATTGCCTACTACTGCGACCGCTAGAATTAAATGACCTACTACTACTAAAGAGGTTGAAATTTCGTCGATATTTTCTTTCGCGCTTCTTTCTATTCTCATCAAAGAACAGTTCTGAATCTTCCTATAGTCAACCATTCAATAGTGTCTAAATCGCGCATCAGTTTCTTTAGTTTGACTGATTCAACTGCCGTCGATTAAATATGATTATTTAATTGCTTTACCGCCTTGGATCTCCTTAGATCTTGAGTTAAATCCTGACCTTTCTTCAGCCCGAATGTAGGCCGGATAAAAGTTCTGCACTTCAGAAATTCGGATACTATATAATGATGGCACTAAATTTTTAAACAATGTAGGATGTGCAGTGTCTACAGATAATGAGATCCTTGTGCGCTATTCCTTATTACCTAATTTCTCTATACTTTATGATATCTTCCTTGCTATCCTTCCTTGCTATAATTTAAAACCTAATCAAAGATAGCCCTCAATCTGCAATATTAACAGACTCATCCTCGACAATTCTAACTATCTGTAATTATCATTCCATTCATCAACATCCAATTGTTAAGATGATGGAGTTATTGTGGCCAATGGAAACAATACATAGGCCGGATAATGGTTTGGGTTCCCCCGCCCACTCTCATATTGAAGGTAATGACATAACAGACTGGGTTGCCAAACAAACAGAAACCATGCTTCCTCATCCAAACCTTGCCATTCCACGTGTAAATGCTTTCAAATGACTATCTCAGCGATTAAATAATAAATGGCACAATGTCTCTGGGCGCACATGTAAATTACTAATAAATTAAGATGAATAAAATTAGACACTGCGCGTTTCATTACTCCTTCTGCCTTATCGTGGAAAGCTGAAATAGTTTTACATCGTCTTAGACATGGTCATACAGCTCTCACTCTCGGTTAACTACTTCAGAGTCAACTTTCTCCGCGTTTTTCCTGCGGCAGCAGTATCATCACAGCTCCTTACGCACTAAATTAGCTCTGCCAAAATTTTGAACAAATTACTGAATTCAGTACCAGATAATATGGATCGTGTTCTTCGTTTTATCCAATCATCCGGCGCCTTTCACTTCTAATCTTAGTCTTCTCATCCGTGTCTCCGCAGTATATGACTCGTTAATGGGAAGACGAAAATAATAAAAAAAATAAATAGAACAAAAAATTTGTAGTTATATTTTTTATTGCATTTATCGAACCATAATAATTACAATATTTTAATATAAAAAGTGTCATCTATGTTTTCATATAATATTTTAAAGAAGGAAAGTAGCATATCGATTCTGTGTCCTCTTCACTTATTTCAGTTCTTTATTCCACATAAACGAAAAGTGTATGAAAATATCAAACACCCATTTATCTCGCATATATTAATCAAAAACTACAACATCAAATACTAAAATATACTATGTGTATTAACGTCGCAAAAAATGACTTAAAACGTCGAAAATTTACAAGGAAACGTAGTGGGTTACGATGTTTTACATAATTATCATATATAAGCAAAATGTATACTTTTAAATTCTTGTTGTTTCTAGTGAATTTTTAATAGGTTGTTTTAACTGCATTTTATCAGATATAATAAGTTCCGATCTGTCGAAAAATATTGTTAAAATTAATTTTACACAGTCTCTCATAGCCATAACAGAATATCTGTTTTACAAGAAATCGTGTCAAGCAGAATGAATTAGTTCCTACATTCCAGCCCGAATCTTCAATTCCAAATTATATGCTCCTGAAGTTAATCAACTTCTTCTTCTTCTACCAGATTCGGGTATTGCTTAATCATCATGTATGGATTCCACTATCTGATGGAAGGAATTCCGATCTCTTAACGCTTTGATTAGTTCCGCTGCACTCTGAATTCCAGTCCATATTTTAATGTTGTCAAGCCAAGAGATCCTTTTAATCATCACCCAGCTGCAGCAAAAGTATCATTTCATCTTTAAGTGTAGATATATTTCCAGAAGAACGATACAATCATGCAGTCAAAGAAACGCTACGTTTCAATTGTATCAGTGCACATCACATCAGAAAATGTCGAATTTAAATCGCATGCAAATTCTGTTCATAGTATCACCACTCATTGATTCATGGACCATCATTTACCTCTGGTGAGGTGTATTCAAGCACACAGGGAGTTGTCAAATTTAAGTTACAATCCTCTAAAATCACAGCTGCTATTCCAGCATTCACTGTGCCTGACTATATATTGGGCGCATGTCAGTGAATTAATCAGAAATCTGAGTTTCCAGGTCTTACAAATCTCGTGGACGTGTTTAGTAAACGTGTCTCCCAAGGTATCCTCATAAAAAATGTGTAATTTTGAATTCTTTTGAAACTCTCTTTGCACTGTTGCTAACCATTCATGCCAAAAATAATGTTCCACACAAAACGAGCGCTGCTTCTCGTTATAGGATGCTATGATAACTGAAACTAGACATAAACGAATTCCTCGTGTGTGTGTGTGTGTGTGTGTACACAAAATGTGGTGCAGGCATATGCTTTGTAGCGTGTTACCAACTTCGCAATTCGAAAAACAAAATCGTCATGTTTTCTGATACTAAATATATGATGCAGCTCAGCAAGACAATCAATACAACTTGGCAATGTTGTTCAAAGGTCGAATCACAGACATATTATCATACGGCTTCCTTGATTGGTTGATCTATACTATCATTGAATGAAATGATCCGCCCTAATAATAGAGATAATGATTGCCCCGCCACAGGCCTGTGAGGTTATCATTTTGAAGTTGTTCAGTTAGTCTGCTTGAAGTCTTCTCGCGATTAAGATGTGTTTTGGTAGAAACAGTTTATTTTTCACCGTAATTTTTGTGAATTTCACTAAATTATAGTTTTTGAAAAAAAATTGATTGTTCTGTGCGCGGTACTTCAGTTCTTTCTGTTTAATTTTAACTCAATCGCTTTCTGGATACCAGCTTTCACGTTCTATTTTTTCGTACATAACTATCGGTCCTCCAGGCTGGATATGGAATTCAGACTGAAATTTAAAATTTCCATCACGTAAGTGTTCAATACCGTTTTGTTTCTATTTTCATTTTCCTTTTTAACGCTATAGCTCGAGCGCATTATGTATATTGAAAAGGTTAACGAGAATGCAGAGAATGGCAAAGTTAATACATATTCGATGGTGTTAAAAAATTGTTGGGACAAAATTGACGAGCCTCGTCGAATTATGTCTACCAAGAGATGTTAAATTTATTTCGTTTATTAGTACTTTACAAAAGAAGTCCGTTATATTGCGCAACACAATAGTATATAAATGCAGAGGATGCATTACATGAATGGCATTCAGAACTGGAAGCAGATAAGCCCAAAAAAGGTGCAGATCTTGCAATCTAGGGTCGATGCTTATCACAACGTGTCCCAACTGTGGACAATAAATTCATATATGAAAAGAAAAAATATGACTTCTACGTCTGAGATGAACATATAAAATAAAAATTACAAACAAACGTCCATATTATTTTACAAGAATTTAACATTCGAGACGAACATGTAAAATTAAAATCAAAAACGAACATTCATATTATTTTACAAGAATTAAGTTGGTTTCAAAAATTACCATTAGTAAATTGTGTACCTGTCACTGTTGAAATAAACAATTAAAACAGAAACACGCGAATAACGTCTACCAAAATTAATAACAATGGCTACTCCAATCACAGACCAGTCGGTACTTGGGAAACTACTCAAATAAAGAAGTTTTTCATTTTAACAAAACGATTCGTCGCATCATGGATCAATCACCATCGTCAGTCCTGAAAGCTATATCATCGTACCTAAACAATCATCATGATCCATCAGAAATATCCAGAACCGCTAAACAAATTGATGTCAACCTACAATCTACCACAAGAGTTATCAAAACCACCTACATATCGTCTCAATCAATGTGAACTAACATTAGATTCACGAAACTACAGAAATATTATATCAAACGGAAAATATAGACAAACAAAAGCAGAAGATTTATAAAGTGGAAGTTACACATGAAAACAAATTATCTTCCATCCAGTTCGCAACTACACAATTTGACACAAGTTGAATTCCCACCGCTAACAAAACGAGTAGAGGAACATGTGTTTATGAATCGACACTAACAAGAAGATCGGATTCAATCATATGCCCGTGTGTTTGTCGTAGTGTAGTACATAAATTTTAAAACACAAACAAGCTGATATATAGTATACGTAATAATAAGAAATCTGTCGAAAAACAATTACATGAATTGTGTATGAGTAAAAGCGTATAATTATATTTATATATATATTATATACATAAAATCTGTTCGAGAAAAATAAACACTATAAATTGGATTTCATACGAATTGAATACAATATTTCTTTGGTATCACATGGATGGTATAAATCCGACTACAGAGGATGAAATATATATTACGTTCACATACAGGTAGAAACAATAATTCTGATCGTATTACAAAAACAGCTACACATTTTTTATGAGTTTTAGTTATTCATTTATCGTTTTTTAATGACATTTGTAAAAAAATTCTGCATATGTTAGCGCACTCGTCACAAATTTGTTTAAACTATAAGTCTAGTATATTACGTATAGGTGGCGCTGCTTTAAAATATTAGGTTTCATCATTGTTCCATTTATTAAAAAGGAGCGGTTATGTATAGATGCATTAGTTTTGTTCTAACCAAGTACGTTCGTATTGTTTACAACAGAGTATGGGTGTATGATTAGTATTACTGTTTTTTGTTCTGTTCGGATATGTGCTTGTATGTGGGTATTGTATTTCATTAGTAACATTATCATTTTTCTGTTGGCATTAGTAATTTATTTTTCCATTTTTAATATTATTTATATAATTAGCGCGTTGTGTGAGTGTGGTGTAATTTTATTTTTATTTTTGTTCATACTTCTACTTTATAATTATTCTGTAAGTGCATACATTGTAATTGGCGTTTTGCTGTTGTATACGCCGTAATGTTTTGTAAATAAATAAATTATACTTTAAACCATTGTAGAATGATTCTATTTATACCATAAAGCATATATTCTATTTAAAAATATATATTTTAGAATATGGAATTAAAATTGTAATTTTTAACCCTTTCAGTGAATCTTTTTCAATTTTTGATGTAAAATTCTGGATTTTTGTATACGAGATAATGAGTTCATCCTAAACAATTTGCACTTTACAGAATTTTGTAATGTATCACCGTTCTCAAATTATATCATGTCCGACATATCGCACAATATCATTGTATGGAGTAAATATGAAGATAAAAGTTTAACAATTTTTTTGAAGTATAAACACAAATAAAACAGAAATAATTATATTGAATGCACGACGGAAGAAAATTTTCATATAAACGGGTCGAAGTTAAAAATTGTCAAAAGCTTCAAATACCTTGGAAGTATAATTAGCGATAATAATGAAGTAGATGAAGAGATCAAATATAGAATAAACAATACTATGATCGCCTACAACAAGCTGGCACAACGTGTATTTAGGAATAAAAATTTACATACTAATACGAAACTAAATTTTTATAGAGCAGTGGTATTACTAACTTCGTTGTATAGTTGTGAGACATGGCCAATCAGAAACAATCAAATTTAAAAACTTGAAATTTGTCAGGTGAGATTGCTCAGACAAATCTTAAGAATAACATGGAAAGGTTAGATGTCAAATGAAAGAATTTTGAAAATGACAAATTATAATAAAACAATACTATATTTAACCAAAGCTCGGCTAAGATGGGTTGGTCATGTTATCAGAATGGATAACAATCGCATACCGAATCGATTATTATATGGTATATTACACACTGGTGAACTATGTTGTGGAAGACCAAAATTAAGATTTAAAGATGTGTTATCAAATTCCATCAAAAAGAACGGTATTAATTCAAAGAAAAATAAGACTTTGGAAGAATGGGCGTTGAATAGAACAGAATGCAGAATATTCATCGATGACACAGCAAGATTAGCAGGTGTTCACACCGCCAAAAATCAAACAAAAGGAGGAAGAAGAAACATAGCAGATCAGTATGAATGTGCACACTGCAGTTATAAATCTAATTATAAAATTGGATTAATATCACACATAAGATTCAGACATTGAATTATTTAACAGAAACAGATATCATTAGAAAAGACACTCATACTCGGAAACGAGTGAGTTACAATAATAAAAAAAAATATATATATAAAAGAGAATATATATGTATATATTTTCTTAATTTTCTTATCTTGGAAGTTTAATAACGTCCAACGGGTGAATAGAAAAATAAGTAAGAAAAAGAATAGCGCAGACTAAAAACGCTTTTATTAAAAAAAGAACGCTTATTACGTCGTGTTCGTTAAAACTTTTGTTTGGGCGTTACACTGTACTGCTGTGAAATATGGACTTTACGAAAAAAAGAAAGATTAAAACTTCAAGCTTTTGAAGTTTGGTGCTATCGAAGGTTGCTGAGAATATCATGGATGGATAAAATCACAAAGAAGGAGGTATTGAAAAGAATAGAAGAACAACCAGAGATAATAAACACGATTGAAAAGGGAAGAAATAGTATGATCGGTCATTAAATCAGACATTGTAAATGGATAAAAAACTTAATAGAAGGAAAAGCAAATGGAAAATTAATAAGGGGAAGATCAAGAACCCGATTTATGGACGCCATAATAAAAGAACAGAATTATGTGAAGATAAAAGAAACTGCTCTTGCCAAGAAATTATTTATTTAGCTGCAGGTCATGTTGCCCACCAACCTAGCGGTTGAGAAGAAATTATGATGATTATATATATATATATATATATATATATATATCAGTGGCGGCTGATACATAAAATTTACACGGTTGCACAACCAGCAGAAATATTCAGAACAGCACAATAATTGATGATATAAAAAAATAGTTAAAAGTACTAATTATTTTATGGAGATTAAACAAAATAAGTGAATTTTAAATAATCTTATCACGAATCAACTATGGATGTCAGGTATATTCAACAGCCAGTAAATTTATATTAAGAAAATTAGATACAGTACACCATACTGGACTTCGATCCATTCTTGCAGCACATCCCTTATCACCATCAAAGAGTTTGTGTGCATTAGCAGGATCCTTTCCACTTACATACTACAGAAAATACCACTCTTTTCTCTACTTAAGCCGTCTGCTTAGCTACAATAAAACATTTGCATACACCAAAAGATGTACATCCCCTAACCCCTTTTTCCAAATGACCCTATACCAAAGCTTCTTAGAATACTATCAACTTATCACATAAGCTCCATCCCAAAATCAACATTGAATTACAATATAATGATACCTCCTTGGGACCCTTCCGAGACAAAAACCGATTTATCTCTCACACAGTACAAGAAATCTACACACCCTACAAATATAAAAGAAATAGTATTAACTCTTCAAAAATACAATGACTACACACACGCATACACAGACGGAGCAAAATCCACAGCAGGCGGCGAGAATTCACCAGCAGCCTGCTCCTACCAAATTGATAATATACTACACTCTATCCGACTAAGCGATTGCTGCACTTCTCTGGATGCAGAGTTGTATGGAATTATGTACTGAATTGAGTACATCAGATCAGCTGTACTTCCACATTGCAAAACATTAGTCATAACAGACTCCCTCTCCTCTCTACAACTAATATGCCGTCAAGATAATAAAAATATTAGAAATTCAACACAATCTAAATACACTACATAAGGAAGGATGGGAAATACGCTTTCTGTGGATCCCAAGTCACATTGGTATGCACGGTAGTGATAAAGTAGACCTTGAAGCTCGGTCTATGGTACTTTCACCAGCACCAGAATACTCACCACCTTCATCAACGTTAGCACCATACTCATGAACAACAGCAAGCAGGAATGGACGACCGACTGGACCTCACAAACAACCTTCCTTAGGAGCATAAAATCAACTATAGAACCTTGGTGGCCTCCAAATAGCACAAGTAGAAAAGAATATGGTACCCTAAACCGTCTACGAGTAGGTCATACAGCAATATCACACAATTACCTTTATACCAAAAGCCCTCCACCAACAAACTGCTCCTTATGCGGACATTTAACAGAACCCACAGTCACACACTTAATCTACAACTGCCAAACACTCACACCACACAGGTTAAAACACAAAATACAGGGCCCAATACACAAAATACTTTCAAACAACCCTCAATCAATAGTTAGCATTCTGGCTTTTGTAAGAGAAAGCGGACTCCTAGCATACAAATAAACTAGACACACGTCTCCTTATGCTGTAATAACCCTGGTAGTTACAAACGGCATATGAAGATTTACATAATATTTTTTAAAAAAAATTTATATTTTTCATAGAAATATTATAAAAAGTAAAAAATCTTGAAAAACATGCATTGAAATGCCTAGTTACTACACTATGTTATGTTGTGTGAAACAAAAATTTTTTTGTGTTTTTCTGTTGGTGAAGGGGAAGGTGTAATTGCAAGCGCTCGATTTTTAACCATGAGCCGCCGCTGATACATATATATATATATATATATATATATATATATATATATATATATATATATATATATATATATATATAGCCTCGTGGTGTAGCGTCAACTTTTTAGTTATTTTGAATAAACCCATCAGATACGAGGAGAATTTTTCATGTTAAAAACGTTACAAGATTACTCGTTCATTCAAATTGGTCTGGTGGTAAATAAGTACCAATTTACTCGCCGAGTAAGGAACTCGTATTTTCTGTTCGATTAGGTGATTTGCCGTTAATTTTCGGTTGACGAGGATCATCTTGTCAGCGTTACGTAGATTTGATGAGATCTTACTAATACACGTATGTATTCAAAAGTCATTATTGCGAAATTCCGGTGCGGACAGCTAAACGAAAGCGATGTAAAAGTTGAATGAATATGAAAAAGTTTATTTTCACGCATTATAATGAGATATAATTACTTAACTGTATTTGGTATGATTTCCGTTTTTTTTAAGATTTATTTTTATTCATATGTGGTCAGAATGTATATTTCAGTCTACATCACCTTTGAATTCTTTTTTTTTTTATTATTATTTTTATTTTACTGACAACTCCTTGTCGTAAACAATATCGATCATAAAAATAAAGAATGAGGGAAAGAGCAGAGATGATTGGAGTGGAATATCGGACAATTCCAACGAATTTTGCCTAATTCGGGTCTTCAAGAAGAAAACTGTTCATTTATCTTTTAATTTTTTTTAATAGCTCAGCCCACTCGATTAATTGGAAGTGCATAGCTTCACCAACTCTTTCTTTTCAATCGTCTACTAGATCTGTCTGGAAAATCGATAGTAAACAATCCGTGTACCAGTGGATTTTGGTTCAACTGAAGTTTCTTATAGAACCTTCGGTATTGTTCCATATAGACATCCTTTACATAATGAACGTTCAACCCCGCATGCAATGTTCATTCGATATATAATAAGGCGAATATATTTCATTATATGTAGAATTATTGACTGCTGTTGTTGTATTCTACGAGGGTTACTTCAACTCGTTGTTCAATATAATTCTAACCCATATCGCCATACTGGAGCGATAACAGATAAATGGACATTCCACTTTACAGCACGGTTTAGAAATGATTTTCTTCCTAACAATGGTCATAGCTGTCTAACCCTAACCATTAAAGATCTTATCATAATTTCCACATGATCATGCCACGTTAAACGTTTATCCATAAGAATTCCCGGGATAGCGAACGGAATCTACTTGTGGAATTTCAGAATTATCAAATGTCAAGAGTGAAGTTGGACATATTATCCTTGACATCGCAAGGCAGTTTGCTAGGTCCATTATTATATTTCATATACACTGTGGACATGTCAACCTCCGGAATATCAAAAAGGAATGGAAAGTAAAATTTAATTATAAAATGATTCTTTTCTTCGTAACGATTTTTCTTGTCACCAGAATGAAGGAAATATCATAAATTCGAGAGGGGACTGAACGAGACATATCTCGGGAAAAATAGAAACTTATACCATACAAGGATAGAATGCGCAGACATTCTTTGTAATGATTTTTCGATTCATTGGCATGACTGAAATTTCATAAATACACAAGGGCGTGGCCAGAGTGAATGTCAAAGTTATTCGAATCATGCGGTTCCTCTGATTGGTTATCATTTCATTTGCTGATAAACATTAATTGTTGCGAAATCTCAGTCCTGTAGGGTTAACATTTTGAAGTAGTTCACCAGTCTGTTGGATGTCGTCATGCAGGTAACATTACAGAAGTGACTGGTTGATTATTTATTTATGTGAAGTGGTGTTTTTCGTTTAATTTAAGGTAATTATCGAAATTCTTCTGCATTTCATTAATACACCAGGAAAATTATTTTTCGATGTTTTATTATACGAGTGGAGACACCGTTTATTATATAGTTCGATCGTTTTGGTAATTACAATTTTATAGAATCAGATTTCTGTATAGCCGGTAACATTCCTTTTTTCATAACATTCGTCTTTAACATATACTCCTTTTTATCATAATATTTATTCTTTTAATACAAATAAATCCTTACAACCTAACATTATATATATATATATATTATATATATATAGTGTATGAATATATATATATATATATATATAGTGTAAGGGCGTCAATCACCCGTACTACTAGGATTTTTTTCACTACATTTATATTTTTTTCTGTTTTTTTTTCAGTTTTAGCCTATGAAATTGCGATTTTTTAATTTTTTTTTAAATTTTATTAAACGAGATTTTCCTTCAGGACGTCACTTGAGCATATTTCGAAATTATGTGCTATGTATGAACGTTATAGTTTCCAAGTAAATGATTTTAGTATTTTTTGTTATGGAAAGTTACTTTTTAGACACGTTATATGGGTCGGATGACAATGAAAATTAGTGTTTTTGAGGACTCTGTGTGAAAAAGTATAAATATAAGTTTTAAATATGTTTGTAGTTAATAAATATTTAGACGTGGCGTAGTATACACGTGTATCTCGCGTTCTTTTTTGTTTAGAGGCAACTTAGAGATACAAATATACAAGAAATTAAGTGTAATTGTACGTATAAGTAATAATGGAAACTGTTAATCGGAATGAGAAAGAATGTATGAGAGAACCTGTATTTTCGTGCGTCCAGGATATAAACCGTGTTTGTAATAAACCTTTTGTTAAAATAAGTACATTACGTGTGAATAAATTATATATAAGAGAAAAGTGGTATTATTATAAAAGTAAAAATAGTGTTGTGGTTTGTGTATTAGATGATGTAAGAATCTATATGCACCACAAATAATGAAAGAAGTAAATAAGAAAAGAGAAATATGGTTTGAAAGGAAACATTATTTTATATATATGGATAATGAAGTAAGTTATAACGGAGAATACAAATACACCGTATTTATGTTTTGTAGCAAAAATTGTAATGAATAAATGACGATATAAGTAAAGTCAATTTTATAAAAAAGGTATAAATAGAGATATAGTTTTTAAAAAAATAAGTACTTAAAACTGTTTTAGGTTCAAGTTATAAAACATAGAATTTGTTACATAGTTGTACTATAACGGAAAACATAAACGAGTCGGGGGACAGAGTTTTCTATAAACATATACAACGAAGAGATCGTAACTCAACCGTTTAAAAGTTTGATCGTAATAACTGGGAAAATAACGTTAAAAGACGAAAAAGATGTTGAAATAACGGGTGTCAACAGAAAAGTGAATGTAATCAATGACGGAATGTTACATTTATTCGATCGCATAGATTATTATTTAGGTGATAACAAAGTCGATAGTATAAGAACATCGGCTGTGGAATGGATTGGTATCGTTTGAAAATGTTTTAAAATATAGTAACACCGATTGGTGTATTGCAAATTCTTCAACGAGTATTCTAGATGAAAAAATACATTTTTCAGTATGTATACCCATGAGTATGATAATGGTATTTTTCTTCGACGATTATAATAATTTTCTATATCATATTCTTCAAAAATTGATGTTCTACAGATCAACGATAAACATAGACATATTAGAAAATATTTCAATGACCGATAAAGAAATATATTCGATGACATTAACATACATAACATGGAGGATGTCTCAAATAAATTTATCGAACGAGTAAGAAACGCGAGTTAGAAAAGAAATTTTAAATAATACAAACTATGAACAACTATATAGAAGTTGACTATATCAAGGTACAATGATTTCCACGGGGACTGAATTTACTTGAGGTATTCCGGTATCGGTATTCGAAAACCAAGTATGTACTAATAGGTTTCCTGAAAGAAAAAAATATTTCGACTCACGATTTATTAAATTTAGAAAACTTTCAAATTTTATTGAATAATAAAGTTTATTATCCGAGACAAAGATTGAATTTGAAATATAGCGAAAATAAATACGCTAATCTGTATCAAATGTTTAATTATTACGACAAACACGAATACGAGATGAATCCTATATTCGACTTATTACACGATACTTTCGCAAACGCATACATAGTATACATCAAAGGAACAGATAGAGTAAACTATATAAGAGAGTTGTTGGGGAAATAAAATTGTTGTTTTCGACTTGGATCCATTAGGATATCCAAAGACTAAAGATTGGGTAGGTTACTCCATAAATCGTTGTAACCGTTGTTTTTATAAAACTGGATCAACCCAGAGATGGGTATATATTGTAATAAAGACAGGTAAATAATTTTTTTTAAAATGAGTTTTCAAATATTGTTAAATCATGCGACATCTCGTCGCGAATATCAGCAAGAGATCAAATTAGATTGTCCGTACGAAGTTGCTTTAAAAGGTTTTGTAAGGTACAACAGCATTCCAAATATTTCAGAAAATTGTAAAAATAGCAATTTAGTAGTAATTGAACCGAAAACTAACGAACATCGTAACATTACTATACCTACGGATACGTACGAATTGAACGATATAGTAGAATTTATTCAACAAAACGAAGAACTTAGGAACGCGGAAATAGTCATTAAGTTAAATCAGAATACATTAAAAATGAAATTATATTCGGAATGAACTATAGATTTCACAACTGCGAACTCGAAAGGACGTTGGTTTTAGTAAACGTAAACTCATAACGGGATAAACACATTATTCGAATGACCAGATATCTTTTCTATAAATAACATTTTTAAAAAATTCGTTGTAATTTAATAAAATGTAATAATAACTGATGTAAATTTAAACGATAACATGTTGTACGAATTTCCGCTAAACGTTAAAGTTGGTGAAAAAATTATAGAAAGGCCTAATTATTTATCATTTTACCGTGTAAATACGTTTGAAATAAGTTACATATCCGTTACGACAGTTGATCAAAATGAAAAATAAGTATAATACTACTATTTGAGCCCGTTCATGATTTAAAACGAGATATTTTTGAAACTCGAAGTTAAAGTATCGATAATCGAATCTCGAATAAAAATACAAAAACTACAGCATACATTTATAACGAGTAATAAAAACGACATTGATATTATTAACTGATATTATCGAATACCAACTAATAATGGTGTAAATTGACTTCAGTAGGTGTAAAAATAAATGTTTAAAATGGACGATTACGTAAACGTTGGAAAAATGTTGAAAGAAAAATGCTAACAACTCCGTACAGGAGAAATCATGAAACAAATAAAACTCGAGGAGGAGTACAAGAACATTGTTAAACTTCTAAGAGCGATACATACTCAATTAGCCAATACATTACCATCCATACAAACCCGAGATAAATCTATCGCTGCTTTAGCTGCTGGTTTGGTCGAAGAATGTATAGAACCTCTTATGAAATTCCAAAAATAGACGGAACAGCCGCGTCAACTATAAAGCCCTCTATCGAAATACCGCAGGAATTTGTACAAACATTAGGTCCGGCAGCCTCCAAATACATTAAAAAAAACGTGAAGACAGATTCCACTTTTGGTATACGTATCGAGGATGAGATTATGTATATGGGTAATTCACCGATAATTATAGAGAATGATAACATAAAACTACTAAGTACCGACTTGGTACGAAGGTTCGCGAGGATTATAGGAGTTATTAACATTGGGAAAATCTAGAACTTACAATGAAAAAGACTTGAAAGTATACGATGAACTTTTGTCAAAAACTAATTCGTATAAACAAAAAAATGACCCGAATAATCCGCGATTGAAAAGTAGTACAAGAAATAAATATAACGTCGTAATTAAGCTGATATTAATTAAACATAATATTCTGAAAAACGTCCAAAAAACTGGTGCAGGATTACAAAGAATATGTATACTGGAACAGTATCGAAGAATTGTTAAACAGATTGTGTATATTAAACGGTGAAGTAAAAGCCGTTAATAATAACCGTTTAATAATTAACAAAATTATAAACATTTTACAAGAATGTAAAGAAGAGGATGGATTACAAAAAAAAAGTGAAAAAAAATCGTGCAAATGCTACCTGTATAAAAAGGTAACGGTATGATTAACGATATAATAGACAAATTTCCTTTCGAGGCTCATTTATCGGGCAGTTATCAAAACGCCGGTCCTAGGACTAATCTTGATTTGAAATTAGAAAAAAAAGTCAAACCTAAAAATAAGTTAGACGAAACGGTCATATATTATAGCGTATTCCAGGTCTGATAATTTGGACGACAGACATAAAGCGGGTTTACAACTGGAAAATGAAGTGTAGAAACGTGTACTCGCTAAAGATTCCAATTTAGCCTAAAAAGCTAATGCGTAGCTTGAAATAAACGCTATGAAAGCCAAAAGAGCTATCGGTGCTGGTTACATCAAACATCCGGTTAACATAAGCACGGAACAAGGGAAACTTATTGCGAAAACCAATAAACCCGTGACTTTAAAAATAAATAAAACGAGAAATAAAGATTCCGTAATGAATGAAACTTATTTACCGTTAACCGAATATCAAATTAAAAGGATTAAAAAAGATTTACCTATAAAATTATCGGTTAAACAACTTAAACATATAAAAGTAGGTGGTTTCTTACCGGCTTTGCTCACCGCTGCACCGGTTGTACCTGCTGTAGGGTCGTTAATAACCAACGCTATAAACACGTATAATAATAAGAAAGCAAACTATAAGTTAATAGAAGAACGAATATGTCATAATAAAGCGATGGAAGGTGAAAGACTATACGTCAAAAAACAAACCTAAAGACGGTAAAAGAATATACACAAATAAAAAACCTAAAGAAGGTAACGGACTTTACTAAGGGTATATAAAAAAAACACATCCAGATTAAACCGTTGAGTAATGTAGAATTGACGAAATATGCCCAAAATATTCCTCACTTTAGAGGTACTTTTATGAGAGATAAATTACCGAAAAACCCGTTAGACATAGAGACGGCTATAACTAATTTAGATAACAACGATGGTCCGGGAACTCATTGGGTATGTTATAGAAAAATAGGAAATGTTGTAAATTATTACGATTCTTTCGGGGTAACGCCACTGTACGAATTACGAACGGTATTGGGGTTCTAATTGCGCGGTATTTTACAATTACGAAGTAAATCAAAATATGGATCAAGTTATATGCGGTCATCTATGTTTAAAATATTTATACGATACAAGTAACATTAAGGAATAGTATATATAGATCGAGCGATAAAAGAATTAAACGCTTTATCGATATTACGGTAATTACTTTTGCGTAACAATCAAATTTTCGGTCGTTTTTAAAGGACTATTTTAAACGACTTAATTTTATTCGGGCGATTTTAAACGACTCAACTCGTTTCGGGCGTTTTTAAACGACTATTTACGGTATAAATAACGATTATTGATCGGGAAAATGGCTCCTAATAATAAACAAAGTGATCATATACGATTTTGTTGTAGTAGTAAGTGTTTTGAGATAGCGAGCCGGTTGGCATCGGCGCTACAGTACCGGGACCGTATGTATGAAATGGACGGCCGGCCATAGGGAATTTAAGAACCGTGATCTCTATGAAAATTGAAGAATAAATGTGAAATCATAATAACAAAAACAGCAACATGAAATATAAGAGGACTTAACCATCAAGGCAAACTTGGTATAGTAGAGAATATTACTAAAGAAATAGCGATAGTTGGTGTAGCCGAGACGAACTGGAAACAGAGTGGACATTTTGTATCAACCAGTGGTAACTTGATAGTATTATTATTATTATTATTTATTATAAATTGGACTCTGGAATTAACCAATCTGTCCATGAAAAACATAAAACATAACAAAAAAAAAATTAACATTATAAAGTAACTTTACATTCTAAAATAAATTGAAATAAAGAATAATATATACAAGCATCATGTGAGGAAAGTAATGAACTTAAGATATACGGAGGCCGATGGCCTAAAGATATAAGCTTAGAAAATAAACGCAATTGTTCTGCCGAATAGGAGGAACAGTTGAAGAACAAATGATTCGAATCCAGAATTATATCGGTATCATCCGGGTGAGAGCAGGTGCTGGTTTCGGCCATTCCAATTCTGTGCAAATGAGAACAGGTAGGCAACAATGATTTATACGAAGCCGAGTTAATGTTGTACGAGAAATTGGTAATACCACGCTTCTTTGGAAGGAACTGGTTTAACGCTTTTATAAAAACTGCTGACTTTATTGATATGGAAAACAGTCCAATCTGATTCCAACTGGGCTTTCACTACAATGCGGAGATCTGTATATTGCAGCTTCATCACAAACAGCATTACCAAGAATGGCAACGTGACCCGGAATCCAACAAAAGTCGATTGTAATATTTCTTAAACTGAAATTATATATTTCTTCTAAAATTGCAAATATAAAATAAGATCCCTTGGTAACATGAAAGTTCGATATAGCATTAAGGCAACTATGAGAATCCGATAAAATAAGAATATTACCACTAAAATTAGAAGCGTGAAGGAAGCGTAAAGCCTTGACGATCGCAAAAGCTTCAGCGGTGAAAATCGAGCACGCTGATGGTAATTTAAACTTTCCGGTCACGTTTTTACTTGGAATCATGAAGGCCGATCCTACCAGTCCTTGAAAACCATCTTTAGATCCATCAGTGTACACACATAAAAATTCGGGCCACTTGTTTTGAATTATGAAGATATGTTCTAAGTTGGGTTCAAGCAATGAAAATGAATTCAGTAAATGGAGTAGCGATAATAATAAATTCAGCGATATCATCGGGATTACTAGAATATGAAATAATAAGTGATCATATTATATCAGTGAAAATAAAAGGGAAGCCAGTAAATATAAATATTATTCAAATATACTTACCAACAACTCAAAGGTCAGATGATGAAATGGAAGAGTTTTATGATGAGCTACGCACGGCGGTAAAAAAAGTTCCTAACAGAGAAATATTACTAGTAATAGGTGACTTTAACGCAAAAATAGAAATCACCAAAAACGATAATCACCTAAGATCTACTGTTGGAAAATATGGCTTATGAGATAGGAACAAAAGGGGGAAATGCTAATCGATTTTTATTCAGAAAACAACATATTTGTAATGAATTCAAATTTCAACCATCACAAGCGACGACTTTACACATGGATTTCACCAAACGGACAAACCAGAAACCAAATAGATTATGTACTTATGCGAACAAGGTGGAGATCTTTGATAAAAGATGTGAAGACATACCCAGGATACAAGATTTTAGTAATTGAGTTATGTCTCAGGCTTCAACAAAATAAAAACCAGCCGGCAATTAAAGGCTAAACTAAACGAAACTCCTCGCATGTACTAAAATAATAATATAACGGCCGATGAATTATGGAGAGAATATCAGTGATTCATGAAACTGTGAAGAAAATCCATAGTGAAGTACAAACAAAAAAAGAAGCCGTCTATCTCTGAGGCAACATTCAAACTAATTCATGAGAGGAATCAAATAAAAAACGGGAAAACTAATAACATAACAGATTCAAATGATTATGAGGATCTTAATAAACTAATAAATAAACAAATACAAAGTGATGGGAACAATTACATAATAGGAATTTGTAAAGAAATAGAACAACACTCACAAAAAATGAACCTTATGATCTATATAAGAAAATTAAGTGGTTAAGTAATACTTTCAAAACAAGAACGTTGACAATAAAAGATCAAAATGGAACGAAATTAACTGTAAAGTCAGAAATAGCAGAAAGATGGCACCAGTATTGTCAAAACCTTATGTACGACAATGAAATATCAGTGTTAATGCAGGACTTTGAGCTTGAACCGCCAATTATGAAAGCTGAAATAGAAGTCGCATTAAAGAAACTAAAAGATGAAAGGCGGTAGGAGTAGACGGTAGATCTGAAGAAATGCTGAAAGCAACGGAAGAATCAGAAATAAAGGTATTGCATATGATTTGTCAAAAAATATGGGAAACTGGCAGCTGCCCAGAAGAGTGGACAAAATTAGTATACGTACCACTACACAAAAAGGGCTCTACAAAAATTTGTGGAAACTACCACACAATATCATTGATTATTCATGCCAGTCAGTAAAATACTACTATATGTATTACAAAACCGGCTTAAATACTATCTCCTACCACAAATTTCGAAAGAACAAGCTGAGTTTGTACCAGGTAACACGTGAACAGCTATTAAATATAAAAAAGATAATAAAAAAAATGCAGCGAATATAACATTCCAGGACTGCTTTGTTTTTTAGATAACCAGAAAGCTTTTGACAACATCAAGTGGACGAAAATGTGACAAATATTACTAGAAATGGGAACACCGAAGCATCTAATTTATTTAAATCAATAATTGTATTTAAATAATAAAGGTTTTATTAAACTGGAGAATGAAAAATCGAAAGAGTTTTCAACAAGAAAGGGAGAGTACAACAAGATTGCTGTATTTCACCGATTCTTTTCAACATCTATGGGGAACGGATTGTAAGAAAAACAATGGAAAGATAGCAAAGAGGAATATCTATCGGAGAGAAAAAATTACAAATATTAGATTTGCAGACGACACTGTATTACTGGCCAGCACAAAGCAAAAAATGTTTGAATTACTATCAAGAATAGATGTGGTCAGTAAACAGGCAGGCTTAATACTGAATAAATATAAATGTTCAATGCTTATCATTGACAAAGAAAACAGAATACAACAAACACTGACGCTGCTGCACGATATTGAAATTAATGATAAATTAATTTATTTGGGTGCGTGCATATCCGAAAATGGTGGATCAGAAGAAGAAATAAGGAGACGGTTAGCTCTTGCAAATGTTGGGATTGGTAAACTCAATTGTATACGGGAAAATCATAAGATCTCTAGAGCAACAAAACTGTTA
Source organism: Coronaproctus castanopsis (assembly GCA_032883995.1). Taxonomy (NCBI): domain Eukaryota; kingdom Metazoa; phylum Arthropoda; class Insecta; order Hemiptera; family Monophlebidae; genus Coronaproctus; species Coronaproctus castanopsis. The sequence continues at coordinate 62,524,347 of CM065052.1, read as the reverse complement.
TTCCTTAAAGCATTAATTTTCTTCATAGCGACATATGGCTTAGAAACCTGGATGATTAAAAAATCGATGAGGAAGAAGCTTGAAACTTTTGAAATGAAGGAATACCGAAAAATCTTAAGGATCCCATGGACAGCTCACAGAACAAACGATTCTGTTTTAAAAGAACTGAAAATCGAACGCACAATGGGAATTTGGGAGAACAGTCATGTATAGGAATGGAACCGAGTATTAGTTTAAATGTTAGATATTCTCTATGATCATGTAGTGGGGGTATCCCTAGTAAGGAACACATGCTCACAGGTGGTGATGTGCGGTGAGGGTCAAGTATCTATATGGTCGTTCGAATAATGTGTTTATCCCGTTATGAGTTTACGTTTACTAAAACCAAGTACACGTCCTTTCGAGTTCGCAGTTGTGAAATCTATAGTTCATTCCGAATATAATTTCATTTTTAATGTATTCTGATTTAACTTAATGACTATTTCCGGGTTCCTAAGTTCTTCGTTTTGTTGAATAAATTCTACTATATAGTTCAATTTGTACGTATCCGTAGGTATAGTAATGTTACGATGTTCGTTAGTTTTCGGTTCAATTACTACTAAATTGCTATTTTTACAATTTTCTGAAATATTTGGAATGCTGTTGTACCTTACAAAACCTTTTAAAGCAGCTTCGTACGGACAATCTAATTTAATCTCTTGCTGATATTCGTGACGAGATATCACATGATTTAACAATATTTGAAAACTCATTTTAAAAAAAATTATTTACCTGTCTTTATACGTCAACCTACAATATATACCAGTACATTACAAAACCTTTTAAAGCAACTTTGTACAGACAATCTAATTTGATCTCTTGCTGATATTCGCGACGAGATGTCGCATAATTTAACAATATTTGAAAACTCATTTTAAAAACATTATTTACCTGTCTTTATTACAATATATACCCATCTCTGGCTTGATCCAGTTTTATAACAACAACGGTTACAACGATTTATGGAGTAACCTACCCAATCTTTAGTCTTTGGATATCCTAATGGATCCAAGTCGAAAACAACAATTTTATTTCCCCAACAACTCTCTTACATAGTTTACTCTATCTGTTCCTTTGATGTATACTGTGTATGCGTTTGCAAAAGTATCGTGTAATAAGTCGAATATAGGATTCATCTCGTATTCGTGTTTGTCGTAATAATTAAACATTTGATACAGATTAGCGCATTTATTTTCGCTATATTTCAAATTCAATCTTTGTCTCGGATAATAAACGTTATTATTCAATAAAATTTGAAAGTTTTCTAAATTTAATAAATCGTGTGTCGAAATATTTTTGTCTTTCAGGAAACCTATTAGTACATACTTGGTTTTCGAATACCGATACCGGAATACCTCAAGTAAATTCAGTCCCCTTGGAAATCATTGTACCTTGATATAGTCAACTTCTATATAGTTGTTCATAGTTTGTATTATTTAAAATTTCTTTTCTAACTCGCGTTTCTTACTCGATCGATAAATTTATTTGAGACATCCTCCATGTTATGTATGTTAATGTCATCGAATATATTTCTTTATCGGTCATTGAAATATTTTCTAATATGTCTATGTTTATCGTTGATCTGTAGAACATCAATTTTTGAAGAATATGATATAGAAAATTATTATAATCATCGAAAAAAAATACCATTATCATACTCATGGGTATACATACTGAAAAATGTCTTTTTCCATTTAGAATACTCGTTGAAGAATTTGCAATACACCAACCGGTGTTACTATATTTTAAAACATTTTCAGACGATACCAATCCATTCCACAGCCGATGTTCTTATACTATCGACTTTGTTATCACCTAAATAATAATCTATGCGATCGAATAAATGTAACATTCCGTCATTGATTACATTCACTTTTTTGTTGACACCCGTTATTTCAACATCTTTTTCGTCTTTTAACGTTATTTTCCCAGTTATTACGATCAAACTTTTAAACGGTTGAGTTACGATCTCTTCGTTGTATACGTTTATAGAAAACTCCATCACCAACTATGTTTTCCGTTATAGATGGTCTATAATCGAAATATTCAAAACTATCTATCATGTCGCTCATACTGTACTACGAGTATGTAACAAATTATATCTTTTACAACTTTAACCAGAAAGGGATTTAGGTACTTATATTTTTTAAACTATACCTCTATTTATAATTTTTTTTTAATTTTTCTTTACTTATAATTCCATTCATTACCATTTTTGCTACAAAACGTAAAATTCTCTGTTATAACTTACTTCATTACCCATATATATAAAATAATGTTTATCTTCAAACCAGATTTCCTTTTTCTTATGTACTTCTTTCACTATTTGTGGTAGCATATAGATTCTTACATTGCCTAAAACACAAACCGCAATCGTCATTTCACCATTTTAATTTTATAATAATACCAACTTTCTATCGTGTATAGGTAATTTACGCTCAATGTATTTAGTTTACCAACAGTTTTATTACACATGTAGTGAAAAAATCCCAGTAGTAAGGGTGTTCATCTTGATAAAACATTGACCTACTCTCTGACCTTCAGGAAACACAATATATATATATATATACATATATATATAATAGAGAGAGAGAGAGAGAGTGATAGTGAGAGAGGTCAAATAAGAAACAATAGAAAAAATGATTATTTTCTTCATAACAGTTTTTCGAGTAGCTGTGCATGATGGAAATTTCGAAAATTTGCAAGGAAGTGCCTAGAGTGAATGTCAAAAATTAATGGAAAGTATTATTAATAAAAAAGTGGATAAAGAAAAGTTTAATTATAAAATGATTATTTTCTTCATAATTGGTTTTCTTGTCACATTCATTGATGGAAGTTACAAATATTTACAAGGAACAGAACACAGAATAACTAGAAAATTCTAGTTCATTAATATAACGATAGAGAGCGCTGCAATTCTCTGTAATGGTTATTTGTGTCGAAAACAAGATGGAAAGTTTGTAAATTCCCAACAGGGTGGCCCGAGTGAAAGACATAGAATATCAAAAAGGAATGAAAGGTAAAATTTAATTATAAAATGATTCTTTTCTTTGTAAAAGTTTTTCTTGTCACCAGAATGAAGGAAATATCATCAATTTGAAAGAATCTGAACGAGGCATCTCACGGGAAAAATAGAAACTTATAGTTCAACCATATAAAGATAGAATGCGCAGTCGTTAACTTCATAAATACATAAGGGTGTGGCCAGAGTGAATGCCAAGGTTATTTGAATCATGCGGTTCCTCTGATTGGTTGATCATTTCATCTGCTGATATTAAACAGACTTTAAGTGTTGCGCAATCTCAGTAGTCCTGTAGGGTTAACATTTTTGAAGTGGTTCATCAGTCTGTTGGAAGTCATCGAGCAGTTAACATTACAGAAGTGACTAGTTGATTATTTATTTATATGAAGTGATGTTTTTCATTTAATTTAATGTAATTATTGTAATTCTTGTGCATTTTTTTAATAAACGAGAAAAATTCTTTTCCGATATTTAATTATACAACTGGATATATAGATTGGATACAGAGATCAATCGATTTAGTAATTACAACTTTATAAAATCAGATTTCTGTATAGCAGGTAACATTCCTTTTTTCATATGATTCGTTTTTAAAATTTTTAACATATACACCCTTTTATCATAATATTTATTCTTTTAATTCAAATAGATCCTTACGACCTAACATTATATACATATATATATGGTGTATGAATACATGTTTATATCATATATATATATATATATATATATATATATATATATATATATAAAATATATATTAATATATATTAATATATATATATATATATATGTATATATATATATATATATATATATATATATATATAATATAGTGTATGAATACGTGGTTATATCATATATATATATATAATATATGTTATTGTATGCATATATTATATATATATATATATATATATATATATATATATATATATATATATATATATATATATATAATATAGTGTATGAATACGGGGTTATATCATATATATATATAATATATGTTATTGTATGCATATATTATATATATACAAATACTATATATATATATTATTGTGTGTATATGTTATATATATATTATTGTATGGATATGTTTTATATATATATATATATATAATATATATATCTATATATATAATATATATCTATATATATAATATATATCTATATATATAATATATATCTATATATATAATATATATCTATATATATAATATATATCTATATATATAATATGTGGTTATATCGTATATATATAATATATGTTTATGTATATATTATTGTGTGTATGTTTTCATATATATATATATATATATATATATATATATATATATATGTATGTATGTATGTACGGATATATATATATAATATATTATATATATATATATATATATAATATATATGTATGTATATATATTGTAACAACCATGCTTGTTACATTGTTTGTATTAGTGAGCAGTTATAAAAGTGATAAATTAAAATTAGAATTAAAATGTATATTTGGAAGTTTAAATTTAATAATATGTACGTGAAGGTGAATTACGAGAAAAAGAAATAGTAGACTTATATATGTATGTGTGTATGTACATACGGTCGGCGTCGCGAACGTGACTTTCCCAAAGGAAATTTAATAAAAAAAAAGGAAATATAATAAAAAAGGAAATAGAATGGAGCTAGAGATATAAGTATAGATATATATGTATTGGGGAAAGCACACTGGCGCCGGGAAGATTAGGGTTGTAAAAGATTCATTAAAGTTAGTATAGAAAAAGTGCTGAAAGGATAGATATATAATAAATTAAGAATCGACATGGCGAGAGCAAGGTAAATATAGCTCATAAAACGGGCTCAGTCGGCATTTTGGTCGAAGACCAAAAGAAACAGCTCCAAATTTTCTGATTGGCTATCCCAAAAGAGAAATCGGAGAATTCCGCCGAAAACAGTCAATTTAGGAAATTTCTAATATATATAGAATTCCTAGAAGCAAGTGTGTTAAGTATATATATATATATATATATATATATATATATGTATGTTATGTTACCTGATGCTGGCCGCCGTACTAATAACTATGTATAAGACTATATGTGTATATATGTATAAGTATATAACTCTAATATATAAGGGACCACGGAACTTGTCCTTGGTTCAACTATTTTCGTCAAAAACAGACAAAAAACCATTACGAAGGAGAAAAAGATGTAAAAAAGAAAAATATAAATGAAAAGAAACCGGCATTTCGTCAAAAGTAAAAGAAATAATAAGTATAATAACGATAAGATACCTGTGTTGCCTCTGGGGTCCTGGAGAGTAATAAAAAGACGAGTTTTGTCGGAGTTTAGTTCGCCAGTTTCGCCAGTTGAATTTTAGTCAGTCAGTTAGTCAGTTTTTGAGTCGTCTAAGATTAGGTCGAAATAGTGGTCACGTTAAGTCGGATAGTTTTCGAAGAAGTGAGGATGGATCGTCGGGACTTCGATCGTGAAGCCCATCCATCCAGGCTAGGGACAGATCCGTTTATTGTACTATATTCATAATTTTTAGAAAAGTTCATTATATAATATATACATATTTTAAAAAGTTAAATACTAAAAATAAACGTAGCCGAAAATCGGGCCCGTTCGATTCGTAATTAATTGTATCTCTAACTGAAATTAATAAAATTTCGATAAAATAAAAATCGTGTTTTTTTTGTTTTTTTTTTTTATTAATTTATTTTACTGTATTAATGGTCGTGGCCCAACCCACGTGGCATCCTGGACATACCTCAAGGAGCGAAACAAATAGAAAGTCGGTAACCTTATATTTTTTTTAATATTTATATCTGAATATTTAAATATAACATAACGTAAAAAATATATATATATATATATGTTAACGACCTGTCTATATATGTATATGAATTTATATGTATATCGTACGGGTCATATATTTTTTTAAATATTTATATCTGAATATTTAAATATAACGTAACGTAAAATATATATATATATATATATGTTAACGACCTGTCTATATATGTATATGAATTTATATGTATATCGTACGGGTCATCACAATATATATATGTGTATATATATATCTTCTTCTTCTTCAACGGCAATTTCCCGCTGGTGCGGGGTCTGCCATATAAATAGACCGTTTCCACTCAATTCGGTTGTACGCTAGTTCTGCTGATATATCCGCATCTTTGAGATCTCTTTCTATGACATCGTGCCATCTTTGCTTTGGTCTTCCAACTGGCCTTTTTCCAGGAACTTGAAGCGTACGCGCTGCCGATATCAGTGCGCCATCCCCCACGTTCTGGGCTCGTACTACGTGGCCATACCACCTTAGCCGACTTTCACATAGTTTACCTACGATAGGCGCGACTCCCATTGCTGCACGGATCCGTTCATTTCTGATTCTATCTGATAGACTAATACCCATTGACCATCTTAACATACGCATCTCCATAGCATGCAGCGATTTTTCTTCATGCCTTGTTACCAGCCAGCACTCACCGCCATACAACTGGTCTAATAACTGTTCTGTAAATTTTTGATTTCAATCGAATGGGCATGCGTTTGTCGCATAATACACTGGTCACAGATTTCCATTTCAGCCATGTCGTGCTTATTCGATTACGCACTGCTCCGGATGAGCCACTATCACTCTGCACACAGGAACCAAGATATTTAAAGCTGTTTGTCCGAGGTAGTTGTTCACCAGATAATTGTATAGACCCAATTGTATTGTTATCAGTAGTCATATATTCTGTTTTCTTCATATTTACTTTGAGGTCAAACTTTTCCAAATGATCAACCCATATTTGAACACCATTTTGGAGAGCATCCTTTGAGTTTTCGATTAAAACAACATCGTCTGCATACAGAAGAGTCCAGGGTATAGGCATCTGTATATCGCGCGTGATTGTATCTAAAATCGCATTAAACAATAATGGTGAGAGCGCTGAACCTTGGTGCACACCTATTCGGACAGGATAGTCATCACAATCGCCTACAGCACATCTGACCCTGGTTGTTACATCTTTATAGAGCAATTGTACCCATTTTATCAGTGCTTCTGGAACTCCATGCTCTCTCAGCGAAAACCAAATTAAGTTATGAGGGATGCGGTCAAATGCTTTTTCCATGTCTATAAAAATGAAATGCACATTCCTACCCTTTTCTCTGTGCTTCTCCATGAGCATGCGCAGTGTGAAAATTGCATCAGTAGTGCCGCGTCCCTTTACGAATCCACACTAATTGGTAGTTAAATTTATGATATTTCGAAGGCGATCGTTTATTACTCTTTCCAGTATTTTTAAAGAGTGTGATAGTAATCGTATTGGACGATAGTTACTACAGTCCGATGGGTCCCCTTTGTTTTTGAATATTGGTATGGTGACGCTGGTTTCCCAACTGTCAGGAAGTACACCTGCCTGAACCACTGTATTGAGATACTCTGTTAACCATGCCGTAGCTTTGTCCTTTAATTGTGGAATCTTCCAAATATCAATGGGGATGTCATCTGGCCCGGGGGGCCTTTGAGTTTTTCATTTTACTAATTGCTCTGGAGACTTCATCCGTTGAGATATTAGTAATCGGTCCAAAAGTCGGACAACTGGGATCTCCACACGCTGCATCAAAGCATTCGACTAGTCCAAGAAATAATGCTTCCAACGCTGCAAAATTTGTTTATTATCATGAAGTCGAATTCCCATTGCATCTTTTATGTACTTGTAATGCTCGATATCCTGAGCGTTCTTAGCGCGTGTTTTGACCAACCGATATATACACTTATCGCCGTCTGCATCATCTAGTTTTTTGTATATCTCATTATAATGCTGGTGTTTTGCCGCCACAAAAGCTCTTTTTGCTTCCTTTTTTGCGGATTTATAGGCTGCTCTTTATTCATATGTTTGGTTCATTTGCCATTATATGTATTGATATGTTTTATATATATATATATATATATATATATATGCATGGATATGTTTTTTATATATATATATATTACTGTATGCATATGTTTAATATATATGTGCATATATATATATATATATATATATATATATATATATATATATATGTATGGATATGTTTTATATATACATATATATATATATACATATATGTATAACTGTATGCATATGTTTTATATTATGGCGATTTAATACAATGGATATACTGAAGGAAATATTAAATAAAATAAATATAAATTTAAAAATTAATAATGGTTAACATAATATATATATATATATATATATATATATATATATATATATATATATATATATATATATACGTAGAATAAAGGTATTTCCATTGTAAGATGATTCAGAACTTCATAACAGATGTCAGATCATAAAGCTATAATAACTAGAATGTTTATAGTAATAACCACAGTAATAATAAGTACAATAAAGTTAAAATACAAATAATACCAGGTTAATAGGGGAAAATGGGATATTAATGGCATGTAGAGCCATCAATACATGATCGCGTGGTTATATATATATTTATATATGTATATACATATTTGTTTAACGATAAGACTCGGCCTTAGTTTTAATTAAGAACAAATATATCGTAACGGCTGGTCGTAATATCTAGTCAATCAAACTGCTAATATGTAATGAGAATGTTACAATGTGAAGTGATCGTTTGTCAATTAATTTAACATAATTCTTGTAATTCTTCCAAATTCATTATATGTGAAGAAAAACATTTTCTGATATTCAATAATATGAGGGGATAATGAGCCGTTTTCGATTTAGTAATTACAACAATTATATAGAATATAGTTTTTAAATTAAAAATTAAAATGACACAAAAACATGTGTTACAGTGTGAACAGAAGCAATGTTCAAATGTATTCCTGTCGATCATTTGATTCACAGGTAATTAAAATAACTGGGCAATCTCAAGTCAAATTGTTCTCGATGCATTTGAAACCTTCCCACATGTAATATCACAGATGTGAAAGGAATTTTTTCATTGTAGAAGATATAATTAGCTGAACTTGCATAAACAGGTATGTCTCCTATTTTCATATAACTCGTTTTTAACATATACTCTTTTATGATAGAGGGATAAGTAGAGAGAGAGAGAGAGAGAGAGGGTGAATGATAAATAAAGAGAAAAGAGAGAGTGATAAAGAAAAAAGAGGGAGAGAGAGTGAGAGAAGATTGTCAGTGAGTGAGAAAAGATAGGGTAGATTCTGTTGATTTGAGAGATGAGGTAGCTGTAGAAGGATAGTGAGTTTGGAGAGGAACAGATGATTGAATGCAGGAGAGGTCAGAGAGTTCAAGAGTGATTAGAAATATTGTTGAGAGGGTACATGACAATAGAGTGACAGATAATAGTGATTAGGGAAAGGGACAGGAACAATGAGATGGTGAAGATATGTGAGAGGTAAGTGATGACAATTGAGTGTTGGAGAGTGGGAAGAGTGAGTGTTGTTGGCGAGAGGTGTCTGTGATGAGAGAAGAGTGCTGGAGAAGAGTTGAGTGTGATGTGACAGTTTTGTGTGGAGGATGAGGTATGTGGTGAGAATGAGGTGATGGTTTAGAAGAGGTGGGTTGGTGAGTGAGGAGATTGAAAGCCACAGTGAGAGGGTGGTTCAGGAATTTCAAGAGGTGCAGTATGACATTAAAGGGGTGTGATGGATGGGACTAAGACAAAGGTGTATATCAGGAATGAGTGATGTGTGAGGTGAGTGAAGGGTGAGAAGAGAAGTATTTTGTTGAGCAGGTGTGCAGTGTTGATGAATGTGTTCATGAGTGAGGGAGGGAGGCATGAGAGTGGTGTGAGTCTATTGAGTGAAGGAGATGTGTTAGGTGTGAGAGGAGCAGTATGGTATGAAAGTGTGTGTAAGATTTGGGATGAGTTGGGGTACATTTTAAAGAGAGAGTAAGGTGAGAGCAGGGGAGAGAAAAAGGTGAGAGCAGGGAAGAGAGTAAGGCAATAGTGGGGTGTGAGAGGGACAAGAGAGTAAGGTGAGAGTAGGGAAGAGAGTAAGGTGATAGTAGGTGGTGTGAGAGTGAGGAGAGAGAGTAAGGTGAGAGTAGGGCAGAGAGTAAGGTGATAGTGGTGTAGTGAGAGTGAGCAGAAAGAGTAAGGTGAGTGTGGAGAGTAAGGTGAGTGTAGGTGAAGAGAAGAGAGAGTAAGTGTAAGGAGAGAGAGGAGTGAGTAAGTTGTGAGTGGAGAGTAAGGTGAGAGTGAAGAGAGAGAGTAATGTGTGGGTGTGGAGACAGATTACGTTGGGAGTGAGGAGAGTGATTTAGTTGGGAGTGAGTGAGTAAGTTGTGAGTGGAGAGTAAGGTGAGAGTGAAGAGAGAGAGTAAGGTGTGGGTGTGGAGACAGATTAAGTTGGGAGTGAGGAGAGTGATTTAGTTGGGAGTGAGGAGAGAGTAAAGTGACAGTGTAGAGAGACAGTAAGGTGAGAGTGAGGAGTGGTTAAGTGTGAGGAGAGAGAGTAAAGTGAGAGTGATGAGAGAGGTTGAGAGTGAGGAGAGAGAGTAAGGTGCGAGTGATGAGAGAGGTTGAGAGTGAGGAGAGAGAGTAAGGTGCGAGTGACAGGTGGGAGTGAGGTGAGGTGAGAGAGTAAGGTGGGAGTGAGGAAAGAGAGTAAGGTGAGTGAGGTGGAGGAGAGTGTAAGGTGAATGAGTGAGCAAGTGTGGAGA